>OY755086.1:7252039-10229880 GCA_963576655.1 Gastrophysa polygoni | reverse complement strand
CATTATGTTGTCAGTCTCTGTTGCACTTCTGTATGCAAGCAAATAGAGGAGTGAGCGGCCGAATTCTGGATCTACACACCAGCCAACCTATCGAAGGAGCCATTCTCAGCATCAGTGGTCGAAACATGAAATTCCAGAGTTCAAGAAGAACCGGAGAATTCTGGAGAATTCTACTTCCGGGAAGTTATGAACTTCAGGTGCGTTCAGACTTACATACAATTTCAACGAGATATTTTTGTCGAGAAATTATAATGAGTATTAATTCAGCGATAAACAGGACAGAACCTTCATCTCTCAGTACTGGATACATCTTGGCTTTGGATAAACATCACAACATCATAATTTCACTAACAACCTAGCTGCATATAAACAAAAGGTTAATTCGAACGTATTTTCTTCGATGGTAAATATGAGCATCATATGCTTCTGATGGTTTAGGACTATTTATTCATTTCATGACGCGATGTAACCTTTTGTTATTACTTTCGGTACTAATTATCACTCAGTAGCATCATCATCATACACTAACAACACAATGACGGGAAGGAATAAGTAATCAGCAGTAAGTAGCAGTAGCAGCTAGGCCAATTGTCAAAACAATCACTGCGAGTTAAAACAACTAAGCGTTTCAATTAGTGTCAATCAATTTGGGTGGCTGATAAGTTACCAAAATAACTTTTCTTCCTGTGATGAATTGTATCTGTTTTGCAGAAGTTTTCTTCGACTTGAGTTTCTCACGTTCATTTTTTTGCATATTTTTTTTCAGATTACCGCAGAAGGATACTATCCCCAGAAAATTAAGTTCAACGTGACCTCAACAAAGGATTCGGAATTTCACCAGCTGACTTTTCTTGAAATTTATCTCTTGAATTCATCTATATCTACGACTAGTACGAGCACCATCAGAACTACAACTGAGGACATGATGATGTTCAATGTCATCCCACAATTCAGTTCAAGATTTTCGAAAGTTGAAAGTGCTGCCGATCCAGTAGAATCGAAAAGTCTATCAAATGCCATGAGCTGTCGAAATGGTATTCTTTCGAAACTAATATGCTTCATCATTGTTATAAGCAAGTTCTTGTATATAGATGATGAACATTACTTAGAATTGGCAACATCTTTGTGAACTTTTTTTTTCATATAGAAAGCTCAGATATAAAGAGGAAAATATCCACATCAACAACCAGATTTTTCATTAGATAAATCTATTTTCCTATTCAAGATAGGAATACATGATGTACCTACAATCATTCTTCATATATAAGGGCTGAAGTTATTGATCATATATAATTAATCATCAATTGATCAATTCAATCATATTATGATTGAAATATTTTGTATCCTGAGCAGTATGCTTTACGTCACGTGCAATTAACGTTTAGGAGATAATATGAGATAACGAAATGATTCGAAGTTGGTCTTCTGGAATTCATCAAAAAAAAGTTGCTTGATGATCTGGGAGCGGAATATAACCTCAATATAGTTTTCCTAAGAGGATTACATAATGTTTCATTGAGCCAAACACCGATTGAGTGAATTTTATCTTGTATTCTAGTATTATGAGCTCATTATGTATTATCTGAATACAATCAGTATCCCATAATCTATGTCAGTGAAAGTTTTGATATTGTTATTTCGAAGCATGCAAATCTGACATACAAATACGAATCAACCAAGTACATTAAACCATAGTATTTAGTATGGTTTGGTGTTTTAGTAATATCCAGCGTAGTTACCACGAGACTAAGGAATATTATATTTATTGATGTGTCACTCAGATGGATCGAATATTCGCAGCAGAAATCACTTTTTTAGAATTCTCCGTTCACATGGAGGTACATTATCAGATGCGACTCAGACACCACTTGACATTAATTAATACAATCTCAAATATAGTCTGGATATATTTCTGCCAAAACTCTAACATACAGTCAACTTGATAACATCATTCGATAACGGCGACACAAAAATTTATTGTAGTTGTAAAATTGTACAGTTGATTTTTCAGCTTTTTGTGGGATTTTCTCTCCTCGTTTCTAAAAAATAAAGTAGAAGTTATTAAAAGTTATTTCAGATACCTAAAAGAGAAATTCTCTATTCGTCAGTGACACATTGTTAACAGTAACAGCCACTCTGTTTTTGAACAGTTCAGTCGGTTGAGGTCTGAAATCATCAGATATTGATACAACTTATAAAAATTTGTTTGAATCTTTGAGATTCTACTACAAAATGATTTGTATCCTTTTGCAAGCAATAAACTGCTCCTTATCAACATGGATTTATGAAGGGTCGATCAACCGTCGACAATCTCATCAATGTTTCACAGTGTATTGCTGAAGCAATCAATAATCGCAGTCAAACTGATGTTTTCATACAGATTCTTCAAAGGCAGTCGATAGACTTGACCACGGAATGTTATTGGAGAAAAAATCATTTTGGACTTCCTTATTCTCTTTTGACTTGATTTTTTTCATATCTGCATGACAGATAACAATATGTCGTTATCAATGGCTTCAAGTCGGTCGAAAAACTTGCATCATCCGGTGTACCCCAAGGGTCTAACTCAGGTACACTGCTATTCAATATATTCATTGATGATATCGTTGATATCAGTGATGTGAACTGTCTGCTATACGCTGAGGATATGAAATTATACTGGAACATTGATGAATTGAGTGACTGTGAACGTCTTTCTTGTAATCTGGATAGAATTCGAAATAATCTATCTCTGAATATTTGAAAATGCAATGTTATGTCTTTCACACTCGAATCAGAACCATTTATCTTTAACTATAATATCGATGGCAAAACATTGGATAACCCAAAGACATTTGTTGACTTACGAGTGACCTGCGATCCTCAATTCACATTCGTACCACAAATTGACAATTCAGTATCTGCTGTGCTGAAAATGCCTCTCTAATATGGAACCTCCACTATCATCTACATATTGACAAAATAGAATCAGTTCAACGACGCTTCTTGAAATTTTTGAGCACCCTAATAGATGACTCCTATCCACAAAGAGGTGATTCCGAATTTTGACGAATTTTTCAAATAATTATTGGCTGCATGTATGATTCCGCAGATGATATTATTTTATTTCTTGTAAATTCATTCCTGCCTACATTCCTGTTCTGTGGATGGGATTTATCCTGTAGAACAGTGTAATAATGAATGAATTAATGAATGAATGAATAAATAGACTGGACGCCTATGTTCGCGATTCAGGATGTCAATGAAGCACTCAAATATTTCTACAATACTATGTATTATATATGTGACATTGTGGTTCCCATTCGCACAGTGAGGCATATAAAATATCCTATATGGTTCAATGAAGAAGTGAGAGATTGCATCAGAAGGAATAAAAAAATTTCACTCGAAAAGACATCTTTCGGAATTTCATATGGATTCATTAAAAAACTAAAGCTAAATTGAGAAAAATGATGAAAAATGATAAAAATGTCATGATGATTACATAAACAATGTGGAAAATTCAATTCTAACAGACCTCTGGGCATTCACACGATCGAACAAAAAAAATTATAACTTTGTTTCTAACCTGAAACATGAGATTAAGACAATAGCACTGGGTGGAGCTGCTGATTATTCCGCGAGATATTTTTTGATCGATTTTCAAAAAGGAAAGAGCTCAATTTGTCATAAACCATGAAGCTGAGAATGAGACATCATTTCTTAGTGAAGTATCGGCAGGAGACTATTTTGAGGCGATGAAAAAACTGAAACCAAAAAAATCAGCAGGATTTGATTGAACAGATGTGCCGAGTGGCTTCAAGCACCCTTTTCTATTCAATCTGTCCATTAGTACATCCATTTATTTGAGCAAACAATATATACCAAAGTCTGAAATTCTATCAAAATCAACATATGTGAGGAACAACATGGATTTGTACCAAGAAAATCTACCGCAACGAATTTGCTCTCTTCTACACAAAATGTGCACAGATACATTTCCGAAAATGTTCAAGTTGACGTTACACTAATTTTCAGAAAGCATTCGATAAAGTAAATCACGACATTCTATTAGCCAAAATAAGTGGTTATGGAGCAGACTTACCAAGTTCGAAATTTTTCATGTCATATGACATGAAAAATTAATTAATAACTTCTATTGAACATTGCAATATTCAAGCATACGCAGATGATACCCAGATTTATTCAAACCTCAATTTGGAAAACTTTCAGAACCACATCAACAGTGACCTCAGAATAATAAGTAATTTAGCAGATAAACATAATTTGAAACTCAATAGAAGCAAATGTCATCTCAATACTTATCAATCACATTCATTCATCTGAATGTAACATCAAGAAATTTTTGAAATCGAAATTTCGTGAATCCCAAAGATAGATTGAGGCTTTTAGCCCAGTCAAATGCTGGACAATCAGTTACGTGTTTGCAACCAGTTATATGTTTGACAATCTTCCTTTGCTTTGACGATTATGTTTCTTTTTTTCTTTTCATTACCTAGCTACCATGAATGTCTTTATTACTCAAATTTCTTCTAGCAATTGTACAATTTACGTTAAATGTAAGAGTAGCCCTAGCTTAACTTCGCCTACTTTGTATTGATGAAAAATAAAGACGATTTATTATTATTATTATTATTATTGTATCTAGAAAATCGGGCATACAAGGTCGAATATCGTTGCATTTGTTCTAGTCGATATACGGAAAACTCGGGAGTACCTTGGGGTTCCAATTTAGGACCACTATTATTCCTTAAATTTATTAACGATCTAGGCAACAACTGAGGAACTCTCACTGTTTGCCGACGACTTTAAATTCTATAGGAAAATAAAAACGTTAGAGAATTGCCTTCATCTCCAGAATGATATGAATTCAGCTTACTCATGGTCTCTTGCGAACGATCTGCCTTTCAACGAAACAAAATGTATGATATCATCGAGTACTAGAAAAATAGAAACGCTAAAATACCTCTACACTATTGATAACGACAGATTAGAGAAAGTTGAAGAAATGAAAGATTTACAACCTCCAAACTTTCAAGAGAAATTCCAACACCTTCCTACTCTCCCAAAATTCTACCGCTGGCTAACACGATATTCCTCGAACATCATAGGTTTCCCTTTCGTGTTGTCCACAGATAGAAAAAAAATTTAGGTATCGAGTATGACAATACAATGTCATTCAAATCACACAAATAGCGGGTTTGCGCGCCAGCACTGAAGAGTTTGGGATTTGTACTGACGAATAGCAAGTACTTTAGAAACTGGGAAACAATATACAATTCTCTGGTTAGACCCAGACTTGAGTACTGTTCTGTAATTTGGCACCCAACATCATTAGTACAAACTCACATATAAGAAAAAGTACAGAATCACTCATTACGAAACCTATATTTGAAAAAATATAAGGAATACCCCGATTACGCAACTTTACGATCAGTCATGCTTCGTGATGAGTTCAGTATCAGAAGCTTGGAAAAAGAAGGCAAATAGCACTAGTGAACATGTGTCACAAATTACACAAAAATATATATATAACAGTCCTATAGTAAAATCACTTCTCAGGGTGAGAGTCCCTTCACAAGCAACCAGACTCAAGCAATTCTTCGAAATACCACTTACCTGACCTCAGTTTTGACCTCACTCCTAAGGAATTTCTCGTTGGAATGCATAAGTTTTTTTTTTGTTAGTGGGTTTTGTATGTTCAGCTTTGAAAATGAATGAATCCATTTTTTGCTTTGATTAGGAATATTATTAGTTTTGGAGAAATGATAATATTTCCTCATGTAGTGAAGTTGTTATAACTTGTTTGATAATTAAATAAATGAATGAAACAACATACTACAGACAGGGTGGATTTTCTATTTATATTATATGAAAGTAGGCTTCCACCTTACACTGTACAATAAATATAAAGAATTGAATATTAACATATGGAATTGGGATACTTACTGTCTCGAATTTTTCCGTAGGTATTTTTTCAATAGTTTTTTTAATGTTCTGTTGTTATCTATACATTCAACTCATCAGGATTTGTTCATTGAAATGCTGAACATTCTTTGTGTTGTGGCACTTAATGATTTTTTTCGGGTATTGTAGTTGTGGGTTCGGAGTTTATTGTTATGCTTTGTTCTTTGATATTTTATGCACGTGAGGAAGAAGTATAATCGTCTAAGGTCAGAGATTTTGGATTCAGGATTCATTAAATCGGATGAATATCTGTAATTGTTTTGAAAAATCAGTTTCATGAATCGGCTCTGTGTTACTTCCAATGGGTTCATATGTTGTTCTCAAAACCCCACCCCACACTAGAATTCCATACCGTATGTGACTTTCAACTAGTGCGTGGTATTAAGTTTTCATTTGGGCAAAAGGTAAGTTGTCCTTGAGTTTCTCGAACTTACACAATATACATCTCAATTTTTTACTATTAGTAGACATCGCCGGCTAACCTCGATGAAAAATATGGTCGATTCACTCACGAATTGGGTTAGTTAATTCCATTGTATAGAATTCACTCTATAAATAGAAAGGAAGAATAGATTGCTGAAATCATGTGTGCATGGAGTAATTTTGTGGCTTTATTCATACGATCACATAAAAAATGAGCTTCCTCAATAATTATAAAAACATTTTGATAACAAAGTATATTTAGCGCCTGCGCTCCTGACATAATAATCAGTGAGACAAGCGGGACAAAATGACATATTTTTCGTGAGAAATTTGCTACCTTTTTTTCTACTCCAACTTCATCATTTCAAATTGCAACATATCACTCACTGTGCTTTTTCAAGAAGACCTCGAGGATGATATTCCATTGCCAGAGTTTGTAAAAACCATAGACATTGAATCTATGGTGAAACCTAACATAAAAAGAACTACTGACCATAGGTGAAGCAATGTCATACTATGATTCATATTGGGCCTTATTGAGAATGAACCAGAGGTAGAAATGTCGCAATTTCAAGATTTGAAATGGAGGTAGGTGTGGTAGGAAGGGTAGCAACTCTTGCATATGAGTTTGTCATTGGCACACTGTATACAATTTTTGTGGCCTTTGACAAAAAATATTGATCACTATCAACAGAGATGAACGATACATAAACCTACCTACTCAAATTTACCTATTTATCATAAGAATAAAATATATTTGTGGACAGTTTCGTATTTGAAGAGGGCTTCGCGAAACGCATATTTTTCATTCTTCATATTCAGAATCAAAGAATGCATTTGTGATTCCATGATTTTTCTTTTTTCAGCATACTCCTCCGACATAGCCGCGTTGAAGAATTGGCTCACCATTTCTTCCAGATCGTTGCAGTAAATTTTGACAGCCACATTCAAAGCAGCTGTTGCCAGAACAGTGATCGGAAAAACTGAATATTCTGGGACAAGCGTTGAGCAATCCAAAATGTAATATACAGAATATCGAACAATCTGGAAACACGAATGATAGTATGTCAGAGTGTCTACCTATTGATCATGATCGCAAAATAAAATACTTTTTCCTAACACTCGCCATATAGAATCTGCGAATATCTATACTCCTTTCCAAGGCGTGATGTGATTTTCCTTCACCAAAGTAGTTTTCAATGGTAGTTTCTACTACCTTGGTGTATGAACAACTTTTTTGATCAATAATCGCGAGTGAATTATTGAATATATCAGATTTTGATAGCTACGATCATCGTGGATTTACCTTAGTTTTTATATCTTTGGCCTTTCTGGAAACGTTTTCGGCACATACTGCGTCTGACACTTTGTTGATTATTTTTGAATTGCAATGTTCAAGGCTAGGCTGAAATGTTAACAACATGCTATCTCTGAACTTGACAGACATCTCCCAATTTCTTAAATGAGCGTCTACAAAGTTTGAGATAGATAACAGTGAATGATCTAATCATTCAACAGCTAGTAATTTTTTATCATCAGCCTGAGGTAGATGATAAGAGAATGTGAACAGAGGTTTTGAATTGATGTATTTTCAGGACTCAACTGAGCAACTCTCATCCGAAAAATCGTAGGTAATTTTGAAATAATTCACGATTTATCTTCAGTGAAAACGGTCAGGTAGGTGATGAAACTGTAAAATTTCCAATCAAAATATTGGCAACAGAAGATAAATAGATGAATCAAAATGAACAGAATCATGATTTTGATTTAACTTCAACAAGAAATAAAGAGTACTTCGGAAATTGTCAATTACTCCGACTGAGCAGAGAAAAAACCAATCTTATCAGTTCTATCAGCTAGTTCTTCACATGCCAAGAGTTGGACTGAAGAATGAGAAGCGAATTAGAATTCTTAGGTTGAAAAATCAGTTGGCAGAATTCATCAGTTATCTTTTCGACGATTATATTGATATATCGATGCTAAAAATTCTGCACAAGCATTTCACGTGATATTTCAATACGTGATCATCACTCTGCGCTGCGATATACTTGTAAAAGCAAGGTCATTTTCTGGTCATGGTTTCTGTGCATCGATTCCTAACGAAAAATATCTTTCTACTCGAAACAAACAGAAACTAAACACCGTTTTCGCTTATTGATAGACGCTCAAAGATTAGATCTTTGGATTTGGCAATTTCCAACTACAAAACTGACTTTGCTAATCCAGCGGAAGATGCTCAGACGCAATGCTCACACTAATATAAATCAGTAGTTACACAGAATTACTTCCAATTTCATGTTTTCCCTCTCAAACAAGATGGAGAAATACTTGATAACTGTATACTGAACCATACTGTTTCATTCAAAATTTCGAGAACATGTAATTGGTAGATCGCACAGGGTTCGCCAAAAGAATTGGAAGACGTTTCAAATGACCCCCCCCATCCCATTTGGGAAATATTATCTTTTCAGCAGTGTCGAGATGTAATCCTATCAAACTACTATTGAAACACAAAAAAAATTCATGCATGATTTATGTATTTGATTAGTCAACTGCTTCACACGCAGGGTGTTCTCAAAGATAAGGCATCTTTCAACTTATGAAATTAGACGAATCTATGTTCTTCCTATGACAAACTTCCAATATTATCAATTGAACATTTATATGAAACTGGATTTTTAGTGCTAGCCTTTGCCGTTCATAGTTCTATAGTGATAAAACTGTTCTGATTGTTTTGCTGGAACGTTTCGTTCTTCAATGGCACATGTTCATGAGAATAATAGATTTGTTAACATGTGTATGTTTGGTGTCCGAGCATTCCGATTATATGAAGGTAGATTTCGGAAAGGAAAAATAATTCAAACTTGCGAATATTTGTCAACTTCTAAAAAAGGTTCATTTTTCAGCTTTTGATGAGAGTTTCTCTCCTCGTTTGAAAGCTGAAAAATGAATGTACCACCTCCTCGAAGAACTTACAGACAGTATCTAAAAAGGTGTTTGATAACAAAATAAAGTGGAAAATTCTGGACATCAAGAATTAAACTCTTGTGGTAATTGAGCGTACAACAAACTGTGACAACTTCGGACAACTTCAGAGAAATTAGTTATTTTGAGTTCTTCAAGTTATCCCAAATTGAGGATTTTTGTTTCGTCTGTCTCTAGCATGAATGTGGAATGATTAGAGAAGAAAGGGAAGTAATACAATGAATATTCGATAAGTAATGAGCATATATCAAAGTTCCTAATTGAAGCTTCTATTGTCGAGAGTACTCACTTCGAGATTATCTATTTCGAGATATTTCATGTAAAAATTCACACAAATCGATGGTTCTATGGAATGCAACTGGAAATCGAGAATTTTCAGTACTTTCCTTTCCATTCTCACGAGCTGCCGGATGATGTATGCATTATTGCCCAATTCAATCATGTCCGAACCCTGTAAAAATGGTCACTGTTGTATTGCCATTCATTCAGTGATGATAATTATCATACCGTTAAACATTTCGACCCGATGCTCTTGTTGGCTATCCAAAAAGTGGTGATGGCTAAAAGTTGGTACATATTCATTGGTACGGCAATACGAGCCAATATTTGATCCATCAAGTTGACAGCTAAGTAGAATTCTCCATCTGAAATTCTGATTCGTCGCTGGAACACAAGGATGTCAAGTTATATGCTTATATTCACTATTGATACCTCAGATCTGAATAACATTGATTTCATTTCAACTTTTCGTATGGTGACGGATCAAGAATTTCCCCATAGTAAATCCTGCCTGTCGTAAGAGGAGACTGAATGGATACCCATAGGTGGAAGATGATGCTTCCCATTATCACCCTGTGCGACACTTCCACATCGACAGAGATGCTGTGAAATGGGTAACTCCCATGTTTCAGTATTTGTCGATGCTTCCGGTTTCATCCCTATGCCCTATCTCCTTCTTCCCAACCTATAGAAAAATCTAGATGATGAATTCTCCTAAAGTAAAACACTCCGGAAGTAAAACATCTCTTCATTCGAGTTTCCGGGGTCCACCATCGAAATATATGAATTTGAAAATAGACATTCGTAACATCCGAGGTCTGAACGAGAACATAAACGATGTTCATCATCATCTACAGGCTGAGAAACCAGATATATTGGCTTTAACTGAGACGCAGGTCAACTCATCAACTAACACGACCTATATGCTCTGCCCTGGATCATTTCAGATTCAGAGGAGGTATATGTCTCTTTTCCAGAAATGATCTCTCTCAAGCCATCGTGAGAAGGAACTGGAACCAAAAGAATTCGATGTAATGCGGCTCGAGATCGATAACATCAAACAGGCAAAGTTCATCTGCTGCCTTCATCTATCACCAAACGAACCAACTCCTGATGATCTCTTCGAATTACTCCCTCTGAAACTCAATTCAATCCAGCAGAATCACCCAGCAGCTGAAATCATCATCATTTGCAGTACTTGTTGACTATAAAAGAGCGTTTGACTCTGTCAACCACACATTACTCTACGTCTGGTTAGTTCGAGAATTATTCCTATTCTCAGAAACATTTACAACGCATAAATGAGAGTCAAGGCTACCGAAGGACTCACTAAATCCTTCAATGTTACGACTGGTGTTCTCCAAGGCGAATCGCTGTGTACGTTACTGTTTACTTCATTCCTCTCAGACATTTAATCTTCCTTTTATGCAAACGATGCTAACGGAATCAACATCGATAACAAAAATGATCTCCTTATGTCTCTGCTCCACATCAATGATTTGTTGAATGTGACCTCCAGCCCAGTTCATAGCTTCGCGGATAGTACACTTCCTTCCGCCTTTTCCTCTAGAGCCCCTTATCATCCAACGAGGCCAGAGGTGCAAGATGAAGACAGGTCGATGCTTTAAATGAGGATCTGACAAGAATTCTGAAATGGGGATCTGAAAATCTAGTATAGTTCAATGTAACAAAAACTCGAGCTCGTATGTTCACCAAGAAGGCAGATCACACAATGCCCAATTTGATGATGTCGGGTACCACTGTTCCTATGAGGTCGTCAATATACATGTTGGGTGTCACCACCAACAGTGCTCTCCCATAGGACGATCATGTGAGGTTAATTGGAAGAAATGCTCCAAAAAACTTGATTTTCTATTCCGTGCGAAGAGGTACTTCACATCCCAGCAACTGCTCATGATCTACAAAGCACAAATTCGACTTGTCCTGGAGTACGGCTCACATGTTAGAAGCTCAGCCCCCAAACATACGCTGAAGCTCTTAGATTCAATTCAGAAGAGAGCTAGTCGAATAGTCGAATAGTCGGCGATCTCTGCCTTCTCCAAAGATACTTCGACGGTCGGTGCTCAACGGAAATATGATCTATTATGCCATCACGAGCGATTCCTAGTAGACAAACCAGACAAGCTCAGGCTAGTTCCCCTACACTGTCAGTCTCGAGACCTGTCCAACATCGCTATACCAATCATCAGTCATCAATGGAGGGTCTCTAGAGCCAAGAAGAAATGACGGAATTACGACCTCCAGAAAGTGATGCTGGAGAAGTCGTTTGATGAAAAATCAAGAAGCTTGCCAGTTTAGTTACTGACTTTTTGAACAACTGAAAGAACATTCCCATACAACGAATCATCGATGGACGGCCATTAGATATCCCTTATGGACGTCAGAAAAAAATCTGCTATCACGGGAAATCGAACTAGCGACCTTTCGATCATCAGGCCAATGCCTTTACCGCTAAGGTTATCTCACTCGTTGAAGATTCATGTGGTGAGAAGTATTCGGGGTGTCTGATGATGCTTTTCATTTCAGTAGCGAGCTCATATAGTTCTGAGAAGATATGAAACAGAAAAATATACTGGCCATTTCCCAGTCAGCTATCGTAACATCAAAAAATGATTGCGCCAATGGAAATTTCAGTCTTCAGCTATTTGACGTAGGTATGTTGATATCACAGTGATAACAACATATCGAAATGCTGATCAGAAGAATGCTGATCAAAACCTCATTCAATGTTCCATGTATTTTTCAGTAATATAACTTATTGAATATGAATTTGAACTACTATCCTTTCGATTCACATATTTTTGGCTTCTGAATTTATTTGTTCCCTTTGATGATTTCAACCATATAGATTGATCCAATTATTATATTTCAGTTCATCTGATATCGAATGTTCTTTTTGGAAAACACCATGGTGTACTAGAGAGACTAGTGACCAATATCTTATAGTGACCAATAAGACATTATCATTATCGAACTATACTTAGCGTAAGGCAGCAGGAGGGTGACGATTGAGTGAAGTGGATTCCAGAGTGTTTACAAGTTGAAATATCAATTATATATATATATATATATATATATATATATTAATATATACTATATATCATATTGTTGATACTCCATGTTCGTAACTGTTCGAAGATCGCTTGGGTGGACAGTAATTTCATCGAATGGCGAATAACTTTGTAGGTGAACAAGTGAACAGTTGATTTTCAAATGGAAAGTTTCGTTGATCATAATTCAATGAAAGATATATTCAATCATAATAGTCATACTCATGAATCCTAATTATAGTTCAAATTGATCAGCAGATCCAGGTAAAATAAATATGTTACAATGGTGTCAGAAGTGGGATTGATTATAGCTGTATAATCCTAGAAGAGAAAATGGAATTAGTATCGTTTGTCTTGAAAGAATGAAGCCTTCTCTTGCAAGGAATAGTCCGAATTCGGCCGGACTACATTTCGAGAAGGAGCAGTGTTGTGATATACACCTCGGTTAATGAGACAGAAATTGAACATAACAGTCTCCGTTACCGAACACCGCAACATCACCGCTCGTCATTTTGTAAAATTTTTAATTACCTATATTTCGTTAGAAAATAGTGACTGATATCATTGTTACATTATATTGTTGAATTGATTGAATATATATTCTATTATAGTTTTCAATTTTCAATCCAACCGAGCACAGATGAGAGCCAAATAAATAATCATTGTTTTGCTATACGGTGAGAAATCAATCAGCGAACCCTATTAATAGAAATATCGTAACACGTACCTGAATTTTTATCATCCAGTTGACGATGGCAGCCCTGATTTTTTTATCTGAATTGAAATTCTCCAGGAATCCTGTCGGAAGGGTGATCGATGATTCAATTGCTCTCATATTACGTATTATGTCCTTGAAAACAAAATGTGATTCAAAACTTCTTTTCGATTTGTGATATGCAAACCACCTCTAGATATTCTTCATTATAAATATCTCCAACAAAAGTCATTCTACGACAAGCTGAAATGAAATAACCAATCACTGCTAATGCTTCAGTTACCAAATCTCGTTGCAGATTATCACGTGATATTAGAAATAAGTTCATACCCATATCCGGCAATTCCGAAATTCCTTAAATAATGAAAGTGTAATGATAAAGATGTACCTACTGGGTGATTCACCTAATAGTGCAACTGAACAAATCGAATTGTGAGATAATTGAAGTTGAGAAACTCATAATGATGAGAATTTAATGAAAAATAGCCTATAATCATTAGACAATACACGGTAATGACGGCAGATATTGACTTTTCGCGGGCCTCGGGGCGAGGACCGATGCATGATATAGTGGCAAGTAGTCCAATTTGGACCACATATTGGTAGTGTATTGGTGACAAGTTAGCGATAATTCCTTGATTATATCTCGAAACGTAATATTTTGAGGTTATCCTCTAGTGGAAAATGTGCTGTTTCATAAATTGAAGCCACGCAAGTTGCGATTGAACCGATACAATTTAGAACATGATTTTTTTGTTACGTTAGCAACATATACATATAATTTCGATATTTGAATGTCCAGTGGTTCCAGGCAGATTTTGCAGCAGAGGCTTTGAAAGCTTAGAAAAATATTAGTGTGGGATATTGAATGATTGCCAAAGCATTCACGTGTCAAAAGCAACTTGTGAAAATGATACAGAAAATGATTTATATTATCGAAGAACCTTATTCTTATGTTCTCATAAAGGAGGTCAGGGAGGTCAGGAATTGGGGATGATTTTATTTGCGATTTGTGCGTGGAAAAACAATTTAGGAAACCAGTTGCTAATTTCGTCTGTGGAATACAGAGCTCATTTTTCATCTAAGGTAGCATTCATTGTTTCATTTCATTCGATAGGAAGTATGAATTCAATTTTTCCAAAAGTGGTCCAATTCGTACTACTTCCTCCTAGTTATACAATTCACATCCAATACTGAACTTGAATCTACATATTTGCCTCACCTCTTTTGGCTGTTCTTGTCGATAGTTTAGGAGTTCTGATTTTTTTGGACTCTTTGAGCAGCAGAGTAGACCTAGATGTGAATTTGTTCGGAGGAATTGGTGAATGAAATGATTTACTGTTTGATTCCGATGTGGAGTTCAAAAGCAGCTCATCGTTCAATAAACACTCATTATGAGTATCAGAACCGTCATATTCCTCTTCATCAATTGTTGTGGTGGAGTGCGCTGCTGAGGAATGGTCTCTCTTTCTTCTGGAAACTATCGATACACAGTAGAAAGTAATAGAATTAGTATTAGTATTTATTTATTTAAATATATCATATATAAACATAAATTTTCAGCAGGTCAAAGAAGCAAAGCTTTCCAAAATTCCAGATGTGAGTAAACATTCATTGTAAAACAGATAAAAGTATAGAATGTGAGTAAAAATCGGTAAACATTCATTATAAAACGTATAGGTATAATATTGAACAATAGGTATATACAATTTCTGACTAACAAATTTGCAGACTAGAGGAATCAAGACCTAGTGATTGGAATTCATTCACGTCAGAAATTGTTGACAAATATTCTTCAAAGGAATGAAAACAATTTAAAAGGATATATTTTTTCAAAATACTTGCTTTCTTTTACTTGAACTTTCGATATCCCAAAGATTTTATTGTGACCGGCAGAGCATTATATAACTGGATATTAAGAGAGTTTTTTTTGTGATTTGACTAATCTATAGCGTGGTGTTTGAATATGATATGCCTTTCTTGTGTGATACTTATGGATATCTGACTGAAGGGTGGAGCTGTCAACATTTCTGTTTATCTCAATTAGCGTATGATAAATGTACAGAGAGGGAAGGGACATTATCCCGAGTTTTATGAAAATCGGTTCACAATGTTCACGATATTCAGCATTTGCAATTAATATCACCAAATCAACACCACGCAGTATCTATAATCTATATGGAAAACCCTACACAAGCATCCGAAATAATACTTTTCCATCCCTTGCATTTCATGCAAACATAAATTACATGAAGTAGAATCAAATTGGTTATAAAAGAAACAGTGTTTGAAATGATTTGAAATAGTTTGTGACGAAGAGGAGGAAATACATTAGCAACTTGATTCTATTTAGTGCTACTGATGCGTTTTCGGAATGCGTGAACCACAACTGTCTCGTCCAGCACGAACACACCAAAAATAGGAAAACCTCGAAAATCTATTTTTCAATTTTTTTTCCAAATTCCTCAAATACAAATCAAATTCTACAAGATGCTAGATTAATTCAATTCACTCATTCACTTATTCACAGAATCGAGATTATTCTGGATTTATTGTTATCCAACACTTCTGTTGTCTATTTTGATTCTGAAATTGTTCATTTGAGCTGACGTTCGATAGTGAAGTAATATGAAAATGGTCATGTTAGAGCCTTGAAGCCATGGTCTCCAGTGGTCGAAGGGTTATAAATATAGAATTGAGTACCTAATATATTCAGGACTAGGGAAACGCAAAATCGCATTATTCCACCATTATTTGCAGTTTTGCCACATCCTGTTCTTGACAAACTTTCAGATTTTCTCCTTTCTGAATCTCCCGGTGAGTTTTGCTTGACACGATAAATTCATCATCACTCTCAGCAAAATTATGATTATGGAATGAATTCCATATTGATTTCGAAAATTAATTTGGATCAGTGCATAACATTAGTTGATGAATTCGCATAGCTATATCAACAAGTCTAATGTTCGCACTGAAAACTTACCATTCTTAGCCAGAACTTCAACATTTTCTGAGAGCCCTCTTTCTAGTTTAGCAGTGGAAGATTCTGTTGGCTTTTTTTTACCAGTGCCCTTTTTCCTCTCCTCATCTACATTGAAATTGTTCAGAACGTCATTTGCAGATTTTTGTTTTCTATTCAATTTCTCGACGTATAGATTTAGTTTTTTCTCTCCAGTACTACGTTTCGGCACCTCATTCACTGAAAACATTCACAAAATTTCAATAGAACATTGTTAAGATGACGAACTAGTATGCGAAGTTTTATATTCGCTTGATCTTGCTGAAACACTTGATGAATCACCTAATTATCAGGCTGAACGAAAACTGATTGCCTGAATCTTTGGGAACCCCACAAATTCATACATCAGAGTGCTCAGAAATTAACAACAAATTCCACTATTCCGAATATTCGATAACTCAATTTCTTCAATCAATATCCGTAGATTCTACGTTGAGAAATTTGAAAATTAGCAGCTCAGGATGTAATATTGGTCCTTGGGTACTAATGATATTCTTCACTATCTTGGTGTATACATAACTATCGATATCCATTGTCTTTGTTATTGAATTTGATGGACCAATAACTATCATTACATATTGACAATTTTGTGTTTTCCAATATAACTAAAACATGTTGATGAGCAAACTGACTCAGGTCTCAACTGAGTGAATATATACGAGGTTGCAGGAAAAATAGTGAATATAACCCTTCGGAAAGTGAATTTTCCCGAACGCAAAGAAAGAAGAAAAGAACAAAATGAAGATTTCATCATTCAACAGTCACGATACATCCCGTGAAGAAAGCAGACAAGGAAGTTATCCAATGTTTAGAAATTTCTAAGTTCTTACAAAGCTCGAAACCAAAATATCGCATCTTTCCATCGACAAGAAATCTGTAAACCACAACATGATACTATAGAATTCATTTCTGTTCAGTTAGTAGGTAAGTTTAGTATATATTCTTGAATTTCTTCTATACCACTTCTTGATTGATGAGTATTATTATTATCGAGATTTCATCATGATTAACTTTACCTTGTAAATCTCGAAGAACGGTTACCTTCTCGCTTGATTTGAGTTTAGTTGTAACTTCCTGTGTATTCAGAATTTTAATCTCTCTATAAATATTGAACGACATTTTCAGGAACTGCAATGCCACCGTTGAACACTACACTTACTCGATGAGAATAGGTCACTCTCACTTTTTTCTGAATGTACACTTCTTCATTTGGTTTTTATCCGAGCCGTGTCACGGAGACCCTCAATACAAGGTGATACAAGTAGACGAAATAGACATTTCTGACGAATCGACCGCAATGAGCAATTAAACCGCAACAACTTTGATATACTTGCCCTTCAATCCTCGTTGAAGGGTTTAGACAGAGATTATACACTAATCTGTATACAATAATCTGTATAATCTCGGCTGAGTCCAGTATCGTTATTTTTTGTCACTACCTGTTCGTGCAGAGAGTGGGTAATTTGCGCTTTGCGCTCCTTCTGCCTTCCTTGGATGTGGTAACCGTTGATCAGGCTTCTTCGTTACCCGTTACAACCATGGTAGGCGCAGAACCGACCATCGACAGTTGATGAGGCAGAAATTTGAAAGATGCGTCGCCGGTGCGAGACCGTTAAAACAATGTGTCCCTTTATTCATTGTTGAATATATTGCATAACTTCACACATTTGTTTTTCGATAAACGATGTCAGTATTAGGTATATTTCAACTCAATTGATTTTTGTCTCGGATTGTTCTCTTGTTTGCTATTGGTCGTCAAGTATTGAATAATGTTCTGATCTCGGGAGTTTGAATAAATACAAAAATTTAATGAAACACAATGGCCAATCTCGGAATTTCATTGTTCCTCACAGGGGTACAAATAATGAAAGAAATATAAAACATTTTCAGACAATGAAATATAGATAATATTGAAAAATAATTCAATGAAAAATAAAAAGGGAAAAATCGAAATCTGTTCGATTCTCAGTCATATGTACAACATGCACAAAATAAAGATTATCTATTGATTAGTATATTGAAACGTGAGTTACAGAACGCAACATATTATATAGCACGTGTCTGAAATGCGGAAATGAGCGATTTTCTTAACAATTGCCTTCTGTAACTTGTATTCGATGAGAACAAAATAGATAATCAAATGAAACGAATGATGTGATAATTTCGGAAAAGGAGAGAACACTCCATAATTGGATATACTGGATATATCGTTGCAGAAACCTAATAAAAAATAATTCAGTAAAAGGTATGTTCAAACATTCAATCAGATTTAAAAATAGCACCGGTTTTCTCAATTTGTTCGATTTCTAGTCTTATGTTCAACATGCACAAAATATAAATTATGTGCACTTTGCAAGTGTTTGAATTGCCTTCCGTAACAAACGTATAATAATAATTTTCTCAGTTTAGGATTCGATTAAAACAACATAGATATTTTTCCAGTCCGAATAATTAGTGACAGTCACACTCGATATAGCTGAGGATAGTTTTGTTATTTGTGTTCAAGGATTGAATTCTTTAAAAATTTCATATATACATACATAAAATGTTTCATCACACCGAGTCTGTTTTTTTTTTCATGTATATTTTTTCAGTGTTTTTGATTCTGTGTTTGTATCAAACTGGAATGATATTTTGCCAGTGAGCAGTTGAGATGCATCTTCAACTCGCTTTTTCCATTTATTTGCGTTCTACAAATCACTCACACCACTGATGATTCCCTCATATGTTTGATTTTATTATCGAAGAGAACAATTTCACGAAAAAAAAAAACACTTCAAGCACACATCACACTTGACAGATTTCTTTTATGTGTCAAAGACTGAGCTGACTTTCTTGTTTGGCTTTTCTTTCGTCGAATGATCGTTGAGCTTCTTTCAGTTGAACTATCCTTCACACTTTACCTCCAATTTTGATTCACACATGTGAGATTTCATATGATACTTGAGTTGCCAGTCGGCATGAAATCTCTGCTTGCAAATCCCCTGCACTCGGAAGTTTTTTCTTTGATGAGTGACATGATGTTTATCTTTGAAGTTTGTCCACACGTACAAAGTTCAACCTGCGAAAATATATATCATAGATGAAACATGAGAATATTGGTCGAAGATATTTCCAATTCATCAAGCATAGCGAGATAGGTCTGTTTCGTTCTGGGTCTGGGTGTTGCATGTTCAACGTCATCTAACGGCGAAAGATCTAAAGTAGGTCTCTGAGAAACTACTGAAAACCGATGGTTTTCGGTGCCATCTACCATCCGTTGCTTTAGACAGAGATGAAACATTTCTATCTCCTTCATTTCAATTTCTGGAATTTTCGACGATGAGGTAGGTTTAGGTACTAACTTGCTATTTATCCAATGATGAATTGAACGAAATCAATGTGAAAATACCCATAGCCAATCCAATTCATATATTCCTGATTTCGCAGTTGGAACTGTTAAATTTCATACTTGAATAACCTTGCATGAAGAATCATTTTTCAACTTGGACTTCTTGGGATCATTCGGATAGCAATAGGGTTCGTCTCAAACATGTTTTTGTCCTATTTCACTGGCCTAATGAACCGGCACGGTAAATTTAATTTTCAGATGAAGCTTCCACCAATACTCATTCGTTCCCATAAAGATATACCAATAAACTCATACTAGCCTCAACATTAAAAAAATTCAATGAAAACAGAATGAAAGACATTTTCGTCGTTCTATATAACAGAAGAAAAACCAACGCCATACATAAAAACACGATAGTTTATGTCCAATCTTCTAAAACCCACAGCTTTACGATCGACATATTTCACCCTTCTTTTTTTCATCGACACATAAAAGCATCCTAGTTGGCTTGAATTTGAGGCAATACAGACGGAGCAGAATTATGGAAAAGCAACGCCCACGTACGAGGTCATGTTTGAATGGGAATCTGGAATGGATCCAGAATGATTTGGTTGGGGGATGTCCTGGAATTTTATAAGAGTCGGGTGAAACTTGCGACGAAGAGAATTTTTATTGTTAGTGCTCACTGAAAGACATCTCATTCATTTGGAAGCCGTCTCGGGAACGTCTCTGCTGTTCTACTCAAATTATGGGTTATTATTTTGATTGTACATCAAGTTTAAAGTTACAAAACGTAGCATATTCCAGCGTGGAACAGACGAGTTCTTGAATGCCCTTCTATAACGAGAGTATTTTCTACTATTTTCCCTGTTTTGGGTGCTCCTAGTAACTAAATACAATTTTTCGTCCACTAAAACAGTTAGTGACCGGTTGCGAAATTTTGTTATTTTGTGTTTTGAGATTGGATTTCATCATAATTTGATATCTAGGTGGACTATAATAACAGGATTGGGATAAAATATAGAACCGAGTAAATATTAATCAATTCAAATGAGACACCCTATATATTTTCACAAATTTTGAAATAGCTTGTTATTTTTAATTCATACATACTGAGTTTAGTGTAAAAAAATCGTGAGAACAGGGAATACCTCACTGTCAATTGTACAATAGGTATACATTTCATTATTTTAGAATAAAATAGAAACAAAATTACTTCAAATGTTCGAGATGCTCGCCGTTCACTTGCTGACAATATGCCATCCTATTAACAAATTCTTGAGTCACTCTTCCGTATCGTTCTTTTCGTTTAAAAGATATTTACTTGGTTCCATACTTTATATCAACCCTGTATTTGTGAATGATGAATGATGAACTGGTCAGTTACATAATGGTATAGTGAGTGTATTATGATAACTTTCCAATGTATCAGTTGAGCTCATTATCACACAAAAGATGGCATGAATACTATTCTTATACACGAATTATAAGGTTTCTGGAAAACTATGACCCCAAATCAGTTCAATCTTCATATGAGTTCATCAGTAATCATCGAATGTTTCATCGAAATTGCTACATTATTTTTCTTTAATATGAATATGGTTTCCAAGATATTCAACTTTCTCCTCGATAGAATGATTCGGAGCGATACGAATCTTTAACTGATTGGATACCAGAGAGTTTATGATTATTCCAGCTTCAGATTATTCATCATCGACGGGCTTGCCAGAAACTCAATGGTTTGCAAAAATCCATATGGGTGTGAAAAAGAGCCTATTTTCTAGACATCTTCTAACTAATTCTCCAAATGAATTTGAGCGCTGCAATTCCGTTTGAACATTTCTCCGGTCAGGGTTGACCCCACGCAGTGTTGGCATGGAAAACGTGCATTTCCGTTTCACTAAGAGCTTATATCGTGCCAAGATCGTGATTCAATATTATGTCGCAGATTCCCGTCGTGGAAGCATAAGAAAACGAATTCTATTCCAAATATATCACTAGCATCTTAGAGCTAGAATAATGGGCATACTTTTTCTGCAGGGACAATTAGAATTCAAGAATTAGTTGATCGAGAAATGATTGTTTTGAGCATCCTGCGATCTCTTTATGAATATCTATTTCTTCTCAGCTCAAGATACCTACTGTTCTGACGATAAGAGTATATTATGATTTTTTTTCGGAAAATACCCAAGAAATAATGAGCTATCTACAATTTCCTCTTATTATTCCTCCGCGATACCAGTGATCACGTGACATGTGTCAAAATAAATTTCCAGGTTGTCGGACGCGCAATCTATCACCAAGAATAATTCTTCCATTATTCTAATAATAAACATTTTCACCATATTATGTTGCGTACTTTATGGCGGACACTGTATGAGTTGATAGTTTATAATGGCGGACTCGTAAGTTCGAATCTGAAGTTAACTTCAGCCACTTCCGAATCAAAACATCTAGCGAATCTGCACGTGTGACGCGTGACTCTTCACAGTTTTCAAAAATTCGATGAAATGAAATTATTGGTGATTTGTGTTACTTGCTATCTTTGCGGACACATTTCGTAGATTCCCCAATGTTAGTATTATTTTGCCTGTTTTGTTTTGTTATATATCATTCAGTGAAAACCAGGGCCAGGTGATATTTATTGTGCATAGGCAACTCCCAATACACTCGATTGTGTAGAACGTGGCCTGATTCAGATACATCTTATCTGGTAAAGTCACTGATGGGGACGTTGCAGTTGTAGGTCCAAGAGATGCATATTTTGATATGTTTTTCCAAATGGAACACCTTATACATTCCAACATGAATAGATTCTCAGCGAATAATGCTTAGTACTGGTTTTTTGTTTTTGAAAATCCGACGTGACCTCCGAACAACAAACCCACTAGAAGGATCACAAAACAAATATTCTGATGCTAACATGAATTCCCAGAATTATCATAATATTAGTACCCAATCGTCGCCAGTGTTGTCATATCCAATCATCAAAAACTGATAAATAGTCCATAATATTCAAATTTCTTTATAAATTCATGTAGTTCAATGCACAAATATAATAATCAATTTGGGTCATGACGAATAGAATCAGTTCTGATCAATAGAAGATTGCTACATTATTCTGAGACTTAGCAATTTTACTTTCTTGGGGGCTCGAGAACCAGCATGGGTATCATGAGTACTTTTTGATCAACGTTGCAACACCGCAATTTGATATTGACAGTCAACGGCGATTATTGCTTTGTTTGGTATCTGTCATTATTTACGTTTCGATTCATCGATATTATTCAACTTGTGTTCAGTTTTGTGTACTCAGAATTCATCAGAAACTCAGTTTATTTCCTGTTCTTGTGATTTGATATAATGGTGAGACGTTGTGAGGTGTGTTGAAGACAATTTGAACCGGCGATCAAAACATGTCATTTCATAGGTGAGTTACCATTGTCGTATCATTCGAGATTTTGAAGCATTCTCCCAAATGGAATGGATAAAAATGATTTTAAATTAAATTGATTAGATTATATTGATTAAACCCATAGGTCAGCTGCGACAGTGTCTTGTGGTGAAATATGGAGCACTGATAAATGCTTCCTTATTTGTGGTCAAAATATGCGAAGCTGCTGAAAAATCACTGATCGATCGATAAAAAATATTAGGAAATTCTATACTTCTTGTACTCTACTCTGTACTCTACTCTATACTTCTTGTACACACAACAATGAGAAATTTACCGTTGACTGTTTTTGGAACTAGTCAAACTAATTTGAAGAAATATTTCACTGTAAGACTCCATCATGCGAATAAATTGAAATATTCAACGGAAGTTGAGAGTAACAAAAGTTAGAGTTAACAAAAACAATCCTATTCAAAAATCAATAAATTATTTGTGTGATTATCCATGGTTGTTTTTCATTTCAGTCCTGTTTTAAATAAGAAACACTGCTATTCGCTACATCTTCACATGAGTCATGATTTTATTGTTGATATAACATTTCGTCATAATACTTTTCAACATCACATATTCATTATCGATTTTCACCTATCTATATAAATATATGAATTCTGCTCAAGATGAAACCTCTTTCATTTTTGACGATATCGTGAAATGATATAAAAAAGTTTCATCTTCAGATTTGAGAATTACATTCAAATATGCAATCATACCTATTTGCCTTGAAAACGAGTTTTTCACTTTTTTGAAAATTATTTCCACTAGTAGGTACTTAACTTTGAAATCGTAAATATACTTACATGCACTGTCACTGATCGCCAAAGATATAAATGTTCATTATCGAAATTGAACATTATTCATGATAAAGAATGAGTAGACAACTGTATACTGAATAGTAAGTATATTGTTTCATATGGCGTTGAGAATTGAACTTTTCTTGTGACGTGTTCATAATAAGTCTATTGATCACAAGCAAGTTACAAAAATTACCACAGGATTGTATGTATTCGAATTTTTCGTAACAATGTGAAGGAAGTATAAGGATGTTCATTTTCCCACCAAGAAATGCTGAAAAGTACCACTGAAATTGTTACGGATTTTCAATTTGGTTTCATCATGAATTAATAATAAATTCGACCCCCTCTGACAACACGGCACTGATGCTGGGAGAATCAGCTCCTGCTATCCTTGTTTAGACAAAGATAGATACTATAGATGTTGCTTCCAAACAAACTGTATTGCCAGGGGTGTGGATTACTTATCTAGTCTGTTCAATGATCGAAGGACGTGACGTTACCAAGTTAAAACCGTTCCTCCGGAAATGCAGGCATCTTTAGAGAAAAGTCAGTTTCAAAAATTCATTCATTCATGCTGAGCAATAGTTGATACCATGTTCTATTATATAAAACTGTCATCCCCCTTCCAAGATGCATACATGGTAGTCAGAATATCATTTCAACTTTCTCCTGTTTCAAATGCTCGTAGCTCATTTTTTTCGAATAGCACATCCCGTATCATTTGACACTATCCGATGGATATTCGAACAAACTGATATAGGGTTTGACGTAGCTAAACATTATAATGTAGCTGTTTTATTGAGTAACACGCAATATTTGATATACTTTTTCTCAGTTTTGAACAACACCCTGTAAGATCAAAATACATGTAGAATTTCTGATTCCTCTATGATTCCCACCATGACGTGATTCTTCCACTATAACTACGAAAATCTGGCCATTACTACGAAACACTTTTTTCTATTGTTGGATTCGAAAATAATGAATACTTGAAATATTTTTCATTTGATTGCATGCAATAGAGACCGTATGAAGTCAAAATAAATGTTCTCAACGATAACCCTGTTTTATAAATGATTCACAAACACTCCTGAGCATTTGAACGTTGATGTTTTGCCACACTTTCCTAATTCTATTTTCATGTCTTTCTCACTTGGAGATGTTGCGTCTCAGCCACCGAGAGGGTTGGAATTCCCATATGGTTTTTCCACCCTTCCGAGAGCTTACCGGACAGGGTTCAGGAAGTGAAACCAGAAGAGCCACCAAAGAGTTCGTTGAGAGACATCGTGCAGAAGCACAGAAACGTTTGTGATTCTTGACTGAAGTATCAGGGGTGTACAGTACGTCCAGTTTTCGACCCTCTTTTGAGATGTTTAATTACTTTTACAAAAATCTATCAACTTGTCGAGAGTACAAATTCGAATTGGGAATATTAGTTGTTATAGAATACACGATGTCGGTAGATTTTTTTTCATCTTTTGACAATATATAAACGTATAATGTTTGAGGAACATCTTGTTGAAAACGGTGGAATTTCTGGCATTGATGCGTATTTTCATGCTGAACAAATTGAAAGAAAATTTATACATGACAAGTAGGTCATCTATGACCATGACTAAATGTGAGAGTAGATCATAAAAATATGGAACAATTCTATATACGTATTGAAAGATCTTCATTCAACTACGTGATGTTGTGAAACATGCATAGCAAGTCATTTGTAGGTAGTAAATACAGAAAGTAGTGTACAGAATTCACAAAAGTGACTGATATAACGAAAAATATAAATAAGAGTGAAATGATGTGTACAACATTCATAATGATAATGATTATAGAAACATATAATGTGAAGAAAAAATTGACTGTTGAAAATTGAATGTTCGCTAGTATATGTATATGTATAATCTGTGGAGACATCGAGGTGTTCAGTTACCTTTTCTTGGTTGTATAGTATTGCTTTCAGTTTTTTTTTTAAATAATTGATGATTTGCTGATAATGATCATCCCGCGATTTATGTGGCAGTAGGGGATTTTTTTCTCAACTAGTACTTGAGCAAATATAGCAACGAAAAGTGTCGGTGGCTCCCAGACTAATATGATCACATTGCTGCATGTAGATGATCATCATGTTCAGTCAGCACATCAGTGTGGCAGCCATTATTGTAAAAGTACCTCGATAATGAGGTGTCTACAATTGCTCGAAACGCATACTTCCGAGCATAAAAAATCTGTATTGTATACATATTTCACTGAAATTATTGCATTCACAGACTTGCATGATCACTTAAGTGGCACGTAAACACTTGAATAATGTTAACATCATTGCCCACAACTTTATGTTGGATTTTTTACGATTCAGGGAATGGCTCTGTATTTGTCCTTGTCAGCAGTAATTCATCCACCATGATCTGATATATTGCTCAATTTGATCAGGAAAGCTGAACCTCGAAATCTTTGATGTCGATCATATGCCCAGGCCTTCATCAGTGGTTCAAGGTGAAGAGGACTTTGGTAGGTTCCTCAAACCTCAGTACTGTAACTCCGTACTGAAAGTAACAAGGCAAGATATAACAACAACGAAAATACACAATGCAATACGAAATGGATACACAGAGTGATTGATATACAAAAATTCATGAATGAGGAGTGTTCGTTTTGATGAGAGTATAATATATCCTACTAAAAATCAAAATATAATCTCTGATATTGTTTTGTGATTCTCGAGTTATGAGTCATGCATTGTATTTTCGATATTATTTATCATCATTACCTCCGAATGGCTGTTGACTCTTAGCTACGACTGAGAGGTAGTCAATTGGGCCGTGCTCTAACATTTTTTCGTTTTTTGTCATGAAGGTCACCTCAACATTTCTTCACTCGGAAAGAGAATGGAAATTAAGTTTATGTACTCTTGCTTTGAGAAATGGAAAGAGTAGTTCGTAAATGAAATATTTTCCTGCTTCTACATTTTTTTTTCTGAACTGCTCTCACATCTCATCTGAAATCAACTGATATAGTATTTTTTATGTTATCTACAAGTCCCATTAGTTGATGTTCATGAGTTTATCCCTGAGATTATCCTCTCACTGACTTATTTTTGCTAACGAACACATATAAAAAAAGTGTCTCCCAATACAGTATTCTGCTGCGACTACATAGGCATGCTTTCCAACACAAACGCTTAGATCAGCCCTACGGGTTTTCCCAAATATACCTGAACCTGTTATGCCATCCATTCTGGATTAATTCGTGAACCATATGAGCCCATCAAACTATAGCATTTAGGACTCAGCCCTCAGATCCCTTCTGTTTTCGTGAGAGAGAAGAAACATCTTGGAAATTCGAATGAAGTATTTCTTTCGGAGTTCCAACCTCGGATAATGCACGTTTTGGCCCCATCAACCATTCATAGTTGATTCAATCAATCAACCAATATCATTCATTGTTTCTAAAGGATATTCCTAATACAATGAGATTGGTGCGTGTAATAATGAGAAAAAAAACATATCAGTGAATGTGCGTGAGCACATTTCCATCACAGTATTGATATTCGATGTAAATTTGACAGTATAGATAGAATTGCACATAACTAGAGCATAAACCTGGAAGCTTAGGAAGAAATACAAGCAAATAGACAGGAAAGAAGTATGCAAGTCATTCATTTATAATGATTGACCGTAGTTTCGGTATATTTATGACAGTAATAGCTAGTTGTTTCAGTACATCATATGAGTGGGAGTTTAGTATACCTATCAGATCGTCGATATTGCGTACTTGTACAAATGCTCCCCGAGGCCTATTTCGGAATAAACAGGACATAAAAATAAAATATGCTCTGAAGTCTCTGTGTGTTGTGAGTTGCATATTGTACAAAGTTCTTCTATATTGATAACGTAGGTGGAGCCAGAAAAATAATATTTCGAGCGTGTTTTGCTACAGGCCCGGATTTGTGCAATGATCCTGCTATTGTGTATTGGTCAGAGAATCTTCAAGTATTTTTGACTGGTGCCATTAAGCGTTAGCGACTGGTAAATACGGCGGTAACTCGAGCGATTCAGGCCTTATAACAATCCTTATAACAATCAATGATGTCGTTGATTGTTTTTCGATGGATTTTTCAGAAGAGTGTCCCACTTATTAGCCTGGTCGGCAGAGATAAAATATCCCTCAACTTGGAGAAGCCAGTTGTACCTTGGATCTAGGTGATCTAAGTGTGACAGCTATAGTAGATATATTTCAGGTAATCGTTTATTTTACATATTGTTCAAACTAGCAAGCCTAGAGAGGGCTGCTTTCATGATAATAGCACTTATTTTAGAAGACCCTGTTTCCAAGCGGACCAAATAATCAGGAGTGTTTTTTGGTAGCGATAAAAGGCGTTTGAAGAACCCCACTTGGACCCTTTCAATTAATTCCGCATACCGTGAGATGATAGTATTATGGAGTTATATAATTCAATTATAGAATCCCATGAGTTGAGTTTGGTGCGACAAATTGAATTCATAACTGCCTCTATCGCTTGGGTACTCTTGGTTGTAATTTCCCTAGACATTTCCAAAATATCGGATAAGACAAAAATACCGTGTCAGGTAGGTGAAATTTTTTAACCACTTCGATCAGTTCGTTGTTCGAATAGAATTCATTCTGGTAATTGAAATAGTATTCGCCTCTGCAATATATCGTTATTTTTGTTTTAGCCGTATTCACTTTCATTTCATTTTCCAAGGAGTATAACTCTAGTTGCATAGATAGATCAATTTGTGAATCACTGAAGATTACAATGTCATCGGCACACATTAACATCAGCACATCATGTTCCCCATCTATGTTCACCCCTCTCAGTTAAAATATTCTTCCATATCTGCAAGAAAAAGAGAGAACATTATCGGGCAGCGATTCACCCTGTGAGACACCTTGTGTGATGTCATGAGTTTTAGTAAATTCCCTCACCGTTATAGCATTCCCATATACTCTTGATTGAACTTATATATTTAGCGCTGAGTCCTGAATTATATAATTAATTACACAAAATGGAGTTACTGACGGAGTCGAACGCTCTCTTGAAGTCAACAAGGTCTGAGATAGATTTGAATCACTATGATCAATATGCATATGTTATCAAGACATCTCCTATTTTTTCCGAATCTGGCTTGGCAATCTGGTGATATTTTGTTTTCCTCGACAGAATATGATAATTTGTTCAGCAAAGTTAATGTGAAAATGTTAGTTAAACTATTAAATAATGATATTCCGCGATAGTTATTAGGATCAGTTTTTGACCCTTTTTTCCGTTTATTCATCAGGAATAGTCACTCTTAGTATAGACCACAAACACAAACAAGTACATAAAACTACAAGTTATGACAGCACATAAAATTGTCGACAGTCTTGATATTAGCAAAACACATACAAAGGAACAATGTTACTGACGATGAAAGTACAATAATAGAAACAGTACACCGCATTATGGATGCATATGAAATATAAAATTCTTCTGAATAATTTATATAATATTATTATTGATCTGAAAAGAACACTTCCAATGCATAGTATGTTTTTTCTATAAGTAGAGTTTCTTAAATTGATGCATATTGGATTCTGGTAGGAAGTGAGTTTGATATTTTAGGCCCCGAAATGTATGGAGAACACTTGGTAACTTCAAGTCTAGCAAATGGCACATGTAGTTAATTTTTTTGCCTTGTATTCACTTTGTGATGAGAAAAATTAATTGTGAATACACTGTCAGAGTTTGATAATCCTTAAATAATGATCTACACGAGAATGTTGCAGGTTTTCTAGCCATGCGGGGTAAAATCCGTATTTGTGCGATAAAGATTTTTGGAAAGAGAGTCGGATAACGCCAAAGACAAATGCCATATCCAAGTCGAGATTCAATCTCTAAATGATAATACAATCATATGTCATTGTCATATCACAAATTTCAATCTCAAAAGATCCACAATCACTTTGTCCCGTATGAAATCGTATCGCGTTAGTCTCATTTGCATCGAAACATAGATTATTTGAGCAGCACGTGAATAGATTATTCACTATTGCATTGCACTCTCCTCTCTCTAACAGCTATAGACCGATTGCACTACTATCTGTGATCTCTGAAATAATGCAAGAAGCAATCAACATCGAGCTCATCCGATATCTAGAGAGCTCAAGAATCGTGAACGACTGGCAATATGGCTTTTGTCACCAGAGGTCAACTGGAGACCTGCTCGCTTATGTGACACATGAGTGACAGGTGTCAATCGAGACACATGAGGAGTCTCTAGCTGAAGCCTAAGATATCTCCAAAGCATTTGACCAAGTGTGGCACCAACGCATCTAAGCGAAACTTCCGTCATATGGTTTGTCGCCCCAATTGTGTCTTTTACTATCGAGTTTCCTTGCAGATGAATCACTCCACGAGGTGGTAGAGGGGGTTTCGTCTAATATAATGACGATCAATGCTAGTGTGCCACAAGGCTTCATACCTTTGCGGATGATAGTAAACTCCATTCCGCCTTTTCCTCTAGAGCTCCTATATCATTCAATGAGGCCAGAGGTGCAAGGCGAAGACAGGTCAATGCTTTAAATGAGGATCTGACAAGAATTCTGGAATTGGGATCTGAAAATCTAGTACAGTTCAATACATTGAAAACCCAAGCTTGTATGTTCACCAAGAAGGCAGATCACACAATGCCCAATTTGATGATGTCGGGTACCACTGTTCCATGCTGGGTGTCACCACCAACAGAGCTCTTTCATGGGACGATCCTGTGAGGTCCATTGCGAAAACTGCTTCACAAGAACTTGGTTTTCTTTCCCGTGCGAAGAGGTACTTCATATCCCATCAACTGCTTATGATATACAAAGCGCAGATTCGAGTACAGGATTACTGTTCACATGTTTGGAGCTGAAACCCCAAACATATGCCAAATTTCTCAGATTTAGCTTCCACGGTCGATGATCAACGGAAATATCATCTGTTATGCCACCACGTGCGATTCCTAGTAGACAAACCAGGCGAGCTCAGGTTGATCACCTCTACACTGTCAGGCTCGAGACTTGTCGAACATCGCTATACCAAGCATCGTTCATCAATAGAACGGCAAAGTTGTGGAATTCTTTGCCTAGTTATGAGTTCGTCCTCTTTTGTTGATTATTTTATCAGAGTTCAGCGACTTTGGAAACAACACAGTATTTTCCAGTAGTTGCTCAGGTATCGAGCTCATTTCACCAACTCTGGACAACACGAAAGGAAAACCTATGATGTTCGAGGAACATCGTGTTAGCCAGCGGTGGAATTCCACAACTTTGCCGTTCTATTGATGAATGATGCTTGGTATAGCGATGTTCGACAGGTCTCGAGCCTGACAGTGTAGGGGTGACCAGCTTGAGCTCGTCTGGTTTGTCTACTAGGAATCGCGCGTGGTGGCATAATAGATGATATTTCCGTTGAGCACCGACCGTGAAAGTACCTATAAAAAAGGCGAAGATCGCCGACCTTTCTACGATGATCTAGAGAGGTCAATGATTTGGTGAGTGTTGTGTCATCGACTAGGCGAATAGCTCTCTTCTGAATTGAATCTGAGAGCTTCAGCGTATGTTTGGGGGCTGAGCTCCAAACATGTGAACAGTACTCCAGGACAGGTCGAATTTGTGCTTTGTAGATCATAAGCAGTTGCTGGGATGTGAAGTATCTCTTCGCACGGAAAAGAAAACCGAGTTTTTGTGAAGCAGTTTTCGCAATGGACCTCACATGATCGTCCCATAAGAGAGCACTGTTGGTGGTGACACCCAGCATGGATATTGACGACCTCATAGGAACAGTGGTACCCGACATCATCAAATTGGGCATTGTGTGATCATCCTTCTTGGTGAACATACAAGCTTGGGTTTTAGTTGCATTGAACTGTACTAGATTCTCAGATCCCCATTTCAGAATTCTTGTTAGATCCTCATTTAAGGCATCAACCTGTCTTCGCCTTGCACCTCTGGCCTCGTTGGATGATATAGGGGCTCTAGAGGAAAAGGCGGAATGAAGTGTACTATCATCCGCAAAGCTATGAACTGGGCTGGAGGTCACATTCAACAAATCATTGATGTGGAGCAAGAACAAAGTTGGTGCCAAGACAGAGCCTTGTGGAACACCAGCATTGATCGGCATTGTATCAGACGATACCCCGTCTACCACCACGTAGAGTGATCTATCTGCAAGAAAACTCGATAGTAAAAGACACAGTTTGGGCGGCAATCCATATGACGGAAGTTTCGCTAGGAGGCCTTGGTGCTAAACTCGGTCAAATGCTTTGGAGATATCTAAGGCTACAGCCAGAGACTCCCCATGTTCATCTATTGACATCTGCCACTTATGTGTCACATAGGCAAGCAGATCTCCAGTTGACCTCTGGTGACGAAAGCCATATTGCCGGTCGTTCACGATTCTTGAGCTCTCTAGATATCGGATGAGCTCGATGTTGATTGCTTTTTCCATTACTTCAGAGATCACAGATAGTAGTGCAATCGGTCTATAGTTGTTAGGGAAGGTTTTCTTGCCCTACTTTGGAATCGGTTGGACCCTAGCTTTCTTCCAGTTAGAAGGAAATACGCCGAGTTTGTACGAAAGGGTGAACAACCTGCAAAGAACTGGTGTTAGTTCTGAGGCACATTTCTTGAGAACAATAGGCGGTATTCCATCAGGCCCCATAGCCTTCTTGACGTTGAGGCTAAGCAGAATGTGTCTGATTGAGCGTTGCCGGAAGACAATTTCTGGCATACGGTTATCGATGGTAACGATTTTGGGAAGTTCCTGGCCTCGTGGATCCAAGGTAGAATTGTCTGCAAACATTGTGGCGAAGGTGTTGGCTCTTTCATGAGGTGTTATAGCCAATGTATTATCATCCTTTGTGAGGGGAGGAAATGAGCTGGAAGTGAAATTTCTCCCGATTGCCTTGGCAAAGGTCTAAAATGAACGGGAACCATTTGGACATTCTATGAGCTTTGATCTTATTTTCGCGTTGTATGCCTCTTTAGACTCATCCATTGTTCGATTACATGTATTCCTAGCTTCAACATATTCAGCTCTAGTTTGCGGGTTTGGGTTTCTGCGCCAACGACGGTATGCTGCTTGCTTCAGAGCGACGACCCTAGAACAGGTTCTATTGAACCATGGTTCACCAGTGGTTCGTGATTTGGTGCTATGTGGTATGTAAGTTTCCATTCCCAGCATGATGATTTCCGAGATCTCTTCAGCACATTGCGTGGGATCTCCCGATTCAAAACACATTCTCCTCCAAGGAAACTCAGAAAAAAAACATGCGAAGGCCATCCCAGTCGGCTGAATTGTAATGCCAAACAGTGCGTGGGGGTGCTGGACTGGTTCGCGGAGTGATGTAAGGACATATCGTGGAGATGAGTGTGTGGTCTGAGTTTCCTAGTGGTGCACGGACTTTCACTTCATTACTTTTGATTCAACAATTCATAGTTGATATTGTAGTCAAGCTAGGCTAGATGCTCTCCAATTCCAGAAGAAGCCTCCATAAACTATATCAAGATTGGAGATGGATTATTATAAATCTTTAACATCATTCAATTATATGAATTTTGTGAGGAAGATTTTGCGCTTACTTTCACTCTTCACTACTTAACTTCACTCTGGTCGATTGTGGACTTCTACCAGAGACCATATTCATGAGATTTTTTCAGGAAACCCTGTTCATGAAGTGCGTGGAAAGTTTGAACAAGGCATGGGGTCTTGGGCCATAGAAAGCAACAAATAGCGCTATCATGAGTACAAGAAATCTTCATTCATCTTCATGTGGCACTATCACTTCCAGCCTCGCCTACTAGTTGATATTCATCCATATTTTGTTATACTCCATGATGTGATACGAACAAAAAATTCAAGAATATGTGTGCAATGATCAGAATAATCTTCATTAAATCGTACGTGAGTGGAATACTGATTAAATGGATCACCTGCACATTGAGTCGTCAGTTATTCAGACACTTCTCAGAGGAAATTATGAGAGCATTCCGTAATTTAATAGATATGCAAAATAAATGTAAGCGATCAAATTAATCTTGTTTTCTGGAGGAGGCGTATGACATGACACCTTTGAATGATCATCACTTGTTTATAAGGAAATGGCAACAGTGATTTGCATACATCAAAATCATGGAAGTTGTCGTCTCGTGATAGCTCACGAGTTTGAGGCGTGAGCCAAGTAATTGCAAACTCCCGTGTATACTGTGAGATCTAAGTTTCATTGAAACTGACCTAAATGGTGAAATTACAATATGAAGGGGCATACTACAAATGTCCCAACATGATTCGTGGATGGAATACATTTCAGGCACGTCCTGTGGGCGATCTCTCGTTTTTTTCATAGATATTGCTCTACGATGCTCACAACCTCCAAACTTCCGAGAGAAATTCCAATACCTTCGTTCTCCCTCAAAATTCCACTGATGCCCTACAGAATCTTCCTCAATTTTTATACAGGGTGTAACTCAAATTATGTTATCCATTTCAGGGGGTGAATCCTTGTCTAATTTCATAAAAAAAGTTTATCACATAAATGTGTGTCCTAACCTCCGTTTCTGAGTGGAGAGGCGTCGAAGTGTTGCTATAAAATAGGACGTTTGTTAGCGATATTAAGAAGCTTTCTTTCATGAAATCAGCCCACGGATTGAAATCCTAGTGTCGTCACAGAAGGTTACCTCAATGATATTCATGGTAAAATCATGTCAGCCTCTGCGACTGACACTGGAGACAAATGACCCCGCACGGTTCTTATGGAAAATGGGTCCCAGTTGAAGTGGCTGAAAATCACGTATAATGTAGTTTATGAAGTCCTGATCGAATGTCTCCAGGCACGACAAGATCAAATGTACAGTTTTTGAGATACAGGGTCTCAAACATGCAGAGAGAGGGTTGTTGTTACCTTTAGAAAATCAATAAAGTGGCGATTTTCTTGTTACAAAAAGTTGAAGATAATAATTACAATCTCAATATTGTCGACACGAGTTGTAATAAGGAGTTATAAGACTCCGTATACATGGTTATTAATAATCACATAATTTTTGAGCAATTCTTTGAACAAACTCAGTCAAACGCAAAAGCTCGTAGACTTGCAGAATAAGTAGAAAACATTTGATTTCAATATTGGGTGATCTGAGGTTACTATTATACGGGGTCTTCCACTTTTTTAGTTGTAGTAATTCAATTGTTTTCAGGAACATCTGAAAAAATGGAACATAAAAGTAGAAAACTAAATATAATATGATGAATATTCTGTGGCTCTTGTCTATTTGTTGCATCATATAATTCGGTTAGGCGCTAGGTCGAGCGAATGTTTGGTTGATGGCCTGCGAAGTATGTCTCAAGAACCATACGACAAGAATTATTACAGAATAGTAGAGCATTTTCTTTTTTTTTTTCATCTTGCATACACTTCATATTATGAGAAATGTGGCTGACATTATTACAAAAAGCTATGACTATTATATATTATGTGGCCTACAAAGATGTATATTCTGTATGAACACTTGGCATCATTAAGGAAACCTTAATACAGACAATTGGCACGTGATCTCATCTCAAATTAATACAGTAATTTTGAATAGGACCCTTTTCGGAGGTCTACCTCCATCATCAGTGTCGCTTTGCGTTAGCTCTGGAAGTACAAGGATCTTTGCTCAAATGTATTATACACTTTGGTGTTGTATGTAGGATAAACCTAATTTAGAAAATGTATATTCTGTATGAGAATAATGAATAACTGAGGGAACAGTAAAACTGTAACAACTCAACGCGGCTATCAGTAAACAATAACTAAAAGACCGATGTTGAGGGTCTCATAAAATTAAAAAAGTATGGAAAAGTTCTAAGGATATTTACATACGGTGGTTTTTTTTTCACGAAATCAGACTAGCAACGTACGTTCATATGAAATGAAAAACTTAAGCTAACGAAAAATATTTTGTGGTTGGGGTCTGTTTCCTGCATCGTGAACAGATCCTATTAATTGGGTTAAGGGGTAGCGAATGTTTGGTTGATGGCGTGCGTACCCCAAATACCATATCACACTAGCAATATCTGTGCAGGTACCGACAGTTCAAGCACCAGATTCACAGGTGCAGTAATAACCATTATTTATTTTTTCGTTATTTGTTGGTCGATATGAAATCCTCAGTTGATATTTAGCTGCACTTCTCAAACGAGAAAATACTCTAACCCATAGAAGCCCTGGCCATGGTTGTGATCCCTCTATAATTTGTCTTGGACATAGGATGGTGTCAACTTTACTCGATAAACTCCAATTGTTAGCGTTTTTATAAAATCAAGCGTCAGAATTGGAAAACCTTGCAATTGTTCAGCATCTAAACGTACCCATCTTTGAGCATTTCTAGTATTCAGATTCTCTACCTCAACTAGTGCTTGAACGACGTTTGGTTTACTAGCCTTTTCAAATAATCTTTGAGCCAATTGTGCATCGGCTCCTTCCATAAGGATAGGAGGGTGATATCTATATGGAAAGCCATCGGAATCCTAAGCTCTGTCTACAATAACAACTACGATTAATTCATGGGGCTGATGCCAGATATAATTGGTTACTGCAGGTAAAACAGTTCTTCGTAGATGAAGACAATCTTGATTCATGGAGTAACCTAAATAATATCAACTAGAAATCTAGAAAACAACTGTTATCCAAATATTACGCATATTTACATAATTTCGCCTCCCGTTCCCACTTCTTGTCCATATATAACTTATTTGATATCTCAAATGTTCCTAGTACTCACTTATTACTGAAATTACCTATCCAGGTTACTTTACGATTAAATTCACTTTGAATGGAATTGTTTACAAAATTGATCCAAACTTAGTATGTTCTGTATGCAATACGAACCTGAAAGAGACACTTATTCATATGTTCTTCGAATGTCCCATATATAATGTAAAGAAACAAAATGTTGCTTGTCTTCAGGATATTGATTCATTAATACCTGCCCTCCGAAATATCACTCTTCCCGAGGCTGAATCAATCTCTGCTTATATCTGGGATATTCTCAAGCTCCGTTCATTCATTCTTGCCGAATTATTCAACATAGTTTACAACTTAGAGCTACTTTATTCAAGACATGCTTTCAAGTCCATTATATATCTTCCTTATTTGGTATCGATGCCGTAATGTTGCTATTATTAGTACTAGATCACTATATTCAATTCATGATGTTAGTAGAACTTGTATTCATTGCTGCAAACCACGTTTTTGAAGCAATTAAATTTATTATGATTATTATTATTATTATTATCTATTATTAAACGCTCCAGCTAACCGAAAAAAATCTCCTAGATGGTAAAGATGTTGTATTTGAATATTTTGTTGTAGAAACTTGAACATCGATTTAATGTGGCCGTTTCGTGATTCTACTATCCACTTGACTTTGTGATCGAACAAGAGTTCTTAGCAAAGTCCGTAACATGTCTCTCGATATAATTTTCTCTAGTAATACCATCAAAGCCTATGTTGGTAGTCACAAAACGTTGCATCAGACTCTCTAACAAGAGTAACGGTTAGACTTGCTGCCTGTCTACTTGAATAGCCAAACATTAAACGTACAAAATAATCAGAAAGTCCATGGCGAATTTTGCACAAGAACATCAAAAGATCTTTTTTACTCACATTCTGTAATGGAAACTGCTGTTTATTAACTTTTTATAACTATTCAACTTCACTCTCACTGAACTGAACTGAATTGAAGAATTTCTCCTCTTATGACATAGGGTCGGTTGATGTAACGCAATCCAATTACCAAAGGTTGCAAGATATATCCTTGCTCATCTGAATGATGAGCACATAATTTAACATTTTCGGGAATGGAGTATTTTTCAAAATGAATACATGAGCCCTACATTGGACAGATAACCTACGAAGATCTTCATCGTTGTTACATGTCAAGCAGGTACTACTTCTAGTTTGCGTTAATACATTTATCTTTAAACAAGCAGGGTCTTCTTCAATAGCAGATATTTCATTGCGGATCGACTGATTGCAATTGGTACATATTTTCGTATCAGCATTTACATCAAGAGGAGGTCTGAAAAATTCTTGTCTTCTACGAATAGCTATTCCCCATTTTGCATCATTCTCATCACCATCCATTCTCGTCATCAAACGTGGTTGAAATCGTCCATCACAAACAAAACAAGTTAAGAGATTTCTATTCCTTAGGCCATCTTATTCTATATTGAAGAAGGTAGTCTGTTTTTTTAAGTCTGCTGTTTCAAATCAAACAATAAACTAGTCACAATCACGTACAATTAGCAGATACTGAATTAGTGTCAGGATAACGATGTACAGAACACTGGTGGAGCTATTCTGCCTATTTGCCTATCTAACTTCTCCAACCAAAACTCTAACTTGATTATAGCATTATTGGTTATAGCGGAAAATCACTCAAATGTCAGTTGTTAGATGGCGACACAAAAATGAAAACAAAATCAGTATTATTGAGGATTGCACAATCAGTGTTATTAAAATGTCGATTCAGAAGTAGTAATTTTGGTTACTTCTCAATTAATGATCAAACTACATAATCAAAATCTCAAAACATCAACTATTATACAGAAATCTGTAAAAATCTCACCATCTTCTGAGGAGTTTCAGAACTATTAGGCCATTATAGCGGAAAATGCCGTAAGCGTTTTAGACGAAACAAAACACCATCAGTGATTGCAACAGTGTTTCGTACATCGTTGTCAGAATCGACATTAACTGTCAAAACAATTATTTCCAAGGGAATCTTTGATTCAATCTAATGTAACATTGTATCCAGTAACACCATGCGCATCATATTTTCATTTTCTGTGCAGGGTATTGGGTTGAGGTTCGCCACCAGCGATACATTGATTTGTTATGATATACAGGGCGATTCATTGAATGCGACGACCGGCTTCATTATTAGATTCAATAAAAGTTACCAAGAATAGTTAAATCAGATAATCATAACATATTGATCTTCAAACTTGATGTATTGAAATAATATAAGTAAACAGATTACACATATAGGGGGATTCATATTCACAAGATGAATATAATTCAAATATTATACTACAACACCCTGTTCACTCATGCTGATTTGGAATGTTGGCAATTATCTATTATTATCAAGAGTAAATGCTGTACAAGATGGTGTAAATGCCCGAAATGCCGAATAATTGGTGAATCACACGATATGTACTAGCGATGAAGATCTTCATTATCTGTAGAATATGGGGCTTTATTTCGGAAAGGATTGAATCATGTTCACATCATTTGGATAGGCAAGGGTTTATTCTAGAACCTTTCATACAGTAATAATTATCAGATCACGTTACATTAACCGATCATAAGATGAGAGATCTTGTCATTCTTACAAAGATGCAACAAAAAATCTGACGAGACAAAACCACTGAAGTAGTTTGAGTAATAATAAATTTGAATGTTCATACACACATAAAAGATAAGAGATCGTTATTATTCCAGTTGTATCAGGTGCTCGAAAGTGTCGGTACGTTTTACATAACGCTAACATTGGATGCAAGCCATCAACAATAATAGAATCCGTACATAATCATAATTACAATGTCTTGACAGACATGTTATGAACTGGTAAGAAAGGTTTTCAATACAGTAGTCTCCCATTTGATTGCTGCATCATCATGCGGTGGACCTATATCCGTACAAGATGCAAAAAATAGACAAGAGCCAAAGGATATTGATCATTTTATATTTAGTTTTCTACTTTCTTGTTCAATTCTGCTATATGTTCCTGAGAACAATTGAATGACTACAACTAAAAAGTGGAAGACCCCGTATAATAGTAACCTCAGATCACCAAATATTGAAATCAAATGTTTTTTACTCATTCTGGAAGTCTACGGGCTATTGCGTTCGACTGAGTTTGTTTGAAGAATTACATAAATATTATGTAATCAATAATAACCCTGTGTCCGTGGTCTCACAACCTCTAATTACATCTCGTGTCGACAATATTGAGATTGTAATTATTATCTTCAACTTTTTGCAACAAAAAAATCGCAACATTATTGATTTTCTAAAGGTAAGTACCAACCCTCTCTCTGCATGTTTGACACTCTGTATCCCAACATTCGTACATTAGATCTCGGTATGCCCATGGAGACATTCGATCACAACTTTTCATAAACTACATTATACTAAATTTTCAGCCAATTCGACTGGGACTCATTTTCCATAAGAACCGTGCGGGGTCCTTTCAAAATCTAATTTCATGACACGAAGCATCGTATTACAAATAAAACACACACAAAGTTCAATCAAAATCGGCGAAAAGAGTTTCAAGTAATTCATGGAAAACCGATTTTTATTGAACTTTGGACACCCCGTTACTCGGAAACGGACACACGTTTATATAAACTCTTTCTCATAGAATACACTCTGTATACAGGATTTTCTTGCTGTTGTCAACAGGTGGAAAGAAATTGAGGATTGAGGAAATTTTCAAGAGAAGGAAACTTCATTATTCGAAAGATCCAACGGATGAGAGATCTTTACATTATCTCACTGCGGTGTTGGTATATAAATTCAATACATCGGACATTCCACAATGGTAGCGGCTACTCTGAAATCTAATCATTCTGAAAACGACTATCACAGGTGAATCAAAGATCGCTGAACGATTGTCAGTGAAAACTCAAAAGCGAGAAAACGCATTTTCAAGCGCAGTGACATTTGAGGGGCAGATTGAAAATCTGTCCTCACTACAAATATATTGGAATAATTTTTTATAATTTCTAATTAATTTTTCGAAAACGAGGAGAAAAAATCCCACAGGAGCTGGAAATAGAATTGTATAAGAAAAACGCAGTGTATACCGACTTTTGGTGTAAACGAAATTCCTATTCCTATTGAAATTTATTAGCATCATTTTCTCAATCGGTACTGGAATCGACCACATGAGAGACTCAATACAACTCGTCAATCAAAAAAATTTATTTATAGAACCATACACCAAGTTGGAAACGAACAAAAATTACTCAACGACAACATTAACAACCAACAAGTACAATTAATGAAATCCCATACATTCCTGGAATATCTGAAAAAAAAATGAAGGTGTTGGTGATCAATGTGAGTCCAAAACTGAAAATACAGTGAGATCAATTCTCAAACTCATACTCACACGAAATTGAAAAATGAAAGGAAATTATTGGAGAATTGTATCTACAGTATACCCTGTGATTATGGAAAATTCTATAAGAACAAAACAAGCAGATCTCTCACGCCTGATTGGAAGAATGTTGAAATCATAGGAAGAGAGTATGATAACAAAAAAAAAATCTCTAAGTGTCTGAGAGGAGACAATGATATTGCTTCCTGTTGAGTTGATATATAGATATAACTCTACAGTGACTTTTCGACTAAGAGTAAGATAGATAGATAGACAAATAGACAGATTCATTAATTTTTTGAGCTATATCACGTGCGACAGGACAAATCAGACACATAGGGTGAAGTAAACAGAAATATTCACATACGCAATGAACTATACCAATTCAAAATATCGAATACTTAATGGGATGTGTGTTGTCTGTAATGCATACCCATAGCAGCCCATGACATTTTCTGTTCGTTAACTTTTCACTGGAGTGTGTCGACAATCAGCGACAATATCAGAGAAAAAAAAATTACAATATTTGTGTCGAGAATGGGAGCAAATTCGTTACGGAAAAGTCCACGAAAAGAAGTGAACAAATTGTCACTGAGTTTCATCGAGGAATTTCTCTTTTAGGTATCTAAAGGTTGAAATCATTTATATTTTCAATTATTATTTTCAGAAACGAAGGGAGAAGCTGAAAAATAAGGTATGCTTCTCTCAATAATCTACACAAGTGCACCTACAATTTTAAAATTCTCATAGAGGCTATGGAAAGGCTCCTTTTCTAAACCAATTCAAACGTTCTTATGACCATTCATTTCCTGTGCGATAGTGGAAAAAATACCGACACGCTGCTTCACCTGATGAGCAAAATCATCAATGGCAGAATAATCACATACTGTATGTATCCTCACCTCGTGGAACCTGTTTTCATGTACAACGACGCAATTTAAGGCGAACACTCCTGGAATTTTGAGTTCGAATGTACTACTACGATCGGTGATCGAAGAGCGCGCCAAAACAAAAAAGTTTCGCAGAGATTTATGTAATATTGCCACAAAAAATAGGAATGCGCGTTGTTTGCTTCCAAGTACGGGGCTCTGCTCGTTGTTCTTTATCGCGTACTTTTGTAATTCGATCTCAATATATCGTTAATTAGATAGGGGACTTAATGAGCACAGAGCTGGACTGAAAATTGATTAAAATTCTGCGTTGAAGTGGGGATTAGGACACCACTAGTTCTTAGACATGCTTCCAGCAGGAAGCCATCAAGAAAATCATTGCCACTACTCCTCTGAAGAAAAACTAGCGGGAACTTCTTATATAAATCTGTATCTAATCTAATCATGAAAATTTGTACACGGTAGAAAGAATTCGTTGATTCAAGCATTATTTACTTCGATCAACCAAATAAGAGTGTCATGGATGCACGACAAAATATAATATTGAAACGAGTAACATTAAGTCTTGTTTCAAGACCGAATTCAGTCAACTGAATTTTCTTTGGATGAACACTATATTATATCCAACCAACCACATTATGTTTCATCTCAACGCAGATATGGATTCGATCCAATTGATTATTTTGTTGATGGAAATGTGGAGAATGCTTGAATCGACCAAATTCTATGTCAAATCAACAAAATTTATCTATCAATTCGATGCGATAAGTCATCTATCCAAGTGATTATTCCGTTGATCATAATGTGAAAAATGTTTGAATCAATCAAATTCATGATCATATCAAGACAATCTCTTGTTTGAATTGATACACACTTTCGAAGATTCCGTTCGATCAACTCAATTTCGAATCGAGCATATATGAGAATTGTATCAAGAATTCCATTCCGTTTATGCAATAGTATGGTGTCATTCGATGAATATAACTGATGATTGATGTGAATGATATTCAATTCGTTCAAACGAATAATTTCAACCAAAAATATTTGGTTGAATAACCAAATCCTTTTTTTCCGTGTAATGAATAAAAGTGAATTCAACTGATATCCATAATTCGTTTCGGCATAGCATTGAAAATTCAATTGGATATAATAGGAAATGAGGATCGAAAACACTTATACCTTGGAGTATTATAGATTGAAGATCTGACAGTAAGCCGATGGTAATGACTCTTTTCCTGCTATCATTTGTATAATGTTCACTTCCTTCGAACTCCATGAAATGGATAAGTTGGCACAATTCCAATCAACTGAATTTATCTGTTCATTTTGTAGTAAGGACAGATCTTGTGATCTGCACCAAAATGTCACTGCGCTTGAAATTAAACCTTGAGATACCTAAAAGAGAAATTCTCTATTTGTCAGTGACACCTTGTGATTTTTCAAATTTGTTTGTTTCTTCTCTTCCGTCGATCCTCTGAATTCAAATCCACTTTCACTGATAATATTCGTCATAATCTGAGAATTGTGGATAGCTAACGGTTCGATTTTTGCATTCGAATTCATTGTTGAATTTCAAATTCGAATCGTCTGGTCCAGAATTTCCAAGATTACCATAGAAATCAGCGAAGGTGACGCCATCTCGTTTTGATTTTTAGGTATAAAAATTCGAATGTGCCGAAACCAAATATTAACCAGGAGGAAAAACAGCTGTAAAGAAAAAAAAAACAATTGGTTAGTCCATTCTTGCATTACCGTTTTCAATTTTCACATACGAACCCCCTTTTCAATCAACAGTCCACTACTCAAACTCTCACACACTGAACAAGAAATATTAGGAACTCAAGAGTTTATGTGTTTAAAACTCATTTCCATTACCACCTGTCCGGGATATTCCGACAATTATTTCCTAGGAAAGGGAATGAAAAAAACTGCTGACATGATTCCTGGGACAGGATCCTAGAGCTGAATTGTTCATATAGATATTCAGAAAATGTAACAACATAATCATTTTGTTCATCCTGATATTTTTTGTTGCGTACCAGTTGAACAATCACCATTTCAGCTGCTTAAAGCCGAAAATTCATAGATGTTGAGGTACAGACCATCCTAATGTTTTTATTATGTGCTTCATGTTCTGCAAACGAATGGTATCTAGACGGTTAAACTGGCTGCCTTTTTTTCTCTTGTACATCTTTATTTTTCGGACGCGAGGTAGATTCGAGGATCTTTGGGCGAACTGGCTATGGATGATGTTTTCACACAAATCCTATTTGATGCTCTCTCCTCAATATTAACTCAAAACCAATCGAAGTCAACGATCTTTGAATGTTAGTAAGACACTTCCGACATTCATTGTGATAGTTACTGTAATATATTTTCCTCGAGATCGAATTAGTTCTGTCTGCCTCTTTCTTTCCGCTACTGATCAGGCCTTCGTGGATTGTTAGAAACATTCTTATGATCGTTAGAAACATTTTTTATATACAAATGATACACTACATCTCAAACAGAAGGTTCGCAGCAGCACTCTGTCCTAGAACCTCCAACTCTATCCTATAGCCTATTAGTTGAATTAGTTGAAGGCTTATAGTTAACAAAATCTTGTCGTGCTAGACAGACGACAGCAGACAGCAGACACGAAAACATTCTGTTTGGAAAATCATACTTGGAAAATTACACTATCTTTTGAAATTTTCATTCGTCCAAAAAGTCTCATGATCTTTCGAGTACATTTTGTTCGCTGCATATATACGCAAGAAGAAAAATAAACTCTGTCGATTGTCCTATAACATGAAAAGTGATATCTTGCATTCTAAATCAATTCACAGAAAACTGATAAAAAATTATGATGTATCGTAAACAGTGTGAGAAACATGAATGGATTCATGAATGGCTTAGATATTGTAGTGATAAATCTCAGATCGGAATATCTGATATAATGACATTTACTTATATTCAGATATAAATTGTGATTGAAACAGTAGCTTTGCAGATTAGTTTTGAAGTAGTTGGTTATCCATCGGATCGAATATAATAATAATAATAATAATATGGATAATAATAATAATAATGAACGACTTCATTCATGTTGATGTAAAGGCGAGGTGTCACTTTACAGTGTTTTCTAACTCAACCTATATATATATATATATATATATATATTTCTGAAAAAAAAATGATGTGTGTCCTAGCAACGTATAATTATGAAATCTCCTGGTATCGCGGTTCGTATTCTTGTATAGTCTCTTCACTTAGCTACATTTCTCCTTTCTTTATAGTCGAGTGTTGTTAAAAAATTCCTTGTCTGCGGAAATCTCAAGCTGATACTTTCGAATTGCAAACTAGAAAGAAATCATCTGATTTCTGTGCGAAAAACCTAATGCAACTCGTCCTGAAGAATAATTTCATCGATTGGGTCAAAACCCTAGAACTCTCTGGGCTTGATAATTTTATATGATTACCTATTGCAGTTGGAAAGTACAGACCTGTCGGATTATTTTTAAGCACATTCTAGTCTCTTTTATTGCTCACGTACAAAGTGTGATATGCTGCCGATAGTATTTTGCTCGCATTTCCACTAGACGCAATGAAATAAATCTTGCAAAGCGCGCGGATCCGCATTAGCTTTTTATCATCGGAAGCTGGCGGCATTTTTCAGACGGCGTAATTTCAGGACAATGGACGGGATGTGACAGGTATTATATGAAAGGATGCACGGCAACCGTTTTTATGACCGGACAATCCCGACAACTCTGTTGGAAACAAGGTCGCTATTCTTCGCGAGAAGGATCGTGTGTTTTATTCATCTGAAAAGTCCCTGAATAGTGATATCATAGTCTTTCCATTATTGTATGTATCATTCATGAATGATAGGAAGTGACTTTCCTATTCCTAGACAAAAGCATTGACAAACAAGGACATGAATATGCTTTCCGTGTTTTCCTTCCTCTACAGTTTGAGAGAACGGAGCGGATCTTTTTTTGCCTTTGATTTTGGAATAAAAGTGATAGAGCGTCTCATCATCTAGGAAAGAGTTTCAAATGTAGATACTAATTGACAAGAAGTGACTCTCACCTCTTCTCGATCAATAATTATCGATATAACAAGGAATATAGTTCCTACTCTCGATTCGATTCCTTATATCAGAGATATGGATACAGGGTTGGGATAAAGTATGGAATCAAACGAAAAAAACGATATTCATGAAAATTTGCAGGTAAGTGCAATGGAACAAAATGCATCTGATGTACATTTTTTTGTTGATGATATATTTCCGGTTTAACCGAAAATGCCATCAATTTCCTTAATTTAAATAGGACACCCTATATATTTGTACAGATTTTGGAAGAGCTTGTTATTTTGAATTCATACATACTGAGTTTAGTGTAGGAAAATTTGTAGAAACGAGGAAAATAGCACTTTGATCAACCTCCTTTGATAAACTTATTGATGTAGTTTGTATGCATAGTGATAAATAAACGTACAATTTACAAATTGTACAATTCAGAATGATTCAGTTGGGTGAAAAAGAGCGTATTGAAATTTTAATGATCATCAGTTATGGTAATTGTGAGATTTATTTCCGTCAATTCGAATTTGACACTTAGAGAACAAAAGAGTACTCCTTCATTCATTACTATGCATACAAACAACATCAATTAGTTCATCTGAATAGTTTTTCGCCTTAATGCGAAAAACTCAAAGGAGGTTGATTAAAGTGCTATAGTCCTCGTACTTAAAAATTTTTTCACACTACACTCAGTATGTATGAAAATAACAAGCTCTTTCAAGATCTATTGGAATCTATAGGGTGTCCCATGTGGATTGAGGAAGTTGATGGCATTTGCGGTTAAACCGGAAGTATATTATCAACAAAAAAATGAACATCAGATGCATTTTGTCCCATCGCACTTACCTGCAAATTTTCATGAATATCGTTCTTTCCGTCTGAAAGATATTCACTTGGTTCCATACTTCATCCCAACCCTGTAGATGCACTAGTTCCTCTATAGTTGACGAAAAGTTACCATTTGATGAGATAAATGAAACTAGTCTTATTGCAGTGGAAAATGTTATCTCATGGTGAAGGAGATGAAACAATTAACCAGCTTTATATACTTTTATTGTTCCTAAATGGTCTGAATATTATCACAGAAGTTCAATAACCAGACGATGAGCCACACATAATTTCATAACCAAAGCTTCATTTGATCATTTCTCAACCAATACTATAGGGATATTTTGTGAAATAATTTGGGATCTGAAATAAGTGCTCATTTGTAATGGTCGCGAATTTTCGATAATCATAGGCGGTATGTGTATTAACATCCGCCAAGGTACGAGCAGGAGGTCACATCCAACAAATCATTGATGTGGAGCAAAATTGAAATTGTTGACAAGGCAGATCCTTGTGAAATACTAGCATTGATATTCATTTGAGGATAGATATTAGATTGATATCCTTATCTGAAATAAGTATCCTTATATGCAACGAAATAACATTATTACATTACAACAGTACCATACATCATGAACTATCACAATATCAGTATTGAAACGAAAATAAATAGAAAAATACAAATCTAAAAATTACAAATATGAAAATATATACTTATGAAATCAAGAAAGACTAGAAAGCTAATCACTGTGGTATCATTCATTTGTTTTTCCATATTATGTTCTCAGGATGTAGATATCATTTAGCTTCCATGTGAAGTGATTATGAACATCCCTGTGCGAAATTATATAGGAATGGTAATAAGTGGGACCCAAATCAATAGGTATTTTGACTCCCTGTTTGACTCTTTTTGACTCAAAAGTTGGGCAATTTGTTTTCCAATTCATCATATCATACCACCATTTCCAGTTTAAACTTCAGAAACGAGAGCTCTTTTTCAAAATTTCAAATAGGAATCAAATGAATGGATGGTTGTTTTTTAGAAGTTTTATCTTGGATGTTTCAAGTTTTTGGCGAATGCGCCGCTACAAGAAACCATTCAGAGCAGTTCTACACCACACATTTCTATCTGCATTTCAATGCTCAGAGTCTAATATTGCAACTGGAATCAATTCATTCTCGATGTGGAATTGCCGAAACTCGTCTAATTTGGGTTGGAATATTGAACTTCGAGCATCAAATTGCAGGAAAAAATATATGGTGTAAAATGACTCTCATTTCCATCGCAAATTGATGAATATCCCCGTACCACCAACTGTTGCAATACTGGATATTTATCGGCGAAAGTCATCTGGGTGTGTTCGAAGGCATTATTTTCACATTTCTCTATGACACGCAATTCATTAGCCATATAATCGATTCACTCAAAAAAAATGGCATTGACACATGAAGTCATGAAATTGATAATGCAAATCATAACGATTTGTTTTGTTTTACTGAATGTTAATCATGTGTATTGACAGCAATAGCGAATGCTAATTTGATCGAGATATATCTAACTCTCTTGTTAATTCCGAGTGGGTGGTTGCACCATGTTAGGTATGTTCAACATTATCATATTGTCAATTGATATTGATTAACTATCGATTTTCAATAGGCGATCTCATCGACATCAGTGAATCGAGAGAATATTTTGTCATGTACAGGGTGGCTGGAATTCGAGCCTCATCATCTCGTGAACCGTATAGGAAAGACAAAATCTATTGAATTATGGGAAATTTGCACAGTTGTTTTGATGTTGTTTTGATGTTCGCAGGTACTTATCGTGGAAAAAATCAACCTTCTCAGCATTGTTTACCATTTTGAGAAATTTCGTCCATTTTTGAAGCGCTGTATCTTGCTACCTATGAGGTCAAAAATGAGTTTGACCGATAATCGAATGCTCTAGAACATTGAGTAGAATAATCTACTAGAGCCGTAGTACCTTCGCGAAATAAAATCCAAAATATTACTGAATAATAGAATGAAATAGACATAGTAGGACTACTGGGTACCAATAAACTACTGACCAAAGTTTTAGAAAGTTTTGATTTTTGGCAAGGACGAGGGGCTTTTTTTCTCATCACGACTGGACTGTCAACAAGATTTCCCTATTCCTTCTATGACGGCTTCATGGATCACACTATATATATAATCATTCAACGATGATAGGAAATGCGTATCTATAATAATTACAAGATGAACTCAATCGGAACAAAAACCAGCACGAGTGTTTGAGAAATTACTGAAATGAGGAAACAGTCAACAAGGAATCAATCAAAGTGATCTACGATTATAGGTATAATTTATTATTAATTGCCAGTAATCAGTGTTCCAATGCTGATTTTATCACCGAAATGCATTGATGCACATTGCACAAACAGAATTAGCATCGTGGTAAATCCATAAACACTGTCGGTTCTTGTCTGTTGCCTGGACAATCTTATTTTGCATATTTTATAAATCATCTCATAATATCATCGAATTACCATATTCAATCACCTCGCTGCCAAGTAAGGCATAGTAACATACATTAAAACGCAATTCATCATTGTGACTTGATTGCATGATTTATTATTTTGTAGACAGATGCATTTTTCTGATTCCATCTGATTTTTAGTGAGAATATATATAGCTCTGATTACGCTTAGAGCGTGAATTTATCATTTTGTTCTTGGCTCCTATCTGTAGGTTCGGTAGACTCTTATAGACATATACTTATTATCCCAAAGTCTAAGGTTGTAGATATGTCCTATGGAATCTATTGAGAGTAATTGACATGGTGTGGCTGCCGTGAGAATATCATTCTAGAAATGAATTTGAATTCGAAACCAGCGATTCAAACCTTGTCTAGCTGAATGATCGGGTTTTCCAGATGAAATTACCATGTTTGGCAGAAAATCACAGTGTTCATAATTTTTCTGAATGAAGAATGGTTTTTGACCTTTACTGAGGTCCGTGATATTCACTCGCTCGACAGATTTATGTCTTGACATTTTCACCTATGAAAAAAGACGTAACTTTCGATCTCATCTTCTCATATTTTATCTTCTATTGATAAAGATCATCGCAGCAGTTGAAGAGACGTCACTATTTGACATCATGGTATGATGTGAATAATATATGACATTCAGAACTTTGGCACAAGAAATTACCGTGTTCTTCAATATGGTGTAGACCATTCTACGTCTGCTTTTTCGGCAAAATTATCGTCAAGAAAATCAATTTCAAAAGGACATAAACAGGAATGGTCGTAGCAGTACCCTCAAACGATAGAATAGTTGAATATTCAGTTATACTAGAGATACTTCGTGTATCTCTATTCAGATGAGTTTCTCCGATTTGATAACCTTTTGGGGATAATATTCGGATTGATTATTCAACGGAGAATCTTCTGCAAGTTGATCGTCCGTCCCTATTTTCGTCATGTCAATAAAGTGTCATTTTCAGATTGTTGGCTTACCATTCCATTATTTCTAGAAATAACGAGAGGAAATCCCACGAAAACTGGAAAATGATTACAGCTTTTCATGGGATTTTCTCTCCTCGTTTCTAAAGAATAGAGTAGAAGTTGTTAAAAATTATTTCAACAAGGACAGATTTTATGATCTGCCCCAAAATATCATTCGAGACCGTCGGCTGACAATTTAATTTTAGTATGGGCCAAAGATTTCAGAGATAGGGCTCACATAAAATATCATCGGCCTATATATACTAGGTGGTTCACGTATTTTTCAGGCGAACCATGCGTTTCTAGAGTTCAGAGTTGTAAAAAAATCAATATTTCGTCAATTATGTCCAATTGTACCAATTTGTCACCTCAGAACTATCTGATCAAAAAAGTGAGAATTGAGAGTGCGTTCTCAAATTGGTTCTGTTTTTTTTTTCTTCGGCGCAACTAGTATTGATGATAGAGAATGAAATACTTAAAAGCATTCCAATCCTCGATTCCATACCCCTGGCAAGTTTGAATCTCATACCATCGGAACTCTCGAAACTATGGCTTGTCCGAAGAATATGTTGACATCTGGTTGTATATTGATCGAAAAATGGACAATTCTACCAAATATCTTTGTTTTCAAGGCGCGTGGATGTCGACACCTCAAATAATAGCAGATTTTAGAAGTCGATGTATGTCGTTCTCTCTTTTTTTAATACAGGGAATATAAATATGTATACACTCAATCAACCATCTGTTATTTCTTCAGTGATAATCTTTGCGGTGGAAGTTAACTGAACTGAGAGTTGGGAATGTCGACTCGCAGGTTCCAGTACAGTATTATACAGGGTGTCCCATAAATATACCGACAAACTTCAAGGTATGGTAGAGGATATCAAAATAAACATTTTTGCTCCATAAACATAAGTCCGGAAACTCTTCGTTTTCGAGATACAGGGTGTTTGATCTCAGTTACTTTTATTTCATTCAAAACATTTTATTGCTCCAGCATCCTTTATTTGTCGGTATGTTTTAGATACTCTTTTCGAGATAATAAAAATCACGAATATTTTCCAATTAAATACAAAACAAAAAATGATTGAAAGTCAATAATAATAATTAATGATTAGTAAAAAAAAAGTTATTGGAAGTTTTATAAGTTTTTCAATAAACGCATTGGTAAAATGTAAGGTACAATTTTGAAGCATTTAATTTTTTTTTCATAGATGTAAGAGATATGGTTTTTATTTTTTTTCTTCAAAACGTAGATACGGAAAAACTTCAAGGGACAAAAAGTTGCATTTTTAGTTGTTCATAATTACAAAAAATCTACTGGGCGATATTTTTTTTGTGCAAAAACTATCCGACATAGCCCGTGGGCACGCCCCTGAAATTATTGGGCAAATTCTAATAGCTCCAAAAGATACCTCATAAATCATTCATTCATTGAATTCGACCAAATCGTTTTTACGATATTAATAAAAAATCGAAAAAAAAAAATAAATAAACATCCTGTATCTCGAAAACGAAGAGTTTCCGGACTCATGTTTATCGAGCAAAAATGTTCATTTTGATGTCCTCTCCCATCCCTTAGAGTTTGTCGGTATGTTTTCCAAAATAATGAATGAATACTGAATGGATATCGCCTGAAACAATCAACTGTGAGTGCGGCAAACACCAACTAGTAAGGATTCATTCGATTCAGTTGGAATTTCGACCCTTTCTGTAATTGCACTGCTTCGTCGTTAGGAACAAATCGAAACTTGTCCAGGGTTGGAAAGCATTTGCTCATAAGTATTTTCACGAAATACTGAGATTTCTCTGAAAATACTTTCGAGTCAATGAGCTCTAGTAACCTTGTTCGAACTTTGGAAACCAATAAATCATCTCGAGTTCAATTTGTTGGCATCAAATGCATGACATTGACTCAACGGTTGAAGTGATCACCGTACTTTCTCACGTTCTCAAATATAATTCATTATTTATTTATATAAGGAGTACGAGAAAGTCGGTTCAAAAGAGAGGTCGATATGAAGTCGAGTATCAGTTCGGTTCGGAATAGGAATCATGTGAGAACAAGTGACTTCTGTGCCCGAATTTTCGGAGTTCGAGGCAGCTCGGAAAACGCCCTTACTGCAAGCCTCCGGAAATCATTCCTTTGTACACATAATTTCAGTTGGTAAGCATTCGTTTCAATTCAGTTCAATTCAATTCAATTCAATTCAATTCAATTCAATTCAATTCAATTCAATTCAATTCAATTCAATTCAATTCAATTCAATTCAATTCAATTCAATTCAATTCAATTCAATCCAATTCAATTCAATTCAATTCAATTCAATTCAATTCAATTCAATTCAATTCAATTCAATTCAATTCAATTCAATTCAATTCAATTCAATTCAATTCAATTCAATTCAATTCAATTCAATTCAATTCAATTCAATTCAATTCAATTCAATTCAATTCAATTCAATTCAATTCAATTCAATTCAATTCAATTCAATTCAATTCAATTCAATTCAATTCAATTCAATTCAATTCAATTCAATTCAATTCAATTCAATTCAATTCAATTCAATTCAATTCAATTCAATTCAATTCAATTCAATTCAATTCAATTCAATTCAATTCAATTCAATTCAATTCAATTCAATTCAATTCAATTCAATTCAATTCAATTCAATTCAATTCAATTCAATTCAATTCAATTCAATTCAATTCAATTCAATTCAATTCAATTCAATTCAATTCAATTCAATTCAATTCAATTCAATTCAATTCAATTCAATTCAATTCAATTCAATTCAATTCAATTCAATTCAATTCAATTCAATTCAATTCAATTCAATTCAATTCAATTCAATTCAATTCAATTCAATTCAATTCAATTCAATTCAATTCAATTCAATTCAATTCAATTCAATTCAATTCAATTCAATTCAATTCAATTCAATTCAATTCAATTCAATTCAATTCAATTCAATTCAATTCAATTCAATTCAATTCAATTCAATTCAATTCAATTCAATTCAATTCAATTCAATTCAATTCAATTCAATTCAATTCAATTCAATTCAATTCAATTCAATTCAATTTATTGATGGCAATGTACAACATAGTGGATATAATCATAGTAATATTAAATGAGTATTATTAATCTTCTTAACCCAATTTAAGTAGCTACACCTAAGCACTTGAGTGCTTGTGTTGTGCTTTGCAGCACTCCCCAAAAGGGGGTTGTGTGCGAAATATGGTTGACGCTTGATGGGGGAGAAATTGAAGCTAAAATTCGGTTAGTTGGATGTTAGTTTAGTTAGTTAGTTAGATAATCATTTTTTTCTTTGTTGGCGAGTTTGCATTTTTTTATGGAATATTTGAATTTGTTTAGTTTTTCTTTTGTTTTTAATTCTAGTGGCAGATAGTTATAATGGAACCATGGACCATGGAAGTGTACAAATCTTTGAGAATGACTCTTCTTAAACAATGGCAAATTCTCAGATATATTTCCGCATGATCTGGTGTTTTTTTGGTTTGTTGTGTCATATTCATTTTCATGGAAAAACATCCAGATCAGGTATGAGTAGGTATAAAGGCTTCTCACATTAGAGTAGATTAGAGTAGATTAGATTCTTTGTAAAGTTTTTCAGTAGAAAATAACTTATTTATTTAATTATTCATTTGAGTTCAAAGATGGATGAATGTCTGTATTTGTTGTGTTCGGAAAACGTTTGATTTTTCATTATTGATCTTCGTTTATTCTGTCGAGGATGTAGTGCTCAAACGTGAGTAATCCCCTCTATATCCGAAGGACGTTTGTGACCAATACCACATTATGATGACTCGATTCAGATTTCTCAATCTTTTGGAATCTAGAGGATTCATTCATCTATATCTGTGGGTTCTGAGTAACAATGAAAGCACATTATTCGAAAACTTATTTGACTGGTTTCGAGATGAATGAGTGTTTGAACACGCTTTCCGTTTGGTGAGCGAAAAAGTTGTTTAATTCCTGCAACACGATCGTTAATTTCTCAGCTTGTGGCACGATTATGATAATTAGTAATAATTAGAAGAATCCGAATATACTTTATGACGTCTATTTATAATTCGGTTGTCACATGTAATTGACCATATTTAACCAATTAAAATGGGTCTCTGCTACCGTATAAGAGGCTTTTATTCAAATTATTCAATTCATTTTGCTTATTATAACCGGATTACTGCAATACAAGCTGGGGATTATCGATGACACATCATATTCTACAGGGTGTGCTATATCCATAATCCACGATGAGCAAGGTTTCCAATTTTTTTGTATGATGAACTACTGCTCCAGTTAGATGAGATATCGTTCGACTTCTCAAACTCAACCGTATTCTCCCCATTTTAACTGTTTTGATATTTTGTTCCATATTCCCATATGAATATAAGTATACCTATAAGATACTTCCGATAAGCAATCAAAATCATTTTATCATTATGGATTTCTGTATTATCAGATAAACATATTCACGATAGATCTGAGTCCAATGCCAGATCCACACATCGATGCCAACGTTGGCACTATCGTTGACTCATGTTTAGCTGAGCGCCTATACATTGGAGTCAACAAGAGTCAACATTCAGTTCAATTCGTATATCAAGAGAATTGACCATTTCAATATTCCTCCTGAAAAAATTACAGGTTACTAATACTATCCAAGGAGTACATGCACTGTTAATAATTTGCGTTCAAATTTCATCTTCCAACAACTGAACAAACACTGTTGGCTTCAAATGTTAGCACTAAGGTGTGGATCCTGGTATATCTGACAAACTACTGATTTCCCCAATACTGAATCATATCAAGTCATTGGCGTCTTCTTACTGATTTGGTAAGGAAGAAGGGATCTGCGATCGATTCAGTTCTATTAGCAAACACAGTCTGTTAGTAAATGAGTGTTTGGAGATCTGTTAGATACTGGTCTCTAAGATTTGATCTGACAATAAGGAATATTCAATACAACACTGAGGAAGGAAATGTATATATTTGAGATACGGGCATTTCCAAAATGTGCACCGAATGATATAGGACCTCCGTGAAAATATGAATAAGCGTGCATGATGTCCCGCTTGACGTCAATTGACGGTCTTCAAACTCATTTTTCATCATCATATTGTGAAAATCAATGATATGATCGGTTGTCCTAGCATTTATCGTAACAGAATATGAATTACATCGTTCTGAGACAGTAACGCTAAGTACTTACTTCTGTTGTTCCAACTCCCTATACCCAGCATCGAGAAAAAATTGTAGATTGCTGCGCATTTGATCATATCGAATTTCAAAACCTCACTCTGATATCACATCACAAATAACCACAATTATGTATGCAGACGACACTAATTTCACTTTCCATCTAGAACACGAGGAATCCATGGGAAAAGACTTAATAATTAATCAAATTCTTAATCATGCTCTGGGATGGTTCAGCCCCGATGAACTATATTTAAATGAAAATAAAACTGACAAATGCGTCTTTTCACATGTCGGTCCATCAGAAATCTCTCTTATGAAATTTCTTGGAATTTTATTTGACCCCGCCCTATCGTGGATCCCTCAAATTAACTCCATGTGTGGCAAATTATCCAATGCAGTATTTGCAATAAGGAGAATAACCAATTCAGTAAATGAAGAAGCTGCCCTCACCACCTACTATGGTCTATTTCATTCCGTATTAATGTATGAAATTTAAGGTTGTTGCAATGCCTCCCACACACACTTACAGAGAATTTTCGTTTCACAAAAAGCTGCTGTCCGCAGCATAACGAAAGCAAATTTTGGGGAACAATGTCGACCCATCTTTCAGGAATTAGGAATAATGTCACTATTCTCATTGATCGTCTTGAAAAATCTGATGTTTATTAATTGCAACATAAATAGATTTTCTTCACATAGGGACATCCACAACCATAATACACGAGGTCAGGATATAAGCTACTACACTCTCGCAAAAAGATAAATAAATCAAGAGTCTAAGGCATAGACCTCTATAATGCATTACCACATCATCCTTACCCAAGGAAAAATTCAAATCAAAGATGAAAAATATCCTGAAAAACATGCGCTACATAGTATTGAGGAGTTATACACAAACATAGGCACGGTAGGAGAAGATTAACTCACCTGTGTGTTCAATTTGTCTATCTTTTATTATTGTTCTGTCTTATATGAACTTGTCACTAATGTGTATATATGTTTTTTTGTCCTTCTCTATAATTCTGACGTTTCCACAAATGTAAATTTACAGGATGAATAAATATTTTATTGTATTGTATGGCTGCCCAAGATCGACACTACATGGCATCACCTATGTCGATCTCGAAGATTATATTAGAGACTTTGAAAAACATTTGGATTGAATTTGGAATTGAAATTGAAATGAAATTGAACCGTTATTAGCTATCCAACACTGTCAGATATCCATCATTATAAGTAAAAGCGGATTTGACATTACAGAATCGACGATCTCATTGCGATATTTACTCAAGTGGTACGGCCTTAGTTAGATTGTTTGGCAGGTCCACAAGTTTTGGAAAGGAACAATTGGAGTTGAGTTACTTCACTATCCTATATCCACCTTGCTTGCACCATTCGGACAGATTATTGAACAATTCCTACTGATTCCCTACGTAATACGAATAGTATTCTCTTGGTCATCCTTTTCTAACTGGATACAGAGATATACTCTTCCCTCGATTCTGCTGTCTACAATATATAAATGACGCAGCGTGCCCTTTCTCGCACTACTTATGAATTGCATACGGCACGTCTAGTAGGCTCCCATTGCAGGTGCGCTGTTCAACTGTCATATAACTCAGGGTGTGGTATCGAAAGTAAGTCTGCGCGTGGATGTCATTGTCCTATCTACATATTTATTATGCTCGTCGTATTTTAAATACACATCTGTCCCTGTGTCGACCGAGCAGATCACATATTATTCATTTTTTATGGCCATTAAACCACCTGTGTGATCCGAATGTCAATTAGGATGAAGAGGTTCGTCAGCAGACGAACAATCTCGGTGAGTAACAGAGAATGAGGCGCATTAGCACACTCGTCGATCGTCTGCGACTCGCAATACAATAACTGTTGTTGAATCCACGTGCAATAGGACATATTTGTTTGGAAGGCAAAGTCACAGTTTGGAGGATAATATATCAATTCTTCGACTCTCCGTCTTCCCATTGAACACCTCGGGGATACAAAATATGTGGTATGGTATTTCATAATTCTTCAGTTCATTTGAACTTTTCAGAATATTTGTGATAATAACTGAAGCAATGATCCTAATTTGTACCTTGCAGGTATATCAGAAGGATAATCAGAAGCAAGTGAGATACGCCGTTTTGTGACTTACGTCACTCATCAGGTTGTTTTTTATATTAGCGAAATGATGCTCACAACACCTTCTTCATTTATGCAAGATAACAAAATAACAACAGAATATAAGGTAACTATACAGAGTTAATAATTTTAACTTCTCCACCTTGATTGTCACTGTGTGGAAGGGGAGCGTGAAAATTTCTGTGCTCTTTGACTTTGTCAACTGGAGTTACTCCTCTGGTGGTCCTTCTCTATCTTGTTAGGCTTCTCAATGAGAGGGAGTAGATTATCTGATTTGAAAGTTACATTCTGTCTGTTCAATGTCTTCTCGTAATGCATTCATGTATAATATTCGCAGAAGAGCGTAGTACCTACATCGATGGTTTTCACGACAGAATCATCAGTTTTCATTTTTGATATTGGTTCTAGAGAAATACTCTTTGAAGTCATAGCATCCTAGATTGATCTCTTTATCATCACCTATGATTTTAATCGATGGAAATCATCTATTTTGATATTTTCCTATTATTACCAATATTATTATGTTCCACTGTTTCTATATCCATCAATGATATAAAATAGGAAGTTTTGTCAAAGGTACATCATCATCTGAAAACCACTCTGCAGCTACATTCTGCTCCATCTATCACACCACTATGTAACTTTTTTCTGTACAGCAGTTTTACTTTACTTTCCAGTTCCATGATCCCTTCATGTTTTTCTTTTGTGTTATATGTGTTTGAAAATATTACACAGGATGAAGTTTAGTGATATGTATGCGTCGTATTTCAATTACGGGATACGCCACTACGTATTTGAGAGGCGATATATGCTCTAAATCCACGGTGTGATATATCTAGACAGGCTGATTCACGGTGGATGGCACATTAGACGTTTCTGGTGAGCCAGTCAACGGATCAATTCAAGAATTTAATGCAGAGCAGATTCGGACATTCTCTACCCAGCAGAAATATTTCCTACAATGCGGTGTTGCCACTTCTATCAGAAGGTAGTAGCAACTTTACCATAATTTTCAGAATCTCCAACAATTTCCCAATGAATTTTCTTCACCTATCTGTTACCGTTTTCGACATGAAAATCAATTTCAATTTCCTTCTTCGGAAATCATGCTCTGAAAAAAGGCTGATATCTCTGAGTTGGAAAACACTATGATATCGAAATTCGATTTGGAGTTAGGTGATACTTGGGGGCTTCCCATACATAAACGAACCCACTCGGATCCCTGACATCAGCAATCATTATGCCAATACGCTGAAATCATCATCATGGGGGATTCCAATGTCCACAACTCCACCTGGCTCAAATTCTCGAACAAAACAGACGACGCAGGACGTCTGGCTGAGGCTTTCGCTATCACCTATGGTCTTGAGCAACTGATAAACGAACCCACTCGGATCACTGACATCAGCAATCATTATGCCAATACGCTCGACCTGTTCCTCACTAACAATCCGGAACCGTATGAAGTGAAAGTCCGTGCACCACTAGGAAACTCAGACCACACACGCATCTCCACGATATGTCCTTACATCACTCCGCGAACCAGTCCAACACCCCCACGCACTGTTTGGCATTACAATTCAGCCGACTGGGATGGCATTCGCATGTTTTTTTCTGAGTTTCCTTGGGGGAGAATGTGTTTTGAATCGGGAGATCCCACGCAATGTGCTGAAGAGATCTCGGAAATCATCATGCTGGGAATGGAAACTTACATACCACATAGCACCAAATCATGAACCACTGGTGAACCATGGTTCAATAGAACCTGTTCTAGGGTTGTCGCACTGAAGCAAGCAGCATACCGTCGTTGGCGCAGAAACCCAAGCCCTCAAACTAGAGCTGAATATGTTGAAGCTAGGAATACATGCAATCGAACGATAGATGAGTCTAAAGAGGCATACAACACGATAATAAGATCGAAGCTCATAGAGTGTCCAAATGGTTCCCGTTCATTTTGGACGTTTGCCAAGGCAACCGGGAGAAATTTCACTTCTAGCTCATTTCCTCCCCTCACAAAGGATGATAATACATTGGCTATAACACCTCATGACAAAGCCAACACCTTCGCCAAAATGTTTGCAGACAATTCTACCTTGGATCCACGAGGCCAGGAACTCCCCAAAATCGCTACCATCGATAAGCGTATGCCAGAAATTGTCTTCCGGCAACGCACAATCAGACACATTCTGCTTAGCCTCAACGTCAAGAAGGCTATGGGGCCTGACGGAATACCGCCTATTGTTCTCAAGAAATGTGCCCCAGAACTAACACCAGTTCTTTGCAGGTTGTTCACCCTTTCGTACAAACTCGGCGTATTTCCTTCTAACTGGAAGAAAGCTAGGGTCCAACCGATTCCAAAGAAGGGCAAGAAAACCCTCCCTAACAACTATAGACCGATTGCACTACTGTCTGTGATCTCTAAAGTAATGGAAAAAGCAATCAACATAGAGCTCATCCGATATCTAGAGAGCTCAAGAATCGTGGACGACCGGCAATATGGCTTTCGTCACCAGAGGTCAACTGGAGATCTGCTTGCCTATGTGACACATAAGTGGCAGGTGTCAATAGAGAAACATGGGGAGTCTCTGGCTGTAGCCTTGGATATCTCCAAAGCATTTGACCGAGCGAAACTTCCGTCATATGGTTTGCTGCCCCATCTGTGTCTTTTACTATCGAGTTTTCTTGCAGATAGATCACCCTACGTGGTGGTAGACGGGGTCTCGTCTGATACAATGACGATCAATGCTGGTGTTCCACAAGGCTCTGTCTTGGCACCAACTTTGTTTTTGCTCCACATCAATGATTTGTTGAATGTGACCTCCAGCCCAGTTCATAGCTTTGCGGATGATAGTACACTTCATTCCGCCTTTTCCTTTAGAGCCCCTATATCATCCAATGAGGCCAGAGGTGCAAGGCGAAGACAGGTTGATGCTTTAAATGAGGATCTGACAAGAATTCTGAAATGGGTATCTGAGAATCTAGTACAGTTCAATGCAACTAAAACTCAAGCTTGTATATTCACCAAGAAGGCTGATCACACAATGCCCAATTTGATGATGTCGGGTACCACTGTTCCTATGAGGTCGTCAATATCCATGCTGGGTGTCACCACCAACAGTTCTCTCTCATGGGACGATCATGTGAGGTCCATTGCGGAAACTGCTTCACAATAACTCGGTTTTCTTTTCCGTGCGAAGAGATACTTCACATCCCAGCAACTGCTTATGATCTACAAAGCACAAATTCGACCTGTCCTGGAGTGCTGCTCACATGTTTGGAGCTCAGCCCCCAAACATACGCTTAAGCTCTTAGATTCAATACAGAAGAGAGCTATTAGCCTAGTTGATGACACAACACTCACCAAATCATTGACCTCTCTAGATCATCGTAGAAAGGTCGGCGATCTTTGCCTTTTTTATAGGTACTTTCACGGTCGGTGCTCGACGGAAATATCATCTATTATGCCACCACGCGCGATTCCTAGTAGACAAACCAGACGAGCTCAAGCTGGTCACCCCTACACTGTCAGGCTCGAGACCTGTCGAACATCGCTATACCAAGCATCATTCATCAATAGAACGGCAAAGTTGTGGAATTCTTTGCCTAGTGAAGTCTTTCCTGATGCTTACAACCTCCAAACATTCAAGAAAAATTCCAACACCTTCCTTCTTTCCCAAAATTCCACCGCTGGCTAACACGATGTTCCTCGAACATCATAGGTTTCCCTTTCGTGTTGTCCACAGATAAAAAAAAAAAATACTCAAGCCTAATCATTGTTACTTAAGTACAGGGTGGTTAGAATACAGTTATCTCGTTTGTTCGGAAAAGTGACTGAGAGTTGATTATTTCAAATGGAACATCCTGTATTTCATTTGAAATTCAGAAAACTGTTGGAATTTTCTTTTCATCTATGCATATCACACACCTATACCTAACTAGTCAAGTTTCGAACTCATGAGCATTTATTTGTGAAAATGTTCCTTTAACATGGTATCCCCATGTTCATGTCATGAACATTCGAGTCAACATTGTTGTAGTCGATTTGTTCGTGTGGTTTTTCTGTGTCATTTATCACTGCGATTATCAACTGAGATTTCAAGAAATATGGCAGGTTATTCGTTCTCTGAACAAACTGATATGCTTCTAATGCTTGGCGAGTGCTTCGGAAATGCAAATGATGCTGTGAGACGAACAAATCGACTACAACAATGTTGACTCGAATGTTGATGACATGAACGTCAAAATTGAGAACGAAATTATTCATCATGGCCTACTAAAATATTGTTACCGATGAATCTCGCGATGAATAAAATCAATCTGCTGATATCATGTAACTACAAGAACTCAAATATCTCACGAACGGCTGAATTTTTTGTATTTGAATAAGAGTACCTCTTTCATGTAATTTTCTTCGCTCCATCGAATACTCCTGTTTTTTCACCGAAAATATTACATGGAAAAAAGTTTTCTACAAAAAATCATGACTCACCCTCTGAAAACACCCCTTATAACAATATCAGAAATGTGGAAGTGTGACGAAAAAATGACATTTGACAACATACATTCATGCACAAAATTTCAATCAGGTGGCTTTCATCGTTCAGAAGTTATGCGGAGAAATTATTTTAATTTTATCAACTTTGGAAGGATATATCTCCCTTGATATGCATTTTGGGCCATGAGTTTGATCATCAAACTACACTTATTTTTCAATGGTCTATCACCCCCAGAAAGCTCGGTACACATTTTTGACTCACCCTGTATATAAGATTTTTCTACCACCAATATACTGCATGTGGTCTAAACGGGGAGAGGGAATGGTAGCGAGCGGCATTCGCAGGGAATGCCAGAACACTATGTATTGAAATTGTATTATATTAGAATCGTAAAGAAGATCATGAAAAGATTCAAATATGAATAGACTAGGTAGTGATATTCGAAACATATCATGAGCTTCGAAGCTGACCTAGAGGTATCCGTTGAGAAAACTCACATTTTGATATCATTTTACATTCAGAGATTCCTTGTAGAAATATGTTAAACAGTGAATATCTCAAGGGTGTATCGAAGATTTATGTTCGTAGAGCTGGGATTTCCAGACAGAAAGATAAAAGACAATAAGAAATTGAGATGTATACGACATGTGACGTTTTGATGCATGAGTGTTGTATTATTTCAAGAGCGGGAAGGAGAAGCAAAAAGGAAATGGACTGGTTCAGAATCCTTGAAAAATGGAAGTCAGAGTATTGATTTCATAACGAAGTGCTGGCAAAATTATTCAAGACCTTCATGGTATGTTCTGGATTTTTTGATCCGTCATATTTATCATAAGTATTCATTGAAGATCATTTATATCATATATGAGTTCATTATATATAATTGTATATTCTTCATTGAGATCATTTGAGCTTCGACTCAAATCTAAAACCCTCTATGGTATATCAAAAATGCGGCGCCTTGCGCTAAAGGATATATCCGAAATTTTTCGAAGTGTATGTGAACATCAATTTCTCGACAACCCTCTTCTTGACTTCATATATTTTATGTTTTATTACATATTGTAATATTGTATTTATTTGTTACAATATGAACATAGTCAGGAGATTCGTTAGTAATAGATGTATCCCAACTTTATCAATTTTGAAATAACTGGTGTCGCGCATCGTGACAATTCAAAAACTGACTCATGTTAGGGGAGAAGGGAACGTTTCAATTTTACTGATATATCATTAGACGCAGCCCGTCAATTCTAGAATTCTAGGTTTGAGTCTGGTCGTCAGGTATTGAATAATTTGTTCTGATCCTCGGACTCTGAATAATGACCTTGAATCGTCAATAGATTATCTACATGTATCAGAAGCAGTATTGAATAGTTCATCACCTCAAACGGATTTTTCAATTACTCGAATAATTCATACCTCAGAGTGAACTGAATGCTCTAGAATGATATTTATGTAGAACAGGTTCTACTCAAAATGTAACGTTGAAATCACACCTTTCTTTGTCTCATGCTCTATTAGCAGAACTTGTTGTTTTCCATCTATAACACATATACATTTCAATGAGTTGTTGATGTAGTTTCTTGGGAAATAAAATTGTCTGTCTATTCATTACTATCATCCAATTCATTCTCACCGCTGCATTCCGTCTCAGAATCTCTCAATGAGGCATGATTATTATTATTATCATCCTAATCATTATCCAGGATGGCAGTACAGATAATTCGTGAAATAGAAAGGTAGGTATGATAGTTGAGTTTCCACATGCACACATTATACTTTCAGAGTATCAAATGATAATCTTGTTATCTACTAGAACTTTTGTTAAACTTGTGAAATATCTCCTAGTATAATCGTTGGTGGTCACTCTGAAATCACCACCCAAATCGAGACATTCCAGGAAGATGATTGAATGACTATCGTCAATGCTCATAAAGATCTTATCGTCGAATCGTCATCCATTGAGGAAATCCCTGCAGTTTACAACTCAATTTCGGTGTAAGGCGGCGCTGAAAGGAATCCTATTTCTTATATGTGTTCTGACGGCGGTGCACTTCATGGCCCGCTGAGATCTACCTGTACCGTGGCGCCACTACGTTTTGACATTCTCTTATTTCCACTTTCTTTTCTGTTCCGAAAGGCGGAAGAAATGAATATACGACTGTTGATAGCTCGGCAAATCCGAGGTATTGTCACATTTATTTAATATATAGGTTGTCTGTCGACAAGTTCTGAATGGATTCCTTCTGATTGAGGCAACAGTAGATTATAGCATGTTGGAAATTATTAGACAAGGAATTAATACCAGAATTTCAACTCGGTTTTTGGACTACTACAAAAATATGATTGCGTATCTGCCATAGAGGCAGAAATTGATCAATGAACAATTCCATTATAATGTTATCGAAAAAAGAGTGCAGAATGATCCTCACGATCATATTGAATTTTTTTTCAACCGTTGCTTGTCAACGATTTTCAATGTGAAAAATTTTGTTCCGTGAAGGAGTAGAGAATTTCGGGGAATCAACATTCATGAGAAAATTACTCACATATCACAACATCCGTCATAATATGTCTGTCATATTCATAGTTCCTGGCAGAGACAATAATCGTAGATCGTATATCTCCTACGATGACGATGAACAGTGATGTTGTACTGTTTGCACTGAGTTCAATCAAAAATAGTTATGAAATTCTGATTGTGATGTGAAATTTTCCATTTATCATTCGAATTTTTCATCCCCCCTTAGCGAAATTGATATATCTTTTCACTTTTCGTGTGTCTCCAATATAGAATACCAGTTATTGAATATTTTGGTGTGAATTTCAAACTCATGAGGTTTTTTGTTCAGATAGTTTGGCATCGTTGACAACTGTCATCCTCGTTAGGCTCGTAGAAAAATGGGACCTGCCAAATAACTCGGGCAATTATCTCACTAGCTCAATTGTTTTGGAGAGATTGACATTGATTCGTTCTAGGTTGACCTGTTCGTAGAGAGCTCCTGATCTTCAACATTCTCACAAGTTATTGTTATGGTAGAATAGCCAAATTTCCTATGTGTTATTTTGTATGAAGTGCTCTACAAGTAGCTGTATGGTGGTGATCTGTATCTGATGTCATTTCATAACTGTAGTATAATAAAGTCAATGTATATACTGAACTAGGAAGAATGAAAAACTCTCCGAGCATCGAAGATAACTATCTGCCTGGACAACAAATGGTCTAACAAAATTCCATATACATTCACACAAATAGTTCGGGTGAAAATTGTAAATATTTGAAAACGCCTTCCACACAATGACGTCTGACTCACCTGAAGTCTAATCTTTAGACGATATCCATAAACTATCACACTGTCTCAATCAGAAAATTGACAAAAATCGAGAAACACGGATATCAAACAAGATATTCGAGATTTTCAGAATGAAATCTGTGTACTTGAAGATGAAAATTCATGCTCGAAAAATGAACTTGTCACCTTTGATTGTAATTTATTTGGTCTCGACTTTGAAAATGAAGTCGAAGCCCTCAATATTCTCAGCGACAACCTGGGCAGTGAACTCGATATTCCTTGAATCAATAACATCTATTTTTTGCAACCAAAAGTAATGAAAAAGTCGGACTTCTATCTTGTATCAAGAAACTGGAGTTACTGAAAAACTCTTTCAAACTCAAGGACAAGAACATATTCATCGCAAACGATTCGAGTGTCGGGGAGGAGGTTGTACAGGAAGATTTCAGGAGAGAGAAAGTTTGGAGGTTGTAAGCATCAGGAAAGACTTCACTACGCAAAGAATTCCACAACTTTGACGACATCTCCTTGAAAATGATTTTGTTAGTTGGAGAATACTTGTTGGATCATATAACTTCCATTTTCAATTCAATCATTTCTTCAAGTGTTTTCTCTAGCATATAGAAACCTGCTTTAGTGATACCTCTGGCAAAATGTGATAAGCCTTCTGAATCATCAGATCTCAGACCGATTAGCATCCTACCTCCACTATCCGAAGCTTTTGAAATTAATATGAAAGATCATATGAATGCATTTGTAGAGCAACATCAGATGATTACATCAGTTCAATCAGGATTCCGATCCCAACATAGTACCACAACTGCTCTTCTCTCAACTCCTAACGATATTTTCCGTGCAGTGGACGTAAAAAAATTTCTTGTCTTGTGCTCTTAGATTACAGTAAGGCCTTCGATACATTCGATCACGAAATACTCTATGAAAAACTTAGCTCATTTGGATTCACTCCTGAGGCATTCACTCTTCTAGAGTACCACAAGGATCAATTTTTACCTTCACACTAACCTCTACACAATACATCACCATGCAGATGATACGCAGTTGTATCTGTCTTGTATACATGCTGATCTGCAGCTCTCACAAGCCTCTAAAAATTCTGACTTGAATTCACTGTTTGATGTATCATGTGCTTACAATTTAAAACTCAACTCCAAGAAATCTGTAGTATTATCATTTGGCTCTGAGCAAGTTAGAGATTCTGCTTTATTTTATTTTATTTTCATCCATTGATTCAACGGGGATACACCCTCAAAATTCGTAAAATACAATACTTATGTGATATTTACAGAAAAAGTACTAAATCTAGAACTACTACACAAATAACAATTTTCATTCAAAATACAAACTTTGACATAATTACTACTCAAAAAGGATATATGTAAAAATTGAAATATGTTTCATGATAATCCAACAAAGCACCACTTATTTGTCCGGATGGGATATGGTTGACCAATGATTTCTCAAAGTTATTGAAGGATGAGTTGAAAAAATCCATATTTGTATTATTTGCATTCCTCATTACACGTGCCAACGGACTGTTTTGCCCATAATTCTTTTGATGGAATTGTACGTGGAATGTAGAAATTGATCTTGTTCCGAAATGCTTCACTTTCAGACCAATATTGTGCAGGAAATCAGGGCAGGAAATTTCACCTTATAGCAACTTGTACAAGAAACAAAAGTCCGCTCGTATTCTCCTATTTTCAAGTGTTTCAATATTTAGCTTGGAGCATAAATTTGCGTAGTCCACATGGTAGTTCACTATGGGAATATTCAATTTATATGCCGAATATCTTGAAAATTCATGATATATTGTTTCAAGCATATTCACATAAATGTTATAACGAGGATTCCAAATAATCGATGAATATTCCATATTTGAACGAACAATTGCTCAATAAATGATTTTTAATGACATTAAAGACAAATCTTCTGTTGTTCTCTGGGCATATCCTAATAGTTTACGTGATTCCATTGATATATTTATTATGTGTTGGGAGAAAGTAAGTTTACTGTCGATTAGAATACCAAGATCTTTTATGTCATCTACCCTTGTTAACTCCAGTCCATTAGTGGAATATGGAGAGCTGAAGTCATTGTGGGATCTTTTGAAGTAAAAAGAGAACCACTTGTTCAGGTTGAGGTCCATTCCATTCAGGTTACACCATCGTACAATTTTGTTAAGATCATTTTGCAGCATGTGGCAGTCTTCTCTATTTTTTATGATTTTGTATGTTTTCAAATCATCAGCGAAGAGTAAGAAGTGTGAATCACTAATACTTTCAGTAATATCGTTCACAAACAGATTGAATAGCAGGGGACCACAGTGACTTCCCTGTGGTACACCAGAGTGGACAATTTTATTAGATACCATATAATTTTTGATTTTCACCCATTGGAATCTATATGTTAAAAAACTTCTCTGAGTTACCAGTTATGCCTAATGCTGCCAATTTTGATATCAATGATTCATGATGAACTCTATCAAAAGCCTTTGAGAAGTCAGTAATGGAATGCGCTTGGTAATCCATTTCAAAGACTTTTAATATATCACTCTGGTACACAAGTTAGTTAGTAACCGTTGATTTTCCCTTACTGCAACCATGTTGCTGATCTATAATCAAATTTTTACACTCCCAAGATAAAAAACTAGTGAGAGAATCGAACAATTGAGGTATGCAAGACTGTAAGCATATACCTCTATAATTTTTTATGTTTTCTAAATCTCCTGTTTCGAATATGGGTCTGACGAAGCTATATTTCCAATGAATTTCCAGAGAATTCTCCTAATTTGAGAGAAATATTAAATAATCTACTGCAAATAAAAATTATTAACAGCATTCTACCATCTTGAATGAGAGCAAAAATCTTGGACTTTGGTTGCATTCAGATCTGAGATTCACAAAACATATCAGCTATTCATGTCAATCATCATTTTATGTATTGAGGCAATTATATCCAAACCGAGATATTTCCTCTACAAATCTCAAGGTTGAACTTTGTTAATCTGAAATCTTCTTAAAATTATCGTATTGTGACATGCATGCCTCTGGATGGTTACGGTTAGAAAAATTGAGGTGTTTACATTCGTTAACTCAGGTGCATAAAGTTCTGAAAACTGGTAACCCTAGTTATCTCCACAGAAGACTACAACCGAAACTCAAGCCGCAATAAAACCACTCTTGCTATCTCAAAACATGATTCATCTTTCTTCAAACGCAGTTATCTCTTATAGCAAATATTATAACTCATTTCCCATGGATTTCAGATCATTCACTCTCAGTAACTTCAAGAAGGAATTGAATCTTGAATATTCAGCCATCTAAAATCTAAAATCTAGCAATGTCTTTCTGACGAGCCTTAGTTTGTTCAAATCTCAAGATTATGATTTTCTTGTATACTTATAATAAATTGGTGTCTCTTCGAAAATTAATGCATGCACATTGATTCTACACTTTTTATGATTTATATTGTAGATAAACTTGTTTATTCCTTATTTCAATTCTTGGGGTTGAGTTGAAAAACAGCTTTTTGCTGATACTCCGCCTATTCACCATTGCAGATAGTTACGAGGTTACGTATAATATTTTCATCTTATATTTTGTTTTGTGTGATTTTTTATGTGAAGTTTCTCATCGGCAAAGGCGATTTATTATTATTATCATTATTATTATTATTTTTCGTATTATCATTATTATCATCATTATGATTATTATCATTATAGTTTTTAGAGGCATATGGAGGCATCATTATGAAGCTGACTTGACTTAAAAATTACATAGGTACACCCCTTATTTCTCTTTTTGTTACATTTATTATTGTTTCGATGATAAACTCAATATTTGTACGAATGTTTACTTGACAATCAACAACTAACGATCGTCATATTTCCATTATACCGTGGATATCTCAATAAAAATATACATAGCATCGAAGGCATTTTTATGTATTTGTATGTATTTTTTCTGAACGAGTTATCAGGCTTTCGATAGTTTTCACTTTGAACTTCTTCGCATGAATATACAGAAAATCCAACCTCAAAGCTTTGGATTTCTCGAATATCTCAATTGAGTTTAGTAACACAATGATATTACCAATAGGACAATATTATGAATATCCTCCTTGGATGACACGACATTTCAAGAAACATCTTCGAATACGTTGAACTCTATTTCTATAAGAACATGAAGATGCATGTAGATGCATTTGTATTCTGTTTCAGATTGAACAAATAAATATACGACAGAAACATGGTATCCTTATTCACGCGTGTTACTAGCGATAAAACTCAGTTTGATACAGAACGTAACCTGAAGTAAAGAAATGAATACGTTGCAGGCAGCACAGCATCATTAACAGAACGATTACTGTGAACATAAACTCCTTCAAGTGACCTCCAGTAAGTATATACATGTTCGTACAATGGACGTCCATTCAATGTCCATGGACGTTCGGACTCCTAGGGCTAAACAATTTGTTTGCATCCTCCATATCGAGAGATTAAGCTAGAATTACCACTTTGTTGTAAACCATTTTATTTTGTTTCAATATCCAAGTGGTGGGTTAAAACTATACCATATCTCGAATATCAAGACTAATATTTCTTCTACTGATCAGTTTATTCGGAGACTGTATCGACAACACAATAAATGATGTCATATAACATTATAGTATCAGTAATGGGCATTATTGTGGTCTATTATTGCATGGAATCAGTTACCCTACAACTAGTCGAGACAAGTCCATATAAAGAAAAACAATAACATGATGTGTACAAAAAATGAGCCAACTAATTCATTCCCAATGAGTAATACCGTTTCGATTGTGTATTCATGATCATTTCTAAGAACTAGACCACAATCACAGTTCGAGATACAGTTGAAAATAGTCATAATAAATTGTCACATGTGCTATTATTTATCGTTTTTTCTCTCCGGCGGCCATTAGTCATTGAATAGAACTACAGGAAGTGTATAGATGAATCTGAATTGAATCAAGTTTATGTGTCATGTACCCACGTGGATTACGAGAGCACATGGAAGCCATTGGGAAACTCTGATCGGTTTCTTCCACTGTGCACATATAGTTTGTGGATCAGATAACAGATCTGAATAAACGAATTACTGAGTTTCAAGAATTTTGTGACCATGTCAATTAGGTAATCGTACCAGGTACTTCTTATAGATGTCATAACATTACTATGTATATCGCTGCATGTCCAAATGCCGTCTCTTCAATGTTGATGTGTTACCGAGAAGGGTGAATATTAAATTCTTTCATGCATGGATTTGAAGGGTAATTCAAATCTCCATTATCGAGAAAAAAGTGGAATTTCGAATACCCAGTGAATTTCTTCGGAATGGAAGCTAAATTTAGGAATTTATTTTCAATAATTCCATTAAAAATATAACATGATCATAATATCATTCAATATTGATGATTCTTTCAATATTATCATTCATGTTCACCCTACTGCAATCAGCCAAGTGAGAAAGAGCTGTTATTTCCATCAATTAACCTGTTAATTAATTATAGCCGTTGTTGTCGTCGGTGGCACCGACGATGTCGTTGGTAATTTGGTTTTGTACAGTACGAATCGAAATCTTTGAGGACGTTTAGATCATAACAAATCTAGATGTTCAGTTGACAGTGAAAATCATGATCTGGATCATAGTAGTACAATAATGAGGTTGTTGATATGGTGACATTTCAGAAATAGAGTACCATGTACCAGTGACATTTGATTTCTTTTCCCTTATTTTTCTTCATCGTTTCACTCATCCTAAAGCGCATGAAATGGTATATACACCTCAGGACTAAAGTGTTCTTGAATCCCTCGACAAATTATAACCCTCCGGTTGGTCGGGCTCTTTTGAAAATAGGTACAGAGAAACTTGATGGAACTCATCATAAAATTCTCCCAAGAATTCTCAGAAAATTACATTGTTTTTCCATATAAACCAACGAATTCTCTTTCAAAAATCAGCATTACAATCATTGATAACACATAAGATTAGAAATATCATTGAGCCTTCGAAACAATGAACTGAGACTTTCTGATGAAAATTGGAAGAATTTCCAGGAGTTCCGTTAGAATGTTCCGATGATTACTCACCGTCTCACAATTGAATAATAAATCATGAGAAATATCATTCAAATGTTGAAAACAACAACAACAATGATTCAGATCAGGTTTTGTTCAACTATGAGATAAAGTGTGCTGTATATAGATTGTATATAGATACTATATACAAATATACTAACTTAGAGAAACTCAGCAAGAATGCCAATAGGCATCTATGATCGCGAATGAACTGTAAAGGATGAAGAATCCTTAGTTCTATAGAGCAATTCCTGAAGTATTATATGACCGATAAATAGAAAATTGGTCGGTATAGTCTATATTTCTATCCATATTATTAACTACGAATGAAGCGGAAATCAAATTACTATTCTTGAACATTGGAGTTCTGATAAAGCACTCAGTGCAAATTGATGAAGTACATTCTTTGGTAGATTGATATGAGAATATCAATTCCCGCGAAGCTCCTGACGAAGGAAGACTTGCTGCTGTCAATAAAGGATAGCATAATTTCCATTTACACGCCCGGTAATCCGCATAATCTTTGTTCTCTTCTTGTTATCAATTTGCCACAATGTCAACAAATTTGAGAATCCTGAAGTATATACATCTCTACACAGGTCGGCATCAGTGCACTTTCATTTAATGAAGAAACAATTGAGATATTCCATTTAGAAACATTGTATAATGTGCATTTGAATTTCTGCACAGCTACCTCAAAATTTCTAAAAATTCTATTACCCCCTTTTTGTACACCCGTCTTGGAAATCCTGATTTTATGCCGTTTAAATTGAATACTGCCTCTTTGCACTTGACATAATTTTGAGAAAGCAAAATGTAAGTGGCCCAAAATGAAGTGGAATATATAATATATTCGTTCCCAAATCTTGATGAGTGAACTGCTCATAATTGTTTGATTTTGAATATATCGAACGAACGGTTCATTCATTCTCTTTCACCCTTGTGGCTGAATGCGACTGTGAAATGCAAAGACATCACGATAATTTAAAATGCATTCAAAGTATTCGTCTATTTCATGTTCACCTGTTTCCTAACACTTTCATAGCACTGTTGAACTCTAAACTCATCTTCTGAGTTATTCTGAAAATATTTCCAGTAACACAACCACTAATTAAAGCCAGGACTGGAAGGTGTCGGGGAAATCTGCGATTCATTGAAAAATATCCCTGACCTGCAGCAACTCGTGTTCCGTATACCCAACCATTAAGAGTGCGCGATTGGAAAAAACAACAATGTATTGTTTTCGAATCGAACAGTGTGATGGATGTATGTTCAGAGAGAAACAAAGCGTCATAAAGAGAGATATTTATGATTGCTGTTGTACGAGTAATAACAGTCCTGGATGGTACGAGAATGGAATGAAATGGGAGTGTTTCTGAATATCTCCACATTTTTTTTCTCTTTGTCTGCTATATACGAGCTAAGAGGTATTGGCAAGTAGTTCGACAGAAATATGAACTGCTTTGTATTTATGTAAGCAAACATGTTTATATGTTTCATTGAGCGTATGGATTGAAGCTCATACACATGGTGTACAAAAACTAGAAACACTGAATGTGATGCGATGCAACATTTCAATAAAATGTCTGTATTCTTCGGAAGCGTAGAAGGGCCGATATTTTTTTCACTGTCTGAATTCCGAGTTACAACTGGGAAAATACTAAATTCCGAGTTGTAACTCGGAATTCAATGATATTTCTTGTTGCAACTCGGAATTGAGGAATATTCCGAGTTACAACTTGAAATTTAGTAAAATTCCAAAAAACACAAATGAAATGATATTGGCCCTTCTCGCTTCCGTAGTATCCATATACAACAATGTATTCCAATCGAAAGACCCATCTTGAATAACTTTCGAGATGGTTCTAAAGTATTCCTAATCAATACCCATGCAACATATTTCTGAATTTTACCTTCGGAGTAGCACGTTGAATGACATTTTTGCCACTAGATACGGAACAATTTTCTGATTTTCCACAGATTTTCGGAATGTATCTCATCCAAAGAGTTCTAATTCAATGCTCTACCGGATTCAGTTGATATCGGTACTGGAAAAAATTGGAACACCGACGAAAAAGTGGAATAGTTTGAAACGAAAAATACTCAAATAGGTGTTCCATTAGGCAATGATACCATCAAGTAGAAAACTACTTGTGATTTCGAAGGTTGATGTGATGTATTAAAATGAACGGAAAGTTTAACTGAAATTTCTTTGTGAAATCAAATCCATCCAGAGAATCATGGAATCACAACTTTTCGATGTACTGTCTTGTAGAGGAGCGAATCATTCGGGATCCAGTGATTCTGGTTATTCTATTTTGGATAGTTCCTTAATAAATATCCATGATCATCCGAAATAATCCCGAATGTTTGGAACGATCTGCTCATTCAAACGTCGAAATCAATGAGAGGTCAACCCAACTGATTTCTATCACTAATATAGTTCATGAACATACAAAGTTTCGACAAAATATCGCGATTCTATGAAGATGACGGATTTCGTTCCATTTCGAAATGTATTCGAATTCGAATATTTATCTTCGAATGATATAATGGAACAATATTCAAATTTTTCAAATTGAATCGTGGAAATAATTGTATGAAAGATGCCGCCAAACTGATGGTATTGATATTCACATCGAATTGCGGAAAACACGGAATATAATGTTTGAAGTTTCGGGGTTGAGAGATCAGACAGATTCATCCATGAGTGTTATTTTCTATTGATTTATCAAATCATTGTAAAGTTCTGAAGTTGTTGCCAGATTACAGGGAAGTGCGCAGCTTATAACTATCATGTCAGACTCCCAATGAGCTTTGATAGTGATAATATATTGTTTATTGTGAATATTGTTACGGTTACCATGAAAAATTGTTTGGGTGACGAGGAAATCTGGTTGTGCCAATACTAACTGAAACTTCTGTTAGGGTTGATGCAAATTTTTCATGTGAAGGTTCAAACCTAATTATTCAGTACCTGCACTAAGGCTGAAGGATGCAGAGGAAGTGGTGGGGTGTTTAAAGTTCGGAATGTATCGATAATATTCTTCCCATCGGTCCAAGGAGGAAGCTATGCACTACCAGAGCTAGAATGTTCAGTTGCTGTTTCTTTTAATTCTTTCCTCAATCTCGAAACTTGCGTTTCAAAACTCAACATTATAATCGAAAAAAATACTATCATACGACACGGTCTGTTGAATAATACCGCACACCCTAAAATCACTTTATCGTCAAACAGTAAGAAATGATTTGGCATGTGATTTCACTCTCTGCGTTCTGAACATGTCGATAATTACGAGATCTCCAGGTAGCCCTCACGAGTTGACAACTATATGATTATTCCGTGGTCCATGACAACCTCTACGAATTTTCACTTATGAAGAGAAATTCTTATCCGAATATCTTTTTATGAGTCGAATAATGAAGGGCTACATCAGTTTCAGCTTGGTCGCCTATTGAACTGAATATAAGAGAGAAAGGAAATATATAATACATATATCGAGAACAGGTAATGCATGTAAAACTATGCATTACCTACAGATATAATAGTTTGAGGCAGAATGCTCACCACCTTCGTGCAATTATCATTCAAGAAAGGCGCCAGATAATACGTTTCATGTCTCATAAATCTAAGGAAAAGTTGTTGAGGAGAAAAACTGCACCTAATAGTTCTGACACGGATATAAATCAAACCGATGATTTGCTTGGATTGAATGGCATACGGGATCATGTTCTTCTCTCTACTCTACTGGATATCAGAGATGTTATAAATGTCAAAAATCGATATAAGGTCACCCGGTTAGGATATTATAGTCTCATTTTGATACCCAAAATGATGATTGCGCGGTATGAACGCAATGTAGCCAAACCACCACAAATTGTGAATTTTTGAAAAATCATCACGCTCATGTTTCACTAAATTCAGATAATTTGGTGTGATTGTGATGTGTGATATTATATCCATGATTTGGCTGATATTGAAAAGGCAATGAGTACTACACTGTTGAATTTCCGTAATTTCTTGCTGAAAATCAACTATTTTTTTTTAAATGAAACACTTCGTTATTCCATATTTTTTTTTGAAATCTGTGTTCTATTGCAATCACAAACATCTATACATATATACAGTATGTTATTTCTTACCGTTCTCACTCAATTACAAATATTTTGGGCCCACAAGGAAAAAAATAAGAAGGAAAAAGCAGCTATCAAACGGGGTGAGCCCTGAAAGCGTGACGATCAATTTTTTTTTCAAAATGGAAAACTGTTTTTTATTTGTTTTTTATTATTTTTTAAATCTGTGTTCATTTGCAATCACAAACATCTATTTCTACGGCATGTTATTTCCTCCTGTTTTCATTCAATCACAAATGTTTCGATCCCAGAAGAAAAAAAAATAAGAAGGAAAAAAGCAATATACGGAAGTTGAATGTTGCCCTTCCATAGAGCTCTCATCAGCTTTCAAACACGGTGAGCCTTGAAAGCGTGACAATCAACTATTTTTATTCAAAATGGAAGAGTTTGTTTATTTTATTGATTTTTTGAAATCCGTATTCTTTCGCAATCACATACATCTATATATACAGTATGTTATTCCTTACCGTTTTCATTCAATTGCGGATGTTTTGGCCGAGAAGAGAAACACAGTCTTGCACGAGTGGAAATGAAAACAATGAAGAGGAACACCTAACCTTAGAATTATTGGTCTCTACTCTTCGACGAAATTTCGAGAATACGATCAAGCGATGTTTCGTGCCTGTGGGATGCGCTGATATATTCGTCAACATCCAACGAGGATATTATTTTCATGTGTTCCGGCAAAATGTGAAACGGCAGTGAAAGTTGAATAGTTCTTTCGAAGAAATGATCGACCATTTTCAAGTTGATGATTCATATTGACCATTCATATGTGTTCTTCAACCTATCATTACAGCTGGAACGTATGTCGATGTATTTTAAAGCTGGTGACAAAATATTTGTGCTGAAAGATACATGAATTACATCTCCAACAATATCCGTGAATTTGCGGTGTTCCTGAGTTTACGAACAAGTTTGTATCATTGTGAACTTTCTTATTGTGATATTTGTATTGAATCAGTTATAGTTTTCTGCTTGTATTTCATATTTATCCAACATAGCAAAATGAAAACAACTTTTCAATTCTTCATGTGTCAATAAAATGAAATATCAGTGATTGGATATTTTGGACTCGATTTTTTCGGGCGGATAGTTTGGCAGCGTTCATTAAAGTTATCTTTATTGGTCATATTGGTCATTTATGTATTGATTCAAAAATAACATAGGATAGTTCGAGAAACAATGTAGGTATACAAAACTGAAAGAAATTCTGATAGAGTTCGAGAGTATATTTCAAGTATAAAGAAAATACTAGGATTACGCATAGCTATTGGTTGGAGAAGCAGAAACTGCAGGTTTTGACATATGAAAAGATAATCACCATGAACTGATGAATTTTCGAAGAAATAATTCTCTACTAATCAACAGTTTTATATTGAGGATGGACAGAATGATATTGTTAGAACCAACATTAGAACATTACTGAAACCTGACTGTGACTTACCACTTCCTCAATGATATAAAATATCATTATCATTATCAGCTCCAATAATGATTATCAAGGAAGAGTATGCAGACTCGAGCAAAAATAGTACATTACACACCGAGGTGGGAAGAGATTCATTCCTGTCGTGAGATGATCTCAAGACAGAAATGAAACTTCCTACCGAGGTTTGTATACTATTTTATCAACAACAATCATATTTCAAATGAAATCAATAAATTCCTGTTTCGTTTTAAACATATCTCAGAATAATCAAGTAGATATATTGTTACCGCGACTATGGGGTATACAATTGCCACCAATATAAATAAATGTCAGGTGAAGTCAATAAATGTCAGATAAGAACGGATATAGAATTCGCGGGAAATGAGGGCGGGAAGTGAGGTTGGAAAGTTAAGGTGTGTAATGTGACACTTCCCAACCTTCAATGATGTTAATAATGACAGCATTACACATATGGTTGTAAATGAAAAGGTTGGTTGGCTATGTCGATATGAATGAATCCACTATATAATGATCAGCCTTCTGTGAGAATAAGCCTTCCGATTTTTTCTCACAGCGAGAAACCACTCATTGAGACCTCTCCTCACGGAGAGCCAATTGGATTTTCTTCTTTTTCGAATTTCCATTGAAAAGACAACCGATAGATACAAGCCCGCAAATAAGCGTTGCCGTGGCGATTCACTTTTTTCCTTGGCCTTAGCCACTAGATCTTGCAGTCACTGAATCTTCTTAATTCAAACCAATGGAAATGCATTGTGCTGTAATTATTTGTTGATTTTGCATCCGGAAACAATGAAATCAACTTTGTCGGTGCTTGCAAATTACGTAGGATGTTTTTCCAAGTGATCGTGTGACTGGAATGAATGATTGCTGGAGATCGGTTGCCGATTGATCATTCATTTTGATTCCATCAGAACCGTGTGTAGAAGATTTTTACAATGATCGAACTGTAACTTCGGTTGGTATTCAAGTATCGTGAGATCCATGAAATGAGAATCTTCATTACCGATAATGGCAACTAGGCTAGTTATGTTAATGAAGAATGGTATAGAGAATACAAAAAGTTTACGGTCCTCTGCGATGATGAATTGCAAATTCTCGATATCACAGGTTTTCAATGCATTAATGTTTGGTTATAATGCATGGATATCTTCGAGTGGTGCCCTTCGTTGTTGTTATCGAAAGTGATCGATGACACAGGCATGATTATGAGTGTACATTTGAGCCTCTCCACAAAGTTGGATTTTTTATCAATGCTGATTGACCCTCGATGGTGTAATATGGAATCCTTGTGATGCTGTAGTTTTTTGGGAGAGAAATAGTATCTTTGGTTCTACGCAAAATATATAGTAGTTTGTACAACAAGATTCGATAATGGTGCATACAGCAGGAGGTCAAAGTGCGATATGGATAGTCCTCTTGAATTGTATGTACAGTGTAGATATTATTTCTTGGACTGTATCACTTTTTTCAGAAGCCACAATATTGCAGATTGATTCATTTCAGATTGACTAAGTGGACAGGCGAAAACTCTGTAGTGTGTAAATACATTCTCATTATTTCGAACGAACCAAAATATTCCAGGATGAGAATAATTGTAAGATGCAATCAGGGCATTCGTTGTAACTTATAAGAGAGGAGAGATGCCATAATATATTTCGTCTACAGAGTTTACCAGACTCATAGAAAACTGATGCATATGTATTTTGTGAAATATTATCGCCTTCACAGGGTGATTCCATGTGGATGCACATGAACTAAATATTCACTTTCGTGGGAAAAATAGTGTGAGTAACCTGTTGGTAAATCACCGTGAAATGTTGAACGGCTGATGCTGAACGTCTACACTTGCGAAAAATATCACTAGTTATATAATATGCTAATCTATCTCCATTCAAAAACGAGTAGCTTTCCAGGTGACGGTTAGTATGAGAACTGTGTTTGGTGGGTTTCCCAACTGACAGTGATCTCGTATCTATAACGTGGACTGGAAGTGCTAACTCATCCATTTCTTCAGAACTATGGAGGAATCTTACCGGACAATAAGCAAACAAGCGAGAGCAGGAAAAATATATATTTCATTATATGATATATCTGGAGCAGAATATCTCAACTCCAGTCGAAATGTTCAATTTCCTTTTCGAGTTATTCAGCTTTGAGTCCGGTTCTTTTGCTGATCCATTTAGTTGATTTATTCTGATGCTCCAATTTAACTGCTATCAGGATTGCATATAGGAAAATTTGTTCGACTTCGGCTACAGTTCAGTAGTATTGAGGGTTGAAACTTTCTCAATTTATGGTGGTTACGATACATTTATTCATGGGAAAAATTTATATCGATATGGATTGAACATCGATACGAATTCGAATTGAATTATATTTCATTCAGTTTTGACTTTTCGTCCATTCAAAAACTCATTAATGTCTGATCGGACATTTCAAGAAAAACGAAAACATGAAGCGTTAACACAAATATTGAAGAAGTAATTATAATGGGCTGAAGTACATAACGCCCACATATACAGGGTGTAACATAAGTACGTTAAAATTTTCAAGAACGTATTTCTGAGGAAATTTCAACGAGATAAGTCTATATAAACTTGTGTGCGGAAATGCTTCGTTTCTGAGATACAGGGTGTTGAAATTCAATTAATTTTTTTCGCTTTTTAAACATACCTTTTGCGAAAAATCAGTTATTTGCACGTACCCGGGGTCTCTCTGACGTGATAAATCATAATTTTGTTTTAATTTCCATGTCACACCTACAGGGCGCTGCATACGCTGTCATTATCAAGTTCAAATTGCCTTTATTATTTTTGACAGTGAACTTTCGGTACTTTTTATGAATGAACCTCATTCCCACATCTTCTCCAAGTGAAAGATGTACCTCGACAACGCTAGAGGTGATCGTTTTCGAGATATTTTCGAGATACAGAAGGTCGAAATTTTCCAAAACATGGTTGGTTTTCGTCATATGTTATTTGCAACTGCTTTTATTTCCATCAAACTTCATATTCAGTATACCCAGACAGACTTCTTCTGAACTGGGCACTATTAAACTGTGTTCTCATATCATAGTATAGCCAAATTTGATTTCAATAATAACACCATGTATCTCCGAAACGAAGCATTTCCGAACACAAGTTTATATAGACTTTTCTTCTTGAAACTGTCTCAGGAATACGTCACTCGAATATTTTAACGTACTTATGTTACACCTTGTATATGTCTATCTTCATATCTGTGTTCTGTATTCTGGTCTATTCGAAGGCTTACAGAGATATTGTGAGAACAATGTCATAGGTCGAGTTAATGGCATCAAAATGCTAACATAAAATGAAAGAAGAACTAAGGGAGTAGAAATCATGATTGATAATGAACAAGGTAAAATGAGACATGAAAGTGAGTATATCTCATCTATCATAATATCTTGAGTTGATTGATTAGGAGAAAGTATATAAATAGTTTTCAGAACCTTTACTCACAGACATATCTTAATGGACTTGATTCTTTTATGAACTCGTCTATCTAGTAGGTATACTGCACCTCTGGCATTCATCATTCAACAAGAAGCATTTCAATAAAACTAGAGTTTGTATACATGCAAAGTCTAATTATCCATCTCTCTAGCTTCGGGTTTCCCAACTCCGCACGAAATCGTTCTGAGAAAAATGCACGTATATATGAAATCATTCAACATAGTTTTCACCATGTTTTTTCACTAACAGAGTATATAGGAATCGACTTCATGGAGGTATAACTGTTTCCTGAACACAGAGATCTTCACTAACTAGAAGACGGATCATTGTATTGCGAGAGTTCAGTTGTAGTAGTTTAGTGCTATATTATTTATGTTTTACCTTTCATAATCGTTTTCGACAATGCTATGTCGTTTCTCCTCGAATATAGCAGCAACTCCAATATTTCAGAGGACAACCATAATCACTTACTCATGTACAGTATCTCACTATATGTATTAGTGAGATCGAGCACACGATATGGTACTCACTGGGTTTCATCGGGGGTGGGGTGTCGCATCCAAACCCAACAATGGGGGTGCCATGTTTTTGGACAAGTGTTCTACAATCTAACTCATATTATTTTGTCGTTCTGAATTTCTTCTTTTAAAATTTTTTTTCAAACAAGACTGATTTTCTTTCACTTCAGACTTTTTATAAATCCAGTCTTTTTCAGAATTCAAACTTCATTCTATGGATTCAGACTTCATCTCCGAATGCATTCGACTATTTCCTTTGAGGTAATACTTTTTTCTTCGAATTCAGAATTTTTGTTCACAATTCCATCTTTCTTTGAATTCAAACTCTTTCCTTCGAACCCAGACTCCCTCTTTCTATGGAAAACAGTCTCATTACTTTCATTTATTTCACACCTGTGATTTATTTTCTTCGAATTCTTTTAATGATATCAGTCTTTTTTTTCTCAAAATTCACATTTTTTTCTCTGAAATCAAACTTCATTTTCGAATGCAGTCGAATCCTTCCTTCCAGTAAATACTTTTCACTTCGAATTCAGATTTTTCTCTCAGAATTCCACCTCATTTCTTTTCTTCAAGCCCAGACTCCTCCTCAAAACTCAATTCGAAGAAAAAATCCGGAAATGAGAGAAAAAATGTCTGATTTCAAAAACAAACATCTGCATTCAAGAAAGCTTGAATTCAAAGAGAAAATTTGGATTTGTACAATGAAAATAAAACACAACGGTGGTTTCTATGCTTTCGTATAGGATATAAAACGTCGGCATCAGTATCTATCCATACCAAACATGCCTTCCGAGCATAGATCGCATCGGGCGCACGAGGAATGCATAAAATACTGGACAAAACAGGCTGCCGCGAACAATTAAATCACTAATCATGTAATCTATACCCATCAGAAATTACCTCTTCGCAAACCGACGTATCTCTGGCGCCATATTAGAATGTGATCGCACAGAACGTAATCTAGTAGCCGCAGCCATAGCTGAATAGAAAGCAGATATTGGATTTCCTACGTTTCGACAAGCGGATAACTTTTTCCAGTTCCAACAGATTCCATGTACTTTAGATATCGCAAAAAGAAAAGGATAGATTCATAGAAAGAACGAGTAGTTTGGCTTATCGAGCCTGGTGAAACAAGCCGATGATGGTATTCGAAAGCACAAACAATAAGCTATCTGTTCATTTGGTGTGTTCCCTTCTATCTGGGAGATAGCTAGTGCAACCGATTCCAAAAAGAGGAAAGGAAGACTCTCCCTAACGATTTTGAAGACCGATTGTGATCTGTAGAGTGATGAGAGAGCAATCAACATCGAACTCATCCGATATTCAGAGAGCTCGAATACTGTGAACGACTGGCAATATTTCTTTCGGAGATCAACACCATCAGCATCACCAGCAGTGTCGCCTATGTGATACATCTATGGCAGGCATCAATCGATCAACATGGGGAGCCCCAGGCTGTAGACTTCCATACCTCCAGAGCATTTGATAGAATGTATGGGAGAACGGCCTTCTAGGAAAACTTCGATCATATATGGTTTGCCGCCTCGAGTATGTCGGTTACTATCCAATCTTCCAATGTGGTAGAAGGAGTCTCATCTGATATAATGACTACCAATGCTGGTGTTCCTCGTGGATCTATTTTGTGAACGACTTTTTTCATATCAACAATCTGTTGGATGTGACCAGATTCACGGATACACGTCATGCCTCCTAGCGAAACTTCTGTCATATGGTTTGCCACCCCAACTGTGTCTCTCACTATCGAGTTTTCTTGCAGATAGATCACTCTACGTGGTGGTAGGCGGGGTCTCGTCTGATACAATGACGAACAATGCTGGTGTTCCACAAGGCTCTGTCTTGGCACCAACTTTGTTCTTGATCCACATCAATGATTTGTTTAATGTTGATCTGACAAGAATTCTGAAATGGGGATCTGAGAATCTAGTACAGTTAAATGCAACTGAAACTCAAACTTGTATGTTCACCATGGAGGCTGATCACACACAATGCCCAATTTGATGATGTCGGGTACCACTGTTCCTATGAGGTCGTCAATATTCATGCTGGGTGTCACCACCAACAGTGCTCTCTCATGGGACGATCATGTGAGGTCCATTGCGAAAACTGCTTCACAAAAACTTGGTTTTCTATTCCGTGCGAAGAGATACTCCACATCCCAGCAACTGCTTATGATCTATAAAGCACAAATTCGACCTGTCCTGGAGTACTGTTCACATGTTTGGAGCTCAGCCCCCAAACATACGCTGAAGCTTTAGATTCAATCCAGAAAAGAGCTATTCGCCTAGTCGATGATACAACACTCACCAAATCATTGACCTCTCTAGATCATCGTAGAAAGGTCGGCGATATCTGCCTTTTTCATAGGTACTTCCATGATCGGTGCACAACGGAAATATCATCTATTATGCCACCACGCGCGATTCCTAGTAGACGAACCAGACGAGCTCAGGCTGGTCACCCCTACACTGTCAGGCTCGAGACCTGTCGAACGTGGCTATACCAAGCATCATTCATCAATAGAACGGCAAAGTTATGGAATTCTTTGCCTAGTGAAGTCTTTCCTGATGCTTACAACCTCTAAACATTCAAGAAAAATTCCAACACCTTCTTTCTTTCCCAAAATTCCACCGCTGGCTAACACGATGTTCCTCGAACATTATAGGTTTCTCTTTCGTGTTGTCCACAGATAGAAAAAAAAATGCCGTCTTCTCCTCTATGCCTCCTATCATCATTATTCAGAGCCGCTATATATCATCCAAGGCCACATGAGGTACCAGAAGGATGATATGGCAAGAATTTTGAAATGGGGATCTGAAAATCTAGTATGAAGGTTGTAGTCTTCACCAGGAAGAAAGCTCACATTATCCCCCATGAAGTCATCAATATCAATGCTCGGTATCATCACCAGCAGCGCTCTCTCATGGGAGAATCATTTAATGATGATGATCTACAGAGCGAAATCTCTTATAGATATTTCCATAGTGGGTACTCGTTGGAAATCCCATATATGATTCCACCACGAGCGACAAACCTGCTAGACCAACCAGACATTCAAGATAAATTCTTATCCCTCCATCCTTCCCCAATATTCTATTGCTGGCTCACACGATGTTCCACGGACATTATAGGTTTTCCGTTTGTGTAGTCAAGAGTTGAAATACCAATACGAATACGAAAACTGAAAGATGTCCCAAAAGTTACCCAAAAGACAAATTCTCTATTTGTCAGTGAAACCATTGAAAAAAGAATTGGAGGACAAATACATTCAATGAATATCAAAATTCCACCTACTTATCTTAGTGAAGTGGACGTTACTGGAAATGAATCTGCTCCCGTTGCCAACACATTGGAATGAGATTTTTCTTCGTAATCTCCACTCGTTACAACATCAGTTTTGATCATGTTAGTATATATTCAGACATAGGACTCGCGGCAAACGAACCAATATCAAACATACGTACCTGCCAAAATCCCAGGATATGTCCTCTTTTCCAGATTGAAAAACTCAATATATATAAGCTTCACCACACTAGTGCGGTGAAGTGTGTTTCATGACATACTGGTAGTTGGTAAATAGTGTAACGAGAATTCCGTCACATTCAGTGAACATTGTTGGGAAAATCAGTATATTTTATAATCTTTTCAATTTCCATTTGTATATGAGAATATTGTTCCATCAAAATGGTATATCGTGAATTCATAGTGGGTTTCAGGCATAATGAATATATTCTAGGCTGATGAATGTTAGCAATAGCTGAATAAGTGGGTCCAGAGCGGGGCCCTGGGGCACACTGCTTCGCGTTTCTTGTTCCACTACGATAACAACGATCGTACGAGCCATTGTTTGATATCCATACAACATAGAGATATGGCATCTATCTAGCATAAAAATGCCCGGTATGCAAAACCTGTGTTCGACGCATGAATAATACATAAGTGGCGAGTATTTGAATCTTTAATCGATAATTAAGCTATTTCTTCGCGTGGAATGCGCGATGATTATTATCTGTGGAGTAACAACAGCTCTACACTTATGGGAAACCATCGCACGGTTTATCGTTTATTGTGGACTACATGCGTTATTCTAGTAACTTGAAGTTTACTTTTTCTGACCATGTGATTGAAATGCCACTCTTGATCAATTTTCATGATCATATCGGTCTGTGTAAGAGCATGGTTAGATCTATGGAGAGAGGATCAGATATCGATGAAATAGGCGATTTTGAGATCCTTATAGCATCGATGATAATCGACCAAAAAAATAAACTTGCCAAGATTGAGACATTTCAGATTATTTTGGGTTTATATTTTACATACTGATCGAGCTGTCCATGTTTTGAGTATGGCGCTCAGCTTCTTCGTAAAGACATCATTTCTCCACTATTATTTACATCTTTCTGGATAGTCAAGCTGAACATCCTTGGATTCATTCGACAAAGCTTGAGTGTTCAAAGGTTATAACAATATACGGACATAGGATACAGTTTGTTATTCAATTACTTGATGATGACACCTTCATATTTGAAGAAATAAAAGTGGATAAGTCGACCTAATTCCAGAGTAATATTAGATCTTCCAGAGCCTGTAACTGCACTTTAACTCATACAGTTGTATAGGTTTTAGGAAATGCTTCTCGATGATCATTGAAATTGATAGTTACTTGCCACAAAGATCATTTGTTTATTCACATGATGACTGGTAATTTGATGACAGTGTTGGTAATACCTCTGACATTTCTGAATGTTTGCGAGTGATATCATAGTGAGATACCTATCTGACTTGATTCTTCGATCAAGTTATAATTGACCATGAATATGGAAATACATGATTTGCACAATGTGAAAATCGTGAGTTCAATTCAATTTTTTTTAATTTAATTGTGATTCCTAGGTAGCTACTTAGGAATCACAGCCCATCAGAATCTGAAGAGAACTATATCCTGGATGTCCTTATTCATCTTTGAAATCATTCATTATATGTGTTTTGTTCGTTGTTGACTTCAAAACTACTTAGAAATCAGAGTCTATCAAAATCTGAAAAAGAAGCTGTTTCCTGAATTTCCGTAATCGTCTTCGAAATCATTCAAAATATCATTCCTATTTCTTCTGTAAAAATTACGAATTCTGGACTTACTGGTTTCGCAGACGATATTCATAGTCCGCTGCACGATAAAATCGGACGGATATCGCCCGGGCGTAAATCTTTGTGCATGACATGCATTTATCGCGTATTGTTCTCTACATTATATTCTTCAGAAAATCGCAGTATGTTGTTACAGAATATCTACATTATGGAAGACTGGTATGGACCGAATACAGAGTGCAAAATATCCTAGGACATGTTGATTTCGTTTTCTGATCTGATTAAGTTAGAGATATACAGGATGAGCCAATCAATGTCGACAGTTTTCTTCAAAAAGAATCCCATGTATTTTATTCCATATTCAGTTTGGGATTCAAGTTTAACGATACATGACTCAATATGATTGGTTTGGTAACAAAAAAATGAGAATGGAACCATCAAAGTGGAGCAGAAAGGTTTTCGGCCAATCTAGTATAATGAATGATGCTCCCAATATTCCTAATTCATGTTAACGTGTTTATGTACGCACACGTAAACTATATTCCACAGATTGAAGTTATCGAAGAATTAGCTCGAATCAATTAGATGTTATCGGTGAATAGGCACAATCTAATTGTTCACTGCTAGGAAAATGTATGAAATTGTTTTCTGCATTTTTCCTTGTTAGTAGATGAAAGTATGGTATTTATTCCATCTATTTCAATTGGAGTGAAACGGATTGATTTTCAAAGGCTATGTTATGAATCCGGTTCGAATGAACATGGTGAAGTGAATCTCATGAAACTAACTGGTCAACAAAATGAACGTCGCTATAAAAAATAGCTTGAACAGAATGAGTAACTTATCTGATTTGACGTATTTACAGTACACAGCCCAATATTTTGGTATGGCATCGTATTAACTTTGAGAATCCATATGAATATTCATATGAATTCCTATGAAGATACGATCTTTCTGGTTGAACAACTGAAAATCACTGAACAGGCTGAAGAGTATTCCAGAAAACTCCAACCAAACTTCGATGTGAACTATTGAGTGAACTATTTGTTGAATTTCTCGAAAAACATTTTCTGTAATTATCGAAGAGAAACATTGTATTTCGTGCAGACAATTCCCATCCAATAAATCATAGCAATACACTTTCGTCAAGTCATCACCAGTGCGTAGCTGTGAGTAAAAATAAATTGGAAATTTAATTTTGACTGAAAATGATACAATATTGTGAAGGTTACAGAATATACTCACATATCGAACTATGTGTGCGATTGAAAGGTCCATCTCAGGCCATGATTATTATATATTACATTTCTAGTAACTATTCGGAATTATTTGGTGTTGATATGGATTTTGTCGTCACAACATATGGACCTCAACTCAACAAGTGAGATATTGTCACAAAATCAGAGACCTAACAATATGAGTGACGGTCTTATGCATCACGGTAGCTATAAAGAGTTTTGAGATCAAAGGGATTTATACACAACCAAGGAAGACCATTATGGAGGTGATTACTCTCCTGCAACTTTTGGAGGGGGTATACCGAATATTCGAAGATAACATATCGTATTTTGTCCTAACAAAACTTCTGTCAGAATATTTTCTATTCATACATTGGCTGCAGCAGCAATCATAATAATAATTCAATGATAATGATAATATCAATGATAATAACGATATCATTATTAATAATGATAATGATAATGATAATTATGACAATGATGATGATAATAATATTTATTTAATTATCACATTCTCGTCCTACCTAATTTGTGATTATTTCGTGAATAAAAATTGAGAAAAAAAATTCACGAAAACCGTGGATGAGGACGTACGCTTGGGCTGATGACGTTTTCTCTCATGTCTCACAAAGTTAACATCTGCAAAAGATAACAATCGAATTTTCAACTTACACTCAGGCCTGAGCAATACACCTGAATAAATGAAATACTCGTAAACATTCAAGTGATTGATTACTGACATGTATGCCACATTGGAAAACTACAGACATACTGAAAAATGAGACAAAAATTGATAAGGAAATATCTGAGTGATACGCCAACACTATATATGCGACGTTTACGACGTTGACATATAGAGTCTTCATATGACTAATTCTATAAGAGATTCCATGATTTGGGTAACTAGTTAGTTGAGAAACTAACCGAGTAGTTTTCTTTCAGGATAATAGATCAACTTTGATTTCCCACTCAGTCTGTGATATATATTTTTTGGCTCTATTCCTGAATAATGTGGATAAGTTTCTCTGCAGTATGTATTCCTCTTGTTGATCTGGAAGAAAATTGAATACTCTCTTCGAAATTTGAGGGCAACATCTCTGACCTAGGTATGATTTTATTAGTTGCTGCAATTTTCATATTCAATCAACTTTTTTCCTTCTTGTGAGATATCCATGATCAATTTGTTCTAGCAATCCTTTGGTTTTGTGAAGAACTGTTATCAGGGGGAAGGAAATGGAGTTGTCGCATATCCATAATTCTCGCTTCACGATAAAGCGAGTTCGTAGGGTGAGTACCATCTCTATTTTACATCAATTTGAGGAATCGTTTCTGTAGGTTTTCGATCTTCTGTAAATGATCATATGTAGCAGAATGATGTTGAAGACTTCATCCTGAGTGAACCTATAGCATATGATAGCAGAAAGAAAGCAAATAAGCCTGATGGGATTATGAAACAAACATCTGTTTCCGGTTGAAAAAACGTCTTCAACTTGACTCCTGAAACTCGAGCCATTCAGCTTTTCATGCTCAGAGTTGAAAATTATAATCCTCATTATTCTTATCAATAGGAAATATCTCATTCATATTCCTAGTGATGAAGCATTAGACTTTTTGTCTTATTTTTTTTGTAATTTTCATCGAAGTGTTTTGAATTTCGTTTGGATATATTTATTGAGGGACTCTGACAGAGAAGTACTGAAATTGCTGTTTTCCATGGATTAGATCACACTCCAATACGCTCCAAGCCAATGCGATAAATATGTTGGCAAAACACGTTGGCGTAATCAAACCTACGTTATTCATGGTATTAAACATGTAACAATAAATAGTGCACCTCTTATCTATTGACATAATAGCACCTATTACGTAGGCAGGTAATATGAATACGCCAGTCCACAAAAATATGATAAAAATACCTCTTGTCTTTTGATTCACCAAATGCGTTATGCTTCCGTGCACTGTTGACTCGCAATATATTGTCAATCTCAATGAAGCCGGACTTATGCACAGCGCTTTTTCATTTATCTGTATCTTCTCTTCCATTAGCGTATACATCGAAATGTTGAAAACTGTCTATTTCCATGTTATCATTTAAGCATCGAAATTAAATTCAACCTCCCACTATCCTTCATTTAAGAGATAACCAACTTCGATCTTTCAGCGAAAAGTTGAAGTAAAATGCGATGTTCGCATGCGCGAATCTGCCATCGATAATTTTATCTTCTGTCTATTAATTGTGGTTAGAACTTTTTTAACCTTGCCACTTATTTAGATAGGATTGAAACTCTCATTGGAGAAATAATTAAACTGATGTGAAAGCAATAATGTAAGACAGTGGAAACCTTGTTATTTGAGTTTGAGTTTATCACTATGAATTATCAAAACACGAAAAATCGGGCTAAGTACGAAAGCGACTAGTATCACATGACGAAGTAGAGTTTTAATTCAGGAAAGTGTGTGCATGCATGAAGGTGAAGAAACCATTAATGAAAGGTTACATTGAATTAAAGTTAATGAAAGGGAAAGAGTTGAGATACATCGTTGCGTATAAATCCACCTTTTTTCATAGGAGTGTATGACCATAATTCATTCATTTTCTGAATATCAGAGTTACAGCTCGGAATATTCTTACTGAAATTCAGAGTTGCAAGCCGAAATCTTTTCAAATTCCGAGTTACATTCAACTAGAAATTCTGAAATTTAGCGAAAATTTATGTGGAGTCACTTTTTATTCGAACAAATATTTCTTTGATAGTGATAGCTCTTCTTATTCTTCTTTGTCGAGTAATTATATCGGTCAGACTTTCCATCACCTTGTATTCATCTTTCTTCTTGTTCTTTATGGGTGACATAGAAATAGGTACATTGCATAGTGCCACACAATAGAGGATTCTAAATAAGAAAAAAAGTTCCCATGAAGATGGGGACAAGGTAATACCTCAAGTACAAAAGGAGGGATAACAGATTTCTTCAGTCGAAAATAACATACAGTGTATAGCAAAAAAGTTTCCACGAAACCAAGATCATATTTGAATTCAGCATGATAAAAAACCCCTGTATACCACATTTCATCCATTTCTTGCGTCACTAGCTAAAGATATTCGAGAAAAAAAATTAAAATTCGACACCCCGTATCTTTTAACCAAAGGCCTTCTGGACCCGTGTTAATGGGAATTTTTCTAATTTTAGTGCCGCCATTGTGTGGCACTATGCAATTGTATTTTTTCTATGTCAACCTGTATATATCATTTGTACGATAATCTGTTTCCTGAACGAAAATTCTACTGCATCGTCCATGAATTGACAACATTCATTGGAAGGAAGCATGTATCGTTTTCCTGGTACCTTCATAATTATTCTAGTAGGTAATTGAATTCAATTATCAACTAGTCGGCTAGTTTGTGCGCATAATTTATATCGTAAATCGACTTGGTTAGTTGGAAAATCGTTAATACGGTTTTGTGGATATACTAACGCCTATTAATAGTTAAAATCAACTGCCCCTGGACATTTCAGCTGAAACTCATTCAAGTTATAATTAGGTATTGTTGGATACTTCTTAAGAATTGTTGTTTGTCACAACATTGATATGGAAATATGAGTGAATAAATATCGAAGTACCTACGTGAGGTGGAGAGATTCTACAAAGGAAACAAAGTTTCTTCTTATTCACCCCTATGTATCTACACTACGATATAGGGTGTAGAAGTTTATAGCAAGCAAATTTCATACTGTGTGGAGCTTGAATGAACCGTTTTAGTCTCTAGAGGGACTGGGGACATACGTTAGTCTGAGATATGTAAAATAGATGAAGTAAGATACTCATTGAGGAACATGAAAGATTAAGAACTTGGAAACCGAACAAGTAGCATCTCAGCTAGACTGAAAAATCATAAACAAGATATTCGAACATCCTGAGCAAGCCGTAGTTGGGTTTTTTCACAGATCATTATCATTGAATGGCTCTTTTCGAACTATATGAATGTATAAAATATTCAATTATATATAAATATATATATATATATATACAAAAGTCCGGAAAATAGGTTTTTTTGTGCGAACAGACAAAATTCTAGGACGAGCCGTAGGTGAGTCCTGGAAGACTGTGTGTCCAAAAAAACTATTTTCGGGCGTATTTTTCCAGCAGAATAACAAATCAATGAGACGACACATTCCTATATTTCTTCAAAGAACAGAACAGAACAGAAAATACCACATATCAACAGAAATATTCTAATTCTTATTCATATTATTATTCATATCCAGATTCGAGCGATTGCTGATATTGAAGAGATTCAATTCATTTGAAATGCTTGGTTTATTTGAATTCCTTCTGTTGAAGCCAGAACAACAAGGCTAAGTTCCCGGCCTAGTCCGGTGAGTACGTACTTCCCGTACGGTTGCCGAAAAACTTAGTTTGGAATGCATGCGATCATTTTATGGAAAAAAATCATTATCAGCTGCAAGATGGAGTAATATTTCCATGTGACATGGGGGGGCTAAAATTATACTCTCGTTAGGCTTTCTGTAGTTTCATGTAGTTCATGATGATATTGATGATTATATATTCATCCTCAATCATGGACACTATATGAAATTGCAGACTATATACATTAAAGAAAATAAATCATGAAAAGGAGAATAGAAACAGATAATTTCCCGAATTATTAACATTTACCATTCAATCACATTTCTAAAGAAAGAAAAATCATCTACACCATTAGGTTCCAGCCCATAATCAAAATTTGTTTGGTCCTTGCTTTGACGAATCACGAACTTCACTGATATATATTTCATATTTCAGTCTCCCCCATGACGAATACTAGGCTATGATTGTTTTGTAAATACTCATGTTATCTGCTGTCCAATCTCCAGATCAACTTCTCATTCTTTATCACCTTTGTGAGCATACGAGGTAGTAATTATGACGAAAATTCTCAGCTCAACGCGTGCATGTAGAACATAAATGTCTCATATTCGGAGATCAACAAACTTGTCCCAACCTGCGAATATCAACGAGAAATGCTTACTCATATTGCAAACCAAACAGATGATTTGCGAGATCTCGAATCATATTACGAAACGTGCCAACATCCAACATTGGCGTGCAAAATTTCAGTTTGGCAACTGATGAACTCACAAAGTCTGTATTCAAATACATTTTGTTTTCGAACGTACGAGACCAAATTGTTTCTCAATCATATGAGCACTGTTGTATTCTATCACCTGTCACCAATGCTCTGGCATGGACAGAGTGCCCTCTTCTCAGATCTTTTAGTTAAATTGTGTTTTCCATGAATATGTCATTTTTCTCTGTGAAGAACAATGATTGAGAACGGAAAACCAATCCAAGTGAGGTCGACCCTTGTCATATAGAAATATACAATTCACACTCCTTGACTTTCTAATTCATAGGATATAGAACGATTTGTAATTTCGCGGTTATGATATCATTGTAGAAAACATTTGAGAGTCCATTTCTACTCATTTCGCTATGATGATTGTTTAGAGAAAAAGTTCACTATTTTCATCAATGATTCTCAGCACATCGTAACATTGACACCGAATGTCCTACATAAAATGAGATAGAAGTTCATTTAGAAAAATACATTGAATGAAAGTGCAGTCAATATGTTCAAAATGAACAAGCCTCACTAAGGATAATGATGTGATTATAATGCATTCTCACTTGACCAAATACAAACGTTGAAACAGTCTTGGTACGGCCATAAGATGTAACCTCTCATATAGTTTGATGCCTGTATGCGAACTTGGAATGTTTGTTCATTGGACAGTACCGTTCCAAAGTATACATCATTTTCAAAATAGAATCGAAAAATGACCTCATTTTAGAGAGATCATAGGAACTATTCTGATCATCATCCATAAAATTCATACTTCAACTTCTATGATAACGCTCCATAAAGCTTGAATTTCATTGCTTGAATTGCTCGGTTTTTGTTAGCATAGTTATTCCTAGTCCTCCGAAATATATCCCTTTAGTGCATTAACGGCCGCCAGAAAAACATGGCCAATGTAGATTCCACTTTAATTCACTCCTGTCTTTTTTATTTGTGGTTGAAACGTGATTAGGAAATAGTCATTGTTCTTATATGTATCTATGGTGTAGTAAAGTGTGATTCGTACAAAATGGCATCAAGTTTAATTTTTCATTAATCCTTGCCCGTTTCTTTTACTGTGTTCGTACCAAAACAAACGGCAAGCCACATGGAGCAAGACTATTCTGACAATGAAATTGAATGCGATAATCATACAGTGCGTCTATAAAGTACCTCGTGAATTCATTATTGACTAAATAAACAATAAACAATAAACACCTTTTTTCAAATAGAACTCCCATTCTTTCAATTTATGGAGTGCCCTTGCTGAGCTGATTCCAAAAATGTATAATACGTTGCTCCAAATTGGTACAGGCTGGGCAAAAATTCGAGTAACTTACAAAGTAATGAATGGAGAATAAACGTTTTCAAGACATCATATGAAATAACGTATTATTGTACAACTATTGATGAACTATGCCTGCACCATGCATTATTTTCAACATTGTATGTAACAGCTTTCATTAGTGATCTAAACTCGTGAACTATAAAAATTTTTTTGAACATTGATTGTGAATTTTCGTTAGTTTATTTTTGGTAGTAGATCACTTTATTTGCTCAACTAAGAATTTTCATTCGGTTTGTATATCACATTCAGTAACGTATAACTTTCCATGATCATTCCTCTTGCATATTCGCACATTCTTCACAAATATGAAGCAATGTATTATACATTTCCGGAATCAGCTCAGCGAAGGCAATCCAGAAATTGAATGAAAAAAGCTGGAGTTCCATTTGAAACTTAAAAAGAAAATGGTGAATACAACATCACACGAAGGTCGATTACCCTGTATATTAGATAATGATCAAAAAAATAGTTAATTGAAATCGACAATCAACCTGTTTCGGGAATTCCTGATTTGATTGTTCATTCAGCTGATAATAAACTTAGGCGTTACTTCATGATGGACACACTGAATTTATTTCGTCAATTACTTCGTTGAGGTTCCTCAAAACAAAAATATGGAAGTATCATCAGTATCATAATTCATATGAGGGATTAAACATGGATCAAATACAAAATAAATACCCGGGACATATTATATCAATATTCAAGAAATCCTGAATACGTTACTCGGCTACCTGAAGAGTAAAGAGGATTATCGACTCCATTATATTATTCAAGATATTCTCCAGAAATTATCGTCGATAATCCATACAGATATGTGAATATCTTGAAGTGAGCTTTTCTGGAATAATTTCTATTTTTCCGTTCCATAAGAACCGCCCCCTAGAGTCAATCAAGCGTTTTCACTGCCTTCTAATTGTTTGTTATTATTGTTTTGATTGAACTAAAATGGAAACGAAGTTTTGTACTGTTTCTCATTTGTCCATGGCATGCGTGACTACGTTACTTCAAAAATGAAATAAAAACTCAATTCGTTGATGAAATATTCTTCAAGTCATAACTTTTAAACGAATGAAGATATCACCATCTGGTTCTTCGAACATATTATGTTGCAAATTTGATCTGATTTCTTTATCTCATGAAATAATCATACAGTTAGATTCAAGAATGTGAAAAACGGTTGAATTTATGAAACTCGCCCCCTAGCGAAGGCGGTAAGAACCAGTATGGCATGGATGGTTTCTTATTTCATTCACCAAACCTTCCTTTCTGGAACCAGACCTTGATACCAACATTCCGTTGTGTCAAACTTAAGTTAGCTATAGACATTTACAGTCCAGAAAGTTAAGCATCCCCTCCCGCCTACATCTTACGTCCTCCAATTAAAAATATTCATGGAAAAGATGGCACGTTATGGTGGCATAACCGTGAGAGTACCCATTTCTACGAGCGCAGCTATTACGCCCCCTAGTGGTGGACGTGTGAGTTGAAAAATATTCCCAGAAATTTTTTTCTTGGTCCTCTGGAGGATTTCTTTACAAACTCCTATGACTATCAGTTTCTGAGATACAGTACCTCGTCAGCCTTATTGAATCACTGGTTCATTTTCATAGCACGAATCATGTGAAATATTCGATTCACACCTCATATCTCTTCCTTTGTCAATCATCAATAATTGAATTCGTTTTGATACCTATGCATTCAGGTGCCGTCATAATTTCGCCTTACGCGAAATTTCAATTGTTAGTAGACGCCACTGGGTTTATGTTATCACAAAACTCTTGTTACGCAATCACACTTACATGGAATACGTGAAAGGAATACAATGAAATCCAACATCATTCATTTCACGGTGGAGTGCCGTATTTTGGTTGGGAGTTCACTTTGTTGGATAACATTTCAACACCGAACTTTTCGGTGATGATTAGTTATGATCTTATAATTGGTTATCCCCAGACAATTCTTATAATATATTGATTTTATCATTCCGAAAGTAATGAATCAGTGTAAATCAAGAACTAAAATTTGTTCTTCGAAAAATCCAATGAAAACAATGGTGTTATATCACTGTATTATTAGTGTAATGATTCTTCTGATATAACTGTAATATTTCCTATCAAATTTGCTTAGGGTTCTTCCTTTATGATGGAGTTGAAGATTGACGAAATGGAATTCAATATCGAAGTAACAATATATAATTCTAGACAGTCTGACGAGATCATGAGCAAATCAAGCTATTATTTTATAACCACGTTATCTACCTACCCTGCAGTGGGAAATTGTCTCTGCAGTCTTTCAAAAACTACGAAATGTCTAATATCAGTTGTAATTTTTCCAACGCCTGTAATAGGTGGATCGATCCTACCTTGAACACTGGAATATTCAGCTGCTGGAACCGCCCCAACTCAACAACCACTAACTTTCCAACTCTCCAAGATTGGCCACTCATGCCTTTCACAGCTGCGCAGATGATTCTTCAGCTCCCGAAGGTCTAAGCCCTTTGTGAATGTGACAATCGCTAACCGGACAGCAATTGTTCAGCTTCTTTCAGACGAGGTACCTATATCTTTCGACGAGCTGTCTGTCTGACGTATCGTCAAAAAACCCAGAACAAACCTACCTTCTTCTCCGTATCTAGTGTATCGGGCTTTATGTGGAGACTACAACAAATGAATAAAAAAAGAGAGAAAGAAACAACAAGAAATGAATTCCAGGCCTGGTACATTACTCTTCATTGGAAGGATTTATTTAGTGACAGCATTCCGAGTTAGCAACAACTCTACATCGGTAGTGATGACAAGAGAAAGTTACAGTGCTTTTACAGAACGAACAGAAACATGAAACCATAGCATATTAACTAGTCTATAGGACCTAAGGTGGTCCCATAGTATCGCATGATATTGTAGGCAGTCACAGTCTTACAATAGGTAGTAAAATTATTTGCCTAGTTCAGACTATCACGATATGATCCACTGATTTATTCTATCCCATATCACAGATCTTGGATTCAGATAACGAAGTATTCATTTTTCTTGATGTTCCTGATCAATGTATCGATGTATCACCCTAACTTTCATTTCTCTGGAAGAGCTTTTATGTATGCTTCCAATGTTTCGATAAAATTAGAGGACTGAATCTCAACTCAACCCAAGCAATTTTGCAAACTCTCAATATTTGAGCCCCACATACTGTGTATGACTGATGAGATTGAAAAGAGGAGCTTCCATCTGGAGGCAATTTGACAGAATAATATCGCAAAACTACCACCATTCTCGTTCCGGGACTGAGTATACAACAAGTGTTTACTACCATTGGAATTCCCTTATTAAATATCATTGGGTTACCTTATTGCTCTTTCATTTTCTAGTCACCATATCATTCGTCACTCAAATGGACTGAAAGCGTTCACATTCACGAGGTCACTATAAGACAATACTAATTGATTCAGATGTGAGTACAATATGAAGGCTCGCGATTACCTGCATGTTATTATCTACTTGAGAGAAAAATGGGAGGTGTAGCCAGTTAGATCTTTGATATAGACCTATCCATCTCAGGAAATTTTTGCAATTGCACTCTCTCGTTGAAGGAATCTCAGCAGCTACGTCCAAAGTTGGAAATATTGGATGGAAATTGCCTAGAAAGACGTGGAAACAATATCCTGCTTCCCAATGAGATTGTTATCTGGACATCTATGTGTACTCCTACGAGTACACAAATATATCTAGATCTTAGAAAGAATGAATAATTGGTTCCTGGATCAATAATCGATCCAGGATCAGGATCAAGGAAAACCTATAAAAGAACTTCTGGATGACATAACTTCCGGAAAATCGTGATAATTGATCCAGTACAATGTTTGTACACTATGTGTTATGAACTGATTGAAATACATCTGAGGTTGCTTTGGGAAGCTGTGAAGTGAATCATGGGAGAGTATGAAAAACAGGGGCCAACGATATACAAGTACTGGAACAAACAATTCAATATCGGTATATGAATGAAGAGAAATCATGTAACGACTCTTTCCTCTCTTCATGGATCATTCATTTTGATATAGCAAAATTGCCCAACCAGTGGTATAACATGGGTAGAGCAAATATTTATTCACGACCAATCCTCTAAATTCTGGAATTTCAGTATCGATGATTGAGGTTTCTACATGAATCAATCATAAGACCGAGTAAAAATTAAAGCTTTCAAAAATAATTGTACTAACGATTCTAGTGGAGCAATGGAAAATGAGAGAACATTTTCGACACAGTTATTAATAACGAATCGAGGCAAGAGCGGGTGTAATCTTTCGCTCTCAGTGAAAGTAGTTATAGACAATACTATCATTAGAGCTCACGCATCATATATTAAAATATTGGGAGATGATAATTCATTGATATTCTGCTGTCACCTTCCTTCGATTCGCGAAAACATGTCTTCCAAATACCACAGAGAGAGCATGCATAGGAACGGATTCAACTCATGATTAGTAATTGGAGTGTTACATCTGCCAAATAGTCGAGTTGATCCATTTGATAGATACATTTCAATTCAGATACTGACCAATAAAAATTGCATAATGTCTTGGAAAAAAATCCACACAGCATAAATGCCGTCTATCAACTTTTCGTACATTGGAATGTTGATTCTATTATCGAATGCATGAATAATCATCCACTGACGTATAATTATATAAGTATTCATCAACACCAGCTTGAGACTATAAATGGTTTTTATTAATATTGTGTAATAGTTTATTGAGAAGAAGTAAACAGTTCACTATAACAATGTATATACATTCTATCGATAAGAAATGATTCATGGTCTGAATATACATATGTGGTGAGAATATGCTCTTACTATCTTTTCAGCAAATGGCAATAGTTCATTGAGATGAATTATTGAGAGTTCATCTGGACGAGAACAAGATTGGAATATTCATTTCGAATAATAAATGATCAATGAGATTGTCCAGCGCCATCTGAGCAAAGATAGGTGACTAGTGATAACACTGTACAAAATCGGTAAAATAAAGATAATGATTAGGCAAGTAATGAATGCCTGACTGTGATTACGAAGCCATGTCGATAACAGTGCAATAGTGAGTCATAGTCATCTAATGTCACTACTTTCTATGTAAGAGGCTAACTCCTGGTATTCTCTAGATCTTATGATCAATACAGTAATGGAATGTTCAAAAAGCTTTCAATGATATCTGTGCATTCGTGACACGTGTCACGAATTTTTCACTTCTGCCTTCAACACATCCTTCTTTCAGCAATAGTGGATATTGATAGTTTTTATCGAGATTTGTGATTCAGTGTATGGAAAATGTGACCTTATACTGATTGTGGATGAAACGACATTTCGTATACACTGATTGGATATTGTATCTTCATGAATTGAATTGTATGAATATCATTGCTGACTGATGAATCTGCTATTGAGAATCATGAAGTTAGCTTACTTCACGGAAGAAAAATTATCGAAGAGGAAATGTATCGAAGAACTCATCAATCCATCTCAGAATGAGAAACAGAAAACTAATTCAACATGAATATAGTGAAATCCGTACCATATATCATTTTTTTTCTTAATCAATTCATTTCGTGAGGTGATCATATAGACAATCAGATATTCTTGTGATTTTATGTATACACATTCCAAATCGACCATTATAATTTCCAAAATGTATCTCATACGAAACTGTGAGGTATGTAGTGTTCGAAAAAAAAATAGAAATTAGTTTTTCGGAAAATAATGATGTTCCGTGAATATGTTTGTATCATTCTACTTGAATGAAATTCCATCTGAAAATCTAATATGCTTCATCCTCATTTTTCGAAGCATAGACAAACTGCATCATTTTCTGTATATTTTTTCAAAGAAGGCAGTAATACTAGTTACGAATACCTAACAGCTGGTCAATAATATAGACGTATGAACAAGAAATGGAGACACATTGGGGAGAATTATTCAGGAAACGATATGTGAGAAAAAAAACTGACGAAAAGAGTTCAGTACAGAAACTCGATCTCATATACCAGAAGAGTATGGATAAGAATCATTACAAACCTCACACTATCAAACTGGTCACACGAGAATAATAAGAAATGATGTTCATATCGAAAAGGACTGTCCTCGAATCGAATTCAGAATTTCACATACAGAAAATGTGAAATCGTTTTCATGTCCGGAAGGAAATGAAAACACTTTTTCCAACAAAAACTGTATTTCGAATACACGATAAATACATACAGGAATTTTCTATGAGATGAACTTGTTACTGCTCGAACCATGATGTAAAAAAAAATTAGTGAGGTTGTTTGACAGGTCTACATGTTTCGGAAAGAACCGGGCCCAGTATGAATGATAAAAGTAATAGTAATAACCATACTCAAATTATATGATGCTCTGCCAAAACGAAAATAAACTCATACAAGACGAACAATGTGTTATCCATGAGTGAACCCATTCATACCTCTAAAGAAATTATGTTTCCGATGTTCTCCGGGAAAATAATTCATGAAACACCTAAAGCAACAGGAGATTTGATTCGTGAGTCACAAAAAGATGGTGCATTCCAGGAAATAATATGTTCATTTTCTGAATATATGTCAATGAATACATCTCCGTTCTGAATTTTTTTTGAACACCCTTTATACTTTTCATACTGATATATTGATATCATCAAATGTCTAACTTCCATGATCAAAGTCATCATGAATTGATATAATATTTAGATATTCCTATTCGTTTCCAAACTCTCTATATCTGTAGATATAGGCAGTGAATGTATAGAATAGATATCATTTTTTCATCTGTGTTTATGGATATCGTTATTACCATAGGGAATTCCGGAAACAGAATTGAACGTCATATCCAAAAAATATCCAGCGTGGGTATCGTATTTATATTGACAATAGATATGGATTATCGTTAAAAACCTCAACTACGATAGATCGATCGTCCTACACAATTATTGATAGTGATCAAATTGGCGGATGAATTCAATTACTAATTTGATACAAGGGGGATCGAAACAACGTTATCTCGAATATGGACCATCAGCATACATGATATATGATCAAGAATCAAGTATTGTCGTCACTTCACAATACAGCAGTAGCTATTTCATCTAATAATTATGATATTGCGGGTGTGGGGATAAAAACATGTAACGGCATCACTCGTTCTGAAAGTTAAATCACATATTTCATTTCCTATTCAAATTACAGCAATTTCCAAAAACCCGATTGGACCTTAGAAGTAATCATAAAAGCTTTTTGACAAATCACAATTTTCTGAGAGATCGATAAGGATGACTTTAATCAGCGTTGCCGAACAGAAAGTTCACACGATTTCGAAATTGATACCAAACTATTCAGACTGATATATATTACACATTTCAGACACATGAGAAATGAAATAGATCTTGCCATTTCATAATGACAGATGAATATGAATGATATGAAATATGGTGCACGAGAAGATTACGAGAATAATCACGTGGAAGTGCAAGAGTTGATCTAACTTCGATCTCTGATGATGCCGATAATCTATCGTGATTATGAAATTGCTTTGAGAGGGTGGAGATTTACCTGTCGATGTTATCCCCACTAATTCTTTTGACTTGATGTTTATGAATTACCAGCTAGTCTGGACTTTAATGGCTTTATACTTTCTTTACAATGCAGTCTCGCCTATATTAAGGGGAGGTCAGACAGAATAGCTAAAACGATATTCCTTTATTTTTATGAATCGATTGTGATTCGTGTGAATATTGTGAGGCACGGGACATAAATATCATGTGCATCGAGTTGTGAGAATTGATATTTCAGTAAAAATGTTCGAATATTCGTCATCGATTCATATCCCAATATTTCTTGAAGCATAATAACCATTATAATAGCACAAGGTTTTATGAACAGGGTATCACAAATTCATTTCCGTTATCCATAAAATATATATCATATATTAGTAGGGCGAGCCGTCTAGGAATATTTCATCTCATATAAGTTCATGAGGATGCTCTTATGAAAATATACCCACAGTTTTTTTTTTATTTATGCTGATTATGGAAAATTAAAAAAATGCATCCCGGATTTCAATAAATGGCGAAGTTAGTCATTTTGCCACCAAACACACCGTATATGTTAATGACTTACATAATATCATATGATGGTGATGAAATTAAGAGTCGTTCTTCAAAGTCAGACCATCAAAACTCAACTTACTAACATATTCCATCACGGAGAAATGTCAAAGTGAAGGTGATGCAAATAATCTGATCGGAAAGGGGATGAGAATGTCTCTAAAAGTCTTCTCTCTTCGAGATTGTCATATTTTTATCGTGATAGTCGATCTTCTAAGGAACCTGGTAGCTACTGGTAACTTCGATCAAGAAACATAGTAATTGGGTATGGTACGAGTCAAAATAACAAGACATTCTGTATAAAAAGGAGAATATTCCTAACAATAAAATGATAGAAGGACACCTATAGTGAGGTACTATAATTAAGAACTTAATGTCATTTCATTTCGTCTAGTCAATGAACTGACAAGTTTGCCCACAAAAATCTTCATACCTTCCAGCTATCAGTATGTTCAGTGTCGTCAGGATATTTTGAATACAAATGTTAATTCGTTAATCTGTGAATCTTCTGAATACTTGTATTCTATACCTAACTTACTTGGAAAACTTACTTAATTATTGGTAACTGTGAATTCATTCTGTATCTCGCCTGTTCTTGTTCCACTACAATCGACAAAAATATAACAACTCACCTCAAAATAGTAATTCAAGTCTTCGATATTTCTCACCTAATGGAAATCTGAAGAGCTTGCACGAATATCCTATGTTGTCATAGCAATCATTTGATAGCCAACAGCTATCTGGAAATTAGGTCAGAATAATGCGTGGATTTTGTCAATAGTGAAGAATCATTCCCAAACAAATCATAATTTTCCAGCAGAACCTCGTCTTATACTCATCTGGTCAGTGCTTGCATATTTTCATCAGAATAATGAAATGTCGAAAAAAGTACTGTGTTAACAATATACAGGGTTGGGATGAAGTATGGAAATATCTAAAATTTGCAGGTGAGTGCAATGAAACAAAATGTATCTAACGTTCATTTCCTCGTTAATAATATACTTCCGGTTCGACCGGAAATGCCATCAACTTCTTCAATGAGACACCCTATATATTTTTACAGATTTCAGAAGAGCTTGTCATTTTGAATTCAAACATTCTGAGTTTAGTATGAGAAAAATTGTAAAAACGAGGAATATAGCGCTTTAATCAACCTCCTTTTTGCATTAGAGCAGAAAACTATTTAGATTAACTAATCGATGTTGTTTGTATGCATAGTTTATTCATTACTATGCATACAAACAACATCAATTAGTTCATCTGAATAGTTTTTTGCTTTGATGCAAAGAACTCGAAAAAGGTTGAATAAAGTGCTATATTTCTCGTTCTCACATTTTCTCTACACCAAACTCATTAGGTATGAATTCAAAATAACAAGCTCTTTCAAAATCCGTGAAAATATATATTTGAATTGAAGATGTTGATGGCATTTCCGGTTGAACAGGAAGTATATTATCGACAAAAAATGTACATCGTATGCATTTTGTTCCATTGCACTTACCTGAAAATTTCCATTCATATTGATCTTCTCATTTGAAAGATTATAAGATATTCACTTGGTTCCATATTTCATCCCAACACTGTATACGCTACGGTTCGTTAGCATCCAAAATGTGACGTATCCCAAGACAATGGTGGCTCCTATTCCACAGGGTGTCTCTGGACTTCCTCTTGTCCTCCCAGGGATGTATAGATAGGGTCAAAATATCACCAGTACTTCATATAACTTTCTTTACTTGATATTCCATTTGTAAACATATCTGCATTGTAAATGAAAATCCCAAATAGGTACTGTACTGTTTGTGCACGACTTTATTTCAGTATATTGTGTATTCAGTATATATATTCAGTATATATATTCACTCCTGTTTAGACATCAAACAATTTTTTTTTTAATTATCCCTGTTATAAATGTTGTTAAATTAACGTTTCCACAATTATTTTTGCTGTCTCTAGTCTGCTGTCATTTGTTTAGTCAATCACCAAAATTCGGATGATTTTGAATATTCACTCCGACAGTTATCGAAGAAAAACATTTTTCATTTCGGAATTTCGAGGGCCCGTAACTTGGTAACGGAGGATTTTATGAATAGAAGTTATATGATATATACATTCCCGAGAGGAAACGAGGAAGTCCAGGGACACCCTGTATTCGCAAAGATAATATATGATAGTGAAGTTTGGGTCATTCTGGAAGTGACCTGCGGGTTTTCCTCATGAAGAACGGCTTGCTGCAGTGGCCAATCTGGGAAGCTGCAGACCACGCATGAAAATCCTTGTTACTCCTGCACACCGACACAAGTCGCATCCTTCGCGGTCATGGAGGGAGTCGCATAGAGAGCAACAGAAGCGGCATCGGAGAGAGACCACAGAATGCATAGAAGCGAACATTCAGCCAGCAACCAGCAGTGTCGAATCCACTATTGAGGAGCGCGCTCTATAGAGAAATCGACGGCAACAATTTGTTATGAAGTTCGCGATTTCGGTGGAAGCGCTCGCGAGTGTTATTGTTTTGTTTTAATTTTTGTTCTTGGTCCTTGTTCTCCTTGTGGGAAGTTGAGGAGGGAGAAAAGCTTCAGTTGAGAGTTGCTGTAAGTTTTTGATATGACTTTTCCATCATCTCTTGCAGAATTGAAAGATAATTAAGTATCCGACATTCGAGAATATTATTTCGAATTTCTAGCCGGGTTGTGGAGAAGACATTCCATGAATTCATAAGTATATGTTTTTTCACTTTGTATTCAATCCAAACATATTGTTACATATTGTCATTTTGATCCTCACTCTCTCCATTGTCTAGATTCTCCACGAGATTTTTCCTTCCAGTAGTTTAAATATGTTGTATGTTGATCAATATACACGTATTATCCAATACAGTTCCTATATTATATACAATTCTAATACAGTTCCAATACATTTCCTGTAGATTGAATATGAAAACATGTTCATCACAAATCAATGGACTATTTTTTCCTGATTCTGTTCCATGCAATTCTGAATTCTGACACGAAGTACACCTGAAGAAAGTTATCCGTCTCATCAAATCTGAAACCTCGTCTGGAACAGTTGATTTTTTGTATTTTAATTTCATCCATATTCCGATGTTTGAGTTAGTTTTTCCACATGATTTATTGATCATGTCGTGCTGCTGAGATTGAATCAGTTGATTTTCCCGGACTCCGCTCTATTTCTGTTGAATTGTATTGAATTGTATTGACCTTATCATGTCATCAATTCTTCATTCGTAGAATTGAAAAAGAGGATCTGACATTCGGAAATAGTATCTTGAAAATAGTATCTGTTTAATTCCAAGGAAACATCATTTTGTTCCTCACTCTTCTTATCTTGCTATCAAATTTTCTCTTCTGTTTTGGAGATAATGTATGTTGTTTGATATATCCCATACAATTCTCATATTGGCTTGAATAAAACTAGAAGAAATTACGAGTTGATAGAATATTATTTCTTCCTGATCCCATTTCACTCTGGTTCTGAAGAATGTTCATTCGAAGTAAAGAAAGTAATCCGACGCATCAAATCTGAAATGTACTTTTCATTGAATACCGAATATGATTCATTGATTAGGTTGGTGAATTTTCATCTGAAGAATTGAAGAAAAAACATGATGTATCTGACATTCCAAAATATTATCTTGAAAATTGTTGCCGGTACATGAACAAAATTTCTATGAATCATACCGTATGTTTGTTTTGCTTCGGCTTCTCTCCGAATATATTGACCCTTCATTTTGGTTCTTACTTTTCTTATGAACATGAGTTTTTTCCTTCGACTTCAGAGATGCCGTGTGCTGAACAATATATTCAATACATTCATGATGACTTGAATGAAACAGGAAAATTGATTCTTCTGTATTTCATTTATTGACTGCATTTAGAATATTCCCATAATATTTTGATGAATCTTCCTTGAGGAATCTTGACGTAACTGAAGTGACTGATCTCATATGTGTCGTATGTTGGCAAATATTCATTTCCTACTAATAACAAACCAATTCATCATACAATGCCAATGCACTTATATACACTGATATAGTATGTATTTCGTGGAGATGCATAACCAAATAGCATAATGGATGATACCGAGGATGATACATAATGTATGTATGTATAACAAATACCTAATGAAATCATAAAGATTATCAAATTCATGAAATCATCATTCAGCTAGTTTGATAATCGAAATAGACAGATTCATAATCTGCCCCAAGATGTCACTGCGCTTGAAATTCAACCTTCAGATCCCTAAAAGAAGAATTCCCTATTTGTCAGTGATATCTTGATATTCGAAAAAGTTTTGAGGCTAATATATACGACAGATATCAAAATTTCTACTTATCTCAGTGGTGGTAGTTTATATTTTTTCTTACTATGGAAATTCAATGATTGCGCTTAGTCTTCAGTCGCGGAAGAACTGTTTCGTCCATAGTATGCTCCCGCCTTTCCCTCCAATACACATAGGGCATTTCATCGATAGATTTTCAATTCTTCAGTCAAAAGATTTTCCATATGACTTTCTGTTAATTCCGTCGAGCAACTATCGCGTTAATAGTATCTTGATACATAGAGTTGTGGCACAAAACCTAACTGATGCTGAACAACTAAAAATTTATCGAAGTTGACAATCAAAACAATTTGCTAAGGCGTTCTCAACCAACGAACGTTGCCACGGAAACTTTTTGAAGAAGTTTTGATGGGTACCATCCTAACAGCACATTGCTATGAATTTTGCTTACTTTCTCATTATCAAAACCTTCACGAAAAATATGTTGTGGGTATATTGTAGCGAACTTCGGTAACTACATGATTTTATTTTATTATATCTCAATTGTTGCAATGAACTTGAAAACAAAATCATTCTAGAATAGAAAACGGAAAGACCTTCCCTACGATATATCACAAGCCTCCTTCCCATTTGGAAAATTGGGGGTCGTACTTGTCATTCGAAGGAGATTGAAGGTAGAGATTGCATTTCGACGTTGAAGAATGTCAATTTGTTATTCAAATTTGTCGTGTTCGGGTTTCCATGAATATGTACAGTAAAAGAAATAATGAATTCATTTCGTTTGGCTTTTATATATTGTATGTATGCCCAAAACCGAATAGCCATGTATAGTTTGCTACGATTTGTTCAGTCATGCAAAAACAGAGGTGTAGCAGTTAAAGAGACATGAATTATTCCTATTATTTTCTTCTTGCCTATGAAGAAGGGTTGATATCAATTCATCCATCCATTCAATGATTATATTAGTCAGGTTAAGTTATATTAAGTTAGATATCGCTAGGTAAGGTAGAGTAACTCTTCATGTTACACTACTCAGGTCATAGATACACGATTACCTGAAAAGAAACTTTGAATCATCAAAATCATCTGAAAACAAACCTTTCAGCTATTTTTCCATATAACACAAGCACAAGAGACTGAATATTTGAAAACTTCCCATCTATATTATAATTCCGAAAATTTCCCAATAATGAGAATCAACTGATATGATAAGTTGTCTCCACATCATCTGTCGTATCACAGCGCACGATTCTACCACAAGATTATGAATATCCCGAATAATATTGAAAAAATTTCGGAATTCGGAACAGAACGAATCTTTGAGTTCATCAATTATTGTATACAAATCTTCACATTGACTGACAAGTGAGTGAAATGAATGAGTCAGCAAAGCCTCAAACGATTCACGACATGATACCTCGAATAAATGTTCATTTTATGACCGTACTTGAATCATTAACAAGCACATTTTGTACAGAATTTCATTTTTGCATCGGTTGCTAGAGTAGAGTATATTTTATTTGACCATGTTATGTACATAAAACATTTATGGCAAGTCGCATAGGCAGTATGACTTCAAAGTCAAGAATATAAAATGATAATAATGCTAAGTTGCTAAGCAACAAATGCGAAATGGAATCGTAATGGAAGGTTGATCAAAAGACAGAATTGTTTTCCGAGAACGTTTCAATGGCTTATCTTGGCGACTTAGCCAAAAAAATCAAAAGTTCCACTTTGTGGTCACACTTCCCAATGCTGAGAACGACTCTCAGTATCTATAATGATATAGATATTGCCAAATATCTGAAACTGAAAGCATTCCTCAAGCGGCAGTCTAACGGCTACAAACTCAAAAAGTCAATGATCTTTACAGCAAATGACATCAATAATTCCATTGAATCTTTATTGAATAGAAAGCCCATTAGCGGCGAGTTCGGAGTAATGAAATATCATCACTTTATTTATTCAAAAGTTTTTGCAATGTAGACATGTATTAAACGTGAACGATATGTTGTCAAAGAAAAGTATAGTAAAGTATAGTATGCAACTCGCAACATAATGGGCATCATTTTGTGCTCATTGCATATTATATTATATCACCATGGTCCCGATTTTTTTCTCCATCAGTTCTGCTAGCTTCGAACGAACTTAGCAGAGCCACTTCAGAAATACAATATCACATAGGTTCCATTGAGCCTATCAAGGTCTTATTCATCATACTATTTTCAAATTCTGGGCCACTCACGTTCTCAGAAAAATATGTGTCTCCAACACTAGCGACGGACGTGAATTGCGTTCCTTTGAGGATTGCTTTTCCTTCCCAACAGAATCTGTGGAGATTATCATTCATCAGGTGAATTTTTCTAATAATGCTCATCCATCCTTCAGTGATCATGATGATGGATGCCGGTTCTGGTTCAATTGAGGCTCAGCTAGGCTAGTTCATCAGACCTCTCGTTACCTTTTTGAGATTTATGGCGGTACTTTGCTAGGATCAATTCGTTCTGGCTTCCTGAACTGTACTCGGTGACTTCCCATGATCTCAACAGCACATGCTGCGTTTCAAAAATGCTGTGTCTCCCAAAAGAATTATGCACCTAGTAGAGAAGTAAATTTCGATTCGTATGAAAATGATCTAATTCATCACCCCAGTTATAACCGTATTGCCAAATTCATTGTCCTTCTTTTAATGCCTCACGGTTAAGCCAGCAGAACCTATAAATTGAAAACAAAACAAAAATCTGCATTATTAGGTTGGGACGGATGCCCTAGGATAGCCCCAGATTATGGTATGATCTCCAAAACTCCAGTGTTCCGAGGTTTTTTTGCTATTTCACGCCAGCAAGTATCAAACTACCCAATTATCAGTTTGAAATATAAGAAAGCAGTTTGCAATCATGATGTTCATTTCGATCGATTATTTCATCATGAGTGATATTGCTCTAATTAAGTTGAGTTACAGAAATTCGTATTTTTGGAGCTTGGAAATAGACCTGAATTGAGGAATAGGTACTCAGATATTTGGAATACGTTTCTTGGAAGTGGTTTTACTAGCTTCACGGTGAAACTAGCAGAAGCGACGACGGTTGGTTTCGAAACATAAAGCAAACAAATTGGCGATAGCCTAGGATGAGAGCATCAAAATTGCCGTAAATTATGAGGTGATGAAATTTTGCGAATTCTGCATTCTTTTGGTGTTGACTTCGTTTCTTAGCTTCACTATGAGCTAGCAGGACCCTCGTTTTTTCGCAATAACAGATTAGTCTAAAATTAGACTCAAATCAGCCTGGGATCATGGCCTAGTGAAAAAATGGTTTCCCAAGCTGGTTCTGCTGTTGTGGACCTCTGGTAACTGTTGACTTTGTCTTTGTTCTAGAACGTGAATCGAACCCCACTTGATATTTCCATCATTCCAGACACATGTAGCAATTTATTTTACATTTTTGAATCACGAGCGAACGCATTATAAGATATTCATTTATATAATTCATAACAATCACCCAACTATTGTTTGTTTGCTAATGTTCACTTTGACGTTTATCTGCATATGAACGTTTATTCCAATGTATACTTGGAGAGTTGCACTGTTCTGCATATAGGTACCCGAAAGCTATCTTCACCTCTTATCTCTTCTTTATTCTATCTATCACCGTCTCCACTATAATGGGCAGTCAAGGGAACAGGACCTTTGTATTTTCTGGAAGTTCGAAGGATTTTTCTTCTCTTTCGAACACAATATAACATTTCATGGGATGTTGTTCTGTTATCATTATTCAGTGTCGAGAATATCAAATAAATATTAGTGTCACCCGAGGCTCCAGTTATTCGAATTCTCCTGCATTCATAGTAGAAATAATGTGATTGAATTCACCCTCATATTTTCCCGAGTATCCACCCTAGTTTTCATCTCTCCATCAATGCTGGTTTCAAATTCATTGACAGAAAAGAGTACAATTCCTAACATATTACTCCGTGTTCGAGGCCTTCACCACTGAAAACTTGTGTATGAATTATGTGCCGAATTTTTTTTCCAAAGTTATAACCTTGGTTATAACCTTGTATCTTCCTAACTCATGAATTCGGACTGCATCTTCCTCGGCATTTTCCATGGAACCGAATCCGAAACCGAATGTTCAAATCGAATGATGAGAAATTCTGTTGCACCGAGAAATATATCCCACAACAGATCCTGAAACTATATCGATTGAAGAAATTCAAATAGAACATAAAATCTGAATGAATTAAACCCCGTACTTTTCAAGTCATTGTGAATGGTCAAACCATTCTGAACTCTTCAAAAAGGAACTATATGCCATATCGTTCGATTTTCAGAAGAACTATAAATAATATGGCAGCTGGCCAGCATTATACAAGGTGAGTCAGAAGGAAATGTCAATATTTGAAGAACGTATTTGGGAAACAAAATGAACATAAAAGTTCCTAGCTCAGACGAGCCACCCTGTATATTTATCAACCATACATACACTGAGATGGAACACCCTGTATACATGGGTCCTATTCCTGGTCATTACCGGCAACTTGTCACCTCATTCGAGATAATATTATCTTAGAGATGCTCTCAACATAAAAATACAGAATTTCTTAATAGTTTTCGCCTGGATTTAATGCTCAATTCAGTCAGTTTGAACACGAAGTTCTCCTCAAATTTCCACTATAGCACATGAAATTCTCTAGTATCTTTACTCGTGATTCCACGAATGAAAACCATTTTGTGAATGAAATTTTCATCATGACTCACGTTGTGAGTACTTGTAGTCATGAAATCGATGTGCTGTATCGTGTTGCTGAACACATCGGTTCTTTTATCACGGGCATGAGTCAAAACCTTCACCTTTCACAAGATGCTCACGCAAATCAGTTGGCACCCGACACATTTATAAAGCAATAAAAAATAAGCGTTGACGCTGCACGCTCTCCGAGTAATTGTAATTACTTTAGTGATTAAACGAAGAATACGAAATGTCCGTTATTCGAGTGATTATCTTGTCCCGAATGAAGCAAATGCATTTTCCAACTCAGCAATAATAATAATAATGATATGGGATGCAATTAAAACGTATGTTTCTAGAAAATTGCCTAGTTTGTAAACCATGTGGACATGCCATGCGATAATAATCAGAGAATAAAATATCTTTTCCGCAAAATATAAAGAGCGTTGTTTTGCATGAGCCGCATTTGGCTACAGTAAGTACCTACCTACCATTTTTGTTGTGTCACAAGGCTAGGTGTGAATCTAACGATCGGCATCATGCATTTATTCTGAAGCAGCGATGAAATATTAAAATTTTTCTAAATATTCGTGTTCGAGAAGAAAAATTTGGTTTTTAATTGGAGCTAAAGTAGTATTCGGTGAGAAAATCCCATATCGAAATATTATCGAAAAAATATTAGGATAATGACGATTTCTTATGCATGATATGGACGCTTACTTATGATCGTCGAAAAGTTCCCAGTGTAATTTCCTGCTCCTTTCACCAAGAAGGAGGTCCGAAAATTTGTTTTTTTGCTATAGTAATGATACAAAATACAGGCTTTCAATTGGTCGAAAATGTTAGGTGTGGAATTTTCTACAATAATTTCAGGCGCCCGTCTTGGAAATCCTATTACCAGCATGTTTTCGTCTCATTTGCAGTAATAGTTCTGAAATTTTTTTTTTATACTTTTCCGAAAATCTCAATAAGACAGGAGGAAAAATGAACAAGAACAGACATTACACAATCAAAATGCTTCGCTGCTTTTTATTGAAATTGAATGAGGATAGAACATCACGAAGAATCCTCTGCACTCAGATGTACCTTATAAGTAGTAGGTTCATGAGATATACAGGGTGATTCATGAGGAAAGATACAGGGTATTATATGAATTTGTCGTATGATCAGTCATCCATTATCCGCTGGAATTTGGCAGCCACGTTTCTTTCTTGACACTTACCAAGGTAGCATCAAATCGCACAAGAATGTGCAAGTAATCAGTCTGCGTTAATTCAGTAGAATGATGAGAGTTATATGTCAAGTCATGCAAAACTGAAAATCCATTCGAAAGATTTCATTTGAAATTTCTTCAATGAACCCGCCGAAGTGTGCCTTGCAAATTGAAGATCAGTTCTTTTATCGATATGCCTGCTATTTCTGATTCCGGCAGAATTTTTCCGAAAAAAGATCAGAAAGTCAAGATTTTTAACATAAAATCGGAAAATAAATTTTCCCAGTCCGGCTCTGGAATTTTCATTCCATATCTTGGTACGTCGCTGCCAAATTTCAGTGGATAACGATGAATAACTTCTGAAGTATTGATCGTCAAAGTTCTACGGCAAATTAGCAAAATACCCATTATCTCCGTTATGGGTGGCCAAAAACTTTTCGTATAATCACACCCACTTGTCTTGATTCACTCTTCCCAATATATGGGACTTTTCTCATGAATCACCCGGTATAGAGCCCTGTATATTATCAGGAACTCATTTCGGGAATGAAAGGACATTGAAGTTCATCAGTCTAGAGAGTTATATTTCACACGACTACTTCGAAAACATTTCCTTCAGAAAACTAGTTCAGGAAAAGAAAGGAGCAAAATATGATGATAGGAGACATTCGACAATCAATATTATCTGTCTTGAGTAGATTGCAGCCTTCTTTCGACATTTGTAGACACGAAATATCATGAAAACTCCTGTGCCAAAAAATTACAAGGATGCCTAAAAAGCTCTGCGAGTAATAACACATTTTGCCACTTCCTCATATCTATGGTTGGTGCACCATTCCAGATAGACAAAGTAGATGAGCTCATGCTGGTCGCAAGACTTTCCAGAATTTCAATAAATTCCCCCTCTCCCGATATTCCACTTCAATCCATATTCCATGAACAGTATAGGTTTCCTTTCCGTGTTGTCGAAAGATCAGACAACCCAAACAAGTAAAACATTGCTCAAACCACATTCGATATCGGCTTCACTATATGGTGTCCTAATCGAACGAATCCTAATTCAATATAATAATGCTCAGTATCGCTCGCGAAATCCAGCTCTAACTATACTGTACTTGTATTTTCTGGGAACTTTGCATGTTCAGATATATGCCTTCAGTATAATATGATTTTCCATACTACTGTATCACTCGGTATATAATTTGATGAATGGTATTTGAGTATGATATTCGCATCACTGATTTGTACCTCATTGCCTCAATCACTTCCGAGCGAGTGTTCACGAGAAAGTACAACGAGGCAATCATTTTCACGTTTACATACCACTGAATCATTTCCACTGACATTCCTTTTCAGCTAATGAGCAAATCCAACATCCAGTATGAAACATATATTGCATAACTCGAGTGGTATCGTATTATCAATTCATTCCATAATCAAATTAGCCATGTATAGTGGTGGAGCTGACATCGTTAGTATTTTTTTCAAATTGAAACTAGGATAAGAACGTGAGCAAACTCGGCAAGACCATAAGATTGAAACTTCTTCAATCAGATCATTCATCTGAAACTATAATGACATATGCATATGAACAGATCTGTTTCATGAGACGATACAGAGTTGACCGACTGAGGTCAGTACTTCCACTAATAAGAGAATATTGCAGAATATATATATATATATATATATATATATATATATATATATATATATATATATATATATATATATATAGGCTCACAATTCGAAACTCCCGAAATAGTATCGATGATGTCAATTCCTCAATCTCAATTTAATGTCATTGTTGAAATCTTGATATTTCATATAGAAACAACTAGATATTCTTCACAGAACCATAATGAGTACAGTTTGGTGCATTTCAAACTCTTTTTCGTCTTCAAGTATGCAGTACGCAGCCAATGGTCATTATGGATATTGTCATTATTCACAAATACCACACCGCAATCAATTTGAGTATCTCATTCGATACGAAAGATGATATGATGGAGGATTTCCATTTGGAAATTCTCCTCCACTACCCAAACACTCCACTACCAAAACAAATCAAAGCTGGCCTAGGAAAGCACAGCGATCATCTATACGTTCAGAACGTCCCACAGAAATTCTCATTGATCTGAATCAATACACCTTTTGGAATTTGGCATTGTTGACATCTATACGAGTTGCCTTCCAGGAAATATGATCGTCTAGGCTCATGTCATTTCGTTTTTTCATTCACTGAAATGAAAAAGCAACTTAGATTCTCGAATAACCTTGTGAAATTGGAATTGAAATTCACAAACTGCCGTATGATCAGCAGTATCAAGGAAGTATATCAAATTTGAACTCACGCATTATTCATAGTTCTGGGAGTGCTACTGTGAAACTCAAACGGTAGCTGCCTACTAGGCAGTAACAAAATTACATGAAGTGGAGAGATTGGAAAGTCTATGATTACCAAAAATCGTGAGCAGCACTCTAAAGGCAGTCATGGAATTGCTTCTGAGTCAAGAACCTCTCCTATAGCTCAATCACCCTATAATAAACGCAGAGGAAGATTGGTGTACTCCGTGCTGAATAAGGAGGAGTGGAAGTAAGATTGAAACACTGGAACCATATGAAATCTCATAGGGTCGATGAGAATGGTAAAGTGAGTAAAAGTGTTGTTCAGAATTATGATCGTGGGATAATGTATGAAGCGATCAATCAGACTCTCTAGAATAATATTAGACATTCACATTCTGGCGGCCGGTAGGTTTCAGGTTGCTGAAATAAAATATGTTGAACCTGATTCTATCTGATGGAGCTCATGAATATGGTATGTTCCTAGGTAGGATGTTTGACGAAAATGTCCTCCGAACAGTCCTATCAGAATTCGCAGGACATTATCATCGTAGGGTTTAGATGAAAATGCTTTGGAAAAATACCTGGTAGTTCAGACTAGTGCATGAGTCTTTTCTCTTGCCCCTTGTACGAAATGATTATTTTGGCAGCACAGGTAGTGACTCTGAATAATGGTTCTGGTCCTACTTCTGGGAAACCCGAACAACCACATCAAACTGTTGCTTGTTGGTGTATTGTTGTTTGCAGCAAAGCACTTCAAGGATTCTATGCAGTTTCATGAAAATTGAGAGTGGATCTTGTTGGAGCTCACTGTTTGAGATAATTCTGGCTATTTGATGTGATACTGATGATTTTTTTTCTCCCGAAGTTCAGCGCAATTTTCTGAATCATTTATAAGTTTTATGATTCATGATGAAACTTTCTTCGGGTGATTTCCTTTATTCGTATCAGAAAAACTGTATTCAAAATCTTCCATTACATCTCGATGCAAATTTGGTGATCCTCGTCTTATGGTTGTACGAAATGGAATGAAAGCTCTGTGTATCAATCTATGATTCCTAATGTTATCGATTTCTTATTGGTCTCTAATTCATCATTCTGATTTGAAAGGCAGTACCGATTTAAAATCCAACATCTGTTCGATCATGCTTGTTTATCATTTATTTATCTGGCCATAACTCATATGAAGACTCAAGGAAAGAATTACAACATGAATTGAGTTTTTCGTTGGTCATAATTATTATGTTTATTCAACATTCTTCGACCTGAAATAATTAAAACAGAGCTCACAGATTAGAATGGTCACATGTCGTGACCCTTTAACTATTTTATTGTCAATTTATCTACGAATATCTTCCATTATCGAGGACTCAATAGTTTGCTATCTTGTTGTCATGTAGATTCAGTTCATTCATGGAATGCTAGTGACCCATGCAAGAGCTACCAAATATCGCTGCTTTCTATCAAGATTTCAATCAGTCATAAAATTCGCATCTGACCATTTGATTATTCAGGTGGCATGCGCAATGGATCTACAAAACAATTCATTTGGAAACGATTTCTTCTTAGATACTCCTCATTCGTTTTCGAATGTAGGAGCCAGGCCTTATACTTTTTCGAAAGTACCACTTCTGTATGGTTCTACAGAGTTAGAAAAACCCGAGGGAGGAATATATAAACCTCTGAATATCTCCTAAACGATACATGTGAATTTCAATGAAATTCAGAATTCACAACGACGATGCTGCCAGATCTTCCCATTTTTCTGTTCGTGACACAACTTTGTTCCAGTGAGTAGAACGAAGTGGAAATTATTGGTTTGGGTGAAAGAAAATGAGAAATTACCCAGAGTATAAGCCGAACTACTACTATTATTCATTCCGTGTGGTTGTGTGAAATTGTGTGATGTTACATTTTCGTTTTTTGTAAGAAAAATGGTAGTGGAATATGAGAATTGATTTGGTTGGAGCGAATTGAAATACATTTCGCGAACATTCGTTTCGATCAGCCATTCAATCAAGGTAAATTGGCTTTGCGGGTTAAGACATAACCACGAATTCATTCATTTGGGTTTTAACGAGACTCGAGGGCAGAGTTCATCGATATCAGGTGGTACGAAGTTCACCGGGTCATCTGTTCAGTTATAAAAATCTGTGTCCATTCACGCAAAATTTCCATTCATGACTTTTGTTGATGATCATTGTGTTTATTGAATCTTCCTGAGGTTTTCTCACCTCTGACCCATATGTGTTGCTATATATGATCGAACATATTATAATTCTCTTCACAATAATTTTCCGAGGGTTCAGAGGATCAGAGGTTGCAGTTCATGTTTGGACTACTACATATCAACAGCTTCATTCAATTTGAAATTTTAAATAATGAACTTCCTACTGGATGTAGTCGAAATCAATGAGATGAAAGAGTATGTGGAATCTCATCAACTGTATTGGGGACCATAGTGATCAGGGACTGAATATGACAAATTGCCACGTTGATGGAATAATGAGGACTACGAAACATTCCTATAGGGCAATTGTTTTGTGTATCGAATGGTATTTTATCTCGTGTGGCTCCTTCAATTCGGATAATGAAGATCATAACCCTTTGGCAGTAAGGATATGCAGAGAAGAAAGAATTTTTGTATTTCGTGCTGAAATTTTCTTTCAGAATATTGTAGCTAGACGCTTTCGACTATTCATAACATGGAATCACAGTTCTGTTCAAGAAAATCCAGTATGTTGTAATTTTTGGAACTGACCTCCTGGAAAATGGACTGAAATTTCCCAGAGATTCACACATTGGCTATTGATAGTTCTAAGATATCCTTCGTCTCAACTTTCGAGTGTGATTGAACAGATAGATATAGTATACAGGGTTGGGATAAAGTATGGAACCAAGCAAATATCTTTCGAACAGAAATAACGATACTGTCTGTAAGTTCTTCGAGGAGGTGGTATATTTATTTTTCAGCTTTTAATGGGATTTTCTCTCCTCGTTTCTGAAAAATAGAGTAGAAGTTATTAAAAATTATTACAATGTATTTGTAGTAGGGACAGATTTAGGATCTGTCCCAAAATGTCACTGCGCTTGAAATTAAACCTTTAGATACCTGAAAGAGAAATTCTCTATTGGTCAGTGACACCTTGTTTCTGAAATAATTTGGAAATACAAATATATTTAATAAGAATGAAACCTCTACTTATCTTGGTGGACGTTTCGGGAACGAATCTGCTCCCGTTCTCAACACAATTGAAATATTTTCCTCTTCGTAAACCCCTTCCAATGTTTCCGATTTTGACACTGAAAAGTGACAATTTGGCAGACGGAGGAATTCTGGTTACAAGGTGTTTTCATTAATTGATATCGAATTTTCCATTTTCATATTCAAGTTTCAGAAGTGGATGCCAAGTTCTATCTATATCAACTGAACAAGAAGCAATATTATTGTCTCCGTTCAGGAGAATGCAACAACCAAAAACGGAAAATGAAAGAGTCTGCTTGCATTCTCCTGAACGGAGACAATAATATTGCTTCTTGTTCAGTTGATATAGATAGAACTTGGCATCCACTTCTGAAACTTGAATATGAAAATGGAAAATTCGATATCAATTAATGAAAACACCTATTGTGGGTGTACAGATCTACAGAATTTCCAACTGAAACCACCTTTATAATGAAGTTATCGAATAAGAACATCATGTAACGGCATCATTCGTTCTTAAATTCAACTTACATGCTTCATTTTCTAATTCAAATACAGTCCTATATAAAAATCCATTCGAACTGGTGACGTGATTAGCCTGCTGTTGTTTTCCTTCTTCATGTTTTTCCGCTAGATGCTAGACTCATATCTACGGTTTGTCACGCTTATAGCCAGCCATGTTCATGGAGGCTACTTGTTATCTCTGTCAGGAACTATGAGTATGACATGGAAATAATCGGAACGTATGTCGTGATAAATGAGGAATCTTGGCACGGCTCTTGAGTTCATCAGACCTGTACGTTTCCTGCTAATATGGAAATTGCAAATTTCAATAATTATTTCGATGGAGAACGGATTTTGCCAGGAACCTAGTTTCAGTGAGTACGCTCAAATGATGAAATATTTTCAATTCGCTAATTGGTAGAGTCCATGGAAATATGGAAAAAAAAAAGAGCTGAGAAACATGAAAATGTGGTTCGAAACCTTGACAGCTGATTATTATCCAATAATTTATATGTCTGAACAATTCCTATGGCATCTGAATTATTCAGATCGCCTTTCCGATTGATCAAAACATCAGAACAAATATAATATCAAAAAAACATGCCCATATGTCGATTGAAAGCAATGACTCATGTAGAAAAAACTTCGATATTTCCAGCGGTGTTCTACAAGGCGAACCTTTGAGCCCACTACTCTTCTCACTGTTCATTTCCGATATCAAAACTCATTTAGTAAATATGTTATGTGTTGGGTTCAATATATCTGGTAGTAGAGATCTGAATTCGTTGCTGTATGCTGACGATCTTGTTATTCTGAGCTACTCCCAAATAGACCAACAGCGCAAACTGACCATCTCATCACAATATGCCCATTGAAATGTAAACACAGAAAAAAAAACGAAAATCGTACTCTTCAGCAGAGGTATATTTGCAGCTAACAAAAACTTCAGTTTCCATTATTTGAATGGACCTATTGAGGTTGTTGATAAATTCACATACCTAGGAGTGGTATTCTCCTCCTCCTCCCGTTTTCTCGAAATGGCCAAGCTGACTTTCTCTAAGGCAAAACAAGCTTTTGGAGCCACTATGTATCTCATGATTCGCTCCCAAATAACATCATGGGAAGCGAGAATCGAACTTTATAATCCAGTCATTATCTCATCTCTTTCTTATTGTGTTGTTATTTGAGGCCTCAGATATACAGATTTATCAGAACGAATTCAGGTCGCCTTCTTCAAGAGGCTGCTTTGCTTAGATGAAAATACTTCCGATCATGAAAATTTGTTTTCTACGTCTGGTCCAACTCAACGTGAAAGAGTCTAAAAACTGGGTGATTCTTGATAAACAGGATCTATCACATGATCTACTCACAAATGATTTCAAGAAGCTATCTCCCATAATTATAACCTCCTATCAATCCCTCTTATTGCGTGAGGATGAGAATAGACTATCCCACTCCGAATATCGCTGCTTGCATCGGCTCCTTACCAGTGAAAACGGACTATTTTATCTCGAATTATCCGTTCCAATCTCATCCATCCGATTAATTGCACAATTGAGAACATCTAACAAGTATTATCTCAAACTATCAGCAAATGGCTCCACTCACATGATGAAAATGGATCAAACCTGTTCTATCTGCGATCTGGGTGCGAACGAAACAATCCCACATATGTTCTTCGACTGTCCTATTCATGGAGAACTGCGAGTGTTATTGAAGCCTCAGATCACAAGCATGAACGACCTTTTCGAAACTCTCAATACTGGTGCTTCGAAGACATCACAGAAGGTAGTACATTTTCTAGCAGGCCTACTGAAGCTTCGCTCTTTCGTTTTAAATGAATAACAGCAGTGCACCAATTCTACTTTGTTTCTCAACATTGTCCTAACTCATTTACAATCATATTCCTTTATTTGTTTCTTTCCTTTTCTTTTGTTAATATGCCATGATTTTTATTTAATTTTTCATTCGCTCACTTTTACTCCTACCAGCCAGGTACAGACGACAAAAGTCATTGTTTTGTTGATTGAATTGTATTTCTTTAGGAACAATAAAATTATATCTTTCTATATATATCAAAGAACATCAAGTATCTTGATATAACCGTCTACGTTCCAATCCATATCCAAGAAATTTACAAATATATCAGTAATTTCTTGTATCATCTTTGTATTGGGAGTGTTACAAGAACGTATTCTCAAAATCATTATATGGAAAAAAGGTGAGAGGTTTCAAAGATCCACTCAACGCACTGGTTTGATCATCTTCAGTCGCCATGATCATCATTGCCACATGGAATGCAACTATATTTCCCGAAAATGATTTTAGAAACCGACAAGAGCTTTTTGGGTGTTCACAGCGTTGTAGAAAATGGAATGTTATATTATACGAATACTTTGGAAGCTCATTCCATGCGTTATCGAGCTTTGATTCTTCTTGATTTTTGCGATCATTGCATATATGTATATGAAAGGTATATTTCATTCATTTTCTCATGAGTTATTCCTGTGACATCTTTGGTCATCCATGCAGTTCATGTTTCATCCACGAATTCTCACGGACCTATTTCGATATTTCTTGAGCTTGTCACTAAATATCTTCATGAATTATCCCCGCACTTGATATGAGAGTGGGATATTTTATATACATGAGTAACTGTCTACTCTTCAATAAGAATTCAATTCTAAATGACCATTTTTTTTTGTAAGGTATTGTCGAATGTTGTGGCGATGGTAGACGGACTGATCAGCTTCGCTAACAGACAGACAGTTTATTCATGGTTTATGTTCAGGAATTCAAAGGAATTGAGAACGGCATCAAATAAGTGAAAGGTTCACCGAATTTTTTGGATGACTCTTTCTAACGAACTATTCAGGTCCCCAATAGATATTCAAATAATTGACTTCATCAGTGAGTGCATGTATTCAATCATCCAAGGTTCCTAGGAAAAATTACTACCAGTTTTTTTCACAGTTTTCACCAACAGGCCACTATACAGACTCCGCGGAACGAAAACTTGCGGGAAAGTGGCGTGCAGTGATATGGTAATTAATGCTATGACGATGCCTAATAATTTATTAATTTTTGCAAGAATGTCTATACCTACGCGTGAATGCCTGCCACACTGATATTCATAATGAATTCTTGATCATTTTTCCAAACTGGTTATCTCCTGTGAGTGCGTGATTCTCAGATAATATTTTGAGATTGTATCCATCATCACAGAGCTTGAACACGCTTGAACTTTCTCATAGGTGGATATCAAATTCTTTCTTCTCACTCGTCACTTAGGAGTAGCATGTGTAGTATGTAGGTTACATAGGTTCAGATTTGAAAACTTGCGAGGCCTCTCGGAATGAGACTTCAATAGATGCACTGAGCCCTTTTAAGAATATAAGGAGGGCTAAAATGAATCATGGAAGAACATACCCTCATATCAACCCACCTCGAGCTCATAAGAATCTTTTCTTGAGGCGAACCTACACAATATCTGATACAGGTTGAACCAAAAGTACATGAGCATCGTTACTTTCACCAAAGTTTCTTAGTCAGCTACCCCCATTAATACAACATGGAAATCAACCCTTTGTTTGCGATGAAAATAAATGTGAATGCTCTGCAGCAATATGATTTTTATGTCTTAGAGTATCAAATACATCTGTTTGTCTTTCATATTATAATAGTAAGTGTGTAATTTCCATGCACTGTTCGTTGGTCTGATATATATATACAGGTTTGGGATAAAGTATGGAACCAAGTAAATATCTTTTGAACGGAAAGAACTATATTTATGGGAATTTTCATTCATTTTCATTGAACAAAATGCATCTAATGTACATTTTTTTGTTATTAACATACTTCCGGCTCAACCGGAAATGCCATCAACTTCTTCAATTTATGGGACACCCTATATATTTTCACAGATTTTCATTTCATTTTCATTCATACATACTGAGTTCAATCTGGAAAAAATTGTGAAAACGAAGAATATATCACTTCAATGAACCTCCTCTGAGTTTTTTGCATTAGAGCAATTCAGATGAACAAATTGATGGTGTTTGTATGCATAGTAATAAATGAACGTACAATTCACGAATTGTACATTTCAAAATAGTTCAATCGAGTGAAAAAGAGCGTATTAAAATTCTAATAATGCTCGGTTATGGTGATTGTTCAATTTATCTCCGTCAATTAGAATTCGAAACTTGGAGAACAACAGAGTACTTTTTTTATTCATTACTATGCATAAAAATAACATACAATTAGTTTATCTAAATAGTGTTTTGCCCTAATGGAAAAAACTCAAAGGAAGTTGATCAGAGTGCTATATTCCTCGTGTTTTACAAATTTTTTTTTCACAATAATCTCAGTATGTATGAATTTAAAATTACAAGCTATTTCAAAATCTGTAAGAATATATAGGGTGTCCCTTTCAAATTAAAGAAGTTGATGACATTTTCGGTCAAACGGGAAGTATATTATTAACAGAAAAATATACATCAGATTCATTTTGTTCCATTGTATTTACCTGCAGATTTTCATAAATATCGTTCTATTTGTTTGAAAGATATTCACTTGGTTCCATCCTTTATCCGAACCCTGTATATCTATCAGTTGTTATTTTCACAGTAGAAATTAATTTTCAATACGATTTCATATCACTGAAATCATCTCAAGTAATGAATCGTCGATATTGCATTCCTCGGGATATAAAAAATTAGCCAAAAATATTGTCAACATCACGTAGCCAAACGCTTGGGAAATACCGAAATCAATCATTTTCACAACTTTCTAATTCACTGATGAATAAATTAGCGACAAAAATAGTTAGATTATTACACATTACACATGTCACGCATTCTACGCTCATGACGTCGATGATACTTCCAGTTTTTTCGAAAATATCTGTTTACTTTTCATCACCTTCTCTGAGATGTTTTCCGCAAATTCATTTTTCAACTCATATGATTCAACTTGAAACTGAGTGAGGTTAAATCAGAATATGATAATAGAATATACAGGGTGAGTCAAAAATGTGTACCGAGCTTTCTGGGGGTGATAGAACATTGAAAAATAAGTGTAGTTTGATGATTAAACTACATATAATTATAATTTACTTCGCTCCATCAAATGCTCCTGTTTTTTCCACCGAAAATAATACAGGAAAGAAAGTTTTCTACAAAAATCATGACTCACCCTCTGAAAACACCCTTCATAACAATATCAGAAATGTGGAAGTGTGACGAAAAAATGTATTTTGACAACATAAATTCATGCACAAAATTTCAATCGGGTGGCTCTCATGGTTCAGAAGTTATGCGGAGAAATTATTTTAATTTTATCAACTTTGGAAGGATATATCTCCCTTAATATGCATTTTGGGCCATGAGTTTAATCATCAAACTACACTTATTTTCCAATGTTCTATCACCCCCAGAAAGCTCGGTACACATTTTTGACTCACTCTGTATATAATCGGTGCCATCTGTGAATGGCTAGTTCTGATGTTTTCACACAAGAGGCCGAATCTCTTCTCACATTTTGAAAAAATACATTTCTCATTTTGTCACTTTGAGCTCTGAATTACATGTGAATAATCAGACAAAAATTACATGCATGCCGTTAATGAACATTGAGTTATTCACGTGTTTCTCCTTGGCATCATCATTGCTCATTTCATGCACAATAGTCCTGAAAACGCTCTTCAATATATGTAAGCTTTCTCACCTATAAAGAGCGTTTCCCGATTTGTTATCAAGCATTTCTGTATATTTGATATTTATAAAGTTCAATCACGTCCATTCTATGTTTCAATCTCGATAGCTAGCAGCGACCATCATCAGATAGATAGTGTTGATTGTAAAAAATCAGCTCCTGCCATATTTTGCCTTTTTATGTTAAAAATCTGCTGAATATTATGCCGCCACGAGCGATTCTTGGTAGAACGGCAAAGTTGTGGAATCATTTGCCTAGTGAAGTCTTTCCAGATGCTCACATTTTCCAAACCTTCAAGAAAAATTCTTCTTCTTTCTTTCCCAAAATTTCACCGCTGGGTAACAAGATGTCTTTGAAACAGTATAGGTTTTCCTTTCGTGTTGCCAACAGATGAAAAAAACAACGAAAATGATACAGTCTCACTCTCGTGGAGTATCAAATGCTGCTGAATGTTATGACTGGAGTCGAAATTGCGTCACGCGCGTTTATAACAACAGTAACTTGAATACCAATAAATTTAGTGATTTAGTCTACACATTCTAACAATTTTATAAACATCAGCCACTGGTCAGTTTATCTTCGGAATACGTAGAGTGAATCACTTCTTCAATATGCAGCAGATTCTAGAGTTTTGTTACTGGAATACGGAACTTATTATAGGATATGGCACACAGACTCAGTTATCAAGGATACTCACACGTCCTTCAATGAAAAGCAAGTTAATATGCTGATACCTGTACAGGTATCGTGTGTACTTATCTGCGTGGAAATTTGTCCTCAAACGACTCAAATGTTCCGGATTCGTTGAATTCTTCTTTATGATTTGTTTGAATTTCTTGTAATATAGTATATTTCAGTTCTCTTCATATTATCTGTCTTTCGAACGTATCTGTTCAGCAGGTATAGTAGATCCTACAGATTGATGTGTTGTTTTTCAAAAATTCCAACAGAATTGTCCATTATGGATTCATTGCCCTAGATATCATATGAAATATCTCCGTATGCCATACAGGATGAGCTTTCTTAATTCAGACTCCTCACTTTTCATTGTCGAGTTTTTGTCGGTATTCCAAATCAGAAAATAAGAACTAATCTAGCATTCACCACTAGACTAGACTAGACTAAACTAGCCACTGGACATTATTGAGGAATTCCATACACAGGTGGTTGTTCCTTCCAGATGTTCAAATAAGACTACAAATACTCAGAAAATCACACATGGTCATGCAGTCCTAAGATGGAGATGAACAAATGTCTCAAAATATTCTGAAAGCTGGTGATAGTCTCTTGTGAAATCTTGAGGAAACCTACTACGAGAAACGTAAAGAATGAAATATATTTTCAGTCATTGTGGAAGTATTTTCATTGAGGAGGAATTATGGCTGTTCAAATTCTCATCATAGAACTAATATGATGCGAATCAGACGGAACAATTCCGAAATGAAAGTCGGGAATTTCCCATTATACGAGTTTCATCATAATCTGTTTCGATTAGTGTTGATCAATTCGAAATATGATTTGATAAATTGATCATTTTCAAACTTTGATAAATCCATACTTGGTATCGTATCATTTCGAATTGCCGTTTCTAAAACCACTATCAGAATAGTCCATCATTTTGTCTAAAGTTGTTTGGCTTTGGCAAGGTCACGAGCCGAATTTTTTTAATTTTTCCTTGCGGGATTCCCTACGAAAAATATTCGTACTCTAATGTTTATGGTAATTTTTATTATTTTTGCCCGATGGGTATACGAATAAACGTTACGACCCCACCCAAAAACATTAATTTCTGTGTTTTGATGGTCATATCTTCGGTAATGAATCAAATTGAATGGTTTTTTCTGTTCTCCTGCCGATGTTATGTTTGTGTTGTATATTATGAAATCAATGTCTGATGCTGTACAGGCTGTTTCATTGATTTCAAATAATGATGGCTTAACTTATAACATTTTCCTCCCAGAAGCTTGTCGATTGAGATACGAGGTGTTGAAATTATGCCGAAGAAAGTCAAAATTGGAGATCAATTCTTAGAGAAACTTCATTTAACATTTTTCTCTTCACTTCACCCATTTGATGCACATGTTGTTCTGATCCGATCTGATCTCAGTAATTCGTTTTCTCTGAGTATATGGGTATCATATTCCATTCGAATAGCGAGACAAGTTTTCGAAATCATATGCCTTCTCGTTGGATATTTTCCTCATCCTAAAATTTATTCGCCTGTGGATGTGTCAAATATAACAAGACTTTTTAATGTTTCTTGTGATGAGATTTCATTTCATTCTATAACTGAATATGAAAGTTTCAATAATAAAGTGAAAGAAAACAAAAGGAATCATAACCTCATTCTGGTGAATTTCTATCGAGTAGTGCTATATGTCAGTTTCGACAATTCAAAACTGTCTTCTTGGAATAAAACCTGAAACTCGTGAAACCAAAGTGGCGGATTTAGCCCGTCCTGTGAACTCGTTAAGTCTGCAGGTCGGCTTGAAAAATCATCGATAATGGTCATATCACTTGTTTTATCAGAGCTGATGATAGCTTCAGAAAGATGTTGCTCAATCACTTACGAAATTGATGAGAATAAATTTTTAAAGACAAACATGATACTTCCAAACAAACTTTACAGTTCCAGAGTTTCGTAGCATTCGAGGATCCTTTAATCTCTGCAAGTTTTGTTGGTTTTCAGATTCATTCAACTAACAGCTTTGTATTTTCTACATACATCATGATATCTATTTGGTCTATCATTATCACTGCAATCTTCAGCTCTTTCATTTTGTATTGTTGAAGTTCGACACTGTGTATGGTCTTGGCTTGATAATACATTATTGAGAAAATAATTTTTTAGAATTCCAACCAATGGAATGCCTGGAAATGCATAGTTACGTGTCTATCACAGCGATGATAAAAACAAAACTTATTCAAATTCAATTCGAGTCGAAAGTGAAAAAACACTATACTCAACAGAGGAAGCCAGTGGCGTCAGTTCCAGAGTTTCTGCGATTCTAAACATTAAAACATTTATGAGAATACCTACTGAAGTTCTCGAACTAGCGATAATTTTCAATATGTTCTGAGGTCGATTGCTCTAAGGATCTGCATCGAATCATTATATTCTCTCGTCAAATATATCTACATGATATGATTCATTAATTGATGATATAACTCGTCAAACTGAAGCGGCATATTTAACTCGTCCTGCGAACCCATTGATTCTGCAGCTTGGTTTCACTTGAAATATCATCGAAGATAATCATATCACTTGCTGAACATGTGTGGATTACATATTTTCATAGATAAACCTGAGAAACATCTATGTATACAGAATGTACAGTTGCCTACTCGGTTGTCTATCATTGCCAATCATCGAGTCCAGATATTGACTCGTTATCTCTGTGGAACTTTTCCGGTGTACGAGAGTCCATAAAATTTGATAGACAATTGGAAAAGTTCGGAAGGAGAGGAGAACGCAATTAAGAACATAGAAACAAACAAATCAGGATAACGATACGAAGTGAATTTAACAAATTGGATTGATTTTTGAAACGAGGGGCAATAAGTAAGACGACATTAGTTGATCAGAACGTTCGTGGAAAACATCTAGTCAAAGATTAATTGGCATCCACTAAAATGTTATTTTTCAGAACTTCTCGAAATCAACTTGTCACTCCTCAATTATGAGAAATGAGAAATCTTCATTTGCATGGAAAATATGTCAGTATCATTGATATTTTCATTCCATAATAAGAAAAAATATGCGAAACATCTCAATATCTTGTTCATCTTCAGATCTTTGAATCTTGGAACCTTTGATATCTTCAATATCTTTGAATCACGTTATTCAGGGAATATTGTATTTTCAATCAGATTGAACTAGATTTCAACTATGACTGAGGATATTTCTGGAGAGTATCATCAAAGTCGAAGAGGCTTATTGAATGTTGTGAAACTATTAAGGTGTTCTTGAAAACTGTCAGTGGGCTAATCGACGAGGTAGTGTATTGATTTTTTCTAGATATCCTGGGATCTTCTCCGTCTCTGAAAATGAAAATAGAAGTAATAATGTTATTTCAATATATTTGTAGTGAGGACATGATCTGCCCCAAAATGTCACTGCGCTCTAAATTCAACTTTCAGATGGCTAAAAGAGAATAGAGAGATAGGCGTTTTAGGAAGAAAATGAATATCAATTGATTCCGTTGAGAACGGGAATTCGTTTCCTGAACGTCAAGATTTCGAAAGAAAGAAACACGTCAGAAGAAAGTGAAACATGTTTTATTTCCCACCGTTGGGAAGAGGCATAGTATCATATAATTCAGAAAGTTTTGAAGTCTTTCAGAAGGAATGTCTGTGTTCAGTTTATTTGTACCCTAGTTTGCACGCACCTTTTTTCAGACTCTGTCATTACTTGTCGAAAAAAATATCGAAATTCATGATAACGTCCCAAATTGAAAATTGTTTCATTTGTCAAAAACAGTGAGAAATTGCTACAGCAAATATGCTCAGATTGCTCTGTGGATTCTTCTGTGGCAGTGTTAACAATAGGGTTGGGGTTAGATCAAAAGCAATTAACCGGAGTAGTGGAATGTTCGATATTCATAATATTGCGAATAATTTTTGATATGCATTCAACATCAAATTTTTTTGTTGATTACGTAGGTATTTTTATTGTCACCATGAAGCTATCAAAAATCAAGTGCCTGCATATAAGTTGAGAATTCTAGGCAGGTAGACATCGATATGAAAAAAGTTATTATGCATACACAACTAGTGTGTTGCAAGATTTCCAGATTCTCTCCCAAATACATGACATACCTACTCAAGGCCACAATTCCACGTATTAATTAGCCATAAAAAAATCCATGATATTATGATCGACATGTGACGAGGTGACTGAAAACTCATTAACAGCCCATGAATCCGAAATTTCATTACCTAGAAACTCAACATAAACTGTTCCATGACTACTTTTACTGGTGGTTATTATTTTTTATGTTTCAGCTGTGACAACATTCAATATATCTAATTTACATCCGAATGTTCCTGACACACTTCTCATATTTGATTTTGAAGCATCATCTACGCATAACTGCCAAACCGTGGAATGAGAGTAACATGTCATGAAGCAGTCACAAAAATAAGATTTTGTACTGATCTAATATCAGTCATAGATATGATGAAAATCGCGCTGGAGAACTCTTCTTCTCTCTTTTTCATATTTTTCCAACCTTGCGAATAAGACATGTTAAGGTCCAGGATGAAAGAAATATTTTCCACTAGCACATTTGAGAACATATTCTTGCAGAGTGTTTCAGGAAGGACGAAGATGAGGAAAAATTCCTGGGGTTCGAAAGTACTTTTCGGAGGATCTGAGGAAAGAACTGAAGATAGGTTATTTTCAACATATGTTGGACAATATTGAAACTGAGCTTCCTCATGCAAGGAGCAGATCGAGGCTGAATTTATGATGATAAAAATAATAATAATATGTCTTTATTTATACCAATGGTACAAAAGGGCGGAATTCAGCCACACACATTCGAAGAATATAGGAGGCTGCTCTTTGATTTGATACAAGATAACTCGAGTATTTCTTCAGTTTCTCGGTCTTCTCCTAGCTTTGTGTTCACTTCATATAATATCTATTATAGGGCAAAATATAGATCATATTTCGACATTAACCTCATACTCTTTGTCTCACGAACTATAGGAGACGTTTCCTCTTGATGTTGATTTTCAAAATCTCTGTGTTGATGAATTGAATTTTACACGAATGATTTGATATCTAGATGAGGTGACCTATGTTTGTTTTCCATTCTACCCTCCACTATTGAACTTCATAATATCAATCTATTCATATTCTCTGAATGACTATCCAGTATATCGAATGCATTCTTCTTCAATTTTTTCATTCTTTCATTTGCCTCTCATTTGTATTCTAATCAAATGTTCCTATTTTCAGATACTCAACCATTTCATTTATATCAATGAGTGTTTTTATCATATCATTCTCTTTGACTCTTCTACTTCATTGTCCTTTCTACTTGAGATAAGGTTCGTTTCTATTGGATGCATCATCTGTTGTCACTGTTCAGCTTTTTCAGCTGATCTCTTTCCAATTTCTCTCTGATCCATCTCTATACTATTGGGATTTTATTATATAGCTGATTCACACTGTTTTTCTTCCTCATGGAGTTTTCCTGATATCTGATATAGAGCTCTCTAGGAGGTCTTCTAGTTTCAACTGTTCAGTATTTTCCACAAACACATGGTATAATGGGAAGACATTGTTCCGATGAATGTCCTCCATTTCTTGGTTTTGAGTTACAATTGGTCTCACTTTATCATCTGTTTCGAACACTATTTTGACTTCACACCAACACATTCAATTTTTTTTCAGATATTCCGGGAATGTATCGGATAATATTCGTTATCAGTGTTGTTTTTGTTATTGTTGTGAATAACATTTGTTTTCAATTTGGTGTATTTTTTCATCACTGAAATGTTTCGGATAAGACTTGAGCTGTAGAACATCTTTGATATGGTTTATTTCGGTAATGAAAATTTCATGCTCACATCAACATCACAAGATTACGAAGAGAAATATTATCAAAACATTTGTTGAGGACGGAAGCAGATTCGTGTACCGAAACGTTTTCTATAAACTAAGATAAGTACAAATTTTGATGTAATGATAATAATAATAAAAAAATAATAATAATGATGATAATAATAATGATAATAATAATAATAATGATAATAATAATAATATGAATAGTTCTTATTGATAGTTTTCAAAATGAAGAGAATAAACAAAAATTGATATTTACCTAGACAGACTGGTCAAAAGGCAGAGTTCAGTCTAGTTAGAGGTCACACGAAATGACCTCTGAAGAGCCTGTTCTTTCACTCAACCTCATATCCATCATATAGTTATACTTATTATTGAAAACAAGGTATGTCACTGACGAATACGGACTTCCTCTTCTAGGTATTTGAAGATATAATTCCAAGCTCATGCAGTGGCATATGAAGGTAGACAAAAATTCCGTCCTCTCTACAGATATATTGAACTAATTATTATAATTCCCATTTCCAGAAACGAGGAGAGGAAATCCAAAATTTCTTGAAGAACGAAAGAATTCTCTTCCTTCCAATCCCAATCAACTTCTGCAAAGAGTGCCTGAGCGCAGTCTACAGTTCCGAATGCATTCAAGTAACCAACTCCTTAGAGCTTACCGAATATCCAGAAAATTCAGATACGAACACGTGATTGTGTCTTTCAGTCATATCATTATGTATCCGATATCTATTATTATCCGATTAAACCATAAATATTGGTTTTGCCTCAGTTTAGGATTCGAGGATTTCGAGGATTCTTACAACTCCAACTAAACAAAAATCATTGCAACATTTGAATAAACTGAGGAATAACTGCTGGTTTCAATGTGAAATTGATTGTGAAGATTAACAAATCACTAGAGAACCAAATGTGTCCAAGATTGTATCGAAATGTCAGTATCAGAATAAATGATCAACTATATTGAAATATTCATTCAACAAATCAAGTAGGATCCAAATTAACTGAGCATGAAGATGACTGTATTGGAAGCTGTATTGGAATCTTGGAATCAAGAAATTTTGCCAACATTCAATTAAGATATTGATATATCAATTTCTTTCTTGAAAGCCATACGGCGCATGCTTCCTTCGACTCCACATAGCTTCCAATATGGATATCTTCATGTTTAGTTAGCTCATTCGGACCCTGCTCGTTTTTATTCACCCTTCGATATTTCGATTCAATTGAGCATTCATTCAGATACAGATATTGAGAAACGAAATTTCCGTTGCTACTTTTTTCTCAATTTCACAGATTGATTTCACATGATCACCATTAGTTTCTTAGTTCAAAATTCATTCGAATCTCACATTCATTTCAGTCTTGTTCGAGTTGCATAAATTCACCTTCACTTGAATGTTAGCCAACTTCTTCAATTCTTGAAATAATTTTGATTCCTCCACTTCTTCCATCTGCATAATTATTTCACTGCATCACACGATTTCATCTCATAAGTTTCAGTGTTGAATTCATCTCAGTTCAAATGTTGGCTTACATGAATCCACGTTTGGGGTGCCAATAAAAATTTAGTTTTTCAAAAGATCACAAGGTTCTGTCACCAAAAAATATTGAGAACCGTCTTTATACAAATATGAGCGATTAAGTTCCTCAATTTTATTCCTTTGTTACAGGTTTCTATGGAGAAAATGGGTTTCAATTCTTGGTATCTAGCTACAGCATTTCTATTTGCAACTGTTACTTCTGCGATGACACAACTAGGTGAGTTGATTCTTCCACAACAACTGGATATAAAATTATACACTTGAATTGCTAATCGGAACAGTATGCCTATGACGACGTTTTACTGATACTTCGACTCCATCAGGTACATTCAAATCACGTTTATACATCCTACAAAATCATAAATAATATTAATAAAATCATTATTTTTGTTGTGTCACGATTGTAAATAAACTACAATAATTCACTATTCATAATTATCACCTAGTTATTACTATATCAGAGAAGGGAATATTGTCTCTCCACGACTGAGTATATTTGTTCTACAGTTGATTCGATACTGAAAATATATCAAAAAAATCCACATATCATGTCATACGAAACATTTCATTATTGCTCCTCTCTCTCTCTCATAATCTTGTAACTTTATGTCATCTACACACTTTTCTCGATTTAGGTGAACAAATAGGCAGAGAGATTGCGTGTACATTCTTGACAAGATCATCAGCTAGTCTAGAATTCAACTAATGAGGATATCTTTCATCGACGCGAATAGAAATAATCTCTTGAAGCATCACTCGATATCATCGTCTCGAGCACAACTGAATGATTTGTTGAACCTCAAAACATTTTTATTTGGTGAATCGTACACTTGATCGGTGAATACAGTTATTTTTTTCATTTCAATATAGGTAATGCTATTATTACTCTTGTGTGAACGCGTAATGACGAATGTACTGACGTGCAATTTGGACCCCTTCCTTCAGCTTTTTCATTATTTCATTTACGGCTCATTTTCAATCAATGCATACATTGATTGAAGTTATGTGAAATAGATGAAATGCGTTTCATCATCATGAAAAATGAACATCATTTCTGCCGTCCACTTATTTGAAAAACAAATGAAAATTTGGACTTGCCTGTTTCTTTCACCAAAATATAAAAAAAAGGTATTATCTGAAGAAAATCATTATTTGTTTGTGAAAATTAACAGATATTGATTCTTAAATTAGTGAAGAACCAGTTTCGTGGAACTCATTCTCCTCAGACGTTTCGGATCGTTTTCAGGCTGATCTGTCGGCAAATATCCGAAGGTAGTCTTAGAAAAATCTTGATAAGCAGCTGGAACATATTTTTAGGCCAGACTCTTGCATCCCTCTACTTTTCCATCGTTCATCAATATAATATCTCTGTAACATTTCTCTGTTGGCAATGACAACTGACATTGTGGCCGGTCTTGATCAGAGTGAAAGTTGAATAAATAGTACGAATAAGCCCGGCAGGGGCTGAGTATTGGATGAAGTATTGAATGCATTTCGAATAAGTTTCAAAGCTCTGTATCTTGAATCCTTTGAATATTGCTTTGAAATGTTCTGTGTGATTATGGATCATATTTTGATTGACGTTCACCACTTCGAAAATTTCAGATGGTTATGTTCCAAGCTCTATCCATTCTTCTGCAATGTATATTCTTCCCATTTTTCTTCCATTTTTTTCGATGAAACCACAAGGTGGAAAGGTATGCCCTGGGATAGCCTGGGTAATATTATTAGACTAAATAATCATGTTATTCAAGGTGTACGAATATTTTGAGATAGTTTGGTTTTCATTCTGCGCGAAAACATCATCAGAGAATATATTTAGCTCTGTAACTTCCAGAGGATAGTAGGTTTGGAGAGTCCTGGACTTGCCTGTTACCTGAGCCAAATCGTTCAGTCGAGCAAGTTAATTCAATTTGAGTTGAGTTAGAGTTAGACTAATAGAGTGGCGTGATTCTTGCGCAATTTCAACTTGGGTTGACATGTCGAACACATTTATGAGGAACCTGGACTTGCCTGGTTCTTGCACCAAGGTCTTGAATTTTTCCTGTGAATCTTGCGTGTGAACAGATTGTAATTTCCGAAAAAAAAGTTATTGGCTTCTCATAGGAATTTTCAAATCGGCCTCCCTATATATTCTGCTCCAGTAAAATAATTTTTGTGATTTTCAATATGAATGTATTGTAGATATTATCTCCAATATTTATTCGAAATCTAACGAGACGCTCTCTGTTGATCATGTCATGATAATCAGATATATTCTGGTTTCACGCCCTTAACTTTTTTAATAATGATTTGGAGACCATAATCACAAATGACCAATCGATATAGCACCTGTCGATTTGACATGGAGGTATATCATGATCAACGGAGAGAATCTTGAGAGAATGTGAACTCTATCATCAAATATATCAATCAAAGAAATTTAGTATGTTTCGGCAGGAGCAAAATCCATTGAAAATTCACATTCACATTAATTTGAAGTTAATATTTCCTAACAATCAATGAATGTGTGAACTTGTTCCTATCAAGGAGAACTCCTGGGATTGTGAATGATGATGAGTTCAGTCTTACATATTTGTTATGATCACTATTGCTTTTGAGAATCATTATTTTTCCTGATTCTGAAAAATCGTCATGATTCATATTCAGTAGGTATTTATCAGAAAGCTGTTTCATCTGTCCTATTTCATGAGTATCCCAATTCGGAATATGATTTATCGTTTATTTACTTCCTACAATGTGATAAATAATATATCTCTAGTACGAATTTGCATAGTTTTCCTATTTTCTAGCTATGTTCCATGGTGATGAATAATGTATATCGAGTTTAATTTCAATATCATATTTTTTCTCATCTCATCCTTCGACGTTGTGACCGGACACCTTCAATAAATCAAAAATGAATATGTTTGTGAAGTTATATTTTTTTTTTGTTCGAATGGGCTACTGGCGCTAGGAATAAGAATGAAGAGACATCTGAAATTACGATTGAATTTGTATTTGTGCATGAAGGAACTATTCGTGGGCTTAAAAAAATTCACTGTGTTAAGAGGAGAATGGAACTCTGGGACCACGTCGCATATTATAATATTCTCGAATTGAACATGCATAAATTGAAGAATTCAACAAAGTTTGCTATTGAATTCATTCAGAAGTTATTGAAACCAGGGGGCCAATTCGAGCTAGCTACAGAAATCCATAGCAAACATAGGTCCGCAACTGGCCCCTAAGAGAGCTACAGCCTTTTTGTTTTTTAATTTTTTTTGAGGATGACATTTCAATATTCTCTCCGAAATGGTTTGGGATGGAAAAAAAAACAATTTTTCGAACTTTCCGAGTTCAGGCTGGATTCGAAGGATGTGGAAGGAATTGAAAAATCATTCAGCAATATTCAAACAGGAACGGTTCAAGTAAAAATGTGGTCTTAGTTGAACTTGATAGGAGACACCAATTTCGAAAGGAATTGATTCGAAAATAATGTGATAGTTCATGACACTAAAATCACAGAAACTATTCCATATTACAAGTTTTTTTTCCAGGAATATATAGCAATACTCGATCAACGATTTCTAGCAGCCAGAAATAAGCGAATTTCAGTTCTTACATAGTTTTGTTTCGATAATTGTTCGAACATTAATAAGTTCGAATTTCCCATACACCTATCTGATACCGTGAACAAAATTTGGTCACAAAAAAGGCTCAAAATACCCTGGACCGACCCTGTTTGGATAGGGCTGGCCGGGTTAGAATACTTTCGTTCACATTCTCAAATACAGCATAAAACACTAGGTGCGTACAAAAAATTAATTATTTCATGTCAAACCGTTTAGGACACATCATCAATCATCTCTCAGGGGTCACTTACCGACCTATGTTTACATGAAGTTTCCTAAGACACACTAATCGTGAACTCAGCACATAGCCCACCACATGATTCAAGAATAGCCCCAGAACTCAGAGGGACATCTGAAGGCAGAAAATGTCTCCAGGCGATCGAGGTATGAAATCATCAGAATCGAGCTCGGTTTCACGAAATGAAAAGCCCCCATTAGTTGCCCTGTTGAGTGATGACCACCCAGTGGCGTGTCACGACTCCTGTGGGGTCCAGTTTCAATCGGAGTCGATGAATAATTCATTACCCAGTATGTAGTTGATGACCATTTGTAACCTGATAGATATTTTATTCCATGATTTTCATATCTATTCGATATGATGCGTGTGTTCCCCATTGAACTTCAACTGTTATATCAGTTTATAGTGTTGTCAAGGTTATTTTCAAGTTCCTTTACCAGCCACTATCAGTTCCGCTCCCATTTATCATGAAGATTTTTTTATGGCTCTAGGTTATCTTTCTCGACACTAGAAATTGATAATGGAGATTCCAGTATCCTTTCATTGAATTGATAAATAATTCAATATCACTCAGGTGGCATCTAAAGTCATGAACCATTATAGAGAAGTATCGATATGAGTGAAAATGATGAGGAAAATAGAACAAAACATTTCATTCATGTTTCGGTCAAGAGCAAGAGATTGAAAATTATGTTTTTAACGTACAGAACGAATTCAATTCTACTGTTTGCATTTATAGACCTTAGTTATCCACACATGACGAAATATAACAATCCCAAGTTCCAACGTTGAAATTTCGAAGTATCTGAAAAGTTTATGATTATTTATAACATACTTGTTACGTTCCATAATGATTTGAGTTTCAGTAATTCTCATTCGTTACAATCGAAGATATTCTCTACTGAGAATCTAGTACAGTTCAATGCAACTAGAATTCAAGCTTGTATGTTCACCAACAAGGCAGATCACACAATGCCCAATTTGATGATGTCGGGTACCACTGTTCCTATGAGGTCGTCAGTATCCATGCTGGGTGTCACCACCAACAGCGCTCTCTCATGGGACGATCATATATATGAGGTCCATTGCGAAAACTGCTTCACAAAAACTTGGTTCTCTATTCCGTGCGAAGAGATACTTCACATCCCAGCAACTGCTTATGATCTACAAAGCACAAAATCGACCTGTCCTGGGGTACTGTTCACATGTTTGGAGCTCAGCTCCCAAACATACGCTAAAGCACTCAGATTCAATTCAGAAGGGAGCTATTCGCCTAGTCGATGACACAACACTCACCAAATCATTGACCTCTCTAGATCATCGTAGAAAGGTCGGCGATCTCTGCCTTTTTCATAGGTACTTCCATGGTCGGTGCTCAACGGAAATATCATCTATTATGCCGCCATGCGCGATTCCTAGTAGACAAACCAGACAAACTCAAGCTGGTCACCCCTACATTGTCAGGCTCGAGACCTGTCGAACATCGCTATACCAAGCATCAACGGCAAAGGTATGGAATTCTTTGCCTAGTGAAGTCTTTCCTGGTGCTTACAACCTCCAAATTTTCAAGAAAAATTCCAACACCTTCCTACTCTCCCAAAATTCCACCGCTGGCTAACACGATGCGTTCCTCGAACATCATAGGTTTCCCTTTCGTGTTATCCACAGATAAGAAAAAAACAAAAATCCAGCTTAGAGGGAGACGCAGCGATCAAAAATTAACTGACTGTTTGCGTTGGCAAAACATTATGATGTGCCATATTATTTAGAAGTACGACATTTTCAGTTATTTCCATTCGAATCGAGTTAATAGTCTGAGATTATTCACTCAAATCTTTAGTTTAGTGAAATCTATTGATCCATCAGTAGGTGTCAAAACAAAGAGACTCAGCTTCACTTGTTGAATGAATATTGAAAATTGGTGAATAATTCTAGTTTGTTTAGCCGGTTCAGCCCATCAAGTCAAGGAAGGATTATAAAACTTTGTTATATGTCTGTACTAATAGATTCAGAATCGATCAGAGTATATCATTCCATTGGTAAGTTATTGAATTATGATGAACAGATTCAAAATAGACCCTAAGTTTTCGATACGGAGAAATCCAACCAATGAAAACAGCGAATGAGAGAAAGGCAACCAGCAGTGATCAGTTGACTGTTGGCAAATTACACCTTTCTCTGTTGCAGATCCAGACGAGTCCATAAGCCCCATAGCCCTCATAAGTCGATGGGGCAAGGGTGCATCTAGTAGAGAATAAATAATATCATATTTTTTGTTACAAAATGCACGATCTGAACATTCTGTTGTAGTAATTGGGTGACATAACCCTATCACATTTGAAAAAACTGTCAACTCTGCTTCTACTCAAATATGTATCAATATGTTTATTTCCAGAATGACTGGAAGAATGCATCACCAAAAAGAAATCGACATGTTGAAGGTGTTTCCGCAAACAATCTGTATCAGTAAAATATATATTTTATTCCATATTCTACGGTCTCACTGATGAGAGATGATAGTCATAAATCGATGTAATGCTTGGTTGAAATTTCGATGTTTTCAAAAACACGCTATGAAACAATGTATCGGAAACAGCTTTTCTACACCACTGTGACCACCTGTGAGGAATGTATCTGGGTGCAAGAGAGTCTCAGAAAATTCTTTTCTTTGCCAATCAACATCCGCCGAAAAAGTATATCGCTATGTTGGACCCACCTCGCTGAAATGCTCATCTAATAAATCACATCAATTCAGACTGGTTAGTATTATACTCGTTATAATATATTGTTGGATATGTAGGCAGCGGTGTATATTCAACCGAGTTGATTATTTTGCATTGGAATCATATTCGTTGAGGCTTCTAACAAAAACTATCTATAGGGTTATTTACTTCACGAAATTTGGTGATACTATCCAGAAATTTATATATAAATGAACACATCATCGTATACTTTGGTTCACCCCTGAACTTTTGAATTCCTCATGATGAACCGAAGATGGACTGAAATAAAGAGCTCTCAATTCAGAAAAACAACGAGTGGTATGCTCCGGGATTGTGGAGGTTGATGTCACACCAAGGATAACTATGACGAATTTTTTCCACCTGTATTTCTGACGTGTGTTTTGTTTCGCCTAGAATTCCTCATTTGAGAAGTTAATTCATATATTCAATGAAGTCTACCTATCTATCGTAGATCTTATCCACATACCATTCCGCAATCTCACTAGTAACGTCTGTCGTCGACTGTGATGATTCAAAAATGTTTGATTTTGAAATGTTTTTTTCTGTCTGTTGTCTGTGTCAATACCTGTATAAGTACTTCAAGCACAGAGCACTGAGCTTCCTTGAAAAGTGCTCCGGAACCTCGAGCACTTTCATTTACAAAATTCCAACAAGAGCATTTTCAAAATGAGAGATATATAGAGTTTGAATTGCTCCTATCTTGGGAATTGCTGTAATGGATAAATTGATCAGGATGAAACAGACAGTTTATGAAGTGAATCAAATCACTCAGAATTAGATTATTACAAAATATTGAAGATTATTTTGCTAGATAGCAGCTGATATATACTACAATAGTGCAGTTATTTATAAAAAGAAACGATGAAGAAAGGCTCGGTCTTCCTACTCTACTCTCTTCTACTCTGTCTCCGCACCTACTTTGTTTTCGATCCACATCAATGCTCTGTTAGATGTGACCTCCTGCCCAGTCCATAGCTCTGCGGATGATAGTACTTCGAGTTGCCTTCTCCTCTAAAGCCCCTATATTCAAATGAGGCCAGGATTGCAAGATGAAGACAGATGAATAGTTTGAATGATGATCTGGCAAGAATTCTGCATAAGGATCTGAAAATCTACAACGAAATACTCAATGCAGTACGATGTGACTAAAATTCAAGCTTTTATCTCCATCAGGAAGGCAGATCACATAATGCACAGTATGATGATGTCAGATATTACTGTTCATATGAGGTAGTGAATGTCCATGATGGGTGTCATCACCAACAGCGCTCTCTCATGGCACGATCATGTGATAGTTGCTTCACAAAAATTGTTCCGTGCAAAGAGATTGGTGCTCAACGGAAATCACTTTCATCATGCCACCACGAGCGATTCCTGGTAGACAAACCAGACAAGATCAGGCTGGTCAACCCTACATTATCAGTCTCGAGACCTGTCAGACTCCGCTCTACCAAGCACCATTCGTCAATAGAACAGCGATGTTGTGGAATCCTTTGCCTAGTGAAGGCTCTGTGCTATTCGAACACATTGAGTCTCCTGCACTTTCCATGATATATTATTGGCATAGTTCAGTCATCTGATAAAAAACGAACCTTTTCACTCGAATATGAAGTGTTTTTTTCAATTTTTGATGATAGAGGAGCAGAAATACGTAGATATAGATTTGTTCCTTCGAATATGATTGCTCGTACTAGAAATGTACTACATTGTGGTTGTCATCAAAAATGAAATATCTCGATAATGATTTCAATAATGAATATAACCTGAATTTCCAATCAAGCAGTCGAACATGTTCTATTTGAGTTGTATCTGATTAGAACCAGCACCGGGTTTGGAAGATTCTCGCTTTTGAGCACTGATTTAATGAATGAACATATAAACTGGTTTGAACAGGCCCTTACTAACTGAAGCCCGAGTCATTAGAATGCTCTGGTAAGTAAAGTACCCTAACACATTTCCTAGCTATGTTATCTATATTTCCTATTCTCGTAGTCAAGTACGAAGTCTCCTTGTAATGGAATTCTTGAAAGTTCTTCAGCGATATCAACGTCACAAGACGGAAAACGATGCAAACCATTCAGAATAGATTGAAATGTGATATGGAAGGAACCAGAATACTTCCAACGCTAAGAGTACCGTCATTCTCATGAATTCATCATAAATTCCTGGGCAGAATGATCAATTAGGCCTGGGAGGTCTAGGCAAAATATCAGTTGGTTCATGAAATAATTCAGGTAGTTATATCCACAATACACTCCATAACAACACTCACACCACCAATTGAATGGATCAGATGATTCTGTTCGATTTATTGCAAGAATAACTATGAAATCGTATCTTCTTTCAAAAAGTTGCCATACTCGACGGAACTGCGCTTAGGAAGTGATTATTTCAAGACCAAAAAAAAGTATTTAGCTGCTTGTTCGAATTCCAGTCAGGCCATGAGATGATGGTTCCATCAACAAGTGAGAATAAATGTGAAAATATACATTATTTTCAGGAGTATGGTGGGTGAGTTCAGCAAAAATTTTGTTTCTATGGACATTCTAACTGAAACTTTCCTAGTACCATTTCCAAAATAAACTCTTCCCTTTTTCATATATCATCTTCATTCTCATTGAATTCGGAATATTGATACTCAATACTTATGAGTTAATACAAAACATATATCTTCATTGGTTAGAGGTACTTCACACTCTAAACCTCATCAATCTACAAAGCTCAAAATCGATCTGTCCTGTTTTGAGCTCTGTTACCAAATACACGCTGGAGCTAATTTCATATATTCAAAAGATTCTCCTAATCCTAATCGGTGATGCTACACTCAGAAATTCATTGACAAGTTGGGCGATTCTTTTGTTGTAGATATTTTCATGGTCTGTGCTGACAGAAAATCTTGACTATCATTACACCACGAGCGATTCCATGTTGACGAACTAGACCAGCTCAGGCTGGTCATCCCTGATGTTGTTAGTCTCGAGACCTATCAAACCTCGCTTCATCAAGCATAACTAATCAATAGAATAGAAAAGTTGTGGAATTCTGTGCCTAGTGAAGTTTCTGATGCTAACAGCCTACAAACTTTTGAACGAAAAATCGAAATGTTGTTGTCGAAAGATGGAAACAAAAAATATTCAGTTCGATAGCACTCCGAGCAGGTGTTGGGTATATAAGTCAGGTACCAGGTTTCACGATATTCCTCCATCTCAGAAGTTCTTGTATCCCAGATGTTCTTGTATTGGGCTTCTGCGGTCCTGACCACAGAACAGTGAATTACTGCCAGTTGTGAAGGATTGCTGGTAATTACTTTTACACCTTAAAGAACACCTGTGCGCTCTTTTGATACACGTGCTCTTTGACCAGTGAAAGTTACGATCTGATGAATGCCACTGCAATTGGCTCCAATTCGATCGTTCGTTAAATATTGATAAGTGTTACAGCTCATAGAGAAGTCGATTACGAAATGAGTAAATGAATAATTTCGTTCTTCAATAATACGATACTGATTGAAGATAACGCGCCACAAATCGAGTTTATGTATGATGTATGTGTATAGATTGTCAACATGGAATGTCGAATGGATTCAACATGTCATTCAAATATAACTTATTCTAACGTGATCCCACAACATCAATATTATCCGAATGGAAAAAGTCGAGCTACCATTCTGAACCTTCCAAATATCGAGGAAAAAAATACGATTTGGATTCAACAAAAATATCATATTCAGGTATATTTCACGCAAGTGTAGTACCCTTCCATCATCAAATCAGACAAGTGCAGACTGGTAATCCATAAGAATCATTCATCAATAGAATGGCACAGTTATCGAATTCCAAGAATTTCGAATTTCAAGAATTCCACTACCTTCCTTCTCTCCCATCAATACACCGCTGACTAGCACGATTTTCAATATCACAGAATCTCCCTCCGTGTCAAAATGACAAAAAGTTGGTTACCTTCCATCATGAATCATTTGGAAGATCTGAAGAATATGGATGGAACAATGTACACGTATGAAAAAATTTTACCAATTCTGTTACCGAAGGAAAATAATCCTTAGTTTCAACTGTCGATTGATATATATTTTAATTTCAATTTTTATTTGCACCTCACTACTTGTGAAATGATTTTATGACTATTCCAATGGAATGGAATGTAATAATAATACTTGTTGTCCTCAGTATTATTATTCTGCCACAAGGAGAACAGAATAGCTAGAGTGGCTTGCATCATTACTTCCGATGGTGATCAGAAAAATAACCTTTGTTGAACATCGTGAAAAATTAATGAAGGTAAAATAATCTCATATATAATTCCAGAACAGATTCAATCAATTGAGCGATAATAATGATCGTGATTATGGGAATACATGACCTGGCATATTTTATACCAGAAATCCAAGTCCGTGCAAGAAGCTGTAAAAGTTGCTGCACCTTGCAGTAAATCATAAATTTATTATTTAATATAGTCTATATTGAAATAATCACTGCCTCGGTTAATGCGTGGCTAATATATCCTTGGTGGCATTATTCTCGAGAAGCAGTAATAAAATCGTTTTTTACTGCGTGATATCGCGATTATTTTGATGATATATGTAGTTACTTGCTAGAACTGGAATGGCCGGCAATGAAATAGTTTCTCCATTTGTATCCATGAATCTGCAGATATATAATTTCCATTATCCAACGTGGAAGTATTAATTCTGGAAAATTCGATGTGCTTTCATATTCCATGTAGATATTCTCAATAATATCCAGTTAGATCGTCGTCAGGAACGTCAAGAAATAAACAGTATAAATAGTCCCTATTCTCCACGAAATGGTATCATATACGTTGAACGTTGGTTTGTTCTTTGTAATACTTTCATGAGTTATTTCTGTGAGAATTGATTACTCTTCTGTTTGTCATTCGTTGACAACAGTTACATTCATGAATAGCCCCTTTCAAATGCCATGCTGTTTTCTAAAATTTTCCTCATATTGCACATACCAAATCACCAGTACAACGTCCATCGAGACTAGCACTAGAACATCTACAAAAATAGCGGATATCACACTATTTTGTTATTTAAAAATCAGTCCGTTCCACTAACACAACAGGAAAGTGAAAAGAAAGAAGCACACGCTTGGAAATATTTAAGAAACGAACGAGTGATGGATGAATGAAAAGATATTTCACCTGGAAATTATACTGCTCGTATCATCACATTATGGTACTAAGGTATATTCAGATAGATTTTGCATCCTAATCACCTTCACCTTTTCCGATTGCAGAAATAGTTCAAGGTGCATGATAAAATGAAATTGTTTTCCGCTTTAGTGGCATAATAGTTATGAAACTCTCTAGAAGATGGCGACATTCTTTCAGATTTCTGTTGATGTTTTGAGATTGTAATTATGTAGTTCGATCATCAATTGAGAAGTCACCTGAATTACTACTCCTGGATCAACGTGTTTATAACACTGATTGTACAGATATCAAGAATACTGATTGTCATTGTCATTTTTGTGTCGCCATCTAACAACTAACATCCGAGTGATTCTCCGCTACAACGATAGAGTTTTGATAGAAGAAATTAGGTTGGCAAATAGACAGAGTAACTGCACCATTGTTCCTGCATCGTTATAAATAATTTACTGCGTAGCAATGAGCGCGCAAACTTCCATTCGATTGCGCAGGATATACTCTTCTCAACGAGTTATGTACACTATTTTTCCTACGATTGAAGACACTTGTTATCCATGAGAATTGAGCAGGAACATCATCATGTTTCTAGTCATTTTCAATCACATAAACGTCATGTTACGAATTATTAGTTGGGTATACTCGAAGGAAACACATAAATGATTATAATCATTCATCTGCTCTGATTTTTTCAGGCCCTGATTACCCACATTCGAGTCAGTATCTTGCCTTCTATGCTTGCATTATCCATAGAAAGATTCCTATCTTTCCTTATATTTCATGTTCTATACAGGTACCGTATCCTTGTACTATTGAAACCAATCAAAATTGTTGCTCCTGTAAAATTACAGTAAAAGTGGAATGGATCCTCATTACTCGATGGAGAATTGTTGAGTAGATAATAAATATTTTCTACTGGCAATCTCTCGATATACGAGCTCATTACATAAAACTGCTAGTTTTACGACAAATTCGACTATATAAGAGAACTATGAAGGAAATTAAAAGCTGATTGAATCCATATTTAAGCTGTAACTTATGAACCGATTGGCAATGAATTATTGACGAATGCAGGATCGTGATAATGAAAGAAATATAATTATTTTTCAATAAATCGCTTATGTACACAGGGTAACTCATAATTAGCCTGCTAAACTTCATCAGCGGCTTTTACGACCAAAAATAGTTTGAAAGAACGAGGGTCAATAGCTCCTAAGGAAGCGTCGACCTTCGCAAACAGGGTTCCTGAAGATGATATTTCTGAAATTTCCTGAGCCAGCCAAGCGATAAATTGATGCATATCGGTCAAGAGCTGATCTTTCTAGGCCCCTTGCAGTATTGGAAAAATAATTTCAATTTCTGCTCCTGGTCGTAGAAGTAGCAGGTGGAGTCTTGAAGGGTGATTATCGGACACCCTGTATATAGGGCAGGTCAAAATTCCCGGAAGGGCTCGATCACAGCTGAACGTCCTGTCGATTTCGGATTTTTTACACTTCGATCAACGAAATCACACGAACTTCATGACATTCAATATATTTATGTTATTGACGTCATCAAACACAACCACGACTTTGCGGCATCATTTTCTTATGGAACCCATGGTCAGAATTCATCATGAAAAAGTGAACGGAGTGAAATAAAGCTAATGCATTTCTCCAAATGCTGCATGATCATGACAAGACTGGAGAAGTTCCTCTAACAATGTGCGCTCCTCTATCAATGCCAAAAAGCCTATGCGGCAAGACGGAATACCACCTATTGTTCTCAAGAAATGTGCCCCAGAACTAACAATTTTTTGCACTTTATTCACCCTCTCGTATACAAACTCGGCGTATTTCCTTTCAACCGATTCCAAACACGGGCAAGAAAACCCTCCCTTGCAACTACATATCATCCGATATCTAGAGAGCTCAAGAATCGTCAACTACCGGCAATAAGGCTATCGTCACCAGAGGTCAACTGGAGACCTGCTGGCCTATGAGAAACATAAGTGACAGTTGTCAATCGAGAAACATGGGGGATCCCTGGCCTTAGCATTAGATATCTCCTAGGCATTTGAAAGAGTTTGACAGCAAAACTGTCTGGTTAGTATAGGCAGATTCATATGATCTTGGTACTCCTACAATGTTTCAGCGTTCTAATAACCAGAATATTGCTACGATTACCTCAAAAAATTGTTTTAGTAACGAGAAAATCTGGTTGTGCCTATAGTAACTGGAACTTTCGTTATATTAACCATATTTTTTCTCTGTGAAGCCTCCTAGCTGAACTACCGTCATTTGGTTCGCCGCTTAGACTATATCTTCTACTACCGAGTTTCCTTGCAGATAGATCAATGTTTGTGGCGGTGAAAGAAGTCTCATCTGATCCAATGACTATCAATGCTGGTAGGCCACAAGGATTCAACTTTGTTCTGACTCCACATCAACTATCTGTTGGATGTGACCTCCTGCCCAGTTCATTTCTTTGCGGATTATAGTACACTTTATACCGCCTCCCCATCTGATGTGGCCAGGAGTGCAAGACGGACACAGGTCGATGCTTTGAATGATGATCCGGCAAGAATTCTGATATGAGTATTGGAAAGTCTAGGAGAGTTCAATGCAACAACAACTCAAGCTTGTATCTTAACCAGGAACCACCACCTCAACCAGGGACCACACAATGCCCAATATGATGATGTCTGGTACCACTGTCCCCATGAAATCATCAACATCCATTCTTGGTATCACCACCAAAAGCACTCTCTCATGAGACGATCATGTGAGTTCCATTGCGGGAGCTGCTTCACAGAAACTTGGTTTCCTGTTCCGTGCGAGAAAGTACTCCACATCCCAGCAACTGCTCACGATCTACAAAGCGCAAATTTGACCTGTCCTGGAGTACTGTTCATATGTTTGTACTGTTGACTAATTCATTGACGTCTCTTTATCAAATTGAGGTCAGACAGTATATACAACAATCACAAAGACAACCAACACTGATAACAAATGTTATTCCATACGTTCCCGGAATATCTGAGTAAATTTAACGTGTTGGTGACAAGTTTCGAGTGAAAACAGTGTTCAAGACAGTGACAGTACAGTGATATCGATTTTCACTCCGAAGAATGAAGAACAATCATAGAAACATTGTATTTACAGTACACCTTGTGTTTGTGGAAAATATTATACTGGTGAAATATAGCAGGCCTCTATTAGTGAGGATGAAAGAGCATGAGGACAATATAAAGGAAAGATATACTGACAAATCAAAACTAGCTGAACATATCCTCACTGAAAATGGGCAAAATATGGCCCATTGGAGTAACATTAGGATCACAGCAGAAGAAGACAACAATCAAAAACGGGAAATCGAAGAGTCTATTTGCATTCTCCTGAAAAGAGACAATAGTATTGCTTCTTGTTCAGTTGATATAGATAGAACTTGGCACCCACTTCTGGCAAATTGGGAAAATGGGAAATTCAATATCAATTAATAAAAAACACCTTGTAACCAGGATTCCTACTCCTGCCAAATTGTCACTTTTCAGTGTCAAAACAAACTGAACATTGAGAAATTCTGTTCTTATTGTGTTGAGAATGGGAGCAGATTCGTTCCCTAAACGTCCACTGAGATAAGTAGGAGTTTTATTCTTATCAAATATATTTATATTTCCAAATTCTTCAAAGAACAAGGTGTCAATCACAAATGAAGAATTTCCCTTTCAGGTATCTGAAGGTTCAATTTCAAGCTCAGTGACATTTTGGGGCAGATCAAAAAATCTGTCCTCGCTACAAATATATTGAAATAATTTTCAATAACTTTTACTCCATTTTTTAGAAACGATGAGAGAAAATCCCACAAAAAGCTATATTGTCGAGTTTGAAACATGCCAAATTTCTCATTATCAAGCATCATCTATCATTAGAACGGTGGAGCTGTGGAATTCTCTGCCTTGTGAAGTGATTGCATAATATCGAACTAATATCGAACAAATTTCAAATAGACCCTAGTTTAGGCCTATAGAAAGGCGGAGGAATCCAATGAAAACAGTAAACGAGAGAGAGGCAACCCCTTCAGTGATCTGCTGTAACATTTTTCGTTGCACATCCAGGCGAATCGAGTCATTTCGTTTTCTTATATTCGTTTCAATGCTCCTGAAAATAAGTCGATGGGGCAAGGGTGCATCTAGTAGAGATATTCAGTAAGTTTCATTCAATTTTATTCAGTAATGTATGTACATGTTGCGATCATATTATCAATCTGAAATTAAATTTCATCACATGGTTGGCTAATTTGACGCAAATGCCTGAGCCTGGAGGTGCATTTCTATCATTTCAGCTTGCCTGTCTCAATTTAACTAGTATTTTCAAATTGATTATCACTAGTTTCATTACATATTATCTATATTACATCAATGTTCATACTACTGTTTCCTGATTTGTTTAGATTTCAAATTTGAAATTGTTAGATGGAGAAGAGGGTTTTACCGATGATATCATACAAAAACAAACGTTTTTTCTTTCATTCGAAAATATTTGAAAAATGCCAATTTTGGGAGACATATGATTCACTTGCAAGTTTGAATTTGTTGAGACTCTTACATTCTTACAGGGAACATTCTTACAGGGAATATATTTTGGGGCCCTAATAAAGTATGGTTCTTTGCGTATGAGATTTGCTGAATCTAGCTATATTTATCGTAAGATCGGTGGAAAATCCCGTAGCCCTAGATTTTTGGGAAGGTAGTTTAGTTCTTTGTTAATAAATCCAGGTTAAGCTTTGTAGAATGTAAAGACTCCTCACATTGAAGACTCTGGTTCCAGAGTAAAGTTGTTGTGTAGAGAATAAACTATTTTTTCCAAAGATGATCCTCAAAATAGAATTTTGTGTTGTTGGGAGTTTGTTTATTGCGTTTTTAAATACCCCACCCAATTGCATGCAATATCTCATCACCGTTTTCATTAGTAAGTTGTAGACTATATGTAAAAGCTTTGTTCTCAGAATGTCTCCAACATACATATGTATATAATATCATACCTTTGGTTTCGACACTCTCTGCGAATGCTGCTCGCTACCTTCTCCTTTCCCCGCCTGAATCGCAGCATGTCGGCAATAGGCAAATTATTACTACTATAGTCTTCATCAAATCCATATCCAATCTTGTTTTATGACCTTGAAAAAAGCGTCTAGCCACTTTCTGATAATAGTTATCAATTCAAAGCTTGCAATTTGGTTCTTGAATGAAAACTATAATTAAGACTTCGAAAATAGTTCCCTGAAATAAATTCGTAATAACTGATGTTAGAAATGATTACCTACTGTTCATATTCATGACTTCATCTGAGGAGGAACTGAGCTAATGGATAAGAGAACGAATTGTTTTTATCTTGCGTTGATGGATGATTGATAGGTTTTACAAGGAAAATTGAACTCAGATTGAAAAATGAACTCATTTCACATTTTTTCTGGTGTTATGAACGACAGAAGGAATTTTTGAAGACCCAGTCATGCAAGAGAAGAATTATATAGGATGGAAGGTAGACTTGGGAGATGGTTATGTTTCTTCACACCGAGATCCCTGATACAATAGCCGAAATGAACTTGCTAAGGCGCTAACAATAATCTATGTTGATTCATACCATATTATGTGGTAGTCACTAATCGACTCTTCTTTAGATGTTATATTAGAACAGCATCAATAGTGATGAAAGATTTGAGGGTCTGGTGAGATTACAATAAATGAAAATTGTTCGGAGTATTTGACGAAAATTATTGAATCAGTATGTTGAGAACATCCAGCTCACTATAACTAGGATTTTCTCAATGAACAGTTATAACGACTGGAATTGATGATAGCTCCATTGAGTGTTCTCCGGGCGCAAATATAGATCATTCTTCTAGAGAAGTAGAAGTAGAAGATACTCATCCATGTTTCAAACTCATTGTTTTTAGTTTTGAACTTTCCTATTCGTATTTGATACTTGCATAGTCTCTTTCCTCTCTTTCGCTGTCCTTAGTATGTTGTGTTTTTTCTTTGCTTTTCTAGTCCGTTCTATATCTATCCAGCTTGTGTTCGTTCCTTTTCAGTTCAGTTCCTCCAATTATGGTCATAACTAAGCATTGTTCCGAAGGTAATTTCATAATTCGATCATTCTCCACTTCGTATTTCAATCTAATCTTCTCGTTCTTCCATTCCATCCAAGCTAATCAGAAAAATCTATTCGATTGAATCTCCATCTGATTTTTCAAATATCGAGAATAACAGCAAATGATGTGAACTTCAAGAGAAAGAATTAAGCGATGTTCAGTTGGGAGTTCAGAAGTGATGATGTTGAGTGAGAGGTGCATGAAAATCAAAACTAAGCTTTCGAAATTTTCCGTTATCAGTTATTTCAAAGAAGAAACACGAAAACAGTTCTGAATTCCTAGTGATGAAAAGAATTGAATTTGAATAACCGATTATACATAATGGTTCGGATAGTATTCATTCAGGTGACTTTATGCAAATGCGAGTAGGTATCACATATTTTCAAAATTATCATCGCGAACAGAACACAAATTGTTCATTATTTTCCCATTTGCTTCATCGATATCTCCTCGTAACAGTTGTTGAAGTCTGACGAAAATACTCACGATCGTTTATTTAAAGTGTATCCATACAACTACGTGAAAACACGTCGACCATGGGTGAATGACAATGAGTAAATATTTGATGTTCATTAAATTCGTAATTCGTCCGGTTCAGAGTGTCCTTCAGATCGGTAACTTCTTGGATTTGCATGACAGGAATTTTAATTGAATTCATTCGACGATTTTTCTGCTGATATATCGGCAATGCCAATAACTACAACATCCTATGTGAACCCAAAAGTTGATAGTCATGTGTGAACCCAATTGATTGCATACCGAGCTGCGAGAGCGTCCTAGAAGCTTATGGAAATTTATAAAGCACAGATTTTGTAGCTCCACGAGTGCGAAGGTATCGTGTAGTTGATACTAAGAGAGATGTCGCCTGGTGATGAGCTCATCGATAAGAAAAGTCCGAAACACGTGCCAGTATTGTCAATTTCAGTGGAAAATAACCCATTCGCTCCAGAAGGATCCCGCACAATAGTCGTTGAGTGATGTGCACTGAAAAAAAAGAACATCTTGTGGAATTCAGGAAAATGATGGTGGTTATTTTATAACCAATGCTATGCACCAGAATTTCACTTTCAGTTTTGTGTGATGTTATTCCAGAACCACTACTGTAATTTTATTCCACTACGAATACTGTTGTTTTACAATCTGTGTTACAATCTGTGTTCGAACAAAATTCAATTTAAACTCTTCTAGGTGGATTCTAGAAAATTCACTATATTTTTCAGAGATGTATGTAATGTATGTATGTATTTATTTATGTATATCTAAGTTCAACAGAGTTATATTTGGAACTACACTAGTTACAAAGTGTAACTAGCGCCCAATGAGAGTAAAATATAAAAACAAATTCGTGCGATTTGTCATGAGCTCTTTGAACATATTCATACGAAATTTCATAACATAATCGGAAAAAGGATGCCGTAGCGAGAATTTTTCGCTGGGCTTACCCAACTTATTTTGCAGTGATGCTATACGTATCCTAACGGGGACATCACCTTTTTTACAACACTGTCTATTCAGAATCAGCATAAAATATTTTCATATTCTTCAGAATTATTTATGTTTGTGCTTACAATATTCCTCCCACATTGATTGTTTTCTAGTATTTACCATAATTTATTGCTGTCCCATATATGGAAACAGAAAATGTGGTATAGCGAAAAATATTTCTGTCAAGATTCGCGAAATCTATATTCTTCTCAGTGATAGGAACTACTTAGAGGAGAACCTTGTGCCATTAGGGTAGTTTGGGAAAGTCAGAAAATCAATATCAAGAAAATATGAAACAGCAGAAACGTCTTCAGTCTCGAATTTCAATTATCTGTTGAGCCTGAGTGCTTTTGCTTCAGAGATGAATTCAGAGTTTGACATCGAAGAATTTATTGTCATTTGAGTCATTTGCGATCACACATCAGATATCACAGCATCACAAATCACGTCATCACATCATCACAGTCATCAGACAGAGACATCAATCACGATGGTAATTTCTGGAGACTATCTTGAAAGATACTAAAGGAGTCGCTAATCATTCTCACTTTTCAGGTCTACTGAGGATGGCAACTTAGTTGCCGAAATACGTATTCAGACTTCTCTAAATATTGTTGTGTTTTTTTAGGTATAAATTTATTTTGCATTTGAGGCTAGACAAATTCATGGAGAAACACTATTTCATGAATTGAAAAGAAATAATTGCTATCATTTCGTTTTCTTGTCGAATATAACCAATATTGTCAAATTTGATAAATAATGCCAAATTGTCACTTTTCAGTGTCAAAATCGGAAACATTGAAAAAAGTTTACGAAGAGAAAAATATTTCAATTGTGTTGAGAACGGGAGCAGATTCGTTCCCGAAACGTCCACCAAGATAAGTAGAGGTTTTATTCTTATTAAATATATTTGTATTTCCAAATTATTTCAAAAACAAGGTGTCACTGACCAATAGAGAATTTCTCTTTTAGATATCTAAAGGTTTAATTTCAAGCAGATTGACATTTTGGGACAGATCCTAAATCTGTCCTTACTACAAATATATTGCAATAATTTTTAATAACTTCTACTCTATTTTTTAGAAACGAGGAGAGAAAATCCCATTAAAAGCTGAAAAATGAATATTTTATCCATTTCAGGGAAATAAAAGACACAAAATCAATGAAGTTGAAATATGAACCTCTCTTATCGTCACTTTGAAACATGAGAAGGACATATTCTAACTTTCTTGTCGATTTCGTGTCTTTTATTTTCCTGAAATTGAAATTAATTTCACTACATGATGTTAATTTCGAAACATGAGAAGGACATATTCTAACTTCATCGATTTTGTGTCCTTCATTTTCCTGAAATAAGAGTTAATTTGACATAATGCCAATTTTGAAACTGCTGCCATGCCCTCTCTCCTCCGCTTTCCCAACGAGGGCGCTGTGCACGTTCCAGGTTCGTTCTATGGGAGATTACATTCTATCTGTGTGTTTTCTATAGTGAAAGAGGCCATACGCCACTGGTTGTGGGGGCGCTGACGGCAAAGCTTTTAATCTGGGTGGTCCTGCGGGAGGTTCCTCCCGAGGCTACCCGCCCATTAACTCTATGATTTACCGACTACTCCGGTGGGTAACATTTTAATTTTCGGTTAATATACCTGCCGTGTTTGTTTTAGAGGTTCTCATAGTTACAGAGGGCGATGCGAACAGACGTTATCATACAATCTGGTTATTAATATCTACATCATTGAGAAATTATTGGGCAGGTATTGCCCGAATACCAGGTATCCCACATTTATAAGGTGGATCCTGAATAGTTGATTGGAATACAATGCAATATGGGACACAAAGGCTCAAGGAATATCAGTTACCTTTGTTCGGTAGCGCACTTACGTGCTCATGCCGAATTCCAGAGCTTGATAGTGAATCTAGTAGTTGTTAAATATGCAGAATTCAGGACTACAACTCAAAATCATGGAACAATAACAAAAATTTATAATTGGTTGTACCATTCATTGGTTCACCTCATGAATCGCTCATTATGCAATGTTTCATAGTTCTTTCACTCATGGATTGATACATTGGGATACATCTATTCATATCTCGAGAATATTTACAATACAAAAACGGCCAATCCGAGCTTTAGCAGGAATAGTTCAAATTGGTTTACAAAGTTCGGTATATCAACTCTGCCATCATCATCAAATTCACAAAAGTGCACTACAAATGGAAACAACCATTCGTATAATACTATAGGGACAAGGATAATATTAGAGCACCAAACCAAAGACTGGGAATGACAAGGAGATGTAACTCATACATACCATTGTACAACTCACTGCCCCAATGAATGAGAAATGCAACCCTCAATATTTCAAAAGGGAACTGAAAAAACACCTATCAGCGAATGACATTGATGTGTCTGACTTTAACTTCACTGAGTGATTATCTTCAATGTACTCTCTCTGAGCGTCTCTTTTTTCACATTTTATTTATATTATTCCGTGCTCGTATCATATTCAATATTTATCAACTATATATTGTTTCTCTATGATTATTAAATTCAGTCTGTAAGTTCTGCGAGGAGGTAGTACATTCATTTTTCAGCTTTTAATGGGATTTTCTCTCCTCGTTTCTAAAAAAGAGAGTAGAAGTTATTAAAAATTATTGCAATATATTTGTAGTAAGGACAGATTTAGGATCTGTCCCAAAATGTCAATCTGCTTGAAATTAAACCTTTAGATATCTAAAAGAGAAATTCTCTATTGGTCAGTGACACCTTGTTTTTGAAATAATTTGGAAATACAAATATATTTAATAAGAATAAAACCTCTACTTATCTTGGTGGACGTTTCGGGAACGAATCTGCTCCCGTTCTCAACACAATTGAAATATTTTTCTCTTCGTAAAATTTTTTCAATGTTTTCGATTATCAAATTCAATTTCTAATTCACATTCATATTATATTCACCTATATTTTTGACTTGTCATAGAACTAAGGTGTGATAATTTGGCCAATGAAATCAAATCAAAAAATCGAATCAAAAACTATTATCAGCGACTACTCAACTACAAGATATGAGAGTATCTTTGAGTAGGTTCAAAATATGCCACTGTAACATGAATTATATTACATTGAACCACGCACGAATGGACTTCTCGGAAAATAGTATATTTTATATTCCAAAGATCGTTTGAAGCAGGAAATTTCCACAATTTCAGATTTGTTTGAGAAGTGTGAGGTAAGAAATATTTTCTCAACTCGTGAAAATTCAGGTATTTCAGATAACTTTTTTGTATTTATGTAGCTATTCGAACACCATATAGCAAAATTAAGTTTCCCACCATCTCATTTTGCTTAGTATCGAACTAATTCAATCCTGCTTTCGAAATATTCGAGGGTGAAAATATCGAGATGACAGATTAAAAACTTCAAAATCTTGTATCGACGGATGAGGAACTTTCGTGGATACCAAAATATAGTTGTAGAGTTCACGAGAACTTTTTGATAGCCATCGATTCGAAGGAATTCTGCTATATGAAGTATCCAACATTATCACCCGTCATTTTGTTTTAAATGAATACGAAAAATGTTTCTAATAAATGAATAGGAATCACAAAAGTAGCATTGACAAGGTATGGGATATCCATAGTAAAATTGAAATTGATAAAAAATCGTTGAAGATTGATGAACAATTAGCATAACAAGCGCAGCTGAATACAAAATTTGGACTAAACACCATGTTGGTTACCAGCGGCTATCCTGTTTGCTTTGAGAAATTTTAGTGGCAATAAAATGGAATTCATTCCGATATTAAAAAAGTACAACTGAAGCATCTGTCACTTGATGAAAAATGTAGAAGTAGAAAGTAATTGTCTTCTATTCACCTCAAAGAACTTGTATTTCGAAATAATTCAATTCAAGGTTTCAAATTATGAAAAACCAAGGGTTCTCAATCTTGAGGTGTAACCAACGAATATAAAATCATTCTAGATCATTCGCATTATTTCAAATTCATTTCTGTTGTTCTCGTTAGTCATTCGAGATTTTGTTAATGCCGTCAGCTGTAAATAGCACCTAGAAGACCACCCCACACACACTATTCACTTTATTTGCTAAGCATTAACAGTTCACTACTTTCTTCCGCTTTTAGAAGTTCCGGGCATATATTTGCACTGCAATAAGAACTGCTCTGTTACATTAGTATATCTCTGCTACCTCCATTCATCGTATTTATCCAGGTTGTTTTGAAATCCTTCCGTATAAGAAAACCTTTTTAGTCTTTAACACATTTTATTTAACAAGTTTGGGATTTCACACCACTCTGTTTGACTACCTCAGGCCCTCAGGCTATTAATATAACTGGCTATAACTGGCTGACTCCATTATATGTATATAATTGATTATTTGACTGAATGAGAAGCTAAAAAGCTGTCAACTTATGATTTTCAAAATGCAAAATGTTTGTACTACTTTGCATACTTCTCGATTCAATGAAGAACCATAAAGAGAAATCTTCAATATAGTACTTCATATATCTTCTATATAGAGATATCTTCAAAAATGTAGATAGATCTGAAGTTTTCATATTTTCAAGGCGTACTATTGTTTGCAAAAGTGTTGTTCTCAAGTTTTTTTTGACGATGAAAATTTTCGAAAGCCCGACTGTAAACGGAAAAAATGAATTATTTGTTCACCACACGACTGCTAATACAAAGAGTCACGACAAGTCACCATAATACGCGGGGTATTTCTTGATAGAAAAATCAACGCAACGCACGTTGCAATCACTACTCAAGATATATAAATACCCTGTACATGTATTTTTTCCCTGATAAATGATGAATATTCTTCCTATTCTCAATGCGGTGGTTGAACTGTATTATTGATCAACATCCTTGTTGACTGGGCGAATAATTGAGTATGTATCATAAGAATGTATGAAACAAAATTACAACAAGAATAATCAACTTATTTTTCGCGAACACTGAGTTTTCGAATCTTCATGCGCCCACTCTGGTATTGAAAAATATTGCCCACTTGATTAAACACTGAAATGATAGTATCCATCATAGAGTTCAAAATATAGCATACTTATTAAATGGTAATGTAGTCAACGATCATTCCCCAGGAATTGATCAGAATGAGCACTTTGAAGAGTGGAAGATGCTCACCAGCTATTCCATATTTCGACTGACATGAGATCAAATCGGTGATTAATACTTTCCAATGGCAGTTCCAGCAAGAATAGTATTGGTTCAGTGAATTTTCTTGCATATCCAATCAATAATTTAACCGCAAATCAGTTTTTAACTCTTCACTGATTTATACATCCAAAATGGTAAAACTAGTCCACTTTGTGGAAGGTAATGAAATCACCAGCTACCTATTTCTAATTTAGAATATGAGATAAAACTTGGTGACTGATGATACTCTCAAATGAGGGTTACAGAGTATATGGAATTAGTATTTAAGAGCGAACCTAATATATCTGATGCTATCGCTTTTAAACTAGCTGACTACTGAATTTAGTTGTATATCCAATAAATAATTCAACCGCAAAGCAGTATTTAGCCCTTTACTTTTAGAGATTTGGAACATTCTCTTGAATGAAAGCGGGTTGTCCATGACTCTCAAAGCCGTTCAGCTGTGCTCGCGGTTTGATGGAACACCAATGTCTTCATTCGAATCCTCACGTTCCATTTGGTCCCATCGAAAACCCATCATCGAGGTAGGTAAACCTCTCGAAATACCAAACATCTCATTAACGTCGAAAACCACTATTCCGAACACGAAAATTAAAACCTAATTTTAGATAATAGACCAGCCGAGATCCTCCTGAGATATTTTTAATGGTGACACAAATTAGTCCCTCCGGAGACGGTGAAACGTCTTTACTTAGTCGTGATGACAGGTAGAAAATCCCCGTGAGTGTCGGATATTTCCGAAATGCGAGATGGTGAGAAAGATGGAGACAGAAAGGTACAACCATATCGTCGATTAACGATGAGATCATTCGGATGGAAGATAACCTCTCACCGATTATCCAAATAAATTCGAGAAACTGAACTTCAGGCTGGAATAAATCATAATTTGAATGGATTAATATTGATGGGTTGACTGAACATTTTTTGAATCGGAATTTTCCGAAATTTTTCATCAGCTCTTGGCATTTAGCATTGGAACATACATTGAAAGATACCTACTCCATCTTTGAGGTTTCTTCGTTATTCGGAATTGTGAGGTGTATCAAGGTTTTCTCTCATTGGACCTCTCATTGTCGTCCAATGAGAGAGCGCTATTGGTGGTCATACCGAGCACTGATATTAACAACTTCATAGGAAAAGTGGTCTGATATCACTTCATTTTGTTCATTGTGTGATCTCTATTGGATTTCCAGATGCCAAATACAAAACTCATGCTAGATCTCAATTCATGGTATCGACGTGTCAGCTTGCACCAATGGCTTCATTAGATGATATACAAGGTGTTTCCTAATTGAATGACAATATCAGATGGGGTGATTTTTGGGCCCGTTCCAAGATGAATTCTCCACATGAACGTCTCAACTTTTGAGATACAGGGTGGCAAAGTTTCCAAAAATAAATGGTTTTCTGTAATACCACTCTAGATATTCTGATACAATCTGCCATACATGTACACTATGTATCAAGAAGCATTATTGAGTGTTCCACATTTTTCTTCATTTCCACCAGTGGCGCTCGTACCGAATTTCACCTGCCTATTTTGGAAGTCATTGATGGTACGCAACTGATTTCTCTCAAAATGCATGTTCATTACAATATCGTTGATTTTTGACAATATCACCAAATTTGATCTGAATATCATGATATGAGTGTCATCACAAATATGAATGAAAAACTAATTATGTTTGAAAACTTTGCCACCTTATGTAACTCAAAAGTCAAGACGTCATATTCACATGAAATTCTCAATTTAAAATGGGCCTGAAAATCACCCCCTCAAATATTTTGAAACACCCAGTATGAGCTTTGGAAGAGAAGGCGGTATGGAGTGTTCCCCAGAGCTATATGGACTGGGCAGGAGGTCACATCCAACAGATCGTTTGATCTGGAACAAAACCAAAGTTGCTGTCAAGACTCATCCTCATAGTAGAACACCATCGATAAAAAGAATCCATACTGTCGCGTTCATTCCTTTGAAATGTGGCAAACGCGATCACCACCTACATCCCCTGAGGCATGAGCCAGAAAAAACAAAGGTTCGAGTTGAATGAATCCACAAATGCTAACCTCTATTTTCAAATTTCCCATATTCGGAGAGAGTGGTGAGAGCTGTTCGACCACGTAGCTTTCGTGTCCTGATATCTAATTCTATCAATAATAAATATTCGGGTTTCAACAAAATCTATAGTTACAAAAATGAAGTCATAGTACTTTTCATGAAGTTACCTGGGTAGATTTCTCTCACTTTATGAACTCTACAACAAGTGTAGTTTCTGAAAACCACTAGGAAATAGGAAAATGGAAAAAAAATTCTTGGGAGTTTCATGTTTTCCGAAGACATCAGCTGAGTATAGTGGTCAGTCCTGAATTATTCAATGATTGAAAGCAAAATTGTGTAATTTTGTCTCGATACGCATTCAAAAAAATTCTCCTTGAACCCGAACAAGCACTCAACATGATTGTATGGAAATCTGAGTAATTGGAAACTATGAATGCATTCATTCCGGGTTTTTCCATACTAACTAGGAACAGTGTGTCATATACTTGCTATGTTTCTCATTGATCTTTTTTTACCCTGTTTGTGATTCTAATTTCAGAATCGTGATGAATGTAAGTATTATATTTCAGTCTCCCTCAATTATATTCGAACAGCTGACTTGGCTAAAAATATTTCAGTTTTTGCAATAATTGTGCACCAAAATACGTTCATGAACATTAAGCAAACAAACCGAAGTTTTTTGAAAAGTTCTCTGTATTTATTTTGACTATTCTAGTGGAACATAATGCAGTTTTTTTAACTGTTGAACATTTATTATTCCACTGTTTTCGAATACATATAAATGGCTGAACGTGATTTATATATGCGTTTTTTAATCACTGTCGGAGTTACATATAAGTACGAGCAATGAGGTTATTGTACTGGTAAACTGGTTATGAGCGTGGGTTATGAAATATAACCAACCCACTTTCGGAAGAATCAGTGTAATATGGAAATGAAAATGGAGTAAAAAATTCAAAGTGGAACATCTCAGTGTTCTCATTGAACATTGTCCGATTCCATTATCTTCAATTCATTCCACATACCTTTCCGATGAACAAATTCATCGCAGAATTCAAGAAAATTATTCTAGACAGTCATAGAAATGACATATTTTCTCCATCAACAGAAAATGAAATATATTTTCTTCAACAGCATGTCCTTCAATGAATATAACACATGCATTTTATCGTACGATGTACGGAAATTGTTCTTTGAAATCTCCAACGTATATTGTTTTATGTTATTGTGATATTTTGAATGTATCGAAATGGATATCACCCACTCATCTACAACTCAATCTTTGATAGTATCAAACCATAATATATCATGAATATGATATCATGTGTGTAACATGACCTTTAGAAAGTATATCTTGAAGATACTCTAGTGAACTCTTTGCCTGTTTGCATCTGTATGACAATCATCATATATCTAATAATAATTATATATGGATAACAACAACATGGAAACGGACGCCAGAAAAACAAATGACAGCGGTTCGCAGCTTATGTATGCGCATGGACCCGTCCAAAAAGAGAAGCATAAGAAGCTATGAAACCACGCATGCGCATATTTCTGTTGCGATCGCGGTGGCGTTAATTTGTTTCGGCTTTCCTATCGCATGCAGAAAACAATGGTTGATATCCATATGGCATAGACAATCAGAAATGAATTGATAGAGAGATCAACATTCTGAAAAAGATACAGTAATTCATGCAATTTTCATTTCATATACTAATATGTTGTTGGAAAAGTTTCAAAGTGATGGGTCTTTTTGAGCATTTAGCGCTATCAAACCCATATAGCACTGGACGGCCCGAGGACGTCACTCTCTGGTCTGAACATCCAGGATCTGCATTCGACGTTTTGAGGACGTCCATGAAAGGTCATTCTGAGAACGTATATCATACGGACATTTCTTGGACATTGTCTTTGTGTTCCCGAAGACCTACCTAATTTCGATCTACCAAGAATCATTCATCAATAGAACGGCAAAGTAGCGAAATTCTTCGCCTAGTGGCGCCTTCCCCAACATGTCCATGCGACGTTGGCCGACCGGAAATAGACGTCCTTTAAACGTCCTGATGGTCCATAGCGGACATTTTAAAAACGTCTCTTTGCCACTACGAGCGATTCCTAGTAGACGAACCAGATAAGCTCAGGTTGGTCACCCTTTTACTGTCTCTTAGGCTCGAGACCTGTCGATACCTTCTATACCAAGGATCATTCATTGATAGAACGGCGAAATTGTGGAATTGCCTGCTCAGTGAAGTATTTCCCGATGCTTACAACCTCCAAAACCTTGGAAAGTCTCCAACACCTTCCTTCTATTCCAAAATTCCATCGATGGCTGACACGATGTTCTTCGAACATTATAGGTTTCCCTTCCGTGCTGTCAATAGATAAAAAAAACGTACCTACTTGTACTGACTGTGGAGCGAGGAGGAGAGAACAAATCTGTAATACCAATTTCTATGAATTAAAAGTCCGGCACGTCTCTCGGATGAATGTGAAATCTGAATGATATATTTATGAAATCTGAATGATATACATATAGATTTATTTCCCAGTCGACACTGAATTTCTTCAAAATCGCATTCTGAGGAATTTTCCCACACATCGGAATGGACCGCTACTGCGTTCTGAAGCTCTTTCGGAAATGTTAATGACTTGATTGTTTTCGATAATGAGCGATTTTCGGGTCGACTGATCTTTGAATTAGATCTTCGTGAACCAGTCTAATGATCTCGAAGTTTTGTTTGTTTTCAATGAATACCGAAATAGTTTCTCATCTGCCTATCTGTATCACGCACAGGTAGGTCGGAACAGAACAGCCCACCTGGTGAAGTCGACGAATAATTTTGCTGAACGTTCTGGCAAATATCAATTGAAAGTTCAGAGATGAAAATAATTTTTCTGGGAAGATGAAGTCATTATTTACATCGCGAACCAGCATGGGAGCGTATAGAAGGTGGTTCAGAAAATAGTTGACGAAATAATGAAATAGTTATTTGAATATATTCTCATTATATCTTGAAACAGAATCAAAATTATACCATGAATTCTCCTAGCCCAATACAAATACATATCCCTATTATTTCCCTATCATTTTATTGGACTATAGTAAGGCCTTCGACTGCGTTGATCACCACTTGCTCTGCAAAGAAATGCCATACTTCGGCTTTTCATATGAATCTATGAGTCTACTAAAAAGCTACTTGAGTGATCGCAGACAATGTTTAATTCCAGATGATCGTAAGTCGGACCCTTACCTGTTAGATATGGAGTACCTCAAGGTTCTATTTTAGGAACACTGCTTTTTTCAGTATATATTTCTGATTTTCACAAATTCTCTAGTCATTGTAAAATATATCATTATGCCGACGACACACAGCTCATTTATAATATTTATAATTTTGTTTTCGATGAGTATGAAGATGCATGTCACAAAATTAACACCGACTTATATTCACTTTTCGATATCTCTGTTGAGCATAACTTGAACTTGAATGTCAATAAAACACCTTTCACCTTTTTCACCCCAAGAGTAAGAGATTAGCAGCCTCACAAATGATGAACATCTGTATGAATAATGAGATGCTACCGATCTTGAATGGATGCAAAAATCTTGGGCTGTGGTTTGACTCTGATTTGAGGTTCAGTAAACATGTTCGCTCGTTATGTAAAAGTTTCTACGGTACTCTCAAGAAACTATTTTCTCAGCGCGACATTCTACCTAAATAGACCAAAATAAAACTTTGCGAAACTCTAATTTTATCCAAGATTGCGTATTGTGATTCTGTTTATGGCCCTGCTTTACTTGCCTCTGACGCGAACAAACTTCAAATGATACAAAATTCTTGTGTTCGTTTTTGTACAGGATTGCGCAAGTTTGACAGGGTCAGCAGTCACACTCACGAAATCGGTTGGTTGCAATTAGATAAGACACGTGACTCACATTCTCTCTGCTTCATCCACAAGGTTCTAAAAACAAGAACCCCTAAATATTTGAACCAAAAATTAGTGCTATCAGTAAGTAATAGAGTGAACACTAGAAAAGAGACGTACTCATCTTACCTAAGCATTCCACGGCATATTTCACCCGCAACTTCTCCTATCGTACTTGTAAGTTGTATAATGATCTGGATTCAAATTTCCGTCATTATACATTATTCAATTTCGAAAAAAAAACTAAAAGAGCTTTTTTTCAGAAACTGCACGGATAATTTAATAATACTGATATGTCCCACGTTTCTCGGCTTACTGATTCTTACAATAATAACCACGATGTAGTAGATATTCACATGTATTTACATCAATCAAAATGAGTTTGTTTTTTTTTTTCTTCTTCTTTTTATTTTCCTATGTTTTATTTCTCTTCTGGTAAAGTTTGAAAACAGCTCAAGCTGACACTTCACCATTTCATCATAAATATTTTTCTTTTAATTCAATGTATGCTTAGTTGATTGTGGTGAATAAAGACATTCTTAAGCCTACACGGATTCTCATACATTTCTCACAGCTATGAAACTATTAGTTCATATTTGAAAATAAAGAGGTGGTGCGTGAATATGGCTACTGAAAATGTTATCACATTGCAAATGTAAAATATATATAAAATATAAATATAAATAAAATATAATTAGAGTTTTGTTTACAATTCTGTACATAGCAACTACGAAAATGGGCTGTTCATAATATTCTCCCTCACTTCAAAACGTGAACACTGTTCACTGTTCAACTGTGATTCTTAAATCACCAAAAATCAGTGTAAGAAAATATCATGATATCCATATAAATATCAGAATATATTTATTGAATATCCTATTCATCGGACATATTTATGTATAGGTATATTTGAAATTGCATCATCCATTCGTTAGAACAATGACCAATAAAAATCAGAATGATTTTATTTCCGTATCGTTTCAGAGGACCAAGTATATAAGTAGTAGGGATGATAACACATCAATATGAGACACAACATGATATACAATGTGAATTATTCAAAAAAGAAGTCATCATCATCGTTAACTGAGTAGATTTCCAGATCAAAGGAATGAAGATGACATAAAAATACCCAAACTCATGAGTTTTGAGTTTTACTGGAAATTCGTTGTGAAAAATATGTTAAAAAAAATATTCCTCCAGAGATATGATTTTGGTAAGCGAAAACAAATAAGAATATACACCTCAGTGCTATTTTTACTCTTTCTAGTTTTTACTCTTACTAGTTTCCACTTTTTACTACTAGTTGATCATTGAACATTTCAATGAAAAGTAATTTGAGCTTCGAATACTGACATAGTCGTGCAGTTATATTCTTCATGATATATATCGCGTCAAATTTCAATTTTTTAATGAATATCTATGATATGTATCTGATAATGGATAATATTATATAGATATATTTTGATATATCGTTGATATATATCCTTCAAACCCTGCCAAAAACGTTATCATTTTTGTATCATAACGGCCATTCGAAACAGGCGTTGTTATAGCTACAAACACAAGTAAATAATGCAATCTAACCTCTTTTGAATTTAGTAATTATTGATTTGGTATGGTTTTCCTTTTTGGAACGATCATTCCAAACGGTGAGATAATATTTTCTGTTACTTGACATACAGAAAACATCACGGATATTAGACGTTAAGGCACTCCTTGATATAAGTAATCTCTACTGTAATAACTCTCTGGATTAGATATTTTCTTATAGCTCTGGATTCCTCATTCAGTATCTTCTTTCATTATTCGATACAGTTTTTCACAAGGGACATGACATAAGACGTATAATATGAAGGATGTAAACACTAATGAAACAGAGGTAGTTATAATACACGAACAACGGTACAATTGCATTATGATCTGCGGGATATATAGGTAGGTATATTGACAAGGTAATGTAATGCAATATTCAAGGTACCTCTCTGAAATAGGTCGGTAAATCCAAACTCACCCCTCTATGAACAGAAATCTATTTTATTGTTCTAACTCCGCTACTCATGGAAGGAAGTAATGTTAAAGGAGTTGAAAGTATCAACATGAAATATGAGGGTAGTGAATTGGAGAATTTCGATGCCATACTGATGTTCTCGGAAATGAAACAAAAATCCACATAAATGTAATTAAATATTGACAGGATTCCGTGATATGGAGGCGACGCGTGTTCTTTTCAACTCCAATAAATATCATCGAATAAGTTTCTCCCTATCTCATGATGAAATAAACAAACATCACAACCCAATTAATACTGGAGCACGTCTTTGTGCAACAAACTAGTGATAAATATTTTGTCCCATGCAAATAACTTCGATTTTCCATAATGAAAATTCAAATCGCTCTTTTATGTATAACATTGAAATATTCCAAGTTTTTCATAGCTGTAGGATGCCTGCGAGCATTCTCACTCACATATCATTTGAATCTATTCAGTTCTTTATAGTACCTTGGGCATGCGTGAATAATCATTATATTATAATAATCGTCATCATTATTGCGATTACAGTACTTTCGTGTGCAGCAATTAGACAATTCAGCATTCTTTTGTTCAACGCATGTCTATATTTTAACGACTGTGAGAAAACATCGTCTTCATACTAATCGAAATGTGAATGAAAAACTTCACTCTCAGTATGAGACACGAGGCGATTCGAAAAATCATGATATATTCTTTCCAAATTACCAGTGTTATTGAATTTCTTGTCATTTCTTTCTTCATTTACATTCATTATTTTTTTTATTTCGACCGACTTGATGAATAATTATAATAATACATACTGTCTGTAAGTTCTTCGAGGAGGTGGTACATTCATTTTCCAGCTTTTCGTGTGATTTTCTCTCCTCGTTTCTAAAAAATAAAGTAGAAGTCATCAAAAATTATTTCAATATATTTTTAGTACGGACAGATTTTGTGATCTGCCCCAAAATGTCACTGCGCTTGAAATTAAACCATTAGATACCTAAAAGAGAAATTCTCTATTTGTCAGTGACACCTTGTTTTTGAAAAATTTGGAAATACAAATATATTTAATAAGACTAAAACCTCTACTTATCTTGGTGGACGTTGCGGGAACGAATCTGCTCCCGTTCTCAACAAAATTTTCCAATATGTTGTCGGTTTTGACACTGAAAAGTCCTTACTACAGATATATTGAGATAATATTTGATAACTTCTACTCTGAAATACAATAGTGGAATGAAACAATTATTGAGAAACAGATTGCCGTTCCAAAACATAGTTAGCAATCTGAATTATAGATATTTCCGTTATTGACATTATTTCTACTATGATGCTTATCTAGATTTTCATGAATTGCAACAATTTTTTATCAGACGAGAATTTTATCATTCGTCCTTCTTTTTCAAACTTGTTGATGATCTAGTTCATGCTTGCAATAGTTATTATTATAATTCTCCACCAATCAGATTCATGAATTCTCATAACATCATGTGTGATTCTGATCTCGATATTTTTGGCGGAAATTTCAAAACATAAAAAAAACTTACAGGCAAAATTCGTCAACATTTCAATAATATGGTAGGGTTGCCGAATGAGGCAGTTACCAACTTCTTGCTTGTTTGTTTTTCTCTTTTCAATTCAAATCTGGACTGCAGTACATTCTTCAATTTACATTCATAGTAAACATCGCATATTCTTTGTTTTGTGAAACCTCAAACGACCAGCATGTGTGATCCTATAATAGGATGAGCTTCCTGCTCATTTGTTTGGGGTGTCCCCAATATCTTGATAAATAAATGGATATGGGATCTCTGCACTTCAAAATTTATTCTGTGACACGAAGCTGTGACACTTTGTCGCAAAGTGCTCACAAACTCTCTTAGTTTGGAGAACTCTTTTTCGGCACAAATTACGATGATTCGCCTTCAATGATGCTTGCCTCTCGATTCCTGCTGTGCGTAATGAAGCCGCAGGCGTGCAGTCACACAATCCGTCGTTAATCAGCAGGACGCTGGCCCGGGGCCAAGGCCGCCCGAGATCAAGATCTCTCTCTTCTCGTGTAGTGAACAGTTGAACATCTGCAGGTGTGCGTCAAACGAGAAGTGAGGTGCACCCGATTCAGCAGTTTCATCCGAGAGACGCGAGTTTCATCTTTCTGTCGATCTCGAACGCAAAATGCATATAAAGTTACTGCTCAGTCGCCTGCGAAGAAGAAACAAGCTATCATAATGATACTGACGGTTTTTACTATCGAATACCGAGAAGTATTTTTCGTTGAATAAAATGAGAAGGCGAATATGATATACATTACTCTCCTAGAATTTGACGTCGACTTTCATGAGCCGAATGTCACGTGGAAGTGATGACGTTCTGAGAAACAGAATGAGTAGACATAATCAGAATTCATACTGAGAAACACTATCATCGTCACAAAAATTCAAATGGGCATTTTCAGTGATTTCCAGAAGAACTATTTCAGAAAATAGATTACCATCAAGTAACTCGTGCACGTTCTCTGAGTTTTTCATTCTCAATCATTGCTGGAACAATAAGGGGCAAAATGATTCACCGAATTCAAAGATGCCCTAGAAAGAAAGAGCCTTTTGTGACGACAGTGCGCGGGCGAATTTGATTGGAAACAAGATTGTGTGTTGTAGTTACCTGATTCTCCGTCGATATAACAAAACTCAACTGATCAATTCAAGAGGCGCTTCTTGGCGTTACAACAGACACTAGACTGTTGGCGTTTTGATATTTTCAATAACGCGTGTTCAATTCTGAATTATCTCTTGAAATCTCTCCAAATCAGGACAAAATAAATGGCTAGGTAAGACAAATATCATGACAAAAATATAGCGAATTTCATGAAACCTGCCTCGACACTGAATGAAACCTATTCAATGCGATTAAGGGAGGGTGATGCATCATGAAAATAAAGCTTCTTCCTGGGAAAGGGGACTGCAAGAAAATGTGTGTGGGTTGTGATAGATATTTGAACAAAATTCTCATTTTTTTTCTGTGTATGCTATCAATGCTGGTGTAGCTTGAGAGACCTTACCAAACTGCAGGTAAGGCTAGTAAGCAATCGAGTTCATTCATGAATGACCTATATACTATCAAAAATGGACTTCTTCTGGATTTTCCTGGCCAGCAATCTTTTTTCGGACTTCCTGGGCCGGTCTGAATCCAGCAATATTTCCCAACTTTCTTATAAAAATCTCTGACCCTTTCGAATTTTGGTAAGATGATGAGAATGGTTTGAGAGAGAAAAAAACACATCATCAAAACAGTTCAGTTAGGCGACCAGGGCTGGTTTGACTCCAGTCATATTTATTCTATTCAGAACCCCCTATGGCTTGATATATTTTGACAAACACTGGCCTCGAACGACCCTACGATCATACGATTAATTTTCTTGAGCCATCCTGATTCCCATACTCAAATATGGATGCGATAGAGATTATATGAGGAAGTTGAGAAATATTGAGGGAGTCAGACCGGAATCATTTTGATCATGTGAATTCTTCTTTGAAAACCATCCCCATCATCATACTGATATGTGAAGGTGGCAGTGTTTATAATAAGAAATTTGCGAAATATTGCTGGAGCCAAACCGGACCTGCACAGCCGGATAAATTTTTTTGATGATGGGTTTTTTTCTCTCGAACCATCCTTATCATCATATTGGAATGTGACGGTGTCAGAGTCCATAATGAGAAAGTTGAGAAACATCACTGGAGTCAGACCGGCACTGGACGCCCGGATAAAGATTGTTAGAAAAATCCGGAAGAAGTCTATTTCTGATAACATTTCGTTTTCCACATATCGTTCGAAACTTTTGAGCGGTGAAGTATCATGAAGTTTTTGGGAAATTAACTTTACTATGTGAACTATTTTGCAATATCGAATGAAGTTATTATAAAGGAACACGCATTTGACGTTTCCTCTAGAAAACCAACGAAATGATTCAGATTCCGAAAAGGAACCACCGTGAATATTTCAGAAAATCAATTTGTGAGAAATGAGATTGTTTAATAATAAGATATCCAGGTTATACCCTTCAAGTCGTCAGCACAATGATTGATTCGAGTCTTGACAGTTTCATTCACAGGTATATTCGGTGAACAGCGCCTGTTCACAGAAAAAAAAATGTGAATGGGTCATGTATTTGGAAGGAGACAATATTTCAATATGGCTTTGGTTATCGAACTGATTGCTCAAACTCACACATCACCCTGATTGGTATGTATGTGAAAGTCATTTTTATGCAATTCGAAATTGAGGTCCCATTGTGTTACGGCATGAAATAGTGTGGTTAGGGCGTTCATTCTCAGGAAATATATTGACTTCTGGTACGGGGTGGTCATGATGACCGAAGCACTGTTGTAATTCCAAAGTATTTCAAGATACAATTTTCAAATTCAGAGGAGTGATATGACAACTTCTGATTCTTGAATTGGTCAAAATGTATTTTTTTACATTTTTGTTTTCAGGGTATTCTACAGATTGAAATCAATATTCACCTTTCATCAGAAGTGGAAAAGGTATTGCAACAAACCGAAAGGTTCGTGAGTAATTCCTGTTTACAAATTATCGTGCATTCACATTGCTTGATCATTGATTGATCTTGCTAGTCATAATGAGGGCCGTGAACTATTAAGTATATGTAATGAACAGATTATTCATACAAAACTTCTGTCCAACAATTATGGAATTTTTTCTAAGTACTCTTTATTTTTCCGTAACGCACAATCTGAGCATTTTTCAAGGAGAACTAATATTTACCAATCGCTTCGATTCTTATATTAATTCACGAGTTTATACATACAAGGTGTCCCTGAAAGATAGCGACAAACTACAAGGGGTGATAGGGGACATCAAAACAAGCATTGTTATTCAAATACAAAAGCATCCTCAGTAGACCTGAAAAGTGAAAATCATTAGCAACTCCTTAGTATCTTTCAAGATATTCTCTAGAAATTACCGTCGAGAGTCACTCTCGAGAAGAATTCAAAAATGACAATGACAATCCAATGAAATCAGAAATCATCACCAATTTCAAGTCACCGAGTCAACTCAAGGGGATGTGGACAGAAATTGAGACATTAATGGGTGATATTCGAGCGGAGTTCTTCAGTGTGAATAAAAAAAATGTTTGTTCACCTTACTTTTCTTTCGTCGAGTATCAACTCAAACGGTGTTGGGTGTTGGGTAAAAACGAGAAGGACGTCTCAAGGCCCCGAGAGACAAAGCCATATGTCCCATTAACACGAATTTATACCACATGGACATGATGCATCCGATACTTCCTTTTTCGCCAAATTCGGGTCAGACCAAATGGTTACATAACGAGTAGGTGTCGGAGCAGGCAGCGTGCTTGAAGGTCGCAGGCACGATACCAAACGTACAGGGTCATGCAATTCATGATTCTCAAAATACTAGCATCCTCGGCAAATTGAAAGAGAAAACAATAGAAAATCAATGTAGGAACCAGTAGGAGATATATCGATAGGTTTACGGGAAATGACGTTCTACGTGGGTAGAACTCCACTGATGAGGAGCAGAAAGTGAGCCGAAAGGAAAGCCATGAGTGTAGTTAGATATTTTATCAATAATTCTCACTTCGTCATGCAGCTCATTACATTTTGGAAATGTTCCAGAGTAGTTCATGAAAGATAAGATGCCGGTAATCTCTTCTTTGATATCTGGATTCTCCATACCACAGAATTCTGTATATTCATGAAGAAAGTATGCTTCGAAATCTCGCTAACGTCTCGACTTCTTTGTTATTGGCTCTTAGCCGACAATTTTCCAACGAAATTTTGCCACGAAATTCAATTATTGTACTCTTGTTGGACCATCCAGAGGGAAACCTGGTAGTTTGTGAGTTCACTCTTCCAGTTTTGATACATATATACTATCAGGTGTTCTGTTGTCTCCACATGTCAGTATTTATCAGCAGGCTGCTGCAGTCTCCCAATTACTCCCCACCTTCTTACTAGGAGATGAAATTATGAGTATCTCAAGCCATTGTTCTAATCAAGGTTTGGAGAAGAGTACTCTATTCTGGTGGCTGTTTTTCCGCAATCAATTAGTCCCTGATGAGCTCTATATCTAGTTAGCTGAGATAAGGTCGCTATGTGATCCTATTGTGCAAAATTCCATCAACAATGCGGCTGATTCAAATTCTGTCAGCACTTGTTAAACGGAGATTGAATACAAACATCGGCAATTGAGTGGATTCAACAGCTTGGTTGAGTATTGTTTCAGATTCTGCACGAAAACATTCACTTGTTCGTATTCAGATGAGGTCATTTCGATGGATGGATCATCCTCTATAAGCGGATCGTATTCTTCATGAGATTATTGGGTCCACCGTGGGTCAAACTTGGTCGGGTCGATAACCCCACGGAACTTCGATGGTATCCAGGTGCGCTGCAGTAACAAGAGAAAAATCAAGGATTCATCCATGATGTTCCGTTGGATATAGGGAAGCCTGTTGATTTTTTGTGATTGAAAAAGACGTAGAGTAATGATGAAGGATACAACTTTTGCCTACAGATCGATGACCGTCTTTCATCTTATTTCACAGGCAGAAGCTGTTTCCTCGTTATATTTTCTCATATTTCATAGAAAAATCAAGGATTCATCCATGATGTTCCGTTGGATATAGGAAAACCTGTTGATTTTTTGTGATTGAAAAAGACGCAGAGTAATGATGAAGGATACAACTTTTGCCTACAGATCGATGACCGTCTTTCATCTTATTTCACAGGCAGAAGCTGTTTCCTTGTTATATTTTCTCATATTTCATCCACATAATACCTATTCAATTTTTCGTTATACGAGAAGAATATTATCGTTCAAGGTTAGTGTTTGATGTTTGAACATCAATATTATCATAATATTTTCATCAACTTTTCGATAAGTTTATTGTAACAAATAGGTGACGACAGTAGAAAGTAGAAGTAGTTCAAAGTGAAATTCATCTATTCATTCATTTATCCATTCATTTTTCCATTCATTTATTCATTTATTCACTCATTCCACTATTCATTCATTCACATACAATATGCATGTTACAATATACTAATCGAAAAGTTGATGAAAATATTATCATTCAAGGTTATTGTTTCATGTTTCAACATCAATATTGTATTATATTGTATTTATTGTAACAAATAAGTGACGACAGTAGAATATATATATATATATATATATATATATATATATATATATATGAATCAGTGAATTTCTATTATTGGCTTGTCCAAGCATGTTTGCAATAAACGCGCGGGAAGTTGCGGTTGTTATACTGAACATTAAAGGGAATCTAGTTCCGCAGGTAGATACACTGAAAGATATCAAAGCTGAGATGTCTGAACAATTCTCTGACAAACTCTGACTTGGGCCCTTATAATGAAAAATGTTCCAAAAATGTCACGTCTGATGATCCGACTATTTCATTTCATGAGAACTTCTCATTAAATTCTTTTGGAGGATAAATATATATTTCACCAATGCCCAGTACATGAACCATAGGATCGGATACCATGACGAATACCAGAATGATATACGATTTGAGAATGATAAGCCATTTCTGTTGGAGTTGACTTCCTGAGAATATAATCACAGTATGAAATACTGCTCCTGAAATGTCAGATAATAACTCCAGAACATCGCAAATACCTTCAAAATATCTTGATGAATTGAATTAGGTACTTGGTTTTCCAGCTCATTTTCGATGTGCATTATAGCAGCATTCACATTGAAATTTGCTCTAACACAGCTTCGAGCTACTCTCATCTCACTAATAACAGGTTCTCGTATCTCATTACTCCGAATTACCAGGCATTAGCTTTGAAATTACCTATATTACAGACTCCTTGGGGCCTTAGTTCCCGCAGGGACTGGCTGGCATCCATTCTACAAATGAAGTACAGATTCGTGTAACCATCTCACAATGAGCTTCACTTCCGAAATGAATTAGAGAGGCGTATTCTCGAGCTTTATTGTTATATGAGATTTCACATTCGGTTGATCTTTTCATAAACCAGATATTCCATCAGTCACACTGAAAATGAAAAATCACAAGTCATCAGAACTCCTCTCTTCTTTGAATTAACCTAATAATGACTGCAATTCATCCTGCTGGAATCGAATAAAGCCTTGTTTTGATGAAATATTATCATTTGCTTTCGAGGAACGTTTCGCTTTGATTCCGTTATGATATCAAATCATCTGAAATCATTCACTGTGTTCATGAAGTACCTCCCTCCTAGATAACTCTCAAATGGAACAGAATTTCTTTATTTTTTTAAGCTTCAATGCCATAGATGGCTATTACCGAGCTCTTGTGAGAACTTCAACTCCCTCTTTGCCCCTAGTACAGAATTCCTCTATCCATCGAAGTGGCAGATCTGGAAAAAAAATCTGATTACAAAGAAGGTGCCTCGTTTCGCGAGTACCTCAAATATCCAGCATTGAGCCTCAACAAGATAGAGAAGATATCCGCTATGGCATTTTCAAGATGAATATTTTGATTTCTCCGTTAAAATATACCTACTTCATGAACTATTATTGCTGCAGGAAAAGGATGAGAAAGAAATCCTAACACATCGAAAGATTCCACCCAAAGAACCATGACTAACTTCTCAGTTCCTCATTTTTTGTTCGATGATAGCCTGTTCCAAAATAAAATCTCGCTTTTCTTACCATTGTTTCAGCATTTGGTATGGAAAAAATTTCCCGTGCAAGTTTGGTTTGAAGGCAAGGATTTGAGAATTGAGTTCGTGAAAAGAGTTGATTGTTTCTCTATGAGTAATAATTCATTTACCATCATATAAGTTTTCTGCAATTTCTTACCCCAAAAATCATTCGTCGTAGTACCCTGGAAGTTTAGATGCAAAGTGCAGGTTTCATTCATTGGTGCCTTTTTATTGGGAGAGAATCACCATCACCAAAACGGTCATTTTTGGTGCATGATTACACTATGTTCGTTGCTGAAATGTACAGCAATAATTCAAAATTCACTGTTTGAATCTAGTATTGCACTCGATTGGGAGGAGGTGTTAGAGTAGTGCAGGAGTTTGTGAGGTCAGATAATCATCAGCTACCTATTATTGTCCATTGTTTTGTTATCTTCAGTTCTGTATATTTGGATGCAAAATGAAATATCCTGCCAAACGTGCTGTTGCAGTTGGATCTAAGGATAGACTCTCCATCTGGATATTGATTCCAGTGATATATGATTCCTTCGTATGAATCATATATCACTGATGTTGAGGCTGATACGACTAATATACTGATAGTAGATACTCATCAGATGAATTTAACATCGATCTATCGATTCTCAAGCTTGGGGAAGCTTGTTAGATATCAACATCACTGTCGATCTTGGAAATTATGTATCTTTCAGGATATTTCACTCCCTGCGAGACGTTTCATACATACTCTTGGGTAACGGCCATGTATTCACGTGTGTACTCTTCTATTTCTCCTCATTTCTTATTCCACTATTCTATTCATTCTCTTTTCATTGCGGAGGGTTCATTATTCACGCACTATCGGCAGGAACGTATCGGTGTTCTGGCTCTGATGTTTCCTGCAAGAACTTCTTGTCGGCTCTCGTTACTCTATCACAATCACGTGTGTCATAATAGAAGGCACGGCACACCCAGATGGTCGCTCGACTTTGCTGCGCCTGTATCTGCACACCTGTTACTTTAAATCATCGTAGGCTAATAGCAATTGTAACGTTTGAGAGGATCGAATCATTGTGCTGTTATTAATGTTGAACAGTCGACATCCTCATTGCTCCTTTTGTTCCTGCCGTTTCCTTGCAAGTTCGTACATGCATGCAATGGAAACTTTCCACCACGTGAGAATGAATTTTGCAGGACTTTTGTACTCTTTCAACAACAGAGAATGAATTCCTCATGGGTATGTTCGATAATTGATAGTGATTGGAACAGTTATACGTGATGGATTTCCTGCAGAGAATTCACATACAAGAACTGCGAACATGAACTGTCAGAAAATGCCAAACATCAACAGCTCGACTGAAAGAGAAGTTTTCCTCATCCACTATTAGAATTAAAGAACTATTCCATGACAGATGAGATAGAGCATAAGAACAGTATAAAGGAAAGATAAAATGACGAATCGAAATTAGGTGAACATATCCTCACTGAAAATGGACAACATAAGGCCTATTGGAGTAATATCAAGATCATAGGAAAAGAAGACAATAACCAAAAACGAAATTTCAAAGAATCTGGTTGCATTCTTCTGAAAGGCGACAGTAATATTGCTTCGTGTTCACTTGATATAGATAAAACTTGGTATCCACTACCAGAATTTCAACTTTTCAGTGTCAAAATAACCCAACATTGAAAAACCATATACTAATTGTGTTGAAAACGGGAGCAGATTCGTTCTCGAAACGTCTACTGAGATGAGTAGAAGTTTTGTTTTCATTAAAAATTCATTTGTATTTTGGAGGTTTATGAGTACCTCCGATTCATATTATGATCGAATCGAACATCATGCCAATATTTTCATTCCTGACAAAAACTGACTTGAAACATCAATCAATAATACTATAACAAAAACCTAATAGATACTAGGTATTTGTGAAGTATGAATGCCAACTATGTACTAGGTGTCAGCAAGTGCATGGTCACTACAGTATTTCCAAAATTTTCATTAGGTATTAGGTATTATTGATGAATTTCATCACAGGATACTTAAAAGTTCAGTATATACTTCCACTTATATCATTTCATTAGGATGAATTGGGTAGATTATAATGATTATGAAGAAGTGTTTCGCCATACATAATCAAGTTCTAGGTTTCTTAACTCATTTGTTAGGTAACTAGTGAGTGTTGAATGTTATATAAATATCATAATTGTTTTGTGGCTTATTTTCGTATTTGTCCGATATTCTTGCTCATCTATTCAATCGATACTCTATATTTTATATTTATATCCTTCATCTTTTCGACTCATATTTGGACAAAATGGTTCTCTCTACTGGTTACTTTCTCACGCTTTGTCAATAGGAAGAGTATTCTTAGACAAAAAAGCCCAGTTTCGATTGATTGATTGATCGATTTCCATCTTGCTGATACTTCATGCTGTGCTCTATCAGCTCGAGTAGCACGTGCCTCGAAGTATAGAGTAACGAACTACTATTCCAGTGTCACTTCTGCAAAAACTACATCTTACTGTTATTGTCATCATTAAGACATTATTCTTTTCACGTACAATCGACGTTGCCCTCTTAAGGTTCCATGGTATTTTATTGAATCGGTTTTTATCGATTTGAATTTAATGTGAAATAGGGCTATAAACATCAGCTTCTTCGGAACTTTTAGATTATTGAATGAAAAACGTGTCGCTCTCCTCATGCCGTACTCCTCCAAGGATGATTGCTGTACGTGAATTGAATTTCTTGAAGTGGCGTGCGCATTTTCTTTTTCATTGGTACAACGTCAGACGCTTTTGCTGAAATCAAAATCGAAAGCTATGAAAGCTCATGAATGAATTACCCGTGCCAGTGGTATTATTATATACCTACCATTATTATATTATATCATTGTATATTTTATCTACGCGAGTGCCATCCACAATATCAGTGTTCAACAGCCAGTTTCAGTCTGATGAAGGTGTTATAAAGACATCTGCTGCCGGACAAGTCAATTTTCGTGCATATCGATGAGATTATATTTAGTGTATTATATGCAGTTATTCGGGTAGATAATGAGATCTATCATGCCAACACCATCTGATGATAATTCTCTGTAGGTTTCTGAAAGGAAATTGAGTTTCACATAGAATATTTCGCGCTATCGGCTGCCACGTACAGATAATCTACTTTCGTATCTGAATTTGACTCAAGGAGAGTCTCCAATTCGTCAGTGAACCAAGAGTGATTGATGAGGTCTTCGATGGGGAACATATCCACCATTGTCCACCATTTTCAAGTTCGTTATTGAAGATACGAAAAAAATGATTTGAATTAACGAACTGTAGGTATATTTTCAACACGTACAGAAAAAACTGAAATATAGAGGGACGCGATGTTTTTTCATCTCCAATAGCAACAAAGTAACCAATGGTGGAAACTTAATTCGGATAATTCTGTATAATGCTTCCTCACGTGTCCGTATCGACGGCCTTGTGATTTGTATTGAGATTGATGAAGAATCATCATATATCATGGTCAAAAACAATGTATTCTCTCATAACTAGAACAAAGAATGAAGAAATCGTTCTGAACTATAATAAGGAAGCTTGATTTGTCTAGGTATGACGCTATTCTATCTGGTGTTCAATTGATCATGTTCAAATTTATCAAGATCTATCATTTATGTGTAACTTGATATTCAAAGAGATCTGATTTCATCAGATATATTCAGAATAAAGTGACGTATCAAACCAAGCACGCATTATCATTTGATGAAGAGATACCATTTATTAAGAGCGTTCACTATGGAGTAAGCTTTTTATAGGTTCATAAGAATCATGATAGAAGTGGCAAGTAGATCGACGTAATTATTCGTATTGAAAGTATTATTTAATTATTCAATTGGGCAATTCAAGCTTCCCTTTATGTTTTGTAGACAACACGAAAAGAGAACCTTTGATGTTCGAGGAGAACCGTGTAGGCCAGCGGTGGATTGTTCGAGGAGGAAGATGGTGCAGGCATTTTCTTCAGAAAGCTTCGAATGAGGAAATGATCGATGAGATTTTTGTTGAGCGCCGACCATAGAAATATCAATGAAACAAGGAGAGATCACCTACATATCTGAGATGTTCTGAGAGGTTGATTAGTTCGTAACTTTAGTATCACCGAATAAGCGAATAGCTCTCTTCTGAATTGAATCTAAGAGCTGCAGCTTATGCTTGGGAGCTGACCTCTGAACATGTGAAAAGTACTACAGAACAGATCTATTTGTAGCTAGGATGTGGAGCACCTCTTTGCATAGAACAAAAAGCCAAATTCTTGTAAAAAATGTCCTCGCAAGGAGCTCAGATGATCGAGCATGGATATTGACGACTTCATAGTACAGTAACAGTAGTACCTGACATGAGGACAGTGTGATAGTGTGTATTATACTTCCCTAGTGTGGATATATCTATGCTCGAGTTCTTTTCTTGCTGAAAACTTCACTAAGTTCTGAAAGCTATGGACTGGTCTGGAGATCAGATCCAGTGGAACACGAGCATCGATAGCCATTGTATCATATGGAACTGCATCTATCACTACAAAAAAGTGATCTATCTATGAGGAAACTCGATAGTTATTTAAAGTCTCCATGTGGCGGAAAACCAAAGAAGTATTTTCAGCTAGAAGGCCTTCTGCTATTCAAGCTGTCGAACTCCGTCAAGAACATGATTTCCATATTTCTGTATTCACGCCTGTTACATATGTGAAAAGATCTCCTGGTTGTCTCTGATGACGAAAGCCATAGTGCTGATCGTTCACGATTTCAGAGCTCTTTAGATATCTGATGTTCTCGATGATGGGTGCTTTCTCCATTACTTCATAGAACACAGGTTTCAGTCCAAACTGGAAAACTGTCCACATCATATACGATTCATTGTAAGTACTATAGGTTGAACAACACTGGTGGGTTGTAGTACAACAAAATCAAGCCAATAACATGTCATAGCTGTTACAGTTGTGGAGATAGTCCGTGAAAACACTCGAATTTGCTCACCCTGTACAATGTGCCAACGAACATTTCCAGATAATTTCACTTCATTAACGACAAGAGATATAATGAAGTGGAAATCCAATGAGATGAGTTTCTGAAGAACTGAAATATAAACTCATTTATAAAAAACAGTTTTCAAGAATACCATTCCATCAAAGATTCACTTCCTCAAGCATCAATGATCAATGATGAGTCGATGAATTCATTAGAAAGCAACAACTTTCAATGAGAACATTTTTTACTGAATGGCTCTTGACTCGTATTGCCACATCTCTCAACACTAAATCATCTCCGAACACGTTGTGTTGTCAGGCATCCAAAAAATTGCAAAAACTATCGAAAGCATGTTTTTGTAGGTAACGTAGCTTGTCATGACTGCACAACCTGTTGTTCCTTCAAACATCTGTTGAACTGGCCAACCACTCGAGAACGTGTTTTTATTTTTTTTGGTTTCACGAGATTTCCAGCTGCCAATCAGAAGTGCATCAATTATTATACACTCATATGGAGTGTTTCCAAATCAGTGTTTGTATACTTTCCATAAACGTATAAATGAATAGTCAAGTTCAGAGTTATTATGTATTGGTCCAACAATTATCATTAAGAAGAACATTATTATCTTGCATCGACTACCACTCAGAAATTACTCTGATTCGATTCTATGAAATATCCATACAGTGCATACATATATTATGATGAATGAGTAAGTATATAGATTTCCTCCCAAATTAACAATAGAGGGACAGGTACTGATTGTGGGAAAACATTGAGAACTGCAACATGAATCGAATCACAGATGCAATGGGATCTGATTGAGACCTATTTTCACTAAGGAATTGTATCATCTTTGAAGATTCAGATAATTTGGGTGAGAAAAAAAAAACGAAAACCTGAAAATGTATGAATATGTATCAATATAGACAGACAACTATAACTATTCACTACTATCATCACTATTTCGGAATGCTGGCTGATATTCATCAACTCTCCTAGTAACAGTCTGTTCACGTAATAAGGTGAATGAATATGTTTTGATTTCAGAAATTGATCATATAGCAATTCAGAGTTGTTGAGAAAATTCTTCGATTGCATGGAATCAAATTAATCAAATTAATCCATCGATCACGATGTTGAAGAGGATGTCTGAATTTCTGTCCATACGTATTCATTCCTTGGAATACTGAGCTCGAAATACATTTCATTGACTTCCTCAATTTTTTCCACTCTCTGAAGTTGTTGATTTTGAATTCTTCGAATATTGAACCGCGATGAAACCTAATATAAATGTCTTCATTCCCATTCATAAGTTGGAATTCTTCGCTAAATTTTCCGCCTGGATCTTATCATTATGGGAGTCTTTCACGTAACTTTCATCATATCAAACATTGATAATCAATCTTTCTTCTAGTAGTACACAATCCATACACTCAGACAATATAATACTCATAACCTTATGAAATTGAATATTGTGTCGTCACCGTGAATCATGTAAATTATGAATTTGCTGTTCACGCATCCAAAGAATCATACCTAATTCATAATCAATACTCAATTCATAGGAGTTTTCATGAGCATGGTCTGAGATATAAGATTTCTCAAATTTGTACAGATTGTATAATCCAAAGATCATAAGTTGCGGATCTAGCTGGAAAACTTCCAATTCACATTTAGTGACCATCGTAATGAGAGCACCACAAAAAGAAACTGCGGTATCATATCAGGAGGTCTCAGTATTTTCTACATTCGATATCCTTCTAATAGAATTGGGGTTGGCAAACGTATCGAGCAATTCAGCAGAAATCTGAGTGTTTTTATAGCATTATTGGTTGAGTTTGATCACCTTCACTTCATTATTTCATTGTTTATGATTGTTTTCATACTTCCCTGGAGTCGAGATTGAACACTGAGACTATCCATGAAACTTTCGAGCTTTCAGTAGATTATAGAAGGAATGGATCGTTATAACAATCTGATGCTCTCGGAGAGCGTACTTTATCGACTTCTCAATTTTCAATGGGTATTCGGAATATTATCTGATTGACTGGTAGCATTATTGTTATTGTCAGAAATCTGAGGAAGTCCATCCTATACTTATATACCCATTAGAAAATATACATCAAGGAACATTCGCAAAAAAAATGTCAGTGCTATCCTATCTATTCATCACAAATAAAACTTCTAGTTATCGCCATTTGGGATTTCTGGTTACTCAAACATAATTTGGAAAATGATGCAAAACAAAGAAGCACATCCAAATTTAATAATTATTGTGGAATTTTTCGAACGGCTATTGGGTAGTCAATCCAGAATTTGACAAAAGAAGAATATTCACATCAGGAAACGAGTAGGATGGATTTTCATTATGAAATGCGACAGTTCATAATCATGAAATGAATGTTCATGGAGAAAGATTGGATGGAAAGATGATGATGAATATAGAATATGATTCGGAAAATACCTTTCGTGACACTATATTGATCTAGTGACACTATACAGTATGTCCAAGATAAGAATGAACAGCATAGGGATATCGGAAACGGTAAGAAAACAGAAAACAGTGAACAGAAAAACAGTTCAAGTAATCACTTAATCACATTTTGCGCGAGAAATGGTTCCGTGATGGTTGTGTGATACGTTGCTGTATTCACAATGAAAAATATAGTCATATACAGGGTCTACTTTAGTTTCGGCTCGTATAAAAATACAAAGTTGATGATGTTTTCTGAAAGACGAAACGTCGCAGGAGAATGCTGCAAATGTTATCGTGTAGTCCTCAAAAAGTAGCCTTGGCGAAGTACTATTCATTTTACATCTCCTTCGAAAATAAGGCTAGGAGAAAATAAAAATTCTCAAATATCGGTTTTTCTCGGATATCTCCGAAACTACTCGGAGTATCAAAATTTTTAAGAGGCATAATATTAGGCACATGAATGCGCTACTTTTGTCTAATTCATTGGACACCGTATCACTTACCGTTTCCGATATCTCCATGCAGTTCATTCTCATCTTGGACACAGTGTATATTGATTTGACGAATCGGATGAATAATAATTGATCCTCGCTCTATACAAACACTCTAAGGAGGTGGAATTTGCCTCATCCATCTGAAGTAATTGGAGAATATAGAATAGAATATAGGTCATACCTTGAGTAGGTATTCTTTCATGCATTCAGTGACAGTTCTCAGTGCAGAATTCGATGTTGAATCATCAGCATGAACAATGGATCATACCATATCGCGAAGCTTTAATTCGCTGAAATATCGTACTACATAGTACAACTTGCCCTGTGCCATGTTTCAGCTACTATCATAACTCCATTTCATATCGCTGTTCGGCCTATCGTAGGCTGATATTAATCCATTTTCTGTTGACTAGGTCATGAAAGATCTAATCTCGTCATCTCATGTATATCTGAGGCGGAGTGAAATTTGCCCAAGGTCCGTATTTAAATTTGTAGGTCGTAACAATGACATAAAAATGAGGTGCGCTCGAAAAGTGTGAACCTCCATGAAATTTTGCACCTTCGAATACGGTTGAGCGTTCTTCTCTTATCGAGAAGAAGATCGAAAACATGAATTATGTCAATAGAATAGACGTGCGGTTATTATGTGATTCCTTGTTGATCCTTCATACACCAAGGATTCTTGGGCTGCCTTTTTTCATCCATACGGTTGACGATGTTCTATGAAAAATCACGTCGGAACATTGGGATGAAAAAAAATCACTCCTCACATTCTGATGATTTTTTCTACTATTTGAAAAACATGAGATGTCAGAGTTGTACCCTAGTTTCTCACATTATTTTGAAACAATATTGACTAGGATACGTAGTACAACGATAGCTCGAATAAATTCACTCGACCTAAACTATTATTAATCATATAAAATGAAATATTCTTCGAAAGACGTCGATCGTCCTCTTTACATTCACACTTCTCACATATGTTCTATGTAACACGTTCATACATAGAGTGAACATTGTCTTTTTTCATGATTTTGATTTCATTGTTTGTAATTCAGAATTGTCTGCCAATTGTTTGGTCAATTTTTGTCGACCAAACCGGTAGATCAGAATTCCATCTGATAACCATATACAAGAATGATCTAGAATGAGTTCCTTTGAAATCATGCAGATACCCAGATTCAGATGCATTGATACTGACATTTCATAAATATAATAGACTTCCACTCTCATGTCGGATGCGATGGCGATGCAAAAATGACAAGATTTGTAGAAAGTGATTTCGTTGAGTTACTGTTTAATGAAACCTTGTACTTGTGATTTCAAAAAATAAGGTGGGTATAGAAGAATCTGTTGTAGTATAGTCATCATTGGTGAATATGACTATCACGTTATGACTGATCCGCTGATAAACTCTAATGTATGGGAGCAGTCGGTTTTTCAGTGATTACCTATGTCCGATTTTAGATTTGAACCTACTGAATTTCAGGTACTGAAAACGTTTCTTTTTTTTGACATTGAGAACTGTACAAAATATCGTGATTATCGTTCAGTTCGCCTAGGACGAGTATTATTTTAAAGAAGATGAAGAGTCTATAAAAGCTTTCTATACATCTTTATTATTCTTGAGGCGTTTCATTTGCATCGTCATGCATTTTTCAGGTACATGTTATTCATTCGAAGCAAGTTTCAAGTTTTTATCGATATTTGATGATAGTTATGCTGTGAGTGAGCGACGATACATCCGTGGAACAGTCCGTGGAACAATTATGGAATATCGGATGCACAGCATCAATTCTGTGAAAATTCAAAGACAGTTACTGAGATTATATTCTTCTTCAAAACGGTACTTCAGTGAATTACTCACCAATACTATTCATCAATTGAGAGAAGGTGATAGTCAATGTAAATTTTATCGACTATCCTGTGAAAATTATGAGAAAAATACAATGAGCGTAGGTGAGCATCCTCCTTTCTGCAAATGAAAACAACTATTGAATCTACATATATATAATCTACATCTACATATACATAAGTTGTGGCTGGTACTTTCCTGGCCATTTTTGTTTTGTATTCACGTTTGGTCTCATAATGCAAGGACAACTGAACAATTAGGAGACATTTTTATTTCAGTCACTTGACAGAACATATGATTGCCCAATCAAAAATGATAATAACATTCGATTATATAAAATCACAATAATAATATGAAGTATTTTTATCCAGTGGCATATCAACGTAGCAGTAGTTCATGAATTGACTGATTGGGTGTCTGTCACGAATGCATTATATCGTCGTTAGAATTATTTTTGTTACATACTATGTTTCTATCGCGGTATGATATATCTTCATTCAGATCGAATTAGTGAATATCACTGGTTCTAACTTGTTGGATAAATGATTCTGCAGGGTATTCATCATTCGTAATAATCTAGCCAGCATCAGGTAGCCAGAAGGGTAAAATTTCATTTTGTTTTTTTTTTACAGATGGTACTCTGCAGTCCTGTGCAAATGAGGGTGCTAGAATAGCAGTGGATAGTATCGTCAAAGGGCGCTGCTTTTCTTGTGTTTGCAAGGTAAATGAGAAAAAATATATCGATATAAAAAATGATATCGAAAGTAAGGATGTCCCCATGCGGAAAATGTAGTATCAGTCAAATTTCACGTGGAGTTTTTCAGCACAGATCAACTCTGAAACTACGACATTTCATAGATGATCCTTGATCATCGGTCAGTGACATATGACCATTGGTTGATCCAGTATTGAATACCCAATGGAGTGAGTTCCTCATCATTGAATTTCCTCAAGACATGAATACTCCTTTCGAGTTATTCTCCTATTACCCATCAAATGTCCAGAAATCCAGTCATCACGAACTCGTTATTCTCCAGAAGAGTCCCAGTATAACAGGTGGATGATTTCGATGAGAAGAACTGATGAACTCGAAAATATCGAGTCAAGAAGAGGATAGTTCCTTTCTACACAAATTCCATATTCATCTCGTAACATGGATGCTGCGACCACTGGCGCAAGAACATTATATATAGCTCCATGAATCCATACGGAAGTTGAACGATAAATATTCGTATCTCCAACTTGGAGTCGATGCAAAAATATATTTCCGAAGATTTTTCCTTTTTGTATCGAATGATTGAGTTCATATTTCGATCGCTTCTTGCAATACCAGTGAATACTACGCGTCTACTACAGATTGGGACGTAGAGCTCAACTAGACTCCTGGAATGAAAATAATATGATTCAACCCAACTTACTTCTATCGAAATTCATCTGGTGAAGTAGGTATGACACGACTTTACTTTGGATAGACTGATAGTTGAATCATTTCTTTTTTCATTCCAAGACTCTATACTTTGCTTCTCAAAAGTCCCCTCCCCCCAATCATCTTTGGAACGATTATACATAAACATGTGGAATTTGGAAACTGAATATAAGAAGTTATAAACTTACCTACTAGTGATAACAGATGGAAAAATCGTCAAAGATGACGACACAAGGCCATTGTGACCAATAATTCCAAATTGAACTCTACGGCAAATGACACCTCTTTCAAAACCTATTCAATGATACTTATTTTGTTTTTGTTCATGGCAGTTTTGGCAACTCGCTCTCGAAAAAATCAAATCTGTGATGAATTGAATCAGGTATTACTGAAATTCAAAATTCAAGCTCCGCCTCTGGGTAGTTGTCAAATAAGCCTATTCAGTAATATCCAGTTTCCAAATTTCACTTCTTTATGCATAATCGTTGCCTAACCTTTCGTAGGCAACCCGTATGAACTATTAGTCGTACTATCAGGACAATTCTCTATAGGTGTAATGGAATGAATCATGACAACAAGTTCAAAGAGAGTTATTGAGAATTTTTTCCCCAATAAATTTGGTATTCGATTAGATTATTCTTCGAATCACATTCAGAAACATTCCTCTGATTTCATATTGATCAGTTCAACTAATGTGCTTCGAATTATTGTCACTGTAGTTTGTGTAAGTGGATTAGTACCGCCATGATATCTCCTTCAGATAACAGTTCATATTGAAGTTGAAGTGAATGAAGTGAAGAATCAATGAAATGTGAACTGTACATCATGGAGTGATAGTTCAGGGTTCTGAAACTTTCGAATGAAGAAATCTGTGGGTATGACCTTTGGCTACGATAACAACAAATGAAACAATGTACAAAAATGATCGAATCGTTGATATAACACATGTATAGGCGAAGAAAGAATCTCTAGATGATATTCGTCAACAGAAAACGTATACGAGGGTGAATAATATACATTTACGGAATTGTGTTTTGAAAGTGATCTTGATGAAGTTCACCCAAAGAACCCATCACTTTCTAACTATGATTTACTAGAATCGGAACGTTGGTTCCTACCTTTCCAGGGGAACTTGAATACCTTGTACTGAACTATATCCACTGGTACATTTCGAACGATTTCCATTCTCCTACTATTATCTTTGTATCTCGAATTCAACGTTCCATATCAAAGATCAGTCTGACAACACAATCGAAGTGTGGGCCACCATATAATTCGTAATCATCTGTTTCAATTATATCTGCATACACTGATAGGGCACATCATCCTTGCTGAGCAGTGCCGAAGAAAGAATGAATTGCTCTATCTACTTGGAGGACGAATGGTACGCCAATGATTTGTTGGCGTCCGCCATAGCATACCTAATATTTTATAATGAATCATTTCTAAGAGAGAGGACATAATTCTTCTTTGCATTCTCCGGATTGTCGACATATCATCGCCGTAATTCTACACAGTTCGCTTCTATAAGCGTTATTAATTTTATATGTATACGAATTCTGCAACTGGTTTTACGAGTCAAACTTTTATACCCGGGATTTCGTTCTCTGGTCGTTTTTTGTCGATCACGTTTTCGATTAAATTTTCTTCGTGCCAAGCCAATGACATCAAACAGGAACTATTTTTTTCACACCCATATGGCATTTTATTCTATGAATAGCGATCAATAGGAGATGAGTATTTCGGGGTAAAAGTAAATCCGCTACGAATGATAGAAGAGAGCGGAAAAATCGAAGGGAAACTGATCAAGTGACTTCGTGCCCACATCACCAAGACCTAGAAATCATCAAGAATGGAATCTGAAAATGATATATAGGAGATCAGAGCTAATGATAATGACCTTCTCTATATGGAGTCGAAAAACTTCATATAGAGTACGTACGTACGTACGAGTATCGTACGTGAAATATAGGATGAAAAATATATTGTAATACCTATTTTCGCAATTGATTCAATATTTCTGAAGTATCGTTCACCTTCGTCTGACGTTCAGTTGCACCTCTTGTTTCGAGTAGTTATGTTTTTTTACTTCTCAATGTGAATTGTACTAATTGTATTGTTCAGTTCTTGATAATATAGTTTGTACTAATCTTATATAACCTTGGGCTCCTCATTTTATGGAAATTGTATTAGTTATTCTTCAATGTCTCTGATCAGTCTGAATTCCAATTATTCCAGAATGACTATTGGGATTACTCATGAAACTAGTTTGAAAAACACCAATCTACCATGATTGTACAATTTTCATTTCTTTGTTTCGAATTCCTCCAATTCTCAACAAGTAATACAAACTGAGAGAAATTCCTCATTTTTCGCCCTGTCTCAGTATTGGCGATTCAATTTGTATCATTTCATTTCATATGATGAATATTATAATGATATTGAACTGATAAGGAAAAGAATCGGAACTATAAAATGAGCTACACCTAATAATACTACGACGAGGTACAGCTTCATTATGTTACTGCCGAAATCAATTTCGATTTTTTGAAAATGGTTATTTGCCTCAGATAAACAGTTCAATCGATCCTCCCACTGGGTATTTCTGGTAACTATTCGATATTAGGGAAACTACCCAGTTTCATCGGTCATAATTAGGTCACTTAGTTTCCATAACTCGCAGTGATTGTTATGACAATTATTGGCCTTGCTAGTACTGCTTTAATCAATCATTCGTCATGTCATTGATGATCACGAGTGTTAATAATGTGTGTTAACCATTGTTGTTGATTATCGCAGTACTTCCATCACTACCCGATCTACATAAAAACATTGAAGATCAGTTCGCGTTCGCGATCTGAGAAACTAAGTTCAATTTAGTGAAACCAAGGTGAAACAGTGCATGCTTCTGTTGGTTTCACACTGTTTACTTCGCGTACCTACTAACCTCCTGTGTTTTTTTTACAGTTCGGTTATTGGAGAAGTACTGAAATGAATAATATCAGTATCATAACAGAACTATCAACATTTCACTGAACTGAGAAAATACGTTCAGTTTAGTGAAGCTGTGCATGCCTTTGGTTTCAGAACTACATTGCAGATCTTTTCAATTGGCAAATTCTCACATTTCAATCGGATAGATTGATTTCATCTAGTCATCGAGTTTACTCCAAAGAACGATAACTCATGTATTATCTACATCTCACTTTAAGTCAAATCCTTCATGATCCAGTTCTCATTATGGCTAGGAAGTTTTTTATGTGAATAATATTGAAACTAATGACAAATCGAGGGCTATTGTTAGTTACGTCATTATGAGACTTTGTTCTCTCAATATGAGTAACAGAAATTCAAATGGAAAACACTGAAATATCCCCATCTCAGATGCTATTTCCACTTATGATAGATAATGGTGAGAAATATCAAAGTCAGGTGTAGGAAATGAGGATATATTGATATTGTTCATAAGTTTCCAAATGCTTGAACAATGATTGTGATAATCATTGGTGATTGAGCTGACCATTTTTTTCTCTCTGTGCTTATTTTTCACGTGATGAAAATTCAAGCCTTCTATTTCGCTGACAACTTTTTGTTTGTTCCATCAACTATGGCTCTTTTGTGAATATTTTATCAGGTTGGCTATGATTGTTTGCAGTGGGAATGGAATCCTATAGGTAATTCTCCTCAGAAACTTTCGGGGTCTATGGTATTAGAACATCTATAGCAATGATATGGACCGCCAAAAATTTCATTTCAATCCCTTCAGTTGCATTCTTCTCGTTCCTACTGAGGATAAAATCTCAGTAGTACTCTAACATTTTCGAAAACTATGTGTTTCCCTATCTTTAATTTCAGCTGCAGAATATATTCCTCAGAAGTGAGGAACAGTACAATGATAATATTTTCTTGTACTAAATACGAATGAACCCCATATGGGTAACAAATTGGTTGCCTACAAATTGAGTAGGATGCAATTAATTTTGAATTCCTACTGAATTAGCGTGAATATACATATGGCGAGGCATATCACGTCGTGATCAAGTAATGAATATCTCATTATCACGTAATTATTACGTGACAACTCGTACAGAAAGGTTGAATTTAGTCGCGTGAATAAAGTTTAGTTTCGAGGCCCAACAATGTACTGAACAACGGTGTCAAGTTCTGGATCTGAAAAGATTTCAGTACATTTGGGTAGTTTTTGCTTGTCGCACTGCTGATGGTACCATAAAAGAATTGAATGTGCAAAGTAATACTCACTGAAAATTAGTTTTTATTCAAATGGTCAACTGTTGTTCAGCCTGTCCAAGATATCATCAATATCCAGTAATAAATCAACTGTGATTCGATTATTGACAATTCCTAAAGTTACAGCAATTTATTCCCGATGAACAACACTAAATCTTCACCGTAGTCATTATTCGGAGGTTGGCATATTTTTGGCAGTTTTTGATGATGGTAATTCGTGTGATCTTCAGTTCCTTCTTTGTTGATTCTACATAGCTTTCCAGAGATTGGGTCATCAGTCTGTCTGCTCTTTCGAAGCATTCCTCGAAGGATTTTCCTCGAATTCGTGCTGAAGGTATAGAGACTACACGATGAGAAATAGTCCTCTTTCGTACGAGCGTGCGCAAAGTAGTACTCATCCACATGCATTGTGGTGCGCAAAGTTACACTTTTTCTCACGAAGTGCGTACTGAGTGAGTCTTATGTGATAAAATTATTTCTGCAAACAAAAATCAATATTAACGCCCTGCACAAATCCTATCAACTTCTCCAGTTGAATACTGAATAATGATGAAAGTCAATCAGTAAGTATTTGATATAACCTCATATTCACGAAAGTAGTGATAAAAACTCAGAGAAATGAAATGAAAATGTATGTACAAATACTGACCGACTTTTTCCTAACCACTATTTCATACTTCAGTAATAATATGGATCATCAATCATCATGGTGGAAGAAATATTCGATGAGCAGGAATATCTTTCTCAAATGTGATAGATTGTAGGTAAAAGAGGTGAGATGGCGACGGAAAAGGACTCTGAGGAAATCACTAATCAATCACTTGCAAGAATTTCCCATGTGGCATAGGTAGGAGTCCGAGAACAAGAAAGATCTAATCAAAATTGGTTGTCACAGTGATGTACATCGTCATTAAAGTTATATCTACAGTTGAACTCGATCATTTGAATTGTCGAAAATGGCGATCTGACATTCTGGAGGCTAAATTTTAGCTGCGTAAAATACTGAGGCATTGTTGCCTTAGAGCAATAGAACCCCAAATCTGCAAAAAAATCCTGCAAAATTTAATTATTGAATGAATAAAACGGAAAATAGAAACGATAATCGGTGTATTGAAAATCATTATTTGGAATAATGAGCTCAGGAGACGACCATTATGAAGAAATTCAAATGGAATGAAATGATACTATATAATGTTTGTAAAATGGACGATTGTGATATTATAGCACATTCCTTCACCATATAGAGAAAATGAATATTGCACAGAAACAATTAAAAATTCCTTGTACAGAACCCTAATCAACAGTTAATATTAATTGCTTTTATTGAGTAATAATCCGCATTGAAAATGAATCTCACGTATATGTCTGGATACTTCACTATGATTGTTTTCAACGAGAATATTATCACTGTGTAGCTAGCTTCTATTTATCTTCATGATCAATAATCATTACTGCTTCATATGTGCACCATTGATATCATTCATAAAAACGGAAAAACCACAGGGTCAGGGCAATTCTCGAGATTTTTTATACAGGGTGCGATCATGAAAAACCCTCTGTTGTCAGAACGTTTCTGCAGTTTTCCGCAGTAAATATTTCGAATCACTCGAATACGGATTGCATTTGATTCTAGTAGAATTTGAATGGCTAGGTTTGGAAAAACTGAGAAAACTTCATTTGTTGACTTCCACCAACAAAGAAGGTACTGAAAACATCTACGCTGATATATTTAGTTGCTAAACTGTTCACTCACAATTCAATTCGAGACCATCTAGTTTGTACAAGCGTAGTTTTTCATATACAACTCATGCAGTGAGCACGAGGACTTTGAAACAAGCTTGTTGAAAGGTTGATATGGCCATTGGGAAGAAAACTCAGACAAGTCGTTTTTTCTTTCAAGTGCGGATTTTTTGGTCTTTTCATATATTTGTGATGGCTTCAGAATGATGACGTCATGTTCACTCATTCTTCAATAGCAATTGATATTCAATTTTGATATAGTACTTTCTATGTATGGATGTCAATTTTTTTTGTTACATATCGGTATGTATAAGAACAATATGAAGAAAAGATATAGATACCGATAAATCTCAATGAGCTGAACATATCCTCACTGAAAATTGACAACATATAGCCGATTGCAGTGATATTAAGATCATAGGGAAAGAAGATGTTTTAAAAAACGAAAAATCACATTCTTCCAAACGGAGACAATGATATTATTTCTTGTTCAGGTCATAGGTATATGGAGAGAATTTGATATTTACTTCTCAAAACTGGATATGAAAATGGCAAATTGAATATCAAATAATGAAAAAACACCTAGTGACCAGAATTCTTCCGTCTGCCAACATCACACTTTTCAGTGTCGTCCTAATTCGTCCTCTAGTTCATCAATATTATCAGGTCTGTTAACGTGAAACGAGATGTGAACTTTTGACTTGAGGTGTTCCTACAGAAAAACCTAGTGGGTTTATCTTCACGTGCTCATTTTATATGTTATGATTCACTACCTCATAATTTTCAGAATCAATTCACTCAGCTTCGAAAAGGAACTGAAGAAAACTACTGAATGATGAATAGGGGTTTCACTGGAACGTTCGCTATAGACATCCACCTGACTCTGAAATCTGGTTTGGATATACAGTGTGTGTTATTTCAAACCGCAACATCATCCTAATTTGAAATAGATATTCAACGAGCTCTCTTCGAAAATGTGGACAGATCTGGAATAACCAAGGTCTACTATCTAAATTGGTTGAAATTTCAAAAAATGAAACTAAATGAATGAATGAATTTCGATAAAATAAAAAAAAACTCCTAAATATCACCACGATCGGTTCTCAACAGAAATCTCGTCTATTATGCCACTACAAGCTGTATTTCCAGCTTCAAGACCTGTCGAACTTCGCACTACCATGCACCATTCATCAATAGAACGAAAAAGTTATGGAACTATTTGCCTAATAGAGTCTTTCCTGATGCTTACGATTTCCAAACTCCAAAAAATTCCAATGCGTTCCTTTAAAAGGATTCTACCGCTGACTATCACGATGTTCTTCGAGCATTGAATGGGTTCCTTTCGTGTAAGACAATAAAGACATATAAAGATAACAGAAAGATCAACGAATAATTTGTAGAACTGAAGTTGAGGAAGTATCACTATTTGTTTCTGAAAATATGAACAAAAGTAATTTATTCAAATGAATTATATTCTCCATTCGAATACATTCAATTCCTCAGTGAATATTCTAGCAGGCTTTGGAAATTATTCGATCGTCATTATTTATGTAATATATTGTGCATATCCCCTTGATGCAATTACTTTGGTCGATGAATTTCGAAAAAACAATCATGATAATGATTTTTTTCCAACTCGAAGTTCACTGATTTTTGGTTGAGCAAGATACCTCTTGAGTAAAAGTTATCAAAATCAAACTTTAGATTTGGGTACTCGATGTATTGACCACTTCACCCTTAGATTTCAATTCAGGGTGGATCATGAAAGTAAAAATTGTGGAATTCACCATCATTTATCGATCTCCCTACCTTCCAAAATTGACTGCATGTTTGGGATCATTGATATTTTCCAAAACTGGTTTGTTCATTTTGTGCAGTCAAGAAACTCATTCTTCACTCATAAATAATATTTAATGTTGTACAGCTCCTGTTTCATTACTGGACTATATGACTCAATATTGTTTTCTGCTCTTTGATTTTTGTTTTTTGATTCGTTTTTCTTTTGTTTTTTTCGTTGTTGATATCTTATTTCTAGTTGTGAAACAGCATCAGCTAACACTACCTATCAATGTTAATTTTTCTCTTCAGATGAATGAAGATGATTTATTATCATCATTGATATGATTCTTCATATATTTATATATATATTGAATATATATATATTGAATATATATATATATATATATTCAATTTTTTCATATTGATTCAATTCATTCGATATAATTTCTTCATATAATAACATTTCGATTTGTCTCAATGGGATTATGGGACGTCCAACGCACTTCGCAAATTTCACCTCTCCTCTATGACTATTTGAGTAATATTCAGCTGAGGAAATAATAATTACTGTCTGTTGTTGCAATAATTGAATTGAATATCACTTGAACTTTGATATACATTATCAAATACGTATGAAGGAAACCACTATCTCTGAACCCGGAAATGTACGTGAATTGAATTTGTTATCCAAATTTACTCGTATGTCGCATGGAATATTCTTCTTGTTCGATGAAGTGTTCGCAAAAGAACAGATCTATAATGTCACAGACGTTGAAATGCATAAATCTGAGGAGATCTGAACAGTCAATGAATTCCATAGTGACGACTTCATACAAATATTTCATTCCGTTCTCTCATTTCACAGACTGAAGTGCTGCTTTATTTTTCGTACCTTTTGACAACACGAAGGGAAACCCATTTTCCAGCCTGGGCTCGCCTGATGGTTTGTCTGTTTGATTGACCATCACTCAGTTGTCAATATGAATGTGACAAAAATATTGTTGTGGTGTTCAGTTCATCTTTTCGATAGAAATCGTACTTGGTTTGCGTGAAATATATATAACTTGTTTGAGTTGACACGAGCGAGTTATTGAACGCTGGAGAGCAAATCTTTTTATCTAGCAATATCAATGTCTCGGAGAAGTATCAAGGAATCACTTCCGTACATAAGAATTTGTTTGATGAAAAGTATAAATGTGTGAAGTTTGAATGTTCTCGTTACATATGACATTTATGCTCCGTTTGTCCCTGAATATTCATGGATCTTGACTTGACGAATTCCATATATTCTGGAACACACTCCATAGTAGATAGTAACATCTCTGTATCAACTATTCCCATGCTATATCTGCCATATCATACGAGGACATATCATCTGCATGAATTCAATGATGATCCGTTTCTGCTGAATAAATATTATAGAAATATCAATGTACGGATCGAGTAACGAATCCAATCCAAGTATTGATATCGATTGAACGATCCGTATTCGCACTCCGCGTATCGTAATAGATCATATATCAGTTGAAGAACAAGCGCGAATCATGAATATCTAGGGTTTACGGACTTAATCCGAAGATAGAGCTGAAAATTTCGAATGTCATCTCTGCGCTGTTCTCCCGTAAGTCGATTTGAAGTGTCACAATTTTTTGACAAAAACCTCATCGAAGGCGTAAATAGCAATAGGGCGATAGCCAAGCTTTCGACCATGCAAAATATGTCTGCTTGTTATTTTATAAAAACTATCTATCCAATTGGATGGTCGAGTGTCATATTAAACATTCCAGAAGAGCCGGCCCAGCTAGCTCAATCGTGAATTCAAACTGGATCCAAACCGTTCATGAGACATTCAAAAAGTAATTTATGTGAAGGCACCACCCGCTTGCCCTCACCCTGTGATGCTAAAGAATACCTGGACGAGAAGATAGTTGAAAGAAACCATATGCATAGGGCATATTATTGCAAATTTCGAAATGACGCACCAAAGATAGATAGATAGATAGATAGATAGATAGATAGATATATAGATAGTTGAATAGATAGATAGATAGATAGATAGATAGATATATAGATAGATAAGACTATACGACTTCTGGACCACGAAAAAACATGTTGAAAATAATATATTTGAGCATGATGTCCTATTCGGTATCTATCGAGGTATTCCTCAAGTGAGTGAAAGGCCTTTATTCAGAGATATTTCTTTGAAATTTTGATGGAACAGTTTACATAGAGATTTTTCATCCTATGTGGAAGAGCATTGAACATTTTAGGGCCGGAATGACTGGTTCCATCTCTGGTCTTATCGAGGCGATGATATCTTAGGAACGGTTTGTCTTCATTTCTTGTGTCATAACCACAGGAATCTCCAGCTATTGATGGCTCACAGATAAATCCCAAATTATACCTTATTATATGTTCATATGGATGAATTGAAGATTTTGCTGAAATGATAATTGTCCTGTAGTTTTGATGAAAGCTTCGTCTGAGTTGGTTCACTCTTATGGTGTTATTCATAAGAAAGAAAGATCTTATCTTATGTTCCCAGCTTTTCAGCTGATGTTCCCTTAGAGATATTCGACAATTCACTTCTTCAAATGAATGTTATGGGTCGAATATGTGGTAGCGCGTAAGCGTAAGCCGCAAGAAAAAGTACCGTTGAAGGAACCGAAGATAGAGATTTCTCTGTGTCCTTCTTGATGGGATTTCATTGGTTAGGAATGTTCTGAAGATATTCTGAAATTAATGGAGGTCCATGTACAAAATGTGACTCAGGCACTTCAAATCTAACTGAAATGTGATATTGCAAGGGTGGTCATATGACATGACATATCTTGACAACAATGCGAATTTTGTGGAATCTCCGGAAATGATAATTTACTATTTTTTACCCATATGGTGTATTCTTTCTCACCGTACCCCTCGCACTTCATAATGAATCGGAGGGAGAGAATTAGATTAGAGAATTAGAATTGCACTGTACGTTTATGAGTTTTTGAATGGATTGATATTTCAGTTGGAATCGAAATCACTTGAAAATGGATTGATTCAATATCAGATGTACCGGGTCATTGGGTAAGATCATTTTCCATAGTCATTATTCATTGAGATTGTGAGCTTTCATTTCGTGAGAGCTTCAATATGTATTCTATTTTGAGATCGATTATTTTTTCCAAATCGTTGTGGAAGACGTAAAGAAAGTATAGTGTCCTACCCACGTATGATGGCTATTAGTAGCGGGTATAAATACTCCGAACCGAGACGGATGTCATCATCACAGGATTTTTGAAGAAGGTACTATAATTTTGACATCATGTAGCTACCTTCTAGCCAGAATCGTGTTCGTGGTTAATATTATATCAGATGGTTTATTTTCGAAGTCGAAATGAAAACTCGATCAACTAATAACTCCCTTGATTATTCATTATTTGATAGAAACGGTCCATAAATTTGTCAATAGAGTGATAACTCAGCGTCGACTTTGTTGCAGAACTTGTTTGTTTTTCATTCGGGCAAGTAGTTAGCTAACATTAACAGATACTTCTAGGTCACGTACAAAGGGAAAAGAAAGTTTCTGTGCGAAAATAAATGAAAACCAAACAAACTGCGGGCCACCTGATCTTTTTGAAAAAATAAACAATCTGTTACATTTGTTTGACTTTTGATTATCGAGTCCGTACTTACACCCGAATGTATTACAGATATTTGTCTATTTATAGGTATCATTAATAACAACTTCGTTTATTACGGAGAATTCAGGTCCACGAGATTTCGAGACTACGATGTCTATGTGATTCACCACTGTTTGACTAGACAAGTTTGAAATTACTAACAAAACATGGTGGAGTTGATATCTTCAGTTAGACAGGAAATCACCAACAATGTTATCATATGTTGAAAGCTACTTCAACATGACATCTGACATGTTCTGTCGCATGAAAAATAATTATTCAAAAATGGAACAATATTCAGATATGTAATAATTTTCTGAATGTTCGAAAAAATATGGTTTCCAGATGAAACGAGAGGATTTTATTCACAACTCTCACGAATGTCACATTCAACAGTGTTCGCGCCTCTTTCTGGTCTTAAAATGAGTAGTTTGAGAATGAAATTTCGAATAATATTAACAATATTGTGTTTCTGAGTATCCTTCGGGCGAAAAAATAATAAGAAACTAGAATTCAATATGTTCCATCTGTACATTTCGTATCCCACAAGGACGTATTATTCATGCGCCATTATACGCGTTATACTTGAATTCATCATGACCCTCGAATTTTTGCCAAATGGCGTAGATTGAAGGTCACTCGGCGCTTGCACATGATATGTACGGTAGCAGGCTACAGCTTGGAATCTTGTTCTCTTCCCTCTGTACGTTTTCGTAGCTTCAGTTGACGGCATCTATCAAATTTTGGTTCATTTTCCAATTAACGATATGATCGAAGTTTCTTACGGGATACTTTCCGTGAACATTTCTCACCGAACGGAACACAATCAGTAGTTTCAGCATCTAATGTATACTATTATGACTCTTCGGTCAATCTCATTATTGCGTTGAATATAATTATCATGATAACATAATTCATGCTTTCTCAAAAATGCTCGTTAAAAAGGTCATCGAATTGCATCATGAAGGTATCCGTTCATTAAGTACATTTGATGCACGTCACATTGCTTGGCTGTTAATGATGATACATTTACGATGTGAATATTTCTGGATAGCAGTCCATACGAGCAAGGCCGGGTAGGAATTTTCTTCATCGGCATCATTATAGGAAATCACAAATTTGAATTTTACTGCACAAGTTTTTATGAGCCCAAGAAAATCTACAATTCAATACTCGAGAAATTATGTTGCTTTGAAAATACTTGCGTTGAATACCATATGGGTCATTCCATGAATGTAACGAGCACATAATGGTTTTGCGAATTCCAATTACCAATTTTCATATCTTATGTTAATCCTGGAATGCTGCTTAGTAACCATTTGAGATTCTTATATTTGAATTCTCTCAGAAAAGCTAGACACCATTGATGATAACGTGTGAGGAAACTAGGAAGAGAAATAATATTTTCCATTTTCTTCCATAACGATATCTCGGATGGGATTGATGAAACGCTACATCAGTCACTACGATGTCATGAGTCTTCTCCTTCCGATGACCTGATTTATGTTCCATCATGTTATATCCATTTCAGGTTCACCAAACTTCAGGAAATCATTTCAGGCTCCACTGATGCCACTACATTGTTTGAAATAACAATGGTTTCAATTCAGAAATCATTTCAGAATTGGCGCTTAGACACACACCATTTCGAACTATAGAATCACCTGATTCATGTACAAATTTCCAATCCCATTTATCGTAATTTCTTAACGATATACCAAGTGGTTCAAAAGTTACAAGGGGGAAGACAAGTAACGACCTCACTGTATATAATATGAACTTGTTCGAATCGCCTGTGGCATATTGTATAGGATATGTTCTCAGAGGTGAGGTATCATTCCGATCGATGTAGTAAGCTCATTGAAGGAAGAAAAAACAATCCCACCTGAATATATTCAGTCAATAATTTCTCCGTTCACAATTTTTTTATTTGCGAATTCTTTACCTTTCCTATTGAATTATAAATCATCGTAGAGGACACCATGTACAGACTATTGAAAATATAGATTGGGTAGTTTATATTATCACCAAAAGCTCTCCTCTTCTGGAATGAATTATCAGAGTTAGGTATGTCAAAAAGATGTATGTGAAATTTGTGAAGGATAAAACCTGCAAATATGCCTCCGTTTAGAGCTTGCACATTTTAGGTTCAACACGGCAATGTCAATGTTGTATATCAAAATGCCATTCACGATGCGATAAATTCACCTTATACCTTCAACTATTTTTTTGTCAGCCGAGCAGGCTATGCAACATTCTAGTGAGGTCCAAGGAGATCATTCGGCTGAGGTACAGACTATTTCTTGGACGACTGATACAGAGAGTGACTACTTCATTGAGTTCTCGAGAAAAACAAAAGTAAGAGATATTGTTATTCGATTTAGCTGAATATTCAGTCAATGGTAAAAACAAAACTCAATTCTGATTCATTATGTACCTTTGAAATGAGTGCAATGAATGAATGAATAAGTGAAATAGAAGAATGAATGAGTTGGAATGGAGTAGAAGCGGCAGTGAAGTAGTTAAATTTGGTGGCGAAGTGAATTTTACGTACGATTGAAACGTACAGAAACGTTCGGCTCCACTCCGTCAATTGAAACTCACTGATATATGAATTTGACAATTGCCACAAGCCTAACCCAATAAAATACAGCATATACAACGCAACATGAGGAGCTACAGCAAGCACATATCTTTCTAAGAGCGAAATGTGCAAAACCCGATATAATGAGACAATTTACCATTTCACAATTACAATTTGAATTTCACAATTACAAATTCACATTTTCCACGAATGAGTGGATTTCTGACGGAACCTCAGTAGATATCTTTCAATACTCTAGTTGGCTCTCTATATTTCCTTTTCCTGTCCTTTTCTTGATGCATTCGATGTTTTGGCGAGAGATCAATACGACTTCGCCAATTGTAACGAATCATGATATAGATATTAGAGAAATTGGTCATTGAAATCGTAAATGAAAATGTTTCTCTCGAATTATGGGAGAGATGATAAAATAATTCTGGAACTGTTCCAAGATATGTCCCGAGAAGTTTTCTGAAATTGACATATTTCTATTGAATCGTGTATTTCGAGGAGTGCAAGTATGTCACAATGAATCCGTTGTTTACATTGAAGCACATTTATTCCTAATACTATTTCGCAATCGTCGTCTTCGAGTCTAGGAATTGAGGTTAGGCTCTGAAACATGACCACTTGATCATGCCGTGCATGACATGTGCTCAATTCAGCTTAAACACTTCGAAATAATATTTTGCATTGAGATCAAAGAGATTCGTGCCAGGAGGTATTCGAATGATGTTTTTGTACCTGGGCTATTAGCTACTTATGATTTGCACACAATTTGGCTGCGTTGCGTATGAGCTCGATTATTTTCTGATATAACAAGAACTGTTTATGCATTCTTGTATCAATAATTACAGCGTCAGGAGATGAAGGTTCTTTGAAATATTGCAATAGTATTGAATCATAGTATGCTTCATGTTTGCTAAAAACTGATGATTTCAACACTTCATGTTGATTCAACATTCTTTTCTTCAGCTAACAACTTGAAATTATATCATCACATCATCATCAATACAAACAATATTTGAACAGGGTAACAGAGTAACAGGGTAACAGAACAACAAGATTTTACGAAATTCAAGATTGGGATAACAAGATTCTCTTTCAGTATTGGTTTTCTTCGAAATATGAGCCTTGAAGTTGGCGAAAAAAAACATCCAATCAGATTTTTTCACATATTTCATTTTATCCTATTCAATCACAGCGACACATTACTGATAGATGAATTTCGATATAGGTGATCTCGAAATCGAACTAGAATTCGAAGTGAGCCGTAACTTTGTTGAATGTTATTGACTTCACTATGATAGAAATAATTGACTGTCATAATATGGAAGCGTATATTTTCTTCATGACTAGTAAATTCAAATGATACTGTTGATGTGAATACTGAAGTAAAGCGGAGAAATCACCGTAACTTGACTACTTAACTAACTAACATCATCGGTTACGGAATGGATATACCTGTTTTCACTTTTTGAATCCTGGTATTGTTTCTTTACTAATGAGTTTCATCAAATATATTGTTTTTTTCCAGAATGGTTTCGTTTGGTGCAGTGATGGTTGTCCTAATACTGAAGGATGCCATATGCTGGTCGAGGAAGGATGCTGCAGAAGATGTAAAGGTTCGTAATAATTGTATTAACGATGTGTCTCATGATCAGCTTATCGTCAGGAAGTTGGAAGTATTATCGATATCGATATGATATTTTGTGGAATCTTGTGAAACGGTTTGAAATCAAGGAAAATGGTTACATTTCCTTATATTCACCATTATTCTTTTTGGTCTGATGTTCATTTATCGTTGAACTTTATATGATATAATATATTTTTGTGATATATGTATTCGATACCCATCACTTGAAAACACATGAATGAGCATCAGGAAATTAATAAAAAAAAATAGGTAATTCAGACAGTAACTGTTTTAGTACTTCTGGCTTCACCGGCTGACTGATCTCCCACATTTCAAATAGAACACTAATATTTATATATATTTATATAAATAATTATCAATATATCGACAAATTTTCCCACCCTATTAGATATCATGGCATTTTTCATGCTCAGTCACAATAGGAAGTGCCTATCCTACTCAACTATCATGACCGTAAAAAGGAAAGTACAGAAAAAGGAAAGTAAAGTGTACCTCTCGGAATAATTGAGTTCGAGGATATTTGAGGAATTCAAGGTAGAAAGAGCTCAGGCTGAAGCACACGAAGTGTATGAAGTAAAATATATAGAATAATTCGATTGATATCAAGTATTTTTCCATTACACCTAGGTGAATAATGAATATGTAGTATACACTTAGATACCGATATGTTTTCACTTTGAATTATTATCTATTTATTTATTTATTCATACGGGCGAGCCCATTTAGGAAAAATTATTACATTGTATAAGCAAGATAATTACATTGTATAAGCAGATAGAATATAAAGTACAGTGGTAATATGTCATAATATGAGTGCTTTACATTGTTCAAAATAACTATGAGAGCTTTACATTTTTCAAAATGACTATTTGTGTTTAGAAGTTGATTTTTTTAAGATGAGCCCTGAAACTATTTAATGATGTACCAAATAATGGAAGCTCCTTGAGAGAATTTGCTAATCTGAGTGTTCGTGAGATGAAGTTATTGAAAGTATAGTTGGACCTGTGGAAAGGTATGTGGAATGTTTGAGTTTGTCTAGTTGACCGAGAAGGTACCAAGAAATTAATTTTCAAAAGGAGATTGGGGCAATCGTATCTGCCATTTATAATATTGAAGAGCAGAATAAGATCTCTATGTTTTCTACGGACCACAAGAGTGGGGATATTTAGATTGTATTCCAGTAGTGCATATTCACAGTGAAGACCTGATTTGAAAGCTACGTATCTTAGGAAATTATTTTGAATCCTATCAATTTTCGCTATATAGGTTGTGTAGTATGGGGACCAGACTGTTGAACAGTAATCAAGATTAGCTCTAACTAAGGAGCAATAGAGGGCTTTTATTGCAGTTATATCATTGAAATCACGGGTTGTTCTCTTGATAAAGCCTAACATTTTCGTGGCTTTCTGCACTATATTGTTAATATGGGGATTGAAGCTGAGAGAAGAGTCTAGGATAACTCCGAGATCTTTAATTTGGTCAACTGAGTTTAGTAACTGCCTGTTGATGTCATAATTGAATAAAACTGGATGATGGGAACGGTAGAATCGCATAATGTGGCACTTTTCGGGATTTAAGTCCATGCCATTTGATAAGCACCAAGTTGATAGGTTATCCAGATCAGATTGAAGGAGGAAAGCATCCTCGGGATTATTTATAATTCTGAAGCATTTCAGATCATCCGCAAATAATAAGGCCTTGCTATTTGGAAAACAGGAAGTGATGTCATCAATGAATGAATTGAACAAGAGAGGGCCCAGGTGTGACCCTTGGGGAACTCCAGATGTTACTTGGAATGCGTGGGAGTAGTAATGATTTACTCTGACTATTTGTGACCTGTTGGATAAATAGCTGCCTAACCACTGGAGTGCTAAGCCATCCAAACCATACAGGTTAAGTTTATGAATTAGGAGTTCATGATTCACTCTGTCGAAAGCCTTAGAGAAATCAGTATAAATAGAGTCAATCTGCTGACCCTTCTCTAGGGCCTCGGACATAAAATCGACATATGTAATCAGACCCAATTCAGTGGACCTACCAGAACGAAAGCCAAATTGTTGTGTGGATATAATGCTGGAACAGTCGAAAGTGAGAAATTCAGTTATAATATTCTCGAATACTTTAGGGGTAGTGCTGAGTATAGATATGGGTCGATAATTCTTTATATCTGATTTCATACCAGACTTGTAAATTGGGGTGACAAAAGAAAGTTTCCAATATTCAGGAAATTCACCAGAGTCAAGAGACTTGTTGAAAATATGGAATAGTGGTCTGGATAATATGAAACAGCATTTTTTCAAGAGAACTGGTGGGATGCCATCTGGTCCAGGTCCCTTATTGATGTCGAGCTTGGATAATTTATCATAAATTGTAGATATTTGGATGCGATAAGACGTTACATTTAATTTAGATTGGATATGGTCTTGTTGTAAAGTCAGGGACTTTTTAGTATAAACTGATGAAAAGTGCATTGCAAATAGATTTGCAATATCTTTGCCAAAAGAGGCTTTAGAGTTATTTAGGAATATCATATTTGGTATAGCATTATTTTCTCTTTTACTACTTACAAAACTCCAGAAAGACTTCATGTTATTCTTAACAGAAATTTCAACAGAGTGAATATAATTAAAGTAGCACTGTCTTGAAAGAAGTTTACATTGTGATCGTAACTGGCTGAATTCTTCATAGCTTTGCGGTGACCTTGAGCTTTTGTAAATCATGTGAGACATCTTCTTCTCTCGTATCAGCTTCCTGAGTTCTGTAGAGTACCAATGTGGAAATGTATTGGTACGTACCTTCTTCAGTGGAACAAATAACTCAATAATGGAGTACAGAGCGTCATAGAAGATGTGGATCATGTCGGAGAGGTCCTTTTTGACAAGGATTGCGTCCCAATCAATCGCTTCCAAGCATTGGCGTATAGCTGTGAAGTTTGCATTGCGGAAATCATAATAAGATTCTTCTCCAGGGGTGTTGGTGTTTTCGGCCCTAATCAGCAAGGAAGTTTCGAGTGGTGGGTGAAAGTCATCAGGAGTTATTAGGATGTCTACAGCTTTAGATATTGTAAGTTCCACTGGCGAGAGAATGAGATCAAGAAGGGCACCCCTACTGTTGGTGATTGTATTACATTGAAAGAGGTTGTGGAGAGCACACATGTTAGAAACAACTTCGATAGCTTCGCCCAGAGTAGGTTGAGTGAGTGGTTGAAGAGATGCAGTTGAGCAGAAGTCTTCAGTCTCCCAGGTGACATTAGGGAGGTTGTAATCACCAAAAAGATAAAACTTAGCGTTGGAAAATGTATCATTGATGGTTGTAAGTTGATCGGAATGAGTTTGATACTGATTGAGTTGCGATTTGGGTGGAATATATAGGGCACCAAGAATGCACGTGTAATCGTTATTACTGAAGTGAACGAAGAGTTGCTCAACTGAGGGATCACTAGGAATAAGGTTAGTTGAAAATTTCTTTTTGACAGCAATTAATACACCACCTCCTCGATTGTGTTTGCTAGAGTCTGGGGTACGATCCTTCCTATAGATGTTGTAATTGAACATTCCCAATTCCGAGTCTTCGATATTGGTAGTGAGCCACGTCTCGGTAAGAATTATGATGTCGTAGAAACAGTTGAGAGCACCTAAAGCAAGATCAGGTAATTTGGTACGAAGTCCTCGGACATTTTGATAGTAAACTGAAGGATTGCCCTGGTTGGAATATATTAATGATTTTTTTGGAATACTTTTGGAATATTGTTAATAAATTTTATGGTAAGGTTTTGTTCACCATTACTTAGTCGATTTGAGAGTTCTGTTCTGGCTACTTCAAGAGCCTTCCTTTGATTGGGAGTTTGATCGGGAGTGATGAAAATTTTATCTTCACGGCTAATCTTGTGTTTGTTCTTGATAACAGTATAAACATCTTGGGAGGAGGACAAGGTTACTTTGAGGGGACGGTGCCCGTTCTTGTTCGCTTTACCAACTCGAAGAATTTTTGCACTGTTTAAATCTGCAGTGGTTCCAACAGCGTTAGACAATAGTGTCCTAACACGACTTATGTCATTTGAGATGGCAGAGGGGAGTTCTTGAGTACTAGGCATTCCTGGATGGGATGCAGGTGTAGCAGCTAGTTCTGGTAGATTGAATATCAGTAAGTTTTTGGAACGTTTTTGACGTTCGTGTAGTTCGGATAAGATTTCTTCGGTTGAAGGAGGAGGTGTGCTGACGTTTTCACTGAGTTTTAGAACATCATTTTTCAGAAAGTTAACTTCAGATCTGAGGTTTTCAATCTCTCGCAAGAGTTTGGGCACGCCTTTGAATGCTAAACGGCAGTCAACACAAAAATAGAACAGAGTTCGTTTTTGTATAACAACAGCCCGTAATTCAGAGGCTGCTAGGCCGGTGCAGTTTTCAGTGGGGTGCATAGTTGCATGGCAACTATCACAGGCAATAGACTTATCTGTTAGAAGAACATCACAGGTGGAACATTTGGTGGTCATTGTAGTAATGTGAAACTCCAACAAGCTTGAATTGCTGGTCTAGGCTCATGGACTATGAATGGAATCCGAAAAACAGTTCCCGACCTTTTTTGTGGTCACGATTTTATTTGTTTTTATTTGTTTTTTATTACACTGGCACTGACTACGAATGGAGTCCAAAAAAACAGTTTACGACCTTTTTTTGTGGTCACGGTTTTATTTGTTTTTATTACACTGGTACCAGGCCACCGACACTTATAATGCACTTTTGAGAGCAAGCTAACGAAATATTGGAAGAAAGCACTAAACACTTGCAGAAATTTATAACAATAATTCACTGAGCGAAAAAACGAATTTTTAATTCGAATTTTTACCACTTTTACCACTTTTACCATTTATAGGTTAGGTTTAATTATTTGATTTGACGAAACAGTTTCACAGATCAGTCTTAACATCGAGTCTTAACATGTCACGAACTATACATGAGCTGAGCTGTCACTGATACTATTTAATGCGTACATCAGTTCGACAGTAGCGGTAGTATTTGCGATGTTCATAAAGTTTGGATAATCCAAATCATTTTAATTATTATTGTATTTTCGATATATACTAGCGATATTTATCATCAGTATTCGATATTCTGATTTCCGATCCCTCATACCTATGTGTCCGAACGCATCTCTAGTATATGTTTATGTTTTAGTGATATACTCGTAACACTAAAGTACTCGTAATCCCCAAACACCGTTCTGCTGTCTTTACCCGAAGCTCCTCGTACAAATTTAAATGTACTTGCCAAGTGAATTCAGACCTTTCAATATCATTATTGTCACAAAAAGATTGGAGTTGCTCTTCAGAGGATATTTTGTCGACCATGATCTGTAATTAGGAACATCGAATTAGGAAATTTTAGTCATGGTCTTGGAAATATTTACCTTTATAATTTTTATTCTCTTTATATTCAAAGAGTGATGTAGAATAGTTATCCAATTATCATCACTACAGTCAAATCATGTTTTTCTCTTTCTTTCTTCTTTTATTCTTTCATTCTCTTCTTTTCTATATTACGGTTGAGTTGAAAAACAGCTTACACTCCGCCTTTTTTTTTTTTTTTTATCTGTGGACAACACGAAAGGAAAACCTATGATGTTCGAGGAACATCGTGTTAGCCCGCGGTGGAATTTTGGGAAAGAAGGAAGGTGTTGGAATTTTTCTTGAATGTTTGGAGGTTGTAAGCATCAGGAAAGACTTCACTAGGCAAAGAATTCCACAACTTTGCCGTTCTATTGATGAATGATGCTTGGTATAGCGATGTTCGACAGGTCTCGAGCCTGACAGTGTAGGGGTGACCAGCTTGAGCTCGTCTGGTTTGTCTACTAGGAATCGCGCGTGGTGGCATAATAGATGATATTTCCGTTGAGCACCGACCGTGAAAGTACCTATAAAAAAGGCAGAGATCGCCGACCTTTCTACGATGATCTAGAGAGGTCAATGATTTGGTGAGTGTTGTGTCATCGACTAGGCGAATAGCTCTCTTCTGAATTGAATCTAAGAGCTTAAGCGTATGTTTGGGGGCTGAGCTCCAAACATGTGAGCAGTACTCCAGGACAGGTCGAATTTGTGCTTTGTAGATCATAAGCAGTTGCTGGGATGTGAAGTATCTCTTCGCACGGAAAAGAAAACCGAGTTTTTGTGAAGCAGTCTTCGCAATGGACCTCACATGATCGTCCCATGAGAGAGCACTGTTGGTGGTGACACCCAGCAAGGATATTGACGACCTCATAGGAACAGTGGTACCCGACATCATCAAATTGGGCATTGTGTGATCAGCCTTCTTGGTGAACATACAAGCTTGAGTTTTAGTTGCATTGAACTGTACTAGATTCTCAGATCCCCATTTCAGAATTCTTGTCAGATCCTCATTTAAAGCATCAACCTGTCTTCGCCTTGCACCTCTGGCCTCATTGGATGATATAGGGGCTCTAGAGGAAAAGGCGGAATGAAGTGTACTATCATCCGCAAAGCTATGAACTGGGCTAGAGGTCACATTCAACAAATCATTGATGTGGAGCAAAAACAAAGTTGGTGCCAAGACAGAGCCTTGTGGAACACCAGCATTGATCGTCATTGTATCAGACGAGACCCCGTCTACCACCACGTAGAGTGATCTATCTGCAAGAAAACTCGATAGTAAAAGACATAGTTGGGGCGGCAAACCATATGACGGAAGTTTCGCTAGGAGGCCTTGGTGCCAAACTCGGTCAAATGCTTTGGAGATATCCAAGGCTACAGCCAGAGACTCCCCATGTTTCTCTATTGACACCTGCCACTTATGTGTCACATAGGCAAGCAGATCTCCAGTTGACCTCTGGTGACGAAAGCCATATTGCCGGTCGTTCACGATTCTTGAGCTCTCTAGATATCGGATGAGCTGGATGTTGATTGCTTTTTCCATTACTTTAGAGATCACAGATAGTAGTGCAATCGGTCTATAGTTGTTAGGGAGTGTTTTCTTGCCCTTCTTTGGAATCGGTTGGACCCTAGCTTTCTTCCAGTTAGAAGGAAATACGCCGAGTTCGTACGAAAGGGTGAACAACCTGCAAAGAACTGGTGTTAGTTCCGGGGCACATTTCACCTCTGTAATGTTTATGTACTGTATATCATAATACCGATGATGAATGAAGTTGATTTATTATTATTATCATTATTATATACTGAATGGCATTCAATGAGAGTTGGGAATAATGAAACATGCTGATATTTCAGTGTTGGTAGTGGGAAAAATATAATATATTCCTCAGGTGAAAATGTTTCGCGCATGAGGATATAAAAGTGCTTGCTATATAATAGGTCAGTCCTCACCCTAAGTACATTCCTTTCGTAATTAAATGATTCTCAATCGCTTCTTCATTTCGCTTCATTTCTCATTCCAGGATGTATCTATGAAGGCGTTCACCATCCCAGCGACTCCGAGTGGCAAAATCCTTCGGAACCTTGTACGATAATGAGATGTGAGGGTGGAGTAGTAACTATCTCTGAATTACGTTGCCATACCCCTTGTGCCAATCCACTACCTCCTGAACCAGGAAAATGTTGTGCCACATGCCCAGGTAACTAATGATCGATGAATGTTACATGATGTATACAAGTCTATTTCAATTCATACTGAGGAACCAATCAACGAACACTGAATATAAATAATTCATGAATCATTACCACAATCATCTCCTGCGCAATCAGGAATCAGAAATAGGGAATATAACTCTCGGAGATGAAACTTATACTGATGCAGGGCATGATTGACAAGAGAGCAATATTGTGAGGAACTTTCGGTAGCTTCAAATAAATCGCTTCAATTGATGTTTACGCCAACCCAAACCTAAACTCAAACCATATCTTGCGGATCGCATGTATTTCGCCGGAATGCAATTCAACTGAGAAATTATTTCCTCATACTCATATTCGGTATGAAAAGACGGTCATATTTCACATAAACACACCGAGCTGAATATTGAAAAGCAGAGAATTCTTCCATTCCCGGTGGCTCTTCACTGGCTCTTCCCTGTTCATCAACGACATTGGAATGAGTATAGATACTCAATGGAATCCTATTTTTTGCTGATGATCTGAAAGTTCTTCGTGTTATAGACAGTCAAATACTACGAAATGATTTGAATAAATTAGCTCAGTGTTGCTGCTCGAACAATCTTTAACTCAAGTTGAGTGAATATAAATATACCGCTTTTCGCAACAAACATATTATACTTGACCATAATTATTCGATAAATGATCATCTACTTGAGAAAACAGACAACTGCAAAGACTTAGGAGTTTTCTCTTATACCAAACTCTAATTTGCACTCAACATAGTTGAAAGTGTAACTGCTGCGAGAAGAATGTTAGGGCTTATATTGAGAATTTGTAAAGATTTCAAGAACATGAAAAGTTTTATAACTTTGTTCAACTAATTTGTCAGATCCGTCTAGGTGACTGTCATATCTGGTCACCCAAATTCGCTTGAATTTGTCCAAAGACGGTTTATGAAATGAATCAGCTACAAACTAGAATACATCTACCCCTGTCAGGAAATAAATAATAATATATTATTACAGCGTTTTCACTTTCGATCTCTTGAAGACAGAAGAACTTATTATCCTTGTGTATTCATATACAAACTGGTGAACAATCTTATCAACTCACCCAAACTACTATCTCAACTTCATGTGCTGAGAATGAATGGTAGAAATGAACAATATTTTAACCTTCCAACACCAAGAACTAATATATCACTCGAATCTCTCTCATTTGCAGTGTGTCAAAAATTAAATAAAGTCAGATAGTAGACATAAATGCAACACCATTGAATATCATCAAAAATGAGATAAAAAACATTATGATTGCGAATCAACAAGTACCTTTTCGATATTGTTTCTATTTTCGATATTCCATTGATATATTTTCACAGTATGTGTATATTTCATAAATTGAACTTTGTATTATGTCTTTCTCCTTCAATACTCCATGAATGTATTACTATTACGATATGAATATATTTAACAATTTCACTCGAGAATTGTATATTGCGTGTCCCGTAATTGGGCCTCGTGTATGTTTGGACAATAAAAGTTTTTTTTTTATAATGTCTACCATGAACATTGGAATGTTTCGATGAGAATTTTATCAGGAATAAATTGGAGTTGGAGTTGACCCATTCATCAAACTTTTTGAATTCATGCTTTTTCACATTCTTCAGATCTATACAAATATTATTGATTAGAATTCATTTCAGTTGATAGTATCCTAAAAGGCCATATGAAATAACATTTTCATAATCCAGTCTTCAAGTGGATATGATGGCGAACAAGTGTTCTGTACTGAGCCATTTTGGATATATCTCACTCATTGACTCAAAATCACTACGTTTACTGAAGAGATATTCGATTTCTGGATCCAAAATCTAAATGCTTTTCCAATAAGAGTGTGAGAACTCATTCTTAGTATAAAGATAATGAATTAGTTGCCTTGGATTGCTTCATAAGTCGAACATCTACTGCTATTTCACTTCATTTCGATTCAAAGAGTCGAATCGAATGCGCAGTTGCAAGAGATATGCCCAAAAAACCACCAACAGTATTTAGAAAACTCAATACGTGTTTCGCACACTGAGTTCCATGTTCATCACCAATCTCTCAAAACTTGAAGAGGTTATTGAGGTTATGTATACCTAATGGTAAAAGTATTTAATGTGATACGGAATAGGAATCAGTCAATCATTTCCTATCATTATTAAGGTCAATCGAAGATGACTGTTTAGTTTCCGAAATAAGAATTGAGGCTCTTCTAAATATTCTCGTGGAGTTGTGAGTGAGTATACATATTTCGATAATAATTAGTTACGCAACAAATTAGATGCTATTTAGAGCAATCATCTCGTTTTCAAACAACGCACGTGTATCATTCTGATTCAATTAGATACTGTTGAATAGAGGTAGTTATTGCAGTTCGAAGGGTATTTTGATGCATTTACTAATAATACTGGCACAACCATATCTCAACCAGAGCACAAGCTATGGTTGACCAATGGACTTTTCAATAATCTCCTATTAATATACAAGTATATACCAACAGAAACATGTTCCTGAATATTCAGGCGCATTAGGTTTATTCTAATCTCTTTTTGTTTTCGATTATGAAGATATTGATAGGTGTGACGTGATCTTTCCATACAATTGGAGGGTATGTGTTCTTCTGGATCAACTTACGATGATTATGATTTCCCAGATTGGATGTTGACGTTTTATTTAGATAAGTCATGGTTTCCACATTTTCGAAAGTATGAAATTCAAACTTGCCAGGGGTATTGGATCAGGGAGTTGAAAATCTATCATCAAATCAGTTGAAGTGAAAAATAAAAATGCTTCCGAAAAAATGAGAGCACAATTTCTTGTCTCGAAACTATTGATCGCACTGAAGAATTGAGGATTGTATGAGATATTGAAGAATTTTCCAATTTTCGAATCCAAAATCTCTGCCATGTTTAAATTCCATGCCCTCGAATCTCAGGAAACCATGGCTTGTCTAGAGAATACGATGACACCTGGTATGAGGATTTATGCGTTCGTTAGTTTCAATATTTCATAATTATAACAGTAGAAAACCATATTTCATCCACTATTTATCTCATAGAATATATTATCTGACAAAATTAATCATCATGAGAGACAGATTACCTACTCCTACTGGATAATTAAGTTGTCAAATTCCTTATGTTGAACAAGTGTAAGTATATAGTTTCTCACCAACGAATAAATCTTTGAAAATAGATTTCGGAAATTCAATACGAGCAACTTTCTATCATATCTGCGATACGAATATCGGAATATCATCTATAAATATTCTAGGTTGCGTCCGTTATGCGGGTGTATAAAAATTCGATAAACAGTGTCGCACGTGATAGTTCTTGTGAATTATTCGTGAAATAACTTGATACTGTACAGGGTGGCATATCAAACTCAAGTTTTCTCCGAATGGAACACTCTATATATTCACCCAGGAATGAATTCTGAGATGATTCTGCTCTCAAACCTCTATCTCTGTCCATCCATGATATCACTAATATATCCGCTCCATTCTGCAAAGATTGCAAGGAAAGTTTGAGAGGAGCGGAAATATGATTTACGTAAAATATGAACATATAAAATGATATAATAATATGTTCCAATAAACTCTCAGTTCTGTTGAAGTTTTGAAAGAACTAGAGAAATCAGTAGGCCTCAGTAGGTCTCAGTGACCAAATTCCAACCTATATGATCGAAATCGACTCGTTAATAATTCTTGAAGCAGTTGAATATGATAAGGATGAATGTTTCGAGTCCTTATCTATTCCTGTCACAGACCAATATCGATTTGCCTACTGATTAATTGATTTTGAACTTCAATCAATCTTGATATGAGTAGAATTGAATTCCACTAAGATTGAGAGATTTGAGAAACCTCCAATCATCTGGAAAAGCAGAATTGAAATGTCATCCTGTCCTTTTTCATGGTACCCACCATTGAGAAATTTCAGAAAATTCGAGAAGGTAAAGATTCTGCAATTATTTTCGTCGAGGTCTGAAATTCATATAACGTGGCAAAGCCGAGACGGTTTTTCGAGAACAAAAAAAAAATCGGAAACAAAATTACCACAAAATTCATTCTATGATGAATATATGGGGTGTTCCTTTGGAAAATACGAACTCTGATGTGCCTTTTTTTCCTTCCTGTACAATGGTCAATAATTTCCTAATGAACATCAGATGAACCTGCAGTTTGTACGAAATTTTCGTTTTTCTATTTCGGAGAGATCAGCCGTCATCTTCCGACAACACACTGTTGACTCGTCCGGTATAGTATTTTATGATGATATCTGAGTACAATCATGTACCATGTACACTTCGATAAATGACTGATTATCCAGTTACTTGATCCGGATGTCCCAGAGCTTTTGGGCTAGCAGATATTTTAGTTGTTTGCAGAAAAGAAAATTGTGAAAAAATAGGTATCGTAGGAGACTATAAGCTCGTTCATGCAGCATAGCAAGATCCATCACCCGTCAAATAATCCCCGAAAAATCACCCCTAACTTTTGTTCTTCGAATTGCACCCCAATATTCGTCTCGGTTCAAATTACAGTCCATTTCATTCAACGATACATCCTGATATGTAGTAGTGAAGATAGTTAATCGAGAAAATTCAATTCGTTAGTGGGTAGATCAGAAATAATGGACCTGTCTGATGGCCTGCACGTTCTCCAGATCTCACGCCACTGGAATTTTTCCTATGGAGATATTTGGAACGAGTCGTCTTCGAAACTCAACCAATGAATTTCTGAGGCTTGTAATACCGTTACTCCGGAAATGATTAGCGCTTCCTGTACTGATCTGGTGACTTAATTCATGTGTGGCAAGTGCTGGCCAACATTTCGAACAATTTCTGCAGTATAATGTATTATTCAAAATACAGATGAGCGTATAAATGAATATTTCATTTTTATTTGCCATAATTCTGCATGCCATTCTAGCTACCGTGATACGAGGGTGGATTTTGCTATGCTTCATGAACGAGCTTATGGTCTCCTACGACACGTATCTTTTTCAATTTTCTTTTCTGAGAATAGATGAAATATCTGCTGGCCTAAAAGCTCTGGGACACCCGGTATAAAATAGTTCAGGAAAGATTTAACTCCCCATCGTATCTTCTATTACAGAATGCAAGATGAATGACCAAATAGTTACAGACGACAGAGACGTAACTTCCGATGACCCTTGCCTGAAATGTAGATGCAGTGGGACCAGAATGATCTGCTCTAAAAAAGCTTGTCCTGTGCTACAATGTTCGCCAATGAGACAAATCCATCTGCCAGGAGAATGCTGTCCTAGATGTAAAGGGACTAGAATTTTGATCACCCCTAGGAACGCTTGTGCACTACAAACTTCATTTTTCAGGTGACTGAATTTGCCAATCTACACTTGAAAAACAATCTTTCAAAATGACATTTTCATGACACGAATGTAGATAATCATACGTGAAGACTTGAAAACAGTTGAATAACTTGTAACCTATTTCATTGTGAACAAGATAGGTTTATGGGAACGGCAGGCTCTTAATAAAGAGGCACTTATGAAGTGTAGGGGGCGCTACAAGACTGATTAAACAGAGAATTATCCAAATTATCAAATTATTATCAAATCATTATCAAAACGTGGGTAACCTTGCAACCAAGCAATACTCTATCAACTGATTTTCGGGTAGCTAAATATTGCAATGAGGAAATTGATGTCAAAATCGAAACGTATTCACCAAATTCAGAAAATAAATAATTCATACAAAAAGAAAGGTTCATTCGCTATGGTGGGTGCAGGAGTATCAGAAGCGATATGGCATATAATTTTAGGAGACCAATATCATCAGAAATCGAGTGAATAATCAATTTTCTTCAGCATAAGGTTCTGAATATTCCTAAAATAGGGGCGATAAATGGAGTGAGTAATAGCAAACAAAAAAAACGAAAGAAAATGATAATGACTTTGACTACGTTGTCATACATCTGATGATAGTTGAAAAATGGTATAATAATGTTATGCTCTTTGGAGGACACAATTGTCGATTGATTGTGTTCTCAAAGTTCAAAATACTACAGTTGTCCAGTACAATTCGTGGCTGCTTTCTGTTTTTAGTCCCGTGATGAAAACATAATGTATTGGATGATGTGATTTTTTCGAAATCGGGCACAGTTGTTTTTGGATATAAAGAACTTGTAGATATGTTCCTGGAGTGAGTGTCAAAAATTTTGTACCATACGTATAATATTTCTATTGTCAATTTTTCGAAAGAATCAATCCATAATGAAGATCGGTACTTTGTGAAAATCTCCAAGTGTATAAAATAACTGGATATTATGTGTTCGCTCATGCTATTTTTATATGAAATGGCATTTCACTTGAGCCTTCTTGGTGCAGTTCCATTCCTAACTGCTTTTTTTCGTTAGTCCCGTGATAATAACCGTTTAGTTCCATTTATTACATATGTATTGGATGTTCTGATTTTTTCGAAATCAGACACGGTCACGTTCATGGATATGGAAAAATTAAATATGCTCCTGAAGTAACTGTCAGAAACTTCGCATACACCAAACGTTTAACATTTTTATTATCGATTTGTCAGGAAATTCAATTCATGATGGAAAATTGGTGCATTGCGAGAAACTTCCATGTGTATAAAATAACTGAATATCCAAACAGTATACAGGGTGTAATAAGAAGAAGTGTCAGAAAATGTAATGGTTGGTATGTCCCAAAAAAAAGTAGAAGAGTCCTAAGCAACAGTGATATTAAACAACAAACAACAGAATCATATAGAGTTGAATGAGATGTTCAAAGTGCCCTCCCCTCCAATGAAGCTACGAAATCTTCGTCGCATGGACTGTTGAACTCGTTCCGAAACACCCTCATTGGCTAGGATCCGAATCTTTCCTCATACCACCCCTCATTTCATTTTGTGTCATTACTCGGAGAGAACACTGAATTAAACCAAATATTTTTGTCACTTGGGGTACTGTGATTTCGAATCTGGATATTGTTTGCGATCGTGCACAACTTTTCTAATCGGTATTTCGATGATTCCGAAAATAATGGTACTTACTCGATCAGAATAACTTTTGTTCTCCTCTGTATACCGTTACAGAAATTTGAAAATGTTATGGTGCAAATGGAAGTGATGCACCAATTTCTTTCAGGAATAGGATTTATTGAAAAATTGATAATTGAAATTATGCAAAATTTCTGTCGTTTCGTTGGAACGCATCAATTTGCTGAGTCATCATCCCACCTATATAATGAGCGTTGTCCTAAATCGTATCCGTTTCGCTAATCGCAGGTTGCCCAAAGTATGTATTCACAGAAGCTGGAAGAAAAAGAGACCTCCGATAATAACAATGAACTGGCAACAATGCGATTGTACCAGATGTGAACACAATTCCAGCTATTACTCGTTGTGTGGACAAATAACTCAAATCAATGTGTCACAAACAATGATGAGTGAAATGGCATGTACATTTTGGAAATTTTTGATTGAGATTATTGATCATCATGTTTCATACAACATCATATTTCGTTTATCGCTCCAATTTAGAAAAACTGTATGATATTATACGGTGCAATGTAAGCGAAAAATCAATCTCAGAAATGCATGTCGTCATAGCTGAATGTAGTAATCTTGAATCATTTTTCACAGAGAAGGTGACAACTTCAGCATCGACAAATGCAGCAACTGCACATGCCAAAATGATACTTCAATCTGCAGGAGAATATCTTGTCCCATTCTAGATTGTGCGCCAGATTTACAGAAATCCATACCAGGTAGCTGTTGTAAGAAATGTGAACTCCCAGAAGAATTCAGATCGACATGTTCATATGGTGGAGAAACATATGAGGCAAGTATTTCGAAAATACATTCACGATATATTTCCTTCAGAACCATTTTTGTTCTGTTTAATCGACAGGAATGTTGGAACTCGCTACTTAGAGCGATTAGAAGTAGTAGTAGAGATTTGTTAAATTCAGATGAACAGTTTTATCGATCATTGCGAACATTGACATTAATTGATTTGTGGCGACCTGAGCAAGCTTGTATTGTAGCCAGTGAACGAGAACCTTATGCTCACCTCATAAGATCTATTGAAGGGAAAAATACTCATAATCTATTCATATTCATGGAGTTCCTTCCAATCATCCAGATTTTTAATGGACTGATTTAATCACATCTGAGATCCTTTCGAATTTCGTCACTCACGTCACTTTAAGAATGAAACGAAATTGTTCATGTGCTGAATCTGATGAAGGACACCCATTCTATCCATGATATAATTAAAGAAATGTCATTTGGAAATAAAATATCTGAAATACAATTATCTTGTGTTCCCAGTATTTATTGGATAGTATATAATAACTCATTGCTAGGTAGGATGGTCAACAATGGAAACTAGATGCCTGTAAATCATGCATTTGCCAGAAAGGAATGCCTAGTTGTGCTATCACAAGATGTAATACGACTTCGACTAGTTGTCCGCATGGTACCAGATTGTATAAAGTTCCGGGAGAATGTTGCCCCAAATGTGTCGAAGGTGAGATACAATTCCACTCAAATAAATTCCGTCTCAAATGATTATCACGCAGAATGTAATGCACCTCAGATATCAAAAATTATAATAATCAAGTCCGGATTTTTTGTATGAATTCATTACAATAGTTTCCAAAAGTATACGAATTTTCTCAACCAACACTAATCGCTTTGAATTTCATTTAACGTATAATTTTGGTTCTGATAACATATTTCAAATCCTGACTTCCGACGGGCTATTCGTGATTCCGATGAATTATTATTCCTGTGAAATTGTGTTGATATCATCATTTATATTGCAGTTGATGGTACTTGCATGGTCTTCGGAGATCCTCATTACAAGACGTTCGATGGTAGGATCTACAGTTTTGAAGGCATAGGAAAGTACCAGTTAGTAGCTGACTGTGCCAATCACTCATTCTCGGTGCGAGTGGCTAACACCATGTTCGAGGGCATTTCGGCAACAACCAAACGAGTTGCTATTCGATACCTCAATACACGATTGAATCTACAACAAAAGGGCAGGATGAAATACAACGGTACCATTATAACCCTACCTTTCAAGGTAGATGGTCGGTTCCGCGCAGACCAGAAGAAAGATTTCGTAGAGATAGTTTTCAGTAATGGCTTCAAAGTTTCTTGGAACTTCAAGAGTTTTGTAGAGGTAGCAGCTCCAACTTCGTACAAAAACCAGCTTTGCGGTCTATGTGGCAACTACAACAATGATGGTCAAGATGACTTGAAGACAAAAAGTGGTAGAATTGTCACAGATAAGGAGGTTTTGGGATTCGCTGCATCATGGTGCCTTGGCAAAAAGTCTGACTGCGAGAAGAAGATCAGGTTCCAGCATAGGTCAGATAAATCTATGAAGAAAAATGGATGCAAGTTATTCAATAGTGATATTTTCTCGACCTGCCATACGAAGTTGAACTTCAGCAAGTATTATAAAGCATGCAAACTGGATATGGAACGTTGTTCAAGAGGTAATAAATGTTACTGCGACAGTCTAATGGCTTATGCCCGTGAATGCAACAGACTAGACGTCGCTTTGCATAATTGGCAGAAATACACGTATTGTGAACACACCTCGAGAAGGAAGCAGAAAAAACATCATAAGTCCAATAGAAAAGGAGTAGGCGATCTCCAAAGGATAAGAGATCAGCTGAGGAGGAAAACAAATGGCAAAACAATGTTGAGCGAATCGAGTAGGCCAAATCCTTTCGGACTTATACAATGAGCTCTCGAACAATTGATTGACTAGTCAGTCTCAGTATTTTCAACAGATCGCATACTATAAAGTAAAAATCTTGTATATATTATTTAAAGTATTACGAGTATTATGAAGTGGGCGTGTCACTCAATCTTTATGAATTTGTATCCGAAATGCTAGATATATTGAATACCCAGCTAACTCATTTCGGTTGTAGGGAGTACGACTTCGCAGAGTTGACAAAATGTACACTGGTACTCGTTGACGGTTGCTCAATATCAGCATCATCCTCAACAAATGAATTGTCAGGATATCACACTCGATACACATTTTGATCCCCATGCATAGCAAACGTGTGGTAATTATGCGGAAGTGTATGAAATTCTGTTGCGATCCTACCATAACTCCAATTGGCACCCCATAGGAATCGCATCTCAGTCACAATAAGTTGTTCCTTTTCATTTTGAGATTTGGACTTCTTAGTACCGATAATGATTCCATCCCAATGTTCATCATTTCAGCACCACTCTCTTATAGTTATGCACTATATTATCCGATAGATACACTGTATATAATTCAATTTTGATTGCCTCAACCATCATCGTTAATACTTGCGGGGGCACTAAAAAATTGTATGTATCATGAGCAATAATACAATTTTGCGTAGTGATAGCGTATGATACCTATATGTAAAAGGTAGGTACCAAATTCTTGAATGAATCATTAATGTTATGATGATTGATGGTGAATGGGTGATACTGATTATGTTCGCCAATATTATTTCTGAAATGATGAATTATTGTGAGGTTCTCTCGTTACTTCTTCAAAAACTTTGGTAAAGTTCATTGATTTTCAAATTCAAATAATGTAACAAATAGAACTTCTCGAAGAAGGAAACATCTCTCACAGTCCTTTGTCAATCTGAAGTTGTATAGTATTCTGATTGTGGAAATTCGCATTGTTAACTTTTATTGCATTTTATATTGTTTTTCACAAAGCGAAGTTTTCAGTGCGGTCTTGGTAAATATACCAATGTGACCTACTGTTCCCCCGCTGATTAACTGATTACACTTGTGAATGACTCATTTCTTCATCATATTCAGATTGGGATTGATGATTGGGATTGGGATTCAATAATCTGCGTTGATATCGTTCTGGCATCATCACAGAAGTAAATACAACGATTATTATGACTATGATTGGATGCTGCAAATCGACGAACAGAGGAAAGAAATCAAAAATACTACACGTTATTGTGTATATAGCAGCTTTTTGTAATAGATACATAGTTTTGACGTTTGCTTATTTGTATAAAATTTATTCTTGTTGGATTACATATTCGTGACACGTACCTTAGATCTTGTTCATATGATTTCACAATTATCGTACCAAAGACATTTATGTATTTTTACTTCCAAGATCTGTATTTGTTGATTGTTTGTTTTGAACATTATTTTGTATATACGTTTTAGTATTTTTATTGTATGTACGAAGATCTCCATGTAAAGCGTCATATTTACATATATTATTGTCGGCTTTTACATTTGAAAAAATAATATTGTTCCTATATGTATTGATAGTACGGTGAAACATTCACGAAATTTGTTGACTGAACATTATGTAGATTATCTCGAAATTATTTGGTACTTTGTTCAAATCCGTTGTGGAATGATAATTTAGTTAGATGAATCGAAATGGTAATTTATGAAAAATATTCTCATTTCTAATTATGAAATTCATTTCCACTATCCATTTAATGAATTCAGTGTACTCGCATTATGCTGGAGTCGGTTGTTTCTGATTCTTTTCTGAATCTCTATGTAGCTCTTGTTGTTAGTAATAGAAATAAGGAAAACGCACTTTTCGAATCTCGAGTAATATATTTCGTGTATATGTCAAATCAAATTACTTATAAATGAATGTTTAGAATAAGTTAACATTACTGTATTTATTGATTGAAATAATATAAGTTCAGTAACTTGCTCTCTTTAATTTATTTCTATGGATATGTTTTAAATACAATGGTTATGAATATGATGACAATATATTATATCTGCTGCAGAAGATGTTTATTTTTTTTCATGTCGAATTTAGTTTCAAGCAACTCATGATCCATCTCAGACAATGGAATGAATCCTTTTTGGATCAATTCATTCGATCAACATAATAATCACGAACCTCGCATGTCAGTTGAAAATCATGATTCGATTGTGATAATCATATACAAATTATACTGGTGGACGCATTCAATCGTTTCGATAATCCTGCACCTGAAGAATATATCTCCAAAATAGCACAAACACCAGACCCATTGGTTAATAATGAATATCTTATTTTCTCCATGGGGAAGGGGTGGTAATAATCACTTGCATTCATCACATTTATTTACCCACAAGTACATGGATTCAGAAATGAGTTCTCAAAAATGTAAGGTATCACCACTCACACATTTTCTTGAGTTTACGTTATTGCATATGGAAATTCCCTATAAAAACATTTTCTTCAAATGTGTAAGTGGTTGTTTGCATATAAAATTCTATAATAGCTAAATATGTATAAAAACAAACGTTCCAATTTATACCCATTTTCAGTGCCAATATTTAACAGTGATTCTAACTATCACATCAAAAAATGTTTAACGAAAATAACGTTCCATAGGCAAATCGAAGAGCAAAAAAATATTTCCAACGGAAACAGAAATCCTTCTGAACGCAGTCTCCGTGAATCATTATCTATACATACCTACAATTGCAAACTGAGTGATGACCTATTAGAGTGGAGCATCAATAATGTAAGATAATAGAGATCATAAGAGATCATCGAGTGTTTTCAAATATTCAAGTCATAAATGAATAATTGCCTTACTATATGTGTGTGAGTCAGCTTGTTACAAAATGAGTTTCATCACAGAGATCAAGTTTGTTCATCTCCAGACTCTACAGCAAGACAGAACTTTGTTGCATTCACGCTTTAACACAAGATTTCATAACGAGATATCTATATGATCGGTACGTCATCCGAGATACACGGAAAATTGATTGAAGAATTCAATTCCATCACGAAATTTCAGAAGACTCAAGTATTTCGCAAAATATTTTATTCTATATGTATTTTGAAACTTTGTACGCTTGCTATGTTACTGAAACTTGAGTGATTCATGTGCATCCTGTGCATATGTGCTTTTCTTTTTCTGGCCATAACGAGCGACTTTTCATTCGTTTGACTCCAATATAATTCGTGATGTTATTCATGAGATGAGATTGTTTTTTGATCTCGGATTGATGGATTTGTTGATGAATTTTGAGCAGCGAATCATGACTACAATAACTCCATATATGTTAAGAAGTATCGTACTTCTATCTCACATTATCAACACTCCTCATACTTCTAATGATGAAAAATAGGTACACTTTCTCTATCCAATAACTACAATTGCAGTAGAAGTAGAGAACCATTTTTAAAATATAACTATTTTTGTTCCCAACCACTGCAATGCGAAGCATCATTCACCCGCTAGAAATAGTAATTCAACTAAATATATTCATTCAAATGAAAACTCAACATCAAATTTTGAAGTAATATCTAGCATGATAATGAAATATTCAACACTACAGCTCACAACATTTAAAAAGAGATAGACTATCAATATAGTTTCGAGATATAGCAGATTTGACAGACAAGGTTCATAGATAAAAATATCCTAGTATGTAATTAGGTACATATATATTTTTGAGGTAAAGTATCGAGTTATTTGATGAGAATCACCTCCTAGTATGTTGCACATGAATAGGCTGATATTATTACTCATTATATTTTGTTCAATGAATAGGTATCCTAGATGAAGAGATGAATTAATCAGTTTGAACCAGAGCACACTCGAATCATTTATTGTTGAATCCAATCAATGCTTCTCAATCAATTTCTGATATTCCTTGTACATGAATAAATACATGATGCATGACGATGCAAATCGATTTCCACGACGACTATTCTCTGTATAATTCATCAGTAGGTACGTTATATATCATTCATTTCAAACCCTTTTGATTACCTCCTTTGAAATGCCGCCAATTCTGTCGCTGAGATGATGAAATACAACATAGTTTTTCAGGTACAGGTGGTCTACAATTCGGAACCAACATGGAGATGATTCGTATCTGATTCTCTATATGATAAAATATTCGATATATCAAAAAACTTCTGTTCGATTACTTCAAACCTTCACTTGAATCCAATGCTATACTTATATAGATTTGAAAATGTTGATTTTCTCCATTTTCTTGAATCAATGAGTGTTGGATTGAACGAATTCAATTGCCAACAATATTACACCATTCTATTTATATTTTGTTCTGTTCGAAATGTTGAGTAAGTCCAAGAGACTCATCAGTATGGAGTATCTGAAAATCTATATCAGTACATACGTATATTCTCAAATGACTAATAACACTTTCCTAAACACGATAGTATGGAATCGCGAAATTATCATAAGCTTAAACTTATCCACTCACACATGACATAACAATAACAAAATAGTACTTCATCTATAATGAACAAATCAATAGTCATTATTCTAGATAATATTATTATACTATTTACAAAAAATATATTCATCACATTTTGATATGTGTTTGATCAAATTTGATATGTATCTTTTGCCTAGCAGCCTCCGTAACTCGAATACTTACTTGACTAGATTTTCTTGGATATATACCATCAAAGTATATCGCCAAGTTGTATGGAAAATTATACTACGCAATATAGCAAAATGATCGTGAATCGAAAGGAAAAGGGTAATTCGAACGAATCTACAGAAATGTCGAATCTAGATAACATTTCTACTATTGCTTCTTGTTGATCTATATTTCTATCTAATACTCAACTTATGATAATGTAAAATCTGCCTCAATTGGTTTTGATGAAAAAATATTTGGAATATGATCTCATTCATTTCAGTCTTCACAAGGGGTCTTTCACTATCGGCTCACAATATGATATTCAAATTGTAGTTATTTTTCATATACAAATGTACAGAAGTTATCTTTCTCAGCCAGGCTGTGTTATTTCCAGAGGAATATGAGGAAATGAGGCGGGAATAGTCTCCTGGACTGTTCGTCATTTATACACATTATATATATTCATACATTTTTTTTCCTTGACCAACATATTATTTTTATCCATTCATTCATTTTCAATCGTTTCCATATGGATCTCATAGTTTTGATACATTTATCAATTTTGATAACAATGAAGTTTGTTGTGTCCGCGAAAAAAGACTTTTGTCATCTTCTGTACTGTGAATTGTTAACAACATTTCTAAACATTGTTAGCCCTTCTTTCATCAGAAAGATCACCACCACAGCTTATGCCATAAGTTATGAAGAAGTCGCGAGAATTCCCGCAACCAAAAATACATTTCCATATCGTTTGTACCATGACCTACAGACCATACATGTCCATAGTGATTTTCCACGTGACTCTTCATACATATTTCTAGCATAGTCAAATATTGGGTCGAAATTTATTTGTGAGTTTGAATGTCGCTCAAGTCCGTCATATGAATGACATTCCGAAAACTAAATTCATGAAGCATATTCACTCTCATTCGTTTCCATCATCAACTGTTGGGAGAGAATAGTTTATTCAAACATTACCTAGGGACCAAAATTATAAGAATTTCATTATAATGTCCGGTGGTATCAATATTCTATACTATCAAGTGATATATATTAAATATATTTCTATCATTAGAGTTATGTGAAACTGATTGGAAATCTACATTACAGCACTGCTAGAAAAATTGGAAAAACCGTCTTCAGCTGCGTGTAGTTTTCAAAGGAAATCATTTCTAGAGAAGCAATATTGAATTGTAATTCTAATCGGAGAACTTTCTCAAAAATCAGTTTCTTCACTTCGTTTACATAACTCTACAAACTATGGAAAAAAATACAATACGTATAAAATACCAAACTGACAATCTTCACATATGAGTTTCAAAGATCCCTCAAATAGACTGTAGTGAAAGCAATGAAACAAAAAAAAAATACGAAAACGGTCAAGTGTTTCGACTCCAGAATACGAGGATGGCTACGCTCGAAGCGTGGTGGTTTCCAGAAAATTACGCGTTCTGATCGACTCACGATTATTGCGGCCATGTACGGTTGCTTTATGAGTGATTGACATGATATTGTTGTTGAATGAGACGATATTCCAAGTGAAACACTACCAGTTCCAATGTGGACTATGAACCCAAATTCCAAATAAGGCACTGATCAATATGATCCAACTAAAATACAGGGTCCACAAAGAATTCCCACTATTCTTGAACTGGTAGCCAATTGAATCTTTCCTTCAAGAGTACCACTACAAATGCTTCAGTTACTACAAGTATTGAAAATTCATACGGAGCTTTACTGATAGACTAGTTCAATTGTTCAGCAGTTCAGGGTCACCTCGTTCTATTTATTTTTGTATAAATAATTCTAATACATTTATGGGCATTTAATGATATGTATCTGTTTTCGAAATGCATGAAGGTCATGTGCCTCAAAACCTACTTATCATTGATATGTATATGTTTTTCCCAGTTTGAGTTGTATACTATTTGGATGTGTATAATATATCACAGTGTGGTCAAAAAGTGAAATCTACTCTGGTGCTTCATAGTTTTGAAGTACATGAATCTGAATGAATATCCGGAATCTCGTTGAGCAAAATTAAAGGAGTGATACTAGATTCATCAATCGCCATTCAAATAGTGATGTTCCATCTATTGGTGGGTTCTCAGAGTGTTTGTCCAAAGTCAATAGTTTTTTCAGTCGGTTACCATTTATTGTACAAAAATTACATCTGATGAATGTTCTCATCTCTTCTCAATATTCGTGTAGGTACATCTGATACTGTTGTTGGATTCCAAACTTAGTTCTTGACCAAAAGAGTGAAAATCATCATGATTCGACCTCATGTATTCATCTGAGAAAGTGAAAAGAATATTAGTATGGCCTTAGAGAAAGGGCCTGCAAGATTTCAGAGCATTCACAGTAAATTGATGGAATGTTTCGGAAGTGACACGAACCTATGAATAGTTCTATGCCGAAGAGTATTGTAATATAATGTTGACTTTAAATCATCTGAGCTTTTTCGAATCAACAAATAATCAATGTACTCACTATATTCAATCAGATACCTACACGATGTTTGATTCAGCCAATTCTGATGGTCCAACACTTCTTGAGATACGATTCATGAATTTTCTGTAACACTTCACAGGGTGATTCAAAATAGACCCTCACCATTGGATTCTCGAAAATTACAAGAGATACCGAAGAGTTCGAATCACGGTGAAGTTGCGTGATTTGGTGCCGTTGTGAAACACTAGATTCTCCTGAAGAATATCATTCGGTTTCAATTTTTTTTTGCGTCATTTGACAAGATAGCACACAACTGAAATCTAATCAAATTTTCATCTCCAATATTATTGACAGCTGCTCAGTGATGCTTCCAGATTCACCGGCCGACGTCATCATCAAGTTATTTTTTTCTTATAGGAGCCGTACGTTTCCTCACAGCGAAGAAATAGGTCTCATTCTGTTTTCATCGAAGTATATTTCTTTCATAAATTGATGACTCGAAGGCACAAATATTTGAATGTAAGGCGATACGCTGCTTGTGATGTTGAGCTGAGAGAGCAAAGCTCTCGATTTCCTTCGTGGTATGTTCGATTTCTTGTTCCGTACTTTTTTAACCCTCCTTCAGCTCAGCTGCATCAGAATGGCATACTTGTTTGAATTGGCCAAGCCATGTCATTGCTGGCCCTTTACAACCAAGTGACAATCCCAGGTATCAGACCTCAGTTGGCTGGCGCCATCAAATTTTTTTGTTATGTACTTATATATAATTGTACGAGAAGACAGTACCTACTTGTCAAGCGAGACTAGTCTGCACATCTATTGAATGAAAATGCTGTTCTCAAATGGAGAAGAGCGAGATACATGAAACATTCATCATATGTTTCAAGAATAGTACAACAGTACGGATGGATTTTCAATTATAATTATCAAATATGTGATGGAGTTTCAACATAACACGTGTTCATCGAAAGTTGTGCGGACCTACCTCGTTCGACACGTACTTTTATCTAATCTTCATAAAACAAAAACTCTCGATGGAGCCAACGTCAACTAAGGTAATAATATCAGTTTCCAATATATACTTCCGGAATGAAAACAACTGTTCTTCTCTGTGGAAGAAAACAATATGGAAAAATGAATTTGCACTGTCTTGTCTTGTAACATAACGAGAGTGTATGGTGAATACAATGTTTCGAAACGGTATTTTGATGAGCAGTAAACTCCCCAACTTTGTCCTCATTTGAGTTTTGTGGCATCTCCAGTAGTTTCCAAGATCCCAATGGTGAAGGTCGGATTTGAATTATCCTGATATCTATCGAAACTGATGTTGAAACATGTTCATTGAGAAATTATAGGTTCTGTCGGAAGTTTACCATCGTTAATGATTCAAGTTAGAACATGCACTAACTACAAGAACCGTTGTCTCGTTCGGAGCTTATAGCAAGATTATACTTTCAAGAGTTTGAAGTTGTTATGAAGTTCCACAATAACAAAGGTGATAAATCATAAAATCTGACATGGAAGGTCGAGCCCCGAGTTACGAAAAGTTTTGCAATCACTTGATGCAACATTCTCATTTTATTTTTCAGGTGCTTCGAAGCATGTTTCATAATCCTGAAGTGATTCGTGAATAGTTTGCTGTTTGTTCTAGAAGATGAGGATTTGATGAAATTCCCTGTAGTTTTATGAAACTATCGACATTCGATGGAATGCTCCTCTCCAATGTAAAATCAATAGTGTGTATGAATTATGAAGACGAAGCGTTAAGAAATACAGAAAAATTGAGGAAAATTCGTATACCTCCATTGAGAGTAGAATGAACTGCGATGTTAGCACTCCGCTGGAGTGAACTTTTACGTTTGGAATTGGAAGGATTCAAATTCGAGAAGAAAATGAAGCAATCGCACTACATGGTACAATCTTTCATTCTTCTCTGAAGCGATATATTATATTTATGGCTTTGATTTCGTGAGACTTTTTCTTTTGTTTGTATCGATGTTCTGAATAAGTTTTCAGAGGCGCGTTTGTGAATCAAAAAGAGCAAGAGAAATTGCTATACACCGTTTTTGAAATTCTACGTCGACCGATATAATTTTAAACAATGAAATCGTTTTTCTTGAAGAATCTTTTGTAACGGTGGATCCAGAATGAGTTTCTTGTAATCTTAGACGAATTCTCCCTAATTTGGACTTTTATTCCTACAATACTTCAAATGAGGGGGTAATAGAGGATGAATAGACAACTCCATTCCTCAGTAGTGATTTCCAGAATTCTCTCTTCCATGATGAATATTTTCTTTCCCAGAATCTATACGATCAACAGTTCCGTATAAATTGCTAGTGTTCACCCTCAACATGACACCTGGTACCATTTCCTGCTAACATTGACAATGCCACATTATACTACGTCTGTGTTTGCAAGGAGCTTCACCTATAACTCGGTTATGTTGTATAACTCACTACCAAGAGGATTGAAAGAGATATCAAATGCTACTCAATTCCGTAAGTCATCTAAGAGAGGTTTATTGAACCAGTCACTGCACTTCAGATGAAACGTTCATATATGCAGTATAACATAGGTTTGGGTTTAGGTTAGAATTAGGATTAGAATATAAGTTAAGCACAGGTTAAGTGTAAGAATAGCTCTCTAGCTAAACTTCGCCTAGTGCCCTCACATCTGATACCTCTTATTACCATGTAGTATTCTGTCGAGGAAATAAAGACGAATTATTATTACTATTATTTCCTTCTAATTTGCAATAATATTCATCAAGTTTCAGTGCACATATACACCCTGTGCAAACGACCGCAAACTTCCGACAAACCCTTTTATATTTCTCAAACCGGCCGCAGACTACAAGGACCCAACGAACGGATCGTAAAAAGTAAACTACTCCTCAGGCCAACCCAAATCCTCTCCTACCAACTCGTAGAACTTCTGGTTGTGCTCCCCGTAGTACCTCCTCAGCCTGGATATCACGAGGGGATCGACCCTGGGATGCCTGCGGCCCTTGGTCTCCCTCAGACACCTGTCCGAGGTTGCGTTTCTCAGGCAGAAGAAGCCCTTGGTCTCGTTGAAGTAGAAGTTGTGGCTGCCTATTTTAGGTTCCAAGCCTAAAAAGCGTTCTATCTTCTGGAGCTGGGAGACCGGATCTTCGATCAGAAGGTCTCCATTCACGATCAGAAGCTGCTCTCTGGGAAATACCTCCAGCCACCTTCAAAGAATATGAAAATTGATATCAGGGTAGAAAATCCTCACGGAAGCTGTTTTCTGTGCGTTGAAGGGTTCCAGAGATATTCGCGAAAAATTTTTTTACTTTCAGTACCAACACCATGTATCTCGAAAATCGTGCATTTCAGAGGGTAAGTGAACCTAACTTAACTTTCTTAAGAAAATGGGAAGCCTTGCGCATATATAATGAAACACCCTGTATATGTAGTATGGACCGATTTAGGAGAAATTGGAAGACTAAGAATATATTTTCAACAGATAATAAAAATTCAACCTGCCCTATCTCCAATAGAATAGAAAAAGTATTGGTTTCCTTTTTTTTTCAGCATGAACATGGATACAGGGTGATTCGAAACTCAGCACTCCTGCTCCAGAATGCTTCATTTTTCAAAAATTGTCTACTACGCATACGGAACATAGATTGAAATCCAAAACCAAACAAATTCACCGAAATTTCAATGGAGTTATCCCTTATATCCTACCTATGCATGTAGTTATGGTAGACCGAAATGGCAAGCGGTCTGTAAGCCTCGTTGATAGACCCGTTGGGAAACAACGCTAGCTGCTCGAATGACTTCGGGGGCGGAGAAGGCAGAACGGGGGATGCTGTAGCCGCATTCGCCCTCAACTGGGTGTAGTCTGAAATCGCTCTGGTGACGGGCTCTCGAACTATCAGCAGGAGTTTCACGCTGGCGTTCATGGCTCGGATACGCTCTGGCACCTGTATGGAACAGTTCTTCATCTCAATCTCTCCGTTCTTGATGTTTTAGAGAAACAGAAACTGGCGTAGTCGTATTCGTGGAATAGACATTCTACGAATCTTCACGCATTCCGTAGGAGCCAATATCGGAACAATATTTGAGGGCCAATATTGTTTTCTTTGTTTCGGCACTCGGAAAAAATGCAAGGACTGATTAATGTATGGACATATCGAATTGGGCAAATGAAAATGGAAATCGACACGAGGAGAAGTGAGATAATGGTGATGAATAAGAAAGAGAATATCAACACAAGTATATAATGCAGAGAAACAGAATTTGAAGTAGTAACAACATGTGAATACCTCTGATGATGGAAAAATAGAACTAGAATCGGCGAATAGAGCGAGATATTCGAACAAGATATACCTATTCATTGAATAGAATATCAGAAATGAGAGAATTGACACGATAAACAAAACTAAGAATATATAATACAATTGTTATACCAACCCTGCTATAAGTATAGTGAGAACTGTACAGTACAAAGGAAACACGAGAGTAAAATAAATGCAATGGAGATGAGATTCATGAGAGAAATAGATGGAAAAACGAAGTTAGACAGAAGTAGGGACGGAAAAATGAGATAAACGTCAAAGCAGGAATCAATCAGCAACAAAATAACGAAGAAACAATTGAATTGGTAAATGGACACATGATGAGGATGAGTTCCAGTAGAATAACAAATGAGTGACATGAAGGAAGAAACATAATGAAGAAGAAGAAGATTGGGAGACAACGGAAGAAATGGATGCAACAAATACCAGAAAATGCAAGGAGAAGAGGGGAATTGTTGAGATAGATGAAGAAACTGACAGAAAATAGGAAATCAGATGATCAGCCCAAACCCGACGCCCAAGAGGGTAGAAGGAAGGAGAGAAGGAAAAAACTGGAACACTAGCTCATCTTTGGGTCCAGTACTTGATATTTAGGAATATCAGGATCATTGCTGTGTTGGGCTTTGGAGATTTTTGTGACACCGCCCTCAATCTGAAAATTCTTACGGTTGTAAAGGTCTACCTCTCAACTCTTCGCAGCACACGGGTCCATAATTCTGTTTTTTTTTCTTTTCTCCAATTGAGGTGCTATTGAAAAAATAGGAGTACCTACGCAGGCAGTAAGATAATTATTGTTTCTATAGTTGAGACATCAGTTGAGACTAACAACAAAGCAATAATTGTTCAAAATTCCCAAACTATGAGATAGCTAGAAATAATTACGTACTAGGTATGTACAGAATCTACTGATATTGTTCATTTATAGTAGAACTGCTGCATATTTCGAAAGAAAAGTCAAGTATGATGGAAGTATTTCCTGCCTTCATCAAAAATTCCAGGAATATGAATGTAGAGAATTTAGACGCTTGAAACCCTTCGAAATTCGTTTGACATATAAATTCACAAATTCACTGATGCCGTAATACGTTGAACGTATCTCTATGATTGTGGAAATTATTGAGTTTGATAATTTAATTCCTTGCAAGAGGCGCTTGATAACCTTGCAGTTAGTTAGTTGTGTTTGATTTATGTGTCGTTTATTTTGCTGACCAGACAGAGAGTAAATATTCCCGGCAAACAGCCTCGAGCTGGAAGTGAGAGTGAAAATGAGTTATAAAAAGTTCAGAGTATTTAGACTTTGCCGACCTTTGTCAGACGATTAATGAATACTAATCATTCATTGACAGGGCCCCAAGGATAATTCCCTCGCTCAAAATAGCTCAGTAATCACGTGGAATATCGAGCAGAAATCGATGGTTATCAAGGGTATCGAAGGAATCGAAGATGAGATATGAGGTTTCGAAATGTCAACAGTATTTTCGAATATGTCGGATATGATCCAAATCTTCTCATCAATATTCCAGCTTTTTCCAAAGAATGTTGAAAATTCGATATCACTTCCATCCGCAGCCACTCGCAGCATCATGTCTCAAAAAAATATGTTTTTCCTGAGGTGTCCACCAATCACACCTTCGACACACAATATGGATTTATTGATTCGAAGATTTTCGTATCAGAAGTAAGATATTCACATAATTATTACTGTTTCCATGGCAACTGTACCATAAATAGAATATATTGTTTCAGTATGCTGAAAATACATCGAAGCTGACATCGATCACTATTTATACATAGGGGTCCAACTGATCTAAGTGGGCTATCACAAAGATATCATGATTGTGTATTGTATCGTTTTTCTGTACTTCCACAAAAATTTCTCTGTTTTGGTACTTCAACAGTCTTATTAACGCACTCTGTTTTTCGTGTATTGGCTCAATTAGTACACGATTTTTGGTTCGTCGTTTCCATCAGCACTAACTGAATTTAAACATATCATAAACATTCTGCCACTGATCGAAATGACCACTTCATGATTCATCAATCACAAATAATTCAATATTCTATCTAGACATTAATTTTTGAAAAGAAGAAGAATTCAAACTTGAAACACAAATAACAAAACAATTCGCCGCTTTACCAAGAGATCAAATCAGGTGACTGTCACTAATTGTCTTGGCGTGAAGAAAAAAACAGAGAGAATAGTATGGAATGTTCGTACAGAAAGCCATTCAAGCACTCGTCGTTCAGAAATTCGCCGAATAGGTTGCCTTCTGTAACTCACGTTCTAATTTACTATTCTACATGGTGTAACTTGAAAGATGTCATCAATTTCAGGTGGTGATTCCTTGTCATACTTTATGAAAGCTAGTTTATATGGACATGTGTCCTAACTTGTTCCGTTTTCGAGTATCGGGGTGTCCGAAGTTCGATGAAAAATCGTTTTGCCATGAAAAACTCAAATTTTTCATCACCAATTTTGATAAAACTTCGTGTGCTCTATTTGTAGAACGATGCTTCTTGTCATGAAATCAGCTTTCAATTTTGTTCCCAGTGGTGTCGCAGAGGGTAACCTGATTGATATATATATATATATATATATATATAATATTGTACGCTCATGTTTTCGCTGAGTTTGATATTATTTGAAATCATTGGCCAAACAGTAGCGTAAAAATGAGGGGTTGTCAAACATACCGACTTACTTCGAAAACGTTGTGAAAACATTCGGGTTTTTGATTGAAAACCTATTTTTAAGTAACCCTTTGACACTCGAGAACGAAGAGTTGAGACACATGAACTTCTTTCCGTGAACTATGACAAGGAATCACCTCCAGAAATTAATGACTTCATTTGAGTTACACCCTGTATAATACAAATATTGAACACGGTAAAATTCAGAAACGAAACGCAACTCAAACTTTTTTGAGATCTTCTATATTTCTGAAGTAGGAAGATGAATTAGATAGAAGTTTATTATCTGCTTGGACAATCTTCATTCCAGAGTGACATGAATTTAATGATTGCTTAAATATTCACCTCTGGAGTGACGAAGTAACTTGGACTTTTTTCTATTGTGATTTGTCCCGGATAAGAACGTGGCATCTGCATCCTGTACCACTCCAGTCCTTTGTTATAATTGTCGTCCCTGTCGAAAAAATGTACTTCTCCTGCTGCTTTTTGTATCATCGGGTGCAGATACAACATTTCTAACAGAGCCCTGGTTCCACATTTTCTCACACCCATTATGATGGCCTGAAACAAGAATGTAACCATCATGCTTATTCTCTAAAATATTTCAAGTTCACTCAGATATTGAAATCTGTCTCAATTCGCTCGCAAAGTGTCGAGCTTCATATTTATCGATTGGTATATTTATAGGGAGTGAAAATCAAGCAAGGGAGGACTTATGATCTGATCGAAATGAATAGAATGTGAGTCCTCCTCAATTCCCGTTCTGATATCCAGATCTTGAACCGTGATTGTACCTTTTCAATACAAATATCACTTTCTTCACCTACTTCCGAATCATTAGTGCACCTGACTTCAACAATCTTCCATTTGATATTTGGATTGGGGCTGAGGATTGCATGGGTTTTCGAGAGACCTATACTGATTTTCCAGTTCTACTTCTTTCTTCATCTGATTGATTCATGTAAGCACCAGGTAACAGACGGTTCTACCATGACATTTTGGGTTTTTTGAAATTCCAAGAGGATTGGGAAGATGACGTGAGAATATGACATCTTGTAGGCATTTTCGAACTAACTATTGGACTGCATGTGATCAGCTGATGTGAGATGTAAGCAAACCAATTCAAGTTGAATTTGTTGCCTTTGCCAACTGATTTGCCATTTTGTACTTGTCTTGTATGGAATTTCAAGAATTCATTGTGAATTCAGTTAGTAGATACGACAGAATTATAGAAATTACATGTGGATGTCAAATTAAACGAAAACAAGCTACTCCACAAGTCAACGATTTTAGAAAAACAACTACCTGAGGAGTTAGCATTTTGCAATAGTTCAACATTACTCACTTGTTGGTATCGCATTGATAATGGGCCTGATAGCTAATGTGTGATTGAATATTTTCACACGAGAACAACATTTACTTTCATTCGATTGCGTGTTCCATCCATCACAATTTTTTCATCAGTGAACAGTTAAAACTGAAGGAGTGTTAGTGAAACGACACATATCAGATCTCGTATGATATCTGTCACTATAGAATATTCCAAGAACACGTTTCTAGCATTCGATTATACATACCTGAGGTAGCCTGCTAGCTGTGGATGGATACAACCCCCTCGGCAAAAACAGAATAGGAGACCTGGGGTGTTCTATGGATCTGGTGTGCAAACTGTTAAGGGCGCTGTCGTATATCAAATGAAAGGTGAGGAAAAGAGACAGCAACATGATGGTGAGGACTACTAGTGCCATCTTCGGTCTGGATACGCCAACTACGACGACGCAGTCTGACGGATCGCCTTCCACCGACTTGATCGCTGCTCTTGGTAGCCATCTGTAGATTAAGTCAATGAAAGTCCTAATAATCGGCTCACTCAGTAATCCCCAAATATGGAATATGAAATATAACTTCAACTCGTGACTTCATCACTCAGTAATATTCATATTCAATTATTATATGTTGCCTGGATGGTTGATCAGAAGCATTAGGGATAGTGCCAAATCCGTTTCGAGATTATAATCAATTGTTTTGTGTGATGAGATATGGTGGAGCGATCAACAAACAATAGACATTGTGGTTTTTTCTCTCAAACCATCCTCATCATCATACTGAAATGTGAAGGTGGAAGAGTTCGTAATAAAAAAGTTGGAATATTGAAATATTGCTGGAGTCAGACTGGCCCTGGACGCCCGGAAATTGATTGCTGGTGAGGAAAATCCGAAAGGATAACATGTCGTTTTCTATTCATCGTCCGAATATCTCATGCAACAAAGTGAAAAAAAAAATAGTAATTTACGTAATAAGTCGAGTCCTGGAAGTCTGTGAGTCAGAAAAAACTATTTTCGGACGTGTTGCGTACAATATTTTTGTGGCAACCGTGTAGATGTAGAAAAACAAAACAATGAGACGACACATGTCTTTATTTCTTCATTATAGATTTGAATTCTTATTTGAATCGAACAGAACAAAATAGAAAATACTACATATTGACAGAAGAACTCTAATTCTCATCCATATTGATATCCATATCAAGATTCGAGCAATTGCTGATATTGATTGGACTTAGTTTGAAATGCTTGGTATTTATATTTCATATGTTGAAGCCAGAGCAAGAAGGCAAAGTTTCCGTTTCACATCGATTGTTTTCTTCTGATGATTTGTGAATGATCTTGGCATTTTCAAGTTTGTTTGTAAGTGGATTATTTCTATATCCTTCAGCCACATTTTCCGGCCTAGTCCGGAAAGAACGTACTTCTCGGACTAGGCCGCGAAATGCTACTTTCTCAAAGAAAAAGCTTCCGCAAAGTGGGTACATCCCGGACGGTTACCGAAAGAAAATATTGCTGATCTTCATTGCCAAAGTAACTAGGCTTGAAGTATCTTTGTAATCTAGAGACTTGATGTCATTGATAATTTCGTACTGACACCTATATCAGAAGTATATATAATTTTTATAATTTATACAATCAATGATATGTTTGTATCATGATGTAAATGAAGACTGGTGTCTCAACTCCCTATACCCAGCAACTAGAAAAAGTTGTAGACCTTCGCCTACTTGATTTTGTCGGATTTCAATACCTTACTAAGGCTTCCTAAGATCGAAACTAGGTGGCGTCACCTATGCCGATCTCGAAGGTTATCTTGGAAATGCTGGAAACACGATGTGGATTTGAAATTCAACATAAATGTAAAAACTGAACTGTTAGCTATCCACCACTCTCAGGTATCCGTCATTATCAGTAAAAGCGGATTTGACTTCACCGGATCGACGATCGTATCGCCATCTATACTCAAGTGGTGCGGCCTTAGTGAGGTCGTTTGACAGGTCTACATGTTTTGGAAAGAAACAATTGAAGAGTTATTTCACCATCCTATATCCACCTTGGTTTGTATGATTTTTATAATGATATTTCATGGTCACGTCTGTTGAATATGCCTTTGAGAAGTCGGAATAAATAACATTCAGGGATATATTACGTGATGTCGAATAGGTTCGTTATCGTCGAGCCTCTTCATAAATGTTGTAGTGGGGTCATTTGAGTGCTCAATAAAAAATATAGCCGGTCATGAAGAAGCATTTCATAAAAAATGGCGAATCCACAGAATATGGATATGACTCTGAAGTTATGTATGTCGCATTCCTCCCTTTTTGTGTGAATGGAGCGAACTTTAGTTTCCATGAGTCTGGCACGGAGCAGGTTTTCAAGCAGGAGTTGATCACTAATGTCAATAGACGAGCCAAGACATATGCACAATGCTCTCCGTCCATTGTAGGAAGCCTGTGATTCCATCTTTTTCAGAGCTACAAGCTACAAGTACTTAATTTTTGCTAGAACTTTCAATATTCAGGACCTGTAAATGAATTCGTCATATTTGCATCACTGCAAAAAGTACGAAATACCTATATATATATATATATATATATATATATATATATATATATATATATATATATTCTAATTCAACATTATTTACATACAATTCGATAAAAAAACTCACTGAGTCGATCTCCTCATTCCATATGAGAGGTGGTCAATTTTAGAAGTAGAATTACTGATATGAATATGTAGATGAAACATTTTTTCATTCATAGATTTGCTTCAATGTGCATTTATTACATGTGCATTGGAAAAAATATCGAATGGGGTCAAGAAAATCGATACATGTGCAAGATTTGCTGTAGAGAATTCCGAAGGTTTGACGATATACAACACTGGCGATCACAGCAACTAAACTGTTGATCGAAATTTTGACTACAGTAAAATCAACAGAGATGAATGAAAATAGAGCAACAATTCCCAGAATCTCCACAAGACGATTCGAAAGCATAGTTTGCAACTTGTGTCTATTGTGTGTAGTGGGACTTGTTTCAGGGTCAACAGGTATAGTAGGATTTGGAGCATGAAGTAGTAATTATTCATCAGATACCTAGGTACTTTCATCACATACTAAGTAACTCAAAATAGGCATCCAATTTCGAAACGAACCATACGCTACATTACGTACTATTGCCAGCATAATATTATGATTTTGGAAAAGTAAAAATCTCATGTGGTTTGAGAGTGCCAGATCAACCAGATGTTCATATCGAAGAGTTATCATTGAAACAAGACTCCAAGAAACCATGTGGCAGACGAGGACTTTCATAATTACTATCTCGTATTTATTTCATCTCCTTCCATCGTTCTCGTCTCGTGGATACAAAAAGCATTACAAGAACTTGCGTAGTTCTCAGAGATAGTCAGAGTTCTCAGAAAGGATCGAAATGACCCATTTTGAATATAAGGTTTTTTCTTCTGGCAACTGTTTTCCTGGATATCAATCCTCAATATGCTGTGATTAAGGAAGTTATATGTTATAACCAGAGTACAATTATTCGATATCTATCGATACAAATGATTAGTGCTCATATTCAGATAAACTTAGGAACCATTCTGATCAATTTTTTATTTCTAATGGAACGTCGCATTACCAATATTCTGAAGAACTGCTAAAACAAGAACAACTCTGGGTTTTTGAAGATAAGTTGTACACATGAATCACTTGAAAAACCTGTATCGATTCAATGATATTTTCATGGATAGATGGAAAATAAGTCTCATACAACTGTCTACCACAGTTTTTATATCATAGTGGATTTTACATTTCCGAGACTGAAATAGACTTCTGTCATAATGAGAGACAACTTATTTTCCATTCCAAGCTATGGATATTTGATGATATCTACTTTAGTGACACGCAAACTTCATTCACTTGATAAATTTATGATGTATCTGTGTTATTCACAGGTTCAGTCCGAGAATAGACATTGAAAAATCATTATAATCGGAGGTATTACACGAACTGAACTGACGAACTGAATACACTCCAAGGTATTCTTTAAAATTGAACACGAAGTATGTGGATATGAGCATTAAATGTTCCATGAAGCATGAATACAAATTCCGAGAACATGTTCCCAATAATCACAATTGTGATTTTTCTCGAGAGAGATAGCAATTTCCGAGGAATTCCCAAGAATAATTCACGCCTTGCGGAGTCCGGGGAGACTGACAAAATACAGTGGTTTTGTTGAAAAACAATTTTTTCAGGGGGATCGAGTGAAGCAAAATATAACATTTTCATGTGTCCAGATCCTGATCGATACTACTCGACTCAACAGTTCGTTATGGCCTTCGGAATCTCACGATGATGTACTTTGTGTATAACGTACACATATTAAATACATTCAGTAAGTGTCCCCAAGTCCCTGAATCATCAACCCATGCTAGATTTGCGGTCGGCTTACAGAACAGTTACATCCCCGTTTAGCGGAAAGTCATGTCAGTAGTGTCATCTCAGTGGTGAATAATGTCACAGGACACTTGAATATCTCAGAAGATGGGGGTTGAGTTATCTATTCATGTATCACGTAGAGAATATATCATTAATCTGAGATACATACCTCCTCGCAATTGTCGATTTATTCAAGGTGATTCACGTGAGAATGCGGAGATTCATTCAGTAGATTGTCCCTATCAAATGAAATGTGAATGATGTCAATTCACCAAAAGATGAAAAAAAATTGATGGACCATCACACTCAACGCACTGCTCTGAACAATATATACCAGAAGACATTTTTCTCTAGTATGATCAGCTTCATCATGCAGGGTGGACCACTAGTGTCGGAAAGTGAGATAACGGCTCCGCTGTTTCAGATAGATGAACAAAATGTCAGAGGTGGTATAGGCTCATGAGCAGCACATTTATAAATTTATTTTGCGTTTTACACGTCCTATACCTCCAGTGATCTGCACTGCCCACTTCAATTCATTCTTCCATCACTATTTTTCTACCCTTTGCTATCATCGATCGTTCCATCAAGGCATTCATTACCATTAGATTTCAATATCGCGTACTGTGAGATTGTTTCACTTTGTGAATATGTAATAATGTTCCTGACCGCACTGCTTCTGACGAATTGTGGCAATTCGCTTGAAAAAGTTCTTATGAAATTATATCACTTCATGATGTTTTAAGTGCATTTTTTCAAGGTTCACGTCAACGAAAATAATATACCTTTGTCATAACACGCGGCAAGATTTCATCAAGAAAAACCCTCCAACTCTTGGATGGTTTTCAATTTTCGACAGTTTGACGAAGTTGTTTGGAGACCTTCACCAGGCCATTTCAGTAGCACATATCGATGATATTGGCATGATATCTTATGATACTGTTATTTTGAATTAATGATTCAATTCCCTACTTACAGTATATCGAAATGTGGTGCACTGCCGCATCCTTTTCTTGCTTCTGTTTTCGCTGGGCTCATTCTAGGTGGTTTTCTGCTTCTATCTCCATTTCATGATAGAAGTGAATTTTCTGGAAGAGAAATCAATTAGTTTCGACAGTATTCATCTGTTAACCGACACTGATATCGTGGAACATAAATTCCATGCATACGGAAGAAAATATTGAAGATAAGATTAGGTATCAAAACACACCTCGAATCCATGATCAATTCATCTCGTGCAAATATTGCAAATTATTTGTATGCGTTTATTGTGGATTTATAAGACGGGCTGTTCCACCAGATGCCATTCTTTTGAGAAAACGTGTTCCTTGTTAGCTTTCGAAATTATGGGATAGGTATGGAATATTCGAAATACTATTCTGATATTTTTAGTAAATGATCAGTGAAAGTCGATGAAACCCCTTATGATACAGACGCAGTAATAGTTGATTTGTATGACGTATATCTTAGTTCACTTTCCAAATCACAGAAAATCAAAATGCCGGCTGCATAACTAAAAGATTGTACTCAGCACACATTTTCTCATTGAAGTGTCTATGAATACTTCAACCTTGTTTTCTTTACCTAATCTCTGTTTACTTTTCCAAAAATAGTTAGTATATACATAAGACATACACTTGTACAAATGCCTTACTGATTTAGACATCACAAAACAGGCTACAATGCCTAGCGTGAGTCTACTCCAGCGAGTCATTTGAAACTCAATGGTGGTAATGATAATTATTGTATGCTTCTGTGATGATAAATTCTTGAATTCTTCTTGAATATTACTCACCGAGGTGGGAAGAGATCCATTCCTGTGGTGAGACAGGAATGAAACTTTCTACCGAGGTTTGTATACTATTTCATTCGTAACCACCATATTGAAATCAATAAATATCTGTTTCGTTCTGAACATCCCTAAAATATCATATTTAACGACAAATTACCAAGAACGCGGTTCTCTCAGAATAATCAAGTAGATGTATTGCTACCGTGGCTACGGAGTATACAATTGTTACCAATTCGAGGAAATGTCAGATAAAGTCAATAAATGTCAGATGAAGCCGGATATTGAATTCGCGAGAAATGAGGGCGGGAAATGAGGTTGGAGAGTTGAGGTGTGTAATTTGACACTTCCCAACCTTCAATTACGTCAATAATGATAGCATTACACATATGGTTGTGAATGAAGCATTATTTCGACATCACAACTGAGAGATTGTAACAGGGTATTCACGTACTCATTCATTCACGGTTCAATATTTCATTAAAAATTTGCTCTCTTATGATACTTCCTGTAGAATTCATTCATGAAAACAGAAAAAATAGTTGAACATCTCAAATAAAAGTTATGGGTATTCATTGGGAACATCCAAATGTGACAACCTATATTCTGCTACTGAAAGATCCATTGTTTTTTTTGTAATTTCAAATAGTTGCAGAGTTCGAACGTCGATTTCTACATTGAGATGGTTATCATCATATCCTGATCAACGTAGAGAATCTGTGGGAAATATGAACTTCAACGTCGAATAACTAGAAAAATATTATAGATGATATACCAGAAATATAGCACATATGAAATCATCAGTATACATTTTATCTGACAGGAGCAAAAAATATAGGGTGTTCGATTTGAAAAATCATATCGGAGATGATAAAACTTCTGTTCGAGATGTTCAACTGTTTTTCTGTTTACATGAATGGAAATCTATTAGGAAAATTCCAAATTTACAATTCGCAAAAATCCATGATATCAGAAATTGCATTGAGTTATAAATAATTGAAGAATCTGAGAATATTGAATGTGGAAACACGAATGATGATGATTGATGAATTGCTCATGATATTTTTCTCGGGTAGGTATTATCTCAGTGTAGTACAGTGAAACACAATTGATAATCCCATGACGGTGATAATTCGGGATTCTCGTAGTATCATGCCAGAGTGAGTTAGCCTGGTAACTAAACAAACAATCCGCTGTTTTAATAGCATACAGTGTGTGGAAGCCAAACGGAATGAATTCATTATTTCGGTTATTCATAAGAAATCCTGAAACATGTCAAATTCAAATGATAAATTGACATCCTTCAACGTCAAAATGCCATCCCTATCTTCAACCCCTTCCAAATGACAGGTACAACCCCCAATTTTTCAAACGGGTAGTATATAGGTTTGTATACTACAATAGAGAATGGAGAGACCTCTCAGCCTGAACTGATGCCCATTTGAAAATTTGGGGGTTGTACTTGTCCTTTGGGGGTGCTTGGAGGTAGTGATCGCATCTTGAGGTGAGGTGTTACGACATTTCTTTTGAATATGTACAGTCACCGAAATAATGAATCCATTCCGTTTGGCTATTACACACTGTATGTAGCAACAGAAGAGCATAAAGAGTTCATGAAAGACATTTTGACATCCTATACCCATGTGAACGTTCGTTGTAACAAAATTCAGCCTGTTATGCATAGAAAAACATCTCAAAGTTGGAATATACTCAATGGACAATATGGAAATTCAGAATCTAATTAGCTTTTTTTTTTTCATCGAACCTCAGCATAGTGAATTATTCCGTACATATCGAAATGATCTTGAATATTCAAAAAATCGAATTCTCTATCCCTCCAGAATGTGTCGCCATCGCGAATTTCAAAATAAATATCCTCCTTTCATAAAGGTACTGTCAAAATCTCTGAGAATTCCAGTAGAATGTTCATCATTGCAGATCAACAAAAAGAGAAATAAAGAAATAGCTAAGAAGTATTGACATAGATCAATCCAGAAGGGCTCTCTCCACATTTTACTGGCTTATTTTTCACTACAAAATGAAATATACACTCCCGCGTCAGAGAAATTGAATTCTTGAGCGCTGTCTGCATACCAAGAATATAAGTGAAGTATATCGCAACCCTCCATTTGAAGAACATTGATTGGAATTGGATCAAAATTTCAATGGAGAGCGTAGGAGTTCGTCTCAGGAGGAAATGAAAAGGACATCTGGGGTGAAGGCTTTTCCTTTCGCTCCGATAGGGAAAACGCCATGGGAAATTCAATTTGCAATTATGAAAATTATTGCATAAGAAAATTCAATGTATATTTCTTCGAGAAATAATTTGATCGAATCTCGAGATACTGTCATTATGTGACATCATTCAAGATATTGATATTCGATATCTATAAAATGTTTCCTGGGTTCTATTTAATACTGTCTGTAAGTTCTTCGAGGAGGTGGTACATTCATTTTTCAGCTTTTCATGGGATTTTCTCTCCTCGTTTCTAAAAAATAGAGTAGAAGTTATTAAAAATTATTGCAATATATTTGTAGTAGGGAGAGATTTAGGATTTGCCCCAAAATGTCACTGCGCTTGGAATTAAACCTTCAGATACCTAAAAGAGAAAATCTCTATTGGTCAGTGACACCTTGTTTTTGAAAAAAAATTAGGAAATACAAATATATTTGATGAGAATAAAACCTCTACTTATCTTTGTGGACGTTTCGGGAACGAATCTGCTACCGTTCTCAACACAATTGAAATATTTTTCTCTTCGTAAATTATTTCAATGTTTTAGATTTTGACACTGAAGAGTGTATATAATAGCTCGCACTCATAATTATGTACCGAATATTGCACATTATTATGAAATAATGAGATATGGTCAATGATCTTGCAGTCACTCGTAATCAATAACGAATTTAAATGTGATGATCGATACTTCCCAAAATATATCAAGAACTAGTACATATTGAATGATTCTGCGAACAGGAATTATTCAAAACTCATTGTCACATTCTCTGACTCGCATCGAAAGAAGGTATTGGTGGAATACTGTACGCTAATATCTGAACACTCTGTATACAGACACCCTGACAGACTGTATGAACTGTATACATGTGGAAATAGTTGAACTTGAGATATAAACTTCAATAAATCTTCCTGCGTAATGATGATCAGTCTTCTTTGTTTTGAAGTCAAGAAAGTTTAGTCAGTTCCCTAGAGAGAAGATTTAGAATATATACAAAGATAATTCGTACAGAATCCTTCCAGCAATACAAAATGTAGAATTCGTCCTACCTACTTTGATACGAGTTACAAGTATTTCGAGTTCCACCATTGACTATTAACGAACCTAATCAAGGTCGAAGTCAAGATCCTACTCCTACGAGCAGGGATCTCTATAGAAGATAATATTTCAAGAGGACCGAGCAAGTGCGACAAAAAAAACAGTCGGGTAGCACTTCTAGATGTAAAATGACGGCCAGAATAGTGAAAAGGTGAAGGTATAACGTAGGTACCTATTGTGATGCTTCACATCCCACTTTCGGAGCGATAATTATGAGAAAGCAATACACGTACGTAATAAAGAAAATATTCAAATCTGTTCCTTCACGTTCCGCAGGTTTAGAGTGATACGTCAAAGAAATAGTGAGCCGTTTAAGCCTAGAAAATTTATGTCTTGTGTAGCAAGAAATTCCTATCATCGAAGAGGATAACTTTTCAGGTAATATTGATTTGTTTATCGAAGTACTGAATTTATAATCATGATTTGAAATCATGTGAATCTTGTATGAACCCACTCTGAACCGAACGAAACCTGCTACCAGAAATAATCACTGATGCAAGCAGCACTAGAGATGAGCTTGAAAAAATCCTGCCCGGTAGGATTTGTAACTTTGATAGAGGTGCTCGACTTGGACTTGAACCTTCGCTCTTCTCACGGAAGGGCTTTCAGCAGGAGTATTAGAATACACAAATGAAATTAGGTTATCTCGTATTTTTACTGCGTTGCTGGAATATCTGACAGGTGATTTTATCATTTCACACTCCATGTCTCATTCCTGGAGTATCTACTTATTTTCATTTCACATGAATGCATATAGTGAATCTCATTTGAAGTGAATTGATTCATATAGTTATTAGCTCAAACAACCATAATATTATAGTTTTCCTTCCTGAAATCCGTCGAAAATATATATTATCAGATTTCTATATGGAACCGTGACCTGCATAACCAATTACGCTGTGAGCATTTCATAGCGAGCATCTTCACATCCTGCCACTAGTTTCCAGAATGAAAAGCTTTTCGTACGGCTCAACATAAACCGTCGGATCAGCGAAATGTGTTTCATCGCCCTGAAATACGACTCTCTATGTGTTGAATTCAATGAAACTAGAGCTCTTGAGAGCACAAAAGATGAATTGTTAAAGGAGTACACTTCATGAACACCCTGTTTTCATATTCCTGAGGCACCATGCAACTTCTAGGTCGGGGAAAGACGTGTTAATTGTTTTATATTCTATATATAACCAAATAATATGGGAATGAAGGTAGTATCTCTAGTTCTGTCATCAAATCTAGGTAATGTTTTTATGCTCAATTCGCTGTTCGGTCGTGAGAAAATCATAGCAATCAACACAATTTATTCTGTTTTCATCAAAACTGCATGCAAGAATCCCTTTTCAAATAAAAGAATGAGAAAAAGAATAATAATCTGTGTCGATACGAAATAACTACACATACGAGAAAAAAGTTTGAGCACAATGCCACAGGCCTTTTCACAAACTCTCTTACAAACTAGATACTAATCTAGGATGAATTATTCTGAGCTGAGGGATACCCGACCGAACATGTTGAAACATACAGTGTGGGACAACCAAATGGAATAAATTCGATAACGAATAAATGAGAGCGTGTTGGGAAAAACGCTCGGACATGTCGATTTGTATTTTCAGATAAGCATTCTCTTCACAAAACAAATAATTATATTGGGTGTGTCATGTGACAGTGGCCGATACCAACTTTCTTATTCTAAAAAGACGAATTAGATCAGTCACGCCTGAGATGTTGAGTAACGTAAGAAGACATTTCTAAACCAGATCAGCATGTTGCCAAGACGTCATCATCTCTCACATTGGAATAAATGTTTTCTTTGTTTTTTTTACATTATTTGTGGAATAAAATATATTTTTTCTCAATGGTAATTTTTGTAATACATCTGAAAACAACTAATATTTCCGAAACAGTTGGAGATGGGAATTTTCTGAAGAATCCAAAAAACTAATGATATACAGGGGGTTGTATTTAAAATGAGAAAGTTGGTATCGGCCACTGTCACATGACAAACCCTATATAATTATTTGTTTTTTTGGAAGAAATGCACATCTAGAAATACAAATCGACGTATTCAAGCGTTTTTCCCAACACGCTCTCATTTATTCGTTATCGAATTCATTCCATTTGGCTGTTCCACACTGTATAATATCTCATATCAAATCACCCAAACCAATGATCAGGAGATCAATTGTCAGTTATGATTCATGATGTAGTTACATGTTAATGGCCCATTGATTGATTCTATTATACCTTCTAATTACTGTTTGATGACAGTGAGCCATCACAACAAGTACGCTCTGTTGAAGAGAGGAGAATTAGTCGAAACATACTACTAGCGCTCACTTCAAATTGTTATTTTGTTGTCATTGAAATTCAGAGCCTTCAATCGATTCGAAATTTCCTCATCATTTCCGATGGATGATTGTCAAACGACTTATAACACTATATTCATAAATTTATCACGTAGCAAGTCTAGAAAATACAGTTTTTAGGAAATACTTACTTCCAAGACTAGGCCGGAAAAGTGATACTTCCTCAGAAACTAATCGTCCGGAAAATGCGTATTTTCTAGACAGTTGCCGAAAAAATATGTTCCAAGTCCAACAAAATTTAAATGTCTAATTGGCACCACATTTTTCGCTCTGTTCGCTTCATTCTGAATATATTCGTATTAAATATTGAAACAACTTTCGAAAAATCGCCCTTTTCGATTGAATGAAAACGTGTGGTGCTGTCCAAAATGATGTCCGTCACAAAAAAAGAATTATTCTGATGATAATCGATATATATCATTCCAAATTTTCTTGGACTCTATACTGGAATTCATACATGATGACGGTAAAAAAAATTAAGGTCTTAGTTCAATGATGGTATTAACAGATATAAGCGAGGTTAGGAGATATCAGGGAGAATGAATGGAAACAAAAAAGTTTCATGAAGCATATATAGATAGAGCCCAGTGTACAGGAGATATATTGGTATTGTATAACCTGAATAAATGGCTCTATTCATCTCCGTAGGATAAAAACCGAAACAATTCATTATTCTGCAGAAGCCAAATGCTAAAATCTACCCTGAGAACAGTACAAAATGGGTGGATTGATTATATGAGGGGAGGGATGAGAAACAGTCTAGACGTCTGTATCGAGTAGAAAATGAGATGAAGGGAAGTCCTTGAATTAGGTTTCTATTCATTTACCTGAACATACGTTAGAGTGTAATTGAGCGGAGAGTAGAAACTGATATTGGAAAGCAGAAAGGAGGTTAACTTGATTTCGTGTTTTATGGGCATGATTTTGTTCTTCAAAACATCAAGAAATTTTTGAAATCGAAATTTCGTGAATCCCAAATATAGATTGAGGCTATTAGCCCAGTCATATGCTCGACAATCAGTTACGTGTTTGCAACCAGTTATATGTTTGACAATCTACCTTTGCTTTGACGATTATGTTTCTTTTTTTCTTTTCATTACCTAGCTACCATGAATGTCTTATTACCCAAATTTCTACTAGCAATTGTACAATTTAGGTTAAGTGTAAGAGTAGCCCTAGCTAAACTTCGCCTACTTTGTATTGATGAAAAATAAAGACGATTTATTATTATTATTATTATTATTATTATATAGGCAATAGGCAAGTTCCGAAAGTTAGTCTATCTATTCTGTGACATTCTGTATATGGTTATTGAATATTCGACAAGATGATCACTGGAATCAAGGAACTAATGACCTAAGAATAATTTTGCGCACAGAATATTTAACATTCGTAGCAAAAAGGGTCCTCTCCATAATATAATAACAATAATAATAATAATGATCACGCTGAAAATAATGATTATGATAATATTAATAATGATAATAATGATATATACATATATTAATCCGATCCATGTGTGAATGTTGAAAGGATTTGGCATTGCTTCACACATTTTCAAGGTTCAAGAAATTTAGTGCAAATCAGCGGTAAAATGTTGGTATTGCAATATTCCTCGGAATGTAAAACGAAGTTCAGTAGATCTGGGATTTGACATTGTAGGGGTGACCAGCCTGAGCACGTCTAGTTTGTCTACTTTGAATCACTCAGTGGTGGTATAATAGACAAGATTTTCATTGAGCACTTTCTATTGAAATATAAAAAAAAGATTGATTGCCCACCTTTCTACGGTAACCTAGAAAGCTCAATGAATTCGTGAGTGTAGTATCATCGACCAGGCCAATAGATGTCTCCTGAATAATATGTACGAGCTCTAGATAATGTTTGGGAGCCGAAGTCCGAACATGTTAACAGTACTCCTTGGCAATAATGTATGCAGATTGTAAGCATCAATAAGCATCATGTATGCAACATTCATATCGGCATCATCGATATTATATGGAAATCCCACTAACAATTGCAATCATCTGAATTCCGTGTTGCGACAATGTTATTTTTTCTCTAATTCTAATCAGTTTATATTAACTCATCAGTTGCTCATGCGTTGCAATTTTGTGAGCCGTCTCTTACTCCTTACCTACACTCCTATCCTGTAATGACTTTCCAGTAAAGGTGAGTTCATCCATCCACCTTGAATTGCCGTATATTTGTCAAGATACCGTTGAAACACTCCTGAAGGAATCTACTCATTTGATAATATGATTGCAGACATATCCAAATAGTAGGTAGGTATGACCATGAATCTTATAATAGCTATATGGATAACACCCATTATTTATGGGCATGCGCGGATTTGACACTTTTATATGTGGGTATAACATGCACATGATTAAATGAGAATGGTGAATGCTCTGATGCGCTTTTCTTTCAAACAATCCACTTCACCCCAACTGATGTTAAGAGTCGTGAGTTCTCTTGGAGGTGGCACCATCATTTCACAACTATTTTGCATTTCAAATTCTACCGTGTCAAACAAATGTTTTGGTTCCACTCATCATTTTATCATAATACCATCATATATACAACAAGAAACTCTTCTGAATGCTCCAAAGTCTATTTATCTTTCAATTTTGTTCCATTGCAAATTTGGTAAAACAGCATTTCTGAGAATTTTCAGTTCTGCCAACCTAAATTAAGTCGGATAATTTGTTTCAATTTTTTGACAGTGCATTGAATAGAAATGAGCGCACCAGTCTCATTTCATCATGGACATGCCCCCGTGTATTTCAGTTATGTCAAATTCTCCATGACCAATTCTGGCAGTATATGAAAGTTCATATCGCGTGTACAGATCTGAATTCTTTCAATTCTTTTCAATACTGAACAAAGGAGTTCTCAATATGATTCTATACGAATTCACAGTGATTATTAGTAAAATTTTCTTCTCCAAAATATGACGTGAAAAATGAATTCATGTCTTTTCTAATGTGTATATCGCTATACGAGATCACCGCATAATCATAAATTTGCCAATTATGCTGTCACAACTATCACACTGGGTCGTGATTTTCCAAATACTCTCGACATAAAATCATAACAAAGCAAACTTGGTGACGTGGAATATACACGAACTACTAGGTCATAGTGCAATATCAATGACGATGGAAATCATGGACACGAATATCCGGAACGACATGTACTTGGTAATATCGATTATTTCTAGAAATTGCAGCTGAATTTTCTTCTGTTATGTCAATTCACTTCAAGAATGGAATGAAGGTGAAGGATTCTACATGTCAATTTCCCATTAGACATGACCTAAATAGTTCAGATAATTGATATCGATGCTTACAACCTCCAAACATTCAAGAAAAATTCCAACACCTTCCTTCTTCCCCAAAATTCCACCGCTGGCTAACACGATGTTCCTCGAACATCATAGGTTTCCCTTTCGTGTTGTCCAAAGATAAAAAAAAAAAAAAATAACAATTAGAAACATTTTGGTCGTTTTTCTATATTGATTACTCAAGAAATATTGTCCTTTGGTGATCATGGATGAACTATGCGATTATATGGAGTCATGGTTTCCCAAATTACACACCAACTTGATTTTCTGACAAATTCCAAAAACTATTTCGGAACCCGAAATGAGAAGTGGTGAGAACCCCCATAAGTGGTTCAGTGTTAACAATAAAAAAAAACTTACGCTCTTCTCAACTTTGACGAATTTCGACCATTGGGAGATTGGATCAAAACGAAGAGCTTACTCTATATGGATAGAAAAGAAATGGATATATACAGTGTGTTAAAGATGAGGAAAGCCGGTATGGGTATCTCGGAAACTACTAAAGATACAGATTTGGTTATGAGAGGGAGAAAAGTTTCGCGACTGGAGGGACAACGAAATGACTTTAAAATTATTCTCCTTATACCTATATTCATTCGAATATGAGTGATTCAAACAAAAACTGAATTATCAGATTTTCAAATTCATTTTTTTCTGGCGTTGATGCTGAAATGGTAACAAAAGTGAAGGAGTGCCCTCTTCATGGCAATTTTTGTTGTTTATTATATCATTATCGATTCTCTGATCCGAAGTTTCCCTTCAAGCAATCATTAAAATAAATAAATAAATAAATAAACTTTATTTTCCTTATTCTCGAGAAATCATGCTGCAATTGGTATGAATATTGAACATCTTGGAACATGGAACATTAAAACATCCTGTTCTATCTTCGTCTCGAATTTTCATCTTCCTTCTATCCCGAATTGATTATAAATGCTCTGAAATGCCTGTTTTATGAGTTCGGATGTCAACTTCAACGTCAATTGATTTCTTGCCGATTGATCCAATAATCGACATATCCATTCCTATACTTGGCGCAACTTTCTTCTCCTTCAAGAATATTTCAGTACATCATAATGAAAACACGACACGCCCTCTGAATCTGCAAAATATCATACCCTCCTGAAGATTCACAAAACGACAATACTCATCGACAATTAACGGCATCTTCAAATTCTAATGTTTCCTGGGCACCCTGAAAATTTACGATTTGTAGTACACATATCAAATTTAATGAAAGAGAAGATGTACAGGAATTGGGTATCATTCGAGTTCGCCAAAGACGTAGTATTCTATATCTCTTACGGTTTGGATAGAATGAATGGTGGAAAGAATTTGTTACCTACACCCTGTATTGTCCGAATGGCTGATGAATCAACTCAAGTGCACCGACGTAAATACACGCTCTCAGCTAATCAATCAAATTAATTGTGTGGTCTCGAACGTCGATTAGGTGAAGCGACATTGATTTAAATTGATATTCTGGGATTGATTGAGTGTTCGTATCATGAACCCGAATATTTCACACTTATGAATCGAATTTGTGATGGAAATCCCACCGCCTACATACATTCGTATTTCAATCGACCCTTGAATTTGGAGATATCCTCGGAACTGGTGGGACTGTAAAATACCTGGTTTTGCTATATCATTTGTAGAATTCGGACCCAAATGGGTTGAATCATCGATTATTTCATTCATACTTTCGATGGAATTATTGTAGTCACATGACATATAAATGAATATGCCTGATAAATATGCCCGATCGATACAAATTCAATTTGAATATCCGTATGACTTATTTTGCGATAGTTATAATGAATTGAATATTGATGAACAAAAAATAAACTATGTGTTGTTCACAATATATTTCTTCAATTTATACGCCAACTCGTATTCGGAGACAATTCCATTCGACTTCTAATATAAACGTCAACAGTCTAATAATCAGTTTGTCGATGTTATAACATCGTCTCATCAACAAATGGTCACAACATGAGTGCTCTGGCTTGTGAAAATATCTCTTCGCAATTTATCCGGATATCATCCACAGATATACATGAATGAATTGATACTTTCCCTCTCTTGATGGACATTCCTAATTTTCTCCCCAATATTTTATGACTTATAATTGAGTATGATTTCCTCTGCCTTTTCGCCTGAAAGTTATTATGCTCATGTATAGTCTAGAGTGTCAAGATAATGATAGATAATATTCATATTAACTTGATGATACTCAAACCATTCTGATTGTAGTGAGGATTCTCCTTCAGATTATTATTATATCATATTATTATATATTCAATTATTAATTGGATTGACATGATATTACCTTCGGACTCGAATCGTCCTCAGCAACCAAATGAATGATCCAATAGCTCAATAATGATTTCATTACACATCAGAAGTCCAAAGATGAGATCACATGAATTAATTCATTGGAAAAAGCTGATTATTCAAGAACAACTAATAATATCAACTCACTCATATTTGCGCGTGAGCAGCCAATACAGTACAGTATCTTTTATAGTCATTTCATCCAGTAGAAATGAATTCGAATTTTTCTCTTCAACAGCGTAAGAGATTCATATACAATAATCTCAATCGGAAAAGAAATTACTACTGAGAAATTTCCTTTGCTTTCCTACTCATTTCGGATATGCAGGTGGAAGTCATTCATTGGACTGTGTATATAAGCGTCAATGTCTCTTGAACGCAGTTCACATTCATTCGAATGGATGTTGGTTTCATCTCAGCTGGCGGCTGTTCATTTTCCAGTTGAATTAGCTCACGGCTTCTATTCTGACATGAAATCGGCTCCCCTATCGAGTATGTCCCGGATTTCAGTTTGAGCTTCAAGGCAATTGGTTTTCAACGTCGAAGTACCGATATGGAAATCTTCGAGAGAATTTCAATTCTGTTTGTTATACAGATACACACTATTCTGGTACGAAATCAACATCGCAGAAGCATTGTGTAAATCGACTTCACTGAGGTGTTAATAATTTCGAGAAATGAGCACACTCTTATTTATATTGAATTGTTCGTTGTTTATCAATGTTTCCCTGATGATTTAAAAAAATACTATGATGAGAACAGAAAGACGAATCATCAGCTACCTGTTCGTTCTCACCTCTTTTGAAACATAACGAATCTACAGAACTTACTCTTCAATAGAACCCAAATGCACCTATAATGCTATATCTATTTATTCATTAGTGAGAACACTAATTATCAACTTCCATCTTTCATCAAGCAGATCGAATGAAATCAAGAATCAAAAGTGCATTACAACTCATTGTTGGCTACTTTTGCTGAGAGCCGACATGATATTCTCATAAACTATTGAGTATACACACATTCATATTGGTTCCGACTAAATTTCCTTCATTCAACCTGAAAACTTCGTTACGACGTTCTGATGTTTGCCATCATATCATTCTGAAATATTCAATCCCATTATCCCGATATTTCACTTATACACAGTGTATGGACATGGTGAGAAGGATTCAAGGTAGATTGTTGATTTGTATCATGAGATTCTTATAGGTGTATGGGACATATTATCAATACTCATCAGCAAATATTTACAAAGCAGTTCTAGAGTGCCAACTAATGCAACGTGAATATTTGTTGGGTTTCCGGTCGATTATAGAATGAAAATAAGGATAAGTAATTTAGGTTAATGGAAATCCATGAATGAATTATCATAACATGGCAGAAAAATCCATGAGTTCAATGCTGTGAATGATGATTTACGATTTGAAATGTGAATTTCTCAGAAGACAAAAGCTCCTCATCCTAACCATGAAGAGATGATAGCATGACGAGAGAATATTCATACCATGAGAATAAATCTCTTGAAAGAGTCACCAGAAATAATCAAAATTATTCATAAGTATGTGAAACTATTCATATTTGAAAGCATTATGTGAACAATTTGAATGCCTTCCTTCTTTCCTACCATTCCACCGCTGGCTGACATGATGTTCCTTGAACTTTTCCTTTCTGTTGTGAGGAATTGAGAAAAAGTCAATCCTAGTTCCACAAGAACCATCTCCTTAGCAATCATATTTGGAAAGTGAACGTTTCTTCGGTCAAAAAGTTGATAATGGTTGAAAATCCGTATGACATCTGTATCAAATTCGGAAGTGTTCTTTAACATTCCTGAACTGATGGAATATACATTCATCTTTTGGAACGATATGAAATTAATCGAGTGAATTTCTATTCAAGAAAATGAAGAAGTCTTCCATATTTGATTCGTGAGCCAGAAAATCGAGAGTCAATGATGAAGGAACTCCCACAAATATCCACATCCAAGAAAGGAGGTGCTTTTCTATCATGTCGTGCCACATTGCAGCGTAACTTCACCACTAACGAATGCAAACGGAACCAAATTTTTATATTAGTTCATCAAGTTTCAACTTTTTTCTCCCATATCCTAGATGGAATGGATAAATGGAATCAAAATCCTGTCACGATACCAAAAAGTCAAAAACCTTCTCAGCAGTTCATCACGAGTAGTTGATTGATTGGAAATTTTTAGAGAAACCACCGGCAGATCCTTAGAAGTAGCATTGAAAGTGATTACCCAGAACTGGTCCGACACTTTCATGCGAGGCTGAATTTTCAACATGATGTTGTGACGTTAATGGATTGAGTAAACCCATAGCTAGCTAGCTAGGTCATCCTGTGATCCAAGGTCAAAAATCTGGGAAACGAGGATTTACTGTGAGATGGCGGAATATGAGAGTGAAATAATTGGCGAATGCGCAACTGCTACCTTTTGGTGGACACTCAGATTGATGTTTCAGCTCTCGATCACGAGTAATATTATTCTCAATCATAAATAATCACGTCTTGATGAATACTGGATGAGAACAACATTCCAGATCGGATGCGAACTGATTTTATACGTTATGCTACGTTACGTTATGTCTTATTAGTAATATTGAGATATTATCAACTTTTAGTGAACCATTCTGCAGAACTAATTCAGGTCAAAATTCACCATAACACACAATATTCAGATTTTATAATGATTCATTCTCGGATGCGGACATTCTCAATTTCCATCTCTATAGTTTCGAAAACAACCATACGTACTGAATATTAATTTTTCAGTCGCATTCGACATAAGTTGTTTTTCCGTCATCATTATTCGATATTAGTTGAAATCCGTTCTGAGTATTTCGTGGATGCACTATGAATATATGAATGGATGAATAGATAAATTGAACAATTATTATAATCTCATGAAAGAAATTCGATCGAGATTGTCCAGGGGGCAATTTTCGCAACTCCATAAGTTTTCGAATATTGCCAGAAAACACAAAAAATATGAGGATTTTGGTATACACAGGCCATTTCTTCTGACGATAGGCTACGGTGGTAATGTCCACTAACCATCAGTTGATTAATTATTTCTCTCGATATGAGTAGAGTGGTTTTGTAACTCCTCACACCATTTTGACAAACATTGTTTTATAAACTTTGCAACGGTTGAATTAGGGTTTTTGAAAACACGTAACATGTACACATTAAACTGGGGTACATTTCCTGAATCCTCATGTGAAATCTTCAGCCTTCTCCTTCTCAACTCTGTACCAGAAAAGGGAAATTATTCCTGATGAATGATGAAATCTGGCAAATCGAATTGACACATTTGACAAACAAGACAAAAATAATGAGGATACCTGTTTTTGACACAATTGAGTAGTATAGTTTTATTTGGAATTCAATAGTAATTCATCTAGTTATCACTCAATTTTTTTTTTTTTATCTTTGGACAACACGAAAGGGAAACCTATGATGTTCGAGGAACATCGTGTTAGCCAGCGGTGGAATTTTGGGAAAGAAGGGAGGTGTTGGAATTTTTCTTGAATGTTTGGAGGTTGTAAGCATCAGGAAAGACTTCACTAGGCAAAGAATTCCACAACTTTGCCGTTCTATTGATGAATGATGTTTGGTATAGCGATGTTCGACAGGTCTCGAGCCTGACAGTGTAGGGGTGACCAGCTTGAGCTCGTCTGGTTTGTCTACTAGGAATCGCGCGTGGTGGCATAATAGATGATATTTCCGTTGAGCACCGACCGTGAAAGTACCTATAAAAAAGGCAAAGATCGCCGACCTTTCTACGATGATCTAGAGAGGTCAATGATTTGGTGAGTGTTGTGTCATCGACTAGGCGAATAGCTTTCTTCTGAATTGAATCTGAGAGCTTCAGCGTATGTTTGGGGGCTGAGCTCCAAACATGTGAACAGTACTCCAGGACAGGTCGAATTTGTGCTTTGTAGATCATAAGCAAATGCTGGGATGTGAAGTATCTCTTCGAACGGAAAAGATAACCGAGTTTTCGTGAAGCAGTTTTCGCAATGGACCTCACATGATCGTCCCATAAGAGAGCACTGTTGGTGGTGACACACAGCATGGATATTGACGACCTCATAGGAACAGTGGTACCCGACATCATCAAATTGGGTATTATGTGATCAGCCTTCTTGGTGAACATACAAGCTTTAGATTTAGTTGCATTGAACTTTACTAGATTCTCAGATCCCCATTTCAGAATTCTTGTCAGATCCTCATTCAAAGCATCAACCTGTCTTCGCCTTGCACCTCTGGCCTCATTGGATGATATAGGGGCTCTAGAGGAGAAGGCGGAATGAAGTGTACTATCATCCGCAAAGCTATGAACTGGGCTGGAGGTCACATTCAACAAATCATTGATGTGGAGCAAAGACAAAGTTGGTGCCAAGGCAGAGCCTTGTGGAACACCAGCATTGATCGTCATTGTATCAGACGAGACCCCGTCTACCACCACGTAGAGTGATCTATCTGCAAGAAATCTCGATAGTAAAAGACACAGTTGGGGCGGCAAACCATATGACGGAAGTTTCGCTAGGAGGCCTTGGTGCCAAACTTGGTCAAATGCGTTGGAGATATCCAAGGCTACAGCCAGAGACTCCCCATGTTTCTCTATTGACACCTGCCACTTATGTGTCACATAGGCAAGCAGATCTCCAGTTGACCTCTGGTGACGAAAGCCATATTGCCGGTCGTTCACGATTCTTGAGCTCTCTAGATATCGGATGAGCTCGATGTTGATTGCTTTTTCCATTACTTTAGAGATCACAGACAGTAGTGCAATCGGTCTATAGTTGTTAGGGAGGGTTTTCTTGCCCTTCTTTGGAATCGGTTGGACCCTAGCTTTCTTCCAGTTAGAAGGAAATACGCCGAGATTGTACGAAAGGGTGAACAACCTGCAAAGAACTGGTGTTAGTTCTGGGGCACATTTCTTGAGAACAATAGGCGGTATTCCGTCAGGCCCCATAGCCTTCTTGACGTTGATGCTAAGCAGAATGTGTCTGATTGTGCGTTGCCGGAAGACAATTTCTGGCATACGGTTATCGATGGTAGCGATTTTGGGTAGTTCCTGGCCTCGTGGATCCAAGGTAGAATTGTTTGCAAACATTTTGGCGAAGGTGTTGGCTTTTTCATGAGGTGTTATAGCCAATGTATTATCATCCTTTGTGAGGGGAGGAAATGAGCTAGAAGTGAAATTTCTCCCGATTGCCTTGGCAAACGTCCAAAATGAACGGGAACCATTTGGACACTCTATGAGCTTCGATCTTATTTTCGTGTTGCATGCCTCTTTAGACTCATCTATCGTTCGATTGCATGTATTCCTAGCTTCAACATATTCAGCTCTAGTTTGAGGGCTTGGGTTTCTGCGCCAACGACGGTATGCTGCTTGCTTCAGTGCGACAACCCTAGAACAGGTTCTATTGAACCATGGTTCACCAGTGGTTCGTGATTTGGTGCTATGTGGTATGTAAGTTTCCATTCCCAGCATGATGATTCCCGAGATCTCTTCAGCACATTGCGTAGGATCTCCCGAGTTTCATAGTGGTGCACGGACTTTCACTTCATACGGTTCCGGATTGTTAGTGAGGAACAGGTCGAGCGTATTGGCATAATGATTGCTGATATCAGGGATCCGAGTGGGTTCGTTTATCAGTTGCTCAAGACCATAGGTGATAGCGAAAGCCTCAGCCACACGTCCTGCGTCGTCTGTTTTGTTCGAGAATTTGAGCCAGGTGGAGTTGTGGACATTGAAATCCCCCATGATGATGATTTCAGCTGCTGGGTGATTCTGTTGGATGAAATCAAGTTTCAGAGAAAGGAATTCGAAGAGGTCACCAGGAGTTGGTTCGTTTGGTGATAGATAAAGGCAGCAGATGAACTTTGTATGTTTGTGGTTATCGATCTTGAGCCACATTACATCGAATTCTTTCGGTTCCAGTTCCTCCTCACGATGGCATGAGAGATCATTTCTGGAAAAGAGACATAAACCTCCTCTGAATCTGAAACGGGTATGCAGCTCATATCCAGGGCAGAGCATATAGGTCGTATTAGTTGATGAGTTGACCTGCGTCTCAGTTAAAGCCAGTATATCTGGTTTCTCAGCCTGTAGATGGTAATGAACATCGTTTATATTTTTGTTCAGACCTCGGATGGTTCAAAGGTCTATTTTTGAATTCAGATGTTTCGATGGTGAACCCCCTCGAGCACCTCTCGCCCGGAAATCCGAATGGAGAGGTATTTTACTTCCGGAGTGTTTTACCCTAGGAGAATTCATCATCTGGATTTTTCTTCAGCTGAAATGGGCGGGTTGGGTTGGGAAGAAGGAGATGGGGTATGAGGATATGACCGGAAGCATCGACCAAATACTGAAACATGGGAGTTACCCATTTCACAGCGCATCTGTCGATGTGGTGGTGTCGCACCGGGCGATGATGGGAACCATCATCTTCCACCTATGGGTATCCATTTAGTCGCCTCTTACGACAGGCAGGATTTACCATGGGGAAATTCTTGATCCGTCCCCATACGGATAAATTCAATGAAATGAATCAAGTATCAAATCATGATAAGAATAATCAGGATTGATTCTGCTTGCTGGAGTTGAATGAACCTTACTTCTTGTACTTCCAGTTACTTTTTGTACCTTCAGAGCATTCAAACTCAATGAACACATATTAATTCTTCATATTTGATTCGTTAAAAGCCGTATTCTGTCGAAACGAAGTATTTCTCCATTTTGGATAGCGCAGCATTGGTTTTGCCGATCTTTACTAGACAAATAAAGATACTGGTATACTTAGAAAGGAAAAATTATTCCACCATGTGATGTGACAATATTAGCTCCAATCCTCATCATATACGAGTATGGGTATACACTGGAATATAATCTCATCATTAGTCACTACACTCAAAAATCTGTCTGGTTAGTATTGGCACAACCATATGATTTTGTTATCCTTAGAATGTTTCATCGCTATGATAAGCAGAATATTGTCAGGGTTACCATAAAAAAACTGAGTGTGCCTATACTAACAAGAACTTTTTTCAGGGTAACTATGATTTTCCTTTGTGATCTGTCCAGTATTTTCAATGTTTTACTCAGAAACCACAGCAAGGATTAAATGGGTAATTGGAATTCAAACTACCATAAAGCATACCGATATATCTATTCTATTTGAGACCATGAATAATCACCCTTCCATCTTTCATCATCATCACCATATGTGGAATGTCTCGCCATGAATGTTTCACGGAAAAAAAAAAAATTCAACCGTAAAAATGCTTAGCCTTTCTCACCGCTGAACGGATTTTACCATCATGATGTCGACAGACGTTATGTCGGACTGGAATCTTTGATTCTGATTTGCTCGGCTGCAGCTGGTCATATACAGGGTGTTACAAAATTATAAGATCAAACTTCTGAGGGTTATCCAGTGCAACAGTAGAGATCATTTCAGTAGTCGGTCTCATGTCCGGAAAAGTCTCACTACGGCAATACGGCCCTAAGACGCGTTCAAATATAAAAAGACAATGAATTGCTTGAATATGATTCACTGCATTCAATTCTTGCCTTTTGTACATGAGCTCATCACAACAATTATTCAAAGTGTCTTCCTCCGACCTGAAAACACCGATTTAAACGTCGCACATGATTTTGGCGGACTTTACTAGAAATTTGATCTTCGTTTCGAATGATTCCAAATGAAAAGATGTAGCGACGTTAAATCGGGTGACCTAGGAGGCCAAGAAACTGCTCCACCTCTGGTAATCCAACGGTCCCCAACCCGCTGATTCTTTCCTGCGTGAAGTCTTTGATCTACGAAACTCCAGTTGAAACAGAGCAAGACTCTGGAGGAATCACAGCAGCATTTGGAATCATTCAAAACGAGGTTCAAATTCTCAGTCAAGTCCGCGGAAATCATGTGTTTAAATAAGTGTATTCAGGTTGGAGGGAGACATTTTCAACAATTGTTGTGATGAGTTCATGTCCTAAAGGCAAAAATTAAATGCATGCATTCGTCTTTCGTCTTTCTGAATTTTAACGCGTCTTAGGGCCTATAGTTCTGTAACACCCGGTATTCCATAACGGCGTCAAAATCACATAAGGTTGTCATGCTGTATCGAAACAAATATATAAACTTGGATAAGACTTCGGAATGTTACGACCCCATTATTACTCTGGCAGTGCCAACTCCAGAAGGCAAATGTTACCATAGATTATGACGTCACAGGATCAAATACATATTGAATAAACGTAATCGATATCAAATGATGAGGTATGCTGAATTCGCTGCAAGTTCCCAATGCCCTATTTATGTGTGGAGTTTTTCACATTGAGAAGATATTGATGAGAAATGATTTCCAAAGATATGAGTATGAGTCTCACACACATTTCCGAGGTATTGATGGATTCGACATCAATACTGGATATGATCGAGTTGTCGGGGAGATTATCATCCCGTTACTCTCGCGTTTGAGGACAACCCTCATCGTTTCCGAGCTAGCGTTCCAAACCTTTATTCCAAACAATATTGGCTCGATGATTTCCCAACGGTTCAATCCAACCCTTTTTTATTTCCCTCGAATATTGCTTTTGTGCTGGTCCTTTTCGCTCGGCTTAATTATCAATATTGCTCGAGGCCGTACAAGAACTGGCAGAAGAACACTCACTGAAATTGCTGTGTTTTCTCAGGGTGCTCGATTTGTGATTATACGAGGTATAATACAACGTGACAATAGCTCATAATATCATGGACAGAAATGGAAACAAAAGGACTGAAAGAGATAGGAAGAAACGAGGAGGGACAACATAGTTTTTCATTGTCACGCTCACTGGATGTATTCTCATAACTGGATCGAATAATAGGCCCTTCATATCAGTATATGATGGTTTATACACTGAGAAGAACTGCACTCAGAAAAGTACAAGAACAAAGTTCTTTGCTGAGTTTTTCCACTTGTGATAGTCAGAAGAGTAGCAGTCGTACTGAAGTTAGTCGACTCGACTGAAATTTCTAAAAAGTGACTTCAAATAAACCTTCTGCCGCAGCAAAAATTGCAGTTGTAGAAGAACTGGAATTCTATAGAATGATTTTGGCTTCCCTGAAAATGTTCCTCTCTGAGACACATAGATATTTTACTGTTGTAGCACTGAAACTCCACTGAAATTTGTTTCAATAACTGTAATGTTTTATACAATAACAGTAATGTCGCATTGCCGTTTGTATCATATCTCATTCATTCGTGAACCTTCGGAGAAAGAACTGCTGTCCGTCCAGGAGTCGCCTCTGGAAGAAATTCTTGCTCGATCGTGTCTCACGGGTTTGATTCGGAACATTCTCATAGTTCTCCTTGCGCAATATATTTCCATGAGTAATGGAATACTGTGCCGTAACTTAGCTGAAGTGTGAGTAGTCATGAATTTCCATCATTTCACATATAAGATTGCCGCCGACCAGGAATTCAAATAACTAATTCAAGAAAATGGAATTTACCTGCATCCTACATCGATAACTCTGAAAGTACATAGTGCCTTAGACATACCTATTATGATTGCCTATTCTATATAGTAGGTGGGGTGCATTTTAGTGCATATACTCAATGATTCAAGCGAGTTGCAATGTTCAGCTTCTTAGCTGTTCTCTCAACTGTTGACCGAATTATTCTACGAACCTGTACGCTAGATAATATTTTTTTTATATTCAACATTCATACTCGTTCCACATCCCAAGGCCATCAAATAACATGCACATGGCTCACCGAATCATTGAATTGGAGTGATTTGGTTTATCTGGAAGATGATCTGTTGAAACGGTTATCAAGAAATCTACTCCATATCATACACAGTTGCACATATCGCGTTCATATGATGGTGTTGCCTCAATTCTGGCTGATACATTTCTCATTGTTTTCATTCCAATACACCGCCATCGATGATGCTTCCTAATCATTGTCGGCTCAATATGTGTTCTGGTCTGATCTCTGACCTAGTTGAGTGTATGATCACCCGGTGGCGTTACTGTATCGGACGAAATGATTCTCACTTGTTTCCCGAAAATTTTCGGAAATTGTGGTCATGTGAGAACCAAGGTGAATATAGGATTTAGAATCAACTCTTCAATTGTTCCTTTCCAAAACATGTAGACCAGTCAAACAAACTAACTAAGGCCGCTCCGCTTGAGTATAGATGGCAATACGATCGTCGAACTTGTGAAGTCGAATACGCTGTGACTGATAATGACGGATATCTGAAAGTTATGGTAATGGTTCAAATCGAGGTTCAAATCTTGCATTCGTGTTGAATTTCAAAATCAAATAGTATTTTCCAGAGTTTCCAATATATAATCATTGACTTCAGCAGAGATGACGCTATTTAGTTCCGATCTTGGGAAGCCTTAGTAAAGTTTTGAAATTCAACATAATTAAGTAGGCGAAAGTTTTTCTAGTAGCTGGGTATAGGGAATTGGGATACAATCGATATTGAGTGTTACAGGTAAGATAGTCAGAGCCCTGATATTGATTTTACCTCTCATTTAGATCTGCTAGCGGACTGCGGAGTATCTGATCATCATATAAAAATATTGACATCGTGAAACACGGAATATGCACAGAATTCCGTATTTCGTGAACCTCTCATCCATCATCTAAGGCTGTAGGGGGGCTCGGTCTCCACATAACTACATGAATTATTTATAAGTTCTAAACATGAGTGATAGGTAGTGACTATGCCGTAACTGAACCACACCGAGTGTAGAGAACTTCGTTTTCCTAGGTTATATAAGCCTGACAAATTTTTGACAGGAAAACAACTGAAATCATTGTTTCCTCGAATTGACCGTATGACGGCAGAAATGTATCGGCTACAGAAGCCTGTAGTTGATTTGCGCTGATTGGGCAGCCCAGCACGCAGCCCACTAGATTTTTCTCCATATCTAGCCGACAATGTCCTAATAAGAACATCTCCTGAAACATGTCTGTTTCTGCTGTGATAGATTTTATCGATGACCTTGTATCTGCCCACACGCACACATCAGTATCAGGAACGAATTCTGAATAGGAATAGAAATTATGGCGCGTCCGCGTAGGCGTAGGTAGAAGTTAACATCTACGGTGCCAAGGTCAGGTCGATCGAGTAACCTTGACTCAGTCGAGTGGAGCAGCGGCTCGATGACGCTCTAGCGGTTCTCTAAGCGGCGTCGCTCATCGTGACATCACGAATTCCGTACCTCGGCGTCTCGAGCCGTTGGAGTATTGCGATGTTGTCATGTCGCGCTATTTATCTCTGATCTCATGACAAATGAAGCAAGTTACAGGATGGATTATTCTTCAAGGGCGGATTCACCAAGGTGGTACAATTACCCCTCCATGATTTTCCAATATAGTGTATAAATTTTACACGGTTTTAACTTCAACATTACAACGTAGTGAACAATAATCTAATTTAAAGTAATCACAACTCGATTGGATTCTCAGGCATCAATCTAGATGAGAATCTGAATTGGAAAGAACATTGTGAAAATTATTAGGTAGCTAGCTCCCTTGGAGTATCATGCATAAGTTGATTCAAGATTGCGGTACGGTATTATCTGTTTTTGGGGAAATGGTAGTGATGTATCGTTTGTTTTCATTGCTCAAAAAAGCATTATTAGATGCATTGGAAAAGTTTCGCGTAGAGAATCTTGCAGAAAATTATTTTTCAAATTCAATATTTTGCCTCTGACATGCCCTTTTGTTGATGAGTCATGTTTTTATATACTCAAAAACTATCAAATATTATTTCTCAATGAAAATTTTCATAATCACTGCACTCGACAGAGAGGGCATCTTCACCTATCATTCTCGGAGAATAAAATATCACACAGTTCACCTGACCATATGGGCTTGAGAGTGTTCGATAAGTTACCAAACTGCGTGAAAACCAGTGATAGATATTTATTGTTATATGAAAACATTACGTTTTCTTCAACATACGAAGACTAAATTTCGATGCTTCCCGCCGTCTGGTGTTGAGTTGAATTTGCAAATGTGGTTGAAATCATACCAAACGAATCCATCTGCTGTGACTAACATTCCTTTTATATTCGTCGGTATTTTCTCTGCCTTCATCAGCCTTGAGTTGAGCAACGGTGAAGTAGGAATGTCCAACGGAATAACACTATTTATGAAAATAGAATATTGCTGACACGATGTTCCGCAAACATCATAGGTTTCCCTTTTGTGTTGTCAACCGTTAAAAAAAAATTGAGAGTTTATTATGGAGGGTAAGCTTTGTAAATTCGTTTCCTTTCAGATGAGGTGAGAACCAATAGGTATCTTTCGACCATTCTGCCCTCATAATACAATTTCAGATGATCATCAGAAAAAAAATTCAACGAAAAATTCAATGATACTAGAAGTGTGTTCATTTCTCAAATTGATTTACATCAATTAACAACGCAGTGAGAGTCAATGCCCTCACCGCTTAGGTATTATTCTCGAATCTATCGAAACTAGTACCATCGATCGATTCAGCTCGTCAAACTGATTTTAGAAAACACAGCGGTTCACCTGAAAACAAAAACCCATGAAGCAGATGTTTACCGATGTTTGTTTTGTAATTGTTGCCGAACATATTTTGCTTCTCCTCGGTGAGTTTTCAATGTTGGATACTTGATTGGGGAATGCCTTCTTATTCGTTTTATATATTGTGTAGATTGTGTATGAATCGACCAATATACAATTATGAATAGGAATGATAAGTCATTGTGATAAGTCATGTGTGTTTTGTTATTCCAGAATACTCTATTCCAGAATACTCATGTCCATTCACAGAGATAACTGGAGAAAGACATTATCAAATATGCATCTCTTAGCCCGCTTATTTTCAATCTAGGCCATTAGTCCATATTTATCAAAATGAAGCATTTACTTCTAGTAAGAAGTTGAAGCAAAAGGTAAAAGTGAAAGGTTCTGCTTCATTTCGTATTCGTAATCTCCACCTCTCCCTTCCAAAGAAATTTTCCGGAAACATGAAATAAAAGGTACAGCGATTATGATAAGTTAAGACTTGCACTGTGCAATCAACGCGTATGTGTCCTGCGTGAGTAGTTTATTCGTAACTGTTCCCAAGTGAGTTGAGCTGAATTTGATACTGCTGATTCATTTGTGTAGTGAATGTTTATAAATTTAAAACGTCAACAACCCCGATAGCTGTATTTGGGAACCGTATCCATTCGCCAAGGAGTAAATCCATCAGTTTTTGAACGAATGCTCCTTTTCATAAATAAGAAAAACGTTAAACCTTTCACTTTGAAGCGAACCTCTCGAAGCATAACCTTTTCTTTCAATCATTTTTATTCATATACCTTTCAGGAACTGCTTTATTCTTTGAAAGTTGAAGGTGAGGTTCAATTCTTATAAATATGAGCTCACGGGTTGATGCTCGCTGCGTTGATTCCATCTCAACACTTGCCACTGCTCAACACACATCTGCGAATTCTAGATTTATCCGCAATTAGTCCTTGATAAGAGTGAAACAAAAACATCAAGATATTCAACTCGAGCTCTCCTGTGGGTGGGTACCTGTTCCTCTTCCACGAATATCAGTTCATAAATCAAGAAGACTAAGTTTATGATCTTGACTAGCTGTTTGGAGTGAGCGCATCATTCACATTGAAACCTGTTCAACAGAAAATGAGCACAATTGTGGAAGTTCGCCAAACTTGTTGATGTTTCATTAGCATAATTGAAGTTTATTCCAGCAGATCGTACGAGAAATCAGCACCGACGTTTTCTTTTCATCGATTTATCCTTTCATTATTTTATCCTTTTATCTATTACAACAATATCGATATGAAAGTGAAATGAGAACTTTCCGGCCGATTCCGATTTTTGTTCTAACTGCTAGCAGCTTCGGAAAGAAATGTATTAGTTGGAACATATCGTGTTCTCACAGTTACTTTCATTCGATTTCAGATGTTTCACTGAATTTGGTCAACTAAAGTTGAATCCAGCAGGGCGCAATGAGTTTTGATAGGATCTCATGATAATTTCCTCATTTCTAAAATGATTTCCCCCAACTATCGTATGAATTTGCATGAAAATGTTTGCTTCAAGGTGGTGGAAGTGATTGATATTATATTTCTCTGTATGTTTTGAAGATGAAATTGGAATCATAACCATTTCAGATTACTTATTCTGCACTGTTCGTTTCTGCAACCAGAACAATATGCGAATATCTGAATGATGTGGAGTTAAGCAGACCACTTAACATGTCCAAAAAATTCTACTTACTTTCATGATCTCAAACTTTCGGAGTTCCGAAGATACTTGTACAGTTATATCAATCTATGAACGTATATTGAGTAGTCATCAATCATTTGCATAGTCACATTTCCTTTTCCGTTGACCGATTCCAAAAATTAATTATTTCTTCATACACATAATACTCAAAGAGACCAAGTGAAAATCTGAAACCTTTGTCAGAACTGACAGGAACTGTTCCAGATGGAAATTGATATAAGAAGCATGTTGATCGAGCCTCTGGCATCTATAGATTTCTGTATCCACGATCCTACTACTACATTTAGTTTGCTATTTTCGAAAGGAGATAATTGAACTCAGCCGAATCGCAAGAATATGCAAACTTGAAAAAGCGTCATCGAGGATGATACTATGTTTCTATGTTTATTTTTCACCTTGTTCAGAATGGTAGAACTTGTTTTCAAAATAGAGAAATATCACGATAATTCGCAATCTCCTGAAATGATGCGTGTTCACCGTGTTTAATAAATGATGAGAGCTTGACATGATAGAAATTCGAAAAATTATTATTGTTCCAGGTAACAAATCGTGGAGGTTGTCAAGATATATTATGTTATTCTGCATGACAAGAAACTTGGCTCGAGAGGTCCTGTAAATGAATATATACAATGTTCTTGGCGTGGTTACTTCAATTATCCATTACTGACGGGACATCTACACGGAAATATTGATTACGCTTGTTGACAACAGCAGTACTAGAGACATTTTTGGATCTCACAAAAGAACCACAGCTTATTCCATTTTTGTCCTCATCATTACAAATCGATTGAAATTTTCTTCTTAATTTCCTAATCCATTTCTTCATCAGAATGAATCTAGTAATAACCTGACATGCTTAAACAGGGTTCTCTGGAACAGATGAATCGAATACTTGAATTTCCGTCGTTTTAGAGGATATTCTTTATACCTGCCATCATTTTTTCTGTCTATTTCTCAAACTGTTGCGTATATCTTCCACGGCCGATCTGGAAATTATTCTGACAGTTTTGAAGTTGACGGATCTTCAATGTGCGAATATGTCGCATTCACAATGTTTTGAGAAGTTTAGGGAATGCATTAGTTCTCATTGATTCTCTTATTGCGAATATGATTCTGTTGGAAGAGTTTCAAGTTGGTTCTACGTAATCCAATTCCTCGACGCTTTCCGCTCAAGAACCATTAATTTTTTTTCCATCTTTTGACAACACGAAAGGAAATCCTTTATTGTTCGGAGAACATCGTGTTAGCCAGCGATTATTTTTGGGAGTAGAGGAAGTTATTGAATTTTTTCTTGTAAGTCTGGAGGTCGTAAACATCAGGTAACATTCCGATAGTCAAAAAAATCCATAATATAGCAAATATATCGATATTTTTTTTTGTTGAAGAGGGGTCGAAATGGAAAAGGAACACTGTTCAGTTGCTACACAAAAAACTGTGGATAATTTTGAAGCTCCACCAAAAATAGATACGATATCATGAAGAGACATTCGATGCTCAGTCAGAATTTTTTGTAAGAAAGTTATCACACGTCGTGCCATGGACAGTTTTCAAGAGGTCATACACTAACACATCTCGAAGTAGGAACCGGTGATAGATCTGGGGTAGAATTCTTATTAGAGCAGTATGAAAATGAAGAAAATATATGTGGTAGATTTTGAGAAGATTTATACCAAACCACTCATTGGAGTAATACTCTACCCAATTTTATTCAATATCTCATAACAATCCTTCGGTCAAATATTCCGACCAGACAACTTCGTCTTCGGCCAAAGCGGCGCCAGGAACAACTGGGCCAAAGGCCACTACACCGAAGGTGCAGAGCTAGTGGACTCGGTGTTGGACGTTGTAAGGAAAGAAGCGGAAGGTTGTGACTGCATGCAGGGTTTCCAACTGACGCATTCTCTAGGCGGAGGCACGGGGTCTGGTTTGGGAACGTTGCTCATCTCCAAGATCAGAGAGGAGTACCCCGACAGGATCATGAATACCTTCTCCGTAGTGCCTTCACCGAAAGTGTCCGACACCGTAGTGGAGCCCTACAACGCCACGCTATCGGTCCATCAGCTGGTCGAGAACACGGACGAGACCTATTGCATCGATAACGAGGCTCTGTACGACATTTGCTTCAGGACCTTGAAGCTCACCACGCCCACGTACGGTGATTTGAACCATTTGGTATCGGCTACCATGTCCGGCGTTACTACTTGTCTTCGTTTCCCCGGTCAGCTCAACTCTGACTTGCGTAAGCTCGCTGTCAACATGGTGCCGTTTCCTCGCCTGCACTTCTTCATGCCTGGTTTCGCCCCCTTGACTTCCAGAGGCAGCCAGCAGTACCGAGCACTCACGGTGCCCGAGCTGGTACTGCAAATGTTCGACGCGAAGAACATGATGGCGGCTTGCGACCCGAGACACGGCAGATATTTGACCGTAGCGGCGATCTTCCGCGGTAGAATGTCGATGAAGGAAGTCGACGAGCAGATGTTGAACATCCAGAACAAGAACAGCAGCTACTTTGTGGAGTGGATACCGAATAACGTGAAAACCGCGGTGTGTGACATCCCTCCCAGAGGCTTGAAGATGTCTTCGACGTTCATCGGAAACTCCACTTGCATCCAGGAGCTGTTCAAGAGGATTTCGGAGCAGTTCACCGCCATGTTTAGGAGGAAGGCGTTTTTGCATTGGTACACGGGGGAGGGGATGGACGAGATGGAGTTCACTGAAGCCGAGTCCAATATGAACGACTTGGTGTCGGAGTACCAGCAGTACCAAGACGCGACGGCGGAGGAAGAGGGCGAGTTTGATGAGGAAGAGGAGGCTGACGAGGGCGAAAACTGATTTTTTTGCGCATTTTTCAAATCCCCCAGTAGTTTGTTGGTTGTATTAATAATCTACGTCTGATGTAATATGTGATTTAACAACGCTCGATAATGTGGTATATTAAACATAATTTAATCCTCGATCATTTGAAGGAGTGTTAGTGTCATCTCAGCAATTGCGACAGATAATCAAAAAAATCGTTACACTGCATATTTTTTTTGGTCTTTTGTGAAGCAATGATGCCAGACTTCCTACTCTATTGAAGCAATAAGTAGAATTCCATTTCCACAAATATTTCTAACTGCCACAAGAATCACAATACGGAAAGAACCATTGCTGTGCGAGACACACACACGTAAGGCGTCGACATATAGCATGTGATTTACTTACCTAGTGAACCCAGCTGGACGATAAATTCCTCAAGAAGACGAAAATTGGACGACTGACGCCTTTTATAGTATCCTGTCATTTTCAGTTATACTACCATCTCAACATTCAAGGGTGATTACATCTCCCATCGGATGATTCATTGAGTTGACAATTGAAAGAAAACTGGACTGTTCAATTTGAAGTCCATATGAAATCGTACCCGCCTATCATGGAAACATTATAATCTCCAAATTTTGAGTATACAATTTGGAGAATGAGAAGAAGAAATATTCATTCAAGTAGGTTGCCCTAATGAATAATAACATCATCACAAATATAGAGACAGTCCTACAACAAATAATGAGAAGCAAAAAAGTATGACAATTTATTGATTCGTCCTACATGATCGAACAGTATCCTAGGTTATAAATCTAAGGGAATGAGAATGATATCACAAGAAGAAAAAAAATTGTCCTCATTTAGTTTTCTTGTGACAGTCAACAATTTGTGTCTGAAGCTTCTACAAGATACGCTAGATATAACGTTCTAGAATAAATTATTGTTCTCAATCATACCTTCAGAATTTGATAATTTTAATCTTGTCACATGAATGTTGTTCACATCACGGGTGAAATAATGGTGAATCTCATGTTTGAAGTCAACATAATCACGAAAGGAAGAAGGTGCTTTATTATGTACTATTTTATAAATGAATATCATTGTTAGAAAGTGAAGTTTTTTCGAAACTGATAGCCATTGCAACGTATTCAAAATTATTGAGATGGAAGTATTGCAATTACAGCAGTAAATGATCCTCATGCCTCTATTTTGTGGTTGGTTGTTGTAGCTGTGTCATTTTATTTGAATTGAATTTATCTAATGAAGTTGCACAACAGTCGAAGTGATGTAGTAGAATTGACCTATACACTGTGATTCTTGAATCCATAGAGAATACTTAACAGTTGTTTTGCTCGATATCGATCCTTAAGTCTATGTCATATACATTTCGCTGACTATATTTGTATTTGGTTGACATGATCATGATCATGATCATTGCCTTGGTTTTGTTAGAACAATATTCATCTTTTCTAAAGCATTGTTAAGGCATGCATCAGCAAATGAATTCATCAACTCACAATTCACAAAGAGTTAATATGACTTAATATGATAGGTTAATTTGAGTATATAACTCAATCGAATGAAATCGAACCCGCCTCGACTGTAACAAGGGATTATCAGCATGTGAGTTAACCAGTGAATGTTTTAATCAAAAGTGACAGTGATCCTGAGATTGTGTCGCCCCAGTAAGTGTGCATGTAAGGCGATAATCAGAGCTCGCTAGCCCATGTTTGGTCGCTTTAACTGTGCAATAAATGACACCCGCTGAATTAATCTAGTAGGCGACGAAATGTACCCGACCAGAGTGGAATAATTGTTCAATTCTTCAAAATGATACGATCTGAATCGACGAAACTGCGTCGTCCATGTATCCTTGATTCAAATCAGTAAACATCACGCCATTTTCCCACAATAAAATGTTTGGATGAGGATAAAACTACTCAGCGGTGGTCAAGACTCCACCAGGATTGTATTTGACGAATTGAAATCTTTGAATATTCTCTGTATCAAATTCTGCTGAAGCATGGTGATCTTGATAACCGTCTGCGCTATTTGATGTTCAACAAAATGCTGCTCAAAATTCAGAATACTCCCGGAGATACCCAAAAATAGCCGGAATTCTCAATTCCTAGGACCTAGGTCAACAGGATGCTGTTGAATTTTACTCAACGTAAATGACGCAATCAATATAAATTTCTAGAGTTCGAGAAATCAGTGGAGACAAAATATTTTTACAGTCCAACCCGGAATGGAGGTTCAAAATGAAAAAGAGCTCATATCATAAGATTTATCTGCTGAAATTTCCATCCAGTAGATCAAGACTGGAAGTGTCGATAGAATTGATAGAATGAGCAAATGAATAAGTACTTATACGTTAGCATGTAATGAATGTACACTTATCAAACATGATGTGAAGTGGAAGGTTTTGAAAATTCAGGTGGGTAGAACATGCTGAAAGGTTCTGAAATGTCATGCCATCCACTCTGAATCACCTTGTGTAATCACTGCTCCACAGGAATGGCGAGTATCTCTTTCATTGTTCGTCATTTCTATTCCGCTTTCAAGTGGGAATAATAATGATCATAAAATTTAATGAGACCCTCGAAAGTCCGTCAGAAAATCACAGCTGACGATTTTGTATCAGCACAACACTTGACGGAGGCAGTTCTTTGATGATTTGGAATGGGAGGTGAGATGACAATGATTATTATATACCCTGCCTGAAGCGTTTGAACTTTCGAACATAAAGAGTTCGAGACAAGAAATGAATCACTCGCAACACTTATGATTCATCACTTCCAGGAATATATAATGAAAAGGGCAGATATGATTTATCACAATTACAATTTGAGGTTCAATGATCACTTCTACATACGATATTTCAACACAAATATGCTTCGGAATAAACCCTCTCCATTGAAGGTTTCGAATGTCAATATTTAAAAAAAAGATTGAGAAAAATGTATTTCAACGTAAAGATATTATTTAAACAAGATTAAGATGGATATATTCATGTCGAATGTAACATTCATGTATTGTTATATAATAGCTAACAATGGTGAATAAAATTCTATTCTATTCTATTCTCAGCACCTTTTATATGAACATAATTGACATTCCTTCATGGAAAGAAAATTAAATCAATTGAATTGTTTTGTGAACACCAACCGTGCACTCTCATAAACGATCATGTGAGGTCCATTGCGAAAACTGCTTCACAAAAACTTTCTATTCCGTTCGAAGAGATACTTCACATCCCAGCAACTGTTTATGATCTACAAAGCACAAATTCGACCTGTCCTGGAGTACTGTTCGAATATCTGGAGCTAAGCCCCCAAACATACGCTAAAGCTCTTAGATTCAATCGCCTAGTCGATGATACAACACTTACCAAATCATTGACCTCTCTAGGTCATCGTAGAAAGGTCGGCGATCTCTGCATTTCATATAGGTACTTCCATGGTCGGTGCTCAACAGAAATATCATCTATTAGGCCGCCACGCGCGATTCCTAGTAGACAAACCAGACGAGCTCAGACTGGTCACCCCTACACTGTCAAGCTCGAGACCTGTCGAACATCGCTATACCAAGCATCATTCATCAATAGAACGGCAAAGTTGTGGAATTCTTTGCCTAGTGAAGTCTTTCCTGATGCTTACGACCTTCAAACTTTCGAGAAAAATTCCAACACCTTCCTTCTCTCCCAAGATTCCACCGCTGGCTAACACAATGTTTCTCGAACATTATAGGTTTCCCTTTCGTGTTGTCCACAGATGAAAAAAAAATCTCCTCCAACAGACTGAGCTAATAATTCAGTAGGCATTCTGATAATATAATCAACATAGATGAAATTGTTAAGAATTATTGCAGTTCCCAGAAGACAGTATTTGAAACATGTTGTTGGTATACCTACGCATACTGATAGCAATAAGCAAGTTCTCCCATCGTGTTTATAGAGTGGAGCTACGAAAGCTTCAATCTAGAACACATTGGCTAGGCACATGTGGATTCTAACGAACTTTGAATTCAAGGGGGTGTTCCTAGTATAAGACACGAACATAATATATTTATATAACCTGATGGAACTGGTATCATACTCTATCCATATAAATAGATGTCGAGAATTCGAGGAATTCAATTTTGAAGCTCTAGGAGATGTAACATATCATATTTGTTCCAAAATGGGTGAAGAAATCGAGATATACGGACTGTCCCTATTGTAAAGCCAAAGATGGGTGTTGGTTCGTATGGAACTAGCAACTATTTTTGGAAGATAGAGCGTTATGATGCCAAAATTCAGCATTCTGAATTCTGTTTATAACAACGTTTGTACCATATCGGTTGTTTTTATAAATTAACTGAGAACTTTTTGTAAATACTTGACGAGTATGTAATGGCTTATCCTTTCTTTGAACAGTTATCATCACTAACTTGTAAGTATCGCACTGATGGTTTGACATCCGAAAGCGCTTCGCAACCTGAATTGAATATTTTCACACGAAATACAACTCTCTTCATTACATTTGAAATTTCCAACTCCACCATCGACCGGCCATGGAATCCGTCTGGAGAACTAGATTGTGTGCTGACTAATGAAGCCCTTATAGGATCAAGCCACAATGGTACGCAGAGGAGGTACGGAAATAGTTCAGTTCACATCATACGACAATATAAACAACCTCACCTTGCAACAGATCAATAGAATTGTTGGTGAGATGTACCTACATGAAGAAAACTGTTAATATCAATAGAATGAAGTTGAGAAGTGAAATAGACGATTAATTAGATTCCTCGTTCTAATCGTGAAAAATAGAATTGAACAACTATTTCTCAATAGAGCTCAATCATTCGACAGGTCACTGACTATTTTCAAGATATTTATTCTTCAGCAGTTTCATTATGAGAGAAATTTAGTAGAAGTCGAAAAATACTTTATGAACCACGTGAAATATTCATACCATGCTCGAAAAACATACGGTTAGCACAGACTTCGATAACAAATGATTGATAGACTTCCCGAGGAAGTCGGTTAACAACGTTGACATAACCAACATGATGATTGAGACAACTGCTTCAAAAAATCCTTGCTTTCTGTTCTGTAGAAATAAACACTTCACTTCTCAGCAGTTTTTCATGATATCAGATTCTTTTCAGAAGGAAGCAAATCGTCTAGTCGATGATACTACACTCACGAATTCGTAAGTGGAACATCGTGAAAAGGTGGATGATTTCTCTGTTTTTATAGATATCACCCTGGATTATTCCACTACTATAGTTCAAGCTGATCACATCTAGATTGTCAGGCTGGAGACTTCAATAGAACATACACAGGACAGCAAATTTGTGGAGCTGCGTGAGAACTCTAAACTCTAAACAAAAAAAATTTCAATATCTTCTACCTTTCCCAACACGATGTTCGATGAACATTTTTGGTTCACCATCTGTGTCGTCAGATAAAAAAAAATTAATAGTAACTTCCGATGTTTTCCAGGACTGATGCAAGGAAGAATTGACTAGCTTGAAGTTCCTATGGAATTACCTTTCGCCGCTAGATCCATCAGAGAGAAACGCAAAAGGTTAATTCAGGCTAATTCGATTCACATCGTTATACGGATGCAAATTGTACTTTTCAGGTTGAGTTTTTATTCTATTTTCGCGAATAAATTGCCCAAAACCGAATATATATTGTTGTGACCTTTTATAGGAAATGCAATGTTTTGTGTATGATAAGGATTTTCAGTTGAACCAATGAAAAAAATCAACTCAGTTGACCCAGAATTTCAATAACAAATCAGAATTATTCAACAATATCTCTGAATACGTGCTGATCCATTACTTCAATCTATCGAAAATTCAAGGAGATTAATGTAAAAAAAACACTAGGCATTTTCATTCCTCAGCTTCTTGTGAGATTTTCTCTCCTCGTTTCTGAAAAATAGAGTAGAAGTCATTCTATTCATTATTTCAATATATTTGTAGTAAGGACACTACGCTTGAAAATAAATCTTCAGATACCTAAAGATAAATTCTCTATTTGTCAGTGACACCTTGTTTTTTGAAGAATTAGGAAGGGGAATCAGTGTCAAAACCAGCTGAAAATTAAAAAAATTTTTGAAGAAAAGTGTTCTAATTGTGTTGAGACCGAGAGCAGATTCGTTCCCGAAACGTCCACTAAGATAAGTAGAAGCTTTTATTCTCATTGATAATATTTATATTTCCAAATTGAATCTCTCTTGAGATACGTAATAGCTTTTTGGGAGACATGCAATAACTTTTTATTCCAGAGGGGTTTTGTTTTACGAAAAAGAGCCGTGAGATATATATGTGAAGCTATGCCAGAAGACCCTTGTGAGGAATTATTTGAGGAATGTGGCATTCAAACAGTATTTATACATTCTGAAAACAGCTGGTTCAATTCACAAAAATAGGCATACATGGTAACTTGTTTCCTCTCAATATAACACGAGGCAGACTGGCCAGATGAAATCCATAAGTCCCCGCACTGGTATCACTGGTATCAGATTCAGAGTTAAGGCATTATTTAAAGAAACACCATTTCATAATTTGAATGAATATTTCTTACATATATTTCCATTTGTCAACAGAGAGTAACCTGAGTTTTTAACATGAATGGTAATGTTCTCAGATGTCCGTAACAATTATACTCTCATATGTAATATCGTGTGAAGTAACATTGTACAAATTCGACAGTCTTCTTCAAATACTTCATTGATATGTGAATAATTCGTATTGTTCATTCGATTCTTATTTGTTCATATTATCATCTCATATTCAACAAGCTCCGTCGACAAGTATTCTACTTTGAATTTGAAAGACTTCGAGTTACACCTTCCTCTCCTGACCTTACTCTAAGTAATGGATAATAATAATAATAATAAATAATAATGAAGTTTATTCACCAAGAAAATAATTACAAAAAAGGGTATATATGATTAAAGTGCGTACAGTAAATAAACAGGGGATACCACAGAAGCTTTAGTTCCAAAGTAACTATCGCTTGTACGTGGCTTCATGTTGTTGTATGTTCCATCAATTTCAGTAGGTGATCCTTACATAACTAGTTGAAGATGATTCGTTATGGAATAATTTGAAAATATAAAATATATAGATATAAAATGCGAAGGTATGAAAATTTAAAAATGGAAAATGTAAAGATGTAAAAATGTAAAAATATAAAATTATAAAAATGTAAAAATGTAAAAATGTAAATGTAAAATGTAAAAATGTAAAATGTAAAGTGCTAAAAGGGAGAAGTTTAAAAATCTAAAATGTACAAATATGAAATATAAAAGTATCAGAATATAAAAATTCGAGTAACTAATTGAGAGATATGCGCATACGTACATATATAGATGTATTCAGGCTTATACAATTAACACGAGAGAACATGAGTATAAATTATATTACTGATAGAAATAATAAGTAGACCATTCATTGTTTTGATTGAAGAGTATAAAATACCCAACCATATATTAATTTAGTTTTTGATTGACAAAATCGTGTAGTTCACTCCTTCCAAAAGCTAAAATCCATTTTTTTATTTTCTTCTTGAATAAATTGATGCTCTGTAAGTTCCTTATATCAACAGGTGTTAGACTATGAAGTTTTGGTGCAAGAAAGTCACAGTGACGTTGCCCTATGGTTTTGTCACAACGAGGTACGCTTAACGATATTGTTTTATTTCTTGTGCTGTAGGAGTGTGTAACAGGGTGACTAGTTGACTAGTATATTTTGACAGAAAAGTTGCCTACTGTCAAATATTCCCGATTCTTCATGTAATTTATCATTGGAGAATCTGACTGGTTTACCGTATATAATTCGTAATATCCATATCTGAATGACGTTTAAGTTTTCTAAGTGCGTGTCATTTACACCACCCCAGCCCACGATACCGTAAGTTAGATGAGATTGAACCAGTGCGTAGTATAATATTTCTAGGTGTTTCGTATCAAAGTAATCTTTCAGATATTTAAATCTAAATTAAATTAACTTGTTGACTATATTCCTTATGTTGAGGTCCCACTTGAGGTGTCGGTCAATTACAATACCTAAATATTTAATCGATTCAGCTTCAGGTATTTCTGAATTTGGTCCGATAATCAAAGGACCCATATTTGGTGATCCACTGTAGTATGAGGAAAACGGTAGATATTTTGTTTTTTCCAGGTTGAGAGTTAGTGTATTATATCGAAACCACTTTTCTATAATTCTAAAATCATCCTCCACTTCTGCTTTCAAGGTGTTCCATGATTTCGCCTCATAGAATATAGCAGTATCATCTGCAAAGCTCAAAATTTTTCTCCTGGTTCCTAAAGAAAGTAAACTGTTGATATACAGAGTAAACAACAGTGGACCAAGTACAGTTCCTTGTGGAACACCGTATGTTACATATCTACTATCACTCAACTCCCCATCAATACTTACTTTCTGTTCACGTTCTGTCAAAAAGCTTTTTAATATTCCGTATATATTTCCTCTTATCCCATAATGGTCTAGTTTGTCGAGTAATTTTCTGTGGCACACGGTATCGAATGCTTTAGAGAGGTCAACAAAAATGCATAATGATGGTTTACTTTCATCCAGTGAGTTATAAATATTAGATACTAATTGGTAAATTGCATCATCTGTTGATTTTCCCTCTCTAAATCCATACTGATATTCAGATATCGAGTTAAATTTCGTACAAAAGCTGAGTATCCTGATTTTGAGGATTTTCTGAATTATTTTAGATAAGTTTGATATTAATGAGACTGGTCTATAATTTATCATTTCAAATTTACTACCACTTTTGAATAGTGGTTTCACGATTCCAATTTTCAATGATTTTGGAAAATAACCTTTTTCGAAACAACAGTTTATTAAATGGGTTAAGGGGGCAGTTATCTGTTTTGATATGTTTTTCAAGGTTTCAGCGCGTATATTGTCGTGACCAGGAGCCTTTTTTGGTTTCAGTTGCATTATGATGTCGTGGACTTCTCTGGTATCGGTGGGATAAAGATACATTGAATTTTTCAATCTTGTTTCATGTTCTATATAGTCATCCGGAACTTTTATTTTACTTGCATATGTTTGACCCAAAGTACTAAAATATTCATTGAAACTGTCAGAGATGTGCTTTTTGGAAAATAGTGGTGTACCGTCAGTTGATGTAATTTTTTCTATATTTGTTTCTGGTTTGGATCGATTGCAGATATCATTCACGCATTCCCAGAGAGCCTTGGATTGGTTCATGTTATTTTTGAATAATTTTTGTGCATAAGTTCTTTTAGAATTTTTTATTATCTTATCTAGTTTATTTTTGTAAGTATGGTACTGTGTTTTCAAAGTTTGGTTGTTTGGGTCTTTCATTAATGTTTTATACATTGTCTCTTTTTTGTTTATCGATGTTAAGAGTGCAGAGGTTATCCATTTTCTTCGTTTTATATTTTGTTTTTTTAGCTTGACATTTTTTGTATTTCTTTCAATATATGAGTTGAGTTTTTGAATGAATTTATCAGTCATTTTGTCCATATCCCGTACCGAGTATAGGTCGACCCATGTCTCGTATTCCAAATCGGTTTTCAATGATGAGAAGTTTATATATTGCTTGTATTTATTTTCATTTGGAATATTATCATGTGAACTTTGGTTTAGATCTATTGTTAATGCTATAGGGTAATGGTCTGTTATATTGAATTGGAAGACAAATGATTGGATATTTCTATTGGATACAGTTTTAACAAAGAAGTGGTCAATACATGTTTGACTCTGTGGTCGGGTGTAGCTATTGATGTATGACTCATACCCAAAACTATTCAAGGAATTTTTTGTATTCTTCGACAAACTCTGAATCTGAAAATAAGTCTATATTGATATCTCCCGTTATTATGTGCCAGTCACTTTTTTCAATAGACTGTATATAGTCCAATAGATCTATATTGAACCTTTTTGGACAAGTACTTGGGGGTCTGTAGATGGCAGTTATCATGGCATTTGCATATTTCGATTTTGTTGTAATTTCATGAGCCTTAATGTCACCAATGTTTATTACGCTATATGTGGAACTAATGCTGTTTTTTATATACACTATTACACCATCATTTTCGTTCAGTGTACCTTTGTTATATATTGTGGTGTAGCGGTAAATTTCTACTATATTCAAATCATAGACAAGATATGTTTCAGAGAGTACAATGATTTGAAATTCAAGAGAAAGTCTGTTCAAGAATATTTTCATCTCATCCATGTTTTTTGTGATACTTCTGATATTAAAATGTATTATACTAAATGGATTTTGTTTATCTGGTATAAAATCTTTAACATCTGAGATTACTTTTGCTACTATTGGTTCGTTCTTAAACTCTTTTATGAATGGGTCCATTTTGACTTTAGTGTTGATACCTTAATATAATACAAAGAGTGAAATAAACTGAACAGCAATTCAATAATATGCTAAGATGAGAAGAAACGAATTTTAGAATAAGTTCATCAGGCAGGTAATTTCTTACTCTTTTTTTTGCGAGTTTGATCGCAATCTTGAAATGATTTCTTTAGGCTTCACTGCTTTCCTTGTAGTTACACTAGTCTGTGGCGTGTTGTTCACTTGATTCGTTTGAGTGTCTCTGATATTCCTAAGTGGTAATTGGTTGTTTTTGTCGATCTTTTCCTCTTCATACAAAATGAGTTGCTGTGTTGGTGTTGCAGGGGTACTATTTGATTTGACGGCGTGTTGTTCTGATTCTTGCAACTCTTGTAAGGTGTATTCTTTATTATCAATAATCAGTTTGTTTCTCCTGATGTAGCAGTTTCTTTCGTTATGTCGTTCCTGGATCAAGTATTTTCTCAGTGCTTGATATTCACTGCGTTATTGGTCAGTTAAGTCGTTAGCTACTGCAACGCTGCTTCCCTTCAATTTCTTACAATTTCTTATGATTTCGGTCTTCTTAAGGTGGGACAAAAGTTCTATTTTCACCGGGCGCTTTGTTTTCCTTCCAAGACAATAAAAATTATTTATATCTTTTTCCTCTAATTCACCTCCTACTAGATTTTTAAGCTCAGTACAAATAAAATCCGAGGTTATGTCCTCATTCGGTGTAGACCACCCGAAACAATAATATTATTAGCCCTGTCTCTCCTTTCCAACTTCTCAATTTTTTCCTCAAAATATAAATTTTCTTCTTCTAGGTAGTTCACTCTGAACTTCAAATCCTCTATTTTCAGCAGAATGTCAGCTTCGGTTGCTTCAATGCAATTTTTCAATTCAATGTTGCTATTTTTAATTTCCTGTAGAATTTCTTTGATTTTATCATCCATAGTTTTGGCATTTATTTCGGCTTTTGTTTGACCGTTGGTGCAATAGGTCACCGTACTTGTTGTTTACTCGGAGATACGTTTCACAGGTAGTTAATTAGTGATTTGACACAAAGTTTCTTTTCTGAACTTACGAGTAACACAGTTTCTGTTTTTATGTAGTTTTCATTCACTGCACTTCACTTTCTACTGAATTTTTTTATGGTTATTTTCAAATCTTTGATACAGTTGTTTGAAGTACGATTTTAAAGACGTAGCACTCTTCCGCCAATACAATACAATTTCGTCTATGGTATTCTACTGATATAGTATATTTCTCGAGCTATGAACGAACGTTCAGAGTAATCTGCTGCTGTCTAGATCAGTATAAATGTATAATGTGAAATCCACCGTGAATCATCCTCATAAGGAAGAAACCTGCACAAACTCATTGTCCCACCACCATCCCCTGTTTCGAGATGCGACCATGAGCTCTAATGTGAGTATATTATGTACATATAGGGTATCCTAAAATTAGCAGTCAATCATCCATCATCGATGTTCGGTCATCTATTAAGTATTAGACATGAATTAAAATGTCCCACCATTTTGAACGGTTCATTTAGCACCATTCGAATGAAAATCATAGAGGTTCTGGTTCGATATTTGCACTTCACACTAAGTGATATTTTTCAATCTATCATCATCACGTGAATATGAACATTTCATTTTATATTCATTCACGCCTTTTATAAGTGATACATGGGAACATAGTGAAATTTTTATATAATTTTCGAATTGATATTCAATCGGTTTGGCTGCATTCTCAATTCGAATTTTTCAAATTGTCGGTGTGAACAATCTTGTGAAGATTAACTGTATCAGCTCATATTGTATCGAGTGGATGTACTCACCTATTGTAGAATTTGTCCGAATATTATCTCGTAGCAGTCGCCGAACTGAAACAATAATAACAATTATCTTCAGCAAGTGACGATACTCCAAACAATCAAATAAGACATGAAATCTGTCGAAACCAAAAAGGCGGTTCCGTCTCTCATTTACAAATCAGTAGACTGATTCAATATGTATCTGACAACAGAGTCATGAATGAAAGTGATGAAGTATGAACAAAAATCCAATGAACAATGTCAATATAGACCATGTTCAATCATCTTGAGCCATACAGAAGTCGAAAAGTTATTCATAACAAATTTTATGGAGGTCGTTATTATATCTCGTGAATTATTTCTGCAGACATCAGTTTGCTCTACATAACATAAGTTTTGGAATATTCAACCATCATGATGAGAGCTGGGAACATGACATAGTCACGGAAATATTTCAAGATGAAAATGGTTTTCAGATAGAACAATACAGTTAGAACTCATTGTAACGGTAACTTTCGAACAACCCTCTCCTGATAATGCGTTCAAATTGCTATGAATTTGATCATAACGTTTACATCTTCATATGGAAGAACGATAGCAAGACAACATATTGTCCTGATGGCTTTCGATATCGAATCAATGATTTTCCACTAATTATGCGCTCACAAATTTTGCTTTACGCACCAATGAATAATTCATTGAATGATAGTATGGTAACGGCACGCGAATAAGCTATTATTGAGATTTCGTTAATATGACGCTGATGTTCGTTTTTATCTCACCAATTATTTCCACGTATTGAGAGATATCATACTTTATACCTTCGGCGAGGATTTTATTTTGATGAGATCGTGATCAATGGCGACTTATATTGGGAAAACCGTCTCCTGGGAAATCTTCTAGGATTATCTCTTCTGTGAGAAGAGTACTCAACAAAACAAGAATTCTTGCTTGGAAACGTCTTATTATCCGTGATGATTCCAACTATTTTTTACACACTCGATAACTGTCGCAAATAGAACAAAAATATGGGTCCGAAAAATTGCTGGCGCATTTTTCAGATGGCAGAAACGTGCCTTCAACACAGCCTGATGAAAAAATATGACAAGACAAATATAATGTGAAGTACTTCTTCACACAAGAGAGGAAGCCATATTTTGTGAAGAAGTTCTTGCAATGAAACTCATTCATGATTCATGATAGAACGCTGTTGATGATGATACCGATCGTGCATATGGTACCAACATCGTCAACGTCAATATGGGATTCAATAGGAATGAATACACATACCCACAAATATTAGATGTTCTATATATGAATTCGTTGATTCATAGAAGAATGGAAATATATCTAGTATCCCTATATGAAATAATTAATGGCCATATTGACTCTCCTGAATTCCTTGAACTGACTGAACTTCCGCAAATACTGCAATTCCACAAATACTGAAAGAAACAGAAATAGTGATATTATTTCAAGATACCATTTTGTAGGAATGATTATGGCCGACATGAATCCATGCGATTAATGAAAACAGCAAATATTCACAATCACAAAATTGAACTGTTCAGCTCATCTCTGAGCTCTTTCAAAAACTTTTGATCACTTATTCATAATCCAAATATCCTTATTTTTTTTGTCAATTTATAATCCACATTTTATTCGTTTTTAGTCTACTGTAATTCAATGTTTCAGTCTTTTTTGTAGACATATGTATTTTCATATTTTCATATTTTCTTTTCGTGAAATTGTATAATTGACTTGTCCGTTAATGAATGAATAAAAAATAATAATGAAAGAAATGAATTGCAAGCTTGAATTTTCATCGCATTGAACCAGTGCCTACTCTATCTCACCAGGCCAGAGCATTGCTTTGATGACGTCACACTAGAAGGGACAAAATCGAGGGAGTGTTAATGGTGTCGACCGATGCATCGATGTACCACCGAAAAACGGTTGTAGTTGTAGAAAAATCACTATGAGGAGGAAGATATTGTAGAGAACAGAATTTGAACGGCTGCCCAAATTCGAATTTTCAATTCACAGAAGAAATTCAACCCTACGAAAACTTCTCACAGTATCTAGATTGACTGTGAATCTCTCGAAATTCTCAAATGGCAATTGCAAATCAATAATTGAATTCAAATGAAATTATTATTATCACATATAAAATATAACGAATACTGGAGTTCTGACACCTCTCACGCTAAACCTATCAACTGTGGATAGATGCTGTCTGTCACTAACTTTTTTGTAGGAAATTCTATCGCCTTCAAATCGATACAATAAACTTTCACTTCAACTCAGAGGGTTCCAGCACAGTTTGATCAATATATTCTTCGATTTGAGCAGCGTTAATGTCTGAATATAATCTGGTCAATTCAGGAATAACCACGAAATCTCAGAAACGGCGTAATCATTTGGATGTAGTTATCACCATGGGAAAACTGCGTTCGAACTGTTCATTTTTGGTTTATTCCAGACTCATATTGTAGGTAGCTCAATATTTTTTCTACTATTCGATTGATGCTAGTTTGTCATACCCAGTAATTTTCCAAGAATGACACTTTTTCACAACATCATAACTCAGGAATGATTTATCCTATTGTTTCTTGTACTTCAACAAGAGTTAGTAAATTTATCAGAGACCTTCTCGTCTCCATTGACAATTTTCATAGTGAATGAGCTTCATAGAGCCTTTCAATTACGAACGCGCCAGTATGAATTGATGTGAAAACTCAACCCACAAGTGTGACATCAGCATCGAGATGGAGGGGATAGACTACGGCCCCTTGAGATATCGTAGGCTCCAATTGAAATCTGCTAGATTTTCAGATCCCCATTTCTGAATTGTAAAAAAAAAGAAGCAAAAAAAGGTTGCTCTCAAGATAGATCCTTAATACACGGTGGTTGATGGACAGCAATTCGAACATTTACTTGACTAATAAATCAGTTCTGGAACCGACCTTTGTATTTTTCGCCCCACATGATGGTTGACGTTTCACCGCTCTATATTTTCTGAAAAGGTAGATCGATTTGGAAAATCTGAGCAGCACTGTATAGGGAATGACAAGCCCCTTCTAAAGAGGTATCACTTGACCCCCCTTCCCATTTGAAAAAAATGTTGGGGTGACACCCCTACTCAGGGGGTTGAAGGTTTTACTATGCTTGTCCTGTTTTCGGATCTTATCGAAAAGTTCTTTCCTAGCCTGTAATCCTTGCGGTACGTTTTCGATGGGCCACCCTGTATATCGACATTGATATAGTCATTGTATCGAATGCAACTCCATCTACCACGATGAATAAAATACCATCATCATGAAGAGATTCATCTGCCTGGGAAATTGATGGTGAACGACATAGTTGAGGCAGCAAACCACATGACGGAACTTTTGCTAGAATGCATTGGTGTCGATCAAATGCTCCGAAGATATCCAAATGTTTCTCGATCAACGTCTGCCACATATATGTGTGCAGAATCAATTTTGTGATATGCCTGGTTATCATCTGAATTTTGTGTCCACTATTCTCAATTACTCAGAGGTCGCACAATACCAAGTTTAATATAGAAGCTTTCATCAGTACCATCTAGTTGTTTCAAGGCTGTATACTATCGAAACTAAAGAATGAGATCATTTATCATCATATCAGTGAAGATAAACATGATATTTGAAAACTAACAATATTTCTATGTTCGGTATTACATTGTCTCAGAATTTCGCTGATGTATGAACATTCAATCCGATTTAGATATCAATCCATCTTCTTTCAGATTTGATCGAAGGAGTCGAATGGAAAGGAATCGATGAAATCAATTTCCATCATAATTATTCATCATCAACTCTCTTGCGAAAAATGAATTTGAACAAGGGCAGAGGCAGAGCCTATTATACCCAAAGAAAAAAAAACATCAAATAGATAATTAGATTCAGAAGTGCACAGATGATTGAATGCAATGAATGGATATAAATATAGATATAGCACAATATCTATTACAACACTTCACTGAAACTGATAGGAGTCATAGCGGTTTTTGAAAGTATTAACACTTGGCGCTGATACCACATCACCAGGTAAAGCGTTCCACCTCGAAAATATTCTATTTGGAAAAAATTGTTGTCTAGCAGTAGTGCGAAAGTTTTATAGCAGGCATTTAAAATGTTTTGAGTTATTGGGGTAGGTATCAATGATTTTGACATGCACAAATGGTGGAACTGAAGAATATAATAGGGTGTCAACTTCGGAAACTGTCTGAACTTTATACAAGGTTTTTCCTTCCATCGTGGAGAAATTGGTTTCGTATGATTTTTGGGTGTTCAATATTCCTCCTATAGAAACGACAGCTATCGTTTCCAATCTTGGTGAGCATAGTATTCGAAAGATTCGATAACAAGTTTTACGATATTACTATGGTAGTAAATTATAATGCCTAACTTCTATATGATTCTTTTTGTTACGATATGTATCTTAGTTTTGGGGTTTTTGTTAAATTTTTGAACTTCGTCATGAATTTTGAATTTGTTCAACAACTCTTATGTGAAAAACTTATCCAATCACAAGTCAAGAAAATACGTGATTCATTCATTAATTCCATCGATTATTAATTTTATCGATTCTCAAAGTTAGACCAGAACTAGAAATAACCTGTATATATTCCTTCTGAATCTCTCACTGATCTAGAATGATATTGCGGTATGTGGTCCTCATCAGGATCTATTTTGGTTTCAGAAGGTGATTCTATGTATATGACCTATCCGTGCAAAAAATATGACGATGCAATAACCCTTCAACCTTCCAGAAATCGAACCTGTCGTGACTCGAAGAAACTCCCCATAATCTCCATGAAATCTCATTTTCGATCGACAATGCCTGTCGAAAATGGAAGCAAATCTGAAATGGAAACGGGATTTCACATGCAACACGCCAACTCACCAAAGCTCAATAAACAATATACATGTAGCAGGGTGTCCCAAAATGTTTCATGCAGGGCACAACTCGACTTATAATAGAAATTATAGTTCGAAGTTCTGGGACTTGGTTTCATTTATCGAAAGGAGTTATATTAGAACGAAAACGAACAACGCAACAAAGTTTTCTCTGGTACAAAAGGTCACGAGAAGTTATGTTGATTACTGTCGTTCATGAAGGATATTAATCTATTGCTTTCAACATCCATCTCCATGTCTCATTTCGAATTTGTATGAAGCTGCAACTAAGAAAAAGGAAAAATTGAAAAAGGAAATTGTAGCGAATGTACGAGGAAACTGAGAACTGGCTACGTAAAATTGTTATGAAATATTTTCAAGGTTATACACATCAGAAATTCGGAAGCCTTATCACAGTGGCTGATTCAATGTCGATAATTCTCTCCTAGAAAGAATTTGAAGTTTCAGTTCACTCTCAATTGGTATGCTCCAACTTTAGAAAGAATATCGGGGAATCAGAAAATAATATTTCCCAAACTGAAGATGAACGAACAAAAATTGAAATGAACGAAACCAGAACAATCGATCCAGACATATTGAATTCAATGTGAAGAACCCTCTCCACTGATGAGATCAAGTTGAGTGAATTTCTTCGAAGCAATCAGAAAACTTGAAGATAATTCCTATATGAGTATCTCTGGTTACCATCAGCATATGTGCCAAGGGGAAATAACACCTGTACTAGTACCAATCCTCCATAGTTATTTGTTCCATCGAAATTCAAAGTGGATAAATTCTCATTCCTATATTGTTCATGCAAATAAGATGCAATGTAGTAGGTATAGTTGGGAATTTTTCAAGTGAACATAAACATATAACATCAAAATCACACACTATATGAACCTGTTCTAGGGTCGTTGCTCTGCAGCAAGCAGCATACCGTCGATGGCGCAGAAGCCCATGCCCGCAAATCAGAGATGAATATGTTGAAGCTAGGAATACATGCAATCGAACGATAGATGAGTCTAGAGAGGCATACAACGCGAAGATAAGATCAAAGCTCATAGAGTGTCCAAATGGTTCCCGTTCATTTTAGACCTTTGCCAAGGCAATCGGGAGAAATTCCACTTCTAGCACCCCATGAAAAAGCCAACACCTTCTCCAAAATGTTTGCAGACAATTCTACCTTGGATTCACGAAGCCAGGAACCTCCCAAAATTGCTACCATCGATAACCGTATGCCAGAAATTGTCTTCTGGCAACGCATAATCAGACACATTCTGCTTAGCCTCAACGTCAATGAGGCTATGGGGACTGACGGAATACCGCTTATTGTTCTCAAGAAATGTGCCCCAGAACTAACACCAGTTTTTTGCAGGTTGTTCACCCTTTCGTACAAACTCGGCGTATTTCCTTCAAACTGGAAAAGAGCTAGGGTCCAACCAAATCCAAAGAAGGGCAAGAAAACCCTCCCTAACAACTATAGACCGATTGCACTACTATCTGTGATCTCTAAAGTAATGGAGAAAGCAATCAACATCGAGCTCATCCGATATCTAGAGAGCTCAAGAATCGTGAACGACCGGCAATATGGCTTTCATCACCAGAGGTCCAGTAGACCTGCTTGCCTATGTGACACATGAGTGGCAGGTGTCAATCGAGAAACATGGGGAGTCTCTGGCTGTAGCCTTGGATATCTCCAAAGCATTTGACCGAGTTTGGCACCAAGGCCTCCTAGCGAAACTTCCGTCATATGGTTTGCCGCCGCAACTGTGTCTTTTACTATCGAGTTTTCTTGCAAATTGATCAATCCACGTGGTGGTAGACAGGGTCTCATCGGATACAATGACGATCAATGCTGGTGTTCCACAAGGATCTGTCTTGGCTCCAACTCTGTTCTTGCTCCACATCGATGATTTTTTGAATGTGACCTCCAGCCCAGCTTTGCGGGTGATAGTACACTTCATTACGCCATTTCCTCTAGAGCCCCTATATCATCCAACAAGGCCAGAGGTGCAAGACGAAGACAGGTCGATGCTTTAAATAAGCATCTGACAAGAATTCTGAAATGGGGATCCGAGAATCTAGTAGTAGTTCAATGCAACTAAAACTCAAGTTTGTAATGTTCACCAAGAAGGCTGATCACGCAATGCCCAATTTGATGATGTCGGGTACCACTGTTCCTATGAGCTCAGCCCCCAAACATACGCTAAAGCTCTCAGATTCAATTCAGAAGAGAGCTATTCGCCTAATCGATGATACAACACTCACCAAATCATTGACCTCTCTGAGTCATCGTAGAAAGGTCGGCGATCTCTGCCTTTTCTATAGGTACTTTCACGGTCGGTGCTCAACGGAAATATCATCTATTATGCCACCACCCGCGATTCCTAGTAGGCAAACAAGACGAGCTCAGGCTGGTCACCCCTACACTGTCAAGCTCGAGATCTGTCGAACATCGCTATACCAAGCATCATCCATCAATAGAACGGCAGAGTTGTGGAATTCTTCGCCTAGTGGAGTCTTTCCTGATGCTTATAACCACCAAACTTTCAAGAAAAATTCCAACACCTTCCTTCTCTCCCAAAATTCCACCGCTGGCTCGATGTTCCTCGAACATTATAGGTTTTCCTTTCGTGTTGTCCACAGATAAAAAAAAACAAGTTATACGGTAACAAAAATGTTGATAAAGAAATTCACTTCGACAAAATCTAAATGGTACACTCGGACTCAACTCGGGATGGGTTATAATCCATTGATTGTTGATTAATAATAATATATCATTCTCTTCGACTGATTCACGGACTATGCATCCGGAACTTTCCAAAGTTAAACAGTGGTGAGTATCACTGCCTCATGAATACCATCTTGCTCTTCCTTTGTCTTTGTCCTTAGATACGGTATGTTTACCGAGGAAGGCGAACTGAATAGCCATGGCCAATTATCTACAGGGTGTGATGATGAATTGTGTTGTATAAGATATCGTAGATCGAATCAAGAGGCCATAAGGATGAACGTCTCTTATCCTTTACGTACAGGTTTGTTGCTTTCGAAACAGTACATTTTGCATTCTCACGGATAACCTGTTCACGTATCAAGATCTTCCTCAGACATTCTCACAAAATTCTGCATTTTTTCTCGGAAATGATACTTTTCAGAAAATCATTATGATTTTTTCCTCTTTCCATTATCAGTGCATCCATGAACAGTCTATATGTGTATAACTGTAAAATGCCGAATAAATATCTAGTACGCTGCCTGATTCACTGAAAGCAGCAGGAATATTTAGGTATTCTGTGAAATTCTGGTTCCTGTTCTGCAATCTGTGAGCATGCTCTCTCTATTCGAATCAGAATCTTATAGAGTCACCCATTTCATTTGATGCAAGCTCAATCTTGTGCGTGCCAATACTGCCAGTGTGTTTTCATTGATAAAGTGTGAATAAGTAGGAAAAGTCAGTGAAATCAATTTGATTACATAGTTGTGGCTATAGCTGTGAGACATGTGGTGTGAAGTTTATATCGATGAACAAATATAACGTTCACTGGTATTTTCGTAGGCAAGAGAAGGTTGCAGAATATCATTATTTATAAATATGAAAACTTTGATGTGGATTCCATGAATTACAAAACATTTAATTACAAAACAATTAATAAAAGAATTTCAGGAAATTTGCGTTCAAGTATTCTTTGGAATGAAAGTGGTATATGATGATGATTTTGTCCCCGTCTTTTCATGTGAACAGGTGAATCCATCTAGAAAAGTACTAGTTTAGCACGAGCACATGATATAATTATGGAAATCACTTCGTGAAAGTACAGTATTCGTGTTGGAATGAAATTGCAGTACTGGTTCTGGAATAACATTTTACAGAACTGATTCACCTGAATTTCACATCAAAATGGTTTTTCTCAGTGTATTTTTTTTCAACCCCTCTCACCCCCGAATAGTGGTGATTTCAAAGGTCAAGTCCTCCAACATCAACAACAAGTTTCAATTGCAGTGCACATGCACATCGATTATCTTAGGTTTGAATTTTTCAATCAGCATTTCTGCAAATTCACAGAACGCGTGACTATAGGGGGCAGTAAAGAAACCTCATGCATTTTTAGATAGGCTATAGATTACTCATAACACGGAACAATGTGATATTCGTTATCAGATGTTAATTTCTTATCCTTGACTCTTCCAACATGAACCATCAATAATACCATTATAATTCCGTGGTAATTGGGTCAACGCTGTGCTGTGCAGAATTTATCCTCCAATCTGAATAATTTGTTCAGAAATTTGAATTCCACATTCAACACATCGCATCGTAAATACAACATTTTGTAACTAGAAATCATGCAAGGTCACAGAGTATGTCCGAAGTTCACAGAATGAATTAGTTTCCACCAATCAAGCATAGTTGAATTTCAAAAAAGGCATGGATCATTCAAATTTTCACATCAACCGTGAGGAGTTTATTGATACTGCCGAAACTACAACTCGAAAATCCTATCAACTGAAATTGTCATATTTGTGAGCAACTGCTTTCAAAACTACCCTCATTTCCATGTACCACTCAATGAAATTTATTGTCTCTGTATGCGAGTTTTTATTTCGTTTGTTAACTCTCTTGGTTCCTGCAAGATGTGTCTGATCAAATGATTTATAGATAGGACAGACCAGGTTATAGGCAAGAAGATTTCATAAATTGAAACATCAATATATATCTATAAACACTAAAAGTTCGGACAATATCGAATATTCCAGGAATCAGATTTTCAGATTCTATATCCATAACCTCTTCCACCTGAACTAGACATAAATCAACCACGAGTAGTAAGCTTTCACATGAACACAACGACGGTTGAAGTTATTTTCATGCAACCATGTGAATACATATATTTGACGGAATCTAGAATGACTGGATTTCATGATGGAAGCCATCATACCTACGTCACCAGTCTGTGACAGTCTGTAACGAACAACTATTTCCATGTTATTATAACGAGGAATGTTCACATTTCAAATAGCCATTTTATTGACGTGCATGTTGATATCACAGAACATACCAATCATCAACCTCAAACGAAGTTCAGGGTTGGATTCCTTGAAGGGAATGCTATTTTCGTAAGATTCATTTCCAAAGGAAATTACTTGATGGATATTTTATGAAGTACGTCATCAAAGGCTGGGGAACGAGTAGAGTATTTGACCAGGGCTAATTAATCAAACGGAGTAGCAGTATTTCTTGTCGAACGGATTTCATTCAATTCATCAGGTAATTCTTCTTCATTCTGGAGTTTCATCTTTCCGTTTCTGGAATCTTTGGGAGATTGAAATAACCCGATGATATACATATAGATCAGACAGATGTACTGATCCGTTCCACAATTTTCAATTACTGTGATGTCGTTTTTGTCTATTACCATCCTTCATGGATATGAGTTCTGATTTTCGTCTAGTTCTATTAATTACTAATTACTGATGCTTGATGCCTACGAACACCTTCTTTCTATCGCAACATTCCTCCACAGGCAACGAGCATTGAAGAGTTTCCTTCCGTGGTGTCAAAATATATGATAAGAACGCATGCATCGTCTCTGTACTTTGAATCAATTATTTATATTCCTGGTCATTTCTCAAGATATAGATTTCAATTTGTGTTCCATGAGTCTCAAATTTTACAGGTTAGATTTGCCGCGGTGGTACTTGCTTATTTGTGAAGAGAATTGGATGATGATATTCCCCAAAAAACAGCACCAAGTATGGAAAGATGCATCGGAAAGTTGAGCGCATCAATAATTAGACTTGTAGGTTGATTGAGGAAGTGGTATATTGATATCGATTTCTATACAGCAAGGAGTCTGACAGATTTCGGGAACTCATCAAACAAAACACATTGTTACCATACGAGGTGGATATAGGATAGTGAAACACCTCTTCGATTGTTCCTTCCCAAGACATGTAGACCTGTCAAAGAACCTCACCGCTTGAATATAGATGTCGATACGATCGCCGATGCTGTAGAATCAAATTCGCTTCTACTGATAATGACGGATAGTGGCGGATAGCTGAATTCAAATCGTGTTTCCTAGACTTTTCAAGATAAACTTCGAGTTCAGCAGAGGTCACGCCATCTTGTTTCGATCTTGCGGAACTTTAGTAAGGTATTGAAATTCGACATGACTATGAGAACATTGGTGAACTTTTCATTCCTGCTCTTGGGCGATTTCTCCAGTCCGTTTTTCCTTCTTCCTGTGCCCTTCCTTTTCTTCATTTTTTCCGAGATTGCATACTAAATTAGTAACAACTCTAGAACAATCTGGTTGATCCATGTAGATGTCTTCTTCGATCATGCTGTCACTGATTTAACTCTTATATTATTGAATCTCGGCACTTCTGAGGGTCCAAATAAAATTTGAAGGCTCAGTCACAATGAAAAAAGCAACTACGAATTTATTGAATAATTCATTGAAAATACAAATTCAGGCATCTTTGAAGAGACATTGGGTTGACGAATTTCAAATAAAACGAAAGTACTCACATTAGAAAATACAGAATTGGGGATGTCCCAAATTGGGACATTTTGACAAGCAGAAATATATCAGTATGAAATATTCTTGGGAAATGAATGATATGACACCTCGCAAATGACACGAATGACACGAAAATTCATCTCGATAGTAGATAGTAGAAGATTGTAAAAACAATCATACCTCCATGTGTGTTCTCTCCCAAACATTCTGCTATGTAGAAATTAATAGGTGTCTACTTCCATTTCCAAACAGTCGCAACTGGCAGGAAATACTGAATAAAGTTCAATTATCTGACGCTCGACTCATCGAAGTTGGACCTATCTATCAATGAAGGAACTGGGAAGTAGCTGTGTTGGAGTATTGCAATACGTTTATATTCCTAAACAATCGAAGACTGTTAGATATAGAATAACGTGAGGTGATTCTCTAGTATAATGCTTTATAACTTCCGTTCAGAATGACGAATGAAGCCGATCGTGCTATAATGCTTAAGAATAGACTAAAATAAACGATTTAACAGTGTTCTTCTATATTTTCTGGAAATCATGAAGTATTCATACATCCAAGTATTCGGAACTGAATGAGGATCACAGAATGAATATACCTGATTCTACCATCTTGCACCAAGAAATGGGGGTGGTTTTCAAATATCATCTCAAGCTTTCTAGATAAGATATTCTGCCCCGATATTTTTCACTTAATTGGAATGAACTCCTGACCTATTTCAAATCAATGAGAAGTGCTAACTGGATATAATCTCAGACGATAAGTCACGCATTGAACTAAAGCTCCATTTAGTAGGACAAAAAATGGTGGGGAAAGATTATGTCTTTCCTAAAAATATGATAAGAAACAAATAATACACTTAGTTTGTGGCGAACACTGCTTGAAGGTGGATGAAGAAGTGACTACGTACTTGAAAATGCTCAAACTATTCACGAATGGATTCAGTTTGTGTTGTTTTTGTTCACTTGCTACACATTTCAGGACTTCATTTTGATTTTTTCAAAACTATCAACACATGATTCTCATTATCATTGACGTGATTTCATGAAACTAAACAATTACATAATTGAATCGTTGAATCGTTTGAATAGATTTGTATGCATTTGTAGTTGGGTGTGTCAAACTGGTAGTGTGATTTGAATATCCACCCGACTTTGATATTTATCAATTATTCGAATCCAGTCTGCTACATTATCGATAATTATGGCTAGTTAGTTATGCAGCATAGTAGGGTTTTGATGGCTAAAATTATTATACAAGATCGATGGAATATTCCCTTCTGTTAAATAACCAAACTGTTGAATACATTGATTACAAATCACTTCACGTGGCATGGAACTGATTTGTACTCCATTATCGTATCACAAGAATAACAAACTAATCATGATTAATTGAAGAAAAACTGTTCCAGTTGAAAAAGAATCCATTCTATCAAGAATTTTAGTTGATTTTCAATAGTTGGCTAACCTCATGATCAGTCGTTGGCTGTTGAATAATTATGTTTGGAACTCGTAGAAGGGATTTTTCGTTGGGAATTTTTCATTGGAACTTTACCGTTCATCGTCTCTATTTTCGAAAGCTTCCAACATTCATTCATGAAAACAAGCAGAGCCCAAAGCTTTCCTTCTGTGAGAAATGTATTTTGTCATCAAAGAACCATTCGCTTGTCTTATACTTCTTCAGATTTTCTGAATATTCAATACCTTTCGGATATACCGAGATGCTTATCAGTTCGAGGCCGAATATTTCTTTGGTAGATATTCATTCTTTCTCCAATTGGAAAAGTTCATGAAGCAATTCTGATCCATATATTATGTCATTTGACGACCTTGAGAAAAAGAGCGCAGCACCATTTTTTAAAACATTGAACATCAGAATGTTATTTTATAGGTGATATAGGATCGAACTTATTCTCAATACCAGACTACGGAAGTTTATCGAGTTATGGTATACCAAATATGTCGGGTCGGTTATTTTCATAACTCTCGCATGATTGAATCATTGTTCGCTGTTTTACAGTCTGTGTTCCGTCTGAAATCGATCGATTGGCTGAAAATACACCAGCTAGTTTCCTTTGGGGTAGATATTTTTATGAATCACGAATATCATGACATGGAAAGCGTATTGAAAGTTGGATATGGAAATTCCTCAAGGACGACGTTTTCCGTATTCTTTATCGTTCCAGATAGACCGATGAACTTTATACCACCTCACACGACCCACCATGGAATAAATACAGCATAATAATGAAATGCAACTGGGACTAATCAATCTTCATTTTTGTGAACAGTGTAATTTTCTTGTGAACGTTGCTTATATTGTTTTCGATATCACATTACGAAAATGACGTAATCTATCAAAGTTTTCTGTTCCGTCTGGCGGTAATTCGTCAATCATCATAAAATAATATGAATTGATCGAATTATAACACTGAATAGAATATCTTCATGAGATCCCCATAATAATCAATATAATAGTTGATATGAACTATAAATGCCTCAGTAATTCACTTATTATGTATTTCAGCATCTTTAATGCATTACAGTCAGAAAGAAGGTATAAAAATCGACATTTCCTGAATTTTCATAATTTCAATGTGCTGAACCATAACCTCCTTCATCACCGGGCCTCCGAGACATGGCGGAAGAGATTCGGCAACAGAGCTTGGAGATGCTGGTTTGTTCACTCTGTGACCTCTGTGTCGAATCTCTGATTTCGATCCCGCAGTTCTATTGTGGAATTTGATCGGTTTGATGACAACTTCATGTGATCCATATGAAGTATTGTTGAAAGTGTTGGCAATAAATCAGTAATAGATTCAACTTTAATTTCAATATTGCACTTTGATTTTGTGACACTTTGTATATGAAGCGGAATGAATGTGAGGTATCTATCAATATGTCACGAGGGTCTTTCAGTGATATCATATTATATATTCCCTACTAGATGCACCCTTGCCCCTTCGTCTCATGAGGAGCAACGTAACGAACATAGAAAAAAGACAGAGCCATCGATTCGTGTGGATGTGCAAGGAAGGAAGGTGCAATTTTGCCATAAGTCAGCTGATCACTGCTGGTCGCCTGTCTCTCTCTCTCTCTCTTTCACTATTTTCTTTGGTTGGATTCCTGCGCCTTTCTCTAGGCACGAACAAGGGTCTATTTGAAATGTTTTCAACATTATTCAATAACTTACCTTTGAAATGATATATTCTGATCGTTTTTGAATATATTCGTACAGTCTCAGGCTGAACAGGACAATAACATTTCGAACAAATTTTCAAAATCGTTCCTTGAATTGATGGGCTGAATCAGGTGAATGAACTAGGATTATTTACCAATTTTCAATATTCAAAGAACTAGTGGAACTTTGTTTTGACATACTTATGGATCAACAATCTTCGTTGGAGAGATTCAAGACAATAATCTCATACTATCAATTTAATTCGACTGAAAATAACTGAAAATGTCGTATTTTTCAATATAATGGCAATACACATCAGAATATTTTGACAATGCCAACAGTACGGAAGCGCTGGACCGACATGATGACTTTTCTTCATAATTGCCAGTGTGAACTGGCAATTAGCACTAATTGTCAGTTTGAACTGACAATTAGGTCTGTCCCCATCCAATTAGGCTCATCACTAATTGCCAGTTTAAACTAGCATTTATCCCTAATTGCCAGTTTGATCTGGCATTTAAACCTAAATGTCGGTTTGAACTGGCATTTAGGCCTAATTGTCGGTTTGAACTAGCAATCAGCCAGTTCAAACTGGCAGTTATCAAAAACATATCATTATGTTCGTTCAGCGCTGAACGGACATTATGTTTTTTTTATAATTGCCAGTTTGAACTGGCATTTGGGGCTAATTGCCAGTTTGAACTGGCAATCATGGCTAATTGCTTGAACTGACGATTAAGGCTGATTGTCAGTTTGAACTGGCAATTAGGGCTAATTGTCAGTTTGAACTGGCACTGATGGCTAATTGCCAGTTCAAACTGACTAATTTTAGGGCTAATTGCCATTTCAAACTGGAAATTAGGGGTATGACAATTATGGCTAATTGTCAGCGTTCAGCGCTTTTGTACAACAGTCATATGATTTTCCATCGCTGAGTTTCTTTCTTATGGTCGTTTCGATTCCTCTCTCTCTCTCTCTCTCTCTCTCTCTCTCTCTCTCTCTCTTCCTGAGATCGATTCAGTACAGAATACATAATATCATATCCTTGATGTTTTTAAGTATTTATCAATCCGTATGGCGAAGGCAGGATTACTGATTGTGTCCATTCGAATGAAAATGTATCTTGAATTCATCAGGATTCAAGAAATATAGCATTTGATATATCAATGAGGATTTTTTCAGCGTATTCTTTCGGTCATATCTCTGAGACGCTACAAATGCATTTGGGTATTCAGAACATGTATTCGATATTCGTTCAGAAGTAACTGATGAAAGTGTGCGATATTCGCAATATTGACAAATTGCCTTCAGGACGTCCTATTGATTTTAAATTATCGGTCTTTATGTGGATGCGAGGAAGCAGCATCTGTGGAGTAGAGTTGTCAACAGTGAATCCAAATATACCTGAGGTAGATTCCCAAGCTTATACAAATGCGAATTCAATATATTGCACGTATACCAATTTTGTATATTTTTCTCTTTCCAGTCTATTCCAATCTATTTCAGTTCATCGTTCAATAATGAACACACCTGAATGATTTCACTTCCATCGTAGAGTACCTACCTATCTTACATCATATCGCTTTCTCGTCTATTTTCCCCTTCGTAAAAAGAATTTTGCAATCGATTTTGGATACTTGAGACTTCGGAAACAGCTAGAATAACAGCCAACTACAAAAATAAATATAATTCGATATACAAATCGATATTCAATACAACATTCACCCATCATCTCTGATATGGAAGGAAGCTCAATTTCCGAGAAATTGCTTCATCAGAATTCGTCATTTCATCTGATTCTTTGTAGATCAGTTCATGGGAAGTAAAGAGAATCAAAATACCATGATGATCGCATCATCGTTTTGTGACCTCATGCACAGCATAAGGATATAATCCCCATCCTGTGGTACTGGCTAACACTACTACTACATTCATTTCAGTTTCAATTACAGAAAACAAAAAATCGATCGGAAACAATAATTCAATCGGAACACACATTTTCTGTCATTCATGTCAATTGTCATTCAGGTGGGAAACAAGATAATGAGAGATACACATTATGTCACCAATGATCTCAATGTGTTTCGATGAAAACCTGCTTGACAATAATTGCAGAACAATTCCTTTCACTTTACAATTCGTGAATGATGACTCCAGAAATGATTTGGAGACACAATTGAATCTTGAAGCACTGAATTACTGTAACAGAATTCCATGGGTATATTTTGTAGGTAATAAGAGATGGAAATCGTCAAAACCAACGAAGATATCACCTGTGATACTTATATACCTAGACGCGTATCTGAATATGTATAATTATGTAACTCCGCTCCCAAAGAACAAAGTCTTCCTTATTTACGTCTACGTCTGTATGATCATTATATTATCATTATTATAACCATCATTCGTCATACCATTCATGACAAGTGTGCCCGTGAGGATGACGATGGAAATCATAAAACAAGCCACTTTGTCTGTCTACCATCTATTTCCGAATAGACTCAAATAGTATTTTTCATAAATGTGTTATCACCTTCAGAAATGAAAAATCTTGGAAGGCAGGAAAACCATGAGCTATCAATTCAATTTATATAAAACTTCCATCAACGGAATATGTGACATATTACTTTACATTTTGTTTCACTGTATTCAGTAATTGGAATCCATTTTGATCGTCTCTGTGACCTTCGACTATGAGCCTAAAAACTATGCATGTACGTTCATACCCTGGAATGATAATAATTGAAATAATGTTTGTTCAGCACGAGATGGTTATCTTCATTGTGAAAAGTGTTCAAGGCAGTAATCGATTCAGACTCAATATGACAAAGGAAATTATGGGAAACGATCATTGCATTCCCTGTTGGTGGAACCAAGTCTCCAAAAGTTTAATCATTTTGGGGTTAGGTAGGCATACACACACATGCCTAGATTGTGACTCATACCCAGGACATGAAGCAAGTCCACTAAGAACTCATGACCCCCACGATTGACTCAATTATGGCTATTATTGTTGTAGGTACGACTAGATATCCAATCAGTGACCAAGAATAAATATCTTGCTGGAGCTTCGCCTCTTGAAAGGTGATGCCAAGTTGATTATGTTCTTGACATTTCCACAGATGAAAAAGATTCTGCCTTAGATGGAAATGATTCATATAAATGCTCTGTATTTCCCCTCAACCCTTCTTGAATCGTTTTCACCTTCCATTAACCAATGCGGCAAGAAACTCAGCCCGAACAGATTAAAATCATGGAGTCGGCAAAGTTAGTGAACACGAAATGGGGCACCAGGGAGTTATAACATTGAGTTTTCCTCGAGCAGAGCCATAGCGCGTATCCCAAAGATGAAGGGATGCTGGTCCCAGATTCAGTCTCTTCGAGGACGATTTTCCTTCTTTTCGGCTTCTTGAGTATATCAGGAAAGTATAAAATGTGTCCTGTGTGAGGAATGGAACCTTGATTGTCTATGATGCCTACCCAAAACGGGTCGAAAAACGTAGGTTAACTTGCATACTTCTTCCTGAATTATCTCGAAGAATACAGGTTCTAACTCGGGTTCCTGTAGCAGAGTAGATTCGAGTAGCAGCAGTTTCTTGTTGATGTGTATATTTCATAGATAAGTTTATGAATGATGTCACAGGTTCTTCTTCATTCATTGAGATTTAGTGAGTACAATATCCTGCTAGCTATTTCTGAGATTCTTGATATGGAATAGAATTCTCATGGAGGTATTCTCCTCCTTTGATAATGGGTATAACTGGTAATGAACATTTTAATTCACTCACAGTTTGTTGCCAACCTGTTCAACTCATAACATTTTCTGATGTGCTGATGATTCCAGCTGATTCGAAGAAGATTACTCTGAACTAGTTGGGTATCTTAGATACCCCACCTGAGACAGAGTCTTCTTGAAAAACGACAGTTCTTCATATTGGGTGGAATATTTGAGGATTATGTAATGAAAGCATCAAAACGATGGATATGAATTGATTATGGAAAGGAATATCAGTTGATTATCGAGCCATTCAAAATACACCACAATATCGCCACGTTGTATTGGTTTGAAGTTGAAATTAATCAGTAATCAAGTAAGCAACCTACTGTCTAGAACTCAGAAAGAGGAGATACGAGTATGAATATTCTACAGCTCTGTTTTTTTTCGACTACATGCTGATAGAGTTGAATGATTTTTCCGACTGATTCTCCAAGATTCATGTCGAAATCTAATTCTGGATTTCACCGTGGGCTCATTTATACTTACGTCCCTTTATACAAGCTATAAAATGTTTATTTTCCTCTCCTGATTCAGTACCATAATGTGTTCAACTTTCCACCCAATTAGGATGAATATGGCTGAGAAAATAATGACTACTCACATCGAGAAACGTTCAGTTCTTTTTATATCCCCCGAGCGGTAATTTGCATTCGCGAATAGTTTACATGCGCGGTAAATTACGTTTTCCTAGCTGTGAAACATAAAAATACTTTGTCTTTGATATCAAAAGGGCAGTATACGCCGTACAATGTGAACAACAAATCGATAACGAGAGAGTTTCCAACAAATATACATAGTGAGTAAATAGTTCCCGAAGAATTGATGAGAGAATGGGAGTTCTCATTATCAGCCATCCAACGATAAGTCAAGCTAAGGACTTTCCACTCAATTGTTTGGGACGAGACTCGACCAATCATTTCGGGGGACATTAAAAGAACGAGAGACAACAAGAAGAAACCGAAATATTGCATACTGATAATGGTCAATATCGTTATATTTCTTAGACTGCGAAGAAGGGGCGTCGAATTGTTGAGAAGAGTGAATGAGTCAATAATTTATTCGTGAGCATGTTTGGCTTGAAATCTGATTTTTCTAGTTTTTGTGTGGGACTAAGTTAAGCCGCAGTGTCATTTTAGGGCCGGTCACATATCTGTCCTTGTCCTATAAATATATTGAAATTATTATAATGACTCCTATTTTATTTTCCAGAAACGAGGAGAGGAAATCCCACAAAAAACTATAGGAAATTATTGCACCACCTCCTCGAATCACTTACAGACAGTATTTGATATCAGATCATCGACTCAATTCATTCGTATACATTCCGCAACGCAGATTTTATGATATTTTCTCTACTCGTTTCTGAAAATGAAGAAGAATGACTTTTAGTTCAGATGAGAAAGGATATTGATTCAATTTTTAGGTATCTGAAAGAGGAGAAAAGAGAAATTATTTGCTGATATTCAGTGACACCATGTTTCTAAAAATTTTGGCGAAGATGATTATGTATAAATGAATATCAATTCTCAGTTTTCCATGCTGATTCATACTGGAGAATGATTACAGAAATGTTTTTATTGAAAACGGAGTACATTATTTCCTTAAACGCCTGGAAATTTGATATGAAAGGAAAAGTTTGCTCCTTAGTGAATAACTTAATTGCATCCCTGAAAGGTTGAATCAATCCTAAAATCCCTACCTTATCAGGACCCTTACGAATTTGAATATAACCTAAAACTTTACGTTTCAATAAAGTTAAATAGGCAACTTCAACTAATACACAAATTGATATGATAATTAATACTAATCTTTCAATAACAAGTATTATTTGTAATATGAATTACATATTAAGATTCTGAATCCACTAAACTATTCTGCCAAAATAACAAAATTATTCTAAAATGTAAGTTAATAACCTAATATTTGAACCTTTCGTACTAGAATATTATATATTATTAAAGATAGAAACCAACCTGGCTTAAACCAGTTTGAAGATGATTGAAAATTCAACTAACTCACCCATTCTTGTCACACACGTCAAAGCATGATTATAAACAGTTGATCTGTCCTCAATACGAATATATTGAAATATTCATGATATCTTCATTTATTCCATCTTTTTTGGTATCGAGGAGAGACAATCCAAGAATGCATATACCTCCTCAATTAAAGATTATTCGAACGTAATTGTTGTTCTGAACACACTTTGGGGTTTGAGTTTGAAGGACTCTATCTCTCAAGATACTAATGAAGTTGATCAGGGAATGAGAGAGATGTGATGAGGAATACTGCTGCACATTTGATAAATAGCCAATTGTAGACTCATATCGAAAAGAATTGGATGAATGATAATCTTGAATTGAAATCGAGAGGTGCATTCAGAAACAGAACCAGAACAAAAAGAACATGTGACGAAATTGAATATCTTGATTATCATCTTCTCAGCCAAGGAATTTATATCACTCGAATGATTCATGCAAAATTCGATACCTCTCATCATTTGAGACCTGTCTTCGTGAACCGCAAAGTCAATATATTCCGTCCACACCATCTGTCGTCTCTACGTAGGTCTATCATTGGAATCAACTTAATTACAGAATACCAGGAGACGGCACTTGACATTGATGTAGCCAAATTGGGAAGTAAAGCGATAAAACTAAATTCAAGTTCATGAAGTACCTATAATAACCGTTATCTGAACGATGTGGGAAGTTAACGATATCGGAAGAGTGCCTATACTTAAAAGTCGAACTATAAATTGGTATCATGAGTGAGATATTACTCACTTCACAACAGGGGCGGTTGAATCAGACAAAGTTGCGAAATTTGTTGTCGAACAAAATATCAACATTCGAAAAATGTCATGAAAACATTCTCTTATCATTCAATTGGAATAACATAACATACCATGTGGGCTGAAGTTTCATGAATATTTCATGCTTATGATCATCTCATATCCGCTGAAAAGCTGAATTTCAATTGACCACAAACATGTTTTCAACCTCTATGTTGGGGCTGAGCTCTATTCGTTCGGTAACAATGATTTCCAGCAAAAATATTCATTTGTGGATGTTGAGGTATCATTGGATTTCGATCAGAATCAGATAATTAGAGCACTTCATCGCCCAGATGAATTTCAGATTGTTGTGGATTTACCAACCATTTTATTCTCTTAGGGTCGGTTGTTCAATTGGAGTTTGATCTGCTGCTTAAGTGAACTGGGTTTGTTATTCAACTATAGATTAAAGGATCTTCATGCATTTGCCAATCGTAAACTGATCATAGATTACTTGAATCATTGTTTTTCATTCGTTGGTAATACACTTTCCAACATTCAGATCGAATTCGATCCAATCCGGAATGTTCCGGAAGGTGAAGTCCAGATATCATAGAGAAAAGTCAAAGTTGAACCCAACATGACCAAACTTGAACATTCAATTCGAGAGAAGATAATTTTTGTAGTCATGAAGTGAATATCTTTTATAGAAGTTTCGAAGAATCTGTATGTTAGAATCGGCAGACAATCATCCCTTGAACCCCATTGTCAAATTTGGTTGATCACATAGATCATAATTGTTGAACCGACATGAAATTGATGAACTCGGCTTAGTCTTTATCACTGGTTTATCTCTTCTCAAAAACTCGTTCTGTGCGAAGACCAACTTCACATCCCAGCAATTACTCACGATCTACTGCGATCAACTGCTCACGATGATACTATACTCGCCAAATCGTTGACCTCTCTAGAATATCACAGAAAAGTGGGTGATGTCTTCCTCTGTCATAGATATTTCAACGATCGGTGCTCAACGGAAATCTTGTCTATTATGCCACCACGAGCAATTTTAAGTAGACAAACGAGATGAGCTCAAGCTGATCTTCCCTGCATTGTCAGGCTCGAGACATTTTGATCTTGGTTGGAATGGTGGAAGTCATCTAAAGTTATGGAATCATTCGCCTAGTGAAATATTTCCCGATGCTTACGACCTCCAAACATTCGAGAAAAATTCCCAATACCTTTCTTCTCTCCAAACATTCCACCACTGTCTCGAACGATTATATGATTCCCTTTCATGTAGTTGAGAGATTAAAAAAAGATCAACCGTCTTTAGAGTTACAACAGTTTCAGTTGTCTATCACAACCTTTCCGAAACGGCTTTGAACATACGCAAATGCCGCTGGTATGTACGTCCGTTTCTTTCACGAACTTTGTCACTTGCACGAGAAGTGGTCCCTACTAATTGAGGGAAATTTAGGCAAAACTCGAAAAAACATTCGACTGTGCAGGAAGCTACTCGAAAATATATATACATGTATCTACACTGATGATCATCCAAATTTATGTCAACTGTTTCGGAGTAGAGAAAATGATGGAATGAAGTACAAGGTACAGTTTTGCAAATGATTTCGAAAATCAGGTTTCGGGTTTCTCGGAGGTGATCATTCTACTTCTCGAAAATATCGTGATGGGATGGAATGAAAAATGATTTCTTCATTTGATAGTACTCGCCCGAAGTTGCTTCCTGCCATAAACCGTTTTGTTCTATAATCACTTCCTACGTGTTTTGAAGAATTTTTGAAATTCTCAATATCCATCTCAGTAGAAAACGAACAGAACTACTGACGTCAAAATCTGTGTCATCCTCGAGCAGAGATGAACTGCTTATAATCAATCAAAAGTTATGTAAAATTTCCCCTTTCATCACGACATACGTAACAAAACTGTCGAAAAATGTCGTAGGAATCAAGATGAGAAGAAGAAAATTCACCTAACCTCGGACCTACCAAATACCTCACCTGACCAGGATGATTACGTCACCAGTTTGAATGGGTTTTTGGATAGTACTGAGATTTGAATTCGGAAATAAAGCATATGAGTTGACATTCAGAACGAATGATGCCGTTACATGTAATTTTTATATGAGACCATCATTACAATGGTGGTTTCAGTTGGAAATTCGATGGCTGTGTACACCCCCATTGTACGCCATTTGATGTATCTCCAGATCGCTCCACCTTCATAAACGCCTATTCTGGTTCCTTGTCTTCTGTACTAGTTCAACTAAGTTTTTTTCTCCGTCCTCTGGAATCAACCAGAAAACGCTTCAAATGAACTATATGGATGAACAAAATAACTTTATTACCTGAGATCGTTATGCTGTTAACGTACCAAACATGAACAAGAACAGAAACAGAACAGAACAAGAAAGAAATTTACGTGTTCCTTGAAAACTGGAAATTTTCGTTGGGCAAGTTTAAAATCTCAGTTTGAGAACCCAGCGATTGCCATAGTATATCTGAACCATTGAACCGTCATATATTCCATTATATCCTATTTGTGAATTTTCGGTGACGTTGAATAAAATTTTGACAAAGATGAAGTGTTCTGATTGTATTGAAAACGGGAGCAGCTTCGTTCCCGAAAAGTCCACTGAGATAAGTAGAAGTTTTATTCTTATCGAATATATTTGTTTCCTGGGAAAACAAGGTGTCAATGACAAATAAAGAATTTCTCTTTTAGGTATCTGAAGGTTTAATTTCAAGCGCAGGGACATTTCGGGGCAGATCACAAATCTGTCCTTACTACAAATAATTTCTAATAACTTCTACTTCATTCTTCAGAAACGAGGAGAGGAGAAAATACTGTAAAATGAATGTAATACCTCCTCGAATAACTTATAGACAGTATCTCGGTACTTTGCATGAATTAATAACTATGACAAATCTCACAAAACAATTCGGCTGATTCCGTCCCTGACGTTGTCTGGTTATCCCGGATTCCAAGAAAGAATATTGGGAATACACACGACAATATAAATTGAAGCTTCCGTATACATATAAGAACTTTTGTATTCCGCAGTGCGAAGGCAACAAAAAATAACGGAAAGCGGAAAACCAATTACTTTCCCCACACGAGAATAACTCATCATTCATGTTTTTTTTTCTTGGAAAATTGAGAAAGGACTGTTGGCAAAAACCGATTTGTTGTCAGACGTCAGCATATCATATAAAGTGGACAATGAAAAATTGCACATTTTCATTTGAACATCAGTATCTCAGTTTTGATCAGTCTGAAAAAATTGGAGGTCAAGAAAATCTGTCACAACTGGCAACCTCAACTTGCCGAAAAATGTGTTCTGATTTCCAGGAAGTGAATTTGAAATATACAAATAATAATTGTCTTCTCATAATGATCCTAATGGTACCTGAAGATTTTCGAGTACATAACAGATTGAATTTGATTCCATTCATCCGGTTCTGTTAGTATCCATAGCAAAAGTCGAAATGATATGAAACTGATTAGTTACAGCCTGTGTATGACCATTTATATGAGATCATTTCCGATAGCTCGAAATTTCGAGTCATCAAACACAACGCGAAATGGACGACAAAATGTCATATTGTTTTATATTATGCAAGAAATACCCCTGAGATTATCTGTTTACACATATCCGACCGTGTCACATTTTTTTTGGACATTATCTCTGATATGTCTCTATGGTGTGAAAATGGACATATATATGATTGATATACTTATATTTAATTGATTTACTTTTGCCACGGGGTGATCTATGGCCACGGTAACTCTGCAAGCAATGTAAAAGGACGAATATTAGGCGTCAAGTTATGATTCGCTGGAAAGACATCTTCCATAGTGAAAGAATTGGCGATTACCTACCAATATTGTATTGATGTTTCCATTATGACAGTTCAAGAGTGTAATTCAGAAGAGCACCTTTCATGATAGCAGTGGTGAGAGAAGGATGGAAATTTCCTTCGATATTGTTAGGTTTGTAGTGATTTTGTCAGTGCCGTCATCAATGATAAGCATAACAATTCTCTGCTTCGAACCGACACCAGCAAATTCAGGGAATGCTCATGAGCTGAAATTTCTCTCACTGATGATAATATGATTGAATAATTTCAGTAGATGCCTATCTACTGAGCCTACTATTGAGAGTACCTACTTCTTTATGATTCTTCTTCTTCTTAATGAATCAAGTCCGTAATAGATACCATGACAGATGGATACCAATTCATGCATTAAGGCGTTGATAGATTTCAGAGTGAATGGTGAAAAAAGTTCATTATATAACTGATGTGGGAGTGCTTGTCCAATTAATCCTGATTACCACATTTCCAATCCATAGGGACTAGTGTCAGAAGGGTTATACATTGCATAACTAAATAAATATAGAATAAAATGAGACTAGGTTTAATACCATTACTCTCGAAGTGACTTCGCCTCTATTCATCAAATGGGATATGAAAAAGATAAATATACATATACATTGAATTCACAACTTCGTTAGAGGAAAAATAGTATCAGAATGTATTCATCGAAATCTCAGATGATGAAAGAGTTGCAAATATTATCTCATCGTGAGATCTACAGAGAGTAATTGAAATTGAAGCTATCGAGTTCAGGATCCTGTTGGCTGTTGCCACTGATGCGTTGCATGAATCTGGCCATGATAGCAGAATCAACATCGCTCACAGCTTTATCGATTATGGTGCCGCCAACGTACCTATTTCTCGAATTGACAGATGAGATGTGGTTATGTATCGAGAAATAGTCATTGTTGTCTACAGCTGGAATTCACTTAGAGGCAAAAACATAAACCCATTCCAAGTGCGTTTCAGCGATCAATGGACTGTATATAGATTCTATCAAAGTGACATGAGGTCATTCACATCCAAATTTAAGCTACCCCACATTCAGTTGAGCTCACATTGGTTCTTGAACAGCTGAAAGCTGTCTGGATTATGTCTTGAATCTGATTTTGGTATCAATCAGAATCTCCAAGAAGTGATCCATATTCAACTTTACTATGAATCCTGCAAACATTTAGATTTTTGGGAAGTTGATTCCTAGCGTCACAAATGCTGTTTGATAAGTTCCATGTACTCGACGGTGAACAGACGAAGTATCTACAGTGAGAACATCGGTAACAGATTTATATTCGGTATCATTTCATAAACTTCAGTCAGGTGTGTATGCTTCAGGTGTGTGTATTTTATATAAGTTTCAAGGATGAAACGGAAGATGATAAGGAAAATATATAAAGTCGTGGGTGAATTCACACTGGAAAATTTATGGAAAATTCACACAACTTTGTATCCGGCAAATTATCTACTAATACGATGTTACTCACGACATCCCGAGGCGTCGATTCAAATTCAAATGGAACTGCCATCATATGGGTTGTGAACAGTGGCAGCAATCATTTGATCATACTTTTGATAGATTCCTTCAGTAATGAAGCCAGAAAAGAATGAAAATGAAATTCCTCTGAGTTCAATTCTCATTCTGAATTGACGAGGATTCTACAACCACTAATAGGTAGAAATATTTTTGATTATTCGATTCACTATTCACCATCTGCTAGGAAAATGTCCGCAATAGCAACCCCTGTTCAGGCAAGAACGCCACATGTTACGGCACTGCGTTGCCCCTCCAGTTTTACCTACTCCGTGTTGGTTGTGTTTGACGACGGAGAGAGTCGTCTCTTGTATTGCGTACGGCGACTGAGTTCGTACAGTTTGTTAAAACGTTAATTAATAAACCATATTTCACAAGATTAAATAACATACAGTCCACTTTTATTCAAACCCAAACAACCCCCGTATTTGGTAAGTATCCGAAAAGCCTGAGGGGGTGAAATATCTGTCCCGATTATAAGACGAGAATGAATGACAACCTCTTTCAGGCCCTACTTTTTTTCACAGGTCTACAAGTTTCCGAAAGCCATTTGGACGCTTCAACGATTTTCAAGGCACAAGATTTCTTGAGTGAACCAAGGCACGTTCTCGGGTAATATATTAGTATACACGAAGGGTTACTCCTTATTTTTATACGAGTATTGTATTCAACCAAATAATGGATCAGCGAAAACACAGGAAGTTTTAAATGACGAATAGATGAGACTTTTCACATGGAGATCTGGAAATCTTATAGAGTTCAGTTCTTCACACAATGTCCAATATCATGAGGAATTATCAGCAGAAATTATCCTCTTAGTAGGTTATGGATTAAATTATTCCTGATTTTTTCAGATTATTCTCAAGGTGATACCTCTTTTTATTTATGGTGTTTTTCACTATTCCCACTCATACGGATCCGGAAGAATTTTCCTCGTTGTATGTTATGGAATGAACTATTTCTGATTCTTTCAGACCATTCTCAAGCTGACACTTCGTTTCCTTGGTGGTGTTTTTCACAATTTTCGTATTTTTGAACCCACGCACTGGGAATTGTTCCAATATATAGTATGTCACGGAATGAATCATTCCTGATTTTTCGAAGCGCCATCTCCAAGTTGACATCCCGTTTCTCAACATATCGATAACGGGAGGTCTGAATCTGACACTGGTATTCATGAGGTAAAGCTGTAGCTCTCAGATATCATTCGGAAATGAGTTATTCACCTGGTTAGTGATACTACACGAATACATTGACCTCTCTAGAACATCGTATTATGGTGGGCGATCTCTTGATTTTTTATAGATATTCTCATAGTCGGTGCTCATAGGAATTCTCTTCAATTATCTGACCATGAGCAATTTCTAAGGTAGAAAGGCAGATCGAGCCTAGTCATATCGTTCACAATTTTTGAGCTCTCTAGTTATCTGATGGCTAGTTGTGTATTGCTTTTCCATTACTTTAGAGATCACAGATAGTAGTGCAATCGGTCTATAGATTTATCAAGGAGGGTTTTCTTGCCCTTTTATGGAATCGGTTCGGGTCTAGCTATCCTCTGGTGAGAAGAAAACGGTAAACAACATACAAAGATATGGTATCAGTTCTGAGCTACATTTCATCAGAGCGATAGATGGAAAATTCCGTCTAGCCGCAAAGCCTTCTCGGCATTGAGGTTAAGCAATATATATCTCATTATGCGTTGACGGAAGACAATTCCAGGCATAAGGTTATCGATGATTGAGTTATTAGGAAAATATTGGTCTTCTGGATCTAAAATGGAATGTCCTACAAACATTTTGGCAAAAATGTTGGCTTCTTGTGATGTTGAACACGATGCTTCTGACACTTGCTTGGCATACGGCTAAAAATAGTGGCAGAGAATCATCTGGATGATATTGCCAAATTTCTAACTAAGATAGGAGAGCTAATGTCTCACAAGTTCCTGAGTACTGATATTCTTCGTTTCATTCGGTTTCGAAATATCATTCGATAATTCTTCAAATCGAGTTCGATATGCACAAATCTACATAGTTTCGAGTAGCGGGCGCACTGAGGCATCCCTAACCGGATTAATATCATGCCACTGGTTATGGATAGGAGGGAATAGGGTTATCTAGGGTTCCAACACCTATTATGCATGATAAACCAATTTGGATTCAGACAAGTCATATGGCGACCAATGTGGGATATTAATTCGGTTGGTTCAATTCCAGATAAGCTGAGGGAAATCCAAAAGAAGATTGAATGAAAATTATATTGGAATTCACAACGATTGATACCTCAGGTAATATGGAATCGTAGTGGTTGAAGATGCTAATGTTGATATACTATGCAAAATAACCTTTTGATTCCTATGACTTGTATTTTTATGGTTATCATCGAGTCAGGATGGTCAATGAGAAAAATACAATAAAACAATGAGTGCTACAAACATCTCCCGACCTCCATAAAATTCTCGATGAAACTATAATATAATATATAACAATGAAGCTCAGATGAGAAATCACCGAACCACGTTGTTCTTATGTAGGCGGAATGAGGAAACTTGAGTTGAACTGAGATCTGAATGTGTGAAAGTTCTGATCATCATTCAACTGCTGCTGAAGATTCAAGCATCAGAACTCTTGGCGATCAGCGGAATGTTTCTGAAGGTTTTGGTTCGAAAAATAAATTTTCTTGGAATCTTGTCATAGCTGACAGCTGATGCTGAACGGTGTTTAATTGGAACAGATTTTTTACGGGATATCAATTCATAGGTCGGTTCATAGTATCAACTCTTAGATGCTTCAACATTTCATTATATGCTGAATACCTTTCGTTGCTCCTATGATTCATTTATTTCGAAGACTATGGTTGTTATCGAGGTGTGGCTCACTATGGTGATATGGTGTACACCCTGCCAGTAATATATTACCAGTGAAGTATTACATTTCGGTAGTACCGAGTATTATTGGCATCATCAAGAAATATTTGGTAATATTGGTAGTTATACAGTAATACAGTGATATTCGTAATATCGGTTATCGGTGGTATCTCTCAGTAATATGGTAATATCGGTAACATCTCCCAGTAATATAGTAATATTGGTAATATCTCCCAGTTAAATGGTAATATTGGAATTATTCAGTAGTATTATAAGGTATTACACAGGTAATATATTGGTATTCAAGAATTGCACGTTCCATGAATGAGTTATGAGAGGTCAACAAACTGCTCTGCTCAAACGAATATTATGCTCTATATAAAAATACTCGTAAAAATATTTTGGACAATGAGGTGTAACCAATTTGATATTCTAACAACTTCTAGCAGTATTTTCATTTCATGATTATATTCTACAATGATTTTTTCTTTCATGAGACATGAACTAATGAAAACCGGCATTATCGAACTTTGAGTTAGTATAAGCTGACATAGGTTACGAGTAGGTATGTAAAATTTTTTGAGTGTGAAAGCCAGAGAGTTTTTATCCAACTGATAAATCTCAGTTGTAAAAAAGTACAATTGATCACAATTTCAATTCAACAAAATGTCTGTATTTCAGATCACCATAGTAGAGACTAGATCTGAGATCCAGTTGGCAGCAAAACAATAATCGGAATGAATGAATATATTGTAATATAATGATATATTGTATAATCATTCGACTGGGCCATTTTATTCTGTTGTCATTTTTTATTTCGTGTCATATCGACGAAGTGGTTTCTATGGCGACGCGCTACGACGACTTGGATGCAAGTAAATGAATTCTCTCATTCGAGAGAGTACAAATAATTGATATAATTTGGTCAACACCTGACCCAAGATGCCGACATGATAATTAACTTCTGATTGTTTTCTGTTTTGTATATACCAACTGCCATAGGCAACTATTGCACAATGAGAAGTATCATAATGTGATAGATTTATACTGAACCTAATTTCATAAAGTCCTAGGATAGTATGTTGGACAACGAGTCCGGAAGGGTAATTTTAATTTCGATTATGAAATGTCTCGATCAGGAGCCTTTGCAGCAAATTTTCATAGTTAATGAGCATTCCGTATATGTTCAACAATTTAGTTTTTCTACGGATATAATATATAATTGTCGAATCATTGCACAACAGAAACACTCTAAATTCGAATTCAATTGCAGATCTGTCACTGCTTATTGCTGTTGTCAGTTCTTACTGAGTTACATAACGACGCAGCTTTCATGGGACCTATCGCACTAATAACACTGCGTGGATATGAGTTACAGAATAGGCAACTGTCAACAGACCTCTAGCAAGTAAGTATATGTTGGTGCTGGGTTACTTATTATTGTTGTATCTGCAATGTTTATATTTCAGTCTGAGGACAAACATTTTAGGTCGATAGCCTGATTCAAGATTCCGACGTGAAGATCCACTACCGATTGTTTTCTCTTCTGTAACAATTGTGTTCTGAGCTTATTTCTCAATGGTTTCTACTACAACTATAGTGAGGAATTCATGTGCAACGTTTGCATTTGCTATTCAGTATGAAGTCAGGAAGAGTCATATTTTATAACAGCCATTGATAAAAATCAATTTTTCATTTCGATATCTAGTTGAAATGCGAATATTTCGGAATCCATCATTATGTATTTAGATATAGGAAGGTCATTTGAAACTCTACCTTATTTCTACCTGAAGTTTTCAGGAAAAAAAAAACATATACAAAGTGTTCCATTTGAAAAATATGAGTAATTTGTCACGCATTCATGCAACGCCCTCCGTATATATTTATAAATGATATATTATGTCCTTGATATTATATTGTTGTTATTTTGTCACAATGACAATGAAGAATGAATTCAAAACGTGTCCTTCTGTGTATGAATTTGGCATCCTCGACACTCAAATTTCAGTTTTTCAAATCTCTTGACAGATTTGAATATATTTCATTTCTCACCTGAAATATCTCGATAACCTTCGAAGATGGGCATAGGAATATATCTATCATCCGAAGGATGATCAAGTCTCCAATTCATAGATGATAGAGAATAAAGGGTGTTCCGTTTAAAAAAAATCCGACTTTTTTGAGTTCATTCTGACACACCTCTCACAGACCCTGTATAATATTAATTTATTATACGTCGAAATGTATTAGATGACCTATGTGAAAAATAAAGCAATTCATAATAACTGTCTTTAGCGTCTCGAATAAAAAGAAATAATTTATATGTCAACAACAGTGAGAGACAGCTATAGGATATGCAATAGCAAATATGCTCAGAATCTTCTGTAGAATCCGAGGCAGAATCCAAAAATCCCATTATGTATGGGGTGATCTGAAATTTCAAAGTTCCTTTTAGTAACACTGAATCTGACAACAGTACAGTTGTGAAAATATTTTCGAACGCTAGACCCCAGCATCCCATACCGTAAATATGACGAAAAAAAGTTTGGCTTACCCTGTATGTAGACATTTTCACTGATAATATTGAATTCAATGATATCGAAATGTTACAAGAGTGATTACAAGTATTAATAAGTAGGTAATGTGATTTATAGGTACCTAGTAGGTTATATCGGTTACATCTGGTAATATTCAGTAATATTTAGGAATATTTGATAAAATTTGGTGATATGTGGTGATATTTGATAATGATTGGTAATATTTGGTAATATTTCGCATCAGTAGTAATATTTGGTAATATACTCAGTATCATTGGTAATATTAGGTATTATTCTAGTATTACCTAGTGATGTGGAAATACATCCTGGATATTACTGGTATCACTTGATTTAGTAATATGGTGTACAAAATTTGAGAAAGTGAGCCAACTATACACAATTACTATACTACTAACTACAACATGATCGCTGAAATAAACAATTAATGATGTAGAAAAACGATCTCATCTAAAAAACCAGTATTTGTCTACTAGTAACCATCTTGACAACTATTCTCGTAATCCTCCTGAGGGCCGGTTTATCAATCACAAATTATCTGTGAGATAATGCCTAACTGTCAGTTATAATGATAAGGTGAGTTTATCAATGATAGGATAACTCTCATCTGGCAGTTAAACTACCCGATAACTATCTAGAAGTTTCAACTGGTGGATAAGTAGATAACTAGAGGATAGATAGATAGAATATCACAGAACGTGACACAAGAACGTCAGACGACAGACGATACACTTGTGGAAGTGTTGTTCATAGATGAACTTAAATGAAGTTTTGCTGTGTTTTGAATCTTTTGATGTAGTTTTTCAATATTTCTAATATTAGTAGTATAATAGTATAGTAATCCTTATTCCCAATTCTACAATATGGACAATAAGAAACAATCAATTCCAATATTGATAATACAGTATCTTTCTGCATTCTGAATCTTGCATGAAAATCATGGTCATCCCATTTCTCGGAATTATCAACTCTTTCCCTTACGATATAAGGCCTCCGTTCGTGTTGAAGAACTTCCACAATATCCAAGTCTTCATCACTGTCGAATATGTAATCCTCCACAAAATCCGTCTTCTAATCAAAAGTATATTGATCTGGAACTCGATAAACCGGCCCAGAACCAAACTAAACAACAGCAATACATATTTCAAAGGTTATAAACGTAATAAAACATTGTCATTTCAAACAGACTTTCTATTGGTGGGTGGAAACAATCAACCAATCAAGTCCATTATATTTATTCATCACTATTGCCAACATACCTCACCTGTCAGTTAACAAACTATTGGATAAAAAGTATTGGAAAAATAAGCATCTCAGAAAAACCAAACTCAAACTATATCTGCAGGTTACTCATATCTGACGGGTACATAACTAGCAGATACATCTGGAACTTGATAAACCGGTCCTGAGTAAGGTTTTTCTCATCAAATGAGAACTCTATCTGAAGGCTGTTATGAAATGGCTGATCTCGATGAGCGTAAGAGATACAGAATTGGTCAAAGTTGCGCCAGTTGATGCTCAACAACATGATACTTCGAAAACTTGGAATACTTTCGGATATAGATATCCGAAAAAAAAAATCCGCAGAATCGTCTTTATTTATGCAACAGTTAATTTCGAATTAATGCCACTTCATCATTGTCACTTTTCCTCCACTAGAAAATCAGATTATTCAGTTGTGATTCTTTTCTCTGAGCGGCCATCATCAACTTCATTTATTGACGCGCACCAGGATATATATATATATATATATGAAGTTTTTCATGTCTTCACATTAGTCAGTGTGAAAGGCTTCAAAATTGAGTTATTTTCTTCTAAATACTAAATAATACTAAATATCTGAATACTAAATTAGTTGTAATAGTTGATCATCAATAGGATCATTGAAGTATATAAATATGGCCACCAGGTCATTTTGATAGTAGGGTACAGAGAGGGCACACTTTATGAACGCAATCGAATACGTGAAATGTCAGTTTTCATGTCAGTGGCCTAAAACTGTCATTAATCTCTCTAACGAACAGTGTCGAACAGGTACTCAATTCCTTCCATTTATATTACTGTATCTCTCTCACAAACGTTTCCAGTAATAATTCATGTTGTCAATTTCGAATGACCACTTTCCCTTCGAAATGCTAGACTAATTTCCAGAAAGGTAGATGATGACTGAATAAGAATCCCCCAGAGAACTAGCATGATCATGACTTCGAATTCAGACCGAGCAGCACGATTATAAAGAAAATTGCTTCATAGCCGCAGTTATATATATCTGAAATTTCCCACTTCTGTAACGAGAAATCCTACACACTTCAACTTCAACTTCAATCTCAAACCACTCCAGTACTCGCTGCACCAGCACAATTTCATGCGTCATGTAACTCTGAATGACACACATCAGTGTCCGGTTGAATTTGAGAATGACTTCCATTATTTCCATGAAGCGAGAGATTTCCGTATAAGATACGACTTGCCGAGAAATAAGTATAAAAAGGCGGCGGAAGAAACCTTCTTCCTGTCGGAATACTATTCTGGCTTTGAAGCGGCTTCCTCAAAAGTAATCTGAGCTTGCCCCACACAATTATTCGTTAGGAAAATCCGGTAACAAACCAGGTGACATATTATGGAAATAAGAGCCCCATTTTTAATTTTTGATATGAGCCTTATAAAAGTAATAATCGTCCAATAGTTATTAACATAGAGTGGTAGTCTATTGCTATCGTTCAGCCATAATCAGGTAGAAAGAGCAAGTTTCACAAAAAAAAATCATGTAAGGGAAATGCTCCGTAGACGAGTTTGTTTGTTGATTCAAGGTCCGATGCGTTTGGATTGGAACTAATATTTTCTACAGAGTAGCAGCAACATCCCTTCAAACGAAATAAAATCACTTTCAGCATACACAATTCCTTCTACAAACACCATTATAAGTCCAAATCAACGCATACCTATTTCACATTGATTAATTTTTGAAATAATGGCCTCGAGATTATTAGTTTTGCATTCCATTTCATCTAATCTATTCATGAAACAAGTTGCCAAGGTAAACAAAACCCGAATTTGTTGATTTGTCTTTGTTCACAACTAACGTCAATGAATCACGAATTATTCTTTCTCGTTTTTTCGTTCCTCGATGGAAAGTGATCAAGAAAATGAATTTCTACCGCCGGAAATTGTAGAAGCTGCCAATAAAGCTGCTTTTGAATTATTGCCTAGTGAGCTGAAGCGACAGTTCGTATTTTCATACGATCGTTTCTTGAAATGGGTGATCAGAAAAATGTCAGTGGCAAGTCAAAGTGCTTCTTGTATACTTTGAAGAAAAGTTCAAAATATGGAAATCGTCAATGTTTTGGTCGAATTACTCTATGTCGATGATGAACATAAATAATCATGACACAAGAAGATATCACAAGCTTGTGGCTTTTTTTGGAGCAAAAGGGTGAAGGATATCGACCAAAGGAGTCAAAAGTATTGACAAGGGAAGGAATCGACAAATTTCTCGCAGAAGCCTCGGATGAACTATATTATTATCAAACGCAAGAAGTTGCTGCGATTTTTGGTGTTTTTTTGGAGCCTGTCGTAGAGAGAAACTGTGCGATTTGGCACTTATTAATATCGAGGATTCACTTCACAAGTTGTGCATATACCAGACACATGAAATAATGTGCAACGCAACTTTGTGGTAAGTGGTATGTGGTATGTATTGTATATGATGAACTACTATAAAAAGTACATAACCCTCCGCTAATCTGTTTATGTTATACATTTTCGAGTTCTTTTATGGAATGCATCAAGAATAAATGTGCCAGAACTCCAGTTGGAATCAACAAATTTGGTAAGATGCCTGCCAAAATTTGCGGAATTTCTAAATTTGCCTGATTCCTATCCTCATATTGTTTCCGACGTTCCTCGGCTAGTTTGTGGACTCTGGTGCTAGTTTTACTACAATTAAAATACACGGTGGATGGAAGTCCAGTACAGTAGTAGAGGGTCATATAGAAGACTCGCGATAAAGGAAACCTGTAGCGCCTGAGAACACGTGCTTTTCTATTATTTTCAACCTTCCTGAGGTCGCTAATCCTTATATTTCAGGATATTTTGTTACTACGTCACACTTTCATTCAGAGTTTGAGGAATCATTTTCATTCAATATTATATTATACAAAATCAGGAGAGCCATTTACTTCCAACTGTCATATATACTTGGATTTTCTGGATGCATTGATAACCCTGGTAAGTACGTCTTGGCCATTATAATCGGCCATAGACCCAAGTGCATTCAAGTCATTGTAGTTAAGAGAAGACCTCGATCGAAAAAAGTGAAGAAAGGTTCATCGAACGTGGAGGCGTAATCAGTAATGCATTGCCATAAATAAATTCTCAATTTGACATTCCTATTTTCCAGCTCTCCTAATATCTGATGATATTTGGTCCACCACTGTGAATAAACATTAGTAAATAAACATAAGTCGATATGGAAACAGTTTGCTTTGTTTCTGAAAGAAAAGCATCGTGTATTTTGAGGAACTATTTTGGGAAGAGAGCTTGAAACTCTCAAGAGCTCACAATGTTGAAGATCATGACTAGTGTGTCAAGACTATGTGGAAAGTTGAAAAATTCAATCTATTCGCAGAAACTGGAAATACATTTATTTCAATTACCGAATACATCTCCATTGCATTCATATTCCATTATATTTCGACAAAAATCTCCTACCAAGAGTGATAGACAAAATCACTCGATCAAACTCTTCAGATCTTGTTATATTCGAACTCGATTTAGAAGTAGACAGATGTTCAGTTATTTGAAAGTACATCATATAATGATCTGACGAAACTCCTCTACGAATACCATCCCGTTTCGAATGAAATCAAATAGCTATTTTATACATGTATAACAATCAGCTTGCAATAGCATTATATTCAGCTATAGGCAGAATTTACTAAATGATGAATATTCTATTCTCTGCAACCTGGAAATCTTCAAGACATGTGAACAGGTTCATATCAGCTGGAATGGAGTACGAGTATGATATTATATGCATTTAGCGGAACGAAATGTACCTGTTTTGCAATATGAAAGAGATTATACAGTGTGCCCATAAAGTAACGCATAAATGCATCGTTTCGGCTAACTGAACCATAAAATCAGAAATTCCCGAAACGGGTGGATTCTTGATTTTGATTCACTATTTTTTCAAATCCTAATCTAATATATAGGGTGACCCACTCTCGTGTGATGACGTCATCAACATTTTTTTTAATGGAACCCCCCTTTCATTTATTTTTTGCTTCAAATTGTTACGGGGTGTATATTAGACTATGATTTGAAAAATAGTTAATCCCAATCAAGAATTGACCTGTTTCGGAAATTTCTAATTTCATTGTTTTTTAAGCCAATAATGAATTTGTGCGTTACTTTATGGACGCACTGTATAATGATGAGTGGGGGCAAATGTGTGAATCCAAGTGAGGATATCTGGTATTTTCGGAGGAGTTTATTCAATTTTTGTAGATAATGTGGTCGATATGATCATTCAAGAAATTCTCGTATCAGCCTTCTGAGAGTATGAATAAATCAGTTGTAGGAGTCCATGTATAAATATCTTTAGAAAATGTATTCCAAAACAAATCCTTGAAGTAATGTTGAATAAATCGATGACAAACTCATCAACGTTGATGTTTATTGGATCCATTATCATGAATTAGAGGAAACATTTCATCTACAATATGAGTATCTTTATAGGTATAGACAAAAACCGAGACAGAAACACACTCGTTACACCTACATGAGACAAGAAACAAAACAAACCAATACATCCAATGCATATTGGTATTTTGAATTTTATCTTCTATACCATGAAAATGATTGTTGAATAACGAAGGCATTAGTACAAACATGGAAATGGATAGCTCTAGAAGAGATAGCGGATTGTATATTTCAGGCTGGTTAATTGTATGTGATACAAGTTTCAGATGAGTTCCAGGTGAAAGCAGACTATTTGACATTTCGACCTCCTAAAGTTCTTCTATAGATACAAGCAAAACTTTTTCCACCACCCAAGAAAACAGCGCTTTCAGCTTCGTTTTGTTATTCAGAAAGTATCCCACTTCACTATGACAACGGGAAAATAAAAATCACTAATAGAGTGGAAATATTGGAGAAACTCACTAGTGTGGAGATAATGGAATGTGATATGGAATGTGATATTCAACCTGAGAATTTCTCTTTTGGTATCATCAGACATGGTGCTTATATTCTAGATTGGTTTCGCATCCGAATTTCTCGGGAAATGATTCAATTTGAGATCTTCGTTCCTTCTTCGAGATGCGTCTGGCAATGTGACCATCACCTCCTCCTTTTTTTGATTTCGATCTATGTGGATATTATGAATTACTGAAGAACGAAATGTCAAAAATGTTCAGGAAACTTATATATAAAACATATTTATTACATTGACAAATAACGAAACAACGTTGACGTTGACTCGGTGAAGCTGGTTACCAAAGATTTGTAGCTGGAATATCCGGGATTCCTAAGCGTACACATTTATTCTCATGAAATCGATATCGACAACTATCGAAAAGCTCCGGTCGAGTTCTCTCGTTCCTGACAACTGTATCTTGGATTGTGATTGGACGATGAGCGACAACTTTCGAATTCCAGTAGGCGAATCTCGTGAAATTTCAATGAAACTTGGAATACTAATGATCGCTAAGCGGCTCGTGCTAAATATCAACTCGTGCAAAATAAGTCACTTTCCACACTCATTGTGTAATATACTATTTTCCACTAGACAGTGCAAACAGTTCTATTTTTGACAGCACTGCCAATAGTACCTGCCTTTTCACACTGTTGCTCACACGATCAATCCATGATAAGTAATCATAGGAAATTGCTCGAACGACGACAGGTTATCCGGAGTATCGAGGTCATCAGTCATTTCGAACGCTCTACAGTGAAAGACAAACGACCAATCTCCAAAACTTCTCTTTTGTTATATCAAATCTGCCATTCATATTTTTCTTTCGTCTAGAAATCATCCATCACCAACATCTTCACGTACATACCTTTCGTACAGGGCATCACTTCCTATTCAGAACTAAAAGCTCACCCCGTTACAATTCATGACTTGACAAAAGGTTTCTCCCACTATGTGAAAAATTGTACATACAGGTTCGAAGAATCTTTCAGTCCCTGAGGTGATTTTCCTTACCCACAGGATTGAAAGTTCCTCTCGGTCTCTTGATATATAAAGATCTACAAGGTGAACATTTTTGTCCGTATTTTATTCAAACTTCACTGAACAAACAGTGCTCAGAAATATTCGAATTTCATGTTATTCCTCGACTACATGAAATCTACAGAACACATTATATTGTAGAGAAACTATACCACGTTCTTCGTCACAAACTTCTTTCTCATTCTTCACTATATTTTCAATATATCTTAGCTATCTTATCAAATTATATATCTGACAAAGAAGGAGAATTGTATTCCTTGGTCACCTATAGAATTCTATAGTCAATGAACATCCACTTGTTGAACAGAAATAACGTTCTTTCTCGATATCACAGTCAGTTTGTTTAGTAGGGATTGACTAAATATGTTGAATTGTGTGGACCGAAGTGAGAGTCAGTATACCATATTCTTGAATTGCAGCTGTTCATATTCAACGAATATGATAATGAAATCAACTGAAAACAAACAACTTGAAATATTGTTAGTTATAATATTACAAGAGCATAAAGATACTATTCGATTATACTTTTCAATCACGAGAGGTATTTTGCGAAACTTCGAAATAAAAATTGTCTATACTCGAGTTGGTATTCGTAATGATTATCAATGATGATCGGTTATGGTGATTGTGAAATTTATTTCTGCAATTAGAATTTGCCACTTGGAGAACAAAAGAGTACTCGTTTATTCATAACTATGCATACAAACAACATCAATTGGTTTATCTAAATAGTTTCTTGCTTTGATGCAAAAAACTCAAAGGAGGTTGATTGAAGTGGTATATTCCTCGTTTCCACATTTTTTTACACTGAATGTATGAATTCAAAATGACAATTTCTTTCAAAATCTGTAAAAATATTTAATGTGTCCCATTTGAATTAAAGAAGTTGATGGCATTTCCGGATAAACCGGAAGTATATTATTAACAAAAAAAAGTAGATCATTTAGCATTTATCTGTTATATTGCACTTCACCTGCAAATTTTCATGAATATCTTTCTTTTCGTTTGAACGTGTACAAGGCTATAATGATAAGTATGTTGGACAGAAACTGAAATCTATATTGAGAATACACTCACCTACAATATTTCAATGTTTCTCTGACATTGTTTTTTTTTTCAATGTTCACCATGATTTAATGCTGTCACATATGAAAACCTACCACCAGAAGTTTCGATACATAGAGTACCATATTTCACGGTTATACGAATTCCATAATACATTCAGGCTCATTCATTATTCCATTAAAAACACCAAACACAAATTTACGACTCCTTCGATATATCGTTGAACCCGTTTCAACTATTTTTGCTATTTAGCAGGTAAAACTGAAGCCCACAGATTGATTGGATGAACATTCTCATTCTGTGATACAATCATTACACTACTTGCATTCATAACCATTGTCAACATATTCTATAGAGACCTCTTACTCTCGAGTGTGAAATCAGATAACTTGTCTGGAACATTAGTTTTTCGCAAGAGTGAGAGGATACGGTTCTGCAAATGAATGATAAACTGAAACTGGATAGTCCTTATCTGAGAACGAATATTTCCTGGTGGAAAGAAAGAGCAGTAACTATCAGAAAAAAAATCCGTTTTGTTTTTCCTTTCCCATGAATTCTCTTGGACCCCGATTCTTCCTGATGTATACCTAATATGGCTACTATAGGAGACCGCATAAAAACCCATCAAATCTAATGAGGATTTGTTTGCCAGAGACCCAAATCGGCAAGGGCTGGAACCAGGAAGACGTGCATAAAAACGCCATTGATAGCGTACGAGGGAAAGTTGTGTCGGGAAACGCATTTTCCCTTATTTTTCCTCATCAACGCGCCACAATGTCGGTCGTTTAGGAAAGAGGTTTTCATTGTGAGAATTCATGGGCTTTCTAGTGGAAAATTGTCCATGAAAGGGGCTGTTAGGGTGTCGACATAAAGGGGTGATTGGTTTGTAAGAAAGTGATGATTGAAGTCTGGAACGATTTAGTCAGGTTTTTATAGCACAAAATTTCTCCATGGACGAAGTGAGAACCTGTTTTTATGGGAAATGTGGACGCTGATTCGACAATTCAACCAGTACCGCGCAAACGCCTTCAAACACGAATTATCAAATCAATCACAAATTACTGGAACGATTACAGATCTGAGTTGAAGATGTTTCCATTTCAGATCTCTTTCAGCTCACTAGAAGCTCCATAGTCGCCCTCTTTTCACTGAAAAATTAAAAACACTGCACATTATTTCCCGTTTGGAAACTGCCTCAGAGATCTCTCGTCATGTTTTGTGCACTTGTGTTGATTTTTTCCACGAAACCATGTTGGTTTGTCTGGGAAATATAGTTCTCGTAGCAAACTGGATGATCTTTTCGAGGATATACAGGGTTTCTCACGGTAGACGTTCGTTAGAGTGTTTCGTGGTTTGAAAAACCGAATTCTGAATTTCTGGACTCCAGGGTTATTCAGCATTCCCTTTCATTCGAAGATATTCTCAAAGTCATATCACTTCCGGTTAGTCCAGAAGTCGTCATCTACTTTCATATTTCCATTTTTGGATTCCGTTGGAAATGGGTATAGTCAAAGTTATAGTTGAAATATGCAGTCACATTTGGAAGAACAAACTTTTTCATCATTCAAATTGATATGATTGGTCGTTCAATTTTCAATACCCAGTATGAGATGAATTAATTCGTAACGTGGATTCCGAAAGTATCATTCCTGTGCCCCCGTATACCCCAGGAAGGCTTACCACCAGTCGAAAATGGGTAGAAAGCATAGTGTTGAAAATAAGGCTACATCTTTCTTCAAAAGAATCAAGATATCTGGGAAACAGTTGAAGGTACAGGAAAACTTGATGGAACTCATCGAGAAATATCCTCAGGATTACAAAAATGGAATAATATATCGGGTATTCGATTAGAAATGAGACTGTGGATGGTGACATCTGGTAACACTGTGAGTAGTATAACCTTGAAAATATTTTCAAATGAAAGGAACTGTTGAATAACTCTGGAGTTCAAGAATTTCATAAATTTTATAATAATTATATATATGTATTGAATATAATTCTAAAAGTCAAAACTCCTGACTAGGAAAACTTCCAATGAACGGCTACCGTGAGAGACCTTGTATACACACACACTTTGTCAAAACTCGAGATAGTTATAGTCACAGTTACCTGTGCCACAGGTCTATAAGTTTCCAATGGAGATTTTTTGGGATAGAAAGAAAATGATCATGATTTGGAGTTCAACAAAATCTGAATGATCTGAACCTATTTGAACTACTCTATTCTTGGGAGTGTTCATGAAAACGTTATAGCATATATTTGCAATATATTTAGGATCGTCGATGCGATTATTTTCCTCAAAAAATTACTTGTTGAGATGATTTTTTTGTTCATTTGTTGGGTCATTTTATGAACTTCCATGCCGACTATGATGATATCAAAAAACTGAGAATTCCGGAATGAATTAAGGATGAAACTGACTTGTTCCTGTCGTATCAGCAACGTCCTAATATCCTTCTTTTCTTCTGCCATCTGTATGCTCTTCATCCATGCAGAATAGCTTCCAATTAAATTCTCAATCATGCAGCGCACACACACTTCGTAAGAATATCGGAAAACTACTCCGAGCTAGATGCACCGAAATCGATTCTGATTATTCTGACAGTAGAATGAGGGCGAGGTGAGAATTTTATAGCTTTGCCCTGAAGAAAAACCATTTCATTAACCTCTTCGTGATTGTCCGCGGAAACTGGGGCACTCTCCAAGTCGGAAGTTATAATATTCATCTTCTTTATCGCTTGGATATCGTATGCTCATATCTGAAACGGAAGTATTCTATAGGAATCTTTTTCGTAAAAGAATCCTTATAGAACTCATGTTCGGAACCACACTGTTGAATGCAGAACGGAGATGCAATGAAATCCTTGTACAAAGTCTTCAGTCTAGATTTCATACCAAGCTCATGCGAAAATAAGTGATCATAAATACTCTGCCGTCCGTATTCCTGAATAATTCATTTCTCCTTGGCACGATATGAGTTTGATGATTTTTAATTCACCATGAGCCGATTCCTCCTGTCACTATTGAAACAACCATTTTTGAATCATCAACAATTCACTGCAAAAATATGGTGGTTATTTGATTTATCCGTTCGCCACTCATGATATTTGGAATTTCGTGCAGTTCTGCATCTCAGAAAGCCAATTCTGCAGTTGGAAGACTGTCGAGAGAGGATAGTGGAAAGAACTAATGATTTACATCACGAATCAGATGTTATGAAATTCACGACACGAATTTTGAAGGAGATGACAAGAAATAGAAATAAATCAGTTGCCTTCCATTCTTACCTGATGCTTACAACCTCCAAACTTTAAAAAAAATTCCAACCTTCCTTCTCTCCCAAATTTCCACCGCTGGCTAACACGATTTCCCTAGAACATTATAGGTTTCCCTTTCGTGTTGTCAATAGATAAAAAAAAACAATCACGTGAGGAAACCAGGTGAGAACTACGATTATTGTATAATATGCACAGTGATTCCTAACCATTTCTCAACAAAAGATCTTTTAGTCTCCAAGATCCACAAGTACTGTAAATAGACAGTCATATAAAAACGTGGCCATCTGTAATCCCACTGTAATTCATTCGATTTTGAAACATACAAAACCAAAATCAGTGATTTGGAAAATACTTGGATTTGAATTTCTTCCAACAACAACCGAACGTCATAAGAAAATGAATCTTCCGACTTTGCCTTTGAATATACAAATTGTAAGTGGAGCGACATTCAACATAGTTGTTTTTCTATGCCACAACATAATGGTTGGTATGTGTTGTTGATTGCCTTGTAGGATTCAGCATCTATTCTGAAACGCTGTTCCACAAGTTGATAATGGGTAACTTTTTGCATCAAAATCATCGTCAAGTTAGCTATGATTTCATACGTAGTGAACAATACAGTACAGTTATTGGAGAACTATTGTGTTATTGTATCTGATGTTCGTTTTTTTTTCATAATACATATTTCATTCACATAATGTTCTAATATTTCTATTCGATCATCTATCAAACAATACGGATTTTCTTAGTGATAATGAATGAACTGAATCAGCAAATATGTCGAACAGGAATAGATATATACCAATAAATGTCAATTCAATATTTTCTTCAATTCTTCGAACGAGGTGCATTGTGATATAACAATTCATACGTGGGCGATGAACATTTTGCCTCTTTCTAGCCTCATCTAATGAGGCCAGAGGTGCAAGACGTAGACAGGTCGATACTTTGAATGGTGATCTGGCAAAAATTCTGTAATGGGAATCTGAAAACTCAGTATCATGCCATCACGCAACTGGACAAGCTCGGGCTAGACACCTCTATATCTTCGGTCTACCAAGCATATTTCATCAATAGAAAGAAAGAGTTGTGGAATTCTTCGCCCAGCGAAGTCATTCCTAATGCTCATGACCTCCAAGGTCACGAGAAAAATTCCAATACCTCTTATCTCTCTCAAAATCTCTCTGCCGCTGACTATCACGATGTTCTTCGAACATTATAGGTTTTTCTTTTGTGGTCGAGAGATGGAACAAAAAAATATATAGAATCACACAGACTCCACTGATCAAGGTCCATATTACTCGAATTAAAAAGTGATAAAGAACTCAGAAAGTACACTTTTCTCTTGATAAATCATTTTTTATATAATCATCATTCTGGTATCTATAGTGCTACCCAGATTCTCTGCTCCACAATCTCGAGAAGAATATTAAAATTTCATCGCGAAAATTATAGGCCAAAACATTAGGCAGTAATGGGGAAAAGCGTTAAACACTTGAATAGTTGTGATTCTTTCTTTGCAATTTGCTCCGAATATGAAAAAAGAATGGAGTGAAGAAGTTAACGACTTTTTGATTCAGAACGGTGGGTTGGATTTAATAATCTCAGAAGGAGGGGCTTGATTGAGAAATAGGGAACTCAGATTCAGTCAATTATTCTTTCCGCGAGCTGAGTCCCGGACTAAGGAGAAAGGCATCCTTGGGTAATATCAAATGTATCCATACCAACAACGTGAATTCGTCTTTGATAGTTTTCCTGGTCCGAGGAAAAGAAAAGGTGAACTAACAAACCAACCAAACGAACAACTCACCAACTGATATTTCCGTCAAGCTGAACCCCAAAAAAGATCTACGGAATGATACGAAGTATGTTTTCGATAGTATAACCTATTCAATTACCTAATTTCAGTCTCCAGTTTGATATAGGTAGACAAAACAGTTCGAAAACATCGATAACATCAGTGCGAGTGTTATCGATTATGTGCATGAATAACTATAAAATGTCGTTATCAAATACAACATTATTGAAGTTCTTGTATCCTTGTCTCTTTCATTCTGAGATCTCAAAGATTGCCATCGACCATTGTATTCGCTTTGTAATCAGCAGAAGAAGATGTTTTTGTTGACTTGAAATGTCGGAATGATCGGTAATTTGATGGATTATACTGGTTATTCTGTGGACAATTCGTCAAACACCTACTAGAACTTCCTTTTCTTCAAGTGAAAAATAGACCTATTAAACAATATAAGTAGTTATGAAGACATGAGTCATTATTGATATAGCAATATGAACAATTATGATCATCGTAGGAATGATAACCTCTCGAGATATGCTGTTTCTTATTCTCCAAAGATGGAAACTAATCTAATAAATAGATTTCACATTATCATCTTTGATGACTATTGATTTTTTCTTTACATGCGATAGATTCATGTGTTTCCACTGCATAATTGATGGTATACCAATCAATCGATAAACATATAACTTGATTGACACCTAGTTTTCGACGTCATGCGTACGACGTGTGTCTTCAGCCCGGATATCTCTCGGATTTTTGCTGGAGATGACTGATATCCTGTCAGAGGAAGTAGATTTGTCCACTTCATTATCGAAGATCCTGTCGATATACGGTAATACCTAACCTACGTCGTCACTGATTATTTTCTATTGTTTGTTGATATGTCATAAATTTCGGATATAAATGAAACGATAGTCAGACTTTGACTAGGCGTTCTTATAGGTCAGGTTAGTTGGATTAGTATGGTATGGATAAATTTGATGTTTAGGATATGTAGCAAGTATACGATATGTTTCAAAGAATGTCTTGTGAAAATGTCCTCTCATACATATCTACCATAATGTTCATGATAATAATAAATATTCCTGGTACATACATGGTGAATTTTGGAAAGACACACACTCCGAGTATTTCGGGAAATTATACTAAAGATCTATGAATTACAAGGCTGAATACACGATGGCAGTACCTATTCAATGAATTTCTCACTTTTTTAAAAATTTTATGAGATATTCATTTGAATCCTTTGAAATATATCATTCTCATCGCCTTATCAAATCGCGAAATTATTCTAGCATGTGAACATTTTCGTATTCGATGTTATTTTCATAAAACATCCAGCACAATAACGATACAACAATGTTGTATATGTATATTCTTCGCAGAAATCACTTCACATGAAAGGTGATACCGTTCTATACACAATGTTTCGGTAGTTCAAAGCGATAACATACATAATATACATATAATTATATGAAGATACAATAATAAAATATTTGTTCACATCTCAATGCATCCGAATGTGCTTCTCTCCTCTTTATAGAATTTGACCAAATAATTCGTCGTTTCAAGGTTCATTGTGAAATTCCAGATGATATATTTAGTGTTACTTATACAGGGTGTTCGTTTCTCGAGCTCAAGTAATTTGAGCGCATTTTCATGATGAATTGATGCTCTGGAAAGAAATTCGACCCATCATGATTAGTTTTTTAAGTTTCGCATCTGGTCGGCCCTATCATAGGTCAGCTCTGTCACGATCTGTCACGATTAGCGACAACAACCCCTCGAAGATTGAAAAATTTCATCCATCCGTCAATATTTTCCAGCCACAAATGTAGAAAAACCGATGAATCTGACAAATTGTCAGGAGGCATCTAAGTGTTTTGACTTCAGCTAAATTTGATGTGCATAGGAAATTGAGAGGGTTCAACGTATGGACAATGAACGGTTTTCAGAATTCCGAGAGTATGAAATTCATACTTGGCACGATTGTTGGATTCGGATATTAGAGAAATTTTTGATTGTTTATCATCCATGTCAATCAGGTCGCTTGAAAAATTGTTCTAAAAAATCAATGTATTGATGTTTGCCCTGAATCTATTTGTTCGTTCTCAGAATCGTCTATAAAATCCAAAGAAGTTGAGATATCCAAAGTTTTCTATTCGAAGCTCCCAAATTGGTGTGATGGGAGGGATTTTGTATAAGTGAGAAATACTGGAGGTCAACGGATGCTTCTTCATATCACATCACATGTTACATAGAATCGATGAATGTCATCAGATTTTTACACTGAATAGATACAGCAGCCATTTTATTATGTTCATTATGGAACACTTTGTATATTTCAGCACATAGTTCAATATTCCTAGAGGTTGAAATTTCGAATGAGGAAGCAACTCAACCTTTATCTTCCACAATGTCAGTGGTAGGAGCAAGAGAGACACCAATCGATGATCATATTTTCGGGAATTGAAATCAGGAGACAAGAAAAATTCAGAATCTCTTTGGATCCGAGATTCTAGAGATCTTTCCTGAGAACAAAATCATGTTCTGAAAAATTCAATTCAATCTCACTTTGTAATCGAAATCATTGGCCATTGAGTGCATCTTTGATGTCTTTCTCGCTCCTGCGAATCTCATAATACCACCTAAATGATTTTGCAAGATGTGGGAATGTTATAATTTCCAATAGTCAGAATTTCCCAGGAAAACGTGTAAGCACATCCATGAAGATTTCCAACCTCTCTTGCCTCCTGATGAAATTTTCTGAAATGTATGTATGACCAAATTTGGTCATTGAGTGTATCTCTAATGATTCTGTTGGTCTAGCAAACTCAAGAATACCATCGCGATATTATGTATATTTTTTTAATTTCTCAATATATTCTTATCATCTAGACAATATAATTTCCAATACTTCTAGGTCCACTGGAAGTATATCAACCTAGCTAATGGAAAATATTCCTGCTAAGTTACGTCCTACATTTTTCAATTATTGTTATGGATGTCATGAGAATTTGAATCAACTACAGTTTCAATTGTTTGGAGAAGATATAAAAAAGATACTGTACCTCAGGGTTTAGGAATTAGATGGCTCTCATTCCAATACCTAAGAGAGTGACGGCTCAGAATGGATATTTCCTAATGTGCATGATATTTTATAAAAATAAGCTTCTGGTGGTGAAATTATGATCACAACGTTTGCCACCTTGATTCCTTCCCATGATTCTCTTTTCATTATCGGTGGAGAGACTAGATGATTAAATAGAATTCTAGATCAATTCCGATGATTGAGTCTCATAGGCAATAGAACTTTTTATCACTATTGACAACTGTTGAGTCACATAATGTAAGACAATGAGAATTGAATTCAAATCATATGTCGAATCTTCTGAATGGTGATAGAAAGTTTGATAATTGTTAGGTAATGGAGTAAGTTCTCAACACAAATTAACATTCATCTTCGAGTCTAATCCAATCTATTCGATAAACTCTCATCATTTCATCTTCGAATTACAATCTAAGGAAGGTTATGGAAATTCTAGGCTTCGTGTGAGTGTTCGAATTATACCTTCGCTATCATTAACAATTCTCAAAATCTCCGAATACCCCAACAGAATGTTACAATTGATATTTCATGAATATCTGCGTCATGATGAGAATTAAATAATCAGAAGTTTTGATTATGTCAATTCATCCATGTAACTTGAAACTTGTGGAATTTCTCTTTGATTTTTCATCCGAATTCATTTTTCACAATCAAATCTTCTCATGGTCTGGTGAATGGTGAATTTTAGTTATGTTCTCCACACAAATCATTCATTCATTTCATGCTCTCGAGCTCATCAACTAATACTTCGTATCAGTGGTTATAATTATTTCTGATTATTTGGCATATCGATGAATATCAACTCTCAAATCATCAATAGTATGCACCTCGTATGGAAGTTCTTTCTGAATATCCACCTGCTTTCGCGCCAAATTCTTTCCATTCATTATGCTCTCATCAAGAACTAATCACGTTTAGTATAAACATTTTGCGATTTCAAGGCCTCGATTTCTTGATTTCGATCTCTTTCACGGGTATTATCAATTGTCATATTCGAATTCTTGCTTCCAATTCCACTAGGGTGGTTCTGTAACTATCATCATGCTTTCCTTCATCATCACCGCTATTCGATACATATATTGATACCGTGGTAGAAAAGACGTAAGAAGAGAAACGAATCCGCTCACGCTACGATCCTCCACTTCACATCGAGAATATCAATACAATCACGAAGATCAGTTTGATTTCCTGGGGCAGTCGTGAACATGACATGTTCGCACTCACCAGTATGACAGCGGCAGGACACCGAAGCGACGTTCCACACCGAGCAGAAGAGTTTTCCAGCGCGTCCTGCTGAAAAATCGGCGGGTTCACCACAACACTATGCCGGTGCGGGCAGTCGTCTCGCGAGCCTTGCAACTTCTCGGCCTGCCGTCAGCAACTCCTCGAGTCTCGGACATGCACGCCGCATCATTGGGAGCAGGAGCGCTGGTAAGGCGCCAGCGCCGATCCGATCGATAGGATACCACGCATCCTGCACTCTAGGTCCTGGGCGGTGGTGCCAAGCCGGTGACTCTCGCGGAAGGGTTGCTACCAGTGTCGAAGTTTATGATAGTAGTTTGTACAACAAGAGTGGAAATGGACGAAGATGAAGTTCGAGTATGACGCCGTACACTATATCTTCTCTCTGACTGACTGAAACCGACTATTTTTAAAATTTCATTTTTGATGTTTCTTTGAAATCAATGAATCAATCAATGAATTTATTGAGGCCATTTTGCTACAGAAAGAACAGGAGTCTGTTCGAAAATTGAAGGATCTCAAGATTATTTTCAACTCAAGTTTGAATTAGGTATCAGAATCATATTAACAACGTGATATAGTGTAACAAATTGCTCGGTTTCGTTATAAGAAGCTGTCGCGACTTTCAACTCAAGTTTGAATTAGGTATCAGATTCATATGAACTACGTGATATATTGTAACAAATTGCTCGGTTACGTTATAAGGAGCTGTCGTGACTTCAATGATATTGTCGTTCTTTTATTTGGTATCTTCATATGACACAATATTATTGAAAGAAACAGTAAAAAATATGTAATTCGTATGATAAATAGATACATTTCATTTGATCATGTTATATTATGAATTACATATATGATAACTCCTGAGAGTAAATGTGTACAAGTACCAAATATTGTATAAGTGAAAACATTGAAACATCATTAGATGACACACATAAGCATAAAAATGAAATCTTACATCAATAGATGAGGACACAAAATGAATATCTAAAACACCTGGGGATTAAAATGAATTCAAAATCATCTTGTATATGTATAATTCATGAAATCTTGAATACAATAAGTACAATTGTCAAGAAGATAATCTTTCACCCTCCTTCTGAAAACAGTTTTGCTTGAAAGCGTCACTTCAACCGGTAGGTGATTATAGAGTTTGAAATCCAGTGTGTTAGGCCTCGACATTTCAAGCATAACCTTTGGTTGCCGGAGTTTTCCTGCATTCCTAGTGGGGTAGTTTTGGAGGTCTGAGTAGGTGGAATAAGAATTTTTTGTCTTGTGGAGCTGAAGTAAGGTATGGAATATGTAAATACTGGGCAATGGCATAATTCTAAATTTTTTGAAAAGTGGTTGGCAATGTTCATCAAATAAAGCTCCATCAGCTGTAATTCTGATGGCTTTTTTTGTAAACGCAATGCTCTGAGGGATGGGATGAATCACCCCGAAGCACTATCCCATACATTCAGTGTGAAATTGTGAGTGATACGAGGTTAGTAGTATTTGGGGGCTTGAAACATTCATCATCTGATGGAGTAGAAATGTCTGTGCGGATAGTTTTTTAAACAATTGTTCAACATGATTTCCCTATTTGAGAGTATCATCAATGATAATGCCAAGCAGTTCAACGTCGGTATCACTAGTTAATCTGTAATCTGAAGATATCATGAGATTTTGGGTTTTATCCCTGTTCAATTTAAGATTGTTAGAAGCAAACCAGCTCTCAGCTCTCACCTCGATTTCTTCAGTCTTTTTTAGTGGTACATCAACATCAGAATTGATTTGACATTGTGGTGTCATCTGCAAAGCATATAATTGTACTTGGTAGTAAATGATGGAAAATATCATTTGGTATTGGTATGGTATTTGAAAGCTTGGTGGGATCTACCCAGCCATAAAAATCGCCCATGAATCGCTGTTGTTCTCAGGTGACTACCTAATGATGTAGACAAAAATATCTCTTAACAAAGTATTGAATCGATACCGTTCAATATTCTCAAGTCTCGGACAAGGAATGTGGTAACTTTCATCTCAACAACTGCATGAACGAATAACTCTGTCCACTCTCCACTATTCAGAAATTACTATGAATGCTACAAAATTCCAGACAAGATAGAAATATTCGACAAACTAAATACAGATTCAGACATGTGAGGATGAGAATGATAAGTTGACTGACTCACTCACCAACATGTTGACGAGATCGAAAACGATCAAAGAATTGAATGAAATATTCAGTTCAGTATTGAAAGAGATTTCATTTATCAATCTCACTTTGTGCAGGAGAACAATCGGAAATGATGAAGTTAGATCTATTTCGAAATATCTCTCCAAATGAACTGAGGAAAAAATAGAAACAATTCTGCAGAATTTTGATTTCTCTCGGAAAATTTGAAGCAACACTTTGTCGAGTTAAACAAGAGCCACCCATATGAAGAAAATAGAAAGTTATCGAAATCGAAGCTGCTTCGATACACATTTCGGTGTCAAAATAACAATGATGAAACTGATGCAACTGATGAAACTGAGGAACTGAAATACTGAAGAACTGAGAATCTGAAAAATTGAACAGAAATGGAAGTCGAATAGGTATCTTTTCCTCAAGTTCTGTTCTGAGTTCTGAATTGGCCAAAGCGTATGTAAACATTTTTTGTATTTATATTCCGAACCCTGCGGCATTAAAAATGTCTTTCCGGAAATGAAAATATGCTATTTATGTTGTTCACTCCAGGGGTGTTGATACAAAATGAAATAACATCGGAATGATATCATATGGAGTCGTTGCGTAGAGGTTTGTTCAAATCAAAAAAATCAAAAATATAACCATAGTCCAGCGGCTGATAATTTTTCTGTTGATGTTTGGTTCAAGAATTCATTCTGATTGGGACGTTGATTATCAACTTTGAAGTGGCGATAATATAAAAAAATAGGAACAATATGTTACTTGATATTTTGTTGGAGTAATTTCAATTTCAATAAGTGTCAAAGATAAACTCACTCAAGGATGATGCGACCAACATATTTGATAACAAGTTTCACGTGGGTGACCTAGTTCTTCATGAGAATATTGCAAATCTCAGATCGTGTAGCAATCTAAGGCAACTAATCGCTCTCTTTTTGTTAGTGACACGACCTAGTGGGCTCAGAGCAGAAGTGATCAATAAATCGTAGTGAAATTCCACTTCTTTTTTTTGTCAAAACCGAAAACATATTGGAAAATTTTGCGAAGAGAAAAATATTTCAATTGTATTCAAAATATTTATCAAAACCGAAAACATATTGAAAAATTTTGCGAAGAGGAAAATATTTTAATTGTTTTGAGAACGGGAGCAGATTCGTTCCCGAAACGTCCGCCAAGATAAGTAGAGGTTTTATTCTTATTGAATATATTTGTATTTCCAAATTTATCAAAAACAAGGTGTCACTGACAAATAGAGAATTTCTCTTTTAGGTATCTAGAGGTTTAATTTCAAGCGCAGTGACATTTTGAGGCAGATCACAAAATCTGTCCTTACAACAAATATATTGAAATAATTTTGAATAACTTCTACTCTATTTTTTAGAAACGAGGAGAGGAAATCCCACGAAAAGCAGGAAAATGAAGGTAGTTATATATTGATATTTCAATATTTGGAATGAGATGACTTTACAGTGAAGTCCTCATGAAGCCATATAAACAATGTATAGAGATGAATGTTTAACATATATTTATTCTCGTATTTATTTATAAAGAATATATTTAGCTCAATTGATTGATTCTCCAGGTGCTTTTCATGATAATGAAATACAATGGTGAAGAAATCATAGTCAATATCAACTTTTCAATCGTTAACTTCAACACTCAGTATTTCGGAAATAAGTAGCACGTTATTGAAGTTTCGTTCAATCGTCATTTTCAGTTCGAGAATTTGCGGTTGTTCTATGTTTCTTTCTGGATGGGGCATCCTATAGATTGAATAACACAAGGTTAGTCAACAAATTAAATTCACGTAAATTATCACGTAGTAGTAGTCTTGGACTCGTGACAATGGCATCCATACTACCATCCAACGTAGAATAAGGAATGATCCTGGGAAATTCATCACAAATTCTTCCATTTCCAAAGACTATGTGAGAGAGCTGAAAATGCAGATGTCTACCTTGAATGTATTTTCTCATTTACGAAGACAAACCGAGAAGATGAAGTGAGATGAGAGACTGCCTTTGCGTTAAGTGTGCAACAGAATATTATACCATTTGTAAACTTGAACTTTAAACCCCTTGGTCGTATGTCAATATCTTCAGAGCCATAATATGTGGTGCTCTTGAATCAATGAGTATAGTAAATCCGGAAGCTATTGATATAATATTGTTGAACATTCTACTCAGCTGAACAGGATCAATACCGTCACACCTTTTAGAACTCTAGTGAGTCAGCGTTGATTTTCAATATGAATGGAAAGGCTTTCTCTCCGAATAATATATACGCTAAATTGACGTAGACACATATCCCACGAGAACATTGAGTGACAGTGAGACGGAATGATGTCGAGTATCGCTTTACAATCTATATACATTAAATTAATGAATTCGAAATTTCAAACTCGAATAGGCAAGGCGGTTCCATAGTTGCTTATACTTATGATATCTGTTAATATGTATAGATAGATCGAAAAGCCACTAATGTTCCTGATATGATTGCCTATCATTTTCGGATAATCATACCAAATATGTACTATCATCTATCTTGGACGAGCTGCAGTTATCTGTTTATTCAATAAAATCCCAATTGAAACAGTAGCTTGTAGATTGGAATTTTTTGTGGTTCTTCATGTTTTCAGATCTCCATTTTCCACTTGACTACAATTTCCGAACTCTCAATACTGGATCTCCTGATCTTCTCATTTCAACTAACATAATAGTTCCATCAAAAGCTCGTGAGACTCAAAAAAACATTCAAATCGATTAAATGTATCCTTAGATTGTTTAAAACTAATGAAAAAGCAGATCTCCCTTGACAACAGACTGTGATGACAAACTATCGTTGCTTCATGAGTGGCACTGTCGATGCAGAAACTTTCAAAGAAGAGCAAGACTGCGCCTCGTGAATTTCTAGGACACGTGCTTCGACACTCTATTCGAAACTTGAATAAAAAGATATTGTCGTTACAAGACCGACGAGTAGGTAGTTTTTATCAGCTATATTTCAAACCAGATTCACGAGTCACATGAGGGTAGTCAATTTACTCTACCTACTACGATGACATCTATTCTATAAGCTCAAATATTCTCTCCGTAGCTATCACTTACTATTTACACTTGTTGTGACAACATCGATGAGAAGAAGCACGCAATCTCTGGTATATTAGGGTTCTATAATTTTTATATCCGAATCATTCTCAGCATTGGTTACTCGTTAGCATTAATATTTGTCAGATGAAATAAAGAGGTATTCTCAACCAGATATTTTGAACAGTCAGATTCCAGAATGATGATTTACATATATATTAGTATTTAAGAATACCTCGAAAATGATAATTGAAGCATTTTCCAAATGGAATGCTACCTGTTCACCAATTTTCCATGATATTGAGATGAGCGTACCGAAAAAACATCGCATTTTAGCGACATTTGAACAGATGAGGAAAATCACCATCACCATGCAACTTTCATGAGACAAATCAGAAGATGAATAAATCATTGACTATGAATGTAGGTACAGGCTTTCAAAATTCAATAAAATTTGTCTGTTATTTGCAAAACCTCAAATTTTTCTCGTTTCGTGGTTTGGAGATCAATATTTGGTCTCCAAAAGGTCAACACAGTATATGAGTTTTTCTCGAATGTACAACCATGAGAACAATATGTTCTTCTCTCCTTCTCAACAAGCTCATCTACATCAAGTTTTACAAACACTGTGCGAAATATTATCTGAAATATTCTCATTTGGTTTTATAGATAGATACGTACTTGCCTCGGTTTGAATATCTAAAATATCCATCAGATTTCATATGAATTCTCGATATTTTTCAGTGGTACCACCGTCAGAATATCTCTGAATCAAGTTGTTGAGGAAAGAAATCAAACTGGCTTTCTCAATATCAATGAATTCTCAGTAATCATCACTGGTATCTTCGAAATCATATGATTCTCCATTCTCAATGTGGAGAAGTGATGAACAGAAAATTCATGACTGAGACCAGAAATAAACAAGAAAGGAAGAAAATTAATTCTTCAGAGATCCATCTTCTTTTGCAATGAAAATTTCCATAAATAACGACGGAATAATAGGGTTTTCCACTCGATATAATTTTCCTTCTCAAACAATTCTGGATCTCATTAGAGAACTCGATCACTGCTAACTGATAAAAATGACTTTCGAGTACTGATGATGTTCACTATCTTTCCATGTACCAAGGCATGTTTACATCAGGTAGTCACACAATAATTATTGGCAAACCCATGTACGCCTCAGGAGAGCAAACGTTCAACACATGGAAAATTAACTATGGAAGCCGATGTTCAAACAACAATACATTCGAAATTACAATTCATACATCAAAAGCCGTCAGGCAAATTCATTAGTTGATTACAACTTGATGTGCTTTTGTCAAGAGTATCTTCTAGCTGTCATTACTGTTAATTAGTATATTAACACATCAGTTTCAGGGAGAAGTCAGAAATCCGTGTGATTTTTTGGTGCTAGGAAAATACAGGGTTTGTCAAACTCCTTTCAGACGCTTCTGGAAATTTTGTAACTCTTATATGTCTCATACCTCTTGAACTGCACAGGTAGAAATTGTAGATTATATATCAATCAAATCATGATCCGATTATGCAATCAGCTACCCGACAATACAGAAAGCGTTCCTAAGTTTCGCTGTTCAAAATATTCGAAATATGTATATTCAGAATACCAAGTGCGAAGTCAATTATGTTTGAACATAATAACTCTAGAAAATGGTTGAAAAGTCAAAGATAGGAACGATAGGCAAAGGATATATCTGACATCGAAAATGCAATAGAATTTGAAATGTAATACCATTTCAAATATCGAAGGTGGGTTGGTTCAAATCGCTTTCGTATGATCCGAAAATTTCAGGAAGTTATCTCTTCTAGTTTCCAAACTTCCTGAGTTTCTAGGGGTGAGCTACAAAAGATCCATTCAATGGTCGCAGTGGAACGGCGACTTTGCGCCCTACTTGCATAGAACCTAAAACCTAATCTCAGAACTAGTTTCTAAACGCTTATTTCGTCTGTCACTCGAAGAGAAGGTCTGTTCTTCATTTGCCTAGTTTTTGTGGTACTTTAGAAACGAGGAGACGAAATCCCACAAATAGTTGAAGAATACTTATAAATATAATTGGAGACCAGGTACATATATTATTAGTTCTAGACTAGTTCATGTTAGATAAAGTCCATATAGTTCGAGTAGGAATAGCTCTTCTTTCAACGATTCAAGTATTCATAAGGATTTCCTCAACTATGTGATCTGAATACTCTATGGTAGAATGATTGGAACTGAACTTACAACTGCTGTATTCTGAGGTAGGAAAATTATGGTATGAAATAGAATTTTATGCACTTGCGCTGCACAATACACAGTATAACCATTTTATATGAGCACAATTGGGTAATCTTCATGATTTTTTCACACAGTCCTCTCCTTTCTCCTGAACCAAATTTTAAATCATGTGATCAAACAACCAACAGAAGTTGTTTGCATAAATTTCAAGTATTATGCTGTACAACGAGCACGTAGTATGAATACAGTAACATAAACTATCAATCTTTCCATCCGGAAAGGAACTTGAACCAAAAGTGTTTCCCAAAATGTTTAGGAAACACTTACATGTCTTTTGAAATGAACTTGTTATCTCAGCTACAAATAAAACTCTCCCTCCTTCATGAATCATTCGGTTCTGGAGTATGTGTGTAATTTAATTCGTATTCAGAAATGATAGAACACCATATCCGAGTGAATCACGTATAGAATTGCGGCAACGCTGTAGATTGGGAGGTTGTTCCCAATGGTACACATCGCGTATCGTAAAACAACAAACTGAATTGCTGACGATTCCACGTTTTAGTGTCTCGTCCGGCGAGGCATCATCAGGGTGTCCATTCATAAGCTAGTCAACCCTACAAGATCTCACAATAATTTTCCGATTGAACTTGTTGGATATCATTCGTATTCCATAAGCCTGATTCTGTTCCACGACATTTTCCATATCTTTCTGAATCGAAATGTTAATATGAAGTAGGAAGGTATAGTTGAAAATGACCTTGAAAGACTAAACGCAAAGCCCACGTGGAACGTTGACATAGCTAACTCACTTTTCATCTTTCGTAATAACATCCCGCATCTTCTCATTATAAGATGGGAACTCAGCACCTCCATGCATATGTAAGCTCTCTTCAGATGTTTGAGCGATGTCAGCTCATGTGGCAACAAAATAGAATATTTCCATAACTCCCCTGGAGCATGAAGTTGAACGTGAGCTCAATATCCTCAATATGTCCTTTATTACCCTCAATTGATAGAGACAGACAAAACTTTATACGATACATTATATGATACATTATATGATACATTATATGATACATTATATGATACATTTTATGATACATTATATGATACATTGATCTTGCTCCACTTTTCTTACTGTTGTTCATTAATTCATAGCGATAGTTCTAGAGCTAGTTTCTGAAGGTTGCAAAAGATTGAAAACGAGGCAATCAGAGCTATTTTGGATTGAAGTGAGTTGACCAGTGTTCATTTGATGACAAACTAACACGATGTTCTTCAAACATTATAGGTTCTCTTTTGGTGTTGTGAACTGAAAGCGCTGATCATATGTTGGGAGTTCAGTCCCCGACAATAGCCGGAGCCTTTAGATTTCATTCGGAAGGAAGCCATCCGCCCACTCTCTAGAACATCATAGAAGGGTGAGCGATGACCTTGAAGGGGTCAGTGCTCTTTTATAGTTTTTTCTACGGTCGGTGCTCAACGGAAATTTCTTCTATTATTCTCTCCTATTATTATAAAAAGTAATGAATCAAGTTCAATGAGAAGTTCATTCCATAAAGGGGCTGATTCCTGAATTGATCGTGAAATTGATATTATAATTTTCATCATAATTATCATTATTGTCATTATTATCATCTTTCATCATCATTATTATTATTATTTTCTCTTCTGCTTCGACTGCTGGGGTCATTAGCCTCCAACGAGTGATTTCTTATTCATATCGGAAAAACTGCATTTGAGTTAGAAGTAAAATAAAATACTAGAATAAAAGGTATGGGGTAAAATATCACATGCTATCACAGACTTTGTATCTCGTTTCAAGTTTTGAGTATCACAGACTATATTGAGGTAGATTCCATATACTCTTTCCATCTAGTTTTTCATACAAACCAAGTGTCTTCAAGGGGTCTATCATTGTTAGTCAGGATTACAGGGTGACTGGGATACCGATTTGTTGGCGTGCTCTGTAGAAGTAAGGGCATTGAGTAATGATGTATTTCACGTTGAAACCATTTTTATTTTTATTGTTTATCATTGAATGCGATCCATTTTCGATGAGTCTTATCCAATTCTTCTTCCATTCTCGGAACTCTCAAAACTCTCGAACCAATTGTTGGGCGATTAATCGCACATATATTGGGCCCTATTTGTGTCTATTTTCGTCATTGAAGAAATTCGTAGAGATACCAGCTGAGGTTCTGTACACCAAATGCCCAAAATATTCATACAAAGCTGTAAGGAGTTCGAGATGTTCCTATATCATTCAAGAAACTGATCGCGAAAAGTGGAAAACATAATATCTACTATTATTAGTAACACTTCATCTACTGGGAATAGTGTATAACAAAACTGTCTCTTTGTACTCCGCTTGCATGGTTGATCGGTTTATTTCCATAGGGACACGGAAACGGGGATCTTTCCTCATTTGCATATCGTCCGGAATAGATTCCAATTGTGGAAAAGGTCTCTAGATGAACGAATAGATTTCTTGTTTGCCCGACAGGAATTTATGCTCTATACTTTTATTTCGATACTGTTGGGTTTGATGTGATTTGGAAACGAAACCTCTGCATCACTCTACAAACCGTAAAAATGTTCTTTCCTCATTGTGAAATCGGCATTTCCTCGAAAGGGCAACAATAAAGACCAATGAAGATTTCTCGATCCATACTAATTTCAAGGAATGGGTTTGATGAGGGTCTTCAGTCTGATGAACAAGACTCATTATTCAGAAGAATTATCAAATGTCATATAGTTACATTCAAAATTTCACAGTGGGTTACAGTTTTGTTGCAAACTCTTCTCATTCTTCATGTTTTTCATGAGTATAGTTCAATATAAATCTTCAAGTATGACTTGGACTATATTTTATTTTCTCACGATACTTATTGATACACACCGCAAAATCTGCATATAATAAATATATTGTAGTCCTTCAACTACTTCTATAGATTTCCTATCGAGCTTCCGTTTTTCCTAATAATCTTGAAAACAAGAAATCCTTGATTACTCTTCACCAATTCATTGAAACCAATCAAGTAAGCATATTATAACTTCAATTAAAAATTTCTCCTTCATGCCTTACGGTAATGAATATATTCGAAAATCAACAAATGAACTTCATAGTTCATACAATATCGCACTGAGTAACAGAAGATGAGTACTTGATTTCGAGTAATAGCCAAGAAGCAACATTCAAAATATGCAATGATAATTATGCCTGTTACTTCTCGTTATGAATGAACACTATAAGAAATGAACTGATCAAAACCATTTTCTTTGTCCTCGTATATTTGATAAATTTCGTTCTTCAGCAAATTCCCCATTGCTCAAGAATTCTGTAAACTTCAGATTCAACTCAATTATCATCTATACACTGTTCTCACAGAGATCTCTCAGGAATCAAATATCATGATATCAGTAGAATGTCACTGATCTCTTTTCTTTTTTTTCCTAATTCTGATATGTTGAATATCTCTTTATCATTCATTTCGGCGTCCATCCATAACTCTCAGCGCTGACAAAAACGCTGAAATAAATCCGAACCGGTAGAGCCACACCATCTGATCAATTCCACAGCTCACCACTTGCTTCCTATGAGGGGGATGAATATCATACTTCAACGGGTTATCAGACGATTCTGTAAATTAATACCAATTCGATAATTATAACACGCATACCTCATTTGTTCCACCAGCCAATTAGGCATGTAGCCGATTGATACAGTGTGCCTTTTTTCGAGCTATAGCGTGAGTATTTCGGGATTTCGTATTGGAGATACAAAAGTTTTAAAGTTGTGCATTTCATGCTTATTGATGATCTGGAAAGAAAACGGAAATTTGAAAAATTTAATAATCGAGTCATTTCCAACTGGAATATTGTCATAGTAATCTTCGGTCCGTTTTGTGAGATTACCTTGTTGAGTTTCGATTGTCTCATGTATACAGTGTCTCATGTACAGTGTGTCCAAGATGAGAATGAACAGCATGGGGATATCGGAAACGGTGAGTGATACGGTCTCGATTAAATCAGACAAAAGTAGCGCATTCATGTGCCTAATAATATGCCATTTAGAAAGTTTCAATATTCCGAGTAGTTTCGGAGATATCCAAGAAATTTGAGAATATCTCTTCTATTTTCTCTTATCTTTATTTCCAAAGGAAATGTAAAACCAATAGCACTTCGCTATGGCCACTTTTTGAGGACTACACGATACCATAAGCAGAATTTTTCTGCGACGTTTCGTCTTTCAGAAAACATCATCAACTTTGTATCTTCATATGGGCCGAAACTAAAGTATACCTTGAATACGACTCCACAATAGGAACCATTTCTCGCGCAAAATGTAATTTAGTGATTATTCAATCTGTTTTTCTTCAATTTTAGATAGTAGGCGATGGAAAAAATGTCATATTTCGATACATGAAGTCAATCGATTAGTCTCATTCATACAAGTATAAATTTAAACTTACCACTTTTTGCATTGTTGGATACAAAGATGAATCGCAATATCAAAATTTCAGTTGATAAATGTTATTTTCATATAATAAATAACAAGAAGCTAATATGTATTACAGGAAATAAACAGAAACTTATAACAAATAACCCGTCATTATTTTCTAAGCACATGTACGCTTGTCTCACAGATTAATTTGAAACTTGAGTTAACATATTCGGAAAAAAATTGTTGAAGGATGCAGTAACCAATCTTAGCAATCTTCATTCTGAAAATCATGATTAGAGTACACTTGATTCTTGATATATCCCCAAAGGAAAAAGTCAAGTGAGTTCAGGTCGGGGGACCTTGCAGGCCAGGATGTATCAGTATGAGTAGCAATTCACTGTCACGAACAATTCTAGCGTTACGTGCTGGAGCACCATTTTGTTGAAACCAGCAGCTGTGAGAAACCGCTGAAGGCAAATTATCTAGGGAGTCTTCCAAATCATTTAATAACAAATTTATGTGCCGCTCTTCCGTTAAATAGATAAAAGGCCCAATCACATTCTGAACGAGAATCCCGACCCACATGTTAAAACCGAAACGATGTTGATGTCTGGACACTTCGTGTACACGCGGATTTTGTTGTGACCAATAATGAACATTGCGCCTATTGAAAATGCCATTGTTGGTGAGCATGCTTTCACCAGAGCAAATTATTTTGAAATGGAAATTTTCATCGTCTTGGCATTTTCTAGTGTACCATCCACAAAAGGTTCTTCGCCTTGCATCGTCACCTGGTCTGAGTCCATGACAAATCCTGAATTCATATGGATGATCTTTATTTTTACTCAAAATGATCTTCATCTTCTACGGTGCGGGTGGATATCTCAGGATTTTCAACAACGGCCTGTGACACATCACGCTGACTTTCTTCATTAGATTGCCGTCTAAATATTGATTCACCAGGTTGTCACCTCTGTGGATACTCATCAGTGCACGCACGTTCGGTATCAACACAATTTCTCTGGCACAAAATGTAACATGACAACATATCAAATTTTTCAGTATTCAAAAAGCTGCCGTTTTCCATTTTCAACACAAATCAGGTAGGTAACGAGATGTAAAAGTAGGAGCGGTAATATATCAAAAATTCTACCAAACTATGGCAATATTATGACAACAGAACATTATGTTTTCATTTTTTTCAGCGCCTACGATCTAAAATTGAAGAAAAACAGATATACTTCAGTTTCGGCCCATATAAAAATACAAAGTTGATAATGGGACTAATCGATTCACTCCATATATCGAACTATAACATTTTTTCCATCGCCTACTATCTATTCTGAAGAAAAACAGATCAAGTAATCACTAAATTACATTTTGCGCGAGAAATGGTTCCGAAATCATATTGTGTGATACCTTGCTGTATTCACAATGAAAAATGGAGTCGTATTCAAGGTATAATTCAGTTTCGTCCCATATAATGATACAAAGTTGATGATGTTTTCTAAAAGACGAAACGTCGCAAAAAATTCTGCTTATGTTATCGTGTACTCCTTAAAAAGTAGCCATGGTGGAGTGCTATTTGTTTTCCTTCGAAAATAAAGCTAGGAGAAAATAAAAACTAAACTCTCAAATTTCGTTTTTTCTCGGATATCTCCGAAACTACTTGGAATATTGAAGTATTCTAAATGGCATATTATTAGGCACATGAATGCGCTCGCTAATTTTCTCTGATCAAATCGACACCATTCCAGATATCCCTATGCTGTTCATTCTTATCTTGGACACACTGTATATGCATCCTGGAACTCCATCTCCAGCACTTCCTCCATGGTTGAGAAAGTCCATGATCTAGGAATTCATAAAATCGGTTCTGTCTCAGTAGCCAGGTTCTTCGCACCTTATATGGTTCAACCATATTTCAACCAAGTATCTTCACTAACCTTGTAGGTGTCGTCCTCATTGCACTTGTTATAACTTGATCCAGTCCAGCTGCTACTGAGGTTTGCCAAATACTTCACCTTGCCACCACACGAAGGCCCCACAGAGCCTGTGAAATCCGATAGAGAATCTTGGGACTGTATCCACACGTGCCAGCCCCTTCCTTCTGCACCCCCAAAACACAGGTATGGTTATGCTATTCTTATTCCAGTTTTATTCCTTGAAACTTTGGAGCTCATGAGCATCAGGAAAGACTTCAACAGGTTTCGAGCCTCGAAATATATAGGTGACCAGCCTGAGCTCGTTTGGAATAGCCTAAAATCTTTCTTGGTGGAATAATGAACGAGATTTCCGATGAACACCGACCATAGGAATGTATATAGGAAATATATCTATCAATCAGTTTTTCCAATGATTGACGACTCAATCATAATATACATTGTCTGATCAACCTTCGTGGTGTAGATACAAGCTTGAGTTTTTGTTGGATAGAACTGTACCAGATGGCCTCATAAGATGAGAAGGCAGGATAACTTGGAGTCAAGAATAACTCCGATGTATTCAACAAAGCTTTTGTATTGCAGGGACCCACCAACTGCACTTGTGAAACATCAATCTAACTCTTAACTAATCTCAAGAAATAGCTTATCAATTACCAACCGAGGGTGCTTCGCTCCTGATCGACGAATTGAAGACACCTCCATCTACCCCATACATTTCAGTTTGAGTTCCCTAGTTATCATCAGTCCAACAGTACCCGTACATAAAAGGTGATAACATGAATCAAAAATTAAATATAATAGGTATATTACGCCACTGCTACCACACCTCATTTTCATCCAACAAGTTTCGAATTCATGGTTGACAGAAGGACTAACATCGACTGAACGTTCATACAAGAAATAGGTCAGACCACGCACTCCTGTCTATATACCAGCATAGACAGAAACCGTATCCAAACAGCGGCTGCAAAAAGAGCCAATAAAACGGTGAGATACTCCTATATAGCGTTCGTACAGGAAATGTGCTGAAATCGGGCTGAATTTCAAACAGGAAGTAATTCTCGCTAGTTTAGTGGTGGATCAGAGCGTGCCTCGATAAGCTCAAACTACTTTTTTTCTGTTTCACGTGTCCAATGGAATTATTAGGATACCCAAATGCGTATCTAAATAGCTTTCTTCCTGATACTCAGCTTTTCAATTTCTTGAAATTGGAACTACTGAACTGTCAGCTAAACGTCAGACATATGACATCACTATTCCCATCATATGATATATGATATTATTTCCTGTGGAAAGGTACACCAATTTTACTCATTCAACAACCATTTCGGCTACCTTCCTGATACTGATACTTTTCTACTATCATGAACACTGTTCCATCAGTATCAGCCTTGCCAATATTTCCCAACTTATAATTGTTTCCCAATGAACCTTGTGTATTAATAGACTATTGAGGAACTAGTCGTACAATGTTCTTTCAAATCTGATCGGTGGAGCATGCTTCATTTCTTCCAAGCATTCATCTGAAGAAAACAAAAATCATCATTTGATGCATTTATCTTTCACTACTGAAAACTGATTGTAATCGTGACCAATTGACTGATTGCGTCGTGACGTGGTCGTGACCCAATTTTTTTATCACAATCATCAATCTTATACAATCATTCTTTGGATATTCACTACTAACACCAACAATATATATAAGTACGATATCATTGATCGGATATTATTTAATATTGCTTGAAGTGTATTAATTCTTAGAAAGATTTGAAAATGGTTTCGTGAATATGAGAGATTTTTTTGATGTCAAAAGATTGAAAACATTTGCTAAGAAAAAATATACAAATTGAGTTTGAAACTGGAGCAGATTCTTTTCCGAAACGTCCTCTGAGATAAGAAGAAGTTTTGTTTTTATCAGAAATATATGTGTATTTCCAAATTTTTAGAGACAGTTTCATTATGGGGCAGATCACAAATCTGTCCTCACTACAAATATATTGAAATAATCATAAACTATTTTTTAAAAACGAGGAGTGGAAATCCCACACAGAAACTGGATAAATGATGACATTGAATTCATGAAAGAGAAATATCCTAGCTGTGTGACAAAATATTAAATAGGTAGCATTTCACCACATAAAATATCAATCGTTCCTCGATAGGAATTATTTGATCTGATATAGTTAACCTCACTACAAAACTCTCTTGATTGAATCAAGAGAAAATATTCCAAAAATATAGATAGTATTCGCAAGAATATCACTATCTTCATAATATATTTCCATTGGACTTGTCAATATTTATCGTTGCGACGAATACTATACGTAATTGTAAACAAGTTTTTCCATTATGAAATTGTAAATCAATAACAATAGAACTCATGAACAATGTAAATTTTTTTTCTTCAACATATTGGGAAATAGATATTGTACAACTTCATCTGCCCTTCCCAAATTGAATACTGATTCTTAGTGTTCATTCCTGAAGATAAACAAGTGAGTAGTTATAAAAGTTTCAGTTCATTCGACGAGATATTCAGTGTTTGTGTTCATCTCATTGAATTATTCTAACTGTAGCAAACAAAATGAAATATTTGGTTTTATTATTTTTCGCAGCTACCTTTGTTGCCGTGGTACTATGTCGGACATATATCGACGAGCCGGTACCCACCAGAACTCAGCGACGTCCTCATCATCATAGTACCGACCGACCTCCACACCATCACCGTAGTGAGAAACCTCAACCTCATCACAGTACTGAGGCACTTCCACCTCTTCACAGTACTGAGGAACCTCCACACCATCTCTGTAGTGAGAAACTTCAACCTAGTCACAGTACTGAGGAACCTTCACACCATCACAGTACTTGGAGTCCTCCACCCCATCACAGTACTGAGGGATTTTCACAACGTCACCGTACTGAGAAACCTCAACCTCATCACAGTACTAACGAACATTCAAACCATCGCAGTACTGAAGAACCTCCACACCATCACCGTACTAAGAAACCTCAACCTCATCACAGTACTGAGGAACATTCACAACAACACAGTACTGAGACCCCTCAGCACCACAGTACTGAGAGGCCTGCACACCATGATAGCACTCATCAGGATCTTCTCCGTCACGGCAGTCGACATCACCACAGTACTGGTCGACCGCACAGTACTCATCCGCATCATCATGGTACTGAAAGTGCTCCTGTATATCCAAATGAGGCTGACGAATATGTTTTCGAAGGAAAAGGTAATCTCGATTTTCTTTATCATCTCGTGAAACATAAATTTGTTGGAATCAGGAGAAAATATGCATTTTGATGATCATTTACCAACTGTAAGGTATCAGTTATCTTTTCTTGTTTTGGAAAAAGACAGTATGTATGAAGTTAAATGCGCTAAGGGTGAAACTTCCAGTCGTAATGATATCATCAGCTAATTAAGTGGAAGTTTGAAAAATAATATAATAATGCAGAGAGACAACTTCGAAGAATTTCATCGAGTGTGCATTTACTTTACATCAAAAGTAGTTATCGTACGGTACTCTGAGAATATTTCATTACTAGTTAATATAAGCACAACCAGAAAATCTAATTTCATTAGAGCTGGATGAATGAAGCATCTGTTCGTGAGAATACCCACATGACAGTGCAAGTAGTAATGAAAATATATTCTTACATTTTCCAGCTCTTTGTGGGATTTTCTCTCCTCGTTTCTGAAAAAAAAAAGTTGAAGTTATTGAAAGGAAAGAAAATCCCACAAAACCCTGGAAAATGAATGTACCACCTCCTCGAAAAACTTACAGACAGTATATTCTTACATTGTTCATAATGTAATAATTGTTCCAAAGAGTTGAACAAGAAATCGTTATTGTGCTGAGCCATTATATAAGGAACACGATTTTTTCGGTCTACCTGTTAAAGTGTTGTTATTGTTCATGATCTCTCCAACCACTCAACCTCGTTCGTTCCGTTGCAATTCTCACCCGGAAAAAAAACAGTTTCGTATGTTTAATCAACAGGTTTCATTTTTTGAGGAACAGATCTCCAATTATCCAAACGACATTCAAAATTTCAGTTGTTTCGACAGCTTGCTTTGACGGCAATTCTTCTGGGCGCTCTTCCAGATGGTCGGCCAATTCACATAAAGAAGAAAAAGTTACATGCCCAAAATACTCTCTTCACAATGGCAATTTCCAGTGTATATATCTTCAAATGAGCAGATTCACACTAAAACGTCTTTCTGCCCAAGATATATGATTGTATCCTATCTTTCTGGAAAACATCATTTCTAAAACCTGGAGTTCACGTAGAAAATTTCTTCCATTGCAAATTTGACTGTCCTTGTTAGGCGAATTGGTCTGCATACACTATATATTTTTTGGACTGATTCCTTCGCTTGAGAGACTAATTCATTTACTTACAATCACACCAGCAGAGGATCACATGAACTTATAATAATGTCAATAATAAAAATAATTTGTTTTTATTATCGTCTCATATATCATTAGCATAGATTTGCTCTTTGAAAGAATTGAAGGGTGTTTTAGAGTTCTTGAGAACGCTACAACTCAAATGTGAATCGTGACATCAGAGTAGTATTTTGAACATGTTAATGAGTTATCCAGAACATACAATCAAGTCATATTTTTCTGTCCATACACTACACAGGTGGAAAAATTTCTCAATGGATTGGTAAACTTTTCAGGAATTCTGTGTAGTCTTTTAGTTGGGCAAATATCGTTAATCATTCAGAATTCAAGTTGATTCTGTGTGCCTACATATTTTTTTACTATCAAGTTCCTGTTTTCGATTGATTATGTATTAGCTTGTCCTCCATTATCTTCGAAGTTCATTCTCTTCAATGACTAATTGACTATTTCAATTCACGATTTTATAAATGAATGTAGACCATAGTGTATCTGTATCTCCTGGCAATAGAGAATATCTGTCTATATAATGTATCTACATTCTCAATATCGAGGCAATACTTGAATTCAATCGAAAGTTGTTGATTGTATTATTCTGGACTGATTTCGATAACGATTTTATTTTAGGTGCAAAACATAGCTTTTGAATGGATTCCCAATCTTGAGATGGAAACATGGCTGAAATGCGAATGAACAATATTGGAATGGTAATAACTACTATTACTAAACGAAGCATCTTATATTCTATATGTTTCACCTAATTATGCATATAATATATCTTGAATAGTCGATTTACTTTTAGTTGTTATTGTTTCCCATAATTATTATTTTGAAGAATTAAATGAGCATAATCAATTTGATAGTGAAAATTCATTTCCAATAATATAACAATCGAAGTTTGAAATACTAGACAGTAATAGTAAATCAAACAGTAGGAGCAATTTCAGAGGTAACAAATTCTAGATAATAATAATAATAATCGATTACGAAACCTCACAACGAAGGAAATTAGAAGCTCCTGGAACTCCAGCAATTCAAAATTGCTTTGTTCCGTTGGAAAACTTCAAGCTTCTTCGCTCTTCCCATTTTGGAGAAGAATATGATTTTAAGAGCTATTGGTGCTCACAGGAAGCTGGTTCGTTTGTAGCCTCAAAACTCTTTTCAGACCTCCTGAGATTGATTCGTAAACCATAACATCAAGGTAATTATTGAATTCTACGGGTTCATTCAAATGATATCAACTGACATCAGACTTTCACTTTAGCAGAAATGATCGATACGGATGAGCAACGATGAAATCATTACTTTCAAACATAAAACTTCCACATCCTCACCCATACGGCGATAGGTACATCCTCAGCAAATATGCCTCAATGATTTTTCTGAGGATTCATTGAAACATAATCATTTCTAGATAAATTTCATTAACGCGACTCTCGATTTCTTCTTCACCATCTCAATCATTATGAAGAGTGCCACTAGTTCATCTCTTAAACTGATTTCTCTACTTTAATAATAACGGAGTGTTATGCTACGAAAGCATTGAACTTTTTTTATAATTGCCAGTTTGAACTAATTGTCAAATCAAACCGGCAATCAGCCCTAATCGTCAGTTTGGACTGGCAATTAGCCATAATTGTTCAAACTGGCAACTATCTCTAATTGCCAGTTCAAACTGGTCATTCAAAAAAAAGTCATCATGTCCGTTCAGCGCTTCCGTAGGGTGCAGACTCAATTTAGAATCTACATCGATTCCAAACATGAAAAGTTCAGTTGCTCGGATCTGATTGATGAGATGGCTACGATAACCGTATATCATAAATATACCACAGGACCAAAATGGTCCTATTAACGCCACTCTAAGAAATGAGACACGTTATAGCCCCACGATACGGTGCCCAAAATTACTGACCAAACATTAACACGACCATAAGGATCGACAACGATTTCAAATTAATGGACGTTGCTACGAAATTTCTGTTCAGTTGATGGTTTGTTCATATCTTGAGCTTCGGAAGTGAAAACACTTATTTTTGAAATATTGTCGCTATATGAATACTCTACTGACCAAACATTACCCCCATCTATTGGGATCAATATTTCACTTGATTGAATATTGCTGGACGTTGGCATGGAATTTCTGTTGTATAGATTTTTCGTCAGTTTTGAAAATAAATTGAATTATATCTGGAATACTATTACTATAAAAATCTACTTCTTCAACTTAACTATTAGGGTCGATATCTGGACGTAGGACGTGGATGCAAAATTTCTGTTTTGTTGAAGGTGTGTTCATGTCTCAAGCTCTGAAAATTAATAGAATTATATCTGTCATTATCAACTATTAGGATCGATATCGATTCAATATTTTTGGACGGACATACGAAATATCTGTTGTCTTAATGAATAGAATACAATCTGACGTATTGCCACTATTGAAACCCAGATATACGTGCGACTGGACATCCTTTCAAACTGATGAAAGAACTCCAACTTGACCTATATATGCGAAGAAGTGAAGAAGAATCAGCAGAATTCCTCATTGCACACAATCACTCTAGCTTTGCAGTTCTATAGTTCAGAAGATTTCGTGTCCTAAACATCTCTCGATATTTCTCCGACTCCACAATAGTAGGAAATTTTTCTGAAAGCTAGCCAGAGATGAACAAGGATGAATCGCTGTTAATGTATGAATCACAACATTGAAACATTTCGTATCAGTGTCATGAAATACAATATTCAAAATATTTTAAAATAATCCATGATAAATATATAACGTAGTAAAATATGGCGAGTAGGAATATTACACAGACACGGATTCCGTTTCGAATATTAAGAATTTTGAGCAAATGGTGTTTGATTATTTTCAGAGATTTTTCTTGGAATCCTGTTTTTCAATCTATTACCAGGCTGAGAAATATTTCTCCAGAACTAGTTCGGGAAATTCTAAGAGGAAAATTCTAAACATGATTTAGATTGCTGATATCTATTTACAATGAACACCAAATGAAATATAACGAAAACTCCTTAGCAATTGAGAGCATGAGAGCATGAGAACCAAATAAAATGGTAGGTACCTTAAAAACGTTGTGAATAATACATTTTTTTCACATGAATTATAAGCTCTGAAGCCTAGCCTGTAAGGATGCTCTTTCCGGTCTTGTTGTGTACACCATTTTTGCGATTATACAGGGAGTTACAAAGCATGAATCTAAAAATGATGGGTGGTATTCCTTGGTCTGAAATACTGAGGAAAAATGTTCTCAACCACATGGGTCAGCGTACGCACTATTGCCGCGATACAGGGTGACAGTTTTTTATTGACGATATATCAGGAACCATTCAAGCTACAGAGTTCAGCTTCTCTACTCATCCCATTATAAATAGTGGTAACTTCTTGAGTCGTAATATTTTTCTGCTGCTGATTTTCAGGAATTTTGCATTCTGGAAGCAAATTTTGATACCTATGTTTTGTATATAGAAAAGGTACTCTCAGCTGAAAGCTCCAAGGTGGAGTGTTTCAGAGAAAAAGTGAATTCCATGAAGAAGAAATGAATGAGCGCCTAAAAAACCCTACACAACCCTAAAATCTCCTCCACTGGCAAATGGGGTTTTTTCCATCGAGGTTCAAATAATAATAATAATAATAATAATAATAATAATAATAATTTTTATTGACCACATAATAGGTCATAGTACATTGAAAAAAAACAAACATGGTAAATAAGAGTAACCCACAAAGGGATGAATCCCTGTACGTGGGTGGAGCTTTGTTTACATAGTGAAAATGAAAATAAAAATAAATAAAAGTAAATAGTGAATAGCAGTTATAAAAATAATAAGAATGCTGATACAAAACAGTGACAACATTGGAAATTATATGAATGGAAATAATGCTGACATATCATTCATGAACAGAGCTGTAATGTTTAAATTTTCTTGTTTACTTTCCAATATGATTGTAAGTATTTCTTCTGTCTATGAATTGGTGTATTCTCCTTCTGGGGGTACTTCGAATCCATAGTTTGAGTTTTTTTTTGGAATGAGCTGATTGATTGGATTCGATGTAACTCCATTGGGACTTCGGCATACATAATCGGACTGAGGTAAGTATAGCATCGTTGAGCTAATGTTTTTGTTACTTTGGGTATCATTTTTTTTTCTTTAAATCTAGTAGCATATTCATGGTCTGTTTTTTGCAACATTTGCTTCTCTTTGTAGTGCTTGATAATGATGATCTGGAAATATAATTGCCTTGCATCAATAACATTGCTCTCTTCGTATAATGCTCCACTCGAGTAATCAAAAGTTTCATTATATATAATTTTTAGGATCCACTTCTGGGCAGTTTCAAGTTTTTTACATGGTTATTTGTCACGCCCCCCATGCCAGAATACCGTACCGTAGAGATATGTGGCTGAAGTAATGCATTGTATAAAATTTTCAAGTGCTTTACGTCGAATATGGTCTTAAAAAACTTGAAGGTACTAGCAAGTGTTCTCAGTTTCCTAAAGAAATTATCAACATGATAATTAAATTTCGAATTGGGATCAATAAATATTACAAGATATTTAATTTCAGATTTTGATTGTATTCTTAAGGTAGAGGGGAGTGACACGATTTCAATTGTTTTGAAGTCAGGTAGCATATGAGAATCACATGCAGAAGGCATAAAAAAAAGTTATATATTATGTATATATGTGTATATATCTTATGTATATTTGTGTATATATTAAAAAGCAGTGGTTCGAGGACAGTCCCTTGAGGGACACCGAAAGCCATAGTTCTAGTTGAGCTCACTTCTTCTCCTATCCTAACTCTATATCGTCTGTTCTCTAAGTACCTCGCCATTAGGTCGTAGGACATTTCCTCTGAATCCGATTTTTTCCAAGGTGTGGAGTAATTCTTTATGTGTCAAATATTGATCTGACTCATAAAAGCCGAGCTCTGTATCTCAAACAGATCCTGACATACAAGCAGTCCAAGCACTGCGTATCTCTGAAACTGTGCATAAGCATATCCATCTAAATGAAGAATCGTACTTCTTAGAAATAGCCATAGAATCTATTTTTCGACTCATGTTTCGAAACAGCCTGCTTACATGAATGTACTTTCGATTATTATTCTCCCAAATATATAAATACATATTGTGATTCCAAAGTGGTCAACATATCTACGGCACTGCTACATCCTTTTCTATATCACATATCTATTCGTGAAATTGCTACATGGTTTGGGGGTGTGATTATAGTGCATATGTAACACCACAAATTCAAAATAAGTTCCGTTGTATTTATTTTCGAATTATCTCATCTAATATCACCACTACATTTTGTTTAATATTCGCACTCATATACTCTCTCATATACATTAGGAGTTGCATCAGAGTAATAAAAATACCGTGGCGCAGAGGGAATCAACTCCTATTTTTTTTCCAACATAGCAATGGCGTTAATTAAATTAAATATGCTTTCCTGCAAATCATATTTCAGCGCTTAACACTCAGCTCATCCCTTATGAAATATGATTTCATAACAATGACGAAGAACTTGCCTACTATGGACGAGAGATGAAAATTCGTTAGGTAGCTCTCTGATAACGGAAATATCGTTATAAATTTGTTGGGAGAAATTTTCCAGAAATATACTTCCCGTCGAATATTATCGAACAGATATAGTGAAGGTGTAATAAGTCGAAGTATATTCATTAATTATAGCGTGTAATGATGGCTGTTATTTCTTGAGGATGAGGATTCTGAAATGAGCCGCAAGCGAGTTTCGAAATCATCTGAAAGAACAAAAACCGTTATATGCGAGTAAAAGACTACACTTTCTCTACGACTATCGCAGATGAATTCCTTGTTCAGGCTGATAATTTCAATATCATTGATGGATAGAACCAGGATTTTATATGTCGAGTATTGGCAATTCCAAAAATCCTTATTTCAGTGATTTCAGGACTTGCAGGCTTTAAGGCATCGCCTATGGCGTCGGCCTAGAATTTGTCTACGCATTATGTATACATGACTTGTCACATGATATGCATTACTACTATACTATCAAATTGCTTATATCCTCGACATATCAAAGCTTGTTTTTTTTAAATGATATACTTTTGTATACTGGCTACACTACCATTAGACTAAGATAGACTAGTGAAGTATTCATTTGCTGAAACATTTATATCTAGTTGTAGGAATTGGTCTCGACATATACACACAAATGTTTATCTATAGAGAATTGATATCAATACGTGTTAACCTATCATACAGTGTGGAACAGCCAAATGGAATGAATTCGATAACGAATAAATGAGAGCGTGTTGGGAAAAACGCTTAAACACGTCGATTTGTATTTTTAGATGCGCATTTCTTTCAAAGAAGAAATAATAATAAAGTGTGTGTCATGTGACAGTGGCCGATACCAACTTTCACTTTTTTGATAAGGAGGTGTTGAGTTGAGAAAGTAGAATGATTTCGTCTGGTATTTGTACTTGAGAAGATAAATTCTCGAAACACAGGCAGGTACTTATATAATTATTGTTTTCATTGTTGAGACCTCAGTTGAGACTAACAAAGAAGCAATTAGTTCATTGAAAGTTCCAAAGCTATGAGATGGCTAGAAATAATTATGGAATAGGTATCTGTAGAATCTGCTAATATTGTTCATTAATCGTACAACTGCTGCAGATTTCGAAAGAAATGTCAAAAATAATGGAATTATCTTCTGCATTCACCGAAATTCCAGGAGTATTAGGTATGTAGATATAAATTCACTGATTTATTTTACAAAAATTTCAAGCATCTTTGAAATTTACTAAACGTTCCGCTATATTATTTCAAATTCCTGTCGACTGTCTCAAATGAATCATTTAGGCCAGTCTGATTATTTCCCCTAATTATCATCGAATTATGTTATGAATATAAATATTCAATATTAACAAAACCGTATGATGCAGTGGAAACAGAAAAAAGTATGAAACAATCGTTACGGAATGCAGTAGAAGCACTCGTCTGTTCAATTTCAGACTCGTGCTAGAATATGTTGCCTTCTGTAGGTTACATTCTAATATATACTTTTCTATTCCATGTATATTTTTCAATCAATCGTATCAACGCACTTCCGGCTGTTGAATCATCATCATAAGTTACACGTAAGTTAACACTCAAGTATGAAGGTTACATGACACACATTAAAATATTTGCATTATTGAGAAATCGAACGTAGGTCATCATTATTCTAAATCACGATAATTTCAGTGAAAATCAGACGTTTCAAAATTATTTTCGAACATTTTGAATTTTCAGAATTGTATTCGCAACAGCTCCTTTCCCAGCTTTATTGGCATCGAGTGAATAGTTCTTCCTTCACCTCGAATATCATATTTTGTAACTATTCAGAATCTCTGCATTGAAAATTTGCCCAAACTATAGCTCTATACTTCGAGCTAACTAATCAGAAGTATTCTCAAAGTAAATCAAAATCATAGTATGCAATAATAATGCAGTTAGTTGCAGTTGCATATAACTTCTAAAGAAAGGGAGTATTATATTCGAGTTGGAACTTGACAAACTCTTTCCGCTTCCACTAATAAATTTATTTGGGCGTGGATGATAGCAAGCTTGCAAAGAACTGTTACGCAGCCACTTCATGGCTAATTTATTGGAGGAACGAGTATGCGGAAAGCGTAGTTGTACTGGGAAAAAGTGGGAAAGATAATGTTGGGTATGCCTGCAACCGACGCGAATTTTCAATCGGATGGAACGAGAAAAAATCCCACGCAATGCGGGGGCTACATTAGTTGTTGGAATTGATGGAGTTCCTACGCTTTCCGTTGTATTCCTTGATTGAATGGATTATTTTTTGATTCGTCATCCCTCCTCTCAGTCCTCATACGATTTTTATAACTTCTCTCACTAAACTCTGAAAATTGAATATCATGGAACGTTCACCCATTCCACTAGGTGAAGCTTTTTTGTTTAGTTCAACTTTGAGATACGGGATACATGATGGTTTGAGATTTTCAAAGCACAAGAAGCCTTGGTCTGGAAGCCAGAAGAATGATATCACCATCCAACGATACGTCATGATAACCTCGGTAGAATCTTACATCAATGATCATCGTGAATTCCGATTTTTTCTATCATTTCCTCAGCTAGAGAAATTCTACCAATACTTTCATTCACGGAGTCCATATTCAAAAAAATTTGACAATGGCAGCCCAGAGCTAAAACATCAGATTATCTATTTGATAGTGTCGTTCTGTAGGTCATAGAAACTGCCAATAACTGTGTTGAAGTGTGGAATATACTGAACGGTTTTCTAGATCCTCATGAACCCGATCGAATTCGTAACAGACTATTTGTATAAATAGATAGTTATGAAGTCAATGGTGATTTCAAAAAGTATCGATTGTATTCCAAATCAGCCAATTGAATATTAAAATGTGTCAAATGTTTTCAAAATTATCAATTCTCTTTCAAAATGCGTCGATTGAATTTCGAATAAGTCAATTTGATTTCAGAAAGTGTCATACGTTTTTCAAAATTCGATTTCAGAATACGTCAAATCCTTCGAACACTTTCTCCTTCAGCTGTTTGAATGTTTGCGAACAATCTTCTTCGACCCATTCAGTTTTTCTAACTACCTGGTGTTCAGAAAGAATTCTTGTTTTTTCCTCCTTCTTTCAGCATATGGTTACGACCTGATTCGATCCATTCGTAGGCTGTATGAAACCTCTTCACCTCCATTGGCACAACAATTCTCTCCCTGTCTGGATCTGAATGCTTCTTGTACGCCTTTCTCTCATAAGGTTTGTTACCCACCAGAATGATTCTACACAAAGGCATCTTGCATCTTGCACTAATGATTCTTTCTGGAAAAAGTGATTGCAAGGAAGAACTTTCAATACGTTACCCCTCAACAGTGAAACTCTGCAGATAGCACAATTGTTTTTCAAATTCATTTCGTGATTCGAATTACCTGCCTAACTATTGTTATAATGTCAAATTGAAAGGTGCCAAGCATGGGAGGGTGAATAAATATTACCTGACACCTCAGTCACATATGACACAGTATTCTTGAACTACAATTGAAAAAGTTGTAGTCAGGATATAGAAACTCAACAGGAAAATTCAAATCCAAAATAAGAATCTCATGTTTGGATGAAAAGCTCCGTAAGAAACGGGTATTGGTTCGTAGTTATCAGGTACACATTATGACAAAATAATATAATATGTTCAAAAACACTTCGCATTACATTTTTACTCATTGGACTCATAAAGGAAACTCAAATTAGGAAAATTATCATACGAAAGAAATGCGAATAATTACCAACCATATAGCCATGTTGGTGGCCTATTGTGTGTTCAATCATTCATTCGTTAGATTCTCTATCAAATTTTTGGGATATTGAACACATCTCGTAATGTTTTCCAAGCTAGAATTTCCGTGCTTCCCATGCTTTCGAACGGACACAGCCATTGGGTTATCCCTAGTCCGTGCATTGTGTGATTTTGTGATTTTGCAAGTACTTTCCTTTTTGTATATTTCTCCTTCTTCCTTTCATTTCCTTTTTCTTGTTTTTGTCGATCCAAGACATTATCGAGGATTCTCAAAATTATATTTCATTCTAATTAAAGTTATATTCAATAAGAATATAATAGTAGCTTTTATGCATGGAAACAAAAAGACATAAGAGAAAATCATGGAAATTTATTCTGAGAATCCATCGGTGTTGCCCGATTCGATGGTGTTATTTGCAATGATACAGTGGGTAACTTTTGTTTTCAAATAGAACAGTACCTAGTAATATATATGACTGTGTTACCCAACTCATTACGTTGCGACTATTATCAACAAATTCGTATGGTAATAATTAGTAATTTTTACTATCAAATGGGGATGAAGATGAACATCCATTAGTCTTTTGAATTGCTGAGAAATAAATGATTAGACCTGTATTGTGGTGAATACATTCGAAAGATCTTTGCAACGAAGGAAGTGAACTAAATAATGGATTCAGATGGAATATCAGCATCAGACATCGTGTGAAGATATTACGACATTTCCAGGCAGTCGAGCTCCATGAATAATTTGAATTTGAAGAATATCTCAGCCCATGTCACTTCCTGCATTACCGGATCTATATACATATCCAAGAGAGAATGTAAATCCTCCCGACAGAGCTCTTATCACAAAGCACGGCAATTCGGCTCTAAAGTATTTTTATCTCTAATTCGCATCCATCCCCGACATAAAGCATGGCCCGAAGAAAATGAAACCGTAGCGAATTGCATATTTCCAGCAAAACGGCAAATGCACTTTCCGTTCTCTTGCTCACAAAGCAGTCAATGCTCTCATAACAAGGTCTTCACCCTGAATACCGCACACATTCCCGCCAGGTTTGCTGTAACCTCTGAGGATGAATGATAAATCAAAATTATCAAGTAACCACAGCGAAATGAAAACATAGGTCATTAAGCTTCTCACAGGAAGGATAGGTTTGCTTGGATGGTTAGATCAGAATTTTTAGACGGTTCTGAGCTGCCATCCTGGAAAGACTATTTTTTCTGATCTCCACAACTGAGAGTCAGATATTGAACTGGAGGTGTAAAAACATATCGAATTTCCAACTGAAACCACCTTTGTAATGATGTTCTCATATAAAAAATCTTGTGAGGGCATCATTCGTTTGAAAGTTAACTCACATGCTTCATTTTCGAATTCAACTCTCAGCACTACCCAAAAACCCATTCATCATATCTAGTTATTTGGCAGGTCGGAGTTAATTCAATTGCAAATGTATGTCCTGTCAGGGATCGTGAAGAATGGAATCTCACCTCCCTCAACTTTTTACTACACACATCATACCTTTGCATTTGAAGGAAAAAATAATAATTTTATTGGCAATGCGGGCAGGTGGTCGAGATGGTAGAGCGACATCATCGTAATCATGAGGTCCTGGGTTCGATTCCTGGCTGGCCGTTGGATTTGGGTTTATTTATGCGCCGTACAATGTATATCATAAAGTTCAACATAGAACTATCCCAAATGCCACAGAGGTTTGGATTCCACTTGTATAAACTGTATATCCCCGTCTCCTTCACTCGCACAAGCTCTTCGGGGCGTCTGAGGGTTGCTTCTGCAACTAAGGAGATGAGTAACAATGACAACTGACAATGTAGAATAACTTCACGTGTTTCATCGTTTTTATTTCAAGTCACTGGTTGAACAGTAATATTTCAATTCCGGACTTTCGCGCAACTCATATAATTATTATGGAATGATAGAACGTTAACTTCGATTTTTTGTCTATCTTCATACCAGATTGTCATTGTTTTCATTGTCAACTAATCTCTTTTTTGTTTGACGTTCTATTTAGAGCTTTCCGTTTGAGCTTAATCATAGAAGTTTTTGTTAAAATAACTTGTGAGTCAATCTCTTTCACGTTCTTTCTTATCTTACCAAATATTTGTAAAAAAAATAAAATTGTACCAATAGGGTTCGCCCGGCCAAGTCACCCGGGCCGATTTGAAGATCCAGTCCGCCCCTAACCACTGCTGGTCAGTATTTCTGGATCTGGAATGCGAACCGCCACTGACCCATTTCGAATTGCGGGAGATGAGCCTTTCAGACATCGCATTGGCCATGTTATCGATTCGATAGCGTAAATCCAGTGCCTGTTTGTAACGTGGGAGGCTGTGCTCAGTGACGATCGACGTCACCGACACCAGGTGTGTCGTCATCACTTAGAGACCGGCAAAATGAATTTCGAATGGCGCATCAGCGTAGGTGTTTTGGTGTGGGAAGGAAGGACAGTCTTGCGAAGGTAGCGTGAGGAACGATAAGAAAAACGAGATGAGAAACTGCGATCACAATCAGGGGTCTTCAACCAATTGGAGACCTATTGGGTGCCTATGACCATGCCCGCGACATACATAAGTGCAAAGTCGTGTAATGCACGAAAGCCTCGAAACTCAAAAGTGAAAGGGATATAAAGAAACAAACAAAAGGATTTTTTTCAAAACTCAAAATGATAGAAAAACAATATTCAAAATCGACCATAAATAGAATCGGACCAGCTAGAAGAATTTGACAAGATTTAATTAATCAATTTGCAAGAATTGAAGCACGAAATGATCAATTCTTTTAGATTGACTAAACAGGGTGAGTCAAAAATGTGTACCGAGCTTTCTGGGGGTGATAGTACATTGAAAAATGACTATAGTATGATCAATAAACTTATGGCCCAAAATGCATATTAAGGGAGAGAAGTTGATAAAATTGAACTAATTTCTCCGCATAACTTCTAAACGGTGGAAGCCACCAGATTGAAACTTTCTGCATGAATGTATATTGTTAAAATACATTTTTTCATTACACTTCGACATTTCTCATATTGTTATTATTTTTTGAAGGTGAGTCATGAATTTTTGGGACATCTTCTTTCCTTGTTTTCGTTTTGGTAAACAAATGGGAACATTCGATGGACCGAAAAAAATTACATGAAAAAGGTACTCTTATCCAAATACAAAAAATTTAACCGTTTCCGAGATAGGTATTTGAGTTTTTTTAGTCACACGATGTCAGCAGATTATTTCATCACGAAATTCAAATGTAACGATATTTTGGCAGGCCATGAATGATTGATTTTGTACCTAATTTATCAATGATATTACCTTCCTGAGCAGTAATAGGCAATAAGTACATAACAACAAGTCTGTACCAACAAGGTTTGGATAATAATAAAAGTTTGAAAACGTTTTTAGTAGTTTTAATTAATAATTCCTTCAACATTTCGAATTCCAGTTGCATAAACCCTAGATTTCATGTAACTCCAGATCGAGAAATCTAGTGGATTAAGGTCAGGTGAACGAGCGGGCCATGAAATAGGAGCGTCTATGCCCCGTACTATCCACCTATTGGAAAAATCATCATTCAGCCAATCACTTACAACTCTTACGTAATGAGGTGGTGCTCCATCATGCATAAAGTAGATTTCCCTACGTATGTTAAGAGGGATGTCTTCTAATATCGTACTCAACTCATTTTCCAAGAAGCTGAGGTACATTGCTCCATTCAGAGACCCTGGGAACATGTGGTATCCAACGAAATACAAACTTTAACTACGTGTGGATTTTCGTCTGCCCAGAAATGAGTGTTGCGCGAATTGAAATCACCGTTCCTGGTAAAAGTTGTTTCATCTGTGAAAAATATTTTGTTCAAAAACTCAGGACATCTTCGAGTTCGTTCCAGCAACTCTTCGCAAAATCTCACCCTTATTTCGTTGTCACGCGGTAACAGTTCTTGTACCTGCAAATAATGATAAGGGTGTTAATGTTGCTCTTTGAGAATCCTGGCAACATTCGCTTGTGTTGTGTCTATTCGTCTTGCTAATTTCCTAGTACTCATTTCCGGATCCTGTTCCACAGTATTTGATACTTCTTCTTCAACTTCTACAGTTCTCGCACTTCTTGGTCAGCCACCAATTGTATTTTTCATTTTTAAACATCTTGTTTCACGCAGTCTTTGCACAATCCTCGAAACTGTTCTCGAATTTGGAACGCGTTGAACGGGAAAGATCTCTGCATGACGTCTTACAGCAGCATTTGCATTTCCGGAACACTCGCCAAGCATTAGAAGCATATCAGTTTGTTCAGAGAACGAATAACCTGCCATTTTTCAAAATCTCAGTTGAAAATCGCAGTAATAATATAACTAAGCAGAAAAACCACACGAAATTAATCACAACAATGTTGTTGACATGAACGTCAAAATTAAGAACAGAATTGTTCATGGCCTGCTAAAATATCGTCACCGATGAATCTCGCGATGAATTAATCTGCTGAAATAATGTCACTACAAAAACTCAAATATCTCGAAAACGGTTCAATTTTTTGTGTTTGGATAAGAGTAATGTTTCCATTTTTTGCCAAAACGAATACAAGGAAAGAAGATGTCCAAAAAAAATCATGACTCACCTTCTAAAAACACCCTTTATAACAATATGAGAAATGTAGAAGTGTATTGAAAAAATGTATTTTAACAATATACATTTATGCAAAGAGTTTCAATCTGGTGGCTTTCACCGTTTAGAAGTTATGCGGAGAAATTATTTCAATTTTATCAACTTTGGAAGCGGAACTCGGAACCCAAGAATACGATTAAGATCTTGAATTATATTCAGAAGTGCTGTCGATGATACTACACTCACGAAATCATTGACCTTCCTAGAACATCCTAGAAAATTAGGCGATCTTCTTCATAGGCATTTCTATGGTCTGTGCTCATTGGAAATCTCTATTATTCCATTGTTATTATTATTTCACCACGAGCGAGTAGTTAAACTGGACGACCTCTGGTTGGTCACCCATCCATTGTGAGGCTCGAGAACTATTGAACTCTGCTCTTCCAAGCATCATTCGTCAACAATGGCGAAGTTGTGAAATTCCCAGTTCAGTGGAGTATTCCTTGAAACATACGTCATCCAACTTTCCAGAAAAATTCCACTGCATTACTCCTGTCCTAATTTTCCACCGTTGGCTCACAAGATTCACCACGAACATTATTGTTTTCCTCCTTGTGTAGTCAAAAATAAAAAAAAATACTCCATCTTCTGTTATAATTCATTGATAAGTATGTCTACATCTTCTAATATGAATCGAATATTATGTATGTGATATCATTTCCCTCTCTGTTTGTATCGACGAATCAAATTATTGATATTCAATTAATAAATTTTATTCGGGATACTTTTTCTGCATTGCGATGGCGGCTATACCGAAAATATATAAGGCGATTTCAATGTGGTTCGAAATCACAGCGGAAGCGAGAGCCTTTTGAAGTAAAAACGATATCAATTATGGACAACTTCAACGAGTACTGTGTGTGTACTGTGAGTATAAATGAGCAGAACCGTTTGCAGTACATTCAAAAGCAAATACATAATGAACTCAGAGTCAATAATATGAGTGAATAAAACAGAAAACAGATTGCACAAATCCACGGAAATCACAACACTCAATGAAGAACTTTTGTCCGCAATGATTTCATGCCAGAAAATCTTTCAGAGAGGTCATTAGCCATTGAAAAAAAAATGATAATGCCGGTTGTGGCCTCAAGTACATGAATTTCCTCGAAATATTGAGTAACTTCATTTCTAGAAACTTAATAGCTAGATTCAGATTTCAGATACGAAAATTGTTCATTGTCAATCGGCAATTATCCCAAGTGATTTGAAGCTTGATAACCTAATAATGTTGAGATATTTTCCTGTTGCATCACTTATCTGATTCATTATGTTTCTTCGAGTGGATAACGATATAATAATGTCAACATGGGTGTTCGTTCCCCTCTGTTTCGAATTCACATCTCTAAACATGATTGGCGATATCTTTAGGAAATTGATAATAATCGTTCAAAAACTAATTGGTGTCCACAACACCTCATTTCAGATTTGATCACAAATGAAATTACCATCAGTTTTGAAGATATGCCATTGTATTTTTGTGGATCAGATGAACCAACCTATGAAATACCAAATCATAACAAATATCGACAAAAACACATAACATACCAAATAATCATAACCACCAGAATTCAACCTAAAATTCAACTTATTTTTATCGAAAACATTTACCCTGTGTTGACATCCTCTCACTATTCAAAATGGCAGAAGTAGTTAAAGAACATGACAAATGAATGAATTAAAGTTGAACAAGCAAAACAAAAATCTTGAGAAAGATATGATGAACAAATGGAAAAGTATAAGCACCCCGGTAACCAGAATCATTAAAAACACTCAAGAAACGAAAACAACAAAGACCTTAACATTTTTTTTATCGAAAGAAGGCATCACATCAAAAGTAAATACAAGGAATATATGGAGGCAAGGATTTCAGCATAAATGATAATTGAGGATACAGGAAGTACAACAGGATAACCCTCCTCATTATCGTAGCTGATATATACGGAAAATTACTACATGATGGACTGAGAACTATTATAGAAACATATCTAGAGGACTCACAAGGCAGATTCAGGGAAAGAAGAGGAGTACCATACATTTACCATCGAGCAAATGATGGAGTACACTCATAACAATGCCATAAATTCAAAGAAGGTTAGGTTAGGATTAACAATACCATATGAGGAAAACTCAGGAACGACTTCACTAGGCAGAGAATTACATAACTTGGCTGTTCTGTTGATGAATGATATGCTTGGTATAGAAAATTTCTGCGTGTCTCGACCCTAACAATGAAGGAATGGCCATTTGGAGCTCGTCTAGTTTGTCTACTTGGAATCGCTCATGGTGGCATAATAGACGATATTTCTACGATATTCTAGACAGTGCAGTTTCACCGATTAGCAGTTGCTAGTTGCTCATATTATTTTTATTTGCTGCTTCAGACTTTTTACGTTTTTATTATATGTGTTTGTAGCTTCAATATAGTCAGCAATAGTTTCCGGTTCATAACAGGTTTTATTGAACCATGGTTCGTTGGTGATCTGGTGAAATGGGACTCCTGAATTTCCATCCCCAGCATGATAATCTCCGAAACCTATTCATCCTATTCCAGCAGAAAGAAAACATACGAAGACCATCCCAGTCGGTTGAATTGTAATGCCAAACAGTGCGTGGGGGTGCGTGGGACGGTTTGCAGTATGATATAAGGACATAGTGGAGATAAGTGTGTGGTTTGAGTCTCCTAGTGATGCACGGACTTTCATCACTTCATTTGATTTCGGATTTTTTATTTGCATAATGATTGTTGATATCAGGGATCCCAGTGAGTTCATTTATCTGTTGCTCAAGGGTGATAGCGACGGCCCCAGCCTGACATCGTACGTCATCTGTTCCGTTTGGAAAGTTGGGCCACGTGGAGTTATGGACATCAAAATCTGCTGGGTGGCTTCATTGGATAAAACCGAGTTTCAGGGAAAGGAATTCGGAGAGGTCACCAGGAGTTGGTTCGCCTTGGAGATAAATTCAACAGAGAAATTTTGTCTGTTTGTCGTTCTCGATCTTGAACCACATTACATAGAATTCTTTTGGTTCTAGTTCCTCCTCTCCACGGCATGAGAGATCATTTCCGGAAAGCAGACATATACCATCTCTGAATATGAAACTGGCATGGAGCTCATAGCCAGGGCAGAGCATAAAGGTCGTGTTAGTTGATGAGTTAACCTGCGTCTCAGTTAATGCCAGTATATCTGGTTTCTCAGTCTGTAGATGTTAATGGACATCATGAATGTTCTCGTTCAGACCTCAGATGTTACAGAGGTATATTTTTAAAATCGTGTTTTCCGATAGGGAACCTCCTGGATTGAGAATAAATACAAATAAATATATAAAAAGCATCACACAAACTTCATATGAATGAACAAACTATCGAACAGACAGCTTTAGATAACCTAGGGATTACGATGAAAAACGGAACATTGGTAAAATGAGACAGAACCGATGATAAAAATATATGACGATTCGTACACCTAGTGAAAATCTAAGAAAGACAACCGACCCAAAAATGGTATGGTATGCAAGATCTATACGAAAAAGATCGAGGCAGATCAAGGAAAAAATGGGACGATTTGATAGTGGAAACTCTGAAGGAAAAAACAAAAGCTGGGAAGAGGAGAAAGAACTTATAATGCACTTCATAGGATCAAGATTACATAAATACATGATTGATTTACTTTACTCACGTAAATGCAGTGAATACCTGCACACTGAACAACTACGCCACTGGTTTCACGAGAGAATGACACAGAGACCAGCGATCTCATGAAGGAACACTCATTCGTAGACAAGACGTCGTTCAAATAGGAAGTGAGAGGTTCACGAGGACACTCCGGGTTTCCTCTATGGGAAACGAAAAGGTTAAGGGTGAACATCGGTGTCTAGATGGATCCTCAGTGTATACATTTCTCATTGAAAGAGATCGCTTCAAATTCCAGGGGTAGTATTATTAGAAACATGGGTCCATTAAATTGGGTCACTCGTCATATGATGTATAGAGGTTACATGACGTGAAAAGCTGGGAGATTTATGTAGATGAATTTAGTTGAACTAGCTTGAATATGGCATTTATCAAATGACAGGAACGACCTAATCTCCAGGTCTCTTGATATAGTGGTGATAAATTTGATAATATTTTTTTTGATATGGAAATTCAATATTGACAAATCCAGGATTCGAAACTCCCTCCCATATTATGTATATACAGTGTCCGTCGAAAGTCCATTCCCCTCTACTAATTTTTGTACCACCTTGTATATTGGAACTAAATTCGAAGGGCTGAAACTTGGGGTGGATAGGAGATGATTATGTAGGTGAATGAAAGATTCATGTAGGTCAACTAGCTTGAATATGGTGTTTTTCAAACGATAGGAACCATCCAATCTCCAGGTCTTTTGATACAGTGATGATAAATTTGATGATATTTTTCATCACATGGAAATTCAAGATGGAATAATTTGGGATTACAAATATGTATATACAGTGTCCGTCTATCCCCCCCTACTAATTTTCAACCACCTTGTATATCGGAACTAAATTCGCAGGACATAAACTTGGGACTGAATAGGAGATGATAACCTACTTTCCTTGGAAAAATTACAGCTGAATGTTTCAAAACGGCGGCTGAACGCCATCTTGAATACTTTTTTTAAATAGAACACCCCATATATTGAATACCCTAAATAATAGTTTCGGGCCGAATAAGAAGATAGCAGTTAAAACAAATCCCTTATAAAAGCAGTTCAATATTCAACACCTGAGAACACTTGGACAGTGAATTCGAAGTAAAACACCTAATATGTTATTTCATATTAGGTTGAACACTTTCATCAGGAATCCTATGATACTTGTTTTGATGGTGTTAACTCAAGATGAATCCTATTTTATTTTTCTTATGCCAATCAGTTCAACCCTGCTGAGTTGGAATCTCATACCCATATAATTTCTGGCAGCTATGGCTGGTCTGAAGAAAATGCTGTCGCTTGGCAGATTCTGCTAATACCTTCAAAGTATTTGATGGAATAAGGTAATTGAACATGAAAATGCACACAAGAAAGTACGGATAATGTGTCAAAGGTATAGGACGTAGTTGATTCTCTATCAACTCAGGTATTTTCTGTTCATTGAATAATAACAACTCAGAGGTTGATGACACGAAATCCTCATCATTCATTATTCATGATTTCCTTTCCGAAATAATTCCAATTCTGATTCCAATCATAACTGCATCACTTTGTTCCCCATATTCAAACTGCTTGTGTAAATTTCATTATGGAAAGAACTCCAACGTAACACTCATTTTTCAGCTTCTCGGGGGATCATTTCTCCTTGTTCCTGAAAAATGAAATACAAGATATTGAAAATTACTTCAATATATTCGTAGTAAGGACAGATATGTGATCTGCTCTAGAATGTCACTGCCCTTGAAATTAAACCTTTGGGGACCTAAAAGAGAAATTCTTTGTCAGTGACACCTTGTTTTTTTGGAAAATTTGGAGATTTGAATATATTCAATGAGAATTAGAAACGTAACAGTTAACGCTCGCCAGGAAATACTAACATATCGATACCAATCCTGCGATTGAAAAATAAAATCTGAATGCCCTTGCTCTTATCATAACTGTGGTGTGAATTGCAGAAAACATGGTGTAAAAGTATGACGGAGCATTCTCCTGCAAAATTTCGGAGCAATTCGTCATAGTGAAATATGCAAAGATGCGCTACTGAACAGCAAACCATATGCCCATTGAAACACACATTTGCACACTGTTACCTCAGTGTTGCCAACTGCAACCAATACAATACGGAATGAGGACAAACTCACTCAGGAAATTCTATATGGGGTCGAATGATTTGTTCAATTGTTTATATGCTCTCTAGTTCATATTGCACATATTTCTCAAATATGTGTTGTTCGAATGAAAAAACTTCCGAACGATGCAGACATCCGCTGTTTGTTGATCCGAACTGATCGTTGTCAAATTGGAATCCGAAATATAATAGTCGGTAATAGTTGTTTATGATGTCTTCATGTCAGCTTCTACGCCAAAAGTTCAATCAAAATTCAAACATGTTCTTTTGAATACGTTAGAAAGTTCGCCAGACGATTACCTACCACGATAATTTTCATTGGATTTGGTTTTCCATTTGTGGATGAAGAGTTTCGTGTGCAAATCTGATAATCAACTTCGTACAGGACTCAGAGCAAGCAAGTGACAATGCCTGGCATGAAATTTTATGATAATGTGAAAGCGTATTACTACGTACCACTGTCCCCTGTCAAGGTTCTCTCGATGAGAGGAATATTTCGTATGAAAATATTCAACTTTGCTTTTGGTTATTTGGCCGTCATCAGTGCGATACCTACAAGTAAGAATTTATTAGTAATATTATGCTTTAATATTTGTGAAATCTCCATGAGAGCAAGCAAGACACCTAGAGCGGAAATGATATCTGACAGCAGCTTGACAACAGACATAAGATAAATATGTAAAAGTAAAATTCAATGAATACCAACGAAATAGAGATCATATTTAACATATAGTAAGCAAACAACTGAATAATAAGACTATTAGGTAATATATCAAATAATGAAAACCTGATCCCCTACTGTTGAAGTCATGTGCAGTAGTGGTAAATGCCATGATGAGGGATTCAAAAGTAGAAATTGAAAAATGAATTGGAACGTTACAACCAAGGTTGAGGATCTAGAGTAAATACTTCGAAGTATAAGTACAAGTATCTTTGATGGAACAAGTGCCAGATGGTATATTCTCCAAGCCAAGAGAGGAGAACGGTCTCGAGTCTGGAATTTCAGTCAGTTCTGTTATTCAAGAAATAATCTAGAACTGTCACCATATCAGTGATGAAATTGGAGCAGTAGGACTCTCATGTAAAATTCATTTTAGTCTTGTAATCATTATTTCTCCACAAATAATTGATGATGATAATAATTCAATGAATCTTGGCATTCTCAGGAGAATCCGACTATCTCGTACTCAATTTGAGAGTGCGAACACACAAAGCTACCCATCACTGCAAATTCCGATGGACAAACGCCGTCGATTTCTTCATCAAATATTCAACATCGTAGTGCTCGATATTCAATTAGCCAGCAGGACTTTGCAGGAATCTTGCTGCTGCAACGCACAGTCGAGTCGATCCCATCCGTCTCTAGGGATCGTTCGCGAGTCGATATCTCAGGATTTACTTACTATAAGGGCTTTCCTGCCATTCCTGTTATTCTCCCTTCTTATCCCCATTCGTTGCTGGCGTTTGAGATCTGTCGTGGTATCTGATGAGAGTTTCAGTTTTAGACATCCATTTGGATGGAGTTTGCTGAAAAAGAGGATGAGAAAGTCGAGCTGAGATATTGGTCGAATTGGGGACTATTCTTCAAGAGAATAAGATCTATATCAATGATGAAATATAGCTATTAGTATAACAGATTAGCGAAATGGTATTTTTTTAATTAAAGACGTGTGTACTTATATATTGAACACGTCTTAGGAAAAGGTGGAGCACTCGTCATTTCATAACACTTCCAATATAGGAAGCGAGGATACAAAGCGTGGCCACAAGAAAATGTGAAATCTCCTTTGTTTAGGATTTCTTGTTCATAATAGTCCATCAATTCTCTTCCGCTCATGAAATCCCAAATATTTCAATCTTCTGTAATACAACAAAGGTGAATTGAAAAACTGTTCGAATGTATTTTTATCCAGCTTTTCCATATGAAACATCCTGTAAATGATATCATATTCAAAAAGTTGTTCATTCAAAATATAATACGCTCTAACTTTCATCCACTCATTTTCAAAACGCCAATACTGTCTGTGAGTTATTCGAGGAGGTGGTACATTTATTGTTCAGCTTTTCGTGGGATTTTCTCTCCTCGTTTCTGAAAAATAAAGTAGAAATCATTGAAAACTATTCCAATATATTTGTATAGTAGGGACAGATTTGTGATCTGTCCCAAATGATGTCACTGCGCTTAAAATTATACCTTTAGAGACCTAGAAGAGAAATTCTCTATTTGTCAGTGACACCTTGCTCTTTGAAAAATTTGGAAATATAAATATATGTAATAAGAATAAAGAACTCCTACTTATTTTCGTTTCATACCTAAGAAATGTAAATAAGTTTTGGTAGTAGGGTAGAATGTATAAGAACTCGCTATAATACAACTATTTCGTTTGGATATAAATTAAAGAACTCACGAAAAGATGTGAAAAGTAGATGTGAGTAGTAGTCCAATATATAGCAAAAAATTACGCCAAAACATATACATTCAATTACTACATACTGGATACGAGAGAAACGGGTTGTTTCATCAATTCTGTCCATTTCTTTATTGTCTCATAACATTCCAACCAACCTGTATATTTTTTTGGGGAGTTGGTGCACTCACTCAATCTATCTTGCTGAAATGATTGAGATATCAAAAAAGATCGAATCCAGGTCCGGCTATACATTCGAATTTCTCTACCATTACCAGAGAAAGTTGCAAGTCCGTACTAGAAAATGAATAAATCAATGGGTTTGCCCTTTGAATACTTTGTTGAATTGTTAATCGAATTGCCGATGATGTCGAAGACCCATTAATCATGAGCTTTTTGAAATCACCTCAGTGACCCCTATTCACAGTTGAAATATTTTCCTTTTCCAATGAAACACCCTGTATATGGTATAGGTCCATGTTCACACAATGTGGAGTGAAACAGTGGGAGGAAAGCTCGAAATCTTCAACATGGTATTAAATAGAATAAGGGCAATGAGTACATATTTCGAGTTTATAAAATCTCATCTTGCGCCTTTGTAAAAGTATGGAGAAAACAAATTGTTGTGTAGAAAACATCACGACCGTTGCCGAATGTCAAATCATAAGAAAAAAAAAATCTCAATAAGGTACAGCCTCCTGGCATATAAATCATAAAATTACGTTCCATTAACCAAAGGTGATGACGAATGTTGTTTTTTGCTACTTGGTACGTTATTTTATGCTCCACATGGTATGGGATCATTCTCAATTGAAAATCCGTATCATACTTATTATTTACTGTTGTTTACTAAAGGACTATTTCTTGCTATTCTGAGGAGAAGATTTCGAGCTCATCTATATGAGCTATATGATGTGTATTAGTACCATTAATTCATTTATTTTCAAATATCTTAATGCTCAGTTGAAAATGAAATACCAAAAAGACTGATACCACTATGAAAATGACAAGATGAGAAAAATTTACTGGAGAAGTCTCAGCGAAAATATGAAAATATCTAATGCTCTATGTTTTGATAACTTCTCAAATAGCCCCCTGCAGTTGAGGTGCAAAAATATATGGCAGAAATCTGTAGAATATCATTACACATCGTCTTGAAATTTCAATCAGGAGAAAATGAACCGGTATTCATTCTTTTCATTACACTGTTCGACAGGGTGAACACAATAATTGAACAGAAATATAAAACCGAAAATGATAAGTCGCATCCAACAACTGAGAATGGAATAAAAACAAGAAAAAAATGTATCATAAAATACCATAAATGATATTTCTTGATATCATTCCAACTACTATTATGAATATCTAGCTGCTGACGCTATTGTAATTATCACTCATGTATTTATACTATGTATCATACGAAAGACATTTGCAACATGTGAAACAAGAAACGAGGCAGCATATCTCGTGGTTAGACGTGGAATTTTGAAGTAAATCACATTCAGAAGCGGGTAAGCAGAAACTTGAATATTTCAGAATCCGCCTCTGCAGACCCAAAAACTGATTTTTTGGACTCGATATCTAACAGCGAAGGAACTGAGGTAGAAAAACCTATGGTTTCTAGTGCCATCTTCTATCCGTATCAGTCGATGAGCTACTAAGTAGCTACAGATCTGTCGGATAGATGGCTCTATCTGAATGAAAGCTATGGAAAAAGGCCACATCCCATCCAAATGAAAGATATTTGTCGGAGATATTTCCAATTCGTCGAGCAAAAGCGAGAATATACCAGTAATATTATACAATAGTAGTAGTAGCATTTCATATATTCGAGCTTGTATTTGAAAAAGTGTAGTTGAGTTTTAGTGTATACAAGATTTATTCAAACCCATATGTTCGAATACCTGCTGATGCAATACTACAGATGTGATCATTAACTGAAAGTGATGTAACAAATGTGATCCCTAGATCAGTGAATGTCTTTGGTCTAACTATTCGATTGTTTCTTTCCAAAACATGTAAACCTGTTGAACAACCTAACTAAGGCCGCATTGCTTGAGTATAAATGGCGATATGATCGTAGATTCTGTGAAGTCAAATCCGCTTCTGTTGATAGTTACAGATATTTGACAGTGATGGAAAGAGGTTCCATTATTGTATTCGTGTTGAATTTCAATTCAAATCGTGTTTCTCAGAGTTTCTGATAAAGGTAACCTTTTGAGCTCAACAAAGGTGACGCCATCTAGTATCGATTTTGGGCAGCCTTAGTGAGGTATTGAAATTCGACAGAATCCAGTAGGCAGAACAAGTCTTTTTACACCATCGAATCATCGATTCAACCTTCATTCTATTTTGATTTTCCAGGACATTCAGAATTATTCAAACGTTCTCGAGAAAACATCGAACATTTATACATATACCCATAAGAAATTGAACGTTATATCATAGAATAATTGTTTACACTTCGTTATAGGTTTCTTGATAAGGTAAGTAGGTAGTTACCTATGTCGAAAACAAAAATAATGAATTCCACTAGATGAGATATTATAGTATTATTTTCTGATGTAGTGTTCACGATCTGCAAGAAGAACAAAATTCCAATAAATAGATCTTCTCTTTCTGCAGATTTGTAGTTTAATCACAACTTAGGTACATCATCTATTCGATGCATGTTTCGCCATCTTTCGTGAGCTCACAGATATCATGCTGGTGAGAAATAAGAAACCTGCACAGCCTCTGAAACGATAAAATAGAGTCAGAGTCGTTTTTTCCATAGATGTTCGTTCGTATTGTTGATATTGCGACAATGTGAGAGTTGAGTTCCTAGTAAATTTTTATTTTCTCTAATAATTATTGTTTCTCATCATTCCACAAACATGAATTACAAAACAAAAGAAGTGGAATTCATCGCCAAGCAATTCTTGTGCAACGTACCCCTGAATGAATTTAGATGGAATGTAAGTATCAACCTAACCTCAAAATGCTATCGGCGTTATGTGAGAGGTATAGAACATTTTCAGTGGCCTTATACTAGATGAAATCGCTCAAAAAACACTACTAGATGGAACAATAAACTCCAAATTGGTATCAGAATTGCCCCTTGCAATAAATTACCAGAAATCATTCTTGAAATATATTATTACTCGTCTGGAGGATCATCAACAGAAAGAATTGATTGATCAGGAAACTGTAATTTGCGATGAGCTATATACATCGTACGGGCGCTTGTTGACGCTAGATGTCACTGCTGATGGTTTCAAGCATTATGTGATCGAACGAAAGGACAAGGTCATCAGTTTGAAGGAGAGTAGTAATTTAATATCTGACGGAACCACTGGGTTAAGGACATGGCAGGTAAGCTGTAATTACTTTGTGAACAGCCAATATTGTTTCATTTGTAAACACGGTTCTATATTCTATTTTTGCCATAAGCGTGTTTTTCACAATATTCGTAAATATTGAATCTCCAGCATTGCGAGTGTTTTAGTAGCTTTGTTTTATCAGACGTGAATATACAGTATATCAGCCGACTGAGATTTTTGTACTGAATGAGAAATTTAACTGGAATGAAATAATAACTCAAACCGTATTTTATGACTTTTTGGTTTCAGGCTGCCTTTGTTTTGTCAGAATGGATCTTGAAAAATGAATCATTATTCAAAAATGAAACAATTCTAGAACTAGGATCTGGAGTGGGCCTCGTAGGCCTTGTTCTTCGAGAATGTTCTCCAAAACGTATCTACCTTACTGATTGCCACCCAACAGTTTTGAAAATTCTATGTCAGAATTTTGAATTGAATATAAAAGAATGTAGCGGACATGGCAAAAAAGACGCAGAAAAATATTTCCACTCAGAAGAAAGGTATAGTCAATAACAATCAGCAATATGCATTATACATATTTATTTGTACAAAATTCGACCTGTGTATGATTAAGTGATTAGAACCTATATAATGATTAGGTACAATAACATCGCACCCAAGAAATTTTGAGTCTATTACTGATTGAACTGAAAAAAACATGAGTGAACATCTATCAACTACTACAAGTACTAACTAACCAATACAACATCTAACTAATACAAAATCTATACGATACAATTTATCAAAATTCAGAACAGAAAACCATAGTGTAAACAATCATAGGTACAGGATTAACTCTTATATTTTTGATTTCAATTGGAATTCCTAAAATGGGAATGACTGGACCTGGAGTCATGTTTGTTATTTGTGAATCATCTTTTTACATTCTTAGGGTCCAAAATCCTATAAAGTGGATGCATGAAAGTATATAATTTTTATATTTCCAGATGAAAACATTATTTCATCATTTGTAATAACCGAAGTAATATCATTCGCATCTCTCCATCTCACTGATCTGAAAAACAACGAATATTTTATCAAAGATAATCAATCCATAGCTTGCTGTCCGTTAGTCCGACCCTGACAAGAAGATACATATGTTATTCTGTTTGCGTACTCACGTAGTTTTTATTATCCTTGAAAATTCTTCATTTATCTGCGTCTATGATCGATAATGAATATTAGCAGGTGTCCATAACTTAAGAGTACAATAATAGATGTTTCACAATGGATGTGGAATTTAACAAACTCTGCACTATTTGCAGTCTGTACAATTTGAGAGCTGATTCAGATAGTGGTCAGTGTATCAGTATAACATTGTTTTATGGTCGAAGGTAACATTCATTAATACAACAACAAAGTTGTCCTTACGGCTTCCAAACTTCCAAGGAAAATTCCCATACCTTCCGTATCTCAACATTCCACCGCTGGTTAACACGATGTTCCTAGAACATTATATGTTTTCCTTAAGAAAAAGCCAGAAAGAGGTATTGTCTGCACAAGCTTCCTCCTGCCCAAGATTTTTAGATTTTATATCTTATTCTATCTTTTATCTATCCTAGTATCTTATATCACGGAACTTTCAAACCAGTCCGGGGTCATTTGAAAAAATACCATACATTATTACAAGATGTTCGCTTCTGCAAGAATTATACATTTTCTGTTGCTATTCCGATGCTCTACAGTATATTTCGCAAAATTATGTGTTTTCATGTGATAAAAACAGAACTCCATTTTATCTCATTGCAATTTCTTTCAGAATTTTGTATCATAGCGTTGGACCACCTGACACTCACATCATAAAACTACCTTGGGACGAAGTAAATAAAGAAAATTGTGAAAAATTCGGAAAGATAGATAGCATAATAGCAGCTGATATTATCTACGATGAAGACCTATTCGCGGAATTGATTGATGCTTTGAAATGTATCACTGAGCAATGTCATGTGAAGCGTATGATATTTTCTTGTACCGAAAGAAATTCTGATACTCTGAAGACATTCCTTATGCAAATGAGTAAATATAATTTGCACTCTTTCTGATAAATGGTAGATGACCATTATAAAATTGAATTGTTTCAGATGCTGCTTCATTTTCCGCAGAGGCATTAGAAATCCCAGAACAAACTGATTTCATCTGGCCCATTGATACACCAACAAAGTTGTTCAGTTTCAAGAGATCGACATAATTGAAAATAAAAAGTATTTCCTTAATCAATTGTTTTGACTTTATACCACTCACACAGAGATCCTGCATACATTCTACAACCAATATGATTACCTTCAGAACTCGTGAACAATAGAAAATATTCAGATTTTTCAGAAAAATAACGGTCAGATGGTTCAAACATTCACCTAGTCGAATAATGAATCTAATTAGTCGACTCGACATTGACTGCATTCATCTATCACCAACAAACGTAAACTCTGAAGAACACGATTTGAATTGAAATTCAACACGAATGTAATACTGGAACCTCTTTCCATAACTGTCAAATATCTGTAACTATCAACAAATGCGGATTTGACTTTACACAAACTACGTAAACATAAGTCATTCACATCTTGGGGGCAGAATTACATCCGTTCCATCATGCGTTTTTAATGATACTTCGATGAAACAAAAAGAAATCCTCAATAATAGTAAAATTGTAGACCAGCCATTACAGACGCATGGCTGTGATCGGTTTAGCCGATGATCCTACGTGTTCGGAACCTTCACATCCTAAAACTTGTCAGAAAGATATCATCTTTGGAGATAGAGCACATGTGAAACATCTGAGGGCTGTTAACTAATTCACTGAATTGATGCAAGGTCACAATTCTAATATCGTTTGACCGGCGGGTTTTCAACGACGCACCATACAGATGAAACAACACTCAGAATGAGGCTACCTATCGTAGACAGAAGTATGAGAGCTTACTGGATCCGTGGAAAAAGCATACTGGAGCCTATGACTGGAAAAGGAAAATACTAAGTGAACTCAAAAACTTCAACGGTAGGTCAGCTTCCTCGTGTCCAGACGTATCGAGAAATGCACCAAAGGCCACACGTCATGGAAGAGAACAGCTACCAATACTAATAAAATATGATTTCTTCAACTATCGTGCGTCTAAGGAAGAATTTTGAGGGTCAATATTATTTGAAGGGTACACGGGAAAAACTTGCAGTCAATTTATGTGCGAATTGAGATAGCAGCGCTGTTAGGTGGCTAATTTAGGTACTTTTCGAGCCACATATGTGAACAGGGGAAATACATGGGTTCCGTACAATAAATTTTTTTAAAATACGCATACACGGGAATAACAGGTTAAGTCCTCGCGGTTCGGGGGAAAAACAAGTCAAGTCATGTCGCTGGTGAAGATGCAGCAGTTTTACTGTTTTATTTTCATTGTAGATTCATCAATCTGCTCTCCCACACGTCTGATATGCCTAATGTTTCATATGAGCTATAAGGTGATGAAGGGTATCTTGACGTGAGCAACAGAAAGTTTTTAAAAGTTTCTTGTTTTCAGGAAGAAGGCGAAGAGAAGAGTCTGAAGACTTAAGAATATTTTATTTATTTTGTTATCATTTTTCAATGTTTTCATTACTTATTATTATAAGAATTATTTTTGTTTTTCTAGTTTGAGTAATATATTACTTTCTTGTACTTTATATTCGAATTAATGTTTGTTGAATAGAAATCTGTTCGAAAACATGTGAGAAACAAGCTAAGTCATTTTTTTTCGAAAACGGGCTGATCAATAGATTCCAAACTTCAAAGTTCAATAGTTATAAGATATATTTTGAAAATTAAATGAGTTTTGCATAACATATAGCTTTAGAACAAAAATTATTCAAGATATAAACCTTAAAACAGCGATAACTCAAAACTAGAAAATTTGACTTAGCCTCTTTCCTCCGTGTACCCTTCATTTTTCAAATGAATGAAATTTAGAAAAATTATATTTAATTTCATGACGTATATTCACAATGATTTGTGTCTTTGGAGTTCTAGCAGATTGGATATTTGTGTTAATCACATATATTTATAAACTTGAAGTTTGCTTGACAGTGTTATTGATAGTTCACTTTGTAAATATTGGCGCTTCTATTCGCATTGAGCTTTAATGGGAGCAGGCTTCTATATGTTTTCTGACAGGCAGACTGCACTGAAGGCTCTGAGATACTACATCTTCAAGTTAATGTTAGCCTGGGACTGCAAATAACTTCTTGAGGCTTGGTTAACACTTCCTGAAGCAATTAGCAACTGCCTCGAACGTGGGGGCAAAGTACGAGAGAATTGAACGGAACAGAACTGCCGATGCATTTGCAAAAGATCGAGCTGTAGCAGAACACATTGGACAGATTGGTCCAGAACACTTATGCGGTTCACCAAAAATTCAACTTGACGTGACAAGTTTCCTACTGAGAAATACTCCTGGTCAAAGATAACCTGAAAAATTCATTGCTCAATTCATTAAAGAAGGCAAGGCTCTTGGATCCAACAAAAACTGAACTGAGGTCAGTAACTTTTATTGTTTATTGTCCTGTTAGGATAATTGAATCATTGCAAGCATTGATAGGCATAAAGTTGCCTCACACTTAATAATCCAGTTTCCTGATATAACATGTGAGTAGGAAAGCGCCGATTTTTTTCCATTAGGATTATTATCTTAAGTGTTTTGGATCCCTCCCAAATTATATAGTGATAACTCGAAGACTCCACCTCACACTATTGTAATGACGTGTTATGGACTCAGCCAAGGCATTATATACTATCACTAGCATTTTATTATTCAGTATATTTCTGAGCTGATATAATTTATATATCAATTTACGTAGTCTAATTACGGTATATTCAATATGTTCATTCCAACGGAGGAATTGGTCCATCATCACCCCTAAGTACTTTATTGTACTGTTTTACTCACTACTTTACTTTGGTTGGTCTCTAATGGTTGAAGTGGATGGTGATATTGATTATATTTCATTCCCATGGATACCTTCCCTAACTTTCAATACTTGTTTCGATTGAATCATGCCCTTCCTTGAATACTCCTCAGACCCACCAGTGATTCTGGACTATTCACATTTCGAAACAAACTTATTTTCGTCGAAAATATATTCGTGCTATCGGTAAATACTTGATACGCCACTGCCCAGTGTGCTGTTTATTTCATTCAGAATCGTGAATAATTACAAATCGATAAAACAGGATGAGTGACAGGTTATGGTCCGTCGGTCTTGCGTGCATACGACAGATCTATCGATATGTTTGTCGATCTACTGTTCCACTTTCGATGCAGCCGAACAACAGCAGTTTGTCTCTTCAGAAAGTGTCAGTAGAATATCTACCAGATTTTGCTGGGAAGGATGCAAAAATACTAAGCGAAATCGATAGAAAGTATCCACGGTGACCTACACAAAACATATGCCGAGAATATTGATTAGTCATTTGCATGCACCCATATAACTGAAAGTTCAAGATCGAAATCATTCTTTTGATGTTAAACAAGAAATCAGATTCTGTGAATGAACTCATAACTTTGATACTCAAAACAAATGTGTGTGATAATTTTGCGAATACGGTGGGCTTGTCATGTTTGATAAAGTTTTTCTTCATAATATCTCTGATCCTTATCCAGTTATCACTATGGAGGACTACCTAAACAGAATTTCAAATATATTCAGGAGATTTCGTTGAGGTATATAGCTCAAGTATAATAATATTAAATATAGTAAATACAAAAAATATTTATCGAAAATTCAATTGAAGCAAAGAAGGGGGTATCAACTTTCGCGAAAATCAAAGTCAAATAATGCCCTTCAATGCAAAGAATATATTACCAAATTTCATACAAATAACGAAAATGGAATCATATAATACACTGATATTTAATAATGTGTAATACACATATATTTCTTTTTTCGAAACGGTTTCCATAGAAATACTTGAACTCATTGAAATATCATCCATATTAGTCGATTCATAGATGGAAACTACTTTTGAATAGAAGAGGATGTCAGATTTTGTATTGGAAAATATTCGGTTACTGAATATCTTGAGTGATTTGTGAATCCACGCTATTTTTCAACACATTATCGTATATTTTGAGACTATATAAACTAAATTGTTATTGTCCATATTCTCCTATGCAAGGTTTTTCACCCCAGTTACAACAGTGGAAAATATGAAATCAAGAGTGTTGACTACTTTCGATAGCTTAACTTCTGACTCAATTAGAACCGCTACACATTAACATCCTCTGGATAGATTAAATTTTTGTCTGAATAGAGTTGGAGGCGTGTTCGAATATATTTTGAAATGAAATTGCCGTGGAATGAAATATCTTGTGAATTTATTTAAAATATTTGTATTAAAGTATTATTATTATTATTATTGTATTGTATTAAAGTATTTTCTGAAAATGATTCAACTTCATTTTCAGTCGGTACATGTCAGAGTGTGTATAATTATTTATTCAAATAAATGTTAAAGAACAGCACCACTAATTCACTTATACCTAATTGAGAGGGCGCTTGTAAGAGTTTGAAATCATTAATATTATGTAGATACTCGAAAATCCCCATTTCATGTTGAGTAACGAAGATGTTCTCGAGTAGGTGTACTAATTGGACTAGTGATAACTATGTTTCGAGAATCGACATAAATTAATCTACCAATGGCCCATGGGTTCTTTACTGCTATTCGGCGTGTGAATTTCCTAAAACCGAAATTCTGCTACAAATCTTAGATAGAAAGTTTCATAATTAGTAAGAATGAATAAATAAGTACTTACGAGAACACGTTTCCGTGATTATTATGGCATCGAGTTCCTGAATAACGGAAAACTAATTTTCACACAATATTTCATTCAATTCATATGGAAGACGACTGAAGTAAATTGAGGAACACTGGATATTCTAGTTTACTCGATGAATAGTCGTCCATAGTGTCTTGAAAAATAAATACGGCTAATTGAGTTATGAAAAGACAAATCGTATGGTAGGTTTGACCTCATCAGCAAACAATTCTTTACTATGATTAGAGAGAAGCTGATATAACGATAGCAATGTGAAAATAAATCACACACGTATGGAAATATTCTGAATGCGCTCGCACGTATGTAGGTATGATTTATGAATTATTATCCTAATAATTATATCCAATACTCACTCTGTCTTAATTCAATATACGTCCTACCCAATAAGTACATTGATCCTCATTAGAGTGTATTTTTCACCTCTCACTGTTTCATTCAGGGAATTTGTAAATAATTTGTCATAAGCTGCGAGACATGACATAACCTTGATGAAGCAAAATGCAACTTGCACACTACGCAAGTCCACCGCTCACCACACACCACACCTAACTGAAATTCAAATAAATATAATAAATGTATCATTCTTCTGAATCAAGTACACAAATTTACAATAATTACATTTCACCATGAAAACTTCAGATCGAGCGCAGTGGCCTGAAGGCAGGATTGCCTGTCTGCTCTGTGCCTACTCTGAGAATTTTGAAGTCAAACTGATGTACATTATTGTCATAGCGAGTAGAGAGAATTCAAAATACATGTGATTTTCTTTCATCTGTTGACAACACAAAAGGCAAACCTATAATGTTCCACAATATTTTTTTAAAAAAATGAAGTAGAAGTTATTCAAAATTATTCCAATATATTTGTAGTAAATTTGGGAATATAAATATACTGAATAGAGTTGGAGGCGTGTTCGAATATATTTTGAAATGAAATTGCCGTGGAATGAAATATCTTGTGAATTTATTTAAAATATTTGTATTAAAGTATTATTATTATTATTATTGTATTGTATTAAAGTATTTTCTGAAAATGATTCAACTTCATTTTCAGTCGGTACATGTCAGAGTGTGTATAATTATTTATTCAAATAAATGTTAAAGAACACATAATGTTCCACAATATTTTTTTAAAAAAATGAAGTAGAAGTTATTCAAAATTATTCCAATATATTTGTAGTAAATTTGGGAATATAAATATACAGGGTGGCCCATCGAAAACCCACCGCAAGGCATTACAGGCTGAGAAAGAACTTTTCGATAAAATCCGAAAACAGGTCAAGTCAGGGGGACACATTTTGATGTAACAAGGATAGTAAAACCTTCAACCCCCCTAAGTAGGGGTGTCACCCCAACATTTTTTTCAAATAGGAAGGGGAGTCACGCGATACCTCTTCAGAAGGAGCTTGTCATTCCCTCTACTGTGCTGCTTAGATTTTTCAAATCGATCTCCCCTTTCAGAAAATATGGAGCGTTGAAACTCCAATCATCATGTAGGACGAAAAATACAAAGATCGGTTCAATTGTACTTTATCGCAATAAGTTCCTTCAAATGAATTCTGTCGCTGTTTTTGCCGATGCACAGATTTTTTTAGGCTCATTTTAGAGGGTGAAAAATTCATAGAATTCATTTCTTCACGTTTGAATTAGGTCAAGTAGTTGCTAGATACATGTCGTGGTTGGAGTGTTTACGAATTGTTGACTTTAAAATTTATTATATATTATTTATTATTATTATTTATTATTATGGTGTATTCAATTGCAGACAGAGTGGAAATCATTGAGCTTTTTTTTTCAAAAACGATGAAAGTGGAAATCGGGTCGCGGAGTGGTTCAACGAACGGCATCCTGACAAACATGCCTCTGGAAAAATTGTTCGCGAATTGGTGAACAAATTTCGCGAAACAGGTTCAGTTCATAACAAAAAGAGTTTGAAAATCCAGTACTAAATGAACCTACGGAGATTGGGGCAGTATTGGGGCAAGTTGCAGTTGATAGTACGCTAAGTACAAGACAATTGGCCATTGCGACGGGTGTGTCTCATACCAGTGTCCAACGGGTATTGGAGAAATACAAATTCAATCCTTACGAAATACACTTAGTGCACGAACTGAATGAAGACGACTTTGATCGTCGCTTGCAATTTTGCGAAATTATGAGTGAGCGAGCGTTACACAATGGTAATATTCTATCCAATGTGTGTTTTTCGGACGAATGTTCTTTCTTCCTCAATGGTTTAGTGAATCGCCACAATTGCCGGTACTGGGCTGACACCAATCCAAGGATTTTCCACGAGACACACACGCAACACCCCCAGAAGTTAAATGTGTGGGCTTCCTGGAAATTTAACAGGCGATATGTACTTGGATTTACTATACAAAATGGCATCGACACAGCTCTAACAAATATCATTGAGAACGATCCCGCATACGATGAATTCCGAGTTGCAACTCGGAATTTAAGCGCAAAATAAGAATAAAATAACCTAAAAACGGTTCCGTATTAACACTCAGATAAGTATATCATTTTTATTATTATTGTTATAGTCATTTGCTCGAATTTGCTGAAAAGTCAATGGTCTTTGAAGACAGGACTTACACTATAAAATCTATAAAATGTTGCGGATAAATTCTAATTGAACACTTAGGAGCATGATTCTACTAGTTGCTACTGGGTGTAAGGAATTCTCATGAAAATGGAAGAGAATGTGTTCGAAAAGCGAAATAAGGATGATAAGTTGCTCAAAACACTGAATTTGATTTTTTTGAATCTCAAGTTTGAAAACATAAACCGTCCAATCAGAAAAGGTAAAGTATTTGTAACAGTTGGAGGTTGCATAGTTATATCCTCTATATGACAGGCAACTGGTTTCGGTTTATCGTGCCTTCTTCCACTTGCATGAAAGAAATTATCTGCCCGTACTCGCCTATTCTAGGTTTCCTATTCTAGGTTGTAAGTTATCATATAACATGCTCTGCGTTACTTCGAAATAATTCATGATGATAAAAGAGTCAGTGATCTCAAAGGGTGATGACGTCGGATATTCTCTTTGATTTATCTCTTACCGAAGTTATGACTGCCCAAGGGATTATACGATGAGGAGAGCCTTGTAGTTATAGTTCGATACCGCTGGCGCCAGACTTAATACCCTTACAGCGGCGAGGTCCACCCGAAACTCAAAAATCCACAGTGGCGGCTATCAAGTAAATGTTTGAGCGCGAATATTCGTCAAAACGTCTTCAGACTTTTCATCGATTATTTATTTCAACAAATAATGCGACGAATGAATAGTTTACAACAGAAATTATCAATTTTTCTTTATATAATCGGTAATGTGTTCTGCTCCGTCTGCTAATAGTACAAGAACGTATATTCTATATGATATTTAAAGGTGTAGATTTGAACATTGTTGAATCATCAAAAGCTTCATGTAGTTTTAGTAATTGTTCATAGTCTCACTAACAAATGACGCGTATACATTCAGTACCAGAATCATCGTTGAAAAATAGACAATTGCTTTGTTCATAATATCGGAATCATAATCATAATATTCAGTCAACAGATTTGTTCGATCACTCAGTTTCTTTCTTGAAAATCAAAACAACTCCATCTTAGTTTCCCACAAAGCAACTGGTTCAGTTGACTAATGCATTAAATTTTGTGGGGACGACTAGAGTGTTACTCCTCTACGATCAATTTGTTACATATTTCTAGTTCCAGTAGTTTCAAAGACTCAGGGTTCCAGTAGAGAATGCTGCACGCTAACAAACCTGTAAAATACTAATATTTCTAGATGATTAGAGAGTTTGATGATGCAACAGTGGTAGTCATTTACTTCTGGTCTAAATTCAATTCGGATGTATTCGATGGTAAGTGACACCGGTCAATTAACTAAAACTAACTCATATTCCATTATTACTTTAGACACTGCCACCAGTCATATTGATCAATGAGGAAAGAAGCGGTACCATGTCAGCTCACCGTTTCCCTCAGATTTATTTTTCATCATCTGATTTTCTGATAACAGTTCATCTGATAGACGATGAGGATAATATAACATATGACAATAAGATAATAGTGGATAATGGTACATTCAGCAACGTGAGTAGTGCTGCAAGATTATGAGTAATACCAACGCCAGAGAAAAAGAAAATCATCGTGTCGAAATCGAAGTTATTTGGATGTCATAGTTAATGAGTTCGTTATAGACTCGAAATAGAAAAAAAAATTCACTCCTAAATGAAACAAACCGAAATAGCATAACTTGAATCCAAGGGTGTCACATCATATTATCAGATATTTTAAAAGTGAAGAGAGAGAACTATTCTTTCTGGATATATATCTTCCTACCTACCTACCTACCTGTATCGTGAAACATGTGTTAGCAGAATTCGTTTTTATTTAGGTATATGAGAAAAATGTATCTCTTACTCTTCATCTCCTTTGTTAGGTAATTGGTCGAGAGTCCGAAGCACCTAATGATTAATAATAAAAAGGAGAATAATAAGATTGTGTTTGCCCTGAAGATCGTCCTACTCATAACCCAAACCAAACTCGTTATATAATCGGTACCGAGAAGAGGTGTGGGATCACTTCCTGTGAGGCGTTTTTTTCTTCAAGAAAGACCACCCGCTGACAAGAAAGCTCGAAAACTTCGTTATGAGCTTGTTGGCGGTGACGAATGCCACGACTCTACGTGATAAAATAATTATTCATGCCATGCCCAAAGTGAATTTCACAAGTGGAAATCGCAGGTCTCAGGTCCAAGACAATTCCAAGGTGGGCTGAGGTTCACAACTTTTCAAGATCTGGAAATACACAATTAGGCGAGGTAATCTGGCCTAATTCATGATACTGGGTTTATAATTAATCGAACTGACTACGTATACGTATTTCTTCTTGCCATCTTGCCATCTTCAGTAGACCTGAGATGTTAAGAAGATCAGTGAATAGTACGGAAAGTATTTCAAAATATCGTAATATGAACCAAATAATGAACCAAGTCTTTGGTCATTTTCATTGATGGTCATGGTCATGTTGATGATTTCATGGTTCATTGATCTATTAAATAATTATATGTTGAATAGACATGAATACGGCCAATCAATCTCGATTATAATTTCTAGAGAACATCTCGAATCCACATGAATACATGTACATCAATACATCTTAGTATCTTTCAAGATGTTCTCCAGAAATTATAATCGAGATTGATTGGCCGTATGATTAATGAAATCATCAACATGACCATGTACCATCAATGAATAGGACCAAGGACTTGGTTCATTATTTGGTTCTATTACGATATTTTGAAATACTTTCCGTACTATTCAACTCTCGATTTCTTGTTACATGTTTCAAATTGGCTGACGGAGGAATTCTGGTTACAAGGTGTTTTCATTAATTGATATCGAATTTTCCATTTTCATATTCAAGTTTCAGAAGTGGATGCCAAGTTCTATCTATATCAACTGAACAAGAAGCAATATCATTGTCTCCGTTCAAGAGAATGCAAGCAGACTCTTTGATTTTCCGTTTTTGGTTGTTGTCTTCTTTTCCTATGATCTTAATATTACTCCAATCGGCCATATGTTGTCCATTCTCAGTAAGGATATGCTCAGCTAATTTTGACTTGTCAGTATATCTTCTCTTTATATTGTTCTTATGCTCTTTCATCCTTACTGATAGAGGCCTGCTGGTTTCACCGGTATAATATTTTCCACAAACACATGGTATACTGTATATACAATTTTTTGATGACTGTTCTTCATTTCTCGGTTTTGTATGAGTCAAAATCGATCTCATTGTATTTTCTGTCTTGAACACTGTTTTCACTCGAAACTTGTCACCAACACGTTTAATTTTTTCAGATATTCCGGGGATGTATGGGATTACATTTGTTATCAGTGTTGGTTGTCTCTGTGTTTGTTGTATATTCTGTCTGTTCTCAATTTGGTGTATTGTTTTGTCAATGGAATGTTTCGAATAAGTGTTGAGTTGTAGAACATCTTTTATATGGTTCATTTCGGCATTGAAAATTTGGTGGTTCGATGATATGGATTTGGATCATGAAGTGATTTGATTATTCCTTTCTTTATACTTGTATGATGATTCGATTGAAAATTGAGGTATCTGTCGGTGTGTGTATTTTTACGATATACACTTGTTATCAAATTGTTATCTGATTTTTTAATGAGGACATCTAAGAATGGTAATTGATTATTACATTCGATTTCTGAAGTGAATTTGATTGTTGGTTCGATATTGTTTATATAATTTAGAAAATTATCTAGTTCCATACGGTTATGTGGCTAAATAATGAAAATATCATCCACATATCTCCACCAAGTCTTTGGTTGTTTACTGAATTTTTTCACAATATTCTCTTCAAAATCTTCCATGAATATATTACTCAGAATAGGAGATAATGGTGAACCCATGGCCATACCAAAATTTTGTTGATAAAAATCATGATCTAATTGAAAGTAAGTTGTTTTGAGACATAGTTCCAAAAATTCTAAAATGCCTTCTACACTCAGCTTAGTTCTTTCAATGAGTTTTTCATCATCTTCCAGTTTCTTTTTCACTATTTGTAAAGTTTTTTCTATAGGAACATTAGTAAATAAACTCACTACATCGAAACCTACTAAAATATCATCTGTATCGAGATGGATGTTATTTAGTTTCTCCAAGAAATGAGCAGTATTTCTAATGAAACTTTCACTATTTCCTGATAAAGGTTTTATTATATCTAAAAGAAATCGTGATAAATTTTGACAAGGAGATCCTATCGAACTCACGATTGGTCTTAATGGATTGTTTGGTTTATGTATTTTTGGAAGTCCATAGAAATGTGGGGGTTTGCTATGGTATCTGGATATATGTTTCTTATCTGTTAGTGTAAGTTCATTTTCGTGTTTTTTCATTATGTTTCGTATCTTTCTCTCTATGTTTGCTGTTGGATCTCTATTCAATTTTGTGTACTTGCCTTCATTTATAATTTGTATTATTTTATCATTATATTCATTTTTGTTCATAATGACTGTAGCGTTGCCTTTATCAGCTGGAAGTATTTTGATTGTATCATCATGTTTAAGATTATTAAGTGTGTTTTTCTCTTCTCTCGTGATGTTTGGAACTATGTCTCAAAACAACTTACTTTCAATTAGATCATGATTTTCATCAACAAAATTTTGGTATGGCCATGGGTTCACCATTATCTCCTATTCTAAGTAATATATTCATGGAAGATTTTGAAGAGAATATTGTGAAAAAATTCAGTAAACAACCAAAGACTTGGTGGAGATATGTGGATGATATTTTCATTATTTGGCCACATAACCGTATGGAACTAGATAATTTTCTAAATTATATAAACAATATCGAACCAACAATCAAATTCACTTTAGAAATCGAATGTAATAATCAATTACCATTCTTAGATGTCCTCATTAAAAAATCAGATAACAATTTGATAACAAGTGTATATCGTAAAAATACACACACCGACAGATACCTCAATTTTCAATCGAATCATCATACGAGTATAAAGAAAGGAATAATCAAATCACTTCATGATAGAGCCAAATCCATAGCTGAAAAATGAATATGCTTAGACTTACTTTACTCGAGAGCTATTCTCGCATATCTCGCATCAGGACTGTGAATGTGGGTATGTTTTCATGAATTAGTAGGTAATAAACCTAAATGATAAAATGTGATAAACTACATTGGTTCAGAAATACCACTGCACACCTTGAAAAGGGGAACATAATGGTAGGTCATATGGCTAGTATGACTAGTGGTGAAAAAACGATTAATTTTTTTTGATATAAATACTTTATAGACTTTCTGTACGTTCTTCGAGAAGGTGGTACATTCATTTTTCAGCTTTTCATGGGATTTTCTCTCCTCGTTTCTAAAAAATAGAGTAGTTTTGCAATATATAGTATAATATATAATATAATATAGTAATATAGTATAATATATAGTAGTATTGCAATATATTTGTAGTAAGGACAGATTTGGGATCTGCCCCAAAATGTCACTGCATTGAAATTAAACCTTTAGATACCTTAAAGAGAATACCTAAAAGATACCTCAAAGAGATACCTAAAAGATACCTCTATTGGTCAGTGACACCTTGTTCTTGAAAAAAATTGGAAATACAAATATATTTAATGAGAATAAAACTTCTACTTACCTTGGTGGACGTTTCGGGAACGAATCTGCTCCCGTTCTCAACACAATTAAAATATTTTACTGAAAATGGACAACATATGGCCGATTGGGGTAATATTAAAATAATAGGAAAAGGAGACAACAACCAAAAACGGAAAATCAAAGAGTCTGCTTGCATTCTCCTGAACGGAAACAATAATATTGCTTCTTGTTCAGTTGATATAGATAGAACTTGGCATCCACTTCTAAAACTTGAATATGAAAATTATAACCAGAATTCCTCCGTCTACCAAATTGTCACTTTTCAGTGTCAAAATCGAAAAAATTTAAAAATATTACGAAGAGAAAAATATTTTAATTGTGTTGACAACGAGAGCAGATTCGTTCCCGAAACGTCTACCAAGGATAAGTAGAAGTTTTATTCTTATTAAATATATTTGTATTTCCAAATTTTTTCAAGAACAAGGTGTCACTGACCAATAGAGAATTCCTCTTTTAGGTATCTAAAGGTTCACTTTCAAGCGCAGCATCATTTTGGGGCAGGTCCCAAATCTGTCCTTACTATACAAATATATTGCAATAATTTTCAATAACTTCTACTCTTTTTTATAAACGAGGAGAGGAAATCTCATGAAAAGCTGAAAAAAAAATATATAGACTGTTTCATTCTAGAGAACATCTTGAGCGTGGGAAAAGGGACCTGTTTTTCAAACGATCAGATTACTTACAACCTCTCATATTTTTGAGTGTTCTCAGTAATGGGTATAACTATTTGATTAAAAAGGATGGAGTTCAGCGGAGGTCAGTGATTATTCAAAGGAGGAAAAGGCACTCCACCTCTCGCTTCACTCCCATGTTTTTCCGCCAAGTCAGCTAACAAACAAAATTCATTGATGAAATGAAACTAAAAGTAGGTATATACAGTATAACTTATAGACACGTTATTTCCATTCTTGCATCCTACATATTTGTACTAATGTTGAACGTGCTGTTTTGAGCAGTGGTTATTTGGATACCATACTGGAAGTGAGAGCTGCAGCCAACACAGTTTTCGTAATATTTTCATTAGCGTTATTATACAGCTGGTATACCCCAGAAATTCCTCTACTTGGCTGATACTAAAGAGGGAAAGTTCGATTTTGCTCCCTACAATGAGGCCAGGAAACGTATACATTCGATAGAGACGTCCATTCTACGAACAATCAAATGAAGAGATTCGTTTTCTAAACGAAAAACAACTCCATTCACTCGATTGATCATGTATCCAGTACAAATTTTCACCTCAGTTCTACAAGAGACATTGGAATGGAATCATTTGTTCGCGAATGCAATTCATGCATTCCATTGCATTCCAATGCAGTTCATTTCGCAATATTTACATCGAATATGGAGTGAACGCAAACTTTAAACTATTCTCATAACACTGATGATGATACAGCAGTATTTTTGGATATAACGGAGATGAGACATAACGAAAGACTACAGAATTTCTGTGGTCTCTGACATACCTCACTAAATAGCTTTGTGCCATCAATGATCTACTGGGGTACTATGTACTCCGATCGTTTCCTAAATATTCAAATGAAATTCTAGTCTCTCATTGAATAAACTTCCTCTCAGCTAGTAGAACCCGATGAAATAATTAGTATTGTTCAGTGGATATCAAGTTCCATGCATAAATTGTATGCATGAATTTGAATACCTAAGTACAAACAAATCATTTATTATCAATGAACGGCTGAAACGAATGAGGACATGAGTTCCGTTGACAATAAGCACGTTGAATTAAACAAAAGTGGATGTTGGGTATGGTATATGAATGCAAATGGAAATTATTCTTCGGTTCGTAAACAGATATCGTTAAAGTATTTTGAATATACCACGGAGGCAAACGTAGGATGTATTTAATTTCTGCTAACGTATTCAAAGAAGTTCTATTTCTTACAATTGCGTGGAAGTCTATACCTATCTACGGATGAAAAGTACCACAGTTTTTCACAAATAAGTGCTTTCTGATCACAGTTCTCTGATTTTTATTTTAGAGGACGATCCAACTTTTGTAATAGCAAAATCTCATGTGTTCATAACTGAATTTTCCAGAATCGGATTGGACCTAAGCACTTTGGGATTTGATATTGCTATTTCAGCTCAATTTCAGCTCAACCTCCAGTTCTTTCAGGTTATATTTCAACTGTTGCACCCATATAGTCTGTAACAATAAAATGTATTATATTTCATCTTGCCAGCGATATGCTTTATGGTAATCCCACCTCTCAATATTGATGAGTTGATGATAATAATAACACTGTGTTATACAATATCGGTGCCAAGAAGCAAAATAAAGTTCACCATCACTTATTGTATGTGAGTAGTGGATATCATACCTATGTTCCAATCACATCTCAGTTTTTGAGGTGCTTTCCCATCATTTTCTCAACTATACCCTCATTTTACGTATAATTGAAAACGGTGCATCGAACGAAAAAAATTCTAGAGGTCATATTTTTGCAAAATAAGTGAATATTTCGAGGGCATTCAATATTTTTTTAAAAAAATCTCCACTATTCATCCCATAACCTGCTCATCTAGAACAGTATTGAAGTTATGATAAGAAAAGAATTTTTCCTCAGAATTTCATCACCCTATAGCTCGAAAGTTTAGAGATTTCGGGCAATGTTCATATGAACTCTTCTCCATAAATTGGTCCTTAGGAACCATATCCTTTATTTTTGGCCATCAATCAAATTACACCATGCATGTATACACAAGATATTGATTTTTTCGATCATTTCCACTAGTGACTAGTGACTAGTGACTCAATAAAAATACTCGTACCTCACAAAATGCATCACAACTTGAATACAGAGCGTTAAAGTTCGATTAAAAGAAAGTTAATTATTTAAACAATTCCCGTGTAATCTCTCGAGCCGCGACTCTAATAATTATCTCATGCAATGACTAAGAGGAATATCGCTTGTAGATTATCACAGCCATTGCCTCTCAATTCAATAGTCGAGGACATCAAAAATGTCAACATTGCACCTTGATACTTGATTATTGTGCGTGAGGCCCTGAGGCTGTGCTTCGTGTTTATCTCCCGATGGTTACATAGGCGGAGCGTGAGTATATTTTCGATTCAAAGTGGCACATTCGGTCTAATCAGTGAAACAGTTAATTTCGAGTAAGATTTTCGAAACCTCTTATTCATTTGAGACAAGAAGTGATTATAGTGAAGTGAATATAGTGAAGAAAATATAGTTATGGAGTATTCATCTGAAGATACTAATATAGTTCGATATAGTTCATGAAAGACGGAGTGGCATGCCTTATAAAATCCAATGAGGCCAGAGGTGTGAAACGGAGGCAGGTAGATTCTACGCAGGTAACACAGTCCTCTTCCCAAGACCTCTGATGGATCATGATTAAGATCATATGCGAAATCCTATTGCGATATCATATAGAGTTATCCCTAGCAAACCTGAAACGGAGTTCTTCAAGTTCTCGCAAACATAACCAGATTACTTAATTTCTATTGATAGATCCTAAAGTTGTCGCAAAAGTGATCACTCCATGACTGCGATTCGCAAGCTGTCATCGGATGAGTATCATTCTATGGTACAGACAGAGAACGGAGATGGATCGTAAGTTGTGGACTCATTACTCTTGGCCATGGACCTACTCTGTACTTCATTCGCTAATCCAAAAGTCTGGACGACCTCTGGTGGCTAAATTGTGAACCTACTTAGTGAGTAATCAATAATGGATACGTGTGCGTTTTATCAATGAATCATCGTTATTTCGGCGTACTTGTTCGATATCAGAGATCATTGGTGGATTATGTTGTGTTCTCATCGTATTTGTAAATTTGTGAGTCGAGCGAACTTCAAAAGTAGGACTCTAAGCGAATAGTTTTTGGGATAACCCAATCTCGAAAGGTATTCACAGGAATGATTTCATGCTTTGAGTACTTTTATAAACCCATATAGTTTCAGAGTTAAGATACTCATAATAATAATAAGTGAAGAACCGAGTCAAAATACTGGCACAACTAGGAAGACATTGCATAACACTAACTGTTGTGTCTCAAACTGTTCTTCCAGGAAAAATAAATATAGGACATTTCCATGCGTTCCCAAGAAGGATGCTTCTAAAGTCCATGTCAAGAATCATTATGGTATACTTGAGAAAGTTGATCGAAGAAAAGCATGGACAAATGCTTTGTTGATCGGAAAACCTGTGACTCAAAGCGTTACATCACCTCACAATATGATAGTTCTTCAACACACTATCAACAGTTGTTCAAAACACACACGAAAATCCAAGATATCACTTGTTCAACGTTCGAAAACAACTAAAACATACACACAATAACCACGCCGAACAGAGAGATTACTCACTATCCGCAATATTTTTTTACGTCTCGTAGCGCCCTCTTCGGTAGTTGAAATCGCCAATAGGTCCATGCTCTTGGTCCTGGTACTGCGTGAGAAACAACAGAGCTAGGGCAAGACTAGAATCGCAGGTTGCTATCTGATGAGTTTCGAGTTGAAACTTGATACTGTTGTTATTACTTGTAACGTGCTTCATTGGTTCGGCTGCAAATTAAAAATTGAAAAAAAATAGTACCTATCCTAGTTTCATATTGTGGTTTGGTGGTGAGTGGGCAGTAAGCATATTATGTTCTGAGGTACCACAGGAGGAAGATGAAAGGTAAGTATTTTCCACTGCTATTCCTTTCACGTACTTTCATTGTGTATTGCCACCATTCCAGGTACACTGGGTGTTTCGAGTTTACTCGGTAAATGTGAAAATCTGTCATGTCTGAATGTGAAAATTATTAAATACGAGGAATTCATAATCTGATTGTCTACCTCTTCTAGTTTAATTCTGAATTAGATGATAAGAAATATCTGTAGCTTACTACGAAAATCAAATGCTCAACATGCTCATTGCTATGGTTCTGTTTTGATTTGTCTGCTATAGAAAATGCATTTCAATGGAATCGAAAGTTCTGTGCCTAAGGACCATCATGCACCTATATTCAAGTAAGGATTCACCAATATCCTCGGTGAAGAATGTTCATGGAAGAGACAGCGAGGAGATATGAAACTAGAAATTGTCAACTGTATAGGAGCATGTGTGTGAGTAGATTGGTCCTATTTCCTCTTCGTATCATTTGTTCAAGATATTATACTATCTAATCCATTTCTTAGAGTCACTGGTTATTCGCAAGGTGTTTCAAAATATGTGTTCAAGAAGCGAGGGAAGGACTCCTCAACTGATTCTAGAAAAAAATGTTATTTATTATAGGTCAGTATACACATCATTTTTGAGATACAGGGTGTCGAAAAGTTGAATTATTTCAATGTTTTCTTCGGAACGTTGAATATCCAAAACTCAGTTTTTGTACACTCATAATTTCTCATAATATCTCATCTCATGTAACATTTTGAAATGAGTATTTCCTATTTTCAGGGTGAAAGTATATTTTTTCGAATTGTTTGCCATTGTTATCATGCCAAATGAATCTATAATGATGTTGCTAGTATTAATTTTTCATGGTCAGCAACTCTTTCGCTGATGTCAAATAAAATAACACACATAAAATGATCATTTATCCCAGTATTTTTCTCATTGTGTCAGTGACGGAGGTCACAGGGCTGGGTAAATTTTATTGATGAACTATAACTGAATCATAAAATGAACTATAATCACAATTAAATAGGTATATTCACACTTTTTTTTGCAGATGAACTGAGACCAGTTCTTTCCCAAGAATGGCAATGAGTACAGAAAAGAAGAGGAAAATTGTGTTTCATAGGAGGATTAATATATTCATTACATATTCAATAAATTCAATAAAGTATTATTTGATGATTTAAATTGCTTTCAATCATAATGAAGATCCTTCAGCCTTCATAATTAGAATTCCTCATAAGAAGCACTGTATGCGAATATCTCAATCTGGTTATCAATTTGAGATCTAAAAAACCTTGCCAGAAGCTTTGGTTGTAAATAACCAAATCTTGTTATGCAAGCAAGCACTTAGATCTCAACGAAGGCAGTCAATGCCCAAAGTCCTCTCGATGATCTATCGGCGAACTCACGAAAGATGTCCGACAATGCGAAAAAACTCAAGCTTGTATCTCCACCTGGGAAGGCGGATCACACAGTGCCCAATATGATGATGTCAGGTACCACTATTCCTATCAAGTCATCAATATCCATGGTCAGTATCACCATATCATACTCTCTCATGTGACGACAATATCAGGTCGTCAATTTTCAAAAAGGGATATTGAAATGAATTAGACAAGATCAGAACGTTGAAAGAAATGAATTGAACTTCGGTCTTCAATTTCATGATATATTTGTTCAAGTATAGGTATGATGAAATAATTCAATAATAACACTAATAATTATATATTGCTTCCATTTTTAGCTATTCTTCTACTCAACCAGATAGAGGAACAAGTGGGAAACTACCAAAATAATAGTCATTTGTGTATCAAGGCCGTAAAGCAAAATTCTGGTGAGGCCCAAAGTGATCATTTGACCGAGGTATACACAGCGAATACTATATATTGGTGTCTTGGAAAAGACAAATAAATAATTTTGATTCGATTGAAGTATCCAAATTCGGCGGCGAAGTGTGTTTGAAAAGTACAAAAACGAGACACTTCAAATGCTACCTATATCATGATTATGAGTGTTTCTACGTCTATGGTTTCGAAGGTAAGGCTGATTTCACGTGTTTTATACAGCTGGTTGGTTGTTGATGACAGGATTGTGTAAAATTGATGAAGATGCAAATTAATGAAAATTTATAGGTTTCCCTGCATTTTGTTCAAACAATGAAAGTGCATTCAAGGTTATATCGATTCCTAACGACTTTGTGATTCATTTTCATAATAGTATTATCTCGGCACAAATGAGTTAGTTGTTTGCGGCTTGTGAGAAACTGACATCTGCTATCGAATCGAACTATGGAGTGAATAAGATTGAGCAATTTTTTCTCATGGGATATGTAACCTGCCCTATTCATACCCGAAAGGTATTTTCATTATCAGGATGAGGATATACTTCCCATAGCTAGAGATCTGAAAATATACGAGGTACGTCATAGTTGATCGCATTGAGATTTCATGGAATTGCTTGAAATTCAGCTGCTGGGTCTCAGATTCAGTCCCGATATTTTCTTTTCATTCTCAAAAAATGAAAGGAAAATCTATAATGTTCAAGGAACATTGTGCTAGCCAGCGGTGAAATGTTCGACGAGAAGGAAGGTATTGGAAGTTTTCTCAAAAGATTGGGATCGTCTGGAAGGACTTCACTTCAATTTAACTCAACTTTTCCATTCTATTGATGATTGTTAGATACTTGGTTGAACTAAATTCGTCAGGTCTCGAGGCTGACAAAGTATGAGTGACCAGCCTGAGCTCGTCTAGTTTGTCTACTAGTAATCGCTCGGGAGGCATAATATAGAAGAGATTTCCGAGAGGGAGAGATTGTCCACCTTTCTATCTGATCCGTACATTATTACTATTACCATGTAGTGAGTACACTCTGTATCCCGTTTGGAAGTATTATTAAGAAATTTGCTGTCAGATAACGGTGAACTTTATTACGAGCCGTCTAGGCCAGAGTGGCTAAGTAGATAGAAGGCAGCAAAAACGCTAATAATAACGCTATGGACACGGAATACTTCCACCGTCTTTTTCTTCTTTGTTTGAAATGCTTTGCATGACTTCCGCAAAGTCGACCGGCGGGATTTCAAACTCACTGTAATTACTGACGCCTTACGTAGTCTTCATTAAATTACCTATTAGCATCAGCAAAATGCAGGGTGGCTCAACGATTCACTGAAGCGTTGCTTCCGCAAACAAAATAAGATATGGAAAGCTATGGAGATATTTCATTCTTGCGCTGAGACGCATGAAACTTCCATTGTGCTGGAACCAATAATATTCATTCATTTCAATACGTTCTTCATTCGTCAACTCAAACTAAAGACGGGTTCTTGTATATTTATTTATTTATTTTATTTATCTGTCGAGGTCAACTTCATAAACCGTTTCATACAACAACAAATAAAAAGTTTCATGACAGTCAGCAACAGTTGTTGCAAATATTAACAAAGAATTCATATGTTTTCTCATACTATATCTAATACAAAATCACCGTCACTATATTACTTTCTATATATATATATGCACCTAAGTGATTTAACACTTGCATTGTTCAGAGCGTATTTATCATGATAACTATATATACTATATTAAATAACTTGAAATATACATAATATAATTATAAATACAAAAAGTAAAGTGAAATAATTAATAAGTGTCATAAATGAAATATAGTTTCAATTTATTTACGTCTTACATTGCATTGTTTTTTTTTTATTTTTGATATTTCTATTATTCAAGGGTGATAGATCGTAAACCTTTTGGGCTGAATTTTTTTTTGAGTAAGATACTGCGAGACACAATGTTATAATAAGTACAGCGATCTCATGAAGGAGTCTGGTTGGGTATCGTCTACTTTATTTTATACATATACAGGTATATATAGGTATATATAGGTATTTATTCTACATTGTTTCGGGGAATGAATATGTAATACGCTGAAAAGTTTGCTTCAATATCTGACTTGATCACATCCAAATTGGTGCCTGAATAAAATCAAGGCAAGAATGAGGAAAATAAACACGATGTTGGATCCTAAGAAGCTCGGATGTTCCTGGAAAATTGAAGGCAAAGAAATTAGACTAGATAAGTTCGGAAAGAACCCCGACATAGAACGAATTTTGGTGATTTCTAGCAGCATGACTGTACCTTGAATGGACGAGACAGTTGCAAAAGCAATTGAAACGTGTGAGTATCTCTGAATGTTGAATAACCTCCGAATAGAGATCTGGCGAGCCAACAAATATCAAACGTGGTTGCGTTTGAAACAAAACATATGCAATTCATAAGGCAATTGGAGCTCATCGGGATCAAAGAAGATCCTCTCTGCATATCCATGGAAATATCATGAAATCCATACGTAACGATTCCACATTCACTAAAGAGCAGCTCACTGACGGCCAGGTGGTCGAGACGTCTAGTGACATGATGGTTAGTGATCACGAAATCGTGGGTTAATTCTCTGGCTGGCTATTGGCGATTTCAACTACCGAAGAGGGCGCTACGAGACGTAAAAAAATATGGCGGATAGTGAGTAATCTCTCTGTTCGGCGTGGTTTTTGTGTGTATGTTTTAGTTGTTTCCGAAAGTGATATTTTGGATTTTCGTGTGTGTTTTGGACAATTGTTGATAGTGTGTTGAAGAACTATCATATTGTGAGGTGATGTAACGCTTTGCAATATATAATATAATGAATAAAATGAAGGAAACAAACTCGAATGAAGTGAGTCACAGGTTTTCCGATCAACAAAGCATTTGTCCATGCTTGTCTTCGATCAACTTTCTCAAGTATACCATAATGATTCTTGACATGGACTTTAGAAGCATCCTTCTTGGGAACGCATGGAAATGTCCTATATTTATTTTTCCTGGAAGAACAGTTTGAGACACAACAGTTAGTGTTATGCAATGTCTTCCTAGTTGTGCCAGTATACTGACTCGGTTCTCAACTCATTATTATTTTTAGTATCTCAACCCTGAAACTATATGGGTTTATAAAAGTAATCAAAGCATAATTGCATTTCTGTGAATACCTTTCGAGTTTGGGTTATCCCAAAAATTATTCGCTTAGAGTCCTACTTTTGAAGTTCGCTCGACACACAGATCTACAAATACGACGAGAACACAACCTCATCCACCAATAATCTGTGATATCGCACAAGCACGCCGAAATAACGATGATTCATTGATAAAACGCACACGTATCCATTATTGATTACTCACTAAGTAGGTTCACAAGTCAGCCACCAGAGGTCGTCCAGACTTTTGGATTAGCGAATTGAATTCGGATATACTATACATGCTCTGTACAATATAGAACATAGCGTTCTACATACAAATGCCACTTGTATGAAGTGTAGATCCGCGTCTCCTTCACTTGCTCAAGCCCTCAGAGGGCTTCTGAGGATTGCTTCGACAACTTAGGAGATGAGTAACAATAACAATACCAATTGCGCCTTGTTCATTTCGTGGCAACTTCATTGATGAACTAACTCCAAGGTCCATTCATAGCGAAACAATGCATTACCTGAAGCAGAAAATACTCAGGTGAATAATTCACTGGAACATGAAATGCTACCTATCCCTCCATCCGCCGGAACTACATCGTTTTACATAGGAGAGAACAGTGAAAGTCGTGTTGAGTCACAAAATTGAACGCAGACAAATCAAATCGTTCATCGTATATGCCGTATACAGGAGCTTTGGGAAAGGTCCTTCTACGGAAATCGATATTATATTTGGTAACATAACGTTGATGGAGAATCACAAATTTTTATGTTGGGTAAACAAAATTAGTGAATCTTCTGGAACATAATCTTAATCACTGGCAAACCGCTTCCAACTGAGAGTGCAGTGTGTTCTTCCTAAGACTTCTTTTCCTTCAGTTGTGGATACAAGGAAATATTTATGTAAATCGACTAATTGAGAAAAATATATCCATGGAAATGAGTATACGTATTCGTGGGTACACATATTTCCATAGAATCTTAGCCAGTATTTGCATGATTTTTTGCGCCTGTCTCTCGTGAGGAATAAATTGGCGAAGAAATGCACCTCCTGAGGGGCCGGTACGAAGATAATTTGAGCCTGAGAAGAAAAAAATGCATACGATGAAACATATAGCAAGACATGTGGTCATGGTTGGCCGTGCGTTCAACTTGTGCAGTGGCGGGGGACGTTAATCGAGGACTTTTTTTTGCACGACTGATATGAAATCGGAACCTCATATTGTAGAGTTGATGTGACACATTGTACACCAGTACTAATTCTTCACTAGGTGTCATGGCAACCAGTAAGGAAAACGATAGACTTGAGTCGATATAAAAACGGCAGATAAAACAATAATTACTAACTGAGCACTATGATCATTCAGATGTACGCTAATAACTCAGCGAATTTATTCAATTGCGAGATGTACCCTGTTGACAGTTGTCTATTCTGGAACCTAGTCGTCCGTACCATATAAACATATGGATATACACCAGTAATAAGTAGTAGATAATTTCGCTACTATATGCTCTAGAGTCGTAGCGAAAGTATATTGGGAAACTCGCAGGGAATGGTAGTTTCTCAAGTTTTTTGCACGAGCCTTGCCAAGGAACGTATTTTGTTTTATGGTCGAAGATAGATACACTCATAACATTTTTGAAGCCGTTTCTGAATTATGGAAGATTCTTGGCACATTCAACAAAAAATACTGCGTTACCATATTTACTATTTCGATGTTCTAGAAATATTGAGAAGCTGAATTCAAAACAATGATAATAAATGGCATGTTCCATCATGGAAACGGTAAACTTTCTGAAGCCGGTCCTCACGTATAATGATAATTTATTCAAACGTATACCTACTGGAAATGCATGGGAAGTCCTACCGACAGGACTTATTTCTCAAGTTATAAGTGGTCTTTCTGGAAGCACTGATAGAATTCGGTTAAGAGTGTGTTCGCCCCTGATTTCATATTATAATTAAAATCTTAATATCAATCCAAAATTGGGATTTGCATCACGCAGTTTCGCTATGTAGTGATCTGTAGAATATTATCTATCGAATGATGTAGGGGAAAGTTCGTCTGGTAGGACTCAAAACGCTCAAAATTCAAAGCCAAGTGCTGAAAGTACTTTGTAGTATATAGTATGGTAGTACATAACATCAACAATGTATCAATGATATTATTTGGTGTGAATGAAGTCTGGAATGCTTTGTTCCAATCAAAATTTTTGTTGAAATTCAACCATTCTGAAAAATTATGGAGAAGGAATACAAAAATGACTGAATAGGTCTGGGAGACCGATTTGCAATAACTCCATTCTTCACTTCATGCTTATGATCTACAAAGCACAAATTCGACCTGTCCTGGAGTATACTGTTCACATGTTTGGAGCTCAGCCCCCAAACATACGCTTAAGCTCTTAGATTCAATTCAGAAGAGATGACACAACACTCACCAAATCATTGACCTCTCTAGATCATCGTAGAAAGGTCGGCGATCTTTGCCTTTTTTATAGGTACTTTCATGGTCGGTGCTCAACGGAAATATCATCTATTATGCCACCACGCGCGATTCCTAGTAGACAAACCAGACGAGCTCAAGCTGGTCACCCCTACACTGTCAGGCTCGAGACCTGTCGAACATCGCTATACCAAGCATCATTCATCAATAGAACGGCAACATTCAAGAAAAATTCCAACACCTTCCTTCTTTCCCAAAATTCCACCGCTGGCTAACACGATGTTCCTCGAACATCATAGGTTCCCCTTTCGTGTTGTCCACAGATAAAAAAAAATCTGCTAATAACAAATCTAAGTGAGTCTCATTCAATTCTTACAACAAAATGTAAATCTGTGAAATCCCAATTGATGGAATGGATGGTTCAAACACGGTATTCCAATAATAGCTGATTCGAACGGATGCATTATGCATTTGACTTTCAAACACTCTGTACCCAATTATCACCCATGCCCACTTGCATTGCCCGAAAAGGATATCAACGTCGGTACATCGCTGCCATTCCAATTAACAGTTGAGAAATCCGAATAGTAATCACGTGGGTGGATGGAATATCAATAACAATCTCGAAAACTCATTTAAATAATCTTTCCTTCGGCGGCACAGGGCCCAAACGGTTTTAAATCAACTCGTGAGTAGCCAAAACCGGGTTTATGTTCTCTGGTTCAAAAGGCACCGGCTGAATCGACTCTCACTGGTATCGAGAAATAACTAACATCACTAACTAATGAATATTATAGAAAATCACTAAATTCCGAGTTGTAACTCGGAATTTTAATATTCCGAGTTGTATTCGAAATTGAAGCGGAAAATGAAAATAAACCAATATTGGCCAATATTCAACGCTTCCTTTTTTTTATTTTAGAATTCATTGGAACTTTGCTGTATCTGTCACGGTTTCCAAGAACCCAATAGCAGACATTTATTTATACAATCACAAACTTCAGAAAAGGTATTTTGGATGAGAGACTTTATTTTCAAGAAGGAGTTACCAAACATGAATGCAAATTAATCTTTGTTATATGGTCGAAGTGTACAATATCGATGTTGGAAATAATCCATATCATTCTGATACGGATATGAATGCATGATTATCAATGTATCAAAATGATGAAAGAAGTCATAAACGATCCTATATAAATATAAAAAATATGGCATTCTGGTTGAAAACTCACAACGTTATAGCGTATCAAATTAATATTGTAGTATCGAGATTCCATAAAACTCACATTACAGATTTGTTTCTTAATCAACCACTGAGGCAGAAGTAGATGAAGTGGACTGAGATTCTATGATACTATTAAATATAGATTAATATTGAGGAAAATGAAATTCGATTGTTATTTTTTGTGTCATTGCCCAAATAATATGAATGAGAGTTGTTGGATGTACATTGTACAGAGTGTCCCGAAAGGATATTAACAAACTTTGAGGGGTGATATCGCCATCATAGCAAGCGCATTTTTGTTGATACAAACATATCTCCGCAAATGAGCCAATTGGGCTGTAGAGCTCCAGATATTTTCCTTTGAAATTATCTGAAAAGTTTAGTATACGAAACACCTGTTCGTAATGAGGAAGATTGTTTTGTTTATTTGTTTGTTGTATTATTGCTTGTTTTTATATCCACTATCACCCTGTACTCGGCACCAATCCATCATTCTTACTGAAAAATGATAACAATAAATATATCAAAATGGGAAACAATACTATGTTACGGTCGTTTGAAAATAGTATGTTACAACAAGCACGGATGGTACCTATTTTTCATGAATGTGAAATGTTGCAGCATAAGCATCGGAGACGTACAATTTACAAATTGTACAATTTAGAATGGTTCAATTGAGTGAGAAAGAGCGTATTGAAATTTTAGTGATGATTGGTTATGGTGATTGTAAAATTTATTTCCGTCAATTAGAATTTGACACTTGGAGTACAAAAGAGTACTTGTTTATTTATTACTATGCATACAAACAACATCAAATAGTTTATCTGAATAGTTTTTTCAACACTAAACTCAGTATGTGTGAATTCAAAATAACAAGCTCTTTCGAAATCTGTAAAAATATATGAGGTGTCCCGCTTAAATCAAAGAAGTTGATGGCATTTCTGGTTGAACCGGAAGTATATTATTACCAAAAAATGTACATGAGATGCATTTTGTTCCATTGCAGTTACCTGCAAATTTTCTGAAATATCGTTCATTCCGTTTGAAAGATATTTAATTGGTTCCATACTTTATCCCTACCCTGATGTACATAACTATACATGTATAACTGCCTAATATCTGAAACTTTTGCTTATATGAATAGTGCGTTCAATGGATAACTGAATTTTTTATTGAACATTATCAAATATATATATATATATATATATATGCTCTTCAATAAACTCGTGCATGTGACATAATATTCGTTTTAATTTTCAGGGTGGTGCAACTTCAATTCAATGAAAGGTCAGATAATAAGTAAACTCAACTAATCGAATCAGCTTTCCATGTGGGCATGTATGATCGAGGTAATACGTATATGTGAATAGTTTTCACTGGAATGAAGGCAGATGTTTATAGCTAGTAAATATTATTCATACTTTCTCTCCAATTTGAATACTGAATCAAAAAAGAATATCTGTGTAGCTAATATTCGCAACATCTGGTATGAATGCATAATTTCATCCTATGTTTTCAAAATATTTGTCAAATACGATGATAAGTTGACTTCCTGAATGGCAGTGCTCGCAGTATAAGTATAAACATTGTAGTAGAGTCGGTATAAATATTTTTTTTTTTATTTCCTGTTCTCAAGCTAGGATATATCGATAAGGTGTTTTAATTGATATTTTTATCAAAATGATTGACATCACGCATAGCAATGCTGTGCAACAATTACTGCATATAATGAATCAACATATGATGTTGATCGAATATCTTGTCTGATGACATGAGGTGGTGCTATGCGAGAAACAGAAATTTCCATTTAGAAAACGCTCAAGAAATGTTTAACTCAGTTCTCGAATGGTTATCGATGTAGATAATATCAGACTTTGTAACTGCGAGTTTAACGTAATGGAACAGAAGAAATTTACATGATATCAAATCATTCAGGATATCATAAAGGTTCAGTGCGGTAAAGTTATGATTCCTGATTGATTTTCTCCAGATTGATTGATTGAATTCGAACAATCCAAAATGTACTCAAAGTGAACTCGACTTTTTCCAACAAGAATGGGATTTGGTATATAATGAGTGTTTAATTGAATTTCCACTGTTTGGATGTCAAAAGTGAATTGTGATTCATGGCAAAATAACATTGTGATTCAACAAATGGGTGATTGCACTTCATCACGAGTCTAGTAAATAATAATATATAGAGAAGTTAACTAACGACAGTACTTTCGAAAAATATCGACTTTGAAACATATACAAAATTCGAGATGATGAGCCATTGGGATACAGACTCGACTTTTATCTATTGTATATTGAGTCGTATGATACAACGCGCAGGTTAGATAATCGACGATATAGAAAATTTAACGCCTGAGAAAAACGCCTCATACAAAGTGTCAGCAGACGGAAAGTATTTGTTTCGAAAGAACACTTCAAACAGGTAACTCTTCTCGATCGTGTTCTGATTTTGTTTTGATTTTTTAATATTTCCAACAACAATATAGTAGTGTGTCCTAATGAAGAATGAAAACTTATACATACATCAAACATCGACCTCTTTATTGTTTTTATCATTATGAAACACGAAAAGAAAACCTGTGATGTTCGATCAACATCGTGTTAGCCAGCGGTGGAATGTTGAGAGCGAGGGAAGGCATTGGAACTTACCTTGAAAGTTTGAAGGTCGCAACGTAAGCATCACTTACTACGTAAATAATTCCAAAACTTTGCTGTTCTGTTGATTAATGATGCGTGGTAGAGAGAAGTCTCGAGCCTGACAATAAAGAGGTGACCAGCTTGAGCTCGTCTAGATTATCTACCTGATGGAATCGCTCGTGTTGGCATAATGAACGAGAGTTCCGTTTGGGAAATGAACTCCTCCAAACATGTGAACTTGCTGAACAGTTGCTGAGGTGTAGTATACTTCTTTGCATGGAACAGAGAGCCATATATTTCGATATCAATGATAATAATAATAATAAATAGTCTTTATTCATCGAAGTTTCGCATTGTAACAAAGGTATATTCAGGAAAACAAGTTTACTTTGATTAAAGGGCGAAGTTCAGGTCAGGCTGCTTTTCAACCCAACCAAATATATTATATTGACGACTTCATAGGAACACTGGTACCAGACATCATCGTATTGGGAATTGTATGATCTCCATCACTAGCAAAGTACAAGCTTGACTTTTCACTAGATTTCAATCCGTGCCCTCAACCTCTGACCTCAGACCTCAGAGATAGAGACAGTCTCGTGGAACACGAAACACTGCGTTGATAATCACCAAAAGTTATTCATAGTATTAGTGCTGGAATAAGTGTTAATAAAATTATTATGAATGTACCTATTTCAGTATGAATACTGCATAGTTGAATAGTTGACTGAAGTGAAAGCAAAGGGCCAAGAAAATTACTACCTGTTTATATGCATCCGAATGATTGTGGTCATCGCGAACAATGCTGAATGATGGTATGAATATGAATGGTATGGTCAGATAATTGCTCTCATTGAAAGCTTACAGACATATTGAAGCATATAGAAAATTGTAATTTCATTCTCATTATGATCGGTCCATAGAGCATATTGTTATACCCCCATAGTATTATGTGAGCAACAGATGGCTATTCAGCTCTCATTGAGAATGAAGTTATTGTGCATATCAATCAATATAATTGCTTGCGATTCTTCGCTGCAGGTCTACCAGCTTCTCTTCTTACTGTATCACAGTTCTATTTCTGGCATATTGTTCGAGAGATTTCATGGATATCAATTATTCTACATCGTTTCTTCCGTGAATTTTTCATTTTGTCCGCTCCTGATTTCAAATTATTTGATTCCAGGCAGAGCTCTCGAAGTAATTCCTAATATCAAGCCTGGTGAATGTGTGGGCTCTCGAGTAATAACCTCCTGTAGATACATAAACTCCCCATGGCGGAAGTAGGTATGCACATCGTAAATTGTGTTGTGCAGTTAATCATACATAACTATTTAAAACTTTGTTATATATCTCGATCGGAAAATTACATCTTCCGATGGCGATGGGAACACTCCATATTATTACAGGATCGGTTATTCATAAATCTCTCATTCATATGGATTTGAATACAAAGTAAATGCCGACATCTCGTGGTTGGTGTTCTGAGATACAACCATTTGGTATTGCTGGTGAATTATGGTGGTGAGTCAACTATCTACTTGCTGATGCGAGCAGGCAAAATGGTTAACTGCTGGGAAGCCAGATGAACATTCAATTGGAAGGCTCATACCTATATTAATAATTAATAAACAGTACCACTGAAGAGGCTGCGAGAGTGAAGATAAAATGAGTTTCCTCAACAATGAACAATTGTCCTACTCGTATTAAACTATATTTTTTGGAATGACAGTACATCATAATATTATCAAAATCTCACTTCGAAACCACATTAGGAAATAATGATATCAAAACGAAATTCGATATATTTCAAATTCAGGAATGTCAAATGTATTCTAACAAGATGACAGTAGATATGATTATAATATGCAACAGTAGATTTCCGCATTTTAGATTTGGCATTTGTTTAGTAATGCAACTTCTCATCTTTCAATGAATATCATCAGGAGAAAAGTTTCAAGGTGCCATTAGCAATAGCATATTATATAAGCACCATATAGCATTTCCACCCGAGGTTTGTATAATATTTTTTCCACTATTGACACTGAAATATCAGCATGTTTTATTGATTCTGATCTTATAGTATATCAGTAAATTATAAACATAGACTAGAGATGCGTTTGGACACGTAGGTCCAATGGATCGAAATCGGAATATCGAGTTATAATAAATATCGCAAGTATATTTCGAAAATACAGTGTCTTCGAAATAATTTGTAATATACAAACCTCAAGAACATCGCAAATGCTGCCTAGTGCTACCGTCGAACTGATTTATGGAATAAATTGTATCAGTCTTGAAACATAGTTATTCTTTCAGTTGATGCCCATCTCTAATAAACATATGACAGTGACAGCACAGCTGTTTAGGTGTTTTTTACTTGTTTTAACAATTGTTCCATTGCATGAATATAATCCAGTGACAAAAGGAGGGACATCTAAAAATATATCAAAAAAAATAATAGTAGGTTTCACCATTTGAAAAAAATTTTTGCTCACTGCATCATTGTGAGTCACCTTATGCAATGAAAATATTTTCGAAAATGAGTTGAATTGAGACGTTTGGATATAAATGAGTGCATGCTAGACTTTATGGACGCAATGCTCAGTTACTGAAATTGGTTATGTTGGTACGTGTCCTCATTATCTCGATTCTGGAGTATTTAAATGGTATTATGTAAATGTTGCTATGATCATCATTAGATTTTGTGTCCACTTTATCCATTTGTTACCATTTTGGCACAAACTAATGATGGGACTCGTTCGAATACAATGAACTCTCACACAATGGATTTTTTAGTATCCAGTCGATCATTATGGACCTACCAAAGATTGAACAAGTCTTGTGTCTCGTGAGAACTGCTGAGACAAAGAATGTTGTATAATCAGATGATCGAAATATAGAATGTATGAGTGCAAATTCTGAACGTAATATATTTATTGTTTATTGTTGTTTATTGTTTATATTTATAGTTTTTGAAATGTGTTTGGATAGATATATGTTATATGTATGTGATGCATTTCACAGCATACTATCATAAGTAATTCAACGAGAAACGATAATATAATTTGAGTGAAAACGTGGGTAAATTTTCGAAACGGAAAGTAAAGACTTGTTTGTTCATCATGATGTTATGGAGGTTATATGCACTTGTTGAACAATCATTTCCGTCGAAAATTGAAAATTTCGAACGCAATTGCATTCAATTCTAAGTAGACGAGTGAAAAGCAGACGCTTTCAATTATTCTTATACCTACAGTACGTATCCTTCAAATAATTAGATAACTCTCTATTAGTACAGGTAGTGCTATGGTGATTCCAGAATTATTGCATCATATTGAATCGGATTGAAGATTTCAGTTTAGCGTATTGAGATCACAAATAATATATCGACCAAAATCGTCATACATCAATTAGATTTATCGAACGGATCATCAACAAAGTTTTCCCACCTCCACCCGGCAACAACAAGCTACTTAGGTGAGAACATAAATATGGGGAGAAAAGCGATATCTCTTCGAAAGTATTGTGGATACTATGTTCCTCTGAAAGTTTTTTTCTACTATCCCCATACACAAAATTTCTCAATATGAGAATACAGGGCATGTCACGATGAGCTTATACACTACATTTTTATCGAGAACTGTTTCAGTCGAAAGAAATTCATGTAATGAAGATCTTTCCATTTAGAATATTTTCGACAATACAGTGTTGTCTCTTCAAGTAGAAAGCAGTAATACCTTCGATATTTCAACACCCTGTATGTTTTGTCAGAATGCCCATCGAATACTTGATATAGCCTCATACTTATCTCTGAGAGTTCTCGAGATAACAAATATTCTATATTTTTTTGCCAAAAATATGCTGATATTTTTGATCACTGGTTCATTGAAATTTGGTTAGTGATTAGGTGATAACCGAGAGCTAGTCAAATCTGAATTACCCCAATACTAGGTGGTAAAACAATTTATGTAATTCGTTCACTTGAGAAAATGACCGAAATCGGATTTCTAATGCTAATGAAATTTTCTAATTTTATACACAAATCTTGCTCATACATAACTAGACAAGACCAGTCAAGACTTGAGCATTTATTTGTAAATGCCTGATAAAATATCATTTATCCAACTCATGACAGTTATGACTGTCATTATTAATGTCATTTTACATAAGTAAACTCTCAAATAACACACTAGTGTGTTATAATCCATAACTCACTAGTGAGTTATGGATTATAACTCACGTTCATATTTAAAGTAGAATTCTATTTATTTATTACCATTTCAAGCCGAATTCACATTGATATTGAAATTGAAGGAGAATGCTAATGGTTTATTCGAATTTGAAGTTATTGTAAAATTGGTTGGTTCATTGGAACCAGACGCTCCCATATCGGTTACAGCTGCTGATAGTGCTGGAAGACGCCGACACATTGGAACCTTGTATTTTTTCTGCAATTTGTATTTTGTCATGCACCGATTCTTCTAGGTATCCTTCTGCTACCGTCGAGGACTTCCATCCTCCGTGACGCTTCAAAGTAGTCATGTTAGCCCCTGCATTGGCCAAAAGAGTCGCCGAAGACCTTCTCAGGTAGTAACCGGTGTAGAGCGCTGGTTCCTCGAATTTCAAAAACATTGCAATTCTTGAAGGTATCTTCGACAACGTATTTATTCCCACACACTGGCTGGTACACCTCCTATCCTTGTAAAAAACAAAAAAGCGGCTAGAACTAGTTTTCTTTGGTCTCAAAGACATGTATTTTTTACACAAATTGATCGGGTTGACTGGAAATCCTTCTTCAAGTATGGAGAAACTTCTCGATTTCTTGGTTTTAGTGTCTGGCAAAACTATGTGAAAATATTTCCCTCTGTCTTGAATATTTTCTATTTTCAAATTGACTGATTCATCGCATCTACAAGCACCGCTAATCCCCATTATCAAAGCCACTTTCATCAACAAGTACTCGTCATCGGGAGCTTCGTTCAAAAACTTCTCTATTTCAGGACGTTCTAATGTCTTGGACTTCTTTGGTTTGTATCCCTGTGATTTGCTTTTCAAAAAGCTCGTTTGTTTGCCATATTTCGAAATGTCGATTTTTTTATAAAGGTGAATAGTCGAGCGAAGCATCGAGTATTTGATCCACAGCGACGATGGGGCTAATTTTTTTTGCAAATGTAAAAAATAAGCCAATAGAACAATTTTGTCGATACCTTTTATTTTCCGTGAATTCATCCAAGACTCAAACATTTTGAACTCCTTGTCGTAAGCATCTCGGGACTTTTCTGGCAAAATCTGCATCGCTGCTTCTTCCGCTTCCGTAAGGGTATCCTCAGGAACGTAATTTTCATCTATTTCCTCCATTTTCTATACGTTTTTTTCTTCAAAAAAGGTTTCTTCTACTGCAGGGAAAATTGACAAAAGTCAAAATTTATTTAAACATTTGCAACAATGTGTTATGCCCGTGGCAACTAAACAATCAACCTACCTTGACCAAAATGTAAAAAAAGTCACTGTCAAGTCATTCTGACATATACAGGGTATTGAGACGCAACTAGCTTTGATTCGATCACAAAACTTATTAATTATTATCTCATAAAAAAATGATTTCTTCCACTTGTTGGATAAAACATTGTATGCCACTCGTGTATGTTTCCTAAGTCACGTGAGAAAGATTTATACCACGAGGCCGTCAGGCCGAAGGCCATAAATAACTATAAAATTCGGTTTGCAATGAGGACCCGCTTCTTGATATCGTGATTCAATAAACAAAACATTTTCTGAGAAACGAAATAGACATCATATCCACCCTTGTTGTACAAACTACTATTGATACATAATGGCCATGATGGTCTACGTTCTACGTGAATAATCCAGTATACCACACCACTCACAATCGTTCAGAAACTTGCTCAGAGTAAACTCAACTTACTCTGCTCTTGAATAGAGTAAAGATGTACTCTGGCATTTATGACAAGTCAATATGCTGTTAATATGTGAAAGTTATTTTGTGAATATCCTAATATTGATTATCCAGATCTGAGTCAAATAGAAATATTACGTATTCGTACAAGCACAGTATTAACAAATAATAACAAATTATCATTCATAATAGTTGTTTATCCATTGAAGATAGCCTCAAAACAAATAATCTCGTGTCATAACACTCGACATTTATTCAATCAGTTTCATGAACGAGTCTCTGACTAGCCATTGTCGATATATTTCTAATGAGGTGACCAATCTCCACTCTACACACAAGAGTAAGTTAATGAACGCAGCCAAAAAAGTATCTACGGGGCTAGAGACATTCTAGTTGTCGTTTTGGGGGATGAAAGGATTTGTGCAAGAATGCAAGAGAATCCTCTGTTAGGACAGAGAAATAGAGGAAGGCTCATCTGTCCTATACATATGAGGTGAGAAGTTGCCATTAACGTATGTCCTTAAATATATACTTTCTAAGATATAGGGTGTCGACCCTACGTGGAAAAATATGGTTTATATTAATTTCTCTGGAACCCCTGTATATAGGCAAAAATTTTAACTTGATGTACTATCCCAGATTGATTAAGGTTTTTACTTGGAGTTTGCAGTTTTGAATTCAGTCAATTAGTGGCGTAGTTGTATGTGGACATATTTTTCCTCATAGTTTTTCTCAGACACATGAAATGTGGAATTGCTGTGTGACATCAGTTAGGCTTATAGATACTTGACCCAAAAGTAATAACATTCCACATGCCTAACTGTAGAGGTTAAAGAGATATTTGCGAAAACCTAAAGATATATGTCTTGAGTAGGTAACATTACATTTAATCTGTCTTAGAAAAAATATGAAGGAAAATGTGGCGACCGTATAACTCATATATCTAATAATAACTTTATGGATAACACCCATTGTATCCTTCATGCGATCGTGAACCCGAACAATTAAACGTCAGATCGTTCGCAACAGAGATATGAGCATGCGCGAATTTGACACTTGTCGGATGTCACTTCTTTATTTATTTATTTATTTATTTATTTATTCGCTCATCAGACGGGCGCATGCACATATATAAGCTGCGAACTGCTGTTATTTGTTTTGCATGCTTTGATTGCCATGTAGTTATTCATAGTTATATGTAGTTATTATTAGATATATGCCGTAACTACGCCACTGGTCTTTTCTTCCTACAGGGGTTCCGAGGAAATTAATATAATTCATATTTTTTTCCTAAATTCGACAACTTGTATCTCAGATAGGATGCCTTTTAAGACATATTTTGATAGGAACTTTTCACCTCAAAATGATGTGAGTAATCCGTATTCGAAGTTTGTCTCATTCTGAGTCACCCTGTATATACCCTATTCTAGATCCGAATCACGGATCCTGAATCCGAACTCTCTTGTCAAAAAGTATATATAAATATATGCTCTTGTCCACCGACCACGGAACATCAAATCAAAGGTCGTACTTGATTTTCACTCATGACTCGTCGCTTTACTAGAGCGCTCCGCAATACCCGATTCCTTGTCTGCGGCGATTTTGTTCACTCGTTTTGCTTCACTCGCGCAGTTTCTCGTTTTGCTTGTCAGTCGTTTGAGGTGCGTCGAGTGTGATGTTGGAATGCTCATCGCGTACCCGTACAAATTAACACGTGATATTGTTGACTAGCTCATTTTCGTATTTTTATCGTGTCACAGAGTGTTGCCGGCTTGGATTATTATTGTTTCAGGAGAATTTGCCCAATAGGTGAGTTGATATTTGTGGAGAATCAGTGTGGAATCCGAATTGAAATCGATCGAATTGCTGCCTAAAATGAGTTGTTCGATGGCGAGGATTGTAGAATGAGAATATTCTGGCTTATTTCTTATTTTTCCACGTGTTCTTTCTCCTCATCCTTTGATATTTAGAGACCAATTCAGTAATATTGTGCAATTGAGGATATTTTACTATATCTTGTATTCTGGGCAAGGTGGTAATGTCACTTTTATTTCGACAATAACAAAAAGGCTACTACGGCAAGTAGCTTTATCACTTATTTATTTTCATGGTAATTTTGCACTTACCATGCAATGGGTTTTTTTCTTTTTTTTGTACTTACGTATTTCGACCTCGGCAACTCAAATTCCATAATAAAAACATGAGCAAACTTATATTTTTCGAGATATTCCATGAAAAAGTATGAAAATTAACCTTCTTTCTTCGGCTCGTTTTGGCTAGGCATGGAGTTTCTTTTCTCACACAGGATATTATACCTGTCTGGAACATTCGAGAAGTCAAAAAGAAGGGAAAACATCCTCAAATTAGTTGAATCAACATTCTTTAGCATCTTGGAGGCAAGTGGATCCAGCATGTTTCGTATGGACGGCGCTGTCAAATGAGAATCTACGTCAGAAACACTAGTTCTGTGAGTCGAAATATCACAGATGCACATTTGACAGCGCCGTCCCTTCCCAAAACAGGCTGAAACAAGAAGGTTAATTTTCATACTTTTTCCTGGAATATCTCGAAAAAGATATGCGCACATTTTTTTTTTGTGAAATTCGGGTTCCTGAGATCGAAATACGTAAGTACCAAAAAAAAAATCGAAAAAACAACCATTGCATGATAAGTGCAAAATTACCAATAATTCAAATTGGCCTCAATTCACTCAGAGCTGCAAAAGAGTTATTTCGAATTGTCAGCACAAATCAATGATTTTTGTGTGTGAAACACAATGTGTTTTATATAGGGACACCACGAGCAAACCCTGTATTCTTCACATCATTGGAAAGCGGGCGCAGAGGGCTATTCAAAAATACCTACTGTATACCTATTTCATATGCAGAATGACTCAACAAGAATCTAGACAAGAATGTTCAAACCGGTTCAAACTAGAAAAATTGAGGAATCAAACTCATGAAAAGAACACAATATTTTAGATTTGAAATGAATGAATACTTAGAGCGTCAAATAAAAAGGGGCATGAAAATGTTTGAAAGAATTGATTCATGTTGAGAATAATCTCAGGTTCAATTTTAGGATACATGTTCACTTAAAGTGCTGCCTTGAAATCTTCATACTCGGAATTTCGATACACCCTGTCTCACTCGATTTATGTCGAGATTTATTGACCATCATTTTTAAGAAGTTGTCTTTATGCGTATCTTTGATAGGAATAGTTCGATTTCTCGAAGTTCAAATATACACCACCCTTTATATATACATCAAATATACATCACCGTGATATAAGGCCACATTCAGTAGATAAGGCAATCAAAAAGATTTCATATGTTTGGGAAAAGAAAAGGCCTGATACAATTGTCCGGGGTAGTTATTTTATACTAGAAGAATTGCATTCTTTGTTATTTTTATTACTGTGACTCGTGTGAAGTGTCCTCCTTACACAAAATTGCCATTGGACGAGTTTCTTTATAAGGTGGCCTATGGTAATGTGTTGATGAATGTGAAAAATATGTACTCGAAAAATTAGGTGCTCAGACATAATGACTACTTATACCCGTACAGATACTTATAACCTGGCCCTGAGAAAAATATAGACGAGAATATAGATGACTCCGTATAACCTGTTCGATCTGAGTTCGCTTTTTCTTCCAATAAGTATACTTATGATACGAGGTGACTGATTGATTGATACCATTTATTCTCGCATTTATTGGAAGTATTCGAAAAAAAACATAACGAATATTCAATGCATGATATCCTCTGGAACAGCATTATTCCGTAGAGCAGCATATCATACATCGTAACTCGTAATCCAAGTTACGATGTTTCCTCGAATGTTTCTACAGAAATGCTCGAAATATTCTAATAGAACATTCTTGATTCAACAGTCACTTGTGTGTAGTTCCAATAGCTCTGGTTTATTCGAGGGTTTAAATATAGTTGCATGCACAAGTTTATCGGTCTTTTAGTAGAAATTTAATTATTTAGAAAGTGAATCTATCAATAGCCAAGTTTTTCTGCTTTGGTTTTTGTAATATCTGTATATGTAGTACAAACTCTCTAATATAGATTGAAACCACAGTTTCGAGTGATTTCACTCAAATTAACGATATATCTATTGGAAATTGAGTTATTTACTCAATACCGAGTTAATTTCCTCATTTCGAGATTTGTCAGAAGGCAATAATAAACGATTTTTTCATTGAACGACAACTTTCTTATCGTTAGTAGATTTATTCAGACTTTCGTTTTCATTCATTATCGCTCCACTTCAGTGTTCCTGAAGAATATTTCGAGGATTATTCTTTTCTCTTCAAACGTTTGCCAGCTTATTCAATTTGATTGTACAATGGAATTTGAACGATACCCAATTTAACTGTAAAATGTACAATATCTGTGTCGTTGACTCAAAACAAAACACCTTCAGCGTAATTTTGGGATACGCTCACTAGGCATTTTAATCGTGTTAATTAACGTGTTTGTTATGTCTCATTTATTTAAAAACAAAAAGCAAAAGAAACTCTGTGTCATTATTTAACGAGCCTGGATTCATGGGACGTGATTCCATGCGTACTTTAATTATTATTATTATTATTGACATTTTTCTTTGTCGAAAATGAAAGTACCTTGCATGACATCCAGCTCTAACTTTGTGTACGTAATGATTGGATTAAACGCCATTGTCTTTTGATTTGACACGTCCTTGCTATGTGGTATATAATTATATTTATATTTTGATATAGATATCACCTTATTTCCCATTGTTGCAAATAAGTACTTCTTGTTACAAGTAAGCTTGTAACCAGATTGCTCGCGTGATAGTTAAAGGGAACCCTACAGAATAGTTACAGTCTGCAAGTTCGTTTCTCTCTATGACAACATGCAATGTAGTTATTAGATTATCAGATGTTCTTGTTCTGAGGAATGGAGATATCTATTAAAAGGGAGAAATCGTTCATCTTTCTACGATGTGATGATGATATTTTGAAACAAAACTAGTCAAAACTGACGCGACCTGCAATTTCGCTAGTTTAGAGATTATAGTATATTCTATATACAGAGTGGCCCAATAAATACGAAACAATGTATGCATTTTACTGAGAGATCAAGGAACTGACATTAAAATAAATGATTCTTTATGTAATGTTGGATAGGACAGGATTTAAAAAAAAACACACACAAGGCACTTCTTAGATGAACATAGTTCTAACTACAAAATGAGAAATAGTGATGAAAGGAAAAAAGCATTACTTTCCATCACCAACCTATTATTTTCATGAACGTGTTTTCTCGAGAACTACTGCATTGAATTCCTAAAACGAGGGAGCGTTGGTAAGAGATTTCGATTACCTTCAAAATGATGTATCACTTGACCCCTCTTCCCATTTGAGATTCATGGGTTGGAGCTCACCCGTCCGAGAGGTTTGAAGTGAAAAAGTTGAAAACATGCGCAAAATATCTAAATAAAAATCGACCGGTTCGAGCGTTTTTTTTTCGGCCATATTCTAAACTGTGATTTTGCATAACGCAATGAATGTTAACCATATGACCATATAACCAGTGCTTCTCCCCCCCTCTTATCTTTGGAACGATTATACATAAACAAATAAAATTTGGAAACTGAATATTGAAGGTTGTAAACTCCCCTACTTCTTGTGATGATAGATGACGAAATCGTCAAAGATGACGTCACAAGGCTATTGTGGAAATGGAACCGTACGGCAAGCGACACCTCTTTCAAAAACTCGCTTTCAAAAAAAGCATAGCTGTGATGAATTAAATTAGTTAATACTGGAATTCAAAATTGAAGCTCCGCTGCTTCTTCTTTTTTTATCTGTTGACAACAGCTATAATGTTCGAGGAACATCGTGTTAGCCGGCGGTGGAATTTTGGGAGAGAAGGAAGGTGTTGGAATTTTTGTTGAAAGTTTGGAGGTTTTAAGCATCAGGAAAAACTTCGCTAGGCAAAGAATTCCTCAACTTTTCCGTCCTATTGATGAATGATGCTTGGTATAGCGATGTTCGACAGGTCTCGAGCCTGACAGTGTAAGAGAGAGGGGACTTTTGAGAAGCATATATATATATAGATAACAACGACATGGAAACGAAAGCCACAAAAACAAATGACTGGTTCGGAGCTCATACAGTGTGGAACAGACAACAAATAAATGAAGGTGTGTATTGAAAAACTATTGGACAAGTCGATTTGTAATTTTGAAAACGCATTTTTTTAATTTATATATATTAAAAAATATATATTTAAAATATATATATTTAAAAAAATAAAATATATAGAGTGTGTCATGTGACAGTGGCCAATGCCAACTTCGTTATTTGAAATGGAACACCCTGTATTACATTCCATTTTTAAAATCTCACTGAAGAACTGATTTCATCGATTGACCACACTTGGGGTCTAGCGGAAATGATTACAGAGGTGTAGGGTGTGAAAAATCCTCGGAAAAATCGAGATTTTTCAACTCCAGGATTTTTTTGTGTCGAAACTATTCATTATGTCTCTATCTCAATTTTCGATATACTATCTACTGACATTTCTTCGGGACAGATACAGGATGATCAATCTTCTGAATCCTGCACCACCCTATATTTGTTTCAATCAAATGACAGTAGGTAGTAAATCAAAAGTTAAGACAGGGACATGTGAGCCGTGTCCAAGCGTTTTTTCCAACACACCCTATTTGTTGTCGATTTTATTCCATTTGGCTGTTCCACACTGTATATGCGCATGTACCGGTCTAAAATGACAAGCGACATCCGCCAAGCGTCAAATCCGCGCATGCGCGTATCTCTGTTGCGATCGCGGTGACGTTCATTTGTTTCGGCTTCCCTATCGCATGAAGACATCAATCGTTTTTAGTTTTCATTAGATATATTATTTTTACTTATTGTTGCATTATAATTATGTATGTATGTATATTATTATGTATTGTATTATATATTATTTATTTTTATCAATCATTGATTTTGTATCATTGTGTTGTATTTCTGTTAAATAAACTATATATAAATGTATCTATGTATGTATGACGAGATGTATGATGTTGAGCAGTGCTGCCGATGTGAACTGAAATATATTTTTCTCTGTGGACTCGGGAATGTTTCGGTTTTTCTTGTTTGCTTTTGGCTTTCTGGGACAGAATGATGAAATTCTGGGATTTTCTTGGAAATCCCGGACGTCTGGCAACCCTAACCTCATATAGTCTTCCCATGAGAGAGCGGTCTCCGTCTCGCACCTCTGGCCTGATTAGTTGAAATATGGACTCTAGGGGAGCAGATGCCATTATTTTTATTTAATATTCGATAAACGCTTCGAGCTCGTGCTAAGGTATCACACATTTTTCAGTAAAGGCCAGTATCGATATCGATAACCATTTCTCGAGGTTACTAATTCTCGGCTAATAAAATCTTAATTGGGCTCAATAGAAACCAGATTGCTGTTGATTAATAACCCATTGAACCGAGCATTGCATAAAACACATAGCTGGCTAGAGGGAGCTAATAATTTATTTAGAACGAGATAAGTGTAATACGTTCTCGAATAAGTTAATACCTACGTCGGTTAATACCGTGGCCTACTGCTGGGAGAGTTATTATTTCACTTTGTCGCGCAGTGTTTTTTCTTGTTTTTTTCCTTTGTGTTCGCATGATGTGCTCGTAAAGCTGTTACGAATAGTGAAACTAACAATCGCCCTTGACAAAAAGATTGATAATTTTATGTCTACACGAGTTTTTTATCAGTTTATTATTTTTAAATGGAAAAGGATTGTTTTATATGTAGCCTTGAACTTTCTTCGTTTGAAGGTGTAATTTGTACTAAAACGACGAGGATTATGAATAGGTGGGTAGGTATTTCACTTCAATTCACGTGAAGATCTTTGTTGCAAGTATTAATTCAACATGAAACATTACTAAGAGGCTCCAATTCTTCTTTTCCTTTTCGCATATGAAATCAATTGTGTTTTTCGCGATGTTCGCCGTAATATGTTCCAAAACATAATAAGTACATCAATTTTCAAACGTAGTTTTGTATACTCAACCTCCTCATCTCGCTACTCATATTTCGAAGCTAAGAAAATGGTGTCACCTGTAATAATACTCATTAATTATCATGACCATTCAATCATCGAACTTCATTTGAGGAAAGGAATGTCATGCTCTGTAGAATTGAATCATTTCCGTTGATAAGCATAAATTAGATTGAATATTGATGTTAATGATTCATTACTAAATTATTATCGGACTAGATTATCTACTGCACAGTAAAATAATTGAGTCATTTAATATTTCACTCCACATTATTAGGATTAGTGGTAGTGAGTCATGATGAGTAGTAGTAGTAGTAGTAATGTGGGGCGGCTTCCAACCAAGTAGGCCCCAATGGATTTTTTTTCAACCTCTATGCTACGCTTCTTTTTCCTGAATTCTTCCGAACCTCCGTGATCTGAGATCGAACTATAAAATATCACAGCGATTATGAAAGTTCAAAATGCGAGCATTGTCTGTGTTTTATTAATTTATGATGGTAGGTACCTCTGATGAGATAACGACCATAACCTGTAGTTGAGTTGAGAAAGAACTCAAGGGTGAGGGACTAACAGGCAGAGTTCTACAATCGAAATTTGGTTCACTGAAAATATAGAGACAAATGTTCCGTACAATCAATCATCCATCACCAGCCAATATACCAAAGGAATATGCATTTATGAAATATTATTACTTGCGCACCTCGTTGCGGACCTTAGACTTCAATTGTCAAATGTTGGCACTTCAAAATTTCAGCTTCTGTTCTCCATATTATATTTCCGAGGAGATTTCATATTGTTCCAGGAAAGAATTGTAGGGTAGATCGAATAACACTATATCAACGTCAAGGCCAACTCATTAGCTCCATGAGACTAAATAGTCGTTCCTATGTAAACCATCAATCACATAATGATAGTGATGGAATTTACTGTAAATATCGATTGAAGGCACCCGTCAATTACCCACAGTTAGGTATGAAGATATGAGAGATACTCAGTTGATATAATCGAAGATATAATATATCCAACCAAATCTTTGTTACTCGATCACTACTAGGCTTGTCGAAATAGAAATCTCTTCGACCTTGTATGAATCTTCAACTCGATTTCCAATATTCTATTTCTCAGAAACCATGCATATTTTTTGTTTAAGAAAAATACCACACTTTAATTTTTCAGGAGCATTTCAATTTGTGGCGGCATCGATAGTGCGTTGGACTCACTCAACCCAATATAATGAATATGGATGATGAAATGATGAAAATTTTCCAATTCTTGAACCCAACACCCCACTTGAAGTTTGAAACCTTTGAAACTCATACCCTCAGAACTGAGGAATTCTTGGCTTGTCTAAATAATTCATAGAACATGTGCAGCTTTAAGTAAGTGGTTAATACTTCACTTGACCTCTGCTCTTATAAGCTTCATAGTGGTCCTAATATTTCCAACAGTCGAGCTCTTTATTGATGTCTGGGACGAGCATACAAAAAATTGTTGACTGCGACCGAAGCATTCAGTCGTAATTCTCTCAGGACATGTTATTGCCCAGCAAAAATAATTGATAATGAAAACTTTGAATGCGCTTGCTTCACAATAAATCACAAATGGCTTATGCGTTGCCAATCGTAACCAATTTATAGATCTCATTTAGTTGTTGATTGCAGGTGGTATTTTATGAATTGAGCAATGCACATTAAATTAATATACGTCTAAGTGCCGTTACACAACGCTGATGGTCATTGATTAAAAGAAAAAACTAGCCATCAGCCGATAATGGTAGCTTTCTCAATATGAATATAAAAAATTGTGAAAATTGTTTATCGCTATTGACACAGCGTGGGAAACCAACATATCAAAAGTCGAAAACTGTACGTAATTAGGAAGACCGGGACCCACAGCTCATGGTGGAAGCCGAATCACTTCTGGACCCAGCTAATTCGATGTAGTTGTGTGACGCCACAAATGTACGTTGAATAAAATCAGCTGTCAATTCCTCTAGAATTTTAGTTGATGGCATTGGCTGATATATGTGAAAGAATACCATTATGAGAACAGAATGACAAATCATTGGATATTTATTTGATCTTACCTTTTTTTCGAAACATAACGAAACTACGTAGCTTACCCTACGGCTAACCCTTCGAAATAATTTGCGTTTAACACATATTTCTATCTATTATAATCCCTTTCAAATGTCTGTCTGGGTCTGTAATCAAATCTTGCAAGTTGAATTCGACCCACTACTAATCGATAATCAATACCGATGAAGATACTGATGTATTATGAATATTTTGTTAGAAAAAAAAAATGAAATAGCTCAAATATGGCGAATGAGTTTTGTGATTATGTATCTAGGGGTTCTCGATGTCAGAGCTATGATTTTTTTGTCAAAATTCAGAAATTCAACATTGTGGCTCCAAAATGGCGGATGAGTTTGGTGATTATGGTCCGTTTCTATTCAAAATTGGTATATTGGGGTTTTCGGGGTAGTATTTATATTTTTTTGTGATAATTCAGAAATTCAACATGGCGGCTCCAAAATGGCAGATGATTTTCGTGATTGTCAAAATTAAAAATTCAATATTCTTCGAATTGATTTCGTGATTATAGTCCGATTCTATTCAATAGTTCCTATGCGGAGGTATTTGGGGTCGGAGGTTTTTTCAGTTTTACCCGAGAGTCGTCTAGTTTCATTCCTCTTGACAAGTACTCTGGATCTAGGTCGGGTTCTAGGGTCTGATGACTTAGTTGCTCTGCTATTATATAAAATATATACACAAAAAGAAACCAAAAACAAGCTTTCATCATACAAATTATTGAAAAAAAAACATTTTTGGGGATATAAAATACATCTTGCAACAAATTGAGCATAGAGCTATGCAGAAATAGTTTCAAAAAGTCCAGAGAAACAAAACTGTGAAACTGTGAGGTTTCACAGGCTTTACGAGTAATTTTTAACAAGATGTTTGACGAAAAAGAACATCATGATCATCGTAATTACATCCCATTAGTTACCAAAAAATCGATAGTGCTATAATTTTGTGTATTTTCTGGGACCGGACAGCAGAACGATTTGAGATACCAAAACGTAGATGCCTACCTCGCAAACACATGTGTGTGAACATCTGAAATAATTCATGGATCACACCTATTAAAGGTTCGGCTTTCTTCTAGCACATTGTTAGATTGTTACCTAATATTCGGTTAGTTAGGCAGTTAGGTAAGTCAGTCAACATCAACAATGATCAAAATCAATCATACAATATCGTCTGCACCCAGTGAAAGCTGAAATCTGAAGGCGGGTATACCTATAAAATGAAATTGCACAATAATATCAACATCGTTAATCGTGTGTTTAGGTATCAACAGTGTCGATCAAAGCATTCCCAAAAATCGAGCTGGTATGTGAAAATGAATAAATCGTTGCGATATAATTATCTGTCTTATATTTTGAGACAATATAGAGGCGTGACTCTGATTATTATATTTACTGTAGCGTTCACTTCGCGAATTGATAGCACTAATGAAATCAATCGACACGTCATCATTTTCCCACATTTGTTCGTTGCACATACTACATATAGGATTGCTCTCGGGGTTGCCATATTTCTCTAGAATCCTTTGGGGTGAATGGAAAAAATACGAAACAATACGTAGCTTCAAGAACGAGAAATAAATATTATTTTTCAATAATATCAGAAAATATTCACATGAATGCACAGATCTATGCATAAGAATACAAAATACAGAATTTTCCTTAACATACAAACAACATATATATATATATATACATATATACATATATACATATATACATATATACATATATACATACATAACAACAAAGTTAATCTGGCACAATTTTTGACGGCAGACGATTTCTGTCGTCAGTCCGCTTTGTCGAAATTATTCAAGAAAACATACTCTTTCAACTGTAGTATTGTTGTTCAGAATAGCAAACAAATAAAAGATTTTTTCCAACATTTTACTTTTTTCTGAATTTTTGGTTTTATTAAAAAAGTCTCGAAAAAAAGTAAATCCATTTTTCTTCCACAGACATTTTCGATGTCTACTCTTCAGATACACGTTTAGGCACTGAAAAGTTTAGTGTCGACCAAAATCTCCACCCCATTATCAAGAAGATATATCACATTATCGATGAAAAATATATATATATAACATATACATCTCTCCCAATTTTTTTCTCTCGTCATCTTAAATGGATTGGATTCATCATTTTGAATTCATGAACCACTGTTCATTCACCGATAATTCTCATTATATGAGAGTTGTCAGGCTACCTCTACAAGTCTCTACAGGTCTGAAGCAATGTTGCCAACTAATTGGATTTGACATTAGAACTGATTTGAGGACTCTTTGTGACTAATGATTCCCAGATTGATTTGTATCAGTGGTTGCATGAAGATTCACTAGCACCCTAGAAGTTCAAACGCAGTGATATTATCAATTTTTATTTCTAGTAATGAGAAGAGAAAGTTATAAAAAATCTAGAGATATGAGCAATTTATTTGTTGAACGCTAAACTAAAAAACGAAATGTGTTCGATATTCGGTCAATGAGAAATGACAAAATACTGAATATTCAATAGTGGGCAGGCATAAGAGATATGGTTCTATAGATGCGTCTTGGAGGTAATTACCCCATTTAACCCACTGGATCCTCCAATGTGTTGTGACTCTTAAAAATATGAGCTGGCAACACTACTCTAAAGTGGTCCGCTTTATCGTATTCGTCGACGAAATTCTCAGAAGACGGGTCAATCACGTAGACCGATTTTCGGAGAAATTCTAGCACAGGTAATTCGAGATATCCAGACGAATTATACCGAAATTCTTCAGGAAGAATAATTAAATTTACAGAGACGAATAGGCATTAGCTAGTCAGAAATAGAGAGTGCCATTCCAACAGATCAGAGTCCACGCTCGATGGTGTTTCTGAAAATAAAGAAATTATCTTCTGGCAACACGAAAGGAAATCCTATATTGTTCGAGGAACATCGTGGTATTGGAATTTTTCGTAAGCATCAGGAAAGCATTCACTAGGCAAATAAATCCATAACTTTGCCGTTCTATTGTTGAATAATGCTTGGTAATGAGAAGTTCGGCATGTTTCGAGTCTGACAATGTATGGATAACCAGCCTGATGTCGTCTAGTTTGTCTACCTTGAATTGCAAGTGGTGGCGTGATAGACGAGATTTTCGTTGAGCACCGACCGTCGAAATATCTATAAAAGGTGAGATGCGATCTTCTAGAGAGTTCAATGAATTCGTGAATATAGTCACACCGACTAGGCGAATAGCTCTCTTTTGCATAGAGTCTGAAAGGTTCGTGTAAAAGTAAAAGCGTGATAATTGATAGTGCGTCACCTACTACATCATCTCATCAACCTTCCATTTAATATGAATATATTTCAATATATTTACTTTCATCAAACGTTCCCATATGATATTTTGTGAAGATGAGATGGTATCAAAATGACAAAAAACAGAAATAGTTGAGTTTATTTTTACAATGCTTCTAACAACAGTATGACACGCAACTAACGGTTAACAATTGTCTCTTCGTTATAGTCAAGCTTCCGAAAACGTTCAGTTTCTTTTTCAGTACTAGCTGAAATTCGTGAGATAACAATTCGTAAAACATATACTATAGGTTACAATACAAAAACCTCGACTAAAGCGATTTGGTTGCATGACAGGATAGTAAAAAAGAAGGATTTATGCCATATTGCTGTTTCAATTATTTCAGATTGATTATCTCATGTCTTCATCCTGGGAGACTCATACCAGGGATGATATTGGACAATTTCATGAAATCTATTCTGAATTTCAAGAATTAAATTTCTAGCACAACTAATATCGCCACAAGACACTTAAACCACTAGAAAGTTGAATGATAAATGTGATATTGCTGTTCTTTTCATTGTACCGTCTTACATTGTAAATGTCCTGGGTAATTATTCCAAACATTCCATTATTATTATTTATGTTAGCAGGTATTTAGTATCTTCTCTTGGATCTCTATAGACGTATAATGCAAGCGGCACAACAGATTAGAGGCACCATCAGAGAACCAAAATGAAAACCGAGTTCCAAACTCGTAGTTAATGAGAGTTTCAGTAAGACTTATTTGAATAAAGAGTGACGTAGTAATAGGTGTTGTGTTAAAATAAGCCCTTGGAGTAGTCAGTAAAAGTGCTCTATAATGGATATAGCAATGAATAAAAAATCTATTCATAAAATTCCATATACATTATACGACAACCTAGTAAAGAGATTCATCAACACAATTGGAATTCCTGGTAGGTATCAATGAGATTACATTTAATCGCATGCTTTTTCACCTTATATACAGTCCGAAATTTTGAAAGATTTATTAGATTTGATGTTCATCATAGTCCAGTAGTACCAATACGTCTTCCGATGATATCTGCGAATTGTGAAACTTCTTTTCAATCTCATCGACTTTAGCCATTTCTAAAGTAGGTGCATATATTATATATACTCATGAGCCTCGATAATCCTTCAAAGACCTTCCGCAAACGTATTCATAAATAATATTTGACATGATTTGATGGATGAGAAAGTATTACCTGTCTGTCAGAGACTCGGCAAGAGATATTTTCAGACATTTCTTTTTTCTTGCTACAATAAATTGGAAATCAAATATATAATCATTGAAAATTTTGATTCAACTTTCAACATCAAGAGTAAACGGCACCCCACTTCCTAGTTCACGAAACAAATGTATCTCGTGTCTTGGTATATATCGAGGTATATAACCGACCATTAGATTCTCATAATAAGAATACTTTGTAGGGCTGAAAGATGATGGTAATTTCATTAATCTCATGGTGTTAAGACTAGAATTGATGATTAATTTATATGCCTCGTATATCGAGAAAAATTATATATTGCAAACAAAAATATAATTCACATCAATTTTAACAAATTCACCAACTATCTAAAACACTGTCAACACCTTCCTTCATCTATACACCTTCGATCTTCACCATTTTGCCACTGTCACCTACAAAAGAAAATTATCAAATTTATATTGCATGGAGAAAAAATCTTAAAATATAAAAATTTTAATTCTGATATAAAATTTGAGAGGAAAAAATAAATTTTGTTATCATTTGTGTTAGATTCTTTGTGGATCAAATACAGGTGTATTGTTATAGAATATATTATAATTTTCTTTGGGGGACATTTTGTACGTGTTCGCCAAACTTCAACTCTCTATCTATAACCAAACCCAGGTATTTCATTTCATCTACATATTCGATATCAACGTTTTGCAATTGAATAAATAAATTCAATTCCTCATCGATATTGTTATTGACTAGCGAAATTTTTCTTGATGCAGGAGATGATTCGAGTGGAAGTTATCGTATTTTGTTTTCCGCTTACGAAACTGTAAATAATCATTTAGCCATTTCAATACAACTCCAGAAAATCCATACTTTGCAAATTTCACCAAAATTTTATCAATTTTATATTTCATCAATTTAACCCAACCTCTATCAACTGTTGCAAAGGTACGTTTTGAATCAATTTCTCAAGTCATTCTTCCAGTCAGTTATGGCACAATCAAAGCTGACTCATAGGAGTGTTGTTTCCAAATCTGCCTTTAGCAACGATTTCAGCTTGCTGCCTTAAAATCTTAATGCTGTCTTCTAGCAGGAAAAAAGAATAGGAAAGAAAGGATCTACTGCAATGTAATAATTTTCCCACAATTTTAGAAATACATGGAAACTCTCCAGATATTTCTACCGATTTCATATTTCATGGTTCATGGGATTCAAGGGATTCCGATCTCTGTACCTATACGCGGATTCTGCCCTGACTTTTCCGTATCGCGCACTTTGGGATTGAAAATTAATTATTGAATATTATGATTAATATTATTGATAATATTTAACGTTCAAGTAGGTTAGCCTTTGATACGTTGAAATCACCTCCAAAATGTGGAAAATCGTTCGTTATGCGTAGGTACAGTGAAAAAATACATTTCGTTTATAAAAATATTGATTCATTGATTCATTGAACGCAAGAAACAGAAAAGAATCAACGCAAAAATTCTGAAACAATATTAGTACGTGTATTTACATAAATATAAATAATATGAACTTTGAAATATTTAACAAAATATATAAATAATTTTGCGGTTTTTTGTTCTGTGAACGAAATTGGTAGAAATCTCACCAAATTTGATCGAAATGAAATTCCATTAGAGGTTCAGCTTTCACTCTCAACTCTATCTCCAACTCTTTTGTAACGGCTAACCATACAAAGTATACAGAATGAAACTTTGGCCTAACCCAGCTCTTCGGCAATATATTAGGTATGGAGGTGAGTATTCTTCTATTATATGCGAGATTATATGATATTTCAGAAGGCTGTGTATTTTCCCGAATATAGTTTTTTTCAAAGAGATGGAGAAACGGAACGAATGATTTGTTATTTCTTCATTTTTTAATGTCCCGACATTATTATCCAAGTCAACTGGAGTCGAATACCCAACTCGATTCCTCTAATAATGTCAGCGTCTACTTTCCAACAAATCATCACTTTTGTGTACTCTCTTCAGGTGTTTGTGGACATGAGGAAAGGTTTCTAACCCAAGAAACGGTCATTGCCTGTATGCTTTTCGTTAGTGTTAGTTCTCGGTATTCGCCTTTACGACTGTTTGAATAAACATACACTTTTAATGCCGACAGGGTTCTAATCTCATTTCTAACGGTAACACGTAGTATACAGCGTATACATACAAATTCAATCGACTGGTAGAATTACCGAGGAGAGTTCGTGCTCAGGAACCTTGTAGGAACCATACCTTGTTTCTTATCAGTTAGATGATAGTGCATGCGCATATTAACGAGCATATAATAATATGACAGAGAACTTTCATCAAAAATCATTCCTTGAAAACATAGCTCACTTGCTATTAGAAAAAAAACATTTCTTCTTCTGACTTTTTTGAAGAACGTAGTATAAGTTACTGAAAAGTGCTATCTGGACTCTTGTAAAACTTCAACTAATGATTCCTACAAGACAATAATTATTGAAACAACCGCTTTGATTCTTCGATACAGATATATCTCGAGTAATATTCATAAAAATAACTATTTCATATTCTCAAACACATGAGACATGCGATAAGGGAACTATCCAATTAGTACTAGTATGTACCTATACATAGTAATCTGTAATCATTCTGATGCTGCGCCAAGAAGAAGGTGTGTTGGGATGAAGGTCGCAAATCAATGAATAATGTAAAGAGTATTGAACAGCCAATTTTATTACCGATCTACAATTGAATTGTACGGAAGCGTGGAAGAGCCAAAATTATTTTATTTTTATTTTTCGCTTAAATATTGTCCTTTCTACGCTTCCGTAGATTTGTATATCCAGGATGCTTGCATATATAAAACAAAATTCAAGGCAACAGAAATCGATAGACAACATAACTTGCTAGTTCCATTGAAACATAATCTGGAATATAATATTTCACGAAATATTTCACCAATACTTGAGACTAGTCTTGAAAAAAATAGCACTTGCAGTGAAAATTTATATTCATGTGGTTTATATTTTGGTCGAATATATTCAATATGTCTTCAATTTCAAGAAGATTCAAAATCGAGGAACCGTGAACCTCATGATTGCAGTCAATAGGTACTTTTATCGGAATATTTTAATTATTGTCCTCTGTTTTTCTGTTTTCTCATCACAGGTAACCAAACCACAAGTAGATTTTCAAAAAGTCCTATAGATGAAATGAAGTCAGTAAATTTCGGCGACAGTGCTCAAGAAGAATAAGCATATACAACACTTGAATGGCGGTGCAAGTTGCAATTTGTTGTAGAAGTCGAAGACCGACTAGACCGAAGTTATCGAGAAAATCATAGCGTTGGAGAATGAAAGTTGTAACAACTAGAAAGTTATACAGAGTGGATTGAATTATTCACCTCTTAATTTGAGAAGTTGATTGAAATGGTTATTTCGCTGGTTGGTTTAGTTGAAAATAATCCTTCCATCCTCGTGTCATTTTCTAAGATACTTCCTACACAAACGCGTGTATGGAACTACGAATTAATTGAATGTTGATTGCTTCCTTGAGTGACACTATTCCACATGAATCGTTCATGCCAACGATGTTTACATTCATAAATCAAAACGAAAGTTTACCGCCCAACTAACAGACTCTGAATAATATGGGCATGTTCAGCTGTTCAACTTTCTTTTCAACTGCATCGAGTCGAATCTCGATGCCTAACCCAACTTATAGAATACTCATACGAATGGAGCTTTTGTGAGAACCGACAGTCTGTCTGGAGAGTCTCGGTCTTGTCACCATTCAATATTTATGTAATTTCTCTTCGAGCACATGTTGTGTTTCAAACGATAAAATACCAGAAACTTGATCGGAACAGATGTGGCGTTATTTGCCCTTTGTCATTGTTGGTCAGTTCATGCAACTACATTAACAAAAATACGAAATGCCTTCCATCTTGAAAAAACAAATACGAAAAAATGGAATTTGAATGGAAAAAATTGTTTAGTTTCATGCTCATATTTTGTCCAATTTGCACAAATTTGTCCGACCTTCATCTTATGCCTTCATATTCTTTATAGTCATTGGTAATAATTTCAAACTTTCTACCATTCAGAGAGCACTTTTCCATATGATTCTGATACGAAATCGAATCATTTTTTCAATTTAAATTTGTTGAAACTATTCAAGTACGATGAGTTTTTGTAGGTAATTTTTTGACTCTGAAAATACATGTCCTCGGATGTATCTCACTTCGTTTTTGATGAACTGTTTTGTAAACAGGGTAAGTCCAATAGTGTGGTGAACTGAGATAACGCTGTTTGAGATAGATGACCAAAAATTTCAAAGATGGTCTAGACTCAAGAGCAGCAAATTTTAATAGTTCTGAGATATACAGGATGAATCAAAAACGCGTGGCGCATCAAAAATACACTTTTTCTCATGGAACTCCCTGTATTTTATAACATTTTCAGATTATCTCTGGAAAGCTGAATCCTCGGCTGAATTCATCGATCTATCACATTTGGGGTCTATCGGGATAGATCGATAAAAATTAGCTTTGCAGGGAGAATCTAGAAGTGTCATGAGAAGAAGTCTCATGTCCATGAGAAGAAGTATAACTCTGATACGCCACGCGTTTTTGAGTCATTCTGTATAACGCAAAATGTGCTGCTCATTAACCTAGACCACCTGTGAAATTTTTGTTCATCTATGTCAAACAGCGATGTCATCTCACTTTCCCACACTATTGGTCCTCCCTGTATCTCTGTATCCTGTATCCCTGGATGAGAGAGATGATCCCTAGAAAAGTGAACGTCGAAACTTGATTCATCCACTTCGGTCATTGAATTGTCACTGTGAATAATTTCAATAACTGAAGTGACTAGTGCACCGACAGTTCGGTGATTTAACCTGCCGGCTAGAGATCTAATTGTTCGGTGATTTAACATGCGGGCTGCTATGAACATTGCAGTAGTACACCGAATGTTTATTTTAGGGTTATAATCGTGAAGAAGAGATTAATACAAAAGGCAACTTCCTCATCATCTTACCCTAAAATGATATTTTATTGTTATACACAGTTCTTGGATGATCATGTTCTTATGAATGAAAGAACCTCGGAAAGAACCTTGGCAAAATGCAATAACGCAAAATGGAATTGAAAAATTATTCATATTGACTTTTAATAGCTACTCATGAACAACATCTTCAAAGCATAAATAAGCTTGTTGAAATTTATGAATTTCTAAGCGGGTACACATAATATACGAGGTATATCAACAATATTGTGAAACAATCTTGGTAGAAAAATAGAAAATAGTTTCATAAACTTTTTTGATAACGATGGGTACCTACATGGGTGTACAAATTTCATTCCTGTGTGCTAAATCACCGGTCGGTGCACTAGTTACTCTACAAACTCTGCCATTTGCAATCTGTATCTCTTATAATGATTCATTATGAGAATTTCTTTTTATTTTGAAGGAACGATGACTTCCTCAATGACTCCTGTCGAGTTCATAGAAAGAATGTAACTAAAACAGTCGAAGTCTTCATGTTGAGATTGAAGAGGTGTTTTGTGGAAAGTTTAAAGGGAAACAAGATACTTGGTGCCACCTTTACCTGTTGCCGGTTTCGTTGGCTTCCGATGTCCTATGGCCCGTTGTTTTTCCTGAAACTCTTCCGCCACAAGCCTCAATAGTATTGTATGACAACTCACAGGGCGATACTTCGACTTTGATCCACTTTTGCGGGTTTTGTAAGGAGTTTTATAATCTGTGTACCGAGGCTTCACCAAGTGGGTTTGAAACGTGATATGAAATATTATTGGGTTTTAACTTAATAAAACTACGAACTAGTTGCTCGACGTGTACGGAACACTTCATATCAGAGAGAAGTATCGAATCAAAAATCCACCGCACAGCAAACTCAGACTATTCAGGAATAGAAATGAAATGGCCAAAGACACAAAAACCAAGGTTTATCCCACCGTTTTACAGGCTTCAAGGCTTCATTACGAGAAATTGTTCGATGTTTATTATGACTGTCAAAATCTGAAATATTCAAGATTACACATGCGGATGGTAACCAAAAAATCGATAGAGTGTAATTTTTCCCATTGGTGTATTTCTACAACAATACCCCGATATATATATATATATACGATATAAATCGAGATCCACGTTGATGAACGGTCCTTTTGCCGTTATCGTAGTGCGCCGTGACTAGCTCACGTTCGATCCGAGTGCCCTCGAAAGTAAAACAGCTGATATCGCCAAGCTCGATTAGCTGGAGGTCGTTCCTTTATTTCTCGTATAAAGCCGCATCTTTCTGATGGACAGTGATCTTGTGAATGTAGGTGAGGTATCATTATCATGAGTTTATACCAAAGTATACAGTTTATTAACATGTGTTTATACTTAGGGAGTATTGGAAGTTACGGGATTATTCATATTTAGCACGAGATTTACGCGGTGGCTGAATCGATACACACCATTTTGGTGTGGAATCAACACCGCAGAAGCAGTGTGAAAATTGACTTAACTGCGGTGTTAATCAATTTGAGAAATGTGGGGATGTACCGAAAGTTCGATATTACGCTTGTTGAGATTGTTTCTATTTTGTTATTCATATACTAGCGACCTGAAATGATGCTCACACTGTTGATATTACCAATATTATAGAAAGAGTTGAATTTTGTCTGATACATTTCATCGACTGACAAATAAAGAGTCACCTTTTTTGAATTTTTATCAATGAAGCAAGAGATACAGAAACTATGACAAGATCTGGTCGGAAAATTAAGGTTCCAGAGAGATATTGAGTGTTGTGGACTCGATTGCTCATTATCTGGTGGGGAGGATGTTGGGATTGTTTCTGTTATGTTACTGTTGATATTTCCAATCTGAGAAACAAATAGCAAGTCACCTTTTCTGATTGAATTTATATCAATCTATTCAAAATACTCCCTCGACGCTGCTTATTCAGGTAAATTTCAATGTATTCGACTCAAGCAGTAATATCCATTTCACACTAGCATTTTCCTCTATATTTTAATGTTCGGAGTTGAGGATTACTACCCAAATTGTTAGAATTTGGGCGATTCCACATTGAAAATAAATCGATATCACTCTTATGAGAAAAAACTGTTTGTGCCTGGATGATAAAATGTTTCTGGAGACAAGCACTTTCTTCTCACCAAATAGGAAGGTATACCGGTATATAAGGCCAAAAACATGCTTCGATTCATCTCTAAATGATGATACTCAAGAATTCCAATATGAGAACAGAATGACTAAACATATTGGATATACCTATTGGATTTCACCTCTTTCGAAAACAAAACGAATGTACCAAGGAATCTACCTAACCGTCACGGTGTCAAATGGATTTTTTCGGTTTAATTTTCAACCACTTGCAGATTCAACAAAACACCAGACGGTGTTAAGCTCGGTGTTAAGTATCCAAATTTTGAATTTTTTCAGTAAAGTGTAAGTGTAAGTTTGGACCGAGCAAATTCCATTCTGTGCAGATATCCAAGTTATTTGTATTGAAAGTTACGGGATGATACATCTGAAATTTGAGGATTATTATTACTAGATGCATTACGAGCATTGCAAGGATGCGTCCAACTTGAGACCAACCCTCTCAAAAATATTTGCCTCATTTAACGAACCTTATAAATGAACTGATCTGAAGGAAAATTTTCATTGAATCATTGAATTTAAAAACTTTTTTCCTAGGTAGGTAGGTATTTGACTCCCTTGGATACCTACATACATTCCTTCTCAATCATATTCGTAAATATACTGTTTACTTAAAATAAAACAATAGTCGATTTGAAGAAACATCATGAATAATATTAGAGATTGATTTGTAGTCGATTGGAAGAAACATCATGAATAATATTAGATATTGATTCGTTTATGTCATCGAACACATGGATACTTCTAAATTACTTCTGCTCAAAATGCTAATGCTGGTTCCGCAGTAATAGTTTCGTTATTGAATTTCTTGAAAGCAACACTTTGCAGATTTCTGTGTGTTTTGAAATTGTAATGACTTGGGTACGTGGTATTTGTCGAGCTCTATCTCAGGTGTGTGGTGAATATATGCAAACCTACCTCAACAACAATCGTCATGTTTTGTTCGGCAATTGTTCGCATAGTGATGACTTATTTTTGCCCTTCATGCATTTACCAGTTCACCTTATGATATGCATATACTTAATATGTATATGCATATCAATGTGCCTATCGATATAAGATATGAGCATTAAATTCATTCTGTTTTAAAAATACTAAAATATCAGTTAGTATCCATTAGGTATTTATACAAAAAGGAAAAACTCAATGACAATTTCAAACTATTCATATACCATAATTTACAGAATTCACATGCTATAATTCATAATATCATATTCCACTTCAAAAACAAACAACCCACCTAAGCAATTCAAATGCTTGTGTTGTGGCTTTGAAATGTATTTGAAGTGGTTTAAGTGTTTCAAGATTTAGCGGTAACAGATTGAGTATATTAATATCGAGAATACAAACAGAAATAATATAAAAAAGTATTCAAGATTACGCAGATTCTAACAGTAAAAAGAAAAATACGACGTCAAAAGAGAATGAGATGTGTTTCGAGGATTTGGTTCAACCAAACGGAAAAGTGAAAAGGCGATAGTATCAATGAGTGATGATGATTTGTTTTTTGTTTGAAAATTTTTAGCAGGTTTTTATTTTCATGTATAAATTTGTTCATAGTGCTTTTGTACTTTGGTAAGGAGTTTATGGTTTTTATGCCATGTGTCAAAAAATTATAAAGCAGGCATACATAAAACATACTGGCATAATAATATTGATGAGTCAATAAAATATATGCACACACGTGTTGCTCTATATGCACAATGATGAAAGCACAGTTTATTTTTCGACTATTCCATAAACTTTGAAGAAAGCATCGAATCAAAATGGATCAACTCACTCTAGTAACATCTAACGCCTCTCTGGAATGATTATTTTCGATACAATGTAGGACGCACGTGTTGTTTATTTGAGAGAAGAATTACTATAACAAGTGTTCAGTAGTTTCAATATCTTTAAGCGTGCGTCTTAGTTACATCATCAATGCATAATGAATATCTTTGCTCCGTGGACAACACTTGCGTGCATAATTTGCCTTGATATTTGCAGTAATTTCTGAAAGAGAACTCGTGTCCGTAGAAACATAGCAGGGAACGCTGTTATTTCAGGATATAACTCATATTTCCAACATGATGAATTCATGGATGTGATTGACGTTGTGTACGCCACAAGCAGTCAATTCAAAATCATTAGATTTCAATTGGTCATTATTATATCTCAAAAAGGTACCATTTCCTTATTCGAATCTGTCAAGGATAGTAAATTTATCCCAACTTGGTAAATCAGTCCAATCATTTCCCAGCCTAGCGGGGATGTCGTTAAGACATGAGCTTTATTAATTTTAATGAGCGATAATTCAAGAAAAAAAGGAGCCAATTAAAAATTATCAGCAATAACGTTCAGTAGTGGACAAGATTATACGTTACAGTGTGGTACTTGATGATACTTCTATTAACAAGGGCGGATCAGTGAAACCTATGAAAATAACACTGCTGAATCTTAATGACCAGAAGGTATGACCACGTCACACGGATCTCCAATGAACACTTTTTTTTGACATCCTACCCATAATAGCTATCCTATTTCACACGTGTAACTGGAGCCGTGCTCAGACGCATCTTTCTGACCCCAAATCAATTTCCATTTGGTAGAGTTGAGTAGCGATGATGACTTGTGGTTTTCTAGCATGAGATTTTTTCTGACCAACTCTGGTGGAGCGTCCCCACAAACAGAATTGGTTTTCTAGGTAATAGGGGTGGGCGATAAGGTTTTAGAATATCGATTATCGACAATCAAAATGATAATATTGATTTTATAATAATAATACAATATTTATCTGAATTAATAATCGATTATTAGCGATATATCGATGAATTCGTCAACTCCTACCGAATAGACAGCGATCGAGGTTTGTGAACGTCTTGCCCACTTCGGTCCCAACATATACATGGCATAATGATTCTAAAAATCAGTTTTTTTTATCAATCTTCTGATGCTGTGTGTATACAGTGCGTCCATGAAGTAACAGGTCAGTTTTTTTTTTTTTAATTTACCATTTTTTCAAATCATAATCTAATATACATGGTGAACTACATTCGTTTTTCAATGGATCCCTCCGTTTACTAAAATTCACAATGAATGTTCAAAAATATTTTTATAGTTCACTAATATAAAAGTTGTCAGAAATAATGTCGAAAATAATGCAGGGTGTTTTTGATAGTTTATTGAAGTAATTGTATAATTATACGTGATTCCATTTAATGTGTTTATTACGTTCATTCTTCATTCATTACTCTGTAAGTGACTTGAAATTTTTACACTTTTGGCCACCCTGTACCAACTTGAAGCAACGTATTATACATTCTTGGAATCAGCTCAGCGAGAGCAATCTGGAAAATGAAAAAAGGAGGGAGTTCCAAAAAAAAAAGGCGAAGACGTCACCAAACGAAGGTGGTGTATATTAGATTATGATTTGAAAAAATAGTAAATCGAAATCAAAAGCACTGTATAAATACCTACATATTGAAATGTGACGAAATCGACGATATTGAGATTGTCGGAAATATCCGAGGAAATATCAATAACATCTATGATATCGATGATAATCAATAGTATTGATATTGTTTATGTGAATCATCTATATATCTTTGAATTCTGCCACTTCCACCAGGAACATGCACCTTCCAATTCTTTCCAGTACTGTCTAAATCGATAAATTCCGTTGTATAAAATCTCGAAATCATCTCGTATTTCATTCCGATATGGATTCCCTGTAGCCTCGTCGAGCATTGACTTGCTTGTAGCAATGTATTCATCTCCAATGTGAAGAATTCAATTGATTCATCAATCGTTGTTTTATGTCCACGAGCTATAATTCAGTGGTTGAATCGCTTGATGCTCCATATAATAGAGTTTTTCTCTCTTTCCTTGTTTTGATTGTGGTCATCAAGTCATCATATACTTAACGAAATAACTGAATCTCACAAAACAGTGTACTAGAATGAAATGAACATAAATCTTCCAACGGTATAGTTACAGTTTACTGAACACATTGAATTATTTTCATTCCAGTGCGGTGTAACAACATTATTGTCAAGTATCAATCATAATAATTATTATCTTTATATCCACAATCCTGTGTAAATGAGTTTTATGTACTCAATATAGACGACTACAAACTAATACCAATGCCAACTTACTTTTTGCCAATTATAATTCATCATTCGGTTTACCACAGACTTGAAAAGATCATCGCGTTCAAATTATTCAAAGATGTCCCACGAAAGAAACAAAGGTAATATACTCATTTGTGAAAATAAGTTTTGCAAAACATGATTCAGTTAATGTCGGTTTTAACCGAGGTTTTAACCAAACGATTGAACGCCGCTAATCATAAAAACGTTACAGCGATAGCTCTTTCCATTGGCACTTGTCGATTCTGTTTGAGTTACCATAGAAATGTTTCATTTCTAACGTCACAATCGGTATTTACAGTTTACAAATTGTAGAAAATCACGATTTGATTGATATTCGGGAGATGCAGTCAATGAAATAATCTCGAGAATAATACAGACCATAAGTATAGAAGAGTTTCCGACTATGATTTGGGAATCGTGGTCGAATATAATGGAATAATGTGGGTGCGTTTCATGGAAATATCGTGATACTGCAATGCACGTTTTTCGGAACATTCACTGTAGATTCAAAATAAGCCATACTTATCCTCACTAAAAGAAGAGAATATAATATGATTGACCTGGATATTGTGAGATCATTAGAGAAAAGAGAGGACTCAAATTGCCTGTATCGTTTGAATTAAGATTATAACATTGCTCATTTTGTTTGGCTCTTATCATGACAAAACAGTTGGAACAATTATGATTTATGACGGCAGGCAAGTATTGTATGATTCATCAGTACAACTTTAGCCCGAAGTTGCGAACTCGTAAAGGTGATGAACAGAGACAGGTCGATACTATGAATGAAGATTTGGCAAGAGTTTCAAAGTGGGGATCCGAAAATCTAATAGAGTTCAATGCAACGTAATCTCAAACGCAATTTGATAATGTCAGGTATCACTACCTAATGGCAAATTTGATTTGTATTGGATTACCCAAGCATGCTCTTGAAGTTGTAATGTATTCAGAAGAGAGCTATTCGCCTAGTTGGTGGTACTACATTATCGAATTCATTGACCTCTCTAAAACATAATAGGAATAGAAAAATTTCGTATATTATTCCACTACGAGCGATTCTAAGTAGACAAATTATATGTATGTACATTATAATAAACAGGGTGTTCAAAAAAGACACGGGAATATTGAAGTGGGTGATTGCCCAGGCGATTTTATAAAAAAAATGTTCCCATAAACATCTATAGGGTGTTGAAGTTTTAATAAACAAAACAGTAAAAACAGGATGATTTGAGAACGACTTGAGATATTGTAATTAAATATTAGGCGTGTTAATAGATATGGGAGACGCATACTTTGCGATACACAACGACTATTTTCAATGAACTGAATTTTCACTGACTATTTTTAATGAAAAACATAGGACGGCTCTGGATTCTCTGAAAATAGGACATTGTTTCCCATTCCTCGTTCAATTGTCAAGAAAAAACGTCCGTTGACATTTTATCGCATACTTTTCAAGTAAAAAATAAAAGCCATGTTGAGGCATGTACATGTTATTATTCGAAAACCATTTTTTTCCAATCAAGGGTACAATCCAAAAATTGATTATTAATTACAAATATTGTTCAAAGTGACCACCACCAACTTCGATGCAAGAATCCAATCTTCTCCTCTCTGACTGGCAAACTCTCAAAAACACCCTGTAGATCGGTAACGAAGCGTATGCGGACCTACGTTTATGAGATTTTTTTTTATAAAATGGCCTGGGCAATCACCTTCTTCAATATTGTCGTGTATGCAATATTGTCAGGCTCGAAATCTGTCAAACAGATTTCTCTTTCGTGTTGTCAAAAGATAAAAAAAAACTGGATATGAAACGTTCAGCGTGGTTAGGACGCCACTGTGTGAATCTGTAACACTGGCACATTGTTCTTAGTGAGTTCTTCCATAAGATAGATCGAGTCACGCATACGTAAGCACACATTTTAGTCGTTTTGTTGTGATAATGTTGTTCTTTTATATAGGTCATTTTTTTGCTGCTGGTGTATCGAGAACAAAAATATTTTAGTTTCATGCTTCACTTGATTTAGATGCCAGTGGATTAATTGGATTGGACCTATTCCTACTTAGGAATATAGAAGACGTTTTTTTTTCTCAATATTTCGCAATCCTCGATCAAGACGCTATGACCTATTCCTTGAATTGAATTCGACGAAACAGAATACTAATAGAATATTTAGATGTTACACACTCATTTCTTCATTTACTTATCTTGAATACGGCGTTGAATACTGAACAAACTCTACGGTTCCCAGAAAAAAATGTATTCAGGTATTGCCATAAAAATATTTATCAGACACGTATTGAAGCAGACGTTGAACGTTCCGATCGAAGTGCAAATATAAAAATAAACGTGAATCAAGATGTTATTACTGTTATACAAGTTGATACAATAGATTTGATGAATGTTTCAGGCAATTGTTCTTTCCTGAGCTGCAATAACATTTCGTCAGACGGCAAATTGATTCAATACAAAACTAGAGATGATACTAGTTATTATCTCGTAATTATTCGTAATTCACGAACCGAACCTTGAGCAGAACTTCGTCACTAGTAGAAGTATGGTCCGAACCATCCTCAACTGTTAATTTTTCGACAAAATGTTTGCAAGGTGTATTTTCGCGTTCGACTTGTAGATTTTCTTCTATTCCCACTTGTATACTGTCCAATTCCTTCACAATCTATGTAGCGGATAAGTAGGCAATTCTAATCAATTTAATGGATATGAATTCTTATCCGTTTACCTGCTAGAGATGAAACCCACCAATCACAGTCCCTGTGATACCCGTTACCATAGAAACTAATTCTCGGTTTCAAAGGTCAGCAGGAATGTGTTTCGATCTGTCGAAACAACTTTTATCAATTTGACATATTGAAAAATATCGAAAATATCTCATTGGGAATAAGTGATACCAGTCAAAAAAATTATGCCGTACAACTTAAAACTTGGTTTTCGTGCTTTATACACATCATCATATACATTATTGTATATAGTCTTAGTTATACAAACTACTGTCTCACACGTCGTGGAAAAGTGGGGCTCATTTCGATGTTCTTTTCTCTAACCAAACTCCAGCAGACCAGTTTCTACTGCAAAAGAATGTCAAGTTTACTGCCAGAAGACACGTTTTCAGATATTTTGGATATTGTGTGGTTTTTCATTTCCGTTTTCTATCGATATTCATTCCTATGGGAATACACGGCAAATGAAGGTGCATTCCAATGATTTCATAATATATGATACTATATGCACCCTCGTCTCATCGTCCTGTACGGAGCATTGAAATGACCATATAGGAAAGAGAAGTGGTAAAACATGTGGTTGCGATTGTAACAAAGACACGTGTAAATTTGCCAGCCAGCAGGTTGATGATCGTTGCTTTTCTCTTGTTTGCTGTTTGCATTGGTTGGTTTCATCCGTCTCCTTTTTAGGCTCGATTTAGGTTCGGGTTCAAATGTTAAATCGTTGTAATACGAGAAAACGTGTTGTAGCTTCTTGATATTACTCATTACCATTTGACTACTTGCTAACATTGAAACAATATATTTTTATCATTTTTGCATTTGTTGTTAAACTCATAATGGCTGATCAGCTAATTTTTTTTAATTCAGAGGAATATATATAATAGTGAGATCGAAATATTATTATTTTCCGAGTCTACGTCAGCCATTTATTTGACTTCATTGGTTACCTTATTTGTTGCTCCAAGGCTCACGAATCGATGAACAAATATTAAAAATATGCTAATTTGCTCTTATATCTTTCAGATATCAGAAATGAGTGAGCGAAAGGGAACCAAGGGCTTGGAATTATGGTGCAGAAAAATGACCGAAGGATATCCAGGAGTGAAGATTGACAATATGACCACTTCGTGGAGGGACGGGCTGGCCTTTTGTGCCATCATACATCATTTCAGGCCGGACCTAATGTAAGTACAAGAAATTGATGATATTGTTGAATATGTACAGCGTGATTAACTACAAATGCTCTCCCATCCCGTGTAACTTCGATATTTCAGAACCTATTCGAGAATTTAAAAAAGCTTTCGAAGTAATTTTTTAGCAAGATTTTTTATAATCCCAATATACAGGTATCCTAAATAAACGAACTAGCTAATTCTTTACAATGGAATTCCTTGTATTTTATTTCACAATTTATAGCAGTGGTCGTAAGAGGAACTCGTATTATTTGTATGTTTATATTTGTTATTCATCTAATAAGAAAATGCATGCACTGTTGTACTGATAATGCGATGACCTCTTCATCACAAGGAAAAATGGTCAGTAAACCCATTCATCTCGAGTTATTGTCGAAACACGGATTAGACAATAGAGTTTATCAGCTAAGCAATAATATTGATGAAAAGAAGTGAAGCTTATGCGGTTGGAATGAAACAATTTTTCGAACAATCGAATGACTCGATTGTTATCTGAAGAAACAGCCGTTTGCTTGTTATGAACAAATTAACACCGTGATGAAATTTCTGGAAAGGAAAGTTCGAAGATATCAAAATATATATCATATATATATATATATATATACATAAATCAAATTGCGGTATTCATTTTTAATTGTTCAATATTTTTTTCATGGTAGAACATTGGCTAGTGATGATAATAATGATCAGTACATTATTCCCAAGAAGAAAAGATATACATGAAGTCGATTTTATTTCTCCATGTCTTGATATGTCTGTGTTAAATATCCGTTAATTAAAATCATAATTATTTCAGTAGGCCAAAAGTAATGAGACTATAATGCATTTTTTTTTATTTTTATTCAGAAAATCTTTCAACGGTGTGATAAAAATGAATGGAAGTAATTAATGTCGAGCATCGAATGACAGGGAGCGACATTGTCGTGCACTTATTTTTTCATGATAATAAATGTTTTACTTGATTCATATGGGATCATGTTTGATTCTTTCAATAAATATCCATGATATAGGTATCATAGATGTTTTGTATTCTTCTTTTAAATGAAACACTTATAATTGTATAACGTTTTTACCAGTTTAAGCGTTTTCATCCCAGTTTTTCCTCACCCCTCTTAACAACTTCCTACTCACTTGGTCACAGTGAGCAACTGATGATAAACTGCCCAACTAATTACTAAAGAAAGAAATCATAGAAATATATGAATTCTACTACTGAACTGATATTGAATTCCAACTCTGGGAGGAATTGGATCATTAAGAATCTCCATTCAATCATTTCAGACATTTTCAATTCAAAAAAGGAAGTAAACTTATTGGATACTGCTGGAGTGTGAAAGATATCTTTGCCACCCGTCAGTAAATAATAAGTGAAATGATGCCCGGATTCTAAATGTATACATTTTATAGATCTCGAATGAAATGGTATAACTGGTTCTGAACCCACATGATGAATTTTTTTTCTCTGATACTATAAGTATAACAAGTTGTATAAACATGAACGAAATAGGAAAACTTCTATGTTTGAAAGAACATCGAATCAGATTCATGATATTATTGCTCATGGTGTTGGTACGTTTCTGATGAACTCAAACGTTTTGGAACAAACTGTATGAATGAACAAATCGGGTCCAAAGTGGAATGATGCCTGGAGTTTGTCGAACTTTTTGTGAACATGACTGAAAATTTGGAAATACGTATCTTGCTTACTACAAGTTTGCTCAAAGAGATGTTATCACTGAATTGTACAAAAAGATATTGTAATCAATATATTATACTTATAGTAGAAATACACCAAGTCAAAAAAATGAAACACAGTCATGATGAACATGCTGCTCTTTTTCCAAATGCATCGAACAATTTTTCGTAATGAAACTTCAAAGCTTATAAAACGGTGGGATTCACCTTAGTTTTTGTGTCTTAGGCCATTTCAGGAGTATTCTTGCATAGTCTGTGTCTGAGTTTGTTGAGCGATATATTTTTGATTCGATACTTACATTCTCTTTCCATGAACGACAAGAGTCATCGTTTTTTTCATAATAAAAAGAAATTCTCATAATAAATCATTACGAGAGCTTCGAATTATTGCAAATGGGGGAGTTTGCGGAGTAACTAGTGCTCCGACCGTTCGGTGATTTAGCACACGCGCTTATAAACCGAACGGATCACGACTGTATATGAGACTATTTTTTCAATAAAATTTGTATACCCAAGGAGGTATCGGTACCCATCGATTACAAAAATAACCATCTTCTGATTTTTCACCAACAATTTCCCACAATTTTGTTGATATACCGCGCAAATTCTGTGTACCTACCCACTTCAAACATTTCAACAACTTTTTTTTCATGAGTAGCTATGTCAGTATGAAAAATTTTTCAATTCGATTCTGCATTGCTCAAGTTCTTTCCGAGGTTCTTCCATTCCTATGAACATTCACTTTAGATAAACTTTGTTTCTCTCTTCTTCTTGAATTCCGCATGTTTATATTACCAAACGTTCAGAGTTCTAGCCGGCAAGCTAAATCACTGAACTGTCGGTGCACTAGTCACTCGAATTATTGCCATTATTCACAGATAATCAAGTTTCGACGTTCACTTTTCTATGGATTTTCTCTCTCATCCAGTGTACGTTTAATGAAAAAAAAATGGATTTTGACTTGTTATATTACATAAGACCACGCATACGACGAGAGAGAGAGAGAGAGAGAGAGGAATTGAAATGACCATAAAAAAGAGACGCAGCGATGAAAATGATGAAAAATGAAAATGTGACTGTTGGCATTGTCGAAACATTTTGATGTCATTGAGAAATACGACATTTTCAGTTGATTCGAATTGAGTTAATAGTGTGAGATTATTCTCTCGAATGTATTGTTCAGCGAAGAGACTCAGTTGTACTTGAATTAATTAAAAATTGGTGAATAATCTTAGTTTGTTCAGCCAGCTCAGCCCATGAAGTCAATGAAGTATTTCAAAACTTTGTACGAGATGTTGTTGTCCTGTTCAGCTTGTCAAAGGAGTGTGTTAGTTTTATTTGACATTATGTTCTCAAAAAAACATCTTCCATCCTCTCGACAATCAAGTAAATATTATTGGACAACCATTATTTTATCTAGTCGAGGATATTCAGGACGGACAGTGACATCATCAACCGATGGCAACACTGGATATTAGTACATCACTCGAAATTGCCTTTGATAAAGCGCGTCAGATCTAGATATACAAACGACCACGCTGAATGTGAAGATTGTTGACCTATAGAACATCGAACCTCTGAGGAGTACGTCTAAGCCAACCTTGCATTGTTCACTTCCGACAAAAATGTAATTGTAAATTGTTTTGTTTGATCGACTAATATGTGCTTACTGGGTTCCTCGAGCTGATCGTATCGCATGCTGTAATAAAGTGTGATAACGGAGTTGGCTCAAGGTGCGATGAGGCAATTTCACATTCCTCTCGGTGCATGTAGTTCGAAGTGTAGTTATTTTCGTTTGGATCGCCGAATTTTAATAGCTGCCAAAAAAATACCAACGGTGCATTTCGCTTCGGATTATTAGGAGATTGGTCCCAAGATGAGCACTTCCGTATATGGTGATTGTGCTCTGACTACTTCGTATAATTTGTATTAGGTTGCAGTTATTCAATTGAGCGATGACGTAGTTTCAAGTTCAAACCGATACTGACGGATGTTTCAATAACCATCACTGGAATGTATCGATGTTTGAAAAATGGTTAAGTAATAATGCGTCACTAGGGATAACTCGAGTTAAGTATACCCAATTCAATCGCTTGTAACGTATAGTATATATATGGGCTAAAATCGATTAGACATTTCCGGAAATTTCCCTTTCGTGAAATCGGTTTTTCGCTGAAAGTAATGATGTTATTGTACTACAATAGTTTATCTTTTGGATTCAGAAGTTTCAATACAATTCCGAAATCAGATAATTCTCTATTGTTATTATATTGAACTAATGAATTAATTGTTTACACACAAACAAGTTGAATCATTTTCCAAAAACCAAAAACATTGAGCAATAAACACTATTCATTTGTAACTAAAAAAAAGATTCAACGAGATCACCAGGAGTGAGATACGATATCATTTCTTAATCAGTAACTCAGCAGGAAAAATTAAATACCTATCGATTCAAGAATTTCATATTGGCTTCGAAGGGTCACCGCGGTCTCCGTGACAAGCTTTCCTGGTAATATACAGGGTGATTAGTTTTGAATTATCATCACAATAATCAATGTTCTTTTGATAGAAACACCCTGTACTTTTCACGTCATTGAAAATACGGTATAGAAGGCTTTCCGAACATACTATAAACTATATATAAAGTTCAACTTTGATAATCACGAAAGTACAAAATATTGAGAAATGTGCTCTTCTCATGAATGTCTCATAAGAACAAAAAGGTAATAGATTACCAAATACAAATATAATGGTCTTGTGACAACCATTCATAGGGTTCATAGAAGTTCCAAAAAGTTGGGTTGTGAGGGAGAATTTTATGTGAAAATGTGTCCTCTACCTGCTACAGCCATCCGTGAAAATAAAAAATTATTTTGAGCATGTATCAGAAATTTGTAAGGCACTGAGTATTCAACAAAATACGAACTCGATAGAAATTTCTCAATTCCTCAATTTTTGTAGTTTGAATATCATTGTTAAAATTCACTCTCTATATTGAGTATACATATATTATGTCTGAAAAGTCCTCTTCGTACTCTTTCCAATAACGTAAAGAGTACATGGAGTTTCTTAAAAAAAAAAAAAAAAGTGGTTTGTTGTGGCAATTTCAAACTGATCACCCTGTATTGACAGCAACGTTTGTTTTGTAGCCCGAAGTGAACCATTCGAGACTCATATAATATTTTTCATTGGAATCGAAAATATAATGTCAAAAAGTTGGTGAGAACAGTTGGAGACTCACACTGTACATAAATTCATTGTGAATATAGAATGTATAAGTGGAGGAATGTTACGTGTTAAAATATTCAATTCGATGAAATTGAGAAATTACCTAATGAAGTTGATATTTTTCCATATTCTTTTCAACTGGAATGCCTGTGGAATAAATGCGTCAAAATATACTTTTTATTATCACGAACATAACTGTCAAGTTCAACGAAAATTGGCTGAAAGGTTTTTGAGCTATGAGTAAAAACATATATATTTTCGTAAAACTTCAACATCCCGTTTCTCGAAAACGAAGCTCCAAAACATACATGTTTATATGATTTTTTTTTTACTTTGGCATATCGTTTCTTAGATTTCCTTCATTAAAATTTTTCTGATCAAATTATCAATATTTTACTGGACAACAAGAACACCAATAATAATTGATCATATATGTATATATTCGGAAATTTCTTCTGATTTTTCTTCCGGATACTGATGCAAGCTCGGATAAAAGTCATGAATCCTAATTCTGCTAACATGTTGGTCAAATGTAAATGAACAATTATGGGTGGAACTAGCAGTATACGGCCGCTTTTCAATAATTTCCTAACAGTGTTTCAAATACGGCAACATCTCGAGACCGCTTGTTTTCCTATTTCCTTATTTGGTCGCCAATTTGGATCGCACGGAACAGGAAATAAAAGTGAATAGTCACTTCAACTTTTTCTATTTTCTATCAAAGACGGAACTAGGAAGTAGGTGCCAAGAATCTATTTCGAACGTGCGATAATATGGAAGGTAACCTATTTGTAATTATGGATAGGCTCGTGGGTAGGTTCATCATTTTTTGATAAAAATAAATATTCCATGATTGATAAGTCAGTTGATGAGGGTTGCCAGGAATATAATATTTTAAAACGGCATTTTGTTGGACACTTTTGATAACGTAATCTCCGAGGTCCCAAAGTTGAGGGGAACTTGAATAATTTTGTTAAAATACGAAACGATAATTAATCCTAAGAATAACCCATGTATTGACATTTTTTTTTATTCACAGTGACTTCTCCAAACTAAACAAAGACGATGTCTACCTTAACAACGAATTAGCCTTTCGAGTTGCAGAAGAGTATCTTGGGATTCCAGCCCTTCTAGAACCAGAAGACATGGTCGAATATTCGGTGCCAGACCGTCTCTCCATACTGACGTATTTGTCACAATTCTACCAGACATTTGCAGTAAAACAAGGTAAACATTTTTGGAATAACTATATTGAACTAGATCCTGAACGAGTTCTGAATTCAATATAATGTGAAATAATTATTTAAATGAATAAAATTACTATGCTACGATTTCAAATCTGAACAAGAAGTATTAAATAATTTCTTCTAGCCCCATACAAATTTATAACCTCATAGAGATTCATCAATCTATGCATATTGTCTTGAAAATCTGGTATTGTGAATTTCTAATTGCTACATGAAAATAGAAAATAGGTTTTTCTTTTTCAATCTTGATACAATAAACTAGGGGAAATTATTTTATACCTTTCAGTTCATTTCAAAAATGTGTGAATATTGGTGGTCCTATCAGCTTCCGGAACATCTACTGAGCACTCTGTATAATAGAATTCGAGGTGTATATAGTTACTCGGATCTGTTCAAGTATATTATGAAAGACTTAACAGGTGAATTTAATGGTGTTGATGATTGATCACAATTTGAACCGTTACATTTTCGTACCTAGTAATTGTCAAAAATTAAGGAATCGTGTCTTCATAATTTATTTTCAGAGTCTAATCAAGTCATCATGCGGTTGAAGAAATAGTATATATAGGCACTTTTCGTCATGATACGTCGATTAGGGATTGAGATCGCCAAAAATCAACTCAACGTCAGCGTATAACAGGCGATCGTTATTTTTCCGTATCGATTATAAAACGTGGAGCGGGGGCAAGCGGGATATATAATCGCCACCTATATATTTAGAAAGTGATGGGTTGTTGATTCTTGACAATAGATGTGTTATCATCTAGAAAGGAGCTGAGAATCGTATTTATACACGTAAGAAAAATTATTAGGTAGGCATTGAAAAGAAAGTGGAAACTGAAATGGTTGGAGGTTTGGGGTAATTTTGCGACTATTATATAATCAACTATGTAAATGAAATGAAATATCTTGGTATTCTCTTCAGTTTTATCCATAACTGCCACTGAAAAAAAATGGTAATAGTTGGGTGTCGCGTCAACGTCGACTTTTATGTGTTTGTCATTTTGTATGTTATATATTTTTCAATAATCATTCATTACTTAAACCAAGCCATAAAATACTATTTCTCAAAATTGTCATATCTCCCTCCCATTCTACTTGGTAAAGCTTCGTATCCTCGGAGTCCGTCACCGGAATCATCCGAATGTATCAACAAAAATACGATTTTACTACCAGAACACGAACACGAGGCCAAGAAACCTCCTTGCTCAGGAACGGTGCCTTTTAAGTATAATATAATCGCGATCGCGCGTCATTTTGTTCAATTTGGTGTATCGAGTGCCCATTCGGTCCAGTCCAGGGAACGACAGGATCCAGACTATCATATCCTTGCGTGCTGAAGCTGCAATTCCGGAAAGTTCAGACAGACCGGAAGATCTACACACACCAGGTATTAAGTGGCACCAAGTTCTAATTCTCATTCTCACTCGTATATACAGTCCATTTTCAACATCTCAAAACATTTTGGTCCATCGAGCCATTGGATGCTCTCTTGAAAATAATGGTATTTTTTGGCTTGATTTAATTGATCATTTAATCATTAAATCGAAAATATTATAATATCATATTGCTGTCCTTTTCTCTCTCAAACACAATAGCTCTCTCTCTCTCTCTACGATATCTCGCATTCGCAGAAATTCACTAAAGTGTAAAAACAATAGGTCTGTGGTAAATTATCGCCAAGGCTGACTGTTTTTATTTCGGGAATCCTCAAGACGTTCGTGACTCCCTTTTTTTGCGACGTTCACCTCTTAGACGGTTGTTTATTTATTTTGTTGATTTGTTTATCAGAATTTAGTTTTCGGTGTAGAATTATTTTAGATCGCTGAGTCATAATTCGGTGACATTTTGAGAATTTTCTCCAAAGAAAATATTACATTGGATACTCTCACATCTATAATATAGTGTATGAAAATGACTACTAATACGAATAAACTCAAGCAACACATAGCATTTCGTGACATGAATGTCAACGAATTAAAAACAATTTTTCAACATGCAACTATGGCTGAAACAAATGTTGCCTATCATCGCGCTTTCAAAGTCGCATACAAGCATTTCGACGTTATTCGTGAAGAATTTAAAAAGGCTCATCAAAATGTTCTCACCTTTGGCTCAATTGTCGACGGTACAAATCTTGATGATCACGAAAAAATTCGAAAGGCTTTCGAAGATGAAGCCATCTCGATCGAAACTACTTATTACACACTTTTTGGCGATCCAGAGAGCGTTCACAATGCCCCTATCGTTGTACAACCCAACGTTAAACTACCCCGAATTGAAGTTCCCAAGTTCAATGGGGATTATAAAAGATTCAGAGGCTTCATAGATATTTATGATTCACTGGTGCATCATAACCCTAACCTATCAAATATTGAAAAATTCACTCATCTCTGCAACTCCTTGCAGGGTCCAGCCCTATCATTGATTCAATGTACTACTCTAACTGGAGACAATTATGAAATTGCATATAAGGCGCTCAATAAAAGATATCATAACAAACGACTGATTGCGACGGCTCACCTTCAAGAGATTGATAATTGCACTCGAATTTCAGATATTAACGCTAATTCATATAATTTGCGCAAATTGATAGATACCTTTGATGAAAACATCGCAGCTCTTAAGAATATGCAATTTCCGGTAGACAAGTGGGACTTTCTTTTATTTTTTTTGTTGATGAAGAGGCTTGATTCGCATACGGTGACTCAATTTGAATTCAAGCAAAATTCAACAGATATCCCTTCTTATGAATCCCTCAAAGACTTTGTCACGCAGCGATGCAATGCCCTAGAAACCGTAGGGGCCAGCCAGCGATTGACAAAGCTGCCTCCAGCCGATAAAAAACATTTTTCTCGCCCCTCGTATAATACCTATCAAAATCCAGTTCGAGCTTCGGCGCTCATGTCGACTACGAATAATGCGACTAAATCGTATTGTTTTGTTTGTAAAAATTCGGATCATGCTATTTATACATGCCAAAACTTTTTGTCAAAATCCGCAAAGGAAAGAAATGATTTCGTTAGAGCCAATAATTGGTGTTTAAATTGTTTAGGAACCAAACATAACGTAAGATTTTGCACTTCAAGGTCCAACTGTCGAACCTGCGGCAAAAGAGGACATCATACCTTGTTGCACATGAATTCTGAAATGAATTCATCGACTCAGGCGAACGGAGATACAATCGATTCGCGCGTCAGGCAAAACAACACAGCAGACAACGGCGCCGCGGCGGAGATTGCCAACTCTTTTGCCGGAATCGTGCCCAATGTACAGGGCGTTCTACTCGCTACCGCACGAATTGAAATCAACGATATCTTCGATAACTCTCACCAGATCCGGGTTTTACTAGATTGTGGAAGTCAAGTGAATTTCATTACACAGAAATGCGCGAATCAATTAGGATTAACTCGTTTCAAATCGCCAATCTCTGTGAGCGGCATAGGTCAGATGAAAATGAATCCAGTTTCAACTTCGGTCATTTGTCGCATTCATCCTGTCGGTAAAGGCAACCCCTGTTTTACTCTCGATGCCATGATTTTACCGAAAATTTGTTCAGAACTACCTAGTTCTTACATTTGTGACTCGTCATGGTCACATGTTCGGGGATTAAATCTTGCAGATCCCAACTTCAACTCTCCAAGCTCTATTGATATGTTATTGGGAGCAGATATTTTTCCTCACATACTTCTCAATGATAGTGTGGTTGGTAATGAAAATCAGCCAATGGCACTTGCAACTATTTTTGGGTGGGTTTTGATGGGGTCTTCCAGTATCTCAATCAATTCACCACATCACAACTCTCTTTTATGTACTTCTGAGTCAGATAATCTCGACAAAATTCTCAAATCATTTTGGCAAATTGAGGAAGTTCCAGAGAACACTCACATTTCCCCGGACGAAGTAGCATGCGAAAAACATTTTGTTGAAAATATCTCGCGTACCCACAATGGCCGGTATGTAGTGTCTTTGCCCTTTAGGGGTCAATGTCCTCCTTATTTTGGAGACACTCGCACCCTCGCATTACGTAGATTTATGTCGTTGGAAAAACGATTACTAAATAACCCAGATATCTATGAACAATACTCTGCGTTCATGAGAGATTATTTAGAAAGTGATCATATGGAGAAGGTTATTGACTCCTTCTCAACAAAAAATAGCTTTTATATCCCTCATCATGGAATATCCAAACCCGAAAGTACTACGACTAAGTTGCGTGTAGTGCTGGATGCCTCAGCAAGGGTGCCAGGTTTTCCCTCTTTGAATGAGTCTCTCTTGATTGGTCCCAAATTACAGCAGAATATTGTTTCACTATTATTAAATTTTCGGCTGCCCTCATATGTTTTGTCAGCAGACATAAAACAAATGTATAGGCAGATTTTAGTCTCACCTGAACACACAGATTTTCAACGAATAGTTTGGAGGTTCTCTCCCAATGACCCTATCGATGATTATAGGTTGAAAACTGTGAGTTTTGGAATTGCCTCCAGTCCCTATCTCGCCATTAGAACGATATTGCAGCTATGTAATGATGAAAGAAAACGATTTCCTGATGCTGCCCACACGCTGGAGACATGCCTATATGTTGATGACCTGTTATTTGGCTGCGACTCTTTTGACCAAGCGCTATCCCTGCAAAGGGAGATAATTGAATTATTGGCTGCAGGTGGTTTTCTTTTACGTAAATGGGGAAGTAATGATCAGAAACTTCTTTCTAATATACCCCAAGAGTATCTCCAACACGAGTCTCTCTCATGTGATTTTGAACACGATCATGTTATCAAAATTCTCGGACTGAAATGGCACCCCTACTCGGACTCCTTTTCGTACAATGTCAAACCTCTCCAACGCACCGGCACAAAACGTGTTATCCTTTCTGAACTCGCCAGAATATATGATCCTCTAGGTTTTTTAGCACCGTTAACGTTTTATGCAAAATTTCTCATCCAGAATTTCTGGTCTCTTGGATTATCATGGGATGATAATCCTCCTACCGAACTCTCAACGAGCTGGGAGCGATATGTCAACGAACTACCGCTTTTATCGTCCTTACAGCTACCCAGACGTATTCTTCTGAGTGTACCTGGATCATATTCGCTGCACGGTTTCTGTGATGCCTCTGAACGAGGATATGCTGCGGCAGTCTATCTTAGGTTCTGCCCTTTTGGTTCCGATCCACCTCAGGTATTTTTAATCTGTGCCAAGTCCAAGGTAGCCCCTCTCAAACGGATCTCACTTCCCAGGCTAGAATTATGCTCTGCAGCTCTATTAGCAAAGCTCATTGCCTTCGTTAGTGACACTTACAAGGACAAGATCACGCTTAGTGATATTCATGCATGGTCTGATTCTACGACGGCACTAACGTGGATTAAAAGTTCGCCACACAAGTTTAAAACTTTCGTTAGTAATAGAAGTTCGTATATTCAAGAGAAACTTTCCCCTTCCCATTGGCGTCATGTTCCCACTAAGCTCAATGCAGCGGATTGTGCTAGTCGTGGCTTATTTCCCACGGAGCTATGTAATCATCCTCTTTGGTGGTCTGGCCCGGAATTTTTAAAGTTGTCATCTGATTTGTGGCCTATTTTATCTATTCCGAGTTCTAGCCATGACTCTGAGACAGAAGAGCGCAAATTAGCGTTGATAGCGGTCATAACGTTAGATTCCTTGGATCATCTGCTCAACAAATTCTCATCCCTCGCAAAAGTCAAAAGAATTGTGGCATACATTCTACGCTTTATTCATAATACGCGCTTCCCTAAAGATAAAAAAAACGGATTTTTGAATCAATTCGAAATTCAAGAAGCACTTTCACTTTTATTACAACGCACTCAACAAACATGCTTCTTCGATGATATTTCCCGTCTCGAAAAAAAGTTACCCGTTTCTAAACCCCTCAGAAAATTGTTTCCTTTTATAGACACCGCTGGTATTCTCAGGGTCGGCGGTAGACTGCAATTAGCTCAACTTTCGTACGATAAAAAACACCCCGCCTTATTGCCGCGTATGAGTCGACTGACTGAACTCATTATTGAAGAAACACATAATTTAAATATGCACCCAGGCATTCAGGCACTTCAATTTTTACTCTTACAAAATTTCTGGATTCTCTCTGCCAAAAGGGCAATTCGTAGCATAGTTCATAAATGCATGAAATGTTTTCGACTGAAACCTCTCACATTTCAACCTCCTATGGGAAATTTACCGGCATGTAGAATCTCTCAGGTCAAGGCCTTTTCCGTAGTAGGGGTGGACTATGCTGGTCCCCTAACCATTAAACTCGGTAAAACAAAGCGGTCGCCCATCTCTAAGGCTTACATTTGTCTCTTTGTCTGTTTCGCTACGAAAGCCTTGCACGCGGAACTAGCGTCAGATTTGTCCACTGAAGCCTTCCTTGCCGCTTTTCGGCGGTTTATAGCGCGTCGGGGACGTTGCAGTCAACTTTTTAGTGATTGCGGCACGAATTTCATTGGTGCGCATCGATATTGCGCAGAGCTCATGGAAAGGGTGGCAAGGTCTGAATCCATCACCTGGAAACATCACCCTCCTAGCGGAGCACATTTCAACGGTTTGATTGAAGCAGGAGTCAAATCTATGAAAACACACATAAAACGAGTCATAGGAGAACAAGTTTTAAATTACGAAGAGCTCTATACGGTCCTGGTCCAAGTAGAGGCAGTGCTCAACTCGCGTCCTTTGTCTGCATTAAGCAACGATCCCCAGGATCTCTCAGTCCTAACCCCGGGTCATTTTTTGACACTAGAACCCTTATCATGTGTTCCAGACGCTGATCTGAAGCACTTGAAACTCAATCACCTAAGCAGGTGGCAACTATTGATTCGTCTTCATCAAGACTTTTGGTCTCGTTGGCATGAAGAGTACCTCCACAGTCTCCAACAGCGGTCCAAATGGACTGATCCCTCAGTTCCCATTTTGCCCGATACCATGGTATTAATAAAAAATGAAAATACGTCGCCTCTACACTGGCCTCTTGGGAGGATTGTGGAGTTACACCCTGGCGAAGATGGTGTCATTAGGGTCGTTACCATTCGCACAAAAAATGGAGTCCTGAAGAGACCGGTAGTCAAGCTAGCCCCTCTTCCCATATCAGATTTGCAAGTTTAAAATGAATTTTAAAGGTCGGCGGTATGTCGCGTCAACGTCGACTTTTATGTGTTTGTCATTTTGTATGTTATATATTTTTCAATAATCATTCATTACTTAAACCAAGCCATAAAATACTATTTCTCAAAATTGTCATATCTCCCTCCCATTCTACTTGGTAAAGCTTCGTATCCTCGGAGTCCGTCACCGGAATCATCCGAATGTATCAACAAAAATACGATTTTACTACCAGAACACGAACACGAGGCCAAGAAACCTCCTTGCTCAGGAACGGTGCCTTTTAAGTATAATATAATCGCGATCGCGCGTCATTTTGTTCAATTTGGTGTATCGAGTGCCCATTCGGTCCAGTCCAGGGAACGACAGGATCCAGACTATCATATCCTTGCGTGCTGAAGCTGCAATTCCGGAAAGTTCAGACAGACCGGAAGATCTACACACACCAGGTATTAAGTGGCACCAAGTTCTAATTCTCATTCTCACTCGTATATACAGTCCATTTTCAACATCTCAAAACATTGGGTATTTTCATAGTCAGCAAGAATGTTTCTCCTTGATGCGAAAAATAGTCTATTATACAATTTTATTCCACATCAGTATGTCCACCTAATGTAGTTACTTCAGAACAATGCAGTGAAATAATTATCTTTCTATGTAACTGATATACATAATGTCGAATATATATCCTAAATTCTTGATTAAGACCCTTAATTCTTAGATCTATGCTAAATCCTGTGAATCTTAACAGTTCATTGATGAGTCAACTTTAGTGTTCATATTCAAATATATCGATAAGCAAGCTCCGCCCCATTTGAACGATTATCTTGTTAGAAGTTATCTGCTGAATATTCTGCTGAATAAACTTCCTAATCAAACAGAACATACTCACAGTCATATAAGTTATTGTGCAAGGTAAGTCTTTATTCAAGCTTGTTTATATGTAGCTCTTCTTGTTATGTGTTCTTGTTCTTGTTCCGATATTTTTTTCTGTTTTTGAGACAAATGCAATGACGAAAACAAAAGTGTTTTACTTTCTTCTGTTTCGAGTTGTAAACATAAGTTTGATTTTTCGATATTTTTTAGACAAATATCCATAAGAATATTCTTTATATTATAGTGTCTATAGTGCTATAGTGTCATTTCATGACATGAAATTGTTTTTTTTTAGCTTGGAGCCTTGTCTCAGACCTTGCTTATAATTGGCTAAATAGCAGATATTTGCTGTCTGTAACTTTTTCGAGGAGGTGGTACATTCATTTTTCAGCATTTTGTGGGATTTTAACTCCTTGTTTCTGAAAAATAAAGTAGAAGTTATTGAAAATTCTCGTCCACCAAGATGAGTAGAGGTTTTATCCTTATTGATTATATTTGTATTTCCAAATTTTTCAAAAACAAGGTGTCACTGACAAATAAAGAATTTCTCTCCTACTTTACTTTTTAGAAACGAGGAGAGAGAATCCCACAAAAAGCTGAAAAATGATAACAGTTATTTAAATTGCGAGAGTACAAAAAATAAATCCGATTGTTATCAGCTTCGGTGACAGCTCAGGTTAGGAGATTAATTTCACGTTGCGCAACTTTTTCCCCACGTTGCCTATCTTCGACAATAGCTATCACAGTGGATATTATGTGAGAACAATTATTGACATACTTTCGAAGATGGTCACGAGGAAAACGGATGGTGAGGTACGCCCGGTATGTATACTCGAAATGGCAGAGTGATGAAGAAGTGATGTGGGGTTTTGCAAGTATTGCACCGATCGCAGATTTTCAAATCGCTCGGATGATTTGCCGTATCCATAGACTTATTATCCTGAGGAGACGGAACTATTTACATTCAAAGAAGATCAGACATTGCCAATATCTGGTCCACTGTAGGATACTAGTGTGACCGATTGGAATGTGTCGTTGCCATATTTCCAGTTTGAGAACGAGATTCGCAATAATTATTGACACGTTCATATCATTTTTTCATTGTATTGCAAGTAATACAGTCTCAATGGAACATTTTTCTGAACGGTATTTTATATATCATGAAAACCTGAAATGTACACGTTGGAATTACCGAATATTCATTTTGTGAACTATTACATTGTAGCATCATAGGATTTGTTACACACAAAGCGACATCGGCGCGTCCAGGCCACGCCTATTGTATGAATGATTTTTACTACGAAACTACGATCTGCCCATTTCTCGTTGCGGTGTTGTAGACGAGTGGTCTTGTGTTTTGAAGTGTTGTTTTTAGTGACTTTGAATAAATATTGTGGAGTTCAAAGTGAATTTTTGGACAATATGTTTCGTCACTGCCAAGTGTGCAAAAAACTTAACAATTCCAGCCCTCATGTTTCTTTTCACAAGTAAGTTGGAGTACCTAACCTCCAAATTTGTTTGTTATTCCAGTGGCGTGAATATATGATGTTTAGGTACTGTTTATTCATGTTTGTTAATGATTTAGGTTATTCATGTTTTCATGGCATAGACTTTCTTGTTCATTGCATCAAAAATTCTAAGCAACTTAGTATACCTATTTCTGTATTACTTCAGGTTTCCCGCTGATAGTGAAGAAAGAAAAATTTGGGCATCTCTTCTTGGCTGGCAGGAGAATCGTCTGAGCAAATATCTTCATGTATATTCTGATCATTTCGATTCAAGTGATGTCATAACAAAGAAAAGTGGTACCAAATACTTATTGAGGCCAGATGCAAATCCAACACCTTTTTTCCAGTAATGAATCGAAATGTGTCATCATTATCCGAATAAATTTGTTGTATTATATGAATATTAAAAGTGTGAAAGCTGTGTTTCTTGTTTTTATCAAAACAGAAAAATTTATTGTGTACAAATTATAAGGAAATTCAATTTTATACAACTGTCTGAATGCATATGATAATGCACTTATTTCAGTTGAACATAATATCAGGAATTACAGGTACTGACAAGAATCTGGTTATATATTTTCGATGATGTATCATTTTTCAGAATGTTGATTGACATATACAGAGAGAAATTACATGTTTTCATTGACAGTACATTCGTAGCTTGTTCATAATCAAACGGAATTTGTTTGTCTTCCTAACTAACAAACACGACGCTTCGACTCCGTACAGAACAATATTCAGTAATATAGTTATAGATAAAATATATTTCCAAGTTATGGAACCATTAGAACGGTACGCCACTGGCTGAAATCAGGGAAACAAGACACATAAACATAACAGCGTTGCCAACAAGTTGGTGAAGACAAAGAGGTTCGATCGGTAGTCTTCCTCATACACGTGCAGTTCATTTTCAATCATTGCTTCAAAACAAAAGCAGTTTTATGAATGAGATGTTCCGTCTCCTCAGGATAATAAGTCTATGGCCGTATCTATGTTGTTATTTACTATGTGAAATAAGTTGCAACATCGTTGGTAGGGCGAACAATTGGCACGATTGGATTTACTTACGTAGGCTGACTAGGACCACAGTTTAGAAAATACTATACCAGTTCCTGCACTCCTCAAGATCACATTTGAACTCCGACTTCTAAAACATCCCGACTTGTTTACTGTTGTTATGAAAGAAATGACGAAAACAGTATAGATACAGGGGTCATCATTATACCAGGGGACGTCGGGCGTCTTTGATTGCGGTTGTTCGGATCCAGCAAGAGTGATATGATATATCAGTATGTCTGGAAGGAGAGTAAGCACATCCTAATGATGGGCATGTGTGGATAAATATCCATTTATATTACAATATAATGTTCACCTTCAGTTCAAAACTGAGTTGAAGAAATTACAATGCTTCTGAATGTTAATTTTCAAACACCAGTTATGTTTGTACAAGTAATGCAAGTACTCAAGTGATATTTGTCAAAATGTTGTGATTCAAAAATGCAATTACTCAATATTTAAGTATTTACAAGGAGTTCTTGAAAAATTCAATCGATGAATTCAACTGTAGATCGTTTAAAGTTCCACAATCACGAAGATCTCTGCATTATTTTTGCTCGAATATAATGAGCATATAGGATCAAACCAACGCAAAATCTTCTGGATAAATATTGAATCAATCATTATGAGGTGATGTGCAATACAAAAATCACGGGCAAATAACCTACTTAATAAACTACTTAATAAACTACTTTTCCTGTAACTCATCTGTCAATTGCTTTTCAATACAATTTTCGAACTAATATAAACCGAAGTTTGCTCACCGAAGTATAAATAGGCTTTTCGCTGAAAACTAGTATTAATAATAGGACTTATGTACAAATATTGATTGAACACAAAATCAAATCCAATTACGTTGTCTGGTCCTTTTTGTTTTTATTTTCAGCCAAAACAATGACCGAGAAATAATAAGTGAGTGTGAAATTTAAAACGATCACCCTATACTAATAATTATTTTGTCGACTGAAATTAACTTTTGACGAAATAGAATAACTGTGACATAGCGATAAAGAGGGAATCGTAAACTTATATTATGATGGCGATTTCGAGCTGCTGAAATCATACGACCCAGGGTCAGTACCAATTATTTTTTTTATTTGATTTCTGATATTAATTTCCAAATGCAATGACTATGTTTAACACAAATCTGGTTCCCACAAAGAAGTAAAATCCGATCTTCAATTTGTATATAGTTCTTAGCCAAGTGGGTAGATAAGTGAACACGTAGAGCTAGTAAAAGTTGAGACCTTTTTCGATTTGTATATATCCCACCGCATTAATTTGACATGAGAACACTTTCAGCGTCTGAGTGTGGATTTCTTGGAATCGATAATTATCAAGGGAATGAACATATCTGTAGGAGGGGTTCGTGAGAAAGTTGGGCATATAGTTGGTTGTCTCTTGCATATGAGTTTCGAGATGTTGCATCCTTCTCAACTTACTATAAAATCGCATTACACAGTCAGGGACGAGGATTCTCTCCGAAACCGTGTTAACGTGAACATCTGAAGAATTTTCGTGTTAGACAGCGCACTAAGTCATCTTATTTGAACTGTTCAGAGGACCCTATCTTTTACGAGCGTTCAAGATAGCGCACTAAGTCATCTGGTTCAAATTGTTCAGAGGACCCTGTCTTTCACCTATACGTATTAGGTAGCGCACTAAGTCATCTCGTGAAGACTGTTCAGAGGACCCTATCTTTTACGAGCGTTTAAGATAGCGTACTGAGTCATCCAGTTTAAGGATTCAGAGGACCCTACCTAATACGATTCCGTTGTTTTATCCGTATTAACCCCTTCTTGATCTTTTTCAACTCAGTCCCAGTTTTATAAGTCCCAAATAATGTCACGTCAAAAGAGTAAAGCAACCTGTCGCGAAATGGGTGCATCTGTGGTATCCGGGGGAGAAGAACCTCCCATTAGTGAAAATCCAGGTGAGAAAACTAATTGAATGATGTATTTCTTTATTTTTTATTCGAGATTTTGTTTTGCAAGTTCATAACATTCTTTGTGGAAACTAAGCTATTCAATTTCATTGCGGTCAGAAAAGATTAGAGAGCTAAATAAAGGGAATTCTTTGAAAATGAAATATAGGTCGATGTTGTATTTTACGAACTTGCGACAGATGTTGTTGAAAGCAAAAGGGGTTTATTTCTCTCAATGTACGTATATTTCTATATGCGTTCACGATATATTACAGATACTCATTTGCATATTAGTATCACATACCATATTACATTAATTTTAGGGTACACATGTTTTAGATTCGTTAATTTTGTTTCCTAGATGTTATCGTAGCTTTCGGCAATTTGAATCGTTATATAATATTTATTTCAGTTTTATAATGTGTATATTCATTGACATCTGAGTATTTTGAACGTTAACATAATTGCTAATATTGATATTGTCTCATTTGTGTATTTCCGATATTTCCATGTAAATACTGATTCCTTTTTGTCGACATGCCTTTATTCATCGTTTCATTCATTCATTCATCTCAGGCCATTTATTTTGTGAGGGTGTCTATTCGAAACCCTGTAGATAACGAGACCTCTCAAGTACTTTTTATTTATCAGGCATGTTGTCACCTATTTGTGCATATGTGTTCATGTTTCGTCTGCCAGTGGCGGGGTTCTGTTCTGCTCCATCCTACCATCATTTAACCTTTCAGGTTTTAAGGAACTTTCTCGGTGTATGAAAGTTTGTATTCGTGCGACTGTGTGTTTGCACTTGGGTTCTTATAAGGAAGGCGAGTATGATGTGTAATCCCCGTCAATACCTCGTCTAGCTGACAAAAGAGCTTGAATTGCGGTTCCGAGGAACCGCAATATTAATCAAAAGACGGAATATAATTCCCACAAAAGAAGGTCTACGTTCCACATGATAAAAGACGCCTAGTGCCAACCTGAACGGAAACCCAACCTTGAAAATCCCGGTGGCCTAATGGTTACACTTGGTGTCAGTGAAGCTTGGTGATTGGCGGTATACATTATATTCCACCTGCAATTATTACATCCCATGTTATCATGGCATTGTAATAGGATGTCGACAGCAGTGAGGTTCTGAAGGTTCCCCTTCGCAACTGTTATCAGTGTGGGGTCAGTTGGGGAGTACCCATTTGATTAACCCGAATAGATCTACGGATCGCATTGAAACAGTGTCCCTTTTATACCAACGGGACGTTACTGAGGTTGGCAAGCCTATGTGGCAATGCATGTATAGTGCCGGTGTTGGAGATGGGATCACGATCAGAGGGGCATTGTATATAAATATATAAACAATCCTCTCACACGAATCATAGACCGCTGGTCTAATACCTGCATCAGGTATCTCACTACTGAAAAGATTGCTATATACACATGAAATAGACCGCTGGTCTAATACCTGCATCAGGTATCTCACTACTGAAAAGATTGTTATATACACATGAAATAGACCGCTGGTCTAATACCTGCATCAGGTATCTCACTACTGAAAAGATTGTTATACACACATGAAATAGACCGCTGGTCTAATACCTGCATCAGGTATCTCACTACTGAAAAGATTGTTATACACACATGAAATAGACCGCTGGTCTAATGCCTGCATCAGGTATCTCACTACTGAAAGGATTACTACACAACTATGGCCGCTGGTCTGATACCTAAATCAGGTATCGTTTACGATACCTCGTTACCAACATTGTGTAACGCCCCTGTGATCGCCGAGCTCTAGTGGTGCGAATGCGAGAAAGTTTCTTAGGACCGATAAGGTAGTTTCGGCATCCCACTATAGTAACTATATCTCCACTTGAAAAGGGGATTCCCTCACTGAGCAGAAGATTTGATTTTCGAATGATTTACGACACTATGACCTGCGAGTCAGATGTGCTGAGGCACTATGTGTTTATATGAATAAACCCCTTCGATTTCCACTTTTGTTTTATTTGCTACAATTGTATTGAACTTTAAAAGAACCACAAGGTTATCAACAACGTATTGAGGTCCTAACCCTATCAATCAAATAATAAATTATTCGATTAATTGACGATCACAGCCAAAATCAACGCCATTAGGACAGGCCCCGGTCTGTCAGGTTACACTGCGTTAACGAAACATTGTTGAGAAAAATATGAGGGAAATGGAAACGGCAAACTCTCAATAGGCTATGACTTTGTTGTACAATGTTATAAGAGGTTTCTCCAATTGCAACGTTTTTTGACCTGTATTTATAGAAGACATCTAAAAAATGATAATTCTCAACTTGATCAACTTTTGCAACCAACCATAACACAACAAGTTACAGACATCTCGAACATTCAAATGAGCTAACATTCGTATACTGGGGACGCTTGCTATAACTACCTAGAGGACGTCCCCTGTAACGTTCTGTGTAACGTTCGCGCCTACTGGCAGCCTACTTTGCCTTAGCTCCATTCAGTGTGAAGTATATACTTGTATATCTCTACACCTCACCCACCGGCGTTTTTCTGAAGAGCTATCAAATGAATATAAACTGTTTTAGTGATCTTTAATTGATATTAGGATGCTTATGTTTCAAAAACTTCATAAAATAGAACTCTCGTAAGATAATATTAATATCAGGTAAGAGATAATATACATTGAGAAAATCGACACCATGTCAAGATATGGCATTTGCCTGTATGATTTCAAATTTTCGACGAGAAATTCTGACGATCCAGAATAGAATATAAAACTTCCATACTCATTATTTTTCTATAACATTCGCAATAGCCCCTGTAGATGGGGTGCAGCAATGTACAGGAAAAATCTGTCTACACTATATGATATGGTGTGAGACGGGGCGAGAGTTCACACCGGTCAAATTTTATACTTTGTAGGTATCTTCCCTTTTTCGAATATCTTTTTATACACATAAGTATTCTTCATCGGGTTTTTCAAAATTCTATCAGCGATGAGTATCGCCTTATCTTCCAATTTTGAAAGAACAAAAACAACAAAAATTCTAGTATTCTCTGATGAAACTTTCTGCGATTAAATCTCGATTTCTCAATAAATTACTAAAAGCATCACAAAAGAACAGGAAATATAGTACAAAATAATTATGCAAACCTTTTGGTCTAATATCCATTCCTTTCAGATTTGGTATTACACAATCAGTGCCGATGAATAAACATTATATGGTATGTATATTGCGAAGTATAATATTGGATAATGCCTTATCTTAACGTTGAATTATTTGGTATCAACAATTAGATTACCAAAGATTTCTCACACATATCGAGAGTTAATTGTTTCATCATAATATAATATCTACCTGACATCCAAAAACTTTCAATACAATAGGCTTGTATAATGAATAATTGCAGGTTTGAGAACATAATATTGTCTCTATTGCTTGAATTTTATACCTACCGAAATTCCATTCTCTAACGATTGTATAATTACAATGTGATGTGATTGTTAAACTTGCATCCATTCCGATGACTTTGAATGCTCTTAGGAGGTCTTCATATCCCAGTGGAAAACATATTCCACACAAAAATATCTTGTTAAAAACTGTTTCTTCGAGTGCTTAATTTTTTGAAAAATTATCCGAAATTCATACTACTCTGCCTTTATTATTTTTCATTTGAAAAGTTTCAACCTCAAGATTGAGTTGTAGGTGATAGTATGGATTGTAATAAGGGGATTGTAGTAAGGGAATACCTGAAAAAACATTGTTCATATCATTTCCGGTGCAATAAAATTGTCATTGACTATGTTCATCCATGAGTATAAGAGTTCATCACTTGACATTGTTAAATGTAAGAGAAGATAATTTTCAGATTTCACTTTATTTTGATGCAATAAGATAAAGAGGATCAATATGGGTATCTCAAAAACTATGAGAGTAATTTGGTTGAATGGGAGGAAAGTTGCGCGAGTGAAGTACCAAGGGAATAACCTAAAAATTTGATTTCATTTTCTGAACTGAATGTCCGAATTTTCAATTTATTTTTTCCTAACGTAGATGATAAGTCACAACAAAACTGAAGAAACATCGTCATGGCAACTTTTGATGCTCTTTGATTTGGCATTATCGATTTTCTGATCCAACGTTTCATCTCAGAGCAACCCTTAACATCCTATTTTTTTACAAATACAGTCCTGATATCTTGATATCAGAGTCGATACGGTTCTTATTCCAAATATTACTTGATGAAGTGAAAATAAGGTCCGAACGCCTCAAAACGACATAATTTATGGCTTCATAATATCCAAATCAGATTGAAGGGCTATTCGAATCGTAATATCAAGATATCGGGGCCGGGTTTGAAAAATTTGCTGAAAGACAAAACGTCGGATCAGAAAATCGATGATGTCAAATCAATAAGCATCAAAAGTTGCCAAGAAGATATTTCTTTAGTTCCATATCAACGCGAGAAAAATCAAATTGGAAGTCCGGAAAATCGTTTTTTTTTTAAATAAAAAGGAAAAATAATATCAAAAAATGTTTGGAAGTTATAACGGCCTCGTTATTTTTCTTTGTCTTGACTGATTCAATTCTCAACTTTTCCATTTTACTCGAATCTCATATTCAAAAAGGTACTCAATAAAAATAAACGGTTGACTTTTCAAACATATTTCATGCACTACACTTTCTGAGTTTTTAATTTTATATAGCTATTTAAAATTCAGTTTTCAGAGCAACAGGAGTTATTATGTAATAGGTGCCTCGTGCTACACAACGATTTTGAAGAATTGTCAAATTATGTGCTTTTTGTGAACCGAAAAATTTGTGCTCGACCACTACAATTTTTTTATTGAATCAAAATTACGTGCTGTAGCACGATATTGATCCTAACTCTGCCGCAAAATCCTTTCGAAAATTGCTTCCAGAATAATTATGGTACCGTTTACGTGTTTTAATAATGAATATAATTTGATGATTTGAATTGGTGTGTTTGAATCGACCCTAAAATCTTTCGCGTCACCAAAATGTACCTAAAATCAAATATTTCGATATTTTTCTCAAATCGGGGTGTAGCGGAAGGCTTCTATCTGCTATTACCGAATCTGGAATATGGGTTTGGAGAAACTTCAAACTTTTCAGTCCGTTTTGAAAACTTGGTGAATCAATAAACCTTCTTTATTCAAATAAATATACTGCAGATATATTTTCTTCATTGAGTATATTTTTGCAAACTTTTGAATCTATAACTTACAGTCAGAAGCAAACAGCAAATAGCAGTTTTGACTGATAGTAAAGATATATTATTGAAACCTATACTATTGAAAATCAATTGATAGCTCTCTCACAATGAACATTTAGAAGACAATCACATTTTTCCATCAATCATCGTTGATCAAATAAACAAACTTCACGAAACGCCCGGATCGTGATTCGGCGAAGAAACTAAGAGGTTGATAATTAAACATGCTTGCTCATTGTTGAAGAGGGCCCAGCATAATTTGTAATTTTCAAGATTTTATCTCGCCATATCTCGATTTATTAATTGCGATATGTTGCAAATCACGATTCCAATAAATCTTTTCGATATCGGGGTCGGTATCGATGTTCAATGTTGCCTTCCCACGAACATATTGCAAAGAAAAAACTACTTCGACATCGATGTCCAATGCTCGTTTATAAGTAAATGAAAGTTATCGTATTGAAGGGTATGAAAAAATCGGAAATCAATAGGGGCGATATCTTGTGAAGTATATTTCAAACAAAGTTGTACTAATTTATAGTACGTTGAAGGTAGCCAGAAATCAGTGACCTAAGCGTGTCTTATCTTTATCTTTTTCAAGTGTAACTTTCGCATACCAAGCTTCTGTTGACTATATTTTCACTATACTCTGTTTGGAAAATAGAGGTAGTAATAATTCAATCATAGCAAACCGTAACCAAGTGATTGAAACAAATATTTTATTTAGGTATTATTCACTCAACCCATAGACAGTTACATATGGTTAAAAATCATCAGGTGAGCACTAAAATGTAATATCTCGATTGATCTGGAGCTTATATTTGGGGAATATCGAGGGAAATATTCATAAATATATGAATATTTATGTGTAATATTCAATGAACATCAAAATTTCTACACAATTTGAATAGCATTTTTCTCATATTATTCAAATTGTGTGGAAATTTTGATATGTCTCGAGCCTGACAGTGTAGGGGTGACCAGTCTGAGCTCGTCTGATGATAGATGATAGATAGATGATATTTCCATTGAGCAACGACCGTGAATGTAAAAAAGTATAAAGAAGCAGAGATCGCCCACCTTTCTACGATGTTCTAGAGAGGTCAATTTCAGAAACGAGGAGAAAAGAAATCCCAAAAAATCTAGAAAAATGAATATCCTTTTCAGATTCTTGAGTTCAATCAATAAGTCAAACAAACAGAAGATTTTTTAAAAAATATAAGAACATAATAAATAATAAAGCATTCATTTTACATATCGCGTGTGTGTGTACTCTTATCTATATGCTCTTTGCAACTTGCCTAGATGTCAGGAAAGAATAAAAGTAGGTCCTGAGGTAATATTATGTGAAGAAGCTAGTAAAAAACTTGTAGAGCGAAGTTATTATGAAGAGCCTCATAATTGAATATTCACGTTTTTTTCACTGAGACAACTATTTTAACATTCATTACTATGACTATTTTGATTATTTTCCTCAGCTGAGACCGTATTGCTGAAGAAAACATCTATCTGTGCCATTTGAGTCTGAAATGCATATCGTCAAAATTAATTCAACTCTTCAAGTCCTTCTCTGGGCCCAAACAAAAGTCGACAAAAAATGGTAGAGTACTCAACCCAATATTCCACGTGTAATAACGCCACTTTCTTAGTCGCTCGCAGAGATAGATTGGCTAATCAATCAAGTCCATAGGACTTAATTTATTCTTCTTGGAATTGCGAAAAGTGGTATGATTTCCCAAAATTCACAAAACCTTGTTAAAATCAATTTCTATGAGTATGGCAATATCGCTGATTTTTTCGTTGACACCCTGTACGGTCTTGAGGATATGTATGCCGCAAAGTTCTCACAACTCTGTTAGGTAAGCCACGTGAAATTCGATTATTTATTTATACGCACAGGCCCACTAGACCAACAAATCGTCGATATCAATTCGAAAATTATTTATATAATAATTGACGAGATAATTGACGCACCAGACTGCTGGTCGCCTGGTGACTGCTTTCTCTCGTCTCTCGATTGAATACGAGAGAGATCACTCAAGAACGTAATTGCCGAAAGTGAAAACGTTTCAACTGTCCATACGAACTCAAAATTATCGTCCTCCCAACACGTTATATCTCCAGTGACCACTACTTATAATTCGCGACCACTTTCTGTACCAGAAACACCGAAAGGCCATCATCGCCCAACTGATGAATGTTGGTAGTGATGGTAAATCCAATCCATATTCACTTTTGAAAAATATATTTCTTATTGAGACACATTTTTAGTTTACACGAATCGTTCCATTTTGTATTGTAGGCTCGATTGTTAGGTTACTGGCTGATTAAAAGGATATTGTATTATTGTGATTTGCAACAATTCAAGATTGATCAATACATAAATAAATTTTCTTCCCTCCTAATAGACATATTCGAAGTTTGGTACTCTGGTACTGGTAGTTGATACTTAGTTTTCACTAGTGCTAGGCTTTTGGGAATATTTTTTTGGTTTACATGATATCTATTAAATTTCCACTTGAATGCCGTAAAATATACAAGGTGAATAAGTGCGACAAACTTCGAGGCGTGATTCTGTATGAAAAAATAGTGGCAGTTTGCTATTGTAACTTTTTTCCGCAAATGCTTTGTTCTCCGAGATACGAGATGTTGAAGTTATTCTTGAAAACTGAATACTTATTTATTTATTGCAATGAAAATAAATGAATACTCTTTCACTCTTCCAATATTGTTCTATGAACTAAAACAAATGCACATAATATTATCCGGGCAGTGGACATTGCAGGTAGGTCAACCATAATTTCTATAGTTATTAGCCTAACATCAACACTAATATCCGGTCAGAGCCGTATAGTATAATGATTAAATTATCATCTCTTTGTGGTGGCTTTGCTTTGCCATGGAACGAATAGTAGACCATTATATCGTGCTCACTTCCTGTTCATGTCGTCATCATGCTATCACTTTTATCGTTAATTCAGATTCTCACAATCCTATGTAGGAAAGACTTCGTTTTATTCGTTGTGTGCCAGTTAGTTCATCACAAATAAAACTGCACGCCGAATAGGCTCAATATTGAAACGAGATCAACAGGTTGAGTTCCTTGTTTCGAGATAAAAACAAGGTCGGTTTAGTTTCGGGATAATTCACTACACGATTTTAGTTGAATACAGTAAGTACCATTCATTAAAATGAAAGTTCACACAATACTATGAAAGATTCCTTCACTCTCCTTGTTCGTTTTGATCCCAGTTTAGGAAATATATTTACCGAAATCATATATTCTCCTCGCCTAGAGCTAAGTAGGCGGGCCGATTTTGTACTCAAAACATTAAAGAAAATAAGGAGAGTGACGGAACTGATATACATATTCCTATTATTCGATGTTTCTAGTCCAAAAGCGGTACGCCTCATTCAGGTCGGCGACAGAAAATCAGCATAAAGTTCGCTACTCCAGGACGTATGGGTTGGAACAAATTCATTCAAAATTAAGGGGTTAACTTTTTGGATAAACGATCGGATAATCAGATACGTCGATTTTGAATTAATCTGCACAGGGTCTCAAAAATAAGTTGAGACCAGCAACTCAATTTTTTAGTTAATTTTTGAGTTTTGCATCGAATTCTAAGTACGTTTCATGAATGCTACCTACTGCACTATGCTAAGATATGAACAAATGTTATAGAAATGATTGTTTTTTGTATTCACTAATCTTCATCTATTTTTGTTTTCCAGTTATTGATCCACTATTCTATACCACATGAGATCAGTACAGAATGATACAATTTCTCGAGAGAATCCAATATTATTATAGATATTTTTTCTTTGTTTTTCTATGCTTACATATGTAGCGAAATTATGTGAGATTCAATCATTTCTAAACGAGTTAGAAAAAACGCGAAAGAATGTAAATATTTTTCATGGGAAGCCGCTTCGTTCCAGTGAAATATCCTCCTAGATCACCAGACTTGACACTTGAAAGAAATATAAAATGCAATGAAATCGTCTTCATTAGGTATAAGTAGACATAAGTGGTAGTTCATCCACTGACTTAACGTATTGAGAGAGAAATGAACGATGAAACTGGTCAAGTATATGTTGATGATAGGATTCGTGGGTAGGATCTATATAGCAATAAAATCAACGTGATACTCTGGGTATAAGGGAAGGCTAGTAAGAAACTGGAGCTGAAAACCAATCCATTCAGATATATTTACAAAAATTGATATCTCATCCATCCAAAATCATGTCAAAATGTAAGTTATGTATATCTGATTCACTCACTTTTGTCGTTGAAGTTCTGATCCGTATTTTATAGATACATCCTCGGATAGGTCTTTATTAAAATAGGATATCCTAGTAGACAAATATGTAATAAAAATAATTATAATAATATATATAATAATAATTTTAAATTATGAAGTAAAAATGATTTGAACACAAATTGGACGAATACATTATGAAGGTAATCACATGAGATGAACATAATATCTCAAAACGAACAATTGTAATTAAAGGAACTCACGCATATTAAGTATTATATTTGTACATTCAGAGCAAATGTCTTCAGTTCGTTTTTGAAAATTTTCAGATTTGAGCTGGAGATGGCTGATAGCATGTGTCATAATATTTAAGCTATTTACAAGATGTCAGAAAATGTTCATGCATTCAAATGATTAGTTTCCACTGATTCAGATAGTACTAGTGCAGTTATATCCCTATCGGTATCAAATTTTCCAGTTAAAACTGCGACTCCCCACAAAATCAATGGATGAACTGATGTTTTCAGGAACATTTCCCGCATATTTATTTGCATTACAAATACAAATATTAGGTGCACATTCTTGTATATCCGATTTGATATCGTAGCTATCAAAAGTGGAAATGAAAATGAGAATTCAAGAAGTCTGGTCAGTGTAACATCAAAAAAGCTTCAATTGTATTTGCTCTCTAAAACTAACTCGTTGATTGTCAAGATGTTCTGAGGACGTGAGAAATTTTTTTCAACTCTTTTGGTTGTTTCAGGTTCCTCCCGTGCGAGGGTTGCTCCTAAAAGAGCGCAAGCTTCTCCAGATCACGGTATTGTATCGCCTGCTTCAACAAGTCCTCCTACCAAGGTAAGAATTAATTATTCGATTCATGCAGCAGTTTTGAAGTTTTGGGTTTCCATGTTCTACGTCGTGGAAATTGATATGAAACTACAACAGATAAGGTACAAATACTTTATTACTCTAAAAAGAACTCCAGCTCTAATTGCACAAAATATCAATGATTTTGGAACTGATATGCATAATTGAAAAACGTCTATTTTTCTAATCATCAGTAACTTTTCAACTTCAACTGTACCTGCCACTGAAGTTCGTATCCTCAATTTAACCGGTGATTTGAAAAAAAATTCTAAGTAAACTAGAATCCAAGATATCGAAGTCATTTTTGATTTTTCCAGTGGTCGCCATCATGGATTTTTAAATCATCGGATACTCCAAGAAATTATCAGTTCATTGATATATGTTCGTATGTTTATCCATGAAGAAATTACGCATTTTTTATAATTAAATCCTAGTTCGCATCATTCTGATGAACATTGAAATTTCCATCACCCTGAATACATCGATCATTGGACTGATTATTTTCCATCGATAAATTCATTGATTTGTGACTTGACAAAACAATATATGAATTCTCAGTGATTTGTAGGAAAACGGGCTCAACATTTTCAATTTCCATATCACTGGTGAGTGTTCTTGTATTATTCGCTCACTCATCTATAGTGTTTGAGATTTTGTGAAATAATCTCTTGTTGTTATGAAAAAAGTGAGTGAAAATATAGGTATCATCCTTTCATGAAATCTTCCCATCACAGTACAAATATTACAAACTTGCCCTTCAAAACTGCTGCATGAATCAAACAATCTTCGTTTCTGACGTGTTTGTTATTTTTGTGCAATGTGTGGTAGCTTTTCAGTATGTTTCATTTCATCATTATTTTTGTTGTTGCTGAGGTTGTTGTTGCGTTATTTAGTATAACTCATCATAGGTATCAGCAACTAAGGTGGTGGTTTTGGCTGTTTTCGCATGTCCAGGTATACCAATGAGCAAGTTTGCTTTCTGCTCATCTATAGAAACCTTTACATTCTTCCTATTCTTTTATACCTAAGTAGTTGAAGATTCATGTAAAAAATATTATCGTATCGATGCGACTCAGCCATCAGAACCGAGTCATCAGAACCCGACCTTATAGTTATTCTGTCGAAAAATGCCCAAACTTTCTAATCTAAAGTGACCGTAGCAGGAATATAAGGACCATTTGTAAGTCTGAATTATTAAAACATATCGTCTCCATCCATGATGTGTATTACCAATAAATAAAAATTCAGAGAAAAGAGTAGAACTCGACTCAGTGTATATATATTTGTATTTATATATATAAAACATGTCAGTTCACAGAATCACAGAAAAAAAAACGTGGTAGAACAAAATTATTCCAAATATTGTTGATCAAATATTGGCTAAATATCGATTTACGCCTTTTGTTCTTCCTTTTCAAGAAAACTGGTAATTTTCTTTTAGTTCTGACATGTCTGAACGTCTGAACATGTCTTTCAGCAGTTTCCATTATCAATTGACCTTTGAACATTCACATGTGAGTTTGTTTCAAGCCTTAGTGTGTCACTCTATAATCCAAAAAAAGTGGTACAACAATTTCTTTCGTACCAATAATTCATGTCCCTAACGTTAACAAACAGTAAATGACTATGGTTTGTCAACCACTACTCCTATAGTCTTTGACGTATTCGTGATCCAACATTCCTACTGATTTTCTATTGGTTATTCTATAATAGTTACTTCAATTGGTATTAAGTGATCATCATAGTATTTACATTTGAGTCATAGTATTTTCTTTCAAGTTTGAAGAATACAAACAATGCGGTTGGTCATTGGCCTGTGAACAATTGATTATTGACCTGTTATTGTCCATTTCCTGATATTGTTTACACAAAACATCACATGAGGTCATGCTAATTCAATACATTATCGATCACATAGAAATTTGGTTCTGAGCTATCCAGATACATGAATATATGCGGGTGATTTGAATGAAATTGTAAGCCTACCATATTTTCAACCTTATTTGGCAACGGTGTTTTGATGAAATAATCGTTGAGCCGAGATGAGCCATCCTTGTTTTTTCCTCGTTTTTATCGTTTTCGTTCGCATAATCATCATCCAGGAATTCTCTTGAGGAGGATTCATGTAAATTCAACTAAACTATAACTAATGTAAGATTTAATTATTGAATTTTAAACTGAAAAACAAAAAAACAACTGGTTCTCCATACAAAATTTATCAAGAAAATTAACAAATCACTAGAGATGGAAATTTGTAGAGGCTTTTCAGTGTGAAAGTTACCGAAAGTGAAATTTCAGTTTCTGAATGAATACTAAATTATTAAATTAATAAACTGAATGAACTAAATTTATATAAAACAAATGAAAAATACTATCCATATTACCTAACTAAATATGAATCAGCTACGCGGAATTTTGCCATGAAATTCATCTGACATAAATTCACTGATGAGAAGGTATTTCACAAAAATTACAATCATCTTTTGAATCCACTAAACTTTCTGCTATATTGTGTCATATTTTTGTCAACTGTCAGAAACAAATCATTTTGCCGAAATCTCCCGAAATAATTATTTAATTATATTGAATTATAAGCACGAGTCTGAAATTCGGACGAGTATTATTAGATATTATTAGAATAGTTTTAGAGTATTACAATATTTTGCCGTTACTTACGTTTTGATATACTATTGGTTGAATGTTGGTCAATTTTTTTTTTAACTTTTCAAATGAATTTTATTTTCATAGTTTATATCATGAACACTTCCACTTCATCATACGGTTTTATCTCATTGGGTTTAGTGTTAAATTAATCTTAGTGTAAATTTTTGCTTGCATGAATCCACCTTCAATCCTCTCTATCCTCACACTAATTGTCGATTCATCACCGTAAAACATGGTTGACATCTTAGCTGTACAAAATTGGATAATCATGATCGATCCATTGAGGTTCTTATGTGCATTACGAACTCAGTTTCGTTTTGATTAATTTTTACATCATTCAACGTTACCAAGAACATGACTTGATTATCTCTATTTGCATAAAGGCTAGACACTGATCTGTGGCTAATAAATGATTATATTAATTTCTGTTATAGTACCATTGAAAAACAATATGGATACTAATGTTAAATATGTGAAATATATTCTGAAAATATTTTTTGGTAATTAGGAGACCAAAGTATTATCAGTACATGACAGGTACCTATATCTGAGTGAAATGATTATTTGCTGTTGTGGAATAGCATTTACATAATCGATATCATTCTCTATTTCTCCTCATAATTTCATCTGATATCTGTAAATAATTATTCGATGCTTGCTTCTAAATTCTTGTAAATACTTCTGTAGTCGCTTGAACTTTTCATTTCTTACATACCCACATATTGAAATCATTCTTTCCGTTCAGAATTGCCATAGAACTTGTTAGTTTGAACATTTCCATTCCTACCCATAGACTTGCTTGTTTTTTGTCTTTTTTTTCCATCTTTCATTATTTGCTTTGATCAGAAAGTATGAATGAAGTTATATGCGGTTCATAGTGACCAACCAAATTTGTAAAATTTTCTTGATCAAGACTTTTTATGCAAAGTAAACAGTGTGGGTTTCGCCAATCATTCAGAAAATCTTGGTTTTACTATTAGCGTCGCTATTATAAGTATAGTAGTTGTAATTGAGCTTCATACATTTCGAGTGAAATATAGACTCGTTGAGAATAATTAAGTTTTGAATTATTTTCGGGCCATAATATGAGAATAATATTTTTATATGTAACCTTGAAATCCAAGATCGTTTTTGGGAATAAGGTAGGATGAGAAAAAATGTATATTAGTTGAAGTACGTTCACATAAGTTTTTGAAATGTTTTCAAATTGTTTTTATTGTCTAAGGTATTGAGACGACCCTGGTAAAAATATCTCGAGGGTGTTTGCTCATATAACTCGACTAGTGACTTCGATTTTGGGAACAAATATTTCACTTTAATATTTCGATGAAGCATGAGGGCTGATATTTCTCATTGTAAAATAAGTGAAATTCTGTATTTGAATCATTTTTGGGTTTGTTAGACGAGTGTTATCATTGGGAATGTGAAATTACACATTGTCTTTTTTTTTTCATTTCATCTTATCTTATTTTTTTGAAATTACACACCCTCGTTCAAATGATTTTATTCCAATGGCAACAATGCTTATGTGCAAAACTCCTGAATGTGAATGTGAAGGTTTTCAAATAAGTAGCTATCTATTATAATTTTCTTATTTAATTATTATTCGAAATAACAATCATTTTGAAATTTCTGTTTTCAATAATTCGAGGATAGATTTCATGCATGAGGTGAATAATAAAAAAAAGTATGTCCTCCAAAAACTTCTAAATGTCGAATCCAAAAAAAGATTGCCCTTGGCTAGGTAAATATAACACCGAAACAGGCTATACCGGATACAAGTTTCAAATAATCATTGAGAATCCCAATATAACGTGAGGTAGAGAATGGGTGCAATTCATATTCATATTTTGAAGTTTTTCTTATTCATTATTCATATTCAGACGTATTCAGGCTCTAACATTATGATAAAAAAAATAGTACAAATAAATAAAGGTACAGTAATAATAATGGTAAGGTAAGGAATAATAGTAACTACTAAGCACATTTCTGAATATTAGGCAACATTTACATATGCAACAGTGCATGCAATAATTAATAATGCAATATTATGCTGGAAACTTCAATAATATCTTCTACAGTTCTGTATCTGATGATCCCTGTGTATCTTCATGGACACTGAAAATGTTATTGTTGATTCAGAATAGGTAGAATTCTCCCTGAGTGGGTTGATTCATAAGTTTATACCTGAACTAGAATATGGGGCTCGATATAGAATATCTATGAATGATGGTCATAGCAAATTTAACAGAATACTAATATTTCCTAAACTGTGGCTTAGGTAGATATCAGCTTCAACTAAACCAGATTATTGCAAATGTCCAAAAGATCCATTAGATTTTGAAGTGAAAATGATATTTTTTGACGACTTTGAAATGATATAATTACATGGACGAATGATTATTTATGAAATACATTTACAATCTTTCCTGATTGTAGAGATTAAATGTTGTCTTCTTAATAAATCACGTTCTCGCCAATCAATTATTATTGAGAGTGAAGTTGTTTTTCAACTGAAGAAGATTCTACATCATTCATCTATGTATGAGTCACGTTGAAATGGCGGCTATAACACATTTTCAATTGATCTCAGATGAATATATATCTATCGATGTATGTACTCACTTACAAATGATTGATTTCGAAATCTTATTTCAACATTGAGGTATTACCACCACCCTAACAGAAGTGAACACTCAGTACGTACTTTCAAGCAAAATCCTTTGAGATATTTGGTTCAAAAAATCATTGTATGTAAAAATTCTACTGTGAACATTACAGTAGAATTTGATCGAAAAATATGTCCAGTTGTATCATGTTGTATTGATGTGTATTTCTATTTGAAATTATTCGAAACAAACCTGTTTCATCGCACCTGAACTACAATATAATTATATAGGTCTATTACTGATTTGAATATTGTATTCAATTGAAAATGAGCGCAGATGTAGGTTCGGAGGTTTCTGAAGACAACAGCTTACCAGTGCAGTGCTTATTCTACTTGTATTTATCATGGTCCTATTTCGAATCAATCATTTACAATTAATTCGAGTGTTACTACTTCTACCTCGACTGCTTCTTTCAATGTTGATTAGAGAAAAGTCATTCATTTACTAAATAACTTGAACTACTAAAATGAATGCTAGGTACCTAAATATTATGTCTTTAGTGTCACTCTGATAATTTCAGTAGAATACCAGCAGTCATAACTATAGTTATTATGTATTATATACTCGATAAAATGGAAAAGGTAGGTAGGCGAATGCAGTAGATTAAGTTATTTTTCAGTTATTCCAAACAAAAGGCATTTTACTGCATGTTCTCTGCTAAGTATAGAGCTGCTCATAGTAGTTAGTCCAATTAGTATTTCTTCTCTATTCCTTTAGTGGCAGGTGGTGAAGGCTAGTAGTTTCTCAGTATGATGCATGATTAACAGTGAAAATAATAACTGCAAATTATATGGATGGAAAATCGAGTGATCACTTATATTGCACACAAATAACAAACGGACGTCTCAAGTCAGCGTAGGCATTTTTACCCACACTGTTTATTTTCGTAGGAAGAAAGTTTGGACATTATGGGACAATACAAACCCGAAATATTCTGCTAAAGGTAAATTATCTCATTCCTTGTCCGTTGCATGCTCAGCTTTTGAAGAAGAATGTCGTTTAATTTTGTTTTCAACATTTTTGCCAGTTGATGTTGCTCGAATTATTTCCGAAAACTATTTCCAAATAAATTGAAAATAATTTAATTGTTGTAATCAATGAGACAATTCAGAACTAATTCGAGCAGGGGAATGTTACAATCATACTGTTTTAATGGATGCCCAAATGTATTCGTGAGCTAATTTGGGTGAGTATTCATCATTCTTTATTCAGTTGATGGTTTCAGAAAATAATATCGAATACTGTCTGTAAGTTTTTCGAGGAGGTGGTACATTCATTTTTCCAGCTTTTTGTGGGATTTTCGAATGATGAAATTATTTTCTCAGACCTTCAACCGAACGTAAACCAAATAAACAATACGAACTATCATTCTCGGCTAGTAGTGAAAACCATTTTTCTATATATTTAAAATTCTTATGTAATATCCTCAGAGATTTTTTCCGAAAAGTTGTCGGATTTTCGTGAATGTAGCAACATTATACTCCTTCATCGAGAAAGGGGTGTATTTTTTTATTTAAATGTTATCAGAATGAATGTAATTCATGTGGTTTTTCAATGAAGTTCTTGAAATCTTGTAGAAAGTATAATCGTTTGCTCTGTTCACAATGAAATTCATTCAAGTTGATCATAAAATAAAGTTGTCAAAAAATCAACCGATTTACTATCAATCAAAAAACTACTCACCCTCAATACTCGTCTCAATGATAGTTTTCAGGATGTTCCTAAATATCATACGTGAGGTGATAATTCTTTGGATTATTTCATGACTGAAGATGAATATTGAAAGGTCCGCAAACGCTTCGTTACCGATCTTCAGTGAGTGAAAATTTCAAGATTCTTTAGTAATTTTCGAGGTATTTTCTTTATAGCTTCTTTATTTCATGAGATATGCAGCTTGAACTAGTAGTAGTAGTGCTTCTATCATTGGGCATGCCAAACAGTTATGAAAATCTACAGGGAGACTTTTTTTCAGGGTCAAGTACGGCCCTGATGAACCCCCTTTTGTAGTTTTATCATGTCTGCCACCCATATTTAGCTTGTCGGCGAAATCAAAGGTTTAAGAGGATCTAGGAGATGTTGGCTTTATCGGGATATTTTTGTCATGTATTTCGACTGTTTAGTCGGCAATTCTTAAGTACAGTAACAAAGCATTCGCGGACCTATGTTCAAATGAATTTTTCATGAAAAAAAAGCCTAGAAATTGTCCTTTTCAGTATGTACATGATCTTATCAGAAATCTTAAACAGGCATAAAACTTTCGAAAGGATACCTGAACCATAGAAGCCACACATGATACTATAACGATAGTATCATGGAAACCACAATGATATTTGTTTTCTTTTATATTGTGCATAAATTACATTCATTTCTCACGAGTTTGTACTCAGGAATATCCGATGAATACTGATCAATACTCTATTACTGATGTTGTTTGACAACAGTAGACTACTAACTTGCCACATCATATTTAAAAAACCGACTTGTGACACTTTTTTCAAAAGTAAGCTTATGCAAAAAAAGTGTGAATTCATTTTCAATATCTTAATGACCTCTAAGTGAACCTAACCTAACCAGTAATGATCAATTGGTGATTGAACATTTATCAACTCATCAAACAAAATAATCGTAATGATCAAGTACTCACTCTCAGTACTTTGTTTCGGTCTCTCTCTATATATATATATATTGTTTGGAAGTTCATTCATCTCTTTTTTCCGTAGGTGGCCCTGACTGGCGTAGGAAGACTTCGTAGAGAACCTTGCGCCAAATGCGGCCTTCCAGTGTTTTTGGCAGAACGTCTAAATGTAGGAAAGCTTCACTTTCATCGCACCTGTTTTCGCTGCGCTCGCTGCCGCAGTCCACTCACTCTTGCTAACTATTATGAGACGGAGAGCTCAGAATATTGCTGTGAGGTTTGTCCGGATGAGGATAAAGTAGTGTCCAAAAATTCTAACGAGAATTTGCTCTTGGGGCGGTCTATGAGCGACGAAGAAAAAAGAGCTAGTTTGGCAACGTTCAGTGATGAACCAGATACGTTCAGTACAGAGTTCGAAACTGCTTTAGACTCGATAGAAAACAGTTCGAAGAAATCTGAGTTCACTCAAGCTAGATCCCAATTCTTTCGAACTCATTTAGAAACTAGCGATTCCGGACTAGAAGAAGAAAAACCTCCAGATATTCCGATATCACCGCCTGAGTTGGATACGAGTGAGAAGATTGAATCAGTATTCGAAACGGTGCATTCAGGTAGCAGTTATCTGGATCTTGTAAATAATAGCGATAGAATTACTGATAAGAACCAAGGTAGTTCTCACATTGAACTACCTGAATCTCGAAATATTGTTACCAAAGATGAATCGCACGACACTGATACTTCATTGGTCAAAGCTCGTATGCGATTATTCGAAAATAATAATCTTAAGTCTGATGTAAATATAGTTTCACCAAGTAGTAAAATGCCTAGAGATAAATCTTCTAGCACAGCCATTCCAATTGTAAAAATAGAAGAGCTAGAAAGCTTCGATGATATTTCCAGTAGAATGATGAATAATAAAACTAACCAGGAAACTGAATCACTTCCATATAAAGACACTTTGAAGCACAGCATAACAAATGATATAAACGTGAAGGAACCTGAAATAGTCATCTCAGCACGAAGTTCCAAAGTTGAGGATATAGTAGCAAAAAGAAATTCAGACCATGAAGACAATGAAAAAGTAATTCATGATATCAAACAAGATAAAATTCATGAAATTTCGTTCCTCAAGGAAGTCCCTCAGACACAGGCGGAGTCGACTCATGAAATCACCGAAATTAAGGAGGATAAAAGTAATGTTGTAGAAGAATCAACTCAAAAAGATCCCCATCATAACTCCAGTAAAGAAATAATTTTGCATGATGATATACAAAATATAGTTGATATTACGAAGGAGAAAGACTTTCCTTTGGAACCATACTCAAGTGTGAATACTTTCAGTGTTGGAGATGAATCAGCTCCGAAAGACAATCAAAACTCTAATGCTGAAGCAATTGAATTATCTAATAATATAAAAGATGTAAGTGAGATAACGGAAACGAAGGTTTCGGTCTCAATACCGTCAACTTCGAACACTGCTGTTGAAGATAAATCAGCTTCAAAGGCATTGTCTCATGAGAACTCGAATGATGAAGATATTGCATCATCTGATAATATGAAAAATGCATGTTATATTACAGAAATAAAAGACTCTTCCTCCTCCACACCCCAGGCAACTCTGGAGAGTTCCAATGAAGTTATCGTAATTTCTGACGACAGTCCAATATCCATAGAAGATTCGCCTGTTAGAGATGCTGATGTAATTAGGGAAATTTCTAAAACCAACTCAGACACAAACCATTCAGTAGAAAGCAGTGTCGATTCACCTCAAATGTCTGACGTCAAATGTATCGAAGACAGTAAAGCAGATGAATATCCTGATGATCTGAACCCATTTGGAGATGACGAGGAACCAAAATCTCAGCAACAGTCACTCAACCCGTTTGGCAGTGACAGTGAGGAAGAAAGTCATATTCCTTTGAAACCAATACCTAGCCCTAGGATGAAAAAGAAAATCCAACCCCACTCCTTCGATAAAGAACATCTCTCCAATCTGCGGATTGAAAGATTCACTATAAACCCCTTTGGTAGTGATGACGATGAGGAAGATACCAGTGGAATAAAGCCTCCGAAACCTGTAGCCAGACATAAGAAGGTTATATCTGCGCCGAAGATCAGTTTGAATCCATTTTGCAGTGACGAGGAAAGTGAAGAAATTAACAAACTGCCAGTGCCTACACCGAGAAATTCGAGGTGAGGGAGTAGTGAAAATTGTCCGATCGTTCAAGCACCTCAGGAAAAAGTAGACAGTTTTTTTTTTCTTTTTTGATGAAATTATATCAACGATGTCGACTCGTATTTGTTATCTAACAAGGGTACAATTATATTGCAGCTCTTTCCTGTTCAAATGACGTACATGTAGATAGACCACTTTCATTGCTGCCTTTCAGAAAGGATAAATTCAAAATAGATTAAGATAATGCACCGATAAATACCACTTGTTACAACAAATGCACAACTTATAGTACAATTTCGTAAGAAATCTTCTCTATGTTTAGTGCTACTATTATCAAGTAGGCAGTACGAGTTGAAGCATAAACAAAGAGTACATGGAAATTAGATCCACCACCCTTCACACTCTTGTCATTTTCAAAGGCATCTTAGAAACAAATTTCTGTCTGTGCACTTGTAGGATGATAAATAATGTCATATCGACAAAGTTGTTATTTCCGGTGGTACCGGAAATTGAAAGAAATTCCAACATTTCACAAGAAAATTGTTCATGTTTTGTGTGAGTCACTGTTGAATTCATATTCTCGTAACATTCAGTTGCCATCATCAACCCGCTCATGTGATTCCCCTCTCTAGAAAGTCTTTAATAACCACCAAGTACATGCAGATTCAATATTTTAATGATACACCTCCACATACTGAGTGAATAATTTACCTACATAGATAAATTCAAGTAACAGTAATTGCAAATGAAATAAAACAATGAGTATTAGTATTATGGAGGCATCAGTACGTTGCTTTTCTAGTTCCAGAACGAACTGTTCTTCGTTTGTTGAAGTGAAAAAATCAGTAACTGTGTAGTCCAAGCCCTTTCAGTGTTAACTTTGTAGTGAAATGAGTGACTCATCTAATTGGTTGATATGCGTAGCGTAACTGTCTCCTGCATTGCATTGGTCTTCCTTGTTTTATATTCACAGAGTGTACGCTTTAACAATACCATCACATTTTGATATCGATCGGTTATGTTGAAATATCGTGTTACCAGGGCTTCAGTGGGTGCTCCTGAGCCAAAACCTCGAGACGCAGGAGGATTTTTGTCGTTGACGACGAATTCCAACTTCGGTTCTAACTCATCGATATCAAGTGGTAGTGCCTACGGTAGTGCTAGGAAGAAGAAACCCGCTCCCAGGCCTCCCATACCGACTAGGTTTGAAGATTCTAGTCCCGGTTCGTTGACTTCGAGTCCAAGTCAAAGTTTGGTGAGTCATGCTGAATATTTCCAATTTTTTTCAGCAAGCAGTTACTTACGAATAATGTCACTGCGAGGTCATATACCTACTGGATGACAGTTGAAATTCTGATATACACCTTGGCTCCCAAGCAATTGACCTTTTTGAAGTTATAATAGGCCCAATGAGAGAGGATTGATGAAAAACGCACGAGCATGTTGAACAATCCAAAATTCATTTTGTTGTCGCGCCAGAAACGTGAAATAAATTTGGCTGCTTGGTCAAATGAATGTAAAGTCTCATACCATACGTGTTTCCGAGAGTGTTGATAATTTATGCCGTACAGAAAGATCGGCATTCCACTTTGGGTAAAAATAATCATATTAGGTCAAGAACACTGCTTTGTGAGGTATTGTAGCTGAAATCAAAAATAATTTTGCATTATTAATAAATGGCAAATCTTTACTGTCCAATTATTTGATGCATGATATTTCGTCATAGAGAGCCTCTAATATTCAAGAAAAAAATCACAATCATAATATTCTATACGGTCCAGTCCAATATGGTTGGTTACCTTTCTCCATTTCTTCATGAGACGAAAAGTACCACAACCTCGGATTTTCTTTGTGAATTTATCTATTTTGAAGGATATACAGGGTTATTCAAATCCGACATTCACCATTGTCATCTCGGAATTTGAGAAAATACGACGAAGTTGTTAAAATTGAAGACCAAAACAATTCCCCTCGAAATAAATAACCGTTCATTATTTTTTTTTTTCAGTATTATTTGCCAAAATAGTCCGGAAAAAAATATTTATATTTCATTGCACCTTTTTACCAGTTGAGCAGTGATGCTTTCCGATCTATCATCCGACGTTTCATCTTTCGGCCACCATCATCAACTTCATCTTTTGTTATTGTTTTCTGACAGAGAAAAATAGAGAGTTTCTGATTACATTGTGGCATAATTCATTATAATTTGATTTCTTGAAAGCATGAACATAGTTATTCAAGTGAAACTGATATCACATCAGTTGGCCTTGGCTCCATCGAAGAATTTCGTATAATGAGAAGAAAATAATCCACACAGGTTTTGAGTGGAAATGCCTTTGAAGAATTAAGAAAAACATGTGGCAATGTGTGGTAAGATTACCCAGTTGACCATGCAGCAACTTTATCACTGCTGCGTTTCTAATGTTCTATGTTTCATCAGAGATATAGCATAGATGAATGTCCATCTCAAATGAAATCACATATTTACTCCAAACTTATCACATTTCATTCAGCAGTTCTATCAGTGCTACAATTGAAATGCTCCATGTTTTATTGTCACAGGAATCCTCCAATCGAAGATATATCTTGGATGCATGTCAACCTCGAATAAAATCACAAACATATCTCAGATTTTTCACATCGAACTTGCACAACAATGGTTGGTTGAAATCACAAACTATATTGGAGCTAAACGAATGAGCGGTCGGTGTGGTCGGAAAAGCACAGATGGGATGCCAAAATACAGTATCTCACTAATCTCGTCGCCATTATTTTCAAAACCTCATTTAATTTCATTTCACATACCTACCTATTCCACCATATTTTCCACTGAAGTTGAATTATCTCAAAGATAGGTCATCTTTCATCTTTCTGTCTTGGCACCAACTTTGTTCTTGCTCCACATCAATGATTTGGTGAATGTGACCTCCAGCCCAGTTCATAGCTTTGCAGATGATAGTACACTTCATTCCGCCTTTTCCTCTAGAGCCCCTATATCATCCAACGAGGCCAGACAGGTCGATACTTTAAATGAGAATTTGACAAGAATTCTGAAATGGGGATCTGAGAATCTAGTACAGTTCAATGCAACTAAAACTCAAGCTTGTATGTTCACGAAGAAGGCTGATCACACAATGCCCAATTTGATGATGCCGGGTACCACTGTTCCTATGAGGTCGTCAATATCCATGCTGGTTGTCACCACCAACAGTGCTCTCTCATGGGACGATCATGTGAGGTCCATTGCGAAAACTGCTTCACAAAAACTTGGTTTTCTATTCCGTGCGAAGAGATACTCCACATCCCAGTAACTGCTTATGATCTACAAAGCACAAATTCGACCTGTCCTGGATTACTGTTCACATGTTTGGAGCTCAGCCCCCAAACATACGTTAAAGCTCTTAGATTCAATTCAGAAGAGAGCTATTCGCCTAGTCGATGATAAAACACTCACCAAATCATTGACCTCTCTAGATCATCGTAGAAAGGTCGGCGATCTCTGCCTTTTTTATAGGTTCTTCCATGGTCGGTGCTCAACGAAAATATCATCTATTATGCCACCACGCGCGATTCCTAGTAGACAAACCAGACGAGCTCAGGCTGGTCACCCCTACACTGTCAGGCTCGAGACCTGTCGAACATCGCTATACCAAGCATCATCCATCAATAGAACGGCAAAGTTGTGGAATTCTATGCCTAGTGAAGTCTTTCCTGATGCTTACAACCTCGAAACTTTCAAGAAAAATTCCAAAACCTTCCTTCTCTCCCAAAATTACACCCTTTTGGAAATCACACATAGGATACCTCAATTCACAATAAACAAAAAGTATAAAACCTGTGATGTAACACTATTCTCTAGCGTAACAAGTAATATTTCAGATGCAAGTTGCATATGTATCAGAACTTTGTGATGAAACAATGTTCTCTAACTGACCTTCTCTTGTGATAGAGCTGAGGCAAGTGTGGTTAACTGGGTACATATTGGGTCTCATGGTATTTATCATCTTACGCAGTATCCATCGCCCCGATCAACCCCAAGAAGCACAGCTAAGAGAAGAGCTCCTCCGCCCCCTATTTTTTCATCAACCCCGGACCCGAGCCGCGGAGACCTACCCACACTGTCCGACGCCTCGTCTCCGATCAAGCTGGACAGCGTGGCCCCCACTTTGATCTCGAACAAAGACAATAATGATGTTTTGTCCACCGAGGAACGAATCTCCGAAGGTCATGTAGAAGGCTCGAAGTTTGACAAGGATGAGGCGAATAGGAATAGGCAGAACCAGAATGTGCCACTAAGTATGTTGAAGAATAACTGTTTGTGATTGTATTTCTTGTTGGAAATAAAAATTATTGGATTTGTGAATATTACTAATTGGGGTTCAAGGATTACTAACAGACGCTAGTGTATTCAGACCTTCGATGATCTTGTCTATAACACTGATTTGCTCAAATCATTTGTTAAACATAAATATTTCCCTCCAATTCCAATCAATAGGCAGACTCTTACATGTTTGGTTCTACATAGCATTGTGATGAGTCGATAGAAATGGGCCTGGAGGGCAGAAACACATTTCAGATAAGGTCGTATTGGCAGACAACAAAGTTGTTCCATTCATATTAGAGAGATATATCGCTGTCGAATGTTGTGTGATGCTAATACAGCAAACGCTATATTGACATGTGAGCATACGCAGATTGAATTCACAGACAGACGCTGCGCTAATATCGTTAGCTCATCACCTTGCGTTAAAAACGTTACACTATCCGAAAATGACGTGAATCAGTGTCATTTCTTTCAAACCTCAAGATTGTTTTCACATGAAATCAGATCCTGTCAAATCAAGGAACTGTAATACAATACCTGTTTGCATTCGAATAATCGATACAAAAAAGAATACTGCGTGGAACACTCAGCAGAAGATGAAAACTGTCCAACTTTCAAGTTTCATCAGGATCACCTCAAATCCCAAATTGAATATGTGAATTGAAACACTACATACAATAGCAAATAATGAAGCAGCAAACCACTACGAAATTAATAGAATTAGATTCTGTCAATGATATAGAAAAAGATACCAATAAAAATTTGAAAATCATATATCTCAATGCAAGATCCATGAAAAATAAAATGGACGAATTAGAAATTATCTTTGATCAAATGAAAGTTGGAGCTGTCAAAAAAATGAACCATATTTCAACTTCAATTCTATAGTCGTGCTAAACGAGGAGGCAGTGTGGGAATTTTTATTCATAAAAAATTTGAATTTGTAATAATTGAAGAGGTACAAACCAATCTAACTTATCTAGCTATCCAGATCAAATCAGCTGAAATGATACTTTGATATTAATATTAAATATTTTTTTTAATTTCATGGATAGGACACTTGATGCAATCAATCAATTGAAATGTGAATGTTTATTTGGTGATACAAATATTAATTCATTATCAAATAACAGTGAGTCAAAAGATTCAGCAGATATTTATGAATCAAATAATTTCAGGAATTGTAATAAGAGTACTTCTACAAGAGACTCACACTGCTTGAACATTTTATTACCAATTCAGAGAAAAATATTGACGTACTTATTATTAACAATTCTTTGAGTGGTACAAATTAACAATTCTTTAGGTAGTACAAAATATATGAAAAAATTGATAAGAATTTATGACACACAAAAATCAAAAAACAAATTGGAAAAAAATATTGATTATGATGATCTTAATGAGTCATATGAAGAACTGTTGAATAATTTCCATAATTTTTGATTTCGAAAATGATTAAAAGAAAATTCAATTCCAAGCCATGGTTCAATAATAATGTAAGTGAATTGATTGAATTACGTGATAAATTCTATTTTATGAAGGAAAAAAAGAATCCAAATGTAAATTACTTCGAAGATCAATATAATTTCTACAATAAATTAGTGAAGAAAACGATTAGAGAAAGGAAAAAGTAATTTTATGATGATCATGTTTACAATAGCACTCCCAAAATAGTTAAGAATGGAATAAACTCAATCTTATATAATGAATCAAACAATCAGGCAGGAGATATCAAACATATCACATTAATTAATGTTGAATTTGATGATTGTCATCAAATGTGTAATAAAATTATTAATCATTTTGTTGATGTGGGTTCAAATCTATCTTCAAAAATCACTTCCAGCTCTGGTCTTGAAAATAATTGCTCAAGCATCCTATCTATGTTTCTGATATCACCAAATCTCCTAGAAATCGAAAATATCATCGATAACCTGTTCTTCTTGCGGATTCGATTTCATAAATATTAAAATTGTGAAAGTAAAGTCTGAGTTAGCACCAATTTTACTAAAAATCATAACAAAATCTTTTGAAAGTGTATTTATTCCAGACAAAATGGTATTGCCAATATTCAAATGTGGCAACAGAGACGGTTTGAATAATTACAGACCAATATCTGTCCTTCCGATCTCTTCAAAAATTATGGAAGAAATTATGAACAATCGTCTGCTTGATTTCCTTGAAAATAATCATCTACTGTATAGGAGTCAATATGGATTTCGCAATCCAAAAGATACTGAGGTTGTCGTAATGGATGTGATTTCGGATATTCAGTTACGAATTGATGAAAGTTATAAATACGTAAAGCCTTTGACACTGGCGAATCTTGCTAAATAAGTGTTTTTCAATAGGTGTCAGAGGAAAAATTCATGACTGGTTCAAACATTATTTAACAAATAGAAAACAGTATGTTGAAATGAATTATACTTGTAGCTCCCTTATGAATATCTCTTGTGGTGTACCACAAGGATCAGTACTAGGACCGATCCTATTTTTGATTTATATCGATTCTTTATCAACTTTGGAATTGAAAAGGAATCTGAAATATTCGTGGATGATGTAACATTGATCTATGTTTCGAAAGATTCAAATGATATTGTAAATGATATTACTAGTGATTCAATAATAATTATAATAATGATAAAGAGACGTTTATCAATCCAAATTCACAAAAAAAAAACAAGAAAAATAAATAAATTCAGTAATATTAGATACAGGTGAATTTTAGATTAAAAGGCTAATAAAATTTGAGATAGATATCATCTTGGCTGAATTGACTCTCAATCATGACAAATCTTCATACATGTATATTTCAAAGAGAACTAATATATCAAATGATGCAATATCATTCAACAAAAAATCTATCAAATATACAGACACGCCAAAATTTCTATGTCTCTATATTGATGAGCTTCTCTCATGGACAAAACATATAGATCATTCAAAAAAGATATTGAATCCCATCATAGCCGTCATATTCCGAATTCCTAATATTATCCCAGTTAGATATTCGAAGAGCATTTATTTCTGCCTTTTTTACTCAAACTAACAATATTTGATATCTGTCTTGGAAAGTACAAAAATTTCACGTTTGAAACCACTCATGAGATTACAAAACGAAACAATAAAGTGCATTTTTAATTTACATTTTTTGGAACCAGCTATAAATTTATATGAACCTAGAAATTTTCTAAATTTGATTATGTTATATAAACTCAAGATATGTTGTTTTATTCATTTTGTCAGGAAGAAATTGAAATTATCAAACATAGCTTTTACTGAAGTCAATACAGTCTATAATTGTGGCACTAAACAATTGAATTCTTTGATACCAAATACATTCAGGTCGAACGTTGGTAAGCAATCGGTATTCCATGATGGAATAATTTCATACAACTCGTTACCAAATGAGCTCAAAAATATACAGGATACAATAAGATTCAAAACTTATCTCAAGAAATATTTGATCAGAACATTTTAATTTTATCAATATTATCTTTCATTTGGATACTTATATTCAGCATCTATATGTTGGAACTTGATTGTATCTTTAGGATTTTTTTATTTATTTTTTAATTGTGAACAAATATTTTGTTTCTATGATAGATAGATAGATAGCTTTATTCAGGAAATTTTAGTTCAAAATTTTAGTTCTATCTAATTTTAGTTCTATCTTTAATGTTTCATTTATGTGTATATATGTATACCCTATTATAAACAGTGATGTTTCTTGGGTAATAAAGACAATCAATCAATATTGTGCGTAGGGTTTGAATCAGTTTACATACGAAATAATTTGCAAATAGGTGTAATGTTTCGACTTTTGGTAATTTCCCTGTACTTGAGTACTCAGCAAGAAGTATAAAGAAAACCATACTTATTTATCTTCATTTCATTATTGTAGTCAATATCTTCAATGCCATTTCATGTTTAGATTCACCTACGGATCGGTTTCCGATATTATCTACACCAAACAAGAGCACGTTCGGAAGATGGAAGCGGAGGAAGGGTCAAGCTCCCCCGAAACCTATCCCCCAGAAAAGAACCATCAAGGTGCTTCCTATGTCGGAGATTCGTCGTGAACTAGACCTCATTGAGGCACAGCAACAAGGATTGGAGAAGCAGGGAGTGCGGTTGGAGCAGATTATCAGGGACAAGTGTGAGGGGGAAGCCAATAATACCGTCGATGATGGTAAGATTATATTTACATAGAAAATATACCAAATATACCAGACTCAAGTTGGAATGGAGTTGATAGGCTGAAACTTCACTTATAGGCAACAACACAAAAAAGAAAAAATAAATTTGTCAGAGTAACGAGACATCAAATGTTTGTTTTTTTATTTGAATGCTGAAAATGTATTTCTTTCACAAAGTTTGATAATCGTGTATCTCGAATACTCCCTACGAAGGGTGGTCCTTCAGAAGGCCATTGCAAGACAAAACACAAGTGTCATACTCAACTCTGGTGTAGAGTGGTTACAAAAAAACAAATTCTGAATTAGGATAATATCGTGGAGATCACATCAAAATCAAGTTTATCCAAGAATCACATTGATGAAAAAATCTTCAACTCTTTTGATGAAAGTACCTCTTAGCTTGAATATTCATTCTGAAATTTATGAGATGTATTGTGATAACAAAACAATATTTTTCATGTTATGTTTTCATCTACTTTTTTACTCCAAATATATATTATATATATGTACATAATTATATATATTAATTATATATTATATATATATATATATTGATTTATTTTAGACATTCCTATTGATGTGGAAGATCTGATCCTGCAGCTTTTTGAGTTGGTCAATGAGAAAAATGAATTATTCAGGAAACAGACTGAACTCATGTACATGTAAGTAATAATGTCCTGTCAATTAGTTGAACACAGTATAACTTCTGATATTTAATAAATTTCTTTCATTAATTAATTTATGAATACGCTATGATCTTATCTAATTCTGTTGATAATAATTAACTGATTCTATTCAATATTGTTATTATTAGATTTGTTTGAATCAATAATGTTTGTAATGTTTGTATGGTAGAGCAAGAACTGACATCATCACTTGTGATACAGCCAAAAATTGAATCCAGCCATTTGATAGGGTCACAGTTGTATTTGTTTATGAATTTTCCAATATAATTTTCACACCTCTCAATAAAGTCGATCATCATTATTATTACTTATATTATTTTCAGTCGAAGGCAACAAAGGTTGGAGGAAGAACACGCCGACGTGGAATATCAAATAAGGTGTCTCATGTTACAACCAGAAGCTAACAAAACTGACTCTGACAAAGCCCGAGAGGAAGAATTGATAAAAAGGTGAGTGATTTATTTATTTTCATTCAAACAGACATATTAGCTTGGTTGCATGATATAAATTAGAAAAAAATGAAGATTATAATCAATGTTCACAATTAATAATTTGATAAAGAACATTACTTCTATAGGTAATAGTATTATATTAGAATAAAAGCTTATTCAATCTTAATATCCATCAAAATAACAATATTCAAACAATAATACTTCATATATGATTGTGGCAGTATGTTGTTGAATGTCTTCTTTTATATCTGATGCTGATCTGATCACAAAAACTATAGGGAAGTTCTAGAAATTTCAAAGGAAACGGCAGGGCTGCCTACGATCATTTCTGAGTTTTATGAGAAAAAAAAAAAGATAATTTTCAAACGTGCTGATGTGCAGTTCTGCGTGGGTAGTTGAGAGTTTCAAATTCTAGAGATTTTTGTGGAACCTTTCAAGTTGATTTTTTCAATGTTAACTTTTTGGTAATTTCACAGACCACTGACTTTGAAATCTATGAATATTCTGAATGGGTGTCCATTACCAAAAGTGGAGTTTTGGCTCTCATATCTCAAGAATTTCACATGACAATAATTCTATTATATTATCTGAAGCGTTTTCGAAATATTCAACAAAAACGAATATTCAAAATTTCAGTTTTTCCATATAACGAATCATTCACTACTGAACTTCCTACATCTGCTGATCTAACTAATGCGGGACACAGTATATATCTCATGAGGAACGGATCAGTTTCAGTTACACTGCGAACTGTTATAACGCACGGTTATTCCTGTTTAGAAGTTGTAGTTGGTTCATTTTAAATTTGAATCAGTCATGTTCTGTGTCCCATCGATTCAGAAAAAAAATAAATTGTGTGAACAGCGTGTCACAAAACTGACGTCCCTGCTTGCGAGCCGTGATTCAGGGACTACAAGAAGAAGACATTGAAATTTTAGAGTGGAAAATTTATGGAGCATCGAAATCGTTATCGAGCAGTGAAATTTTCATTATAATAATACACCCCCACCTGCTACGTTCAACATATTGACGTAATCTTGATACTAGTCTTGATTAGAGTAGGTAGCAACGTTCCATTTCAAAATCACAAAACTGGAATTATTACTTGAAAGACCACCTATGTCACGTAAACATGATAGAACATTTTTAGCGTTTTACATTTTTATCTTCACCAAGTTGACTGTTACCCGATTTTTTTATGGAAGCGTAATTATTTCCATGTCTTTTTTTCAGGTTGGTTGATATTGTGGAACGGAGGAACGAAATCGTGGAATGCTTAGAAATGGACAGGAAGAGAGAGGCAGAAGAGGATGACAGTATCAATATCCACATCAATCTCTACACGTCGAACAGAGACGGAGAGACCTCAGTTCCTGAAGACTATAATTTCGAAATAGAAAAACAAGAAAAGGAAAAGAAGAAGATTAAGAAAGATAAAAAATTCAAGATTAAGTTGAAATCTAAGACCGATATGGATAAAGATGTTGATGAGAGTGAGTCCACACTAGAGAAAAAAAAGAAGTTCAATTTATTTTGATTTGTTATTGGGAGAGCCATTGCATGATTAGTTTATTTCAAATGTTATGAAGCTGTGCTTTGGAATTGATATTTTACTATTATAAGACAATATATTTTTTGTACTTTGGTAACTTAAACTTTTGTGATTTACATTGTTGTACTGCATAATATTAGGTTTATATTAAAGTTCAATTTTGACTACATATTAATTTTATTTTTCAAACTGCAAACTAAAGATTTACAAGTTCAATATGCGTAAAAGTGAGACGACAGGAGGGGGAGTTTTGGTTCGATGCGAGGGCGAATGGACTTGTTGGAAAATCTATAGTTTATGCTTTCTCATTGTCATTAAAACACATGCAAAGAGTGAAGTGATTGAAGTCTGCTTGCATAGCTTCAACTATTCAATATCAAGAATAAATCCAATGGTGGATAAGCAGATCCAGATATATAGTGGACAAGATTTTTATATATTAATTTTGAGAGGTGATGACTCTCAAATTGAGGAGACTTCTCTTTGAATACATATCCAAGGAAATAACAAAGGAAGTTATGTACAATAATCCTATGAAATCAATGAATTATTCAGTCCCATGAAACAATAGTGGATTCTTTTCATTCAGTTAACTGTTAATTTCTCATTAAATATCAATAGAAGACATCATGAGAATTTTGAATCTTATGATTACCATTTTTATGAATATAATTTTGCATAATGTTTGAAGTTTGAGTTCAACTTCAAATTTTTCAAAAATTATCAATAGAATGCACCAATGAATAGTATTTAGTCACCAGAATTTTGAAAATCAAAATAATGAATATCATATCCTGCATAATTACCTTTCTGAATTTGACATAAGTCTGGCTCTGGGGTACAGATTTAGGGTGTTCCATTTGAAAAACAATTGATTTGAAATATAATTGGGTGGCCTAAGGAACACTCTGATGAGATCCAATCTAGCCTTGAATAATCCAATTAACAGAAGTGTAAAAACATACGATACCATCCCTATAAACATAAGGAATATAGACAATTACAAACATTTCAATGAAGAACTTGAAAGACATCCTAGAAAACCAATGAATGAAAAACTAGCAGTTCATACTTACAACAATTCCGCATTCAAAGAAAACTGTACTCCAATACCAGCATTTTTCTTTGCTGATTAGGAGTTTTTCATTCATTCCCCATTTTAGATGTATGTACCATTTCAAGATGACAGCTATTTTCATATTGTATATTTGTATTGATTTTTGAATTGTGAAATTTGTAAATTGTATTTCTGTAAAAAAAATGCTCAGTGGTTCACAGTGCTACAATAGAACTAGAAAATACAATGAATCTGTGGAAATGACGATATGAAAATAGCTGAGAAAGGAACTTGCCTATGGTTTTTATACCACATTTTGGCAGACTGAAAGTTGGTGTGAATGTTCTTGAATCTTTTTCTTATGAAGCTAACTAACCTAAGAGGTGAGAGAAAAGAAAAACTCAATTGAAGATGCAATGGAAAGGGCAGTAATTGATTATATTGGATCATAATGGTATTACATACTCTCTAGTAAAATGACATACAAAATTGTTCCACATCACTAAACTCTAACGTCTCTTGAATCCATACTTCTTTCTTTCATAGAACAAATCAGTCTTTGAGCTGCCCAAATTAACAATCTTAGGACACCCATCTCGATCCTTCTCTTGTATAGTGCATTCCTTGCAGTAATACGCGTCTGAGACACCCGGTCCACCACATATGACACATCTGCCTTGGTAAGACCCATAGTTGCACTCATCACATATTCTCACTAGAGTGCAGGGTCTCACGTAAGAATCACATATAACACATTTACCATCACACTTTTCGCAGAGTCTTCCAATTGCCACTCCTGGCTGTTTCCGGCAGAATATCAGATCAGGATGATGTTTTGCCATAGTTGAATAATAGAGAACCTTAAAAATATACAAATGTTGGTCTACGGGAAATTACAAAATATATACATTACCTTTCGAGACTATTTATTTTCGCAATTATTTATAGATGCATTTATAGCTAGGAAATACCATAAGAACGAATAATTCGAAAACAAACACAATAATAATGACAGAATTTGTGGTTATCTCTTCTTCTTGGAAGTAGGCCTCTTAACAATATTAACATTATAACACTTCGATCATGGAGCGTTAACAGGATAGACGAGACTGGTATGAAAGAAGGTGACAAAGATAGCAGCTAAAATTTTCAAGGTAGGCATAATATCCATGGGCGTCGGGACAAAATATTTGAATAGTTCAGATAGTTTTTATGATGGATGAGAATAGAAATAGCGTATTCATAGTTGGAAACTATTTCAATATTTCATTTGACGTGATTAACAATATGAATTTCAAACTGAGGAGATCCTAATGCATTATTATTGTGAGAAATAGATATGATATTCATGTCAAAAAAGAACTTCAGCATACAATTCCATTTAGAGGTGTACGGGGCTGGCACGCTGAAATTTGTTTCAAAATGTTGGTATTTGTCATTTGAGAGTCGAAAATTTTAACAATAAAATTACTGAAAACAAGGGATAAAGGGACCGATAAAACGTAATTATGGAAGAGGCCAGATGTTTCGGGTTATAGTGGTTATAGTCCACTCGTGAAGGAGTGGGTGTGGATCATGATACTATAACTCGTTATAGAATCATGGGTGTGGATGGACATTGGGGTAGGGAGCCATCATATAATGAGTGTTATATGGCGACAATCGGCATTATAACCTCAAGAAGGGCAAGATAATGCCTCCAGAATTCAGATCTCACGAGACTGAACTCATTATACCCTTCCTAAAGTTTATTGATCCGGAGCTATTGCGGTTGAATTGATAAACTCATTGTTTCAACTCTGGATTCATGTTCAATGATAATCTGATCAAATTTCCGAAATACTCTTGATAAAAATGTTAAAAAACTAAATTTGAGCAATTCATTCTGGAAAGTCGAAGGTATTTTCCATCGGTAATAGCATTTTTTCACCACGCAATTTAATTTTGTACAGTTCCAACAGGTCCAAATAGGTCGATTTTTTCCTGCAACCTCAAATAGAGGTTGTCATCGTTCAAGAGATTACGAGACTCATCAATCAATATATTGTTTCAACTCTGATGTCATGATCGAATTCGACATATCCTATTTCTCACAATATTGATGCATTAAGGTCTTATTAGTTTCTAATTTATATCGTCAAGCACGTAGATTCCCTCTTTGAATACGCTATTTCTACCTTCACATAACATAAAATATATCTGATTCATTGAATCGATTTTTCAACTCCCAAGAAAATTGATCTCCTGACGATCGTGAACGTTATGCCGACCTTGATAATTTTAGCTGGCATCTTTGTTAGCTTACTTCACACCAGTATTGACAAGATCGACAAGTACGTTATAACGATCAATAATTATTGCAGTCAATAATTTTCATAGAATGTGTTACATTTTCGGCTGGAAACCGAACCAGAGTTATCACCTACTTGGAAATCTCCTTCCTCATTTTACAAATCATGTTCAACAGGAATAGAAAAACCAAATCGCTTTATCTGGATAATTCAGGAGTCACTAGTGTTCCTGAAGAAGGCACTCTTATTCGACTAAATTTAGGGTGGCAAAACTGAACACTGTCTATATCTATAGTCACAGATTACTGTTCTATGGTGAAACAACGATGTACAAAACACTGGTGCAGTCACTGATGGTGTTTTGTTTCGTCAAAAACGCTAACGGCATTTTCCGCTATAATGGCCTAATAGTTATGAAACTCCCCAGAAGATAGTGACATTTTTACAGATTTCTGTACAAATAGTTGACGTTTTGAGATTATAATTATGTATTTCCATCTGAAATTGAGAAGTAACCTGAATTACTACTTCTGAATCAACATTTCTATAACACAGATTGTGCAATTACCAATGATACTGATTTTGTTGTCATTTTTGTACCGCCATCTAACAGCTAACATATGAGTGATTTTCCGCTATATTGAATAAAATGCTGTTATCAAGTTAGCTGTACGCAAGGTGGATATAGGATGGTGAAATAACTCTTCAATTGTTTCTTTCCAAAACATGTAGACCTGTCAAACGACCTCACTAAGGCCGCACCACTTGAGTATAGATGGCGATACGATCGTCGATCCGGTGAAGTCAAATCCGCTTTTACTGATAATGACGGATACCTGACAGTGATGGATAGCTAACAGTTCAGTTTTTACATTTATGTTGAATTTCAAATCCACATCGTGTTTCCAGCATTTCCAAGATAACTTTCGAGATCGGCATAGGTGACGCCACCTAGTTTCGATCTTGGGAAGCCTTAGTAAGGTATTGAAATCCGACAAAATCAAGTAGGCGAAGGTCTACAACTTTTTCTAGTGGCTGGGTATAGGGAGTTGAGACACCAGTCTTTATTTACATCATGGCTGTACGTTAGAGTTCTGGTTGAAGAAATTTGATAGGCAAATAGGCAGAATAGCTCCACCAGTGTTCTGTACATCGTTGGTGAAACTATAGTTTACCATTGAGGCCATTGTAATCTGTGCCATGGCGTAAATACTTTGTACTTCGTCCAAATGCTACAACTGTACAACCACCTTAGAGCAATGAAAGACAGCCACAAGAACAGCATAGATTGATGACTGTTGACTGTGCAGCTGCCTAAATGCTTTCTGATTCATTCGCCAAAACTCTGGCGTACGCCAACTTGATAACAGCATTCTATTCATTATAGCATATCCACCTGATTATAGCGGAAAATAATTCGTATATGACCCGTTAGCTGGCGAAACAAAAATTTCATGAAGATCATTATTATTATAGGTAGCCTATAAACAGTAGATATAGGTGACTACACTGGAATTATCATTGAGTCATTGGTATTATCAATTGTGAATAACATTGTTTGAAAACACCAACTCGTTGTACAGAAATCGCCAAAAATTTCGCCATCTTCTGAGATTTTTTGGAGATTCATACCTATTATGTCCATATGTCGAAAAATACCGTCAGCGTTTTGGCGAATCAGGAACGTCACCATCCATCCATCCGTTGATCGTGGTAGAACCCGGTGGTAGAACCATGATAGAACATGGGTAGAACCCATGGTTTCTTTCTTTCTATAAACCGTGGGTGAAACCATGGCGTAAATAATAAGCAATGGTACAACCACGTACAAGGTTGGTTAAAATGGTACAAACTACATTACATAAAAGCATAGAACATAGAACACAACTCACATAGTAGCATCACCATTGTTCTCGCGTGATCCATGATTATGAGTAAAATAAATAAAGCAAACAAAAACACCTGACCTTCGAATAGTAACCGTCGTTCCAAAACCATTCGAAGACCCTTTTTTTGAAAATTGATGAAAAACGCGAATTAGATTTCGTGAACAATCCAGAAACTACTATATTGTACAAACTTGTGAATTCTGACTAGTAGAGATTCACAATTTTTACTAATCGCACTTCATTCAAGGATTGGAAAGATAGTTTCCTTTCAAATAGTAAATATGTTCTCCACACCTTCAGTGCGATTTCCTTCAACCAATGAAAGTGAGTATAGAAAGCTTAGAGAAGCAATTCTGAAGATTTCATAAAACCTACTAAATTCTGTTTCAGATATTGATAATGTGGTCCAAAGAAAACTAGGGGATTCTATTAATCTAGCCAGAAAACCATTCATTGACAGATCTGTTAACAGTAAAACTCCAGATACCAATAGATCTGCTAAGGATAAACCCAATATCAAGAAAGACAATGGGTCATTGAAAAAGTCACCAAGAACAGCATCATGTACAACTGTACCAAAACATACACCCAGAATTGAAGATCTTGATGCTACAGACTTTATTTACTCTGGAAATGATAATTTTGGTAAATATCTCTTACTGAACTTGTCCAATATCATTGCTTTTGAAACTAGATATGAAAAAGCAAGTCATCTGAATATATTTTGACATTACTAATCTGATTGTTGGACAAGATTTAAATCTGATAAATTCTGCCAGACTTGAGGTCATAGATTCTCAATCCCTCACAGAGGTAATTGGTAACTGCTGTCTGGTCAGCTGGTCTCTGGTGCCTACAAACTAAATTCTACTGAAAGATGATATCTACAGTCACTTAGACAGCTACATAGACTTCATCTTCTTAGTTCATTCTATTATCACAAATCATGACACCTTATAAAATATGAGATATTCTCCAAAGATCTGAACTGAAAATTAAACTGCTAATTTCTCTTTTACCCAAAGCTTTTCCTTTCAAAATGCTCATCATAAGATTGATCCCTTAGTCATGTATTTATATTAGATATTCATGAGAGTTTATTCTTATGATTGTTTAGTTTCATTCTGAGCCTCTGTGGACATACCAACAAGACAGTGGCCAGCAATGAATCTGATCTGTAAAAGCATGCTGCAGAGTGCAGTATTCTTCAAATTGAAAGTTGAATAGATATAGTTTATTCTCAATTAATTATCTTTGGATCACTTTTTGATTGGCATATTTATATAAAATGATCTATGTCCTCATTAATCCACTCATTCATTGAAAAAAAACTGAGCATGTGTAAAATCTAAAATAGAATAGTAATATCATGTTACGATACAATTGAGAGATTTCTGATTATTTTTTTCATTAGAATTGCTATAAAACAATATCCTGAATATGATCTGATGTTTGCCTAATTTTATAGCATCCATTCCACTCCTCTCCTATCCTCTTATAGAAATAATGAAAATATCAATTTATGACTGAAATGAATGAATCTGATTTTTTCTCCACTAGAATAGAAGGATTCTACTTTCTCAAACATTATCTATAGGTTCTCTCTCACCCTCTTATAGAAGTAATCAAAATATCAAGTTAGAGGGGTGGGAGAGGGCTAGAATGGATGATACAAAATATATCAATCATCAGATCCTGCTTTGGAGAATAGAATCCATCCATTCTAGTGAAAAATATTGAATTTTATATTTTCATTATTTATATAAGAGGTGGGAGAAGAATGGAATAGATGCTACAAAATCAGTCAACCAGCAGATCATGTTTAGGAGAGTAGAATCCATTTATTCTATGGAAAAAAAATAATCATAAGTCCATTTGAGTCAGAACTTGATAATTTTATTATTTATATATGGGGGTGGGAGAGGGGTGCCATCAACAAAGTATAAAAATTACAGTACACTCATTCAATCAAGTTCAGCAAAGTGATCAGTTCATTGCTTATAAAAGTTATCACCAAAATGTTGAAAACTTGGAAGCATAAAAATATGAAAATGTACACGTCGAAAAATTTAAAAACATAAATTTAAAATGTATAAATGTTAAGTGGTAATATCGAGAAATGTAAAAATATAAACTTCAAGATGTATAATGTACAGGCTGTCCCATTTTCGATGTCCTTACGGGATATCTCGCTTATTTTTGAAGATACAGATTTGCGGTTTTCGCGAACGTTGGCTACTTTTTTGTGAAACTCACGAAACCGTGAAAAAAATTCCATAGCCCGCTTCGTTCCTGAGATAGGCGAAATTGAAAATATTGCATTTTGGGACTCCCCCTGAATCTCAGCTATCTTTCAACTTAGAGGAAAAGTAAGAACTGTTTCTTTCACAATTTTTCACGTAGAATCCAGTGGCGTAGTCAGATTTTTTTAATGAGCTGTCGTTATTTAGATATAACCCAAAGTTATGTTTTTTAAATAGAACACCCTGTATATTTTTCAATATTTGAAACAAGAAAGCTTTGCGCTTTTCAAATAGTACACTTTTATGATATTTTGAGTATTAGTCCTGTATTTGGGTAATTTTAAGTTTTTATGTAGGTTTCTTATTAATAGACCTTGTAAAAATGTGGCAACATCATCCACTTAACAAATTTTCATATTTCCCTCATTGCTGACACAGTGTTTCGTCACACACTTACTACATTTACCAATATTCAGTACTATTAATTGACTTCGAAAGCTGTGGAACTAATTAGTAGGTAGACGGAAGAAAATATAAATTTTGGGCGTTCAGTGGTATGGTCCGATGAAAGCCATATAAGTAGCGCTGGAATATTTAATCGAAACAATCATCGTTATTGATCAAATGAAAATCATCACGTTACGGTGGTTCGCCAACAGCAAGGCAGATTCGGCTTTAATGTATCTTGTTTCGTTTATGGAGGAAGACTAGCCTATCGAATTTTTGACGGTAACTTGAATCACCAAAGATATTTGGAAATTTTAGATGATTGTCTTTCTGAACTACTTGACGAAATTCCGTTGGCGCAATTCAGACACAGTTTCTTCCAACAAGATGGCGCATCTTGTCATAACGCAGGTGCCATCAGGGTTTATCTTGATGAAAGATTTCAAAACCAGTGGATTGGTAATAATGGTCCCATTCAGTGGCCGCCAAGGTCCCCTGACTTATCGATATTAGATTTCTTCTTATGGGGCTATATAAAAAATAAAATATATCACACGCGGCATGAAAATCGAGATTCACTGATGAATGCTACGATAGAAGCTTTCGAATATTTACGTATGAGACCTATATTTTTACTCCGGTCGATTGACGCTATCCTCAGAAGATGTCGGCTGTGTCTTCAACAGAATGGGCAGCAATTTGAACAATATTTATAAGACATTTTCAAGAGGACAAAAATTAATAGAATTGTTTTGTAGTAATGTTTGAATTTATTGTTTTATCACATTGTTTCATGTTCAATTGTTTTATTGTTTTATCAAATTGTTTTATGTTTTATCTAATTGTTTTCATCAAATTGTTAATTGAATAATCATTTTGAATGAATACTTCTCATTCTACCCTATATAAATGAGTGGTATTTAATTATTGCGCCAGAATATCTATTCTAAAAGTATAAGTTATTTGTCTTGACTTGCCATAAAAAACTGAAAATTACCCAAAGGACTAATACTCAAAATATCATATAAGTGTTATACATATATTTTTGAAAAGCGCAAAGCTTTCTTGTTTCAAGTATTGAAAAATATACAGGGTGTTCTATTTAAAAAAAATAACTTTGGGTTATATTCAAATATCGACAGCTCATTAAAAAAATCTGACTACGCCACTGGATTCTACGTGAAAAATTGTGAAAGAAACAGTTCTTACTTTTCCTCTAAGTTGAAAGATAGCTGAGGTACAGGGGGGTCTCAAAATGCAATATTTCCAATTTCGTCCTGTATCTCAGGAACGAAGCGGGCTATGGAAATTTTGTTCACGGTTTCGTGAGTTTCACAAAAAAGTAGCCAACGTTCGCGAAAACCGCAAATCTGTATCTTCAAAAATAAGCGAGATATCCCGTAAGGACATCGAAAATGGGACAGCCTGTACATTATACATCTTGAAGTTTATATTTTTACATTTCTCGATATTACCACTTAACATTTATACATTTTAAATTTATGTTTTTAAATTTTTCGACGTGTACATTTTCATATTTTTATGCTTCCAAGTTTTCAACATTTTGGTGATAACTTTTATAAGCAATGAACTGATCACTTTGCTGAACATCCTGTACAATGTTATTTTCTAACGATGAAAAAATATGAAAACAAATAAGTTAAAGAAAAAAAATCAAAATGTCAAGATGATGAAATGTGAAAAATGTGAGATGAGAAAGGAAAAACAAATTATAAATATGTCTATGAAGGTAAACATAAAAAATTGATGAAATACGAATGTGAAATTATTTCTTGACCTAATAACTATATAATATTCAAAATAGAAAAAATCACTAAATATCTGAAAAGTATGCATTTCATACTGTTTGGACCCACGTTCGCTGCTTATCTGACTAATTGAACGATTTTGAAAATAGAATAGTTTCTATAATAATATTCAATAGATTTCGAGCCAATAGCACAATTTTTTATTTCCAATCTTATAATTTTTGTTCAATGTTATCTCGCTGAATACTTAACTCACTGTTCAAGGTAACTATTCAGTAAATTCTTTCAATAATTTGGTTCACTCTTTCTGCAGGTACTGTTTGAAGCAACTTTTTGATATTTTTTTTGAATATTTGTTGAATTTTTCAGTCCATCAGATCATGTTCAGGAGACTGTATTACATCTATGCTAGTGAAGAAAATATATCCAGATTCAATTTTTAGGGTCGTAATCTGATTATTTCCATAAGAGGGTGTGAGAGGGGAGGTATGGATATTACAAAATTAGGCAACCATCAGATCATGTTAATGAGACTGTTTTATATGTATTCTAGCGAAAAAAAAAAAATTAAAAATCTTTTACTTTTGTTGTAACTTGATATTTTCATTATTTCTATTCTATTTTGTATTGAACATGCAGAGAAGGTTGATTGCAAACAGAGTTTATTCATAATGAATACATGGGCGAATAAGGGCAATAGACCATTTTTTATGAATATGTGTTCAATTTAAAAGTGATCCAGTGGTAATTGATCGAGAATAAACTATATATATTCATTTTTCAGCTGAAAAATGAATGTACCACCTCCTCGAAGAACTTACAGACAGTATTTATATCTATTCAATTTCCTCTCTCATATCGTTGCTATTTCCACTGGTTTTGAGTGATCTATAGTCATAAATGGGTCTTCTCTTTATCAATTTTATAATGACATTTTATAATCAGCATAGTATGAGATGTCACAATGGTAATAAAACTCAAACTTCTGACTTGATCTAAGAAATATTTTGTTACAATTTATGTTAACCAATTGAGACACGTTTTTTCTGTGTAAATTTTTTCATTTTGTCGAAGTAAATTTTGTTGTGTTATTGGTCATCTCATAAAAAAAAGAGATAAAGCTGTTTGTTCATCACTGGAAGGAAGAGTTCTCATAGAAGATTTGTTTTGACTTCCTTTTTCCTTGTTTTTACTTTCAAATTGTCATTAAAAAATTGTGTTTATCAATCTCAAATTACATGAAAATTAATTTATATCATAACTTGATTAGTTGACTTCAAATATATTTGTTGAAAAACTGGGTATGATGATGATCTATTGGGGAATAGTTGAGCTGGGTATTATTCCAGTTCTTGGGAATTGTATGTATATGAGGGGTATTTTCTCAAGAAATTGGTTTAAACACGCTGTTTGCTAATTTCTAATATCCAGCTGCACTGTGTAATAGTACCTTCACTATATTTTAACATAAATATCTAGTTTATCTGAGTTCTCAGATTTTTTTTTTTTTAGACAATGATTTTGATATCATAGACACAGAAAAAATTTGTAATATCCTCCGTTGCTACTACCAGAAGGAAGACATCCATCCCTCATTAACAAAGTTAGAAGAAATTGACCCTATTATGGATATTGACCCTATGTTTTTTGCCTTACCTGAGCATTTCAATTGTGAAGAGGCTGAAACGGTTGAAATGCCAAGATATGAACATGATGACTTGGAGCTCACCATGAGAACTTTATAATTTTCTGTTCAACTGGATATCAGAGGTAGGTATTCTTTTACTCATGAAGTTGCCATTGAGTTTGATCACCTCAAGTCATTTCTGTATCCTTATTATTCATTACAAATTGGATGGTTTTTTGCTAACTTTGAAATAGTTGATATTATTTACAAAGAAGCAGATTCAAATTTCCTCATTATATTGAATAATATTTTGTAGATACCTACAGGATCCTGAACATCCAGTTTTGCAAATTGTATTTCATTTATTTTCATCTTCCATTTATTTGCTATCGTTTGTGACTATAATGTTTATTTTGTAATAAAACATGTTTCCTCAGATATTGAAATCTTTATTTTTGAAAATACAACTATCTAATTTGTGTATACATACATATAAAAAAAAATAACAGGTACAATTTCCAATATCTTTTGAATAAAATCATTTATCACTGATAAAATTGATCACAATACTGCAAATACTACAATTTATTCTAAAATTAAATAGGCATCTAAATTTCAATAAGCAAACTGGTGAAATTCAAATAATTCAGTGCAAAAACCAGTTCAATAATATAAAGTTATATTATAATTAGGCAGAAGTAGAAACTGCTGAAGAAATCATTGTTACCATTTATAATCTCTTTGAAGATCAAATTTTCACTATTTTGTCGTGAATATATCAGTATCCATAAATTATTGGTAGACTTCCAAAAAAATAAAAAAAAATATTACCTAGGGTTAATATATTTCCTATAGATTCTACTCGCCATCATTACAATGTATTTGAAAATTTGTTTATTTACAGAAAATGGCTAATTACTGAAGATTCATATTGATGTTACTAATGAATTCCACAGATTTCGTCGAAATTTGGTAACAATCAACTGACTGACAAACCAACAAACAGATAAGCACAAAAGAATCCACAACGCACGTAAATGGAATTATCACAACTGAAAATGTAATATTCATAGATTCAAGTCTCCACTCAGCCCTACCAGAGAAATGAAACTGGAATGATTTGCCAAGTTTAAGATCTGCACTATACTTCACTAATACAATTTTGAGGAGAAATGCTATGAAAATCACTTCCTTTGTGCCATGCAAGAAGCTTAATTTGTTACCTGTATTCAGGACGATGGTGAATATTTCAAGTAATAGAGATGTAAAGAGGAACTCTAGTAGAAATTCACTGTCAACAACTTTCAAAGTGTCATCGAAAAATATGTATAGTTAACAAGTTTATTTGGAATAGTGTTGATAGTAGAAAATTTAGTTCACATCAAACAATGTTGGCCGCATATTTATTATCAAAAATGTTATGTATTGCCTTTCAGTTGAAATTACTATATTCAATCCTAGGCACGTTTGAGGAACCAAGATATTCCCTAACTTCCCATCATGAAATATCGAACAAAATCTGGAAACTGTCAACTGCAGTTGACCAATAAAAAGACAATCAATATACAAATATGTCGATTGAAAACAAAGCAACTTTGAATAAGATCTATCAATTTTCAAAGTTTCGCTACTATTACCTGGATATACCTATATGTGCAAATGGTTGTAATGTGACTACTAGATCTTTATCATTGGGCAATGAAATTATCGCATATATGGCATATAATTTTGAATTAGTGCGCTTTTCTCAAAGAACGTTTGATGTTGAAAAGATATTATTAACTCGAGAGAACATAAGTTTTGATAAAATATAAAAATACCATTCCCAGAATACTCTTCAGTCAGTGGAGAAAAATACCTATAATTGATTGTTTCAAAAAACTCTGCCTCATGCATTTTTCTTATGCCTATTTCTTATGTAAAATGTTATTCACTGTATATTCATGACAAAGATTGAATTGGCTTCACCAAACTACATGATTATTATATTGTGTTGATTATTTAAAAAAAGTTGTTTTAATGATAGTAACGACAATATACGGGACTTGAATTGCTAGAATTTTTCTGATCAGTGATTGGCTTCAGAGATGTGCTGTTTATTGTGGGATTAGAAACAGTCTAGTCTACTCACATGTTACATAATTTAATGAACACCCTTGGTTTTCAACTGTATTCTACTTTCAATATGATTATGTTGATGGATTTGTGTTTTGCCTTTGATAAATTTCCAGTACTAGAGTTAGGAAATAGAATGATGGTAGTATTTCACTTCTTGATGAAAAATGATGAATTCTTGACGCTTACAATATGATTTCACTGGAATTGAAAAATTACATCATCTTTCATATAACTTGTGATTCTAATTTGACACTAGATGTCCGGAAGAAACATACGTAAAATTTATAGTATCCTACTAATCATCAATTATTAAAAGCATTTTTTAATACATAAATGAATTTGATTCAGCAAGATATAATAGAGTAGGTAGATAAATAATTTTATTTGTCATTGAGAAAAGTACAGCAATTTGATTGATGCATTAGTGCATGCTTATTGAGACTCTTCAGATTTTTACCATGTGTTATATTTGAAATTCAACGAATTGTGGAATGCACATGTATGTGTTTAATAATTAATTTTTGTCTGGACTTTTTTTATCATCATTGATTATGTCTTTGCTTGTATTGGTTCGAAAGAAAAGGTCACGAAACCGCAGATTTTGTGTGAGGAGAAGTGACAGGAATTCGATTTCATGCTCTATGTATAGCAAATGTCATCCTGGCGCATGCGAATTAGCTGTTTTCACTACGAATATAATGTAATTATAATGCATAGTTGAAAGTTGGCCAACTTCTTAGTGGACTAATGTAATGAAAATGTACTAATGCATTGCATGAACTTGCCGCATCAGTATTAGCGATTCAACTTTTCTTAATCATAATATAATTAAAATGTAATTATAATGAACATTGCATGAACCAGCCTTTTAGTCTTCGCCTAAAAAGTATTTTGAATTGATGTCGATGGCCTGCTACCTAAAAAATTTGATAACTATATCCACATATTTGCACATCGTACACTTGTCACTCTATGATATTTCTTAAATGCTGTCTCTCACCTGTTTGAGCGCCTCAATTTATTCTCGCCAAAAATATTGCCCGAAGAATTTACTCACAAAATACCATAACCTTGCGAAGAATACTGAATAATTTCAGCTTTGTCCAACTGTGACGTCTAGTCCTAACATACCCATCGACACAGAACATAACACAGCACGAAGGTGAGATGGAGATATAGCTAGGGTTGACGTCAAAGCTCTCTACTCTCCTTTGACGTTTTGGAATTTGTAAGATTTCAGAAAGGAGCCTATATTGATATTCACAAAATATTCGAAAGATTTAGGTGGTTTCTCAGATCGACAAAGATCCCTAGATAGGCCCATTCAGTATGTAAATCTCATTTTACCAACTTACTTACTGCCCCCTCCATTCTGACGATACGGTTTCTTTTATGTTCTGAAATGAAATTCAATCTTGAGAGCTAGAATCAGTTAAAGTTTTTGAAACTGACAAACTATATATACATATATATATATATATATATATATACAGGGTGAGTCAAAAATGTGTACCGAGCTTTCTGGGGGTGATAGAACATTGAAAAATAAGTGTAGTTTGATGATTAAACTCATGGCCCAAAATGCATATTGAGGGAGATATATCCGTCCAAAGTTGATAAAATTAAAATAATTTCTTCGCATAACTTCTGAACGATGAAAGCCACCCGATTGAAATTTTGTGCATGAATGTATGTTGTCAAAATACATTTTTTCGTCACACTTCCACATTTCTGATATTGTTATAAAGGGTGTTTTCAGAGGGTGAGTCATGATTTTTTGTAGAAAACTTTTTTCCCTGTATTATTTTCGGTGAAAAAACAGGAGCATTTGATGGAGCGAAGAAAATTACATAAAAAAGGTACTCTTATTCAAATACAAAAAATTTAGCCGTTCGTGAGATATTTGAGTTTTTGTAGTTACATGATATCAGCAGATTGATTTTATTCATCGCGAGATTCATCGGTAACAATATTTCAGCAGGCCATGATGAATAATTTTGTTCTCAATTTTGACAACATTCGAGTCAACATTGTTGTAGTCGATTTGTTCTCGTGGTTTTTCTGTGTCATTTATCACTACGATTATCAACTGAGATTTTAAGAAATATGGCAGATCATTCGTTATCTGAACAAACTGATATGCTTCTAATGCTTGGCGAGTGCTTCGGAAATGCAAATGCTACTGAAATATCGTTATACCGATAAATGTCGCGGTGAATAAAATCAATCTGCTGATATCATGTAACTACAAAAACTCAAATATCTCACGAACGGCTCAATTTTTTGTATTTCAATAAGAGTACCTTTTTCATGTAATTTTCTTCGTTCCATCGAATGCTCCTGTTTTTTCACCGAAAATAATACAGGGAAAAAAGTTTTCTACAAAAAATCATGACTCACCCTCTGAAAACACCCCTTATAACAATATCAGAAATGTGGAAGTGTGACGAAAAAATGTATTTTGACAACATACATTCATGCACAAAATTTCAATCGGGTGGCTTTCATCGTTCAGAAGTTATGCGGAGAAATTATTTTAATTTTATCAACTTTGGAAGGATATATCTCCCTTAATATGCAGTTTGGGCCATGAGTTTAATCATCAAACTACACTTATTTTTCAATGTTCTATCACCCCCAGAAAGCTCGGTACACATTTTTGTCTCACCCTGTATATATAGATAAAACTAGTATTCTTGGGGATAGCAGCAGGTAATAAGGAGTACTCTTTTAAGTTATTCCAAGCTTTCGGAAATGTTTATTTCCATCTTCAGGGAAGATCTTAGTTGAGAATGCATTACATTGATGTGAAGTCTAAAAATATTTGAAGGACGCCACACTGACATAACAACAGAAATTTAGTCTGGTCAAAATTCAAAACATATTGAAATAAATTGTTAAAAATTTTAAATTCTAGGAAATACCGAGATTGCAAATGTCGGTTGAAATTCAATTTTGAATTTCAACAATGTGATCTCTAACCGACACTTGCAATCTCGGTATTTCCTAGAATTTATAATTTTTAACAATTTATTTCAATATGTTTTGAATTTTGACCTGACTAAATTTCTGTTGTTATGTCAGTGTGGCGTCCTGTTTTTAGACTTTACATCAATGTAATGCATTCTCAACTAAGATCTTCCCTGAAGATGGAAATAAACATTTCCGAAAGCTTGGAATAACTAAAAGAGTACTCCTTATTACCTGCTGCTATCCCCAAGAATACTAGTTTTATCTCTAACTGGTCAGCAAAGACTTCCCTTACATATATATATATATATATATATATATATATATATAAATATATAGTATATAATATATAGTATATATAAACTAATTTTCAGAATTTCAGAATTCCCGCTAATCAGAAGAAACTACTAATGTAGTGTGATGCTCTGAAGATAGATCGCATAAGCTCGTAAAAATATTCGAATTGGTATTTCTTCTGCTTATTTTCCAGCCAGTCAGATTATCAAAATGAAATCGAAATTATGTTTGTTGTTCAGTTAACTCAGCCTTTCATTTGACATGATTGACTTTTAATGTAGTCATTTGACATCAACGTCACTCCCATTGCGTATATGAAAAATGAACTAAGCTATATCCAAGGTGGATATAGGATGGTGAAATAACTCTTCAATTGTTTCTTTCCAAAACATGTAGACCTGTCAAACGACCTCACTAAGGCCGCACCACTTGAGTATAGATGGCGATACGATCGTCGATCCGGTGAAGTCAAATCCGCTTTTACTGATAATGACGGATACCTGACAGTGATGGATAGCTAACAGTTCAGTTTTTACATTTATGTTGAATTTCAAATCCACATCGTGTTTCCAGCATTTCCAAGATAACTTTCGAGATCGGCATAGGTGACGCCACCTAGTTTCGATCTTGGGAAGCCTTAGTAAGGTATTGAAATCCGACAAAATCAAGTAGGCGAAGGTCTACAACTTTTTCTAGTGGCTGGGTATAGGGAGTTGAGACACCAGTCTTTATTTACATCATGGCTATGTCTATATAGTCTCTCGAGATAACAACATCAATCCCGGTATCGCTGATGGATACCTTATTATGCTCCCTAACGGATCATGGAGTAATATATAAGGTGGTCTCATTTGGATTTTAGAAGTTACTATCATTCCCGGTGAAACCGGAAGTGAAAAAACAATAATGTCAAGAAAGGAATAAATCCCCTGATAGAAGTATGTATTTTTACATGAGAAAATAAAGTTATATGGCAAGATGAGACACTTAAAGAATAAACCAATGAATCCAAAAGAACCTTTCTAAAATGAAAGCCTCCGCGTCAAAATCCATCAAAAGAACATTGATTTATCAAAATTCATGTGAAAAATGAGTTCCATCTGGTATTCGTGATTGGGATATGAGGATCAAATATCTTCATGTTTTGTATCACTGAAGAGACACACCACTATTCCAGGGATGGTTTGAACCTCCGAATAAAGAAAGCAATAGAAAGATAATCGAACAACTTTGTTCGCTAATGTGTTCTTGTCTAGAATGTGTTGCTGTCCCTTCCAACAATTTTGATCGATCAACATTCGATCACAATAATATAGAGGACCAAACATGGGTTCTCTCCAAAGATATAATATAAATTTTACTAGATAGATCCTAGAGAAAGAGAGAGAGAGAGAGAGAGAGAGAGAGAGAGAGAGAAGTATTGAAACGACTAAAAAGGGGGGTTCTATTTGAAAAAAAAATGGTGATGTCGTCATCACACGAAGGTGGTTCACCCTGTGTATTATATTATGATTTAGAAAAATAGTAAATTGGAATCAGAAACCGACCTGTTTCGGGAATTCCAAATTTTATTGTTCATCTAGCTAATGATGAATTTATGCGTTACTATATGGACTCACTGTATACAAATATATTGTTTCTCCAACCCTGCAAGATCGTCTTATTTTTTTGTGTGGTCGATTCCTTTCTCCCACTTTCTCATCCCAATGAAAGAATCCTAAGTTCTGAATCATAACACGAATTGAAAAACATGGTCTCTTTCTTGCAATCTATAAAGACTCCCTAGTGATCATATATTTTTATTGAGTTCAACAGAAAGATATGCCGTTCTCTTTTCAATGACAAATAGAATAACTACAAACAGTACAATACAAACAAATACAGAACCATTTCAAATAAAGATACAATAACTAATGAGATCTACTAAATGACTAGCGATTAGAAATCTTAACACTATACAGAGAATTTTTCAACACGTTATGATTTATTCACGTTCTCCAGCACCATGGAGCACAGCTGAAGGCAAAACTTGGTAGAAAATTCTTTCAGAAACCCAGAGGAACTGGGCCTCTCCTTAACAATGTCCCCGTCGAAGTTTTTACAGAATAGCAAAATCGAAAGAGGATAAAAATACTTATCCATATTTTTTAATAAGATAGTTTCTAATATGGGAACCGGTAAATTACTAGACAACCAGAACTCGATGCATTTCATAAGGATGTTCTGCATCAGGATGTGATTTTCAGACACATAAATCTTCCTTATGTAAAACTCCACAAGATATGATGCTGCATCTACTACCTCTTTCGCTGTTTTATCTTTTATCTGATATTCCGTTTCAGCATCCTTCATTTTAATTTGTGCATTATCAATCTCCGAAACCATTTTGGATACACTGGAAATAGTCGGCGACCGTTCATGATTCTTCAAAGACTGCACATACTGTGAAATATTCTGCCGAATATCTCCCATTTCTAAAACCTCGCATGGGCTTTCACAGCCCCCTTGATGCTCTATCTCATCTCCCCACTGTCTAATACTGTCCAAGGAAGAACTAGTACTCAAAATGTGCGCCGGCGACATGCTACCAAAGGAACAATTGAGGTTTCTTTCGTTCAGATCTTCTTGTATATTGCGAACTATGAGTTCGACGTAGCCTTGATCCTTTTCTCTACCGCCGATTGAATTTTTCTTGGTGTGCAGGACTTGCATGTTGAGATCAAGAGTGTCCATATGTTTTTTGAATGCGATCAGTTGGAAGCCTAAGCTGTCACCAAAATGGCCGTCTAAAAATGCAATTTTAGCAGCCGCTTGGTAGTTGTGCACTTCCAAACATCTTGACAGTATGATGTCCGTATCGTAAAAGCCGTAGTAGGTTTCGAGTATATAGTGTAGGGTTTTATGTCCGAGTATAAAATGTGGGCTCTCATAAATATGCGAGAAACAAGGAATTGAGGTTGTTTCAAATGAAACCTCATTATTTTCCACCAATCGAATGGAGTACGGTAAAAAATTCTTCGAAAAAAGTAATTTCTGATCGCTGGGGTTGAAAGTTATTGCCATAGTAGGAAGTCCTGGGACTTCTATGGGAAAATTGTCGGTGTTGCCTTGCATGGCTCTGGGAAATTTTATTATTCTCTTTGTATTTTTGAATAGGACGACTTTGCCTTCCAATTTTCTGTTTTCATCCTCGACCGGACGACCCAAAAGTGTCTGAAATGAAATAGAGACTAACCAAACACTATAAATGCACCATCAAAATCAATCACATTTATTATTTTCCTACAAACGAAAACTAAAAATAGGATCTGCAAATCATGTAACTGATTATATTCAGAAGTATAAAGTTGATAGAACAATGGTAATCTTACTTGTGCCATTGATGAACTTCCCCAAGCGAGAAGTTTTCCAGTATGATCCAGAGCCATGGTATAATCCAAACCGCATGCTATATGAAGAAATTTTTGCGCGAACAGACTATTGAGATCCTCCTGTCTGACTTTGGGAGGACTTAATTCTTCGTCTTTGCTTTTGCCCCACAAAATTTCACCTGAACAGAAAGATAATAAATTTTATGTGAAATATGTGCATAGTTATAGTAATATAGGTATTCGTTATTTGTTTTACTAGTATTTTTTTTCAAACTACATGCAAATTCAACAAATAAACCAATGAATGAAATTTGGATAATTGGAGAGTTGTATTTGAACAGGTTTTGTATTGTTAGTTGAACGAAAAGATGAAATGATTGCAAATTTTTTCACTTGAAATGGACTATAATTACACACAAATCAACTACATACAGGGTTTTATCGAGGCAGCAGTGCGTTAAGAGTGTTGGTGGTTAGAAGAAACTTATAACTCTGAATTTTCGGACTTCAGGGATATTCAGGATATTCAACACTATCGTTTATTTTGAAATATTTTCAAGATCATACCATCTTTTGTTCCTCATTTTGAATGGAAGACATAGTATATTATGGTACATTATTCCATTTTTGGATTGCTGAGAGAATTTCGTTATGAGTTTCATCAGGTTTCCCAATACCTATGCTCAACTGTTATTCGTGTTATTCCATTTTGTCATTGACTTTCATGAATATAATACAGGGTGTTACGTTGGAAAACGAAAGTATGCCAACGGTGGATTGTCGTCACCAGTTTAGTTCTGAATATACCATATTTGTTTGGTGTTACAATTTTTTTTTAATCAAGATATAGGGTGTTTCATCAATTTTGCTCATTTCTTTCTGAGGTCATAACCCAAGAACTTCTGAGAATTGTTTTTTTTTAATAACTTATGAAGACAAACTCTTACTTCTACCCAAGCGATCAGTCCACAGGAGAAAAATCCATATTGGGATATACAAAAATTCTACATATTTTTGGGTCCTAAAAAAATAGCCTGTATTGTGTAATTTCCAAAATCCGTTCAAAAACATAGAAAGATCACAAAAAGCTGAATCAAACTATGCACTTTTCATTCTCCCGTATGCCATTTCACCAAACTTCTGAATGTCACTTTTGAATGTGCAATGAAGTTTTTGTAATTTTAGATGAATAAATACCAAATATTTTCAGTTTTCTATTGAATTATGAAAATACCAAAGTGTCCTAACTCAAACCTGTATTGTATTTCACTCAGTGCCAAAATGTGCCCAATTATGGTTCATTCATCAAATTCAAGAAATTTGAATTGTTTCACCAATGGCCACATGGCCTTGAAGATAGGACCTCTGTCTGATATGTCCTGCCAGGTGGGTCTATCTGCTCCTGCTTCTTTCCAACGTAGAAAGTCTGCGATATCCAAGTCCTTCTCCTGGTCCTGTCTCATGTGTGCTGATGTCCATTTGTTGTCTGCCGTGAGTCTGATTTGTCTGGCCTCGACAAGTCCTTCCCGGCGCTCAACTCTCACGCAATGTTTGCAAGAATCTGGGCATGGTCTTCTGGACAAGGCATCAGCGTTGCTGTGTAGACGTCCCGGTCGATGTTGATTTCTTGAGGACTCACTAGATGTTCTAGTCCTCGTTCCATTCCTCGCAGGTGAATATTCACGCGGTGGGGTCCTCGCAGGTGAATTGGATCGTCCTGATACCCTAGCCCTGCAGTCTCTTATGAAATGTCCTGATCTTCCACAACGATAGCAGGTCCGATTTTGTCGGTTGCCTGTACCACCCTTCTTTGATTCGAGCTTTTCCAAAACTTTTTCGATTATTTGTACCACTGTATCAGTCTGCTGGGTCGGTTCCTCAATTGACACCGCTCGAACTTTTGGTCTCGAAGTGTTAAAAACTGCCTCTACCTCCAAAGATTTGACCAAGGCTTCACTGCTCTTCGTGAAATTCGTCAATCGCAGAGTTCTTTGAATTTCAATGTCTCTTAGCCTATCGATGAATAGCTGCACTGCCAGTTGTTCCTTGAAGTCTTCTGGGGCACTTGGATGGGCTAGCTGGATCAGTCTTCGCACATCTGCTTCGAATTCCTGAAGACTCTCGCCAGCTTTTTGTACACGAGTCTTCATCTGTGCCCGGTATAGCTGTTCCCGATGTTGATCACCATACCTGCATTCCAGTGCGGCAACTAGATCTCCATATCGGTTTTGTTGTTCGAGAGGTATTGTCTGCAAAATCCCCAAAGCTGGCCCTCTTAATTCTACTATAAGTGCAGTAGCCTTCTCATCGTTGTTCCACCCATTAGCCGTAGCTGCAGCTTCGAACTGTCTATGATACATGGCCCATGATGACTGTCCATCAAAAGTCGGTGGTTTTACGGAAGCATTCGATGTGGCAACTCTGTCACGTCGATCTTGGACCCTGTATAGAGCTCTCTGGTTCTCGATCTCCTTCTTCATGTCGTTCACTTCATCCCGTACTATCCACTTCTTTCCTCAACTGTCCGTCGATTTTCCTCACGTCTTCCTTTAATTCATCGATTTTCTTAACGTCTTCCTTCAATTCTTCGATTTGTTCTTCGGTTTTCCGTTGTACTTGTTCCAAATACCTCTGGAATTCGTTTCTTCTTTGTATTTCCATTTTTCCTTGTTCTTCTAGAATTCTCTGGAAGTCTTCCTGCCGACGCTTTTCTTCTTCCCATTTTTCTTCTTGACGACGCTTTTCTTCTTCCTCACGACGCTCTTCTTCTCTTTGGCGGCTTTGCTCCAATTCCGCAAATTTATTCTCCATAAATTTCAAAATGTCCTCCATTGCGTCGTACGATGTACTTCTCGTATTCACCATAAATAATCTTTCAATGAAAATCCTCACTTCTGACACCACTGTTACGTTGTAGTCCGGGTTCGGTTTCTATAAACACTCCGTAGAACACTTAAGACGATTTATTCAACGAATTCTACAAAACACAATAACAATTCACTTCTAATTCGATCTCGCTTATTATTGCTCGATTCACAGTTCTAAATCGTACTACCACTCCCGGCTCATCATTCCCGTATTTATATCGAGATACACATGATTCCAGAACCCTCGCGAACTTCAGGTAGATTCCTAGTATTTCGCGATGATTCTGTCCCTTTTCGGTCGGCCGACAATTATAGTGGGCGCGGGTCAACTTCTCCTAATGATGCTTCTCTAATCTCGTAACAATATAGTTGAAAACATTGGAATTTAATAATTATCAACATGAAAACCGTTAAAGATCAGAATAGGACAGTATTTAGACGACGAGATTCAGGAAGTCATCACAAATGCGAAAATATACAGGGGGTTTCATTTGAAATATCAATTGCAAAAAGTTGCAATACTGCATCGCTGAAAATATTTCAAGTCGTTAGATCACGAGCGATTACTGAAGTAGTCGAATTTTCAGAAAAAAAATCATATGTCCCGTTAGACAGCCTAGCCTGTATAGAGGAAACAAGATGATCTCCATCAGAAAATTACTGTGTAATGCCATGATCTCATATCAAGAAATTACACAAGTAACCATATTAACAGTTCCACAGTTTCAATAATTCATCAACCTAACCCCTAACCTAATCTGTGAGTGAGCAGGGCTCCGCAAATAGATTTCAACTAATTCCAGTCGTAAAATGAATGAATATTCGAAATCGAGTTCAAGATACTCTCATATCAATTGAATAACAAAAAAAACTTGCCATTATGTAATACTGCTTGATGTCTATATCCAACGGCAACTTGATCAATAGGCTTCTTGTGTAGTCCTGAAAATATGTGAACACTATTCTTCCAACCATCAGCTCTAAGGGAGGAATCACCGTTCTTTTGGTTGTACTTTGATTGGAAAAGCCTGACTTCTTGAGGACTGGCTCCCCAAGTGTAAACCTCTTGGTCAGTTCTTATCGCAATCTAAACCAATTGACAAATTTTCAAACAAACTAAACAAATGCGCAGTATTCATATATGATTATCAATTGCATGTTATTTTTTCCTAGTTGTTCGTATTGTTATACCTATTACAAACGTTTGTTGAACTTCAAGGAAATTATGAGTACTTCAAGCGTAGATCAATCTTACACCATACTCTCCAATTCTTTATATTATTTCATAAGCAATACATAATTCAAAAAAAATAAAGATAAAGATAAAAACACACAAAGGGTGATGTTATGCTGGATTGTTTCAATTATTTGAATATTGTTTTTTGTTTTAATTTCTCTTCATGAAACGTCTCGTAACGTTTGAGCAACCTATTTAAAATGAAATATTATGATTCATTATGAAATACTCCAGATAGCTTCATGAAATCATTAAGACTGAAATCATGATTTGACGACCTGACAGAAAATATTGTTTGCACATACTTGCTTCAAGTAAACTACCACAAAAACATGTTTTCCTTCGATCTTACAACATTTTTCAAGTACTTCGTTATTATTTACCATATTATTTACCATATTACCTTCGTCGAATCGGAACTTTTAACGAAAAGATTCTGAATTGGTTAAGATATCCATTTATCTCTGTATCATTTACTGAGGTAACGACTCTACTCACATGTGAACAATAAAATCTGAATATTGATATTTATTTATGATTTGCAATACGTACAGAGTCTAGAGGTGAAAAAGTTACGTGGTAATGTATTTACAGTATCATATTACATTATCATATTTCTCTAAACATGTGGTACAGAGATAGAATTTCAAGTGATATAAGTCCATTTTGATTTTATATCCATAAAAATAATTAGTGCATTTTATATCAATGATCATTAACCTATGAATATCCATATATATAACCATAAAAAAATTATTCATTCTTTCAGATATTCACTTGTTTTCGAACAGAATCATAATTTATACAAATTAGCACCATATTAATAATAATTTCTTTCGATTATAATCAAATGTTCTTGAGAAATTTTGTCTTTTGATACTTACATTGTGAAAATATGCTGTAGCAACTTTCTCTACAGGAACATACATATCAGGCATAAGAAGAACCCAGACAGGTTTAGCCGATTTATTTGAGTTCAACTGACAGCTTTCCAACTGTCCGAAAATGTTCGAACCAAATCCATATAATTTTCCATCTGTTGTGAGCACCAAACTATGTGCGTGTCCAGCTGACACCTGAAAATAATTTTCGATAGCGAATCTGACCACGACACCATTATGTTCTAAGTAGTTAAGAAATAGGCGGTTCGAGTGAATAAGGTTCCTGAGTTTTTCTTATTGATTTTAAGATCTGAAAATCACAAATAATATAATAGATTGAAATATAATTAATATGCAAGATGAATCATGGAAGTATTAAGCTACCCGGCATGAGCTTCCTAAGAACAGCGTACAATTGAATCCAATAATACTAACGTATTTCGACCTTAGGAAACTGAATTTCATAATGAAAAATAGTGGGAATATCTAATTTTCGAAAATCTTATTTCTTCGGCCCGTTTTGTGTTGACATTGCCAATCGGCCTTACGTTCCTTACAGAGATATTTTTTATACATTTATACATTCGAAGAGTCAAGCAGGAGGAAAAGCAAAGGTGAAACCTTGATGAAGGTGGGTTAACCTAAATTCATACAGAAGGCGCTGTCAAATGAGAATCTGTCTCCCTGTTTTCTGTGTCTGTTTTCCTGTAGTATCTCAAAAAAAAAGAGGTTTCCACCATTTCCATTGTGAAATTCGGACCATGAGTTCGAAATGCGTGAGAAACAAGAAAAGTCTTCAAGAAAAATATGGATAGCATGATATCAAACATTCCTGTTCTCACCTGTTTGACAGGGTGCGGAAAACTCAACACCCTCGGATAAAACTCGTTATCACAATTGCCGTGTCCTAGTTGGCCGTGTATTCCCCAACCCCATGTGTACACCTTGCCGCTAGAGGTGAGACCTATGCTGTGATACTGCCCTACAGCGATATCGACGAATTTGCGGGAAGCTAGTGCGGAGATGATCTGAGGGTAAGGACTCTCTTGAATGTTTCTGCCAAGACCCAGCTGACCATACGTATTAGATCCCCAGGAATATAACTGAAGCCAAAAATGATCAATTGAATCATTGATAGAATGATACAGATAGATGACCTTCATTTATATGTTACTGGAAATGCATAAAATAGGATTTTTCATTTAGTTGGATTTATGAGGCCCATGCGCTAGTTTTTTATTCAGTGGTTATGGCGATAATCGACTAGTTTCGACGCAAAAACCTGCGATTGGTCATTTCGAATTGGCGCTATTGTATCATTGTTTTGTATTCTGTCAACCTCAAAATCATACCTCAGTGTAAGTGGCGTTACTGGCGTTCGTTGATTCCGTTAACTCTCGTTATTAGCTTTTTATTTCTGTCACGGTTTTCGCCAAAATGTAGGTAATTTCATGCATTTTGAAACTGATGATCAAAAAATTTAGCATTCCATTTGATTTTTTTTGCCCTCTAGTAGACGCTGTGTGAACTAGAGATCAATGTCAAATTGAATGTTTGAATTGGTGTGAAATTCTCGTCCAAATGAGCCCTAGTTGATCGAATTTGGAGGAAGAATATCGGAGATGAAGCGTTTTCAAGAATGATTTCTTTACCAGTTTCCCTCACCTTTATTTTTAAAGATATGAAAAGCAGTCTGAGAACAAACTGACGCGAATTTCAATGCACTGTGTATTTCCATCATTGAAACATTATCTTAATATACTGTTTTTCAAGAAAAATTGAATTTTCAGTTATTTATTTATTTATTTATTTATTTATTTATCATACACCACTCAACAGAAACCATTTACAGAGTGGGAGTAATCACAAAAACAAGAGAATATACAGGATGGGTATACACTACTGAAATTGACAATATGATGTTATAGAGTCATGACGCAATTCAGTTAAGGCAGATTTTACGTATAGTGTTCACATTCGTATTGAATAAATCAAGCTGGTCACTGAATTTGTTGCATGTATTAGCCATTCTATATATTGGTGAATTCAGTAACACATTAGTTCGGGGGGTTGGCAGATAGAATAAATCTGTTCTGCGGGTAGTCAGCCGAGGAATGAATATGCTGAAGTTTTCAAGGAGGACACAATCATTAATCATATTATTCATCAATTTATATGTGAAAATAACAGCAGAACACTCTCGGCGGACATCCAGACTACTGACCCTGTGCCTGTGGAGTAAAGTTTCGTGCGGGGTGCCCATTGTGGGATATACGCCATCACATTTGAACGAGAGGTACTTCAAGAAACGCCTTTGCACAGATTCTAGTAGGTCAATGTGCACCAGGTATAGTGGCGACCAGACTATGGAAGCATATTCTAATTTAGACCGAGTGTATGCATAATAGAGAGTTTTTAACGTTGAAACTTTCTGAAAATCTCTACTATTTCGAATCAGAAAACCATAGAGTCGATTCGCTGCAGATACCATATTTTCTATATGAGGGGTGAAAGTAAGTTTGCGGTCGAAAGTTACTCCTAGGTCAATCAGCACAGTAGGTCTATTCAGAGTCGTATTGTCGATCGAATATGGATATGATGTGGGTAAAGATTTCAAGGTGAAAGACATAACATTGCACTTATCAGGATTAAGGGGTAGCTTGTTTTCATGGCACCATTGCACTACATTTTCTAAACTATTCGATAATCGAATGCAGTCTTGAATGTTGGTTATCTCACAAAATAATTTCATATCGTCAGCATACAAGAGATACTCAACTTCAATAATGTCTGTTATATCATTTATAAATATGTTGAATAACAGGGGTCCCAAATTGCTGCCTTGAGGAACACCAGAGGAGGCTGAGTATTCCACCGACTTAAAGCCAGCAAAGGCAACATATTGTCTTCTGTTAATTAAGTACGAGTTGAATAGTGAGATCAAAGAGTTAGAGAGACCAAATGAGGCAAGCTTATTTAGGAGCAAACAGTGATCAAGTTTGTCAAAGGCCTTAGAGAAGTCGGTGTATATAATATCAGTTTGATTTTGCCTATCTATAGTTCCCGCAATAAATTGTGTAACATTCACGAGATTCGAGACAGTAGAGCGTCCCTTCATGAAGCCATGTTGTCTTGGAGAAATTAGGTTACTCAGATGGTTGTACAGCCTATTGTAGATGACTATCTCAAATACCTTACTGAAATTTGATATTATTGAAATCGGTCTGAAATTTTCAACATCAGACTCGTTTCCTTTTTTATAAATCGGGCAGACCTTGGATAGCTTCCACGTTTCAGGGAATGTGTTGAGTTTCAGACATAAGTTGAAGAGGATAGTAAGCGGAAATACAAGGAGCTGAGCACAGTCCCGGATAACAAACGCTGGAATGTCATCCGGACCTGTCGTCATTTTTGGTTTAATTTGTTTGAGAGCTGATAATATCTCACTTTCAGAGAAACAGGGTATAATCAAAATGTTATTATTGATTGATATGTCGTTGAGTTGAAATGTCGAAGGTGGGCCGTACGATCTTGCGAAGAAATCAGCAAAGGCATTTAAGATAGTTTCAGGCGTGTCGACCGTTGTTCCTTCATAGGTCATTTGGTTAGCAATACGAGATTTTCCTTTTTTGCTGTTGATGAAACTCCAAAATCTATTGGGATTATCGATGAGGTCTGTTTCAACATTTTTGATATAATCTTTATAGGCTTCATTAATTTCTGACTTGATGTCCCGCCTCAGGCGTGAAAATTCATTATAAACTATAGGATCATTGTTCTTTTTATACTCACGATGATATTTGGATTTTTCTTTGATCTTTTTTATGATTTGAAAATTGAGCCAAGGAGGGTAATTAGCTCTTTTCTTTGAAGAAGTGAATTTCGGAACATATCTATCGAACACATTATAAAGCTTACCGTAGAAATAGTTAGTTGCATCATCCACATTTTCAAATACTTCCAAAAAGTTCCAGTCAATGTTTTGTATTGTTTCATACATTGGTGGAAAATTTGCTTTACGAAAATTATATGAATTATATCATAGGGGGCGCATAACGGTCGTTTTATGAACTTGAAAATATTATTTATCAATTTGTGTTGGACATGTATATTGTGTTGGACATGTATATTGTACCTTATACCCAGATAATAAAATAAGACTGGTGCGTGCATTCCCATTCAATGAATTGTCAATAAATTAATTACCCCGCTGGAGTAAGGCGGATTGGTTGAAGCAAAAGCGGATTCACTATTCTTATTTCATTATGCTGATACCCTTTAGTCAAACTGGTTTTCAGACGTAACATTCATAACCTCAACGCTAGACAAACCTCGAGATACACACATTTATGTAATATGCCATACCACTCAACAGCTCTGATCGTACGATATTTTACTTTTAACACGGTGAAACTTTTCAATAGTTTCAAAATTAATATATCAATACCACTGAAGAGATTCAGAAAAATTGGTGAAAATTATTTGTTGAATCGACAAGCCTAGTTTTCTATTTGTGGTCAATTAATTAATACTCAATTACATGGTCAATTGTTTCATATTTCTTTTTATTTTTTTTCATTATCTATCTTTATGTTTCTTTTGTGAACTGGAAAGGTTATGAGTTGAAGCATAGCTATCTTGCTGTTCCTATATTATCATTATTATCATTACATCTTGTATGTATTTTGAAATAAATTTTCTAACAGTGACTCATTTTTAAAATCTTGACTGTCAAGTGTGGTGTGATTCTTTCAGTGATCGATCTGTAATTTGAAGTTTGTGGAGAATATTAGGATACAAATATTTGTATCTTTCACACAATTCACGAGGTTTCACGATAGAACTCGAGGGGTCGGATGAATTTCAAAGTTCATCGAAAAAGATTGCAGTGTACCTCTTATAACTTAATTCGATATGATGAGTTATTATTTGATGAGTTCTCACGCATTGATCAAACACTAGTGCTGTTCCTATATTTGTACAATTGCTTCCTTGTTATACTATATTATCTGTAAGAATATCTGTGAATCAAATGAAACAAATTTCGCAAGCAGTGAGGGGTCCACAAACTCAAGAAACTTTTCAATGATGAATTTCTGAGCAAAAAACAGCTATGAAATATACAAAAGTATTTTTATGATTTCAGTTGTCATTTGCTGCTTTTCAGACTGAAGGAATATAGCGACTGTTGTTTATATTACTTATTAAATACTCCATTCTCTTTGAAGTTTCCAGTGATGCTGGCGGATTTTTTTAAACTGTCCAATGACCAATGATTTTGTAGCTTTAATGATATAAAAGGAATGAGTTGAAGCGAGAATTGTAGATAAAATTTGAAATTGTTGAATGAATGTTTTTGTATGCAATGAAAATTAAATTGAATGTACAAATTTTGCAATGATTATTTCTGCAATAATCTAGCTGAGCGTAGGTGTTAGATCCTCCCTCTCAAGAGTATAACTGAAACGAAAGAGGATCCATTGAAATAGGAAGCCTCTGGCCATTCGTTAGAGAAAGATGAATAAATTCATTGGAATCATTTATTTGCGAGGTATCATTGGAACCTACTTATAGGGTACAAATTATAGAGCACAAAGTATAAACATTCAGTATCCGTCATTCAACTCAATAAGGGAACCATTAATTAATATAGAAATTGTTTTGTTTTTTGAACACTGAACACTCCATTACCCTCGATATTTTAGAAGATGAAGGGAAAGTGATCTTTTTCAAACTCGATATTTTCAAGGTCACCAGAAATTGTTGAAATGACAATTGATAACTGAATTAGCAAATAGAATAATTATTATTTTTTGTGATCACTCTTTGTCTAATTTTTCCTAATTCCACACTATTAGCATTTCCTCTTTCATGTGCTACATTGAAAATATGTTTTTCTTATCGTCTATTAAATACCGTAACTACTAAATCATTGAGAATATCGAACTAATTGTATACAATTTTCATTTAAAAAAATATTTGATGGGATGGAACAACATGCAACTTGTATATACTATAAAGTGACGAATTCGAACCAATTTCATTCATAGATTGTTCAATGAAATGTGCTGAATCATGAAGTGGGTGTCACTTTTTATCTATTGCTTGATCGCTACTCATCATGTATATTCAGAGGTAAGTTTACGGCAAATCCTTCAAACAAGGAGAAACCATCATTTCAAATATTTCAGATGACTGAAAAACAATTAAAAGCAACCCAAAAATTGGTCCGGAATACATGTCAGAATAAAGTGAAAGCATCAAGTGGTAAAAATGAAATTTAAACTGTTCATAACGGATAAAAATATTAGAAAAATGTTTATAATGCACTGTGCCTTTCAGATGTATTGGATGCTATGCGAGCTGGAAACTTTGACCAGGGTAAAGAAGCACAGGTAATTGCTTTTTTTTCGTCCTAGTGCAAAACAAGTACCTAGTATTGATGTTGAAAGCGATTTGATATAGAATAGTCGTATGGGAAAGTGAATGATAATATATTAATTATTATTGTTACCTACATGCAGTTAATTATCGAAATTATCACCCTACATCTGGTGAAAATATCGAGAAACCATCGTTATAATTTACTTAGACACATAGAGTATCAATCATATCAAGTGAGTTCATTTTTAGCTTTTTGTGGGATTTTCTCTCCTCGTTTCTAAAAAAATAAAGTAGAAGTTATGAATTTATTTCAATATATTAAATTAAAAATTGAATAGCAAGGACATATTTTGTAATATGTCCCAAAATGTCACTCCGCTTGAAATTAAACCTTTAGATACCTAAAAGAGAAATTCTCTATTTGTCAGTGACACCTTGATTTTCAAAGATATATATATATATATATATATATATATATATATATATATATATGAATATATTTAATAAAAATTATTCAATAAAGATTACAAAATCTGTCCTTACTACAAATATATTGAAATAATCTACTTTATTTTATAGAAACGAGGAGAGAAAATCCCACAAAAAGCTGGAAAACAAATGTACCATCTCCTCGAAAAACTCACAGACATTATATCAAGTTGGGTTAGAAAAGATTTGGCCGATTTCAATCGTAATTTAGAAACCTTGAGTTATCGAAACGATGGTCGTATTCGATTTATACAAAGAAAAATTAAATATTGTATTTTTTGGCGAATATACCAAAAACAGTGTTCATTGAATCTTACTGAAACAGTACAGACAGTATATCAAGTTAGGTTAAAAAAGATTTGACCGATTTCAATAGTAATTTAGAAACCTTGAGTTATCGTAACGACGGTCGTATTCTATTTATACAAAGAAAAATTAAATATTGTATTTTTTGACGGATATACCAAAAACAGTGTTCATTGAATCTTACTGAAAAAGTACAGGACCGTATTCAAATGAATAATAGATTTTCAACACACATTTTTCAATTTCTGAGCCCGATCAGTACAGCAAATAATGAAATACAGCTCCCTAAAATTGAACATTGAACAAATTGAAAGAGATCCTCATCTAACGCAAAGTGTACATACGTGTATATAAATAGGAAGCTGCCACTCAAATATATTTTATGTTGGTGAATTACCCGCAAGTGGTCACATACCCCGCCATATTGATCATTTAAGTGAAATCAAATTGTCTTGAAATATTGATCCGCTCAATTTCCCAATTGTGTCTACAGAATTTAGAGCGTTAGGAATTGAGTTTTCTCAGCTCAACATATCCATTCATTCAGAAAGAAATTAAACTAACTCATAACAAAACAATTTCTCATTTGATTTGATTGAAAATTAATCTCGCGACAAAAATAATTGTTTATTATTATTATATGTTTTTAGCGGAACAGAGTGTATGTCTCTCGATGAACCGATTCAATTATTCACAACTATTATAACTTTTAAGTATTTTTTTTTCAGTGTTATATGTTATGTATTATGAACACATACAAACTGGTAAGATTGAAATTACAGTGAGTTCTATAAAACGAGTGATTGAAAAAATATATTTCAGTTCACAAAAGAAGGCACGTTCAATTGGGAATCAGGAATCCAGACTCTCAAATCGGTTGCTCCTGAAAAAATAGCGGGACCTGGTAGTGTGAGCGTCAAAAATTGTAAAGATGCAATGAAAACAACGGACAACAAATGCATGGGAGCACTGGAAATAGCTAGATGCATCTACAATGACAATCCACAGGTGATAAATAATACCAGAAGTCATCAGTGGGATTGACAAGAGACAGTAATACAGCTCAGTGCTCTTACTGAAGTATTATTAAAAATCGTGGAGATTTTATAACCCGTTAGCACAGTTTAATGCTTGAAGAATAGCATTCAACTGTGCCGTTAGCGTGATATTTGGAAGTTTCTACAATTGTTGGTTACTATGTTGAATTATAGAGGATGTTCAGGAAGTCTCAAAATGGGCTAGCTTTCTCGAAACCATCGATCGTACGTGAAATTATGAGAATGAAAAATGTTTGTTGATGTATTTTCTCTTGATACCATAGGTTCCAGATATCTACTGGTCCATACTAAGATTTTCTAGACACTCAGTAGACTGTATCGACGCCTTTGTTCTAGAAATAAATTACCGCGTGTGGATGAAATATCTAGAAAAATAGTTATAACTGAACATCACAAGTTTTCTTACGACCTTCAGTACATTTGCTAAATACATTATTTCAAAGAATCGACTGTTTGTAGTAATATGAAGTAAACCATGTTCTGTATTTCTCAAATCCTGGTTTTACTAAAGTTTTTATGCCGTTGTCACTAACTAAACTAACTAACTAACAAACTGTAACTAAAATTGGTGTTTGCTGGAGAGTTCGTTGAAATATACTCTGTCAGAGTTTGAGAGAGAGAGAGAGCGAGAGAGAGAGAGCGAGAGAGAGAGAGAGAGAGAGAGAGAGCGAGAGAGAGAGAGAGAATTTCAGGCCGCCCCATTTTGATTGCACAATCATTTATCATGGTTGTCTCGACTAAGTCGATACTGTTCTGGTATAAATACATTTTTGATAATTTTCTTTTGTTTTCAGAATTACTTCTTGCCATGAAACTCTGCGAGCCGTTGGGAAAATATCACACTGACCAATTATGGAATTTATCTACAGATTCAACAGTAAAATATGTCAAAGCAATATGAAATAAACACTATCTAATGATCATTCTTTCAAGAAATATGAAATCGTTTTGAAATTCATCAATTAATGGAAACCGGAAATGGTCAACATCTCAGGTTTGATGTTTTCAAACAAAAGTGCAATTTTATCAAAAATCGTTGCTCCGATCGATTTTCCACACGAGTACTTTCATTCATGAAATTGTCCAGGTAACCTTGTTTTGTTAGAAAATATTGAAAAATATCTGTCATTTCACAGTTATGGGGTGTAGAACATCGAAGGTAGTCAGTTCATGACTTTGTTGCAAAACAACTGACTCCTGCATGAAAGCTCGTTGAAGGAATTTCATTTGTTTAGTTAATCGCCAAAATTAGGATGATTTTCAATATTCACATTGAAAATTATCAAAGAACATTTTTGATTTTGTAACTTCGAGGGCCCGTAACTTGGTAACGAAGGAATTTAGGAGAAAAATATATCAAGTACTAGTAATATTTTGACCCCAACTATACATTCCTGAGAGGAAATGAGGACGTCCAGTCCAGGGACACCCTCTATAGTTTTAAGTATAACGTCCCGTTCAATGCGATTAGTGACTCTCATAGTGACATTTCCAAACAACGAAACAATTTTGGTGGATGACGGTGAGTTATTATTACCTTTTTTAGAATTTCTACCTACCTTATCTTGTGTAGGATTGCACGCCACCCCCAAATAGAAACAAATATTGTACGAACCCCGTAGTCGGTTAACGCTATCGTATGCTTCCTGCCGCACGCCACGCTGAGCACCTTCACCTTCAGCTCGGACAGCGTGTGCACCTGCCGCGCAGGGCTGCTCTGCGTCAGCAGAGGCCCCAGGCCGAGGCAGCCGGAGCTCGACACCCCCATCGTGTAGACGTCGTGGTTGCGAATGATGGCGGCGTGTTCGTAGCCGCAGCTCAAGGGGTGCAAGTCGGGTAGCTTCTTGAGAAGAGGCTCCACAGGAGGCGGTTTCGGGGGTTCAATGGCGTCGAGAAGGTTCAGATCGAAACTGAAATTTGAATTTAATTGGAAAAATGTTGCCGAATAAATTATAGGACTTTTTGGACGATCCTTCTATCAAAGCAGAAATCACCGCCTACACTGATGGCTCGAAAACTGAAGGAGGTATTACAGGCGGTAATCGTCGCAATACATAACGGCGTGAGAGAGTTAATTATGTTAGTACAAAGAAAAATTGTAATCTATTCAGACAGCCAAGCAGCAAGAGAAGCAACTCAATGCAAATGAAATTAAAGTTAATTCAAACCTTGTCGGGTACTGCTTGGAAGCCCTAAAAGAGTTGGACAGTCGGAATATATTGAAAATAGCCTGGGTACCACCACATACATTATAAACAACAATGTTTCTTGAAAAAATAAATACACTCAACCAAAATCGCGTATTTTGATAATTATTCGAAAACGCAGGAAAAGTAGCTAGAGAAGAACTGTGCTAGGAAGCTTTTGGGTGAGTACTGTCGAATAATGGAATATTTTTTTACTCAACATTACTATTCTGAGAGCAATCCTATGGGTTCGTATGATTTCCGCACTTTTTTGTACATAGTTATTCCTGACTATTCTACAAAACATGACTTCCACTGAAGTGCGTGCTTGCCAGTCCAAACAATTGATAGCGGTCTCGATCTTGATTATGTATTTGAATAATTATTGCTGCTCACCCAGTTTTCTCACTCTTCCATACTAAATGAACCACAACTGTCAAAAACGTGTCGATCAAATCCTTTATGGTAACAACACTCCTATCCGGATTCTCAAGATCAACCGATTCGATCGTCGTGTCCAAACTGGATGAAAACTTCGTGGACTGAAACAATCTGCTGATTAAAGGAACAGCGCATGGCTGGCTGGGATCCAATTGGATCGCCAGACGTCTCAGAATTTCCACTGAGTAAGAATCCACGTTCGCCCGTATATACTGAAAAATGAATTGCGAGCTCTGTCCGAATATCAACAGGCTTTGCGTCAATGAAGGCTCCGAAAGGGCGTAAAGAAAATTCGGTTCGTTTGGTTTGGGAGCCCTGGCGCTCTGTAGGATCTGTCCTAAAGCGGAAACGACCTCAGCTTGAAGGCCCCGCGACTTGGCAAGCAGAGCAACTATGTTCCAGTGGCCTGCCTGACAGGCTACATTCACTGCCAAGATTTGGTCATAGTATTCTTCGTAGCACAAGAAGTTCCTTAAAAAAGAAAATAGCATATTTTATATGGCCAATTCATAACTTCTGTGAGTGAATCACACTTGTTATTGAGGATGAAGCAAAAAAGGTTCAAAAAACTTCCTCACTTCAGAACTTCAAGAAAGCCATAAGCTTGGTACGATGGTAAATATATTATAAATAAATTTTTATATATTTTATATATAATGACATGAAAGATGAAGATAGTGAACTTGTTATCGAAAAAGCTGAAAACTTAATAGATACATGATTTAGAAGGGACATAAATATTGTTTTCCCAAGGATTCAGATTTCTTTCAGAATCATGAATGGAATATGCTAAAAACATACATAATAGAAACATACATATCGGATGTTGACTATTGATAACAAGGCCTTTGAAGAAATAGTAAGAATAGACGAATCAGAGCATGGGCTCATTATAGTAGAGTGCCCATCGAATCCTTCCGTTCATCCTGTGGAAAATCGGGATTGAAAAGCTGTAACATGATCAGAATTGTTTTCTACCACTCACTACTAGAACAATGTTTTCACCACTCTTAGAAGAAAGATCCACTTGTATGGATTCAATCAAACGAGGTGATTTACCTAATAATGTAAATAAGAATATGGTGTGTCACTAAGGCATCAGAGCAAACCAAGTGAATTTACGGTTTTTTTTTTCAAGTGAAACTCATAAGATGAGCTACTGGCAGCGAAACTACTTTCCCTTCTGAAACACCTACTGGCGCACTCTCCTTCCCGTGATCTCCCGGTGATGCCAACACGATCAAAAGCAACAAGATGCAGGATAAGCATAATCGGTAACAAGAACATATTCACCCTGGAAAACTAATCAAGTTAATTACTTCCAACAACCTATAATTATCCTAGTTTATTGCTCATATTTTCGAATGTTGTTCAATAAAAAAACTTCCGAAAAAGAAGATCTGGTAATAGTTGTTTACTGCTTATGTATCGATGCTTGAGACCGCGAGGGGATGACTTCTAGTTCCATTTGAATTGTCGTCCTCATCGTTTTTAAATTTCAAAGTATTATTTTCACATTTCAATTATTAGTGCTTCTATTCAAACTTATACGTCGTGAGAGTGATGGAAATTAAAATCAGAATAAGGACGTATTGATCCTCACCGAAGTACTCGCAATGCCAATGTCTGCCATGATGGCCTTATTATTATTATTTTTTTTAAATTTCACTTGGTTCACAATTTGGTGGGAACAACCCAGTGAATAAATTTTTGCAATCTAAGGTAAATCCTCCTGTATGTGTGAAATTTCTATGTTTTATCTGACAAGTCAAAAATAAGATATTATGTAGTGAGTGCAGCATAGCAAAGAGACTGTTCAGTAAACGAATGCCGAAATTAAACTAGGTATTTTGAGTATAAAGTGTATTTTTATATTCAACACTCAGCTCAGTTTCTGAAATAATTGAATAAGTTTTGATTCTTAGCTACCTATCTTATATGATTTATCACATTGTAATGCAATTGTCAGAATCTAATATTCAATATGAATTTTTCAACTCATGAGATAGAACCAAATTATTTTCCCTGATTAAAAATAAATCATACCTTTCTTCTCATTATCATCCTCTATCTCCCAAACGCACAGAATAATTTTCTGACAATTGGATCTTTTTTCTAGAGGTGGTAAATAACAATTCTAATCATGCCATAGTTATTTACCTCCGATGAAAGGAGCTATTTACCTTCAATTCCCCACAAATATTTTTATGGAGGCGTGAGGCAATCTATTACTATAAGATTTTCGAGAAAGTCTTATGAAACAGAATGGATAACTAATTTACTTATCAATAATTATCATTTTCAACGGAGCTGGCCTAAATAATTATTATCAAGCAAACTCTAGCAAAATGCTAATCATGTACTATGAATGTATCAAAGAGATTGATAAGAGATAATTTGTTCATGAGTTACTCACATGAAATCCTTCGTATTCGATATCCTCTGTAATCCCCCATACCTCAAAATCAATTCGGTGTATGCCATTACTGCCAAATTCCCTATATGAATTTTTGTAGCAACAGACATATCCACTTTACTGGCACTCAAGCACAAATGGACAAACTTCAATAAAACTTTGCAATCAGCAGAAACAGCTAGCTTCAACACTCGTTTCAGTAGGTGCACTTTTGCCTGTTTGTATAAGATGATACCGGAGTGGTAAGCCCCTCTCGAAATGAGGAGGTCACCACAACTCTCTAGAAGCTGCTGAATATTCAGACCGAAAAATATGGAAATTTTCTCCGCCTTTTCCAAATCTCCCTCTTCTGTCACATATTGCACGAATTTTGAGATGGGAGAACAACTAAAAACAAAGTCGTGCTATTGATATTATGATAAAATCAACATTAGTTTGTATATAACTTCAAATTATATCATTTTATGAATTCTGATAGCTAGCTGATACACGAATATCCTTACTGAAGTTCACTCACTGTATATCAAGTATATGGATTGTTTGAAAAGCGCTTCGCCCCAACTTTCCTAATTTTTGCTGTTGTAAATGGGTACGTACGCTCATGCCCTGACCTAGCAATTCAGCCGCAAAAGAATTGCTGCCCTTTAAAATGACACCTTATAGTCATGAGCATGTTATTCCAGAGACGGTATGGTGCAATTTTCAACCGACATTAAACGAAGAGACCAAGAGGAAAGTCAAGTCGCTTTGTAGCTTTTTTATCGCTACACTATTTACAAACTGCATGTGACGGAAATGACTCAGTCTCTAGCACAGAACATCATTACTAGGAGTCTCGACAAAACTGTGTTGAAGGAATAATATCCGAATTTCTGCTCACATAGACAAGTGAATCAAGTATCAGAAGTATAAGAGATTTCCTCAAAATTATTATATTTTGTACATACAAAATACTTAACATGGATGTTGATAATCCACCGTGAAACGTAAACAAAACATAGGGTTGTAACGAAACATGTAAAATCGGTGAAAACTTCCATGTATTCTCAAAGATCATGGGAAAATTATTAGTACACATCATTAGGAGAATAATAAAACATCAGGGTAAAACGTTGCTAACGACAAAAAAAGTGCAAAAGTGCGGAGTCGCGCACTTTCCTTATATAATTTTGTAACAATATGCCACCTGTACTTCATCCACAAAAAACGTTACTCAAATATTGACAAAATTTATTTTCCCCTCTAAATTTTTTATGATGAATCTGATTTTCCGTCCCTCATTTTTGAAGCTCAGGGCATTTTTCCTGCTTGTTTGCAACCCGCGATTATCCATTTCTTTATCCGAATCGAAAAAATAAGATCAAATAGTGGTTGAGAACAGTTGGTGTCTCACGCTGTACATAAATCAGCACCGATAGCCAAAATTCAAGTGTTGAACGGTTAATCGTTTTTCCAAATCACCTGGAACCTCCAAATAGCTTGGAAGGTATACTAACCTTAATACTACTTTGTAAACACAATTATCAGTAACAATAACACAGGTATCAATCCTCGGTTTTTGTATGGTCAGATCATCAACAGTCTTTGGTAATTCGAATAACTTGTCTTTCTTGTTATCGTCTCTATTTTTCCTTAACCTAACGGAAGATAAATCCACAAGTCTGAATATCTTCAGAATCTTTCCCTCTTCAAAGCGGAATTGTGCGACTATTGAATCACCGTTGAAACCCTACAAAAAAACGTTTATCACGTTAACTTTCACAAATTCCAAAAATATCACTTCACTTATTATATTTATAATTATTATAATTATTTCTCGAATGTTATTGAAGTATCATGAAAAACGATGATTTCAGTTTGAGTTGCCAAAATTGAACGACACCCTATAGCAAGCAGCCACACAGTGTGTGGCTTGCTAGCAGTGTATATTTATACAATTCTTATGATTATAAATTTATCAAAGTGAAGATTCGAATACTATGGTTGAATACTCATATACAAAAAGTATACCCAAGCACCGCAACAATAATGAGATATGCCCAAATATGCTTTTCAAGTCATAATCTCTCTTCATAATGAGTACATACAGTCATACAATCATTTCATATCATGCAAAAATTTATCAACATGATGATTATTTGTTTCAAAATGATCTCGTAGACCTAATCTCGTGGGTCTTATGAGATACAAGTTTGTAAACTGAATTACAATTCAACTACAACTTAATGACCCTAATGTGATGAATAATCAATCGAATCGAACGTGGTTAATCTTCTAATTTATTAATTCGTTTGGGCTTGATGACATTTCATAATTGATTTCAACTAATATTAAAAAATCGACTTACAGAATCTCCTTCTAGTCTGGATTCGGCCAACTGTGAACTTAATATGGAAAAGGTATTGGCTTCTTCGTTCACAGTATATATCAATCGATCTGTCAATAAAACAGTTGAAGTATTTTGTGGTAGTTTGTGAACATAAAGAGGTGCCGATTCAACATCAACTGCATGTACCTATAAACATCAGAACCCATTGTAAATTGGGTCACCAAGGACCTAGGCAAGTTAACCCTGCAACTTTTGTAAGAGATAATAAAATCATGTGAAAAATTGTAGCTCATGTAATGATTATGTCTTGAATGGGAACATGATTTTAGTTCATTATTATCGATTATAAACACAAATACATTCATTAACTCATAATCATTACCTAATAATAATAATAATAATGATTATTATTATTCATCCCAAGAAACATACATGTTTATGGATAGACATAATAGAAAACACTAAATTAATAAGAAAATACATTGAAAAAATATATTTCTTCAGTTCAATCTTGAATTTTGTGACGATATTGATAGATTTCACGAAGAAATGATTTCTTAACCCCTAGAGCCTGCAAATAAAATTACAATATAGTTGCACGGAAAATAATATCTAATTTCTATTCATAAAAGCATGCATATTGTATTCCAATATTCGATGCAGCGTCAGGTCAAAAAATCAAAATCTCTCAATCAATAATCACAGAATATTTCTTGTAGTTAGTTAGTTAGTTAGTTCATTAGTTAGCTATATTGATTTTATTTCATTCACATATATTTGTCCTTGCTTCAGAAAAACGTTTTTTTGACAATAATAAATTTGATAGATATGAACTAGAAACTATTATTTTCATCTTAGTTACCAACCTTCATGAAACACACGACGGTTGGTATAATTTCCGTTGTTGTTGAAATAATATGATCTAATGAAATACTATGTATAACGGAATTGTTCCATCAGAGATTTTATGTATTTTTTTGGGGACTTTGTGAATTTTTCGATTCATTACTGAAAATTCATTGAAAACTCTGGAGCATACACATGACATCAGCGGTCGAGATAGAGGTGATCATGTGTATACTCTTGTCATTTGGAATTATAAAATATGAAATCAAATAATATTATTTTTCAAACCATTCGAACTACTTTGCAAGGTTAGATTTGAAAAAAATTCCTTTATATAATGAGTAGATATACTAATTGTGACTTTTCAACAGAAAAAAAGTTACTTGTTATAGATGTATAAAACAAATATTTTTTACTTATCAAGTACTTATAGTATTTCTACTGATTACCCTCTAACCTTCAATAGTATAGTTATGTTTATTTAATCCACTCACTGTAAGCAAACCACTAGATTTATAAAGAGCCGAAAACAAATATCGATTTCTAGCATACTGTGCGGAGAAATGGGTATCACATAAATGGGACAGCAACTCTGGTCCAGATTGGGACGAATGAACTGACTCCGAATGTGAAGATTCACTAGCTGTATCGCTCGTTTGACTGTCTCTCCGGCCTCCTCTAGCATCCGAAAGCATTTGTTTCAGAGACACTAGTTTGTCGACTCCCATTTGCTTGAGATTATATAGCCTGGAGCGAGTTGAATCTTCCGTCTAGAAAAAATGGCTGTTTGAGTTATCAGTATTCGACAGGGTGTTATAACAAATGAGCCACAATATTTTTCCCCTTAGATTAGATGAAAATGGGGCATATGTGATGTATGCCTCTACACCACGACCTATTCAAATCGATTGTGTTTTCTCTTGAAATCATTAAAAGTTCTCTGTTTAGCCTCGTCTGTGCTACATATTCAATATATCTGGGAGCTCTTGGTTTTTTTCTCCCATCGTTAGAAAATTCAGTCTTGACAGATCTTCATGATTGTGCTACATTTAGTACCTTTTATAACATATACATATAATATCATTGGTCAGCAATAGGTAGTATGTGAAATACACCTACATATCGACTAGAATCAATCAATCACATAATGTCGCTCGATGCAACAACATCTAGCATACTTGTATACATATGACGAATAAATAGCTAGTGACCATATACAGTGTGTAAGTTCAATCCACTCCAATTCGACGACATTACATGATAGCAAAGTATATGTACTGCTGTTTCCTGTTCTTTCTAGCAAAATCTGCTGGGCTGATCATATTCATATGTTTTTTGACACTCCTGTCAGGAGGCCAAAAGGTATTCTAGTTGTACTCCTTTTCAGGCTGTGAATGATCGCATGGGATTTTATTTTCATGAAATCTTTGACCTGTCTCATTCCTGGAGAGTTATTCCACCAATCTCTTGTGGATAGTCTTTCAAGTTTCACATTCAAAAATTAAAATGTTACTGACAAAATATTGACAGTTTTGTAATGTGAATACAAAACATAATACATAATTTGATACATAATATATATACATAATACATAATTCAATTTTTGCTTTTTGATTTTAAATACAACTATTCACAGAGGCTTCCTGAAGCATAGGTAGCTTAGAAATTTTAATTGATTATCAATTGATAATTATTTATCAATATTATATAGGGTGTGAAAAAAAGTGCGTCACACCCATTACGAATAAACTTGAAGTAGTTGATTTTTTCAAGTGGATCACCCTGTATTTTCTATCATCCATGAATTGAAAACTCAATCACTTGCAAATGATAAAATATACTCAATGTTGGTTGAGATTGGTTGAATACAAATGATTATTTCCACTGACAATATTTGTGAGACTATATTTTTCTAAGATTCTGAATGTCTGTAATTCAAAAACTATCAAAAATGGATCACTTTTTCCTAAAGTGAAGATATTGTACTCATGTTCTAACACTTTGTAAAATCTTTGTATCCATCTATCAAACACACTGTAGATCCGTTTATGATTTATTCAATACCTGCATATAAGCTTCTGGGGGCCAAAGATATCCGGTAGGGCGATGTTCTAGAACCAAACGATATTGCTGGCCACTGACAGTATTTATCTGAAAAATTATTTAACTGAAGTTGATTCTCTCAAATGAAATATGACTTGATTTAAAAGCAGAAATTTGCTCTTTATTCATATTGAGGCAGATTGTGATTTCTTCAATAACAATCGATGCCTGTACCTACTTTTTATTATTGAATAGAACATTTCATCATGATTCATTACATCATTCATTCATTAGTACAATGGTAGAGTACAAAACAAGTACAAATAGGTGTTCAATATATGTTATTCCAAGGCCAAACGAATATTTTGTCTTTTGACGATTTTTCAAAAGCCGCTTATTGTTGAAAAATGTTCTAGCCCCGTATTTTCAAAACAATGCTACTAAAAAATCATCAGAGAAAGAAATGATCTTTGAATAGTCCAGGGAATAAGTCCTCGAATATTTGATGTATGTTTAATAGACACCCTGATGAAAAAAATATGGGAGTTTAAAAAAATATGTCACTATCTAATGATATATATATATAATCACAATAGTGTAATTTATTGTACTACTTTCTTTACCAAGCTAAAAAACTTTGTACGAAGTGATGTTGGAAATATGCAAGCATGATATTTATAATGGAATACCCTGAGTAGAATATCATATTATTTATCATAATTTTCTGCGCAAGTTCATCAAATTGATTCACAAAATTTCTTACACATTCATTATAAACTTTTCACTTTATCGAGAAAAAAGTGAGGCAAAAAGGTGTCAGTTATTAGAAAGAATTCAGCAATTCAAAACAAAGGATCTCTTTTTTTAAATTCTCAATTTTAAAAGGTCATTGCACAGCTAACTATCAATTCATTATCCATCTTGGAAGAAGGATCCCTATAGAAAAAATAAAATTTCCACGTCTGATGTTTCATTCCAATCTCCCATGAAGGAATCTAGGGACTCTTTAGGAATTTAAATAATTTGAATCCAGATTTTAATGAATTCTTGAAACTGCCTATACAAAAAGAAACCAGGAAAGAAATGTCATTCAATCTGAACATGTGGCCTAAAATGGACCTACTTGTTGTGCAAGAATAATCAATAATTCTTAATTGTGACTATTCATTAATTCTCTTGAAAACTTGGGAGCACCTATTAATTTATTATTTTTGTGAATATCTCCGCTGATATTCACTGCAAATATTGAGTAACTTTGAAGCTCATTAAAAAAAATTCTAATTGAATGGAGGTCTATATAAGGTATTATATTATTTGAGCAATCCTATAGCATTGACACATGATTATTTGAGATATAAACATACAAATATATATGCAGTTTCATAAAATTTTCCTAAGGAACCTAGTGGCACCAAATAACTTACCAATAATGAAACTACTTCCAAACTATTATCTTGGCACAAATGAAGATACTTGACTGCTTCAGGAATATTACAGCTTCCCAAACAGCGCCCATCTGTCAGGCTGATCAATACTAAAGCCCCATTTTCTGATCCCACTAAGGCATTTTGATTAGAATCTAATGTTTGCCACCAAACAATGCTAGTGGGTCTAACATCGGGTATTTGGGCATGCTTTGGGAAATATGTCACATCATTTAAGGACCATTTGCAGTCGATTTTTTGCTTTCTATCAACGAGGCTGAGAGCAGGAATAATGTACAATGAACAGTCAACAGCTGGAAGAAATCTATATATAAAAAGGGTTGATTGCATGGAATTGATTCTTACACACTACAAGTAACCAAGTGGCTGTGGGGTCAAAACAAATCCCTTTGATTTTTTTATGATTATCACTATACCAAGGAACTATTTTCAATACAGGTGCCAGTTCACCATAAGTATAATGTAGAACAATATTTCCATCACTGTAAAGGAAGAAAAATAATAGAAATAATACATGTCAATAAGATGGAGTTTGTTACCTTGTTACCAGAGCCAATAATTGTTTTACCCCGCTCTCGCTTCTGGAGCATAATTCTATTTGGATATTCTCTAACAGGGGTTTTATTTGAAAGATATCTTGAGTTATGTTCGAGGTCATGGTGAAACTTTCATTGAATCAAGTCATCATCTTCCTTCTGCAAGCAGCAAGTTTGTAATGAAATTATAAACATTTAAACATTTATTATTATTTATAAATTGGTACCACATTCGGCACGATCACAGTGGTGATACTGGTGATGTCATTAGTGACACTAGTGACAGTGACAGTTCGTTTCCACAGCTGATTTGGGTCCAGGGCAGGGTCAAGCTACAATGACTCTATAAGCCACAGTGGCGACAATGGGCCAAATTTCGCCATGTTTAGGCAAACATCAGATTCAGTTTTTATAAACTGATTCATTCTGAAATTCATGAGGAATTATTAGCATCATGATATTCTGATTATGACTGCAGGTCAAGCCAGTCAAGCAGGATGTTGTTTAAGTACAAGAGAGCAGGGGTGAGTGCGCGAACTGTATCGTGCTTCTCATCATAGAACTAAATACTAAATGAACACTGATTCTATGCGTGATGAGATGATTCTAATCTATGGTAGTCTAATGCCAGGGAAATTTGAGAATGATCCTCACTCGAAATGAATAATATTTAATAGGAAAAAATGAAAAAAATTGTGACATTCGATGATATGATACTTCCTCACGAACAATATTGTCTAAGAGCTTAGACAATATTGTTCTGCTCTCACTCCTCTGGTTATTATATCTATATACATATATGTATATAGTATATACAGGATTTTTCATGAGCGTGAATTAAACGTTGCTGGCGGACGAAACAACGGATGGATTCATCTAGAATATTTTCGACGATGCGACGTTTCTAATTTTTCATGTCCAAATATGAACTTCAAGAAATGTTAATTTTGGACTTTGAAGTACTAAGACGATTGAATTTGAGAAATAGTGGGGTGATATCATGGTGGTTCTCACCCCAGAGCCAGATTGATATTTCTCATACAGGGTGGTTAAATATTACAGATGAAATGATCAAATGAGAAGGTGACTGAAAGTCAACTTTTTCAATTTCAATGGAACACCCTGTATATTTTCACATTTTCGATCTTTTCTTTCAATTCAAGTATGGTTTGTCCAGATATCCCATTTCGATATCGAACCGCTTTTGAGATAAACGGAACACCAGGAAGATGTCTGTAGGTCTTCCAGAAAACAATGAAACTAAAGTTGAATGAATTATCATAATCAATATTTTTTTCTAAGAATATAAACATTTGTAAAATATTTGTACATAATTCTTTTCTTGATTTTTAAATTCGATACTAAATATATATCTCACACCTTGTATGAGATATTGAGTACAAAGTTTGTATGGGATTTTTTCAAAACATAATTCGAAGCCCAAAACGTTTCATAAAAGTGGTTCTAGCATAGAAATAACTCTTAAAAACTTCAGCTCTTCTGGGGGCCAATATAGGAAATATCCATCGTATATCTATTCACAACCATAGAACTTCTTTTATGTTGTAGTATTCGAATATTGATATTCTTCGAGAATGCTTGACTGCATTTTCAAGATATAAAAACATATGTTCGTTGAGGAAGTCCACGGCTATTAAGATGAAAGATATATTCTGCACATTATTTCACAGCAACTGAGATATTAACAATTTTATAAACACCCGAACTTTGGTGTTCATTTATTTGGACCACTTTATATATGAAATAAGTTCAACTTTGACAAATTGTTTGAAAATGTCAGTTGAACTGATCTGTGTCACGTTCTTTTACATTTTTACGTTTTTCTATACTGATTATATGGTTAATTTTCCATTTTTACACAAGTCATTTGATAATTGAAGTTGGTGATCATAATGGTGTACCCACATTCGTACAGAACAGAACACAGCGAGACAAAAACTACCAATTCAGTTTACGGTGATTACTATGCCGCTATGAAGAGTAAAAAGATTAAGATTCAACCAGATTTGCTGAGGATAATTCAGTACATCGACTCGTATCGGTCACAATTCATTGAAGATTTAAAAGGAGCTGTCAAAATTAAATCCATCACGACAGATTTGAAATACCGGGACGAAGTGAAAGATATGATAAAATTCACAGAAAACTGGCTGATGAAGTTAGACATGAAATATGAATGTTTCAATATAGGGTTTTATCAAGTGGACGATCAAAAAGTTAGGCTACCACCTGTCATATTAGCTTCATTAGGCAATGATCCCAAGAAAAAAACTGTGAGTATCTAGGCTCACAGTATATCTCAATAACACTGGTATCCTTTGAATTTATTGATAGAATAGTGCTACTTTCCCTTTCGAATTTATGATCAATTTTGTATTTGTTACCGTATCACTGAAAGTAAGTGAACTTTGATTGACGGAACATCTTGTGTACCTTCCAGACAAAAAAAATTGTTGTATTATGCATCTATATGGGAAGTATTTCCAAATCTCCAAAGTATTTTAACCGAGTTTGCCACCAAGGCAATTGCCACTCCAACTCTGTCATTTACTATTGAGTCGGCTCGCAAATAGATCACTCTATTTGATGGTAGGCAGGGTCAATGACTATCAATGCTGGTGTTTCACAAAGATATCCGTCCTGGCACCAACTTTGTTACAACGAAATTCATATCAACTATCTGCTGGATGTCACCTCCTACCAAGTCCATAGCTAAAGTTCTTGTATCATCCGATGATGCCAGAGCTGAGCAAGACGGAGATAGATCGATACTGTCAATGAGACAAGAATTCTTACATAGTTAATGATGTTTGCTTCTTTCTCGGAATGGTAATTTTTCCTCATTTGTATAATTTGTATTCAAATGTAGCGCAATGAACAAATATTATGACACTTTTTTCACGCATCAAAGTTAGTCATCGATAATGATAATTTGTCCGAAATTCGGACATGTCCTCTCGATTTCCAGAGATTTTGAAATACAGAAATTACGAGAATAAGATATAGTTGATGATTCCGTGGATTGAAGCTGGAACAGTACCATTTGGTGAAGAAAAATATTTTTTCCTAAAATTTTGTGCCACCTCATTATGGAAACATCTAGATTTGACTCAAGTTGATAAGAAAAAAGTTGTATGCGAAACACCAAATACATTCAGTCTCACTCGATTTCTTCGTTTCTTCAAGAATTTGGAGATAAAATTTCAAAATATTGATGAACATGGTGTTGTTTCGATTCCAAATCTACTTATTAATTTATTTATGGCTGGACCTGGAGTGAGACCTCGTTTCATCATGTGGACAAAGAACATACGACCCAAATATCACAAGAATGTATAGGGTGGTTTATAAGTTATGATCAATTGAAGAAATGAGGAAAATAATAAGTCATCCTGCATCCTGCATCTAGGTTATTTAGAAGCACCTCGGTGTCCTCCATCCATCCTTACTGTATGAGCATTACCCAATGAAACACCCTGTATAGGTAATGCATTTGAATCATGAATCTGAATGATATACAGGGTGTCCCATTAACATACCGACAAACTCTAAGGGATGGTAGAGAACATCAAAATAAACATTTTTGCTGGATAAACAAAGTCCGGAAACTCTTCGTTTTCGAGATAATTAAACATTTTATTGCTTTAGCACCCTTAATTTGTCGGTATGTTTTGGATACCTTTTCCAAGATATTAAAAATTACGAATATTTTCCAATTAAATACAAAACAAAAAATGACTGAAAGTCATTAATAATAATTAATGATTAGTAAAAAAAAATATTGGAAGTTTTATTAGTTTTTCCATATTTCAATAAATGTATTGGTAAAATGTAAGGTATAATTTTGAAGCATTTAATTTTTTTTTCATAGATGTAAGAGATATGGTTTTTATTTTTTTCTTCAAAAATTATCATAATCACAAAAAATCTACTGGGCGATATTTTTTTCGTGCAAAAACTATCCGACATAGCCCGTGGGCACGCCCCTGAAATTATTGGGCAAATTTTAATAGCTCCAAAAGATACCTTATGAATGTATCAATAATCTGTAAAAATTCCATTGAATTCGACCAAATCGTTCTCACGATATTAATGAAAAATCGATTTTTTTAAAGAAAATTAAACACCCTGTATCTCGAAAACGAAGAGTTTCCGGACTTATGTTTATCGAGCAAAAATGTTTATTTTGATGTCCTCTACCATCCCTTAGAGTTTGTCGGTATGTTTATCGGACACCCTGTATATGAAACTAAATCTAAAGTAAACCTAAATTCGAAAATCTCTGTGGAAGGTTTGCGCGTACCTCCACCTGGACGTGCCGGACCCGGCCGGTCAGGACTGGGTCACGGACCCTTGGACCCTCACCCAGAAGAACTCGAACTACTACGGCAATGGCGCTGCTTGCGGCAAGGGCCCCCTGATGGCCTGGTTCCACGCCGTGCAGGCTTTCAAGGGCTCCAACATGCCGCTGCCCGTCAACCTGAAGTTTGTGATCGAGTCGATGAACCACGAAAACAGTCAGGGATTCGCCGATTTCGTCGCTAGCAGGAGTCAGGATTTCTTCAGCAGCGTGGATTATGTGGTTCAGTGTGACTCGGAGTGGCTGGGAGAGAAGTATCCTTGCATCATTTATGGAACGGTCGGTAAGGATCGACTCATATCAATGATTGATAATAATGATAATCATAACGTTCATTCAGGAGCATGTTGCTGACGTCAAAATAAGAAGAAAAGTTCGTATAAATATATGTCCGAAAGTTATTCCTTTCTGAGATACAGAGTGTCAAAGTTGAATTCTTATTTTTGTTTTTCGTTAATAAATTTCTAAATTTTTATGATATTCGAATGAAGTTTCATATCTAGTGGTATTTTTCAATGGCAATATCAAATTTGATGTTAGTTTGTCCCTTTCGTGGAGGTGGCGCCACCTACATGTCTTTTGAGTCATTTGAAATGTCATAACTTTTTTGTATCACGTTTTATAGTAGAAAAATAGATTTCTAGAACACTTTCGCTGGTCGCTGCGAGCAACGGTTTTCGAGTTATTTGGATTTGAAATAATCCATGCATTTGAATTATCTTCATGGGACGCGTAATTCGCCTCTCAGTACAAAATAAATTATGAAAAGAATTTCCCATCAACATTCTCATCTGGCTGGAATAGAAGATGAAGATAATGTAGGTAGATATAATCCACCTAGATACCCAGAATCTCGCACAGCTCTGAAGAGAATCATAAAAGACTTTATATAGTGAATAATCAGGATCAAATTGAATGTGGCACATCAAATTTCAATGTGAAACATGAAGACCGTCCAAATTTCTAGTGTGGTAAATGTCTATTATCAATTAAAGAAAACGAATCTACAATAGCCCGTAACGGAAACTGCCATCACAGCTATCACAATTGATGTGTAGATATTTCTCAGTCTCAATTGAAGAAAATTCAATCAAATTCAATCAAATTCAATCAATTCAATTCAAATTGTATGGCTATGTGAGAACTGCAAATTATTCCTGAAATCATCAAGAACTAGATATTATTATTCAAAGGATACCAAATATATGGCATTATCAATGGAAAATTTCTTGAATTTAGAACAAAAAATTGAGAATATTTCGAACCATATGAATGAGAATGATAAACATAATTTATCATATGCAGCTACAACTCTAGTAAAATTCACCAGCATGGAATAATTATAAAACCAAAGAATCGAGCACAGAATATCGAAACAACAAATCAAGAGATCCAAGCGAGAATAAATCCGAGCTCCAGCAAAAGCACCAAAAAACGCTATAAAAACACGAAAAACTGGATCTAAAGAAATTAATGTAAAACTGATGGAAATTATGAAGACAAAAAAATTACTGAACTGAAGACTTGCTTGAAGAAATGAGAAATTTGAACTACAGTATAGATGGAGATGATTGGATTGACATCAAATTCTCCAGACAACCGAAATGCACCAAGAAATGGATAATTTATGCAGAAACAAGTGTAGTAAAGTAGTAGAAGATTTCAACATTCTCGAAAGCTATATACAAATGTTGTGGTTACGGCCATAAAACTTCGAACTGCACAAACACAGAAGAAATTTGTTCCTTCTTCATTTGAGAAATGTTTGAAACGTATGCATCAATTGTATTTCGAGAATGCCGAAGGTAACAAAGATCATTAATTTACGCACCCAAGTAATGACTACCAATGCCAAATTCATTCCAAAAAAATTCAGATTTGCAAAGATTATACAGATTATTCAGAATGAAAAAATGTATAGTGCTACCAACTTCATTCAGGATTATGACAAATACTTCAAAACTTCTTCTGGTTTGAGTTCGTGTTCCACATTTGAATATAAAAAGTATCAACAAAAATTTTGATGAGTTGAAATTCACTCCATTCCAAATTATTCAATATTTTATAGTTATTCGAAGTTATGTCAAAATGATGGATTATTGGTTTTTGTTGAAAATAGATTGAATGCTAGTGAATATATTATTGAAATCAATGAGTTCAACTTCATTAGATGTAACTTGATGAATAATTCTAATTTTGGAATAGGAATAACATCAATCTATAGACCGCTTTCAACAGACCCTAAACAGTTATTCAATTAGTAGAATATTTTCTAGATGCAATGATACGAATGAAATATTTGTGGGAGATTGTAATATTAATAAATCAAAAGGTGATGAAATTGGTAATCAGTATTTGAATATCATGAATTCTTTTTCTTTCAATCATAATTTGAACAAGCCCACGAACAGTTGATAAAAAATACAATATTCAAATTTTGCATTTGAGAATTTTATAACAGATCCTTTTCCAGTTTCATGGCAAATATCCCTTCAAGATCAGAATTCGAACACTATTGAAAAATCAGAAATAATTAGAACACATGTTGATTTCGATAAATTAATCAATATATCAAATACTTAAAATTGGCGAGAAATTTTTCAAGGGACCGATACTGATGAAGCTTATGAAATGTTCATTGACACTACTCCAAGTTATTGACCAATGTGTGGAAGATTAAAAACATCCGCTGCAAAATTCAAAAAACTCAAACCTTGGATAACAAATGGATTAATTATATTAACTAGAAAACGTAATGACATGAGTAAACGTGTAATGAAGGAAAAAATGATTTGAATCTGCGCTACCTTTATGAAAATTACCGAAACTTGTCAAATAAATTGATGAAGCATATGTATTTGAGAAATAAAATTATGGAAACTGAGGAAAAAACAAAGCATTGATCAACAACATCCATGAACTGTATAATGAAAATAATACTATTACTTCCGATCAGAATAATATTGCCAATAACAGAAGACCTGATCTAATAAAAAAAAATATTGTTCCTAACTGTTATAAAACTTGAATGAAACTCATTGTTCTGATAGTCTATTTCTTACTAACATTGAAGGAACAGAAATAATAGATTCAATAAATTCTTCGAAAATGAAGTGTTCTCCAGGACCAGATCAAATCAATGATAAAATTTTAAAAAGTATCAAAAATGAAATTCCTCCAGTACTAACTTATCTATTCAATATGAGTTTTCAGACAGGTATATTTCCTAAAGGTTTAAAAATGTCAGCAATCATTCCAGTGCATAAACAGTCTAGTGAAAAATATTGTGATGATTATCGTCTCATATCTTTGATCAGTAATATTGCTGAACTTCTGAAGAAATGCTTGAAAAATAGATTATATGATTTCTTGCAAATGAAAAATTTTTTTTCTCCCAATCAGTTTGGTTTCAGACTAGGAATCGGAACAGAAACTTCAATATACCAAGTCACGCATACAATAATCAGATCACTTGAAGACTACAAAAAAACAATGAGAATATTTCTCGATTTAGAAATGGCATTCGATACAGTTTCTCATTATGTACTCTTCAGAAAACTTCTAAATTATGGTATAAGAGGTAGAAGTTTTGAGTTATTGAACGGTTACTTGCCCGAAAGAGAACAATTTACAAAATTACAGGGTATATCCAGTTCAAAAATTCATCTGATTTGTGGTGTTCCTCAAGGAACTGTCTTAGGGCTAATTTCATTCATCATTTATGCGAATGACATTTCAAAAACAAATATTGATGGATATATTTTCTCATATGCTGATGACACAATGATGATTGTTAATGGAACTTCTTGCTCAGAAGCAGTTTTCAATGCTAAAAAGGCTATGGTAATAGTGAAAAATAATCTGGATATCGATTCATGCTATGAAGATACACAACCAAATTCCATAACAGAATTGACCATTCATTATGTAAATTGTTCTGAAAACATATCAAAAACACAAAAAAATCATATTTTTAAAATACATGAAGTAAATTTCATCGAATATCTAGGCATCAACATTGATCAAAACATGAATTGGAATATTCATGTCACAGAGCTAATGAAAGAACTCAGAAGTACTCTGCTCTAGAATTTTGCGAAATATTGTTAGTATTCAGTAGTAGTAATTAGTAGTAATAATTGAATGGGGTGGAATGATACCATGAAACTATTGTTGAGTATTCAAAAATATGTTTTGGAAATGGTATTCCATGAATCATACGACTACCCACCAGCTCCATTATTTCAAAAAAAATTTATATCAAATGTTAGACAATTACATTATAAAGCGTCAATGAATTTCATCAAGGAAAATCGAGTGCTCACCAAAAGAATCAATCATGGGTATAATACAAGAAACAAAGTCAACAGAATTCAACTTGAAAAACACAAACTCAAAATCATGTAACAACATTCTAGTTACATTGGATCGAAAATTTATAAAAAATACCATTGGGATAAAAATTTCTTCATGAGATAACTTCCAAAAATAAAATTAAGATTTGAATTATAGAAAATGCAAAAAAACTGATGATCTTTTTCAATAAACTGTTTCGTTCTCTTTTTATATTTGAGCAACTCATCTTTTTCACACACCGGTGAACAAGATATGAAATGAAAGATGTTCATGATTATTCTGTATTCTATGACAAATATGTATTTCACTTGATTGAATGAAAAAAAAAAGATTCTCACCTACAGAGTCTTTGAAATTTATCTCTAAGAGAATGACTGAAGAGATAAAAGTGCTTCCTTTCCCACCATCACGTTGAAAATTATCGTATGATCACTCTAATTTCTCTTACTATCGACAAATAGTTCAGTTTCAACCCGTACAAAAAATGCATACCAGTAAGTTCGTGATTTGTGAATTGTATGGCATTTTGTAATATCGAAATCAAGATGCATTCAAATAATGATTGTTTCGTGCGGCCTGAAGACCGTGTTCGTCACCAAATGCATGTTGAAGAAACCAACAAACAATTATTTTTCCCGAGATTTTTCCATGGCCGCCACGATTTAGGAATTCGCAATGTTTTCGCATGATTTGAGGAATGTAGCAATATTTTTCAATCCACTCGAAAAAACCACACCTGAATTGACTGAAATTATTTCTTCTTCATGGCAAGATTTTCTTCATTTTTCTATATTTTCTGAATTCTTGCGCCAATATCTTGATTCGATTCTCAAGATTCGATTTTTTTTCAAATTAGGATTTTATCGCCTCACAGTAGTAAAGGGAGCGGAAAGTTTTTAAAAAAACAAGTTGTCACTGGCAAATAGAGAATTTCTCTTTCATGTATCTGAAGTTCAATTTCAAGCGCAGATCATAAATCTTCAAATGTATTGGAATAATTTTCAATAACTTCTATTTCATCTTTTAGAAATGGGGAGAGAATATCCCACACAAAAGCTATATAATTGAATGTATAACCTCCTCGAATAACTCACACATAGTATTTGAATTTCATGCTCTTGATACACATGAGTCAAGTGGCACACAAAAAATGTCCATATGCGGAATATTTACAAAATATCCTATCTCTATCCGTTTTCGGAATGAATTTTGTACTTTTCTCAGAAGTACTGGAAGTTTTCATTATATTTCATGTTTACAGTGATCATCATATGTGATACTCCCTCCATCGAACTCGTCACTGCACGACTCGTTATGATATAAATAGCCGAGACACTTCCGATTTCCACAATGTAAATTTTGTATGAATAGTAGAAATCGAAAATCGACCTGTCTGGAAGATTTTCCTGACTTATATAGAGTTAGGTAGGGCGATAATACTTATGAACCTCATTGTATTTGCTATTTCATGTACTTCTTGGTAATTTTAGTGCTTCTATTCAATATGAAACGGGTTAGTTCGCATGTGAAACCAATCACTACGAGACAAATAAACAAGTTGACAAATAAGTTCACCGAATCGATTCCTAAAATTCAAAATAAATGACTTTCGTTTGAGAAAATTAGAATTCTGAGTTGCATGCGAACAAATCTGTCTATTGGTTTCCATTCCAATCACAAATTATTTTCTCTTGACTCCTGAATAGATCCTTACTATTCCGAGAATATATTCCAATCGAAAATCTGCATGCCTCATTTCCGCCCTGAAGATATAATCCGTTATTATGGGCAAAGGGTACCCTAATTGTACCTTCGGATTAACCCCATTTACGAAGAAATATAAATTGTTTTGAATATTATGAAATTCTAATAAGCTCAAATACACTATGGACCGTAGCCCATAAAAGCTTTGATGGTACCTGCATTTACTTCAGTTACATTTAGTTCGTCAATTTCGATACGTGTTCGATGCATCAAGAAGGAAAAATGTGTAGTTTGAATTCGGCCGATCTGAAAGAACAGGAAAAGTTAGCACCGATCGCAGTGAGGAAAATTCGCCAAAATTCAATGGGATTTCATAATATAATCTTCAAAGATTTAATGCAGAGAGTGGCCGAGCATCGTCAGGCAGAAAGAACCATCCAGTCAGCAAATTCTTCACATCTTGATCATTCATATTGTAGAAGTGTATACTTGGAGAATGATGGGGAAGAAGGAGATATCGACGAACAACTATCCCGCAAGTACCCACATGTTTATGTAATAAATAGTGAGAAATCTGGTCCATCAGTGAGCAGACCTACTCTATCAGTGACTTCTGATGCCTCACGGCTGACAAGAAAAGTATTATTTCCAAAGCTCCAGAAGAAGAATTTGCCTGCAAAGGAAGGATCCGATAAAAAAGGCACAGCTCAGACGACTTACGATATACCTACACTCAGTAGTATGTTGAAGAAAGCTGAACGCATATTGACCAATCCTTCAGAGGAGAAGAAAAGATTGACGAAGAAATCAACGGACACGCCTGGCAAGAACTCCCCAGCCATAACGAAAATTTGTGAACCGCATAAGATGAGATCGATGAACACGAATTTTTACTCGCCTACATTCAGTAGTATGTGCAAGAGTCGAAACAATTTAACGGCGCAAATATTGAAAGGAGTCCGGAATAATTAAGCATCAGAAGAAACTTGATGGCATCGAGAGTGATGTGTTTTGAAAGTGTAGTTTGAACCACTATTGAGCTAAACCAATGGTTTTATCTCAAAATGATGATAGAGAAATTCGAATATTGATTAGAAGATGTTCATTAGGTATACCATCTAGGCTAGGATTATAGATGTAAGTAACCACTTCTGATTTATGATTAATAGAAATCTGAAATAAATGAATTTGATTATCGATCGTTCTTTCAATACACAAATATTTATTATGAGTGGAAAAAAATTCAATCACTGATATTTTGGAAGTACTATTTCCTCAAAATATCTATGGTAACAGCAGATACCATTGTGGTATCTGAATTAGAATGATGTCATATACTTTCTATCACACTGATGGGAGGTTCAAATTTAGAATTTTTGCTCTTTCTGTCACATCATGTGTGTTATAGCATATATATAGAGATGGATTATCCATACTTCAGCTACGAGAGCAAATATACTTTAATAATCGTATGATGACAGTTACCAAATTCAAAAATATATATTGAGAGGTGGAAGCGTAATTGGCTACTTTGTTCAGTGATTGTAAAAAAATATTCTCAATCTTGCTGAATCGTGTTAAGAGCACCCTCTATCAATAATGCATGCATAAGTGAAATTCAAAATGAATATGTATTTCTAGGAATTCTCCATTTTCAAGTGACAATTGAACAATCCGAAAATTCAAAGGCTGAAATAAAAGAAGATATGATCGAAATCTTCAAACACATCGTTGATGATGAAGGTAATATTACCATCAAAGGATTTCATGATTATGTTGAACAAATCACTCCCGATGAGGAAAAAATCTATGAGAACATCCAAGAATTCGATCCACAAGAAATCAGGTACCTAATCTTTAGATTCTCGGTTGCTTTAGAACGTTGGAATCCAAAATTTGTTCTTTAATGAATAAGAATAAAATATTATGTTTCCTGTACTCAAACCTATAGGGTGTTTCATAATATATGCACAGGACTTCAGAATGTGAGAAATATGAGAAAAAGTTTCTTTCAACTCACCTACACCATTTTGCAAATACAGGGTGTTGGAATTTAAAAAAAAAAATCGTTCTTTCATCTCTGGAAATGCTTATCGCACAGAAAACAGCTGACGAAAGCATTTCCTACTCATGTAACACTGTTTTGTGCAGATTTTTTTGAAGTCATAGTTGGTGAAAATTTTGACGAGGTAGTGGGTATTCTTTCCCCCACCTTCTACGCCACTTGAAAAAGTACAGTTTTGAGTGGTCCATTGGAATCGCCAATGTTTTCTATACAAATATACCGATTTCGAGAAGAATCAACTTTCATGTTGAAAAAGGCATGATGGTGAATTTTTTGTTTTTTGTTACTTATGAAGAAAATCATTTCAACAACGTTACAACAAGTACAAGTAGTTTATTATGACTGTTTTTTGTGCGATAAACGCTTCCAGAGATATTCGCTAAAAACGTTTTTTTTAATTTCAAAGGATGAATTAATAGAAACTGTTCTTCATATTTTTGGACGAACTATTACATCCTGAAGTTTTGCACATAAATTATGAAACACGCTGATAGAGTGATGAGGTGAAAGTAGAAGCGTAATACGCCATGTGAAATTGTTATCCGATGAAATAATTTCATTTTTGAAGGAATTCGCTCCCTGATCACAAGAAATCTTGGGATAAAGTCAAGTTGTTAATGAGTTTTTGGCGGCTTCCTTCCATATTCGTAGACGATATCGAAGAATGTATATGCGAGGACAAAGACATGTCCATAATAAAGAGGAATTTCATCGTGAAAATCGTTCCTAAGCAAGTGGTCGATAGGGTCGAGAAAACTATAAAACAAAAAGTCCAGAACACCGCGAAGAAGTTGAACATTGAGAATAAAGTGACGTGCAAAATGGTGGCGTCGACTAGGCCCTGGTTCGAAAATTATAGATCTCCCAATTTTACAGCAGCACGGAAGGCTATCATACAGGTGAGATTAAGACAAGCATCTTGGTTTTCATTCCCAAAATAATAATAATAATGAATAATAATAATAAAGCGTCTTTATTCACTATGAGGAACTACAGTAGTGTCACACATGGTGGCCCAATGAAAACGAAACAAGATATGCATTTTACTGAGAGATCAAGGAACTGGCATTGAGATAAATGATCCTTTATGTAATGTTGTATAGGACAGGATTGAAAAAAAAACACATAAGGCACTTCTTAGATGAACATCGTTCTAACTACAAATGATAAATAGTGATGAAAAGGGAAAGAAGTGTTACTTTCCATCACTAGCAGATTATTTCCATGAACGTGTTTTCTCGAGAACTACTGGAAAACAAGGAAGTGTTGGTGAGCGATTTCGATTACCTTCAAAATGATGTATCACTTGAACCCTCATCCCATTTGAGATTCAAGGGTTGGAGCTCACCCCTCCGACGGGTTTGAAGTGAAAAAATTGAAAACATGCGCAAAATATTTCATCCTCGAAATAAAAATCGACCGGTTCGAGCGTTTTTTTTTTCTGAGAACGATAACTATGTCAAATCGGCCTTGTTTCGTTTTCATTGGGCCACCCAGTATATGTTCAGTGGAGGAGAAGGTTCATAGTGAGAAGGCGGAGTGTCAGCTTTCACTGTTTTCAAACTCGACCAAAAGTCATCCATTCTGATAAGAATCATTTATCCACAGTCAGATAATACTGATTTGTCCTTCCTTTGTTCGTTTTGTCAGACACTAGAATCACTAAATAGTATAATAATTAAAAATTTTAAAAACTGCCCAATGAATATAACTGAAACGAAATGATTCAAAATCAGCCCCAAACAATATTTGTTCAGAACACTCAATCAGATCAGAAATGAACATTGCGAATCAGCATTGCGAAGCAGTGTTGAGCCATGAATTAATACATGCTGATGAGGTGTAATATGAAGAGAAGAACTTTACGACATTTCCCTGTGGCATGACAAGTCCCTCTCGTAGTGCATTTTCAAGTATGGCGAAGGAGCAAAGCGCATTCGGCAAAAGGAACAAAAAAATATTCAACTCTATTCTCCGAGTATGTACTTGAGGGGCTCCAGTCCATACGAACAAAAAAGATTCCGTTCTGAAGAGTCTTGCTGCACCTAATTGATTGAAAGAATACTCGTTATTTCATTATCAAAACAGTCTGAATCTGTAACGAAAAATAACAGGTATTAAGAGTGGCAAACCACAAATTTGAGCGGCGGGAACCATCTTTCAATTATTTCACGTTATTTGTGAATGAATTACTATATGCATGCTCTTGTGGTGTATTAGGATTTGTAAAGAGCGTTCTATTCCATATCCTGCAACTCCTGAAATAAATGCCGCTCTAAAATCGTTTATTGCAATGATGTAAATTTCTGAGTTGCTCCAAATCAGTGAATCGTGGACAGATCCAGGCTAGTATGAGGCGCCTACACTTGTCAACCACTCATCTGAACATGGCTTTCACATTATTTCTAGGATATCGCCATGGATAGATGGTTTTCTTGTTTTCATGTGAGTGTAATCGATTACTTACAATGATATTTCCATCAGACAATAAAACAGCGTTTTACATTTGCTACCTTCCATCCGTTTCTCTCTACACTGTCCACATTTTTCTGTTGTCAACAGTTACTTCAGTCATTTTTAATACCGAATACCAACATCTGCTCCTATTCTTTCTCGAAAATCCGTCACATTCAGCACCCACTCTTATTGCTCCAGATTCTGCACCCAAAAAATAATTGGATACCCACTCTACATATTCTTTAACAAAATGATACAATGCTTTGAAGTCACGATCGAGGTACTTCTTCTAGGTTTGTAATATTTTTTGATTCATTTTAATTTGAATTTAAATTACGGATGAACTTCCGCGATCAAACTGAAGTCTGCTGCCTATCAGACTCCACAATCATGTAGAAGATTTTCACCACGAAGAGCATGAACAATTTTTCATTCATAGCGAGAGTGAGAACTTACAACAAATTGTACTTATCTATATCCGGTTTCATCTCGTATTTGAGTATTTGATCCAAATTATTGAGTACAAACCTAATGCTCATTTCTATTCATATCAGTCACTATCTATCTCTTCAGGATGAGCAGTGTATCTCATCTGCTGGGTGATTTTTTGTTTTCGAGCGTCTTTATATAGAGTTGAAATTGATTGGAGTTCATGAAATGTATTGATATAGTGTTGGAAAAACTGATATGTGAAATGATCGAATTGAAGAATGATGATTCAAGAGCTCTCACAAAATTGAAATAGGTGATAGATATCGACTTGAACCTCGACAAAAACCTTGAAGGCCACCATGCCATATAACGCTAGAAATTATTCTCTCTGTTTCGGAACTTTAATAGTCTCATCAATGCACGTTTATTCGTGTAATGATTAGCTCCATTATTTCACGATTCCTAGGTGTTTTTGTTTGGGTTTTTCAAAGATCGTTATGCCTGCATGTGATGAATATTCCAACATGGCTGTGACTCTCGCTACTCGAGATCAATGTCAAACGAAGCAGACAGAGGAAGAATAACCTATAAATGGTACTAACTCACGCTGCAAAATCATTATAATAATGAAATATTGAAATATAGGAAACAAAAATTGAAGCAGTGGCTATAAACAGATAATTTTGTTCAATTGAAGTGCTATTGAAAAAATAAGAATAGAACTCCTAACATAGGCAGGTACTAATATAGTTATTTTTTTCATTGTTGAGACTTCAGTTGCGACTAATAACGAAACAATAAGTTCATCGAAAGTTTCTGAACTATGTGATAGCTAGAGATAATCACAGAATTGGTAGGATCTGCTAATATTGTTTATTATTAGTACAATTGCTGCAGATTTTGAAAGAAAAGTCAGAAATGGTGGAAGTATCACCTGCATTCATCAAAATTCCAGGAATATTATGTACTCGACTGATCATTTCGCCGATACTTCCCTAAATATTCATTGGATTATGTCATGAAAATATGTAATATTAGCGAAACCGTATAGTACAGCCGAAACAGTGGAAATAGTGTTAAACATTCGATATTGAAGGCAATTCAAGCACTCGTCCGTTCGGAAATTCGCTGTTACGCATCTCATTCCCGAATTTCAGAGTCGTGCTAGAATATGTTGCCTTCTATTTTTTATATCTGTTGACAACACGATAGGGAAAACCTATAATGTTCGAGGAACATCGTGTTAGCCAGCGGTGGAATTTTGGGAGAGAAGGAAGGTGTTGGAATTTTTCTTGAGAGTTTGGAGGTTGTAAGCATCAGGAAAGACTTCACCAGGCAAATAATTCCACAACTTTGCCGTTCTATTGATAAATTATGCTTGGTATAGCGATGTTCGACAGGTCTCGAGCTTGACAGTGTAATATACTATTCTGTTCGGAGTTACTCCACTGTGAAAGTACAAACCACCATTCAGCATATATGTTTTCAGATATATAAGGAAGACCCAAATTTGATACGAGAGGACAGAGGTCGAGAAACAGCAACTATTTTCGATAACGTTCTAGAGAAGAATATCGTAATACTGCCTCTATGCGCAAAGGGTGCCGATCCTGGAGAAGCCAATGAAAATATCTCCAGCAGGAATTATTTTGAAGGCACAAAATTGATAGCTGCCTATTTGTTTCAACTATCTTATCTCAAAGATGAGTAATTTCAATTAGTTATTGCGTAGTTATATCATATATTCATTTTGTGTGAACGAACCTGTACACTAACCTATTATACTGTATACACAAGACCGATGATTCAATTAATTTCAGTTGAACAACCTAAGAGTTTAAGTAACTCGAATTTGAATAAATGTCACAAAATCCTCTTCACAAGATCTCACCCTGAATGGTCAATTAATTGATAACGTCAACTCAATCAAAGACCTAGGAGTGATTCTTGATACTAAACTAAATTTTGATATCCACATTGAGTCTACTATTCAAAAAGCCTTGAGAAATGTAGGTTTCATTTTAAGGGTTACTAAATCGTTCAGTCACGCTGAAACAGTTATAACTCAATTGTACGTACTCTTCTACAGCTGGAATCCTCTTTACAAAAATAAGATAAATAAAATCGAAAGACTACAGCATAAATTGGTTAATGTATTGAATTCCTGATTCAAGAGACGACATTATCTCTCACATGTAACGTGAAAGTTCACAAGCTTGAAGAATGGAACTTGAGAAGACAATCCTTCGATATCTATTTGTCTATAAAGTTACTGTTACTGTGTTAGTTTTTTCCTCTTGAATTGCACCCAACATAATGTGCGACAACGGTTACTATTGGTACATGGTAGGATTACCACAAATTTTATTTCTAACTGTCCACTATACAGATGCATGAAATTCTATAATGGCTTCGATATGTTTTCAACTGAAGTGAATGTTTTCAAAATCTACTCGAAATGGTGATTGATGACCGCGTTGTATAATTATTCATGCTTTCTTCTTTTGTCTTTTCTATTTCTATGATATATTGAATGAATTTATTTCATTACTCCTGTAGCATAGTCTACTATAACTAGTGATTGTTATTTCCTTTTTTTTTGATCACTTAGATCATAAGAGAAATAGATAAATGAAGTATCAACTACTTCAAATACTTTGTGATCATATATTACGTATGCTTATAGTTCTCTGATGATTAGGTCTAATATGCTTTTAGTGCCAAACTTTGCATTGCCTTGTTTTTTAATTGATACCAACTATTTGCAATTTGTGCGATTCTAATTATTGGGTAGCTGCGTCTATCTGTTATAAATATATTTCGTTTTATGATCGTAGTGAATTGAATATATATTCTGCAAACACTATTTGGTGTGGTATCATCATGTGTACATGTACAGTTGGAAAAATATGATATTTCAGAAGAATTTGCATATATCTAATGTATTTCGGCAATTGAATTGGAGCTCTATATCTATATGGATGTATGGAACAAATTCTAATGGCGAGTGGAATATTGTGGAATATTGTAATAAATCAAGTTAATGATGGATAGGGAATGGATGACACCATTAATAATTTTGAAAGAAAATTTTATGTCGGCGATTCCTCTTCTGCCAACAAGACTGATCAAATTGAGTTTTTGATTCACGAAGTGATATTGTGGAGTGTTATCGAAATATTTTTTATGTTGAAATAATAAATGAATTCGTTCTGAATACTTTCTATGTGTTATATAGTGGGGGGTGTATATTATATAGTGGGGGTTCCAAATAGTTGAGGCAAAGCCTAGAATACTATTAACGTATGACATAAAAAGAGTACGCAAGGTATTATAATCTCTGAAAGGATAAGTTGTTCTTTGAATAAAACCTAGCATTTTGTTCGCTTTCTTAGAGATGTAAGAAATATGTTCATTTAAGGTCATTTTCGAATCGAGGATAATTCCCAGATCCTTTACTTCACTACAGATGTGGAGATTATGATCCTGCATGGTGTAATCATTGGTTATCAAATTGGAATTTCTACTGAATGTCATCTGATGATGGCATTTGTTGAGGTTCAGGAAAAGGGCGTTTTTTTTGCAGTACTCTAAAAATCGGTCAAGGTCGTCTTAAATTAGTTTATAATCGTCCAAGTGTGAAACTGTATGAAATATTTTGTGATCATCAGCATACATAAGATAATATGAAAATTTGAAACATTCAGAAATGACATCCAGCATTGAAGCTTCTATTGTTGTTCGACTTAGGTTTTTGCTTATGAAAAAGAGACTTCATGTCATATAATAGAATTTCATGTTGTAAAGATTGCATGAAAAACTTGAATAATCTGATGGACATGCGAAACGCCCTATATTTTGTTAGTTCATGTTCAATCTCGCAGTTCCATCACTCCAAAAACTCGATTCCGACGACAGTAAAATTCTTTTCCAATCTATCGAGTCGTTCAATTGCTTCAACTTCTCATCAGATATATTTCAAAACCTGATGACGTTCTGGAAATTCATTTAATATAATTCCGATATCTCGAGCTCTGCATACTATGAATATTACAAGTAGAGCGAACATGCTGCATGAAATCTATCCCAAATGAGATGGTACAGCTATAATCGTTCACTGTCGACTATCCTCAATGAGGTATTAATCGATACGTCATCCGCCCAAACCTTTATTCGACATCTATCATCCTTTCGAAATGACCGACTACATGTCTGGTCCGCAACGCACCTTATTGGTGATCCCAAACACTATACTTAACACAATCGTGACGAGATATCTCTACGGGTATGCCATCATAAATTATATACCAACACCCATATCTCCCACTAGGGCCATCAACTATTCTGTAACACCTTTTCCACCCCGCAACTTGGAGCCCATAAAGAGGACATGAAGCCTTATATGAAGATACTAATTATAATAATGGCAGTTTTCTCATGAAACATTGAATGGATTCGTATTATTTCTCTACTTCACTATGTTCTGAAATGTACTGAAAGTTGTATCGAGAATTGAGACACACAGAACTGAAACTATTAACGATCAGCCCCCTTTCCAGCCACGAATCGTAAAATCAGAAATATTGAATAAAATCGGTATTACCCTAAGCTTACCACACTGTAAGTTGCATGATTGCGTATCAGAGATGATATGGATATTACGAAAGCGCTGACCGGACATGATGACTTCTTTTATAATTGCCAGTTTGAACTGGCAATTAGCACTAATTGCCAGTTCAAACTGGCATTCATCCCTAATTGCCAGTTTAAACTGGCATTTATCCCTAATTTCCAGTTCAAACTGGCAATTAGCCCTAATTGTCAGTTTGAACTGGCATTCATCCCTAATTGCCAGTTTGAACTAGCATTTATACCTAATTATAAAATAATATTTCATCATGTTCGTTCAGCGCTGAACGGACGTTATGAATTTTTTCATATATAATTGCCAGTTTGAACTGGCAATTATGGCTAATTGCCATTTTGAACTGACAATTAAGGCTAATTGTCAGTTTGAACCGGCAATAAGGGCTAATTGCCAGTTTGAATTGGCATTTATGGCTAATTGCCAGTTTGAACTGACACTTAGGGCTAATTGTCAGATCAAACTGGCAATTAGGGATAAATGCCAGTTTGAACTGACAATTGTGGATAACTGTCAGTTTGAACTGGCAATAAGGACTAATTGCCAGTTTGAACTGGCAATAAGGACTAATTGGCAGTTTGAACTGACATTTATGGCTAATTGCCAGTTAAAACTGGCAATTATAAAAAAAAGTCACCATGTCCGTTGAGCGCTTTCGTAGGATATAGAGCAGGTTTCGCCCTCTTCCTCACATCATCACCACTTTGATTCCTGCACTGCTCCAAGTTTCTTCTTATAAAGTGAAATTTGCAATGGCTGCGTACACGTAACTGATCAATCCATTTGGGTTGAATTTCGTGTGAAAATATTAAATTCGAAATCGCATGGTGTTTTTAGCAATGAGACCATCATCAATGCCATATATACCTGCAAGTAAGTAATATTTTTCGAAATGATGTAATTGAAAATTGCAATTACTTATATGTCTTTCCAGTCGGTAAATTTAAAGAAACTATTCAGTCCCAGGCCGTTCGAAAATTTATCTATTATTCAATCTGGTGTGCCTCAGTACCCATAGTTCGAAAACCATTTGCTTTGTAAAACTACTCACTTTGTAGTAGGTAAGTCTGCTTATGAAAGTGCAAATGATAGGAAAAATGACATAAAAACTCAGATGTGGCTTTTATATTAAAACGTGAAGAATATAACGGAAAAATAATATTTTACCTATTTTTATATATTAGCGTCCACTTTTTGATATTGAGATATTACATTCAATACCTGAGTGAAAATCTTTACCGACGTGAACGAAAAGGCAACGTTAGTAGAATTGGGTATAAAACTCGTCTGACGGATAAACAACTGAAACAAGGAGAACGCTTCCAGATAGCGCCAAATATATTTGTGCCGTGTTATTTCAACCATTGGATTCAACACAACACCACACGGTGTTAACCAACAAAATTAAGGCAACAGAGTTTTTCCAATCCACCATAATACGATATGACGTGAAAGTTTACACGAGGCAAATTTCATACTGTGAAAAATCCCTGTGTAGGTGATCGTGCGAATTGATGGAACTTCAATATCCAATAATTTCCAACCCCAGATCCAGCGATCACTGATACCAATAACAAATTACTCCGGTCAGAACCGAGCACCAAGGGCCCAAGGCAAACAGTCCGTGAAAGAAGAAATCGAAGAAATCGTTCCTCTCTGAAATGAGACGAGTACCTGCACTACTCGAGATGGCTCATAATAAAAGTTATTATCGGGCGATTCGACTGGTATGTGTACACACATTACAATGTCGTGACTATCACTACCCACAGTGTAATGAGGAGGCCTGAGCTCGAACCCCGAACCACGTACTGATGTTCCACTTTATCTCTGCTCTCTTTCACTTCTTCGGGTCGCGTTATATCTTGTTTTTGTTATCAGGGGCGGATCGTCATGAGGGGCGCGTCAGGCCCTGCAGGTTCCGCTGTAGTTCGGAGAAGAATGGGCCGGCTGTTGTTGTAGTGAATGATTCATTACTGGCAGGGTGGCAGTGCCGGTTTTTACTGAGCGTGCTCCATTTTTATGCATATTTTTTTTTACTGTGAACTTCTCGCAAAATTTTAAACCTATACCCCGGATGCTTTGAAAGGGAATAATCTAGAAGAATATCTCAAGAAATAAAAGAGGTTATTCGACGTTACGCATAACGTTTGTAATCCGGGAGCCAGACACTCGTATAGCCAAGGTCAAACCACGGTTTCAGTTTCTTCCAAGTCTAGAGGTGGCGCTATACACAAAACTGAGGAGAGCTGCAATTTTTTTTCCGTTTTTTCAGCGTGGTGAGTTTTTCTTCGTTTGAACATTTTATTTGGTTAATTTTCGTTCAATTTTTGTGCTAATAGTCCATCTTCAAGATTGAAAGTTTATAGAGATTATATTGTGTCGTATGTTCAAGTTTCTACTGCTACAGATTCTGGTTGTGAGTATATCTATCCATCAATTGAATTCCTTTTGACCAAATCTATTTTTTTGAGTCCACAATTTGATAGCTATACTCCACACAGCTTCACGAAATGAATAACAGTTATGTATAGCTCAGCTATCAAACGATAGATCCGCAACGAACGCCATCTGTTGAAGTTCAATTAATTTCCTATACAAAAAAGGAAAGACTCCCAGTTCGATTTTTTCGATTTTTTGGCTGTTCCGCTAGGTTCACCTGATTTTCTTTTTTCTTAAACCACCTCAGTAAATATATTTCTATATGTGATACATGATATTGTGTGAATTTATTGTGTTCTCGATTGTCACTGTCAGCTTTGACGCGTTCATTTCAATTTAAGAACAAAATTATCGATATGAGTTCCGAATAAAGAAAGTATGGATTCAGATATAGAACTTGCGGCAAATGGAGCAATTCAAACATTAGTACCTGCTAAATCCCAAAAAGTTACCGCACTAGTGCGGTAAAGTATCCCATTACGAAACTCATACCAGTATCGTAAAGTTTCAGATTACATATTGGTAGTGGGTAGAAGCGTTTATTATTATTATTGTGCAATTTTTGGGGTTTTGATTCATTTGACGCATTTTTTGACACATTTCATACATCCGTTGCTTGTACCTACCTTATTGGTGAAATATACTCAATTTCCTAAGCTACTCACAAGATATGCTCTTTCGATTATTGTGCAGAATATTTTTGTAGTATGATATCCTGCAATGAATGTTCACATATATGAACTTTCAGACTGATCGATACAACTCTTCTGCTGGAAAAACATCAGCAGTATCTTTAGCATGTATCTAGTATATAATCAATGGTTTTTCATTTCATGAACAAGACTCTCTATAATTGAGTGTGATTAACACCTTTGCTACAATAATTTTAATAACGTCCAACCCATGATGTGCGATTAGCACTATAATCGGTCTCGAGTCACAAATGGGAGATTGCCCGTTTACAAGATGATCAAATGAGATTAAGAACATACATTGTGGCTCCATGGTATCAATTAGGGCAATTTATTACATTTCTATTTATCTGTTGGATAGGTAGGTTAGCGAAGAAAATATTCAATAAAAGTTGTGATGAGATGTAATCGGAATCACGAATGTTATAAATGAAATAATTTGTACTTTAGCATGTTGTATCAAAAATCTGAAAGTAGAATGCCTTTCACTGCTCCCATGAAAAAGTGTTGAGGAAGTGAACTCAATTTATACGATCGAGGCTTTGTAGTAGTGTCCTAGTAATGAATATGAAATATTCAGGGAATGACATTTATTTCATAATTGATCGATCGATATCTCAGATATCAGACGTTTTAGGCGATATGAATCGCTCTGAAAATTTGTTGGGAATTCACAAATATATATACAGTGAGCACGTAAAGGTTGGAACAAATACAGGGTCGCTGATATGTATGGAAACGGTCGATTATTTCCTAAAGTAAGATAGCTAGCGAAAAATGTTAGGATACAAAAGTTGTAGGGTTTTTCAAAATCCATTAAGCTAATGAAAAGTTAAGTATACAGGATGAATCAAAAAGTCAGGACGAAACAAAGTTGCTTTTTCTCTAATGGGATACCCTGTATATTATTCCACATTTCAATTCTGCTCGAAATTCTGAACGAAATTGATAAAGCGCATCATTTCCTAAATTCAACCGATTTCGAGATATCGAATTTTGAAAATAACTTTTTACTACTCTCAAATTTAAAAGCACGAATTGATGCATATTTATTATGGAAGTCACAAAAGGTGGAGATTGTGGATATTATGATTACAATTTAATTTCAATTTTTTTTACAGAAAATAAAAAAAGCATAATTGTTCAGGGTTGATTTAAATGCAATTAAAACAATAAAATGTATTTTTTAATGAATGTCCAGGATATTTAAAATTTTATGAAAACAATAGCTAAGACAGGAGGAAAAAGAGAGAAAACAAGTTTTAATAAACAACAAATTTTTCTTTGAAATTCTATTTAATAAGGTGCTCAAAGTGTTTACCATTTACCTCCTGACAGTAATGAACTCGCTGAACAAAATTTTGTAGTGAATCTAAAATCATGTGAGGAGGAATGGTAGAAATTTCATGCCTTATTCTTTCTTGAAACTCTTCGATATTTGGCGGCCTATTTTTGTAGACTACATTTTTTATGTGACCCCATAGAAAAAAGTCAAGTGGGGTCATATCGGGAGACCTAGCTGGCCATTCAATTGCTCCCCTGCGTCCAATCCATTTATTAGGAAAAGTTTCATCTAGATATGCGCGTACCATATGTCCAAAATGTGGAGGAGCCCCATCTTGTTGAAACCATATTTGTTCTGCCGGCAAATTGGGATTGTTATATTATTCGGGAATAATCGTCTAAGCTCTGGAATAATATGCTGTTGTAAAAGTGATAAATATCGTTCAGAGTTTAAATTTCCGTTTATAAAATAGGGTCCTATGACGTGTCCACCAATAATGCCACACCAGACATTTACTTTTTGTGGCCGTTGAGTGTGAACTTCCTCCATCCAATGTGGATTTTGGTCTGACCAATATCTACAGTTGTGTCGATTTACGTGCCCGTTTAAACAAAATGTAGATTCGTCAGAAAACAATATGTGGTTGACGAAGTTGACATTTTCGCTTAATTTATCCATAATAACTTCACAGAACTCGATTCTACGATCAAAATCGTCTTCACTCAATTCTTGTACCAAATGAATTTTATATGGATGGAATTTTTGCAGTTTGCAAATTTTTTGAATGGAATATCGACTCATGTTATGATTCAAAGCCCTCTGTTGTGCCGAATTTATTGGATTTTCCACCACATCTAACATGACATTCAAAGCATTTTCTTCATTTGTAACGCTTACTGGTCTTCCACTTTTTGGTCGATCTTTGACATCTCCAGATTCATGAAAACGCTGCAATGTTTTTGAAACGGTTGATTTAGAAATTGGTTCCCGATTTGGATGCAATTCATTAAAAATATTCACTACTTGGTCACAACTTCGTCTTCTATCACCGAATCCTATGATCATTAAAATTTCAATACGCTCAGTATTAGTTGAACGTGCCATTTTTGCGCGAAACTTATTCACACTAAATGTATTTTTGACATGTGTTGTCAAGATCATCACTGTTAGACAAAAGAACGACGCGGCGTTGTTATGGAGCTGGAAACTTTCAAAGGTAACTTGATGGACTATGAACTTAATGGACTAACATTTTTGGATAATTTATTATAAGTTATTTTCAAAATTCGATATCTCGAAATCGGTTGAATTTAGGAAATGATGCGCTTTATCAATTTTGTTCAGAATTTCGAGCAGAATTGAAATGTGGAATAATATACAGGGTGTCCAATTAGAGAAAAAGCAACTTTGTTTCGTCCTGACTTTTTGACTCATCCTGTATACTTAATTTTTCATTAGCTTAATGGATTTTGAAAAACCCTACAACTTTTGTATCTTAACATTTTTCGCTAGCTATCTTACTTTAGGAAATAATCGACCGTTTCCATACATATCAGCGACCCTGTATGTTGAAACCTTGATATGGCCATGGAGGAAAAGCTTAGACACATCCATTTACATTTTCAGTTTCGCATTTTATGGTCTACTCATATTTTTGATGACGTTATCACTGTTCGAATTATGACGTCATCATCATTATTTCTGAAAAGCAATACCTCATTCTGATAATACTTTTAAAAAGAACGAATTTTTCTGTGAATGAATATCATATTTTTTTACATAATCTATGTTCGAGAAGAAAAGAGATTTCATTGATAATAATTACAAAAGGATTGGATAAACCTAAAAACTATAATAATCAATAGCTTCTTATATAATTATTATAACTATGAATTAGGTGTTCAAATTGACAATATGCAATATGCGATGTTGAAACTCTTGCAAAACATTAGTAATTAGAATCAAATTCGGTCCTGATTCTCTCCTATTCATTAGTTTCGTATTCGTTATGGATTGGTGATATATGGTGATATATCGTGTCCCATTCAAGATGGAAACACTCTCAGATTATTGCTATTCACCTACAGTTTTTTGTTGTTGCCAGGATTACAGTTTTCTATTTTTTGCACAGATGTACACAATGATGGGTTACTCAACTGCGAAGTCACTAGCGAATAAGTTGGTGTTGGGACCACACCTGGCGAAGATCTGAAAGTAATGAAACAATCGTTTCCTAATACCAATAACTCTCATATTCTCGATTCAATAATACGAGTAGAGGTTGAACTTCACACCTTCGCCACTGATGAGCCTCATTAGCGCTGTTTGTGGCCATGTCTTCGAGGAAGGCTTCGAGCAGGTAGGCTCAAATTGATTTCTGGATGATTAATGTCCACGCATCATTTTATCAATCACTATGCTGAGTGAAGGGAACTGAAGGTATTCACCAATTATTGCGCAAACAGCAAGCGTGTCAGTGAAGTAGATGGGAAATTTATTTTTCCATTTTGCCTAGTTTACTCCTTAACTTTCTAAATGAGCTTTAGTGATATATTTTTTGTACTATTACTGATTTGTATGTTAGCTCTTCGCTAAATGAATGATTTCTCTCTCTCTCTCTCTAGTTGTACTATCATGAAAATGAGTTTTAATACACCCAGTACAGCAATCGAGTATTGAATCCGAGAACCTTGAACCGATTTATTGAATTTCAATATTATTCTTACCTTGAAATTCATGACATTCGATGAATAACCAGAATGGAATGTTTGCTGGGTGGCGACCGTGCCAAAGTTCGTTTGGGCCGTTTGGGGGTCCCTGACAAGAATATATGTTTTTGGCATGGTTTGGTGTAATTGTAAACATAGAGGGTGAGTCATTTTAGAGTTTTATATACAGGGTGAGTCAAAAATGTGTACCGAGCTTCATGGGGGTGATAGACCATTGAAAAATAAGTGTAGTTTGATGATTAAACTCATGGCCCAAAATGCATATTAAGGGAGATATATCCTTCCAAAGTTGATAAAATTAAAATAATTTCTCCGCATAACTTCTGAAAGATGAAAGCCACCCGATTGAAATTTTGCGCATGAATGTATGTTGTCAAAATACATTTTTTCGTCACACTTCCACATTTCTGATATTGTTATAAAGGGTGTTTTCAGAGGGTGAGTCATGATTTTTTGTAGAAAACTTTTTTCCCTGTATTATTTTCGGTGAAAAAACAGGAGCATTCGATGGAGCGAAGAAAATTACATAAAAAAGGTACTCTTATTCAAATACAAAAAATTGAGCCGTTCGTGAGATATTTGAATTTTTGTAGTTACATGATATCAGCATATTGATTTTATTCATCGCGAGATTCATCGGAATAACGATATTTCAGCAGCATTTGCATTTCCGAAGCACTCGCCAAGCATTAGAAGCATATCAGTTTGTTCAGAGAACGAATAACCTGCCATATTTCTTAAAATCTCAGTTGATAATCGCAGTGATAAATGACACAGAAAAACCACACGAACAAATCGACTACAACAATGTTGACTCGAATGTTGATGACATGAACGTCAAAATTGAGAACAAAATTATTCATCATGGCCTGCTAAAATAATGTTACCGATGAATCTCACGATGAATAAAATCAATCTGCTGATATCATGTAACTACAAAAACTCAAATATCTCACGAACGGCTCAATTTTTTGTATTTGAATAAGAGTACTTTTTTCATGTAATTTTCTTCGCTCCATCAAATGCTGCTGTTTTTTCACCGAAAATAATACAGGGAAAAAAGTTTTCTACAAAAAATCATGACTCACCCTCTGAAAACACACTTTATAACAATATCAGAAATGTGGAAGTGTGACGAAAAAATGTATTTTGACAACATACATTCATGCGCCAAATTTCAATCGGGTGGCTTTCATCGTTCAGAAGTTATGCGGAGAAATTATTTTAATTTTATCAACTTTGGAAGGATATATCTCCCTTAATATGCATTTTGGGCCATGAGTTTAATCATCAAACTACACTTATTTTTCAATGTTCTATCACCCCCAGAAAGCTCGGTACACATTTTTGACTCACCCTGTATATTTTGAACTCCTGTTGAGAGATTCATTTATTTATCAGAAATAAATTGTCATTTGTTTTGTTTTGAGCATTCGAATTATTCATGCTTCTTCCTACCTAAATAGTACCTACGACTACCTACGACAGTATTTTCAATCTGTCTGCATATGATGTTTACTATGTTTTTCCTATGAAATAATCTATGATATCACAATGTTAGACGTGATCTTCGTTATTATCAGTGCAAGTTGAATATTCGTTTATAATGGACTCTTCCGTACCTTTCAGTGGATAGTAATTCTGTTTGAAAAAAATGTTTGAAAAAATAAACAAGTGTTATTCACTTGACTGAAATATAAACTACGCTGATGAAAGTGAGCAAATTCATTTACTCGTGAGAGGACTCCTGTTCACAGTTTTCAATTCTGTAGTCTCGACTTCCAAGGTGAGAAACTCTTTACCATAGAAATAACTGTTTCGTTATGGCATTCAATGAAAACTAACAACAGTAGTAAGAACTGACAGCTAAAAATTTCCATTTTGAATTCAATAAGTTATTAATGTTGTTAAATTACTTCGCTACTATACACGGTTTCTCACGGTAGACGTTCGTTGGAGGGTCTTGTGGTTTGTTGCAACTTAGAATTCGGAATTCTTATCATCCTGAGTTACTCATCATTTACTCAATATTTTCAAGGTTATACGACTTTCTTTCATACTGTATATCCCATCAACTTCCATATTTTGAATTTAACATCCATTGGAACAAGGATTTTTACATTCCTGACGAAAATTTCATTATTAATCCGATCAGGTTTCCCTTAATCTATGTTCAACTGTTCCTTTGATATCTTGATTCTTTCGAATATTTCGGAAAATGTTGCCCATTTTCGACTGGTTGTGAGCGCTCCTGGGGTAGTCGGATACTCTAGAAATACACATACAGGGACGACCAATAATATCATTTAAAAGTTGAGAAAGTTTGTTGAAAGTTTGTTTGTCCGACCATTCATTAAATACAAGTTGTCACATTTGTAAATACGAACTCCTTCAACTTAGAAAATGATCTTAATGATACCCTGATGATGCAATGAATCAATTGGTGATGTGGATTCCTAAAGTATCACTCCTGTGCTTCTTCCTTTCCCAAAAGCGCTCACTATTCCAGTCGGAAATGGGCAAGAAACATTTGAAAATAGGTATAGGGGAACCTGATGGAACTACCTGGTCACCATACAGTCCGGTGTTGTTGGTGACATCCGGTATACCCAGAAGTGTTATGACCTTGAAAACATTTTGAAATGAAAGGGAATGTTGAGTAACCTTGGAGTCCAAGAATCCAAAATTATTTATTAAGGTATTCCTAACCACGAAAACTTGTAGCGAACGGCAACTGTGAAAAACCCTGTATTTATGTTACTAGCCGTAGAAGAAGTTCAGTATTAATCTCGCACGGAATGCTCAATTATCACTCGTATGGAAGTTGGCAGCACAAGTTTCGACGAGTTCTTCACGCCTCTCGAAACGAACAGGAAAATCCTTGGAAATAGGTCGTCTGATACAATGACTTTCAATGCTGATGTTCCACAAGGCTCTGTCTTGGCACCAACTTTGTTCTTGCTCCACATCAATGATTTGTTGAATGTGACCTCCAGCCCAGTTCATAGTTTTGCGAATGATAGTACACTTCATTCCGTCTTCTCCTCTAGAGCCCCTATATCATCCAACGAGGCCAGAGGTGCAAGACGAAGACAGGTTGATGCTTTAAATGAAGATCTGACGAGAATTCTGAGATGGGGATATGAAAATCTAGTACAGTTCAATGCAACAAAAACTCAAGCTTGTATGTTCACCAAGAAGGGAGATCACGCAATGCCCAATTTGATTATGTCGGGTACCAATGTTCCTATGAGGTCGTCAATATCCATGCTGGGTGTTACCATCAACAGCGCTCTCTCATGGGATGATCATGTGAGATCTATTGCGAAAACTGCTTCACAAAAACATAGTTTTCTATTCCGTTCGAAGAGATACTTCACATCCCAGCAACTGTTTATGATCTACAAAGCACAAATTCGACCTGTCCTGGAGTACTGTTCACATGTTCGGAGCTCAGCCTCCAATCATACTCTGAAGTCCTTAGATTCAATTCATTCGATGATACAACACTCACCAAATCATTGACCTCTCTAGAACATCGTAGAAAGGTCGGCGATCTATGCCTTTTTCATAGGTACTTTCACGGTCGGTGCTCAAAGGAAATATCATCTATTATGCCACCACGCGCGATTCCTAGTAGACAAACCAGACGAGCTCAGGCTGGTCACCCCTACACTGTCAGGCTCGAGACCTGTCGAACATCGCTATACCAAGCATCATTCATCAATAGAACGGCAAAGTTGTGGGATTCTCTGCCTAGTGAAGTCTTGTCTGATGCTTACAACCTCCAAACTTCCAAGAAAAATTCCAACACCGCCTTTCTCTCCCAAAGTTCCACCTAACACGGTCTAACATTATAGGATTCCCTTTCGTGTTGTCAAGAGATAAAAAAAGGGGAAAGTTATAATAAATCGATGAACAATTAAATCCTGCATCCGATCATCCCATAGATACAGGGTGTCACATTACAGTTGCTGCTGAACCACATCAAAATTGAAAATATGGATTGACAAGAAGACCATTGGAAATGGGTGTACAGAAAGTTACAGTGGAAGGATGCAGAATCAAGATTTGCATTCAACCATTCAATAAATACAGGTTGTCACATTTCAGTTTCCCGGCTACCATGAGAAACCCTCAGTGGCAATGTTAAGATATGTAACATGATGAATGAATGAATGAATGTCACGTGTAGTTTCGTTCATGAACTTGAGGTTCATTATGGTGTACTTTTGGATTTACTTCGGATGGCAGTGAACCCGACGTGCGAGGTGAGCAGTAGAGTTAAGTATCGGTAGAAAATTTTCTAAATTCCCCGTACTGAATCGCTAGGTAATTATTCCGGGCACCAACAAAACATTTCATTATTTTTAATGATTCTCTCGCGGTAGGCCTCCGAGCAGCGCAGCTCTGGCACGAATGCAAATGATCATTAGATGGAATCGATCCGAAAAGCACACGCACCCAGGCGGCGAGAGGGCCTCGATTCGAACGAAAAGCAATCGCCCACCGAAGGGCCAGTCGAGTCAGTCAAACTAATGGACGCGGACCCCTGCCGCGGCCTGCCAGCGAACGGTAGTTCTTCCTCGACGAACACGAACGGCTCGTCGACACCTCCTCGGGATATGACTACCTACATGATGATATTATAATACACTGTGTATGTCTATCCATATTTCTGCTATTCGAAAGATTCCAATTTCTGCACCAGTCGTACACATTGACGAGTCATGTTTTTTGAATGACTTTGGGAAAGGGATCAATAGAATCGAACTCAATAGAAGAAGACCTTCGTGGTATAATTCCAAATCTTTCAAAAACCTATGAAATTTTTTTCTTGGAAGACTGCGGTGCAGCTTGGAAGCCGCCAGCATTTTTGTATCCTTTGACAGGAGGAAAGGAAAACCTATAGTGTTCGAGGAACATCGTGTGAACTAGCTGTGGAATATTGAGAGAAGGAAGGTATTAGAATTTCTCTGGAAAGTTTGGAAGTTTGGAGGTCATGGGAATCAGGAAACACTTCACTAGACGAAAAATTCCACAACTTTGACGTTTTTGAAAGGGCGAAGTTCGACAGCCTGAGCTCCGAACGGCCAGTCAAGTCAGTCAAACTGATGGACGCTGATCGATCCCTTGCTGGCCAGGCTGCGAACTACCGTTCGAACTACGAACACGACCAGCTCGTCGACATCTCCTCGGGATATGTCTACATACATTCCATAATCGAAAGTTTTGAATTTTTGCACCAGTCGTACGCATTGAAGAGTCAGGTTTTTGAAAGACTCAACTGAAATGTGAACTTCAAAAGCAGCCAACTTCGCAACATGACGAATTCTAGATATTTTGCTTTGCGTTAAAGAGCGATGAAACTCAAAACTCTGCATTCGTCAATAGAAGACGACCTTCCTGGTATACTTCAAAATCTGACAAAAACCTTTAAAACTTTTCTCTTGAGACACCATTATAATGGCTATGGCACGATTGCGGTGCAACTTGGAAGCCACCAGCATTTTTTATCCTTCAACAGGAGGGAAGGAAAACCTATAATGTTCGAGGAACATCGTGAATAGTCAGCTGAGGAATGTTGGGAGAGGAGGAAGGTATAGGAATTCATCTTTGGAGTTTGAAGGTCGTAAGAATCAGGAAAAACTTTACTAGGCGATGAATTCTGAAAGTATGTTGTTATACTGATGAATGATGATTGGTGGAGCGAAGTTCGGCATATCTCGAGTCTGACACAAAGTGGTGACCAGCCCGCGCTCTAAAGGGTCAGTGAACTAAATGGAAGCAGACCCCTAAATACCTATTATATAACAGTAACAATGATAATTGAGAAGAAGACACTCCATATTTCTGCTATCCAGTTTTTAGTTTGAGCGAAGTCTAATACGACTTTGCACAGTCGTACACATTGAATGCTAACTTTGCAAGCTATAAGGATATATAAGGATAGGAAAATTTGGAAACTTTTCAGCTCCATAATTCAAAAAGTTTGGATAACTCGAATAATACATCATTTAATGATTCATTTATCCCCATATTCAGTGGAAGCCATGAAGACAAAAATTCATCACACATATCGTCATATTGTCTAATCATCGTTTTTATAATTATGATTTCGAATTCAACGGAGATGAATGGTGTGACAGTATTCTGTATATACTTTGATGGTACTGATATCAAATTTCATGAAAACATGAATGAAGCAATACCTGGCCAACTATGGATCATATTCTTATGTGAATCACGACATCAACGATTTTCCTTCAAGATGCAATAACCTCAAGTAAAACTCATGCATGCCAGTTCATGTAGTAGATATCAAAGTTCGAAACTACACTGATGAAACTAGAATGATTAGGTATACCTAATACTTCCAATGCCAAATTTTTTTTCCACTGAAATTGTTATAAGTATCTAGAGTTCGAAACTACACTAGATACTTATAACAATTTCAGTGGAAAAAAAATTTGGCATTGGAAGTATTAGGTATACCTAATCATTCTTGCTATATTTCAAATTTGATGTTGAAGAAATGACTCAGCAATTATCTAATAATTCTGAATTTTGTGAGTTTCTGCTGGATACGATAACTTCTGGAGTGACTCGAACTTCAATTCGTTATCATTCCATGTTGTTTTCATTTTCTCATACGAATGACTGAAATATAAGCTATACTAGCTGAGCAATATATCCAATTATCCAGATATGCCATACACATAAGATATGTAAATAAACAATTAGTAGAACAATGGTACCTATGAGTTGTATATAAATACAACCCGCCTGAAATAAAAAGCATAGAAGTGCACTTGCAATTGTTTGTAGAAACAATCCCCATAAGTCACCAGTGATACCAGAATCGAAATCGTGAGAAGATGCAAGGCGATACCAGTGGCATGGCAGGGTTAGGGTTCGCGTCAGTAACTTGAGAGATGGAAGATTTTAAATAGTTGTGGAATTTGATTGAAACTCGAGTTGAAACGTGAAAACAAAATTCGGTGAAGCTACGTATTTAACAGGATACTATGAACTATATCTGTTCTAACACCATGCCTTAACCTAGCATGCTAAGATTTGCTCTCGTTACAACCAATTCCAATATGATTTCATTACCCTGTATAAATAATGAACGCAATTGAACCTGGCCATGGTACGACAAATTGCCGAAATACTTTTATGCAGTAATCTAAACAGCTTGAATATCCTATACAAAACTCTGTTCCATCAAAATTACATTTTCTTTCCTGGGAATCGAATAATGAATTGGTTCATTTTCTTTGTCTTTTCATAGACCCGATAATATCATCTAACTCGAATAGCGTGCTTTGACTAAATGAAAGCTTTCCTACATTGTACTCTACTCTGCAGGATATTTTAGCATTTATTCGGACGTGAAATGAGAATCCTATGGAAAAACAGTAATTCTACAAGAAAATTTCACATTACTAGATGAAATTTGCGAAATAACTGGGAGAACGGATTAGAATTTTGACCATATTCCCTGATATGTTCACAAGGATTGTTTGAATTCCTCACCGATTTTTTGGAGTAGGCACGCACACGTTGAGGAAATGGAATTTCTGGTTCAAACTTGATTCTTATCTGATTTCATTCCAGTTATTCACTTCTCAATTGCCAAGAACCACGTTCTCTCCTGGAGAAAGATTCGGATCCTGGTAACTGGTGGGTCAAGAACCTGATTTGTCATCCACACGCAAATGAAATTATGGCGAACTTATTTCTGAGTAAAGTCTCCATTGTGTAGAAACGACATTGTCTACTCATTTGAAATTGAAAGCCGATCCCGGAAATTTAGTGGAGGTATATTTTATATATTTGTTTCTTTTGGGTGAATTTTCTTCATCCCAAATATCCACCTGATGTTCAAATAAACTCAAGTGAAATATTATTTGACACTGATGTGAATACCAAATTCAACTCCTAACGAATGGAATTGGTAACACATATTCAGCCTTCGAAAATGGTGTAGATAATTTTTCACCTTTCGATTAGTTTCTCTATACATATTCAACATTGTAAACCATAAATAAATACCATGTATCTCGTACACCACTGGGCATACCTGCATGGGTTGACATTTTTTGTATGTCTTATTGTCCATAAAACATATAGGCAGGTCGGGCAATAGATTTTGTTTCGTGTTCCAAAACATTTTGAACTGTTTGGGAATATGGGATTCTCGGAATTGGAACTACTTGTTAGCGATTGTTTTATAACAGAATATGCAAGAGCAATAAATTAGGCTTTTTATTTCCACCGTTTCAAAACAAATATTTCGAATTCACTTTCTACACTGGGTCCCCATCAAGTGAATATATTCCTTCATAAGGCATATGATCTTCATATAGATCAGATAGGCACTGGATATGTCATTGAATGATATGAATTATTTATTTATTACAGTTTGCACTCTAGACTTGAATTATCATGAATTAATGGAATCAACGAAATACAGCGATGAACGGAATTATCTTTATTTTGACAGTATTACTGGAAAACATACATACAATCATAAACTGGATATTATATAAACATATACAGGATGTCCTGAACACTAAAAGCTTGTATTTGCAACGAGCAGTTATAGAAACAACAAAAGTAGTACTCTGAAATTTTGCAGACCCAATAATTAATATTCATTGAGTTCTCTTCTATGATTTTCTCAAATCTTCGGTATATTCGCTAAATTTTAATTAGAATCATGTTCTGTCTGCTTATTCGATCATGGGACAGACTAGATGGGTAACATCCTGTGTGTTCAACTTTAACTGATTTGTTGAAATGCATCATGTTGACAGAGAGAACCGATGATAGAAATACGAGATGGACACAATGTTCATATCAAGTTTGATTCTTCAGATTGGTGTGATCAGCCGATAAAAAATGGAGGAAAGGATATAGAAATACCTTCTAGGCAAAGGACATAGTAGGCAGACAAAATTATTATTTTTTATAATAGTTTTTTCTTATTCAGAGGACTGCGTACACTTCTAGGCGAAAACAATCAGAATACACTGAATATATATCTGAGAACATCAACATCATCGCTTCGAGGCAGAAACAGTATGAATGAAAAATGAAGAATAATGAGGAATGAAAAATAAGATCACCGAACACAGGGTGTTCACAATGAACCTTTGACCACTGAATTAAAGATGTTTTCTGATATTCAAATGACGATTTCTGAAATACATATGATGCTTTCTGAAATCGAATTGACGTTTCTAAAATACAATTGTCGCATTCTAAAATTGAACTCACTATTCTAGAATGCAATCGATACTTTCTGTAATGCAAGTGAATATTCTGAAATCCAAATTTCGCTTTCTGAAATACAACTGGAAATGGTGTAGTTCTGTGAGTCAGAATGTCACAGATTCTTGTCTGACAGCGCTTGCCATTTGAAAAAAGGTGAATCCACCTTCATCAATGATGCTTAAGAAGACGAATTCAATTTCTAAGATCAGTTTTTTCTTTTTTTCGACCCCTTGAATGTATAATGAAGGTATGAAAAGTATCCTGTGTGGGGAATGGATGACCGATTGGCCATGAAATTTACCCGAAATGAGCCGAAAAAAGAAGGTGTCATTGGTTTTTTTTGGATCATCTCGAGAAATGGAGGTTTTCACCCATACTCATTGTGAAATTTGTGTTCCAAAGGTCGAAAAACGTCAGTACCAAAATGAATTTTGGAAAAATATGGATTTCATGATGATAGGTGCTAAACTTTCCATTTTCTTATTGAAATTGTATTGTATTATTGTAGTTATATGACATACATTTTATTTTCGCTGAAGAATCTGTTTCTTCTCATGTCAAGATTTAATTTGCAATATTGCCCAATACTGCTGTCCGGCACTGACAAAATGGTAGTAAATTTGTGATACACGGAGATACGATATCGAGCGTGTGCATCTTAAATACATATTCACCTTAAATTTGTCAGCACATTCTCCCCGAAACACCTGTACGAGCCCAATAAATCCGCGTGGACGACCAGCCGAATACCGGCCTACGGTAAGTGTCCATATAATTAACAAATTTTTCACGTTGGAGTGGACATATTTATAAGTTACCTTCATTTATTTAAGGAGTTTTTCGACATTCCGAGAAGGGGATTGCTGGAGAACTCGAGGCTGTTAAAAATTCCGGCGTTACCGGCCCGCTCTTTTTATCAGTTTGGCCGATGCTACCTGAAAAAAAATCAACCATTCAATGTCCAGCTTATCAAATAACAAAACTCTGTATCAGGTAACACGAAAACAGAATGGAGGTAGATAACTATGATATAGGTACATCAAATTGTTCACATATCACACATTTCCAGCTGGGAATAATTATTTTCTCACTATGCTGGTATTGAAATAGCACAGAAATACCAAATAGATTTCTTCTTGTACAGACCAAGAAAACTTCCTATAGTTGTACTATATTATATCACAACCCATAGTTGTACTATATAATATATATCATCAAGAAGAGCATGATTTACTGGGATGTAAACTAGAGACAGACTGATGTCATTGAGACTGCGGTCATTGTTTCAATGACAACGCTTACATGACAGTCTTTTGGTTTCTGAATAAAAAAATTGCTTGAGTCTAATTCACATCGAATTCAATTCCAAACGAAGTCATTTCCTAGCTGCGAGTATTGCTAATCTTTGATACGATTCTCGCGTTGTAGCAGCGAGCAGACACACTTGTTTTCATTCGTTCATCGAAATTTCCAACTTATTCACGATAAATAAAGTTTCTATCATTATAACGACGTCAATATTTGCATAAACACTATTACTGAGCAATTGATCATGGAAATAATACTTCCTTACTCAATTTATAACAACAATCCTCGGCATCTCAAATGGATGATTGATAATATTTCGATTCATTTTGATGTTCATCTCATGAAGCAGGTGACAACACCGAGGGTTACTTGAGATAGAGTACATCAATCAGTGTTTTAGAAGGAAATTGCTTCTTCTTGATTGAATTCACTTGATTAAATTTAATTTCAGTTCATAACACATTTCTACAAATGATTTACCACAGATCTTCATCCCATCTTCATAATCACGAACCACTTTGATATCTATCGATGTGATTACATATTAACGAATTTTGAGATTCGGCCATCATTAGTTAATCTCCATTATTATCCTGAAACGCTGAACAATTTAGTATATCAATTTGGTGAATGCTATGGCCAGAGCAGCACTTCGCACGGTAGCAGCATTCCGTTGTACACCAAACGATCACTCTCAGCACGCTTGATCTTATCGACAAGATTAGATTTGACTGGGTATCGTAAAATAGTGGATTCGATAATCACACCCGAAAGTTTCTGTGCTTTAATCGAAGTTTGATGACTCGAGGAGGCTTCTGTATAATAAATGTCAATTAGGGAACAACAAGGTTGGTTCTTTTGGACACCTGGTTATATAAGATAAGGTGTTTATACGTTCAAAAACTGCATGATATTGGTAAATGATTCTGGAACAGGGGTTCTATATATGAAACAACCATTGTGGCTGCAGTGACATTCTAATTACGATGCTGATTTGTGGTAATTTATTTTTTGTGAAAATGTATTTCTGAGAGGCAACTTTGGTATTGTGTCATTTTTTTCACTTGATGTCACAGCCTGTGTACATATTTGTTCAACCTGATGAACATTATTTGGATATATTGTGATTTGATATGGCTCCTCATACAATGATAATTTGTGTTCCTATGTTTGTATAAATAACTTAATTTCAATTTATTGCAATAATATGTTAATATTATAATTTTGTAATTGTCGATATAATATTCATGTTTTTATATCAGGGTTTCCTATTTCCAATAAAGATTATTAATATTATTATCAATTTGGAGAACTTTCTTCCCTCCATCTATCATTTTGTGATACTCGAAAAAGGCACGAGATCACTAATTAATCGATCTTCCTCGTGTGTGGCCAAGAACTACTCATCTCAATCATTGCACAATCCCATTTTAAGAGCTCAAAGTGCAACTGAATGTGCTACAAGAAGACCTGCCAGCATCGCCTCCAAGACGGTACCGTCTCCAACGATTCCTGAAAGCGGCGTGATCAAGAATCCATATCATTGGTAAGTGGCAATAGATTTAGAACGCTCTGTGAATGTTTCATTCCTAAGAAAATACAGTCCACTGATACAAGTTCTCTACAAAACATTCGGTGGTCCTTCGAACTGTAAGTATAAATTGAAGTATATAAAGTGTGGCCCAATGAGAACGAAGCAAGGTATGCATTTTACTGAGAGATCATGGAACTGACATTAAAATAAATGATTCTTCATGTAATGTTGGATAGGACAGGATTTGAAAAAAAAAACACATAAGGCACTTCTTAGATGAACATCGTTCCAACTACGAAATGAGAAATAGTGATGAAAGGGAAAAAAGCGTTAATTTCCATCACTAGCCGATTATTTTCATGAACGTGTTTTCTCGAGAACTACTGCATTGAATTCCAAACCTTCAAAATGATGTATCACTTGACCCCATTCGAGATTCAAAGGTTGGAGCTCACCCCTCCGAGGGGTTTGAAGTGAAAAAGTTGAAAACATGAGCGAAATATTTTCACCTCGGAATAAAAATCGACCGGTTGGAGCGATTTTTTTTTCTGAGAACGATAACTATGTCAAGTCGGCCTTGTTCATTTCTTCGAATTGTTGAATTTCACATTTTAGAACTATTCACCACAAGATATATATCAAGTACAGGTCTGGTTCTCATGCATTTTTGAATTATTCAATTCATCATCATCATCTTAGTTTGATATGGAAATGATAATAGTCCGGACTATACTCTTTTCAATGTCAATGAAACATCAAAGCTCGAAAATTAACGGGGTTACTTATAGAATGTAACAATACATATCGATGCATTACCCATGTGATAAATCTTCACTTCGTCTGAATTCATGGGGAAGTACGATGAAAAAACTACCAAAAAAGAATTAAGAATAAATGAACGGAACCAAAAGTGCCTTCTTGAGCAAGAATATGATTGTTGAGATACCATAGACAATTCATTACTCACATTGTAGATTGTAGATGAGGTATGAAGAGGAAGGTGACTTACAGTGTTATTCCACCAGAAGAAATATTTTATCGTCAAAGATAATGGACATGTTTAGAAAGATAAATCCTTCATCATCAGCATGTTTACAGAAGATATATCTGAAGAGGAAAAGGTTTGTTACAGAAGTGTAAGAATATTGTAGATTGTATTTACCACCACTTGAAGATCCATTATTTCCATTAGACCACACAGAAAATAATAAATAGTTTTCAACTCACCGGCTACTGAATTAACAACCACAGATCAGCTAAAACTATGACTTTATCTCTGATCTCAAACCGAAACTCCTACGTACTTTTCTCTATATTCCTCCCCATATGGATATCCACAACATTGATGCACGAAAGGTTATTTCAGATGTGACATCTGGTACGCCTGGTCGATCTCGTAATAATTTCGTAATGCTTCGCTGGAAAATATGTTACCAATCATTCTTTAATTCTTTGTTAAGTTTGAGCTGGATTCAATTTCAGAGCAACAATAGCAAACGAGGACAATATAGCAAAGGTGAAATCAATGCATTCACTGACTACGTTGACAGCTGCTTTCCGAATTGCATTCATCATTGCATTCCCTGATAGTTTTTTCAGATAGAGACAGAGATGATGATCATCAAATTTGCTGAAACATCTGATTCTCTATAGGCGGATAGCTATCCTCTGAATACAATGAGATAGTTTTATCGTATGGTTGGGAGTTGAACTCCAGCAAACATGTGATCAGTTTTCCTGGACAACGATTTTCCGATTTCGTAACCTATAAATGCATATATAAATGAGGTATCAATCTTACCTGGAATGTTACTATTCTTCCGACTGGTTTGAGTAGTAGACATTTCAGAAATAAAAAAGTAATCATGGTAGGCGTATGGATAATGTGGTGTATGCGACGTCTCACGGTGTTTAATATTATGTTAAAACATTAACAACATTCGAGCTTGAATATCACATTTTTACATCGACGGAGAGAAGAAAAAAAAAATCAAATGAAAACGAAATTCTGCTTCGCAGCGGACGTACTGTACAGGAAAAAGGAATTTATAATTTTGAGTTTTCAGAGTGGCTTAACGATGTGATAATTTCATTTCAATTTATTACACCGTTTCGTTTACTTTTATATATTTATGCTAATCAAACAATTAATGAGATTCTTTTGGTTCCTTCTACCTGTCTTTATTTAGAATTCTTGGAATCGGTGCGAGAAATGCTGGGTGTCCACTTCTTGGATATGTAATAGTGTTTTCGAAGATAAATGTTCATTAGCATTGAGTGATGGAAGAGATTATAAATTAGTGGTAGGCTCGATCAGGATTTGGTCATAGATCAAATACTATTTCTATCTTGATCCCACAACGTTCGGAACTCAAATCTATAAATATTATTCAAAGTTGTCAACGTTCGCATTGATGTGCATACAGCCAAATAATCGGTGCATTAATATCACCCCTCTTTTCTCCTCCAAATACTTCATAGCACGGTGCCTCTGCACCAAACTGAAGAATATTCGCAAGGTTTGATGGTTCCTTTCTTTATGAAATTTTTCCACGCTTAATCGAAATGCTGTCGCAGCACTCACCTCAGTAAGTGCACAGGATGACAGTGTAATCAGGAGGGTGATAGAGTTTCACAAAACGTTCAATTGAAAATTTCAATTGGATTCATGTCATCAATAAGTTTGTTCTAGTAAGAAGTTTGGGATGGTTTGAGGCGATTTTGTAGACTGATCAACTGCGCATGTTCGTCGTTAGACTGGTTGCAAACAGTTTGGGATTCATATCCTGCTAGAACGCTTATTTGCGTGTTGATAATCATGCACCATTGATTTCATAAACAGGAAGGAAACTATACCTGTATTTCTAAACACAAATATAAAAAAAACTAGACAGTTTTGGTGTCAATCGAAACCAACAAGAATAATAATCGAAACAAAATTCATAAGAAAATTGTTAGATTCGATCTTAGGATAAAAAAGATACCAAAACTCAAGATTTCTCATCTCTCATAGGTACATAGCCAAACAATCTAAATCCAGGAATCATAACAAATGTGAAATCGGATCATTCCGAACTGAGATTCCGTTAGTTCCGAACCTTTGCGCATGTCACAAACTAAAAATCCTTACGAATTCCTGTGGACTATTTCGACCGTTCTCCACCTGTTTGCAAACTGGATTTTGTTTTCGATAGAACGTAGGACTTGTAGTTCGAATCTCGGATTCAATTGGCTAGAACGCGTACATCAGTATGCGCATGCTTCAGACGATTCCGTACCGTTTGATAGCGCTGCTAGAACAAATCTAATATAAAAAACTTCACAATCTTCATTTCCATTCACGTATATTGTGTTATTCAATCTACACATGGTTATATCGATAATTGTAAGCTAGCATATCATCTCCTAGGTATACAATTTGCACGAAAGAAACTAATCTCTGAGAGAAATCGATATTCTGCGTCCTGTGTAATGACGTATTTCAATATTTTTTAGGGATTATTGTTCGGTTGAGGATTATATCTGGGGAGAAAGTTGGAAAAGCCATGTCTGAGTGTCATTTGCACCGAGAATCCCTGATAGCGGGAACAGAGGGAGGCAAGGCGAGAGAAAGTATCGTCATTTCCTTTCTGTTAGCTCATGAAGATTGCTATTGCATTGGAAGAACAATTGGTCAGTACGTGGCTGCATTCATGCTTCATTTTTGATGGTTTTTCTCATATGTTTTAGTGTGCATTCCCAATGAATGGAACAAAATGTCCGTTTCAAACCATCAGAACGATTGGAATATACAGGGTGTTTTATGGGAAGAGAGAGGAAGATATTCCAATGGTATGGAGGTCACCGAGGTGGTTCTGAATATACCATATTTAATGACTGTTACAGTCTTCACAACCGAGATCAGAGCGTTCTGAATAAATGTCATAATCATTGGACTACCTAGTATTCATCTTTAAATTTTTGTTAGATTATCAGGAGAAACATGCGACGAATGATAAATTCTACTGTGATTGTTTTTATCATCGCTATATATTTTCACTTATGTCATATATGAGAATAAATGTTGGATGTAGAATATCCTTTCGTATATTCAATAACTATTCAAACTCGAGATTGTATTCAGGCAAGGTCCTGCAGTAGAAGGATGTATACAAAACCACACTCTGCTAGAAATTTTGGTGTGAAGGCGTTAAATTTATTGATCTGATATTGAATCAGCTTCAGGAAAAATTAACATTCATTTCACTATCATTTATTTCGATTCGTGATGAAGAGGACAAAAAACTGATTATTTACTTTTTGATTTTTCGCCACCACTTGTATGGTTTACCAACAATCGTGACTGAAAGTTGAGATTCAAGTTGATTTTGAAATCAAAAGAAGTATGCATAATATATTATGTCCTAGTTATATGATCTTCAGGATTTTTTGTTGTTCCTTAGTCTCAAGACCATTTCACATACACTGTAGAAGTTTATAGCAATCTAAAATTGTTCCATGTTCTACCCAAAATATGACTTTTCGAATGCTTGTACAAGTCACAAAAAATTTCCGATGTATTGTCTATATTGTTGATAATTTGATACGTGGTATTAATGGAATCAACTCGACGATCGGTTGTCGAAAGATAAAATACTAACTTTTATAATGAATTCTCAAATTGTCCACCCCTTCCTCGAATACATGCATTTGATCTTTGTTTCATCTATATCGTACAAAAATAAAAAAAAATAAAATGAAATTGAACGATTCTTCGCCCCGTTCCATACTAGTAGGTTCCATTACAATTGAAAACCCCGTTTTGAGATTCGGGGAAAAACCCTAATTCTGAGCTATTATGTGTACAATATTTTGTTCCGATTTTTCGTCGAACCTGTATACACGTTTATATGAGATCTCTTTACTAATGTACCTCCGTTCTATATCTATTCAATTATTGCAGAGTCTCACAACTTCAAAAACTTTAGAATCGTGGCAGGAGGATAATTTTATTAGTAGGTACTATGTTGGATGTTTTGGAATTTCAATCTGTTTCCCAAAGACCTCGATTACACTATGATATTCGTGAATAAAATTACAAATAATCCTACTGATTACTAATATTGCAACTTGTTTCTGTATGATAGGGATATTCGATCTTTATTCTATATATTATAAATATATTTTCATCTTTGAATTTAAATCAACAAGATATTTCTAGTTAATTTCTATATTAGGATTCCTATTTAAATAAATATCTATCTATCTATCTACAGGGTGAGTCAAAAATGTGTACCGAGCTTTCTGGGGGTGATAGAACATTGAAAAATAAGTGTAGTTTGATGATTAAACTCATGGCCCAAAATGCATATTAAGGGAGATATATCCTTCCAAAGTTGATAAAATTAAAATAATTTCTCCGCATAACTTCTGAACGATGAAAGCCACCTGATTGAAATTTTGTGCATGAATGTATGTTGTCAAAATACATTTTTTCGTCACACTTCCACATTTCTGATATTGTTATAAAGGGTGTTTTCAGAGGGTGAGTCATGATTTTTTGTAGAAAACTTTTTTCCCTGTATTATTTTCGGTGAAAAAACAGGAGCATTTGATGAAGCGAAGAAAATTACATGAAAAAGGTACTCTTATTCATATACAAAAAATTGAGCCGTTCGTGAGATATTTGAGTTTTTGTAGTTACATGATATCAGCAGATTGATTTTATTCATCGCGAGATTCATCGGTAACAATATTTTAGCAGGCCATGATGAATAATTTTGTTCTCAATTTTGACGTTCATGTCATCAACATTCGAGTCAACATTGTTGTAGTCGATTTGTTCGTGTGGTTTTCCTGTGTCATCTATGACTGCGATTATCAACTGAGATTTTAAGAAATATGGCAGGTTATTCGTTCTCTGAACAAACTGATATGCTTCTAATGCTTGGCGAGTGCTTCGGAAATGCAAATGCTGCTGAAATATCGTTATACCGATGAATCTCGCGATGAATAAAATCAATCTGCTTATATCATGTAACTACAAAAACTCAAATATCTCACGAACGACTCAATTTTTTGTATTCAAATAGGAGTACCTTTTTCGTGTAATTTTCTTCGCTCCATCGAATGCTCCTGTTTTTTCACCGAAAATAATACAGGGAAAAAAGTTTTCTACAAAAAATCATGACTCACCCTCTGAAAACACCCTTTATAACAATATCAGAAATGTGGAAGTGTGACGAAAAAATGTATTTTGACAACATACATTCATGCACAAAATTCCAATCGGGTGGCTTTCATCGTTCAGAAGTTATGCGGAGAAATTATTTTAATTTTATCAACTTTGGAAGGATATATCTCCCTTAATATGCATTTTGGGCCATGAGTTTAATCATCAAACTACACATATTTTTCAATGGTCTATCACCCCCAGAAAGCTCGGTACACATTTTTGACTCACCCTGTATATGACACATGATTCGAAGAGAATTAACGATACTAACGATAGATTCTGAATTTTTGTCAGATCTGACGTCTCATATTCTTTCGAGCAATTAGTTTTTCTTCACACAAAATCATTTAAAGGCACTGGATTCACACTGAATCGAAAAATCTGGAAGTAGTATTCCTGACTCATGATCCTCCGCCATAATAAAGGTATAATTCCTTCGCCAAAAACTTAAATGATGCTGAACCATTTAGTAAAAAAATAAATGGAAACAATAAAAAAGGTATGCATTTCATAAACGTATTATGAAATCCCTCCTCCAAATTAAGTGATATAATATTTAGGAAAATGCGCATACTGAATGGAACTCAGAAATTATCGAAATATCTGTAAAATCTACTATTCTAAATATTCCATTTTTCACGTGCTTTATCTAGGAATTCTCAGGATGAAAAATTCCATTTCCGATGAAATTCATGTCATGCTAGAGTTGCTCAATTCAGTGATGACAAAATGCATTCCAAAATACTGGATTCTCGAAAAAAAAAAAAAAAATTGATCATTTCGTTCCTCTTTATTTTTTATCTTTTGTTTTGTGAGAACAGAACTGAAGGCACTCTCCACCAGCTATGAGCTGATGCTTTTAGTTTCACTGTCATATATGTATAATCTTTCGACCACTATCATCATCATCAGTTCCATCACAAATAAAAATATTGCCTTTATCCTGATTTCATTGAATATATGATTTTTTAAAATTCCAAATTCCAGTTAAACCACAGATATTCGAGGGGATCCAGTATCACTTCAGTTTGGCACCATCGAAGATTTTGGTTTTACAAGCCCAAACATAAGATGACATCAGTACCCTCTTATGTCAAACGAGATTGATATTTTCTTTAAACACGGACATGTTGAGGAAACTTAGCAATCTGAACCAGTTATATATGATTTAAATAGATACATTTTCTTATCATATAAATTATGATGTGCAATAAAAGTATTATTGTATATATTCCGTCAAAATTCGGTAGATATGCAGAAAATATACGTAGAGCTTCATCCGAAACGAGTTTCTCTTCTTCTGAATGAGGAATTGAGCATATCACAAAGCATCCATTCACACGTCTTAGTTCACAATAGAAATCACGTTCGACATTATTATTCTGCTGAGAGAGGATGAAGCTCTCATGGGTGGACCGCAGATAGGAGATTACTCACGAAACTCTGAAGGTATTGTCAGAGTGAAAGAAAATGTCCCATCAACCTACATGACAAACACACAATGCCACTGTTTTCAATCATTCGCGTCCCACTCGCTACGGACGACGGCAGTCGCACGAAAAATGAAAATTAATTAAAACATGTTCTGGCCTGCCATCATTCCAGAATCGTACCAGACGAACGGATGGTTCGAGGATTCAGGGACAGGAGCGTCACAGGATTTATTTTTCGAAAGCTCTGGAATGAAGAATGCAGGAATAACTGCTGTTTCAGTTTAGTGGTGCCCGCGAGAGACTCGTTTTCGAGAGTTTCGCATGGTCTCGTCTCGTTTTCGAGACAAGACTCTAGATGAAACTCGGACAAGAGTTTTATTGGTCTCGTCTCGAGTCTCGTGCAAGACTTCTCGTTTCCCGTGCGAGAGTCTCGCAGGTGAATATTTCTGCGTACCGACTGAAGACTTGAGAATTTCATTCATAATACAACATATTCAGAAAGAGTTCAGACTATTTAGCACAGATAGATAAAATACGAGACGACACTCGAGACAAGACTTCATGTTTCATCAGCGAGACAAGACGAGACTTCATGAAAGTCTCGTCTCGTTGGTCTCGTGTGAATCACTATTTCAGTTACATGGAGCAGGCCACTTTATGTAGCAACCGGAACTTCCTTCACGTGCAGTCTATGGGTTCAGGACTATGCTCCCAGAGTGTGTTTTCCGTATTGGGCCCTCTGCCGAATATTTCGAGAAGATATGACTCCTCATTCTCGAGGCACCATCTCAATACGGAATCACCTGGAATGATAAGGGAAATGTTCAATCGTAGATTAATTGCAATCTCAAATCAACTCCAAAATCAATAACAATATGACGATGGTAATAATAATATAATACCAAACAGACAATTCTCGGCAAATGAATTCTTGAACATCTTGATACCACTAATATTATAACCTAATACACAAAAAATACACGAAAAAATATTGAGAGTTCGATAGTTCTATAGAATGATTCGTCCATCTAGAGTCTTCTTCAATTTATTTGCTTAACAAATATTCAAGTTTGGCTATCCTGCTCAAAATGAAAAAAATCAAGTTCACGACTCAAACCATTAGAAATATCCCAAAGAGTAATGTTCCGATAGAATATGATAGAAAATGATAAATTCACGTTTCACAACGAGTAGGTTCATTGTATTACTTCAGTGTTGCCTGATGTGTCCATAATCATTCAATATTGCATTCTCTTCTATAGTTGAACAGGAGAAGAATGAAAAACAAAAGCAAATTCGACATAAGAATGATTAGAGTGTTAGTTAGAGTTCGAGGTGGAACAAAATTAACGAAGAAATATACAGGGTGTTTCATAATATATGCGCAGGACTTCAGGATGTGAAAGATCCAAAAATATGAAAGAAGTTTCCGTCAACTTACTTTCTGAAATGCAGCATTTCCGAGATACAGGGTGTTGACATTGAAAGTAAGAAACTTTTTTCTTTGCGCATATCTCTGGAACCGTTTATTTATAATTGCTGAAGATTTCGAAGGGGTGGTGGGTGTTTTTCTCCCCGGCTTCTGAAATCCACTGGAAAATGTACAGTGTTGAGCTGCCCACTTGAACCGCTAATGTTTCCTACACAAAGAAGGTATTCTTTGTCATAAGCTCTGAAGTTGACCGTTTTCGAGGAAAATAAACTATTATGTCGAAAAACATGGTAAATTTTCTTTAATGATTTTTTTTCACTGATTGAACAAAATTTATTCTAACATTAGAACAAGTAACGAAACCAAACTTAATTAAATTAATTGTTGGGAATGTCCACCGTTAGCTCCAATTTGAACACCCTGTATCTCGAAGATGGTGCATTTTAGAGGTTTCTTTCATATATTTGGACAAGCTATCACATCCTGAAGTCCTGCGCATATATTATGAAACATTCTGTATATTTATACACAGGGTGTTTGAAAAAGACACGGCAATACTGAAGGGGGGAATGCCCAGGCCATTTTATGAAAGAAGCTCCTATAAACGTAGGTCCGCATACGCTTCTTTACCGATCAACAGGGTGTTGAAGTTTAATTTGAGAGAGTTCGCCAGTCAATGAGGAGAAGATTGGATTCTTGCATCCAAGTTGAAGGTGGTCACTTTGAACAATTTTTGTGAATAATAATTAATTTTTGAATCAAACCCTTGAGTGAAAAAATGATTTTTGTATAATAACATGTATACATGCCATAAAATGGTTTTTATTTTTTACTTGAAAATTATGCGTCGTACGATAAAATGTCAACAGATGTTGTTTCTTTACAATTGAACGATGAATGAAGAACGATATTTTATTTTCAGAGAATCTAGTACAGTCCTATGTTTGTCATAAAAAATACCCAGTGACGTGCCAATACGCGCGCAGCTAGTGTATATTGAAAAGTATGCGTCTCCCTTATCTATCAACACGCCTAATATCGCATTACAATATCTCGAGTCGTTTTCAAAATATCCTGTTTCTTCTATTCTGTTTAATACCATGTAGATCGGTAACAAAGCGTGTGCGGACCTACGTTGATATAGGAACTTTTTTCATAAAATGGCCTTGGCAATCAAACCTCCAATATTGTCGTGTCTTTTTCGAACACCCTGTATAATATTGGATTAGGCGAGCTATCACTGTGAATTGCATAGTTTCGGTATATGGATCATAATCGAACGATCCCAAGACGAAATGAAAGACAAGAGTGACCCCCATAAAGTTAGCAGAACCACTTGCAAAAAAATCGATGAAACCTATTCCAATAATTGTCGAATAATTGTCGAGAATTTGTCGTGAAAGAAAAAAAATTGTCGCGCTCTTAGTTTTTATTATATGGGGTGGCTCTGCTAACTTAATATTAAGTTAGCAGTGCCACTCACGAATTAACGTCAAAAATCATCACAATTGTTATGAATAATTGTCGAGTAATTGTCGAAGTCCATCTGACGTAAACAAACCGCAAAAAATCCATTCCTTATAGCATATATATACCTTTTTGTGGAATTTCCTGGTTTCTAGGGAAATTTCGCATTTTTGGCAACAGCGTATTTGTATAATATTTTTTTTCCTTCTTCCGTCTCATTAATGACAAATATAAAGTTGTTTAAGAAGCTTCCTATCTTCCACAAAAAAAAACTATGTATTAATTCTGAATAATAAAATATTCACAATAATTTGCCTGCGTAATTTTGTTGATTTATTATTTTTTCAATAAGAAATTATCTGAACAATTGTTTAATGACCAAAAAGTATTTGTCGTCAGGAAATTCAAACACCCCACGACAAATACTTTTTGGTCATTTAACAATTGTTCAGAGAATTTCTGATTGAAAAAGTAACAAATCATCAAAGTTACGTAGGTGAAATATTGTGAAAATTGTTTTTTTTTTATTATTCAGCATTAAAACGTAGCTTCTGGAACATAGGAAGTTTCCTAAACAACTTTCGTCATTAATGACGCGGAAAAAACGTAAAAAGTCATAACACAAATACGCTGTTGCCAAAAATGTGAAATTTGCTCAGAATCCAGGAAATTCCAAGAAGAGAATGCTATAAGGAATGAATTTTTTGCGTTTTTTTCACGTCAGACGGACTTCGACAATCACTCGACAATTATTCATAACAATTGTGATGATTTTTGATGTTTATTTGTGAGTGGCAATGAAACTTAATATTGAGTTAGCAGAGCCACCCCCTATAAAAAAAACTAAGAGCGCGACAATTTTTTTCTTTTACGACAAATTCTCGACAATCATTCGACAATTATTGGAATAGGTTTCATCGATTTTTTTGCAAGTGGTTCTGCTAACTTTAGGGGGGTACAAGAGTGGCTGGTTGAGACCGTCGACTTTTTCACCTCCCACTCCCCACTGATAGACGCCGCTGATGGCAGACCAGAGAACAATGAACGATGGGAGCCAGTGTGACAATACATGATAGATATACGCGATCTCATCTCCCTACAGCCACCGCTCTGATACCGTTTCGATAGGGACACACAACAACAATGGGACCATTTATTAATAAGCTCCTGTCTCCAACTAACTAATTATACCATGAGTATGAAACAATGTCACATGGACAAGAAAAACTACACGAGAGATAATCAGAAGTCTGCGATTAGTCTTCTCATTACTGATATAAATCATCTTGATTGTTTGGTTATTTCGAACAACCACACCACCAGTAGATGTCATCATCTGGACGATGATGAATTGGAAGTGAATAGTGAATAGCCCCTACAAAAGTGGAATTTGATTTCAAGAAGTTTTTAAACTCTGATGAGACATGGAATGTATCAGGATAAACTCATTTTGGTAAGATATACGTCGGACGCCAAATCAATGTCTATCGGCCGTCTTCTCAAAATGTCAATGAATCAGAATCAGAATTTTCCACTTTATACGGAATAATCTCATATTATGCCACTTGCCTGAATATCCTAAGAATTCAAACCAACATGATGAGTTTATTAATTGTATTTTCAGGATGATGTTATGGTGCATAATGGAAAGTATTGAAGTGGAATTTTGTTGACCTATCAAGGAATGACGGCAGACACCAGAATATAGAAGGGAGAGGTTGGATATTTTTCAACAACATTAGTATTTCCAAATAATTAATTTACAGATATTACCAATTTATGTAACTTATGATTATCAAGATCTAATTATATCTGGTAATGTTCCTCTCTCTCGAAATATTCATGATGAGCACTAACAACTTTTTCTCCGATGTTAAAACAGGTGAAAATACCTTCTATAACTGCTCCAGTGAAAAAAAGGCAATGGTAACGAGACAATACCCACTTTGTACGTCCAAAGGAAATAATATGTACCATTTTGTTGACATGATTGGAATACTATTCATGCGGCACCTTTAATCAATTAGGTACCTACCTCTATGCTGAAATTTCCAAACAGCCCGTATAAGGTAGGCAACTCTCATTATGCACAAAAATTGAATCTAGAATCCAAATGAATGAGCAAAATGTGATGGAACATCCTCTGCATTAACTCCTAGTATTCTTTGCCGATTGACCCACATCAAAGTATTCTTTGAGCTAGTTTTTATTACCAATTTCGAATAATGAAATTGAGAAAATGTTCTTGTGATACCAGCTCATTATGTTCTGATGATTTCCGCATAGATGGTAATTAGTTTTTACTAATGGAGGCGTTTTCATAATTTCATTCAACACTGACATTCAATAGCGCCAATAGCCTTGACTATAGCGCCAGTTCGATAGATAGATAATGAAGTGATTATATAATCGATCCGTTCAATTAGAAGACAACTGAATTCGCGCATTGCAGTTCCTTCAAACAGGGTCCGAAGTAGTACATTTGATCCTTAGAAACAGGTATGTTATTATATCAACTATGAACATACATATTACATATTATGATGTATCGTTGAATAAAGAATGGAATGGAGTGTGAATTGAACCAAAACAAACATGGGGGTGCAATTTGAAAAACAAAATTTAGGTGTGGTTTCTCGGGGATTGTTTGCCAGGAGGTGGATTTTGCTATGCTGCATTCCATACGTATATAGTTACCTATTGAATGATATTGACCAAAATTCAAATAGACACTATTTCGCATCTAGAGAAAGGCGGATGAATCTAACCAAAGAAAACAGTAAAGGAGAGAGAGGCAACCGGCAGTGATTGTTGGCAAAATTGGACTTTCTTCTTCTTTGTTGCACATCTAGACCAATCGATAGTTCTTTCAGAGTCATAAGTCATAAGTCATAAGTAGGTCATAAGTCGATGGGGCAAGTCATTTAGTAAGACAATACATAATTTCATATCTTTGGGCCGTTTCCATACATAAAACGACTTTGCGTACTACTAGCTGGTTCCGGCGCATCTCTTGTTGAAATGATTATATTGTTCAAGCTAATAACCTTCGCGTATCAATGCAAGCAATAAGTTTGACATGTTTCACCTCAATCGGATGAACGGCACGTCGGTGTATAAAATACAGGCAAACAAACATTCATTTCTATACATCCATATTATAACCTGAATTAGCACTTGAAAGCTGTCTACAAACCTATATGCATCTTGCCCCCATTCCATGATGTGACGCCATAACGGTACCGTTCTCTCACGCAATCTCTCATTACATAAATCGCACCATGGTTTTTCTCTGGATAAAACCTTTGATTGACCGCTCGCAATTTGTCTTCAATTTTTGCAACATTACCCTCGTTGAGATGGAAACCTGCCGACGCATTTACACAACTGGAAGATCTCTCTCTCTGCACAGGCCGTATACGGTGGCACAATTGGTTCTTCTGGCCCATAAAAATCGTTATCAGCTTAACGAGCGCGATGAGCAGTCGAGATTTTCGCAGTGCGTTGTGATTCTCACACTGACGAGAACTCTTCGTCGCGACCATGCATAGTTCAGATCACGTAGGCTTTATCGTCTGTCATTTGTCCGCATAGCATCACGCCGCAGAAGGATCATAGAGAGCCGCGAGGCGCGTATCTCACCCCCGCATCTATGGAGAAATGCCGGACGGATGGACGATGGAGAGAGACGCGACGGTCCGGAATGCTGCTGGACGATAGAGTGACGTCGGAAGTTTCTTGGACGGATTTGGCGGCAACGTACTCATCGTTTTATCTTTTGACAGCTCGAAAGGAGAACCGATAATTTGGGTGGAACATCGTGTGGAAGCCAGCCAGTGGAATGTTGGAAGAGGAAGAAAGTATTTTTTGGCATTCTCCTTGAAAGTTTGGAGGTCGTAAGCATCAGGAATAGTACATTGGAACGTAAGTTGCAGAAGACAACATATTCTAGCACGAGTCTGGAATTCGGAAATGCAGGAAGAGTGCAGGAATGGCCTTCTGTAACGAATGTTTTTTACTATTTCCTCTGTTTCGGCTGTATTATATGGGTTTGTTGATTTCGAATACATATTTTCGTAACAGAAATCAATTACTACGTACGGATACTTCAGCAAAATAAAAAATCTTTTTAAATTCAAAAGCTGCTCTAAATATTCGTAAAATGAACCTGAGTGTATTTCCTATCAGTGATCAGATGAATTTCAAGTGACACCGCCTGAATTGCGGGAACTGGCATCTCGTTCAGCAAATAATTTATTAGCTGCCAAATCAAAAAACGTATATGGAACGAAATATACGAAATTCATGTCTTGATGCTCCGAAAAAGAAGTACATATATTTTCATTCGAATTTTCTTTGCAGCCTTAATGAATATAAACAACTTGAATCGAACTATAAGGGCCATTCTTAGGTTGCTCGCGTCTTCTTCCTCTTTCTTATTTATTTCAAGATAGATCTCGATCAAATCGGGTAATCTCGAACCACAGAATATATACCCTACCATATAGGGTAGGTATATATTCTGTGTTTGAACATATACACTCATACAGGCAGGCACACCAATCGTCGAAATTTCCAAAACAAAAATATCTAAAAATCGTGTATTAATGGAGCTCATTAATTACCAAAAAATAGTGCGTTAATGAGTCTGTTGAAGTGCCGAAACAGAGAAAAACGTTATCATTCAAACACAGAATATATACCTTCCCCTTCAACCGGGGGGTATATTATATTCTTTGGTTCGAGACTACCCGATTTGATCGAGATCCATCTTGAAAGATATAAGAAAGAGGAAGAAGACGCGAGCTACCTGAGAATGGTCCTAATATTTTGGTTCAAGTTGTTTATACTTATTAAGGCTGCGAGTGGAAGTACTATTGAAGAAATATTGGAATGATATATAGTTATTGTTTTCACAGTTGAGACTGACAACCTCCGAACAACAAAGCAATAATAGGTAGGCCATTGTTCGTAAGGAATGTTTCCAAACCATGAGATAGCTACCTACGAATAAATACAAAAAAAGTAGAATCTAATTTTTTCTACAAACAGTACAATTGCTGTAGATCTTTATAGAGATGCCCGAAATTGTGGAATCATTAATATTATTCAGATAATTCACAATATTGATGACTTCATAATCTTCATTCAATTCTACCTGATGTAGATAGAATCAGATGACGCTGCTCTACTGACAGTTTCTGCCTGCTGTGTATCACTGGAAGATCAACTCTTCTAGGTAATTCTGGCCTCTGTGCAGTACTAGTGGATGGTCCTGCTTTATTCAAAAAGTGGGAATTAGATATGAACATATTTGCCACCCCAATTTTTCTTTTTGTGGGTGCTTCTACATAACCCTTTGCTGCAGTAAAGCAATATTCGCTAAATGTTCCCCCAACTCAGACGGTCTCCCTTGAAATTCATCTGATGAAATTCCAATTCACTGATAGGAAATACACTTGTATAGGTTTATTTAGCAAATATTTGGAGCAACTTTTGATTTTATGAAAATTTTCGTCGTATAACAACCTAATCATTTTGCTGAAGTTTCCCTACGTAGTGATTGATTTCTGTTACGAAAATAAGTATTCAATATGAATAAAATCATTCGTTACAGAAGGCCATTCCAAAACGAGTCCGAAATTCGGAAATGAACTTCGGACTCGTGCTAGAATATGTTGCCTTCTGCAACTTACGTTTCAATGTACTATAGGTACTTGGCAGATAATTCTCCAACTGTGCTTCTCTAGTCCGGCAATGTCTGAGCTCTTCTTATTTGTCTACTTGGAATCGCTCCTGATGGACTAATGAGTATTCGCATAGAACTTGGGAGCTTCAGCGCGCGTGTTTTCAGAAGCTGGCGAGGGATGAATCACGTGGGGATTCCGGTGTACCCAAGTCAGGAATTTCTTATGAATTCTATTGAAGGAATCTCTTGGGAAGTCCGAGAATTCCTTAGGAAGTCCGGCATTTCTTCCAGGAATTCCGGGAAGTCTTTTTTCACAGAGGAAGTTCAGTGTCCTGGAAAGGTCAAATTTGCGCTTCGTAGATCATGAGAAGATGGTGATGTTATATCAATAATCTAAAGGTATCTTGTTTTATTTCCTGATTTTCTGACTGGTGCATTTGTACGACTATACCTGCATGATATCATATTATTGGGCATTGCACGATCCGCCTTACTAGTGAAGATTCGAGTTTCTTAAGCTCAGGATCATAAAATCGATCATAGAATCGACCTGTCACCTCTGGCTTCATTCGATGATATAGGGGCTCTAGAGGAAAATGCGGTACGTAGTATACTATCATCCATAAGAAACAATCCGAGAAACTGAATGATCGACTGAGACAGAATGAGAAGTCAGAGTTTCGAAACACAAATGCTTAGGCCATTATGAGTTTGTTCCTAAAGTGGCTGCTTTCTCTGGTGGAAAGATTATTTAGCTTTATATGACGTTTCTTCTTTAAGAAAACTAAATCTACAGTGTGTTTCTTTCTTTTCCAAGAAACTATAGACTAACAACAGTTTGAGTCCCGTCTGATGCCTAATCTGAGAATAATCCATAGTGCATGTGCCAGTGAATTTTTTGAGTGAGTAGAATGCTTTTTTTATTTCCACCTAGCTATGCGACCTCCTACAGATGTGTTCAGGATTGCGAATATTGGTTCTGGTTCTGATTCCTAGCTATTATTTGTCTACATCTAAGATAATTCCTATTCTAATGTAACCGAATTTTCAAATGATTTAACATAATCCAATATTCAGTCAATTTTCTCCCATCAACTTTTAACGTGATGGTATCGCTATTTTTGTTCATATTTCAAATAATGTAGGGTTCATATTCAGCTTAAGAAAGTCCGAGATATTAATTTCGATGATCCTACAAATATCGATTTATCATTTAAAATAATAGCCACTTGAACACGTACTTATAACCAATGAGATCTCATGTAGAGTTAATTTCATGCAGTAACTAGGCGCTGTTACTCCATCATGTTCCTATAGCATGTTACGACAGTCATCACTCTGTATTCTACCGAAATCTGCTGTTAGCCGAGGCTTTTCATCCTGCCAGCGGGAGTCCCCTGTGTAACACATAGCCCTCTGATACAATGGTAATTATTAGCATGACACGGTGATTTTCAATCGAAACCTAGTACGGATTAAGAGTATTAAGACCATGAGACTTGTGAATGCCACAACAACTCTCGGATGAATCGACTGAATCATTATTTACTGCTAGGTAATTTTTCAAACTTAACGAGATTATTGACATCCCAGATATTTTTGTTCGACCGATGGTGAGGCTGGGAGAGTATGAATACGAAAATTGGATGAGCAGGTTTCATTGAATAATCGGTAATTGATTGCATTCATCATGCAGGAAGTATACTTTGATAACTCATTAAAGATATTCAATGGTTCGCAGCTATTGATTTTCAGTATTTGTAAGTTTTCATACCGATTGAAAATTCTGGCTTTGGGTTGCTTCTCTTTTTTGCCAACTCTCACCAAAGAATGCAATACACAAAACTTTTTTCCACTGCTCCATAAAACCTATGTACTTCTTTTTCGTGACGTGAAAGGTTATTTCTCTACCAAAGTATCACTAGTTTATATAAACACATGGCCACCTATTCTTATCAAACTGAATTCACATTCACGTTACAAACCATGCACGTGCGCGAGCACCGATTTGATATTCCAAATAATAATTCACTCATTTGTATGATTATTAAACTTTATTGAAGCTAATATTAACATTACATTTTTACGAAATTTGAACGGATACACAAGAAACATTTTCTTTTGTACTCAGTAAAAGTCTTTAGCCTTCATTCTGCAAATTTTAAACAGTCCTATTATTCAATAAGTATTAGCCGGACATCAATATCAGGTTCTCTACCACACTTGTACCACACTCTAATCAAATATCACTGGAATTTGTCCCAAGAATTCCGAAGAGGCAAGTGAAGTATCTTGTGCTCACGACATGCATAGCATCAGTTCGGAAGTGGAGGTCGTCACCACGAACGTGCAAAATGGTAGTTTCGACAAAAGCACATTTTAATGATTCATTATCTTGTTATGATGCAGCAATTCATATTCTTGTTCTTTGAAACCTATATTTTGAAACAGAATGGCCCATAGTTCGAAATGCGATTTGTCATTTTTGAATATGAACAATATTGTTTATGGAAAGTCACATTCCTTGTTTCGGTATTGTGTTTTTTCATTTCCACAACACATTCACTTCATTGTAAAGTACGAAATAAAGAAAAATAAATAATATATGAACATCGAAACATATTTTAATTTTTGATTTTCGTGAAACACATGAAATAAAAACAATCAAAATTGGATCATAATGATAAAAACTAAACTGGAGACAAAAAATTATTAAATTATATCAATTTCACTCTGAATCAACTTCTTCCTCTTCATCTGGCTGATTCAGTCTGTCGAGTTCACTTGCTCTTGTTTTCAGAGATTATTATAAAATGTATGATGTGCCTCCGGTATAATATTATCCTACAGGTCTCGAAATTTAGATACAGCTATAGGCAATTCTGCTGCATGAGCATTGGTATATAACAGCTTCACAGTTTGGGTTTCGATTGTAAGAACAAACTCATCACCCTTAGAACTTCTTTCGTTGAAAATATTCGGAGAATTCCTTCTATAGTTCTTCAGTGTAGTTTTCAGAGACTAATTTGAATCAATTCAACCATCTTTGCACTTCTCTGTGACACTGTGCACTCAAACACACGAAATTTATACTTCTACTGTCTAGACACAACCCTCAACAAAAATGCAGTTTGACAAAATACTTTGAGTGCGTTGGTGGAAGCACGGGGAATCACACACTTCACATTGAGTGTCATTTAAACATGTCCATCTGTGTATGAAACCCCATATTGTGTGTATGGAGACATTCTGAACAAACGTTTGTACAATTTCAAAAAAATGACTCATAACAATTGAAAAACTTTATCGAAGTTTATATCGATTTCGAAAAACCTGCAGCTTCTATGAATCGGCTATTTTATTAGGATGGCTCATCATGAATTAGAGGAATTTTGGTAAGTGGCGTATGTATCACTAACATCATGAGTAACTTCTGTGTGTTTCATTGTAACATGAAATTTGAATGATATCAAATATGAGGTATCAATTTCGAAATATATTCTTACTTCCGAGTATAATTAATTAAATTTAATTTTGATTGAAGCCAGTGTTATATTCAATCCAGTATCCGCATCAATATCATATTTCAATGGATACAATATAAAATTTATAACAAAGCGACAGAGTAGTTGTATGTGAGATAATTGTTTGCTGTGAAATAGGATTGTATAGCTTATGTGCGGTAGCCAGAAATTCTAAAAAATGAAACACGCATGACCATCATAATAATCAGCGTTCAATAATCAACTCGTTCAATCATTTCGAAATCACGAACAATTGAATAAGCTATATTGTCCAACAGAATTTCCAGCACATTCTTATGCGCTCTTCTTCCCATCAAAAATAAATCGAACGCTAATAACAATAAGTTAGGCACCGGCTGAGATAAAGGTCGAACACACATCGTAAAGGTATTCCTTCCACTGTCGTGACCATCGTTAAACTGCCAGCCAGCATGGTTCCATCGAAATGTCCACCATCAGAGAAAACCAGTATCACATCTGGAGATGTGGGTACTCCGTTTCGTTTTTTTTTTGTTTCATCGAACTTCGACTCCAAGTATCTACGTATTTTCTTAATGAGTGTGAAATTGCTGGCGAGAGGGCGATCCAGTCAGGTTGGTGTCCTAATTAATGTTTTTCTAATGGAATTTACCTGGAAGCTCTCGATTTCATTATTTGGTATTTTTATTCACATTTCGAGTCTTATAGTGTTGGAATTATAGTCATCTTAATTGGAAATCAAATATAACATTCATTATAGAACTGAATGAGTCAGTAGTTGATTTGAATACGATGAATAGTCAGTGTTTCATGGAATTTAGATGAATCTGCATGAATGATGTTTGTTTTTTTTACATAAAAAAAAAAAATTCCTTCCTTGCTCTCGATATCATAGCGGTCATACTGTAGGTATGACTGAATCATAGGTGAACTACTCTTCATAGACCCCCAACTTAAATGGACCATAGTTGTTCGATAATTTAATTCAGCCACCAAACGCAAAACGTCCATTTGAGACATGCTGACACCACGAATATGGTGTTCTGATCAAAATTCTGCCATTTTTGACTTACTGTGCTCATTTCTTGTCATTGTTCACCTATGGTAATTGTTTATTTACTATTTTTCACTGTTTGACCGTTTATTGTGTTTTGAACTGATATTAGTCATTGAATCGTGGAAGTTCAAGACGTTTAAGTCGTAAAGACAATAAGTTGATCATTGGGCTCAACAAGTGTACAGCTTCACGATGTGAAATCTACTCTCTTTCTCGACACTGATTTCAAAATTTCAAGAATGGCCTCATAAGATTTTAGGAGTGGCTGAATTGTTTGAACAATGAAGCTCTCAGCGCCATGAAACCTCAGAAAATCTACACCAAAAAGAGAGTTTGTCATCATCATTTTGGCCAGCAGTATCTCTCCTGAGTCGAGAGGATTGCATCAAAATGCACAACCAAAGTAGCCGATGGTTAGTATTTCTAGTGAGGACTATATTATAGGATAGGAATAATAATATATATATATATATATATATATACTCATATATATATATATATATATATATATATATATATATATATATATATATATATATATATATATATATATATATATATATATATATATATATATATATATATATATATATATATATATTCTATATTCTACTTTCACATCTATCCAACATTTACCTAGAAAAGTATGGATATTCGAATGTAGATTGGGAACATTCAAATCTCCTGCTATTCGATCAGTGGCTCAGCCACCAAACGCTAGATCATAGAACTAGCTTGTACGTTGGTCATCTAACTGAATGAACTGTATAAATGAACTGAATGAAAGAGAGATGTAGCTGCTTGAATTTGGTTCGCATACATGACTGGTTGAAATTTGGGAGATGGCATTCCCATGATTGAAACGGTTTAGTTAATAACAATAATGATGAGATCGTCTTCATTTTCACATCATTCTGGCTACTTACGGAAGACAATACGAATTGAAGAAAACAACAGAAGAAGTTCAAGTCTAGTGAGGTAATACCAAAGAACTTGTTCGTCCACTCAACACTGAAGCTAAACAAAATATGAAGAGATCTCCAAGAATATTCTTTGATTGTCGAAAATGAAGTTTTCTTCTGAAGAGTTGGTTCTTCAAAGGCGCAAGTTGGAACAAGATTCCTGAAGTATTTCTATATATATTAATTCTACCTACATATAGATAACAAATCCATCAAAAGTGTGGAAACTAAAAAAAATACAGAGATTACAGTAAATTCCTGACTCACCTGGGAAACTCACATGAATACCTACAGTGACTGAAAAACTAAGCATGCACTTAGGAAAACTGTATCTCCACGTATTGAAACTTATCTATTATGGATTAGTACAATCAACCCTTCAATACGACTCAATATTCTGGGGAGCAACACCACACTTTGATATAGCCTCCATAGCTCAGAAAAAAATTCTGAGGGTAATGTATAATGTGCCACTATAGCAACATCTTGTAAGCCACTGTATAAAAAAGCAGAGACACTAACATTACCTTGTCGTTTCATGTGTCAATTAATTTTGTACACGAAGCAAAATGAGCATTTTCTTGAGAAAAATAAGAATATATCCTTTAACGCAAGGAAAAAAACTAATAGTCGTCAGCCATTTTCACCACATTCTCATGCCATTTCAGTAACATAGTGGATACATATGAGGTGAATATACATCCCAATACCTTTAATAGCTTTAGGAAGGAGGTACAATCATTCATTTTACAGTGTAGATGAATTTCCTAATTTTCGAACATAGTGTTTGTAAAATATGTGTCGTATGTAGAATAATAATTTTATATATATGTATACTCTCGATCTGCTTTGAATTTCCTGTCTTATTTTCTCTACTCATATTTTTTTGTTTCTTCGTAATTGACTAGTCGGTTTGTACACTGTATATTTTATTATATAAGTCCCACTGATGAATGAGAAAAAAATCTTTTTTTCTCGAGCAAGGGCTTTCTTGATGGTTCAAGGAACACTTTCAAATCAACAATGAACTTACCCTCAATATCCAAAATATTACCACTGAATATTCTATACCTGAGACGAGAAGAAATAGGTGTTGCAGAATTTCAAAACTTCTTTCCCATTCTCTTGGTGACTTTGTATATTGTATATTTCTGATTGAACGAACAAACCAGCCAGAATAACCCAATGAATCTTAATTTGCAATTTTGTCGTATGTTCAGTCACTCTGTACAGCTACGATCTCTGTAAATATAACTTTTATCTGAAACAATAGACTGCCGAGTTATATAAATGGAATGAGGAGCATTATGCTTGACGCTGTTAACAATAATTCATATCTGCCGTACTAGGTAGAGAACAAGCAGGCCAGATGTGCCATTTGACCGCGGTTGAGCTGAAACAATTTCCATAAATATGTTTATCCCACTTCTTAATGCATTACTTCAAGGGAAAGTGTCTTGTAAACGCTGAGAGGAATCATCACTTCAAGGTTGGTTATGCGCACTGACTGTATCGATAGACAGACGATATCTACAGTGATGATTTAAAATGATCATTTCAGTAAATTGGATTCTGACGAAGTTCCTACGTTCATTCAAAATTATCTTATTTCAAATGAACATACAGAAAATATAACTTTTCACATCGACGTACCAAATTCACATCATTTTCATAACGGTATCAATTCAATTTACCTTCATCACACTCATATTAAACTGAAATTCAATGGGTTAGATATAGTTTAGATTTTCTTTTCTGTTTCTTGGTGGATATTCATGTAGTAGTTTCATCAAATCAGTTTCAGTTGAGTCTGTAGCACACGTTCATTCTTTTCTCTTTATATACTCCTGTAATTTGAATTTCAGTCTGCCAGATGTATTACTCCAATGAATACATAAATGAATAAATTGATATATTAAGAGCAACTCTTTGTTTTTTCTGAAATCAGTCCTATTTTTTCTTCAGTTCCCCTAATGGTGGAACCAACTCGTAACTCACTAGTCTAAACTCGAACAAAGTTAGGCATTTTCATTTTGACATTGAATGAATTTTTATGTGTCTTAAAAGTTTCAAATTAGTCTCTCAATTCCGTTTGGGCCCTCAGAAAACCTACAATGAGAGTAGAGGACTCTGTGGTAATATCTTGGTTGACCTTGAAATAAAATATATCACCTTCATATATATATAGTTGACAATATTCAATCGCACTGTTTTCTATTACCCACAGAGAAAAGGAGTATATCAGTTATATTATGGATATCATTTTCTTATGACAATGAAACTACGGAAAGTACTTCATTATTTTTTCGACATTTGAATGGATCTTCTGGCGTTGCTGGTATCGTTAATATCATCATCGAGTATTATTTGATGAAGAATACAATAGACGTTGTAGAAGATTCTTTCATTAAATACACGTCCTCAGAGCGGTTATTTGGATTAGGCTGTTTCTCTCAAAAATTGTTTCATTGTGGAGTGGCCAGTGCCCCATCTTTCAGAGAGATTACATCAACCGACGTGACTAGAATGACTCCTAGAAATCCCACACATGACGGATTCAAACCATTCACAAGTTGTCGCGGTAGGCCAAAGATCACCACAGTCGGCTCATTTGATGTTTCAACTGTTTTCAGACGCAGATCCCGATCTCCAAGTCTACCGAGTTATTGCGGAAAAAGGAGCTCCTATAAGTTTGTCGTGCGCATTTTGAAGGTATTTTATGTTAATTCAGGAAATGGGAATTCGCTTTTGCATTGCTTATCTCTATTTTATTCAATGTGGAATATGAATAAGTTTCAGAGAAAGGTCAATGGGGGTTAAATTGATAGTGGGAACTGTTAATTTTCCAATTCAAAATGAGTGTTTGCCTGAAACTCCTGCTCCAATTTCCAACTCATTTATACACCAATATTCATTCAAGATTGATCAAGATTCAACTCGGTTTCATTGAATCAAAAAATGCATTTTTCGACAACTGTATTGATAAAGTCAAAAGTCAAATCGCCCAAGTCAAGAGTCAGGTCACTTGACTGGAGAAAAGAAATCAAGTTTCGTGGAAAATAAAATCTTGGATGTATTGTTATTAGATAATAACGCAAATTGGCTTACATCCATCCCTCGGGCCGGAAGCTCTCTAACTCAATCAGTCAGCCACCTGCCGTTGTCATCCGTATAACGCACTCAATGCATAAATAACTATTACGGGTTGTGATAATCATTTCATATAATCTGATCTTAGTTGTATTGCTGTACTTGAATCGTGTTGTTCATCAGTATGAACATATTAATTTTCATTTGAAAAAAAAAATAATTGAAACGAACCTGACTCCAATGTTATTCGATGTTCGTTTTTGTATTCAGTTTCATTACTCCAGTATTATTCCTTTCGTTTCTAGAACCACAAGGAATTTGAATGGTATTTTCAAACCGCAAGTGCTGAGTATAGTAGCTTTTGCGACAAAAAATACGATTTATGTTTCATTGGATAACCGTAAAGACAAAGTTAATGTTGATGAAAAATCGGGGATATATGAAATACATTGCGATGAATGTAACATGGAATATATTGGACAAACTCGTCGAAACATAGGGACTTCAAAAAGATTCAAAGAACATATTGCTCATTTCATGTACAATCGGTTCGACAGATCAATGATAACCAATTAATGAACCAAGACCTAGGAACTATTCCATACACTCGATTATTCCATTTGCTGATTTGACTATCATTGAATTGTTACGGTTCGCTGAATTGCAACGGTTGATTGAACCATGATATTATTTCATATATAAATAGGCTGACATAAATACGGACAATCACTCTTGATGGTGATTTCTGGAGAATATCTTGAAAGATACTAATTAGTCGCTGATCATTCCTTACTTCTAAGGTCTACTGAAGTTGCCAAAATACGTATTTAGACTTTTCTAAAATATTTTGTGATTTTTTGGGCATATATTTATTCTGTATTTGAGTATCTAACCATAGTCTCCGAATTGTTTGATAGATATGTTAATCAAAATCAAGGCAATTATTAACAAATTTCAACTATTGACTAGTTCAATATCATAATTTTGATTTACACAATTGTTAGATATTTTGTGAAAAAACAACGCGTGTCCTTTCAAGGCACTCTTGGTTTTCCAAAATGATTTTTTCAGCATAAAATATAGTTTCTATTCGACCATCGTTCCAGACAGGATTAACGATCACCGACGCACTCTTTATGAGCCCTACAAGGTCTTTACGATTCGAAAATGCGTGATAAATTATCGTAAACTGTCGGAGGTGGCGTGCGTCGCCAATACCAAGTGATCGCCACCCGCGTAAACAGACGACAATCCAGACGTTCTTCCGAGAAAGCCGATGATTTTGATATTCGTTGCATCGGTGCAGAACGTGCTTCGACACCTCTGATAAACGTTCGCAAGGTCTCTCTTACCCTAGAATCTGACAATGATGATGAACGTGAGCCAACGATGGCGTGAGAATATCGATTATCAATGAACGCATCCAGACATGCAGACTGCAGAGAGTGCGTCCTGCTCGTCGTGAATACACACTGATAAAAATAGGCGAAAAAAACAGTGTATTTTCTGTAGAATAATACGAAATATATACTTGATTCTCACAAAATCCAGTAATTACACAAAAGAAAGGTATATCTCCTTCGTTGCATTGTAATTTCCTAGTATTAATCATGCCTATCATATTATCAGTTCTCCACTAAATAATCAATTATTGTGATACCCAGAATTCACCATGTGATTACCGATTGAATTGCTTTTGCTCCTGGGAATAATGTTCAACAATCCCGCCTATGCGGGAATGCCGAGATTTCTAACCTCAAATTAATTTATTGTAATTTATCTGTTGCTGTTGCTATTATAGGCGTTTATGTGCATTATTTCTAGTGGAGTGAGTGGAAAACTTGAAGCTAAGTCAATTCTATCCACATGTCAGTTATTTTCACCTATAGGACCTGTGATTTCGGTTGTTATTAATCAAAAAATATATGATAAACACCAGTATTGACATAGACAGAACAGATGGGCAGAATTCCCTTGCTTGTATGAACGATGTACGGAACACTGGTGATGGTGTTTTGTTTCGTCAAAAACACTATCGTCATTTTCCGCTAGAATGGCCAAGTAGTTATGAAACTCCCCAGAAGATGGTGACATTTTTTCAGATTTCTGTACAAATAGTTGACGTTTCGAGATTGCAATTATGTAGTTTGATCTAGAATTGAGAAGTAACCTAAATGACTACTTTTGAATCAAAATTTTTATATTACTGATTGTGCAATTATCAATAATACTGATTTTGTTTTCATTTTTGTGTCGCCATCTAACAACTGACATTTGAGTGATTTTCCGCTATAACGAATAAAATGCTGTTATCAAGTTAGCTCTACGTTAGAGTTCTGGTTGAAGAAATTAAATAGGCAAGAAGGCAGAATAGCTCCACCAGTGTTCGGTACATCGTTCTTGTATGTCAACTGCGAAGTGGTATTCACAAGTTACCTTTATTACGGTTAGTAGAATCATAAAATGGTTTCTTCAAAATCATGAGGGTTCATCATCACTTAGTTGATTCGTGATATCTGTTCGCAAAGGCTCACAGATGATAGAAAAGATTTTCTGCATCAGCACTGTTTGATTCATATCAAGGAATATAATGATATAGCATGCTTATCAAAAAAATAATGCAAGTGAAATTCTGTTCAAAAATAATATCCACATTCGGGTTCGAATGAGTAACATTCTCAATTATGTTGTTTCTTGACATTTTTCATGTTCTTCATGTTCATCTACTTATATGTAATTTGATTATGAAGAATGAAGAACAGTAATGTTCCTTCACAGGATCACAATGATACAGAATATCTAGGAAACATCGTGCCATCCACTCCATGTATCAAGAAGAATATCAATTTTCAGGTTACCCTGAAACTTCCAGCTGAAATTTCTTAGTGATTCCTCGCACCATATGTTCACCTTAAAATTGACTTCTCTTTTCAAAAAACTTACCCTTCCACATATTGATGATACGTTTCAAAAGTGAATTTCAATGTACCAATATTACAGTGGAAAAACACATTGTGAAAAAGCAGAGAAGCATATGAGAAGTACCATAGAACTTTTCCAGAATAATGAGAAATCTCTATGTAAAAAGACAACATATTGGAACATGAAAACCATAAGGTAATAAAGCATAAAATATTAAAATGTAATAATATTCAGGTACAGGGACTGTAAATAATGTTGGTAGTAAAGGAATTCCACAGATCTTTTTTTATAGTGCTTCTCAACGTATCGGTAGTTTTTGAGACGTCTGTTTCTGAATTGATGCTCACTACACCCCCTTTACCATTCATTCAAAACATCTTCTGATAGAACTCAATTCTCCAATAGTTCTGTGGTATCCCCACTATAAGAATATTGGATATAAAGTTAATTGATTGAGTGATTCAATCAGAATGACTAGCCAGGGTTTCAGAGCCAAGACACTGCAGCCTTTTGGCTCATTTCCTTCCTAGTCATGCTGTTGGTTTTGGTGAACAGGTTCGTTACTTTTATGAGGCCTGATGGCCTCCTCACCACAATTTTTCTTGGAAAGGCCTCCTGTGAGTTGCATTCACCCAGAAGACCGAATATCCAGCTTAATAGTGATTCGCATTCCTGTTTAATATAGAAGGCTATTTCCTCTTAAAATAATAAATAATTCCACCTTAAAATAATACAAGCTACAATTTTCAGAGATTTATTGCCATATACCCGGTGTCCCAGAGCTTTAAGCCAGCAGAGATTCCAGTTATTTGCAGAAAAGGAAATTGAAGGAAAATACGTGTAAGTTCAACAAAAACAAACATGGGGGTGCAATTTGAGAAACAAAAGTTATAGGTGGTTTCTTGGGGGTTGTTTGCCAGGGGGTGTATTTTGCTATGCTGCATCATGAACCAGCTCATGGTCTCCTACAACACGTATTTTTTTAAATTTTCTCTTCTGCAAATACCGAAATATCTGCTGGCCTAAAAGCTCTGGGACACCCGGTATAGGACACATGCATATTATTGTGTACATTATCATAGAAATTTTGATAAATCGGAGGAATATTTCATCTGAATATGGTCCTTGTCAGAAATGTTGCTCAATAATTTCATATTTCTATAAGAAATAGATATATCCTTCCAAAGTTGATAAAATTAAAATAATTTCTCAGCATAACTTCTGAACGATGAAAGCCACCTGCTTGAAATTTTGTGCATGAATGTATGTTGTCAAAATACATTTTTTCGTCACACTTCCACATTTCTGATATTGTTATAAAGGGTGTTTTCAGAGGGTGAGTCATGATTTTTTGTAGAAAACTTCTTTCCCTGTATTATTTTCGGTGAAAAAACAGGAGCATTCGATGGAGCGAAGAAAATTACATGAAAAAGGTACTCTTATTCAAATACAAAAAATTGAGCCGTTCGTGAGATATTTGAGTTTTTGTAGTTACATGGTATTAGCAGATTGATTTTATTCATCGCGAGATTCATCGGTAAAACGATATTTCAGCAGCATTTGCATTTTCGATTATATAATTCTTTATTTTGCAACTTTTATACATGGGGGATAAATACATGAGTTTTTTTTTATTTCATTCTACATCGTTTTTACACATATTCTCGTTCCTTTTCCCCACTATTTTGCTTTCTTTCCAATAGATAGTCATTAATGCTATACTACTATATACTGCAACAGCAGACAAAAGGCGGTTGTATTTTTAATAACATTCGGAACTGATTTTTCCTCCATCAGTGATACATTTCACAGAACTTTAATCTGCAACTGTCCTGCACTTCAGTAGCACATTCTGAGAACATTTTTTAAACTTTATAAATCATGCTCATGGTAATAGGAACAGTTGCATCAAGATATGATGTGAATGATAATCATGTCCTCATGTCATTAGTATTCATTATCATCTTTCCCTAACATAAACAAAACATTTTCACTTAAAAATTCACTGCCGATCCCCAAACCGAAATTCATCAATTCCGGGACCACCCCTGTCCTTATGAATAAAAGAATACTCCTTGGAACACTCAGCAATTTCTCACCCGAATCGACCACCACACAACAATGCTGTTTTCTGCGTGTTAAAAAAATATTTCAAACCTGTCACATTTCCGAGGTGAAATCGGTGGCGATAGGATCGCACAGGAACTTGGATTTAGGCGTTTCCGGGAAGGGTGGTTGTCGTAAATCTGAATATGAATGCAATACAATCAGTGCCGGGTATATATATGGTAATTCGGAAGTTTAATGAAAAAAATAAGGAGGATAATATCAAGAAGTAGCCCGTGTCTTGATACACGTGAGCTTTTCCAATTCATTTGGAAATGTATTGGGGATTTATATGATGTGCTTCCCCTTCATTCAATGGCTGCACACCTGAAAAAAGTGGTTAGTATATATAGGCATAGATGAAATATACCATACATGTATGTTTCATCTATGGTATAGGCATAACCAGATGATCTGTTTACTTCGCAAGGTTTTTCTTGTTGCTATATTACTATATTACATATTACCATGGTAACGAGATGGGTGCTTGATGAATTTTCAATATTGTAATGGCAGCCTGCAGATTATCTTGTTTGTTCATATATGAACTAGAAGTTTTGTCAGGTTAACGATTTTTATTTTTATTAGTAGTTGCGGATGTTAACAGATGCACTGTGAGATGATTAGATTTTTTGTACTTTATTTGCTTTTGCGATCTACAAGTTTCCAGCAGTTCTTCAAGCTTCAAGTCATTCAGGGATGAAACTTTTGCTAATATTAATCAGTGTCTTTGATATCGCTTCCTTGGAGTTTCCAAGGAAATCTTCGGACTGTAGTAGTCTTATGAGAGTTTTTACCATTGTGTTACTTTGTTCACTGCTTCTCCCGCTTTTTTGAGTTCTCCTTGTGGATATATGGATAACACCATTTTTTCCTGTCATAAGGAGGCATACATCTACAGACATCGATCCCGTGATCAGGACTCATTCATAACAATGCTTGGAATGATGGTGCACTTTTTGATTTCGAGGATTATATCTATATCGTCACTCCAGCCACGGAAGATTCGCATGAGTTTGCAATCATGTTTAAAGACAAGAATTAGCATCTCCTTAAACTGTTCGAATTTCGAATATCCCTTTGTTCACCTATACTTTCCATATACCCCATTATAAGTATTATCCTAGCACACAGTTGAGGCCTGTGTTCACAAAATGTAGGTGTTCACGTAGATGTGTGAGGTGAAGTCGAGCAGCGAGAGATGGTGACCACTAGTTCCATGTGAAATGTCGAACTAATCGTTGGTACGAAGTATTTATCTCGTGAGCAGTTGTTAATTGATATTGTCTCTATGCAATATTCCATATTGCATAACACATTATGTAGTAATGATAATAGTTTATTCATTTCCTTTCAATTATACTTTTTTTTTTCAATTACATCACTTGTTCAACCCTTTATGTGGTGGACACAACCCACTGATTGAATCTCCTCATTCTCAGGTGCTTAGGTACATTTCCTGTATATCTGATTTGATTTAGGTGCTTCACCAATAATTGGGGTCAAACGTTTTATAACAATCAAAGCGAGTTCATAAAGATATAATTAAGTTATCCAACTGAGTTCATGGGATTGCCTATTGTCCCAGGATTTCATAAAGTGGTTACCCCCTCGTGGTGTTGTGATCATATAGGAAGCATGGAACATCGATATGGGCAGAACAACAATGATACAGGATAATATGGTAATCGCGATGTTGAAATGCGTGGACCCGCGTCTCGAAAAATTCCGCATATGAATACAAGAGCGCATATAAGGCAATAAAAAATCGCCCATAATGGCCAGTACTAGGACATTCATAAGTCAAGCAGTGGACAAAAAGCGGCGCGAGATGAATGTATGCATGCGATCGGCGATTTGTGTTTTGGCGCTGGAAGAGCGACGCGTTCTGCGCGGTTTCGGCCCGCCTTCACCAGTTTTTATCGGAAGTGGCTGATCAACCGACATTGCCGTGTTGAATAGTTAACTTAACGAGCACGGAATGAAAGTCATTTTCCACGAGTATGAAGTATACAGCATAGGCGACTGCTGCAAATCATGAAAGTAGAAAGTAGGAAAAAAGTATTCTGTCACACTATAGTTTTTCTACGGCTATAAAATTTATAAAAATCCACTGAAATAGGCAAGTAATACATTTTCTGAATCCTGAATCTTTTCTAATTCTGGGATCAAACTCACATACCTGATTTGCGGTAGCAGATATTTCTTGAGGAGCTAATTCTAAATCCCTTTCGCCCCTCACGACCCACGCTTGACACAACGTGATCGATGATGTCAACAGTGGTATTCATTGCTTAAAATTCCATGGGAGATGTGATTCATTTAATATAACTATGAATACTAGACAATGACCGCATTGTCTCATCAGGTTTTGAAATGATATTGAAGGCATACAATAAAGGTTTTGTGTTGAAGCCACAGAATATTTTCCTTTTCAGTGTAGATATTCATCCAATGTTTTGGAATATCGTGAGAGCTAGCGGTAGAATTCTGGGAGAAGTACTGGAATTCTTCTTCCACAACGTTGCCTTTGTATCGATGGATGATGTAATTCGACGTGATTCTACGATCAATTGAGTTCAGACATTTAGCAATGGAAATTGATATTAGGGAATGATCAGAAATTCTGGGATTTAAAATAACGAAACTACTATTATTACTACCATCAGGTACTCTTGTCGTCTCAACCACAAATTTTTCTACATCAATCGACTACTCGCTAGGTCTAGGAGCGACGTCACACGAAAAAACACGCCCACTTTTAGAGAAGCGTTCGGCGTTCTTTCTTTGAACCGTGGTACCTGAGATCATCATCTTGGGTACCAAGTGATCTGCCTCGCTGGTGAAGTTTTGCCAAGCGTTGGTGCCAAACTCGGTCAGATGCTTTGGAGATATCCAATGCTACAGCCAGAGACTGCTTAGGTTTTTTGATAGATGCCTGCCAAATTTGTGTCACATAGGCGGACAGGTCTAATCTTCTGTTGATCACTGGTTACAAAAGTCATACGTCATACAAAAGTCGGTCGGTCACAAACTTGGAGCTATCTGGATATAAAATGAGCTTTTCCATCACTTCTTGGATCACAGATAGTTTATAGTTATGTGGGAGGGTTTCTTGCCCCTTTTTTTGGAATGGTTGGACTCTATATGTTCCGGTGGAAAGAAAAAACAGAAAGTTTGTATGAACAACCTACAAAGAACTGCAGTTTTAGTTCGGAACAATAGGCTGAATAATTGCATCTGATTCCATAGCCTCATTCCAGGCCAAGCAACATGTGCCCTGATGGAAGACAATTTCAGATACAACTTCAACACCAGGCTGGTGATATGATAAATCTACGTGTTATGTCTCTATATGAGGAATTCGAAGTTCTCATACCTCTCGAAACGTTTCTAGGTATCGATAGCTTCAGTAGGAGTTGGTGCATTAGTCACTACGATTTTTTGTTTAGGGCGATGAATCTTTATCGTAGGTGGCCTGTTTTTCGGCGGACGATGCGCCACTCTTGATATTTCTTCGACGTGGATAGGAATCTATTATTTGCGATGGTCGGATCAGATTTCTGATTGAATTAAAATAGCTGGAATATATTTGAAATATTCATTAGTACATGAAATGAGAATGTCGGAACATACTTCTTTTGCAATTCTTCGAAATCTCGAGAGAAAAAAGGCATCGAAGGTGATGTATTTATATTTCACGCAAGAATCTGTCTAATGACAAGGTGAGTTTTTCGGATTCGCCCTTGGTATGCTGGTTCTTTGAGTTCTTCGACTCATCGACCTAAAATAGTTAGGCCATGCTGTGTGAATGAATGTAGAGTATGTTTCAACATCGATGAAAAAAAAACACATAGTTATGTGACTACCTTTCACATATTTACAACCGTCTGGATATTTTCGAAACGAGGTAGCAATATGTTACAAATACTATATACAAAAAATTAGACAACAAAAAGAGGAACGGTGAAGCGCTGTCATATTGTAGTTGGAATAGTTGAACTTAGAAGTGCAGATGTAAATCGTGTATGTTTGTTTTTGCAGCATTCATTCATTTGAATAGGTACCTATACATTCTGTTGCTGCAAAGTTTTAATGAGAGTAACTTCCGTATCGATGAGAATAATAAAATAATCAGAATCTGTGCTGCGAACAGATTTCCCAATGGGCTGAAATCAAATCGAAGCATTCATTATTACCAGTAAGTTTATTTTGGATTTTTATATAGGTAAGTGAATTATATTATCCTCTTATTATTTTCCAGCTTTTTGTGGGATTTTCTCTCCTCATTTCTAAGGAATAGAGTAGAAGTTTTTGAAAATTATTTCAATATATTTGTAGTAAGGACAGATTTTGTGATCTGCCCCAAAATGTCACTGCGCTTGAAATTAAACCTTCAGATACCTAAAAGAGAAATTCTCTATTTGTCAGTAACACCTTGTTTTTGAAAAATTTGGAAATATAAATTTATTCAATAAGAATGAAACCTCTACTCTCAGTGTCAAAACCGACAACATATTGAAAAATTCCGCGAAGAGGAAGATATTTTAATTGTGTTGAGAACGGGAGCAGATTCGTTCCCGAAACGTCCACCAAGATTAGTATTATGCCCTTCTCCTCTTATATCGTTCTTACTGATGCCTGCTAGTTTTTGAAAGAGCATGTAAGAACAATATAAAGGAAAGATAAACCGACAAATCAAAATTAGCTGAACATATCCTCAATGAAAATGGACAACATATGGCCGATTGGAGTGACATTAAGATCATAGAAGAAGAAGGCAAGTACCAAAAACGAAAAATCAAAGAATCTGGTTGCAATCTTCTGAACGGAAACAATGCTTCTTGTTCAGTTGACAAAGAATAGAGCTCTGCATCCATTTCTCAAAACTGAATATGAAAATGGCAAATTCAATATCAATTAAATAAAACACCTTGACAACTTGACACTGAAATATTTTGCGAGGATAAAGTGTTCGAATTGTGTGGAAAACAGGAGCAGATTCGTCCTCGAAACGTCCACTAAGATACGTAGAGATTTTAATTTCAATGAAAATATTGTATATCGAAATTTATTGAAAAACAGGTGCGTCACTGACAAATAGAGAATATTTGTTTTAGGTATCTGTTTTCGGTTGAATTTCAAGCGCAGTGACATTTTGGGGCAGGTCACAAATCTGTCTTCACTATAAATATAGTGAAATGATTATAATGACTTCTATATATTTTATTTTTCTAAAAGAAGAGAACAACACACACAAACAATCTAAGAATGAATTTACCACCTCCACGAGTATCTTAAAGACATCCTCCATAATAAGAACAGTCAGAACAATCCACGATTTGCTATGCTCAGTGAAAATCATTTCAATTCTTCACTTTGAATCAGTGTTTCTTTAGATTTTTTATTATTCGACGATTGCTATCACATACTTTTAGGATTATATATACTGTGTCATTGTCAGTACTATCACTGGTCTCTGTCTTAGATGTTTAAGTTCAGCCCTCATTATGAACTGTGGTTTGCTTGGTTTGGATTACTTTCATCGTATCAAGATTTCTTCAACCATATATTTGAATTTGCATTGCTATTTGTACGTTAGTGGTGGTGTTAGGAGGCTAATAGTTCTAGCCAGTTGAGTACTAGTTGATAGTAGTGTTGAAATAGTCGTGTTTTGATATAACCTCAATGTATGTACGATGTGATAGTATAACATCCTCAAAGAATAGCCGTTCACTCAAAGGAATGCGATGACAGTTAGCAAAAATAGGTAATATAGGTAATTCCTTATTCGCAATACAAACGAGAAATGAGAAATAATGTGATACATACAAAAAAAGCAAAAACTTGATGATGTATCAACGTTGGAATCAATTGTATTTATTAGTCCTTCAGGAAGAAGAAATATTGACGATCTTTTGAGAGTATATAATTTTTCTCTGCAGATTTTTTGCATGTTTGTCAGCCAAAAAAAAAAAGAGATTATAGGTTTTTGAGGCATCTTTGTATGAATATCTTTGTATGCCTTCGACTTTGATCTTTGAGCCATGTTCATCGTTTCCTCCTCGAACTATGGTGTATCAGTTTTTATCTATACACCATTAGTTATGTTTATATTTATGCTCACAAATCTTTGTCAATGTGATGCGAAATCTTCTGAGAATAAAGTATATTTTGATTTGATTTGACATTCAGCCGTCATTCTGACGACTGACTGTATTGGATGAAGTGAAAAAGTAAAAAAACTCAATTTCTGAAATTCATCCGCACTATGTTAGTAGTATCTCATGCGCTCCTCATCTTCTGAGGCGCCTCGGCTGGAGGATGACTCTGACGTGCCCCCCTTGGGCCAACTAATACGCACCATGACTGGGACGTTCCCGGTCTCCCCGCGGCCCATTGTGCGCTAAAGAGCGGCCCTGCATGGGGCCCGGGCCGCGACCAACCTCATCAAGCGGGATATGTGCGCCGCTCTCGTTATTCTTGATTGCATGTTCCAGTGCCGTATCGGTAAGAAGGGCCATGTGTCTCGCGGTCAGAACTAATGACAAAAGGCAGACTGGAAAGATTTTCGTTGAAAAGTCAAAATCTGCTATGCAATCTCGAGTTTGTTCAGTTGCCGAGTAGTTGTTAATATTCCGCTGATTCTATATGACCAGTTATGCTAGACAAATATCCACAATAAATTAACAGTTGTTTACAGACAAACAGTGTCTTGTGGTCTACTGAAGGATTACATGAAATCTACATCTACATTACATAAAATCTACTTTCCAATGGCGATTACTTGGTTTTGAGACGGAAATGGAATATGATAGATGAGATAAGATAATCTTTATTCATCCTCTTAGACATTACAAAGAATCTATAGGACAAGTTAGAGAAACAACATCTCCACCGTACGGTAATTTTGATCGTATGTTTTAAACATTTAAGGTCGGTTGCATGAAGAAAAATCAATCATGTGATTATCTGATGCAACATTAGCGGTGGTGTTAGATCCAATTTGCGTTGCATAAAACTCTCGTATGCTATGATTATTGTTCCATTAACTAACGAAGAAAACTGCGTGGCAACAGGGCTAATTTGCTGGATCCACACGTTCCGTGCTTGTAAATGATGATGCTTTGCGCATTTATAGGTTAGGTTTGATTATTTGATTTGACGAAGCAGTTTCACAGATCTGTGGCAGTATGGATATTGATATGGATGCTTGAAGAAAAAACGGGGGGCAAACTATACGGAATCAGAATAAACAACACCGCTGGAGATTGTTAAAAAGTACGTATAGTTTACCATAATATGTAAAATTTGGTACCTATCTTTCGATTGGAACTCATATATCCAATTCATTCCTTCACAGATATAAAAATATAATAGAATGCAAACAGTCCGATATCAAATCTTTTAAAAAAACGGGATACATTATTCAATATATATAGGTATATCAAAATATTCGAAATCATTCGGCGGAAGAATCAGATGTCACTTGCTGCTTGTCACTTTAATAATCAGTCATCGAGCACTGATTGAGTTACTGCCAGGATTCAGGCGATTTGATGTGATTTTTAAAGTTGATTGGCTTTTGTGCAACTGCTTTTTTACCTAATCGGCCATTTTCATAAGTTAATTCAGTGTTTAAGTTAACATACCATCAAGTATATGATGAATGTTTATGCAACCGAATTCCATAAATAACGTTACGTCAAATATTCACTGTGACGTTAAATACTTAATGAACCTTTATGCGACCGGCCCTTAGTGTCCAGAGTTTTGGCGTCTTCTGATAGCTGATGGACAGATTCATGTTTAGTAGAACTAGTGAATTCTATTGCCATAATCATGTACAATTTAGGTAGTGAAATATTTTGACAGATTTCCATGAATATACAATAAACTTTTATTAGATGAGTATGCAAAGAAAATTGCATAATTCTATTTGGAACATACATTGGCTTACAAGAGTCTCTTTGTTGAACCAAAACATGTAATTAATTCCTGTTATTTATGATTGTTTTATGTGTTCGAAATATTCTAGTGCTATAGGCATGATAATGTCGATTATCTTTGGAGATATCAATGGCTTCATCTTCGGGGAAGCGTAATGATAACTCCTATTGAGTTTAGTAGTCAATTTATCAACATGTCAAGACCATCGCAGATTATCGCCAACAAAGATTCCTAGGAAGTCCTTACATTACGTGTATCTTATTTCAACGCTATCGAAACTCATATATACAGGGTGTCCATAAAAGGTCTTTACAAAAAGCTACCACATATTCTTCAGACCAAAACAATTCGATACAAGCAAACTTACCTTAGTAAAAAGTTGCTTAGTTTGGGCGCTAGACGGCTCTGAAGTTGAAATTTTCAAATCGATTTTGCTTCATAACTTTTGAACGGCTCATGAGATTTTTTTCAAATTTGGTATGTTGGCATAGACTCATCGGGCAATGAAACTCATATCATAATCATAATGAATATCATTCCATGGGCGTAGAACTTGATTTTTTCAGTAAATAAACATCTAAAACTCCTACGCCAATGGAAAAAAATTAGTTTCAATATGAAATCTAAATTATTCAACTCATTCACTACAAAAAAGGTACTCTTGACAAAAGTCGATTCCTCTCATGGTTTCGACAAAATTTTAATTTTAGTGATTTAGAGCATAATTAATAATAAAACGATTAACAGATATTTCATAAAAATTGTTCAAAATTTTCACCATTTTCACGTATACAAAGATTTATACGACGCAAAAAGTTGAGATGTACTTTTTGCATAGGTTATTTCTATTGAAAATAAGTAGCACTGGTTTTTTTTTCTGAAGACTATTATTATCTGCTCGAAAACAGTGATATTCACATTCTTGGTTTCCATAGTTTCATCTGTGTTGATTTGTCGAGTTTTATTGACGTTGATTGTTGATATCGGACTTTTCTGATTTATCATGGCCGTACAATACACCAATGAAGAATACACCGATATGTTATTGGTATTCGGATATTGTCAAGGAAATGGTCGAGAGAGTGTGAGGGTGTATTCGGCAAGGTTTCCAAATCGTCGCGTACCAAGCCACCCAACCTTTGCTGCAGTTGAGAGACGTCTTCGGGAGACCGGTCATTTTGCTCCTAGAACTGGTGATTATGGAAGACAGCGTTATGTAAGGATTCCCGAAGTCGAAGTAGAAATTTTAGACCGTATTGAAGAAAATCCAGAATTGAGTACTAGACGGATAAGTAATGAACTAGAAGTTTCTAGGAATGCCGTTCATGAAGTACCAAGAGAACAATTATTATACCCATACCACAAGACGCCAGTTCAAGATTTATTAATCCATGATTCACAAAGTCGTCTGATGTTTTGTAGGTTCATTAATTTGCAAAGAGAAATGAATCTGAACTTTGGAAAGAATATTTTGTTCACTGATGAAGCCTGTTTCACGAGAAGAGGAATAACTAATTTTCATAATGAACACGTTTATGCAATTGAAAATCCTCATTCCATTAAAATAAACCATTTTCAACACGAATTCAAAATCAACGTTTGGGCTGGAATAATAGGAAATTTTATAATTGGTCCTGTCATACTTCCACAAAGATTAACAGGAGACATGTATTTACAACATCTACGAAATACGTTGCCAAATTTGTTGGAAGATTTACCACTCCAACATCGGGTAGATATGTGGTTTATGCACGATGGAGCTCCACCACATTTTTCGGTGGATGTTAGGAATTTTTTAAACCAACAGTACCCAGACAGATGGATAGGTAGAGGTAATGATGCACCCGTGAATTGGCCACCACGTTCTCCAGACTTAACACCGATGGATTATTTTGTATGGGGTTATCTCAAGTCTACGGTTTACAAGACCCCTGTGAATACTGTAGAACAATTATGGCAACGTATCCAACAGGCGACGAATAATCTTACAGGCGATGAAGAAGTTATGCAAAGAGTACATTTCAACTTTTTGCGTCGTATAAATCTTTGTATACGTGAAAATGGTGAACATTTTGAACAATTTTTATGAAATATCTGTTAATCGTTTTATTATTAATTATGCTCTAAATCACTAAAATTAAAATTTTGTCGAAACCATGAGAGGAATCGACTTTTGTCAAGAGTACCTTTTTTGTAGTGAATGAGTTGAGTAATTTAGATTTCATATTGAAACTAATTTTTTTCCATTGGCGTAGGAGTTTTAGATGTTTATTTACTGAAAAAATCAAGTTCTACGCCCATGGAATGATATTCATTATGATTATGATATGAGTTTCATTGCCCGATGAGTCTATGCCAACGTACCAAATTTGAAAAAAATCTCATGAGCCGTTCAAAAGTTATGAAGCAAAATCGATTTGAAAATTTCAACTTCAGAGCCGTCTAGCGCCCAAACTAAGCAACTTTTTACTGAGGTAAGTTTGCTTGTATCGAATTGTTTTGGTCTGAAGAATATGTGGTAGCTTTTTGTAAAGACCTTCTAAGGACACCCTGTATTATAGCGGATATATGGTTACTCAAACGAAGTATGGAAGTATGGAAGTGCAGACACTTGATTTAAGAAATATTCACAATTTTCCCTGCTACAATCATGCCGTGTTTCCTTCAACTCCTCTTTGGTCTGTGCTGGGACAGCAAAAGAGGCATATCGGCAAGAATAGTTAGAATATATTGTTGGAATCGTTATCAGGTGGTAATTGATAAAAAGTGAAAATAGGGATAGGGTGTCCCATTTATGCTTCAAAATGATTCGTGTGTGGGTACCTGGTGCTGAAATATGTGAATTTGTCTGTCGTATAACATATTCCTTTTAGTCGCTCATTGTCTGAGACACCATTCTCTGTTGATCTGGATGTTGATGTCTGTTGATTACCAGGAATTCAGCTCTAATTTGAAATAGGTGAACATTATGAAAATTAAAATATTTTTATATGATTAGTCCAAGATTCGAAAATACATTTTTCTGATGAAATATTTACTCTCATGTACTTCACTGATCAGCCAATCTTTTGCAGTTACTATCAAGCATTGGTCCAAATAATAATTATTCTAATATACTTGTGGTAAAGACAGATTTATGATGTCCATCCCTATTATGCGCTCAAAATTCAACCTTCATATACCCAAAAAAGGATTCTCAAACATAAGGAGGTACAAATATATTTTCAATGAAATTCAAAACTCCTACCTGACCTGGTGAACGTTTCGTGATCGAATCTGCTCCCGTTTTTAACAATATTTCTATTTTATTTTCTGTTTATAATATTCTCAATGTTTGTCGTTTTTGACATTGTGAAGTGACAAGTTCTCAGACAGACAAATTCTGGTTTCCAAATTTTCAAAAAACAAAGTGCCACTGACAAATAGTGAATTCATCTTTTAGGTATCTGAAGGTTAAATTCCGAGCGCAGTGATATTTTGGGGCAATTCGTCCCTACTCTAATACTCTGAATATATCATGGAAAAATGATTGAAATTATTTTCAGAAACTAGGAGACAAAATCCCAGAAAATCTAGAAAAACTCTTACACTACTTTCTCGGTTAACCTACAGACATGCACTATTCAAGTTATGATTGTTTGTCAATAACTGATTTTTTTTACAGAATATCAGCACCTTCTATCTCAGTCTCTAAGAGACAACTCTTGACACACCTACATTATTTTGTTATTTATATTTTTGTTATATTTATATTTTTGGAAAAAATTGTTCCTGCTTTCTTTAGGTGGCGTCATGTGATGATGTCTTCTCGAATATTCCTGATGAAGGATTCATCCTTAGAATTATGTCTTCGACATTGAGGTTACTTTGCAGGTGAGATAAGACGACGACGAAGGTGTTAGTTACACCCTGAACTCCATAAGACACATAATTTCCAACTTTCCAACAAGTACAGGGTGTCACAGTTTTCAATGAGAAACGATTTCAATCAATTCATGAAAAAATACTCCTTTTGATTTTATTCATTTTTGTGAGGTTCTCATACGATTACAAGATTATTTCTGATACAGTTAGAATTAATTCAATTATTCCAGTGGCTTCCCAGGGGGTGACTAAGCTGATAATATAGAAACCAATTGTTACACCACTCATTTTTTTCATAGTGAGATATTTTTTCAATAACGATCAAATCAAACTTTTCCGTATAATAAATTATCTTTTGATTTGTTTTAGCGATGAAAAATTATATTTCTCTGTACGCACTTGAACACAGTGAATGAAAATTAACAATGGATTTTCACATTTACTGTTATCATTTGTTCAATATTCCTATTATATTATGACTATTGTGAACGCACCTACCAAATTTTGAGGAAATCGTAAAGGAAGCTCTTTCAAAAATCTTCAAAGGTCCATTTTTCGTTTTAGAAATTTTATACCCTGTATCTTGATAACTACGGGTCTTGGAAAAATGTTTTTGACAACTATTATTTTATTTTTCTCAGAAATTAATCTACCATATTGAACTTTTCACAAAATCAATGGACGCCTTGTATATTCTTTATCAGCGAAGATAAATAATGAGAGTATCAAGAAGGAGAAACAGGAAATCAAACATAAATAAAGATAGAACGTTCAACAAGGATAAGGAAACTTTCTTTCATCCAATTTGCGGAACTTGAGTGAAAATTAAAAGGAGATCGGCGTATCCCACGTTTGGCCACAAGCTAGTATCCAATAAAGAACGCGGCATATTATCGATATTCAAATGAGGCGATTATAAAATGTGGCAGAACGCAGAGTGTGACTGCCGACCGCCAGGGGGCGCAACCCTTACCCCTCCCCTTTCAAGAGGTTCTTCCAAGGCATGCTCGATAAAATGCACGACCATATAATTATGTATGTATATACACATTTAGCCATGAGCACTTCGATAGCCGTTTATCTTTTAATACATAATTGATAGCTGGGCATATCCGATAGAATGTTAAAAATTTATATATTTATATTCTAATAATATTATAAAAAAGGTCGTATATGAGGGCCTTCGGGAGTTCTTTTTGGTCAAGCCAACCTGATCATATATATTAAGGCAAATAACAGCTTTTAAAGGGAGGCCATTGTAATTTATTTAATTAAGTCGATGCCTTTTTGGTTTCACAGGAAAAAAGAAAGAATAAAGGACATGGTCATTTTGTTTGCCATAAAATCAAATTCATGATGCGTTCTTTAATAAAATCATTACTCTAGGCGCATTCAATTAATGAAACAAAATAATACAAAACTGTGTCAATAAGGTGTAATCTGACAGTATGAGTGTTGGAATAGAAAATAAATTCTGATTGTAGTTACAATGACTTGCTTAGAACAATATCACTTAGAACTTAGAACATAATGAACCTAATAGCTTCAGTGTTTGGGTTGTTGTCAGGGTTGCTGAAAATATTCGAAAGCCTAATTCCCGTCGTGGAATTTGACACTTGGAAATCTATTTTTTTTAAACGAATCGGGTATTTTCCAGAAATAAATATGGTAGAGAGGAAAATTTGTATTCAAACAACTACTCTCAAACAACGCAACGTTATTGGTGAGTTTCGTTCTGAAAATCAACTTCGAACACATTCTGACCTATTGCAAAAATGGAGTGTATCCTGACTTGGTGGGCCCAGTATATATATGTAGATGATTCTACAAACTAGTGTCATATAAGAAATATGCGTTGATGATGGGTAATCATATATACGAAACATCAAGGATTGCGCAAATTGAACTAGAATGAAAACATGAGGTTTTTTCAAATGTTTCAAAAATTATCTACAATTATGAAGAATTCATTAGAACTATAACAACTGTTATCGATATCCAATGAGGAAAAAATCAGAAACTCATTGTGTATTGGCGATGCATTTGAAAATATCACAAATATTATAATTCCTGGCTTCACCGCCTTATGTTAACAAGTGTGTCAATCAGCAATATGCTCGAGGATTTTCAGGGAAAAATGACAGTAGGGAGAATAATTTCTGCTGAATGCATTGCAGATACGTCCATTGCTTCTATTACGAAATAAGGAGTTGATGCTGATCCTCACAAGAATCAATTGCATATTTCATAATATATAAAATGGTTGAAATGCAAATGTCATTCGTCATAAATTTGACTGCATCTTCCCAAACAAAACATGAACTATACAGATTTCAGTATCTCTTTTCGTGAACGAGGGAGGTTTTGAAAATTGAAAGTAGCTCAAGAGTACAGTAGGTACCATTATTTTTCGCAATACATATTGAAGTTATTCGTGGAAGTGACGCGTATTTATAACAATGTTTCAAATTTGAACCCACAGCCTCCTCTATTTCGAAAACAAGTTTTCACTCACTTTTCTTTTTCCAATTCTTCACCAAGTAGTTTCAATTGAATTGATTTGAGTGCATCAAGTTGTTTAGGAGAAAATGAAGGCACGTGAAGAATGAAATTTCCTGAGAAATCTAAAACAAGCTCTTTTCATATTTGTTGCCAATACCTCTGTGTCGTTCTCAGTATATTTTCATATGTGCTTCCGGCCTTTAGAAATATCTGCAGAGAATTATTATTTATGATCAGATGACAATGATTGAGTAATGCTTATGATAACAAAAATCTCATTCATTGAGTTAATTTATCAATGCCGATTGCTCGCATTCCCTCCAAGAATCTCCATCCATAATTACGTTGTAAAATACTCTGCTCGCATATCGCCTACTTGTGACAACCTTAATTAATAACCGGCTGAAGAACGATAGGACGTGCATGAGACAACGCATTTTTTGTACTACCAGGCAATAAGTATGTGCAATAATCTAGATCGAGAAGAACTGGTAGCAGTGGCAGTTCACCGCTGATGTATTCTCGGGTGCATTACAACAGGAAAACAAGCTCGTCGTTCATTAATTCTCTGCTTATGGACTGATAATCCTCGAAGCGATCTCGAACTGTTACTGATGAATCAGAACAGTAAACGAAATAATTTCGAAACTGGAACTGAAGCACAGAAATAACACCCTCTCTATAAAATTTCAATTAGTTCTAAGAATGATCCTTATTGATGTTGAAACTTCGTGCAATGCCAACTTTTTTGATTTTTCTATGGGGTGAAATTGTGGAAATTGTTCGGGTAACAATGTTTGAGTTCTTGTCTGGCCACCACTCATAGCAATCACACATATTTGATCGGCAATTACATTTTTTTATTTGCAAAAATTGCATCTTCCGTTATCCTCTCTGTTCATTTTGTTGGCGTGATATTTCAAGATAGAATATTAACCGTTAGGAGACTTCTGTTTTTCGCCTTCTTGATGTTTATCTTCTTCTTCAAGTGTGTTATATATTTTCCACCATATGTTTGTCAGGAATGTTTCTCCGGTAGGACTTCCTCCTTTGTGTTTCCACGAGAAGAAGGAAGAAGAAAAATTATCAGTAGAAAAATTAGTCATCAAGTCCTCCTTGCAAACAATATACCACCATAGTCAGTTAATTGCCCTTTGGCGGTTGCTTTAGGTATAGTTTGTATAGTCCCATATGAAATTATACTCGAAGCTGTAAGATCTGGAAGCTTCATTTTCTCTCCAAGATATTCCTTATAGTGAAGAAGCCAATGGCAAATTTTTTAGCTTGGAATATTTTGGGTGCATTATCAAGTACTTGAGACAGTCAGAAATCAGCTCCGGCCATATCTTTACCAATTCTTTGAGTGCCATCTATGTACCTACTCCTCAAATGCTCACCTGGTAAGTTGATATCTGTAGGCTCAGTCATGGCCTCTGATGAAATCGAATCCAGATATTTCAGTCACACTACAATCATGTTCGCAATGATGGAAATGCATCATTAGATGAATTGAATTGTGGCCCTATAGACTCAAGGAATATTTGCCTGTTTTGTTTTCCATCATTTCCTTGATTTCTCCACTCCGATGGAATCATGCAATCGAAAATATGTATTAATTTCATCCAGGAGATAATCCCAATTTTCATGAAATAGGAGGAACACATACCTCCTTCTTCCGGAATGGACTATGTTTTTATTTCATCTGGAAGAATTATTTCAATTTCATAAAGAGGAGGATCATTCATCTTCTTCCAGGATGAGTATCTAATTTTTTATCCTCAGTTTCACGACAGTTCCACTACCTACTCCAATATATGATACAGCAGTCATTGGTGTCTCGAAGTTTCAACTTTTCAGTTATCTTATTGCTGGTTGGGATATTGAATTTTTTTTTACTATTATAACTTGGTACTTTGGACGATGCTAATAGTTCTGCTTTCATAAAAGTGGCTTCCTTCATATAATTACGCTCATTATGCCAGCAGTAATTTCTTCTTTGGAGCCTGAATCAACCAGGTTTGAACTATCAGATAGAAACAACTCGATACCATCCGCCGTGTTTTATTGGTGCAGTGACAAATAGTGTTACCCCGATTCCTTATTTTTTGCTGGTCAGAACAAGAGAGCGATAACTTTTCCGCGAGGCGCAGCGATCTAGATCTGCGTGAAAGAAAAGAGGAGGGCCGGTGGCAGTCGGTGTCGAACGACTCCAGAGGAATATTCCTGCGTAACATACGAGCTGCAACATGAATTACTGCAAATACCTCCAGGATTGACAATACGAGTAATGATCGTGCCGGATAATCGATAGGAGTCATCATCCGGCAACCGAACGGCAGTAGCCTGAACCAGAGGCGTACGAGGCATCCGAAACCTTCAAGGGTTTTGAGAAAATCTAGAAGTTCTGCAAATCAGTGCAAACTATAATAAATTGTGAGTCGAGATGAATTCGATGATACAAACATACATATAACTTCAGGTTTTTGTAATATGATAATAATTGAATCCTCCACTCATATTCGACCATTATTATGTATAACGTTATCCTCATCAAATAGCATCATAACTCTTGTGAACTCTAGAAAAGTGTGCAGCTGTTTAATAATGATGGTTTTTCAATCTTCGAAAATAACGGCATTTAATTCCTTAAATTTGACGGAGACACATACATATATGCATAGTTAAGAAATGAATAAGAATCTACTTACTGAATCTTTCAATGATGGTACCTGATACATTAAAAATTTCAATACATGATATTTTCAGTTTTATGATTGATACATTATTGACTCACAATCCATATTGATACAATGAATCCTAGGGAAATGTTTTTGAGACTTTTGTGAACTGATGTTGTATACACATGGGTTCCTTCAGTGCAGTAAAATTGTCATTTTCCAGCTTTTCGTGGGATTTCCTCTCCTCTTTTCTAAAAAATAAAGTATAAGTAATTAAAAATTATTTCAATATATTTGTAGTAAGGACATATTTCGTGATCTGCCCCAAAATATCACTGCGCTTGAAATTGAACCGTTAGATACCTAAAAGAGAAATTCTCTATTTGTCAGTGACACCTTGTTTTTGAGAAATTTGGAAATACAAATAAATTCAATAAGAATAAAACATCTACTATATTTTTCGAAAACGAGGAGAGGAAATCCCACAAAAAGCTGGAAAATGAATGTACCACCTCTTCGAAAAACTTACAGACACTATACTAGTATTTCTACTATTTCAAGTCTACAACTAGGACTCACCAGAGGCATCAGAATTCTATTCACTTTCCTTTGCTGATGATCCTACTTTCATAGCTGAAAGAACTGGTGGGTCAGAAAACATTGAAAGAAGTACGGAACGAACACTACCACTGAGTGGCATGAAATGTATGATTATGAAAAAAAAACTCGGAACAAAGAAACGGGCAAATCTTAACTCTGACAATATTGATACTATTTTTTTAACTTCATGTTTTAGGTCTGTATGGATTTGGTTTGTTGGTATGTATCTGTACTCCATATTCTAGGTATTCATAATAGGTTTGTTTGTTTGTTTGTCACAAGCATGCGCAGTTTCACATAAGTGTTCGCGTTTTCTCAGGACTGTTTCGTATTCCACAGGTCACGTGTTTTCGTTCTAGTGAAGTTTGTGCGTGATGGTTCGAGACAGTTCGAAATCGCTTCAAATGAGTACTAGCCTATAAGCAAAAATTGTTTCTGATTTCTGTGTACTATTCAGAATGCGCATGCGAACGATATTCTTCTTGATTTGTGTGTTGATCGGTTTGTTAACCTCAAACCTCAATTTATCATTTTGTAAATTATCATTGAGTCTGTGACCAAACTACCGAACATCAGATGGAATTATTTTTCATAGGCTAATGAATTATACTAATGAATGAAAATAATGAAATGATGATTGTGAAATATCGTCTGGTATTTCAGAAAAAAGACCAAGTTTCAAACATACTCTGAATGAACTTGAACCCACTAAGGAGAAGATCAGATCATAATCAAAGAGGACATGAAACGCGTTTTCGTTTTCTTGTTTTCCGGACTATCATAGAACTATCTTGGATTGGATTTGACACGCATCTGGTTTTGTGCAATCCTAGGACTGTCTAGGATTGTTCCGAACTCCGAACAACAAACCCACTAGAAGGATCACAAAACAAATATTCTGAAGCTAATATGAATTACCAGAATTATCATAATATTAGTACCCAATCGTCGCCAGTGTTGTCATATCCAATCATCAAAAAGTGATGAATAGTCCATGATATTTAAAGTCCTCTATGAATTCATGTAGTTCAATCCACAAATATAATAATAAATTTGGGTCATGACGATTATGAATTAGTTCTGATTAATAGAAGATTGCTACATTATTCTGAGACTTAGCAATTCTACTTTCTTGGGGGCTCGAGGACCAGCATGGGTATCGTGAATACTTTTTGCTCAACGTTGCAACACCGCAATTTGATATTGACAGTCGACGGCGATCATTGCTTTGTTTGGTATCTGTCATTATTTACGTTTTGATTTATCGATATTATTCAACTTGTTTTCAGTTTTGTGTACTCAGAATTCATCAGAAACTCAGTTTATTTCCTGTTTTGGTGATTTGATATAATGGTGAGACGTTGTGAGGTGTGTTAAAGACAATTTGAACCGGCGATCAAAACACGTCATTTCATAGGTGAGTTACCATTGTCGTATCATTCGAGATTTTGGAGCATTTTCCCAAATGGAATGGATAAAAATAAATTTCAATTGAATTGATCAGATTATATTGATTATACCCATAGGTCAGCTACGACAGTGTCTTGTGGTAAAATATGTAGCACTGATAAATTCTTCCTTATTTCTAAACAAAATATGCAAAGCTGCCGAAAAATCATTGAGAATAATGACGAACTCAATTAATATTTTTGATAAAAAATATAAGGATATTTCTATACTTCTTCTACACACAACAATGAGAAATTTACCGTTGACTGTTTTTGGAACTAGTCAAACTAATTTGGAGAAATATTTCACTGTAAGACTTCATCATGAGGCAAATAAATTGAAAGATTCAACGGAAGTTAGAGTAAGAAGTATGTTAACAAAAACAATCCTATTCAAAAATCAATAAATTATTTGTGAGATTATCCATGGTTGTTTTTCATTTCAGTCCTGTTTTGAATAAGAAACACTGCTATTTGCTACATCTTCACATGATTCATGATTTTATTGTTGATATAACATTTCGTCATAATACTTGTCAACACATATTCATTATCGATTTTCATCTATCTACATGAAATGAAATAATCAGGCATCAATTTTTTGAGTCAAAATATATGAATTCTGCTCAAGATGAAACCTCCTTCATTTTTGACGATATCGTGAAATGATATAAACAAGTTTCACATATGCAATCATATGCCTCGAAAACGAGTTTTTCACTTTTTTGAAACTTATTTCCACTAGTGGGTACTGAACTTCGAAATCGTAAATATACTTACATGCACTGTCACTGATTGCCAAAGATATAAATGTTCATTATTGAAATTGAATGTTATTCATGATAAAGTATAAGTAGACAACTGTTTACTGAATAGTGAGTATATTGTTTTATATGGCGTTGAGAATTGAACTTTTCTTGTGACGTGGTCATAATAAGTTTATTGATTACAAGCAAGTTACAAAAATCACCATAGGATTGTATGTATTCGAATTTCTCGTAACAATGTGAAGGAAGTATAAAGATGTTCATTTACCCACCAAGAAATGCAAAAAGTACCACTGAAATTGTTACGGATTTTCTATTTGGTTACATCATGAATTAATAATAAATTTGACCCCCTCTGACTACACGGCACTGGTGCTGGGAGAATCAGCTCCTGCTATCCTTGTTTAGACAAAGATAGATACTAGAGATGTTGCTTCCAAACAAACTGTATTGCCAGGGGTGTGGATTACTTATCTAGTCTGTTCAATGATCGAAACTTCCGAAAATGTTGATCACGAACTAACCTGTACTATCATTATCATAGAGCACAGCTGATAAGGTTAGTGATGCGTTGAGTCACTGTGCACATACAATTTCCGACCGGGACCAATTCTGATACATCTAACTATGCAGACCTGAATTTCAACTTTTTGGTCTATTTTTAGAATCTCTGTTTCTTGGTATACCTATTAGGAATTTCATGGTCCATCTTTATATTGACAATTGGAAAGGTACATCTCCATCATATTTCAAGTACTCAAAATTATACCAATTGAACGATTGGATGTTACTGATAGATTGATATTGAACCATTATACCTTTGTATTTCAGAAATAATGTTACCTCATCCATACACCAACACAGTATCATTAACTGTTCGACCAGGGTAGAGAAGAAATCAGTTTTGACATAGAATGAATTGATTTCGCATTCTTATATTCGTTGAGCAGTGAAGATGATCAGGATGAAATGCAACCTGTCAACCTCGATAACCACAACTTTTCGAATATGTTACCACGCCAGTCAACGTTTCTTTTTAGAAACCTCGAATTTGGTGGTCTCAAATGAAAGGGACATTATAATAAACTCATATCTCTGTAGTCTACCTTACATAACAACGTCAAAAGTCATTTCATCAGTGAATTACTCAGCATCCATGATCATTCCGAATGTGGTATAGGCGAAGGCCACATCATCTTTTTCATTCTCACCGACGCTCATGCTTGACTAAAGCGCTTGGTTTGAGGTCGGGTTAAGTCGACTCAAGACTGGGGAGAGCGCAAGGTGGAATGACACCACGAACACGCACGTGATCTCTCACATGGTGCACTGAACTGAACTCCGGCTACCATTGGTGCATCCTGCAAGGGCGTGTTCTCAAGCCACCACGCATTGGTTCGCGATGACATTTACTGCTGTTACAGTGATTCCACAGTAATTTCTTACACATACCTATGTGTGTATAAATACAGATTCCATACTATCGGATTCTATCTAGAGGTGAAAATTATTGAGTCGAATATACCGGGTGTCCCAGAGCTTTCAGGCCAGCAGATATTTCAGTTATTTGTAGAGAAGAAAATTGAAAAAAAAATTAAGTGTCGTAGGAGACCATAGACTCGTTTATGCATCTCCTGGCAAACAACCCCCAAGAATTCCCCCTAACTTTTGTTCTTCCAATTACATCCCCATGTGTGTTTTGGTTCAACTTACAGCCCGTTTCATTTCTCATTGAATGATGTATCATGGTAGCTAGAATGGCACGCAGAATTATGGCAAATAAAGATACGAATGAAATATTAGTTCATAAGCTCATTCGTATCGTTCCGACAGCTTGACGATCGGAATAAATGGGGAATGAATCCAATCATTAGCATTCTCTAGATCTCAGATCGAGACTCATCCAGGACTGTTCAGAAAATCTATAGTATCAAGTAATAACAAAGTGTTCCACAAATGATAAGAAGTCTCAACAAAAGAGTGTTCAGAAATTAGACCAGAGCCTATATTCGGAGTTACAGATGGGTACAAGGCTCGAATTCAATAGGTCATAACTTATTTGAAAATAATGGGGGTGATGAGGTATTGAGGAGGATCTCTAGTGGTACAATTCATGGAACCAATTATTAAAATTGATGATGACTAATGGCGAGGCTGACACTTCCTACCCCTTCCTGTTGAGTTCATGTTGCCACATGTTTATTTGCTGATATTTTTGCGTAACCTCCTGCCTGCCTGCCTCCTCTTCTCAATTTTGGTTTCTTCAATGTAATTGCGTTAATAATCATATTCCATCCGTATCAGATATCTTTGATGATTATGGTAGGTATTCATCCTGTCATTCGGAAAAACATATTGAAAAACCCAGTTTCTATAATGAGTGACGGTGTATTAAAAAAAACTCATACAATATTTCAATATCAATGCACAACCAACAACTGACGTTATTATCATCCAAACTCAATTACTCCATTCAGTCCAATTAGAGAGAAGAGAGGCTTTATTACATTAGTAATTAATTTTTAGCGATGAAACGTTCCAAAAATAGATAACGGATGTGATCGCGTTCTTCATTATATAGTCCATCCATTCGGGAGGGGTGGAGGTGTGAACCCCATGCCGAGAGCCTGGACAATCTCATTACTAGGAGCGTTACTTGCACTTCTTCACAACCACTCCTATATATTGATGCAATGTTGCCGCTGGAGACTCATTTGAAGTAGAACCCATTTATCGCAATAATGCACCTATTAAAGTATCTGAGCCGATTTCTTTTGACAATACGGAAGGAAAACCTATAATGTTCGTGGAACATCATGTGAGCCAGCGATAGGATATTCAGAGAGAAGGAAGGCATTGGAATTTTTCTGCCAAGTATGGTGTTCGTAAGCATCAGGAGAGGAAGAAAACGAGGCAGAAAATTCAATACCTTTGCGGCTCTATTAATGAATGATGCTTGGTAGAGCGGATTTCGACAGGTATCTGGACTATGTAGAGGAGTCCAGTATGAGCTCTTCTATCTTGTTTACCTGGTATCGCTCCTAGTTAAATAATGGACGAGATTTCCGATGAGCACTTTCCTGAGATATTCAAGAGACGTAAATAAATTCGTTAGTATCACCGACGAGGCGAATAACTCTCTCCTAGATACAATCTAAAAGCTTCAGCGTATGTTTGGGAGCTCAACTCGAAACTCATTCATACGGTACCCTAAGAAAGGTCGAATTTGCGCTGTAGCTCGTGAGGAGCTGCTATAGAGTGAGGAGTACCTGTAAGCCATGTTCGCATGGATTTCAACGACTTCATAGGATCATATTGGTCATTGTATGATCGCGATCCTGGTGAAGATAACAAGCCTGTTCAATTATTGCAATGAATTCTAATAGTGACAAGGTGAGTGATTTTGATTTGATTCTGATAAAGCCACCACCCGTCTACAGCTGTTTCGTGGTTTCTCACTCATCAGGACGGCTTGTGGGCTATCTCAAAATCAATTCAAATCACTCGGGTATTAGTACCAAAAGGCAAAGTGAGTGAGTGCGGTATATTTAATTACAGATGTGGGACATCTACAATTTGCAAGAGAAACCTGACCAACTATAATTCGTGGGTGAAACTTTGACTAGCTCCATGGAATTTTCAAGTCCCGAGTTTTCAGGTTCTCATTGATTTGTCTCCGTCTTGCACCTCTTGCCTTGTCAGATGGAATGGGGGCTCTAGAGAAGAAAGCTGTATGAAATGTATCAAAGTTATGAACTGGGCAGTAGGCAATACCAGAATGATCGTTGGTGTGGAGCAAAAAAATGTTAGTCTACGTCTACCACCGAATTTATTGATCAATCAACTCAGAAACTCGATAATAAACTACGTGGTTGGAGCGGAAAACTTGGTCAAATGGTTTGGAACATCCAATGCTACAGCCAGTAGTGGTGGTTCAACAGATAACTGTTGAAACATGGCTGTTCATTCGTTGTGTTCAAATATTTGAAGCAAAACCATCACTTCCTTATCTAGAACTATCATGAACTTTTGTATATAGGATGTCATTGAAATGATGTGTCGCGTCCTGGAGGAGAAAAGTACTCCTAAACAATAATCAAGCTGCTGGCTAGAGTGGGCATCTTTATGTGGACACTTCATTCCGAAAACATATTGGATGTCAAACATCTCAGCCCATCAAGAAGCGGCAACATCGCATGAATGAACTTTTATTTTCAAAATTATTTTACACTTCACGAGATGGAGAGATAATGAGAAATTTGTCCAACACACCTCTTCTGTCTCTATTGACCATGATTTTAATTAATATAGAGAGGAATGCATATAACACCAGTCATGGTGGAATGATGGAGTTAATGCAACCTCTTTTATTCGATCATCATGGCGAGGTCAACTATTCCTTATTTTGAATTCATTTATAGTCTTCTTCAACTCGCTAGTGGGGTATATCTATTCACATTTTCAATAGATCGAGGACCTTGTATGACAATGTAATATAGCATTTGGATAATAAGGGGTATTCTCAAAGTTGAGTGCCTTCAACAACTTGTAGAGCTTGTAAAGAGAGGTGGTAAATTCACCAGAAGTCATTGATATAAAAGTTGCAGGTTGAGAGAGTTATGAGAGATATTATAGATTCTAAGATCTCAGCCAATGAAAATCGGAAATTATCGGTCGAATGCATCCTGTTTTGAAAAAAATTGTTTAAAATGGTCCCCATGCATTTACTCTGGGAGAAAGTGATGGTGATTGATTGATGATGCTTGAATAAATTGAATTTCAACATTTTCTAATGACGTTATAGGTATTACTCTATTTGCTGCTGGTGAAATAATGTGCACATTTTCCTGGAAACCCTGCATTCAACCGTTTCAGATATATATAAGGATAAATCTAAGGATATAACTACAGTCGATTTGGTGAACTCAAATTCAGAATTAGAGGAACCGATAGGTATAGCGTATTATCATCTTAAATGTGCAATATCCAAACAATTACCGATCTATCTTGCATCCTCCTAAATAACTGAAGGACTGGTGACCGGTCGAGGTCAACATGCGGTGAAGTTATGGTAGAGTAAAATTCCTAATGTTGATAGCTCAATACATCTCGTAAATATCTGAACCTATACCTTCGTGATAGTGAGATATATAAAGTTAATTATTTTCAATTTATATGGTGTTGAAGATTAATGTTTTTGCATTCCTAGTTGTTTAACACTTCAAGCACTTTCATCGCGATGTAGCCCAGATAAATAAAGAAATTTGCTCACACCTATTTTCAAGATTGATACAGCACGATTTCCAATCAATATAATTTATCTCTCATACTCGGTAATGATACAGATGGAGCGGTAAATCCAGTAGAAAAGATATTGTTTTATGGTATTATGGAGGGATTTATCAGTGATACTCAAATTGAGTAAAGCATTCTCTTCAAATGAAAATTAGTGAGTTTATGACGCTACGTTCGAGATAAGGTGAGAGGTTCAGAGATTGTTCCACGATGAATCTCTCTAAACTCGTTGAATTCATTCATTTATATGTCTTTAATCTCGCATAGCATCCACGTTGTTGCCAATTTCGTGATCGATTTTCCGGTACCTGTTATAGCCTTCAAGTTCCACAAATCATTGGTGGCATAATTAAAGCTGCATTATCTGATGAAAATTATTTAAACTTCACGTTAATAAGAAGCCTTGGAGCCAGTAATACACATTGATCAATTAATTTCATAATCGTGTGTCCTATCACGCATGCTAACAACACATCGAATGCATATCTCATAAGTTCTTCTTATACAAAAGGAACTTGATTCCCTTAATTTCTTCATGCTTTTCTTTCTTTGGAGTCTGACTTATTGAAAGGAAATCACGTATCATCATCTATTGTGGTTCGATGATATCAAAACAATTTGGTGAAGCAGTAAATAACAGGTGTTCTCTGCTTTTTTAAACATTGCTGCCTACAGTAGTTTCACTTTATCAGATACTTTCGATAATATTACGGAATTGAAATGTATCCTTCAATGCGTTTGTTTTGTTCTCGTCGAGAACTTCCATGCTACATTTCGCCTACACAAGAACATGAGAACTGAAAGTATAAACCCCTTCGATAGTCTTGTCTAATCTCGCCTTCATTTCCTGATGTAGGTCTAACCACAATTTATTACTGAGACCGTATAGTTTCTTATTGTCTATCGGACAGATCTTAATTTATTCCGTTTAGGTTCATTTAGTCGAACAAGAGGAATCAAATAACTTTTATAGTTATTTGATGACTTCGACAATACCGTCGAAAGAATAAGAAGAGTATTGGATCACGAAGGAGAGAGTATCCAGAAGCTGTGACATGATCAAATACTTATGGACCGTATCGAGAGAAAACATTGGTCATAGTGATAATCAACTTATTATTTTGAAGATGGTAATTTGTGTCATCTCATCTTGATGGAATTGGCTAAAGTGAGCTAAAGGCCTTGCCAATCAAGACCTGAGAGAGGATTTAGATATGTGTATCTACCGAATCGGATCGCATTCTTATGAACATTCATCATACAATCATTTGTTAGGTAACTATATAGAACTTTCCATGAAATAGCGGCAATATTAGCCGGACAGTATATAGTGAATTTTCTTTTGACTTGTACATTGACAACATCACCCACATAAGCTTTGCAAGGTTTTGGGATTCCGATTCCAAATGAGGTATTCTATATATTTTTATTTTCAGGATTTGATTTTACACAACACTCCGTACCTTCGATCATTGAACAGACTAGATAAGTAATCCATACCCCTGGCAATACAGTTTGTTTGAAAGCAACATCTATAGTATCTATCTTTGTCTAAACAAGGATAGCAGGAGCTGATTCTCCCAGCACCAGTGCCGTGTTGTCAGAGGGGGTCGAATTTATTATTAATCCATGATGAAACCAAATTGAAAATCCGTAACAATTTCAGTGGTACTTTTCAGCATTTCTTGGTGGGAATATGAACATCCTTATACTTCCTTCACATTGTTATGAAAAATTCGAATACATACAATCCTATGGTGATTTTTGTAACTTGCTGTAAGCAATAAACTTATTATGACTAATTCTCAACGCCATGTGAAACAATATACTTACTATTCAGTAAACAGTGTGTCTACTTAGTCTTAATCATAAATAAAGTTCAATTTCGATAATGACCATTCATATATTTGGCGATCAGTGACGATTTACGATTTCAAAGTTCAGTACCTACTAGTGGAAATAATTTTCAAAAAAGTGGAAAATTCGTTTTCAAGGCAAATAGATATGATTGCATATTTGAATGTAATCTTCAAATCTGAAGATGAAACTTTTTCATATCATTTCACGATATCGTCAAAAATGAAGGAGGTTTCATCTTGAGCAGAATTCATATATTTTGACACAAAAAATTGATGTCTGATTATTTCATTTCATATAGATAGATAAAAATCGATAATGAATATGTGTTGACAAGTATCATGACGAAATGTTATATCAACAATAAAATCATGAGTCATGTGAAGATGTAGCAAATAGCAGTGTTTCTTATTTGAAATAGGACTGAAATGAAAAACAACCATGGATAATCACACAAATAATTTATTGATTTTTGAAGAGGATTTTTTTTGTTAACATACCTCTCACTCTAACTTCCGTTGAATCTTTCGATTTATTCGCCTCATGATGGAGCCTTGCAGTGAAATATTTCTTCAAAATTAGTTTGACTAGTTCCATTGGATGATGTTGTGAAGGGCCAGGGTCAGTGTTGTTCAAATGCATCAAAAACAGTCAACGATAAATTTGTCATTGTTGTGTGTACAAGAGGTATAGAAATATCCTTATATTTTTTATCAAAAATATCAATTGAGTTCATCATTATTCTCAGTGATTTTTCAACAGCTTTGCTTATTTTGACTAACCACAAATAAGGAAGCATTCATCAGTGCTACATATTTTACCACAAGACACTGTCGCAGCTGACCTATGGGTATAATCAATATAATCTAATCAATTCATTTTTATCCATTCCATTTGGGAAAATGCTTCAAAATCTCGAATGATACGACAATGGTAACTCACCTATGAAATGACGTGTTTTGATCGCCGGTTCAAATTGTTTTTAACACACCTCACAACGTCTCACCATTATATCAAATCACCAAAACAGGAAATAAACTGAGTTTCTGAGGAATTCTGAGTACACAAAACTAAACACAAGTTGAATAATATCGATAAATCAAAACGTAAATAATGACAGATACCAAACAAAGCAATAATCGCCGTTGACTATCAATATCAAATGGCGGTGTTGCAACGTTGAGCAAAAAGTATTCACGATATACCCATGCTGGTCCTCGAGCCACCAAGAAAGTAAAATTGCTTAGTCTCAGAATAATGTAGCAATCTTCTATTAATTAGAACTGATTCATTATCGTCATGACCCAAATTTATTATTATATTTGTGCATTAAACTACATGAATTCATAAAGGACTCTAAATATTATGGACTATTAATCACTTTTTGATGATTGGATATGACAACACTGGCGACGATTGGGTACTAATATTATGATAATTCTGGGAATTCATGTTAGCATCAGAATATTTGTTTTGTGATCCTTCTAGTGGGTTTGTTGTTCGGAGCTCCGTACAATGCTCTGTGGCGTGACTAGCCTTCCGTATAGTTTGGAATACATATGTTAAATATATTGAAATGATGTACAGAGTTCAGCGTTTGAGATACGCGTGAATTTTCTATTCAACAAAATGAATTTTTTCAGCATGAGTGTCCGGAAATTGTGCTACAAGACTTTTTGATAACTCACTACTATAAGAAATTTATAGGCCTTCGAAGTTAATTTTCTTGAATGAATATTTTTTAATTTTTTTTATATATTCCATGGATTTCTTCGAAATTTGGCACACTCAGTACTGTTGTTGCTCTGCATCCTTGGACCAAATGAGCCTTAAATTCCTCGAAGGCAACGGGGCAACATGCTGAGATGTTGAGCATGTTGCCAAGACGTTCGCGGCGAACATTTTGAACATCTTTTACATTGGGATTATTGTTTTTTGTTTTTTTCACATCATTTGTGAAATAAAATGATTTTCTTTTTTCAATGTTAATTTTTGTAATACATCTAAAAACACTCAATATTTCCGAAACAGTTGAAGATAGGTATGGGACATTTGTACATGAATTATGTCTAGAATTCTCTGAAGCATCCCAAAAACTAATTATATACAGGGGGTTGTATTTGAAATAAGAAAGTTGGTATCGGCCACTGTCGCATGGTACACCCTATAATTTTTTTTAAAATGCGCCTCTAAAAATACAAATCGTTGGGTCCAAGCATTTTTCCCAATGCGCTTTCATTTATTCGTTATCGAATTTATTCCATTTGGCTGTTCCACACTGTATATACTTGCTAGATTCAGTCTTTATTTCCCTGAAAAAATGCAGAGTTTCACCAATCAACCTATAATCTAGAATATAAATAATTCATATAGATTCGAAGACTGAATATATTTCATATATATGCCCTTGATTCTCATGATAGAATGTGTCATACAGTTCTCTGTTATTTTGAATCTACCATTATAATCTGATCAGGAGTTTGATGAATGAATAATTTTTCTCTGACTTGAATTGCTACAGTTTGAAACTCATCTAAGGATCTATACTCTCTATTCGACCTTAGAATTAGTGTTATCTGAATTGAGTTGTTAGCTTTTGAAGAAATATGTGAATGATCATCGCTTAACTAAATTATCAATTGCAAGACAGAAATGTTTTGGCGGGTTAACTCAACCACGTCAAACCTTGAACTCCGTTATGAAAATTCTTATCAAAATTTTTAATAAAATACTTGAAATTCCATTTGAAGATACAGTCAACTATGTTCTCACTCGAATAAGTATTATCCTCGATATCATTACCAAATGCATTGTGATATCATAAGTTGAGGATGAAAGAAAAAATCGAAAGAGAAGAAATCCAATTAAACACTATTTTCCCAGGAAACGAATACATTAGCCGTACATTGGTAAATACACGACGCATTTCTCGGTACCATTTAATCCTGTTTTATTTTCACATTGTTAGGACCCGGTGCTCCGTCCAGCCAGCATCGCTTTTTCGTCTTCTTTTTTTCACTCTCTCGGTAACGAGTCCTCGTTATTTAATTAACGATAGGCCATCTCGTTCAGGTCTCGTTCTATCGAAACTCACACATGTTCCACGTTATCGAGTGCTGCATCTTCTTTATGGCCGATCGACGGTTTTACTCTTATTTTCGACTGTTCGAAAAGGCTTATTTAAGTTAAATTAATCGTCGTCCGCATTAATCAACGACTTTTTGGATGAGGATAAGCGAATCGTAATAATTAACTGTAGGTGGGAAAGGGTGCTGGTTTTCGGGAGGTGTTAACAAATGTGTGGGAGGTCATTCACACGATAATCTCGATAAGTTCATCTAAATACTTGATGAGTTTTGGTTTCTTGTGCCTCTGATACGCACCCATGGAGAGATTCAATTCACTGATACGTTTGAAGCTTTATGATTCAATCTTAGAACCGTATGACACAAAGAAGAGATTGCCACCACTGTTTATGTATGGAATAACAACACAACCCGCTTGGAAACTGACCAGTTTCGCATATACTAGGGAATTCTTCATCTTCCTTTACTTACAAGTCGGTACAGAATGAGTTACAGAAGGCAACGATTCTAGCACGATTCTGAAATTCGGATACATATTTTCATAACATTATTCACTAATTATTGTGTCGAAATAATAAGACTGATAGAAACGATTCGTTTCTGACAGTTGATAGAAATTCGACACAATATATCGGAAAGGGAAGTGAATTCAAATTATGCTTGAAATTTTTGTAAAATAAACCTTCCTTGGATAGGTGAATTCATATGTCAGATTAATTTCAAGGGACAGCGCCTGAATTCTCTATACAAAATGTTCCTGGAATTTCCATATGAATGCAGGAGATAATACTTCCACCATTTTTGACATTACTTACGAAATCTTTCAGCAGCCGTATTATTGATTAACAGTATTAGCAGATTCTACCGATACCTATTTTTTAATTATTTCTAGCTATCTTGGAACATTCAATAAACTATCATTGCTTCCTTGGTAGTCTCAACTGAGGTCTCAACTATGAAAAGAATAAATAGTATGTATAAGTATATGTATAAGTACCTGCCTATGTTGTATTCTTATTTTTCCAATAGTTCTTCAATTGAAAACAAATTATCTGTTGATGGTCATCGCTATCATCTTTGATTCCTATATATACTTCAATATTCGATTATTTCAATGATTTTGCAACGTTAATCAGTACTTCTTGTTTCTGCTTCGTTTAACATAGACGTTTGAACTGTCGATTATCTAATATTCATTAAATGCAGGCATATCAATCCAGAAGGAAAATACCTGAAAATCGTGTTTTGATCGAGCTCGCCAATACACAAAACTTTGTGCAATAATGAGACTATATATTGAAGTGCCGAATTAGAGCAACTAATCTGTTGTCAGTACCGTTTCAAGTGCGAATTGTGAAGTAGTGCTTTTTCTTGCTGAATTCATTATGAAGATGAACCAATATTGGAACCCTATTTCAGATTTTCATAGCGAGCCTACAACTATTCTGAAGTCTGGAATATCCATACTAGGCCCAGCAGTCGAGAAGTCTAGCGATGGTTATGGTGATCATGAGATCGTGGGATCGATGTTTGGCTGGCCATTGGATTCGCGTTTATATATTTTCTGTACAATGTGTATCATGAAGATCTTCATAGAACTAGACAAATGGCAGAATGGTTTGGATTCTACTCGTATAAAGCGTGTAGCCTCGTGTCCTTTAGTCGAACAAGCCCTTTGGGAGCTTCTGATGGTTGTTTCAAAGATATGGATACCAATAAATATTCAATAAGCATTTCATCCACTGTGTATGTAATGTGGTTGGCAATGATTGATATCGAGAAAAGCTCTCAATTTCTTGCATCTTAGATTTTTTGCATTGGGAAAATCGTTTTATTCACAACCATATGTGTAATGCTGTCATTATTAACGTCATCGAAGGTTGGGAAGTGCCACATTACACACCTTAACTTCTCAACCTCACTTCCCGCCCTCATTTTCCGTGATCATTTCCCGCGAATTTATTATTCGACTTTATCTGACATTTATTGACAATTGTATACCTTGTAGTAACAATATATCTACTTGATTATTCTGAGAAAACCGCGTTCTTAGTAGAATTTGTCGTTAAATCTAATATTTCAGGTGTGTTCAGAACGAAACAGAAATTTATTAATTCTGATTGGAATATGATGGTTGTGAATGAAATAGTATCCAAACTTCGGTAGGAAGTTTCATTCCTGTCTCGAGATCATAGCTAACCTCGACGCTTTGCGTCTCGGTTAACTAACTAATCTCACGACAGGAATGAATCTTCTCCCACCTCGGTGTGTAATATATACTATTTCGATGTTTATTTTTTATGTTTATTGTTTATTTTCGATGTTTTTTTTTATTGGATGAAATTGGCTAAGCCGTGCTATTGATGTTACAACGTTACAACCATAAGAGGCCATCCCTTGTATGCATGAAAGTTTTGCTAGCTCAGCTCAACAACTGTTATTTGTACATATTCGACTTATTCGAGTGGTCAATGGCATCGATTGCTGGTTAATTAAATAATAATGACAGTTTGTTTGAATTGTACATCATTCGATCTGTTGAATCCAAACGGCACCAACCATTCCAATACCGTTGTTATTTTGCGATATACAGTTACATCCACATAGTAAGAGTAGATATTGGAAATACAAAAACATGATGTATTGTGTCTGTATTTCTTTGTATCCTTCGCAGCCTCACAGTGCATTTTGTAATGTTTCAACCAATTCTATACAATGAAGAGTAGCGTCCCTCGTATCAGTTGAATCAAAACACACAGATGTAGATTGAGTATATATATAGTATTCATCTAGCATATAGTAACTAGATCATATACTATTTGCGATCAATATACTATATAATACACTTTTATTTCCTAAGATAAACTTCGAGATGAGTCCTTGCTTTCTGAAATTAGAATCGATCTTGTTCTCTAAATTATTTCAATTTGCCCATAATCAGACATCCTAGTTTCTGCAGTTCATCAGCTGCGAATTGTTAATTTATGATTTTTTTCACACCTTGTATGATATCAATTCAATGAGCGTTGATTTACTGAGACAACTATATTCAAGGAAGTCACAGTGAAAATTTCAGAATCTGCCCAGAAACTTCTGTAGAATACGAAATGCCAATAATATCTAGGGTGTTCCATTCGAAATTTTCTTTTGGTAATACTAGATCTGGCAACAGTGCACTTATGAGAATATTTTCGAAAGATCCTTGCACCCCCGTCCATCACCGAAATTTTAAAAACATGTCACAGAATGGTATTACATAGATGTGACCTTGTTGAGTATTCATAGGTATTTCGAAAAAAAAAAAAACAACAACATTGTTGAACGTGAATAATAGTTCTTTCTTTCCAATAGTCCATTTGTGTTTCAAGCAGTTGTGGAGATAATGTCTAAATTTTCTAACTCATATTTCTTTTGACATTCGTATTCAACATCCGTTATTGTCTTGAAGATGTTCGTTTCAGATGTTGAATGGAATATTCTCTGTTATCAATCACTCGAAAGATTTCGCCTAGGCTATCAATAACTACAGGTGCCCTCGCCTGAGTTATTAATTAATAAAAATGACGTTTCTCAGTGGATTCCGGACCTTTTCCCAGATCCCCGTCAATTAAAAATTAAGTACCGGTTTATTTCACTCGATAGACAAGTTTGTTTATTTTTGTGACATAGAACAAGAAATTCCATCGTGTCCGAGGGTAGCTTTCCCTCCACGATGTGTTTTCCGCATCGTTCCAAGTTCGATGAAGAGCATTTCTCTCCTGGGACGGCTGAAATCTGATGTTGGGACAAGTCAACTTAACAAGGGTTTCTGTCGCGGTAATTTATATCCTCGCTTGACACAACACTCAGGTAGCTATGGTCAAGGTAGGCGTTTGGACTTTTTTGTTTTAGAGGGATCGTCTGACGCTCGGTGACAGATCCAAACTGGTCTGTTTTGTTATTCTTATTTTCTTCCTCATCTGTCTCGTTTGTTTAGTCGCTTAAACGCTATCGTCATTGCTTTTGTGATAAGATAGGTGTTTTACATTTGCCTGAGCACTTCTACTATTTAGTGTTTACCACGCTACTTTAGATAATAACTCTACACCAGCGGGATTTTATGAAGATGCATTGACTCATTTTGTGTTGAATTCTCGTGTTTTACGCCGATTGCTATCTCGTTTAATTATAATAGATAAAAATCTGGATATGGAAAGAGGAAACATGAATTCTGATTTCGGAGTTGAACTTGTTTGCGTGTTGAGGAAGGTCGGCAAACGTTGTGATGATTCCAATTACTGTAATGTTCAACTTTGAAGGTGCATAATAAGAATTGATTTCAATATAATTTGGACAGATATTCGGATTGCGACTAGGTCTCGATATTGTTTCAATGAATTCAAAGTTTCATTCATCACGAATGAACCTATCGAACCTATCGAAATTTTGAGATAGATAGAGCTGATTATAAGTGATACATAATCAATAATGATGATATCAGATATCAATAATATCCATATTGAAGAAGTTGTCTATATATTGGAGAGGTTACTAAGGGATTCGTATATATCAAATGGTCTGTGGCCACATTAGGTTATATTTCACATGAAATATCTTCGGGAATTTTATGTTCATGTTCTGAATGTCTGTTCTGAATGTCTCACAATTATGTTTATGAATGAGACCCTGAATAACTTTTAGAATAATGATTCTCAGAAGGAACAAAGAACAAGTCGAAAGGGTACTAATTTCGTAGTAGGATCACCCTGTATTTCATTCCATCATCGGTTTGATGGAGCTGTCTCAAAACACTATGGAGGTATAGCCCATTTATTTTTCTGTCACGTCAATATTTGATTCAAAATATGATTTTCTCTGCATTAACAGTATTGAAACACCGTAGACACATAAATTGGGGGTGAGTTGATATCGTTGATATAGATATCACATATTTATACATTTGAATCTGGAACACTCTGTATCTATGATGGACATGCATGTCAGGATTTCTCGATGAGACAAAAGAAAAGCATTTTCTTTCAGAAAGAGATGAGATTGAATTTGGAAATGATAATTGAATATATTCAACTCACAGTACCAAATACCATACCATAATCATGCCACTATTCTCGTAGTAATATGTCAATACTTGGTGTAGTTAGGTTAGGTTAGGACAAAATAGTAAAGATTGTCCCGAAGCGATAACTTGCAATAAGTGTTACTTTCGAGTATTCATTTCCGAAGTGTTAGTGCTTTGTAACAAATCTCTCTTACTTGATTTTCCACCTACCGCGGTTTTTTCGTTTCATCGGAATTTAGAGAAGTTTTTCAGCGCAATCAGGTGTTTCATTTCATTGATTTCACATCATAACATTACTTTTGTTCGATCATCATTTGGACTAGCGACTCCGCCAATGTTTATTAACATTTATTTGCTTTCAAGTTGTCATTTATTCGTATTTTCCTTTTAGTATTTGGATAGATGTCAGTTAATCTCTTCATATCATGAATATTGTACCTATCTATTTCTGCAGCCAAAATAACCCCAATGGGAGGGTTGAAAAGACGATTCGTCGATGGTTGTCGATCTGGAAATGAAAATATTGTTCACTGATATATGACACCTGAATATTTATTTATTTATTTATTTATTTATTTATTTATTTATTTATTTATTTATTTATTTATTTATATATCAACGGACTTGCCAATTATACCATTACAAAAAGATTGTACAATGTGTACATTTTACAGATGACTAAGATTATATTAAAACTAAAAATTAAAACCATTACAATTTTTTCACTGCTTTTGTAAAGGATAGTGAAGATGAACCGAACAGCTCAAGCTTGTTATTGTGTTTGCTGACTTCAGTATTCTGTTGAGGGATTCGTTTTGACCATAATTTGTTCTACAAAAAAGGATCTTGAAAATGTCACTGTTTCTACTTCTTCTAGCATTTACAGAAAGTGAGGTGAGCTTAACAATTTCAGGACAATCAATACTGTCAATTATAATTTTATGGAGGAATACCAGATCGATTTCAAGCCTTCTATGTGATGAAGTATTCGAATTCAGGGTTCTTTGAATTTGTTAATAATTGTATTCATCTCTATGCATTCCTAAGTTGAAGACAAAGTATCTCAGAAATTTCAAAAATTTCTTGTCACATTCATCAATATTCATTCACAAACGAATTTGATTGATATCAAATTGGAATTTTTCGGTATTTTCGGATAGGTCTGCTGGCAACATCGGTATGCATTCTATAAATTACAATTTGTCGAAGAGGAAACTGGCTCTCCGGTGGCTGAGGCACCCCACGCAGCTCCCCATGGGAGCTCCACCTGAAAAGGGAACGAAGAACAATCGGACGCTCTTAACGCAGACACTTTAATATTCAACTAAATCATCAATTCCGGCCAGCAACAATTAATGGAATCCAATGGGGCCGTGATATCGATCTTTTTGAAATATTGAAACTCATATTTACATAATTAGTTCTTTTCACTTTTTGATTGAAGCTATTTCTTCATCATAACAACAGAGCAAATCTCAGAAGTTTTATTGAATGTATTGAGAAATTATTTCTGATGATCCGAAAAGGTGAAATATTGATTAGTATACAGCGTGGTACGAAAAAAAAAAACGATTACTAAACTTCTTGGATAATTTCAGTCACACTATGTATTCAGATACATAACTACCTATGCTGGTTATGAGGCTTGAGATGAATTGTCGAACAATGTGATGAAGAGATGATTTCTGAATCACACATATACAACTTCAGGTCGCCATGTATCTATGTACCAATATTTCAACTATATAAAAATATGAACAGTACGAAATTTGAGAAATCACATGCAGTGAGGTTGAATCTGTAGAAATTTTGGTGAAATTTATCGAAATGAAATTGTTTTCATGACATGACAAGATATTCACCTGAATTAACAAATAGTGTTTCTAGTATAGATAATTCGATATTACATGTTCACTCTTCCCTATTTCAAATTTTCTAATACAGATATCACTTTCAATATTGATTTTTCCTTATTCGCTTTGAAATCTACATAGCTTCTCCTCCACTCCGATCGAGCATTGTTTTCTTCAAATTGTTCTCATGTTAATTTGAATCGATGAATGAAATATTTTTAGTCATGACGCAATTCCTGAAGAACAGCATCAGGAACTTTCTATTCTGTTTCGTGATAGTCGTAACAAAGCAATCAACTTATCTCGATGAAAGGTACATGAAATAAATAGTGGGCAAAGTTGTGAATTAGTGGAATGCAGTAATATTTTTATAGCAACAGTAATTTGAAAACAAAATTATTGGTGTTTCTCTTACCAACAATATATTTGCTGAATTGACTAATATTATTCACATCAATATACTTATCAAAACAAACAAACTTTATTCTGTGAGCTGTATAATTTGTCTTGGTAAATTATTATATTCAGTAGTTTTTCCGTGTTTCACGAATAATCTGATCCAATATCAATCAGTATGCAGAGCAGCGACAGTGGGCAGAAAAGATAAAATTAATTTGATTATCGACCACATTATTAGCTATACGTTGTTCAATAATGAATAGTGTCCGTAGCCAGATTAATGATATTCCTAGAACAATGTCATTAATAACATATTTTTTTCACTAGTGGTCGTGCTAAGACATGAAGGCAAATAGATCGTATTCATTGATGATAACTCGTTTGTCCTATTATACCTCTGTCTGAAGAATTTCAATTATTTTCGTTACAAAAGGATCAGGAATGTATTGAAGCATTGTTCATGTGGAACAAGAACGTGTTCCGTAATTGTATCTAGATTGATTTATATCGAGATATTGAATGAAAAAGTAGCGTATATTTCATAACAGATTAGTGAATATGTACCCGTCAATTCCTATATAGAAGAATTGAATTCATTGAAATAATTCATTTTTCTAAGATGATTCCTTGGTGAAGAAGTCAACATCGAAAATGAAATTGGAATATAAATATGATAGGATGTATTCATTCTGCAAATACTATTAAGGCTTTGTTCCTCAAGAAATGAAGCATTCCAATTAGTCCACTCGACTGTTCAAATGAAAGCCAACATCCACGTCTCCTCATCCATCACCATATAGGTATTAGAAACAAACTCAATATATATTCTGCTGTCTGAATATATGCCTAATATAATATATACATTTGTAACAAACAAAGATTGTTTCCTCAACTATATGCATATCTCACTTATTTATACAGAAAATTCAATCACATTAATTTCCAAATCATACCATATTGAGTCATGGTCATACAAAACATGTATTGAACATGAAACATCTCTCTAAACATATAAAAGCATGGTATTTTTCATATTTCATTCTTCATTTATTATTCCTCTCATTTATATTCACCCTGATTTTCATATCCTCTCAATGTTATTCAATGTGAAATTTCGTATTGATATATTCGTAGTATGTTACTTTCACTGCTATCACTACCAAAGTTTGTTCTTGTTGAGTAGTAAGTTGCTCTTATAGTAAGCTCTTCTTATATGAGCTCTTCTAGTAGGTTGTTCTAGTTGGTTTTGTAGTTTATTATCATTGTTATGCTTCTGTACTACCGTACTTGTGTGAAAAAATTTTCATTAGTATCACGTACACAATTATATGAGTGAATTTTTTGCCTCATCTTCAAAAGCCTCATGATCTTCCTGAGTGCAAAAAATTCATCTAGGTCTTTTTTAGGTTGGATTTCTCTCCTGAAATGTAAATACATATATCCATACTAGGTTTTGCGAAGTTATATAAGGAACCAAAAAAGTTGCAGCCCTTAAGATAGAAATGCAGCTTCACCAGATCTGAGAGGAGCATTGGGCAACATCAAGTAGTTGAAGTTCACGCCATGAAATTTTGATATGGAGGAAGCATATTTTCAATAGCTTTTATAGCATAGCGTAGTGCAACTAACGAACCACTTTCAGCAGAAGATGCTTGACCGACCTGCTATGTAGTCTTTGTTGAAATGACTTTCTGTTCAGGTTATTTTACCGTTGTTAACATTGTTTCATCGATATATATTGATTCCAGACACTATTTGGATCATTCAAATACAAATCCGAAGTTGTCGAAAAATTCACAACCTATGTATATGTTGTATAAACGGTTGCATGTGACAAGACTATAGGAACTAGTGAGATATTTCCAAAAAAATACAAGAATTTCAGCTCATAAAACGTCTCAGACAATTCTATTTGATGTTTCTTTGTCACCTATGTTTTTTGTTCTATGTTTTTTGTCTGTCTGTTTTATCTATGTTTTTGTGTCTGTCCAAAGCAAAGCTTAGACTAACCATCATAACAAATTGTCAGTATTTCGTGTAAATACTGGGTGGCCCAATGAAAATGAAACAATGCCGATTTGACATATAGTTATCGTTATCAGAAAAAAAGGAACGCATGATTTTCATTTCGAGGGGCAGATCTTTTGCGCATATTTTCAACATTTTCACTTCAAACCCCTCGGAGGGGTGAGCTCCAACCTTTGAATCTCAAAAAGGATGAGAAGTCAAGTGATACATCATTTTGAAGGTAATCAGAATTTCATACCAAGACTTCTTTGTTTTTGGAATTCAATGCAGTATAGATCTCGAGAGAACACTTCGATGAAAATAATCGGCTAGTGATGGAAATTGACGCTTTTTTCTCTTTCATCACTATTTCTCATTTTGTAGTTAGAACGATGTTCATCCAACAAGTGCCTTATATGTTATTTTTTGAATCCTATCCTCCCCACCATTATACATAAAGAATCATTTTAATGTCAGTTCCTTGATGTATCAGTAAAATGCATACCTTTTTTCGTTTTCATTGCGCCACTCTTCATACTATTTCGATATTTGACTCATCAGTAAGTGACCTGCAAGTTATAGTCTACAGTCGACGGCTGTAACTTATTCCACGGAAGTGGAATATCAATTGTGCACTCAATTTCAGATTATGAATTAGTAATGAATTCAGTTCTCGTTCTTCTGAATTTCTGTGGCTGCCAAATTTGTGACATTGTGATCCTACACAGATTTTGAATTATATTCAATATAGTTTGTCATCGACCCTAAGGAAAATGCTACTTTTCAACGAATGATGAGTCGAAATTTCAGAAATTCAAAGAAAAATTAAATTGATAGACCCACTGGCCAACATGTTGAGAAACCAATGTTTGTACTATATAGTCCATAATCAGTTCTTGTAAATACTTGACCAGTAAATATTTCACCATCTATTGATTTTATCTGCTTATATTCACTTGTAGATATCAAAGCCGAAGCGCCTTGCAAAGTTCATAACATATTTATACGGACCTCCACTTACTTCAGTTCATTGAATTACTTTAGATACCTACTCATTCGCATACACACGCCACTGCAACTAAGGCGATGGCGTTCCGATTGCAGTAATGGTTCAATTTTTAACACCGCAGGACACCCATTGAGAGAACAAAGGTACGATTATGCTGGAGACCACAACACAAAGCTTCTAATACATATATTATATCAAAATCAGTGTGCATAGTTTCTTTTCTCCGTTCACACGGATCGCCCGTGTTCATTATCTTTAAGTAGCTCGAGATTTATTATCGATTTTTCCCCTTTTAACTACCAAATTGAATACAATTCCCTATCTTGATGTTGCTTTGTTTATCAATAGGAGCAGCCGATTGGTGTGCTGGCCTGGCTGCCTCTCGAACACGATTTCTGCAAGTTCATGCTATCGAATATCAAGAAGAGTCGAGTTGTAACATGGGAACAGTTTGTCCCTCATTTCTTTTCTCTCACGAATGCGAATCATCTCTGCTCGGAATCAATCGATAAGGGGGTTCCTATGTGATGTTGAGTGAAATGTTCAGTTCTCAACGATGTTTCATGAGTACACGGGAGCAATTTATATTTTTACAACTGGTTAAGAGAAAACCAAGGAAAATGATTTATTGTACTCTGATAATGTCCAGGTCGTGTTCCTTTGGACTTCCAGAAAAAGATGAATCTTTCAAAAATAATGTAATTCGCGATGATTGGCAATCAGTGAACGATTTCACAAAGTTTCTTCAAATTTGTTCAAAAAACATCATACATCTTGATATTCGAAATCGTGAGAAGGAGAACATGTAGCTCACAACTAATAACTAATTCAAGTGAAAAAAAAATACTTATATTGAAACAGAATCTTCAATCTCTTGTGCAAGACAAATGCCCTATGCTTCCTAGTCTATTGGATCCAATCAGAAGTACTATTTCCTGAGATGAACTCGAAAATGAAAGTGGATGATATCAGAGATTTTGTACCATATTGATGAATGTGTTCTTCCTGAATTAATCCGATGATTTTCAATGGTCTATAGTTTGTTCACACATGCCACTAGTCAGTCTCATCCTGTTGTATGGAACGACTCATGAATTATTCGCAAAATCAATCATCTTTCATGATTTATCCGTCTGCTTGTTATGAAATCATTTTCACAAATCCCTATCTGGAAGGCTGAGAGTGAGAGTAAAGTAATGTAAATGTTATTATGATTCAGAATCTTATCCTCATTGCTACTGTTGACCTCTCTGGAACATCATTGAGAAGTGGGTAATCTCTACTGTTTTTATAGATATCTTCATGGTCAGGATCTAATGTGTTTTGTTTCTCCACCATGAGCGGTTCCTGTTGGACGAACTAGATGAGCTCAGGTTGGTCAACTCTATAATGTCAGGCTCGAGACCTTTTGAACTTATTCGCTCTACCAATCTGCATTAATCTATAGAACGGCATGATTGATAGGAATAGGAATCATCAGCCTAGTGAAGTGTTTCCTGATGCTGAGGCAATCCAAACTTTCTAGGAAAACCCCAATACCTTCCTCCTCTCCAAACATTCCACCGTTGGCTTGCACAATGTTCCAAAAACATTATCATTTTCCTTTTCTTGCTGTCAAAATATAGGGAAAAATGAAAGAATATTTTCACAAGCACAGAGCTGACAAGAACTAGAATACGATCAATGAGGTAATATTAATACATCATAAAATAATATGTTTCGCATGTTGTCTCCACTTTTCATGTTATTGTTGTTGGCCATTGGGTCTGATACTTCAGATTTCGAGGTAGTTCATCTCCGTTTAGAACTTGATAGGTATGTTCAATGAAAGTTGTTTCTTTTTTTGCGACTTTGATCCGATCTTTCAATGATTGTGATGTTGTTTCTGGAGTGGTTGAAGGAACCTTCATGGTTACCATGAAGGATCAATCCTTGCATAGGTCTTGATAGGTCTATAGGTTCTTCGAAATCGTAATATTTGGCTCTCATACATTGACTACCTTCTGCAATCAACTGCTTCGCATTCAGACAGTAAGTATAATTATGTTGAACGGTATTCGGTTCCTTACCAAATAGTGTGCAGTCCTGGTCAACATTATGGAGTCTCAATTTAACGAAGGTCTCTTTCTGAAGCGATTAGCCTGGTAATAAGTAATGGATTCCGATTGTCTCCTGCTATAAGTGAGCAATCCCCGGATATTTTTGTAATTCGGTCTTCTGAGATCTTTTTTGGTTTGGTAGTGGAATTTGATCAGAGATTTTTGGGTTGAATTTTCTAAAAGTGGATTTCATGGGTTAGGTGATACAGTGCACTACCTAACTTTGTGCGGAAGACAAAGCTAATGGTAGAATTGATCATATTCACAAAAAGATATAGAATGCTAGGCTGGAATTGTGGAATATCTTGGCATTTTTTGATAATCAGAACTTCAGTTGTCGGTTTGGTTGATAGTGCTGAGGCGTTGATTTCATCTGTGGACTCTCATTGCCACTCCTAGTAACAGAATAGGTGTTTATGAATGTGTGAGTTTCGACTTCTGCGGCGTCGATTCTTTCAAAAGAGTGTAATTATACAAAAGAAAAAGGGTGTATATATTTTTTCTTACCGAATAAACTCATTCCCTAGTCTACTCAATTTCCCCTCTTCAAGGTTTGAGTAACAGAGTTAGTTATTTCGTAGTTCATCACAGGAGACAATTCATTCCAGGAAACATTCATTGAGCCCACAAGCTTATTACAAAAGTAATCTGAAAGAGGATAGGAATGAAAGATATGCTCAATTTACAAACAGAATATGCATGCGCTTCGACTGAAGCGTCGAACTCCCAGCGATACATCGTGAATATTCTCACCGCTTTTATTATACTATTTTCGTCAAGGGTGATATTAACCAGTCTTTTCGTTCAGTAACTGAGCGTTTAGCACCAGAAAGAATCCTGTTCTCTTTCTCCAGCAATATTAATTTGACGTGATATACATCTCGGTAGATCAACAGCCATTTTAGTATTTATAACTACCATTTGTAGCAAAGTAGTAAATGACATATTAAAGTATGATTTGCACATAATTTAGCAAGACCACACCACAGAACCGGGCATTTACTAGGGACGCTCGAGGAATCTCTTATTCGATCTCGAGACGACATAAAACTGTCAACAATTAAATACGAATAAAACCGTAAAACTGTGTCTTTTATCAGGAATTTTGTTCATAATTTTCATGAAATCTGGCTACTGCATGGCAATGAAATGATGCGTCCATTTATAGGTAGCCAAATTGAATCACGCAGTAGCGTACTTCTACTATTCTCATAGTTATAGTGATTTTCTAGTGGAATTTCTTTCACCTCTCATGCTAGTATTATTTTCATCGTTATTGGGGGCCTTGAGATATTCTGAAAGATTCAGAGGCGAACATAGGTAATCGAGGATATTTTCGCATATTTTTCTAATCCTGTGAGCAGAAAACTACAGAAGAATCCGAGTCCTACGATAATATTAACAGTAGATAACGAAAAATAGAAACTAGAAAAAATTCCCGATATCACTATAATGGCCTCAGTGAAATATATATCGCATATATGGACATATAAACAATTTGAATGTTACATTCATTCCAGTAGCATTTCCCATTGGAAGAAACATTATACGTTTCCATTACTGACTGTCAATGATGCGAGTTTAGGAGATGGTGAAATAGAGGTTGGACTAAAGTGATGAAGGCAACATATTGCTTTACATCATTCCTATTTCCATCATCATTTCCAATGTACAATTGAATCAATTTTTGCATTTTTCGTCACACATTATCGTTGGAGTTTCAACGCTCCATATTTTCTGAACGAATGAATCGATTTTGAAAATGTGAGCAGCACTGTGTAGGGAATGACCAGCCCCTTCTAAAGAGGGATCGCTTGACCCCACTTCCCATTTGACAAAAATGTTGGGGTACGTCAAAATGGGTCCCCCTAATGAACAAACTTGAACTGTTTTCGGATTTTATCGAAAAGTTCTTTCCCAGCCTGTAATGTCGTGCGGTACGTTTTCGATGGGCCACCCTGTATATATATTTATATATATATATATAAAATATCTAAGACTTAGAAAACTAGATAAAGGTTTTCTCCGTGAGGATGCAGTCAAAATTTTGGCATTAAGTAAGTGGACTCTTTGTTAATAAGCCGAGCTTTCGGAAATGTTCATTTCCATTATCAAGACAATTACCGTGAGATTGAAGATGAAGATATTGCAATACATAACAGATGTAGCATCACCAGGAATAAATCAAGAAAATTCTCATTGAAAGTCTTATTAACAAAGAGTCCACTTACTTTTTGCCTCACGAAGAAAACCTTCATCTAGTTTTCTAAATCCTCCTCTAACCCTCCTCCTATATATATATATATATATATATATATATATATATATATATGAAGATAACTAGGTCACTAGCTTGGAAAATATTGTGAATACTGTATGTTATCATTTGAGACAGTTCCACGATACCAAAGTTCCTTCTGTAGTCTTTGACGGTACCGAGACAGAGTTCTAGTGAATCCCAATGCTCCGTGTTGGGGATCGAAACTACTTATTATTCTTTCCGGGGCCCATTGTGGAACTTTGGATTGGATGGATTGATGAAGGAAGAAAAAACGATTAAATATTCAGATCTTTTCGAGTCTAGTGGACTCTGTCTAGATCATGACCTGATTGATTCTGTTGATGTAGGGCACGGTTTGTTCATGCTAAACGACATAAGCTGCTGTCAAGGGGGCAGATAGTGCAAAATAGGAAACCCAATATATTTTTTTCTTCATCTGTGGAAAACTCGAAAGGGAAACCTATAATGTTCGAGGAACTTAGTGTTAGCCAGCGGTGGAATTCTGGGAGAGAAGGAAGGTGTTGGAATTTTTCTTGAAAGTTTGGAAGTTGTGAGCATCAGGAGAGACTTCACTGGGCAAAGAATATAATAACTCTGCCGTTCTATTGGTGAATGATGCTTGGTATAGCGGTTAGCGATGTTCGACAGGTCTCGAGCCTAACAGTGTAGGGGTGACCAGCCTGAGCTCAAACCTGCATGGAGGAGAAAGATCGATAAAAACATCAGTGAAATGAACTGAAATAAATAAATATAAATAAAATGATAAATATAAATTGATTATAACTAATTGATATCGATCTCATAGACTGTCCATAGGGTTGGTTCTGCACAGAGGAAAATGTCAGGAGAGAATATAATTGAATATAATTTCAGGAGGAATCAATTGATTCACCTGCGGTTTCCGCCATCAATCAAGACATTTTGTTCAATGATTGGTCCATATGTTGTCTTAACTCTCTGATTTTTTTCTGATGGAAAACCACCTACACTAATGACGCATTGAGACTGCATCACGTGGCGTATTCGTATTCTTTCCTCAATTCGCTACTGGATGGGATTTTTCTAGTGAAATTGCAAGCCAAAGGAGAAAAAATATTTTTTTGAAATATTCCATTCATAGAAATCTAAAAGCGGTACTGTACTGTATGAAGTATATATTCGCTTTCCATTTATGTTCGATGAGATATTTGTCACTTCATGGTATTCTTTATGTGTTGTATGATATTAAAGGACACATTAGGAATTCTCTATCAAATCTGCGATGCCCTGTTATGTTCCACCCATGACCATCAGTTCGACAGAGATGCCAACGCGTTTCCAGAGAAGAAGATGAAGACTGGCATCGGATACCTGTGTGTGTGTGCACTGTGAATCCTACACGCCCACCTCTATAAAATAAATTGTCAACCGGGCTGCAGTTCTAGGAAGCAGGCCGTGTGTCTGAGGCGCGATCCTCAGATAAAGTCCATTAACTACGGCTAGAGACAATACTATTTCAATGTGTCACTGGACACTCGGTATTCACGTCCACACTGTCCATGGAGGATGCTACTCACCACCAGAGTATTATTTTATAGATACGCGTGGAAGTATACGTGAGCAATTTCTTCTTTTTCGGTTTTTTTGGGTCTGTCACGAACTTTGCAGTAACAAAGAGAGAAGTTGAATTCAGTGTTTCGCCTCAAAATTTCCGTACCAAATAAGTTTCGGATGACATCTTCCTGATGAGACCCGTGAAATCACGTATTGCGTGTGAAAAATTAGATGCAATTTGAAAATAATGAGATGTTGTTCGTTTGTTGTTTTTCATGAATATATGAACACAAATTCCATAATTTCATTACTTACTTTTTTTTTTTATCTGTGGACAACACGAAAGGGAAACCTATGATGTTCGAGGAACATCGTGTTAGCCAGCGGTGGAATTTTGGGAAAGAAGGAAGGTGTTGGAATTTTTCTTGAATGTTTGGAGGTTGTGAGCATCAGGAAAGACTTCACTAGGCAAAGAATTCCACAACTTTGCCGTTCTATTGATGAATGATGCTTGGTACATCATCCTGTATGTTTCCAAGAAGTTGCCAAGTTATATCAAGTCCACTGACATAATATTTACTTTCCACTTCTCTAAAACAGGATAGATTGCTGCGACCCCTAATTGCTGAGAAATCTCACGATGAAAGCTTGAACGAAGATGAATATGAGCATTAATTTGATCTGTCGTCTGCCATTTATGTATTCTTCCAGTAATCCTTATACCTATATTTTCTTCTAACTGACTTTATTTTCTTGTTCACTGCTTCAAACATCGGTATTTTTCTATGAGAACTTCGTTTTCGTATGGTTCCGTTTTCAGAAGGAGGAACAGGGGCAGCTGCCAATCCAGACATGTTCCAAGAATGCTACACGATGTCCTAATTAGGAGCTTTAGTTGAACGAGGATTTATAGAATCGTTTAAGGAATACAGAGTAGATTTGAGATGGCTTCTGATACACGATGCGAAGGTGAAAATCGATGGTCTAATCCATTCCGTTCTCACGAACGCCACTCGGAAGACCCTCCAATCAACTTTCTGGTCCAGATTGTCCAGAAAAACCTGCTGTCATCTCAAAAAAACTGACAATGGAAATGCAGAAAATAAGAAATATACTTTCACTAAACCTTGTGTGTGTGTTCATCTGAGAAAAAGTGAATCACGTGATTGTGATACTATATTTCTGATAAGTCTGGACCACCCTCAGTCATTCGACAAGAACACAAACGGATCCTACGATTATATGACATTTTCATCCAAGCGGAGTCAAAGCAGATGAAAAAAATCATTAGGAACTACCATATAATTGATATTATGTCCATTTTGAAATATTGTCGAGTATCAAAACATATTTCTCAGATGATATTTCTTCGAGTGGTTTAACTTCATCAAGATCTCTGAACGGAAGTGCATTGATTGCGATATTGTAGAGGTTAAAACATGTTATAACCCGAAATTGGAGGTGATTCGGAAATTCTCCTTGTTATTCAGGATATAATATCTATTTCTTGTCTCAGAATTTCCATCCAGAATTTCATTCTTTGTGTTCATTTCCAACAGATACCATAACCAGATATCGATGGATCTAAATGAGGTGAAGTAAAATGTGAATTGAAATCTAAGTACGGAATTTCGTTTTCTGTCGAATATAATTCATATGAACGGTTTGAGAAAAGAACTTTTGAGACAATGAATATCTGTACATGAAGAGTCAGTCTGTGAACTCGAAAATGTTTTTCGACAACAACAAGAAAAACGGTCTTATTATTTCTACACATTTTGATTCATAAAAAACTCTTTTGGCTTGTCAAATGTATATAGAGTGATGAATGAAATGTTAGAAAATTCACTTCCCTTCGATGATAAGAAATTCAATTATAACATTACAAATAATACTCAAATGACATTGCTAAGGGCGTCAGTCCCCTATGTCTACAAAAAAAATCTCAAATGATTCCTGTCCTGGCATTCGTAATAATATTGAGATTACACGATCCACTCCACTGTGATTATCCTATACAACATTTTCCTTCCCATCTTCTGAATGGTAACGCAGCATCACTGTCAGTCATCATTCGAGCTTCTGAATTATCCATCACTTGATTTATAGAGATCATATGCTATAATACTGATAATGGGTGAAGAATTTAGTTAACTTGTGATATGCTATTGCTGGAATCTCATTCACTAATCACCCAGTTATGTGAATGAAAAATCTCCGAAAATAAAATACACTGAATTATCTGGAAATATTCGACAAGCTAAGCCAAACATTACAAACGTCAGAATATTTCATATGGTATAATATTCTGTGTTCGGGAATTCAGAAAAACAATAAAAATTTACAAGGCAATTGTCGCAGTCGTTACCGAACATATATAACATTTCGAGGATAATAATTTTGCCGGGTTAGACGTTTTACGGGGAAGGACAGTCTTTAAGGGTCCCAAAGGTCCTGTCAAACAAACCACAATAATTTAACGATTTAATGGCTCGACTAGACAGCTTCATAAAGATTAACAAGCACATCGTTGAATTTCTTGTTCCAGAACGTGTTTTTTTTCGCTAGAAACATTACCTCAAATGTACCTTCGTTTCAGAACAGATTTTTATTGATTTTCGATTCCTATTCAGATGATATAATCGTTGTTTCGATTGAAATGCAGCAATGGTGTTTATCAATAATAGAAATTGAGGAAGTTACTACTATTCATTTACCTACAATAGTTGATTCAGTTGATTACTCTGGAAGCAATAGTGAAAAAATATCAGGAACATTTGGAGCAATCACCATGTCTATATCGCGTAGTTGGGTAAACTATGACCTCACAAGTGCAAATATCCATTTGTGCTCATGTCTTACCAACGTTGTTGCCTCCATTGCTTTGTCTACTTTATCTGAATATTTGATGTGAATGAAATGGAATGCCTTTTTCAGAAAAAGCATTCAACTGTTCATAGTAACATCTTAATAAATGCCTATAGTAAGAATCCTCGGAAGAATCATTACGCATGATGGAAAAGTAATTATTTGAATTAGCAAATAAAGCGAATAAGCAATTTTCACCGAATGAGACAACAACAAACAATTCTCCAAAGAAGCACAAACTCATTGAATGAATGCATTCGACATGAGAAAAACGCCTGAAACAAGTATCGATGAAAGAAATAACAAAGATACACTTGAACTGGTTTGAACACATGATGAGGATAAAACAAGATAGAAACATAGAAAAGATACAGAAAAGAGAGAAGAACCGTTTTGCAGGAGTTAAAAGAATTGACATAGAACATGAAATCAAGGAAGCCATGAGTAGACATGACATAAGAGGGTAGTAGGAGAGTGAAAGAATTTCGCAATTTCAATGGCAGAATATAGATATTCAGGTTGAAGTGAGTTCAGCTGTATGGATATATCACATCGTTATGAAATCTGAAGAATATACCTATACATGTGACGTGGTACCCTGGTAGGGTATCATTCAGGATTTCTGATACAATTGAAACTCAATGACGGGTATTTTGCTTGATCGATCTAGAATTGTCATTGAGCTTCATTGGGTTGCCTCAATGCTCTGAAATGAATATGAGGGATATGACTCCTCACAAAGTGTGATGGTTATATCTACAGTGATTCTCAAAATTCCCCTCCCTCCTCTTACCTTTGGAACGATCATACATAACCAAGTGAAATTTTTAAACTGGATATCAAAGGTTGTGGACTTCCCTTCTAGTGATGATAGATGACGGAATCGTCAAAGATGACGTCACAAGGCCATTCTGACCAATAATTTCAAATGGAACTCTACGGCAAGCGACACCTCTTTCAAAAGGTATCGAAAAAAACCTATTCAATCATACTAATTTTGTTTGTGTTTATGGCAGTTTTGGCAACTCGCTCTTGAAAAGAGCGAAGCTGTGTTGAATTAAATCAGTTGATAAAATTCCTTCCAAAGATGAGAGGTGGGGGGGAGGGGACTTGTGAGAAGCACAGTATGTTTTTCAAACTTGAACAATCTTAATTATGTCAATGGAAAACGATCGCTTAAATAATAATCGTCATGTGAATCATCATTACAACATTTCTTCCATAATTCTAATAGTACTCTAGCTCTTTTGGTATCATTCGAACAATCATTAGTACTTGAGATTTATGTGACCAATCGTTCATTTGATATATGATTATTATACGTTCGACTCATTCCGAACTCATTTACTGCAAAAATGAATTACCATGTTCAAAGTTCGGAATAATTACTTAAAAGAGTACAAATGCTCATTTGTAATCAGTAGTTTCGTTGTACATAATTTTTTATTAATTGATCATTCTTTGAATGGTGATTTCGATAGTTACGTCATTTATGTGCAAGGTATCATTAGTAATATCCCGGTTTTGTTCACCCAATCCAGAGTGTACGCAGTCATAACTATGAACCGTGATTTGAAAATTGTTCAAATTTGCATTATGAGCTTTGGAGTGAAGAATTTCAGTGACTCTACATTATTACTTATGATTTCATTGGGCAATTTGTAGCGAATAATCATGATTCATCATTCGACCATATTTCACTGATGCAGTCTACCTCAAATCGAAAATGGAAATTCAGTCGCAATACAATTGAATCTATTGTTTATACCTACATAAAGTCATTTCTCAATTGAAGATAATCAAATGAATATTGATACAGTATTGGAATAGGAGTATCAGGGGTATTGTATTATAATACTGAAAGCTGAACTAGAATCCAATAAGAGTCGTCAGTTTTATATCGAATGGATAAATACATCAGCCAGTCGTAACAACATCACATCAGATCACAGATCTCATGGTCACTTTTTCTCATATATCATTGAACTGTTTCATTTCCGACTTTCCAATTGTATCAGAAAGAGGCATTGTTGTTTTCAAACTGCGGTGGAAGTATCATGATTGATTTCTATTTCGAGTGAAATATCAGTAGTTGTCAAATTGGACTGAAAGGGGTTGGTATGAAGAACGACGTGTTAGTTATGGCTAAACAAAAATAAGATAACAAAATCAGTATCATTGATAATTGCACAATCAGTGTTATAAAAACGTTGATTCAGAAGTAGTCATTTAGATAAACCCTCAATTAATGATGAAGCTACATTTTCACATTTTCATAAAATCAACTATGTGTACAGAAATCTGCAAAAATGTCGCCATCTTTGGAGCGTTTAATAACTTAAATGGGGTAATAGCGGAAAATGTCGTTTTTTGCGAAACAAAACACACCATCAGTGACTGCACCAGTTTTCTTCTCATCTTTGTACAGAGATATTTGAGACATATTATGTGAGTATATACAGGGTGGCCCAACGAAAACTTTCCACCCGGATTTACTGGGAAATGACAAATTATTTTCGGAAACGCTAAAACAGGTCGATTTTAATTTCTAGGGGGACACATGTTAGTAATAGATTTAGTCGAGCAACTTCATCCCCTGGACGGGGGCGGCTACCCCCTTGCGAATCATCAAAGGGAACGTGGGTCGAGTGATACATCATCTGAAAGCTCTCTTTATTCTTTATCCAAACGTGTATAATTTTTTCAAAATCGAATGAATGGTAATTGAAATTAGTGTTGTTGACAGGTTCAATGTAATTAGTCAATATCTTACCTGTTCTTATTCAAATTCAGTTTATTTATTTATTTGAATGGACAAATGTATATACATCTTCTTGAGAATGCCATCGATCCCATGATAACGGATATTATCGAAAAAGATTGAGATTATTCGGCAGACAACCTCCATTTTCAACAAGATGGAGCACCACCTCACTATGCAGTAGCGGTTAGAAACTTTCTGGATGAACGATATACCAATCATTGGATAGGGCGACGAGGACCAATTGAGTGGCCAGCTAGATCAGCGGACCTCAACCCGTTGGATTATTTTTTGTGAAGGCATCTCAAAAGCAAAATTTTTGCCACTCCGCCAGAGTCACTAGAGGATCTACGTGGTCGAATTGTAAACGAGTGCGGCAGCATAACTCCAGAAGTATTGGAAAACGTTCGTAATAGTTTCGAAAGTAGACTTCATCATTGTATGGAGATAGGAGGGGCTCATTTCGAGCAATTGATAAATTGAATTTCGATAAGAACAGGTACGATATTGATTACTCAAATTAAACCTATTAACACACTAATCTCAAGTACCAGTCATTCGATTTTGAAATAATAATAAACATTTGGATAGAGAATGAAGAGAGCTTTCAGATGATGTATCACTCGACCCAAGTTCCCTATGATGATTCGCAATGGGGTAGCCGCCCCTGTCGGGGAGATGAAGTTGCGTGACTGAATTCATCACTGACATGTGTCCCCCTAGAAATTAAAATTGACGTGTTTCAGCGTTTCCGAAAATAATTTGTCATTTCCCAGTAAATCCGTGTGGAAAGTTTCGTTGGGACACCCTGTATATCAATGGAATTGTTAATAATTTTTCTCTCTTGAATGTTTCATCAAAACCTAATGTACGCTCAATATGTGTTTCCATTTAATTTTCACTAACTTATGTACTATCATATCTCACTTTTTGAAATTAATTTTCATCTCGACTCTACTCGAGTTTTCTCAAGGTAATATTATTTGATACGAAATGAGTTTGATATTTTTCGCTAGCAAATTAAAAATATCTCTGAGAACTACCTAGTCACGTACGTAGCGTTTAAGAGTCCACATGGATGATGATATACCAACCCATTCCATAATGCATATGTTGAGAAAAAACTCAGTGCTGTGGAAAAAGAAACCGAACTTTATATAAGGGAACTAGTTCTCAAATGTAATACGCTTCTGCTGGCAGATAAAAACCAATAAAAAACGTCTCTCCGGACTAATAACAGATCTCCCTAATAACCATTCGATTAACAATAATAATTGGTCGTTCGAAAGAGCTATCAGAGATCGAACATCGACATCGACAAGTTTCAGTCGACTCTTAATAAATGCTCGAAGCATATCACTGTCAAAACTATCGGGTATCTCTGGTTCCAGGAAAGAACTTACATTGATATTTACAAGAGATATTTTCAATGATTGATAATTTATGATACGAAAGAAGAATCTTCAATATAATTGGACAAGATTATAAGAAACATAAAATGTTTCTTCTTGTTTTCATTGAGTTATTTTGTTTCTTCGATCGCTTCCTGTGATAACTAATCAATGACTTTATTGTGTGTCCAAAATATGAAGGGTCGATGACAGATTTGGTTGGATGAAATGGAATTTTCGGTCGCGATTGTTCGCTGATCATGATTGTTAGCTTTTAAACTGAGAGCACAAATATTGATGGGGATCAATGGTGATCTGGAAATCTAGTAGAGGTGAGTGCAACAAAGACTCAAGCTTCTCCAAGGAGGCAGACCACACAAAGCCTAATATGTGCTGTCAGATACCACTGTTCCTATGAACGTCCATCGCGAGAACTGCTTCACATGGCTTTCTGTTCCGAGCAAAGAGATACTTTACACCCTAGCATCTGTAATGATCCTAATCGATCTTCCCTGCAGTACTGATCCTATGTTGGAGTTCAGCTCCCACACATACGCATTATTCAATCGACCTCTCTCATAGAAATGTGAGAAATCTCTACATCTCTTATAGTTATTCCATGGTCGGTGCTTAGCTGACATTTTTTCTATCATACAATCACGAACGATTCCAGGTACACAAAGAAGACGAGCATAGACATATTTTGAATTCAGGCGAAAATGTTTTGTACATGAATTCCTAATTGAACTGAAATAGCCAAGTAAAATTTTGACTGGAATTCTTCAAATTTAATGTTCTGATTGAATTTCATTGATCAGCATAAGTTCTCATCAGTATATACACGATATCTCATCGAACTAGAACTCAAAATGCTCTGAGATAGATATATTCAACTACTGTCTGTATATCATTTTTGCACGCAGATGAATTGACCCATTGAACTCTTCTGTTTATTCTCAAGACACTCATTTCTTTATCGAGAGAACATTTCCGTCCGAGTTTGGCGTGCCTAATCCACTAAAAATGGCCTTCCATTCGGTTCCTTACACCATATTGGAAATTCGTTGAGCTCAACCATTAGAAATACACGCTGTTCCGTGATAGCTAGATACTGATACAATCTTAATTATGAGTAAAACGCGTTATCTAGCAAGCTGTGATCGCGATGCGTGTTTGTCCCTCGCACATTTCACTTGTTTCGAGCTACCCTAATGACGGCGATAGAGAGAAAGATGGGCCCAAATTGTGGAAAATGTAATTCGTGGTCTGAACAATAATTAAATTGTCATCCTTCCCGACGGAATAGAGTTTGTATTAGGGGGTGTTTTTGGAGATTGAGGGTGATATTGTTTCGAAGAGGTGTTTGGGAATGTACATCTGAGTGAATTAATAAAATAAATCTTGGCGAATCCAATTAGCGAGGGAGGGAAAACTTGCAGTTATGAAATTCAACTCCCGATATCAACCGAAATCTCGAGCAGTACTTGAACAGTAAGCGTTTCAACTACTATATACAAAGAGTAAGGTTCTTCTTCTTCGGTTCTTTAGCCTTTTCGCAGAACTTCCATAGCATGGATTGCCGCACCCACTATATAGTTAAGTATGGAGTTTCCTCGCAGATAGATTTCGATAGACACTATTTCTTGAGCCTCATCTGATGAACTGACTATCGATAGGGAAACCTATAATGTTCGAGGAACATCGTGTTAGCCAGAACAAAAGTTCAAGTTTGCATCAAAGAATGCTTGATATGCTGTTATCAGATAGCACTATTCCTATTGAATCGTCAATTCTCATGCTTCGTATCACCCCCAACAGCGCTCTCTCATGGGACGATCATTTGAGATCCATTACGAGAACTGCTTCACAAGCATTTGGTTTTCTGTTCAGTGCAATGAAGTACTTCATACCCCAACAACTCCTGTTGTTGGGGTATGAAGTTGTTGATTCTATTCGCCTTGTTGACTTCTAACAAATATTCAGTCACTCAGAGTCTTTTTCTACAGTGTATCTCTTTATGATGTTAGAAACGAATAGAGTACAGCTCAAATAAAGATGTTTCATATGGCTTCCAATGGTCAACTAGTTTACTTACCCATTTCCTCATCGATTCATTACCTCGATCCGTAATTCAGTGATTGGAAATATATGGAATATACAGGGTGTCCTTAAAAGGTCTTTACAAAAAGCTACCACATATTCTTCAGACCAAAACAATTCGATACGAGCAAACTTACCTCAGTAAAAAGTTGCTTAGTTTGGGCGCTAGACGGCTCTGAAGTTGAAATTTTCAAATCGATTTTGCTTCATAACTTTTGAACGGCTCATGAGATTTTTTTCAAATTTGGTACGTTGGCATAGACTCATCGGGCAATGAAACTCATATCATAATCATAATGAATATCATTCCATGGGCGTAGAACTTGATTTTTTCAGTAAATAAACATCTAAAACTCCTACGCCAATGGAAAAAAATTAGTTTCAATATGAAATCTAAATTATTCAACTCATTCACTACAAAAAAGGTACTCTTGACAAAAGTCGATTCCTCTCATGGTTTCGACAAAATTTTAATTTTAGTGATTTAGAGCCTAATTAATAATAAAACGATTAACAGATATTTCATAAAAATTGTTCAAAATGTTCACCATTTTCAAGTATACAAAGATTTATACGACGCAAAAAGTTGAGATGTACTTTTTGCATAGGTTATTTCTATTGAAAATAAGTAGCACTGGTTTTTTTTTTCTGAAGACTCTTATTATCTGCTCGAAAACAGTGATATTCACATTCTTGGTTTCCATAGTTTCATCCATGATGTAAATAAAGACTGGTGTCTCAACTCCCTGTACCCAGCCACTAGAAAAAGTTGTAGACCTTCACCTACTTGATTTTGTCGGATTTCAATACCTTACTAAGGCTTCCCAAGATCGAAACTAGGTGGCGTCACCTATGCCGATCTCGAAGGTTATCTTGGAAATGCTGGAAACACGATGTGGATTTGAAATTCAACATAAATGTAAAAACTGAACTGTTAGCTATCCATCACTGTCAGGTATCCGTCATTATCAGTAAAAGCGGATTTGACTTCACCGGATCGACGATCGTATCGCCATCTATACTCAAGTGGTGCGGCCTTAGTGAGGTCGTTTGACAGGTCTACATGTTTTGGAAAGAAACAATTGAAGAGTTATTTCACCATCCTATATCCACCTTGGTTTCATCTGTGTTGATTTGTCGAGTTTTATTGACGTTGATTGTTGATATCGGACTTTTCTGATTTATCATGGCCGTACAATACACCAATGAAGAATACACCGATATGTTATTGGTATTCGGATATTGTCAAGGAAATGGTCGAGAGAGTGTGAGGGTGTATTCGGCAAGGTTTCCAAATCGTCGCGTACCAAGCCACCCAACCTTTGCTGCAGTTGAGAGACGTCTTCGGGAGACCGGTCATTTTGCTCCTAGAACTGGTGATTATGGAAGACAGCGTTATGTAAGGATTCCCGAAGTCGAAGTAGAAATTTTAGACCGTATTGAAGAAAATCCAGAATTGAGTACTAGACGGATAAGTAATGAACTAGAAGTTTCTAGGAATGCCGTTCATGAAGTACTAAGAGAACAATTATTATACCCATACCACAAGACGCCAGTTCAAGATTTATTAATCCATGATTCACAAAGTCGTCTGATGTTTTGTAGGTTCATTAATTTGCAAAGAGAAATGAATCTGAACTTTGGAAAGAATATTTTGTTCACTGATGAAGCCTGTTTCACGAGAAGAGGAATAACTAATTTTCATAATGAACACGTTGAAAATCCTCATTCCATTAAAATAAACCATTTTCAACACGAATTCAAAATCAACGTTTGGGCTGGAATAATAGGAAATTTTATAATTGGTCCTGTCATACTTCCACAAAGATTAACAGGAGACATGTATTTACAACATCTACGAAATACGTTGCCAAATTTGTTGGAAGATTTACCACTCCAACATCGGGTAGATATGTGGTTTATGCACGATGGAGCTCCACCACATTTTTCGGTGGATGTTAGGAATTTTTTAAACCAACAGTACCCAGACAGATGGATAGGTAGAGGTAATGATGCACCCGTGAATTGCCCACCACGTTCTCCAGACTTAACACCGATGGATTATTTTGTATGGGGTTATCTCAAGTCTACGGTTTACAAGACCCCTGTGAATACTGTAGAACAATTATGGCAACGTATCCAACAGGCGACGAATAATCTTACAGGCGATGAAGAAGTTATGCAAAGAGTACATTTCAACTTTTTGCGTCGTATAAATCTTTGTATACGTGAATATGGTGAACATTTTGAACAATTTTTATGAAATATCTGTTAATCGTTTTATTATTAATTATGCTCTAAATCACTAAAATTAAAATTTTGTCGAAACCATGAGAGGAATCGACTTTTGTCAAGAGTACCTTTTTTGTAGTGAATGAGTTGAATAATTTAGATTTCATATTGAAACTAATTTTTTTCCATTGGCGTAGGAGTTTTAGATGTTTATTTACTGAAAAAATCAAGTTCTACGCCCATGGAATGATATTCATTATGATTATGATATGAGTTTCATTGCCCGATGAGTCTATGCCAACGTACCAAATTTGAAAAAAATCTCATGAGCCGTTCAAAAGTTATGAAGCAAAATCGATTTGAAAATTTCAACTTCAGAGCCGTCTAGCGCCCAAACTAAGCAACTTTTTACTGAGGTAAGTTTGCTCGTATCGAATTGTTTTGGTCTGAAGAATATGTGGTAGCTTTTTGTAAAGACCTTTTAAGGACACCCTGTATAGATGGATCTCTCAAAAGAGAGGTTTCTGTGTGATACATAAACACTAAGAACCTAACATTGTCTTTAACTTCAGTCATGCGATAGGAAGTATACAGTCATCCTCAAAGCTATGAACTGATCAGGAGGTCACATCCAACGAATCGCTAATGAAGAGCAAATGCATAGTGTTGGTGCCAAGACAGAACCTTGTGGAATACCAGCATTGATATTAATCTTATCAGATGAGACTTCGTCTATCACCACCAAGACTGATCCATTCACTAGGACACTCGATAGGAAAATACATATTTTGACATTTCATATTCTTCAGGAAAAGATGTGTAAGAGAAAGGCATCTCTACTCGGATATTCAGAATCTGAGTTTTCTGAAGTAAGTTACAAGTTGTAACGAAAATCACATAGCTAGAAGCAATATTTGAGAATCTAGGTATGATATTGGATCTGGTAGTATGTTTAAGCTGAATGAATTATTCCTTTCCTAGAATAATAATGAGTTTTATCATAAAAAACTCAATGATTTTGTAGAATACAGTGTATCTCTAATGATAAATAAATAAATCAAGAAATAAGTCACTAAAGGTCAGACCTGTGCGTGACATATCTTTGAAGTCATGAATATCAGACGAGAACAACTGCAATTATGATAATTTACAATAATGATGATGATATAATGATGATACAATAATTGAATCGATTAATGAAATAGATGACATGTAGTGGATCATTTATACTGATGCAGATTATTGACTGAAACACATTCAGAAAATCTCACTGTTGAAATGAATTATAGGTGTAAGTATTATTCCTCTCGAGTTTCCAAAAATGAAACACTCCAGGTGATTTTTGAAGTTTTTTAATGTATTTTCAGTTTCAATATAGTCTGGTAATGTGGTGGCCCATCGAAAACGTACCGCAAGGCATTACAGGCTGGGAAAGAACTTTTCGATAAAACTCGGAAACAGGTCGAGTTTGTTTGTCAGGGGGGCACATTTTGACGTAAGAAGCATAGTAAAACCTTCAACCCTCTAAGTAGGGGTGTCACCCCAACATTTTTTTCAAATGGGAAGGGAGGGTCAAGCGATACCTATTTAGAAGGGGCTGGTCATTCCCTACACAGTGCTTCTTACATTTTCAAAATCGATCCACTCGTTCAGAAAATATGGAGTGTTGACACTCCAACCATATATCTAACAACTACTTGACCTAATTCAAACGTGAAGAAATGGTTCCTATTCATTTTTTACTCTCTAAAATGAGCCTAGAAAAATCTGTGCATCGGCAAAAACAGCGACTCGGCAAAAATAGCGAATCCATTTGGAGAAACTCATTGTGATAAAGTACAATGAATGATTTGAAAACTCTAAGCAGCACTGTATAGCACCTTCTAAAGAGGTATCGCTTGACCCCCCTTCCCATTTGAAAAAAATGTTGGGGTGACACTCCCACTTAGGGGGTTGAAGATTTAACTATGCTTGTTACGTCTCTCTGACAAACAAACTTGACCTGTTTCCGGATTCTATCGAAAAGTTCTTTCGCAGTCAGTAATGCCTCGCGGTACGTTTTCGATGGGCCACCCTGTATAGTTTAGTGACTTGAGTGTAACATTTTCGGCCGGTCGATTTTCAATACCTATGTTTTATGTTTCGGTTTGTTGTGTTGTAATCATGATCGTAATTTTTGAGTTGATGTTTCTTTTGATGTTGGTCGATGTTTGTAAAAAAATAGTATGGCTGTCGTTTGTCCAGAATGATTGTGACTTGTTGATTTAAACATCCACCCCCTTCCCACCCCAGAGTTCGATCCTCGGAGCGCCCTTGCCACTACAACCCGAATCGAAGACATTCCATCGGAACCCAGATATCGATCGGCGCATACATAACCTCGCAAGATCGCACACACGGCGAGTACCAGCTCCAGCTTCTTCAATGAATCAACCGGCAGTACCGTGCATGCGGGCGGATGCACGAATGCCCCGGTGATTGGTCCTCGCGCTCGCAGCATCCATGCTGGGCTGGGAGGAGTTCTGTCGGTGGTACCGCTTCGCCTGCTCTTCGGCCGGCCGGCAACGGTCGCGGATGGCCTGGTACCGCGACGCGGTGCCCGGAGTCGGAGATGCATCGCCATATTTGGTGAACGGCGTGAAGTGCGCTGATGGTCTACGAATTTCCAACGTTTTTGTCACGAGGAAACATGCATGAGATTCTGAATGTATGTACAGGATTTCCCCGTATGTACGAGGGTTGTTTCGAGAGTTATTAAGATATATTATGGAAACGAATGTATTATATTTTCTCCTGAATCATCGGATTTTACTATCAAAAATTCGAAATCGTTTCGGAAAATGTCAAATTCTGACACATTTTTGACAAATTGTCATTTTTTCAATAGAATGGATTACCTAGTGTATCAGCTCATATCTAAGAATAGCTGTTCCTTTTGATTCTGAAAATACGTACATGTGTTTCATTCCATCCATCAATATACGAAATATATAAGCTTTGAAATGCAATCGGAAATGACAGGACCCGGCGCCATTTTTGTTGTTCACCTGATTAGTATGACTGTTGATAGATTTATAATGTTTTTATAACTGTGCAAATAATTAAATATGAATTAGTGTACGTTAATTTACATTTCACTGTCGAACTTCGCTATACCAAGCATCATTCATCAATAGAACGGCAAAGTTATTGTATTCTTTGCCCATTGAAGTCTTTCCTGATGCTCACTCCCAAAATTACATCCTTGGATAACATTATAGGTTTTCCTTTCGCGTTTTCAATAACAAAAAAAAATCTTGAAATATTGGAACGCTCACATTTCAAAGACCGATGGATGTACTGAAACATATGATTATAATTTTGAAATCGGACAAACACCTCTTTCTTGGTATATAGACGGTGTTTCATCGAAAAACATTCTGAATGGGCATTTGTCGAAATAATTTCGGATATCTGACAGGAAATTCTGATGATTCAGAAAAAATCTAAAACTTCGAAGAGACCCACCCCCATATCATCATTATGCAGGGATGGCAAAAGTGTGGAACCAAGTGGATATTTCGGTAACCGTTTGCTGGATTTCTTGATTTTCTTTCATGTTATTTGAAAATATGGCGGATTTGAAAATGTTACCGCCAATGTTGCCACGTTCTCAGTGTTTCCAACTTTCTCATTTCCAATAACACACCCAGTTTATTTTCATGGAATTTGATGAATTCATTGATATATCATTTGTTATTTTGATTTTCAATGACAACTCAAATATCTGAAAAAAATCGCGTTGCTCGAGATCGCTTTGACAGGACATTTTGTAATAGATGGATTAGAAACAGCTCAGGCTGGTCATACCCACACTGTCATCATGCTCGAGACATGCCAAACTTCTGTCTAGCCAAGCATCAGACATCAATAGAACGGCATAGTTATGGAATTCTTTGCCTAGATACCTCCCTCCTTCTCTCCGAAATTCCCACTGCTGGCTAAAATGATGTTCCTCGAATATTACAGAACTTCCATTCTTGTTGTCGAAAGATGAGAAAAGTGCCTGTTTCCATAATAAATGAATCAAAAACATATACTGATTGATGATGATACATTCAGCACCACTTTCAATGAAAAATATATTGATAATGCTTCTTTTGCTGAATATTTGTGTATTTCTTATATTCGAGATTGTTATTATGCAGATATTAAATGTCCGATACGTGTTTCTGACGATGAAATGCTTACTATGAATATATATCCGTGGAGATCAGAGTTTTTCTATACTCTCAGCTTGATTTGCCCAATTTTTTTTCGATAGTTGAAAATCAATCTGGTTGAACATTGTTGAGAGAAGCTAACCCAATGAATTTTATCGACACGACAGGCAATATCTCCAGCAATTAACATTGGAATCAGACATATTTCAGATTATGTAGATCGAAGACAATCGGATAGGAAATGTCATGAGTTATGCTGAAAGATACATTATCCTTGCACAATAATTCAGAGATTATCTCATTTAACTTTATAAAGAGACAGGAATTAACAAAATGTATTCGTAGATATCGATCTAAACCCATACATGGCATATCTTGATTAATTATAAGAATGAAGAAGAGGAATTCACACCACATAAATCAACAAAACCTTTCAATTATCTACCGTCTGATGTTGTTGTTATTCGGGAATGCTTGATGTCAAATGTCATATGAAATACGTCAAAATGACGGTCTTTCAAGACATTTTGATAACTTCTGCAATGCAAAAGGCCAGAAACCCCTATGTGTACAACGTTCCCTATAGACCACTCTTGTATTTTTCTGCTAAGAGTTCTCTCAAGTGCAAAGAAGTTTTCGTGACGTTTCATCTTATTTTCAATATGTATATCGATAGGAAGCAATAATTCATATACATCGGATTGATTGATTCAATTTGAATATTTCGATCTAGTTTTGAAAGAGAAAAATTTGTCGATACCAAGTCCTGAAATAGAAACTTGACAGGGTTTGGAATCGGGATCCTGTGAGAGGCTAATATTTGTTTTCCCAGGTACATTTATTGCACATACTGTTATAATATAGTCAACTGTCATTCAACGAAATCTGAGCTCAGATTGATTTCCTATATTGCTATACTGGAACAATCTAAATCTTTCTTTCTTGAGTTCCGAGTTGCTTTTTTATTTATCTGTTGACAACACAAAAGAAAAAACTATATTGTTCGAGGGAAATCGTGTTAGCCAGAAGTGGAATTTTGGGAGAGAAGGAAGGTGTTAAAATTTTTCTTGAAAGTTCGGAGGCTGCAAGCATCAGGGAAGACTTCACTGTAGCACCATTCACACTGAATTATTCGATAATTATTGAATTACATGAGAATTTAGTGACATTTCGAGTTGCAACTATGGGAATTTAGAATGCAATTTTCTGAGTTGCATTTCAGAATCTATAGTGAAATTCCGAGTTGTAAGTCCGAATCTCAGTTGATTCCAAGTTGAAACTCGGAATATTACTAAATTCCGACTGATCACACAATGATTGTAGATTGTCTTTCAATGACGACTCATATGCTTCCTGGTCATGGCTACCATATTTCTATTAGAATCGCAAGGAAGTGCTTTCTCAGTAGTAACAGTAGGCTCATGTTTTTGTTTCACAGAACTATAATGGTTGAAATATAACTGGTGTGAAATAATTTATATAAACTTAAGGTAGTGAAGAATACTATCACCACAACATGTTATATCGTTATAATAATCATAATAGTATATTTGATATCTGTCTCCGCACTATTGATTTCAATTCGTTTTCACATCAGCCGCGAAAATCTTCACCCAACCAACCGCTAGAGATGTCCAAGACTTCGGAAGAGGGCGGGGGGTCCTTCTCGTCCTTATATCTCTTATTATCCTGGGGGCAGGTGTCGCCACATTCGGCAGGGCATCTGCTTCCTTCCGGTTTGCCGTATCTCTGGCCGCGCATCTCAGATCCCTATCTCTCGATAGTAGAGTCGGTAGTACCGGTGACCGGACAGTAATTAGACCCCAGGCCGCGAGAGGACCGTTATGGAAAGTACCTAACTCACTAACTCACAGACCGCTCTTGCATGAGTAACCGTCTGATAAATGCGATTCGTCAGCCTAGATGGCCACTTTGGATTATATTAACTATATGGTGCCATGTGTCGGGGTACTTTTGAGTGTAGCGGAAATGACACAGGGTGTTCTTTGTGCATCGTTCAACACTCCCTGTGAATCAATGTTCAGGTACATAGTACACTAGACATCATCGAATTGTCCTCTATAGAGCAGAATGCAGATTTCATTTTGCCCATCATGATGATACCAGGTACCGTTATCCCTATGAAGTCGTCGTTATCCATGCTCGATATAACCACCAACAGCGCTCTCAATTGGGACGATCAGGTGAGGTCCATCGCAAAAACTGTTCTATAAAAGCTTTCTGTTCCATGCAAAGAGCAACAGCAACTGCTCACGATCTACAACAGCACAAATTCGATCCTTATGCTGAAGCTCAGATTCGCTGACTTCTCTTTAGGACATCGTATAACGGTGGGCAATCTCTCCTCTTTTATAGATATTCTCATGGTAGGTGCTCAACGGAGATCTCAGCTTACACAGCTACGAGCGACACCACGAGTAGACAATCTAGACGAGCTCAGACCGGTCACCTCTACATTGTCACGCTCGAAACCTGTCAAAAATCGCTATACCAAGCCTCATTCATCAATAGAACGGCAGAGTTGTGACATTATCTGCCTTGTGGTGTCATTATTGATGGTTACGATCTTCAAACTTTCTGAAAAAGTTCCAATATCTTCCTTATCTGCTCCCAATATTACACCGATGACTATAACAGAATGTTCAAAATAACAGGTTTCTCTTCGTTGTTGTCAGAAAATTGAAAAATTGTAGTACATTCAGTTGGAATTCGATAATGTTCCAAGTTGCTACCCCCCGAAGTTTTGGACACCTTCCTCTAACGATTGGTAAGATGAAGATTTTCGCGGCTGAAGTGAAAACGAACTAGAATCAATCTTTGGGTGACAGATATAATAGTTTATATACAGTGCTTCTCAAAATTCCCTTCCCACCTCTTATCTTTGGAACTATTATACATAAACAAGCAAGATTTGGAAACTGAATATTTTTGAATGAGCTTATTTGACAACTATACCCAGAGGCGGAGCATGAATTTTAAATTTTAATATTAACTGGTTTAATTCATCATAGCTTTCCTTCTTTTGAAAGCGAGTTGCCAAAACTGCCATAGACACAAACAAAATCAGTATCATCGAATAGTTTTTTTTGATACCTTTTGAAAGAGGTGTCGCTTGCCGTAGAGCTCCATTTAAAATAATTGGTCACAATTGCCTTGTAACGTCATCTTTGACGATTTCGTCATCTATCGTCAATAGTAGGGAATTATACAACATTTAATATTCAGTTTCACTTGTTTATGTATAATCGTTCCAAAGATTAGACGGAGGGAAGAGGACTTTTGAAAAGCACCGTATATGTAAATATTATATTTTTAGTTATAACGATATAACTAACGACTTGTGTATATTTGTTTTTCATTTTCGATATAAATGGTTAGAACATTAGATGATATTATTCCAACCCTCGAATAACAGGAATAAATCTAGTCATTCATTCACAGGAAAAAAAACTCTCATACATTTATTCACGAGCTATCTTATACAAGGTTCGAAATGTCCATTCTGCTCTAGACAGTAATAGAGTCTGTTTTCGAACTTCTCTCTAACATTTTGGAAAACTGCTGTGATTCGGCCATTGAGTTCATCGATATCAGCAGGTTGTGTTTCATGAGATGTCCCCACAGAAAGAAATCTGAGGAAGTTAAATCTGGTGACCTCGGTGGCCATTCAATTGTTCGAATTCTGCCAAACCATCCATCCGGTTATCTCTCGTTCAACCACGTTCGGACGGAAAGAAAATAATGGGGTGGAGCACCGTCCTGCTGAAAATGTAACAAATCCTCCTGCAGAAGTGAATCACCGTCTGCATCAATTTGAGTTTCTAGCTCATGAGTTATACGAGGATCGCCAAACTCTTCTAGCATTTCTACATGCAGATTGCCAGTCAAGTTTACTTCAATGAATAAAGGACCAATAATTTCATTTCCAAGAATACCAGCCGGCAAACAATAAGTTGAGTATCCTCTTCTCGAAAAATGTATTTCTTTTTTCAGTGATTGCTCCTAATTCCGATTGACACCTCGGAATTCGAGGAAAAAATAAATTGTTGGCCTCTCTATACGCCTTCGTAGAAAACAATCCTTTCGTCGTATGAGTTATATCTATTTAGATTCTGCAGTACCTGGCCAGTCAATATAGTGTATGCTTGAGGTCATTTCAGTCATATGATTGAGAAAAATGATATCGGCTGAAATTAAAAGTCCAGTATCACGTACGACTCATTTTCGTGAAGCTTCCGAGAAATAAACATTGACTTTTTCATACTATATATTTGCTATTCCGCAACTTTTAATTTATCGAGTCGCTGAATAAAGTAATTGGATTTTATCTAGCGAGTAACGTAATAATAACGATATGAAATTATTGTTCAACTCCAGCGGGTAGGTATCATATTTCAACAATATCCTGATAAAATAATTGTTATTGAAGCTGGAATTCGTCCAGCGATCGCTTTGAAAAAGCGAAATAACGCAGGCGAGCCCAGATGAGTACCTGTGGTTGTTTTCACACAAAATCACACATGTGTTCCCAAATAATTAGATAACATTTGGATTTCAGTCAGGCTCCAGCGAGTCTGTCGAAAGGTTAAACAAAAATGTCGGCAGCCTATCATTTTTGCCACTTTATTAATTTACGTTGAACAAAAAACATCGCATCGGGACAATGGCTTTCTGATTGGCTGAATCGCAATGCAATTTGTAGATGCGCTTTTGTCATCGTCACAAAGAACGGTTATCGCGGATAAAACACGCATTTATAGCTCGTGTCCGAACGTTCGAAAAATATGCTACAATTTTTTCAGAATGAAATCGAGTTCGATAGTATGAAGGGCTGCAGACAATCGGCCATTGTACCGTTTTCGGATTGAACCATCGAGAGCACAAATGGAAAAATTCTAATCGATCGGAATGTTTGTGAGTACACTGCATGATGAATATAGCAGTATACGTAATATTTAGATGAATATATTTGTGAAGTTGGTGTTTGATGAACAAAAATTGAATAATTGTTTTCAATAATATTTTCAATTGAAATTATTGTTCTTTCTTCGTAAAATGGTTTATCTAGTCCATTTATTCGTATTCGAAATATAATTATAGGTAATTGAATAACACATGTAATTCGCTCAAAAAAGTTCCATCTAGAGGCATTGATCAAATCATATAATAATATATAGTATATGCATGCCTCAAAAAGTAATAATATAGTACTACTACTAATAACATAGTACTAATATAGTATTCGTCAAATGATGTCAAGTATTGTCAATGGCTGGCATACGTGATCTTCGATGTCAAACAAGCATCTTTGTTTTTATAAACATATTATGTCTGCAAATTAGCCGCTTGGGCTGTTAGAGATACTGTGCAATAATTAAATTGATTACTTATCAGAAATTAGAGAGATAGAAGGGAAGGGAGAAATTAGAGATATCAGTTGCCAGTTCATATGCCAATTTTGGAGGTAATAGACAACTGAGTTCATATTATAACAGCAACTAATCACAAATAATAAATTTCACGACAATCCTAAGGTAGGAATTTCTAGAAAACTTCTCCAATTATAATTATTTTTGATCTATATACACAGCACAAACGGCTCATTTGCGGACATATGTTTATATAAACAAAAATGTTTTTCCTGATGTCCTCTATTTGTTGGAATCTCTTCGAGACACCCTGGATAGTAACAATAGCTTATACATATCAAAAAAATCACATTTCTCAGATTTGTTATATCATGAGTCTTTCAGAATAACCTGATGGATACGTATCCATGTCATTCAGGAAAATAATCATCCAGTTGTGCAAAATGCAAGTCTCATTTCGATGTTCAAATTCAATGGTTTACACTGTTCCAAAACGAGAGAGAAGTTTCCTCAGGGTTAAAAAAAAATGTCAATAGTAATTATAAGAAGTTCATCTGTATCTGGGAACAACTGATGCATATGCGATGTAATTATAGTAAGGGAAACTGAGAATCTTAACACATGGTGACTCGTTCTAATTGAATATTTGTAAAGTACCTATACTAATGAACTCTTAGCTCAAATGACAGCTGACTTTGATTCATTCTCAACTGGCTACCGAAATGAAGATCGAATATCCACCAGATTTCGCTAGGAGATGAATGTGAAGGGTTACAAAATATCATCACCTGAACGGTATTGAACTGTATACTACTTGGATGATACATAGCAGGATATCTCCTCATTCTGCAGATGTTTCAACTCCATATCCTATAAAAGTAATGATACTCATCTTAAAATATCATATGAAACTGAAACAATGAAGATAACAGTGGGTATACTTATATGAACAAACCTATTCTTGTTGTTGAACTATAGAGAGATAGATATACCCAAAATACTGCAGAAATCCCAACACATTCGTGAAGTTATAATGGAGTGAACAAAGAAACTATGTTGAATATGCATTCCAGTTGTACCAATAGTACTTGTACTTGTTAAAGAAACGTCATTATGAAACTCCGGAGCTCGTTTCCCGCCATTGTTGTAACATACCTTTGTTTCGTGGACACCTAGCTCGAAACTGCGTTTCGCCATGACACGTTTGAAACAAAAGGTATCGCGTGTTTGGAAATAAATATGGCGCCGTAAATTAGGATCGCGTGAGCGCCCTTTAGATACGTCATATACGGACCAATGCAACTATTCATCAACATGTTTCTCCAGTGAACAACATCTTCTCCATGAAGGCTAACAGTATAAGGTTGACTGCGCTAGAATATCGGAAATGCAGGACGTTTATCAACATTTTTTGGTCCTAATTCCTTTCGACTATTCACCTGAAACTTTGAATAGTTAATTTTTCAGTAGGTGGTTACATACATGCAAGAATTATAAAAGAACACATGTGTGAACAAGATAAATTATTCATTGATTTCGATCTATATGACTACAGTACGTCCATAAAGTCATGCATTAAATCATTATTGAGCTCAATGAGAACTAAAATCAGAAATTCCTGTGGCAGATCGGTTTTTGATTATAATTCACTATTTTTTCAAATCATAATCTGACACAGGGCGAACATCCTTCGGTTTTCTAAATGTAACCCCCCTTTTCTCAATTTCCGGATTGCCAAAAATGTATAATTCGTTCTTCAAATTGGTATAGGGTGGACAAAATGCAAGAAAATCAAGCAACTTACAAAGTAATAAATGAAGTTATTGTTATACTACTACTTCAATGACCTATATTTTTTATAAAAACACCTTGTATTATTTTTAACATTGTATCTAACAGCTTTCATCAGTGATCCAAGCCCGTGAGCTATAAAAACATTTTTAATCATTTATTTTCAATTTCCGTTCGTTTGTTTTTGGTAGTGTATCACATCAGTTGTCTAACTACGGCGCGTGTTTCCATTTGATTTGTTTATTATATTCAGTAACGTATAACTTTCCATAAACAATTTTCATATTTTTTTGCATTTTTGCCCAACCTGTTCCAATTCGAAGCAATGTAAGCAGGGCAATCCAGAAATTGATTTGAAAAATAGTGAATTGAAATAAAAAATTGACCTGTTTCGAGAATTCCTCATTTTATTGTTCATTTGGCCAATTATGAAATTATGCGTTACTTTATGGACGCACTGTATAGACGTCGCTAGCAAAGAGTGTATGCCGGAGACATCCACAAGACAAATCAGATGTCTAAATATAATCACTTGCTATTATCAATGTCATTTGAGTAACATGTGTAACCTAATATGATTAATACAAATAATGAATACAAATGAAGAGGGCTTCACTCTGGAATAACTCAAATTCCTCAATCTATAACGGAACATATTCGTTGCAATTAGACAGTGCATCACTACTGCAGCATCATTTTCAGATTATATATATATATAGAGATTTAGTATATATAGTATAGTATAGAGATCTCCTTGACCTTTTTGCGATGTTCACTTTTCAACACAATAATAATAATAGTACGTCCAGTGCAGTTCATTATATGTTTAAAATCTACCGCCGTTGTGGTTATGGATTCGAATGCTTTTGGTTCGGAAGTCTTTCGTGAAATAACAGCTGTGACGTAGTTGATTAATGACAATATAGTTATATGATGTATAAAAACTAGTGCTCTGTGGCAAGGAAGAAAGACGACTATGGTGATGTTTGTCGAGGTGTGGTGTGAAATTCTCAAAGGAAGTGGAGTTTTGTACTTCTCTGGTTTTATTAGTGGCTCTACCAGGGCATTCAATAGTATTCCGAAACCTCCGAGAAATAGTTCTCAAACAAGGACTACAAGTTACAGAGAAGCAAAGAAAACAGACTGTATAATATGGGATATCTGAAGATAAATTAGTAAATAACAAACATTGCCTCAAAGAAATAGTCATGTCCATCTAGAGGAAATATCTATTTATAACTACTACATACATAATAATTTATTCACCTTGAATTTTCCTAAGCAATCCAGTAATCCGAATTTCCAATGATCCGACAGTCATTGATGATTTTCAATAGTGGCAGATTAGTGAAACGGGTATATATACTCCCACTAAAGAGATGGAAAAGGTCTGCCTGTAAGTCAACTAGTGAAACCGATATCGCATGCTGATATCATCGAATCGGAAACGCTTCGAAACATCTACGTATCACGATTTTTCGTAAGAGCGATCTCCTGTCGTCAATCATACACCACTTGTTTTTCTATTTTCAAAATTGCAGCACATAGATACGAAGTCGACCCAATATCTAGCAAGTATATTTGATGCTGTAAGTCTTTCACTGTCAGAAGTGCAATTTAAAACAGATATTGTGTGTTCTTGGGCAAGATATAAACGGAAGAGGGGGAAAATATCCGCAACTCGTATCAAGATTATAAAAACTCGCACAATTTACAACGTTTCAGACCAAATTTATTGCTGCATTCTCGAAAGTCCGAAATAATTCCAAACACAAGTTCAATAGCGGGTCTCCTTTTACCACGTTCAACTCTGGAATGGGACGCATGTCGCTGCTAGAATCGAGCCCGTGATTCTTGTCGATACGAAATTTCGATAAGCGAGAAGGAATTTAAAATTTTGAATTGATATTTAAAACAAATTTTATGCGCCCGAAAAATTTGTAATTCTAAATTTTTATTGTCCCGATTATGGTATTATTGATTTGGACCGCCTGTCGTACATTCGGACTGTTTTTTTCCTCTCGTGTTTTGCATGTAAACTATGTTGGCAAGTCCCGTGTTTTAATAGGCTATATCCTGATATATCTAAGGTATGCTGCTGTATTGTCAACATTAAAATATGCAGTTCTGAACGTGGATTTATTGGCGAACAGCCGCCTTTGCAGTGTATATAGCGGGCAGAACAATAATTTCTTCACACTTGTAGTGCCGACTGCAGCAGTTGTAACTTTGTTTTTTGTGTGTGACGACAAGAGTCACAATATGAAGAAAATATCTGAAGTATCATCGACACGTACACCATCGTACATACCGTAGATGAAGATTGATTTGAAAATGATATTTTGCCACGACCACCCAAGAAAACAGCGCTCTCAGCATTGTAGCCCAGTTCACTATGGCAACGAGAAAGTGAAACTTACGAGTGAGGAAATATTGGAAAAACTCACTATAGTATGGAAATATTGGAAGAAAGCACGCTTGCAGTGATTGATGAATGTAATGATATTTTTTTCTGTTGGCATCATCACACATTCTAGATTGATTTCGTATCCTAACCTTTCGTTTCGGGAAATTATTCAATCCACTCGTTCCTTCCACGAGATGTGTCTGGGAATGTGACCATTATCTACCCCCTCTTATAATTTTGATCTCTGTGGATATTATGAATCCACTATATTATTCATTAACAAAATGTCATAAATGCTCTGGAAACTCATATGGAACGCATTTATGACAATGACAAATAACCAAACAACGTTGACGTTGACTCGGTTGAGTGAAGTTGGTTACCAAAGTTTTGTCACTAGAATATCCGAAGTCTACTTCTTCCGAAACCCTTTGAATAGTTATATGCAAGAATAATGATTTCCAGAATACAAACTATTTTCTTTTTAATGAAATTTGCGTGATTTGGTAACCTAATTCATAAGAATGACCCCAATATGTCAGTATAGCCATACAATTCATGTGGAATTCGCGTTGTTGTTAAAAATATTCCAGTAATAGGGCTGTGTGTGTAATGATATCGTGACGATATGTAGTTGTGGAACATGCGTTCCCACTTGGCTTTTTTTTATTATTTATTCTATTGACGAAAGTGAGAAATCATGCGATCTTCTAATTTTTGTTTGGATATTCTACGTGCGATCTACCAGTTTCATAAGATAGAATAGAATGGGAGAGATTATTTATTCCATGTGCGTTTACATTTCTGTGTTTACATTCATCTATATAGATGAATAACCTCTTTTATAAAAGAGGTTATATGTAACTTCAAATACCTACACATCAATCGAATGAATTTCAGGCGAAATAAATAAACATTTTTGCTCGATAAACATAAGTCCGGAAACTCTTCGTTCTCGAAATACAGGGTGTTTATTTTTTTAAAAAAAATCAAATTTGGTATCTGTGGAATTTTATTGTAAAAACAATGTTTGTTCCCAACATCAAACGTATTCAAATCAAAAAATGTAAACAAAAGTCAGTGGTGTTCAACTAAACTGAGAGTTAATTTAGTTATTTCTATTTCATTTAAAACATTTTATTGCTTTAGCACTCTTTATTTGTCGGTATATTTTGGATACTCTTTCCAAGATATCAAAAATGACGTATATTTTCCAATTAAATACAAAACAAAAAATGATTGAAAGTCATTAATAATAATTAATGATTGGTAAAAAAAAGTTAATGGAAGTTTTATTAGTTTTTCAATATTTCAATAAACGCATTGGTAAAATGTAAGGTATAATTTCGAAGCATTCAATATTTCTTTCATAGATGTAAGAGATATGGTTTTTATTTTTTTTTCTTCAAAACGTAGATACGGAATAATTTCAAGGGACAAAAAATTGCATTATCAGTTGTTCATTCAAAAAAAATCATAATTACATAAAATCTACTGGGCGATATTTTTTTTTTTGTGCAAAAACTATCCGACATAGCCCGTGGGCACGACCCTGAAATTATTGGGCAAACTCTAATAGCTCCAAAAGATACCTCATGAATGTATCAATAATCTGTGAAAAAGTCACTGAATTCGACCAAATCGTTTTTACGATATTGATAATCTCGAAAACGAAGAGAGAGGATCACAATAAAAATTCATGAAAAATACGAATGGCAATAAAACTACATAAAGGAATTAAATTAGAATGAAACCAAGTATTCAATGTTTCTTCCAATATTGAATATATCCGCAATTTTCCAACATTTTCAACTAGTGATTCATCCAATTCGATGGTTCATTGCTATATTCAGGATTTATGTTTGGTGGGAGAGAAGAAATTTGAGAATTATCATCATTATTTACTACGATATTTTTCTAGCCAATACTGGCAGAAAGCTCCAAAATTTACATCAACTCTCTGAGACATAAGTTTCTAATCAATTTTGGTGCATATTGAATTCATATTAAACAGGGTGTAAAACAAGGCGCGTCACAATTTGGGTAGGTACAAATAAACTCCAAAAAGTAGTTTCCTTCGAATGGAGCACCCTGTAATTTTATATCATCTATGAATTGGAGACTTGATTACCTCTCCTATGATATGATACATTTCTATGCCTATCTCCAACGGTTTTTGAATTATAGAGATATTTTAGAGGACAAATTGCATAAATATGTTGAAATCTTTTTGAAACAGGCGATGACACAAATCTGTCAAAGAATTGAAAAGGTGATATACCTGAAAGTTGATGTAGGACGTTTCGAATAATTTGAATACTAATTCTCTCAATGTCTTACTTTCATTACAATTTCATAAATGAAGTAGTATAGGTATTATAGGTGTTGTAAAACTGATGTATTTTCTCTCAACACAAGACCAATTCATAAGCTATCAACATGATTCACATGTCATATACCACTTCGTAAGCCAGGATTAATCTTTAGGTCAATCATTATTTATGTCTGGTAAATTTGAGCGGCATTTGGCCCGCTACAATCACATTTTAACAGATTGAATTCTCCACCTAAAATAAATATGGAAGATAATTGTGTTTCCAACTTATGGGTGAAAGAAAATACATTGTGGTCTATCTGAAAAATAGACTTTTTTGAGTTGATTTGTGCCAGAGTTTGACGCACGTTTCTTCACAGCGTGTATGATATTTATTTTATTTATTTATTTATTTATTTTATTTTATTTATTTATTCATACGGGCGAGCCCATTTAGGAAAAATTATTACATTGTATAAGCAGATAGAATATAAAGTACAGTGGTAGTATGTCATAATATGAGTGCTTTACATTGTTCATAATAACTATGAGAGCTTCACATTTTTCAAAATAACTATTTGTGTTTAGAAGTTGACTTTTTTAAGATGAGCCCTGAAACTATTTAATGATGTACCAAATAATGGAAGCTCCTTGAGAGAATTTGCTAATCTGAGTGTTCGTGAGATGGAGTTATTGAAAGTTAGTTGGACCTGTGGAAAGGTATGTGGAATGTTTGAGTTTGTCTAGTTGACCGAGAAGGTACCAAGAAATTAATTTTCAAAAGGAGATTGGGGCAATCGTATCTGCCATTTATAATATTGAAGAGCAGAATAAGATCTCTATGTTTTCTACGGACCACAAGAGTGGGGATATTTAGATTGTATTCCAGTAGTGCATATTCACAGTGAAGACCTGATTTGAAAGCTGCGTATCTTAGGAAATTATTTTGAATCCTATCAATTTTCGCTATATAGGTTGTGTAGTATGGGGACCAGACTGTTGAACAGTAATCAAGATTAACTCTAACTAAGGAGCAAAAGAGGGCTTTTATTGCAGTTATATCATTGAAATCACGGGTTGTTCTCTTGATAAAGCCTATAACATTTTCGTGGCTTTCTGCACTACATTAGTAATATGGGGATTGAAGCTGAGAGAAGAGTCTAGGATAACTCCGAGATCTTTAATTTGGTCAACTGAGTTTAGTAACTGCCTGTTGATGTCATAATTGAATAAAACTGGGTGATGGGAACGGTAGAATCGCATAATGTGGCACTTTTCGGGATTTAAGTCCATGCCATTTGATAAGCACCAAGTTGATAGGTTATCCAGATCAGATTGAAGTTATGAGTGAAAACTCATAACAAACCTATTTTTGAGTGAGAGATAGCTACATATGTCATGCTATAGCAAATATGCTCAGAATCTTCTGTAGAATCCGGGAATCTAATAATATATATAGGGTGTGTTAGGGTCTGCTAAATCTTCCACTCGGTATCATATCAAATATTACGAAGTGACCGTTCTTGTGTGTTGGTATAACAATATATATAATTATTTCTGATTGACCTCATCCATTTCTATAAACCCTGATGAAGGAATTATCAAGGAACTAAAATAAATATATTTCGCTGAACCCTTTAGTTGGTCCTTTATTTCGTCGTTCGAAACAGCGTGTTTTATTTGAAATTTCAAGTTAGCTCTTAGTGACACTGAATCTATAGCAAAAGTGCATATGTGAAAGTATTTTCGAAATCAGATCTCAGTATCCCATAAGCGTACCCAAAATTTCAAAGATATATTCGACACAAATTTCTTTCCATTCTCTAGATACTTCTAATAAACGCCATCAAATTTGACGTAACCTCTGTATATATTCATCAGTATGGCTCTTCATCGGATGATGTATCAGATTCAGTTGTTGTTAATTGATATTTTAAACCCTGAACAGTACTTCTGTGTTACAGAGCTTTCTCGAACTATGTGTAGAAACCGTAATATTTGCTCGTTCAGAAGTGAGTGAATCATTTCTACAATATTTTCAGTATTCTCAAAAGTTCAAAGAGTTGAGTGCATTATCATCATCAACATTTCGTTCCTTCGAGAATGCAACAGGTAGGTACTCATGGATATATACCTGTTGTGACTTTGTATTCATGATTATCATTAGTTCCAAGCGTCACGGAGATTTCGCAAACCTTAGGAGGTAAAACAGTAAACTACACCAAACATTGACAGCTTGACATTTTTATTATACAACAAGAAAAAACTATAGACAATAGGCAAAAATTGGTACGCTGTTCGATTTCGAAAAGGCCCATACTTGTCTAGTTATATAGTGAGTTACGATTCAGAAAGCCGAAAAACTGGAAATCAGCGGTTGTTTGCTCTTCCAATCTATGGACTGATCTATGACATATCGATGGTAATTTATTGATATATATCATTTGGTTTATTACGTGCAAACAAAAAACAAAAAACAACAAAAACTGAACTTGTGAGAAAGTCGAAGTATTCTCAAACCGTTCAACATCGAATATATTTCTTTTCGAACAACGGCGTTTCATTCGCCTGAATAAAATAAAAAAAAAGAAACATGTATTTCACATGTTCGCAAATGAACTATTCAGAACATTCCCCAAAAATGTCACTCTGAAGCTTCTTGTCTTTGATATATTCAATATGCATTTATTCACAAGGTTATATCCACTGCTAGTTCCATTTTTACTGCCATTCAATGATGTTATTTCGAATTCCTAAAAGTATAGTGAACTGACCAATAAATTCTTGTTGCAGACTACTATAACAGTTATCTGGGAAGACCAGAAGTAAAACATTGTAAGTTCCTAAAGTAATTGTGAATATAATCAGTACTAGAAATCATCTCTTTAGAGTTCGCTGAGCTGTATCGAATAAGTATACAAACAGAATGAGAAATCAGTCGGATATGTAGGGTGAAATAATATCGGGATGGCTTCATCAGTCTAGAATCGAGATTTATACAAGTAATTTTTCAATGCCCTGGCAACATTCACCATGAAAGGCTCATTCTAAAAGAAAGTCTGCTAAACATTGTTGCACCTCAGTAGGCAGACCAGCATATTCTCGTGTGTCTAACTAAAAAACTGAATATTTGTAATAACTGATCTCAAACTGAATCAAGCAACTCCAAGATTGATGAGATATCCATGTTTAGGCTCAGAAAACAGACACCCATGGCAGGATTCTGTACCTATATAAACTAGGAGTACAATAAATCTTATCCACCTCTCTATCTTCCATCCAATCCGTTGGTTGAGGCTGGAACATCCTGTATAGAATACGACTATCCCATAGAATCCAACTGCTTTCTGATACCTAAATACTGTTCAATGACCACGATGAACTGATTTATTTGCCCCGCATTTCAACATTATTATTTCTTCCTGCACACTCAAGTATTTTGCCAACAGTTGGAATTGTCGCCAATTCCAATGTAACATTCCATCTTCAACTGATAAAACTTTTAAGGCACCTCAGGCACGTAATCATTATTAATTGTAATTATGCCTACAATTGCGAGTACGGTAATCACTTTGTAATTATTACCATATAAGATCAGCAGAGGATGTAATAAATCAAAACACATATCTCGTCATTGTTACAAGAATGCACTGTCAAGCTATAGTGTCGACAAGATTAATCTCTTCGACGTTGACACCAGTCTATTTTTTCGGTATTCATCTATTATAAAATAAGTATGGACATATTATATAAATATACCTAATGTTTAGTAGCTAAGGGCTAAAGCATGATGACAAAAGTACACGAACCAGTAGATCAGGGTCATCTTGGGTCATCACGGTTATCACTATTCAGAAAACTCGAAACTGAGGTTTCATTCAATAGAATCTTTAGATTCCTATAATGAACTCAATATACTGAAACTATCGTATACTCATAATGAGTGTGCTTTGTTTCTCATATTACCGAAGTTACTCAAAGAAGGGCTTGATTCTCTTGAACCTTCATTCTGCGCTGTTGAAGATCTGGATGGTATCATTCGAATGAACTATCATTTTCATTCAATTCATAGTAATCGAGTACGTTTTGGGATGCCCAACTTCACCTTTTCCAGACGTATTTCATAAATCGTCAACCGAATGTCACTTATATTTCGGAATGTATGAATTGTATTTCAGACATAGTTTGTTGAGCTTCGGAAAGCACGAATTATTTAATCTAGTATTGTATTATTCAGTATTAGTTCAATTTCAGAAAGAAACAGTATTGGAGGATGTGATGATGATGCAAAGAGTACTAGGCTGCACTAGCTATGGAAGATTTTAATTCGATTGTTCATATATCGAGTCGTTCAGACAGAGAATCACCGATAGAGAACTGATTTTCCTTGAATCAAACTGACAATTCAACTAATTATTCTGAAATACAATTGATGACGCTTTCCGAAATTCAACTCACTTTTCTGAAATTCTATTGACACTGTCTTCATTCTGAAATTAATTCGACTATTTCTGTAATATAACCAAAAAAGGTGTAGATTGTTAATGTGGATGAAAGATTTAATATAAATTCAAACATGCATAGGTACCTAATTTTGTTCGACCAAGGGAAGTTTCTTCATCGAACTTATCCCCAGGAAGAGAAGCTTATTTACTTCAGACGTGTTAAGTCGATTTTCCCAGTTAGTGAGGTACGTCAGTTGTTTTAAGTGGCAGTTGTTTCGCGTGAACAACCATTTGTTTGTGCTCTCGATCGGTAATTCGCGTGCCCCATAATGTGCGCGCCCCGTTTAACATTACAACCCAGCGGCTCGCTCAGCACGAATATCCTCCCATAACACGGAATAGCTTTAATATATTACCAAATTTTTTACGCAGTCGATAATTTTCGAGGAAGTCTACTACTACTAGAACCATGTGTCAGTACCTATCGTGCAGGAAATATGCCAGCTCCTTTTGATTCGAAATCGCATGTAAAGTGTCTTCATTTGAATTTATCCCGAGATAGTTAGAATGTTGATTGAAAATATGAATCATAGGATTTCGCAAATTCAAAAAAATTCGACGAATGTCAAATGTTATTGGTATTGGAAACCCTAGTATACAAAGTGTTTCAGAACTCCAGCGAAATCTCCCTCAAGCTGATTCTCCAGTTAATTAATCTACAATCAATGAGAACAATATGCACACGAATTTAAAAATATAATAAAATGGTTTCAGTATATCGATACTTTTGGTATTTGGTAGCTGATTTTTTTTGACTGAAGTGCATAAAACTGGAAGGAGAAAATTATCAATTTATTTCAACTCACAATCTCAGAGTAATTTGAAGACATGTAAAAGTGAGACAAATTATCAAAATGAAAACACGAAACATATACAGACACCATGAAATATATCAAGTTTACATTCGACCACCAAGCTAGCTGTGCTTCAAATTGTACATGAATTTATAGACGATTTTCTCTTTATCCTCACTGTATTAATAATAATAATAATAATAATATACTTTAATCAACAATAAGTTAGCAAAACCATTACAATGATATGCATAACAAATTGCCGAGAGCGTCAGTAAATGGAAGTATACACAGGAACATACAAGACAAGTAATATAAAATAGACTATAAGTAAAACACGAATAAAGACGAACCACAAATATATAAATCTATACAACTAGACCCACATTGTTCCTAACATCATCTAAGAAAAGAATTCGTCAAGTGTATAGAAGTTCTTTTGGGTCAAGAAGCCTTTGAGCCTATTTTTGAAAATGAAAATATTTGGCGCACTGTACATCTTCAGGTAAGTTATTATAGATTCTGCAGCCATTGTAATACAAGTTTCTTTGGAAAACTTGGTCGAGTGCTTTGCCGGAAGTAAATTGTTCTTGAATCTTGTTGAGTAATTATGCTTGGATCTGTTGCAGCTAAACAATGAAAGATTCTTATGAACATAGCACGATATTTCATATATGTAGGTATCAACTACGGTTAAAATTTCATTATTTTTATATGACTCCTTGCATGAGTGTCCCCAGGAGAGATTGCAGAGAATTCTTACCGCGGATTTTTGTAAAGTTGATATTCTTGAACAATCAGTGCCAGCTTCCCAATTCATTATGCCATATCGAATTTGAGAGTGAAAATTCGGGTAATACAGAGTAAGGAGTATTTTTTGACTGCAGTGCTCCTTTAATGACCTCAAGGCATAGCAAGCTGATCTCAATTTACCACAGAGATTATGTATGTGAGTTTCCCAGTTCAAATTTTGATCAAAGATAACTCCCAGGATCTTAACATCGTTTTGAAAACTGAAATTATATGCGTTATTGTTACATAGGGTTTGATTGTGCCCTCGATGGAATATAATAGATACTGTTTTTCCTTTATTCAAATTAATGAAATTTTTTCCTGACCATAATAAATAAGAAATTAGTATCATCGGCATAAAAAACCATATTAACATTTGGAATCTCTTCAAGGAGAGTTATGAGATCGTTAGCATGAATTATATATAGAAGAGGTCCTAAAATAGACCCCTGAGGCACCCCTTGACTAACGCTAACGGTTTGACTGAAACAATTATTGATTTGCACTACTTGCTTACGATTGGTTAGATACGATTTAATGAAGTCTAGTAGTATGCCTCGAACTCCATATCGGTGCAGTTTCTCAAGTAAGACATAATGATCAACACAATCGAAAGCTCGTGAAAAATCAATACATAAACCTAGGGTAATCAACTTCGACTCAATGGCATCCACCATCTGAATATTCAAATCTGTTAAAGCTGTATCTACGCCCCTTCTTAATCGATATATTGTCAAGACTACTAGAATTATAAGGCTTCAGTCTGTTTATGAAACCTACTACCTCAGGCTCAGACACAGGCGCCAGCATATAATAGTTATTTATGGTACTAGTGTGTTATGTTGAAAATAAGTCACGTGAGAAAGATTTATACCACGAGGCCGTCAGGCCGAGTGGTATAAATTCTCAAGTGACTTAGGAAACATAACACACGAGTGGCATACAATGTTTTATCCAACAAGTGGAAGAAATCATTTTTTTATGAGATAATAATTAATAAGTTTTGTGATCAATTCAAAGCTACTTGCGTCTCAATACCCTGTATATGTCAGAATGACTTGACAGTGACTTTTTTACATTTTGGTCAAGGTAGGTTGTTTGTTTAGTTGCCACGGGCATAACACATTGTTGCAAATGTTTAAATGAATTTTGACACTTGTCAGTTTTTCCTGCAGCAAAAGAAACCTTTTTTGAAGAAAAAAACGTATAGAAAATGGAGGAAATCGAGGAAAATTACGTTCCTGAGGATATCCTTACGGAAGCGGAAGAAGCAGCGATGCAGATTTTGCAAGAAAAGTCCCGAGATGCTTACGACAAGGAGTTCAAAATGTTTGAGTCTTGGATGAATTCACGGAAAATAAAAGGTATCGACGGAAATGTTCTATTGGCTTATTTTTTACATTTGCAAAAAAAATTAGCTCCATCGTCGCTGTGGACCAAATACTCGATGCTTCGCTCGACTATTCACTTTTATAAAAAAATCGACATTTCGAAATATGGCAAACTAACGAGCTTTTTGAAAAGCAAATCACAGGGATACAAACCAAAGAATTCCAAGACATTAGAACGACCTGAAATAGAGAAGTTTTTGAACGAAGCTCCCGATGACGAGTACTTGTTGATGAAATGGAGATTAGCGGTGCTTGTAGATGCGATGAATTAGTCAATTTGAGAATAGAAAATATTCAAGACAAAGGGAAATATTTTCACATAGTTTTGCCAGACACTAAAACCAAGAAATCGAGAAGTTTCGCCTTTCTTGAAGAAGGATTTCCAGTCAACCCGATCAATTTGTGTAAAACATACATGTCTTTGAGACGAAAGAATACTAGTTCTAGCCGCTTTTTTGTTTTTCGCAAGAATGGGAGGTGTACCAGCCAGTGTGTGGGAATGAATACGTTGTCGAAGATACCTTCAAGAATTGCAATGTTTTTGAAATTGGAGGAACCAGCGCTCTACACCGGTCACTGCCTGAGAAGGTCTTCGGCGACTCTTTTGGCCAATGCAGGGGCTAACATGACTACTTTGAAGCGTCACGGAGGTTGGAAGTCCTCGACGGTAGCAGAAGGATACCTAGAAGAATCGGTGCATAACAAAATACAAATTGCAGAAAAAATACAAGGTTCCAATGTGTCGGCGTCTTCCAGCACTATCAGCAGCTGTACCGATATGGGAGCGTCTGGTTCCAATGAACCAACCAATTTTACAATAACTTCAAATTCGAATAAACCGTTAGCTTTTTCCTTTAATTTCAATATCAATGTGCATTCTGCTTGAAATGGTGATAAATAAATAGAATTCTACTTTAAATATGAACGTGAGTTATAGTCCATAACTCACTAGTGAGTTATGGATTATAACACACTAGTGTGTTATTTGATAGTTTACTTATCTAAAATGACATTAATAATGACAGTCATAACTGTCATGTGTTAGATAAAATGATTTATCATTAAGTTGTATATTCGTTGTTAGAAATTCTACATCTTTTTCACCTTTATCGGTTGCAAAACTGAAATGTGCAAGGAAATTATTGGCGACTACTATTAATACCATGATGTGAATTTCATTATTCTTATACTTGTAAGAGTTCGACAGAGAATATAGGGATGAAATATAATATTTGAGGATTGAATATAACCATGAATTCTGCATGGGGCCTTCAGTTATGTCTACAAAATTTCGGCCATATCACAAAAATTGTAAGTATTGATTACAGTAAGTATTGATTACAAATGTCGAGATTGAAAATAATAAATAAGTGCTGCCTGCTATATAGTAAGTACTTCAAACTACTGAAATACTGAATACTTGGAAAATTGGGAATTCAATAGTGGTTGTCAGAATGTTGTATACTATTGGGACAGCCTAAGCTATTACATCAGTCAAAAAAGAATTAAGATTTTTGAATTCAAGCGCACATGTCGTAATTGATCTGTTCACTAGATTCAAAGTAGGCTTCCACTTCTTAAGCTAGTATCAAGTATTGAGTTGTTCATCATTGGTGAACCTCATGGACCAAGTAACATGATAAGTGGAAAAATATCACGATGAGTTGATAAACAGTTGACTCTTCCATTGCCTGAGGACTTCGAAGTACTTGAAATGGTGTGCACTTTATATGAATTATTTTTTTTTTTATAACTGATGGAGTGCTATCATCACTATATCTTTGTGACCTGTGAGACTGTGGTTGCCTTTCGATGCACTAGTCTCTCCAGCAATCTAGAAATAGTCACTGTGGCCGAATTTTCATTATCTCAACTGAATAAAAGTCAACAAAAAGTTTCGTTTGTCCAACTTTTCTCAGTGTGATTATCGCAGGTGGAACAAATTTCTTGATACATTCCTATTGTCATAGGCAAAGGATTATTTTTTCACAACCTTTCAGATATACTGCATATTGTTGTGTACCTTGTTCCTGTTTGCGTCTACTCCTGCGACAGATCTTTCTGATTCGATAACGTTTTGCTCAAGCAATGACTCGTTGTAATCTGCAAGATCTAGAACGGAATTGTGGTTTAAGTATATAGCGCTATATAATATTTAATTGGGTATACAAAGAGAATAAATTCGGTTTCTTGATTAATAAGGGTTATTTAGGTGTTTTCATAACGATATATCCAAGTTGGAATAGGTGTAATTATTTTTTCTTTGTTTCATGCAGGCACTTTGATGAAATAACCTCGGAAATGACGTATGGTTGGTTGAGGTAATAGAGTATTTCTAAACCTAATGTTATTCCACTCTAATTACTCACATGGAAAATTAGTTGCATTCGTATAACACTGATCAGACGTTATATTTTTATCGAAGAATAAATAAAAACCTTGAAATTCATTATCATATCAATTTCCTGAATGGAATTATCAAATTATTTTTTCGTGAGATATAATCTGAATGGAATTTCAATGATTCTGAAGTATCCAACGAATTGGATTCCGGAAATAATGATGGTGAGTTGAAATTATATCTAGAAATGAGGATCTGACGATCAGCAGTTTTTTTTAAAATGACTACCGCAAGCTTCGAACCGAAAGGCTTTGTTTTCTCGAACGAAAACTTGGTGTATTCATTCAGAATGTCGATGATGGCTGTCTGAAATCATAGAGACACAGAGAAGAAGCAGAACAAATTGAAATTACCCAGGAGTTGAGTACGAACTTCAAAACAGAAGATAGTTGTCTCATAAATAGATTGTCGAGAAATAATAAAAACATGGAAATGTCAAAAACAAGCATGTGAACAAAGAAAAGAACTAATCAACTGCTTCAGTTTCGTTGAATTCTGTATGACAAAAAAAGAAATAGTGAGTCGAATTTAATTTCATATAGCATTAGGTAATTTGTCTAATACACTATCTATATCAGATAGTGTATTTCCACCATGACTCAATATTGTTGATTACGAACGAGATTGGCTAACTACATGGAAAAGAATCGAGAGTCATTCGTACTTGCTAATGCCTTGATCAGGGAGAGTCCTGGAGGAGGAGGTTATTCAAAAGGAATAAGTCATGCTGCTCCTTGAGAGGTTCATTCACCTCCGAAATTTTTACTTTTGGCACTTTGAATACACGATGACCAGAACTGCTCATTTCTTCATGCAACACTGCAGAGTATAATGAATCCATACGAATGATATGAAGATGTTGCGGGAGATAAAACTAATGTTTTAATTGTGATGATTCCTTTGTGCTAAATTGACTAAATAGTAATTACAGGCGGAAACGATGAAAATTATCATTGCCATTTCATCGTTTTATTTGTTTCTCGTAGATAAATATATTTCTGTGCTCAAGCATCTTGAGTAGATGATTATCTTATCCCATGGGTACCTATCATTTGAAGAATCGCATGAGCAAAAATTCATATCATTTCAGCTCTCCAGGTAATTCATTTTTCAGCTTTTCATGGGATTTTCTCTCCTCGTTTCTATAAAATAGAGTAGAAGTAGTAAGTAGTAAGGACAGATTTGGGATCTGCCCCAAAATGTCACTGCGCTTGAAATTAAACCTTTAGATACCTTAAAGAGAAATTCTCTATTGGTCAGTGACACCTTGTTTTTGAAAAAATTTGGAAATACAAATATATTTGATAAGAATAAAACCTCTACTTATCTTGGTGAAAAATGTGGAACGCTTCACGATTTTGCGTGTCATCCTGTCAAAAACAAGGTGTCACTGACCAATAGAGAATTTCTCTTTTAGGTATCTAAAGGTTTAATTTTACTCGCAGTGACATTTTGGGGCAGATGACAAAATCTGTCCTTACTACAAATATATTGCAATAATTTTTAATAACTTCTACTCTATTTTTTAGAAACGAGGAGAGAAAATCCCATGAAAAGCTGAAAAATGAATGTACCACCTCCTCGAAGAACTTACAGGTAATGTCTGAATTTCCATTACTTTTCTGTATACATGAATATCGATTGTAGTATATGTTCTGTAGAGTGAGATCATCGGTATCATGCTCGAGAGTTTCAGTGATGTGATGAAATTCGTATATTTGAGAAACTCATTTGTGCATCGAAATCACATTGGTTCTGATCAGAGCAGCAGTCAAAAGACTAGCATTGAAATATCATCGTGATAGAAATGATTGAAATGATTTTTACAAATAGATAGAAAATATTCGACTGAAGCCCTTCACAAGGAAACTGGATTATTTTGTGTTAGAAAACTATATATTAGACTACCTCAAGCTCATACGCAGAAATTCATATCATATTTTGAGCTGAAATTGCTGAACCGATATAATATTTCAAATATGATATATTTTCAAAATAATATTCTAAGTTTCAACTCGGAATTCAATGATATTCCGAATAACATCTCGGAATTTATTAATATTCCGAGTTGTAAGTCAGAATTTAAGCAAATATTAATAATATAATAATATTGGCCTTCTACGCTTCCGTAGAATCATCTGTAATACTTTCTTCTTTGATTTCATCAACAGATTTTTCATTTTGAGTTCATCTCTCAAGATACATGGACCGGAAGGTTGTTCTTCAATTGTTCACGAAAACTTTCGAGTCTCAAAAGAATGATGAACCTCAATTCCCGCGAAGTATTTAGAAATTGAGTGTAAATGATGAGCACTAGGTGACGGTTCTCTCAACCATGTCAATGAAATTAAACGATATATATCACGGTATATTTTATATAATATATATATGAAAGCTTAGCACTGGTTCATGGGCGGATACTTCTACAAATCGAAATTTGATTTATCTTCCCGACCCAATAATATACAATCTATTATGAAGCCTATCCGCAGAGTATTCCGAAAAAATCCAGTTCTCCCATAATTTCCAATTTCCTTTCATTCACACGCCTCCGTCGTATATTTTTTAATGCTGAAAATTAAGAGTTTTCCTCAACGCCCTCATTTCAATAGACCTTCGCGCCCGCAGGCATCCAAAAGCAATCTAAATTCATAGGCACACCTTCAGGTGGTGTTTACTCTGGATTTGTGATCTTGCCGTAATAATGGATTGACTGTCAGCGGAAATATCATTTGGAGCTTTTTATGTAACGAATTTTTGATAGGTGTGATGCGTTTTATGATCATTTTGTCTGGGTAATACACAAGACGTTGATTTGTTTCACGAACTGGCAAAATATTATATCACATACCAGTGATATACTGTGATGAATGATTTACTATACAGTGACGGGCAAAAGTGCGTGAAACGAAGTGAATATCTCGGTAACCGTTTGTTGGAGTTTTTTGAATTTTTTTCAAAGGATGATTTCGAAATATGTTGGATTCGAAAATGTTATCGCCAATTTTGTCACATTTTTCAGTTCTTCCGAAACTCCCATCAACTGTATACTTTTATGGAATTTGGAAAAAAATCTCTCAGCAATTAATTGATATCTGATTTGATACACGGAAAAAAATGGGTCAGTCGTAACAGCAAAATTATTTCAGTTGTTTGAGTTCTGTTGCTGCCACTGGATATTCCAGTGTGATGAACAACTGGATCGTTTTGATGACCAATCGCTGTTTGTAGCGATAACTAAAAGATATAGCAACTAACTCCTTTTGATACTCAGTGATCTCAACCTGACTAATAGTCGTGAATACTCATATCGAATGATGAGCTAGACAAGAAGAAAACAGTGTTAGAAACAAGAAATTTTCGTATCTGAGACAAAATAGTTCTGCCACAGTTTATAGCTTTGCTGCATCACGCTAAACACCACGTGATATCAGCAAACAAATAGTAAGCTTCGTGAACAGATCTCATCTAATTGTTGTCATATTGTCTAGAAAAATGGGAAGTGTAGGTACAATGAAACAAAAAGGAAAAACCGTTGTGTTGTGTCCATATGGAGTGTATCTGACCTTTCTGCTTGATTTTTGTAAATATAGCTGAATAGACATAATACATTATGGTTGTCTCACGCGCATCAAAGTTGTGCATGATCATTTTATCATCACAAACTGTTAGAAGGATAATTGTTATTACTCCTCTTAAACATATGGAAAATTTCTTGGCTATGTAAGTAAATAAGTGTGAAACATTTAAGGGGGTGATTGCTCATCGAAAAAAAGATAGGATCTTTCATATAAAGAAACTTCATTGGAGCATCCCATGTTAAGATACAGCCCCTTGAAGGGGGTACATAAAATTTGTTTGACAATTTTTTTCACAAGCACTAAAGAAGTTACAGTATTGGAATTAACTTGTCATTTTCTACTACCAAAAAGACACTTAGCCAGTAATTTATTTGGTTAACCCCAACGTTACGGGGTGGAAAACGCAATCCCAAAAATTTATTTATCTGCTCCAATGAAGTTTGTTCATATGAAAGATCCTATCTTTTTTTTCGATGAGGAATCAGCCCCTCGAATGTTTTACACTTATTTATTTACACCCAGTATATCCAAACCCATAACATCAAAAACCGAAAATTCTTTTAATATTGTTTCATGACTAATGAATACCTAATAACTTCAATGATACCCAATGATCATTATTATTCACGAAAAATACTCGCGGCAACACTGCTTGCAATGAGATGATATGTGATCCTGATGGGGAATGGGAATGTGTTTGGGATTCGATCATCGGTCATCGGTCGTCACAGGCAATACAACAGGTTCGTTCAGCCATTGAGTAGTGTCCATTTTGCTCAAGTTCCGTGACTTGTTAGTAGGTTACTTACTGATTCCCATGGATGATAATATGGAGGACCTACTGCAATCTTGGGGGTTAGAAGAATTAGTGGAGTTATGTAAAGGTAAGTGAACGTATTTCTTTGTGTTCGTCTCTCCGCGATACTGCGTTGAATATTAGCCACGTGTATCTATAGTTCTCCATATAGTTCACCAAAAGACAAGCATTTGTTTCATATCATAGGCGTATTTTATTGATGTAATGAATATCACATCAATGACGTATTGAAATCATGATATTTCATCATAATTAGGTATATGCCAAAAACTTCTAGGTTAACAGCCCACAGAACCTCATGTGCAATGATTCAATTAAAGTCACAGTCTGTCACAGTGGAAATGCCTATAGCAGGCCGATCTGTGTTGAGACTGAGACTGAACTTAATATCACTGAATTTCCCAATCATATCTGCTACAGTTTTGTTGTGCTAGTGCGCATTGAGAAACGGACAGACTTGCGTGTTGCGTGTTGGGCGAGGTGAATTTTACCGATCATGGAATATACAGGATGTAACATAAATATTTTAATGACGTATTCCTGAGACAATTTTGAGAAAAAAAGAATTTGTGTCCGGAAATGTTAGAAGTACCAGGTATACTGCGTAGAAAGTGTGATGATAATAAATGCAGTTGCAAAAAATTTATGACGTAGCAAATCATGTTTCGGAAAATTTCAACAATCGAGAACAAATCATTTTTCGATAAATTCTATAAGAAAAAGTTGTTCATTTTGACGAGATCGACCATATTCTCAGTTCTTGTAATGTTCACAGCAATTTCACTTAGCCCCCTAGGAGCCAAGTAACGTGCATCGACATAGAAAATTTTAAAGATCTCAAAAACGATCACCTCCAGCATTTTTGAGGAAGTATACCTTTTTTTCTTGAAAAACGTGTGAGAATAAGGTTTTTTCATTGGAACTGCCGAAAGTGTACTGTTAAAAAAGAAGTTACGGGGGGAAGGGCGACGGACTTTTGGTCCTTACTGTATATATATTGCTGAACTTTATTACCGACGTTACTTCGCTGAAGATGGGTAGAAATCGAAAATCTTGAAATAAACGAGGAGAGAAAAAAATGGAGAAATGAACATACCACCAACTTGATTAAACTACACATAGTTTTGACCCAGGTTTTGACGTTATAAATCCACTGTCAACATAGTTGATAATTATTAATTCATTGGAGAAATTAAAAATGAATTCATATTCGATCAAAACTGACAACCTTCATTATTATTCCTAAACGTAGCAATCAGTGAACTTAATTTTTTTTGTTTAATTGATAGAGTCCAGTCGCTAGTGAAACCTCAACTGGAACATCTCCATATTCACTCATTGAGCTGAATGAAACATCGGAAATAGAAGAGGAAACAAACGCATTGGGTAAGCACTTCATATTATACATACTCAAATATCTTGATATATTTGCTAGCTCAGTACCTATAACATTATGATGAACGATTAACTGGGCAATGAATTCAAACTGAGTAACTACATTGTTGTATATCTTCTGACAATGGCGATATTCTTGGAGAAAATTATTGATTCTATCCGTCTTCTAGATTATGATGTAGATACTTTTGTTGATGAACCAGGCCCAGCCAGAAAAAAACCAAAAATTGCAAATGAGTCATTTATGTTCATTGAAAAGTTGTTGAAATCATCCATCAAAGGACAGTACGTTTTAGCATATTATGAGAGGAATGGAATCTTCAATAAGGAAGCGAGACAGAAACTGGTTGAAATACTGGTAGATGATCTATTGAATGAAGATATTTGCAGGAGGTGAGTTGAATCATTTCAAAATATGAAAAAAATATTGGCACCATGAACACGGTAGAATTTATACTTTCTATATTTTGAAAACACATTAAGTACATTATTTCAAAGTAAAATCTGAATATCTTGGGCTGTCAACGTTGTGGTCACTTCAGTCACAGATTTCATCTGCAAATATAAATATTGTTCATGATAGGAATGTCTATATTCTGAATTTTCATTTCATGTTTATCATAGGTACATCAAATGAAACATATGAAAACAAGGAAGATATTATCAAATGGTTGGAGAATAGTGTGAGTCCTTGGTCAACCATTCTCAAATACTGGGACCAAACTTTCCATTTTAGAAGACAATTACTTATTAAAAATTGTGAAATTCATGATTATTTCAAACATTTTCCTGCACTATCTGTCGATAATTGATTTGAACTGGTTAGTTATTAGAAATTTTTCACATCATCTTTCATAATGCATGGAAATATTTCAGCTTGAACAAGATTTCCTGAAATAACATGAAGATAAAGAACTGGATCTTTTTGCGAATTATGATAAAATTACTGGAGCCTTCGGAAAATTCTTCAAAAATAGAAAAGATAAAGGATTGAGGCTGAAAATTGAAGAATATTTATTTGAAGAATCGCCAGGTAAGCCATATTGTCATTGACAAAAGCAATCAATATATGATCGTATTCAAGCAATTTTGATAAAAAAAATGAAAATAATTTCAGAAATATGATTCAACCTTCGGATAATTCAGTCAATAGTGACAAGTGGTCTGAATAAAAATCCAACATAACCAGCAGATAATAAAAAATGATCAACTACTTGGGCGTACACCAGTCTCAATGAGTTGTCCACCTCTGTAAACCAACCTCCACAAGTTATATACCTGACAATGTGAGATGAGGTTGCGCATAGCATGGTTACGCATAGCAAAGTTACCTGTTTAACTCAATTTTTTTGAGTATCTGTAAATGGAATGAACTATTTTTTTCAATATTGGCACATTTTGATGAACATCCTTTGTTCTTATAACTGAAGAAAAAGAATTAGTTATATTTATATATTCATTATATTCATTATATTATATTCATTATTATTGTATTGTAGTTTTAATGTATTTATTCGTTTTGATAATTTTGTAATTAACTTTCCTTAAGTTTTTAAAAAACAATTATACAAAATATCTCTGGAACAAATAAAAATTAGACTTGAGTATATTAACTTAGTTGGTTCATTTCAGCTTCCTTGTCAAGTCCATGAAATATTTCCATCTCCCCCTGGACCACCCTGTATGATGAATAGTGTTGTGCTCTAAATTCCTAGCTTGGAATCATGAGATAATCAAGTGATGAACACTGATTACAGTTCGTACCGAGTACTAAAATTATCGAGCATTGAGTCATGAGATCATCTAGTAACGAATACTGATCACAATTCATATCGATCACTGAATATTTAGCAATGAACCACGAGGCCAGTCGGAGATGGATAGTAATTGTGATTAGTACGATGCACTGAATATGCAGTTTTGGATCAGGAGAGTATTCAGTGATGAATAATAAAATTATCAGTATTTGATACTGAACATACCAGTGATGACAACTGGCTTGTGCATGTAGCTAATTCGCGTACAGTGACTATCACCTAATTGTAACAGTAATGACTACTGAATACACAAGTGATAGTTACTCAGCTAGTATTGGTAAACTAATTTGCAGTGTTCACTGAATATTCAGCTGTCTGTATAGCAACAGAACTTTTTTGCTACAAACACTGAATTTTAGTGCTTAGTGCAAACTATTTTTTTCCGTGTATTTTCATCTTCAATAACAACAGCGGTATCTCAAAAGGAACGAACGAAGTAACCAAAAAATCAAAACTGACTAAAACTGATGTGAAATACTATCTCTGTAAGTTATTCGAGGAGGTGGTTAATTTAGTTTTCCATTTCTTTCATGGGATCTTGTCTCCTCGTTTCTAGAAATGAAATAGAAGTTATTAAAATTATTCAAATCATTCAAAATTATTCAGAATCGACATTTATTAAATTCTAAAACATAGTGAAATATTTTTCAAATTGAAAGCAAACTGTGATACCAACAAAAAAAATAGTCATTTGCGCATGTGAAACACTATATAGTAACCACACATGGTTATAAGAATTAAATCAATACAAAACAGTACAATGAAACAAAGAAGATATGAAGTGAAAATGAACTCATTTTATCAAGTGTTCAATTAAGCACCGTTAACTTCTTGACAATAGGCTATTAGTCTGTTTGTGAATCCCTCGTTACATTAGCGATTACTCCAGGTTGAATTCTTCGAATCTCTTCGGTTATTCATTCAGCTAGTTATTGCAAACTATCTGGTCGTATGAAATAAACTACGGACTTCCAATAACTCCTTCGAAAATAGTCCAGAGTAATCAGATCGGGAAATCCCGCAGGCTATTCGAACCTTCCTCTTCTTCTAATCCGTCTATTATGAAATATCCTGTCCAAGCGATCTCAAACAATGAGATTTTTTCAGATATCTCTGTGGTTATTGGATGTGAAAATTACAAATGATACATCAGTGAATTGATTTGCTGCAGATTATCTTTCAAATTTCAAGAAAATATAAGGGGTGTGTCATTTGAAGTAACGAAGTTGACAATAATTTCGGAAGGACTGAAAACGTGGCAACATTCGCGATAACATTCTCGAATCTGCCATACTTTGAATTCATCTTGTACAAATATTCAAAAAATCCAACGAACGATTGCCGAGATATTCACTTGCTTGCACACTTTCGACCACTATATGTATACTATATATCCCTATTATACAGGGTGTCCTTAAAAGGTCTTTACAAAAAGCTACCACATATTCTTCAGACCAAAACAATTCGATACAAGCAAACTTACCTCAGTAAAAAGTTGCTTAGTTTGGGCGCTAGACGGCTCTGAAGTTGAAATTTTCAAATCGATTTTGCTTCATAACTTTTGAACGGCTCATGAGATTTTTTTCAAATTTGGTACGTTGGCATAGACTCATCGGGCAATGAAACTCATATCATAATCATAATGAATATCATTCCATGGGCGTAGAACTTGATTTTTTCAGTAAATAAACATCTAAAACTCCTACGCCAATGGAAAAAAATTAGTTTCAATATGAAATCTGAATTATTCAACTCATTCACTACAAAAAAGGTACTCTTGACAAAAGTCGATTCCTCTCATGGTTTCGACAAAATTTTAATTTTAGTGATTTAGAGCATAATTAATAATAAAACGATTAACAGATATTTCATAAACGTTGTTCAAAATGTTCACCATTTCCACGTATACAAAGATTTATACGACGCAAAAAGTTGAGATGTACTTTTTGCATAGGTTATTTCTATTGAAAATAAGTAGCACTGTTTTTTTTTTCTGAAGACTATTATTATCTGCTCGAAAACAGTGATATTCACATTCTTGGTTTCCATAGTTTCATCTGTGTTGATTTGTCGAGTTTTATTGACGTTGATTGTTGATATCGGACTTTTCTGATTTATCATGGCCGTACAATACACCAATGAAGAATACACCGATATGTTATTGGTATTCGGATATTGTCAAGGAAATGGTCGAGAGAGTGTGAGGGTGTATTCGGCAAGGTTTCCAAATCGTCGCGTACCAAGCCACCCAACCTTTGCTGCAGTTGAGAGACGTCTTCGGGAGACCGGTCATTTTGCTCCTAGAACTGGTGATTATGGAAGACAGCGTTATGTAAGGATTCCCGAAGTCGAAGTAGAAATTTTAGACCGTATTGAAGAAAATCCAGAATTGAGTACTAGACGGATAAGTAATGAACTAGAAGTTTCTAGGAATGCCGTTCATGAAGTACTAAGAGAACAATTATTATACCCATACCACAAGACGCCAGTTCAAGATTTATTAATCCATGATTCACAAAGTCGCCTGATGTTTTGTAGGTTCATTAATTTGCAAAGAGAAATGAATCTGAACTTTGGAAAGAATATTTTGTTCACTGATGAAGCCTGTTTCACGAGAAGAGGAATAACTAATTTTCATAATGAACACGTTTATGCAATTGAAAATCCTCATTCCATTAAAATAAACCATTTTCAACACGAATTCAAAATCAACGTTTGGGCTGGAATAATAGGAAATTTTATAATTGGTCCTGTCATACTTCCACAAAGATTAACAGGAGACATGTATTTACAACATCTACGAAATACGTTGCCAAATTTGTTGGAAGATTTACCACTCCAACATCGGGTAGATATGTGGTTTATGCACGATGGAGCTCCACCACATTTTTCGGTGGATGTTAGGAATTTTTTGAACCAACAGTACCCAGACAGATGGATAGGTAGAGGTAATGATGCACCCGTGAATTGGCCACCACGTTCTCCAGACTTAACACCGATGGATTATTTTGTATGGGGTTATCTCAAGTCTACGGTTTACAAGACCCCTGTGAATACTGTAGAACAATTATGGCAACGTATCCAACAGGCGACGAATAATCTTACAGGCGATGAAGAAGTTATGCAAAGAGTACATTTCAACTTTTTGCGTCGTATAAATCTTTGTATACGTGAAAATGGTGAACATTTTGAACAATTTTTATGAAATATTTGTTAATCGTTTTATTATTAATTATGCTCTAAATCACTAAAATTAAAATTTTGTCGAAACCATGAGAGGAATCGACTTTTGTCAAGAGTACCTTTTTTGTAGTGAATGAGTTGAATAATTTAGATTTCATATTGAAACTAATTTTTTTCCATTGGCGTAGGAGTTTTAGATGTTTATTTACTGAAAAAATCAAGTTCTACGCCCATGGAATGATATTCATTATGATTATGATATGAGTTTCATTGCCCGATGAGTCTATGCCAACGTACCAAATTTTAAAAAAATCTCATGAGCCGTTCAAAAGTTATGAAGCAAAATCGATTTGAAAATTTCAACTTCAGAGCCGTCTAGCGCCCAAACTAAGCAACTTTTTACTGAGGTAAGTTTGCTTGTATCGAATTGTTTTGGTCTGAAGAATATGTGGTAGCTTTTTGTAAAGACCTTTTAAGGACACCCTGTATAGTTCCAGAACTGTTTTGTTCTGAAGAAAGTAGCTCATACACCCTATAGTGATATGAAAGTAAATCACATATCTGGAATGGTAGCTACGATGTATTTTTTAATTTATTCGACGTTAGAATCCATCTTCCCATCGTCGAAACTTCTGATGGTTATGAAAAACGCTATTTTTGTTATTGTTGAAGTTACTGATGTTGCCCAATTATGCATTATGATCTGGATATCCTCTATATTTTCCTCAGCTATGCGAGATAATACATCCTATATGAGATAAGGCGAAAGTTACAAAACCGTTTCGAGATATTGACTCTTATTAATTATACTCAATACACACTGTCCTTTCCAATAAATAATACATTCTCATCTCCTTCAAACTTTATATTTTGCCTAATTACGGTTTTTCAAGTAAATTTGTATACATATAATGATTCATTTCACAATTGCAGATGCAGAAAGACTAGCTGTCGGAAAATATCAATTCAACAACTCTCGAGGACGGAAATGCTTGAGGTATCCTTGATATTGCGAAAGAATATCTCGAAAAGTCTTGATTTCAGTGTACCGATAGAGATATGTTTCTCGTAATCGTTCCTTCGTATATTGTGAATCTCATATTCGATGGTTGTCACCTACACTTGATCCTCCTATTGTTGTCAGAGTCAATTTGAATGACTCAAGCTTAAGATCGCATGGTCTCTTAACTTGGCATTCTCCTGAGATCCTTTGAAATCCTCTTCCCCCTCCCGAATTCTAACTACTCAATTTCTCAACTAATTATCAGTAATACTCTCGAGCAAAATATTCAGTTTCATTAAAGAAAATGAAATTTCAATAAGTCGTACTATGTTTTATCATTTCTCTTCGGATAAAGTTATTTTTTGTTTGTTTCGAAAATATGTCGTGACAATTTGAGATCACCTAAAAAGTAAAGAGAGGGTCTGAACAGAATCAAATATTGTCGCTTCCAAGAGTTGATAGTGGCAATCATCAAAGTCTGCCAGGCTAACGCTACAGTTGAATCTTTATTTGTCTATCTGCCGGAAGTCCTGTATTATCCTGCATATCCATGAAATCGGAATGGACAGAATCGAAATCCGCCTTTATTATACTTGACCTCTTGCAGGAGGCGCCCGAGTGAAAAAGTGACCATCGGTAAATTTTTATTTTATGTAGTGGAATGAATCGGATCTCGCTACCAGAGGGATGAAACAAAAGCAGAAAGGGGGGCGAATCTAGTACGCTCATATCATAACCTACACTGAAGATGAGAGAATCCGAAAATAATAATACATCAATATTTTTAGTGGCTCATTAGCTCTATCACTCACAGTACATAATTATGACATGACAAATGATGGATTCCATACTGGGTTGAGCTCAAAATGTTGGTGAAAAATATTATTAGGGCTCTTACTGAAGAAGTTAGGAGTCTGGCGTAAAAACTTGTAGAGAATTCAATTATTATGAAGGGTGTTGAAAAAAGTCGAGTGGTAAATGCCTATTTTTGAGAAAGAATTCACCCTGTGTTTCATCACGTCAATTGCTCCTGTGGAGAAGTGTCAGTGATTTAATTGCTCGACTTTCATATTCAGTTCATCCGGACATCAAAATGGATGGAAATCAGCTTATTGCTCTGCATTTTGCCTAGCAACACGTTTTCGAAAAATCTATTAATTCTATGTCAATGTCTCAACAATTTATTCTCACTCACTTTTTTTATTCAAATATTAAACCTGTTTGCCTGAATCTCTACACTTCACTGTGCATATCGGAAGCCGCTGTTATTAATTTAGTTTTGACACCTTTGAATTTGTAATGTTATTATATTCTCCTCATCTTAAAGTGAATGATCTTCAAGCTCAATGATCTGTGAACTTGAATTTTTCAATTACTTTTTTAGTATGAATATTTTATTAATTTACCGTTGCTATTTTATTGTTCTCATTTGGTCTTCCTACTTCCTACTGGTTCCATCTATCAATATTTGGCAGATTTGGCGTATCGATTTACTGTCCGTTGGTTCTACCTTTCTTCAATTTGAGGTGATACCCATGTCGAGAAATATATGAAAATGGATGATGATGTTTATAACGCTTGAAATATAAAGAGGAAATAATGAAACGCGATCGATGAACAGGAAATATGGTAACTAATTTATAGATGATAATAATAAGGGTATTCATTGAGTATAATAAAAAAAATACATCAAAAGGCGAAGTTCAAAAACTACAGTGAGATACATCGTAGTTTGTGTATTACCACTTAAACCTCTAGTGAAGATTCTAGAATTCTAGAATTCTTATTCGATCATCTCATTCAAATACCTTTGAATTTTTCGTGGTCTAAATATCATTATCATACTTTCTTATCATATTCGTTGTATTTCCTTGTGTACATTGTATTGGGGTGCTTTCCAACCAACTCCACTGAAGCTTACAAGAATCCCTTTGTGAATTTTTGAGTTCTCCAATGAACCTGAAAAATAAACCAATCAATCAATTTGATAAAATCCCCAGACTGAACTATAGGGATTGTAATTCGCCACCAAGCAAATCACATCAGCAAGAGGTTGAAATAATCACCTGTGAAGTGTGTGGATTGATTGAGCCTTAATCGACATCGAAGGCTTTGGGAAGCTGGAAGTTCAGTTTAGAACCCGAGAATCTAATTTGACTACCTGAATCCATAAATTATGATCAATTATGATTACGACTTCTTGTTGCCTTAGGAAAAACGTACACTAGATAAAACCTGTAAGTGACTGCATATTCATTAGTGAGTGAATGTTCTGACTGAGATTTTCGACTGAACTTCCGAGTGTATTCATAATCTCATCATGTCCAAATCAAATTTGAGCAATCGTACACGTAAGATGAGGTAAAAACGAATTGGACAACTGTTCCACTTTCTAAGCAAAAAATCACTAACTTTTGGGTGTTTCCACTGAATATTGGGCCAACCGGAAGAGGTTTATCCCAGTCATCAAAATCGCACTTATATACTCGCACACAAACCCCAGAGTCCCATTATTTTCGAAAGTTTCATCTATGACGCATTCAACAATTTGGCCAATGATCGTCAAGAGAGTGGACCTTGGTAGGTGTAATACGTATCAAATACTATTGATGAAATAAACCTAATCAAACCTGAGAGAAATTCGATTTCTCATCATGTATACTCGAAAATGAGCTGGAATATATACCTACTTATTTCAGATTTTAATCGAAGTCCTTGATGATAAACTGAATGATGATTAGAATTCTCATCCCATGATTCTCCTATTTGGTCTGTAGTGACTTAAATGGTACTGCAAAAGATCCCAAAAATTACGGAAAGTCTTTACCCAATAACCAGTTTCATCACCTTCTAGTAGAAACAACTCAATCGGGTGTGGACAGAAACTGAAACATCATGAGTGGATCTCTCATTTCATTATGTACTTAGGAAAGTAGATAGATTATATTTACAGTACCTGGAAAGATGCACGAATAATTTCATAAGTGATAGGAATAATAATAATCAGAATAATAATTCAGAAAATAAAAGTCTACATTGTTTTAACTGGAACGTGCGTAAAAAAATAATCTGCTCGATAAGTGACTGAACACATGACTGACTTCGAGAAAATATATCAAATAAATAAATAGAAATAGATTATAATCTTTTCACCCACCCGGCGTTGAGGTTGCCCAATGCGAATGTCGCCTTTAGTGAGAGAAACGGAATCCGGCATCAGGGTGTATCTTCCAGGAGATATATCAGAGAGACCGAATTCGGGGCGGAATTGATTCGATGGGATTGGATTTTGATTTATAGGATTAGACGAAAGGTGGCGGATATTGAGAAGAGAATACGCTCGGTCCGATATAGCCCGAGAAAAAAAAATGATGTATCGAGAGAAAAACAAGAGAGTGGGTGTTGTCAGACGGAAAAGAAATGGGATTTAGTTCTGAGGAGAGAAAACACTATCAACCTGTTATACAGGGCAATGCAAATATCATGGTGCACTACCTTGGTATCAGAAGAGGTGATGAATGAGAGTCGCAAAAAATATGTTCAATTATATACCATGTCGAATATTGAAAGAATATTGATTAAATATTCTAGAAAAACCAAAGAATGTAGGTTTTCATATTCATTCATAAGTTTCAATAATTCTGCCTGAGTTTAGACATTTGGTATATATTTATATGGTATTACACATTCTGATGACAACGGTTTTACGACAGGTACGAGCATTATGTACCTACCTACGTGTTTCATTGAATTTATGTCACCCTGTATCAGAGTACTGATACAGTTATTTGGTATCGTCTGTTAATTTCGTAGGAATTTCTACTCGAATATGAATGGATCTAATGAATTACTTCTGAATTCAAATGCATTACTTCCATAAGAATAATTGATAATTATGATTTATAACAATATCTCATCTAATTGAGCATTTGATTTGATATTACCAAATAGAACCATCAGAATTATCAGTTCGTTTCGACATCATATGTCAAAGAAAGGAAAGCTAGGAACTGATCTGGATATTGTAACATGAAAATGAGCCTTCTTCATTTTACATGGTATATCTAGTTCAGAATCTCAAAATAAATGAAGAGCTTACCAACATAAAGATGCCAGACCATAAATATTGATTACTAGTGTTTAAAAAAGAAGTAATGAAATGTTATCTCCACTATGATATGCTCACATGGTTCACTCTGTATGATGCCCTTCATTCATTTGAAATACACAAATACTACTTTATATATAGTTTAGTCCATGGGTAATCTATTATAGGTCTCTAGCAGCTTATAGTCTGGAAATCTTGAAAATATCTCAAAGTAAACAAAGATTAATAAGTTTCTAAATGTAAAGAAACTCATGATCATGATCTTACCTGGATAGCAATGTCCATCAGTTCACATAATATTCTTGCTGTTCGAATCATTCACGCTGCTCGTGAGTGAATGAAACGGCATGTGATAATAGATTGGAATAAACATTAGACACCACAAATAACTGTGACGGTTCCCAATCTTTCCTAAAAATTACCTTTGACAATTTTTCTCAAATCATCATCCTTTGGAATCACAAGAGTGCTCAAAAGAAACGAAACAGTGAGAAAACACCAGTTTTATATTGTTGTTTCCTCACTAATTCATCGTTATGATATACACTCTGAATAATTCACGAAACCATATCGTCCCCAAATTGAACCCCAACAACAGGACTCGTACGAAAACAAACGTAATATAATAGCTAAACGTGCCAGTATTCGACTTTGTCAGTGTTGCCAAGTCTTCCTGTTCATGGCTTGTTCAAGTTGAGTCGGTTGTGATCTGGGTTAGTAGAACACGTAAGATGGTTCACGTGGTTCACGTGGTTTCCTTTGGATATTTTATAGTCATCAATGAGTAAAGAATCGACTGTAATGATAGCTTTTTCTTGCTATAAACTTTCGCATGATAAAGTCCGACTATCCATAGTAGGTTTTATATTTTGAAATAATTCATCGTGATTCTAGTTATCATATAGAAGTTGTTAAATTTCAGAATACTATTCATTCCAAAGTATCGTAATTTCATTGCTCCATTTTTTAAATTTTTCAATGATAATAACGCACGTACAAGAAAATCAAATTGATTCTTTCAATCATAACTCGAATTATAATGGATCATTTTTCTTTCATTTCCAATAATAGCTACAAAATTAATCAAGAAATACGAATAGTTACCACATGACTCCTCCAAAATTATAGCATATTTCACACAAAAAGTGATGGAATCCTGAATTTTTCCAAAAGTTGACAAGCGAGGGGTGGGGATACTTTGATCCGAACTGTACATGAATTCTCGTAAGGACGTACCTATCCTACGGAACGTGAATCAAATCGATAATGATTTATGATTTTTTTAATAATCACAATCATTGAATCCCTGTGCCCAAGCCCAAACTATACAAAACCGATAACCGAATATTACCATCGGACAAGTGTTTTAATGTGTCATAATTAAGCACTGCAGCCAACATATGTCAGAAAAAAAACGTCTAACGGATACGAATATGCTAATGAGTGTATAAATTAATATGTTGCTCGCATGCATATGCATTCGGCGTCCGACCAGCTGGAATTTCCCGCTGAAAACAATGCTTGCGACATTGAAAATTCAGTTGTGCGAATACATCCACATAATTTTTCTTTCTCTCGCGCGAGTTAGTCAAGTCTGAAGATCGTTAGATAACGCCTGAAATTAACACTAGCACCCAGAAGTGACTCTCGGAGTCTGTCTTTCTTTCTTTATCACGTTGTCCACTTGGTGGGAGAGAGAAATGCTATGCGAATATCGAGCATTGTTGGAGTTTTTCAGCGTCCACCGTATTTTTTTATAAGTACGGCGTCCCGGTTTACTGGTTGCCATAGTTACCGATGTGTGAACGCAAATAACAGTGTTGTTTCGGAACTGAATTAATTATACTCTGTTATTGGCCGGATTCGTAATGCTTTTTTTGTTGATCTTCTATGTTTTGCAAACTCTAGCTCAGGCTGAAGATCTTTGTTCGTTAACCTCTACAGGGTATAACTTGAATGATGTCATCAATTTCAGGTGGTGATTCTTTGTCATATTTTATGAAAAAAAGTTCATATAAACGTGTGTCCTAACTTACTCCGTTTCCGATCTAAAGTTCAATGAAAAATAGGTTTTTCATGAATAACTGAAAAATTCTTTTCGCCGAATTTGATTGAACTTCGTGTGTGTTCTATTTGTGATACGATGCTTCTTGTCATGAAATTAGATTTTTAATTTTGTTCCCAGTGGTGTCGCAGAGGCAGACACGATTTTTACTATAAATATTATTGAGGTAACCCTCTGTGACGACAATCGGCTTGAAGACTTTTGAATGAATAATAAAAAAATGATTTTATAGTAACACTTTGACACCTCGTTACTCGGAAACGAAGCTAGTTAGGACACACGTTTATATAAACTTGTTGTCATGAAATATGACTAGGAATCACCCCCTGGAATGACATCATTCAAGTTACACCCTGCTTATAAATATAATAATTACATTCCGAAGGTACGTACATGACTAATGCGGACAAGCGAATGTATTATGTGTCTCAGGAGGATTTGTGATCCATTACAGATTGATTGTTGCAGATTGTTGCAGAAATAACACTATGTAAATCTCATCACCATTTCACAATTTGGCAATAGGTTCATTTGATCTCAAGTCAAAATCTACTTGAATGATGACCTGAGGATGATTTTGAAATAGGGATCTTCAAATCTAGTAGAATCAAACACAACAAAAACTCGACTGACTGCAACTGAGTTCCATTGCGGGAGCTGCTCCCCAGAAATTCGTCTTTTTGTTCCGTGAAAAGAGGTATTTCACAGTCCAGCACTTCCTCATGATCAACAAAGCACAAATTCGACCTGTTTCAATTTTTGGAGTTTAGCTCACAAACATTCTCTGGAGCTGTTAGAATCTATTCATATTATTGGGCATCAGTGCTCAGCGGAAATCCCGTCTATTATTCCACCATGATTCCAGGTAGACAAACTAGACAAGCTCAGGCTGGTCACCCCTACATTTTGAGGATTGACACTTGTCGAACTTCGATCAAAAGAACTCTCGGGCATGGAAGTCTGGGGCAGAGTATTGGATGCTGATGCTCATGGAGCAGTTACTCATACATCACCATAATCGAATGTTGATAATCCTATCAGTTTTTGCCATTCAATGATGATGATTCTGAGAATATTTCTGACTTGACTTGTAAACATGTCTCTTCATTGTACCTCGTTGATTTCCAATCTATCATCCACACAACAGAATGTGATGAACCACACTCCGACCTATCCCACTCAAAATATATGAATAGTTGTCCATGGATTAGATCCTCCTAGGATACCGCACACAATGTGAACGTATAGCATATATTCTTAATTCCTATCAAGCAAATGAAAGAATGCGGGGACGGACGGTTGGACATTGATAGAATACATAAATTTACATAAATATATAGGTGACTGTGTGTCCGAGCAGTATAATCCATAGCTAATTCCATTAGCGGTCAAGTTTAACGTCTTGATACCGGGTAGTTTCCCTGCATCATGCATGTTAGATGTCATATAAGTATGAGACAGGTGAATCGTATGGACTAATTACGATCAGGTGTAGCTCTAGACGCGTGCCGGCAGCTGCCGAAGATGCATTCTCCAATTCCACCTGCCCGAAAAAACAATCCACAATCGCGCACATTCAGTCATACCGACTAATTAAAGTTAATGTTGGCCCTACCGAATAATAAAATTGTCGGTTTGACCGACGACGGTTGTGTTTTAATTTGTATCTTGGTTTGTGGTCGATAGAATATGAAGTTGAGTGAACGTGGTATTTTTTATTTTTACGTCTCTCATTTCGGGATTCTGATACCTCAATCAGACAGGCACATGAAGGCGGAAGGTTTAATTTCAAAGTTTAGTTGTTACTGTATACAACATTATAAGACATATATTTAATCATATTAAACGAATAATAAGAAGTTATAGAAATTATTGGAAATGAGTTTCAGTAACTCACCAATGGTTTCCGAATTGAAAAAAATAGAACAGATAACCTGGCAAAAATAATATACAGTACCTACATCAGAAATTTCAACACCTTCATCTGACAGCGCATGAAGGAATAGCTACAACAGATTAAAACATGTACAAATAAATGCTCACTGAGTCAATGTTAGCTCAGTCGAACTGAATCGAATCAAATTTCAACATCTCTAGTGCACATCCTCAACTTTTGATGAATGAAACCAAATTCTTGCATTTGTGATTTCGATTTTTTTTTTGCAACTCGTAGTCAACTGAATGAAAGTCCGAGCGAAAAAACTATTTTAATTATCTGCGTGAATTCAGATAGTTCTTTTTGCTCTACACAGCTCAAACGGATCATTTGCGGACATAAGTTCATACAAAGAAAAATGCTTCCTTCAATATCCCCTATCACCCCTTGAAGTTCGTCGGTATCTTTTTGGGACACCCGGTATATCGTGTAATGACTTGTTTGGGATAAGAAATTTCCTCTAATGGCTTATGCCGCCATTGCTACCGCATATTGATGGAGAATTAAAGAAAACATCCCTCATACAAGAGATTGCAGGTTTCCATAATGAAAATATATGAACACACAAGGAATATTTCTATCTGACAACTGTGACTTTTCATTGTCAAAAACGAACATACTGTCTGTAAGTTATTCGAGAAGCTTTTGTGTGGGATTTCCTCTCCTCGGTTCTAAAAAATAAAAATATATATATAGGTATTATAATTATTTCAATATATTGGATGAAAATTACTTCTATTTCATTTTTCAGATACAAGGAGAGAAAACCCCACACAAAAGCTGGAAAAATGTACATCACGAACTCCATGAAGAGACACATTATTTATTCATTGTATTGAAGCAGATTCATTACCGAAACATCCACAAAGATAAGTACAAAGTTTGCCATGCATCAAATATATTTGTCTTCCAGATACAAGGTGTCACTGGGTCACTGACAAATAGAGAATTTCTCTTTTAGGTATCTGAAGGTTGAATTTCAAGCGCAGTGACATTTTGGGGCAGATCACAAAATCTCTCCTTACTACAAATATATCGAGATGATTATTATAATCCCTAATTTCATTTTTTAGAAACGAGGAGAGAAAATCCCAAACAAAAACTAGAAAAAATGAATACACAAGAGTTCGAACTATACTCAATAGGGACGTTGACTCTCAAGACTACTTCAAAAAGAGTTCATTCGAAAAAAAAAATACTGTTACACCAATGTCTCTGTTCACCTGTTACGATTAATCAAATATTTCGACACTTTTGGTCGTGATCGTTCCCAATCATCCACACATAGTGACGTGACAGTTCTCTGACCATAACCGTGAATCGGCAACTTTTACGTAACAACGTAATACGAATTCAATCCTGATTCGGCACCCCAATTAAAAATTTCATGCCCAAATAATCAACGAGACCGATATTTAAAACGTCATATCGATGCATGCGTCTTCATTTATCGAACTCTGACGCAAGGTACAGAAAACGGTTGATTCAATAATTTAGAAGTTATTCGGCATGTGATGCATGTTTCACCTGCCTTCCTTTATCAGAGTAAACACCGGGCATTTTTAAGCTGCTGACCTTGTACAGAAGGTGGTTTTTCGGATCGAAACCAGCGTGAATATTCACGAATTTCCAAATGTCATTGACATGCAAAAGATGCATAGCTTTTTTCTTCGAAAATCATGTTGATGTGCATATAAATCCAAACATTCTGATGATCTATGTTTTTAACTTGTAAACCGAAAGATTATGTTTCATGGAACCTTTCGATGATCTGCAGTATACAGGGTATTGTCCTGTGTACAGGATACGTAAAACACTACAAAATAAGTTTGATTCACTCAGTAAAAAATATTGGTAACGGTATCCGTATTGTAGATATAGGGTTTCGAATAAAAATTGTGTAAACATTTTTTCGATTTTGTCGAAACTGATGGCACTTGAACATCATTCACTTTTACACTCAATATGTACTCGTCAAAACTCGATTATTTTTTAACTCGATTTCGAATTATTTTGATTTCAAAATGATATTATAGTAATAACTAATGCTGGACTGGTGCGTCCTCTACATAAAAATAAACACACAAAAAATGTCTATCAATTTTTTTTGGCATCGGTTCCACTTCTTCTTAGAACACCCTGTGTAGATTTTTCCCCCATTCAGAGATGTCTGTTATAGTTCTCTACATCATGTTTCCTCACTCTGTCTATAGGCAGTTCAGGTTTATAAAGACCAGGATTTTTTTTCGGTTCAATGGGAGAATACATCATTTTCATAAAATACCGAGACAAAAATCATGGAATACCCTAGCAGCAAGAAGAATCAAAAGGAATTGAGAATGATAAAAATTATCATGAAAACAACATCGAGAAATGCTAATCCAGAATATAGAAACTTCATTTAGATACCTATGAAGAGCAGATATATCAGAAGATGCCAGAGAAGGACTATAGCAAAGAAATATATAAAGATCTGTGATATGGAAGTAGGAGTAATTAGATATGACGATTGTGGCATTGAAAAACTGAAAAGTTCCAAATACTTGGTGAGTTGGAAATGGAGATATTGTTGATAATGAATAAAATTGGGTAAACCCTGAATGAATTCCTATGCAATGAACATGTCTGATCACAATACATACAAGCTATTCTAAAAAAAATTCAAAAGTTCGAGGTAATATATGACACGATGGAAAGAATGAGAAGAAAGCTTGATTGGAGTGAAAAATAACTGATCAGGGTGGAACTTACCAGTTGTGTAAGATGAATACAGACATGGGATGAAACAAACTATGGACGGAATAACATGAAGGGAATAAGGAACATGGAGAGAGGTGAAAAATTTCACAAGAAACGTGAAAGAGCGGGGGAAAATAGAAATTCAATAGGATGATGTGTGAAGCATTAACGATGAATACCGTATCGAATACGATTGATACCGTATACCCCATCATATGGTTACTATAGGTTTTCGATGCTTTACCCGGTTGTGTCTGAAATATGAAACTGCTCTGGTGTAGGTATTTGAAAAATTTAGGAAAACAACGTATTTTTCTTCATTTCAGGTAACAATTCCAACACAACATACGACAATATCACAAAATATCGTGTCAACACCAAGAACATAATGAGCCCAATCATAATCTTGGACGGGTTGAAAATCGATCATGGTAGCATACTAGCAAGATGATCCTATTTGACCGGTATCAAAGGTAATCAAGGGTCTTGGGTGTCTGAAAACTGTCCACAAGTCGGGAGGTCATGTGGGATTAGGAGTATGAATTATTATGTATGGAAATTATAGCTCTCACATATTCAATAAGCATCGAATTGAATTGTAATTTTGGAAAAGTTGAGCACTCTGCGAGCTGACGACATCGTACGCGAAGTATCTATACCACTTTATCTTCAAGTTGCCCCAAGATCACAAAGCCCAATTTATTCGTAAAGCTTCGGAAAATGACCAAAGGCAACGAGGTGTGATGTCCGGCATATAAAATATACGGACAATATCAGGAAACCAAACCCCTCTTTTCCAGATCGTCGAACGATTTGCGAAATGTATGAGATTCTATCCGGCGTGAGTGATCGTGAATTGAAAATAGGCTTAGCGTAATTGGTTTGGCACCGACAATGTATTTTTCATCGGTTGACAGTTATCGGCTTCTAACTATTGAGCCAATTCTCTTCTATGAAATTTGAATGCGTCGAACACAAAATATACCTCCGATTTCCAGGTTATTCATCTTAGAATAACTATGATTCTGAAGTATTTTGTAGCTTGATTCCGACATTTCGAAACATTTTCAAGGTGTTTCATTGACTCCAACATTACTGAAAGAATTGTAGATCACTGAAATTGAAATCTCATCAAATACTTGTCTGCTTCCCTTGCCAATCGGAATGACAAGATGATGTTTCGAAAAAGAAACCATTGTTATAAAATACACCAATGGTATTCAATAGTTTCCTGAAGGAAGGCTTAGTCAACCTCAGAGACTGAGTCACTCAGAAGTCTCCCAGACAGTTAGATATAGCTGGTTGCAAGAAGAACATTCTTCAATAGTCACCAGTCTCTTGTAACACCAGCAGAATTTCTCTGTCACCTGAAGCAAGTATAAAAAAACATTGGTACAAGTTTATATCGATCGCTCTTGTACTCACTATGAGGTCAATGAAATTACATCATTTATATGTCTCTCAATAGCCAGGAAATGTCGTCTGGAATTGGGAGAATCAAGAAAGAAATTAAGACACCAGCTGTCGTGTACACTTTGAGAGATTGTTTGGCGTAACATACGATCGCTGTGATTCGAAAATTTCATGGCACATGTTCGTATGAAAGAATCAGTGTTGTTTTAATAGCAAAACTCCCTCCTCTGAATATGTGGGGAATTTTGAAACCCCATATATAACGAAATGTGAAGACATTCAACCCTCTATTTTTCAAATTATGACTGAGTTTTAATTTTCTCGGTAATCAATACATAACTCTCCTCTCTCCTTTACTCTCTTTCCTTCTGATCTTACTTCTCTTCCAGAATGATCTCCTACAGAGCAAAATCTCCAAAAAAACCAGAATGAGCTGTGAACAATGATATCTAGAAATTGATGATTTAAAGATGTTCAGAACGGTTCAATCCATATCTGATGCTGAGAGATTACAGTTTGACCTAAATAACTTTTCCAGGTGGTGTAATATTAACTTGCTAAAACTGAACTTGGGAAAATATCAAAAAATTAGTTTTCCACGAAATAAGGAGGCAATTAATTATGCTTATCAGATTAATGACACAAACTTATCTGAGACCAACAAGATCAAAGATTTGGGGGTTATATTTGACACAAAAATGAATTTCAAGAGTCACATAACAGAAATCTCATCTCGTGCAAAAAAAAATGCTGGGCTTTTCTCTTCGTTCTCCAAGAGACCTATCTGTCAATGCTCTCAAGATTATCTATAGTGCCCAAGTTAGATCTATCCTTGAATACACTTCTATCATTTGGTCACCATGCTATAGAGTCGACATAGAACTCTTGGAGAGTACTCAAAATGAATTCTTGAGATACTGTGGCTACAACTCAGGAATGAATAGAGATAAATACAATTATCCACAAATTCAAAACACCCTAAATTTGAATACTTCATCACATAGAAGGCTTGAAATCGATCTGGTATTCCTCCATAAAATTATCAATGGCAGTATTGATTGTCCTGAAATTGTTAAGCTTACCTCACTTTCTGTAAATGCTAGAAGAAGTAGAAATAGTGACATTTTCAAGATTGCTTTTTGTAGAACAAATTATGGTCGTAAAGTTGTCTTAACAGAATACTGAAGTAAGCAAACACTCACAATAACAAGCTTGAGCTGTTCGGTTCATCTTCACTATCCTTTACAAAAGCAGTGAAAAAATTGTAATAAGTTTGATTTTTAGTTTTAATATAATCTTAGTCATCTGTAAAATGTATACATTGTACAATCTTTTTGTAATGGTATAATTGGCTTGCCCGTTGATAAATAAATAAATAAATAAAATACAAAGTCTATCGGCCACGCACATATGATAAAGAAAAAGGCGAGAAAACGTAACTACAGTTTCTGCTGGAAATTCGTCTTCAGACCCCACGAAACTGAAACAGAATATCCGAATGTAAGATGCCTCTCTCCATTTAATATTTATATGTGACGTTGACTGACTTGACTACTATTTTGAGAAATACATAGTATGATTAATTGTCAGGAATACATTGATTCGGTTACAGATGTTATATTTTCAAAAGGTATTCATAATTTAATATCAAATGAATGAAACATGAATATGAATAGTTAAAGCATGATATCTGTCGAACCAGTCCAGTGGCTCAACCAAAGTAAGTGAGTTTCAGGAGCTTCCGTATTATCATATTGATGATAATAATAATTATAAATCGTCCTAATTCATCGTACGAAAAAAGTTACAAATTAATGGATGATACCGTGATTATACATGGATGAAAAGGTGAGGTATCAGCTTGGTGTCCGTATCTGAAGGGTTTCATCCATCTCCATTCTCACTTGACCAATTCTCATAGAGAGATATCATCACCATGATGTCATCGTGGACATATATCTATGAGTATCAGGGAAACTGGATTAATTATGGATTCCGAATGACATGAATCATATAGAATGACCTTAGTACAACAACTTATGACTAGATCTGGTTGACACCTGGTCTGAGCTATAGATACATTACCCTACTGACATACTGTCAGCCCTCATCTGAATATATGCATCACTTTCACTGCAATCGATCGTAAGTCAACAATATCAATCAACCAATTATTATTCTGATGAAATTATAACTCGCTGGAGGAACATGACCCGTCGATCTCAACGATGAATTATGCAAAATACTTGGAATTTCTCGAAACCATCGAGATAACATCAGCAGGATACCCAGCCGATTCCTGCAGCCGGCAGGAACGTACCATGTGCGAGTCGGTCCATGCGCGTTCCGATGCTGATCTCTCCTGCTAGCGGTCGTGATCAGAACTCGTGACGTCGATATACAAATATTAAACGTTTCGTACTTTGTTCTGCTCCGCTGAAATATATGCTTATAATTTTATAGGTAATTTAGTGTTGATATTTATTGTTCGCAACAGATCGATCTGATTCATGGACTGAGACGGCCGCCGCATGATTCATGGGCCTGGCTTGTGGCGACTCGTTCGTCGTGCTGTACGTCCTTCCGTGAAAATACAGGTTCCTCTACATATTGTATTATACTCTAGGACTTCATATTCCAGCATAACATCTTGAAATATTTTCGTTGATATACCATGGAAACAGAACATACACTTCCCATACAGGCCGAACTAGTCTGGTACACAGATGAATCAAAAACCAATGGAGGAGTCGGTGCAGGTATATTTGGGCCCAGGTCGAAAACCACAATATCGTTTAGCCTAGGTATTCACACACCAGTATTTCAGGCAGGAGATGCAGCAATACAGCACTGCGTGAGAGAATAAGACAACGAGTATCAGGGAAAATAATAGCCATTTACTCGGATAGTCAATCAGCACTCGACTCACTAGAAGTCAAATCAAAACTAGTGAAAGATTGTCTAGAAGATTTAACAGAGCTAGGTAGGCACAATAGAGTGATTTTTCAGTTTTTTATGGGATTTTCTCTCCTCGTTTCTAAAAAATAGAGTAGAAGTTATTAAAAATTATTGCAATATATTTGTAGTGAGGACAGATTTAGGATCTGTCCCAAAATGCCACTGCGCTTGAAATTAAACCTTTAGATACCTAAAAGAGAAATTCTCTATTGGTCAGTGACACCTTGTTTTTGAAAAAAATTTGGAAATACAAATATATTTAATAATAATAAAACCTCTACTTATCTTGGTGGACGTTTCGGGAACGAATCTGCTCCCGTTCTCAACACAATTGAAATATTTTTCTTCGTAAACTTTTTTCGATGTTTCCGATTTTGACACTGAAAAGTGACAATTTGGCAGACGTAGGAATTCTGGTTACAAGGTGTTTTCATTAATTGATATCGAATTTTCCATTTTCATATTCAAGTTTCAGAAGTGAATGCCAAGTTCTATCTATATCAACTGAACAAGAAGCAATATTATTGTCTCCGTTCAGGAGAATGCAAGCAGACTCTTTGATTTTCCGTTTTTGGTTGTTGTCTTCTTTTCCTATGATCTTAATATTACTCCAATCGGCCATATGGACAACATAAACATAACATAAACATAAACATAAAAACGGAAAATCAAAGAGTCTGCTTGCATTCTCCTGAACGGAGACAATAATATTGCTTCTTGTTCAGTTGATATAGATAGAACTTGGCATCCACTTCTGAAACTTGAATATGAAAATGGAAAATTCGATATCAATTAATGAAAACACCTTGTAACCAGAACTCCTACGTCTGCAAAATTGTCACTTTTCAGTGTCAAAATCGGAAACATCGAAAAAAGTTTACGAAGAAAAATATTTCAATTGTGTTGAGAACGGGAGCAGATTCGTTCCCGAAACGTCCACCAAGATAAGTAGAGGTTTTATTATTATTAAATATATTTGTATTTCCAAATTTTTTTCAAAAACAAGGTGTCACTGACCAATAGAGAATTTCTCTTTTAGGTATCTAAAGGTTTAATTTCAAGCGCAGTGGCATTTTGGGACAGATCCTAAATCTGTCCTTACTACAAATATATTGCAATAATTTTTAATAACTTCTACTCTATTTTTTAGAAACGAGGAGAGAAAATCCCATAAAAAACTGAAAAATGAATGTACCACCTCCTCGAAGAACTTACAGACAGTACAATAGAGTGACTCTGCAAGCCTGGGTGCCAGGACACGAGGCGATTACGGGAACAAGAAAGCCAATGAATTAGCTCGCCTAGGGGGCAAATATGGCCTTCATAGGCCCTGAACCTCCGGCGGAGCCAAAAATCATCCATAGAAGAATGGATGGAAATCAAAATACACGAATGGTGGCGTAACCATCCAGGACTGAGACAAGTCAAGATGTTCATTGTAGAACCATCAGCCACAACACACTCACTAGGACAAAGACGAACGCTCGTCAGGAAAATAGTTAGACTACTTTCGGGACCCTGTCGCTCTAGAAGGCATATGGATGTCATCGATATGGCAGAAGAAGTACAATTGTGCAGATTCTGCAATGCCACTGCGAAGGACTAACAAGACTGCGATTTTTCTGTCTGGGCGAAGAAAAACCCAAAGTCTCAAGCTTCATGAAGGAGCCACTGTCCAAGCTGGTAAACCTAATTAAAAAGGTAAAGCTAGACAGCACACTCCAAGACAACGAAGTTCCCACAATAGATCTGAAAAGGTCACAGTGGACGACGCTACGATTGATAATCTAACACATAACGATTCTATTACCCTGTTTGCGTTTGACCTTCTTGAATTCACTTTGTCTACTAGATATTGACAAGATGAAGAGTTTGTGCGCATCGAGCTTGATTTAATTCAATATCAAGAAACTTCATCAAGATTTCCCAATGAAACAACATTGAACATGAAACTTCATCAAGATTTCCCAATGACGACAAACTCAAATTCAGAGATCATGTAATCAAGGTATGTAAAAAATTGCAACCGGTTGTTATGATCTAGGAGTTATTTGGAATTAACTAGGGTATGATTTTTTTGGGAGGAAACAAGCAGATCGGTATTCATGCAATGAAATATTTCTTATCGGTCTCTTACTCACAGTATTCTCATTCTCAATTCCGTAGTCAGTGTGTTTGATTCATGAGAACGAATCTTTCTTCAGTAGTGTTCCATACACTCATCATATTAGACAAGATGAAAATATGTCAGACTGCCAATATTCTAGCCTCTCCACTTTTCAGCGACTGAATTATTTGCATTGGTGAAAATTGTTCTATAAATCATCAGGCAATAGAAAAAGCATCACTGATGGTAAGCATTTCAGGAATTTTTTAAAACGTCTCCTACTATAATTTGCTACTCATTCTGAATTCTTGGTTGATTAGCCTTCATTATCTATTTTGACATCCTACAAAGCTTTTTTGTCAAGACTATTTGATTAGATTGACTGTATGTAATGTGTACTATATTATGTTTTTTTTCAACTCCACTCCTCTCACTATTTTTATCAATATATATTTATCATTCCCATAGATATAGTAGTTTACGAAGTTCATACGAATATCCAGTGATATAGTTTTGAACGATTGTTAATTTTCAATGTTATAATCGAATTTCGATAAGGAATATTGTTCAAAAATTACATTTGTAGAACACGAGTGGCAGCACATTCCAAATGAGGCCTCTTTGCAGTAATATCATAGAAAGACTGCTTCCAGGAAAGTAGTCCCTCGTTACTAAACTCTTAGCCAAAGGCAAATTCGAAGCAACTCTCTGCGATCTTATTGAAAGGGGGCTAGAGACTACTAGAAGATGGTGCCTCTCGGTGTGGTTGAGAATCAACTCAACAAAAACCACAAAAGTATCCTTTACCAGGCCAACGAAGACTCAACACCTAAGAACGGTACGCCTAGACGGAGTGGACTTGGAGTGCCAGCAAGTATCTAGGGATCACCCTAGACTCAAAACTTCCCTCAAACCGACACGTAGAAAAAATCGCCAGTAAGGCAAAATCATCACTGACGGTGTGCAGGAACACCGTAGAAAAATATGGGGCTGCAATACTTAAGATGATTGAACTGGTGGTCTGAACAACATCGAACATTCAAATATCAAATTATTTCAGTGTAGAACTTTTGAATAAAACTTAGATGTTTTAAGATAAAGAAGTTGACCATGCAAGCCGTTTCCATAAAAACACGAAAAAATAAATCCAGGATTGTATATAGTGAATAGAAATTCAAAAACATCAGATCATTAACACATGTTCACAGGTTACAGAATTATAACTCTTATGGTCATCCGATGACCCGCCCCTGCTATCTGGCATCTAGTGCTTTCTCTACCAGCAGATAGCATATTTTATCATCCGAGCATTTTAATTGGGGGGTTCGGCGCTAGATGTCAGGTCGGTAATTAAAACCCGAGTCGGTAAGCGAAGTTTGACACCTCTGTACATCGTTAAAGAGGACTGTTTCTCTCTCTATCCCGCTATCTCTAGATATTCTTCGGGTTTGTTATCTGCAATCGCCTCGCCCGCTTGATTCGTGATGCTGCTGCCTCTTTCACCGTAACAAGATGAAATGGCTCATTTGTTTATCACTGCGAGTTGTGTAGAACATTGTGGCATCCTGTCTTCGGTTTTTTCTTTGCACAATTCGCAGCCTTCTGGTAACCAATCGAAGATAACGGGGATAGTCCAGAGGGTCATGTCGACAGTTTCCATCCTTTCAGATACTCACAAGAGTATCGAACCAATATCGAATTTTACGTCTAGATATCATTTCATTTTGGTCACCATTTCATTCGGCTGACAAGTGAAAATATAGTATATTCGAGTCAACAAAATATACTGTGGTTTTACGACTTCATTAGTTCGTAACATAAATTCTGTGGCATAGTCAGCTATGTGAATATGGGATGAGCTCAATGTTGATTGTTTCTTCCATTAATACTTCAGAGATCACAGATAGTTGTGCAATCGGTTCAAAGTTGTTTGGGGTGACTTTTTGCATTTTTTTAAATCACCCTGCGTCATTTGTTTCGTTTGAGAATTTGAGCCAGGTAGAGTTATGGACATTGATATTCCTCATAATGGTAATTTCAGCTGTTGGGTGATTCTATTGGATAAAATCGGGTTTTTGAGGAAGTGATAAGGAAAGGTCACTAGGAATTGGTTCGCTTGGTGATAGATTAAGGAAACATGTTTGTTCGTGGTTCAGATCATGAACCAAATTACGTCGAATTCTTTGGGTTCTAGTTCCTCCTCTCAATGTCATGAGAGATTATTTCTGGGAAAGAGAAATATACCTCCTCTGAATCTGAAACGGGCGTGTGGAGCTCATAGCCACGATAGAGCATAAAGGTCGTGTTAGTTGAGAAGCTGACCTGATTCCCAATTAATGTCAATATATCTGGTTTGTCAGTCTGTAGGTGGTAATGGACATCATAGAATCTTTTCGTTCAGACCTCGGATGTTACAAAGGTCAATCTTTAAATTCATATACTCCGATGGTGAACCCCCCTCGAGCAACTATCGCTCAGAAATCCGAATGGAGATGAGAGATGCGCAGAATCTCTTCAGGCCTAGAGAGGGTGTTTGGATTGAGGAGGAAGTAACTGGGTATGGGGCTATGACCGGAAGCATCGACCAAATACTGAAATATGGGAGGTACCCACTTCACAGCACCTCTGTCGATGTGATGGTATCGCACCGGGCGATGGAGGAAGACATCATCTACCACATATTGGTAACCATGGGGAAAATCTTGATCCGTTCCCACGAACGATTCCAGGTAAACCAACTAGACCAGCTTAGGCTGGTCACCAAACTATCACATAATCAGGCTCGAGACGGCAAAGTTGTGGAATTCCCTGTCTGGTGAAGTCTTTCTTGTTTATGACCTCTAAACTTTCAAGAAGAACTGCATCGCCATCCTCTTCTGATTAACATGATTTACAACTCTTGATCTAACTACTGCTTCAGAAAATTTTAGATCCTTAAATATCATTTTAAGAGTAGTTTGAGAAAAGTATCAGTGTTATTGTTTGAGACAATAAATCTCTGTTCATTGAAAATTGAAAATTGAAAATGTAATTCTATACCATTCTATTCGAATGCGATGCAACATTCGGATGGGTCTATCTTGAGTGATCCATCATTGTATATCGATTCTCTTCTACCGGGAGTTCCTGAGTCTAAATATGAATTCGGTCTATGCTACTTTGATAGGCGGCATTTATACGCTACATAAAGTTTCCCAATCGATTCTCAAACGAACATTGTAATTTCATGGTTGTCAAGGAACTCGATCACCTGTTGGGCGGGTACAATACGTGTCCATCAGAGGGACAATTCTATGACGGCCTGGTGGTAGGCTTATTGTAGGCTTATTAGTTGTGTCTGCGGAGGGCTTCGTGGATAATCCAGCATGAGTAGCCGAACGTTACTACAGAGATCAGTATACCTGGTGAACTCAGTGAGAATAATTATAATTCCGATTTTAGTTAATCGGATAATCAATGATATGAACACAACTCTTGAAAACGGTTGGAAATAATAATATCATCTATCTCAATGAATGAACACAATTTGCCAGCTTCAAACTTTTCGATTCTCTTCTTTTTTCAAAATATCTTTCCCAACTGTATCAATAATCGCACCTATATCTATTCGTGATCATGGTCACCATAGAATACGATTTATCTGTACTTCCTATCAATAATAATGTGTCTTGTTTTGACTCATTCTTAACATATTGTTTTGCGAGTATTCCTGTTCTTGATGTTCCTGGTCTTGCCTGGACTTTCCTTGAACTTTGACTTTCCTGGAGGTTCCTTGAAAATAACTCAACCTACTTTATCTTGAACCATCAATAATGATCCACTAATACTAGTACACCGCCTTTAATAATTATAATAATTAATAATTATGTAGACTTCAGACTGCAAGTTTTCCCTGTGAGTTGATTCTCACCTCACACACGATGCACACATTGTTGGAGATCATCATGCAACGTCTCGTATAGTTCATTATCGATACCCAAAATTTACATTCATGAATAATGGAAAAAAGGAACAACAATATTCTATTTGAGATTTCAAAAGAGCAGAAACTACCGTTTGTCTAATCAACAATAAACTATAATCGCTGAAGCATCTTGGAATTTGAAATTCTTCCAATTACGAGGTTTCCATCACAAAAGGATTGTATCATCATCCACCCACCACAATTACAGAAAAAATCTTAGATTTGGACATTAAAAAATTAATTACTGTTTTCACGAGGGAGTGCCATAGTCACCAGAATACCATTGATGTTTTTTCAATTTTTGTTTATCAATGAGTGGATATCAAATTCAAGATATGACTGGAATTTCATTCATTTGATTCCAAACTTCTAATTACCAGATTTTTATCACAAAAGGATGCTTTCCACCCACCACCAAGTGAGAAATTTGCATATATATATACTAACGAGGAGCTCGAGCGTTTTTTTCATATTTAAAATTTTATATTGAATTATGCAAATACTGTAATAACGTAATTAATTGGGTATGAAGTCGATAAACAAATGAGGAATGGAAATAATATGGTATTTATTTATCATCAAAAAAGTTGTACACCTGTCTCAATTACGAGGTTCATTATAATTTTATTCAAAATTTGTAATAATGCATCTTGAGAGGTTATCATCAAGCTCGTTATAGAGAAAGTCTGATGGCTTTAATTGGGCCCAGAATAGTCACGAATTTATTTTTTTTTTGTTGAGATAGGATATCTTACAATGATTATTCTCTGAAATCATCAAACATATGAAAGGCATGAGGCCATCGTACATCCCAGCAAGAGAAATCATCAGAATCTATTGTTGACCGACTGCGCAAATGGTGACAGATTTTGGAATGTGATTTCAGCCAGAATTCCTTTTAGAGGTTTTCCCGATGCATATTTTTGATGGAAGCAAGGAGATCATTCAGTAAATCTCGATAATTGGTTTTCTGTGTAAATGAATGATTATTATGAGGCAATGAAAATTAAAGCATTTTCAAGCGCATGCAGTCAATGTGAAGTATTTATACTTAATACTGTTTGATTTTTTGGAAAGGACCCTCCTTGAATATTTACGAAAATAAGACACTGATAAGAAAGTCCCGAAACACATCAACTTTCATCAAAAGGGGGTCATCTTTTGACGTATGATATTTCATCATTTGTAATTTGTTATTGTTATTGTTACTCATCTCCGCTTAGTTGCCAAAGCAACCCTCAGAAGCCCCGTTGAATGAGTGAAGGAGACGGGGATCTACAGTTTATACAAGTGAAATCCAAACCACTGTGGCATTTGGGATAGTTCTATGTCGAACTTTATGCTATACATTGCACATCGCATAAATAAACCCAAATCTAACGGACAGCCAGGAATCCAAGCCAAGACCTCATGATTACTATGATGTCGCTGAAATGAACTTTTATTGTTTGAATAATACAGGATCACTACCCAACCACTGCAGCCATCAGGTTTATTGTTTTCCTAGTCAAGGTGTTAGTATGGTCCTTCATCAGACTCAACATACTCTCCATCAATAATCTCGTGAAAGCGCCTTCTAGTTCAATATGACCTCATTGGGATTCACGCGTACTAACCACGAACCAAAACATATGAGGTTGTTGTGATGATCATTGAAGTTTTCAATAAATTATTCATTGAAAGAATTGAAGTGATCTCTTCATTTGTGTGAAGTTTATCTCTATCGTACCTATGATATAATGAAGATTTAAAAATAAATACCACATACAGATCACCACAAGGATATCAAATAAACTGAGAGTTTACCTGTAGGTAAACAAAACATTCCGCCAAAGCTCATCCTATTTTGATTGGAGACATTGATATCGATATTAATTCAGATAATGATGATGTTGGTAATGAATACCATCACTCACAATGAAGAGACGTATTTAGGTTTTTTTTCTCAGTTGTTCATTTTCATATATTCACTATTCAATTATTCATTTCACGTTCGAGTTACTCATCAGTCCGACTAAGTAAGTATAGTAGTTGCAAACTTTTATGAACATTTCCAACAAACAACTTCGACTTTCGTGGGTTTCTCAATGGTTTAACTATATTGATTATCACACAATTGTGTGCCTATTCATATTCATGTGAGTGCATTTTATAGGTAATATGAATATTATTTTATTTTGAGGCATCGACTGCTGAAGTCATTGGCATATCAGGATATATTTCATCCTTTGTCTGTCGAAATGGAGAATACCAGTGACCACTGGGTCGATGTTCAGTGTGCTCTGAGTAGACGTTATGACCCAATGATAATTGCCTTCTGCATTGCGCCAGCTATCATTCGGACCATATCACGGCAAGCTGGAATGTTCTGGAGTTCCGAAAGCAGTGTGTGTGGTGTACCATGAGGATAACAAGGATGTCCAGGACCACCAGTATAACAGAATGGTCTGGGTAGAGTCTGCTCTGCGATCTCGATATTTAGTCCGCTTTTCTATTGAAAGTTTCACAGCTAACATTTCCGACCAATTGAGAGCCTATATTTTGTATCGTTAACATAGCAACTTGAAGAAACTTCTGGAATTTTTTCGCTTCTCCTTGGGTAAGAAGCATGAAATTGAAATGGAAATTGTTCGACGTTTATAGATGAAATGGCATCCACATTCAACTTCAGATTATGTCGATAAATTCGATGTGCAATTTCCTCTCCAAATATCACTTTAGCTTCAATTGAAAACCGGAATTTTTTTCGAGGAGAACACGAATATTCGAGGCGAAGACGATTCTCGTTGTATTATATAAGTGAAAATCTATTGAAAATCCTGGCTTTATGCTGAAGGGTGCTCGGCAACTTCTTCCACCAAGAGTTATTGATCCCATCAGGACCTGGAGCAGCAGAGTTCTTAGATCCGTTGAGAGCTTCCCAAACTTCCAGTGGTGATCAGTTGTGAGTGGCGATCGTTTGGCGCAGCAATTCGGGCTCTGGCTCTCGCAACCTTCCACAAAAGGCATCGAAAGGCTCAAAAGCTGGAGTATCTCCCCTCAAGGGATGTGTCACTTCAAAGATACCCTTTCAGAAGGTTTCAACGCGATCTGCTGTTTGCGGATTCGCAACAACAGTAGGAGGCGATTGGAACAAACGATTGTTTCCTCTTGTTCAACTCTTCAATGACTGCTTCGCAGTCATAAGCATTCATATCCTTTCAAGGTGGTTCTGTTTGATGTTGCTTAGTACTGCCACCTCGGTTGCGACCGGTCGGACGCTCTCCGGACGTTTTTAATAGAAATGCCAAAAGTAATTTCTGTTACCGAAATTTCAATCGATACACCACTACAGTTGAAAACGGACTGATATATGGAACGAACGTTGAGCGTGAAACAGCCAATGCATTTCTTACACCACTACGGGGAAAAACCGGCAGGATATTTTTCGACACCCGGGAGTCGGCCGGTAGACTGCCGGCGCCGGTGTATATGAAAAGCACTATTATTTCAAGTACAACAACCGGTGTGTCTGAAAAGGGCCTAAGAAAGAAGTAAGATAGATGCGTCGCAAGGAGTGCATCACACACTGAATACGAGATAAATACTGATTCAACATGTAGCTGAATCGTACTGGAGTCTGTGACGTTATTGATTGTTGGATAAATTGATTAGACTGAAGAAACCATAAATAATTTTCTATCTTGAACACATATTTTGTCGGTTTCCGCTTCTCTCGGAAATATGACAATTATTCTCCTATAACAATAACCCACTGACGCATGATTATTTATTACTATTTTATTTTAAAATATCGACATGTTATGAATACCAATAGTTGACGCTCAAGGACGACCATTTCATTATCTAAAAATAGTTCTACCTTCAGCCATTGGTCTCTTTTTCCTTCAACTAGATAGATATGCTTATTTATTCGTCGGCATCTTTTGTTGTTTGTGCTCTTTTCCTGAATTCTGATCATGTTTCAGGATTTATTCCGAGGACTCTCGCACCTCCTATGATATCGATACAGTTTCGAATTGGGTATCTAATGATTTATACGTTCACGACATCAATATGCATATTGACTGAAATGAATCTCTAACGATCAATTATTGATGACATATGAAATGATGGATTAGATGAAATTGTAAGAACATATATATTCATATATCCTTGATTCGAATAGCATGTCGGAGCATTTCGTGGAATAGGAATTTAATGTCTATAGGAGAGGATATAATAATGAACATATGTACAGAAGTTCCCATCTTCACTAAAAACAATGTCAAAATAACTCCACTTCAAATCGCCCAATCGGATAATCAAATATTGATTTTTTCTAACTGTTATTCAGATCAATGATTCTTGGAATGGATGTGGATTCAAACATAATGGGAGAAATTTTTATTGATATTGGTAATACCAATACAATAATACTATGTCGAGTCAAAAAGGTACTGAGCATGGAAACAAGAAGTCAAAATGAATAATCATGAAATAATCACTCAAAAATTAATCGATAATATAGGATCTGTGAGATTTCTGTCTGACTGAGATGTGAATAGATATCTAATAGTCCTTCCATATTCCATTAATCATATTATCATTGATATCTATTTGATTTCGAAATTTTTATGTGCGTTTAATTCGATCGTCATTCCAAAAAGTCTGATAGTCAATCAATTATAAAGTTTACTCGAAGTTATATTTGTGGAACTAAATCTCTACCTATATCATGTACCATTTCCGTTACTATACTAAAATAGATTGGTACTAGAAATCATCTCCGCAACTTTTCATTATTGACTGATCCATCAACCAAATATTATAAATATCACTCCTTGGGCATTAACATTCTGTATAACGCTCGTGGGGTATTGTGCATTTTTGTGTGCATCTAGTGGGCGAAATACTACTTTGGTGAGGCCCCAAGTATTTCGGGCAAGTTGCAGATAGATTTTTTTCTACAAACGTCAGAGGATGTTTACCTTTCAATATCGTTCTATGAAAAGTAATATGCCCTAGCTTAATATGAAAAATAGTGTTGAAATGGATTGAAATATTTTTCCAAATTAGGTAATTACTGTGACTATGGAAATGAACTGATTTTTGCTCGATTGAGGTCCACATAAAGGTTAAAATACAAAAATCTATTGAAGTTCACATTCAGTGTGCGAATATGTGTTCAGCACACTTGAAGAAAAAACGTATTTTTAACAACAGTGTTTGATTGAATGTTTGCTGAAATTTAAACAACTGTCTTTGCCATATCAGACAACTGAATGAAGCCAAACCTCATTCAAATTGGTGAAAACTTGAGTCAGCTCACTCAGCCGGAGAAAATAATTCTATGCATGAGAAAATTTTCTGTGACATACATCTTCATACATCTTCGAGTGACATCTATCTCTCGGGCACTCTTCATGAAGCAAACAAAATAGCCAACGAAAATCAGCCTGCATAGAACAATTGATAATGAGAGGGATACCTAGTGTGTTTTTTGGTGAATAAATATGTACTTCTCTGAGATTGTTGGTTCATGGAATTATCCGAATGTGAAGATTCTGTCAGAAATTTTCAACTCGATCAAATTGCTTTGGGGTAACACAAATCGTCCTGCAGTTTCTTGTATTTCGATCTCTCTTATTTCTGACAAAATAACTATCTATATTCACAACCATTCCCGGTGTTACCCCGAATAAATGCCGATCAATATCATGAGATAAAAATAGTCGATAGATTCTTGGGAATATATTAATAACTACTTTGAACCCGCATGCATGGAGGATGGATTTGAATTCGTTTCAAACTTCGGGAACTTAAAAAAAAAGATGGTTTCATTCGAGTCATTGGGTTCAACTTCGTATAGAGAAAGAACATGCGTCTCTACAAATTCAAGTGGCTCCTGTGTTTCAATCATGCTATGATGTTTTACTGATTGATTTTCCAGATGAGCTGTGGCTTCATAAATATTGATCATTTGCGCCACGTTCACGAATCCTTTTTAATTTCCTGTTCGAAGATTTATTAGAATTCTTATGAATCGCTTGTTCCTACGAAAAGCAAATACACTTCCTTGAACTAATTAACATTCGAATTTGAATGTTTTATTCACACTATAGTTACTCGGGAGAATGAGCGGAAGTACTCATACCTATACATTTGTGCTGCGTGGGTGAATCGAAAACTTTGTTTTTCATTACATTATACCTGTAGATTACATCTATCATCATCTAGATAATATTTGAGATCTGGTGATGAGATATCAAAATGGATAAGTCATTCGAAGTCGATTCGAAATTTGTATACCAATACAATATCTACCATTGAGAAAGAGAAAACTTCGGATGGAAATACCTAAGACTCTATCATATTGTCACTCTGTCAGTATCCAAAAAGATATGACTCGAAATTGATGGACTATTTCGGTTGCTATCATCACGTGATTTCGTTGATATTTCAGTTTATTTTTCCGAACCTCTGGACGACACTGTAGCTTTTGCAAAGACATACACTTGAGCTCTCATTTTTTTTTCTATGTTAGTAGCTTTCTAGATTCTAGTTCAAGTAGTATCAGTGATCAATTCCTGATTCCAAAGTGATAATACAAGCTCTGTTTCAATTATTTCAATGATACAAAAATCGCATGTTGTCAACTTTTCTGAATACTTTGTAAATAAATCATCATGACAATCGATGTCAGTTCTTCCAAAATTGTGCTCTGTTGATTTATTTTTGTCCAGTTGATCTTGTCGTCTACATTCCGGATTCTTACGAATATCCCATTTTCACACTACGTACTCGTAAAATTTAATGAAAATGCATTTTCTCTCAGCTTTGGCATTCAAGGACTGTCACTTGAGGTAACCGTCTGGAGAAATAGTTTTCACATAATTGATTTGCCAGTCTTTACGATCATCATTTTTAGGAAATACAGAAGTACTCATTGATTTGTCTTTCCTCAAAGTAGGCATATAATAAGACTCGAGTTCGGAAACATTACGAGTATTACCTTTCACTCAAAAGTAACGAAATAAAACAAACACCTCGCGTAACCTCTCTATCGTGCACAACAGTCTTCAACTCTCACATTGTTTTCCGAACTAATATTTGAATTGATATCATGTAAATTTTTATAAGATTGTGTAGATGTGGATATATTTTATGAAGATCTGAAAAACAAATGTGAACTGTCAACATAATAGCACCAGAAAAAACCTTCGAATGTAAAGAAAATAGTGTCCCATGGTATGATTTAGAACTAATAATAATGAAAGGAAGGGAGAGAGATTCAGTCTATAAATTATTTAAAAATAGTGAAAGTGAGAGAGATCTGTAGGCATACAAGATTTTGCGAAATGAATATGTGAGCTCATTGAGGAAAAAAAGAAAAAGAATATCATTTTGACAAAATGGATATGAATGAAAATAACCCCTATGTAATGTGGAAAACCTCAAAAACCTTGAGTACAAAATCTTATGAATCATGTTTCATAAATGGTATTCGTTTTAAGATTGATAATACCTCGAGGGTAGTGAGAAAGGATGATGAAATTGATGAAAACTTAAATCATTATTATGTGAACAGCATTAGAGATATAATGAATACTATAGAGAATGTCACTATTGATGACTGGCAAGGAACCGATATTCAATAGAGTTCAAACAAATCGAACTGAAGGACCTTACTGTAATAATGAATTCTATGGATAATGAGTCAAACAAACATATGGGGTGATTGGTCATGTTCTATTGCATCTTATCAATATTTCACTGAAGTATGGAGAATTTCCCAACCAACTGAAGACAAGTGTACTAGTGCCTATCCAAAAAGTACCTAGCACAAATAAATCATGGGAATTCCGTCCAATTAACACCCTACCCAGCGCTGAAAAAAATCTACTTGAATTTATGGTGTACAACCAATTGTCAGACTATCTGACGGCGAATAAAAGATTATTGAAAAATTAATGGGGTTTCAGACAAAATCACTCATGCAAAACAGCTTTACAGTTGACAATTTCAAAATGGAAACAGTCCATCGATAAGGGTGTAGCTGTATTCCTGGACTTGAAGAGAGCATTTGAAACAATTGACCGCACCATACTTATTAAAAATGAAAAAAAAAATGGTTTTGGATTGGTTCATAGATTACTCGAGTGAGCGAAAACAAATGACTGAAATTATTGAAGTTTTATCTCCACTCATTGCAAATTATCATGGGGTATCTCAAGGGAGTGTACTGGGGCCACTTTTGTTTCTAATTCACATCAACGATATAAATCAGTTCCATTCCTGTGATTTTCTCAATCTATTCACAGATGTGTTGTCAATTTCTAGTAACAACTTGGATGATGCCATAAACAAAATGAATAACTCACTGCAGTGGATTCAAATTTACTCAAACTCTAATAAACCTGAACTTAATATTGACAAAACTAAGTCAATGATACTCATAACCTCATACAGATATAAAAACATCAACCTCAACCAGCATAATATAACTGTTGATAATAGCCAAATTGAATTTGTCACGGAGTTCAAATATCTAGGATTCATGTTGGATAAAAACTTATCTTTCGGAGCTCACTTTGACCATATGTCCAAAAAAAATTCTGAAAAATTATTCTTCTCTTCAAGAATTTCCCAGCGATTGTCAACGCATTGAAGAATAACTACACAATTCTATAATCCAAGCTAACTTCGAGTATTGTGCAAGTATCCTTAATTTTTTCTGATGCAAATAAAGTATCAGCACTACAAAAATTTCAGAATCGTGGAAGGCGTATCATCCTTAGGTGTAATCATCTGACCAATATATCCCTGATACTCGAAACGTCACAATGACTGACTGTAAAGCAACAACTCTACCAGCGATCAATAATTTATTTATAAGATATTGAATAATCAAATACCTGCATATTTCCAGGAATTCTACTATACATGATCATTATACAAGAGGTAACAATAATCTCCACATACCAAGACAAATTATGTCCTCTTCTAGGAAATAACTTTTTTATAAAGGCACCAAATGAACTCATTATGTCATTTGACCCCTCCGGTCTTTTTTTCCAATTGCAATTATTATTATCATCAGATTTTTCTATCTCATCCATTGTGACTAGGGAAGTGTGATGTACAGTCATGTATGTCTGTACTTATTAAATTTGTGAAAGTATTCCATGAACTGCTGAAGCATTCGATTATTTTTACAATAATTCAATTTCAATTCAATTCAATTCTTTATTGATCCATTAAAACTACTATTACACTATTATTATTATCAATTGTTTCATATAACATTGGAGTTATTGATATTTAGTCATTTATTTTTCATTTCAAGTATCAAGCTCAAAGCAATAATTATTGCATGTATTGTATATTAGGATGTATCCTACCAATAAACAAACAAAAACAAAAGAAAATACTCCTTCAATAAGTGAAATATACCTAATAACTTAGCTAAGACCGAACTTGTGAGAGTGTCGCTATATCAGTCTTGTTCTTGGCTTGTTGTTAGAGCCAGCTATAGTATTCAAGCCAACCCAACCCAATATGAATGGTACACCAACAATGTTGTTAATTCCGTCAATTTAGCATCCAAGTATCATGATATTGCTGATGTGAATAATGAAATCCAGAGCAAAAATACTACGATTGTGGTAACGATTTATCGCATGAACATCAGCGTAATTTCAGTTGATACCGTACATCATTGAAGACTTGATGAATTGTGGTATTTTTGCATAAATTTCGACAGCAAAAGATTCACCTGTGAATATTCAAGAGGTAAAACTGCATGCCGAATGTTTTCCAGATAGGTGTGAACTGACTTCAAAATATGCAGGACCCATGAGGAAAGCTTTCGGTGTTTGGTGGTGTTTGCTGGTGTTCCAATATATCTCAGTAAACCGCTAACGTATTTGAATTCTGCGTGAGTAGTGTTCTATACTGATTCTTGCGTACAAACCAAACCAAAAGAATACATTTTCTTTTATCTAAGACTAGTCTCCCCTCGATTCTCACGGATAAACTCCCTGAAATGGCATTGGTCGTCGCTACCTAACCCAGTGCTTGCAAGGAATACTGAAGCTACCAGTCATCAGATCATCGTTTTTCAATCCTATTGATAATTTTCTTGGACTAAATCATGCAGAGAGAATGTTGGAAAATAATAGGTACAATGCATTATGTAAGTACGTTGATACCATACAGAGCAAATTGAATTGAGTTTAAGGAAGCCTCGTTGTTGCCATTCTTGCAAATATTAGCTCCCGAATGAATATCATTGGTTTCTAGATACTATACCAACCAACGAACGATACAAGAACGGAAAGCCAATGCACAATGTGTCGAATATTGTGCGTAGTTGAGGATTCAATATCTCCTTGTTGAATTGTTGCCATGGAAAATTTTCAGGAAAATATCGAAATATAGCTGATGTAGTTCGATATTTTCCTGAACAGGGTGAGTGGGTTGAATATATTTTTGAGGTTTTCAAGACCGATAAAATTCTTGATCTCATCAATTTCGATTTACCTTTCAGCCTTATTCCTATTCAGTGGTGGTCAAGCATTTTGTCTACTTTGGAAATTACGTCTTCCTCCCCGACTGAAATATTTATCCAGAATTTGGATCTATTGAAGATACGAAGAGTACTCCAAATTCTTGACTCAAGTCTAGCATCATTATTATATGCTGTGTGAGAAATTGGAGAATGTAATAGGTACTTCAGATGTTGACATATCTCTAATGTGCGTTCACATGTCCACTGATAACAGTATCAATAGTCTAAACATACCAGGTGAGTCAATTATTCATCTCTGTTCTAGTAACGCCAGGATTTATAAGTGAGATATGATTGAAATTCAGAAACTTGCAGTGACAAAATGTACCCATTTATTTTCAAGAAATATCAGAATAATATCATAGATATCTGGAATATCACTAGATTTGAGAATCGACCAGAAACTCAAATACGTGAATTTTACTGAAGATTTCACTGTAAAGATGGTATTCCATGATTTTCAAAATAGAGGATAATGATAGCCACATGTAAAGTTTGAATATTTATATTTTATCACACAAAGAGCATATACATACATCAATTTTTTATTTACATTTTGAATTTTCCATTATTATCCTATGTTGAATTGCATTTTGTGTATGAATACACTGTTTTGAACAGGAGACAAAAAAATTCAACAAAAATACTGTAAAATATTAACATGGCGGTCGCAGTGCTCATTATTCAACTCAGTATATAAGAGTAAACTTTTACCCTGAATTGGACTAAATACCTGCCACAACATTCATATTGATCAAAACAAACATATCGAAAACTAAATAATGAACTGAATACTGAGCACTTATTATTTTATATCTAAGGTTGGACAATAAATATAGATAATTTAAAATTTCCAAATAATAATTGGTCGGCGTTTTCACATCTCACAAATGAATGTTAATATTCACATTATCTGCAGTCTATTTATATGCCGCTGTTGAAAAACATTCCAGAATTTTAAATTCTCAAACTGTATATCTACTCATATATTTTTCGTCTTTCGATTTGTAAATGAAAGAAAAATATATTCTGGAATATTTTTCAAAAATATCCAATTGATTTCATTCACACTAATATCCCATATATAAATATCTATAATCGTGATGATTGCACAATGTCTTCAAAATGTTTAGCTAAGTATATTTACAGAATCGTCACCTGTTTTAAAACTATATGAAACAAACTAACAAATTTATACAATACATTACAAACGGTCCTTTTTTGTACTTGATTTACACAGACAAACCAGTCGAGTGGCTGACATTACTGTCCTTTACAAAATTTACAATTAGTACGAATAAAGAAACATTCTGACCAGTATAAGTTTTTCAACCTTAGAACTATATCTACAGAGTTGTTCATAAATAAATTCCTGGGAAGGCTTCTATATCTGCTTATCACGTGTACTCTGATCTCCAGCCAGTCTGAAAGAGAAAAAACAAATGTTATTCATCATTTATTACATGAATACCTCAGTACTGATAAAAACACCCTGAAGATATTCGTAGGAAGATAAGTAACAGGGAATATTCAATATCTTGTTGATATAGTCAATGTGAACATCTTGTTCTTATTTGGTAGATTTGCTAGTGTGAGGCAAGCATTGGCAAAGCAAATGCATTCGCAATGTTGACTAGACCTATTACACCTCATGCACACAAGGGTGATCACAGTATATTCCACATATTATAATATCCTCAAATATGCTACTGGGTCTGGTGAGACTTGGGAATTATCGTCGTGATCCGAGATCGACTTGGCTTGAATTGAATGGATTGGATTGGACTGAATCAGCCATATGTTGATTTAGGCATTCTATTGGTATCGAACAGAGCAAGATTGCATTACAATCGAGTGCGTACAAAGAACCAGATACCAGTAGCTCCAAACGGTTCCTCTCCCCTCTCCACTTGATTTATGATTTTGCTTCCCATACATCGACGACATCTTGGTAGCATATTACAATAGAAATCAACACCTAGAGCACCTTCGAATTCTGTTTTAACGACTTGGTACTTTACGGTGTCGTCATCAATATCGCTGAGAGTTCGGCAAGCAAGGTGAATAATCCTCATTTTATGGTTCGCAATATCAGGAGGAGGAATGAATGAATGAAGACTACATACAGAGAGTATTCCGTGAAACTTTTCATCCCAAAAGTTCCATTGAACAATTGCCTCAGAGGGACAGATTCCAATGGCAAAGAATCACCATATCTGTATTGGGCCTTCAACAACAATAAAGGAACTTTTGCTCGAGCAGCTTCATTGGCTCACCCAGATCAAAATCTATATTGGGGCCTATTGGAGCCGTCGCAATATATTATTGTCAGACAGAGACCGGTCGAATATGAGGTGAAAAACTGGTAGTGGACCTTTATTCGCACAAAGTAGTTTATTTGCCTATCTAGTTTCTTCACCTAAAACTCTAACGTACAGCTAACTTGATAACAGCGTTTTATTTGTTATAGCGAAAAATCACTCGTAGGTTAGTTGTAAAATGGCGACACAAAAATCATAAAATCAGTATAATTGATAACTGCATAATCAGTGTTATAATAACGTTGATTCAGAAGTAGTAATTCAGGTTACTCCTCATTTAATGTACAAACTACATTACAATCTCAAAACATCAACTATGTGTACAGGAACTGCAAAAATGTCGCCATCTTCTGGGGAGTAAGTGAAATGCCATCTTAGCGGAAAATACCGTTAGCGTTTTGGCGAAACATAAAACCATCAGTGACTGCACCGTATTGTGTACATCGTTGCCTCGACATTACAGAACCGAACGCTTCCGATCAATCTCCGATTGTAATGAGTTTCTACTCTGTCGAACTATAATATATCGCGAAGGCTCCTGGCCCAATCATAATCGCTGGTGTAACGAAACTTTTCTCTTCGAATGAATGTAGCTCACCATTCCATTCGACGTCAGTCCTAGTCCAGCAGCACTCAGCGAACTCATATGGTGGTGATACGACGCCGTTGGGGGCGGTGCTGGCGGTGGAGGTCCAGAAACGAACCCTTGCGGATGTTGGTGCTGGTACCAATGGCTCATCGCGTGATGGGGATGGAGCGCGGCGTTCAGATGGGGATGGCCTCCCCCCATGCCGGCGCCAAACCCTGCGGCGCCGAAGCCGCCCTTGGAGCCGTCTAGGGGCTTCATCATGTCGCCCATCATGCCGCCTAGAGAGAGGCACGAGCCGCTCTTCTTCTTCTTGCTCTTCGACGATAACTTCCGGTTCCGCGTCTGGATGCCTTCCTTTTTCATCGTCAAGGGCCTGTTGACCTGGAACAAAATGCACCTGGTCAGATATGTCGGGTGGATGATGGAAATCGATGGACCATGCGTCAATGAATTTGCATCAATTCTGCGGTACTATCAAACTAACGCGAACTATCGTTCAAGCATTTAAGCATCCACTGATCGCATGGACCACAATAATGATCCACCTGTATTGTCACATCAAAGGCAGCCCAACCTTCATAAGAGACAATGTCAAAAAGTATCGAAGTCAATAGATCACCATCGACAGAATTACAGTCTTAGTTTTCATTCAGAATATTCATTTCATTGATAGATAGATCACAGAGGTTCATTCAGAAAGATACAATTTCATGAAGAAGACTTCGCATGACTTTTGAGTTTTACTTTATTCCAATGTATGAATATGCATCAATACGCATCATATATACAACTTGGGAGTATTTGAAATGATCGATATATGATGATGAACATGGAGTTACGAAAAATAATTATAAATTTCAGTTACTATTTTTTGACTAGATCACCATTGAGATTCGCGCGACAACTATAACGTTTCACCAAATCTCAGAACCACTGGAAGGCTAACTGAAACATTACAATATGACCTCTCTTCTTTTGTTCAATCGAAATTTGGACAGTTCGTCGTTTGACATCGAGAATAATACTCTGAAAAACTGGACTATTCGGACTTCCACCTCGTTGTGATAAAAGGGTTAAATAGTTTCTAACTATAACTACGACTTATTTAGGTCCTTAGCTTCGATATCTTTCTCCAGATTCGGTTAAAAATGTTCATTTCATTCGGTAACAACCATTTGTTGGATAATATGTCTATTATCACATTATATTGCGATGAATACAATAAGGTATCGCTTTCGATTGAAAATAGTGTAATTATGTGCTATATGAAGAATGCATTGTGATTCAATAATTTTCAGAAGAGATAACATCATGTGAAAAGTATATTCTCAATCTATATATTTCTTTTAAAGGTCATAGAATATTTGGGAGTGTTCTCAATCAGATGATCATCATATTAAGTCAATATTCAAGAGTTATATGGAGTTAGATCGGTTGAACCAGCTAAGAAAGTATATCTCATGATAAATAGATATTTCAAGACCTCATAAGGAACGAAATGATAAAGAGACAGCTGACCTGATGTCTGGACGCATGATAAATATGAATAAATCAGAATGATGAAGGTAATGAAGGAATGAAAGAACAAGTTATTTCATTCATTTTCCAGCTTTTTGTGGGATTTTCTCTCCTTGTTTCTAAAAAATAGAGTAGAAGTTATTGAAAATTATTTCAATATATTTGTAGTGAGGGCAGATTTTGTGATCTGCCACAAAATGTCACTGCGCTTGAAATTAAACCTTCAGATAAGAGAAATTCTCTATTTGTCAGTGACACCTTGTTTTTGAAAAATTTGGAAATACAAATATATTTAATAAGAATTAAACCTCTACTTATCTTGGTGAACGTTTCGGGAACGAATCTGCTCCCGTTCTCAACACAATTAAAATATTTTTCTCTTCGCAAAATTTTTCAATATGTTGTCAGTTTTGACACTAAAAAGTGACAATTCAAAAGTGGGTGCCAAGTTCTATCTATATCAACTGAACAAGAAGCAATATTATTGTCTTCGTTGGTGACAAGTTTCGAACAGTGTTCAAGACATAAAATACAGTGAGCTCGATTTTGACTCCGAAATTTGAAATCCGAAAAATGAAGAACAATCATCAAAAAATAATAACTTCTACACTATTTTTCAGGAACGAAGAGAAAAAATCCCACAAAAAGCTGGAAAATGAATGTACCACCTCCTCGAAAAACTTACAGACAGTATTTAAGTTGTTTCATGTCATGATATTGAATCTTCCTCTTCGATTCTTATGTGACCGTATCTAACATATTACCAGACATACAAAAGATTTCATATCGTGAGTAGGTAATCTACTCTCAAATTAACTGATGAGTGAAATAAATTCAGTTTCATTTCATAATTCAGCCACTCATGTCCAATGCATGACTGCTAACATCTGTGAAATTAATTATACTTCCTGCGGTGTTTATTCAGGAGAGCTTTTCATGAATATGAGTACTGAACAAGATGTCTCAAAATAACACCTGGATATTTCATTTCATTGATATAAACACTGTTCTCGAAACTATGATTTATAAACAATTTTACTCCATTGATTCGTTCGGAGAATGATCAAATGTGTGGGTTCACCATCATTCAGAGATCTTTCAAACCTAACAATTTACTATATCATCATTCACTTTCCTATTCATAATGAGAAAAACAATAAATCCAAAAACTAATTTTGACTAACAGCATTTTGTGAGTAAAATGTTAGCTACTGAAAACTATAGTGATTTATGATCAGCTAACACGTTTTTTTTATGTGTGGAAGCGCTTCTGATTGAGCCCATTAGTTTTTCTTTGTTTTGATTTAACGATGAGAAGAGAGAGAAAATATGTGGTTACGAAATCGGTCAATTAATTGGTGGATGGGGCTTGAGGCTCAGAGTTGAGCTATTTCCAATTAGTATAAATCACAAGGCTATTGATCATCGGTAGAAATAAATGATCTTCGGGAAGGGCTACCGCGTATATGTTCTCATGATTATTTTTCTTATCATTCGTGTTCACTCTCACAAAATATCAAATCAATGCATATCACACCCATCTATTGAATATACTTATCTTATCTCGTGACTAGTGGAGATCGATAACAGTAAACAAAGTATTCAAAATGATCCTTGAGGAATAGATATATACGAGATAACGGAATTTATTCATTTCGACACTTGAGCAGTTATGTGTTCATGACAAACAATAATACAGAACTGAAATGGATTGAAGATCATCATCACTCTATCTTTCAGACGACGGTGATGATGAAAAAGCATAGAATGTAATAAAATAGTTCCCATCTAAGTTTCCTCGTTCACTTATATAAGGTTACTCCAGAATCTTTGGGATCGATGGGCATAAATTAAGCTCAAATATCAAATAAATTGAGTGTATCAAATATTCTATATCATTCTTCTACACAGTAAATATCGGTTGTACCATCACAAACCATTTCGTATAAAATTCCTATTGAAATACATACTTATTGATTATGGATTAAGGTATAGAAGTTACCTTTGAATTAATAATGAAATCAGATACGGGCTATCTAGTATCTCAATTGCGATACAAATCCAGTTCATTCCAACCTTAATATACACCGTAATGCAGGAATGGAGCCAATAGTGTTATTACAATGAGATAACATCGATTTGTACGTAATAACCAGAATCTATCGAATAATTGGTAATTTGATATACCTAGGTGGGAATAAATTAGTAATGAGGATGAGTAATTAACGAAAAATAGGTTGATAGGCAAATTAATACTTCCCAAAATATTGCGTGAATGATACTATCAATCATCCCCTACATCTCAGTATTAGAAGTTGGTGTCGAGCCTCTCAAATTTAATCATTCTACCGAAAAAATCAATATGGTTACATATCGTAACATTATCCTAAATAATCCTTTTTCATTAGCACCTCATCATTAATTCCAGTTTCCTGAAATCTGACAATGCAAAATAAGAATAAGACACACAAGCAGTTTTGGAATCGAGAGAAAGTGTAAAATGTTGGAACAAAAAACATCTATCGCAATAAAAACATATGCCTTTTTGAGATCTTGATAATCAAGTATTTTTGTCTTGTATTTATGATCTTTTATTCCAATGAAATGTACAGGTGAACTATTTCGAGAATTTCGAGAACTGGAAGATAGCCAGAGTCCAACTGATTCCAAAAAATGGCAAGAAAACCTTTCCCAACAACTATAGACCGATTGCACATCTGTGATATCTCAAGTAGTAGAAAAAGCAGTCAGAATCGGACTCTGAAGAGCTGAAGAGTTGACGTGAAGAGCTCTAAATAGCTCAATGGTCATGAACGACCGGCAATAGGGCTTTCGTCACCAGAGAATAACAGGAAACCTGCTTGATAGAGATCAGGCTGATCACCAAGTTGTGGAATTCTATATAGACCTAGTGAAGAATTTCCTGATCGTTACGACCTTATCGAAAGATGTTCAAACAGTATACAGTACCAGCATTGAACCAGATTATTATATTTCACAAGAGATGGAACAGTAATATTAAGTATCTTCTTACGTTGTGCTGAAATAAACGATCGATGGAAGACTTTTGTAGCTACTGATATGATTGAGAAACTATTAAGAGAATATCGGTCGAAATACCGTATGGCTACCGGAGAACTTCGTTCGGATCGAATATCCCGGAATGATCATCAAAACCTCGTTTGCGGTACCCAAGAAGCCTAGTGATCATAAACTATGATCCACATCTGCTCGATGGTAGAGCCTCCTCCATTCGCTGGTAGAGTGAAGTGCTGGACCTTATCACTCGGAGATCTGACCCGATCTCTTCGGCTTATTATACGACGTGCGCTATTCCCGTAACAAATTGTTATTGTTGTTGGGTAACGACGTTGTTTAAAGTGGGCGTGGGGACCGGTATATGATATACTGGCTGAAGACCAGCTCCGGGCACTCAACATACGCGATAGTCGCCGGAACATGTCATTATGATCCACAATCGCACTACCATTTCATTGTAGGAATGTTTTCGTTCGAATCAGTTCGGTACTGAAAACGTGCAGCCCGTTCGAAGGATTCTCGGAAATCGGTGTATTTCGAGGCAAGTGAGGCAACGGGTGAGACTCCGGTCGGCTTTCACACAATCGGAAGGTTTTACTGAGACTATTTTGTACTCATGTTTTCAAGAACTGATCATGCATTCAACGTATTACCTATAATACCATAATTTGTTGTCAGACTCGATGTCATGTTTACACTTGATAGATATCACGAGGCGAGACGTTTTTCGAATTGAATCAACAAAAACAAATTCGAGATAATATGGGAGTCAAATTAATGATGTATGAAACAACTATCCATCATATTTTCAACAGGTGATTGTATTAGGTGAAAATAAATGTTTTCTTAATCGACAACAGTTGATGACATCCGATTCCAGTTTGACAGTCATTGTTTTCACAGATGCTAAGAGGAGAAATTCAGACTGACTGACAAAAAATGCCTTAAGCCATAGGAAGCGCTGTTTATTGTTTAATTTGGTGAACAATAAGGAATGAGAAATGTCTCAGTGAGTACTATAAGGTGGCACTAACAATTTTTTTTCAACGTTAACTCTGAATGTCATTTGTTTTTCGTGGTAACATAGATTTTTTCGAATTCCTCCTGATGAAGGGAAATTTTTTCTGAATCCAGTGAAATATGTGAATTAGTGTTCTACAAACAGGATATAGATCTTTTCATTGAATGTTATATTGGGTATATATAGTGGCAGTAACTGATGAACTGTCAGTGTGACATTTACACAATATCTTCGAATAGCTCATTTCAGTCTTCTGAATAAATACAACTATAATTAATAACCAACCAACTCACATGAATTTTCAAGGCTACTCAGAGCATTCAAAAAATCTATTGTCAAGTTCAATTACCCAAATGTTATATTCAATCGAAAGATCCATTTCTCTTTCGCGGATCACTGATTTTACGTGATCACAGAAGGAATCAGGAACAAGTCAAAAATATAAATGTTACCATTTGAAGAAAAATTAGTCTTTGTAGTTAGAGTTGGAGTTGAATAAATAAAATGTTAGCGCCACCTTCTAGTACTTGAGCAGTCATTTCATTTGCTTTTTTGATTTTCAAAATCAGTCGAAAAATAGCGATGATATGACAACGCTAGAGAAATGATAATTATTAGGACGAGTTTTATGATTTCATAGTTAGTGCATGAAGTATTATAGAACAGAAATGAAATGTCGAGAATCAAACAGAAAGGTCTCACATATTAGAAAATATAAAATGACCAGTTGAAAATTCAGACCAAAACTTTCCTATTTTTCTGGACGTCAAAACCAATTAACTTCTCATTTCCCATCATTGTGTACACAAATAAGTTGATGTTATTCAACGAAAAAATATCATTTTTGTTAATAAAAATCTTTATACGTATATTTTATACGTATATTTACGTATATTTCATTCGTATATATTCATGTATATTTTATATATTTATACCAGGGTTATTCTTGGAGTTGAAATTATTTCAATGTATCGAAATATTACGAGGCATTCTTCAGTCAGCGACTCCGCACTGTAGGTAACCTGGGTAAAAATTATTGCAACTTCCGAATGAATCACGAACCTTGCCTCAAAATGCATGTTGCGTAGTTAGTAAGATAATCACGTAGTTTTTATTGATATTAATGCGTATACGGCTTTTGTTCATCCATTGTTCATGCATCATGTATCCCTAATAATAACGCAAGAATGCGCTTATTTCAGAGAATTGTCATAAATCACATTGATATTCTTGAGGAGATCGAATTTCCACGTCTTTCGAATGATGAATACAATGCAGAAAAAGCAACAAAGTTATTTTCTCATTCGTTGACTCACTTTTTCGTTTGCGGTTAGGAGAGAAGTATCATACTGTATAAAATATTCCTGAAGATTTTTTTCATCAATTAATTGTAATACTTAGAAATTTAAGTTCGATTCGTGGATAGAATCGTGCCGACTGGATTCAAAAATGATTCAGGACAGAAAGAAGAATGTGGAGGGTAAGATTGATTCAACAAACAATGAATGTGGGGAAGATGATATTCACTCAGAGGTAACGATATCGAACAAGAATAAATGAAAGAAATGAGTATAGGAGGAGGAGCGAAATGTTGACCCAATTCCGACAATCGACAGTATGAAAAATACGATGAGTAAATATGTAAAGGTTCATTACTGTCATTATTTTTTCCGCCACTAAAAGAATTCCATTTCATGAGTATTCAGTGAACTTCCTTCTCAAAGTTTCTTGGAGTGACTAAATATTCATTCCATTCAAAGATATCCACTTTCTCCTCCTTGCAAACTATTTCCTTCTTTCAGAATCTTTTTGTGTCGATAAAAAGATCATTATCCGGGGAGGTCCCTTACGCAACAGTATCAATGCATCTAAAGTAAGCACTAGATGCACGACATCCTGCAACAAACACCCCTGAATTCCGACTCTATTCTTCGGATAAAGTATCATTTCGGGAACAATTCAAGACATGTCGTCATCTCGCTCCGATACTCCCCTTAATCACAGAGTACGGACCGACGCTTTTCAGGGGGTTCCGAGGTCCCTTATTGTCGCTGAAGGACTCCGAACATAGTCCACACTATTTCTTGTTGTCAGCCCTCGGGTGTACTCTTATTGCCACTGTAGCCGAGGAGATTGAATGCTCAGATAGGGGGCAATTACCGTATAATGTAAGTAGTTTGCTTGTATTTAAGCGTCTGAATAGATCGGAGGGTAGTTGTAGGCTCCTTTTATGTTTCTGCAATGCACTTATCGAGCCAGAGTATAGATTTCCTCGAATATTTAGAAGACATCGAAGGAATATAATCCGTCGGATCATAACTCATCAAAAAGTCACTGAAAATTTTCTTGAATGGCAGCTAAATTTGTACGATTTTCCGAAGGTACAACAGAACACCGAATGCAGCTCGCTGGGCTCATTCCGTGAGACAAGATAAGAAATATGGACCGCATCAATAGGTATCTACCACACCCGCATAAATCATAAAAACCCATTAAATAATACGTGATCGTTTGGTAGCTCAAAGTAGTTGACAGATACTACGGTTATCTAACGTGAACTCGGCAGGTGACCTGCTACCGATCTCCATATTATACAGAAGACGATGCTTTCAAGCAGGTCCCTCATTTGATCCTTATTCTAACGTAGATTAGTCGAGCGTGTAACACGAAATTAATGCAACCAGAAAATGATTCATTCTGCTGAATGAATTAAGACTGGCACTACTGATCATCATTTTTCCAGAACAAAAACAACAGTTTGTTTTTTCCCACAAAATCAGCGGTGTTCTTGAGAAGATTCAGCTCAAGCTTGATTCTTCAGATGAACATCCATTGGGAGCCCACTATAATGTTAGATATTTTTTCCTGCACAAAGAAAAATTATAGTTCCCCTTACAAAATTTCTACTTAGTATAGGCACAACCAGTTTTTCTCGTTACTGTAACAATTTTTTATAGTAACCATAACGATATGGTGACCATGAAATACCATTATATATGGTTGTGCCTATACTAACCAGGCAGTGTTTTGAGTGTACTTCTTCATCCATCATTGTCCTATAGTTTCAAGCTAACTTCTACAGACGAACATCAATTCAGAGCTCGTGTAATATAGAAACGTATATCAGATATTTAGCTATCGTTATAATTTGAGTAAACAATACTGTAGCATTCTTTCCAACGAGTTATCCTTGGTATTTTCTCCAGCAAACAAACACAACTTCATATAAACTGTGTTCGAGACCGGAAGAGCTTAGAAGTAGGTATATTACTCTGAAATAGCTCGGTGTTCGATAGAGATCTGAGAAAATTACAATCCGTCATGGTTCTAATTCCGTCTCTTCCTTTTTTCTGGCTCAACTGTGCGCTCTTTCATGGAGAATGCTCCACACATACACAGAAGCACAGACGGGATATTCCGATATCGTATCCTCCGATCTAGACTAATTTACCATGAGACACTGGCGTCCTCATCAACTAAGCAACTTCCATTTGGTGTGTGGGTTCATGTCATTCATAGTCGAGTCCGTTCAGCTGGCGACTAGTTCTCAGAAGTTGTACAGGGTGCCGGTACAGTGGAATTATTCGTTAACACTTTTCTGATGTTTTCCAGGAGAAGAATGAACTATTTCCGAAATGTTCGCAGTCTCAGGATTGAAGCAAATTCGATTTTTTTTTGTCGAGGAAAAGATCCAACGATGATACAACTATCCAATTTGATAATATTATTCTGAAATCCATAATTTTTCAATACTGCGGCTGAGCACTGGAATGACAAAAATGTATTTCAGCAACTATTAAGACGTATTGTAATTGCTGTTGCTATACTGATCAATGACAAAGCAAGTACTGAAATCGACTTTATAACGATATAACTGGACAAGGCAGTAACGCAAGAAATCATTCTTCCCTGATATTTTAGAGACTATAATTTGCATCCGATCTACCTTTGGAATGAATCTTATATTTTTCGATATCAAAAGGAACGAAAATAACTAAATGCGATCCATTATTCCAATTCGTTCCAGAATGTCACGTTTAGAGATTGAATCCTTTTGATTAATTTGACAAATATGATCGAGAATGATAATCACAGAAAACGAACAGATCATAAAAAGTGAAAAACAGATAATGAAAGAAGATATCCTGAATAGGGGATGAGAGCATCATCAAGCTGAACGAAAACCTAAAAAAACATGAGGAGAGACTCTTGAAAAAAAAAAGGAAAAAGCTCGCTTGAAATTGTCGTTGTAGCTTCCATTTCGGTTAATGCATCAGACAAAACTTGGCTTCAGCCTCTGAATAGTGCACAATCGATTATAACATCGATTGCACTAATTGATTATCGTTTTTTTTTTTCTATTTCAACCCTGATGCCATCGTCAATCGCAACATTTTCAATGCTATTCCTTTCACGGTGGTTGTTAGTCTTCGTAGGCTGCTGATGAATGCACTGGCCTCGGCATTGGCCCACTAGCAAAACCCGCATGGTTCGCGTCTTCTACCAGCGAATACATAGCTAGTCTAATCCGGCACCGTTGGCAGTGGAAAAAACCTTGAATATCGCGACACTTACTTCGTACGGCCGTCAACTCTTGTGATGTTATAGGCCGGCAATCCGGTAAAGTACGTGACGCGAGACTCGGTGTCGGCAGCGACAATAGAAATAAAGAGAGCCGCAAGGATCGCGCAAAGGTCCACTGACCGCACTGCTTAATACACGGAATATGTTATTAGTGGTCTCATGTCGCAATAAATGGCGTTTTGTGTAGGGCCTAATTGGACCATTTGCCGCTTTCTTTCAATTTGCTCCCGGCTGGGAATGCGTCTGGAGGTGTTTGTACACATTGCTTGAATCCCGGGGCTCTAATTAGTGCAGCACACTCGAAGCAAGTGTGGCAGATTCCGCGACTAAGTGCCAAGTGTCTCGTTTAACAGCGCGGACCATCGGGACAGGATATTATCATGATACATTTCGATATAAATGGTATCGATATCCCTCGAGAAATGATACGAATATCGAGAGTGGCATTCTTCTCAGGAAACCGAATCCCAAAGCTCTTCGAATATCTGAAAAATGTGTTTCATTATCTCCACAAGTGATATGTAGGCATCCATATCAAAAACTGTCCTAATGCAAGGTGTTAATGAGATGGATGTCGAAGAATCCTTTCGGATTAATCAAGTCAATGTTCCACACCGTCTTTAATGCACATGATCGCATGAACATCTCCTGAAGAGAGTCATCTGGCAGCATTTGAAGAATTTTGATTCAGTATTTGATACAAATGTATTTCATTCAATTAAAATTGATTATTGCGGAAATACTTTCATACTACATTTTTGGCATCTGCATATGTTTATAACTAGTGCTTATTCTAACGCATCAATTCATTCAAAACTGACTAAATCACGAAATTGTTCTTACAAATACGCATGCGGATATTGTCAGTATCTGCAGATGGTATCCAAAACTGTATCCCCGGGAGGGTTCAGAAATTAGTTATTTGAGCTCCTTAAAAATGGATACTCAGAACTGGTAGTTCAGTTATGTTCTGAATTATAAACTTCAAATCTTATGGTACGTTCAATGTTTTTTTTTGTTAGGTATAAAATGATACTTCCAATTATTTTGTGTTATTTCACCAGATAGTAGGTATAACATATTTTTCAGTTGTGACTTACTCAAGGGTTGAATGGAAAAGCAAGCTCTGAATATAAGTCTCTGACGATGTATTCACAAATTGAATTCTGCTTTTTGATAGTTACAAGTGCATTTGCCAGACTGGCTCACCATGACTGTGAATATTCATTATTATTATTATCATTGAACATCCTGCTCGAATTCACTCTAACGCATCACATCATATGGATATTTAGCCTCGATAGCCGAATAATACACAACTTCTCGAAGAATACTGTCTGTAAGTTCTTGTCTGTAAGTTCTTTGTCTTGCATATATTCAGAGATGAATTGATAATTGAAAAATAAAATTGATATTTTGAATAGCCATATATTTTAGATATCAATGACAATGTCAAACGTAACGAAACATCAACAGTTGCTCACATGATGTTTTCTTTTCAATGTAATCTTAGCGAGAACAAATATCTTTCGCGATTGACCGCATTCAACATTATTCATGAGGATCAATGAATATTGCATGTTATTCCAATAGGCTTCAGTATGATGTTTGAAGACCACACTTATGTGAAGCTTTAGATCCTTAACGTGCGTGATTTGGTTTACGAACTCGAGGTCGGAAAATCTAACTGTAATCACAAAACAAGTGTCCTCGTTTCGTGATAGTGCCTTTCCGCCCTGCCGTTCGACTACCCATTTGATCCCAATCTCGCACATTCTCCTCGAGATAATCCGGCTATGAAAGAGGAATTGACTCCAAACAGCATCCCCACCGTCACAAAGTGATCCCGGAAAACGGCAATTCCGCACAATTCCAGCTGTCTTCCTTCCGGTCAGAAGCGAACGCAACGTCAGCATTGATATCCTTCGAGATCTTTCAAGATCTAGATAACCGCGACATGAAAACAATCACTCGATAGTCATCGGAAGGTTGTGAAATTCTAATGTGCTTTAATTAGGGCTACCTTCACGATCTGTGGGCTTTGCTTTCTCAGAAATTGTCAATCTCCTACTGCGCAAGAGTTCTGGCGGGTCACGAGTTGGCTACTTGGCCAACTTGTTTTCTTTTTCTTGACCTGCATCGTTTCGAGCTGACGGAAAACGTCATTCTAATTGGGATTATTTTTATTTGAAAGAGAATTTGAATGATTATGTGAAAGTTTCTGATTGCGAAGGGTGAGGGACAGAGATGATTGATGACCAACATTCGAGAGTGGACGATCATATCGAAGATGATTTCCAATAGATTGTAGTTTCCTTCATTACCTGATAAAAATTAATTGCTGTGCGTTAGTCTGGACACTTTTCGAAAATGGCTTGACCGAATTGGATAGTTTTTCTTTGTTTTGATCGTTGTTTTGCTGAAGACCACTTCAGATTACTTCCAATAGATGGCGTTCCTAGCGAGGGTTAACAACTGGTATGATGTACGCGCCGGAGACCAGTAATATATAAAAGAGAGAGGCTCAACTAAGTTTTCAGAAATAAGTCAAATTACTTCATAAAAAAGACAAAATATTAATAGTTCGAAATTATCTATATCGATGGATTATATTGAAACGTTTAATAAGTCTATATCACTCCGGACAGGAAATTACAATTTTTAGATTTATTGCAATTGAATTTTGGATTTCGAATATAAACGGTTCACGGAGACTGATTGCAGAATAGAAAAAAGTGATTGCCTAGTTTCTATCAGTCAATAGTTTTAGTCTGAAGTTTTGAACTGATCATTGGTTTTGGGTGGACAATTTGTTATACCGTTTTGAATCAATTATACATACATACACATCTCGTACACAAATCGGTAAGTACATGAACTGCTTTGCTTTCGAAGAAATATTTGGAGAATACTGATAACATAGCATTCATTCGAACACAATATATATTTATGGACTACCACACTTCTCGATCAACAACTTTATACGTATTGTTCTTATTGTACCTGACTGAAACGAAGCATTCATATAGTATGTGTGAGAACACCGCCATAATACAGGGCACTGGCATGAACATTGGAGCATTGTAAAATATATTACTGAATACTCACATTGTGTAGTTTATAGTAGAGACCGCAAGCGTTGCAGACTGGTTCACCGTTTTGGTTGCGCCTCCAGAGGGTGGTTGTCGTGGTCTTACAATTGGCACAACTGGTACCCGCTCGACGTGCTGCACTTTGTAAACTCTGGAAAGCAAAACGATAATTTGATAAGAGGAGTTTTTGAGATATACGAGAGATTTTTCCGTAAGAGTTATATAGTTAACAAAAGGTTAATTGCCCTACTCGAAATACTAGAAATATCTGGTTTCAATGAAAGGTTAACTCCTTTGAATAGTATGACCTCTGAATTGTATACACTGTCACGTTCGTAGGAATGGGTGAAATCTGGATGACTCACGTACTGACTTCATCTACCAGGAGTAGTGAGGGAAACAAAAGAACTATTGAAAATTGCAGTACATTGATAGGCTAGGGTATAAGATTTTCAGTCTGAATTCATCACACAAAAATTCTTCATTGGCATAAAAACACAATAATATATACAAGCTGTCAGCAAAATCAGATGTAAATTTGAATTTAGAATAAGAAATAATGGATTGATCTCAACTGTTGATGGGAATTTGTTCTGACAATGTATCTTTCTGTTTGTAGCTTCTATGTCCGCCTATTCTGACCCATATGTTTACAACACACATATTCTATTGTGGCTCCTGGATACTCTCAAAGAGTAACTAACCTGACAACAAAGGCTATCAAAATAGGCTAGCAACTGAAGATGCTAGATTTCAAGCTCAGTAGAACTTATTTATGTCATCAACGTAAACCGATTGTCCGATTTAATTGGATTGTGATCTCAGAGTGATAAGAATTTCCGTAGGCGCATAGGGTCTGTTCTCAGTTTGGAAACGTGAGGGTTTGGCAATGTCGAGAAGCGCAAATTCTATCCTGAGAGTCGGATCCCTCCTTAATCACCTCGGACTGTGATTGATTATAAGATAGATTCGATTGTCGTTCGTAATATAATTTAGCTCTAATCAACAGTGTCTTGTTTTCTTTCAATTCCAATTACTTCCCATGAACCTAACTAGTTTTCATCAGCTTCCGGATATGTTATTATGATAATATAGCTACTAAACTTCCATATTTTAATTCCTGGAAGTCCTGAGGTCGCTACGAGCTAAGTGAATCATTATTCAAAATGGAATATGTGATATGTGCTGTGAGGCATAAGCTTTGCAGTCGCTTGTAATTTTAGTTTCCATTATAATAAGACGCTTTTTTCTCCATCAGTTGATAAGGAGGTACAGAAATGAGTAACGGGATATTAATGTTGATATATTGGAGGTTTCACAAAATAGATTGATTTTCCATTTGGACGGAAATTGATTGAGATAATTTGCTAGTATCAATTCGGCGATTCGGTGCACACAAAGCGTTGTCATTGAATAAGGTGAAACTGATATGCCCGAATGAATATAAAGAGACAAAACTGAGCACCACTGCGTTCTAGAAGAAGTTAATTCAAGAGTCTGGCATTGAGAGAATGTCATAGAAATAGGTTGAGAGATAGTACTCCACCACGGTCCAATGGTTGCGCTAAAAATGCGAAGAGGTGCCGGTTTCTAAGGATTAATCACTTGCCGCTCATCTCGAACGAAAAAGTGCACTGGGCAAAGATGAAAACGCCATTCGATTGTGTCAAAAAGCTTTTACTGCGACAAAGACTTTTTTGTCCAACGTCAGTCGAGGTAAACGTGTGTCCATTCACCATAATCATTCTAGTTAAGTGGTTTATTGTCGTAGATGATGCTTTCGTCTACCTGATTCGTTTCTACTCTCTTCCCCTGACATCTCTCTCTAGCGGCCACTTCTTCGTATCATTGTGTGTGTCATGTTTCAAGTATCAATCAGACTTAATGTCAAATTTGTTTTTATTCGATTACTCTGCTCAACTAACGCATCCTCGTCTTCGGTATGTATGCTGCCTCTTACTTGACAGATTTCACGAGATTACTTATGAAATGAAACACATCAAGTTACAAATGTCAGATACCAAGAGATATTATTCGAATGTTAAACACTGGTTCTACTAGGTGGTATCGGAGTTGAAGGTCGGAACATTCTTTTGGTTTGATGGAACAATGCGAGCCCATTTGAACTGATCGATGAGTTCACTTCACTTTAAGACGACGGCATAGCTGAGCAACAAAGCTGTTGCAAAAACATATCCATAATATCAATCGATAGAGTGGTCAGTGTTCTGGTTTATCATAATTCATGCCACTATTGGTAGCTCGTTTGCTACCAGCCTGCAACATAATTGGTTAACGACTACATGTCAAACATTTCCCACTTCACAAGTAATTTATAGTGAGGAATCAAAAACATGTAATAACAGTTCGCGTTCATAACATAATCGTTGAAATATATCAATACAAACTGCTACCTGAGCATATTATTACTCATTTCATGTCTATTCATCATTTTTTTCATTTAGTTGGTCGAAAAAAGGGCAAAAATGCAGATGGTACTACTCGAAGGAGTAATAAATAAGGTCGCGCAAATGCATCGCCAAGTGGAATGAAACGTTTAAATCAATTTCAGTATGGCTTACTGTGGTTAATGTTGCTGTCGAAACAAGATGTAGTTTATTCGTTGGCGTTTCTGTGGCGATTGTTTATTAGACAGGATTGCTTATTGGAAAAAATATTGGCTAGAACTCACGTTTGGGGGCGAAGAGAAAATTAAACGCCGTGCGGGTAGAGTTTTGTTCGAAGATATTACTCAAACTACTTCGCTAGAGATTGAACAGAACTGGTATGATTCCAAAACTTCTCATTCGAGTACACCAAATGATTGTGAAATGCAATAATTGACAGCACTTTGAAACTCAATGATTGGTACTGTCAAAAGGTATAGAATAGAATAGAATAGAATAGAACAGGGCTTCATTTTCATCAGGAATGACAATCACAGTGACATACATTATATCTCAAAACATATACTATCACAGTACCAATTAGAAAAAAATAGTGTTAGGTACAATTTATTGAATCAATATAAGAACTTGAAGAATGTGTATAGATAGAATGAATAAAGTTGTATTTGAAATAGAAATTTGTCTTCTTTCCTTCGCAGGAATGGAATGAATCTCTATTCTTCCAAATATACTTCAATAGAATATGGTTCCAGATCCATGATAATCTTTATTATAAGCATCTCGAGTACTTTCATGTTGACTTCTTGTTTGACTGTTGTTGGCAACTTATTGAAGGTGCGTTTTCCAAATTACCTACATAACCTCTTCGATAGAACTATCTTCCCCATCCCCCTTAGTATAAACTCAAACCTGTGCGTGATAAATATTCATTGATATATCGTTGGAAAATATAATATATCATGACCTGTATGACCGTCATCAGTATCGTGAGCGATGTCCCTCCAAAACTGCAGCATGAAATATTTTATTGATGTCTCCCATGCTCAGCCCCGGAGATGAATAAAAGAAGAGCGTATGTATATACATTGAATTTTGTTGGATTCGCGGAATCGAGTCAGCGAGTAGAAGAAAGACAATCGAAACGCGAATCCGAAAAAGGCAACGACTATCGACGTGATCTACACTGATGGAGATCGATCGCATCCATCAGGAGTGTCAATCAATGCTTCACGTGTCAATCAGGACCGACAGTTGTTATGGGTTGTCCTACACGCTTGCTTTACGGCTTACAACTGCGTGTATCGGGATCAGAGACTTAGGAGACATGCAGTGAGTGCCCCATTCTTACTCCAACAGATCTGCATAGATATGCACGAAAGGGCCTGGAACCGCGTAAGGACCAATTTAAAACGACTTCAGTGCGAGTTGTCGCTTCCTTGTTTGAAAAACCGACGAATAGACATGAAACAGTTATTCTATAGCATATTTATCGCTGGGTGTTCCTGAACTATTCAATTAGAAGAAACAGTTTCCTATACCCAGGAGCGGAGAAAAACTTTATGCGACTGTTGCGAACAGAAGTATTTAGTATAATTATCCTCTGATGGGACTTCTCGACATTGGTCGCTACTTAATAAGCTTCCATTTGTGTTGAAGAAAGAATGAATGAGATATGAATTATACAGAATAGATCATCGAGTTCTCATGTCAGGTAATGATAATAGGAGTTGTGGACATACAAATTTATGCATTATTCTGGTTCCTACGTGCTGCGCACTCTATCGAAAAATAAATTTCAGCTGATGCAAGAGTATGTCATTCGCGAAGGTAGTATGGTTATAATAATTATGTACATGATAATGCTGATACTAATCTTGAAAAAAGTGATAAGAGTTGTAGTACCTACATAACTCGAGGTATGTAATTGAATTCAGCACGTAATATGGAACTCAAATCTTATACATCTTTTTTTATTCACACTACTGAACAAATATACATCCAGTTACAAAGTAGGAGTAACAGGCATATAAACAGAATATAATTTTAACAATTAGAATGAGATATATACAGGGTGGTATAGAAAAAAGTGCATAGCATAGTGCCACACAATAGACATTAAAATAAGGAAAAAAGTTCCCATGAACACGAGTCCGCAAGACCTTCGGTTATTCAATAGGGATGGAACCCTGTATGTAGCTCCCTCTATCAGTAATCACAAAACTAAGATCATATTTGAATCCCCTGTATACCACATTTCATCTTGTTGCGTCTCTGGCTAAAGATATTCGAAGAAAACCAAAAAAAAATTGAAATCCAACACCTCGTATATTTTAACCGAAGGCCTTGCGGACCCGTGTTCATGGGAACTTTTTTCATATTTCAGTATCCTCTATTGTGTGGCACTATGCAATGTACTTTTTTTCTATGTCACCCTGTATATGTTGCCTTTGAAGGAAGAGGAATTTCGAATAACAAATCCTAATAAGGCTTTGATGATACCTTCGTGATTCTGTGGATATGATTTATGAACGACAATTCCTGTCAAATGTAACGCCAAGGTCAAGTATCATTCAAGATATGCCATGACAGAAACAGCTGAAAATTTTGAGTTATCTTCCTGGAGTGCAACACTCAACCTCATCATGAATATTGCTCCGCTCAAAAGTGAATATTATCAACAAAAAAGTCGTTGTATTACGGATACCTAATTCGAATAGGAATTGGATCAATTAAGAGGGTAATTTAGATTCTCGGCATTAAAGAATTTGCCCGTCCACAACGACTCATTGTTGTGCTCGTCGCAGCAGTCGTTAGGTTTCAGGGTGGTGCACCATCGACTGCAAAGGTGCAGACAACTACGGTGGCACTCGACAGCCGAGTGGAGACATTCAGGTTTTTGTCTGGGCCTTGAATTATTCGTGTCCAGTGTGTCTGGAAGAATGTAAACTCCCCAGAATCGCGGGTTAGTTAAAATATACTGTCAACCGGCCACGGAACGCGCATATTTACTAACTTGATCGCACTCTTAACATTTCTACCGGGGTCTCCGCATTTTATATTCGGCTTCGAGATGGGTTTTTTATTTCGACCAGCATGCCTGCATCTTGTCAACTAACAATTATTTAAGGTTTTGTTGTTTCGGAGAGCACATTGTCACCAATTGTCACATCACGAGTTGATTTCTCAATGACAATAAAAAAATTTAATATGCAATAAAAAATAAAACATATAAAGGTTTATCTGGTTGTGAAGCCCCATGCGAATACAAATGAAGTAAACTGAGACATTGTAACTGCCTCAACATACTCCAGTATGGAAGGAGAAGTTCTGGTATTTATGGTTATGGTTTTCCTGTGGATGATGCTGATTTCATGACTATACCGGAAACTCAACGATCAGAGTTTGGTCATTAATTGCAGTTTATGATTTTTTCCGTCTCTTGAAATAAGTTCTAGTCGGTTTTCGGGTATTTTCTAGAAACTCATTCATATATAGTTGTTTTCTAGCATTATCGAATAGAATCTTCGAGCATTGTAGATTTGCCTTTCATATTTGTCAAAGGATGGAGAAAATTTTGATTTGATAATAAAATTTGACCAATACTTGCTATGATCTCGGTCATTGAGTATGAGATCATCAAAGAACCTGAGCAATATTCCATATGGCAAAGAGTCTAACCAATGTGATGTGATAACTCAATGAAAGCTCAATGGAAGAAGAAGGGTTACTGAAATGCATCCAACCATTCACCATCTTCATACTGATGTGTCAATCTTCATAAATTTCTAGCAGGCTCAATTTTGCAAAATAAAAAGGGCGATAAGATAATTCTATTCATTTCGGATATCTTCTCCGCAGCAAAATTATCATGTACAGATCAAAATGGCGTATGATGAATGATTGACCAGAAGAATCCATCCTGATTGTTGAGAACTGTAGCGTGACCAGCAGAACATACAATCGTCTGTAATCGCCGCAGAGAAAATCAACGAAAACAATATGGAATTAATCTCGCCAGACCGTGAACAGAGTAAAGTGTATACGAAGATTCCGCTACAAAAACTCTCGGTGAGTGCACGTAGTGAAGGAAAAGTTAACAAGAGACTCGAGCACAGTGGTCTATGACTATAATTTGGTTCTGAATCATCTCGAGAAACGAGATCGAGCGGGGGCCGTATTACTTTTATACCTGCGGTGCGTGGATACCTACAATATCATCTCTGATCGGTCGTGATAACGCTGCCATCTTGTTAACTTGTTAACGAAACAACTAATGAGTGTACTCATAATGGACCGTACTCGCGTGTTGCAAGTCATACTTTGACCAGTTCTCGAAGAGGTAACGCTGTTCCTCGATGGGATACTACAAGGCACGTACCTCGACCCCAATTATAACTGCTCCACCACTTTTGTTTATATCAAATCGATTGCCAGGCACAACACAAACACTATGGATCGAGAGATGGGCATAATGAAAATGTGCGTTCGTGAGAGGTTTTTATTCGTTTTTTGCAGTATCATCGCAGAGTGTTCGCCGTAGAGGTGGAAAAACAAAAGGGAGACAACCATTACTCGTAAATGATTTGATAGAGCTAAGTAATGAAAGTTATTATTTGTGGAGATAGGAGTGATTTTCGATTACATTGTCGAAGTAAAAGGAATGGACTCAACTTAAAAACGAAGAATAAAAGAATGTCTTCTGTGTATTTGGAATCTCATACTGAAAATGAATACTTTCCATTCATTCATTAAACGATCTGATCAATTTTATACATCAGGAAATGAAGAATATTCGAACACTTATATCAAGTTTCTTCCGCGATTGCCAATAAATTGATTTGATGAATTTGGAGATGTTGGAACTAACTGAACTGTTTTCATCAGACTTGATCACACTTGACCTTGAAATGATATTTTTTCATATTTGGTGGTACTATTAGACTAGGATAATTGATCAGAGACCATAATGAATATTTTGTTATTGCAATTGAACCTACTCAATTCCAAGATAATAGAGAGGTGTTTTTGATGAAGACCCGTCTCTTCCAAAAACTTTGTCATCTTGTATCTCGGAAACTACGAGTCTCTGAAAAAAAATCACGGAAACTATCATCAGTTTCTTCGCAAGGAACTGACCCTCGAATTGTCTTATACAAATAATGGTGCACCATGTATTTGGAAGTTTCACTCATAAGATCAGACCCACCAGAGTTCATGTGTGCCAAAGGCAATTTGATTTATCTTATTCAAACACTAAAACTTGGATTGCGTAACTCATTACCTACAAAGGTACTATATTGAAAAATTTCGAATGATCTCATGGTTTTCGCGGAATGATGGTTTCATAGAATAGTTAATTTGATTCAAACTAAAAGATGGATACAAATAGCAGAAATGTTATGAGAACTATTCACCAGTGTTCCCAATTTGCATGACTACGAATATTGATACGATGAAACGAATGAAAATTTAATATCACTAACTCTCTTACTTGCGTATCATATCACGTCTGATTGCGGCTATTCAAAACATTTTACTTCCTTTTTGGAGAAATATACCAATGAGTTTTGTGTTGTCTGCTATTTTTGGCGAACATTTTCATATGATGTTATGTGAATATTATTTATTTGCTACACTCCAAATTTTTCTAAAATTCGCTACAACCATAAAAGCAATCGAGTCTTGTCAAGAGTACTTTTATTTGTAGTCAAAGAGTTACGCAAATTTCAAATTCGGACCCTTTTCTTTCTATTGTGGCGTGAAACGTTTGTATGTTTATTCACTAAAAAAAAAAATCATGTTCTGCGGTCATGGAATGCTATCGGTCCTGATTATAATATTCTCTTGCCCCACGAAGCTATGCCTTCGTACCAAATTTGAGTATAATCTCACGAGCCCTTTGAAAGATATAAAGCAAAAAAGATTCGAAAATTCCAACTCCAACAACTTTGTACTGAGGTGAGTTTGATAAATCAGATTGTTCTAGTCTGAGACACCCTGTATATTACTGGTAAATAGCAATGCGGTTAACCTGGTGTTATCCAGGGTAAGTTGGAGTGTTTGCGTGAATTCGTTGATTTAATGGTTATAATTTCATCAAGGAACCACCGACGGTGGCCTGCTAAGTGGCTCTTCATACATCTGCAGAAGAGAGGAAGTAGTTATAATATAATTCCGACACAAGCGGACAGGTGAATTTCAACCCCCTCGAGGGGCCAAAACCCCTCTCACCTGCCCACGGAATCGTAAATCATTTTCCAAATAGATGGGCGTTAAGTTATTAACTTTCGATACATAGTTTGGGTCCGCATTTACAGTTTCCATCGGACGATGTTGCACGTTTCTCAACGTCGCTTTGTTTTGATTGTGATCCGTTTTAATTTTTAGCCTATAATTACAGAGCGCTGTGTCGAAAGTGAGACTTTTTATTATATAAAATCGCCCCGAGTTTATCCGATATGTGAACATAAATAAATAGTAAAAAAATGGACCTATATATTACAGGTTATGCTCTCTTGGCTGTTATGGGAAAATCTCCTTCGATGAGAATTTAATTTATTAAAACGAGATTTATGCCAAACGTGTTCTCTTAATGGAATGGAATATCGGCAGTTCGGTTTTCTTTTTTCTTTTTCAAATTAACTCAGTTATTAAACGCTCGCCTTTATCGATACTCGTGTTTTACTGTGGTTTACTCCCCCTAATCAGCTATAATGGTAATTAAGAATATTTTTTTTTATCTCCACAGCTGTGCCTTTTCTGATGATGGAATTGAAACTAAACTAGATCCCGATAAATAATGGTGTCGAAATTTAACATCTCATCGAATTTTCACATCGGTCTTTATCGACCAGCGACAAAAGCCTCAGGAGGATATCGTTCATAAAACATGGAGAATTTCCAATTGTTTCCCCCAATTATTGGAGAAATCAAAATACGTACCTACATCTAGAGCTTCGCAATATTCTAAGAAACTGTAGTTTCATCACTTCCATCGGAGATTGAGGAGCTTTCGCTTAAAATATTTTGGCGAAGGTGCCAAAAAAAGGTGACGATTTTCTGAAAGGAGCAATTCATCTTTAAAAGTCAATTCAAAAAATGTTCACAATGGTTTCTGGAATAATGTTTTTCCTGGAGAGATATAAGCTATTGCTCCTTGTGAAATCCTGTATATTGAAGTGAGTCAAGTTTCAGAGGAAATACTCTATTGAAAGGAAAATGTATTTCGTTTTCTTGAACTGAAATCATTTCATGAATATTCCATAATATTCCTTCGTCGCTGTTGCTTGTTGCAATTTAGTTTCATTCTATGAGCACTAATGATTAATTTGACATTTTTGCACTTTCGAGTAGCGATTGGTTAGAAGCGTCCCATGAAAATTGAATCACCGATTTGAATAAATTGGCTATAATTTCCAAGTGAGCTGCTGGCGTCTACAATAACGTGGTTTACGATAATTACGGCTTTGCATAATCTCGCCATAATGGCGGATCGGCGACACGAATACCCCTACTTGCCACAGGAAAATGTTTTCACTAAAGCTGAAAACAATAGGCTGTAATATTCCATTAAGTATTTTTACTATAAGGAGGACGTTGCGCAAAACGCCTATATTATTAGACACTCTTTTGTCTGACTAAGTTGCCAAACATTATTCTCAAATCAGTTCATGGAAATAACAATATTAATGGGTATATTGATTCTGGCAATTTGTTGAATAATATTGACTATACAACATGTAATGTGGGAACTATATTCTGGTAAACTTGGCAAATCATGAAAATTCATAGGATGAAAAATCTGCTCTTTCAAAAAAATGTCCTCGTTCCGTTTGAGAAATACTCTATAGTTTTTCATCCACTTCAGATTCTCAATTAGGCATATGTTCACTAATGATATAAATATAGATATCTGCACCTTGATCTTTACTCAAGGTTCAGAACTGAACATCTGTATTGAACTTATTAGCTACAGATGAAATCAAATACATATTGAGTATTGATTGAAATTGAAATGAAATGAAATTTTCGATTGTTCAGAGGTACCTATTAATGAATCTCCATCGGTTTCGACCCTCCAGTTAGAAAAATATGAAAAGGAATTAGAGTATTGAATATTGAAAGAACTCGTATTCGTGTCAAAAATAATTACTTAGACCATATTACGAGGCTATCAAGGTAGTTAAACATGAAAGTAGAGAGAAGAAGAATACATAGCAAATCCAATGTATACAGGGTGTCCCAAAAAAATACCAATAAACTTCAGGCGGTGATAGGGGACAAAACAAGCATTTTTGTTGATATCAACAAATGTCCGAAAATCAGCCGTTTGGGCAGTAGAGCAAAAAATCTGTTGGGTACTTATTATACTGCGCAATAATTAACTGACTGTTTTCTTATTAATTTTGCTCCACTAATAAATGAGTTCAAATTCAAATGAGAAATTATTCACCATTTTGAATGCAAATTTTTAAGTTAGTATACAATTAAGTTGATACCTATTATAACGGCAAATGATCACAAATAATGAATTTTCGATAATTCTAAGGAAGGAATTTTCAATATAATGATTTTAAGGACATGTTTTCGCAGCTCATGGTCAACTGAATCAAAGACCTGAAAACACTTCAATTTTATATTCCATTATTTGCTTATGATTTACATAGTTTTTTTGCTCTACAGCCCAAACGGCTCATATTCGGGTATATGTTTATGTGAACAAAAATGCTTGTTGCGATGTTGAGTTTTCATAATGATGAGAAAACCTAGAATCCATATCTTTCTTTTCACCCCAACCAAATTTCTTTCGTTGATGCTTCTCAACTTTCACCGAGAACATGTTAAACCCTGGCTAGACATAATCTCCCGATTCTTTGATTTTCATTACCGCAGAGGTGTTTTCTTCGACAAAACAATACTCATGCCATTGTATCGTAATCCCCTCTGTCTGTTCGTCTGAGCTTTTGGTGGGTACAGGTTGAGACTATCGGCGCCATGCACCTTCCTCAGGCACTTATTACGTCTACAAAGCCTTTTCGAGTATTTATTAATGCATTGTTAGGTGGATGGACGAGTGTTTGCCACTTCTGCTACTGTTCGACAAAAGAAAATAAAAACATTGGTGAATGGTCTCGAGATTGGTATACTTGAGTCGCGTGCCTCAATGACTGATGATGGATTGATTGTACCTACCTTATACTAGCTACCACATGATGAAAAGCTTTTTCTTCTACAATGGTAGCAGAAAGAGTTTGAATAATGAATGGAATGCGAGGTATATTTGTTGAGAGACTTATAGAATCAATTGACATTATGAAAATATTAGGAGAAGATGAATTTAATGAGGTATCTGAAAAATTACTGCTGAATAATTAGTATCTCTCGACATTTGACAAGTGGAATGGCACTGACATTTAGTTTCAAAATCATTGTTATGATATTACTGAACTGAAATGAATATACATTACAGAAAAGTTAGGCATAGAAGATATTATCTTCAAGAGACTATTGATAGATAGATAGATAGATAATTTATTTCATTGTTTGAAATATACAAAGTATAAAAGTATATTACACATTGCCATATATAACAAAGAAAACGTCACAAAACAGAATAGAATGTTACATAAATTAGTCACTATAATAATAAAAAAAAAAAAATAAATACATGTGTATATAGAACACAACAACGAATATGAGTTAAAATACCACTAGTCGTCAGCGAGCGAAACACTTAGTGATCCACTAAACTCGTTTATCTTGTAGGGAACCATGTTGATAAGATTTTTCCTGATTTTATTTTTGAAAGAATTCAGTGGTAGTTCCCTCGTTTCACGAGAGAGCAAATTGAAAAGGGGGATACCTATAGATTTACTTTTTTCCAATCTCTTCCTACTAGGCACGATGTTATGTCTGTTGCGGGTGTGGAAGGTGTGAACATTAGAGTGTGTCGTAAAAGTATGTATATTTTTCTTGACATGTATCAAATTTTCATAGATGATTTGAGCAAACAGTGTCATAATGCCGAAATTTTGAAAGAGTGGTTTGCAATGTTCATCATAGTTAACCCTTGCAATGCTACGTACAGCAGCTTTTTGTAATATGAAAACTCTTTGTAAATTTGTGAAACTGGCCTTTCCCCAACTCAGTAATCCATAGCTCATTACCGAGTGAAACATCGCATAGTATGATGTTAGGGCTGCTTCTTGACCAACAGTTGATGCTATGCGCCGAATGGCGTACACAGATCTTGCCAACCTTCCACACAAGTGACTAATATGCGTGTTCCAAGAAAGGAGTGGATCAAGATGTATTCCTAGAAATTTAACTAATTTCGTGTTGGAACCAGTATTGTGGTTTGAAAATGAACAAATCTCTGTTTTAGCAGCATTCAAAAATAGTTCATTGTCATTGAACCACGCTTTGGCATGAGCAGTAGTATGTGCCGAAATTTCATCAATATCTGCACTTTGTTCAACTTGTAGAGAAAAGGACGTGTCATCGGCATATAAGATCGTCATTAAATTACGTTTGATTGACATATGTGAAGGCAGATCATTTACATAAATTAGAAACAGTAAAGGGCCCAGTATGGATCCTTGTGGTACCCCTCTCTTGATTAGGCGTTCATGGCTTATGTTGTTATTATTATAAACCCTCTGTGTTCTATTATTGAGGTATGATTCAATAATGTTTCTAGATACACCTCGTAATCCATACCATTCTAACTTCTCCAGGAGTTTTTCGTGACATACACAATCAAAAGCCTTTGATAGATCAGTGAAGATGGTTAAACACATTTTTTTGTTTTCAAAAGCGTCAAGAATATTATTAGCTAACCTATTAACAGCATCTATTGTGTTTTTTCCACTTCTAAATCCATATTGATGAACATCAAATAAATTTAATTTTTCCATAAAATTACTGAACTGTATGAGGATTGCTTTTTCTATTACTTTAGATATTGTAGGTAGAATGTGTATTTGTCTATAGTTTTCTGGCATTTCCTCATCATCTTTTTTGTGAATGTCAAGAACTTTGGCCGGCTTAAACACGGAAGGAAATATTCCGTCAGAGAGACAAGTATTGACGACGTGAGTCAAAGATTTGATAATATATGATGAACACTCTTTCAGCAATTTGGTAGTGATGCCATATATGTCTTGGGTTGTTTTGGTCTTCAGACTATTAACAATTGAACGAATTTCCTCTTCGCTGAAGGATCGCATAAAAAATGAATTCGGGGATTTATTGATCTTATGATGAATTGGAAGATTTCCATGTGCAGGAATATCCTTAACGATGTTATCTGCATGGTTGGTGAAGTATTCGTTAAAAATATCTACGTCAATTTCAGGTTGAGCTCTTGGGCTGACTTTACCTCTTTCAGTATTTATGATTTTCCAAACTGTTTCATTCTTGTTGTCGGACAATGAAATTTGTGTTGAGTAATATGTTCTTCTTGCTTCTGTCAAAGCTTGGTTATATTTTTTTTTTATCAAGTCATATTGCACTTTATTGAAGTTACTTGGATTTTTTTTTAAGCAGTTCGTATGTAAATTGAACATTTTGTTTGAGCATTTCAATTTCAGGTGTTTTCCAGTAGCTGATCTGGTTTGTCTTTTGTAGAGGTTTTGTTTTAATTGTAGGAAAACAATGTCCAAAGTGGTTCATGAATGTCTCATGGAATGAAAGTGCTTTTTTTTCGGAAGATATTTGATTGTACATGTCACTCCATGATTCCTCTTCAAGGAAAGATTTGAATTTATGTTGATTATCACTCGAAAAGTTTAATTTATTATTGAAAGGCAGTTGATCTCTCTTTGAATTTTGTATTACATATTTCAATATTTGAGGGTCATGGTCCGATAGTGGAGCACTGAGGACTTCTCCATATGAGTGCTCAATGTTTGTAAATATATTATCTGGGCTGGTTTTGGATTTTCCCGCTTTTCTAGTAGCTGTATGAACTTTTTGGTGCATATCAAATTGCTTGAATAGATCCAATACCATATTGGATTTACTGTCTGGTTTCAGGAAGTTTACGTTATAATCTCCACATATCACAACATTTGCTTTGCTACAATATTTGTCCATGTAGGATAATGCTTTAATCATTATGGATAGAAACCTGGCAAAATCTGAATTACCACAGGGTGATCGGTAAACACTCATTACTAATAGGTTTATATTTTTATAAGTTCACAATGAAACTCCTCTGATAATTGTTTTATGTTACTGATTTCTTTGGCATTGTATTCGTTATTCAAATATATACATGTGCCCCCATGAATATGGTTTGGTCTGCAGAAGATAGAGGCCAATTTGAAATTAGTAATGTTATAACAAGAAGATTCGCTCGCAGACAACCAGTGCTCAGTGAAACACAGCACGCTTAAATTGTCAAAATTATTTACAAAATTGTCTACTTGTAGAATTTTATTACGGATACATCGGGTGTTGATTGGCAACAGCGCTGTTGTAGCTGTAGAAGTTACTACATCTATCTCAGGAGTTTTTCATCTGTATATAGATACAACAAACCCAGAATGGTATTCATTTCAATGAGCTCAACATTGAAAATAGAAGAATTCTCCATTCGTGCACATTATTTGACAAAACCATCATTACACAGTAACTGCCTACCCTATATAATATAATCATATTTTGTACAGATCACCTGATTACCCGCTTCGAATCTCTACTCACTCCACCACTACACAATACCAATCGTCATTTTCATTTATGCATGATAACTCGGCTATACAATCGACTTTCCAAAGAATTCGAAATTATCTAGTGTGGATAATCTCTGATACAAACTCAAGAAATTACTTCTTTCAGGTAATCTCCGCCTTTGGGTGAAATCATTTTCTCCTCTCTTTAACAAATGGTACTGATTTATGTTATCACTAATCGTATATGCTCGTATTTGCGGCTATACTTGTAAATTGTGAATATCATAATAATATAATTTCGATTTCGTTAGTTATATAATTGCACAAATTCACTACATGATATCTAAATCTCTATAAAAAATTCAATTATTGTTAACATATTAGAACGTGCGTATGACAGCACCTTTGTATAATTTATTTCATCATTTTCTTAATTTTAGTTTTTCTCGGTCGGTTGAGTGGAACGTACAAAAGCTAACTCTGTCGTTCGATAGATAGAACCGATAAAACATCACTATTCTCAGTTCTCCTCCTTTGTATCTATCATTATCATCATTAGAATGTGGCTTTTGAAATTGTCAACTCATACGTATCTTATGGAGCCTGATGAATGCTACAAATATTTCGAAATTATTCAAACAGTTTTTGTCCAGGAGTATTTCAGATTTAATCATCTCTCAATAAATCGTTTACAAACATACACAATGAAGTGGTATGAAAATTGTTGAGAAACGTCGGATTTCTAATGATCACCTAATCTATCTAAATCTTCCTGTATATCTATAGGCAGTAGTTTGAACACGGGATGAAGGAGAATCTTCAGATCATCTGAACATAAACTTCATGCACCTTTACGTAAGGTTCTAATGAGAACTTTGAGGGATGTTAGGTGTGATGAAATTTGACTAAGTTCCATCATACACATACACACTGATGTCTTCTGTATTATAATTAGGTAAAAAGCCAGCTCATGTACCACTCATTACTTACGGCAATTCTTCATTTTATTTATGAAAAAAAGAAATTTTCTTGGTGGTGCAACTTTCATTTAGTTTTTTCTAGAGTCGGTAGGAGATACACAGGAAACATTTTCTATTGAATGATGGAACAGTGCGATATCAACAACAGATAAGCTATGATATGATCTAATACACTTTCTTGCGGTATATTTTTTGTTCTGTACTAGAAACCATAATCAACGCATCCATGTCGAAAAGAATTGTTATTACATTACCCACCTGCCGTAATTTCGAATAACACAGAGAATACGTTGTAATACCTACCTAAGTTATATTTGTTTTTCGAATGAAAAGCTGCCTACTTGCGATTCATGAATTCAACGTGCACCTATCATTTCTCTCTTGCGCACTGCTACCGACAATCAAGCAGGCATATTTCATAAAGCGTGGAAGAAATCCTTTTTGTGTGAAGAAATCAGACTCGAAATTTCTCATGGTAGAATGCCTCATCCTTGTCGGTGTCAGACGGTGCGGAGGAGTGAAGGCAGTGTCCGAGGAACGAGAGGCTCTCGAACTTATATACCGACAAAGTTAATATGTAGAGCACATATATTTACATATATTATACGCCACAAAGCTCCCGAGTACCTATTGTCTAGAACCAGGGGCGTAGAGAAAGTTTGTGTGTGCACAGCAGGTAATAGAAATAGTAATAATGTTTATTTGCAAGTTAGTTAACAACAAGGATAACAACACACTTATATGAGAGTACGGAATATAAATTCATATTGTGGAAGTGATTCGAGTTTTCTGAGTGAAAAATATGTAGATATGAAAGAACAAATCATATGTATGTGTAGAAGTTCGGAATATAGACAATTGCAAACAAACGGAACAAAGGGTTGTACGTGGGACCTTCTTTCTTCATCTTTCTTGTCTTTATAACTAAAGTTATTTTTGATTAATGATTGTACGGATCTTCCTATATCTGAAATATATTTTCTTAGATATTTTTTGAATATTGGTGTGGAATTAATAGTTCGAAATGGGTTTTTTTGCTCCTCGGGTAACTGATCATAGACTTGTAGCAAGATAGTGGTGATTTCGTTGACTCACATACATGTCATCGTTTTTGCATGTTGTTTATTATTTGTCTTGCTCGGTATGTTTGATCGATCATATGGATGTGTTTGTTTTTGTATAGAATTTGGTGATACAATATTTCTTCCACTCTTTTCTGAAAATGATTTATAGGAAGTATTTTTGATTTATTGATATGAATTTCGAAAGCTCTCCTCAAGCTGAAATTCCATATAAAATTCTGGATTTTATCAATGTTGAATTTCCATATGGCGTGTATCGATTATTTTCTTGCTGAGTTCTTCTTGCTGAGATATTTAGTTGAACATTACTGATGAGTGCTTCTTTCTAGTATTTGGTGGTCGCATTAATTCACCACAGTTAACTCAAACGGAATATATAGCAGGTGAAATTAACCATTCGATTCCACAGGGAACCAACAGGCATTCACGATTTCGAATAGTCAACCTCGTAAAACAACATTTCGACAAATTAGCGATATGTGTTCCGCTAGAAATGTTTCGTTTCGGTAGTCAAGGTTAATTAGTTATCGTCATCATGTGATGAAATATTATATTCGAATTTCATGTAAATTTCGTACTAAAACTCTTCAGGCCTATGATATCATCATCAGTGTGTCACTGCCCTGTACCAAAATAGTGATGAAAGGAAACTCAAAATTATGTTGTATCCAGCTATGAGATCTGAGTTTTCCAATGATCGCAACATAGCTCGCTTATATCGATTCAATTAATATTTTTCTATCACCAAACATCTACAGAGTAAGAACAAAGAAGAATGATTCACCACAGTTCAGCAGTTTGGAAATTGTGATGAATCTGAGAGCATCCAATAGGAACTAGAAATGTAACTTGTGTGTGGATGAATCTTGTATCGAAGTCAGTTTTAGTTTACTTTCGTTCTGGTTTCATATTGTAGCTCACGGATTCCTCATGTCCGTGCTTCAGAAATGTTTAATCCTCTTTTGGCTTCTGCTACTAAAATGTCACACTTCACCTGTGGATGGTTTCTCTTAGTGTGCCTTTATCTATTTTTATTTGTTACATACTTACTCATACTCATTTTTCTTACTCTTTCGAGTTGCAACATTTCGTTACTCTTGATTCCTTTTGTCACAGCCAGAAAGGCTACGAAAGCCTATACAACCCAACTACAATCTACAATCTTATCTCTGTTTGGCTTTCTACGTTATAAGTTATCCCAACCTTGAATCTACCCTGCTGTGACTTTTTGAGTGTCTTTCTGTAGAAGTGTTCATCTAACTTTTCTATTTTACCATTTGGTAAAATGTCTATTTTGTATTCCTTTTTTTTCTCAATTTACATCTCCTCTTCTTTTAGTTGCACCATTTCCATACCAGTGTCCTTTCAATAATCGGAGTTCAGAACTACTTCTACAGGCATTTCTCAGAGGCTCTTCTCGTTCACCTACTGCACTGTACTTGTCCATGAGCCTTTAGGCTACTCTCGATACAGCTGGTCGCAGTAAATATGTCCAGAAGGCATCGGCAACGGTGCAGCAGAATAAAATAGCTCACCTCTACGAAGATGTCAAACTCATCATGTACACTTTATTTCGCTACAAGTACAGCGACCAGCGATTCTTCGAGTGGAAGTCAAACGGCTGTATATCACACGCATACCAACCTTGTCCGGGTGCAATAGCCATAGTTTATTGAATGATGGCGATACCGAAGCGATTCAATTCAAAAGTACATATTTCCAGCGATAGTCGTTTGTTCTGATGCCACTGCTGCACGATGAATAATTAGCTGTTTAGAAGTGATGCTGAAGAAAAGCTGAGCTGTTCAGGAAGATGTTGATTAGATTAGATTCACACAATATAGTTGGTGGCTATTATGATAATAATAAGATAATTTACTTGGTCTAATATCAATGTGAAGGTGAAGTCCTATGTTCCCAATAGTTAACTTCACCTTGAATACAAACCAAAACAATGAATGAGTGACCAATGATGAACAACAAGAACAATATAAAAATTAGCATCCAACACCCAACCACTTGCGGATATGAATTCAAGATAATCTGTTTTTTTTTTCTCCAACCAAGGTTACAATCTCTACCTATAACTCCTTACTCTCTCCTAAGACCTAATATATATTTCTCCTTGTCTATAATGATGAAGACTCATGGAACAATGAATTTTGTCTCTTCCAATTCTTCTTGCCATTCAATTCAGTATAGCGAAATGAGAATGCTTGATAATTCCAAACATCAAATGCCCTGGAACAAGTTTCTCATCATTTATTACTTCGATTGTCTCAGGATAACATTCAGGGCTCTCAGAATTGCTCGATGAGTAGAAACTGAAGAATCTGTATCTGATATGCACCACGCAATGGAACATATCTGTCGAAATACATTGAACAAAGTCCCATGTCTGAGTTACGAGCTAAACCTGTGCAAAATTTGAATGGCAGTACACATCTCAGCCTGGAGGGACATTTCTCCGATGACTCACATGTGAGAGGAATCAAAAGCAGTTTTTTGTAAAATACCAAAAAGCTCGCTTGAAATGTGAAGGTATACAAGCCATCAATTATATCCTAGTGAGTGCATCTGAGACAATTGATTTTTTATACCTTGGAGAGAACTCTACATCTGGAAGCAATTTCCGTCATATCTGGGAGAGAGGCATTGATAGTCCCAAGAAATTTAACATTATGACGCCATTCACTCTGGTCTGCCCTGGTAATTAACACGGCGAAATTCTCCTTTTGTGGTGACTGAAAAAGTCAATTTGATAAAGACCGTGGAAAAATAAAACTCCATGAAAACGGAAATTAAACCAAAGCGCAGCACTTTTCAGAGCAACAGTTCTGGTAATAAACGCTAATGTATCCAACGCCCCAAGAAAAAGCTCAGCAAGAGAAATTGTAGGTGGAATGCGTCAGACGGAGAAGAACTGTGAATTTACACTAACCCTCAAACGATTCCGACCTTTATGCAGGATGCGCCAAAGAAACTCCAAAAGAGAATCATGTCATGTCCCTTTCGTCATCGAGAGGGTTCGTTTTCACGGTTCAATTTTGTTTCTGTCGTTCAATTGTTTGCGTGTGTATACGCTCGCGTACTAAAGGGTGAACATGCGCACGGTCGCTCAGGGGTTGGTCGTCGCCCCCCTAGCATAGCAACCGTGTTATCGACTTTTCACGCAGACTGTGGCGCCATAAGACATATAGAATGGCGCAGGAAATTTGTCGAAACCTCAAATATAGTTGATTCATTAATTCAGTTGCAGTTCATTACATCAGTACTATTAGTTAGACAACCCGCCGTAATGATAATGCAGCTAGAAACATGTTCAAAGAAGACGGGAGTTAGATGTTTCGAAAGCGAGAACGTATTTTTAAAAAGATTTATTTTTATTACAAAAATACGGCTTGACCGTCTCTGACAATAGTTACGAATAGAATAATGAAAAATGGTGCGTGAGATCTGCTCTCGGAGATTCGAGAACAGAGCTTTCCTGGAATACTGCTTATCTGCGAAGCTGTGTCCGCATATTTCGTAAGAACGGCAAATCTGTGGGAATGTTCGGCATATAACTCCTCCCTCCTTAGGACGAGAAAATAAGGGAGTTATTTTGTCGGGTTGGAACCACTTCTGCTTCCTGGCTTCCTTCTTCCTTCTGTTCCTTTTTTGACTGGCATTGAATAATTCTGTTAAGATTCTTCTTCAGCTTGGTTGATAATACAATGATTATTATTGAAAAGATCAATCCAAGGAGAATACTGAACACTATGGTACTTCCATTGGAATTTTCGGATTTCTTGATTGGCATCAATCGTTCCATCATAGTGTTGATTTTGTAAATTTCTTCTAAATTAAGCTTGGTGAAGTTAGGTGTTTCGTACACGTTTGATATCCTCAACTTGTCGGTGTTGAATTTGGGTAGAATAAGTGGTTTACCCTGATGAATTCTGATGTCATTTATGAATGTTTTGTGGTTCACATGAAGTTCGCAGGTTTCCGGAATTTTGATGAGAGTGGGAAGATTTATTTCCACGTAACGGTCAGTTTTGCATTTCGAAAATATCCTTTCCTCTTGAACTGGGATGATCAGGACTTCTTCTTGGGTGACTTGTTCGATGATGGATTCTGCTAGGTTCATTTGGAGTGGTTGGCAGCTCGTTGAGAGATTTCCTTCGATCAGCTGGATAGTGCAAAGATCCTCTGGGTAGTAGTCCTCGATGCAGTAATAAGTTTTCTCCAGTAGTGGACATGGGGTTGATTCGAACTGGTTTTTCGAAACTGTTCGTGCCAAATAGGGGTATTTGGGGATGAAAATATGGTGATTTTGTATAATAGGGTATAGGTGATAGAATAATTGGACTTCGTTTCTGATAATTGGAACATGGATTGCGAAAATCAATTTAGTCTTAGATAACATAACTTGGGTACCAAAAATCTGATAATATGTTAATACATTTCCAAATGACGGTATTTCTGACTGTTCATAAAATTTTCTCAAATAAATCAGCATTTCTTTCAGCTCTGAACTAGATACTATTGAATTATGTAAAGTGTTCAATTTTGCAAAAGTAACAGCATCCTCTAAGTTGTCAATGAATGTTATTATGTTTTGACAATCCAAGATTATTTGCGCAAGTATGCCTTGAAAGCTGATATAATTAGTTAAGTCACCAATAGTTCTTCGTACTGCCACCTGGAATATTTTCAATCCGTTTTCAAGTTTTTCTTGGTTTGAATTGAGTATTTGAATAGTTTCATTATAGTGATTGATGAGTTGCTTAGATAGGGAGATTTGCATATTGACTTCTTCAATTATATTATTTTGATTTTGTTCTAAGATCGCGATGCTTCTGTCATATCGTTCGCCGTCATCGGCGTCGAGAGTGCCGAAGAGCCATTTATCGATTTTACCTATTCCATCTATCATTCCTCTTTTCATACGAATGTGAGGTTGAAGATTGTCGAGCTTAGTTTTTGTTATACCTATGAGATATTCAGTTCTCATCAACATATTTGCTGATAGACCATGATAAGATATAGGGTTGGAAATATTATCCTTATTGAAATTAGCCTTGATTGACTTGAAGTACTGGTTTAAATTATTCAATTGATTTATTATAGGACATAAATCAATATAATGTAAAAATGTATGTTTACTATATATAATTTTTGCTTCCCCTAGTTTTATGGGTAGGATAGGATTATTAATGGTAGTCACTTGGTTTAGTGATTTTGGCAAAGTTTCTGATGAACTTTCGGTAATATCCTAATAGACCTAAAAATGATTTGATTTCTTTCTGAGTTTTTGGAATCGGGAACTCTTGAATCGCGCTTATTTTCTTTGGATTGGGTTTGATACCTCCTGGTGTTATTACATGGCCTAAAAATTCGACTTCTTTCCTGAGAAATTCCGATTTATCCAACTGAATTTTCAGGTGAGCTTCACGTAATTTGGAAAATACTGATTTGAGGTTTTGAATGTGTTCTTGTAGTCCGGTGCTAAAGATAATGATGTCGTCCATGTACACCATGCAAATTTTATTCTGCAGGTCTTTCAGGACCTCATCCATTACCCGTTGGAAACTGGAGGGTGCATTCTTAAGACCAAATGGCATCCGCAAATATTCGTAGTGTCCTTGCTCTACGTTAAATGCCGTTTTTTCAATCGAGTTTTGGGCCATTTCAATCTGGTGAAACCCGCTTGCCAAATCAAGGGTGGTAAAATACTGAGCTCTACCGAGTTTGTCTAAAATGTCGTTGATGTTGGGAAGTGGATATCGGTCGCCGATGGTTTTTTCATTGATTTTACGATAGTCCACGACTATCCGCCATTTTGCTTTTCCGGAAGAGTCTAACTTTTTCGGGACAATCCAAATTGGGGAAGACCATGGGCTGCAGCTTGGTCTTATTATATTTTTCTCTAGCATATCGTTGATTTGATGTTGTACTTCTTGTTTATGTATATAGGGGTACCGATATGATTTTGTATGGACAGGTATTTCGTCAGTAGTCTTGATTTCGTGTTTAATTTTTGATGTAAATGTCAAGTCATCGCCTGGTTTGAAGAAAATTTCGGAAAATTCGTTACAAATCTTGATTATCGCAGATTTTTCTTCTGCGTTCATGTGGTCTGTGCGTATCAAGCTTGAGATGTGAGAGTAGTTTTTATCTGAATTTGTCATATGATTGTCCGAAGTGGTAAAAGAATCGAATGTGTATATTTCGTAAATCGATGAGCCGAATTGTTTGACAGGAATTGGTTTCCGCAATGTTACAGAAATTGTTTGATCTGTGGGGTTTTGAATTTCTATAGGGGCGTACCCTTTTTTTGAAATTGTCACTACTTGTGGAATATACAGTTTATTAATTGTACCTTCGACTGTTAGAATTTCTCCATCGTATATATCGACAGGTATATTTTTTATAGTTTTTTCTTGTGGATTAACTGAAAATGAAAAGCTCGACTCTGTGGCTTGTCTGAATTTGAATGGGATATCAATGTGATTTCCTATCAATTTTGTATTGGTTAAATCAATATTAAAATTCATATTCATAAGATCTGTCAATCCTAATACACCGTCAAAATAATCATGGAAGTCGAATAAAATGAAATTGATTTCATAGTTCGTATTGAATTCAGGAAATGCCGGAATTAATGCTTGGTATCTCGCGTTCTGACTTCCTATAGCAGTTTTGATTATTGTTTCAGCTTGATATATTTTATTTGGATAGAATTTTTCGATTATCGAAGGTTTGATTATTGATTTGGAACTACCTGTATCTATGAGTAACTTGATTTTTGGACATTTTATCTCGACATAAGGAAGAGCGTTGTTGCTAGAAAGATTTATTTCGGCTAAGTCAATAGGTCTTTTTGGCTGGTTGGTTGAAAATTTTCGGATTCGTTTGTGTTAATATCTTCATTGTATTGGTCTTGGGAGTATGGTGGCTGATAATCGATTGTTTCTTCAACGTATGAATTCTGATCATGGTATTCTCCTTCGGGGTAGTACGCGGCTTCGGCGTAACTGCCATTTTCATAGGACATTTGATTTTGATCGGGAATGGGTATTTCGTATTCATTCAAAAATAATTCTTCCGATACAAAATTTGGTTTTTGATTCGATTGAAAGAATCCCCTATTATTTTGGAAGTTATTTGAGTATTGACTTCTGAAATTCGGTCTGGGTTGTTGATTTTGTTGTGGAGAAGGTTGATGGGACATTCTAGTGGGGTTTCGAGAAGTTGTTGACATGGGCTCTGGTTTAGGTAATTGGTTTGCCGGAATGTGTTTTGGTCTGAATACGTTCTGAGGGGGTCCGAAAACTTCTCGATTAGTTGGGTACCGCTGAGGGGGTTGTGGTCTCGGTTGAATATTCAATGGTTGGTTGGGCCACATAGGTCTAGGAGATAAATTCGGGTTTGAGTAGTTTGTATTACTTTGTTGGAATTGTCTTTGAAAATAATTGGGTCTTTGCGGTTGGACGTTATTCATTTGAACGTTGGGAGTAAATACTTGTCTGGTTCTTGGATTATTGAATTTTATCTTTTCATTTTCCTGAAAATGACCATACATGTTTTCGAAATTGTCATATTCGTTCACATATGCCATTGCGTCTTCTAAGGAAGCGGGTTTCTTGAGATGCATATTGTTTCTCAAGATACCTGTACATCCTGCGATAAATGTACTCAGAGCGACTTTGTCGTAATGTGAAATTTGATAAGTTTTTTCTTCCCGGGCTAAGTTTGTATCGTTACTTATTCTTTGGGCAACACTACTTCTTAATAGTTGTAGTCTACTTCCAAAACTGAGTAAGTCTTCTCCTTTATGAGGTCGACTTCTAGTCAGTTCCTGTACTAAACAATCTAGGTCTCTACGGTCGGCAAAGCATTGTTTTAAAGCATTTTTTAAAGTGGCCCACGTATTTAGTTCGGCCCTATTTCCTACCATATATTCCGCTTTACCTATCAATTTCTCCTGAATACATTCAAGAATGTGATCGTTCAATGATTGATCGTTAAAAACTGCATAAGAAATGAATAACATATCACACCTATTGATAAATTTGTTCAAAGCGTTACTATCGCCATCGAACGGTTTGATGTTATTGATTCTAGATTTGAAAAGATTCCAGTTCATTTGGGCAGGTTGTGGTGCTTGTTGCCCTGTTGCCATAGTGGATGCTAATAAATTTACCTGTTCTAAGTTAGATTCACTGAGGGTTGAAGTCTCTTCAAATGATAAACTGCTTAGCCTATCCAATATATCATTAATTTCAGTCATGAATTAATTATTATCTTTATTCTGATTTGATTTGAGATAATTCCTTAAGTTATTCGTCTAGCATAGACATCAATTTGTTCTCGATGAACTGCACTAACTATCTTCACCGAAGTCCTTATTCAGAGGGTTCGATGAGGGCAAAAAGGAATATTTGGCACTTACAGGTTTTTGATGATAAAAATCCTTGTAGTCTCCGGTTCCTTCTTCGTTGATTCTACGTAGCTTTCCAGGGGTTGGTCGTCTCGTTCGGGGTGATCCTCGATGGATTTTGTTCGAATCTGTGCTAAAGGTGTTGAAACTCCACGATGCGAAAAAAGTTCTTTTAACGCACTGCACAAATCCTACCGACTGCGCCAGTTAGATGTTTCGAAAGCGAGAACGTATTTTTAAAAAGATTTATTTTTATTACAAAAATACGGCTTGACCGTCTCTGACAATAGTTACGAATAGAATAATGAAAAATGGTGCGTGAGATCTGCTCTCGGAGATTCGAGAACAGAGCTTTCCTGGAATACTGCTTATCTGCGAAGCTGTGTCCGCATATTTCGTAAGAACGGCAAATCTGTGGGAATGTTCGGCATATAACTCGGGGGTCGTATATCATTTGACTTCCTTTCATCTCTTAATCATATTCATATTCATGTTTTGATGTTACCTTCATCAACACATCGACATTTTTCACAGATCGATTGGAAATATAATGAAATAGTGATGTTGGCTTAGGAATTTTCCTGGTCTGGAAGCGACATTGATTGAAGAATGAACGAATTGAGTGTCTGGCAGATTGTGCCTTCAGCATTCTCATAACTTGAAAACTTGACATATGATATTTGGATGATTCTTCATTGCAGATATATGAATATATCTTTATCTGTCTAGATTTCTGACCTGCAATGTCATAGATTGGAATAGTTCCCAACATTGTGGAGAGTTGAGAGACTATTCTATAGTCTATGGTTATAGTTGGATAGTGCCAATTTTCTGACCAAATACCAGTGACACAATAGAGTTCAAGACATTTGCAGCATATGTCGCATACCTTTGTGATTGTTTGATGAAAAACTAGCTTATCAACGTGTTTTCTTGGCAATCTAGTATAAACATTGTGTAGGCACAATATTTTTACTCGGTCTAACAGATAGATAGAATAATGATAAAATATGAAGAGATGCTATTTTTCTGCTACCAAAAGAGTAGCAGACGACATTGAGTGTGTGGCACAAGTGTGAGAAAAGAATCGAGTCTAGAGGTTCGAAAAGTGTCGATTCAGAAAGGATTTGTTTCAGGACGTGGTAAGAAGTGTGGATACATACAAGAAAGAAGACCAAACAAAACGAATTCAAAATTTTTCATGTCTTTAACAAAATATTTTCACTTCTCAACTCATGTTGGTATATCCGATCAATATGCTCTGATATACTGTCTGCAAAGGTGTTAAACTTACTGTCCAGTTCTATTTGATCTGAACGGGTGGTGGTGTCACTATTAAAATGATCGAGATAAATAAGGGAGGGAGTAATTGGATATCTAAAATCAGGTATGCGATTCATCAAACGAATTCATGTATTACATCGGTTCGTTCTTTAGGAAATAATATCCAAATTATTTCATTCCCACAGAAGTGAAGTGTTGGAGTAATGAATCAAAAGTGAGAAAAACAATTAGGCCTGCAATAATTGCTTACGTAGGTATTGTCTAATTTACTTGGAATATGTTATCGGTGAATATGGCACCGAACCGAGAAATTATCGACTAGCACAGCTGTGAAATTGAAAGCGGTGAAATACGAATTGTTACTTGGGGTCTTTTTTCAGTTTCGAATGAAATATATATATATATATATATATATCATTCGAAACTTATATATATTATATATTATATATATATATATATATATATATATATATATATATATATATCAGTTTCGAATGATCAAATTAATTTTATCTAATAAAATGTGAACACAGAAGATAATTTTCAGTAGCATATATTCTGTTCAAATTCCAGGTGCAAAGTATTTCGGGGATCACAACTAGAGAACACATATATCCATCACTCACAAGTGTAATATCTAGTATTTGACCTGATATAATTCGTCATCCATCTTGAATTCCCATTCACGGTCGCTTGAATTCTTTGGTAGCCTACGCTGACTTGTAAATGTGGTACGATCCAGCACACCATCGATCAAAGTCAATGATATTGATAATCAAAGTCGAACGACGAAATGAAAAATCGAAACTGGTCATACAGCATCTCTGAATTTCAATCATTCATCACAATTACATGCATTTTCCGAATACCCATACCCAATCGAATATTCGGCCCACGGGACAAGTCTTCAATTACGAGCTGATTGCTAGTAGGTAAGAGTTAGTTGATTGGTAATGAACAATTCTTCGAAATTCGGGTGAAGGAGTTGCTCCTCAAGAAAATTAATGAACTCTCTTGATGCCAATGTTTCATGGATTGTTTGGTGAATATAGCCATACATCTTGAATCTAATTGGAATTATTATCGATTTTCAATTAAACATCAAAATCCAACTCACCCATGAAAAGAATAATTCATTTTCAATGAGTACCACTCCAATATTAACCATGTTCCGTGACATAATTGTATCAATGGTCATATTATAGTTTCTGATGCTGCTGTCAATTCAATGAATAAAATTGCTATTCATTCATGCCTATATAATGATTCATAAATAATTCCAATCTAAATGAAGATATCATTTCCAACGCAAAAGTTGAAGAGCTAACTCAATGACTTATATGATTATAATATCATCATGTGATGATAATTATGTATCCCATTCTGGAAGTGAACATGCATTTATGAAAATTCATTGCACACAATTATATCTAAATATAGTATCGCATTCACTTTCAGTGATCATTCAATAACATCATAATTCTAGTATGCAACATCAACATCTCGTTCTCAGCGAACGGTCATGCAATGCAAAGTTCTGGAGGAAATGTGTAATGCTGATGAAACATCTTGATGCAAATTCTAATTGTTTGATAATTCGAAGTGAAGCAACTCCGGGATAATTTCGTTATTTCGCTTTCACAGCTTGAATTACACCTAATAATTGCCATAACCTTGTACTGAAAAATCATTTTAATTACTTCTCAATCCTTGAGAATATTCGAGACTGAATATATGAAAATATTTCGAGTTTTGAGGAATATTCTTTTGTATGATATCACCCTCAAATGTTAATTATTTGACAAATGAACACACCCAGGTAAGCAATGGTATATTGTATATTCCACGGGGCTAAGTGACCTCTTTAATCTTGCGAGTTACTGGGCTCTACGGTATATATACTATTTTTGTACTTCCTGAAAAGTTATCATTAAAGTGAAATGAACCGTATTAGATATAAATTTGGAAACACCTTGTCAACTTTATGATCACAACTATGATCACGAGATTGAAGACACTGACAATTTCTTCAATTACTCACTTCAATCGCAGAAGTGATGAAGAAACTTGAAGAATCAATAATAATTTGAAAATCCCTTCAGGATTTTCTTAAGATTCCCTTGAATATGTAAAATGTATATGTGGAATAATTATTAATGATTTCGTCAGACGAGTTCGGTCTCAAGATGTTGATGATATCGCAGAGATACCTTCTTTATGTCTCCTTCATTATGAGGATGGGGCCCAGCAAGCAATTAACGTATAAAGATCATTTCGTGTGTGCGAAAACGAAAAAGGTATACAAAATAATAATTCAAGTACCTCGTAAATTAACTTGCAACATCTCTTGTTTTCGAAGTTAATGGCCTTCAATTAAAATTTATGACCATTATTTCGAAAATGATAATTATATGTCCCAAATCGATGCTAAAAGACCTGAGTAATGAAAGGATATATACGAACTTCCGCTTGTTCATCTTCTTGATCATCGATTTACGCTGCCAAATTTGTCCTGATTGTCTCTAGTCAACATTCATCCTCGATATCACGCTTCTCTAATTTCTCACTTTGTAGCTTCATGATATTGTCTTATGTTTTTTTTGTAGCTGTGATACCAATATCTCGAAATTCTTTTGTTTCATCTGAACAATGTGATTTCAATAAATCAGTCTAAAATATTCATAAGAAAGGTATAATCTGAGAGGAGTAAAACAATGGCACAAATCCAGGTGTTCAACAGTACAGCTCGCGGCAATTCAAGGCATATGATTAATAATAATACTACTGTATCGTATCTGCGAGATCTGGCATCATACATATTCAAATACTATACAATACGAGGATCCACTATATGGTCCATTTACAAATTCCTGTTCATGATGACACGATATACCGATCTCATCGTCAATCTTCCATTATTTTCCAATGAATTATCATCATCAAATAATATGAAGTATGTCTCACCTCACTGAACAAATACCTGCTTATGAGTTTTGACACGATTGATTGATTCTCGAATCTTGTTTCCATTTACGCTCTATGATAGCATTAAAACTTTCAATCCTAGGAAGAAAACCATGCTTACATGAAGAAGATATCGATAAAATCGTCACTTGGTTTCTGTATCCTAATTTATGGCAAGCTATAACTCATTTTCATGTTCAGAACCACAAGAATGAGCTACTCAGCTGGTGTTCAAGACCACCGCATGTGACAATTTATTATATAATTTTATAAAGCTGCAACCTCACAGTAACACGACTACTTAAATGAAGTTATTAATGTTTGATGTTATTATTTTCCATTTACTGTTTCTCTTTGTTGAATCGTCCATCCTGTTCGATTATTTCGTTTTAACAGGTATAAATTCATAAGATATGCAAATTTGACTGCGGATGCACAAAAGATGAAATTTGTCACGTTATTTTTGTTTGTATTGTGGTACGATGTTGGTTCTCTGTAAGTGTGATGTGATTTATCTGATATGAATTCAAATTGACTGAAGGGGCCCAAAGAATTTCTGTTTAAAATATGTTAAAAGTGAAACGATTGATGATCCCTACACTTTGGACATCATGTGATATGCGGTATTAGAAATATGCAGGTGAGTCATAATATTACCACTATTCTGTCATTTCCGTGAAACTATTCGATTTCATGGACTTAACGTATCACTAATCTAACCTGTTTGCGAAAGCCACGCCAAAATGAAAATAACAATTGTATAAAACGAATGGTATGTCCATCAAGAAGTCATGAGTGGAATTGATTCGTGTTGAATAAGAATCGTAGGCAGGTTTCATAGAAACTGGATTATTATATTCAGAAAGAGGAATTCTATACTGAAAATCAACTGGCCGAATGAATGGATGGCAAAGGCCATATAGATTACAATTGTTTTTCATTTCACTAATCAATTTTCACCCTAGCATGCATATCGAACACTTTCCAAAACCTATAATGACTTCAGGAAGTCTCGACATCAACTCATATTTTCAATCAATATCTCATCTATAAAGATATAATATCTTTATAATGATATAAAAATACCTAGATGAAAAATGTGAGAATTCATAGTCTGATTTTTCAAAATGTGACCCTTCCAAAAACATCTGCAATGAGAAATATTCATATCATTATTTATGGATAATGCCTTTTACTGAAGATAAATTTCCTTGATATTTTTTCGGACTTCCTGAATTGATGATGTAACATCCATTATCGCTAACACAACAATCTATACATCTATCAAGTAGTTATATTCCTTTCAGCGAGTCTACTATCGATCAATCAACAGACCACTCAGATCAACCATTCATCAAGTCAACCGTTTCCAACCTTTAGTCATTTCACAAATCGGATCGGACACGTTGCGCAAACCGTACTTTACATGAAGAAAGCCCGTGCAGTATATCAACACTCATTGTCGATTATTAGACCACAATAGATCATTAATTATTTTTTTGCCCGATAAGAATTTGGAAAGTTGGGTGTGGCGCTATCGGTAACGTAGTTGATTATGAATACAATCCTAATGGAACTGAACAGAAATTGATCACCTATATTAACAAAACTAAACGTGTTGTTGTAATAACTGTTTGTTTTCCCATTTTGTGCTTTTCACCAGAATAAATAATCACATCCTCAGTTTCGCGAACTAAAGTTATAATTAAGTAGGTAATTCCATCATGATAGACATATTTATTTGGACGCTGCTGCAATTGAGATCTTTGCATTTTTGTTGGATATTTCACGAAATTCTACTTCTTTCATATTCCAATGGAATACATCAACTCTTTCCACTACTGCATTTTCTCCTCTATTTCATTTTTTTGGGATAGTTGTTTAATGGTTGGAAGAGTTTTTATTATTCTCAATCAACTAATTTCAATTTCAAATATCGAATGCGAAATTTTCACTATTTTATATCATATACATGAATGAGTCAGCATGATTCATTCACCTTGAACGCATCGATGCCTTCTGAATTATATTTTCAGCATGAAGAATATTATCTATGAGGTACTACAATACTGAGATCAAAAGATAAATCGGTAAGTTCCTGAGTGTAGTTTCATTTCGATATCATCTTATCTATCATAGCATGATTATGGGTATAGAAGATGCCATTTTTCGATTTCAAATCCAATTGGGCGAACTGGAGCAGTCACCGAGTTTATTATGGAACATGCGTTCGAGTCCCGTACGAAGAAACCGTTTATTCAGTGTCACTAACTCGGCTAACAAATGAGATGAGTTTAAAGCAGTAATCGCCCATAACCCATTAGCCATGAAGGGAGCCATTGAGAGCGGCACATCGTCCGTCCTACTCGGAGAGTTAATTTTAAAAACGTATTTTGAGTAAGTAGATGTCGCGCGATAAAGGCCAGATCCCGCTCCGCGTGAACCTTGCTACTCCATTGTGACTAAAATATGACGATAACCATCGCAGATACAGATAAAACTCGTCCACAATGCTCCAAAGAAGAATAACAATGCATTATGTAGAAGGACGCGACCAAACACAATTCAATTTACTTTAATGAAAAAGTCTACGACTGTATGAAATATTAAATAAGTTATTTGGTAAAGAGGCTTTGGCCAGGCTGAGGCGAGGTAACATTCAATTATAAAATTCATTCTGAGACTACTTGACTGTGTTATTCGATTAACTCGTTGGAATCTTTGATTATATTTCGATGAGCTGGCTCAATTCAGTCCTTTTATAATCGAATAAAACTGAACTTCTCGGATATACTCAGAGATACACCTGAGGACACATCCACAGATTTCTTCCAGTATTTCAGAATATATCGGTATTTATAAACAGTCAGAGGTTGTTATATGACTTCGGTAACGTTTTTTTCATTCAGTTTTAAATGATATGAAATCGATAATTCTATGTATATATTCTTTTTGAGAGTTATCATCATGGGTCGGAAGCACATCATATGGTTTCAATTTTTCCAATAGACTTCTATGATTTGGTTCAACTGCTAATATTTCCATGTAAGCATACACAGATGATACTCCAGGACAAATGTTTTCATCGAATGTTTCAGCGAATTGTATCTGCAACGTCTTCTTTTCCATCTCCAAGTTGAACTTATCTTCTAAAATAATCTGATCAGTTACCAGTACGAGATCTGGATCCGTTTTTTATGCCAGTTCATAAGTAGTATAAGTTATACGATATAGTCCAAATTCTAAAAGTCACATAGGAGTTATTTGATTTTGCAGTTTTCCATAACCTCCGGAAATATATATAAATGTTATCAATTAGAGTTCAGTCAATAATGCCAATGTTTTATTGTCGTTTGATCATCGTGTTTTTAGTAACGTCCAATAGCTTCTCGAATTTTCCTCGTTTGATTCCTTACAGGCAACAAGTCAACGTTCAATACGAGCTCTATCGATTCTATCGAAAGCCAGTAAGTCACGAAGATTGACGTCTGCCCGCCCAAAAAATGATTAATACAGGAGGGTGCAAGCCCCCGTACGCGTAACAATAACTTAGGACAGGTGTCGCGCTTCATGCAAATACCCTTCCACCATCTCATTACCGCTTTAAATATTCAAATCTTAAGTAGCACCTTTCGATGAGGAGTTATTGATGACGAGTCGGGCCCGATGCCTTACGGCTCCCTTAAATTCGCGTAAATCTGTTAGGCCGAGCGATGACCGTGCAGTGGATTTATATGCTGTCGATAACTCAAGTCTAAGTATCCTTCGAGGTGGTGTTCGACACCTCGCAACGACTGTTATTACCTGCTGCTACACTTTACTGAAATTAACTATTTTCTTCGCCAAGAGATTCGTAACTCCCGATGACGGCTGCAGCAACTGGAAGGAATCAGTAACATTGTATAGGGAGAATATAAAATGCTTTGCAGTAGTTTGTGATCGCATATTTGGTGGAGCTACACACCATTTTGGTGTTGAATCAACACCGCAGAAGCTGACGAAAGCTGAGAAATTGGTGGTGAACAAAAAATTGTACCGACATGAACACACAGATAACCGAGCAGATAACGTCAGTCCTGTTTAGTATGAAAATAATATAACGGAGGAAGAATGAGAGCGCAAGAATCGAAACTTTGTTGCGTAGGTGTTGAATCGAAGAAAAAGAAGATTTTCGATTTCATCACCATGCCACCCTTCCCACCGTGTGAATTTAGTTCGAAGATATTTTTTACAGGGCAAATTTCTCACAGTAAAGGATATCGCTGAATACTATAGAAATTATATTTAATATTTTGCAATTCTCAAAAACGAAAATCTAACATCAAAATCATACATATAAATGTATTCTCTATGGTATCTATAAGTATACAATTATTGATCAACCTCAGCTGCAATTCCGAATAATATCATAACATCGACATAAAATTCAGAATAACCTCAACCTTGCGCTAGATAAACGATGAAATTATGTATCAAACTGCGGGCATGAATCTCACACGTTTTCAAATAGAAAAGGACATGTAAATGAGAATGTCAATGAGGCATGAAAGAAATCGTATCGGTTAAATGTGAGTGTGAGTATGCTGAAACTTATGTTGAAAGTATCGATGATCACCCTGAAGTTCATTTCCGTAGTAGTACAAGACATATAAAATGGAAAAATATATTTAATTTCGTTATGGTCTTATCGTCTCTGCTTCAGAAAATCGTTAAGATTTATTCACTATCCGAGTTCAATTTGAAAAAAATCCATCCAGTTTCTATTTTCTTTATTATCGTGATAGTTATTTTCTTCGACTGACTAATCATTCATTCCTATAAATACCATTCTGGTAGAAAAAAAAATTCAATCCATCATTGGAGTTCTCACATAAACCAGAATGCCTTTACATCCGACCACTCAAACTAAAACACATACTTTTGTAACTGTTCATGACAAATGAATTAGTTTCGAATGATATTGTTCGACATATGAGGAAAAACCAGATGCACAGAACACATTCTTGTAATGTCTTCAATCGACGATAAAATCGTCATCTATTTCTAGTGTCCATACCCACAGTGTAATTGTACACTCGAGTAGACTGCCAGATTATTTTAATGGTACGCCTACCATGTTGGTGATAATCCTCATTCTTGAGACGTGTTTATCGATCCAAGTCACTCTTGAAACAATAATTCTATTTCATAGTGTCATAATATATAACTCGTTCTCTAGGAAATCACTGGTCAGGGACTTCTACCATAATTTTAGGCTTGACAGAAATGTTTCTTGATTGTTTGTTGCTTTTTATTACACGATATCCTTCAAAATCTGGATCCCTACAAAAATGGTTCATGGTTCTGTTTCGCAAATAGCATGATGATATTACGAAGACTGGATTGGAAGGCATGAAAACTAGGTTCAAACAAACTTGATTGCACAGAAAACATTCAAACTTCATTCTTTCTTTGTTGATATTCCTAATATTCCGGTGTCTCGATTTTTCTATCTACCACTAAATTTGTATTCTTTCTTCCCATTATAGATTCAATATTCTCTCTTTAAATAAGAAAATTAATTCGAAACGAAAAAGGAATTCCTTTATTTTCTGTCCAGGTACAAGTAATCGTGATGCTGAATTATAAACAAATTCGGCCAATATAGTGCATCGATAATCATTTTGCAGAGTTGCAATGAAGCAAGGTACTGTCGAGATCATCAGGAGAACATTTTCGTTCCCCTCAGTACCTTGTCATTACCGACTCAACAAATGTGACCCAAAGTGGATTTTTACTCACCAGTCTTCTTTTCGGTTTGATGAGCGGCCTGTTTTGCCCGTTCATCTTATAGTACAGTCCGCAAGCGTTACAGAGGTAATGTCCTGTGCCGTCTCGTCTCCAAAGTGGAGTACTAGTAGCGCCGCAATTGACGCACTCTCGGCCTTCTAGATTAGCAACAGAAATAAACATAACGTCAATTGTCTGCTGAACGGAATCGGAAATCGATTGATGAGCTACCCTCCACAAAAAATAACATTAAACATGCAGTGATTAGCGTGCTATAGCTAGCGCCGAATCAATTTGTCATCGAGGGAGACAGGAATGACAGCAACGTAGAATCAAATATTCATCAGCTGATAACACATGTTGCAAAATATTGGTGATTGATGTTTGTTTCACGAATAACGACAACTATATCATTATAGCGGTCTCATCCAGGTTTCGATTCTGAAGAACATATGATTTGATATAAGGTTACTATTCGGTTACTATTTGGAGACTCAAATACAATATAAATGTGAACCCAAAAATTGCAATAATACTTGGAAAAGTCTGAATACGTATTTAGGCAGCTATCTTCAATAGACCTGAAAAGTAAATGAGATTAGCGACTATTTGATATCTTTCACGATATTCTACAGAAAAAAACAATCGAGAATAATCCACGATTTGCTAATCTCTTTTACATTTCAGTCCACTGAAAATAGCAACTTAGTTACCGAAATACGTATTTAGACTTTTCTGAAAATCATTGTGGATTTTGGCTATTTATTCATTTTTTATCTAGATATGATTCGATGATTTGATAGAATATACTAGGGAGTCAATAGTTTTTCAGATTGCTACTTCATTAAAATGAGATGAAAAAATAGGAATGACCGTGTGAAAATTTCAGAATCCTCAAAATCGATTCGATTAGAAGTTATTCACAGACCTTTCGTTATGATTCGAGATTCATTACAATATCCTACACGACGTCTATAGTGAATTTGAGTGCTTATTTCGTTTATCACCAATTCAAATCAGCACCAACTGTTATCATTGATGAATTCAACCAACACAAAATATCAACATCCAGCTGACATACATTCGAGCGTCTTTCGAGGCGAAACATGAAAACCACTCGAATGTCGATACTGATGATCGTTCAAATATTTACATTTTACATCGTCAGGAAATTTGGAATGACATAATGGGCTACACTTGAAGGCTTAGTAATTTAGGTGTACTCCTTGTAAATGGTAATTTCCAATTGGTTGTATTCCTGTCCCCTTATCGAGTGAACAAAAACCTCGTTTCCTGCTCTACCTCTCAATCACTTTGTCACAATAAATCCAAGTACTAGAACTGACAATCGTGTGTGGTCCAGCATTTTAACGCTGAATGCTTCGGAATAAAGTGAAATGTGACGTTAATCCGAGCTCTAGACCAGGCCCTCTCGATTGTCGTTCGAATGAAAAAGCAGAATCATGCAGTTGAGAAAGAAAAGAGAAGAGGAAAGTATCGAAATTGACGTGCATGCAACATTCACCAATGGGTGCACCGTTTGTCCGCGGTATTCAGGAGAAACTCGAAGAATGAGTTGTCATTTCAAAAGTAACAAGAAGAGAGGAGTTTTCATTTTAATCTGTCGAAGATCTTATCAATTTTGGTTATGAAACTTACAACGATATACGTTCTATCGGACATATTGTGCTAGAGAAGATTAAAATTGGTCAGGCAGGTTGAATAAAATCATTGATGTCAACCGATAGACAATAAAAAACGATGTAGCATTTAACGTCATTTGGGATTTTGATCGATAAGTGTGACTCAGATGTTTGATTCAACTCTCACCAACTATCACCAATGATAAATCATTATTATTTTCTGTTTCTGAAAAGGAATACTGATGATATTAATTTTTCTCTAAACCATTATTAATTAATTTTTCTCTAAACCAGTATTGATTTCAATCAACAAATAGAAACGTATAACTTCTTATGATTTGAACTATTATATCAATATAGTATTTCTCAAAGTTCAGATATTCATATCATATGCAGGTAAGTCAAGAGGTCATTAGCATGAGCAATATATGATGAATGAAATACCTGCAAATTCATAAAAATAATGATTCAATTATTGTCTGAAGTGAAGTGTATATTCACAGTTAACAGAAAGGTTCTTCTCATCATATTGGGGTTAAATAGATATCCTAAAGATTAGTCGACCGACTGACAATTGTATAACGCAGTGTTATTCAAAGACATAATCCGATGATCACTGCTATTCAAATTTCTGTTGAAATTCTTCACATTCGTTATTATTATCCCTCGACCATGAGTTATCTGTGAACTTCCGCTTCTCCAAGCAGATTAACTAGCTGAATTCGAACACAAGCTATCAATTTGAACGGTCGCCACCCTAACCGCAACTAAACAACCAAAACCGATCAATTTCACAGAACATTGGTCTAGTTTATAAGCATATTCGAACCGTATACTCCACCAGTTTCGTTAATTCCGGCCTTATTTTTTTTTCGTTTAAAGACTATTTATTATGTTTGACAAACGGAACAAAGATGCGTCAAGGAAGCACTTAACAATATAAAGGTAAGGCACTCTACCTCAAGATTTACGAATCCTCATATGCAATTTTGGTTTGGTTTATTTTTCTGTGCAAGTTGAAAAGAACCGTAAGCGGATTAGAGGGACAATGTCGAACAGGAATTCCAAAATTGTTACTTTATCAGAGCACCTGGCAGAACCAATTTCGACCTATTTGTAGAGCTAGTGGAGCGTATCGAAAGCAATTTCTCGACAATATATTCATGCTAGGATAATCTGAGCAATCCTTGTACAAATATGTAGGGGTTTTTCGAGAATGATTGCTTTCGCAAGGAAATGGTTTACAATAGAGCGACAATCATGTGAACATTAATTTTTTATTTCAAACTCCAGCTGCGAGTTTTTCATCTCAAGAGGTTCATGAATCTGTGAAAATACTCTACTCCTATACAGGGTGTTAATTGTTGGCTGAAAATATTGGATATGGTTCTATAGCTCATTTTACATATGAACATATGCCCTAAGCATCTCAACTTTCGAGCAACAGGTTGTTGAAATTTCAAGAAAAAAATCACTTCTTGCTATTATAACACTAGATATTCTGATGAAATTTGATATGCAGGAGATTTTTCAATATTTGTTTCATACCTATACATTATATAATTATATACTATTTTCGAAAAACGCAAGAGCGTACAATATTTCCTCAGGAAAATATCCCGTATATATCCCATATGGTGGCCACTGGTAGAAATATCAAAAAATCTCCTGCATCAAAAAATTCCTATAAATAGGTGCTTATTAGGTGCTTGTGGAATTTCATGAGAATATCTAGAACAGTATGATACGAAATCTAATTTTTTCTTAAAATTTCAATACCCTATAGCTCCAAAGTAAAGAGGTTTAGGGAATAAGTTCATGAGAACTTTTCTTCTCAAAATGAGCTAAGGAACCATAGCCTATATTTTCAGCCATCAATTAAATCACGCACCCATATTCATCACGTGAGATTATGGATTTATTTTTCGAATGGTTGCCCTGTACGTATTTGTGGATGAATGGCAAACATCACACACAATCAATTCAGAACAATGTTCTGATTTGCCTGACTCTGAATTTGGAGATTAGGATATCTAACTTCTAGAAATCCTTGACGTCAATATTTACTGGCGCCTTCATTAATAGTATCATGCAATTTTCATGAATTATTGAAAAAGGGTCAATTTGACTCCTTTTATACATGCATAGCATTTTTCTTCAAAATCAAGGGAACATGATGTCTTATAGCCCTTTCTAGACTGAAGAGTGTCAACAGATGTTCAAATATTCGATAGTAGATGAGTTCTCAAGAAAAGTCTTCATGCAACTAATCTTGATTGGGTTTCAGTCGCACAGTAATGAACTATAAAATATAAGATTCTCTTTCTTACTACGCAAACCTTTTCAGGCAGAAGTTTTCCGAAACGAACATTTTGTTTCATTTGAAAATTTCATATTATGTGATATTGAATTCATTTGAAGAATGCTCTTCATTCCCTATACTCAGTGGAAAAATATACGATAAAATTTCGGCCACTTTCTTCGTTAGAATCTCACGTAATTCTTTATCAATCAGATCAATGAGTAACAACGCGCCGTGTAAAAGTGATGGAATAAATTTCTTCCTTGACACGGGTGAGTACTTCAGTATGCAATATAAAACGCACGCAGAAATTCACGACATCATCGACGTATGCGGGTATAATACGCAAACAATACGCCATCACTTAGAACATTGCTAATTGAAAGAATCCGGGGGTGCCGTGACAGCTTGCCCATTCCCACGCGAACTTAGGAGTTCGTACTCATTATGTAGTCACTTTTGGTATCTTTCGTTCGCACTGTTCGCAGTTTTTATTAATTAACTCCTCGCTGGCATCATGTACCGATGCAAGAAAATGGCGATCACGCAAGCGCAGAAGGTTGTTTCATAGTCGGCGAAAAGGTAATCCAAGTTGGTTGTTGACTCGATGTACTATTTATCTAATTATTATCAGCATCAGTAATATTTTCATTACAATATACTTTGATGATTCGAAAAAAATTGTGAACCATGACGCAAAACTCGGTTATCTGTTATCGTTAATCTATTATTATCAGCCACTTCAGTTATAGCTCAATTTATTTTCTTATTCATATTTTTTTCATTTGATGATGATTAGGTACTTACATATTTGTGCAACACGAAGAAACTGTGAGTATAACAGCAGAATGACACGTGGCTCCACAAAAACACGTGTATGTGTGATTGCACACCAAAAAACAAAATAGTATTAGCGATCAAAAAGCTTGATTTAAAAAAAAATTGCATCACGAGAAAACCAAGAAAAAATAATAACAACGAAAACAGAATCAAATGAACGAATCATAAAATATAGAACTGAGAATGAATAGAGTCAGTGTGGAACATGAAGACATATATTAATGAACTCTCCAATCAATCATCTCAAGTAGGAATGAATTTGTGAATAAGCATGCCGCAACCTTGATGCTCTGAAATATTTTCATTGCATATTTACAATTCACCAAATCCTTTTAACTCGACCGATGCTAATTGATAACTCAAATTACATCAGATCACAATCATGATTCATAAATTAAGGCTATTGAATTAACGAAGATTGATAACCAATACAATGCAATCGTTTATAAAAGAAACACACACATACGTTATAATGGTAATTATTCTCAATCAAGTTGTTAAGCTATCATTCCAAATACTCAATCAATGAATTATTCATTTCACACTGACTGCAAGTTATTAAATGATAAGGAAACAGAAAAAGCAAATAAAAGCACTAAAGAGAAATCAAATCAGTAGGTCATGAAATAATGAAGTAACAGAAACAAAGAAAACAAAAATAATTGTCGATTGTGATTTTGCAAATTCTGCAACATGTCTTTTGATATTTTTGGCATGGAAAGAATGTCAACATTTCTTATGCAGTCATTAAACATGATGTGTATACGAGTATAGTGAAACGTAAAATATATATATATTACTTTATTTCAAGTAGATAAACTTGTCATTCGAGTGGGTTTACTTGATTTCACCAAGGGAAAACAAATCTGAAATGTTGTTCTTGATTCTCTAATTCGTTGTAAAAACAAAAGATTACCAATCATTACAGATACACTAAGAGAATATCTTCACCATACACAAACGTACATCAATCTTGGAAATGAAAGCCTCATGTTGACATTCTTTAACGGAGTTAGTGAAGTCAGGTTGTGATCAGATTATCCTCTTAGATTGTATCAAAAGTGACATTGTCTTCGAGAGGATAATGCAATATCATATTACTATTCAGAAGAATCTTTTATTCAGATAACTTGTCAGAGAGTAATGATCATCGATGTTGAATGTTATTCCTTGAAATCGTTATCCACCAGAAACCAAAGGGTGAGGTGAAAGTAGTTATGTCGAAAGAAATTAGAGAAATGCAATTACTCCTATACTTAGTTATTCCTCTGGGAAATTACATATATCATGGAAAGGATATTCTTACAGACGATAGTGAAATTACTGACCGTGTTTGGTTTACAATTGTTGCACTATTACAATTTTTTTTTACAATTTCTGTCATTTTGTCATTGAATGACAACTAACCTAGCATAACGATTTCTGATAAACGATTAGATACAACTTGTACTATTATCCATTCTACCGATCTTGTTGTGACATCTCTTGTACAACCTGATATGGTTGAATTCATGCATATGAAGCTTCACCTGTATGGGTATATACTAATGATCTATATTATATCTTCAATGGGCGTCAATAATACCGTCATTGACCGCAGAAGGATCTCGTAACAACAAAATATTTTCTTTTTCATAATCCCTAATGGCATTGCCATAAAAATGAATGAAAAATCCATCGGATAGAATCGAAAGTATGAAAAGCTGTAATTGGAAACAGTTTGGCAAACCTAGCAGTGCTCCAGTAGTGCTTTTTTTCTTCTTTCATATTTGGAATGTCATGTGTCAACTGGCATGTGTCGAATCATATACCAACTGACATATACATCTGTCACCTACATTATAGAGTGATTTACGTATGAATACAAATAAATAAGGCTAGTTATCTGAAGCTATCATCCTCATCAGTCTACGTACATGTCTATGTCATCCTGTACATGTATGAATCCTGTGAATCTTCTATCGTATCGTAAATAGGTAATACCTCTAACACGATAATTTGATATGGAGTTACAAGAGGAATTATGTGTGCAATAATCTTTGACATCGTGACTCAGATATGTATACGAGCATGTCCTAATGACTATCAGGTTTTTTCCCTAATTTCACTTGGGTCACACTTTGTTTGGTGGCGAAAAGCCACTGAATGAATTTTTGCATTCTTAGGTGAATCACACATAATCTACTGAAGCATGTACACTTGGGAAGATAGGTCTGCCAAGCAATAGTCATGAAATCTATTGAGTTCGAAGAATGGATCGTATATACTCTCTGACAAATATATCTTGCGAAAGAACCGTCACCGATACAGAAACCGAGAGCCCTTCCTTACCGGCGCTGGTTCTCGACTTGTTTCTCGGCTTATTCGGCGACTGGGCACCCTGCCCGCCTAAATGCTGCTTGTTGCTCTGTGGCGAGTACGCCCCGTGAATACCGTGGGCATACGCCGACCCGTACGTGCCGTCAAAGTTACCATTGAACATGCCCGACGTGCCTCCCTCATATTCACTACCTTCGCGCTGCTTGTTGCCCGACGACGTCGGCTTGACGTCGAGCGCGCAGCTCTGCGGGTTCTCGTGCATGAAGGCGCCCATGGCGGCGGCCACGGCGCTCTGATACTCGGCGGCGCCGGCCGAGGGCGCCACCGAGTCGGGCGTGCTGTCCTTGGGCGGCGTGGGCGGGAAGGAGAAGATGTTGTGCGCCTGCGCCGGCGCCGAGCCGGGCGACTGCGACTTGTCGGGGTCGCCGCCGCCGCCGCCGCCGCCCCCGAAGGGCACGCCCCAGGGGCTGGAGTGGGCGAGCGGCTTGGCGCCGTCCGACAGCCAGGGGTGGAGGGGCGCGTGGAAGTGCGGCCTGCACACTTGGCTCGACATCCTCGAGGCTGGAACAGAAAAATGAACATGAGGGCATCGCTCGGTCACTTCCTCGAAAAATTTGTCTTCTCTTTCGATGTATCGTCGGGAGGTTAGTACATTTCCGACAGTTGATCGATCCTGGAGGCGAAATAATTGAAAGAAAAATAGTTGGTTCTACAAGCGTGATGCGTGATTCACACAATCAATCGACCAATATCATTTATTACATTTAAATAATATTCTTATTGCAGTGAGATAGGTGCGTGCATCATAATTAGAGATCATATTCTGATAATGACTGTGAATCATTGAAAATTAAGTGTCACTTAGTGAATGCGTATGGGCACATTTCAGTTACATTGACAATATATGTAGTATTATATACATAATATAGAGTACAAACCGGGATGGTAACACAAGAGACAAGTATATACACTAGAAATAAAGTCTTGGAATTACTCATCAATAATGAAAGACCGTAGTTTCAGTATATTATAGTTCAGTAATAGCTAGTTGTTTCAAGATAACATATGAGTGAGAGTTTAGTATACCTATATCAGATCGTCTATATTGCGTAGTTCTACAAATGCTTCCCTAGGCCGTATGCAGGAATAAATAGGACATTTGAATAGAATATGTTCTGAAGTCTCTCTGTGTTGTATGTTAGAGATCGTACAAAATTCTTTTGTATTGATAATGTAGGTAGAGGTCAAGCGTGTTTTGCTACCGGTACGGATTCGCGCAATGCTAATGTGTATTGGGCAGAGAATCTTCAAGTATTTTTGACTGGTGCCATAAAGCGTTTGCGACTGGTAAATATGGGGATAACTTAGCGATTCAGGGTTTCTAGGTATTTTATGAGTAGCGTGTCCTTATACCAGTTAGTGATGTGGTCGATTATTTTTCTCGATGGATTGCTCAAAAGAGTGTTTCACTTATCACCCTGATCTGCAGAGATTCCATAGTCCTTGACTCAGAGAAGAGAAGTTTGGGAGGTGTCATTTTATTATGATTTTGTCGCAAAATAATAAATAATAATAATAATGTTGTCGAGTCAATCAAAACACGAATTTGTAAAATTGTCGGAGAAGCAAATTTTCGATTCAGTGAATTTCCCCCAATCATTCATCTAATGAAAATTTGCAAACTTAGAGTTTTTGCCGATGAATCAAACTTTCGACTCATTTCCTTACGCTTGTAGAAAAAAGTATGATCGTAACTCACGCAGAAAGACACTTTTCCGCACTCGACTTCTTACCCCAAATTCGATTTGCATTGTTTGGGGTACCGGCAAGGGGATGCGGAAAAGGTACTTTTTCCGTACTTGTTGGGGATTGTAACTATCATTACGACCGACATAGATTTAGTCCTTCTTTTCAATCTACGCGGCCGACTAGAAACTACTGTTTCTGGAGAAATGTTTCACCAGTTAATACAGAAATGATAAATAGTGCAGAAATAAAGACACAGTAGTTCTTTTTTGTTCCTATGAAAATATGATTGTGATAACACTTGTATGAATGATATAAATGTAATGATATTCTGATTTCCTTTCCCTAGACAGTAGAAAGAGTTGTAGATTTTTGCCCACTTGATAAGGTTAAATTTTAACACCCTCACTCAGCCACAGTTTAATTCATTATTTTAGTATTCTGTGTACTTTGCTTACACCGTCCGAGATTTGATTTGACTTGACTCCGATTGACGATCGTGTATATAGCCATCTATATTGTAGGTGCGACCCCAGGAAGGTTTTCGAGAGGGCCTACATGTTTTGGAAAACAACAATAATTGAATAGTTGTTTTACCATTTCCTATTCGCACCATGTTCAGATGATGCCAAATAGGATGAAAGTTTCAATATGACTGTCGAAATTTCGCGAAACATATCCATTATTTGTGTTGTAAAACAGATTCCAAAAGATATTCCAGCAGAGGCCACAAAGACAACATATGATATAGCTGGATAAAATGAGACATACAAAACGTTTATGATCTGGTGCCGAGAGAAGAAGGTGAAAATCAGTTTCATTATAGTGTGGATCGTGAAATGTCATACGATATATGAACCTGAATCGGCGTTCACAGGTGTCGCCTGCAGTTCGCATATAATGGAATATTTGCCCTCTGGATTTGGAACATATTCTGATGCTTCCCAAATGCTATATATAATCCGTTTGTTCTACATTTCTTGAATTATCCTTTCGTGAATGTAAGTAACATTTGGAAATTCTGTGAGTTCTATGCCAAGTCACAAATCAAGCGCAAGATACACTCTTCAAATTATATATAATATATATATAATATATATATATATATATATTCATCCTTGATATTTTGAATTCTTCTCATTGATGAACCTTTCCAAAGTATTGGTCATTATTATAAGTTGTCTTTGAATTCCTATCCTGCAGAGCAACCCATTTTGACTTTCGGCTATTCATTTTGATTGTTCTAAATGATAGTTGACTCTTTGAATCTATATCATATTGTATTGGATAGATCCTAATTGGATTTTTTCCACCGATCTTTGTGTCATTTTGATGAAAATATTCAGGACATGAGAGACAGTGATGCTGTGAATAGATCCCTAGAATATGTGAATGATTAGAGACGAGAGGAACAAGTGAATACAAATGGAAAATTGAAAATTAGATATGAGTTGTTACTGACAAAATGGTACTGTGTCTATATCACAGTTGCTCGTCATCTCTACCAAAGTTTCCAACTCAGTTGCAGAATTACTTGTTTTGAGTTGTTCCATTTGAGATATTCTATTATATATCTTCACATTATAGTTTGATATCTAGAGAATTGGATTGGTGGTTGGAAATTCGAAAATGCATCATGATTTTCCATTTTCCTGATTCAGCATTTTCAAATCTATTCCGGTGATGTGCCCCTCGGGATTGTTCCAGATATTCTCCCAACTCAATGAATTGATAACAAATATGCGTGTGTAATGCTCAATAGTAAAAGGATTCTAGATGGATTAAATCATTTTTGAATACCTTCACACACAGGAAATCGTCTTCATCCTCATCGGACAATCTTCAACCAAAAATAAATAACCTCTTATCAACGTTCGATCACGAATGAACAAAATTCTTTCGAGCTCTCGAGTGCCACGCAACGCACAAAGGCGTAAAACAATCGATATAACAGTAGGAAAACCCTCATTTTTCCTCGTTGCTTTGTCCCTGCAGCCCATGAATTACTTTCACACGCAAACCAAAACGTCGCTGCTTGTACCCTTCTGGTGGCCATCTGCGGAAGTCCGTTAGAATCCCCGCTAATCTCGACGCTATCTGCGATGGGATCACCAGATAATCTGGATAGCGGCAGCCATTGTGGCCGGCGTTCAATATGGCCGACGCCAGGTGAGGGGTTAAACCACCCCACGTATACGCGGTACGCTCCCTGCATGCGTCAAGTTGGCAGCATTGGCAAATCGGAAGAGGGAAAGCGAAAACGCAGATGCGAACTTAGGGAAATAAGGATTCACGCTGGGAGCGATATCATGCGGGTTGGAAGATTGGCACTCTACTTTGATTGGGTGCAGCCCTAATGAAATCCGAGTTCGATCCCCGCTATTGTTCTGTTCGACAGAGCAGAGGATTCAATCTATAATACAATGAAATTTGTTACACGTATCGTTCGTGTTGTCAGAATTAAATGGTCAGTAGGTCAGCAGAATCTCTCACAAATAGGTGCGAGAAGAACTCATTTCAATGAGAAGGACTTTAATTTCCAAAATTAAGATATTGATGATTTTTCTATTGGCCCACTATCTTTATACACCGTCATACGTATCAGTCAGGTATAAAATGATATAATAATCTTGTTAGTCACAATATAAGGATCTGATTATAGTGGAAGTGTTGTCAACTAGGCGGATCTGATAGATCATTCTCTATTCCCAGGCCTCTGCAATAATTCAAGAAAACGGGTATTTTGAATTTTTCACCAATCGTAAACACGAATACAACTTTATTTGCAAAATGGCCGTATAACGAAGCACGGCTCAGGCAGCATTATATTTATTCTAGTCAAAGTATACATCACGCTATATTATATTGCATGCCAATCCAGAAAACGCTCTTTATGAGTTTACGACGACGTAGTTAACATAAACAAGAGGGAGCTTTGCTGTTCGCTGATGGTCGTGCTATATGATTTGAAGCACATGTTGCTCATATACGAAGGAACATAATGCCATGGTTGTATTCAAATCAAATTGCCGGGCATTCTAGGACGCCGAGAGCCAACTTTTTGCCTCAGATCATCATGCAAATTATTATTCGTGGATTTCGTTCACTACGACTCTGACAGCCTTCACGAAAAATCAGTCATTTTAGTTGAAAAGTTATGAGATATCCCGTAATTGATATGAAATTCGGTTTTAACATCGGCATCAGTCATTTGAATCATTCTGGTCCTCTGAATTTACATTGGTGATGAAATGTGAGGATATACTCATGGAATACTTTTATATAGTATCCAAGTGAAAATAAAATGCAAACGACCGGAGAGCTGAGTAGGAAATGCTTTGATTTCATCCAATTTTTTTCTCACAAGATATTAGTAAGTAGTCATCAAGTGAATCGGAATGAAATCATGATGGTATATTGGCTCATAGCCATTATTCTCTTTACATTTATCCATATGTCTTCCAAGAAGTTCACAGATCATTCATCGAAGAGGATCAACAGCGTTTCGGTTGTAATATCAACCCGCTGACAGAATGATAATATGGATATTTCTGTAAGGTGGTCACACTGTATTAGGAAGCCGAATAATGGATGATCGTAAACTGCAGGTATCTCAGGGTTTTTGTTTTTATGTTATTTTTATGTTATTGTCGATGACCACTCTGATTCGTCTGGCGATATATACAGAACTATGGCTGTATGGATATATTATGCTAAAGATGAGGACAGAAGCTGTTCCATGATGTTCCATCATTGAATATATACATTAAATATTCATTAGAATATCCATAAACAAGATTTGTTGGATGGTAAAATTGTTCAGAGTATTTCGATGGTTTCCTGATCAATCGCTCGAAAAAATCGTATTCACGGGCATGTAAATGTAATGGTTATATTATACGATATTGATTTGGGTATTATTGATCGAATACCTGATATATACCACGAAATTAAAGGCAAACAATATCGACTACACAAGAATCCATCACCAAATAGTAGTTAATTGCTATAGTATAGTTGATGGGTATACACTGATGCTCATCACCAACCTATATAATAATCAATGATGAAAAAATGACGAATTGATGTGAAATGATAAAATGAAATTTTGTAGTTGATTGATAAAGAAAAGAGTTTAAGCGCATATGTTCCTATACCTATACACAAAAGGATCGAAGTGTAGGCTCAAATATGAATCAAAACTTATCCACAATGTGATATTTTGATGGATGATGATTCGATGAACATGAGCAGTTATCATATACTGAAATAGGTACAAGACTTACAGTTTGACTCTACCACACAAACAACCAAGTGATAGGTATTATGACCGATGTTTGGAAGGATCAATTGTTCATCATCAGCATAACACAAAAAAGAAGTTGTATTGCTGAAAATTATATTATTGATGGACTAGAACTGCTAATTTTTCATCGAATGGAATGAATCTATCAGATCCCGTGAATCACTTCGAGATCAATATTGAACGGTTTATACTTTATGGAATGATAACTATCAGGCTTATCTTAGTTTATATATATATATATATATATATATATATATATTCTTTTTATATGTTTCGTGTGTGTGTCTTTTTTTTTATCTGTCTTGATGAGCCAATCTCTATATATGGCTTCGTTATATTTTTTCTGCAGAAATGCAGGCTAGTTTTCAGATAGGCCACTATGAGTTATTAATCATTATAATTTCATTTGAAAACAATTGAATGAATGAAATAACAATGGAACAACTATGTTTTTAATTTGTTATGCTATACGATAAATAGTTAATATCTTCTCAAGCAAAACTATAAAATATGAAATTATGAATGAACATCCAGGAATTTGTTTTTCATTTCAGTTAATACGGTTTGTCTTCAGTGAAACATCATACCTAATACTTAGATTTTGAGATGGATTCATTTTTTTGTATATATAGTATATAGTATATGTTTTGTAAGATATTTTTCGATGAAAATAAATATACTGAGAGTGAGAAAGAATTGCATTACATTGAAAAACTCGTATTCATAAGAATTGATGAAGAAACCAGAACCTTCATTGTTTTTATGGAAGGACCTATATCTTAATCAATATGGTATTGAAACAAAACATATGGAATTTGGAAATATATATATATATATATATATGTATATACCTCATTCTACGTTGATTTCTTTGAAATAGCTCTCTTCTGAATACTTTTGAATTCCGAGATAGGCCCTTTGATAATGACAGCGACGATATTATCCGATACATCCCAATAGAAATCATCTCCAATGTCCGATGTGAACAGTTACGGAATAATTCTTTCACTTCAAATAACGACCAGATATGGTTTCTTCATAGACAATAATAATACGCTATAACAGCAAATTTTCTGTAATTTGTGGGCACAAAGGTCCAAAAACAGGAAGGAAGTTGGACGATAAAATCTCATCTGATTATGCGCATGTCGAAACAAATGAAAACAAAATGCATGGGTTACTAAATAAATGGCTTTATGTAATTAATACCGCCAATAGAATGCCAGGTCGTTGCCATAATTATTTCGTGGTTTCGGTTGAGTTTTGGTTCGTTTTGGGGGTAATAACAAAGCAGGCAGACCCTGGTGTAAAAGGAAGTCACAGCATACGAAACACGAGTTATACGAACTATAATAACGCTCAAATATAACTTCATTATCCAGTTCGAAATCGACATCAATATCCCATGATACTTAATGAATGAAAATGAACATTTTTGTCACAAATATATTTTTCAATACGGGCTGAGGAGAATCAGAAGAAACGAATGCTCGCCTCATCGATTCTTGACATGAATATAAAATTGGAATGTCCAAAAATTTTATTTTGGTTCGAATATTATGTATAATCCGATATAGGATCGAGTATAGGTATCATTATCATCAGGAAAAATTGAAATCCGTCCCAAACTGGACACAGATCTTGTAAGATCTTTCATTATTATCATTACTTGCTGTTCCTTGCTTCCTATCGGAAGCAACTAGGTTGAGCTTTTCCAACCATACCCAAGAATGAGAATTTACTTTCCAATTCCAAGTACTTAGTATTTCAGAAGATATCCGCTTGGCCAAGTTGTATCATGATCATGTTGATATCTACTATAATGTCCGAACTCATGAGTTATATTTTTCATCAATCCCATCCATCTTGGACAATACTAGGTATATAATGGTTTGTGTTCATATATTACTACATGCTGTACCTCGCTTTCTACTGTTCGTAAGAGATTGTAACTATGAATTTACAGGATATTCTTTGGATGCTGTCAATAGATTGGGTTCAACCTGACCCAAGATGGAATAATTATTATATTCAGAATTCGTTCGTCTCTTCTGTTGTTATCTATAGTACCAGTCATAGTAGAAACATCTGATGCTACTTAGCATTGTCAATTAGGCATTCCCAAATGAATTCCAAGGATCTTCCTCAGCTCAATGTGAGAAGAACAAATAAATACAGGTTTCTTTGATATACGAGTATTCAATATATCTTGATATTTCTTGTCCTTCCCCTAATTTAGGATTATGGAATATTCTCTAGTCATTTATAAATCAGTGTATTATATATCTCATCCGACTGAATTGTAACCAACAGTCAGATTGACATTCTATGTAGGTATCTTACGTGCATCGAGATGATTATCATCTATAAGTTCAGGTACATGTCATCATGCTTCTAATATAAATATTTCGAATGTTTTATTTTTATATCCCAAATTTATTCCAACCGCCCGACCAACCAACAAACGTCTAAACAAGCAGAAAAACAAAATACCTCTCTAACGACATCTCTTATTTTTATTCCAATTATTTTGAGGTATATAATGTAAGTTGTGGTCGTTCACGCATGGTACCTTGATGGTACAACATTTTGTATTTATGTGATGGTCGGTATGCCGCAAGGGCGAAAATCGCGCGTCTTCAGGACATTTTTATGATCACGTCGGCTGAGATATAGCGCTATCAGCTTACCAACTTTTATACGTTGAAAACAAAACGGATCGTATTTCAGCCCAACTTATATACAAGTGTCATTCAATTCGAAATTGTTGCTTTTTTGTCGAATTCACAAGAGTTTCATTGTAGGATTGAATATAGTAGAGGTACCTATTCGGAATGAATGGCACAAAAACTAAAAGACGAACAATGAATTGGAGGTTGATCACAAGTTTAAGTTTACTTTCTAGAAATGAGATGATATGTGAACATGGAATTTCGGAGACGTGTCACTACCTTATCCATTTTGAACTGAATAACTCATAATTGTGATATTGAATCCCTCGTCTGAATCTCAATTTTGAACCTTGATAAGAATTCAGGATAACATTTTTTCATAAAACTTATTTTTGGTTAAAACTTACGAAAAACCTGAGAGACTCTCGAGTATCCCATCATAGGAGATTCTGAAGTAGGGGGTGAGGAGGTTGATAGCACAATGATGAAATATTTGGTAGGTAGAAGAGTTTCCCGAAGAACTGAAAACGACGCGAACGTGGAACGTGAAAATCGATGGGTCCGATAAATTTTCCCTTCTCCTAAGATTCCGTAGATATGGGGAATGAGAAGTGACTAAACAATAAATAAAATTCACGAATGAATGAATTTACGAATATATTGAAACTTTGCAGATTTCTTCAGAAGTTTTGAGGGTAACATGTTGTGTTGTGGAAGTGAAGTTTCACCATCAACGTGGTGTGGTATACACCTCATAGTACGATCATACTGAATAATTTTTGAGGTTTGACACTGTTATTCCGGTGATGCAGAATGGCCCCGAATTCCAAATGACTCTTCCTCGAACCAATAATTCTGAGAGAGTTCAATTGTAAAATTGAGAAGTGAATTCAGATGGGAAAGAACTTGGGACCATTTTTCCTATTAGAAACTTGCATACAACCGTTCATTATACGGATCGAAAATTTTGATATCAACTCGCATTTAATGAGCTTAAATTGCAAGATCCTCAGACATAATGAGTTTTTTGAAATTATAATAATGAATTATAATTCACTACAAAATAACCATTAGTTTCATCGTGAACATGAAATTAGTTAAATATCTGGCACTTTGTATGCAATTAAATACTTTACCAACTGGTCTTCACCTCTTTCACTGATATTTCTTATACGTTCTATTGAAACCAATAGGTAATATATCAATGTGAGGATACGAATTAACAATACTGAGGAAAAACCAGACGAATATTATGTGATTTCTTGAATATTTGTGAATGGCATTTCATTCAAATTATACCTGTAACAATTCACAATCAGATCGTTAATTATACTTAGTATATTTTTGAAATAGTTTTGAATGGTTCATTTAGTAATACATGATGGAGGTATCAATAAAAAATCGATCAATATCATAATCAATAAATGAAAAAATATCATTGGTTGTGATGAATATACACGGATGATCATATAATGTAATGCGAATTAGGGAATAACTCGAGGAACAATATATCTGATGATAATTCCAGTGGTTTGATTAGCAGTTACCCATGATCACATATAACAAAAATTCATTAATCTGATTCTTATGCAGATTTTCTTACCAAATAAAGAATGATGTTGGTCAGAATAATTTTTTTCTGCAAAAAGACAATGTGAAATAATATGTAGATTATTTTTCAGTTTATTCAGACTTTAAACTTCAAGGCTGCATGACCTCAGTCGGTAGCTTATTGGGTAGTCAATAAAGCATGCTCATTCTTTTTCAAACTTCATTTGCATCAACTTCAATGGATTGTGACTTATAAGGTATATATTTGCGTGTTGCATGTTGTGTCAAATCTTTCATCAGATGCGTCAACTGAGTAGCAATAAAACATTAATTTCAATGAAACAGCCACATTCTCGGAAGAAAGTGAGAGCTTTGTGGTCCCATAAAGTCACAAATACCTCCAACCTCCATGTTGTCCAGCCAACATCTTAATCAGTTCTCGAGATATTAACATATGCACACAGTGAAATAACAATATGGATGAACAATCGGAGTTAATGGCTGGGTTATCGAGACATGTGTGGACGAAGATAAAAGAAAATTATAGTCATCGATTCGGTCGAGGCTACTTATTAGGGCCCCACTTACATATCGATTCTTTTTTTATTAATTCGATAATCTACGTTATTAGCTTTTAATATTACATCTGGGGTACCACGGCATCAATTTGAAGAGGTCGAGTACCCAATATAATTTCAACCCAAAAATCACTTGAGGACGGTAAGCAACATTCTTCAGGTACTCGACCTCTATATAGCCTATTTTCTTTCTTGCAGGAAACATCCATGTTAATATAACCGAACCAACAGTTCATCATCACACATTTCAGGTCGTCTACTAAGGATATTTGGGAAATTGAGAATGATGAAAATCTTTACAAAATACTTCAGTGACTTGGAAACGAATCTTTCAAAAAAAAGAGTTCATCTATTGGGAACCGACGAAAAGACTGCATGCTGGTTTTCAACCCAAAGAATATTCTCAACAGAAGAGGAGTTACCAGAAGCTATGCACCATAAATCATTCTCAATTACAAGTGTTTCATTTATTTCTCTTTTTCATCATATGTTCCAACAAATATACTTTCAGCTACATTTTCTTAGATTCATATCATGAAGTCCTGATATTATGATCACCTCCTATTTCATTCCCACCTAAAACGTGATAGATCAATTAAAGTTATCTCAACCATTTTATATTTCCATCCATATTCCCAAAAAACCGCACGGCTGTAGTACGCGTGGTGTTCTTCCTCAACTTCATCAAGAAATGAAGTGGAAGGTATACGTGAGATTGCAATACTCAATGGAACCTGCTGTCCCAAAATTTGACTTCTTATTCTGCAAGAAAATGTTTTTCGCCGAATGTTGGAATATTCAAATCTGAAAATCTCTTCGATTTGAGCTATATTTCGAGTACATTTCAGAATTTTGAGGACCATTTGTTTTATACTCCATCAGATCTGTAGGCAGTTAGAAATCTCCTCATCGCCTTGCTGCGAGGTTGATCAGTGTATTTATGATCTCGCTTGCCCTGGCACCTTGTAGAGTCAGTTGTTTCTGGCAAAAATCGTTCAGTTTGTGTAAGCATTTATAATATACGATCTTTTAGTTGATGTTAGGAAAGCTAAATCCATTGATGGCTTCTTGACTATTAAATAGAATCACCTCACTAGGGTATGGTAGGGAGTGAGATCCAAATGACATCTAGGGTTGCTGTTGAAGTAGATCTGATTGCTCCCTTATGCAAATGCTTGCTAATCTTTGTTCTTTCTCTAACATTATTCTAGTTGTAACCAGATCGTTTTTGCTGTTCCACTCACTATAAGCTCTAACACTAACATAGTATAGGTTCTTACTTGGACTTTCTTGGATGAGTTCTCAATTCAATTTTTCAATGAAGAAAATATGAGATGATTTGGTCGAAGTCTGTTATTAACGTGAGAACACTGCCAGTATAGCATAATCTTTTTTTAAGCTCATCCTCTTAATCAGATTATTGTTCATAACTTCAATTATCCACTAAAATCATTCGCCCAAATGTGTGGTTGAAAGTGGTTCACTGGGTCCTATATCAGCTTTCCACAATTTTTGGGAATACGAGATCAAAAGTGACTTCCTATATCTATACACAAAAGTATGAGAATCATAGTATTTTGGAAAGAGGAAGAAGTGACTGCATTATGTATTATATAGTCTATACATTATGCAGATGCCAGTTTTACCATAGTGATCAAACTCGACATCGAAAAATATATTCCATTCTTACCTGACCTGTCACAGGGCACCTAGGCATCCTAAACCATCTATTTAATTTCGACCATTGGTTGTGTCATCAAAATTCTCATTTCTCAGCCATTCCACAACCTAAAGGAATGACATTTTTCGAATTTTTAAATACTTTCACACGACTATGGAAATAAGACAAAAAAAAAACGAAGTGATGAGATACAAAATTTGACAGGCTTGGGTCCACGGCGGGTCATCGTTGTCGGTTTGATTTAAATTCTGGTTGAGTGCGGGCGGAATATCACGGTGAAATATTCGGAGAATCGGACCATGGACGTACGATATAGAAAACGAGGCAGAAACCAGTAGCGTACGGATCCTGTTTAAAAACAAGAGTGTTTCAATGATAATCACGAGGATAATTGATGATGATGGAAATGATCATTGTAGAAAGAGACACTTGCGCTGCGACCTAATTACATCTATTCTCTCTTATCCTCTTCCGCTTATCTCAAGGTTCACTCTTTCATAGCAGCTCAACATCCAATTTGAGGCACGTTCCTATAGAGCATTAGATCTTTTATTCGTAATATACAGCATCATTCCAGCTCCCTGTGGTGTGATTCTGGTTGTCCCTGCAGAATCTACAGATACTCTCCTCCTCCGAGCCTAGCTTTGTTAGGTCTTATTCGAGACTGTTTTATTGACTAATTTTCGAGCTAAATCAGTGTCTTTGATTTTCCTCGATCAAAATTGTCGATATCTTGTCGCAGTCCTTGAAACCTTTGCTATTGTTTTACTCTTATTACTTCTTCTCTGCTTCATTGAATTCTTCTTGGAAATGGGAAATTCCAAAGCCGAAAAATGATTATGGCCCGATCAGTGACGCTGATGTTCTTTTCTTTACCAGAGTATCTATATACTTGTCCTTTCCTCTCCACTTCAGTATGCTCTGATAACCCAGAGGAGGATCACTCTGTCATCGTCTGTTCTATTAGCTATAGTGTCAGGCATAAATCTTTGTCTACCTTCATGAATGTCTTTGAGCATGCTCATTTCACCAATAGTTATTTCCAATCGGAATGTCTTTAATATCAAACGAATATTCAAAATATAATTCTTGAATAAATACTTCGAATCAAACACTATCGATACATCATTGCCGCATTATTTATATCCTTAGGTCATAAGCATTCATACAACAATATATTGCTTCAGCGAGTAGAATCGATTCTTGGAAACTTGAACGAAGAATTCATGGCATTCCGTTTGCCGGCGGTAGCAAACAAAAAGATATTTGGGATACGATTCTAACAATTTTTGGTATTGAACAATGTGAATTCAGTGACATAGCATCACACCAACAGTCATTCTCTCAACGATGAACAGTGTATTCATCTATATGACCCATCAAAAGTGATCAGAAACATTGTATGAGATTATTTTGATAAACTGTGCGCCGGGAAATATCTCTTTCTCTTTCCTTTTATGCGTTTAATAACAGTCCACTTTCTGATAGTTGAACAAACTATAATCATCATCTTATGTTGTTACTTCTGTATGGATTTCTATAGCATGATTTGTGGTATACTGGACCTCTACATATATAACTTTTCCACTGATTGCACATTCGATATCGGTCTCAAGCATCCATCTACAAATATCACACATGGCATAGGTAGAGGCCTTAGATGGAAATCAGATTTTTTTATTGATAATAATTATAATGCTTTATGGCTCGATTAATGGCGACAATTATGGGTGGCACCATAAAAATTTCACTTCTGTATTTACGCTGATGCCGACTTCGTCCATACCTATTATGCAAATAAGAAAATTGTTATCAGGACAATATTTTCAGCCCATACTATTCAATTTGTTAACAGGGCAATATGTTGGTTTTGACAAAATATTAGAATAACCATCAAACACTTTTTGAGTGTATCAGCTATTTGCTGATAAGAATATGAATTAGTAGTCATTCTAGACATGAAATATTTGTTGTACTGTCATGTCGAATTTGGATATATATGTCTTCACTTTGTCTAGTCTATTTTGTCAGCGGCTGCTCCCATTCCAGCTCTTATTTTCGTGCGGTGCCTCTTTGAACATCATCTGTTTCGATGTCAGCGTCTGTCATTGAGAAAAAATGTTGAAGCATTCGCTCATGCTTTCTGTCCGTATAGTTCCTCATTTGATCTCATAAATATTTCTTCCCCTTGTTCACCGAACACCTTTCAAATATTTTCTTGTCCATACTCTTCATATAGAATCCATATATCCATCAATTCCTACCTTATTCATTCTCAGCTACCATAATCCTTCTTCCTATAGATAGGCTAACTGTTTAAACGATTCGTATCATTCAACTCATGTAACTTTCATTTTTTTTCCACCATTTTCCCATTGGTTTTTTGCAATTTCGTGATTGTTAGTTTCTCGAAGACAATCTGAATAGCATTCTATTGAAATATTGCATTTCACCATAATATTCCATCTATGTGTGGTTATATTTCCTAGATCCGATTCGCTTTCTAAAGTTCGATGATCAATTTACATTCGATTATCTCATCTCTCTTATCTCTTTCTGGTTGCTTTTTTCATAAAAGAAGGTATCCCTTAACTTCATGCGGAGTTTTGGTAAGCGTTAATGAACGCGACTGACGTTCAGATCCATTCCTTTGCCAATTCATCGATATTTTATTGAAATATTTCCCTCCTCGTCTACTCTGCAAAAAAAGACTCTGAGTGTCTGTATATTTGGTAGTGAGTTGAAGTTCTGAGTGGAATATTTGATTAATTTGTGAATCAAAATTGAATGTATTGGCCATTTCTTCCATTAATGACAATATTCACAACAAATTTGAGAAACTTTACTCAGATGAGAATGAATCAAAGTGGATAACTCTTTCCTGTTGACTTCTACTCTATACAATAACTCACATATAACTGATTGTGCAAATTTCGAGTGCTTTCGCCAAATATTGGGCTAAGAAGCGAAAGTGGAGGAGATAACTGGTTCATCCACGCCATAGCCATCGTACTAACGTGAGGCTCGCGCATCAGTTCATTGTGCAATGTTTTTGCGAGTCGAGGTATAATTTTGACTTGCATCATGACTACCTATATCCCGGTGGATTATTATTTTTTCGGAATAAGTGCCTACTCAACTATTATGATTCTCAAAATGAAATACAATGAATCTGTTAAGTGATGGTGCAAGTTCTACAAGTTGATGAAATTTTCAAGTGATTCTCTTTAAGTAGGTGGACCGAACCTAAACTATATAATGAAAATGCCGGTCATAAAAAAATATTGTATGCTCCATAGACATGATATGTTCGAATACACGTCAATTTTGAGATACAGAGTATTGAGGTAAAGAAAAATTTAATTTCATCATTCAAAGAACGCTTCGAGCGATATTGAATGATTTTGATTTGAATCACTCATGGATGGAAATATATGAATACTCATTCGATATTCTAATCAATCCGTATTGAGTCGAATGTCACTGGAGAAAGAACTCAAAAATGGGATATACCTAATCAAAATTGAGGGAAATGATAATTCATAGAATTATACCATTTTACTCACTCTAATAGAGTGAAACATCAACTCAATCCGGCGTGGACATTGAGACATTATTGAGTGATATTCAAGTGAAATTCCACTATTTTTTTTTCAGTTCATCAAGTATTGTTTACGATTCAATTTCAATAATTATAGGAATCTAATCATCTGCATCATCGCAAAGGATGCGAACAATTCAGCGACCACACTATGGACTCTATCCTTCGTATTTCGTATGGAATATTCCGTAGATATCAATAGAACGAGTAACTAATTCATACAGCGCAAGAAACAGCAGCAATCCATACGAACTGAAAGTTCGTAAAAGTTCTCAAAGATCAGCAATGGATAGAAAGTGCAGCTTCCAGAAAATATCCTAACGGCAGGCGTTGACCGTTTTTTGGTCGACCTGACGAAACTTGCATCGGATTCCCGCGAAACTTACCGTGGGAGCCGTAAGGCGAGTGCATGGTCTGGTGGTAGTACCGCGCCCTCTGGGATCCCGAATGATCCAAGAAGAAGGTGCCCATGTGCTCGGCGACGGTCGAGTTGATGTCCGCCGAATTCGCGTCGATTCCCTGACCGCCCGGACTCGCGCTGGTTCCGGTCCTGGGGGACTCGTACCAACGTCCCACCCCGGATTCGTTCGTCATCTCCATAATCATGGGTTACTAGTTTTTATTAGCACTGCACACACGAAACGGTCGATTATCGGAAAGGGTTGCTTATATTACGGGTCACACGATGATGCGTCGCGGTTAGTCTCGTTGGTCATAGTAGGCAGGTAGTACGGCAGACAGTTGATCCATCAGCGCGACGGTCAACGGAAACACGATTTCGACTAGTGAACGACCTGAAAATTGAGAAATTTCATCGGTTAAACTTTATATCGAACTTTTTAATGCTTATCTTTTTTGCAGAGATTATAGGTATCACCTATTTTTTATAGATTAGAGTGCTTAGCAAATATTTGATGTGTGATATAGAAAAAATCTGTCAAGGTTCCATCACGGGTGTATCTATTGTTGAGGAACGTTTTCCAGATTCTCAGAAAATATCTATGGTGATATGTTATCTGAACAAAATTCATAATTTGATTATCCGCAATATATCAATGCAATATGTAAATTATCATTCAAATACTGCCATGACCTGAACTAATTTATATTTGAGATTCAATTCTATAAAGATATTTCATGTATTACCTCCTCATCTACGGATATTTCTACTAACAGATACATATATCTTGATGAAAGATAAATAGATTATGTATATATAGATTACGTACGATTATGTATGAAAGAATAATGACAACAAGTTGTGAATTGAATCATATAAGATATTTTCAACAAAGCAAAATACAAGTTTTGATAACCCAACCAAAAGACATTATACCAAAATCTGACCTCTTTTCATCCAAATTAGGAAGATACGAATATATCTTGAATATTATGCTGACAAGTTTGCTAAGGAAGAACAACATCAATTTCAAACTCGCTATGATAGGAAATATTAAGAATATGATATTCATATAGAATATCATGTTTCCTACGATGGTTCATCCTAGATAACTGCCAATCATCTAATGGGTAGGCATATCTGATGATCGATAATGAACTAAAATTTCTGTGTTCCTAAATCTCAGTAGGCAGTCATAAAATCTTTTGAATTGCCGTTGTGCAATCCAAGTACCTATATTTTCATTCCGAAAAAAACATGCTAACGTATGTTTTATTATTCTATATCCATTTTTTTTATATTCAATTGCTATTTCCTATATCTATACTTGTGAACTTTTGAAAAGTACCCTTCACCTATTCTCAATCTATATAGATTCGTGATTGTGCGAATCAGAAGGAGGTGATTCAACTTATCATAAGATACACCATAGGTACCTATATGTATATCTATAGATTAGATGGTTAACATAAGGAAGTTTCAGAAAATTTAGTTGAGTTATCAGATGCAACGATTTCATCTGTATTCGACCTTCTTAAGAGATGAGCATCCATAAACACTCATCACAATACCGAACCCATCAAACCTCAATATAGACAAAAATGAAAATTGAAAAATCTAAAAGGTCGAGGACCATTTTAGGTTTTTTCCAAATATTTTTCGAACGATATGGTGCTCTATTCATTGACGCAGTATGATTAATTAGGAAGACAGATTCATTTCGAGATTTACTAATTCGTTATTCCCTCGGGTATTGCAGGACAAATATCATATAAAGATATACTTGCATGTCTCAGTTCTGAGGATAAGCTCTGTAAATAAACAAAATCCACCACTCATGTAGGTGGCTCACTGTTTTTTTTTTCAACTCAACACTATGAATCGTGAAAGGAAAAAAACCATTTGAATATATTGGAATGTCAATTCAAGACTTGTTTACTTGCGTTTTCTTGGCGCACTGAACTTCTCACCAATGAATTTCATGTTGAGATTGAGTACTTAGATATGGTAGATATAATTTCACCATCAATAGTTTTTGCTATACAAACAGTATATCACCACCATCAACTTGAGAATATTCAGATACATAATCATTTCACCCGGTCTGATCCTAGCCATTTTTCAATTTACAATAGGTTGAAGTTGAACTTTCTTAATTTAATTTCACACCATTCCGAAGATGAGGACAAGTCAGAAAAAATGTAATTTTCAAAAAAAATGCTTCAACACTCAATCTTCATAAAATATTTCGAGGTCTAATCGAGCTCGCTTTGCATCAAGACTTAGGAATTAACTCTCATTGATTGGTAGGTAAGTAGGTACTCACCGATTAGTTCTTTAAATCCGATAGAGATCATTCGAAACTATCTCACTATCACAAATTCACAGTCAAGAAAACCCGTGCGACACATCACAGATGTCAAAAACAACGGCCTCACCGCCAAAACAAAAGACTATGCGGTGCCTGGTCGATACTAACACGTCAAACAACACGGACACACTAAATGTTGGGATAACAGCTTTGATCGGTTTCCCTTAGCAACGGGATTCGTGCAATTCCGGAAGAGTCCGGAAAAGACCGATGCCCCATTGGCGGGAGTTTTGTAGTGAGGCGGAGTCTACGAAGTGAGGCGGGTCGATAAGTGCAAGAGACGTTTTAATTCTGTATTGTTTAATGTATATTGAAATTTAGTCATCCGTGTGTTTCACAAGTTGGAAGTTCCTCCCGAGCAAACAGTTTGATTCAGTGTAACATACTGTACTGAGCTCAATAATTATCCTGAGTGATAATCTCTTGAATAAATAGGAGATTCTCAGATTATATGAATTACACATAAACTGGCATGAACATTTTTAGAACAATATCCTTGATGTGGTTGATGAGAATTTTCTAATCCGATCTCAAAATTAATTTCGTACCTTCAAGCAATTTGAAGAGGTGGGAGATCCTCCAATGAGATAAAGCATCTAACAAAACACCACTATTTGACAAAATGGCGACCACAAATCAAAAGGCCACGCCCCTTCACTGATTGTCTGCCCCTTTTTCATGTTCATGTCTGGCATTGGTTCTCTCCTCAATCTTTATTCTTTTTGCATCGGCTTCTAGCTGATCTTGTCTTGTAATTCTTTTGTTTCGTATCACTTGTCTGTGAAATATTGAGAGCTGCTACTAATTCCGTTGATTCAGTGAATACATTATTACTACGTTCAGAAAGATATACATGCCCAGCTCGGAATTCTGTGAATTCGCCTTTCATTTGAAAGTCGAATCTGTTTACCTGAATATTCATGAACTTTCATGGATCCACTATTCAAATGATAATGGAGTGAAAAAGTTGATACCGACTAACATGGGTGATATATAATTCTTATTCTAACTTATTCTGAGGCACCCTTGGATTTTTACCCTTATACAGAAAACAACATCAGATTCATGGTTCATGACACCTATTAACTATGAATAATCAGAAAGCTAACAAACTATATGTTTAAGAGAAAGCATCATGAGCTAGTCAGATATACCCAATCCATTATGTGAGAAATTTTTATACCTAAGTATCTCTAAGTATATCTCATCATTCAATGAAGATACAATTCACAAAATGTTATATATATATATATGGTAATAATAATACTCCACTCTCATTTGAGAAGCGGTTTCAATGATATTAAAACAAAGTAAGTATAATATGAAATGAAATAAACGATATGCGAATGCCTATAATATATAGCCAGATGTGACCGGCGGCATCGACAAGGCTTTCCGGGATGTATATAATTATTCTCTGTATGAAGTGTTAAATTTGAACATTACAGAAATTAAGAGAAAAAGATATATACGTGTTTCTACTATACCTATTTATACCATTCGGATATAGTGATAAATCGAGTTTGATGATATTATCTCCGAGCGCACTCCGTTAATATTGAGAAAATATAAGCAAAAACCATTGATGCGTTGCTATTTACTGATATGAAGTAAAAAAAATACAAAAACAGTTTTGTTTATTTTCGTATGAAACTCATAGCCTTAGCAACTTGTTGTCTGTCTGCATGACAGTAGTGATCAGTATCAGTGCCATTGTCGTTTGAATTTCGTTAACTGATGTACGTGATAATATCAGAAAAATGGTTCATTCAACAGAAATGCACAAAATAACCATTCTACAAATGATTGGTTATGGAGATAACACACGGAAGTTTCTCGCTTATTTCACGAAAAATTTCCAAATTTGCCGCCTATATCCCAAGGGACACTTAGCCAATGCAGCGATGTGCAGTGAGTGATGATACGAAATTGGATGTTATGCTTGAGTTTCAAGAAAACCCACATAATTCTGGTCGAAAAGCAGCCTCACTGTTCAACATCAGCCACACATCAATTTTTCGAATATAAAGGAAAGTGAAATGATGCATCCCCAATAAAATGATGGCAACTCAGGAGCTAATGGAAGACGATTTCGACAGGAGAACTTATTTTTATGAACAAATGATGGAAATTTCAGATAACAATATGATCCAATTAGAAGATGTTGTTTTCTGATGAGAACACATTTACACTTTACGGTCATGGTAATCGTCAAAATTGCCGCTATTGGTCTGATGAGAATCCTCACTGGATGAGAGAGGAACATACGCAATATCCTGAAAAAGTTAATGTTTGGACAGGAATTGTTGGAAATCATATCGTCGGTCCCTTTTTCATTGATGACAACTTGAATGGAGATGAATATTTAGAACTGCTCCAAAATGAGGTCGTGGCAACTTTGACAAACTTATATTCTGATCCAGCAAACCCACAATTTCCTGCCAATATACTATGGTTTCAGCAAGATGGAGCACTGCCCCATTACCAAATCAATGTCCTGCAGTACTTGAACCAAAATTTTTCAAATCGGTGGATAGAGAGGTGCGCGATAGAATGGTCAGCACAATCAGCTGATAATGGGCCCACTCACATCAAACCTAACCTAACCTAACCTAACGATCTCCTGATCTGACACTATTAGACTTCTTTTTGTGGGGATATGTCAAAAGTATTGTATACCAAACTGAACCACTCAACTTGGATGACTCAAAAAGACGAATCACGCTTGCGATTAGATCAGTCACAGAGATGTTGAGTAACGTTAGAAGACATTTCTATACCAGATTAGCATGTTGCCAAGACGTTCGCGGCGAACATTTCGAATATCTCTCACATTGAAATCAATGTTTTTTTTTCACATTATTTGTGAAATAAAATGATTTTCATTTTTTGATGTTAATTTTCGTAATAACACATCTGAAAACACATAATATTTCCGAAACAGTTGAAGATAGGTATAGGACATTTGTACATGAATTATGACTTGAATTTTCTGAAGAATTTGAAAAAACCGATAATATACAGGGGGTTGTATTCAAAATAAGAATGTTGGTATCGGTCACTGTCACATGACACACCCTATATAATTATTTTGTTTTGAAGAAAGTGCGCATCTGATATAAATCGACGAGTCGAAGCGTTCTTTTCAACACGCCCTCATTTATTCGTTATCGAATTTATTCCATTTGGCTGTTCCACACTGTATAGTTATAATACATCAACACAAATGTGACACCTATTTTATGGAATACCTATAATATGGAATGGGTGTAACTCAGAAAGTACATACGTACTTTTAACCACAGGTATATATAAATGATTGTTGAGAAACAGTACTTTTACTTTTCTAGTACTTATTCACACTCCATATCAATGAAAACCACACTGGGAGGTACTGGCACGTATTATAAGAATGAAATGAGAAATGAATGAGGTTCACATTCTGGTTCGAGTAGCGCGTGGTATGCTCAAGGATTTCAGAACGGGTACCGAAATATCACAGAATTTCTTTCCGTTTCTCAAAGTAAATTACGCAGTATACTAGATAATTACATGACACTTCCATGCATAGTATCACGACGGACTATTCATAAACTCACTATTCATTAGAGAAAATGAGAGAGACATGATTTCCTGAAAAGACAAAAAGCATCACCTAGATATCCAAAATGCAAAATTTTGTAAGAATGCATAACCGGATGCATCAGCAGCATTTTCCAAAAAGTAGGTATACTGTATGTGTCAGTCTGATACATGTATCACTATAAATGCTCAATTCGGCATCCACAAATAGGTATATACGTTGATATGTATTGTATGTATATATAAATGTTGAGTTTCTACTCAATGGTGCAAGCGTCAACATATCGTTGTTGAATATCAAGTCATGTAGATATATTATTTATGCATATGCCATCAATAGCTATCCGCATCTCCTCGACAACTAATATATATGTCTGAATTATATATAAGTAATATGCATTTATACCAATTCCACTCTGTATGTACTTCCATTTTTCGTCTTCATGAATATATTAAAACTTTAAATCATGTTTATAAACTTCTAAAGCAAAAAGACAGGACATACCGAGATATTCGTCGCTTTATGTGCAGAAGGTTATAATTATGTAACAATGCATCGTCCGAAACAATATATTGGGTCCAGAAGCCACAGGCAACACAGGAACATTTTATGAGTCAAATTATATGTTATTAAAATACAGAATCGAAAGCAATAATTTAGTTTATGGGTCCTGCGGTCCATTAGCCTTTTTTTCAGCGCGAGCACCAGCGAAGAGTCAAAATCAAATCTTGCTTATTCATCTCGACCATATATTGATATTTATATATATACCTCCATATACTTATGAATGAAAATGACATGTATATAATGCCAAACTTGTTATAGTTACACCAACGCTTTCTACATTGATTGAATTCCTAATTATACTCATTTCACATTCAGTACATAGTACATATATGTACTAATAGAACTATACTATCCGCAGACTAGATGATGAGATGGATATTCGAGGTCTTCGAACATTTGACTGTTATTTCCTGGAGCAATGAGCTGAAATAAAATTAAATGAACAGAGATGGTAATGCAATCATATATGATACATATTCATTGCTTCCTTCATTTTCAATGTCGTATATCGTTATTTTTGCTTTCCTGGATGCGTGAGCGTTTGATGAAACCCAACTTACAACAACCCAACTTATTTATCTGCTTTACTCTGTTACGAGTAGGTAGTTCATGACATTTTCATTCCAAAGCCCGTTGATAAAGCAAGTGTTGAAAACAGTGGGGAAGTTTGCGAGGTCAAAAGTCAACCGTAGCAAAATTTCACTACCAATACACTCTGCAAAAAAAAAAACGTTCAAAATCCAGACTCCTAATGAGCCTAGGCAGCAGAGTTTGATCCATCGGAAGATGTCAAATATTCAGGAATAGATAAAACGCACAAACCAATTTTCCAGCTATGTCAATGGTAATTATGGTAAATTCACAGGTATCATGCAAGTATAGATAAAGATATATAGTATTGAATTGAGAACTCTTACATTGGAAAGGCCAGAAAGGATAATGTTATCATGCACTATCGAAACCTTCAATAATCAAATCCATCATCTCTATTCGAATTGAAAGACCCAAGGGACATTAAAATAGCTATACTAAAATATACCAATTCCTGTACAGTATCCAATTCCTAGAGCATCTGGATTTGATGCCAAGTTGATAAGGTACGTTGGAAAAAATATTTTAAAAAATTGTCAACAGCTAACATCTCATCTTGAAAGGAACAATATCCCCTAACCAAAGTTCAATCTGGCCATGGGAGCTGATGCGATTCAGCGAAACGATTGCTGTATTTCTACATAGAGCTTTCGAAATCGTATATATAGATAGGGGTAGATTATTGGCGAATATGAAAAGTAGCAATTAATGGAAAAGTAAGTGCATTATATATAGTGCAATGGGGATCCTCTGTATTGTTTCTATTTACATGGATGATATATCTAAGATGTGGTGACGAAGTGACATTTTTCAATTTCGTAAATGATAACTTGTGTTTTCCAAAGTGGCCATTATATCAAGCATCGTATCAGCTACTTATGTAAATTCCACATTAGAATATATGCCGTCGCATTGGATGTCAATGATCCTATTCCTCAATTGGTAACTTTTGAGAGAGAAAATTCGGAACCTTGAGTTTTGCCGACTGCGGCTGTATTTTCTGGAGGAGTTATTGTAATAAATGTTTTTTTAGCAAAATCCTTGGAATTCAGAATGTTTGCTTGTGGTGATTTGAATGAACACTTTTCCGATAGGTCTGACACACGAGCCAGGTGTTCAATAAATTTTGATTCAACTCGAATTCATTTCTTAATTTTGAGATCTAATCTCTTCTAGGTCAAATGATAGCAGACTCGGCGTATACCATAGAGCATTATTCACTAATGAATTTCCATGGTAATAACCGAGTGAAAATATGCGTTTCCTCGAAATAAATCAAAAGCACATTAAGCTTCGGACAGAAAAATTTATGTAAGCGAAAAGCGCGGCAAACCTGTGTCTCGACGGCCGCGATGCTGTGGCGGCGAAACACAATAGAAACAGGGAATCCGGCGTTCCTCGCAAAAGTTCAGCTATTTTCCGCGGAGGGCAATTTATTTCCCGAACCAAGGCCGGCGTTATCTAAACAGCGGCGAAAATAATATCACCCTGATAAAAATCCGCTCTGCGGTAGCATCGGTACACTCCGGGGAATCGAAAACGACGCCGCAAGATAACTCAAATACGTGACCAAAAAATGTATCTTCATGCGACAAACATTTTGAACACGTATTCAGCACGTGGACTCCACCGAGGAAAACTAGACATGTGGAAAATCAGTAACCAAGAGTGTAACTTGAGTATATACGTTAAACAGTGTCAAGGGATAGTCCTCATCAGTAGATTATGAGAAAAGACGTTCATATATACATGAATGATTCATCCATCTACGGGTAAAGACATAGTGAAGCCTCGCCTAATAATAATAATAATAATAATAATAATAATAATGTTTATTGACATAAATAAAAAATTGTTTACACTCAGGTGAAATGCAATAAACATGGTTGAGTCACAGAAGTGTATAACAACTATGAGTTGTTATACTACTCGTGCGTGACTATATATGCTACTACACATTGAAATATTATTACAGAAAGAAATTATGAAGGTTTTTGTTAGTTGAGGAATAACATAATATATAAATTAACAGAATAAATATATGAAAATGAACGAACAATATAGATTACAGTTAAAAATAGGAATGACACTATCAATGATTATTGAATTAAAAAATATCTAAAAATATCTAAAATATATATAATAAATGTAATAAAATCTCTAAAACGAAAGTAAAATTATATAAAATAATCCAACAATAAATGTAGAATTTCAGTTCAAAAAACTAAGCTGAAATCATATAAAATAATCCAACAATGACTCGACTGAAGACTGAACTAGGTGAACAAGACATTGGAATGAATGCCGTCCAGACTAAACCTCACGCGGAATTTCGCAGATGCCTTCGGAAGCCGCCAAATGATCAGCTCTGGCAGGGACACAGCCCGACAGAGGGACTCTTGTATGGTATGAACCCGGCTGTAGGTTGTCCGAAGCCTTGGGCCATTATCTATATAACTATCTTCCAGGTACAAATCTACGCTATGAATCTCTGCGCCCAAAAATGTACAAGCTAAGGTTGAGGGGTGTTAGGATTGTTAGGATTTATATCTGGCCAGACAGCCAAGCGGTCCTTATAGGAGGGCTATAAGGACCGCTTGGCTGTCTCTGGGGTGTTCAATCCATAAGGATCACTTGTGACTGCTTTGAAACACTCATGTAACTCAGTACAGACCTGAGGTTCACATTTATGTGATTACCACATTGTGGTGATGATAGGGTATCGAGGAATCGAAAGGCAACGGAGCTGTCAATCGCTCTGCAGAAATAGTTGCAACGACAACTTTGTTGTTCTTCGGTCCCGAATCGGTCCTCAGAAGACGGCCGAGATTAAAACATGAGAGGAGGCACACAATTTTTACTCATTTTGGCATTATCCTACTTCAGACACGAGTGAAAGAGTTGATCAGCAACTCGCACAAAAGATCCACCGAGCTACTCAACCTCAGTTACTCTAGCTGAAGTTGACTGCATGCTTTCTCATAGGACACTGCCACCTGAGGTAGCACCTCAAAAAGATAGGTAGGTAAAGCAGAAAAAGAAACCTGTCGTTTTTGCACTGAGGCTGCCGAAATAGCGGAACACATACTCTGATCCTGCAAAGCCCTATATAAGTAGCACAAAATGAGAAATAATCAGAATCCAATCTCTCTCTGTTACTACGCGCGTATCCCCTGACCTCGAACTGAACGTTTGAAACCCTGAAAATACCCTGAGTTTCGCCAGTGTTGTACGGTTGAAATCATTTATACCTCGGAAGCATCTCTCCCTCTTCGTATCCCAATGAATTCCATCCATCAAGCTGAATTGAATTCCCTAGAGGCTTACCAATCGATCCCACACTCCTGGAGTGGTCCTCAGGTCATATCTTATTGTGAAGAAAGCGTTTTATTTGGTGATCGTAAGTGTAAGCGCATTCTGCTGCTGATGCACTCAGTCTGAAGGAATTTCGAGCGTTATGGTTAGAGTTATGGTTTTTGTGTGAGTGTAGTAGTCGCACTTCAGCTTCACATGGAACGTGCCTCGTATCCTACCGTTTCTATATCAGGCTGTAGTGCTGACGTCTGTTTTGCAGAGAGTCGTACAATCAAACTAGTTTGAATCCTTGGTTGTATGCTTGAGGAGAGGCTTGAGGCGAGCTTCACTATTATTCACTAAGAATGCGGTGATTTTTTATTGGTTGTCTCCACCAAACTGAGTTCAAATATCGTTGAAGGAAACAAGGAATAAAAAACTGATACCTTGTATTTTCTTAGCGATGTGCCACAAATGGCTACATAGTCATTGTCTCTGCTATATCCTATAACATTTCGCGGGGAGCGAATACGCATGATTATATTCTTCATGTGTATGATCAAATCACATCGCATTTTCTCCCCTTCATCAGACTGATAACGAAGATGGTTTTGGTCATTTTTCCACTCGAAAAAATGTCTGGTTAGTATAGGCAGAACTGTAAGATCTGTAAGATCATCCTCCAACGTTTTGTCGTTTCCGTATTCACAATATTGTTAGGGTTACTATCATTTATCTCTGTGTGAGAGCGAGCAAAATTTTAAAGTTATTATAGTACATGCAATATAGCGGATGAAGTCTAAGTATTCAAATACTTCATACAATTGTTCAATACAGTAGAAGCACTTCTCTAAATGCCGAATGAGATTGACTACTCGTCATACTGCTAAGGGCCTTGTAGAGAGTCAGTTGGATTTGCGTACCCACAAAAAATTTTCATACAGCCACACAAAACAAACCAATATCTATAACCAAACTTATTTTCAATCTTCGTACGTTCACCCGAACAGATTATTTTTTTTTGTAGCGTAAGGAAAGACTAGTTCAGTACAATTCCGATAATGCATCATAAATCAACACCTCACGATTATCATGAAATTTCAAATTGGACTTTGGATCACATTCGATAATTCGCCTCGACCTTACTGCGTGTCACCAACCATCGTTCGGAAGATTTTTCAATCTAGCAACGTGTACACCTTCGAAATATACGTGAATGAGTATGTTTACTAGAATGTTGAACAGATTATTCAACTTCATTGAATTCATCAAGGTGAATTTGTCCTTGTCCATTCATTATGCAATGGAAAAAGTCGTGAAAGCGTTGTTCTAATATTCTCTATTTCATTGCTTCTGATACAGTTAGCAATACTGGAATAGAGGTTTAACAATGCCTGTTTCATAGAGGTCGTGAAGTGTTAGTTTGTCATTAAGTCAAATTCCATTTTCGTAAAATTTCACAAATTCACCCCGATTGCATCTGGAATTTTTCTTGTGCATGCTTAAGTAATCACCCTGCATAAGTATGTGTCCGCGAACTTCCCGTTTGAAACGAATTATGTAGGTATAGTTCTTAGTATTTTGAAAATACTAAGACCTAAGAAATTGAAGGTATACCGGCGTATATCAGTACCGAGTCAATTGCATCAGATCTGTCATTCAGTTTACATAGGATATCTCATCGATTTGTTGTTTACATAATTGCAATCAGCTTGTGTTCGAACTTCAGAATATTTATTCAATACCAACAATGTTGGTTGACTATATTTCAAGTCAAGCAAAATCGATGCACTTATTTCATGCCGTAACAAGTCGCTAGCCAATAGCCAGCAAATTACTTTCCAAGAACTTCACCCAGTTTCACTATCATAATCTTGTACGGATATATCCCTTGAATAACCAGCTGCGCTATCAATTTACTTTTCACATAATTCTGTGCCGAAACTTCGATCATAAAACCCTCATCTTATCGTCACGGAAATTTAAGAAGTAGTTAAAAACATTTAAAGTTTCTCCTGCAGTTGTGGACTTCGCTGCTGCCCCGAGTGTACCGAACGTTATATACATCGCCGCCACCCCCAGAGTGTGTTTTAAAAGTTGCCGCCATAAATTGTCCCGGAGCGATCCCGGATCTCGGCCTTATCAGTCCCAGCGCCTCTTCTTAAGTTTCCCTTCCAATTCTGCCTCTCTCTTCTCGGTCCCGACTTGACATCCAAACTTTAATGTTGTCTAGGTCCCTATGGCCTCTGTTATAGAACGACGGGGATGGATCTATTATATGCTATCATCTTGATGAGTTGCTATCATTATTCTGTCGCCGAAATAGAACTTCAACATATTATAGGATTTAGAAGTGATCTTTTGAAAGTCTAAAAACCATAAACAGTGGTTGGATATAATAACTCCATTTGCTCAGTTTCAGGTATCTCACATATGTAATATAAGAATATACAATATAATAATGGAATCTCCACACACACACATATATATATATATATATATATATATATATATATAGCAACTCAGCAAATGAATAGAAAACCGCTAAAGATATCATTCGTCTATTACGGGTTGTTTTCTCCAAACAATTTCACCAATACCAAACGATATCTCACATTTTTCTTATCAATTCATTTTTCTATAAACTAATGAAATCCTATATCTAATAGCGGATGTTCAGATCAATATTAATCACAATAAGACCAAAAATTACATTGCAATCAGTAAATTTGTAACAAAGAATGAGGATTTTTTGTATCAATGAAACTAAATAGATCCATTCTGGTTGAACCAGAAATCTATTTCGCTATTGTGGATTTGAACGTATTGTATGCAATAATTCGTTCAATATATAATTTCAACTTTGGTCCCGAGATTAGGAACGATCCAAAGCCGACAGTTTTTGAACTCCTTGGTACTTCTACATTGGCATTTTGTTTTATCACATATTTGTAGTATCACATTTATGCTCAATCGGCTTCATGTACTGTTTTTTTTCTGAATTGGTGAAATATTGTGATCTTACTGTACAGCTGATATATATCAATATTATTTTGGATTATTTCTGTGATTATGTGTATACAGGGTCGCTGATATGTATGGAAACGGTCGATTATTTCCTAAAGTAAGATAGCTAGCGAAAAATGTTAGAATACAAAAGTTGTAGGGTTTTTCAAAATCCATTGAGCTATTGAAAAATTAAATATACAGGATGAGTCAAAAAGTCAGGACGAAACAAAGTTGCTTTTTCTCTAACGGGACACCCTGTATATTATTCCACATTTCAATTCTGCTCGAAATTCTGAACAAAATTGATAAAGCGCATCATTTCCTAAATTCAACCGATTTCGAGATATCGAATTTTGAAAATAACTTATAATAAATTATCCAAAAATGTTAGTCCATTAAGTTCATCGTCCATCAAGTTACCTTTGAAAGTTTCCAGCTCCATAACAACGCCGCGTCGTTCTTTTGTCTAACAGTGATGATCTTGACAACACATGTCAAAAATACATTTAGTGTAAATAAGTTTCGCGCAAAAATGACACGTTTAACTAATACTGAGAGTATTGAAATTTTAATGATCATAAGATTTGTTGTTTATTAAAACTTGTTTTCTCTCTTTTCTCCTGTCTTAACTATTGTTTTCATAAAATTTTAAATATCCTGGACATTCATTGAAAAATACATTTTATTGTTTCAATTGCATTTCAATCAACCCTGAACAATTATGCTTTTTTTATTTTCTGTAAAAAAATTATAATTAAATTGTAATCATAATATCCACATACTCCACCTTTTGTGACTTTCATAATAAATATGCATCATTTCGTGCTTTTTCTTTAATAAATTTGAGAGTAGTAAAAAGTTATTTTCAAAATTCGATACCTCGAAATCGGTTGAATTTAGGAAATGATGCGCACTATCAATTTTGTTCAGAATTTCGAGCAGAATTGAAATGTGGAATAATATACAGGGTGTCCAATTAGAGAAAAAGCAACTTTGTTTCGTCCTGACTTTTTGACTCATCCTGTATACTTAATTTTTCATTAGCTCAATGGATTTTGAAAAACCCTACAACTTTTGTATCCTAACATTTTTCGCTAGCTATCTTACTTTAGGAAATAATCGACCGTTTCCATACATATCAGCGACCCTGTATAAGTTCTCGCTACAAACACTGTGGAAAAAGCCACTAAGTAATTGCAATTTTGTTAGTGAGGGAATGTTCGTAGTGAGAATATGTGTATTCCATACATATGGATTGGGTCAATTCACAGTTTTCCCTTTGTATAACAATATTCAAATTTTAACCAGATGGAGACCAAGAAACTGGGCAAGCCTTTCTTGGTAACTTCTCCACTATATCCATTTGTTGAATATGAAAAAATATTCAACAATTATGAATATGAATGGAGAGAAAGGAAGTCTAGGTGATACATGAGGTATTGCATGTTCAACGCAACGTTTCTGAGAAACTACCAAAAACCTATCGTTTTTAGAAAGGTGTTAGTCATGATAATGATGATGGATTATTAAAGTATTTGCTTGATTTTTGAGGTATTCAACAAAGAGATTTGGACTTGATATATTTCTAATATGGTTGTTTCATTTGATTACTCAAGAATAGTTTCGGTGTGTTTGATACAACAATATGGCGAAAGGTCGTCAAGAGAGTGGCACAGGGTAGGTACCTATGAGATATGATTGATCAATTCAATCACTGACGAGTAACTTGAATAAGATTTCAAACAGACTCCTTGATGAGAGAATGAGTTTTTTTTACTTCTTTGTCGAAAGGTGGGTATCTTGTAGACAAAATCATAAAAAATAAATATAAAAACACAAACATAGGTACTATCGACGAACAAACACATCATCAAATACAAATAAAAGTATGTCTATTGTTCATCATTCTACAGGAATGAAAATATTATAAATAAATAAATATATATATATATATATATATAGGAGGAACGTCACACGTTAACAGAATTGTTCAATGAGTGGGAAAAATTAAATGGATGTGAAATGGATAACTATTAACGAATATAAATTTGACTACTCATTTGACGATATATTTGATCCGCAGAGTTTGGTGATGATGATATATGAATAAAATAATACTGACTTTTCATCTGTAAGATCCTGCTGTTTTATATAGTATATCAGGTGAACTCTTTCAATAAATAAATTTTACTAGTGTTTTCTAGTATTTTCCATACAGTGTCCGTCTAAAGTCCGTTTCCTCCTACTACTTTTTGTACTACCTCAAATAGGAGATGAAATGGAGCTGCTGAAAGTTTCAGAATAGCGGCTGAGCGCCATCTTGAATCATCATTTTTTTGATATAGAACATCCCATATGTTATTCAATTTTCTGGATGTACCTTTTCTCACAATTCTTTTCAGTTTTCTGCAATACCTTAACTCACTCCTAAATTTCATTGTTTTCGAAACACTATAACGTTCAAAATGTGGCATTACACATAAATCCGATGAAGACGTCAATGGATTATCCGGCACCCTCACGCCAAGTCGAACGCGAATATGACCCATCACTGAGATATTTCTCGAGTAGAACACTCTGTGCCGTCAAAGAATAGCATTGATGCCATTGAGAGCAGTGAAGGGGAGCATTGTATCTTTCGATTGCTGATACGACACGTTTCCAGAGGTGACGACGAACTGCTGACCTGTTCAATACAATGCTTCAGACACCCCCAGTGAAAAGTCGATTTCTTTGAAGAAATGGAAAAAAGATGTGCTTTGCATTCGTAACTTTCATTCCTGTATGCAGTGGCAGGCAGAATTTTCGTCATACAGTAAAAACAAAAAAAAACGAAGAAAAATACAAACGTATTTTCAGTCACGAGGTAGTTGAGACATGAAGAAAATATTTTTCTTATTTTTTGACAACATGAAAGAAGAATCTTGAATGTTCCAGAAATATCGTGTGAGCCAGTGGTGGAATATTGAGAGACAAGGAATATGACATGTCCAGAGGTGACTACGAACTGCGGACCTGTTCAATACAATGCTTCAGACACCCCCAGTGGAAAGTCGATTCTTTGAAGAAATGGAAAAAAAGCTTTGCATTCGTAACTTTCATTCCTCTATGCAGTAGCAGGCAGGGAGTTGAGACATGAAGAAAATGTTTTTCTTATTTTATCTATTTTATCTATATTATTATTTTATCCTATAACATGAAAGGAGAATCTAAATTTTCGAGGAATATCGTGTGAGCCAATGGTGGAATATTGGGAGACAAGTAGGGTATAGTATTTTTTCTTGGAACAGTAATCTACAGTGATCTCCTGAATAGAAAACTTCAGTGGTTGTTTATGGGTGCTGAACGACGAACTGCTGACCTGTTCAGTACAAAAAGCTTCAAACACCTCTCAGTGAAGAGTCATTCTATTTGGAGAATTGGAAGAAAAAATTATATGCCTTGCATTCGGCAACTCTCAGTCCTTCAGTGATTGCTCGAAAAATTTCAATCTGCATCTCTCCAAACACGGAATTTCCTATTCAAACTATATCTTTCATTAGGAGGAAAGTGGAGAAATCAAAACACGATCTTGAGAACGAATACTCAAACATTTGGGAGTTCTGGGGTTCAATTTTCTTTACACGAAACAGATCTAGATTTTCGGATCTCTATTTGAACATTTTTGACAGATCATCATTCATAGTATAGACCTGTCTCCGTCTGGCAGCTCTAGCCTCATTGGATGATATAAGGATATAAGAGGAGAAGGTGGTATGAAGTGTGCCGAATATCAATCGTAAAGCTTCGGACTGGGCAGATCATAACCAACAGATCGTTGATGTGGAGCAAAAACAAATTTGACAGACCTGCAATGATAATCATTTTTCCATATAAGATTCCATCTATCACCACATAGAGTGATCTTCTGCGAATAAACCATATAACGGAAGTTTTGCTAGATGACGTTTTGGTACCAAATACTACAGACCACATATTATGTGTCACATACTAGCAAGTCTCTTATTGATTTCTGGTGACAAAAGCTATATTGCCGGTGAATGAAGTATGCCTCTTTTTCAAAGTGTATACCTATACATAAAACTTCCCCAAAAGACTGACTATAGAAGGAACAAGATTTCTTATTTGTGTTCTTCCCAGAACTCCCATCATCGCATCGAAGTGTTTTCGCTTATTGACATGACTGATACACTCATACATACATGAGTGTAATATCAGAAGGACAAACAATCACTATTCATACTGCAGATAAAATCATATCGAATGATTTACAAGGAATTAGCATACGCCTGCAATAGCTGCACTATCTAATCGCTGGCCTAACATATCATTAATTAATTATTAATTAATTAGGATCGAGGGGATCAATCTGATTTATCGTACTGATCGCAGAATGATTTATCACGTGACAGTCTGGGGGTTCCAAGATTGATAATATTGATATGCATCAAGTTGAGGTTAGGCAATATGCAACTTCGAGTACTGAATGCACACTTTTTTCATCAATACATGCTACGACTGATATTTCAGCCAGATGGATGTTTTTCGAATTCTGTAATATCTTCGGATATTGGAACTTGAAATGCTCTGAAAATTTCAGCAATAAGTAAGGAACATCCAAGCATTTCCCAGAATTGAACATTCCACTTCATTTTCGAATGAAATAGTCTCGGAATGGAGAAACATAGTTTGGAATGATGCATAAATGAAGATATATGCATATTTTTTTTTTTTTTTTTTATCTGTGGACAACACGAAAGGGAAACCTATGATGTTCGAGGAACATCGTGTTAGCCAGCGGTGGAATTTTGGGAAAGAAGGAAGGTGTTGGAATTTTTCTTGAATGTTTGGAGGTTGTAAGCATCAGGAAAGACTTCACTGCCATTCTATGCTATAGAGGGTGGCCCAATGAAAAAGAAACAAGTTATGCATTTTATTATGAGAGTTCAAGGAACTGACATTGAAATGAATAATTCTTTATGTAATTGTGAATTGGACAGGATCGAAAAAAACACATCAATCTAACTACAAAATGAGAAAGAGTGATGAATGGGAAAAAAGTTGTTACTTTCCATCAGTTTTCCGATTATTTTCATGAACGTATTTTCTCAAAAACTACTGCGGTATTGCGGATTGGTAAGAGATTTCGATCACCTTCAAAATAATGTATCACTTGAGATTCAAGGGTTTGATTCAAAGGGTTTGAAGTGAGAAGGTTGAAGATATGCGCAAAATAGTTCCCCCTCGAAATAAAAATCGGCCGGTTCGAACGTTTTTTTTTTTCTGAGAACGATAACTGTCGAATCGGCCTTGTTTCGTTTTCATTGAGCCTCCCAGTATATATTCCGAGCAACTCAACAGCATATCTGTAGCATGAATATATGTAGCATATCCTGTGAAAATAAAGATTCTACATAGGAAGGTTATGGTATCTTCCATATCATTAGTGCCGAAGATCTAACTCACTATTTCACCTCGTCAAAAAGATGCATAATATTTTCGAGAGTGTTGCTTCTCTCAGGATTATCTTGTGAGAGTACTATTGTGTAGTTACTATTTTTATGGGTCTGTAGCTAACGTGGTCATTGAAATCACCATTCCTTTCTGAGCCTGTTCATCTGGAAAATCTTCGACTGAAGATTTTGGTTTTGATGATAGGCAGATATAGCAAACATTCTGGTGAACGGAGCTGTCGGATATGATCATTTTTTCGCAACACTTTATTCTTTGGAGTAAACTCCGAGAGGAGAGGATCCTCGATGAAATTCTACAGGCAGAAATGACATGAGATCTTTCGTGTTAATCGTTATAAGTTTAGTGACTATCCATATGTGATTTGTTTTTTGACTTCCTCATGCCTGAGGATTACGTTTTCTTAGTAGGTGTTGCTCTCATATCCTCATACCTAACTCAACGCATGCAATCTATCGAATCTCAAATCAGTTGAATATGATCAATCGATAGCCTGCGTGGCATATCACCCGATTTGTTGATTCCTGTTGAATTTCGAAAAATATTTCCTTCAATAAAGTTATTGTGAAATCAAAATGCACATCAAAGTTCTATTCATTACGACACGCAACTTCCTTCAGGTAAGTAATATAATGATAATAATAATAATAATAATAATAATAATAATAATAATAATAATAATAATAATAATAATAATAATAATAATAATAATAATAATAATAATAGTAATAATAATAATAACTTGTCTTTATCCATCCATAAAATTATAAAAGTGATATAGATGAAATGGCGAAGTGTCACCCAAGGGTGTTTTTCAACTTAATATCAATGTGCCAGTCCCAAGTCAACAACACAAAATGACTCGACTCGACTCGGAAATATTGACTACTAAAAAAAAATAGAAATCATAATTCAATCGGAACAAATGTGCAAAATGCATTTATATTGGCATGTTCCTTATCTTTTGCATGCGGGACCTCTTTGGTAGTATCTATATTAGTCTTCAATAGAACAATGATATCTTTTATACTATTTTTGATAAAATCGTCACGAAATAGCTTCTCCTAAAATATAAACTAACATTCATTACTATTATTTCTATTCATATTGATCAAATGCTCAAGTACAATTATAACAATGAACTGCCCTCTTTCGTGAAAAAAAAAACAAGAGAGTCTCTCAAGTTTTGGTCCCGTGAGTGGACGGGTAATGGTAGAAAATTTGGGATATCTGATGTAAGTACGTTTCTTTGTTACGTAACTTTTTTGTCAACCCAATGCCTCTTCAAGAATTCACATGATTATATTCTTTTGTATTCACATGATTTTATCTCGTTTTCAATGTCTTTTCAATAATCTGAAAGTCATAATTGTGATATTCCATTATATGTCATTGAATATCTGTCACAATTAAAATTCACCCAATATTCAAGAGAATTTTGATGTCAACGTATTCGAATTATTGGAAGAATATAAAATGTAATTGTTGAGTAAGATGAATAGTAGAACTATTGTAAGAACTTTGATCTTCCAGATAACAGGGAAACTATTTTTCCGCCCCGGCTAACATCATTATGCATATATCATATACAGATTGATTATCAATGATGGATGATGAAAATGACAGTACCAATCAGACTTGCTACGTGAACAAGTTTGGAGAAAAAAGGCGTTCGAAGAGTTTCTTCTAATCATCATTCCGGTGAATTTTTTTATCCTCAGACGCGCTGATGCTATTGCTGATCATCTTTCATCGAGCAGTAAGATGAGTCGATTGTCGATCTATCTCGAAGATATTCAGGAGGCGTGTACTGTTGCAATCGGCACTTTCGAGGAGATCCGAGATACTCTCATAATATAACAGAGGCACACTTCCGATTTTCATGGGCAGATAAGATGAGCCAGTCGATAACCGACAGTACAGGTAGAACCGACCGTGGTCAACCGAAATCTGCCAAAACACGAGGATTTGTACGATGGGACACAATGCAAAGCCAACTATTGTTAGTTGTAGTCTAACAATTGTCTTACTTATCGTCGACATGATCGCTGTGGGATTTCTTTTATTGGGTACGCTTTTACATTTTATGTTCCACTTTTTGTCGAAGATTTGTAGAAATAAGTATTGGTTACTTTCGTGGTATCCTAGATTAACGACATGCTTTTGTTGTGGATACTTTTGTGAATTTCAGATGTTTCGATGAAAAATTTACTGAAGGATCAATCATTGTTACTACAAAAATTGTCCCTTGTCATTTTTTTGCTATACTTTTTCTCAGCAGATGTGGTATTTGGGAAATAGTTGACTATAATGATGCTATTACACCCTTCATACCGCCATCTCCGATAGAGCTTCAATGTCTTTTCTAATGAATCCAGAGATGCAAACAGAGGACAGGTCTGGCTTCTATATTATTTGATTGGCCCTTAGAACATCGTAGAAAGGTAAACGATCTCTGCCTTTTCTTGTAGATATTTCCATGGTCGATGTCAACAGAAATCTCCCGCTAAAATGGAATTTTGTCTATTATGCTACCATGAGTGATTCGACAGGTGGACAAACAAGATGAGCTTTACTTGTCTAGTGAAGTATTTCGTGATGCTTACGACCTTCAAACTCTCAAGAAAAATTCAAATATCTTTCACCTCCTACGTATATGACAGCAACAAACCTGTTGGATTGGTCTGTTTCTCATTTTTGTCATGCTTCCCATATGTATGTAATATATCGTTGAGTTACTACATCAAATTTGATTGCTTGCTACCGACCTAGCTTTATCACTGTGGGGGAGCACGAATGCCTATTATTAAATTTAATTTCAAACTTGAATACTTACCTCGGGAGTTTTCTCGCGAATATTAGCGACCACTCAAAAAGAATTCTGATATAAACTTTGTGAAACTTTTTCATTTCTGCGATATCCTCTTGAAATATACGTGATATACAAACTTGTTCTGTGAAATGAATTCAGAATGGAAGGAAGTGAAATGAGTATGACTTGACTGTGCCTAATTGGTTTGTCTCTCTACCAAGCATCATTCATCAATAGAACGGCAAAATTATGGAAATTTTTTATTCATTGTAGTCTTTCCTGATGATTTCCTAATCGACCGCTGGATAACACGATGTTCCTCGGACATTTCAGGATTTCCTTTCGTGTTGCCAAAAGATAAAAAAAACATTTCTTTCAGCACAACAGCAATCATCATCTACAAGTCAGTTTCCAAGAAAGTTCTAATGAAGAGAGAGTATGAATTGATTTTTGTTAAAGCTGAGATGTTAGAGCTATGGCTCGAATTACTGAACCGATTCTGAGGTAGCAAAATTATCCCAAATAAACACTTTTAGGTGAAATATTTTTTTGTGACTTTCTTCTCCCCATGTCGAGAATGATAGCTATATCACAAATGAAATGAGAAATAATCTGTATCAATGAACTAGACAAATTTTAGTGCTCAATATCTGTCATTTACATAAAGAAATAGGTTACAATACTAAAATATAAAAGAATAATGTCTTGGTATACATTCCATATTTTCAGATGAGCCTGGAAATTTGAACCATACACAATTAGATGTTGAAAAGGAAAATTCATGTTTATCAACAATATAAAAAGCTTAGGGAGACATATAGGTACTGTTAATTTTCTTGTAAATGAATATATTATGCAGAAGAACCATAGAAATACAGCTGGCAGTATTTCTGTAAATGAACATCCACTTGAAAATATCAGTGATGAAGATATAGCGAGAATCTGAAAATTTACAGCCAAGTACATTTCATCTCCTCGATCTTAAGCTGGAATCCAAAGTATGCTCGTCCTTTGTTCTCAGTCAAGACCCAAAATGCCGGTATAAAAGAATCGAGTCATATCCTGAGTGGTGATAACCCAAAAACTCAAAGTTTACAATGCAAAAATGTGAAAAAGTAAGATTATGTGAGGTTGATTCATTTTGACAATAACCATCATAACGTCATTGAAGTTGACTAAAAAAAAGTTGGCTAGTTTCTTCTAGCGCGAATATTACTGAAGATGCAAATTTTCCGGGAAAGAATATTGATCATTGAGATTAAATTGAATGCATATATATTGCATTCTTCGAGGGGAAATGTTAAATAGAGGATCATTGAGAGTTCCTCGTTTAATTCAACGGTAATACCATGACTCCCATGTATTTCAATCAAAATGACTTTTGTGAAACTGTTATTGACTCAGTACACATAGGGTAGTTCAAGGTTATATTAGAGGATGGTTTACGCATCAGATAAGTCAGATCAGAACCAGTCAGAATACCGAATGTTCAACTAGACGAAACTATTGAAAAAAAAGAATAAATTGTCGAAAAAATGATTCTTTAATCGAGAACGCCACTGACGCCAGCTGCGGCGTCCCGATTGTGCAAAAAACTGTTCTACTCACCTTACGGATAAAAATCTCGACGTGGTTGAGAAATCAGCAACTGTTTCCAAACATCTCGACCGATCCCATAGATCTCATCTCAGATCTAAACTCGAAGAGTCTCCAAAGCATCCGTCCCCGAAAACCGTGCGTTTGACGTCTCCATTCTCAGCATCTCTATGCGAGGCAAAAAGAGATGTATCTGGACGATAAGCCGCGATGGATGGACTGATAAGACAAGAGTGCACAGCCGGCTAGAGAGGATCAGACCATTTCATGTACGTGAATGTACTAAATGCTGTGTAGTGCTCTTTCACGTCAACTCTGCTCAGAGCACAATGCCACAAATTTGTTGGTACAAAGGACCTGCATAATGTTTATTATGTCCTCGGCAAAGGGCCATTATTGTACGACTTGTTTTTAACAGGCAATTCGAAAAATAACATGGCGTACGAGAGATGCGGTCATGAATAAAATATTCGAGTTAGGGGTGTATGTGTGTATCTGAACATATTTCATATAAGCCAGCAGCAAGGTGGTTTTTCCTAAATCCACGATGAATCGGGTATACACCTTCATATTGCCATCTCTCCCATTCTATTCCATAAACCACAAATGAAAACTTTCTTTTTGATTTTGAGTTTTTGCGCACGTGTTAATGTTAATTCATGTGTTATTGTTAATTCATACATACTCAGTTTATTGTGAAAAATGGAAAAAAGAGGAATGTAGCACGTTGATCAACCGCCTTTGAGTTTTTGCATTAGAGCAAAACACTACTCAGATGAACTAATTGATGGTGTTTGTATGCATATTAATAAATAAACGAGTACTCTTTTGTTCTCCAAGTGTCAAATTCTAATTGACGGAAATCAATTTCACAATCATCATCACCGATCATCATTGAAATTTCAATACGCTCTTTTTCACCTGATTGAACCATTCTAAATTGTACAATATATAAATTGTACGTTTATTCATTACTATATGCGAGCAAACAACATCAATTAGTTTATCTAAATAATTTTTTGCTCTAATGCAAAAAACTCAAAGGAGGTTGATTAATGTGCTATATTCCTCTCGTGTCAACAAATTCTTTTACACTAAACTCAGTATGTATCAAAATCTGTAAAAATATATAAGGTGTCCCATTTGAATCAAAGAGGTTGATGTCATTTCCGGTTAGACCGGAAGTATATTATTAACAAAAAAATGTACACCAGATGCATTTTGTTTATCCAAACCCAATAGCTTACTTTATTCACCTGAATTTCACAATATGTTTTTTTTTTGGGGTACATATCAGAGTAATTCGATTGTTTTACTAATGCGGCTATAACGTTATTCTAGACTATTCTAGACAAATCTTGCCTTGAAAATTACTCAATTCATTGCGGTCGATCGTTTTGTCTCATGATGAAGAAGCAGAATGAAAACCCGAGTAGAAAAATTGAATTCCGATTTTGGGGTTGATAATTCCGAGTTGAAATAGGAGTTGTGAAGTGATGGCAGCCGAATGTCTGATCTGTTCGTTTTCTGTTCATATGAAAATCGCGAATTTTAAAAATTATTTGAGAAAAGTAAAGAAAAACGATTCATATGCCAGGATGCTCGTTTGGGTGAGTAGTATCTAATAAAGAAATAACATTTTTTTAAATACTGTCTTTAAGTTCTTCGAGGAGGTGGTACATTCATTTTTCAGCTTTCCATGGGATTTTCTTTCCTCGTTTCTGAAAAATAGAGTAGAAGTTATTAAAAATTATTGTAATATATTTGTAGTAAGGACAGATTTGGGATCTGCCCCAAAATGTCACTGCGCTTGAAATTAAACCTTTAGATACCTAAAAGAGAAATTATTTATTGGTCAGTGACACCTTGTTTTTGAAAGAATTTGGAAATACAAATATATTTAATAAGAATAAAACCTATACTTATCTTGGTGGGTAACAGAACGGGAGCAGATTCGTTCCCGAAACGTCCACCAAGATAAGTAGAGGTTTTATTCTTATTAAATATATTTGTATTTCCAAATTTTTTCAAAAACAAGGTGTCACTGACCAATAGAGATTTTCTCTTTTAGGTATCTAAAGGTTTAATTTCAAGCGCAGTGACATTTTGGGACAGATCCTAAATCTGTCCTTACTACAAATATATTGCAATAATTTTTAATAACTTCTACTCTATTTTTCAGAAACGAGGAGAGAAAATCTCATGAAAAGCTGAAAAATGAACATTTTTTTTTGCTGAAAATACCCATTACAACTGCATGCGTGACACCATCTGATCTTCGGCGTTTTTCTAGTGTACCTACTCTGTACTTCTCGAAAATAAAGACCTATTATTATTATTATTATTATTATTATTATCATAAACGATTCCGTAATTGAAACGATTGGAATACCAATCTCAATGACATTGGAATTATATTTTTTCCAAAGTGTCCACTGATTGAGTTGAAATCGAGCCAGGTGAATCAACGTAATATTGCAATATTTCATTGGATCAGAATGTTATAGGGCAGCTTCAAGAAAGTTCGCCAGCTGTCTAAACTGAAACAAATCGGTAGCTACCTTGTCAGTATCTATCTACGGAACGTACGACATGTTTGATCACAAACATTGTAGGCTAGTAAGTAACTGAAACAAATGTTTTCAGTAATCATAATTATAGGATGTGAGTTATTCTTCCATTTCATATTTCTATTTGTGCTGTATTTGATAGATATCCTCTGGAGCTGCTATGAATTAGCAAACCTTAGGATAAGCAGAAGAAGATGGCCACAATAGCTTCAATCAATCACAGAGCAAACCAATAGAAATACGATATTTCTGAAGTAGATGTAATTTCTAGATAAATTGAAACTTGAAACCAGTGTGAAAAGTCGACTTTTAGCACCGGCAAGTATATGACTTGAGTTTGTGCTCTTTCAAAATCCGCCTATAATATTAGTTCTTGGTGGACCTGTTGATATTTTTTAAATTTCGCGTTGTCTTTTCGAGATTATTTTCAATAGCTCCTGAAACGATCATTTTCTCCAACTCCCTATACCAATTTAATGCATATATTTTTGGCCTATTATTTTGAAATTGATCACCATCAATTTGATTGTGTCACAATATTGCGAAAATCCTGAAAGGTTGTCTTCTTTCTGCATATCTCCCGTGGTATAAATTGCTTCCAAAGCCTTACTCGTTCATAAGGGGCGTTTCACTTCCTTCAAGTCTGCATGTAAAATCTCTGCGTTTCGAAGAACATCAAGTGTGCTATGTTCTGGGAATGTTAATTCTGAGCTCTATTGAAATATGCAGGAATATTTAAAGAAAATATTTACAGAAAAATATTTGTCTCTTGAGGACTATTGATAATATGTAATTTGAAATGAGTACCTCACACCATTGAATTCTATACGTATCAAAGTACTCCAGGAATGTATACATAGAAACAAATAATTCTTCATAGGAAAAGTTCCAGCAACTTTTCGAAAATGCACATTTTCGAGGAACATGCGGTTTTCACCTTCAAGTTTTCCATAAAAATTTACCCTCAATCACCGCCATTAGTTTTCATCTATCCAGTTGGAAAATAGAACCTTTCCTTTGAACACACCATTTGCACATCATTTTCATATGACCGTCAGATGGATCGATAGATGATAACTATGTCGATTTCCTGAAGATGAATGTGGGTGCAGGTAAATTGATTCAAGTTTGGCAATCTTCTGATATTTCAGTCATCATCTTCGGTAACCAACTTCACTAAACTAACTCAACTGTGTTATGTGATTGTCATTGTATGTATCAGCATTACTTTTTTGAGGTTGTCATGCATAATGCAGCGGATTTATTGATTTTTTGGCAGATCAAGATGCGAAATGAATCTAAATATATATATATATACATATATATATATATATATATATATATATATATATATATAATGAGTACTACATGTGATGATTCCGCAACAGTAAGATCCCTAAGTGAAATATCATTACATTCATCAATGATTGCGAGCGTGTGCTTTCAAAATATCACAATACGTGTGCATTTTACCTTCCACCTCCCTGCTGAAATAGTGGAATGGGATATTTTCTACATAACAAAACAGTGTGTTACTGTGTCACAACATATCTTGGGCGTTGAAAATTCCAATCGGAATATAACAAGTTCCAAGGAACCTGTAGTTCAAATTCGATGTTGACAGATTTTGTTGGAGGTAGGTATGACCGTATGTCACTTATATCTTTCTATTTAGCAAATCCGCATTTTCAAACGCATAATATCCATCTCGTTTATTTGGCAAACAACTTGTCTATCACTTTCTGAGTTCGCTATAACCGTCGTATAACGCCAACTCTAGGATGTAAATTTGATATCAATTGAATAGATCGTTTGATCCAAGATACAAAGGATAAATCGTCAACAGTGTTGCCAAGATGTCTCTCAAACATCATAGGTTTTCTCTCGGGTTTTCCTTTCGTAGTGTCAAAAGATATAAAAAGAATGATACTTCGACACATATCTGACAGCGACGGATAGCTAACGGTTCAATTTTTGCATTCGTGTCAAATTTCTAATTCAAATCGTGTTTTACGGAGTGTCCAAGATGACCATTCTGATCAGAAGAGGTGGAGCCATCTCGTTTCGATATTGGAAAGTCTTGGGAAGGTATCAAAGATTGACTTAAACCTAATCAAGTAGGCAGAAGTTCACAACCACGGTTTCTAGTGGCTGGGGATAGGGAGTTATAACAGTCTATTCACACCATGGCGCGAGTCATGAGCAAGTTTAATAATCATCTGAGCGGATAACAATCTTTATACACAAGATATAAGTACTATGATTCAGCTACAACTTTTTGAATATTGAAGAAACTTCAGGAGATCTTACTTATTATTATAGATTTGTCCTAGAATACTGTCGAAATATTTTTGGAGTTCAGCTCCCAAACATATGCTGAATGAAGAGAGCTATTTTCTTGGTCGATGATACTACGCAGACAAATTCATCGACCTCTCGAACATTGCGAGAAAGTGGGTGATCTCTCTCTTATCTATAGATATTTCCATGGTCGGTGCTCAGCGGAAATCTCGTCTATCATGCCATAACGAGCGATCCCAGGGAGGCAAACTAGACAAGCTCAGGCTATCCATAGAACGGCAAAATTGTTGAATTTTTTGCCTAGTGATGTCTTTCATGATGTATAAGTTCGGACTCCAAAATATTTGGAAAAATTCCATTATTTTCCTTCTCTCCTAACTCCCAACATTTCACCTTTGCTGTCTAACACGATGTTCCTCGAACATTAACGGTTCTCCTTTCGTGTTGTCGAAAGATGACAAATTGTATTTCATTAGTTAAACATTCTCGATGTCTCCTCGGAAAAACCTGTCGATCCGGCAACGCCGAGCGCAGAGGGCGCTGCGTGTCCGCAGCTGACGCGCCTGTAGCGAGCGGCGGCGGTGAAGCTGGGGCGACAGCGATAAAATCTCGGGCCGCCCTTATATGCATTGAGCTAGATTTGAAAGAGATCCAGCGATAACATTCTGGGCCCGTGTTTTGGCATGACAGTCCGCACGATAACGAGTCCCGGCCCTACAATGACATACAGGGCCCGAAAGGGCTCTTCATCCTTCCCATTCATCCCGATGGATGGATGCTCGATGCTGAGACAAAGCTGCCGAGGACGAAGGACAATGTTCGATTCGTTTAGCGAAGACACCACGATTCGTTTTAATGGGTGAGGGGTGAACGGATTGATTGCAACTCCACCCCACTAAACGCCAAGTAGAAGTGTAACGTTCAGTTTTGATCCTGAATCTACATCGAGTATAATCTGTGTATCTCCAGTTACGCTCGTTGAGTTGAGTGTTATCACCAGCTAATGAGGAATTTATTTTTTCTATATTGTTTCTAATATCATTTTCACTTGTATGTATATCATCTAATTCCTCTACACTTCATGAAATGGATAATTAGGGAATTCCTATCTTGTGATTGGATATGAATTTATATCCGTTCACTGTTAGATATGAAACCCACCAATCACACAGTCTCTATATCAAGCGTTACCACGGTAATTACTTGTCGGTTTTAAGAGTCAAGAAGTTATGATGTGTTTCAAATCTGTCACATCTGCACAAACAACAAATATGAGACGAATGAGAAATGAAAGAGAAAAAATATTTTGTACAACACGAGTGGATTGTCCATATCGCACTCAAACTATTGAGCACACCACCCATGGCGTCGTGCCCGAACTTCTTCTTCAAACGATATCTACATCATATTACCCACACCAGTATATTACATAACTTAGTGTGGAAAGCGACATATTTCACAAGAATAGATACTTAGCACGAGCTAAGTAGCGGCGAGTGCGGAAATGTAAAGAGTGTATGAAATACATTTTCCAACGAGTTATATGTACCTTTATTCTGATTTTCCTATTACCATAATAATTAGAACAGTAATTATTCCTAATTTCACCTACTGTCCATTGTCATCCAATGAAATTTCACGAAATACGCTTACTCGAATTCGAAAGCTATTCAGTTTCGCTCATCGTCAACAGCTATCAAGCAACCCAAAATACAGCAGTCAGGAACGAGACAACTCGAGGTCAGATTCTTCGATAGTTTGAGAGACAATACATGCACACTTCAGTTTCATGAATATAAATTTGTACGCTTAAGAATTTTTATTTTTGGCAACCTTTGGATATTTTAGCTATCATCTTTGGTAACCAACTTAAACGTCAACTGTATTGTTTGTAATTGTCATAAACGATGATGATGTTTCCTGATTATTTTCTTTTGGTTTGAAATGTCTCATGGAGTGGATTCAATCATTTCCCGAAAGATTAGGTTGCAAGATTACCTAAGATATGAATACCATATGTGATTATACCAGCAATGAAATACCCAGGTACACTAGTGCGTTTCACTTTCGACTCTCCTGTTGCGACAGTGAAATTGGCTACTTTCTGCATGATAAAACAATGTCGAAAGCCTTGTTTTCATAGGTGGTAGTAGGAAAACAACAAGGTTTGAAAACGACTCTTTGCACACGAGCTAGACAAGAAGATTTGAAGAAGCCGCATGAGCCGAAGGCGAAGTCCACAAGTCGAGCGAGTGTGCAAATAGAAACCACACAATTCTTATTTTTCCTTGTGAAACTCGTTCTCAGTTTCTTAGGAACACTGCTGAAATCAATAACAATGAAACTAGCATTCAATATTATTGGTAACCATGTAACATTCCTTCATAATCACGCCAGTAGTTATTATTTTGCACCTTCTTTCATCATGATGAAATAAGACAGGTGCGCGCATTCCTATCCATTGCGAGGTTAGAAAATTAAACCAAATCGCTTCACCTGGATACTGTAGGAGTCACTAGTTCTCCTGAAGAAGGCACTAGCGTTCGACTGAATTTAGGGTGGCAGAACTGAACACAGTGAGAACTGCAGTTCTACCAAACTTGCAATGAAACAAAATTGAAACATAAATAGACTTTTGTGTATCTACTTGTTGTATAATTGATGAAATCATGATGAGAAGATTCGAATCCGAGAAATCAAAACATTTGTAAGACACCATGGAATTTTAAATGCAATTTTTTGTATAATAATGGCGCCATCTTCAGGAAAACCCGCGACTCCTACATGACTTGGAGGTAAAGCGGATTGGTTTAAACAAAAGCGCATCAGTGCATTCATTATTCTCATTTCGTTATGATTTCAATAGAGCAATGACGGTTGCTATGGAACTTGAAAAATTGCAGAATTATGTCAGAATTTCAAATGTTGGCGCACAGATGACATATCCGTGAACTAGTCATTCCAGTCATCATGAACAAAACCTATGAAATATCATTACTACGAACGAATTATCATAATGAATTTGAAACTATCTTCAGCCACAACAGTCTAGGAATATTCATTTAGAAATGTTGGTTTTGGGTGGTATCAAGTTAAATAAAATCTGGGTGATTCGAAATCTGACATGCGTAAATTGTTGAACCACAACAGCGATAGCCAATGCTATACATAACGAGCTCCATCCTAATGAAGTATCATTGCTATCGAGCAATCAGTGATTAATGGTGATGGTGATGGCGAGAACAGGTATCAGTTCTCAGGTGTTGAGGTAATCAATATCACGATATATGTAATCCACAAGCTAATTTAGGAGTTTTTGGATATCTATTTCACATTTTATCTCGTTACATATTGGGTGGCCCATTGAAAATTTAACAAGGCCGATTTGACATAGTTATCGTTCTCAGAAAAAAATACGCTCTTACCGGTCGATTTTCATTTCGAGGGGGAAATATTTTGCGCATGTTTTCAACTTTTTCACTTCAAACCCGTCGGAGGGGTGAGCTCCAACCCTTGAATCTCAAATGGGATAAGGGGTCAAGTGATACATCATTTTGAAGGTAATCGAAATCTCTCACCAACGCTTCCTTGTTTTTGGAATTCGATGCAGTAGTTCTCGAGAAAACAAGTTTATGAAAATAATAGGCTAGTGATGGAAAGTAACGCTTTTTTTCCTTATTTCATCACATCATTTTGTAGTTAGAACGATGTTCCTCTACAAAAAGTGCCTTGTGGGATTTTTTTTCAAACCCTGTCCTATCCAACATTACATCAAGAATCATTTATGTCAGTTCCTTGATCTCTCAGTAAAATGCATACCTTTTTCCGTTTTCACTGTGCCACCCTGTATATCCATACAGAAAAAGCATGACTAGTAGAAGTTATAGGTATGATAGGCATATAAAACTAACAAATTTCAGTAGTTTTCAAAATCAAGTAATATTTCATTTGAAAAACTCAAAAATTCTCTCCGATGTCTACTATTAGTCTACCTGGAAATTATTGCATTTGAAGTTCTCATATGAAAAATAATGTTCATATCACTATGAGCGTTTCTCATTATAAATCATGATGAAGTTCTTCACGTAAATATATAATCATACCTTAATTGAGTTAGGTATTTATTTACAAATCACCCCTAGCATACAATTTGAAACTCCTCCAAGACATAATGACTATACAAAACACAAATATTGTGTTTGCTATTCGCACTATTTGTTATAATGTTTTCATTCTTTTGGTCACTTCTGGAGAACATACAAAGAAAAAACACCTTAGGCGCCAGCGCAGGTAGATTCTCTTTTGTTTGTGAACATTTCTTTGACACACACGTAATTATGGATATTGTGGACCTATATTGTGAACCTGTCAAAACTCCGGATTAGTTTTGTTCGATCATAAGACGACTCGACTGTGAAATGTAGGCTGAGTTTGGAGGAATTCCGTCCTTTATACCCACAGGGTGTTACTTTACTTACACCTATTGTGGAGCATTGTGTGGAAGCCCTACGGGATCTTGACTACTCTTTTGTGGCATATTGGTTTACTCTTTATTTGGAGTATTTACGGTCGATATTTTCGAGCATTTCTGCCAGTGTTGTGGGTTTTTGAAGAGTAATTGTTACGTCTCTTGTACCTAAATGTTTCTGGAGATGTCAACAGGGAATTTCGTTTTCTTCGAATATAATATAAGCGTGTGGTGAGTTATTCGGGGTCTATTTTGCTTTTCTACGAAACATATAGAATGAGTGATGAGGTTTTCTCATCATCTCGAGTTTATTGTACAGCAAAAATGACTGACGTAGATCAATTTGGAAAATTTCATTATTTTACCTCTATAAATGTGAAATTTCTTGAATATCGAACAAACAAAATGTAAATATAATTTTTCTGGAATAAAAGATATTACTAGCAAATTTTGAAAATGAGTACACACATTACATCAGTTCTGGATCTAAAATCAACAAAGTTAAGTGATATCCCATTTCAACATCTCAATCAAGATTTTTCTTCGTGAATAATTTGAGGAAGGAATTCAATCCACCTCTCATGAAAGTCCCCGAAGCGACAATGAAAGCAGACAATTTTCAATGCAGGTCAATTCAAAACTTGCCTGGGACTGCCTCAGAAGCCCTTGAAGACCTGGGCAATCAGAACAGATTGACCCTATAGTCTAATGGGTACCAGTACATATATACAGGGCAAAGAGAAACGAAGTATACAAAGAACACAAACGCCAAAACAAAGAAGTACTGGAATAGACTTGGACAGGGCATTGTAGGCTCAATGAACATATGGTTGCTATGGGTCTGAGATGAAAACTGTTGTGCTAGATTCTGCCAGAGAGAGAAGAAAACAGCAGCACATAATTATTGCTACTGCGATATCCTGTTATTGTTATTGTTACTCATCTCCTCAGTTGCCGAAACAACCCTCAGAAGCCCCGAAGGGCTTGTGCGAGTGAAGGAGACGGGGATCTACAGTTTATACAAGTGGAATCCGAACCACTATGACATTATACAGCGCATAAATGAACCCAAATCCAACGGCCAGCCAGGAATCGAACCCACGACCTCATGATGTGTCTCGATCATCTCGACCACCTGGCCGCCTGTTAAGACAGCAGTTTTCAATGATGGGACAAGACAACCAGATACATGGAGGAAACTAGCCTATAGCGAAGACGACGCTAGATTAAGAACTCTCAACTCTGCTTCGAGGGCATAATGGTTGATCAGCCCTAAAGCCACTCATCTAATCTAACCTATCCTGTTGATAAACTATAGTGGGGCTAGTGTATGCAGACCACTGGAACAATGTATTTGTACACAACAACGTTGAGGACGTGAAGGAAAATGAGATGTTTTGCTTTCATCGATGCTTCAGCCTCCTGAAGATGTAGAATGTGGTAGCAGGAAATTCAGTCAGCCTATACAATGCGTGGTAGGAATGAGATCGAAGTGAATGCTAATATAGAGTGTGGTCTAGGGTTGTATTGTCATATGAGACTATAAGGAATGAAATTAGTCGTTCTCCAATATGATATGTGAAATTTGCTATCACATCATATGGTGGTAAGACGGACCAACTTTCCAAAGTTGGAAGTGACCTATCTGACGATGGCTTAGAAAAGCGCTCTGCTACGAGTGTAATGCAACTTTTTGCTAGTATTTATCGTGCTTTTATCATTTCACCATATGAATATCGTTTCTTCGCTGAATAATCAATTGTATAATACCTGGAATTCACCATGTAAATACCGATTTCACTGCGTCTTCTCTTGAGAATAATGTAAATGTACAGCAATTCAGTAAAATTTAGGTACCTATTGATTTGATTGATTTGATTTCACTCTTGACGTCTACACATACGACCGCGCATTTGTGAGAATTATTGTATTTTGTCTCTCGCTGCTGTTACTATAGGTGTATGTGTGCATTATTTCTAGTGGAGCGAGTGGAACATTTGAAGGATAGTCATTTCTATTCATAAAACCGATATGTTCATCAGTAGGACATGTATCAATTTCGGTTGTTTGATAATGTTTAATAATATACAGTGTGGAACAGCCAAATGGAATAAATTCGACAACAAATTGGACACGTCTATTTGTATTTTTGATTACGCATTTTTTTTTCAAAAGAAATGAATTATATAGAGTGTGTCATGAGACAGTGGCCAATGACAACTGGAACACCCTGTATTTCATTCCATTTTTAAATTCTCACTAAAGAGCTGATTTCATCGATACACCACACTTGGGGTCTAGCGGAGATTATTACAGAGATATAGGGTGTGAAAAATCGAGATGTTTCAACGTAATGAATTTTTTGTGTCGAAACTATGCATTATTGGTCGAAACGACTCACATGACTCTATCTTGATTTTCGATATACTATCCACTGGCATTTCTTTGAGACAGATACAGGACGATCAATTTTCTGAATTCTGCACCACCCTATTTTGTTTCAATCAAATGACAGTAGGTAGTGAATCAAAAGTGAAGACAAGGACATTAAACCGTTTTCACCAATAATGAATAGTTTCGACACAAAAATATCCTCAAGTTGATAAATCTCGATTTTTCACACCCTATATCTCTGTAATCATTTCCGCTAGACCCTAAGTATGGTGTATCGATGAAATCAGCTCTTTAGTGAGAATTTGAAAATGTAATGAAATACAGGGTGTCCAAATCGACGTGTCCAAGCGTTTTTCCCAAAACACCCTCATTTATTTGTTGTCGAATTTATTCCATTTGGCTGTTCCACACTGTATAATGAAGAACCATGGAGCAGAATTACCTTGCTTGTATGTCAACTGCGAAGTGGTGTTCACAAGTGACCTAAATTACCTTTAGTCAGGCAGCATATTTTTAGGAATCATGAAGCGGTCTTGACAAAACCAGGGTTTATCACTTATAGGAAAGCTTTTCTGCATCACTTTTTGATCCATATCAAAGAACATTATGCTACAACATGGCAAATAATGCAGAATTGAAACATTGTTTAAAATAGAAAAGGCATTCGAGTTGATGATATTGTTCCTTAACATTATTCATGTTGTTCATGTTCATCTAATTATATCTGATTTGGTTTTGAAGACAGCACTGTCCCTTTACAGGATCTCAATAATATAGAATATCTCGAAAGCATCGTCCCGTCCATTCCGTCATGTATCTTAGGAGGATATCAATTTTCAGGACATCCTGAAACTTCCAGCTGAAATCTTCCACTCATTTCTTGCACCGTATATATTCAGTGTTAGTGGTACCTCTAATGTTGAATAAATGTTTACTTTCAAATTCACTTTTCTATTCAAAAATATGACCCTTCCAAATATTGAAGTTACAGTTCAAAAGTACATTGAAAAAAAGCATGCAGAGTGAAATAACGTGTAAGAAGTATAGAACTTTTCCAGAATAATGAAAATTCAGTATGTGAAAAGACTACATAGAAACATGAAAATCACAAAGTAATGAAGCAGTATTTTTGATGTATCCATATCATGGTCATTCATGTCATTTATGTATTGATTATAGTCATTTAATAACCAACGTTATTAACCGGAATTTTACAGATCCGTTTCTATAGTGTACCTGCCATTATCATAACCAAATTGAGTTGGTTAATCAAGTTATCAATTTATAGGGATTATAATGTATGAGAACAAACAGTGTGGAACAGCCAGATGGAATGAATTCGACAACAAATAAATGAGGGTGTGTTGGAATAAAACGCTTGGACACGTCGATTTGTATTTCTGAATACGCATTTTTTTCAAAAAAATCAAATTATATTGAGTGTGTCATGTGACAGTGGCCAATACCAACTCTCATATTTCAAATGGAACACCCTGTATTTCATTCCATTTTTAAATTCTCACTGAAGAGCTGATTTCATCGATACACCACACTTGTGGTCTAGCGGAAATGATTAAATACAGGGTGTTCCATTTGAAATAAGAATGTTGGTATTGGCCACTGTCACATGACACAGTCTATATGAATTAATTTTTTTTTGAAAAAAAAAATGCGTTACAAATCGCCGTGTCCGAGCGTTTTTCCCAACCATAGACTTATTATCCTGAGGATAATCAGTCTATGTTCCCAACACTCCCTCATTTATTTGTTGTCGAATTTATTCCATTTGACTGTTCCACACTGTACATATAGAAGCCCCAGACAGAATCGGTTCGTATGGTACTGAGATGAAACTATCAAATGATAACATATATAACTGAGTTGCGAATACAATCAATAGCCATTGATGAAAGGGAAGAATCGGCCCAACCACCAGAACAGTGAATTTTATCGAATCTCTACGAATCTTCTTTGTGTCAAGAACAAATTTCAATCAGGCTTTCGGCGACATTTCCGCCAAAACAATTTTCGATGAATGGCTATGGGGCCCAGGCGCGCATTCTCTTTTGACAGCCAATTAATGTTGTAAAAGAAGTTAATTTTTTCTTCGCGCTCTACCCTCGTCTCCTCTCGATTGACGGTTCAAAAACTCGTTATTGAAACGTCAATTAATCTAAGATTCGATGTGACAATTCTCCGTGATGGATATTTTTACGAAAGAATCCCAACAGATTCTTTTTTAAAGACTACTTTTCAGTTCGAGAATTTATCTGATGGATTACTGAAATTTCTGAGAGTTAATGATGGTTCGGAACATCACAGTATGAGTATCGTTCACCCAATAAATATATTTTTTTGAGGCGCTATAAAGTATAAAATGTATATACATCTTCAAATCTACGAACTGAATTTGCCTACGCTCTCTTTATAGTTGACTTTTCCGGACCCATGAACTTTAATTTAGTGTGCAGTCGCCATAGAAACTTTCATTAGCAATATATCCTATATTTTGTATGATGACGAATTATAAAAGTCTTATAAAAAAAATCTGTAAATAAAATTTGCTCTCAATCCATTTTGTAAACTTGTACCAAACCATTCCAACTGCTTAGAGAAGAAGGCAGTATCTCCATAATTTCTTTCAACTTGAGATGATCCAGATTTTGGTAAACCCATAAAATTTAGAATACCTAATCACAAGTTGAGTTGCTGCAATTTTATAAACACTGAAGGCTCACAAACTTCGTGAGATAACATACTGTCGTCCAAAGCAAGATCATCTTACTATAGGGGAGAACCTGCGAACAACAAACCCACTAAAAGGATCACAAAACAAATATCCTGAAGCTAACATGAATTCCCAGAATTATCATAATATTAGTACCCAATCGTCGCCAGTGTTGTCATATCAAATCATCAAAAAGTGATAAATAGTCCATAATATTTAAAGTCCTTTATGAATTCATGTAGTTCAATGCACAAATATAATAATAAATTTGGGTCATGACGATTATGAATCAGTTCTGATTGATAGAAGATTGCTACATTATTCTGAGACTTAGCAATTTTACTTTCTTGGGGGCTCGAGGACCAGCATGGGTATTGTGAATACTTTTTGCTCAACGTTGCAACACCGCAATTTGATATTGACAGTCGACGGCGATTATTGCTTTGTTTGGTATCTGTCATTATTTACGTTTTGATTTATCGATATTATTCAACTTGTGTTCAGTTTTGTGTACTCAGAATTCATCAGAAACTCAGTTTATTTCCTGTTTTGGTGATTTGATATAATGGTGAGACGTTTTGAGGCGTGTTAAAGACAATTTGAACCGGCGATCAAAACACGTCATTTCATAGGTGAGTTACCATTGTCGTATCATTCGAGATTCTGATACATTTTCCCAAATGGAATGGATACAAATGAATTTAAATTGAATTGATTAGATTATATTGATTATACCCATAGGTCAGCTGCGACATTGTCTTGTGGTAAAATATGTAGCACTGATAAATGCTTCCTTATCTGTAGTCAAAATATGCGAAGCTGCTGAAAAATCACTGAGAATAATGATGAACTCAATTATTATTTTTGATAAAAGATATAAGGATATTTCTACACTTCTTGTACACACAACAATGAGAAATTCACCGTTGAAGGTTTTTGGAACTAGTCAAACTAATTTGGAGAAATATTTCACTGTGAGACTCCATCATGAGGCAAATAAATTGAAAGATTCAACGGAAGTTAGAGTAAGAAATATGTTAACAAAAACAATCCTATTCAAAAATCAATAAATTATTTGTGTGATTATCCATGGTCGTTTTTCATTTCAGTCCTGTTTTAAATAAGAAACACTGCTATTTGCTACATCTTCACATGATTCATGATTTTATTGTCGATATAACATTTCGTCATAATACTTGTCAACACATATTCATTATCGATTTTCACCTATCTACATGAAATGAAATAATCAGACATCAATTTTTTGCGTCAAAATATATAATCCTGCTCAAGATGAAACCTCCTTCATTTTTGACGATATCGTGAAATGATATAAAAGAGTTTCATCTTCAGATTTGAAAATTACATTCAAATATGCAATCATATCTTTTTGCCTTGAAAACAAGTTTTTCACTTTTTTGAAAATTATTTCCACTAGTAGGTACTGAACTCTGAAATTGTAAATATACTTACATGCACTGTATATAAATATAAATAATAAATAATAATAAATATAAATGTTCATTATTGAAATTGAACGTTATTTATGATGAAGTATAAATAGACAACTGTATACTGAATAGTAAGTATATTGTTTCATATGGCGTTGAGAATTGAACTTTTCTTGTGACGTGGTCATAATAAGTTTATTGATTACAAGCAAGTTACAAAAATCACCATAGGATTGTATGTATTCGAATTTTTCGTAACAATGTGAAGGAAGTATAAGGATGTTCATTTTCCCACAAAGAAATGCTGAAAAGTACTACTGAAATTGTTACGGATTTTCAATTTGGTTTCATCATGAATTAATAATAAATTCGACCTTCTCTGACAACACGGCACTGGTGCTGGGAGAATCAGCTCCTGCTATCCTTGTTTAGACAAAGATAGATACTATAGATATTGCTTCCAAACAAACTGTATTGCCAGGGCTATGTGGATTTCTTATCTAGTCTGTTCAATGATCGAAGGGGAAAACTGAAAATGCAAGCATAAGGAGATCTTAAGCACTTCCGTTAGTACGTATCTCCATCGACATTTTGCGCAAATATTATCCAATCACAAGTTGCAATACTGCAATTTTATTGTCTATATACCAGACCAATAGATGACCAATATAAAGTCACTAGATTCGTAAGGTACCGTTCACTAATTATCAGGAAAATTCATGACTAGTACGGCAGTATTGGCCTCAGTAAGTACTGCTTCGTATAGAAAACTTTTTACTTTCCCTTTCATCATGGTCTCTCTTTATTCAAATATGGATTTGATTTACTATTTTCAATTATTCTGAGAGAGGATTCCGAGATATATTCTAACAGTTCCAGATGTTAATCCTCATCTGAACAACATAGGTCTTCTCTGTAACAATAACAAAAGTACATACGTTCACGTGATAACAATTATTATATTTTACCGAGGTATTATTTTTGCGAATTCGATTGCGAAAAGATCAAGCTTGAGAACTCCAAATCTATCAGCCTCTCCGAATTCGTGTGATCACATGTCCTGCTCATCTCCTGCCAAAATTAGCCACGTCCAATTTCTCGCTAGTTAAACTGGTGGGTTAACGAGTGAGGCGGTCCCGTGTGTAACGAATCTTTATGGTTTGTTTTGGAAATAGCGCGGTTCGTGTGACGAATCTAATTGTATCTCTCGCCGTCTAATTGTTTCGTAACTCGGGCCGTATTGACGCGTTCTCACAATAAAACAGATTTATAGGGCGGTTCGAATTCGGCAGAATTTATGAAGATTGATATGATGCATCGGAAAGTAGAGTGATATGGGAGTATTGGAGCTAATGTCGGTGTGAATACTAATAATAATTATATTTATTGAAGCTATCATATATGAATAATGAGAGTAAGCGATGGTATCAGCAGCCATTTCAAGTGGTTTCTATTTCCTTGATGTGATTTGAAGTAGGATTGAATAATTATTTAGCCCACGAAAGAATCTGGATGATTCTTGTACTATCTGTAAGTATGACTATAATATGTGTTTAATGAGGTGTTATCGAAGGGATGTCATAAATTATGATGTATATAAAGGAAGTAAAAATGATAATTGGTATTTTCATTTTCCACTTGAAATCCAAGTTGAAACTCGGAATATTACTAAATTACGAGGTGCAACTAAGAATTTCATTGAATTCCGAGTTGTAATTCGGAATATCATTGAATTTCGATTTGCACCTCGGAATATATTACTAAATTACGAGTTTCAACTCGGAATATTGAAAAGCCGAGTTACAACTCGGAATTCAGTAAAATTCCGAATTTTAACTCGGAATTCAGTTGTGACTAGGAATTTAAGCGAAAAATGAAAAAAAAAGTATTGGCTCTTTTAGAGCCAATACTTAGCCAATAGGAGACTTGAGCTGATGACAAAAGCTATAAATAAATTATCGAAGACATCAGTATGGACTGAAAATGGAAAAATATATGTGAAATTCCGGAATGAAATCCAAACTATCAATAAAGAAGAAGACCTAACCAAATTAAATGAGGTTTGACGAACTTACCATATATGTCTTAATTATGTTATTAATGTCCATTCATACGAATATTATTATTTTTACTAATAATTTTCATGCTTTGAGTTTTGTTATTGAATGAATGCATAAAATGTAGTTTCTAAATCCAATTACTTCAGCAGCTATACTGACTTATAATAATTAAGGAAAACTAGTAGAATCATTATCAATGAATTTCGAAAAGTGAACTTTTATCGGTATCTCACCTGGAAGTAATATCAACAGAAGTAAAACACTTTTCATACTATAATATAAATGTATAGATTAATATATATGTGTACATAGCTGGGAGACTGATGCAACTCAGCCTACTTGAACTACCTAATCAGCTTCTTCGTAGCTGTTTTTCCTTCATCACTACTCACTTGATTGTATATGTGCATTATTATTGAAGGATGATAGAGTTTCTTGATATTCTGGATAGGGAGGGTGACATTGAGACTAAAATATGTAATGATATAAGTGAATGTTTCAGATATGTTAACGATAGAATACACTTAAATGTGATACATTTTAACATAAGAAGTATCCGAAAACATTTTGATGAACTGATGATATACTTGCAAGACAAAATTGAATATATTGATGTAATAGTTCTCTCAGAAACATGGGCCATTGATAACGTGAGAGATTTCAATATTCCAAATTTCAATGTCTATCACAATGAATCGGCCATAAATGAAAGTAATGGTTTGATTGTTTACGTCAAACAAGATATGCCTGCTAATATACAATTATTTAACCTAACAGAAACGAAATTATTAAGGATAATCCTGAATAAAAATAATAATACTATTGGAATCACTGCCTCCTACAGACCCCCTTCAACTAACCAATCACAATTCATTGAAGACATAAAAACGTATCTTTCAAATATAAACAATGAACAGATTGAAATATTTCTTGGTGATACAAATATAAACCTTCATGATACTACTGCAAATGACGTAAATACATACATCAACAATTTTGGAGAGCATGGATTTGTTTCCTTTATGAATACATTCACAAGAGTAACCGAAAATTCTGAAAGTATAATAGACCACATTTTTTTGAGGAACAAGTCATTGAAAAACTCTACTAAAATCAAACCAATGGTAATAAAGAGCGACTTATCCGATCATTTTGCGATAGCTATCGGTATCGAAATAATAAGCAATAATAGAAACATATCACCAAAGCAAAATTATATAAAGAAAACCGATTCACAGAAACTCAATTTATATTCACAAACTGAATCATGGAATGATGTTCTAAACAATAATAACATACAGGAAGCATATGATATATTTGATCTAAAAATACAGAACTGCATAAACAAAGCAACATACAAAATAACACTTAGAACCTCAGAACAAAAGAAAATAAAACCATGGATAACCTGTGGCCTAATACAATCGATAAAACATAGAGATTATCTAAAAAAGCGATTACTGAATAATTATTCTGAAGAAAATAAATTACAATACACACAATATAGAAATAGATTGACTAAGCTTATAAAAACTACTAAAAATGATTATTATAAAAAAAAATAAGTGAAGTATACGGAAACACTAAAAAAACCTGGGAGTTGATGAATGAGGCCTCAAACAATACTGTCCCAAAAAAAAATCTGAAAGATATACCTATGAAATCCCCTGATGGAAAAATTGTTTCAAATAATAGTAAAAAAGCAAACATTTTCAATAAGTATTTTGTAAGTATCGGTACAGAAATGGCTGGAAAGATTGAAAAAGTGGAAGAATTACCTAGACAATTCTTAAGTGAATCTTCAGCTCTATCTTCTATATTTTTAACTCCAATTACTGAAAATGAACTCATTGAAGAAATATCAATCTTGAAAAATAATGTCTCTCCTGGTCCAGATGGAATTCCAGCAAAAATCATAAAAGAAAATCGTACTATCTTGATAAAACCCCTGGTAGATCTCATTAATTTAGTATTCAGAAGTGGTATGCTCCCTCAGCAGTGGAAAATTGTCTAGTGACCCCTGTATATAAATCCGGCAAGCATGAAGAACTAACAAACTACCGACCAATTTCAGTAATTAACAATTTTGCTAAATTGTTTGAACGATGCATGAAAGATAGACTTATGAGTTTTTTCAATAAACATTCAATAATATCACGGAGCCAATTTGGTTTCCAGGAAAATATTGGCACAGAGAATGCAGTATTGGAAATAAGCAGACAGATAACTTCTCACCTTGAGTGCTCAAAAAAATGTATGGCTGTTTTTCTCGACCTAGCAAAAGCGTTTGACACAGTCCAGCATGGTGTCTTGATTGATAAATTACACAAGGTAGGTATACGTGGTCCAGCCCTTGAGGTCATGAGAAATTACTTGGACCATAGAACTCAACAAGTAAAAATTGATAACCATCTGAGTGACTCACTAGAAATAAACATCGGAGTTCCACAAGGTACTGTAATAGGTCCTATACTATTTCTCATATATCTCAACAGTATTTTTGAAATAAAAGAAATCCAAGGAAGCCTAATATCATATGCTGATGATACTGCCATAGTGTTTTCCAGTGATACATGGGATGATTTGTATAAAGTAGCAGAAGAGGATCTTAAAAAAATCCAGACCTGGCTAAATCACAATTTATTGAGCTTGAATATAAAAAAACAAAATATATCACCTTTACTCTTCAAGCCACAGACCAACCTAGGAATGAGCTACTGAAAATACATAAATTCACCTGTAAAAAACAATATAATGAATGTACCTGTCCACAAGTTGATAAAACTATCATCATGATCAAGCAAAGTACGTTATAAAACGAATTCTTTACCACAGATTTACCACAGATTTTATATTCTAAGAGATATACTTAATAAAAACAATCTAATATTACTATATAACTCACTAGTAGAATCTGTGGTTAGATACTGTATCATTATCTGGGGCGGTCTCTATAATAATGTTCTAAAAAATATTCAGCTTGCTCAAAACTCTATTTTAAAATTATGCTAAAGAAAAACAGACGTTACTCAACCTAGTCTCTCTATCAGGAATCCAATATTTTTATGATCAGAAACGTTTACGCTTACCAGTGCTCGATCTAGGTATTCAAAGAAAAAAATAATTTTTCTATAAATCATTCACGATCCACCAGATTCACTGAAAATCTGTCACTTAAGGTGCCCTTGATGAGAAAAAATCACTCCCAAAGAAATATACTTTTTCATGGACCCAGGTTATACAATATGCTTTCACTACAAGTTAAGAAACTAAATACATTGAATCCCTACAAACGTGTTATCAAGGATATTATCGGACGAAATCAGAATATGTATAATAGAATTTTCGAATAGACCTTACAGTGAATGAAGTCTAATCTATAATCACCCACCTGTTCAGGAAAAATTTGAGAGATTCTATCATCTGAAAAATGGTACTAGAAAAATGATTATAATTTGTAAAGAAGTAGATATGAAAATCAGAAAATCAGAGGATATCAAACCGCAATACAAGCTCTTGAAGCTTAGGCGATGTGGATGTTATCTGGTTCTCTGTACCTCATTTTTATCATTTTTTATTACTCATTATTTATAGTTGCATATGTACACGAAATGATATGAATAAATTGAAATTGAAATTGAAATTGAAATTTTACGCTTCCGTAAATTGATGTAACAGGAGGTCCAGAAAATTACAAAATAAGCAAATATTCTGAAAAGGATTAGTACTAGGTTATGCAGGGTTTCTCATGCACCGTTAGAAGTCTTGGTGGTTAGAAATATATAGCTCGAAATTTTGAGATTTCGAATTCTTTTAAACTGAATTCGAAAATACTGAATTTTTGTACTTCAGGGTTATTCGACATTTTCTTTGATTTTGAAATATTTTCCTACTATTTCGGGTTGTACCGGATGTCACCATTTAGTTTCTCATTTTGCATAGTGTTGCAAATAAGGCTACGTCTTTCGAAGTTTTCAAGAGAATCAAGAAACGGTTGGGGTAACCTTATGGAACTCATGAAATCTTCTCAGGAATCCAAAAATGTTTCATTTGAAGTAAGGAATTTGATGACGACATACGGTATATCCAGTATAGTGGTATGACCTTGAAATTATTTCAAAATGAAAGAGCATGTTTAATAACCCCGATTTCCTCTCCTCGTTTCTAAAAAATAAAATAGAAGTTATTGAAAATTATTTCAATATATTTGTAGTAAGGACAGATTTTGTGATCTGCCCCAAGATGTCATTGCGCTTGAAGATAAGTAGAAGTTTCATTCTTATTAAATATATTTGTATTTCCAAATTTTTCAAAACTAAGGTGTCACTGACAAAAAGAGAATTTCTCTTTTAGGTATCTAAAGGTTTAATTTCAAGCGCAGTGACATTTTGGGCACATCACAAAATCTGTCCTTATTACAAATATATTGGAATAATTTTCAATAACTTCTACTCTACTTTTTAGAAAGGATGAGAGAAAATCCCACAAAAAGCTGAAAAATGAATGTTCCACCTCCCCGAAAAACTTACAGACCTGTATAGATTGATAACATGAACACATCATATAATAAAAAATAAACAAACAGTGTAGAGAATAAATTTCGAGATTCTTTATTATGTTTTACCTAAATAATAATCCTAATAGTACAGGAACTAGAAGTAATGGAAAGTTCGATTCCATTTGAAGAACTTCGGGTTTCATAGTATATTTAGTTTCGTCGAACCACTCATACATGGATTTTTCAGAATCGTGGCAGCAGTTCCGGCCATAATATTTCCCCCGAAAAAGTGCACTTCCACAGATATCAGCATAAATCGCGATAAATAAAAGGAAGAGCAGGACGGCAAACGCGTGTCCTATTCTTATATACAGATTCGGGCTAATAAAATTATCAACGCTATGATGACTGAATGAATGCATTGGATCCGCGATAAGGGTAGATATTTTCGTTCCAGTGCTGTCCGAAAGTACTGAAGGACGCACATTATGGAATGTTCTTCAATATTTTTATTATAGAGGAAGAAAATGAAGTGTTATTTTGAGAATAGTTATTGAAGAAGAAATACATTGTTACTTACATTTCCACCAAACCGGTAAGCGACTTCATTTTAGAAATCCAACTAGCTGAACTTCCTTATTTCCCCACGTTAATTTCATAAAAACAGTGTATATAACAGGGGACAGCACGAACAAATATTATTATTAAATATTCATTATTTATAATGAATAAATATATAGATATGACATATACAAATGAATGAAGCACACTACGTATGGACATAAACAGATTTTATCGTTACTCTAAACAATTTTTAATGGTAACCGTAACAATATTCTGGTTATTATAATGATAAAACCAGAGAGTTTTTTTCAGTGTATAATGTAAAATATATTAAAACGCCCCTATAGTATGTCTCATCAAGGGTAGCTGGTATTGGCCATCAAAACCGTTCACACATCATAACGACTTGTCCTCGAGTTCATTAAACCAAAATTGACAGTATTCTTATAGTCTTTGATCGATCTAACTGCCTCTCAGAACTTGCCCTCTATGCAGTTAATTTGAAAGGGCTGCACGGATGAGCTAGGTTTGAACAATTGGTCGCTATCTCAACATTTAGATTCATGATGATTCGATTGCATCAATTATATCGAAATCGATTAGTCCCTCGATTCACAAAAATAGAATGTAGCCCGTTCCTCTTTTTTGTTCTTCGCGCTGAGACCGGGATTTCCTATACTGGACAGTTGTGAAGTACATTCGGCGACAGAAGTAATGCGCCGTTATTTGAATATAATGAATATGTGAATAAATGGAGAAACTTGTTTCAATATAAGTGATGCAATCGAATCATCATGAATCTAAATGTTGTACGTTATCTAAATCTAAACTAAACCTAAATTCGGTGTGCGAACATTCTGCCTGCCAAAATACACCGTATTTTCAAGAGTTATTTGATGATTCAATCAGTTCAGGGTGTAGAGGATGTGTGGGAGAGAAAATGGGAATCGAAGATTTTCATAATACCTACAAATAATGAAGTCCTCTGACTCCACTGAGAATTCGGGAGAAATGGAAATTTTCTTGTTCCAGAAGCATGAATAATCGATGGATTATAATTATAATTTGAATTATAATTTCAACATCGATTTTTCTTCTTTAGCATTTCTCCAAGAGAAAAATAATATCTCATTGTGCCAAACAATCGATACTATCAGAAGGATAATTGATTATTCTTATAGTATACCACAAAGAAATTGAATATGGAAAATACAATAGTGACAGAGGTTTGCATGGTAACAATTTTTCAATAATGTTAAAGATTTAGTATGGATATCTCTTCTGATTTCGTCAATTCATTTAGGAAGTATTTTGAAATAGAATGGCATCGAAGTTTCTTTCGAAGAAACTTTCAAGAAAAAATCCAATACGTCACTTCTTTCTAACATTCCACCAGAGGTTCAAATAACATTAACTCAAAGTTTTTCTTTTCGTGTCGTCAGAAGATATTATATTCCATACAGTTGTGCTAGGCGGATCTACCATTATATTCTATTATTTTATATAGATTTCTCTTGTTTTCCACAAATCAAAATAATTATTGAATACGGGTGCGTGCGTGCAAATCACCATTTTTCCTAAAACTCGACTGAATTTACTGTGGCAGAACTGATAACAGTGAGAACTGCAGTTCTACCAAACTTGCAATGAAACAAAATTGAAACATGAATATACTTTTGTGATGCATTCAGAAGATTTCAATTGTATTTCAATTGTATATATATGATAAAATCATAAGAAAATGGTTGGAATGATTGAAATTGAAACATTTGTTAGACACTATGGACTTTTGAAACGCAAAAGTAAAATAATGGCGTCATCTTCAGGAAAACTCCTACTCAACTGGAGTGAAGCATATTGGTTGAAATGAAAGCGCATGAGTGCATTCACTATTCTTATCGCATTATAATCAAAATGAAGAGAACATCAGAATAAGATCGGTACTTCAGGAAATGAACTCTTATATAACAACTCATCGTTATCAAGAGATATCGTGCATCTCTGGCGTCTTTCAACTGGAATCTAGATATTCTTTTCGATGCAGGTCGATACATTTTTCGCTAATCCAAATTTCCACCCCAATCAACCCACCAAAATCCATTAGATCGTCCACACCTCGTTCAGGTAGCAAGCTGTCACTACGCGTTGAAAAAACACCCGTCACTTTATTTGACGTTCGGAAGACAGTGCCGGCGCCAGCGGTAATTACAGACACCTACCGCGCGGCTAATGCAGAGGCGGACTGTTCGTCCCCCACACGCGCTTCTGTCACTCTTCAGCTTCTACACTACAAAAAATTCATCCGTGGATTCCATACGACTACTAACAATATTATATTGTGAGATGCAATGTATCATCTATATTAGCAGTTTATTACATATCGTACGTTGTATATTATATAAACCGTTCCACATATATTGTTGGATTTGTTATCATTGAAATGATTTTGTCAGAAATAATAATTTTCCAAATATGATATTGGACATTGAACATTGCCAATTTTCGTACCATAAATAGTTTCGTCTACTACTTTTATTGAAAACTTCTTGTAAATTCTGGACGAGTATGATACTGGCGACGATCTAGTTGCCGGAAGCGCTTTGAAAAATTCACTATTGGATATTTTTACTCGAAACAAGACTTTGTCCATATATGATTTATTGCATAATCAACATTCATAACACAATACTAAGAATAGAGTTTATTTGTTGAAATATAGGTTGGCATTCTATTTGTCATGAAGTTTCTACTATATCTGCACATACTTCATTATTATTATATATTATTAGAGTCAGAGTCAAAAAAGACAAAGAATATCACATGGTTATCAATATTCAAAGTTATTCTGTTGGAAAGAATTATTCATTATGTTAATGAACAATTTCTCAAAACCATTTAGAAATGTATCATCTTCATGAAAAGTTCAATATCACTATGACGTTTTTGATGCTTACATTTCATTTGGAATTGTTCCAAATGATTCAAGACGACGTCTACAACTATAATAATCATACTCGTAATATTTGTTATGGTGTCAATACGATTCATGATTCGTTTAATTACTTGAGGATTCGAAAACAAGTGAAATGTTCCGTCTGTTTTCATCTATGTCTAATGTTGAAGTCCAGAAAACTATATAACTGAAGATGAGGATCCACTTACAAATACCCTATGAATTTACTCATCAGCCTTCATAACTCAATTATATCAGAGGATAAGACAACATTTCCACTCTACCAAAGCTCATGCAACAAGTGCCATGAATGATTGAAATGTATTTTGATTTTTAAAAAGACAAGAGTATGGAAAAAATATCCAGGCAACCATGAATGACCTTTTTTCTGTTGAGAAAAGTAGAGAGTTATCGATGGATTTGTCGAAGATATAGATAATGATGAACTACCACCAAAGATCGAATTCAGATTGAAAGCTTCTCGACTTTTGCTCCTCTGATCGCTTCCAACCATCTGCAGCAACAATTGATCGTTGAAACAAAACCCAACTCAGTTTGATCAGTAATTCTGAGTTCTAGTAGGTATAGATCTTCGGTCATGGAGTGGATTGGATGAGTAACACTTTTTCATATTTGTTTCACTAATTTTTGAAACAGAGAGCCGATGATAGAAAAACAAAGTTTACCTCCAGCTCAATCTTCTTTGGTTCTCCAGATTAGTGTAACCAGTTTATCGATTTTTGCTGGCAAGCACATGATACATTCTATACAACGAAATCTTAGCACTAACGATTAAGTTATTGACTTCTCGTTTGGAAGTATGAATTTTGTTTTCGCTCGAAATTCTATGCCTTTTACTGTGTAATGTTCAGTGTCATCGGGAAGTGCGAGATGGGCCGCTCGGTAGCCGAGAGTCACGATTCGTGGCCGAACATCTGCCCACCTGTAATTAAGTAGATAGAACTGAGGAGTAAGTTAGTGATGAGCGCGATGATGAGTGCTAATGGTTTTTTTGTAACTATATGGCAGAGATCTCTTTTGTGAGTAGATTTTTTCTTGTGAATGAGGTCAGTTGCGTCGGTCCAAAGGCGCTTCCATCAGGTAATAATTGGGCTTTATGAAACCGCTTCGATGATTCGCTACATTTTTTACGTCTAATGATTGTATCCAGCGTACGTATCCAGCGATCGTACAAATTTCAATTTATTCTACGAAATGCAAATAACTGAATGAGTAGATATCCACTTAACAAGCATTCGTACATAAATTCGAAAACCATCAATACATATTCACTTTTCATTAAATTCTGACAACACGAATGGAAGACCATCAGTAGAATAGTGGGAGAGGAGGAAGGTATTGGATTTTTCCATTGAACTTTGGAGGTAGTAAGCATCGTAAAAGACTTTACTAGGTAGAAAATTCCACAACTTCTATTGATGGATTATGGTTGGTATAGCGGAGTTGGAAGTGAACAGCGACAATGGGGTGACCAACCTGAGCTTGTCTAGTTTGTCTATGTGGAGTCGCTCGTGGTGGAATACTAGTCGACATTACTGCTATCCATGGAAATATCTATCACCGACTAGACGAAGTGAATCCTCCCGTCTGAAGAATTCAAAGGTTCATCGTGTGTTTGGCAGCTGTACTCCAAAAATGTGAGCAGTACTCCAGGACAGGTCAAATTTGCGCTTTGTAGTTCACGAGGATCTGCTGGAATGTGCAATACCACTTTGCACGAAATAGTAAGTTTTCGTGAAGCCAATCCAACAGATCGTTGGTATAGAGCAAAAACAAAGTTGGTGCCAATACAGATTTTTGTGGGATACCAGAATTGATACTCATTGTATCTGATGCGACTCCTTCTACCAAACGAATAAAATCGATAGTGAATGACAAAGTTAGTGGCAATTTGGTCAAATACTTTGGAGATATCCATTGCTACAGCCAGATACTACTCATGTTTCTCGATTGACGCACGCTGCATATACAATAACAGGCAGGCGAGCAGATATCCTGTTGATCTCTAGTGATGAAAGCCAGTTTGCTGGTAGTTCGCGATTTCAGCTCTTTAAATACGGAATGAGCTCGATGTTAATTGCTTCTTCCATTACTTCAGAGCTGGAAGTGATTTTTCTTTCAATTGTCTTGTCCAAGGTCCAAAACGAACGGGAACCATTGGGACACTCTATTATGATACGGTACCCACTATGATGAACCGACCGATTGTTATCTGATAATCTGAAAACACATCATAGTTGCCACTTCTTTTGTTCTACACAATGGCGTCTACGAAGTCTTCGTGACTATAGTGGCAAAGATACGAACATCTCGTGTACCTAGGTATACGATGGTATTCATTTATTTCAACTGATTAGCAGTAAGAATTTCCTACAAATTCATTCAATAATCGATAGCGTTTCTTCAATAGTTATAGTTTAATAGGGGAAGTGAAGGAAGGAAAATTGTTTCAAGAACTACTAAATTATCTCATGGGACACTCATATAACTCATCCAATAAAAAGAATGAGACAACTCATACATAAATTCTATGAACTTAGAGATATTCTCGATAGAAAAAATATCATTACATCATATAAATCACTTGCCGAATCAATACTACGATATTGTATCACTGCTTGGGGTGGTGTATTCAACTATAATTTAAATATGATACAGAATACTCAAAATGCATTGTTAAAAATAATTCTGAAAAAACATAGACGATACTCAACCGAGGTCGTTCATAGAGAAACTAAAATACTCGATGTAAGATCTTTATATATATATATATATATATATATATATATATATATACCACTGCCTGATATGGGTTTCCAAAAATCAGAAACGATTCCAAATGTCAGAAATACTAGATTCACTGAGAATAGGTCTGTTACTGTCCACACTCGAAGGTTTTTTTTCTACAGCCGAAAGCTCTATAATTTGCTTCCAGTTGACCCCAAAAATATAAGAAAATTAAATATCTTCAAGAAAAGGATAAGAATATTTATGTTCCAAAATTCATCCATCACGAAAGGAGTTTTTTTCTGAAAAATAATAATAAGAGTAATATTATTTCTCTCTCCCTCTCTCACTCCTTCCGCACTACTCGCCTATACATTTTCATCATATGCATACCCCACCTGGATAACTTGAAAACACAAAACGAGTATCTGATACTTAGGTGTTTTCCTTTTGTCTAAGAAGGGGTGATAATGAATAATATCTCCATATATGTATGTATGATTAATCAACTGAAATAAATCTGAAATCTGAAATCTCCTTGATGGATTTCTCTATTCCAGCATAGTGCTGAGAAAATATAATTTCCAAGAAATATGTGCTGTCCCTTGATAATTTTGTATACTTCACCATGATAATACCACAGTATCAACTCATATAGTTATGATGAATGATGAACATATTGTTACCATCCGTGATGCAGACGCCCCTTCCTCTGTTGTTTCCATCGTTCAGTTCCCAGGGTAGTAAGTTATTAATTTTTCAGTGGATTTTCAAGGTATGTCCGATTCCGAGAATCTCAGATATTGTGTGGTCCACTATGCGGGACACTCCTGCCTCGCTGCGTTCGCTCACTGTTTTGACAATACGCCAATTATGGACAGGAGCCTGTCCCACTGAGACAACCACCGACTTGACAGATGATTAATACCCTCCTTTATTGAATTATCATCCCCATGGGACACTGTGCGTCTATGGCGACTAGGCGAGGAGACATCTGGGTTGAGAGATATGGTATTATTATGTTGGTGTGGCGTGTTTACGATGTTTTGAGTTTATTGAAAGAGTGTGTTATTGTAACACGCCTCTTCATGAGTGCTTCAGATCTTGAGGTATGTTCGTGGTTTTGACTGTGATTTACAATGCTTGGGATTCGGTGGGCGTTTATTTAGAATCTGTTGAATAGTATAATGGTTAGTTAGCCTGCAATAACAGTATGGTTTTATGATAAATTATTTAGGCTTCACCCGTCTACAGCAAAGTATCCAAATACGAAGGACTTCTAACAACATATGCAGTGAAAATTCCTTCTTGTATATTCAACAATTCCTTGATCGTACGTAATTATAATTTTTTCGAGCTTGAAGTATTACTATTTGGAAAATCGAATGCAAAACTAATTGTAGATCTCAGAGTGTACACCATATCTATAACATAGAAAAAAGTGCTATCAACGTTGATAACATTGAGTTTACCCTGAAGGATCCAGATTGAAAATTTAAGAAATATATCAGTAGATTCATCAAGAAAATGGTTTCCTCCAAAAACTAATCTGATTGATTAAAGAAATATTAAAAATATATTGAAATAGATATATATCATAGAAGTCTTTTTGTTAACCACATAGAGGATATCATAACTGGAAGTAATTGAATTTAAACATAGGTACCACCGAATGAAAAGATTAAATTTGAAAATATGCATGGGAAATGTTGAGGTTCACAAATACTTCTGTTGGATGAATATCTCTATCAATGACAAGTGAAACGAATTCCTTCCTCATGCAAATGGGTCAACAAATTCAATGCCTCTGATTAGAGGAAATATGATAGAAATACCTATTTCGTACATTGAAAAGAAATTAGTGATATATCACTCAAGAATGTCTTAGTTTCTGTCCAAACGCGATTTGCTGATCATTGTGAGTTCTTTTCAGTATATCATTTGACTTTATTTCATTCATTATTGATTCCATCTTCTTATCGAGTCATTTGAATGAAATCCAAAACGAGTACTTCCAAGTCATTTTTGGCATGTAATGGTCTTGATCGGATTTTCCGTTTTGATTGGGTTTGTTTAATTTTTGAGATATCATTCAGCATTCGATTCATCAACCATATCAGATATGTACTCACCCAGTTCAACTTTCTTGGCCATATTCTTGAGTACCTCATAGATCAAACATAAAATCCATGAATTTTACTCATATCAGGTTGCGGGTCGCACTCGCATAATTTCATGGGTGTTTTCAATAAACAATAGAAATATTTTGTGTATATTTAAACATGCTCATTTCTATAGCAACGTTGACCGTTTTTTAATTACATTAAGCTGCTATTGCTTTTGAAGCAAAAATATATTTTTTGTGTATCAACTACTTCTATAATCTCGACCATTGCACGAAAAATAGTGTGTATACCATGGCCCCGACACTTTTTAGCTACCTCAAGATAGCCCCCGTGCCCCCCTCACACCCGCCAGTGCTCCAAAGCATGCAAATTGATGCACTGTCTTCATCCCATGGCTCGCACAAGGTCTATGATAGGATTGTGGGCGTCTATGTGATTACTACAGCGTAAGTGAACCACTTTTTCTCTTCATTCTTTTAGCCCACTATTTGGCAAAAGCAAAAGTGAGTGATTCTCCAGAGCATCATCAAGACAGAGTTAACCAGTATGTTTTAACCTCAATCTGAATGATATTCCTCAAATTTGTGGTGAATGTTGTGAAAAATAGCTATTGATATGCCTAGCGAGTAGACGTGTGGAAAGTGTGCTCCCAGTTCTCGATGCTCGAATAGTTACTTAGACAATAAATCAATATGTGAAAACCAGAAAAAAACAACAACCTACGATCACTTGTGGAATTAGTGAAAGATAGAAGATTATAAAAATGGTCCTAACAAGGGAAACTTGTGATGAAATTATATTATCTGTGAATAATACCCTTGTACACTGTCTGAAGGATTCACAGATTATAAAAACCATTGCTGATAAGGTCACGGAAGCAATCACAAAAACTGTAAGTAAGAAGCTAGATGAGATACAAACAAAATACGCGAGATTGATAAAAACTTCACTGATTTGAAAAACGAACTAAGAGCCGAAATTAATAACTTGGATGCTGAAAGAAGTCAGATGGAAATAAAATATGAAAACATGGATCAATTAATGAAGAAAAATAACCTGAGGATATTTAATTTCGCCGAAAAAAATCAAGAGAATACAAAAGAAGAGATTATATTACTCCTCAAATCCGAAATGTCTACAAAAATAAAGGCCGAGGACATTGGAGTCTGTAATAGGATCGGTAGAAGGGGAGCGATCAAGAAACCACGAGGAGTGTCCATCAAGTTCAAGGAGGATTCAGTTAAAACAAACATTTATAGTAAGAAGAAATGTTTGAAAGGAACGCAGGTAATGATAAGAGAAGATCTCACACCATTGCGAGTGAAATTTCTATCTATGGCAATTGAAAAAACATCGATAAGAAATGTATGGACAAATGATGGAAAGATTTTCGTAAAATGTGGCGATAAAATTAAAACAATTAAATCCAACAGAGACTTCGAAAACATTTTTGGATGATGTAGGTATCTAGTTTTTTTTTGTGACAAAATTAACAATTATCGCTCATCAAAAAAATGTCTAATCTTATATTTTTTTACTGGGGGTACCACCCTCACATCAGTCTATATTATCTAGGAGCCATTGTATTTTATTTATCCAATCACATTTATTTTTACCTTATTTCTATTGTTATTCTGTGAGAAGAGTAATATTATATTTTTTCTTTCGTGTGTTGGTAAATTTTGTTTCAAATGGATACGTATGTTAGAGATGTTAATTATATACCAGTCAATACCTTAGAAATTTTTGATGTGAGAGAACATGATAAGTGTTGGAATGATGAGAAAGAAAAACAATTCTTCAAAATATACCACCAGAAAAACTTTGACGAGCTTAAAGAATTAATCAGTCAAATGAACTTGGAGTATGACTGTATGGTGTTTTCAGAAACATTCAACATTTTAGATGAAAGTCTATACCAAATACCAGATTATGAAATGATTTATAAGGATGGCGATTCGAATAGAAGCGATGGGGTAGTAGTCTACTTGAAAAAAGGTTATGATTTTACATACGAAACTTTTTTTATTGGGTAATGTAAAGCAATGCAAATAGTAGTTATGTTAAAGAATCATAAGAAAATTATAATCACTGCATTATTTAGGTCACCATCTGCCAGCGAAGTTATTTTTCTAGATGAACTTGTACAATATCTTGAGCGAGCAAAAACAAAACTGTTTTTGCACATATACTATTAGGAGATATGAATATAAAAATTAATTTTTGAAACAAGATTGTGCAAAATTATCTTAATTTAATTAGTGAAAACAATTTTGAATCAATGATAAACAAAAACACAAGAGTGCACGGTGACACAGCTAATTGTTTAGATCACATATTTCTCAAATGTTTCATCCCTAATTATAAACATAAATGCATTTCCATCGTATTTGAAAATAATATCATCGACCATAGAGCGACAATATTAGGGCTACCATCATATAATAACAATGACAATGCAAATGGTACTTCGATAAGAGAAATTCACTACACGAATTACAAAAATTTAAGGAGAGATCTTGATAGCTTCGACTGACAAAAACTTTCATAAATGTACTTAGATCTTTAATAGCAAAAAATACCGAAGTGAAAAAATTGAAAAAACTTGATGTGAAACGTGAACAGTGGATCACTAAAGGCATTATCAACTCTGTCAATAGGAAAAATAATTTATATCTTGACTATAAAAGAGAACCCGAAAACATAGACAAGAAAAATGTTACTTCAAATACAAAAAACACTTATGTAAACTGATGAGAAAAGCTAAGTATATATATTAGGAAAAACAAATAAATATAAATCGAAATGCCCCTAAGAACTTATGGAACATCGTAAGGAAATACATGTTCACATGACAACAGAAAATATTTCAGAAGCGTTCAACGAGTTCTTCGTTGGTGTTGGTGAAAAAAAATACTAAAACCTACCACACCATCACCTCACAGTAAAAAAACCAAAACTCATTATTCCTTTCACCGGTAAACCAACATGAGATACGATCAATAATAAACTCTCTGAAATCTAAAAAGTCACCAAGATTTGATAACATAAAAACACTTTTCAGTGTCGAAACCGAAAACATTGAAAAATTTTACAAAGAGAAAAATATTTTAATTGTGTCGAAAACGGGAGCAGATTTGTTCCCGAAACGTCCACCAAGATGAGTAGAGGTTTTATTCTTATTAAATATATTTGTATTTCCAAATTTCTTTCAAAAACAAGGTGTCACTGACCAATAGAGAATTTCTCTTTTAGGTATCTAAAGGTTTAATTTCAATCGGAGTGACATTTTGGGGCAGATCCCAAATCTGTCCTTACTACAAATATATTGCAATAATTTTTAATAACTTCTACTCTATTTTTCAGAAACGAAGAGAGAAAATCCCATGAAAAGCTTAAAAAATGAATGTACCACCTCCTCGAAGAACTTACAGACAGTATACTGACGACTGTTGGGAAAATCTTAAGAAAAAAGCAGAAATAGACCTAGAACAAATCTTTGGTTGGTTCAGTCATGAACTGTTGACTGTGAACTACGAAAAAACATTTTTCATGCTCTTCTCTAATAACACAAAGTGCTTACCAACATATCAATCCCTAATAATGAGAAACAATTCAAAAATATAACTTTAAGTGCAAAAAATGTTTATAAATATTTAGGAGTCTTCATTGAATCTTACTTGAGATGTTCATATTGAAAACATAACAAAAACTATACGACTGCTACTGTATCGCTTCAAATACTTGAAAAATATTTTGGATCTCCCTCACTTGAAGATACTGTATTACTCACTAGTCGAATCTAGATTACGTTATGGTGTACTGAGCTGGGGCGGAACCGCATTTTGCCATCTCAGACAACTTGACGTATCACAAAAACGTATTATCAAAATCATACACAACAAAAAACCGACATACCAATCTAATGCATTATTCCTTGAATCTGGTATACTTGATATCAGACAACTTTTCATGCACCAAATCATCTTATTCACTCACAAGAATTGAAACATACTTGAAAAAATTGACCACGAACATAACACTAGACTGAAAAAAAATATTCTGTAAAAACTGATAGTCTCTGAAAGAACATCAGCCTACGTAGTTACACTCACCTATCACGCAAGATTTATAATCATCTTCCAGAAATGTATAAAATATATCTGAACAAATTGAATTCAATGAATTTGGTGAAAAACATATTTAAAAAATACATCATAACCTAGATAGAGACGAAACAAGAAGATTGATAGAGACTTCTAAGTAACATCTTCTTTTTTCTAATAGTCGCCATCAATTATCTCATCATTTTAATATCTTCCACACACACATTTTTTTTTATTTTTTATAGTCAAGTTAAAGTTTTCCTTTTTTTATTTTTCCTTCAGAGATTCAAATTATCAAGTTCTCGTGAAACACATGTCACAAATATATATATGGATGTTGTCCATGCACAACCTATCTAAGGTTCTTATGGACAAAAAACAGTCTGTTTATTGTGTCGTATAACTATTATGTTATATCGAATGTAATTATGTTGTGGAAATGAAATATTATTATATTATTGAATATCATCTATTATGCCACCTCGTGCGATTCCTAGTAGACAAACTAGACGAGCTCAGGCTGGTCATTCCTACACTGTCAGGCTCGAGACCTGTCGAACAACCCAATACCAATAGAACGGCAAATTTGTGGAATTATTTGCCTAGTGAAGTCTGTCATGATGCTCACAACCTCTAAACGTTCAAGAAAAATTCCAACACCTTCCTACTCTCCCAAAATTCGATGTTCATCGAAGATTATAGGTTTCCCTTTCGTGTTGTCAACAGATGAAAAAAAAAATCAAATGTGATTAGAATTTCAAGCGAAAATTTCAATGCAAACGTTCACTCACCAACGGATATGCAGTGTATGGTCCCGACGGTATATCGCAAAGGCTTATCATAGCAATGGGTCCTCAATATTTTCGGAACCATAATCAATCGTACCTACCTGAACGTCATAATTGATTTCGCACAGGTCATTTGATTGTTCAAGCTAGTAATGCAAGAGAAGCTAATTCCATATGCGCCAAGGGCGGCGCCACGAATTCGCCTTCGTCAGTTTTTGGCAGGTAGCTTCGGAAGTTGAATGAAATGATGCGAGCAATAGAATGCTTGGTAATAAAAACAGTGGTGTTCCCAAAAGGCACTTTCGAATTTCATGTGACAGTCATCATAATAGGGTGAAGTAAAATAAAGCAGAATTTATTTATACTCCAGTTGTGGTTTGTTTCACTTGAGTTATCCCTCCTCACCCAGGTTGAGAGAAGAAGTTATTTCCGATGGTACTGTGATAAGTCGGTTGAAAATTGCACCTGATTATCTCTGGGATAATATGCTTATGAGATTCACAAGGTGTCATTTTAGTGGGCGACAAATATCATATTACTCGGAGCGGCTAAATGTAAAATTATATAAAGAATAAAGGCATAAAAACATGATGATTCAAACAATCACAGTGACATTGATGAAATATCGTTCTTCATAAATTGGAAACACTTCTGATAAAATCTTTTACAGAATAGTAACATTTGTTTTTAGAAGTAGTTTTGAATCTTGAGTTATTCCATTCCTGTATCAAGATATCAACTCAGATATAATACAACAGAGCTCTCCCAGTCTGATTTTGCGAAGATAAGTATCAAGGAAACGCATAATACCTTGGTGAGATCATTTCTTATTCCTAATTATAATATGTGGACAGATGGTAGCAAGAAAAGTTGGATCACAGGTCCGACTGAAAGAGCTCCTAATACTGACATACGTTTGCAGATGCAGTTAATCAAAAAGAAGGTATTATAATCATCAGACATTAGGAGTCGGAATTTTTACACGCTGATTCTTGACTAAGATGATCTCATAGCGCAATAACATCCTCTATTCTCTGTTGATTCCTAATGATGCCTTCGCTAAAGGCTTACCTAACTTCATCTACTAACGCCAAATATGTTCATATCAGATTCATATCAGTTATCCTTCAGAAATTTTGGAAACCGCTATCAAATTTTGATTTTCTAGCTAGGCCATCACGAACAGAAGCCGGTTCGAGCGTTTTTTCTTCTATATATAACTATATAACGATATAACTATGTCAGAAAAGCTTTGTTTCGTTTTCATGCTAGAGTCAAACTGAACTTTCCCATAGCAGCCATGATGTAGTCTGGTTAAACATACCCCCATCAGTTTTTCATAAGCAGCCCAAATCTGTGTAGTCATCACTGTAGGATATCCCAATACTTTCACGTCCGATGAAAGTGTATTAAAAAATATGGATGATATTTTCTTAGAGTTATATGGACAGTAAACTCTCATAATACCATTCTTGTTTCCATGCAACCAAAAATGACATGTCTTCTGTGTCCGGAGACACTAAGTCCTGTTGGTTCGCTATATTTAATTATTTATATATATTTTATATATATTTTTAGTGCCGACACAACAAATCATTAAAAAAGTCGAAGAAAAAATATTTGTATTTCCACAAATATTTTTACAAACGAGGTATCACTGACAAATAGATGTTTTTTTTTTTAGGTTTCTGAAACTTTAATTCTAATCGTAGTGACATTTTGGGGCAGATCACAAAATCTGTCCTTACTACAAATATATTAAAATAATCATCATAACTATTATTTTTGAAAAAGGAGGAGAAAAAAATTTCAGAATAATCTGGAAAAATGGATGATATATATATTCCTCAATTCTGATGAACAACGCAGAAGGTGACTCTTTGACAGCTCTCATAAAACTTCAGTAGACATTCTTATCCGCCACTGTGCTCCTATCAGAAGCAGTATCCGTTACGGATTCAGCTTATTCATTCCTTCGGGTGTTCATCAAAAGTCTTTTTGAATACGGTAACGTCTTCATCCTTCCATGGTCCATTAGCGCTAATTACTCCTTTTGATTCGCCTCTTTAAGACTATCTTTCGTCTTTCAGTTCATGGTTTGTGGTCTAGTCGCATAGTCGGCTCTGAATTACCGTCTAGAGTTGTGAATACATTCGTATCAGTTCTGAAATTATTTGGTAATTTTCTTACAATCATGGCTCATCACGGACTGAAACTCTTGAAGATAACGCACTCTCACTTCATTCTATTTTATTTTGCGATATTTTGTTATGTTACTTGATAATATCAATCAAGGAAAACCTGGTAAGCAAGTTCCCTCCGTCTGACAACTTGTCACCTTCCAGTGTCAAAACAACAAATCATTGAACATAATTCACAAAGAGAAAATATTGAAATTATATTGAAAACGGAGGAAACAGGTTCGTTCCCGAAACGTTCTCGATCACAGGAAAATTAACCTAAACTATCAGTTTCATTGGTCTTTCTTGACATTTATACAGTATACTGACAAGAATATTGAACCACTGAAATTCGATTTCTCTTTATGTCCAGTATTTTCGTAAGGAGTATGCAGTTCTTGACATAATGTTTGTAAACTTCCAGAATACATATATAAATGTAATAATGAAAAATACGATTAAAAATTGCTTCCTGATAGCAGTCATATTTGATTACGTTTCGAGACTGATGTATGTCAGGATATTCTTATATTTTTTAATTATTTTCGAGTAAATTGAGTTTCTTTCAGTTACGCAGATCTTCACATTTTTCGCTATAGCATATTATATCTGATAAGATACTAGCGAAATTCTGTTTTGACGTTACCAGGAGGTCAATCAATCTTAGTTGGACGTGCAACTGTATAATTCTGCTTTTGCATTAATTTGCATGTAATTCCTTGGTGATATCGAATTCATTTTTCGATGTTAGTTTTTGGTTTTCAGTGGATGAATTCACTTTTTACCTTGTACTATTCACTCAGGTTCATGGGATTTCATTGCTACCTTCAGAAAATGAAATCCAAGTTCACTATTTGGTGTACCGTGTACACTAGAAAAAAAAACTGCCAAATGTGCACTATAGTTGTAGAACAACCTAAAATGTAATAAAAAAATTTAGCCATAAACGCTTCACCCTGCATACACATTCGATGAGGCAAATCAAAATATTCAGAAGGGGACACTCATCCCGACAGAAAATTGAGTCTCCCATGGGGTAAGAGACCAACATGTCAACAGATGTGAATATTGCCCAATGTCTATACCGCAGAGACTACACAAGTTGCTCACCAAATTACCTAATTTTATTGCCCATTTGAAGTCGATAAAACTTCCGAAGTTAGAATATTCTGAAATGACTTGGGTTTACACCATGCATGAATCGTTTCGCTTTGAAACAGTGTGCCAACGGTTGAACCCTATCCGAAGCATACATGCAGATAACTCTTTATGTATATAATGTTTCGTATCAAGAACGGGAAGATTATCACAATAGTTGATTTCAAACGAACAAGATGATAGAGAATCGAATTCAATTCATTTCCGATGAATGCAGTTTTCATCTGTTGACTATACGCCGAAAGGAAAACCTATAATGATCAAGGAACATAGTTTCAGACAGTGGTGGAATGTTGGGAGTCGGAATTCCGACTAACAACTCGGAATTTGAAAAAATAAGTTGGTGGCCTACGCCTTCGTAGCATTGCTATAATTTTTTTCTATATTTCTTTGTTCGATTATTTTTTAGAAAATATGCATAGTATTCAGTACCATTTTTAGGTTATTCTTCCGCTTTCTGCTTCGTTTGACATAGATATCGGGTAGCGACCACCCAGCACGGCCATGTTTGAACTGTCGATTACCAATTCATTACAAGCAGGCATATCAATCTTCGAAAAACCCACAACAAAAACACCAAATACGTGTATTATTGAGACTATAAAAGTGCCAAAGCACTACTAAATCGTTGCTTTTTCATTGTATACACGTTTTCAAAACAACTGAACTGAACGTTTCAGATATTAGGTAACATTCTTTTTCAACTCATAATCAATGCAGACAGTTAATCAGACGAAACTATATTACACTACTTTAGGAAGAACTTTTCAGTGGAATTCTATTTGTACTGGATTAATAGATGAAATTTAGTTATTCATTGCGAATTAAATGATTTCACCCAATCACTTGATTTGGTTGATTTCTCTCAACGTCCTGATCATCATCATCATGGTGAAGAAAAATATTCGGAGGACGTGGCAACCATACCACGTTCCTTCAGATAGAAACCGAAGAACTGATCCAATAGGCAATGAGGTGCTTCCTCGATCCAACTCTATTCGTGACCTAGGTATTACATTCGATCATAAATTATCTTTTTCAACCCACATTAATAAAATCACCAATGAATGTACTAGGGCTTTAGGTTTTATTATAAGAAATACTCGTGATTTCATGAAATCAGATACAATGCTCCTTTTGTATAACTCTTATATCCGATCTAAAATGGAGTATGCATCTGTCATATGGTGTCCATATTACAATATTCATATAAATAGCCTTGAACGAATCCATATACGCTTCATGAAATATTTATCATTCAAGGAAGATGGTGTCTACCTTCGATCATCGAACAGACTAGATAAGTAATCCACAGCCCTGGCAATACAGTTTGTTTGGAAGCAACATCTATAGTATCTATCTTTGTCTAAACAAGGATAGCAGGAGCTGATTCTCCCAGCACCAGTGCTGTGTTGTCAGAGGGGTCGAATTTATTATTAATTCATGATGAAACCAAATTGAAAATCCGTAACAATTTCAGTAGTGCTTTCCAGCATTTCTTGATGGGAAAATGAGCAATGACAAGACACTGTCTTAGCTGACCTATGGGTATAATCAATATAATCTAATCAATTCAATTTGAATTCATTTTTATCAATTCCATTTGGGAAAATGCTTCAAAATCTCGAATGATACGACAATGGTAACTCACCTATGAAATGACGTGTTTTGATCGCCAGTTCAAATTGTTTTTAACACACCTCACAACGTCTCACCATTATATCAAATCACCAAAACAGGAAATAAACTGAGTTTCTGAGGAATTCTGAGTACACAAAACTAAACACAAGTTGAATAATATCGATAAATCAAAACGTAAATAATGACAGATACCAAACAAAGCAATGATCGCCGTCGACTGTCAATATCAAATTGCGGTGTTGCAACGTTGAGCAAAAAGTATTCATGATACCCATGCTGGTCCTCGAGCCCCCAAGAAAGTAAAATTGCTGAGTCTCAGAATAATGTAGCAATCTCCTATTAATCAGAACTGATTCATAATCTATTTGTTAAATACTGTCTGTAAGTTCTTAGAGGAGGTGGTACATTCATTTTTCAGCTTTTGATGGGATTTTCTCTCCTCGTTTCTAAAAAATAGAGTAGAAGTTATAAAAAATTATTGCAATATATTTGTAGTAAGGACAGATTTAGGATCTGTCCCAAAATGTCACTGCGCTTGAAATTAAACCTTTAGATACCTAAAAGAGAAATTCTCTATTGGTCAGTGACACCTTGTTTTTTGAAAAAATTTTTGGAAATACAAATATATTCAATAATAATAAAACCTCTACCTATCTTGGTGGACGTTTCGGGAACGAATCTGCTCCCGTTCTCAACACAATTGAAATATTTTTCTTCGTAAACTTTTTTCGATGTTTCCGATTTTGACACTGAAAAGTGACAATTTGGCTGACGGAGGAATTCTGATTACAAGGTGTTTTCATTATTTGATATCGAATTTTCCATTTTCATATTCAAGTTTCAGAAGTGGATGCCAAGTTCTATCTATATCAACTGAACAAGAAGCAATATTATTGTCTCCGTTCAGGAGAATGCAAGCAGACTCTTTGATTTTCCGTTTTTTGGTTGTTGTCTTCTTTTCCTATGATCTTAATATTACTCCAATCGGCCATATGTTGTCCATTCTCAGTATACATTCTCAATACACCAAATTGAGAACAGACAGAATATACAACAAACACAAAGACAACCAACACTGATAACAAATGTAATCCCATACATCCCCGGAATATCTGAAAAAATTAAACGTGTTGGTGACAAGTTTCGAGTGAAAACAGTGTCCAAGACAGAAAATACAATGAGATCGATTTTGACTCATACAAAACCGAGAAATGAAGAACAGTCATCAAAAAATTGTATATACAGTATACCTTGTGTTTGTGGAAAATATTATACCGGTGAAACCAGCAGTAAGGATGAAAGAGCATAAGAACAATATAAAGAGAAGATATACTGACAAGTCAAAATTAGCTGAGCATATCCTTACTGAGAATGGACAACATATGGCCGATTGGAGTAATATTAAGATCATAGGAAAAGAAGACAACAACCAAAAACGGAAAATCAAAGAGTCTGCTTGCATTCTCCTGAACGGAGACAATAATATTGCTTCTTGTTCAGTTGATATAGATAGAACTTGGCATCCACTTCTGAAACTTGAATATGAAAATGGAAAATTCGATATCAATTAATGAAAACACCTTGTAACCAGAATTCCTCCGTCAGCCAAATTGTCACTTTTCAGTGTCAAAATCGGAAACATCGAAAAAAGTTTACGAAGAAAAATATTTCAATTGTGTTGAGAACGGGAGCAGATTCGTTCCCGAAACGTCCACCAAGATAAGTAGAGGTTTTATTATTATTAAATATATTTGTATTTCCAAAAATTTCCAATAGAGAATTTCTCTTTTAGGTATCTAAAGGTTTAATTTCAAGCGCAGTGACATTTTGGGACAGATCCTAAATCTGTCCTTACTACAAATATATTGCAATAATTTTTAATAACTTCTACTCTATTTTTTAGAAACGAGGAGAGAAAATCCGATCAAAAGCTGAAAAATGATTCATAATCGTTATGACCCAAATTTATTATTATATGTGTGCATTGAACTACATGAATTCATAAAGGACTTTAAATATTATGGACTATTTATCATTTTTTGATGATTGGATATGATAACACTGGCGACGATTGGGTACTAATATTATGATAATTCTGGGAATTCATGTTAGCATCAGAATATTTGTTTTGTGATCCTTCTAGTGGGTTTGTTGTTCGGAGGTGTCTACCCTGCTATAGGAACATCTAATACTGCTTTATTAGAGAGACATAACTTTATTTCTCTTGAAAACAGGAGGAACATATCCGCTCTAATATTTCTATATAAGGTGATCCATGGCCAAATCGACTGTAATGCTGTTTTGAGAATGCTCAGTTTCCATGTTCCCAGAGTGAATTCTAGACAATACAATCTATTTTATCTCGAAGTACCTCGAACAAATGTACAGAAAAACTCACCTTTATACAGAATTTGCAACAATTACGATAATATTCTCTTGCAGCATTGCTTCATTGAAAAAAATCAGTTTTTAATATTATTCACAATGCAATATGTTTCATATCTTCATGCTTTTAATTTATATTCATTCGAATACTCTTAGAATATGTTTGTACCTATAATTTTCCCACCCTGTGAATGGATTTCTGTTGGGTGGTGTACAATAAAAAAAAATTGCAGTACCATTTCGTATTGATAGATTCGTTATTCTCCTATTGGAAGAAGACCCCACCAGCGAAAAGCCAAATCAAAACGTGCTCTCGTTGTACACTCTCTCGTTTATGCGAACAAATAAATCAGTAGCGCTTCTGGCAAATTTATGGCTGAGATAAAGTCAGCCGGAATCGGGAGCTTTTTATGGCTCAGGCCGTGAAATGTAGATGCCACCCCGCCTCGCCTTTTCTCTTTCCACCCCTGCCACCCGAACAGGCCCGGACCGACGAAACATCCGCACCGCCCTAATTCCGCTGATCTGATCCGAGTCCATCATATAATGTGTGGACCCGAATGAAAATAATCTATTCATGTTGTACGAACCAAAGATATGATATTATACAGGGTGTCTCGAAATGATAACGACAAACTCCATGGGGTGATAGAGGACATTGAAACAAGCATTTTTGTTCATATGAACATTTGTCCGCAAATGAGCCCTTTGGGTTGTAGAGCAAAAAAACTGTTTGGTATTCATTATACTGCGCAATAATTGAATCACTGTTTACTTATTACTTTTGCTTCATCAATTAATAACTGATAATAATAATAATTCATTATTAATAACTCGCCATTATCCTTGCCAACAGATCTATCTCAATACAGGTGTTTCGTAATATAAACATTTCAGATATCCTGAAAGAAAAAAATGGAGAGCGTATGATTCAAAAATTTGTTTTGCTCTACAGCCCAAACGGCTCATTTGCGAATATATGTTCATAATAAAAAATGCTTGTTTTGATGTCATCTGTCACCTTTCAAAGTTCGTCGGTACCTTTTCGGGACACCCTGTATATTCTCTACTTGATCAAGCTTAGAGAGAGAGAGCTATCGAAACGACCATAAGACGCAGTGATCAAAAATAAGCTGACTGATGGCAGAACATTTTGATGTGCCATATGGCATTGTCACATTGTATTGAGAAATTCCTGTGTCAAGGAAGGATTTTAGAACTGTTCGAGACAGTGTTGTTCAGGCTGTACTATAGTAGATTGAAAGAAGATCAGAATATCATTTCATAGGTAAGTTCTTGAAGAAAGGCGGAGGAATCCAACCAATGGAAACTGAAAACGAATGAAGAGGCAACCAGCACTGATCAACTGACTGTTGGCGAAATTGCACCTTTCTTTGTTGAACATCCAGGCGAATTGATTAGCTCCTTCGTTTCCTTATGCTCGTTCAAATCATTTCTTAGGTATGAACCGACATCTTCATCAGGTGCGGTTCAAGGGTGATGATGACAATTTCGAAAAATCTGCTGAAACCTGATGACTCTGAATGAAGTATCAAATGCTGTGTTACAAATTTATGCAATGAAATAAAACGATTCGTAGTAGCTGAATTTATATTTGATATTTTATGCACAAATTTTGTCAGTGCCCCAACTCTCCGATTAGCCATAATTGCCAATTGGTATTTATCCCTAATTGCCAATTCAAACTGGCAATAAACCCTAATGACCTGTCAAAACTGGCAATTCGCCTCAGATGTCAGTTTCAACTGGCAATAAGCCATAATTGCCAGTTCAAACTGGCAATTAGCTCTAATCGCCAGTTCAAACTGGCAAGTAGAAAGAAAAAAATCATCATGTCCACTCAGCGCTGAACGAACATGATGATATTTTTTTCATAATCACCAGTTTGAACTGGTAATCAGCCCTAATTGTCAGTTCAAACTGGCAGATAGCCCTAATTTCAAGTTCGAACTGGCGAGTATCGCTAATTGCTAGTTCATACTGGCATTGAGCCATAAATGGCTGTTCAAACTGGCGATTATAAAAAAAGTCATCATATCCGTTCAGTACAATAGATGGTTGTGTAGGTGGATATCATTGTGAACAAGTTTCAACCATTTTTTCAAATCGCCTTGAACCAGAATCGAGTCAAAACCCAGGTTTGATCAATTGGATTGAAACTGGTTTTTCATCGAGAAACGTTATAGATAGTAACAGTTTTTGACGATTGAACAAGAAGAGTTATATTCTTGATGGAACACACTATATTTTATTTGACATGAAGCATAATATTTCATTAGAATTACGGGAATATGTCGCTAAACTTACACATTTTCTACACTGAATTGGTATGGGCACAGCGAGCATTCAAGGGCAAATAATGTTGAATCGTTCTCTAGAAGTGAGTTGAATTGTAATTTCTTGAAAGACCTCCACAATTGATTAATTTCAAAGTAATGTCTTCCAGAAGAAGGAATTCTTGAAACACAATTCTCTAAGTATGATGTGATATGTCATTCAGAGACACAATCACAACTGAAATAACTCAGCAGCTTCCATGACTGTAGCGGTAGTCTGGTTTAAATTGATCTTTCCAGAGACGTTTCATTCATAAGTCTGATGGCCTAGTTTGGCCTCCTTTGAACCAACCCCAGCAAATTAGTGAATTTAAGCCAATTCATATTGCTGAATTTCCTTAACGATACCTCCAAAATCTCCAGAGATATTTGCTTGTTACCACATATTTACCCATCGTTGTAGGTATACTTACAAAATATGTTTTTTCCAGTCGAGATACTCGATCAATGGAGGAAATATACACTGTAAAGTAAGAGGGTATAGAAAATCAGTTTTTCTGTGTGAGGGTGGGAGTGCGTGGCTACCTCTACACTTCCAATGAGGGGAAAAGATAATGATAAGTTCGTTTTAATTTCAGGCCACTGTATTAGACTGCGTGCTCTAGAAGTTTTCCGGATATCAATTCATAATTTAGGCAGATGAAAAAATACACACACAATCATAATCAATAATCCTATACTAATGAGTTTTCATAATCAACGAATTCTAATGAAATATATCAATTTATTACTGAGCATCCTTAGAAGATTCACGAATTCTTTCGATATGAGCCAATATTGCAGATTCAAATATAAATATTTCCTATTTATAGGCAACTTTCTAGCATATTTTGGAATTCTTGAAGAAACATTCCGAATGTGAAGTGAGAGTAGAGGGCGATACAGATTATTTTTTTTTTCGTCTTCCTCGTATTGTATGAGTCCTTTATCAATTATCAATAATACCTATGAAGCACTATCATCTTTTTGTCATCATAAACGGCAAAGTTGTGGAATTCTTTGCCTAGTGAAGTCTTTCCTGATGCTTACAACCTCCAAACTTTCGATAAAAATTCCAACACCTTATTTCTCTCCCAAAATTCCACCGCTGGCTGACACGATGTTCCTCGAACAATAATGCCCTTCGTGTTGTCAACAGATGGAAAAGAAATAAAAAAAAATAAAGAGAAGCCGATACTATAGGTATTGGAAATCAATATAAATTGCTCAAATAGTATCAATAAGTTGAAGGAGTGATTTCCGAAGTGGAATCAACTCTCTGGATTCACCACTTGATACAATTCATTAAACGAGGATATGGACGTAATTCTTCTGAGGATGATGCATTTTCCACTACCTGACAGACATTCATGAATTTTTTCTGCATTCAATTCTGGAAGTGGTTTAACATAATGAACAGAACAATAATAAGAAAATTGATTCCTTCGAAGATAATTTCGAAATTATTTGAGAAGCGGATCACACCTGCAATATAATTTTATACATGGGTTATGTGAGTCCGGAATAATATGGACAAGAAAGGTATCAGAATAGATCTATTTTTCAAAAACCAATTTGGAACAAATATGATACTATTATCTCCACTGAAGAATTCCGAGTCAGATATAGATTATTTTTCGCGTAATAGAAGTGTTTCAACCCTCTCTCGTGGAAAATATGATTTTAAATTCGGACGCTGATATTGGTCCTTTAGGTGAGCTTCGGAATCGATCTTATCCTGGTGAATTTATGGATGGTCCCTTTGCTTATTTGAGTTTTATTTCAGCTTCGCAAGTTGACATCCTGATTTTGGAGGAGATAAAAGGAGAATGGATGCGTGTATAGGGAGTCCCGCATTTAATTTGAATCAAAAGAAAATCGAGGGTTTTCCTGGATAGAGATAGAAGATTTGTACGATTCGCGTGGGCCTAGGTCACTGATTTATTGTCATAATTATCAGTATCGAAATACAACTTTCCGATATGTTACTGGTCCAGTTGGTGGACAGGCCACTATTGTTTCATTTGTAAGCATATATTATTGAACTTTCAGGAACCCATGGCACGGGAATGAATTGTAGGGATGGAGTTCAGAACTCCAGATGCTGGACTGGCATCAAATAATTCAATCAAATTGAAATATGCACTCGTAAAGAAATTACATGGGTCCGACAACGGTAGCGCGGTATCCCATATCACATTGGAAGGGAATATTTTTCCCAACATGTTGTCTAATTCGTCGATATCAACGAAATAAAAATAATTGACCTCGTACAGGTTGTTCTATTTCGTCCAGGCTAGAAACAACTCTGATGTTTCCAATGGCAATCGATCAAATTTTTGAATTTCATCATCATAAATATGAGGGACCTTCAATTTCACACTTTTATAGAGGGATTTCAAGATATTCAAGATAACAAGATTTTTTTTCACGATTTCCTACACTCATGATTGGAATATTTGTTATACCAAGCTCCAATTGAATAATATGGTCGAATGTTGTCCATAAGTGAATCCTTTAACGATAGGTTAGAAATCCATCTGTGATATACAGAGTGCGAAATATAGAGTGCCAAACATTGAATTGGAATTTTGAAATGATTTCATACTTCAAATTGAACACCCTGTATTGGTCTGTTGGACGCGCCTGTGGAAGGCAATATTTTTTATTGAGGGTTCTTCATTACTAAGTTGCATTGTTTCCTTAAAAACATGTTTTTTTGACTTAAAAACCTCAATTAGAGAATATTCTTGTCGCCAAGTTCATTTTTGAAGATTAAATGTATGAAGATATATCAAATTGATATGGTTTCATGATATGCAGGGTAAAAATCCTTTCATTTCTATTGCAATGCATCGTTTTGAATTTCTTCAATATGTAATTTAAATCTAACTGGAATGTATATTTCTGGATACAAAAACCAAATTCCATATTCAAATACATTTTCGTTATCATTTCATTTCAAATGAGCTACCAAAAAACGAGTTCTCTCTTCGGAACTATTCATTTTTTATTATGTTGAACTTTCGTCATATTTCCCATTGAATATTTCCATTCGAATGACGATGATAATATTTGGAAAAAATAGGAGCACAATTTTGCAACTGATGATAGGTTGCAGGGTGTTATCCAAAATAAGAGAGAGAAGAACTTGCCGGCAAGATCATCTGATTAATGTTGCGGCCGAATAACGAAAAATGCAGAATAACCTCAAAGAATAACCAAGGAAGTCTCAATGCTACTTTCTTTCTCTTCCTGGGTGTTTTCACCGACGAACCAAAATTGTATCTGATGAAATTATTTTGTGATTATGTAATCCATGAGATATACTCGACAACTATACGTAGCGATGCATTTCATAATGCATAGTTTGTTTGGAAGATACAAACTTTCAGAAATCGATCTGATTATTTTACATTGAATCTGTATCTATCCAGACGGTTAGATCACAATTAAGGTACGTTCAAATGAATGAATCCAGATTCGGAACTGGCCACATCTTGAATACAAACTTTGCCATGACAGTCTTCTTGGCGGCGTCACAACATGACCCATTAGTCATGTATTGGTCTCTTGAGCAGAAATTGTCGAAAGCGCCTTCTTAATTGCCCTTACGCGACGATCAATTACCAAGAAGGGTTGCGGAGGAGCCCAGACACTCATGTTTCATCTTCCCATTTTTTCATTCGATTTCTGCTTGTTCCGAAATATTTAGCGCCAGCTATGCTAATGACATCCTGCGCCCGACCCGACACACACTGCCTTCTGTGTTTGTATTTTGAAATATGGCTCGTCGCACCGAAATACGTCTAAATAAGGCGTACAGAACGGCTTAATTGACTATGACCCCCCATTACGCAGACCGACGCAGAGTCTTGAGTCGGTAGAAGGGTTCCATGGAGAAAAAACATTTTTTTTTCTGTGCGTAATTAGGCGTTGGGGTGGTCTGGCTGCTTGTTGATTAATTTCCTTGAAAAGGATTTCAGAGAGGAGTTTCCATTCGAGAAAAATCCATCACGTTTCTATTTTTTCTTTTTTTTGCCCAGCGTCTATGATCATCTCTCGAGGTATGAAGACGGACAATGATATTATTTTTGTATTTTGCGTCTATGATGATAAAAATCATCATAACACCACATTGAATATCTATATATATATATATATATATATATATATATATATATATATATATATATATATATATTTCCAATAACCCAATTATGGTGGATATAATCATTTGGAACAGTATCTGTTTTGTATAAAAATGTTGCACATTCCTTTTTTCATCAGACGTTTTTTATTTATGAATGAAAATCATTGCATAGTATAGATTTGGGGTTCTTTCTCATTCAATATAGCTATCCCTTCAATTTGTATATTGATATCCGTTTGTTTTTCATGCTGTTCTTCTCGAGTCCTTGACCTTTCCTACGATAATTACGATAGCAATAGCTAAATCTGATATATCAGTTCTGCTATTTATATGACATCCTTGGTATTACTAAACTATCACATAATATACCTATATTAGTTGAGTGCCGTTATGCCATTTATTTTCCTCTTCATACATTTACATGACTCATTTAACACCACATTCAAAAATAAGGGAAATCAATTCTGTACGCATGTTTCATAACCATTTGTAAATATTTTCTTACGAAAATTGCTATGTTGACAGGTTGATTATAATAACCATTTTGGAGTTTCATTTCATCATATTATATTCGGCAATAATTCACCATTCTCATTAGAAATTGATGACAAAATATCAAATAAAATAGTGAGTATATGATACACGTTTCATGAGATGTAATACCAAATTGAAATAGATTTTTCTACGATGGATATTCACTTTAATAATATTATAATATTTTTGAGCCAAACTCTTGATGTGAACTTAATATTTTGAATATAGACTCCGTCGCAAATAAAAGTTTCTCCTTGAAGATATGTAATCAACTGAAAAGTCTGAATGTTCTGGATATACAAAAACTGATTTCAAAGTGAAATCAATGCTGGTGTTCCACAAGGCTCTGTCTTGGCACCAACTTTGTTCTTGCTCCACATCAATGATTTGTTGAATGTGACCTCCAGCCCAGTTCATAGCTTTGCGGATGATAGTACACTTCATTCCGCCTTTTCCTCTAGAGCCCCTATATCATCCAATGAGGCCAGAGGTGCAAGGCGAAGACAGGTTGGTGCTTTAAATGAGGATCTGACAAGAATTCTGATATGGGGATCTGAGAATCTAGTACAGTTCAATGCAACTAAAACTCAAGCTTGTATGTTCACCAAGAAGGCTGATCGCACAATGCCCAATTTGATGATGTCGGGTACCACTGTTCATACAGCACCAACAGTGCTCTCTCATGGGACGATCATGTGAGGTCCATTGCGAAAACTGCTTCACAAAAACTTGGTTTTCTATTCCGTGCGAAGAGATACTTCACATCTCAGCATCTGCTTATGATCTACAAAGTACAAATTCGACCTGTCCTGGAGTACTGTTCACATGTTTGGAGCTCAGCCCCCAAACATACGCTAAAGCTCTTAGATTCAATTCAGAAGAGAGCTATTCGCCTAGTCGATGATACAACACTCACCAAATCATTGACCTCTCTAGATCATCGTAGAAAGGTCGGCGATCTATGCCTTTTTTATAGGTACTTTCATGGTCGGTGCTCAACGGAGATATCTATTATGCCACCACGCGCGATTCCTAGTAGACAAACCAGACGAGCTCAAGCTGGTCATTCCTACACTGTCAGGCTCGAGACCTGTCGAACATCGCTATACCAAGCATCATTCCTCGATAGAACGGCAAAGTTATGGAATTCTTTGCCTAGTGAAGTCTTTCCTGATGCTTACAACCTCCAAACTTTCAAGAAAAATTCCAACACCTTCCTACTCTCCCAAAATTCCACCGCTGGCTAACACGATGTTCCTCGAACATCATAGGTTTCCCTTTCGTGTTGTCCACAGATAAAAAAAAAAGTACAGAGCCATGCAATATTTTTTTATACTTCCCAATAGGTTAGTAAAAGTATTCATGCGTTCTTATATTTTATTCCACAGTGAACCTATTTTCACAATATGCTAACTCAGAGTTCAGTCAAGTTCATTAGTGAACTCACCAGTAAGTATTCATATCAATGATTCACTTCAATGATATGTTCATCTGCAAAGGAGAAAAACATTATTCAGAGTATTCAATGTTCGTGAGTGAATAGCGTAAGTGAAATGAAATTCACATTGATCAAGTATTGTGTATCTCTGTGCTTTCCTTTTTATTTTTTTCTGAGAACCATTCTGAATTTCTGAAAAAAAATAGAAAATAATGAGTTATGCTGATGTTTCACAAGGCACCATTTTTTTTGCTCCACATCAACAATTAGTAGGATGTGACCTTCCATCCAGTCCATAGCTTCGCGAATGGAAGTGCACTTCATGAAACCTTCTTCTCTATAGCCCCTGATATATCATTGAATAGAACCAGAGGTACGAGATGATTTGACAGATCAATACTATGAATAGAGATCAGGAAAGAATTCAGAAATGGGGATCAGAAAATCAATTAGAGTTCAATACAATATGAACTCAACCATGTATTTTCACTAGTAATAGCACTAGAGGTCAAAAATTATCGGATTTAATTTGAACTCGTGTGGAATTCGGTAAGAAAATTCCACACCAAATGTGTTTCCAACAACATCAATTTTCGTCTTTATCAAGTTGACAAAACCTGTCATTATGAACGTCAAAAAAATTTCCAGTGTAATTCGCTGTTGGGTACCCAGCAGGAAAAAAATTCCGATAAAATTCATCCGTTCCTATGGTGATCTGACAGAAATACACGTTCTGATTGGTTAAAATGTTAAAAATTACATGTGTAGAATTTTCACCAGATAAAGCCCAATATGATGTCATCGGAAATCTCAGATATTATTCCACTACGTGCTAGGCAGGTATTAGGGTAGAGACCTATCGAACTTCGATCTACCAAGGATCATCCATAGATCGGACGGCAAAGTTGTGGAATTCTCCGCAAAGTATTTTCTGATGCTCATGGCCTCCAGATGTTTAAGAAAAATTAAAATACCTTCCTCCTCTCCCAACCCGAAATATCATTTCATGTGGTCAGAAGGCACAAAAAAAAATCAATATTTCTCTATTTGATACAGGCCATAATAATGCAGATGGGTATAGGTACATAAAAACCACCATAATTCTGTGCTCATACAAAATCGAACACCGACATAATTCGGTAACTATTTTTAGATAACGCTTTAATTGATGGTGTCAACCCCGAATGATACACGGCGAGTGATTCAGTGACTGCAGGCTGCCGAAAGGGCAGAATCCGAATCGCAAGGGTGAGGGCTCCGATCCCGAGGCGATTGCCTTATCTAAGCGACCAGAAGCACAGATTAAGCGATCCCCCTCTCCCCTCTATTCACAGTTCCCTTCAACTGACGGAGGTTCGATAGGAAACTTCATCGCTGATCCCAGAAAAGGCATTATTCACGTTACTTTGTCTGCCTAACAATGTCATGCATTTTTTCCTCCTGGCTAAATATGCAAAACAACTGGAAGTCATATTTCTCAAAGATGAGGTTTTTGGTGAAGAATATACACTTCAATTCCACATTGCTTTTCACGAGACGCCAGGACTCATTTATGAGTCCAAGCTCTCTTCCTGGTGTCTCAAGTCCCTGATGAGTTCAGAAATTTCGATGCATGATCTCCTCTTCTAACACTACTAAAGATCTTCAGAGTATTGATCAAGAGAAATCTCAATCCAAATACGAGATTCCTTACTTACTCACTAATTTACTCATTTCTTCATTTTTTACTGCAGTACTAAAACAGGAAACTAAGATAAAGAGAGACGAATGCCTTACAAATCATGCGAAGAATCAACGAAGATCATGTGAAATTGCACCCTCTGACATTTGAGGAAATACCTTATACAAAAAAGGTATAGCAGATAGTCTTCTCTATGATAACAAGCTTTCGATTGCTTCTACACTATATTGAGTACTCTGTACCATACAACGAAATTTTCACTCAATACGGTGTATATACTGGGTGGCCCAATGAAAACGAAACAATGCCGATTTGACATAGTTATTGTTCTCAGAAAAAAAAACGCTAGATTTTCATTTCGAGGGAGAAATATTTCGCGCACATTTTCAACTTTTTCACTTCAAACCCCTCGGAGGAGTGAGCTTCAACCCTTGAATCTTAAATGGGATGAAGGGTCAAGTGATCATTTTGAAGGTAATCGAAATCTCTTACTAACGCTTCCTCGTTTTAGGAATTCAATGCAGTAGTTCTCGAGAAAACACGTTCATGAAAATAATAGGTTGGTGATGGAAAGTAATGCTTTTTTCCTTTCATCACTATTTCTCATTTTGTAGTTAGAACGAGGTTCATCTGAGAAGTGCCTCATGTGTTTTTTTCAATCCTGTCCTATCCAATATCACATGAAGAATCATTTATTTCAATGTCAGTTCCTTGATCCCTCAGTAAAATGCATACCTTGTTCCATTTTCATTGGGCCACCCTGTATATTCCATCCCAGTCCGATTGCTTCTGCTGCACAACATACAGATTGACTCTTTTTGTTATTTTCACAACAATACTGCGAACTCACTATACAGGGCGTATCCAATACATTACAGCATTATCTCGTTCAGTTCTGATTATATGAGAGTGTCATACTTTGGCTAGTCGTTCGGAAGACGAAAAATTGTCAAAGAAGTTGTGTGCATGTAACTTTTTTCACTTCTCCACAATCTAAAACATACCAAATACCATATTCCTGTAATATCAATATAGTGCGCAGTGTGAGATATTATCTCTATTATCTAGATAGTCAATCGAAAAATTATTGCCTTCTGAAGGCAATATACGTACGAGCATAAATTTCACATACGAATACAAGAACTTTTGAAATAATTGAGATATAAAATGATTTGTTGTCCTCAGACAAGTTGGGTTGAATTCGATTCGTGTCTTAATTTTGTTCCATCGGATGGTATACCAAAATGAATTATTGTATAATAACAAAGGTACACCACTAGTAGAACAGTCCATGAACAGGAGATAACGAATCAAACACCATAATGTAATAGGATATGATTACCCTAATTATTTCACCTCATCATTACATGAATTACGAACAAATGCCCATAATGGATAGATATACTGTTGAAAAGATAACTTTCAATAATTATTTCATTATTTGCAGTAAATTTGTATTGCAGTTCTTGGTGATGCGAATAAAAAATTATAGGGATTTGTGATATAATAACAAAGTGTGTAACGTGTAGCAATATTATTTAATTTTCTGCCGTAGGCATCTTGAGCAAAAAAATACCAGTGGCGTTGCTTATTCCTACATATTATGCGTTCACCTAACTTAACCTAACTTAGCTCTATATACTGTACCAATTGAGACATGAGCCTATCCGTGTATTTTTCGAACATTGGTTGCCTGCAACTTGTGCTGAATGAGAACGAGTATAGAAATGTTAGTTTTTGAATGAATATACAGGGTGGCCCAATGAGAACGAAACAAGGTATGCATTTCACGGAGAGATCAAGGCTCTGACATTGGCATAAATGATTCTTTATGTATTGTTGGATAGGATACAATTTGAAAAAAAACACGAAAGGCACTTCTTAGATGAACATCTTCTAACTACAAAATGAGAAATAGTGATGAAAGGGAAAAAAGCGTTACTTTCCTGATGCTTACAACCTCCGAACTTTCAAGAAAAATTCCAACAGATTCCTACTCCCCCGGAATTCCACCGCTGGCTTACACGATGTTCCTCGAACATTATGGGTTTCTCTTTCGTGTTGTCCACAGATAAAAAAAGGAGATTATTTTCATAAACGTGTTCTCTCGCCGAAAACTATTGCATTGAGTTCCAAAAACAAGGAAGAGAAGGAGGATCAAGGGTTGGAGCTCACCCCTCAGAGAGGGTTTGAAGTGAAAAAGTTGAAAGCATGGGCAAAATATTTCCCCCTCGAAATAAAAATCGACCGGTTCGAGCGTTTTTTTTTTCTGAGAACGATAACTATGCCTTGTTTCGTTTTCATTGGGCCACCCAGTATGATCAGAAGTATACATTGACAGTCATAAGAATCGAATGCGCATCGGTTGTTTGGAACCCATACTGTCCGAACAATACTGATCGTCTTGAAAGTCTGCAACAATGGTTTTTGAAACTGTTCAGTTACAGGTTATAGGAAACACCTCATGAAGAACTTCTCGAAACTTTCAAATTTGTGAGCTTGCATGTAAGAAAACAATATTGCTCTATCCTCGTCCTATTGTAAAGTTGTAAGCGATGCAATTGACTGGTGCAGACTTGTTGGAGAAATTAAATTTTAATTCCTCCCCGAAATTGTGAGAACGGGCTGTGTGCTGAACCAAAGAAAACATGGGGGTGCAATTTGAAAAACAAAAGTTAGGGGTGGTTTCTTGGGGGTTGTTTGCCAAGATTTTTGGATTTTGCTATTCTGCATGAACGAGCGTATGGTCCCCTACGACACGTATTTTTTTTTCAATTTCAGCCGAGATATATTGATATTTTCTATTCTTATTTCTATCATATTGTTCCTTCTACCTTATGTAATATATATGCAATGTGCATATTTTCATTACGTCCTTCTTTCCTGTTCTGTAAATGGGGCAACCTGAACAGTGTAATCAATAAATAACTGAATGAATAAATAAATAAATAAGAAAGTACTTTATGAAACCGAAGAAAATTATGGGTTCGAATGCTGATTGCTCACACTTGATCGTTGATCTTCATACTACAAGTTAAGGATATATTGGGAACCACTTTTTCCATCATTTCACATAATATGTTCATTTCGCGATCGAAATCAAAAGATATCAATATTTTTGCAATTTGACTCAACTCCCTGTTATGAAAATTACTTATTTTTCACGAGATGTCATTTCCTACATTCTGACTGAGAGACTACTCTTGTCATATCTTCGGAAGTATAGTGCTCCAGTTTTTCTAGTTCATTAAGTTTTATTGGAATAATATTCCAAAATAATTCCAAAAAGACCATCGACCTTGGCTTTCAGCCATAGTTTTCGAAATTGTCTTTGATTTTTAGGATTTTTCAGAATTTCCCATCTCTCAATGAATCAGAACTCAGAAGCAAATAGATGTGATTCATACACTCCACGTCATATGAAGCGAGAAAGATGGTAATATTTTTTTCCTGGAAAAAATCTCCATGTGACATCTTCTCTACGGTATATAAGTGAAGTATATTTGAAACAAAAGTATCAATAACGTTGCCTTCGACTTTAACTTCGACTTTAAAATTTTTTCAATTTTCACTCAAATACGTATGAAACTAAATTTTTCCGAAATTCTCGATATGACATTGATTCATATATATCAATTTGAAATAGTCTAAAGAAAGTTGTCGAAGAAACAGAGGTTCACAAGAAATTCCAAAATTTTTTGAATACAATTGATCGTTCATAAATATTCCTTCGAAATATGCTACTTCTTCTCTATTCAACCGAGTATCTTTCAGTTTCCGGGATCCTAAAGCATGGACTCGAATTACAATAGCCCTGCATATTATCTTAGACAAAAATGCAACAGCACAAAAATGCACCGCAATATAATTAATTAGTTCATTTTTATACTTTTAGATTTTAGTTGCCAATATCTCATTCAATCTACGTCTCGCACTGATCTACTGACTCGCACTAAGAAGGTTAATTGAAATGCTTCGAATAAATTAGCGTCCTAAGAGATGGGAATCTTCTAAGAAGGAATAAGGAGTGTCCCCTCAGTGTACATTCTTCGAATTTGGCCCATTCTTGTTGTCACCAGTTAGATTTTGGGTTTCGTGTCTCTCGAAATTAATGTCGGTCCGAGGCACTCCCTTTGCTGTCAATTAATTGGAACATGGTGTCATCGATTTGAGTGGCACTGGTTGATTTTTCGATAGCTCGATGGAGTGGATAAAAACAATGGGGTTGGCGTGTATCAGTTAAGAAGGACACTAGATCTATCGGGAGATAGACGCCATTCCATATGAAAAGATATGTAGTTTTGATGGAAGAAATTTCGAGGAAGACTTGATATTCAAATTAATACAGGCACAACTACAATATTTTTTTGGGGTGAAGTATTCCAAAATATAACATCCTTCTAACACGATGTACTGAGTAAGTTTCAAGTCTGAATGTATTAGGGTGTGATACTCGAACTGCATCAGCTTTTCCAAAAGCTTCATGTGGATTTCAAAAAGAATCAATTGTATTTCAAATTATTCAATTAAATTTCAAAATGTGTCGAATGTTTTATTCGTATTACCAATTTATTCTATTTCAAGATGCGTCAATTGTATTTCAAATTAGTTGTTTTAATTTCGAGATGTATCATATGTATTTCAAAATTTTCAATTCAATTCCAAAATTCGTCATATTATTTTCAAAATTGTCATTTCAATTTCGAAAGCGATCTAATCCAATATATATACTATATATTACTACAATCTCTAACTATAATGTGATTGAATATTACATAACACCCCTTCACATATTATACATCCTAATACGTCACAAACCTTTGCCAGTAGTACTTGGCCATACATATTTGGAGTGACTATTTTGGAAATTGAATTGTTAGCCCTGATATCTGGATATCAGATTCGGATAGCCCTTTCCATTTTGATTTCGACGATATGCTACACATCGCGGTTTTAGTGCGTTTCGAGCCTACTTTGACCATCATCAAATAATTTTTCGAATGATTTTCGGAATATGGACCTGATTTTTTCATAACTCTGTGAAGGAAGTTCATTTATCAAATTGAACATTCAACAATGCTACATCAACATCAATATGCAATTCGGAATAATCAATGATTTATTACCATGAGATTTCATCAGTAAATTCATCAATTGATTGATTATTCCTTACTCATGATCACGAACTGTTATTTGATAGAATACATACACTGAAAAAAAAATGAGTGGAATTTCACTCAAATATCACTCAATAATGTCTCAATTTCGGTCCACGCCGGATTGAGTTGGTGACTGAAATGGTAATTCTATGAGTTATCATTTCCCTCAGTTTTGATTAGGTATATCCCATTTTCTTTCCTCAATGCGGATTGATTAGAATATCAAATGAGTATTTATATTTCCATCCATGAGTGATTCAAATCATTTTTGAGTTCATTTTCATACTCAAAGATTTCAATTGAAATCCAAAATGAGTACATTTCAACTCCTTTTTGTGTACACTTACTCAGAATTCTTATAATTTCAATAAGGTATTGAGTTTTATTATTCATAACTGACAGAAAATTCAGTTATAAATGAGCCATATTGACTAACTCCTGATTACAATGACACTAAATAAATTTACTAATTTATTGAATGATTTTACACCTGCCAAAACGAGAATGTATTGTTTGTAGATGGAGAAGGAATAACCAAAATAATGACAGTCAGGCATTCGAAAAGTATATTTGAATCAGTATTCAATCAACATATACCAACAATCTTTTTGGGGTGGTAAGATACATCGAATAATTTCTTTGATTCCACGGCACCGTCATTCTGGCACATATTTGAAAATAAACTTATTCCATCAAATAATACAAAAAATTCACTCGGTGTTATTTGAGCACCCTTCTGGAATGATTGCATGAAATGTCATGAAACCAATACCCCATGAGATAAATTTAAAAAAAAAATCATTCGATAGCCCTCGAGGCGGATAATGAAATGAACTTTTTTTTTCTACCTCAATACTCTGTATCTCAAAATTGACGTGTATTAGAACATATCATGTCTATGGAGTATACAATATTTTTTTATGACCTGCATGTTCATTAGTGTAGGTTTGGTTCACCTACTTAACAAGAATCACTTGCAGATTTCATCAACTTATAGAACTTGTACCATCACTTGTACCATCACAGATTCATTGTATTCCAGTTTAAAAATCATAATAGTTGAATAGACACTTATTCCGAAAAAATATAATCCACCGGGATAACAATGCACAATGCACAATGAACTGATGCGTGCGCCTTACGTTAGTACGATGGCTATGGCGTGGATGACCCAGTTATCCCCTCCCCTTTCGCTTAGCCCAATATTTGGCGGAAGCACTCGAAATTTGCACAATCAGTCATATGTTATTGTATAGTGTAGAAGTCATCAGGAAAGAATTATCCACTCTGATTCATTCTCATCAGAGTAAAGTTTCTCAAAATTTTTTCCGTAAATATTGCCATTAATGGAAGAAATTGTCAATACACTGAATTTTGATTGAGAATTCGGTCAAAAATTCCACTCAGAACTTTAACTCTCTACCAAATATACAGTCACTCAAAGGCTTTTTATACAGTGTAGTATGGCTCGATAACATTTTCAATGTATGAAACTTTCACACAGAATTATGAATGATTCAGGTCCGTATTCCAAAAATTACTTGATGATGGTCAAAATAGGCTCGAAGCGCATCAAAACCACAATGTGAACTGTGTAGCATATCGTCGAAATTAGAATGGTGAGGGCTATTTGAATCTAATATCGAGTTGTAACTCGGAATTTAGTAGTGTTTCTAGTTGCAACTCGGAATTTGAGCGAAAAATAATTTATTGTAGGCCCTTCTCTATGGAACACAGTTTCAAGACGCGATATACAGTGTGGAACAGCCAAATGGAATGAATTCGATAACGAATAAATGAGAGCGTGTTGGGAAGAACGCTTGGACACGTCGATTCATATTTTCGGATGCGCATTCTTTTCAAAAAAACAATAATTATATAGGGTGTGTCATGTGACAGTGGCCTTCCTTATTCTAAATACAACTCCCAGTATATTATTAGTTTTTGGAAATATTAAGTGTTTTCAGATGTGTTTTATTTCACAAATAATGTAAAAAAAAAACAAAAAAACATTAATTTCAATGTGAGAGATATTCAAAATGTTCGCCGCGAACGTCTTGGCAACATGCTAATCTGGTATAGAAATGTCTTCTAACGTTACTCAACATCTCAGGCGTAACTGATCTAATCGCAAGCGTCAATCGTCTTTTTGAGTCATCTTAGTTAAGTGGTTTAGTTTGGTATACAATACTTTCGACATGTCCCCACAAAAAGAAGTCTCATGGCGTCAGATCAGGAGATCGTGCTGGCCATTCTATCGATCCACGCCTCCATATCCAACAATTTGGAAAATTTTGTTTCAGGTACTGCCAGACATTGATTTGGTAATGGGGCGGTGCTCCATCTTCCTGAAACCATAGTATATTGGCAGGAACTTGGTTTGCTGGATCAGGATATAAGTTTGTCAAACTGTGACTGTCAAGTGTGAATGTGCTCTCATCAGAAAACGAAACATCTTCTAATTGGATCATATTGTTATCTGAAATTTCCATCATTTGTTCACAAAAATATGTTCTCCTGTCTAAATCATCTTCCATTAGCTCCTGAGTTGGCATCATTCTATAGGGATGCATTTTACTTTCCTTTAATATTCGAAAAATTGATGTGTGGCTAATGTCGAACAGTGAGGCTGCTTTTCGACCAGGATTATGTGGGTTCTCTTGAAACTCAAGTATAACATCCAATTTTGTATCATCACTCACATGACCAACCTCGCGAAACTGTTTTTTCTATTTTGCTTATTGTTCCTTGGGATATAGGAGGCAAATTTGGAAATTTTTCGTGAAATAAGTGAGAAGCTTCTATTTGTGTCCGTGTGTTATCTCCATAACCAATCATTTGTAAGATGGTAATTTTGTGCATTTCTGTCAAATGAACCATTCTTCTGATATTATTACGTACAGTTAACGAAATTCAAACGACAATATCACTGACACTGATCACTATTGTCATGCAGACAGGCCTCAAGTCGCTAAGGCTATGAGTTTTATACGAATATAAACAAAACTGTTTTGTATTTTTTTTTTATTTCATATCAGTAAAAAGGAACGCATTATTGGTTTTTGCTCATTTTGTCAATATTAGGAGCTGAATGGGAAATAAGTATTGAGTGTGATGTAGCGAATTCGTGAAATAAAATAATTTTCTTTTCTTAATGTTAATTTGTGTAATACATCTGATAACACTCAATATTTCCGAAACAGTTGAAGATAGGTATGGGACATTGTACATGAATTATGTCTAGAATTTTCTGAAGAATCCAAAAAAAAATAATAATATATAGGGGGTTGTATGTGAAATAAGAAAGTTGGTATTGGCCACTGTCACATGACATAATGTTTATAATTTAATTTTTTTGAAAAAAAATGGGTATTCAAAAATACAAATCGACGTGTCCAAGCGTTTTTCCCAACACGCTCTCATTTATTCGATATCGAATTTATTCCATTTTGCTGTTCCACACTGTATGTATCATCTCAATATTATTATCAATACGGTTTTCTAGATGAGCTGGTCAAGGATTTCATTCCAGACACCCCGTACATTTTTTACGAGGAAGTTCCACCAGAATACGTGGTTATGATTGAAATCGCGGAGTGTTCGCCGTCGGCGAGCCAATAATTGTCCGCATTGTTGCCGGCACACGGCCTCTGCGATCCGGAGTTCCGGATATTCGATACGAAAAGGATGCGTTTGTGTAGTCCGCAACTCGATATCAGTTTGATGCAACAATGACTGCGAAGAATGCCACACAAATTGGATGGATCGCTCGTCGGTTTTTGGCGTGCACAATATCGCTGTTGTTTGTTCGGGGGTTCGTTTTGTGAACGATATCTTCATAAATATAATGTCGGATACAAGGAATCCTTGTTGTGTAGGAACAGACACTGTCACTCACCAACAGAGCATTGAATATATTCGACTGGTTGCCTCAGAAGATGTTCGGACTCTACTTTGAGCTGAAGATTCGAATTCAGTTCGAGTTTTGGGAAAGCAGAAGTCCCATTGACAAAATATTCACGTGATCATGCTAGACAGTCAAACTGTTCGATGATGAATGATGAGCGGAAAAAGAATTCAATCACGAATACATCGTACAAATGCTATTTATAATTCATCAAGTGTAGATTGTAGATTTTGAGTACGATGTATAGGCTGCTATGCAGCCTCACTGCGACCTAAAAGGTTTTTTGTGAATACTCCAATACCAAACCTGTGCGTCTTCCGAGTCGTAGACTTCTGCGGGAAAATGAACACCTAATCTGTAAAGATGTACTTGAATAAAAAATGATGATTACTTTTTATGATTTCAATGATTAATTGTCAATTCGCACTGACCACGTAACTTCGACACCAACAACGAGTAGGTTAATATACTTATGTTACATCTCCCTTATATCGAAGAGACGAAAACAATAAATTTCAAATCTTCAATTTGATGATGACATTTCAGATAACAAAAATCATTGAGCACTTATTGATTATTTTAACTTCGGAAATATCAAGATCAGTTGTCGATTGCATCACATCATTCGAAAATATTTATCACAAATAGTATGGTAGGAAGCTCTGTGACACAGTGTGTATGTATATTAATGTATAGATATGTAACTGCTCTCTACATAGAGAAGATAATTATCTTCCAAAATATCTGATCTACTTCAAGATGCAAATTATCGCAGAATTGTTATCCAGTCCAACAGCTAAATAAGAATATCAGATTCAAGATACATACCATCAAAGTCCCAGCATATGGAACGGGCTCAAAATTTAGTTTTTCTACGATAACCTCGATAAATGTTATTTATAACCGGAACTTCAATCATAAACAAGCACAACTTTGTACAGAATTTCATTTTTGCATCGGTTGCTACGCAAGTTGCTAAGCAACAAATGCGGAATGAAATATTTCGTGTAAGGTCTAGGTTCACTCTGAAAACACGACGACTACGGCTTGTCAAATTATGACGTCCAATGACAAATTGATGAAATGTCAGCAGATCGTTCCTGGTCAAAGTTTTAGTAGGTAACGAGTAATTTCATGGTTGTTCTCTATAAATACATTTATGGGCTTCTAATTCCTGTTACCTATCAGAAATAGCAATAAAGAGAATATTTACATATTTCTTCAATTTATATTTTAATTCTGATATAAAGCCCATTAGCGGCGAATTCGGAGTAATGAAATATCATCAGTTTATTTCCTCCAAAGTTTTTGCAATGTAGGCATGTATTAAACGTGAACGATATGTTGTCATAGAAAAAGTATAGTATGCAACTCGCAAAAAATGACCATTTTGTGCTATACTATTCTATCGATCGTTTTTTCATATGTTGAAATATAAACGTATGGAGCTGCTTCCAAACCATGAATGCTTTATTTGGTACAATTATTCTTGAATTCCAAGCTTTTTTTGAGATATATGGAGAGTTAATTGAATTATCACAGATGACGAAAATTCAATAACGGATTCATCCGTCATAATAAAAAATGAGACAAAATGATAACTATATTTGGTTATATTCAAATATTTTGAACGATACGTTGTAATAGTTCATGTGGTGATTAATACGTAGAACCGAATTTGATGAATGGTGCAACTTATACTTGTATCGTTACATCTTCCTATACATATGCCATATTTAACAACTGTTGAATTATGAGTCAACGTTGTCCTAACATAACATTTTCAGGACATTATGACCATGTGTGCGTTCACTGATCCCTCCAGTGACTTTTGACATCTCGCTCTCGCAACTGTTTTCAAACTTGTCATCGCATTGTCACACATCAACTATTCCTGTTCGACTGTTTGAATTGCGGTTCGAATTGCAGCATTCCCGCTGAGCACTGCGCTAATAAACAACGTGGCCCCTATTTAATGGAGGATTCGGAACCCTCCGGCCCTTGGGACGCATTTCCTTCGATATCACTTGAATTTTATTTGGGTAATTTACTACCCGAGCCACCACTTGATTACGGATTACATTTCAACTAGGATTTAATCGAATATTTAGCGGAGCCAACGCTGTCGCAGGGAGATGTTTTCGAGCTCTTGTTCAAGGGGTGTTTTTGCATGATGCAGAGGTGTTATCTCCGTGATTGAACTCTTGAACAAGTCAAACTTCATTTTGTTATCGATTGATAACATTATTTTTTTATTTGGCTCAACTCAGAATGTTCTTTCTCATTGAGGTGATTGTTCCAAGCATCATGATGTGAATAGACTGGCGTTCCAACTCCCTATCAGTCACTAGAAAAAAGTGTAGACTGCTGCCTTTTTCAAATCGAATTTCGATACCTGACCAAGGGTCGATTGCATAAAGAAAAATTATTCATGTGATTATCCGATGCCACATTAGCGGTGTTGTTACGTTAAATCCAATTTGCGTTGCATAAAACTCTCGTATGTTATGATTATCGTTCCATTAACTAACGACGAAAAATGCGTGGCAACAGGGCTAATTTGCTGGATCCACACGTTCCTTGCTTGTAAATGATGATGCTTTGCGCATTTATAGGTTAGGTTTAATTATTTGATTTGACTAAGCAGTTTCACAGATCTGTGGCAGTATGGATATTGATATGGGTAGCTTGAAGAAAAAATGGGGAGCAACTATACAGAATCAGAAAAAACAACACTGCTGGAGATTGTTAAAAAGTACGTATAGTTTACCATAATATCTAAAATTCGGTACCTATCTTTCGATTAGAACTCATATTTCCAATTTATTCCTTCTCAGATATAAAAATATAATAGAATGCAAACAGTCCGATACCATATCTTTGAAAAATAAACGGGATACATAATCAGTCATAGAGCACTGATTAAGTTAATGCCAGGATAAAGGCGATTTGATGTGACGTTTAAAGTTGATCGGCTTTTGTGCAACTGTTTTTTTACTTAATCGGGCATTTTCATAAGTTAATTAGGTGATTAAGTCAACATACCATACCATAAGTATATGATGAATGTTTATGCAACCGAATTCCATAAATAACGTTACGTCAAATATTTAATGTAACTTTTAATTTTAATGTTAAATACTTGATGAACCTTTATGCAACCGGCCCTAAGGCTGCCCAAGTTCGACACTAGATGACATCACCTCTGTCGATCTCGAAGATTTTCTTGGAAACTCTTGAAAACATGATCCGAATCCGAAATTCAACCCGAATCCGTCATTATCAGTAAAAAGGGATTTGACTTCATAGGATCGACAATCGTATCGCCATCTATACTAAAGCAGTGCGACCTTAGTAAGGTCCTTCGACAGGTCTACATGTTCTGGAAATAAACAATTGAAGAGTTATTTCACCATCCTATATCCAAGCATCATGATGTGAATAGACTGGTGTTCCAACTTCCCCAGCTACTACGGAAAGTTGTATACTACTGTCTATACTTGATGTCAATATCAATACCTCCCTAAGGCTGCCCAATAGACACTAGATGGGATTACTTCTGCCGATCTCAAAGAATATCATGGAAACTGTGGAAAACACGAATGAAATTCGAAATACAACACGAATGCAAAAGTTGAACCTTCATAGCTATCCATCACCGTCAATCAAAACACATGTTTCATCTGTTCCAGATGTCATCGTATTCTTCAGGCAAGCCATCTGAGTTCCGAGGGTATGAGATTCAAACTCGCCAGGGGTATTGGAATCAATTCCAATAAAATATTTCAATAAAATTTTTTGATGAAATAAAATGAAATTTTTCAATATGTCACGTCACTTCCATGCAGTTTCACCGAAAACGACACCAAGTTGGGAATCTCCTATATAATACCTGTTTTTAGATTCTACAGAACGATACAGGGTACGATCAGAAGGGTAGTTTTTAGATAAAAAATCGTACAGTCGATGTTTCAGAAATATTTTTATTTCCGCGTTAGACTCGTTTCGTCCAATCTGATGGACATGAATGATGAAATATTGAGATATTCTTCGATTCTTGAACACAACACCCCTGCCAAGTTTGAATATCATATCCTCGGTACTCTGAAAAGCATACCGTGTCCAAAGAATAGGTTGACACCTAGTAATGACTTAGACCCACATATGTTTTCAGAAATGTTCCCAACTCTCAAATGTTTTACAAAAACAGGGCAGCTCGGAATAGACTTTGTCTACTTTCACTTTTCATACCAACGAAATAGTATATTATATACCTACGGTGAAAAGCGTATACTATTATATATAGCAAGCACTTCTATATGTGCGAGCTTTGTAATAGCATTTTCACCCAAGGTATGTATATTTTTCCACCACTAACACTTAAATATCAGTATATTCCACTAATTTCGATTCTCAATTCCACAGGAGGAGAAATTTCATAAAATATATTACTAAAATATAAACATAGTCTAGGAATGCGTTTTGGCATATAGTTATAAGGGATCGAAAACAGAACATCGATACTGATGATGATCGCAAGTAATAAATCGAAAATTCAGTGTTCATTGAAATGATTTGAAATATTCAAACCTCATAAACATCGCAAATGCTACTATTCGCTAACCGTCGAACTGATGTTAGTAATAAATCGTATCAGTCTTCGAACATATTAGGTATACTCTCAGTTGATGCCCATCTCTAATTAGCACATAGTAGTGACAGCTCAGCTCACGTATGATTTGTGATATTTTCAGAATTGATAATTAGTAATGATAAATAATAATAATAATAAATAATAATAAGAATAATAATAATAATAATAATAATTGATAACATTTTTTATAATTGCAGAAATTGCCTCGTAGTGAATTTCGCAGTCTTAATAATGAATGTTTCAATGGTTGCATAGGCATCGGTTTCTACGTGTGTATACTACATAGTGTCAACGCTATTGACAGTTCATTATTTTACCTAGGTAACATTTCTTTTTAATTTCAACTAGGTCAAAAAAGTGCTACTTCTCATCAGAGGAATTCCTTGAATAATGGTTATTTCTCAGGTTAGTAGTGGAAAAAATTAATTATGGTTCATGTGTTTTTCGTTTGAATCTATGGTATCAGCATATGAACTCCATTTATATAATGATGCTACATGATTATTTCGCTCAACTCATTACTGGTATTGATGATTGGAAACTTTTGTTCACATTTTCGAATTCAGCATAAAACTCTAGGTGAATATTCAAAATTGCATTATTCAAAACCATCAAAAAAACAACTTCCAGGAGCGACCCTGTAGGAGACTGTAGCTCACTCAGGGGCAATAGGCTGTCCTATGTTTCTATAAAGTTCTCTTGCTATTTCTGGTCCTACATCACGCAAAAAATGTCTGGTTAGTATAGGCACAACCTTATGATCTTGTATCCTAACAATGTTTTATCGTTACGATAACCAGAACATTGTGTTATGGTTACCAGAAAGAATACTACGCACTAAACAAAAAATCTGGTTGTGTATGTACTAACTAGAATTTTTGTTAGGAGAAATATAATTTTTTTCTGTGTAGAGACCGCTGCACACTATTCCAGGAAACCCTGTATGAATTTTCACTCGAGTCCCCATTATGTTTTTGTCATGAGTTAAAAGTGCTTCAGCACCGCCACTGCTCCTAATCATTTCTGTTCCAACTACAAGTGCATAAAATGCTCTTATCCTTCACTGAAGCTGATTAAAATTATTGAAAGTTCATCGAGCAGTAATTTATTCTCAGAAACAGACGCCGGCAATATTCAAAAACTAATATATCATTCGATTTCACGCTAGAGTTACCCATAACAAGCCGATATGACCCTCCAATTTATATCTAGCATCAAATCCGGGTCCGATCCTCCGGCACGCCGTCCCGCAGGTCGAAAGTGACGTCCTGGCGTCTTCCAGATAGCCCGAAGCTGCTTTGTCTGGCTACCAGATCGATACTGGGAGGAGGCCGTGACGTCATATCTCGGCCATCTTGTCATATCGGGCTCCATTCGGCGAGAGATGAAATCTCCTGAAACATCCTCTCTTGCCGCCCGGCACTGAAAACGCCCCTCCCTACCCCCTTAGATTTCCTTCGACGGGGTTCTTGTTCGAAACTGAAGTCGCCGTTCTAGTGAATATCTGTGAGAGATAAGACTGTGGAGTAATTGAAATTAGAATAATTATTGTTGCAAGCGTTGCTTTCAGCTCAGGATTAGCTGCTATCTTCTCATCATGTTTTTGATGGGCTAGGATCAAACGTTCATCGAAACTTGTTCCGATGGGATTGAGGGAGCGATAGATTATTGTGTTATCTCTCCTAGCGTAGTTTGTTAGACGAAAGAGTCCTTCACCTTGTGTTTGCTATGGATTCAATGTGACATTGAATATTGAAAAAAATCGACAGTGGTATCAGACTTGAAGGTTCTACACCTCTACCACTTCGAATCTCACTTCACCCTGACACCTTCATTTTCATCACAATAGTACTTCACAAATTAATCTTCATTATTTATATTATGTATCTAATGGAAGGTTCTGGCTTCTCTTCTCTATATCCTGTTTTGTTGATTCCAATCTGGTCTTACTTCAGATAGAGGTGTCGTTTTATTGCAGATCTACTGTTCATGTTTGACAAACACGTCCAATTTACGCTTTGTATTGTATGAGAAGCTGTTTGGTAAGAAGTACCTGTTCGCACGAAACAGAGAGCAAATATTTTGTAAAACAGTTTTTGCAATGGACCTCACATGTTCGTCCCATAAGAGAGCACTGTTGGTGTTGATACCGAGAATGGATACTGACACCTTCATGGGAACAGTGGTACCTTACATCATTATTGTAGGCCTTCCAGGTGGGAGATACAAGCTTGAGTTTCTGTTGCATAGAACTTCACTAGATTTTGAGATCCCAATTTCAAAATTCTTGCTAGATCTTCATTTATAGAATCGACCTGTCTCCATCCTGCACCACTGGTCTCACTTATAAGTGTATATATATATATAAAATGCGACCTGTATAATATTATTCTCACCCGAGGTATATATAATATTTTTACTAATACTAACACTGAAATGTCAGCATGTTTTATTAATTTCGATTTTCATTTCCATTGAAGGAGAAATACCGTACAGCATATTATCAATACATGAACATAGACTAGAGATGTATTCGAACACGTATAAGGTATCAGAATCAGAAAATCGATCGATGTATGAGAAAAACTGATTATTGGAATGATTCCAAATATCCAAACCTCATGAATATCGCAAATGCTACCGTCGAACTGAAGTACGTAATAAATCGTATCAGTCTTCGAATATATTAGGTATTCTCTCAGTTGATGCCCATCTCTAATCAGCACATGACAGCTCAGCTCACGTATGATTTGTATGACATTTTCAGAATCGACAATTCATAATTCGAAACATTTTTAATGATTGCTTTGAGCTGTAGTGAATTTTTCAGTCATACCTATATTTCTTTCACGTTTCGGTTGATAATGAATGTTTCAATGGTTGCATAGGCATCGGTTCCTAGGTGGGTACTACATAGTGTCGACGCTTTTGACAGTTCATTATTTACCTAGGCAACATTTCTCTTCAATTTTTCACTTAGGTCAAGAAAGTGTTACTTCTCATTGAAGAAATTCCTTGAATAATGGTGATTTCTCAGGTTAGTAGTAGAAAAAAGTTATTATTTCCATGTGTCTTGGTGGGCGCTTCGACACCGGAGGTCGCCACTCGATCGGGACAAAAGAGGACACATCCAGGCACACGTCTCGCTTTCGCGAGAGGAGACACATTGTTTCGAGTGGATCCTGAAGTGGCCAGGATCGCGGACCACCTCGACAGCTGCTAGTCCTCCGGATTGTTTTGTCGAAACAGATACGGCACGCGAACGCCGATACTCATTACCACTTCGCTCGAGGGTAATTACCGAGGTATATTGTTTCGCGCTTCTCCAAGGGGGTCTGACGGCTGCACTCGCTCGAGAGCTCGATCCATTCTTTGGTCGCCTGGTTTCGCACAATGGACGCTATCGGACCGGGAAAGGCTGCCGTCATACATAAGTATATTAACTTAGAGCACAGGTTCTCAAACTTCATTTCGGACACCACCCACTTCAAGATGGAAAAAAATGTATTGCCTACTATAAGAACTATATATTTCCTTATATATTTGAAATAACTGTTTTTGAGTTTTGTTATGAAAAAAGCTGTTACTTGTAGCAGAGTTTCTCATGGACAAGAAGTTACGACAGTATTTAATCTTCGTTTTTAATACTGCGGACTCTGCTGTCGCCCCTCTAGATTTCCTCAACGCCCCCATATTTTTTGTGAACCTTTTACTGCCCCCAAAAGCTTCCAGTGCCCACGAGGCCAACTTTGAGGAAGACTTTGAAGAGGATCTAGATGATATAATGATGTTTTTGTGTTCCTCGGAAAGAATTGCCGAAATATTCACCAACTTAGACATTTCTTCCCATTATAATATATGAATAACGAGAAAACAAACCCAAATGAATAGCAGTGGAAGTTAATAATATTCTTCCATTGAATTTTCTTCTTTCATGTAATAATCACTATGAACTTTAACAGAAAGGATACAATAAATAGTAATTTACTTCCGATGTACTTCCTTATTATATCATTAGGAGATAAGTAAACCCTCGAGTCAACCATCATGTCATGTTCTGACTTCCTTGATATACTATGAAATTATGTATGGAACAAATCTTCAATACTGTTTTATTTTTCAAGAATTTCTGTATTTCGTTAATGAAAAATTCCATCCCGGTATTCCTGAAAATAATCACTTATTCAGAAATGAATTTGTCTTAATATTTGACAATCATCATTTTTCATCATTACATTCAAATGTCCCTTGGTTACTGATTTTCTCATTAGGACTTCGTGCAAGAGACCACATTCAATTACCACGAAAACTTCTCTTTCGGTTTTATGGAATATACTCATGTTTTTTTCGATTTGAGCTGTTCCATGTACAGAGCTCTTATTCTAGGGTTACTAACAACAGAGCTACCTATTCACCACAGCTAATGTGGCACTCATCAAGAGCTATCTATATTATTATTCACAGCGAAAACTTCTTAGCCATAACTGAATGTTTTTTATAAGTGATCATTCGATCCATACAATTAACAGTCTGAAAAGAAGCATCATCGTTACATGAAATTGAATGATATCAAAATCAACGAATATGAAGATATATTTGTGTTATTTTTTGATTTCGAGATTGAGATGGATTTCTCCGATAATCTCCGAAGACAAAGGGCAACGTGAATTCGAATTGGAAAGCAAGAATTATTGATCGATTAGATTTTATGGAACCTAATAGTGGTAGGTCCTTCCACAGTCATCTATTCGATTTATGGATTGAAAACACAACATATTTATTTGGTTCCTCAGTTGTTGTACAAATCTGCTATTATTATCGATTCTACTGATATTTTAAATTCTATGTAGATTTGGTGGTACGATTGTATACCTCCGCCATTTTTGGTGTGAATGTTTTCATCAAATATTCTATGCGGTTGGATATGTTGTCGGTGGAAACAAGGCTGCCCAGTACATTTTAGAGGTGAGCAATAATTTCAATTCCATATTAGACGAGTCACGTGATCATAATGAATTCAGACACGAGGAAAGATTCATATTCATCAATTTTTAAAGAAATAGGTTCTGTAGACGAATTTTATTGGAGGGCAAATTCAAATTAGTTTTGAGGGCGTTGATGTAAAGAGAACGGAAATCTTGAGCTCCTCATCCTATGTCGCAACGGAGTACAAGAAAATGAAAGCACTGACCATTCGGTCAGGAAAGGTTTTTGTCAAAAACTAATAGTTTCAGAGAGAATCCCAAATTCTATCAAATTTGGCCCACCCTGTACATACATTCATGCATAAAAAGATACATAACAAGCATACTTCCACTATCATTCCACTTTGAACCAATGGTGAAATTAATTCAACTTCAATGCAGAATATATAGTAATCGAATTAAATACGATCTTTCTCACTTCAATTATCATGATGAACTGAACCCTAATACGCGAATGGCATAAAATATGTGGATTCTGTTCGATCAGTATCAGATATTATTGATCTGAGAATTTTGGATGAGTTCGAAAACTGATTATGAGCTACATTTGTGAATAACATAGTAGATTCATGCAGTTGTAATTAGATTCTACTTGCATATGAAGTTCACAGATATGCAGAAAAACATTATTTGTTCTTCAGAATTCAACAACTTCCATATTCCGATTTCATGTACTGAGTGTATCGAGTACATCATTTCATAGGTACTCATATAATCATTGACGATCATGGCAGCATAATAATTGTTTTCGATATTGAATTTGATGAGTATTACCTTTCAAGAATATTACTTTATCATTGTGAAAATTAATGGCATGGGTCAATCATTATGCATGGGTAAGTGATCTAAAATATGCATTTCAAATTCGATATCTATAAAATATGAACAGATGAATTATTGCATCAAATTAATAGATCATGTATCTATTGTTGATGTGACATAGAATTCGGTCGGATCAACCATTTTCCACAGATCGAATCAGCGTCTGCATGCATTGAAATAAAACTGGAACCTTGAATTTGCTCTTGAAACAAGATTAAATGTAACTCGTTTCAACATTATATTTTGTCGTGCATACCTATATGATACTTATATTTGGTTGATCGAAGTAAATATTGCTTGAATCAACGAATTCTTTTTTTTCGTGTTGCCACCCACACTTCTCCTATTATCTGATCAACCTTGTGTGTCGGTAACAAAGGTACCTACCTATTCTGGAAAACAAAAATCAATTGGTCGATCCCAAACAGATCTGCGAACACTCACGTATCAAAATTTCATCGTCGACCGGGCACACATCCACCAACTCCAAACGGGCTATTAATTTTTTTATCTGTGCACAGGGGGTTGCCGTTCCGCAACACTAAATCAATTATGATATGTCGAGTGGGGAGCATTCCACCACCGGTGACGTCATACACTCGTTTTTCCCTTATCAGCCCACAGTCGCTAAACAAATGCCGCTTATCAGAGCTCATGCATGACTTTTTGCCAGATAGTCGGGACGGTAATGGCTGGTCGCTTTTTGTGTGTGTTTTTGTTGTCCACCAGTGCATAAGGTCCACAATAGTTAAATCAAAAAGCCTCAGTAAAGAGTTATTTTTATTAAATGAAACCCAATGGCTATATGCTGTGTTATTCAATTATTTAAACATATGATTCATTTCATTCGATTTATATTAACGACAAAAATTAGATACAAGTGTTATCACCTGAGATTGATAATATAAGAGCTAATCGAATCTCTCCATTTCAGACTTCTCCAATTCAGGTCTAGATTATATACCTCAGAGTGTATGAAATGGCATATAAATTTCAATTATTTATCTTTCAGTTGCTCCACAGGCCAAAAAGGTCTGATGCCTCTCATTTCAATTTATACATTTGTAAGAGAGTACATGTATCTAAAAAAATTTATGTCTATTGGTATCATTCCCTACTTTTTACTACTTTTCAAGAATTTCTTCTCAAGTTCTCAAACACTTGAACGAACCACTCATAATTTGACTCTTTTTGAACAACTTGTATGTTTTTGTGGTGTGTGTTGATGTGATATTTCATTGACTTCAAGAACTTTATAGAATAAGCAAGAAATTCACACAGGGTAAGAAATGGAAGCATCATACTTTGGCCTGTATAAGCAATGCTGCTTGAACTAAAAAAAAAATTCTTGATTGAGGTGCAACTCATCTCTATAACATCGAAGAGGCTATTATCGCACAACATTAATATTCGCATCTAGTGTATAATTCAATGCCATTATCACTTTGCTTTTTTATTATTCTGAAACGTAACATTATGTCGTAGTAATTTCTCAAGACTCAACATTTTGTACACTTTCACACGTCTACTTAATTTGAATGTTTTCCTATACCTGTATGGACCATGAAGGTTTTTTTTTTGTTTTTATAATACTCCTCAATGATATCCGGTGTCTAGTGGTGGAAAATATCAAATCTGATGCGAAATACTGTATGTGATACTGGTCGTCGGAGAAGTGTCAAAATATGAATTTTCTGTTTCTGACATCTCATATGAATTATCTCCGGATTGCGGATTTTTCTTTGTACTTTTCTCTCTATGAAACTCATAACTATTCTGATTCGTTCCAATCGAATAGAAATAACGTTGACATAACATTTTGCGCGACATCCATTTATGAGTTCTAGTATGTATTCTTAAAAAAATATTACCCATGTAGATGCAACTGAAAATTGTTTTATTGAAATATTTTCAACTTTGAGACACGTTGTTCATTTGGAGTAGGAAAACTCAAAGTCATCTCCAAAATATTCATTATGTAATAGTGAAAATAATGGTGAACCATGTTTCGGACATATTCTCACTAGTATCTTGGAGATGATTGAGTTTTCCTACTCTGATCTACGATGGACTACTTCCTTCCCGTTGTTCATTGTTGAGTTTTTGAAGTATATAGATTGTGATACAAAATGATGTTGGTTGTTTGTTAATATGTGGTGTATCAATAGTTATGTGGTGGGAAACTAGTCAGGTGAGACGGAATTATAGTTTAGGTTCATGTGTAATAAGAATATTTCAAAAGACACGTCAAGAAAGGTTCTGCAATAGTTGATTTGTATTTGAATTTGACAGATCGATTGAATTATATAGTATTATTCAATCAAATTGTCATCATTCTATTCATCAATATAATCAATACCATTGACTGGTCCAAATCGAGTAGATTCTGGATGATATAACTATAGTCTTAATGTTCACATTTCATAAATATTTATGGACTCTATATTGATGCATTCATTGTATGATAGTCATAGCTTTTCATTATACGAGTATGTAGAAACGCGCATGAATGCGTATAAATATTTTGCCCAAGCAACACCTTCAGCTGAGAACTTTCATTTCTACTTGTTAACAGCTCTCGTTATCTCATGAACGATCCAGAGAAGGATGCAGCGAACCAAATCACGCGAACGTCGACGAGAATCTCATCTCGTAAATTAGTGCTATAAATAAAAAGGGAAACAAAACAAGATAAATGAATTGTTAGTCGACGGTACTGGTGAAGAATCGTGGTGGGGTTGGACCCACCCACCCCTCGATTGTCCTCTGGCGGATCCGACTCTGTACAAGTTGATCAATAATTCTCGCCCCTTCACTGATCTCGGAAATCGGAAACACTGACGGAGAATCGGAAATCTAGATGGATATTTGTATTCTACATGAATGTCTGCAGGTAGATATAGTTATTGATTCGACGAAATGTGATCGGAACATCTGAGTTTTATTTTTTCTACAATCTACTTATCCAAATTCATAGATAATATAATGAGGTGAACAAGAAAAAACACTTCACGTATCAGCAAGGGTGTAACTGAGAAGTACATATAGACTAATGTCTCAGGCACTAAAAATAGTTGTTGACTTTCGCCTACTTGATTATGTTGAATTTTAATACCTTAATGAGGCTTCCCAAGATCTAAACTAGACGGCGTCACCTAGCTGATCTCGATGGTTACTTTGGAAACTCTGGAAACTACTATTTGAATTTGAAATTCAACACGAATGCAAGGTTTGAACCATTGCCGTCAGATACCCGTAAATATCAATTGAAGCGGATTTGACTAGTCAGGTTCGACGATCGATTCGCCATCTCTAGTCAAGCGGTGCGGCCTCAGTAAGGTTGTTTGACAGGAAAGAAACAATTGAAGAGTTGGTTTACCATCCTATATCCACCTTGGGTGTAACTATCGTAGGCACGATTTCCATGCCATCTCCATAGATACCGACTTTCGAAGTTAAGAATTGTGAATTAACCATGCTATAATTTGGATTTTTTCTATTTCCTGAGGTTTTCTCTTCTTGTTGTTAAAAATGAAAATAGGAATTCTAATAATCATTTCAATATATTTTTAGTAAGGACAGACTCATGATCTGTCCCTAAATGTAACTGCCCTCGAAATTTAACTTTCAGGTACCTACCTGAAAGGAAAATTCTCTATTTGTCAGTGACGCCTTGTTCTGAAGAAAAAAGTGAAATATGAAATACTGAAATATGAAGTAAAGTATAAACTGAAGTATAATGTGAAGTATAAAGTAATGCATATAGTAAAGTATTAAGTGAAGTGAAGAGTAAAGTATTGAGTGAAGTATAAAGTAACATAGTTATAAGTTAGGTCAATTTTTGTGTTCCTCAGTGTTTCAGCACGTCTCAAGATCATTTCTACTCAGAGTTCCACACTCCTTAGAATCACGGAGATATTTTTTCCGTTTTCACAATTCCTATATGCACATGTTAACATGTGAACATATTTCAATCCATCCACGGTGATGATGTCATTATCAGATCATGAATATGCATAAAGAATACGAATAATTAATCTTGAGAAATTATCACATTTTGGTTCATTCAGGGGTGGATGAATACATATCATGAAACTGATTCATCATTCATCATGTAGCCCTTTTCCCTTCATATTCGGGATATGCAGTTCATTACATCTCAATTTCCGAAGACATCAAAATTTCCATGAAAATCGTATACCTTACGTCTCCAGGAAATGGAAATGAGTTAACCTTCGTGGTAAATGATCGTGTTTTTTGTGCTTACGAAACTTTAAAAATTCTAATACGTCATATAGATAGGATCTGAACTGTATGCACACGCGAAATGGACTAGAGAAAACTGTTCCTGAAAAGCCGATAATTCATTACGAACATGGAACACCTGTCAACTCTCTCGAATATAAGTATCAAGGTTGGACTTAATCGATGCTCCAACGTATGCTTAGTGGCCATTTAGGTTATATCAACGAATACAGGGTGACGACGCTTTATAAGGTTATACAAATCAACAATAACCGTTTCATTATCTCACCTTCGACCGACATAATATTTCATTTCACCCTCTCAATCACACCCATTGCACATTCGATGGAAGAATGGATCACCAATATCTCATAAGTATATCAGCCTGATTCTCTAGAATCTCTACCTCAATTCTTATTCATCACTCTGTGTGTCTGATTAAAAATGATTCATGTTATTTCAATAATAATATCGTCTTTACATAATATGACCAAGAAATGCAGGACAAAGAAATTCTGAAAACCAGAGAATGGTTCTTCCACTTTATCAGTAAAAACTTTATACAGGATATCCTAGAATTACGTAAGTATACATAAGTATACGTAAGTATACGTAATTCTGCAAATAAAAATAAGGAAAAATGTTCCTATCAACATGCTTCCTGAAATGCTTCCAAGGGTGCTACAGGCCTTCGAAGGTAGGTCCCTAAATGCATTTTTTTTTCAATCATCTTTGTTACCACCGATCCGAGAATCACGAATTTTGGTACCTAAGGTAGTAAGGTAAGTGTCAGTGGATGCTGTTTCAAAACTTAAACCTTGGAAACAGAATAATATAATGTATAAGAAGTTGCGAAACTGTTACCATCATTGACTTATTCACTTAGTGGATTTTTTGAGACATGAAAATGAAAAATTACACTGTTATGAAAATCGCTTCGTTTTGAGGCAATATAATGAGTACTTTTTCCATGTATATGAGTGTTCGGAGAGCCATATTCTTTTACATTACCCTACATTCACACGGGGTTTGATATGCATTTTTTCGAATGTCTGTTTTGTGATTTTGTTTTCGTGATATAACCTTTTGTGAAGACGTGCACAATCTTGATGTTCGACTTCGTACCGAATTGCCTTATTTTTCACATAACTGTTTTTTTGGACTGTTCGACTATTCTACAGAAACTTAGGTCACTGTGGCTACGAATATGGATAATCAGGGTCCCAATGGATGAGTCCACTCTCTTGGATGAAGATAACATCTTCTTCCTGGCAATATTCAATAGAAACCAAATTCGTTCTGGGCAGAAACAGAGTATCTTCTCGTATTCAATAACTTGATGGAATCAATTCAAAGGCGAAGGCAAATCAGAAGCTCATCGATGGAACAGCTCTAACAAGATCACTTCAAACATCGAAGGAACTTCGAAGATCGTTTACTCGTTTCTCTGGTGAATAATTATCCTTACTATAATGATCTTCGCTTGCCGAACTTGACAGGTTCACATTCACTTACAGTTTACAGTATCACACTCTCATATAGTCATAATCGAAACACCCAAAACATTGTAAAACAAGAATTTCTTTTCTTGTAGGACATCGTCTATTTTCATTTCATTTCCATCGTCTCTATATGACACTCCTTCCGTGCTCACTTTGCCTTCGTGGCATTATAGGCCTAACATTTTTCGAGCAATTCACCATAGGAAAATGACCATCAATCTGAATCAATATTCGCATATGAATGAATATACAATGAATAATTTTCATCTGATAAATTCATAAATTTCAATACTTGCTTTGTGGAATTCCAAGTAGACACCCCGTATAATTTGTACTTCAAAACATTTCATTTTTACACGAGTCTATACCGTTATCTTTCATCTGGCTCATAAGCTTATAATATGCTGCTAAGAATCCGGAGGCTTATATACCCGCTAACATGCAAGAATACAAACGATCATGAGAAAAGTGGTGGCGTTTTATCAAGATTAGGTGTTATCTACTGCAAAAATTCCGAACTATTTTTTTTGTATATGTTTGTTAGGAAAATCTGGTGTATTAAAAAAATTAAGATGATTATAATAATTGAACTATGTGGTAGGTATACAAGGCGCCCATTTTTCGAGCTCAAACATGGGCAAAGAAATTCAGCCAGTTCCGCCCATTAAGTCAAGAAAGGATTTTTAAACTTTGTTCGAGATATTGTTGTCCTGTTCAACCTATGGCTGTACTGAAATCGATTCAAAAAAGATCAGAATATATCATTTCATAGGTGAATTATTGAATAATGTCGAACAAATTCCAAATAGACCCTAGTTCGCGCCTAGAGAAAGGCGGAGGAATCCAACCAATGAAAACAGCAAACGAGAGAAGCAACCCAGCAGTGATCAGCTGACTGTTGGCAAAATTGCACCTCTCTTTGTTGCACATCCAGTCGAATAGATAGATATCTCTTTTTCTCATGTACAATGCTCTTCATTAATCGAAAGTTGTGCATTGTGCATTCTTCATGCTGTTTGACAAACTGGATAGATTAGATTACGGTCACAGTTATACCAAGAAATACTTAATTATTATAAGATTCACACTTGTATTCAAAGAAACAAAAAAATTATTGTTTTCCTATGGATGGAATCCCATGAATTCTCCTGACAAAAGATTTGTTGGTTTTCAACAAAAATTGCAAAATTCGAAAAACCTGAAACACTTATCACGATAGGTGAAATTTCTTCTCAAAGATTGATAATCAGCATAAAAAGGTGAAACTTTCCTCCAATTTAACCATAACTTCTTAAATCGCTCGAGAAACGGGCACTGAGCTGAGATGAGATGAGCAATTGATCGACCCCATATAATGTATTAACTACAATATTGACCAAACGCCATCAGAGCAATGTTAGAAAAGTGATGCTTCATTATATACGTCTTTCCTTGTCTAATTGACAACGATGATCGAGGGCGCATGCGCAAAATTCAAATTTCATTCAAAATTCATTTTGGCGCATGTGCATAAATTCATCCTTGCCAATTGCACTCTTTTATTTTGACATCAGATAGGCTGTCCTTATTATCAATATTCGTAGTTAATACATATATGATCGACCCCCATTTTCCACACAGTCATTGATATCTGTCCGAATGTAATACTAATATAATATAAGCCATAACAGTGGCCTGTCCCATCTCTTCATCAAGTCACCCAAAAAAATATGAAACAATCGTCACACACTCCTCCGACAATGCCGACCTAATTGTGAATGTATAAAAAGACAGCGCTTGGAGGTGTCGCTACTGTCACCAGGCATAAGTCAGCTGTCACTTTGATTGATGTGCCGCGGGACATAAAGAGTCGGAGTAGATGGGAGCGTGTGGCCCAAGGCTCATTCGAATTTGTGTGTGAAAGTTTCGATCGGGTCTCCCTTCATAAAGGAGTTGCAGTGCCAACAGTCAACCCTTCGGGAGCTTATCTGAATGCAGATTAGCTCCCGGATTTGTTCAGACGGCTGGAGATAATGTTAAGTGGGTTTATTAGCGATAGTTGTCGCTTCGAGATTGATAACTGATATTCCACGGATGTGGCGGGTTTCCACACGGGAGTTTTGCGGCAGTGCCTTGAATTTTGTTTCGAACTCTCGTGAGCGTTATTGGTCTATTTCAACTATAATGACCTCGGATAAATTTAACAAACAACAGAAATGTTTAATGATATTATATTACTCATTTCCTTAGTCTAGGATTATGTCTCAATAGAGTAGCAATAACGTGTCGTTCATTCAATGGGATACATCCTCACTTGCCACCCTTCCAAAGATGGGAGTTTGAGAGATTTAAATCAAACTTTGATCAATTTGTACAAGTGAAAAGCAAAGAGGATGAGAATCAAAGTCATTGAACAAAGAACACAACAAAACAAGGCTGTTGAAGATCATGCTAAAAAAAACAAAGAATCTCAAAACGCAATGAGAAATATAGCATTCCATTTGAATCAACCAAGTTGGTGTCTACTTCCGGTATAACCGGAAGTCCGATCATCTTGAAAACATTTCGTTAATCAGCAGGTCATCGGTTATGACACTCCAGAAATTTTCATCATTGAACCCAGGAACCCAGAAAACTTCTAATGTGCGCTTTAGATGAAACAACCTGTATAGTCAAGAATCCCTGTACAGGCACGAGTGTTTCTAAAATATACATCATTCTTTTTCAAGACAAGATTTGACGTATGGGAAACTTAGGATCAAGATGTATAAATAGAAAGGGAATATGGAGAGGCTGTTGGAACAGAGAAGAGAATATTTACATTTCAAAAAAGTTCACATAGAAATAGTACATGGAAACGTAAGTTACAGAGTCTAGCTGAGAATTTCGGACTGACTGCTTAAATGACCTTCTGAAACGAGAGTTTCTCTCTTTGTTGGCTTCTATCAATGCAAAATACATATTTTTCCACCAAAACAATAAGTGAAAGTTATAAAAGTTTGACACTCGATATAGCAGCGGATGGTTTTGTTATTTCTGTTTCAAGTTTGAATTCTTTAAAAATTCAGTATCTCGATGAAATATAATATATTGAATGATAGATCATGAACTGGTTGATCATTTCCATCATTGACAGGGTGACTGTGATCTACTTATAATCAATAGGGTTTGATGAGAACGACAAACCAAGAATTGTGTATCAGTGGAGCTCATTGATACACGGATAATAGTGATGCGTAAATAGTAGTGATTTATTTATTTATTTACACGTCTCTACAGAAAAATTTCCAATTACAGAACAGGACAAAACAAAACATATAATTCTGACAATAGAAAAAAACTTCAGGCTAATACACAATTTGCACAGTATGATTAACAAAATGGAGAAAATTTTGAAACTAACGCAGGAAGTTAGTTTATTGCTGAAAGTAAAAGTTCCTAATTTGCCTCACATTACAGTAAAAAATGTCAAGTTGGTTATAGTTGCTACACATAGTGTGGACAGGAGAGTTTTTTAGTATAATCGTTCGAGGCGTGATAGTGTAGAAAGAGTCGGTGTATCGAGATGCCTGACGTCGAATTTTGAAGTTGATCTGATGTAGTAAGCATTGACATATAATTTCATTGTTAATTATTTTGTGTAGCGTAATGATACTTGAGCAAATCCTTCTTGTGTCCAGGCTGAAAAAGCTATGTCTTGACAGTAAACTCTCGCGCGACGTGCCAATTGGTGGATGAATCCGATCTTCTTTAAAACTCAAGTGTTTTAGAAAGCGCCTTTGAATCGCTTCCAGTTCATAAACATGCACTTGATAATATGGGTTCCAGATGAGCGATGCATATTCAAGCTTAGATCTCACAAAAGCATTATAAAGAGTTTTGAATGTGTCTATATGGTTGAAGTCGCGGCCTACTCTAACTAGAAATCCATCAAAGATAACTCCAAGATCCTTGAAATTAGATGGTCTGTCTAGAGAATAACTATTTATCTGATAGTCAAATACGACTGGGTCAGATCTCAATGTGAATGACATTACACAACATTTAGCAGGGTTTAACGTTAACTTATTAAGAGTGCACCATTGACTTACTTGATTTAGATTTTCTGACAGTTTCTCACAGTAGAATAGGCTATTAAAAGAGAGAAATATATTGCTGATGAAGTGAAATACGTGTCACGACTCAATACTTTTTCGAATTGACACCTAGAGGGACTTCAAACTGAAACTCACCAATACTTATAGGTACATTCATATCGATAGGTGAACTGATATTCACCTAACAAATTGTTCATTCCATTTTTGTATAGTAATTTGAATATCTATCTAATCACACAACAGCAACGCTTCACGATACACAGAAAGAATCCATCGTGATAGAAAGTATTTTTAAAGTTAGTTAAATAGATTCGTGAATCCAGAAAATTTGAAGTATTCAAAATACTGTTTTGACACAATAGACTATGTAGAAGGGAGACAGTATAAGAGTGCAGGTGACAGAAAACCATACTAATAACAGTTTATTCATGAGGAATTTGAAACAAATCAATGAACTCTATATGCGAACTGTTGTTTCATAATGCATGGAGAATTTACTTACTAAACTTTAGTTATCGCTATATTCACGACGCCAAAACGTTCTTGGACAATATCACTCGTCTACCCATCATTTTTCTTTTTCCATATTCCAAAAGTTCTTGAGGGACTAATACATAACATTGAATCGAGGGCTTCGGAAGGAGTATTCGATAACTAAGGAGATGAGTACCTGATAATAATAAACATGACAAAAATCATTCATACTAGTTATAATATTTATCTGCGATTCACAAAACCTCTTCCTCAATAAGTATAGAAGCATACAATTTACGTTTACCAACCAACTTCTTTGATTGTTTCTCAGAACGATGTGATTTCTTCATGTACTTCTTTCGCGTTACTTATGTACAAATTTACTTTCTGACATCTCTCTGTCCAAAAAATCCCAAATGTTATCTTCAGTTATGGAACTAACTTTCAGTATAAGACTTTCAATGTTTCAATGGTACAAAGTACCAAGACTCAATTTGAATGACGCCGTTATGAACTATTTTGAAGAAGATGGAAGATTGTCAGAACAGAGAATAGTTCAATTTGTTCACAGCTGGAGACAGATCTGCAAAGAGCATCCAGTAGGTCATTTCCCATCAGTCATCTGACCACCAGGAGAATAACCTTTTGAATTATGCATGCGTATTACGTAATCTGGCCGAATAGCGTATGCTAATGGGGGCGCTCTCCTTGATTAATTGCCTTTTGATTTCGGATTATCGGCCGTTTGCTATTCATATTTCGATTAGAAGCAGTCTGGTGCTGGGATAGATGTTTGTGTTATATGAGCAACGTATTTGCATCTTTGGTTTTCTGATCGGTTTATACGGACGGCATGACATACTACGATTGTGTTTGAATAATTTCCATTGTTCGCATGCTCTGATAATCATGATTCATGATTGGTATAAATAGGGCATATGATGATGAATTGCTTTGATACGGAAAGTATGTACGTGTGGATCTACCATAAATGTTTCCCCTGTAACTTGGTTGTTTAGCAATCAACTGAAAATTCAAAAAAAATTCAAAATGATTTCCCAGTGAACTGCTCTAGCTATCCTCAAGAACTAAGGAGAAATAGATTATTTATTTTGAAATGGAACATTCTGTACTTTATCTCATACCCTATATCACACCCTATGAGTATCTCTGTGATCATTTCCGCTAGACCCCAAGTGTGGTGAATCGATTAAATCGACTCTCCAGTGAGAATTTAAAAATGGAATGAAATACAGAGTGTTCCACACACACACCCTCATTTATTTGTTGTCAAATTTATTCCATTTGGCTGTTCCACACTGTATAGGTGTTTCATTTAGGATCTCTGATATGATGTCTTATATTACTCAGATATATTTTTCATTTCTTTTCTATATGGTTTTTGATTCCATTCGTCCACCAGGAAGATATTTTTTTGTTATTACCCTTTCTACTACTTGCACATATCCTTCCAGCTCGTTCTAGAATTTCGAATCGGAACGAAATCTACATCCCTTCAACTAGATCGTAATAATCATACATTTATTTTTATATACATTCATACGTTTATATGAAATGAATGTATTATGTCATGTTGTACCGAACTTCACTGAATGTAGAGCGATATTACAGAATTTCAATGTTTATCCCAATTTGAAGAATTGAATTAAATAAAATTAATAAACTCTTCAGCTACTTCATTTCCTCTTAATGTATAGATGGAAGAGACCAAGCTTTTGCCTGCTTTCAGAAAATACTAAAATTATAAATTAACTCAGAGTGATGATAAAGTTATGGGTTGACATCATCCTAGTTATATTTATTGCCTTGTTCAATTTCCACTATATAACATTGATTATAGTTTCGAAGACTTTCTTGGATATCTTAACTCTTGAATGATTGTACCATTTGCTCGACTGATTCTATTAATGCATAGCAACAAATGTGTGTGGGTCATTTTTCTTGGATAACATTAAAAAATGTCTCACGACTCAGTAGCCAAAAACACCATAATATTATAATAGGCTGGTACCTGACAGTTTCACCAGTAATAAAACTTGATTTATTGATGGAACTATTCGACTACAGTAGCCCTGAGGAGAAACCTGAGGAACACATAGGGAGCTTACATTTTTCTTCTTGTGCAATCCATAGGCGTAGATGCCACAAAAAAATATTCCTTTCTCATTGTATGCCCAAGGCCAGAGTCTAGAAAGTAATGAGTACGGGCTGACATGGTGTGAACAAAGGAAAATCTATCAATATTTGCGAATAATCCTCATTTCAAATCATCCAACAAATAACCTCATTCAGTCGGGGATCTTTTTCAACGATATCGTACACTCAATATATCGATTCACATCTAGAATATCTTGATATTTCTGAGCCATCCCTGATCATTATTCACATGTATGGATATTCTTTATGTCTGATGCCGTTTGAACATAAGTTTCATGGCAATTGCTGCTATTGATGTTGAAAGTAAAAATTTATTGGTTTGATAAAATATATTTATCAATTCGTGACAATTGGTTTTTCAAATGGTCATTGCATGAAACCAACATAGATTCGTCCAATGAGATCACCCAGAAGATATTTTGGAGCCGATGCTGGAGCCAATTTAAAAAATTTAAAAAATAGTCAGCATATGCTATAGATTCACATTATGTTCCGAAGTTATCATCTAACCGGTGAACTGAAATGAAATAATATTCGTGTATATATATATATATATATATATATATATATATATATATATATATATATATATGGTGAAAACGAAACAACAAACTGAGAGATCAAGGAACTGACAATAAAATAAATGATTCTTTATGTAATGTTGGATAGAACAATTCAATTCCAATTTCGAAAGTTGCGAGAGAATATCTGATCATGATATGCGATGAAATTTCATCATCCTTCTGGTATATTTCTTGTCAATCTACAAACACAAATGATGAAATGAAATGATGAATATATATATCTCTCTTTTAGATACACCCTTGCCCCCTCGACTTGAGCATTGAAACGAACATAAGACAAAGAAAGTAATCGAGGAAAGAAATTTTGTATTGCATGCATAGTTTTTTTTTATAAATAATTGTAGCAAAGTGCTTTCGATCGTTAGGTCATCATCAATGCGCACCTGCAAGTAGGTGAATGAATTTGGGAATGAAATTTTGAAAAATTGTGAATCGAAATGTTGAAAAGTTAGGTTACTAGGTGTACAAGAATCATAAAAGACATCAAGAATCCAGAGAAACGTTATAAATGGTTTCGTGACAAACATATTGAAATATTTCAGTACATAAAAATCCTGCCTAGTCTAGGATTATCATGGATTACATTATCAGTTTTTAGAATGATTCACTGAAATCATCCAACGATGAAGAGGAAGTACCTTGACAAATTATTAGACAGACTCAACTGGCAAGTGAAATGAATTTTGAAGTCAGATCACAGAACAGTAAAATCATGTTGTAGGTATCCAAGGCATCTGAAAAACAAATCCGGACCAATGAGAACCTATATTACTGTCATCATAATGCCAAGAAATGTCACAGAATGTCACAGTATGCCAAGAAAGCCCAATCATGATGCCAAGAAAGCCCAATCATGATTATTATTAGTGAGGCTCTATTCCCTGAACCGATGTGATGTAATGAGCTATCGATTCGCCTGGACGTGCAACAAAGAAAGGTACAAGTTTGCTGACAGACACTGGTTGCTTCTCTCTCGTTTACTGTTTCCATTGGTTGGATTCCTGTGTCTTTCTCTAGCACGAACTATGGTCTAGTTGAAATTTGTTTAATATTTTTCAATCACTTACCTATACCTATAAAATGATATATTCTGATATTCTTTTAATCCATTAGTACATTCATAGGACAACACCATTTCGAACAAAGTCTTTGAAATCGTTGCTTGACTTGATGGGCTGAACCGGTAGAACGAACTAGGATCATTCACCAACTTTCAATATTCAAACAACAAGTAAGTCAGTCTCTTTCTCTAAACACACTTATGGATTAATAAACTTCGCTGAACAATAGATTGGAGTGAATAATCTTCAACTCGATTCGAATGAAAATAACTGAAAATGTCGTTTTTCTCGATACAATGGCATGACACATTGAAATGTTTTGACAATGCCAACAGTCATGTGATTTTTCATCGCTGCGTCTCTTTCTTATGGTCGTTGCAATTCCTCTCTAAGCTCGATCTTCTATATAATAGTATATAATTCAATATCATATCTTTGAATATGACTAAATGGAACATTCGTTATTCGAACAATTCGATTTTGGGAATATCCTATCAAACGAACGCCCATGATATACCCCCACAATGACCCCCCACTGAGGAGGTCGTGCGACCCTGTCACTTGCCCCATCTCTCGCCTACTATTTATCTACATTCATTCTAACCATATTATGCTTTATGTTCTTACAAAACGTATCAATTCAGTCTGGACGAGTGGGGTTGGCAATAATAGATTGCTCCCGTACACAATGAGACTCGAAGGTGTTTATTGAAAGTCTTGAGAAAATGTTTCTATTATTTTTTATGGGGCTTTCATGAGGATAGTTATGGGAACTTCTGGGTCGGAGGATGTTCAAGTGCAGTGAAAAGGCTGTTGTGATTTTTTATTGATCTAGACGTAGTGAATGAGAGTATATAAATCTTTATCATCAGTCAACGAGCTCATAAAAATGATATTTTTTAAGAATACATAAAAGACATAAAAGTGCTAAACACCTTTTCATAGAGGTCACAATAGGTTTCGGAGGAAGAGTTTAAGGGTAAGAGACGTTCAACACAACGCATTTTTCTCAGAGCGTCATATCAAGCGGTGCCCAACATATTCTTGAGACTAGTCACCCAAAAACCTTAGATAATTTGAAACTTCTTAAACATGTAACGAACAATCGAAAACTGAATAGTTTGGAAAGTTTGTAGTTCCGTCGTAATAAGAACCAAATAACGAACCAAGATTTTCTCTCCTCGTTTCTAAAAAATAGAGTAGAAGTTATTAAAAATTATTGCAATATATTTGTAGTAAGGACAGATTTAGGATCTGTCCCAAAATGTCACTGCGCTTGAAATTAAACCTTTAGATACCTAAAAGAGAAATTCTCTATTGATCAGTGACACCTTGTTTTTGAAAAAATTTGGAAATACAAATATTTTGTCACTTTTCAGAGTCAAAATCGAAAACATTGAGAAAATTTTACGAAGATATATTTCAATTGTGTTGAGAACGGGAGCAGATTCGTTCCCGAATCGTCCACCAAGATAAGTAGAGGTTTTATTCTTATTAAATATATTTGTATTTCCAAATTTTTTCAAAAACAAGGTGTCACTGACCAATAGAGAATTTCTCTTTTAGGTATCTGAAGGTTGAATTTCCAGCGCAGTGACATTTCGGTGCAGATCACTAAATCTGTCCTTACTACAAATATATTGCAATAATTTTTGATAACTTCTACTCTATTTTTTAGAAACGAGGAGAGAAAATCCCATTAAAAGCTGAAAAATGAATATACCACCTCCTCTTACTCTTACAGACAGTAACGAACCAAGACCTTGGTCCTATTCCATACTCTCGATTCTTCGATTTGCTGAACTGATAAACAAATCATTGAATTGTTACGGTTTGCTGAATCTCAACGCAATATCTTGAAAGATACTAAGTAGTCGCTAATCTCTTTTACTTTTCAGGTCTATACTGAAAATGGCAGCTGAGTCGCCGAAATACGTGATCAGGCTTTTCTGAATACTATTGCAGTTTTGGGGTTGCATAAATTTTGTATTTTTGGCTTTTAAAATCAAGAAGTCAGTGGGTGAATAAACAGTTTCTTGATTAGTAATTTCTCTATTTCTTGGAATAAACCTTATTTAATTATCAATTGTTATTTCATCAGTGGAGAATTATTTTATATTATAAATATATAATATATATAATATATAATATATAATATATAATATATAATATATAATATATAATATATAATATATAATATATAATATATAATATATAATATATAATATATAATATATAATATATAATATATAATATATAATATATAATATATAATATATAATATATAATATATAATATATAATATATAATATATAATTATGTTGAGTAGAGAATGTTTTGAGCAAAACTTATTTTACTGCATGGAAGTGAATGGTGCCCATTTCCAGCATTTAATAAACTAATATAACAAAAGAGGGTAGTCTTCCACTATTTTAGTTGTCATTTTGTAATCGATGAAAATTTGGAGACGAAATTTTAGCGTCAGATAGTACTCTATGAGATCATCAAAATGAGTAGTAATTTCTCTATTTCTTGGAATAAAACATTATTTAATTATCAATTGTTATTTCATCAGTGGAGAATTATTTTATATTATAAATATATAATATATAATATATAATATATAATATATAATATATAATATATAATATATAATATATAATATATAATATATAATATATAATATATAATATATAATATATAATATATAATATATAATATATAATATATAATATATAATATATAATATATAATATATAATATATAATATATAATATATAATATATAATATATAATATATAATATATAATATATAATTATATTATAAATAATATGTATAGATACATGAATAGTAGAGCCACTTGGAGAGTTGTAAACAACTGCAACTGATAAAAGGCTCATGAGATCCAGAATTTTAACACTCATACAAACCTAGTTTTTTGATCAATACTATGAGGAAACTGCAAAATATAAATAACATAGGATTATATAACTATATAAATAAATAAGATATAAATATTCATGATTTCAAGAGCTTCCTTCAATCATATTTCAAGAAGCTCTCGAAAAGGTTTGCATGAATTCTTTTTTGACCTGGTATTATCGATCTTTATTAAAAATATATACTCTTTATATTTCTTACCCTTTTTATTCCTCAAGATTCAAGCAGTTTGATTCAGAGAACTTAATTAATATGTGATCGTACATTTTCGAAGATTATATTAGACAAGAGGCAAGAGTTTGTGATCTCAATTTGTGTTTGTGCGATCCAGCTCAATATCATGGATCCTAGAAAGCGAGCTTTAGAGAGAACTCATCTGAGGAAGATTTTTCGTTTTTGGTTCTTCTCTCTTCGACATAAGAGTTGTGAATTAATTATTCATGAAAAAAAAACTCAAACGGAGAAAATTTAAAATTTTTGATTTCTCTAAATCACGAATGAACAACCTCAGAACAAGAGTGTTACATACCATAATTTTAAATGTCAAATAATAATGGATGTTTTAAATAAAAAAAAAGGTCGCAATAGTTAGGTTCCATTTCTGGTGTAATTTAACGACATTCATTGATGATCCGAATTCGCAAATCATCCACCCATGAGTAACGTGAATCTTAAATTTCAGGTGACCCTATAGAAAGAAGTCCAGTTGAGCCAGATCAGGTGATCTGGGTGGCCACTCAATATGTCCCCTTCTTGAAATCCAGGCCTGAGGAAAATTTTCATCTAAGAACTGACGCACATGTTGAACGAAATGAGGTGGTGCGCTATCTTGTTGAAAAATGATCGTTTCATGGTTTTCTTCAATACTTCAATACTTGCGCGAGAGCTAGATATATAGCGTTCTCTAATAGTTCTAAATAAATTTGGATCCACTGGACTTTTTTCTATGGGGTCACCTGAAATGTTGAGTAGAGAATGTTTTGAGCAAAACTTATTTTACTGCATGGAAGTGAATGGTGCCCATTTCCAGCATTTAATAAACTAATATAACAAAAGAGGGTAGTCTTCCACTATTTTAGTTGTCATTTTGTAATCGATGAAAATTTGGAGACGAAATTTTAGCGTCAGATAGTACTCTATGAGATCATCAAAATGAGGTATCACACACCTCTCTTCCCTATTCAAAGCCGGGGGGTTGTGCTCACTCCCGTTAGGTGGTTGAAGTTACGGGGATGAAAAAAGCGGAAAATTTGTTTCCCCTTGAATCAGAAATTGATGAGTCCGAGCGATTTTCCACATTTTCATTTTAAAGCGGGAAAATCGAGGTGTTAAGTTTTCGTGAGACCACCCTGTGTGTACCATCATTTCATGTATTATCCATAAATAAAGACGATTATTATGATTATTATTATCTAGTCGATTTCCACAAGATTGTTATTTTCGGTATACACGCATTCATCTGCATAATGCATGTGCATGGGGACGGAATATTTTCTCATAGTGAAATCATCGTATAAGTAGCATGGAGCATATGCCTCGGATCAGTAACCTAATCCGCTCAGTTAGCGGCGGCAAGCAAACTACATTCTGCCCCATGCGGAAGGGTGTGCCCGCCAAATCGGCAGTTTCACTTTCACACCAGTAACCACGACAATACGCGACGTGGTGGCTACTAATGTCACCCTAATCCGCATTTCCTCTCGCATCACCGCGTTTCGCGTTCATATCGCTCCGGCGACGAAAACATAGGCGGAGAGAAGAAAAATACGCTCCTTGATGAAAAAAAAAACGGAAAAAACATTTTCCGTCCAAATGTTTTTGAGAATTTAATGAGAAAGTAGGTGAATATCTCATGGATAGCCATACAACAGAATCATTCACTAATTATTTTTTAAACCTTCCTTCAGTTCAGCTGTATCAGATTGGCAAACTTGGTTGAAATTGGCAAAGCCTTGCCATTTATGCTCCATCATAACTAAGCTTTCCTGGGTATGAAAGCTTCGCTCGCTCATCTCAAAATCATGTTGTTTCATCGTCAATCTTCGATAATAATCAACAGTAAGTACTCATAGCCACAATAGACCCTTACGGTCGCAGTTGAGGGCTGTAAACCCACTCACTTGAAACCCAACCATGAAATCTAAGTACTCATCTAGAAAGTACTCTTTACTTCACAGTAACATTTACTGGTACTGTCCGAAAGTTGCTGATGATCGCTAAAAAAAACTGATATAAAACATAGCGATATCATGAGAGCAAAAAAGGGAAAATCTCTCAAAATCTGTGGACTGTAGAATTCATAATAAATGAATACCCTAACACCACAATAATATTCAGATGATCCTGAATACGTCCTTTGGCAATTAATAAGTTGCTATAGTCAGTAGACCTAAAAAGTGCAAAAGATTAGCGACTTGTTGGGGTAGTTAAGGGTTGTTATTCAAAGACACTCCAATCTGGTGTTACTCAAGTATCGGTATCCTGAAATAAGGTTGAGATAAAAACTAAAGATTCAGCGATAAACATTCGAACAATTAACGCTATTTGCGATATAATGATATACAGTATGATTCTAGAAAATAGGAATTAACTTTTCCACAAGATATTCTTCAGGAATTACCAACAAGAGAGTGAATCGCCATTCGCTCTCGGGGTTGTCACAGAATAGATATTCACTTTTTCGGCACCTATTTCTGACCACAATATTTTTTTCTTACAATAATTATAGGGGGTTCATGACTATCTAGACCAAAAAATAAAATGTGTGTGCAGACAAATAGAAATCAACCATTGGGATGGATTCACAAAATAACAATATTCACATGACGTTATGACGCTTATAAAAATGTGATAATATACAGTCTGTCCAAGATAAGGTTGCACAGCATGGGGATCTCGGAAACGGTAGGAGATACGTAGTCTGTTAAATGGGGAAAAAGTTGCGCATTCGGAGGCTCATACCAACAGCCTTCGAAAATTTCCAAAATTGTTTTTAGTTTTTCAGTTATATCGAAAAAAGTGAATTTTTGGAATATCTATTTTATTTTTTTTTCTCCGTTATTATTAGAGATACAGAAAAACTGAAAATACTTTTTAATAGCAACTTTTGATGACGTTCAACGAGGTGATACCGATTTTTCTATGCGACGTTTCGTATTCGTAGAACCATCATCAACTTTTGTTTTTTAAATAAGGCCCTGATAATTCTTTCACAGATTCTGAAAGCTTTTTTCATTTTGAATTCAACCATGTATTACACAAGGTGGTTTGAATGTGTTTCGAACTATTTTCAGCCATCATCAGTGTTTTTTTCGAAATTCCGAAGGAGAAATATTATCAGTTCCACTTATTTTGAAGGAAAATTAGTCAACACACTAATACCTTATCAACTAGTTCCAATTGATAGGCTTATAGGGATAATTAGTTCGAAAAATCTAATTATGACAGGCTACTTCGGAAAAATACGAATACAATTTTTTCTCAATGTTTTTAACTGGAGTATAATTTCTTCATAATCACTCACTATTCTGCAAAAATTGAATTTTCGTTGTTTCAATAGTTTTTCCAATTGCAATCATGAAATAATTCATTTCATCAAATCGATCAATGAAGAATACGACGATATTATGCTATGTACAGCTTGGAAAATCTAGCTGTGCCTCTGAGATGCTCGAGAATAACTAGTCCATCGATTTTTGACACTAAATGATCAGAAATAAGTGGAACTGATGACATTTTTCCTTTGGAATTTCGAAAAAAACACTGATGATGGCTAAAAATAGTTCGAAACACATTCAAACCACCTTGTATAATACATGGTTGAATTCAGAATAAAATAAGCTTTCAGAATCTGTGAAAGAATTATCAAGGCCGTATTTAAAAAACAAGAGTTGATGATGGTTCTACGAATACGAAACGTCGCATAGAAAAATTGGAATCACCTCGTTGAACGTCATCAAAAGTTGCTATGAAAAAGTATTTTCAGTTTTTCTGTATCTCTAATAATAACGGAGAAAAAAAAATAAAATAGATATTCCAAAAATTCACTTTTTTCGATATAACTGAAAAACTAAAAACAATTTTGGAAATTTTCGAAGGCTGTTGGTGTGAGCCTCCGAATGCGCAACTTTTTCCCCATTTAACAGACTACGTATCTCCTACCGTTTCCGAGATCCCCATGCTGTGCAACCTTATCTTGGACAGACTGTACATGTTTCGTTTAAAAATCGAAAGTTTATTTCCTTTCCGGAAAAAGACGGAAGTTAAGAAAATTCTGATAATGTCGAAAAGTATACTTTTATCATATGCCCTTAAAAATATTTGACGTTTCAAATTTAAGAAATGTAGCTATGAAAACGAAGATGTAAAAAGGCTGTACCATGAGTCTGTGTCATCCGGTATGATTTTCCTAACAGAAAGTTACTTTTGCCAGATGTGTAAATAAGTCTTCATAGAGCCGTAGCAGTACTTGGACCACTTTGAACATAATCGATAATTTATAAAGGCGCGGCTGGGTACACTTGGAGTCCTTGAGAAACAGAATCATCTTTTATCCATAACAATCATAATTATTGATCTATCTGACTGAATCAAAGTATTTTATCCAAATCCTTCATCTACATGAATATAAATCGAGACTATTAGAATAGTTTACGTAGAAATGCGTTTCTAGAAATGAGTAAGGGATTTCTTTCCATGTCAAACTTATGAGCATTTGCTATTATGAGTTCCCACAGGGGTATGCAGCTATCGCAGCTCCTTGTAAGACTATAATCAATTCTTCACTCTTTCTATTCCTCTTCCTATTTCTCTGATCTCATAACAGAGAAGATATTTCCAAACGTTAGACTTCAGACAGCTAAAATCGAATTATGTTGCGGCAACTGTTAATTTCTACGGACTAGGTACGCCAATGTCAGCGTCTGTTTTTCCTGGTCCACCTACCGCTACGTCCCCTGTCGTGTGAACGAGCTCGCTAATCGTATTTATTGAAACTGATTTTCTTCTTTTGAGCTGGAGTCAATTACTTTTGCTTCCGATGAATGCATTCACTCAGGGGTCTGACATTGTTAATGGACATACTTTGAATTTATTATATTATTATTTGAATAAGTCGGGAGAGCCGGTCAGTGCAAGGGTTGCCAACTTTCATCAAAGAATTTTGTTAATAGTTTCGTGAAAAATAGTATTCCAACGGTTTGAGTTCATAGTTCGGCTAAAAATCTGTACAATACTTTGTATAGATTTCATTAACCGAGCCACATACAAGAAATATGATAATTACTATGGTAGTGATAATTACTGGAAACAATAAAAAAAACTCGCAAAATATAAAAAATGAGACATAATGAATTTTGACACCAATATGTGTATGTTGAAACTCTTTGAGCATCAATATATTTTATTGAACGCGGTAGAAAATTGGCATCGTGATTGTAATGAAAGAAGAATCTCAGAGAATTCTCGAGATGACGAAGGAGAAGAGACTCACTGCAACAGGGCCAATTCGAATGAACTACATTTGAAATCTTTCTCATAAACATTAATGGTACGGCATTCAGAAAAATATTAGGTTATGTATCTCCCATCATCATAATTATTAATTTTGGAATCACATTCTTCCTCATTGTGAATTTGAACTGGAAAATAACTCATGGTGAAATATACCAGCTGATAATGTTTCAGACAAGTTCACAGAGATATAAGGTGATGAGATTCAAACTTGACACTGATGTAATCTGATCAGAAAATGTATATTCCATACACCCCCGCCATTTCCGATTCCACCGGAAACAACCCCAAATTACATATGATATTACAAATGAAACACCCAGGATATCATCACAAGTTTGGTTGAAGATTCCCATTAGGAAAATGATACCTGATTTGGTGGTGTTATCTCTCGATACTACGGTGATAATGATATATTGTACAACGAACTCGGAATGGTGGTAGAATACGTGTAACTAAGACTTGGGCCATAGATTGAATACATATTTGTGTATTTAATCTATGCTTGGACCTATGAGCATAGACTATACAGGGTGTCCTTAAAAGGTCTTTACAAAAAGCTACCACATATTCTTCAGACCAAAACAATTCGATACAAGCAAACTTACCTCAGTAAAAAGTTGCTTAGTTTGGGCGCTAGACGGCTCTGAAGTTGAAATTTTCAAATCGATTTTGCTTCATAACTTTTGAACGGCTCATGAGATTTTTTTCAAATTTGGTACGTTGGCATAGACTTATCGGGCAATGAAACTCATATCATAATCATAATGAATATCATTCCATGGGCGTAGAACTTGATTTTTTCAGTAAATAAACATCTAAAACTCCTACGCCAATGGAAAAAAATTAGTTTCAATATGAAATCTAAATTATTCAACTCATTCACTACATAAAAGGTACTCTTGACAAAAGTCGATTCCTCTCATGGTTTCGACAAAATTTTAATTTTAGTGATTTAGAGCATAATTAATAATAAAACGATTAACAGATATTTCATAAAAATTGTTCAAAATGTTCACCATTTTCACGTATACAAAGATTTATACGACGCAAAAAGTTGAGATGTACTTTTTGCATAGGTTATTTCTATTGAAAATAAGTAGCACTGGTTTTTTTTTCTGAAGACTATTATTATCTGCTCGAAAACAGTGATATTCACATTCTTGGTTTCCATAGTTTCATCTGTGTTGATTTGTCGAGTTTTATTGACGTTGATTGTTGATATCGGACTTTTCTGATTTATCATGGCCGTACAATACACCAATGAAGAATACACCGATATGTTATTGGTATTCGGATATTGTCAAGGAAATGGTCGAGAGAGTGTGAGGGTGTATTCGGCAAGGTTTCCAAATCGTCGCGTACCAAGCCACCCAACCTTTGCTGCAGTTGAGAGACGTCTTCGGGAGACCGGTCATTTTGCTCCTAGAACTGGTGATTATGGAAGACAGCGTTATGTAAGGATTCCCGAAGTCGAAGTAGAAATTTTAGACCGTATTGAAGAAAATCCAGAATTGAGTACTAGACGGATAAGTAATGAACTAGAAGTTTCTAGGAATGCCGTTCATGAAGTACCAAGAGAACAATTATTATACCCATACCACAAGACGCCAGTTCAAGATTTTTATTAATCCATGATTCACAAAGTCGTCTGATGTTTTGTAGGTTCATTAATTTGCAAAGAGAAATGAATCTGAACTTTGGAAAGAATATTTTGTTCACTGATGAAGCCTGTTTCACGAGAAGAGGAATAACTAATTTTCATAATGAACACGTTTATGCAATTGAAAATCCTCATTCCATTAAAATAAACCATTTTCAACACGAATTCAAAATCAACGTTTGGGCTGGAATAATAGGAAATTTTATAATTGGTCCTGTCATACTTCCACAAAGATTAACAGGAGACATGTATTTACAACATCTACGAAATACGTTGCCAAATTTGTTGGAAGATTTACCACTCCAACATCGGGTAGATATGTGGTTTATGCACGATGGAGCTCCACCACATTTTTCGGTGGATGTTAGGAATTTTTTAAACCAACAGTACCCAGACAGATGGATAGGTAGAGGTAATGATGCACCCGTGAATTGGCCACCACGTTCTCCAGACTTAACACCGATGGATTATTTTGTATGGGGTTATCTCAAGTCTACGGTTTACAAGACCCCTGTGAATACTGTAGAACAATTATGGCAACGTATCCAACAGGCGACGAATAATCTTACAGGCGATGAAGAAGTTATGCAAAGAGTACATTTCAACTTTTTGCGTCGTATAAATCTTTGTATACGTGAAAATGGTGAACATTTTGAACAATTTTTATGAAATATCTGTTAATCGTTTTATAATTAATTATGCTCTAAATCACTAAAATTAAAATTTTGTCGAAACCATGAGAGGAATCGACTTTTGTCAAGAGTACCTTTTTTGTAGTGAATGAGTTGAATAATTTAGATTTCATATTGAAACTAATTTTTTTCCATTGGCGTAGGAGTTTTAGATGTTTATTTACTGAAAAAATCAAGTTCTACGCCCATGGAATGATATTTATTATGATTATGATATGAGTTTCATTGCCCGATGAGTCTATGCCAACGTACCAAATTTTAAAAAAATCTCATGAGCCGTTCAAAAGTTATGAAGCAAAATCGATTTGAAAATTTCAACTTCAGAGCCGTCTAGCGCCCAAACTAAGCAACTTTTTACTGAGGTAAGTTTGCTTGTATCGAATTGTTTTGGTCTGAAGAATATGTGGTAGCTTTTTGTAAAGACCTTTTAAGGACACCCTGTAGAATACTAAATATACTATATATATATATACTATATATATACAATATATACTATATATTCCATACTATATACTATATAGTATTCTATAGTCTATGCTGAGTTACAGAATAGACAATCGTGAACAGTGGATACTTCTCTCACTTGAAAAGGTTCATCTGATTGATCTCAGTCCTGGTTTAGATATCAATATTTCATCTGCGTTGTTAAAATTCAAGTCCAGTGACAAACATCTTTGATCAACTCCTAACTCAAGATTCCGACGTGAAAATCAGCTTCCAATTGCCAGGCAACTCAAAATAAAATGAAAAGTGCTATCATAATGTGCAATATTTATAAATTATAATTGATCATATAATGTAGACATTCATTAACAGTCGTAGAGGAAAAATGGAGACTATCAGACTTGATTGAGCATATATAGAAAATGAGATTTTTTTTATCTGTTGACAACACGAAAGGGAAACCTATAATGTTCGACATAAAACAATAATAGAATACACACGGTTTTTGTCTTGATCGATGTCTTGACATCAAATCTCTCAACCAATTCATCAGGAAATTGGACGAACATTCGATGATAGTTATAACCAATATTCCAACCTCAATGTTAGTTCATCACCTTAACCTCATCCTCAACCTCATCGCCTTAAGGAATTAATATGATAAACGAGTCATATATTTTGTCATGTTAATATTTTGATCCCACTACCGCTCAAGTGACTACGACTCAGTAGGTATATCACAAATATATCCCACCTGACAGTGCAGAAAGATCAGTGATTGGTAGACCAAATTGTGGAACAATATTTCACAACCACAACCCAGATGATGGGTACAAAAACAACGTCATTATATTGAATTCCCTCAATCAGTTCCATCCAAGGTGGTTATAGGATGGTGAAATAACTCTTCAACTGTTCCTTTCCAGAACATGTAGACCTGTCAAATGGCGATACGATCGTGGATCCTGTGAAGAAAGTCCGCTTCCATGCACAAATATTGGCGGATATCTATAGTTGTAATACTCCACAAAAAATTTGCTTAGGGTTCTTTCCTCATGAAGGAGTTTAAGGTTGGGGAAATGAAATTCAACATCGAAGTAACAGAATATAATCCTAGATATTCTAGAATTCTGATGAAGATTGAAGAATAAATCAAGCTATTATTTCTTAACCCCGTTATATACTAACCGTGCAATGCGAAATTGTCTCTGCAGTATTTCAGACACTTCGATATTTCTAATATTAGTAGTGATTTATCGAACGCGAGTAATGAGGTGGATCGATCCTACCTTGAATACTGAAATAACCAGCGGCTGGAACCGCCCTACTCAACTTCCACTAGGCTGGAACTCTCCAGGATTGGCCACTTAGGCCATTCACAGCTGCGGAGATGATTATTCAGCTCCCGAAGGTCTTCGTCAACCGGACAGCAATTATTCAGCTCCTTTTTGACGAGCTATATCTTTCGACCAGCTGTAACGACTGACGTCTTGTCAAAACCAATAAAAAACATTTTTTCGGTATCTACGCACCAATTAGTATACCGGGCATTATAGAATACAAATTTTTAGGAACTATTTGAAAAATACCTATTTTGTTCAACAAATAAATAAAAAAAAAAGAGAAAAAAAACAAAAAAAAAACAAGGAATGAATTCCAGGCTTGGTACACATCGATGGATAGCTAGCTAGCATTCAAGTAGAATTTCAACTACAAATCGAGTTTTCGAGGGTTTCCGAGATCGAGATCAGCAGAGGGGACTACATCTAGTTTGGATCTTGAGGAGCCTTAGTGAACTATCAAAAGTAGGCAGAAGTCTACCACTTTTTCTAGCGGCTGAGGATATGGAGTTGGAACACCAATCTATTCACACCAATGTTCCACTTACTCCATAAACAGCGGAATCATGAATACGGCCGACTCCCACCACCCCCTAACCGCCATCCGCCATCAGATAGGCAATAAAATCAAGAAGAACGTCTGAAGGGAAACACAGCGCGCCGTGAATACGGCTAAGCGCGCATTAGAGCTGCCAGAACGGAAATAGGCCGGAGATGAAACTGCGGCGTCATTTCCTGAGTCGGCCGCCTCGCAAGCGGCGACGCCAGGGGGCGCTTGTGTCGCTCTGCTGTTCTTCGTGTAACTATGGCGTGTCGGACGGAAAAATCGAAGAAGTGCACTGCGATGTCAGGTATTGGACATTGGACTTCATTCGAGTAGATTCTTTGATGCCTTTATTGATGATCCCAATATAGCTACTCAACCAAGAATATGAAAGTAGGAATGAAGATTTCAATACGGCCGAGAATGAATGTGATGAAGCTATAGGTGAGCACAGCTGCCAGTGCATAAGTTCAAAACTAAACAGGGTGTTCCATAAGTCAAGGGTCAAATGAAGAGGTCATTTCCGACAAAAAAAACCCATGCAGAGTGGTCCTAATCACAACCGTTCTCGAGTTTCGTTTGTGATGGGCTGTTAAAATTGCTACTCTGGAATTAAAAGAATATTACCCACAACAGAATTTAGTTTTGGAGAGTAAACTGTCTCAGAATAATGACGAACCTCAATGTCCTTTCATGATTGTAGCTTCTGCATGGTGATTCTTTTTTTACATTCAATCCAATATTGAGTAGATTTTTTCGAAAAATCGAACTCTGGGAAGAGATGCCATATGTTACTCTTCCAAAATATGTGAATATACTTTCTTCAAAAGCTACATTCATGCACCGACAGTCAGTGTCGTCACTAAGTTGTGATAAAGTTCACTTCACAAAAACACTTTTTTTTCATTCCAGAGTAGGAATTTTCACAACCCATCACAAAATTTCCTTCCACTCGAAAACGGTAGAGATTCGAACAACTCTATATAGGACTTTTTTGTTGCAAAGGATCTTGTCTTTCTCCCATTTTCATTCGACCCATAACTTATGGGACACCCTGTTTAATTATCTTCCCAGAACATTGAAAAAATAAGAAATGTTCACCAATATAAAACAGCGCAGCAGTTCAAGAGCGGCTGTTGTCAGAAGACCCTGAGATGTATCGTCATATGATTAATATATATTTATCATGATGCTGAGTATAGAAATACAATAATTATGAAAATGTTGTAGATGCAGGCTGTTGTTTCCAAATTGATACAATTTTCCTTGGAAATTAGATCTTTGAAAATGTTTTGCTCTTTGTATAAATTTTGTCTTGACACTTTTCGCTGATTATTCGTTGAACATTCAATGGTTTGATTGTTTACTATTATCGAAGGTGAGTGATTGAATATAATCAGCTGCGACTTCATAGGATTACGTTTCAGTCTCCATTTAATGATTCAAATTTGAGTTTTGTGCATTTCAACTCTCTTTCTCTCTCTCTCTATCTCTTTCTCTCTCTCCCCATATTGAAGTATAAATATTTTTATCAATTCATGGCTGATTTTATAAAATTGTATAAGAGATTGTATCAAAGATATGAGAGATATGTTATATAAAAGGTGAAGAGGAAGAACTTATTTGCAGACAAACTCCAAACTTTGATGAATATTATTTCTATGAATAAATATATATTATTACCATTGTTATACCGATTTGCGCTCTTTCCATTGAGCAGTCAGATTGAAACTCCTCTTCTTCAATGGTTGCTTTTGGTTTTGATGTAATTGTCATTGTTACTTTTGTCTTATGTGCAACTAGCATTTGAAGCCAATAATCATGCAAACGGCAAAATTCGTTCCTGTGAATCATATTGAACTCTATCTCAACAAGTAGTTGAATCTCCTCAAACAGTCTTCCAAAAAAATTTATGGTTTAGTTACCTATATCGAGAAAATTCGATTTCTAAATTATTCCACCGATATTTTAAGAGATTTCAGAGATTTTTTCAACTTGAAAGTACTTCTCCATGGCAACTTCTGGTATGATTCAAAACGTGGAGATATATCTTCCTCCGATGCTTCGTATTCGTGAAACCATCATCAACTTCATTTGTTGAAATTATGGTCCTGATTAGGTTTACACAGATTCTAAAAGCTGTTTCCATTCTAGATACACTCATTCATCATGCATAATGGTTTGAATATGTTTCCATCTAGTTTTATCAAAGATCTGTAAGTTAATCGACGCTATCACCACGTTGGATCATATCAGAAGTTGGAGATGGAGATGGAGAATTATATTTTCATCACTAAAATTCACCTTTTCCGATATAACTGAATAACTATGAATAATTTTGAAATTTTTCAATGTCTCTTGGAATGACCCTCTGAATGTGCAACTTTTTTCCCATCATTCAACTGAATTTGGAACTCCCACCGTTTCCGAGATACCCATGCATGCTGTGCATCCTTATCTAGGACACAGTGTATAATCATCACTTTCACAGTCGAGAAGAAAATCTTCTCAGGATTCATAAAATTTTCAGTTTTACAGATATGGCTCAGAGGAGATTCGAGTTTTCATAAAAAATTAATGTCAGATCTTGAGAATGCGCTCATTAAAAATGGCGCAACTAATAAAAATGGTGGTGATGAATGCGGTAATGAAGAAAATTCCATGTTTACTGATCGTTTAGTGAAAAACTCATCAAAGCAAGTGTTGATTTCCTCTGGTGGAACATAATTGTGTTGTTTCATGGTCTCTTTTATGTGTTGTAAGTCTGTCATCGCATATTTGCTCACTCACTGCAACGATGTACAGAAGACTGGTGCAGTAACTAATGGTGTTTTTTTTTCGCCAAAAATCTCTAACGGCATTTTCCGCTATAATGACATATTAGTTATGAAACTCCTCAGAAGATGACGACATTTTTACAGATTTCTGTACACATTGTTGATGTTTTGAGATTGTAATTATGTAGTTTGATCATCAATTGAGGAATATCCTAAATTACTACGTCTTATACTTTTTATAACAAACACTGATTGTGCAAATTTTTGTGTCGCCCTCTAACAACTTACATATGAGTGATTTCCACTATAACGAATATAATGCTGTTATCAAGTTAGCTGTACGTTAGAGTTTTGGTTGAAGGAATTAGATAGGCAAATAGACAGAGTAGCTACACCAGTGTTCCCGACATCATTCTCACTGCTCTTTCATTATGAATAAGAGTACACAAGCAAATTCCGTTCGTTAACAACTTTTCAATCAGTGAAAAAAAATCCAAATAGTCCAATCTTGACCCGTAAGTCAATAGTTTATTTACCTAATGTCCCGCGCATACCCACCTCGCTTATCCCACACTTAAAAGGGATCATGTAGGAAGTGTAAATTTAATCCCCGACATTAGTGACGTCAGCCTTTTTGCGCAGGCAGGACCCTATCCCCCAAAATCGCATAAATAGCAGATTAAGTGACCGACGCGCGCCGGCCACGTGACCTGACACAGCGACTCGACTGAAGGTCCGCAAAGGCATAAAGAGATTATGGTCCGTGCGTATAGGTTATGTATTGTGCTGTATAAAGCGAATGCATACGGCCGATAGATGTCGAAAAGCCAAGAAAGTATTAAAAATGTATGGCTTGCTTGGTTCAGTATGTGATTTATGGATCTCAAAGAAGGGTCGATATTCCATCTCTCATCGCCTATACTTATAAAATATCGAGCAATTTTTATGAGGTTTCGTCTTTCAATATCATCCAGTGTCCATTCAATTCCAGTGATTTGGCTGCTGATTCACTATTGAGGCACATTAACGCTTTTTCATGGTGTAAAAATAAGATCGAAGCTCATAGAGTGTCCAAATGGTTCCCGTTCATTTTGGACGTTTGCCAAGGCAATCGTGAGAAATTTCACTTCTAGCTCATTTCCTCCCCTCACAAAGGATGATAATACATTGGCTATAACACCTCATGAAAAAGCAAACACCTTCGCCAAAATGTTTGCAGACAATTCTACCTTGGATCCACGAGGCCAGGAACTTCCCAAAATCGCTACCATCGATAACCGTATGCCAGAAATTGTCTTCCGGCAACGCACAATCAGACACATTCTGCGTAGCCTCAACGTCAAGAAGGCTATGGGGCCTGACGGAATACCGCCTATTGTTCTCAAGAAATGTGCCCCAGAACTAACACCAGTTCTTTGCAGGTTGTTCACCCTTTCGTACAAATTCGGCGAATTTCCTTCTAACTGGAAGAAAGCTAGGGTCCAACCGATTCCAAAGAAGGGCAAGAAAACCCTCCCTAACAACTATAGACCGATTGCACTACTGTCTGTGATCTCTAAAGTAATGGAAAAAGCAATCAACATCGAGCTCATCCGATATATAGAGAGCTCAAGAATCGTGAACGACCGGCAATATGGCTTTCGTCACCAGAGGTCAACTGGAGATCTGCTAACCTATGTGACACATAAGTGGCAGGTGTCAATAGAGAAACATGGGGAGTCTCTGGCTGTAGCCTTGGATATCTCCAAAGCATTTGACCGAGTTTGGCACCAAGGCCTCCTAGCGAAACTTCCGTCATATGGTTTGCCGCTCCAACTGTGTCTTTTACTATCGAGTTTTCTTGCAGATAGATCACTCTACGTGGTGGTAGACGGGGTCTCGTCTGATACAATGACGATCAATGCTGGTGTTCCACAAGGCTCTGTCTTGGCACCAACTTTGTTTTTGCTCCACATCAATGATTTGTTGAATGTGACCTCCAGCCCAGTTCATAGCTTTGCGGATGATAGTACACTTCATTCCGCCTTTTCCTCTAGAGCCCCTATATCATCCAATGAGGCCAGAGGTGCAAGGCGAAGACAGGTTGATGCTTTAAATGAGGACCTGACAAGAATTCTGAAATGGGGATCTGAGAATCTAGTACAGTTCAATGCAACTAAAACTCAAGCTTGTATGTTCACCAAGAAGGCTGATCACACAATGCCCAATTTGATGATGTCGGGTACCACTGTTCCTATGAGGTCGTCAATATCCATGCTGGGTGTCACCACCAACAGTGCTCTCTCATGGGACGATCATGTGAGGTCCATTGCGAAAACTGCTTCACAAAAACTCTGTTTTCTTTTCCGTGCGAAGAGATACTTCACATCCCAGCAACTGCTTATGATCTACAAAGCACAAATTTGACCTGTCCTGGAGTACTGTTCACATGTTTGGAGCTCAGCCCCCAAACATACGCTTAAGCTCTTAGATTCAATTCAGAAGAGAGCTATTCGCCTAGTCGATGACACAACACTCACCAAAACATTGACCTCTCTAGATCATCGTAGAAAGGTCGGCGATCTTTGCCTTTTTTATAGGTACTTTCACGGTCGGTGCTCAACGGAAATATCATCTATTATGCCACCACGCGCGATTCCTAGTAGACAAACCAGACGAGCTCAAGCTGGTCACCCCTACACTGTCAGGCTCGAGACCTGTCGAACATCGCTATACCAAGCATCATTCATCAATAGAACGGCAAAGTTGTGGAATTCTTTGCCTAGTGAAGTCTTTCCTGATGCTTACAACCTCCAAACATTCAAGAAAAATTCCAACACCTTCCTTCTTTCCCAAAATTCCACCGCTGGCTAGCACGATGTTCCTCGAACATCATAGGTTTCCTTTTCGTGTTGTCCACAGATAAAAAAAAAATAAAATAAATGTACTCCGTTTTCCTGCAGTCGATTACTGTTCAAAACTATATAAATGTTCATTTTTCAGCTTTTGTGTTGCATTTTCTCTCCTCGTTTCTAAAAAATGAAATAGAAGTTACTGAAAATTATTTCAGTATATTTCTAGTGAGGACAAATTTGTGATCTGCCCCAAAATGTCACTACGCTTGAAATCAAACCTTCAGATACCCAATAAAAAAATTCTCTATTCGTCAATGACCCCTTGTTTTTTGAAAAAAAATGGAAATACATATATATTTTTAATAAAAACAGAACTTGTACTTATCTCAATGGAAGTTTCGTTTTCACAATACAATCCGAATATTTTATCCTCTTACAATTTTCCAATGTTGACTTGTTTTGACTAAATTACTGAGATAAGTCGAAGTTTTGTTATTATTGAAGATATATTTGTAATAACAAATTTTGTTAAAGAACAAGTTGTCACTGACAAATATCTATAAAGGTTTAATTTCAAGCGCAGCGACATTTAGGGCCAGATCACAAATATGTCCTCACTACAAGTATATTAAAAAAATAATTTTGCACTTATCATGCGATGGGTTTTTTTTCGATTTTTTTCTTGGTACTTATGTATTTCGACCTCAAGAACCCGAATTTCATAATAAAAACGTGCGCAAACTTATTTTTTTTTCGAGATATTCCAGGAAAAAGTATGAAAATTATCGTTCTTTCTTCGGCTCGTTTTGGGTAGGCATGGAGTTTATTTTCTCACATAGGATACTTTTTTACCTTCCTTGGACATTCAAGAAGTCGAAAAGAAGGGGAAACATCCTCGAATTTGTTGAATCAACGTTCTTTAGCATCTTAGAGGAAGGTGGATCCAGCATTTTTCATATGGACGGCGCTGTCAAATGAGAACCTACGTCAAAATCACTAGATCTGTGAGTCAAAATATCACAGATGCACATTTGACAGCGCCGTCCATATGAAAGAAGGATTCATCAAAGATGCTAAAGACGATGAATTGAACTTCTTAGAGGATGTTTCTCCTTCTTTTTAGCTTCTAGAATGTATAAGGAAGATATAAAGAGTATCTTATGTGAGAAATGAAACTTCGAATGGCTATGGTGCCTACCCAAAACAGGCCGAAGAAAGAATGTTAATTTTCATACTTTTTTCTGGAATATCTCGAAAAATATAAGTTTGCGCACGTTTTTATTGTGAAATTCGGGTTCCTGAGGTCGTAATACGTGTGTACCAAGAAAAAAAATCTAAAAAAAACCATCGCATGATGATAAGTTTTTTTTTCTATCTGTGGACCACACGAAAGGGAAACCTATAATATTCGAGGAACATCGTGTTAGCCAGCGGTGGAATTTTGGGAGAGAAGGAAGGTGTTGGAATTTATCTTGAAAGTTTGGAGGTTATAAGCATCAGGAAAGACTTCACTAGGCAAAGAATTCCACAACTTTGCCGATCTATTGATGAATGATGCTTGGTATTTCGAGCCTGACAGTGTAGGGATGACCAGCTTGAGCTCCTCTGGTTTGTCTACTAGGAATCGCGCATGCTGGCATAATAGATGATCTTTCCGTTGAGCACCGACCGTGAAAGTACCTATAAAAAAGGCAGAGATCGCCGACCTTTCTACGATGATCTAGAGAGGTCAATGATTTGGTGAGTGTTGTATCATCGACTAGGCGAATAGCTCTCTTCTGAATCGAATCTAAGAGCTTCAGCGTATGTTTGGGGGCTGAGCTCCAAACATGTGAACAGTACTCCAGGACAGGTCGAATTTGTGCTTTGTAGATCATAAGCAGTTGCTGGGATGTGAAGTATCTTTTCGCACGGAATACAAAACCAAGTTTTTGTGAAGCAGTTTTCGCAATGGACCTCACATGATAGTCCCATGAGAGAGCACTGTTGGTGGTGACACCCAGCATGGATATTGACGACCTCATAGGAACAGTGGTACCCGACATCATCAAATTGGGCATTGTGTGATCAGGTTTTAGTTGCATTGAACTGTACCCCATTTCAGAATTCTTGTCAGATCTTCATTTAAAGCATCAACCTGTCTTCGCCTTGCACCTCTGATGGCCTCGTTGGATGATATAGGGGCTCTAGAGGAAAAGGCGGAATGAAGTGTACTATCATCCGCAAAGCTATGAACTGGGCTGGAGGTCACAGTCAACAAATCATTGATGTGGAGCAAGAACGAAGTTGGTGCCAAGACAGAGCCTTGTGGAACAACAGTGCAAAATTACCAAATGTTTCATAACTTTTTTATTTTTCAGAAACTAGAGGAGAGAAGATCCCACACAAAAGCTGGAAAATTAATGTACCACCTCCTCGAATAACTTACAGACAGTACTATATGAATGTATCCAGGCTGCTGTTTTGCAGATACTTTGTTTCTAAGAACTGTTTGTATTCGCGCATGCGTGTGAAAATTCCAATTCTATGATTTGTGTAATTTTCATACATCAGCTGTCACTCAAAATATACCAATTGGAAAAGTCATCCTTATGACAGTGCTGCATGAATGTTATTTTTCTCTTTACGACTCGAAGCTTATTACTTAAAACTCACGACTTAAAACTTACCTGAAATTTATGCATGAATCCATCATAAGATTCGGCACTGAAAACTCGTGATAATAATAACAATAGAAATTCCATCCACTTTTTAACAGGCAGCGCCGCCCATCCATCTCTCCCACTGCTGCCAACTGTGGAAGTTTTTAATAACCAGATCAGTGTATCAAAAATCACCAGATTTCAGGAATTTTGGAAGATGAGAATGATGAAATATAATAGGTTTTTAAAGGAAATAATAAAAAATCAATAAAACATTCAAAATAGATATGAAAATGAATGATTCGATTCTTGAACAGAAAACATAAAAATAACATGAAAAGGGTAATTTTGCTCTTGTCGTGCAATCTATATTTCTCTAAAATTTTGTTCCATACATATAAATATTTAGGCTTCAGGAATCCGAATTTTGCAATGAAAAATACTAAAATACGAAACTCAGGATAGGTACTTCTTGTACCTTCAATATGCATCCAAGGAGTCAAATAGAAGGAGAAAGATGTCGAAGAAGTTATAAATTCATATATCCTTCACCATCCTTGATGAAGGTGGGAGGACCTTATTTCATATGTATGGTGCTGTCAAATGAGAATCTGTGACATTTTGACTCACAGAACTGGCACAGATTCTCATTCGACAGCGCCTTCCGTATGAAAATTCTTCTCCTTCCAAGATGCTAAAGAACGTGGATTCTACTTCTTCGAGGATGTTTTTCCTTCTTTTTCACCTCTTTAATGTGCTGAAGATAGAAGTTGATATTTCACTCATTCAAAAGCGTGAAAAATATGAATGTATGATTTGCATGATTTGTGCAAGGTTATCGTTAATTTTCTGTCAGTTACCCATGACGGATAGCAAGGTAGCATTCTCCTCATAGCAATGAAGTAGTTACATCGGGACCTTCATTAAAAATCTAGTATTTTACGAAATCAAAAAAAAATCATCAGATTCCACTGTGAAATGGAAAATAATCATCAAATTGACATGAAAATCGCCAGATCTGGTGATGAATCTCCAACATTGGCAACGCTGATCTCGCCCCCGAAGTCTTCGAGCGACAAGACGCCATCCTAACCTTATCAGCGCGCGGCAGAGATTGTCACGGCTTCCGTCATATCGGTCGGAGGGGCGGTAAGGATAGGGGGCGGGGGTGTTGTTTATCCGGGCAAGGCAATCGGTTATCGGATTAGCCTTATCTAAACGATATAGTCGCGCGCGTCGGGGTGCGCGTGGCTGACAGCCCTTCGATGGGATAGTTGATGGGTTCTTGAAGGGGATCGAGAGCTGCATTAGTTGGTTTCTGTTTGGTCCAGAAACACAAGGAATGCCATTCTTCTCAGATTCATTATTTTATGTTAATATTTATTCATACACGATCAAACAGTCTACTGGGTGATACAGGCACGTACACGCGTACATATCATGGTAGACGTTCTTTTCTTACGCGATTTTCAGTGCCTGGATGCACTAGTATTAGTAAACATTCAACAAGAATATTTTCATCTGATTATCCAACGAATGCCAAAATAATCACTGGAGATCATTATTGAATATCTTATTGATGTATTATACAGCACTACAACTTTACTAGTCTATCTAGCAGCTTCGCTTGCCTCTTTCCCCATTATCATCAACACTACGCAAACTTTTATAAGTTTTCAACACCTCAATATGTAACTTTCGACAATTGACTGTTCCAATGTTTTTTGCATGGTTAACTTGACTATTAGAGTGAACTGAAGAACATAAGAACTATACCAAAGAGTATATATTATATACTATATACCTAGTGCATTTTTCATCTGGCTACAAAATTATTATATACTCAAAAGTTTTCAATGAAATTTGGTATAGGCACGTTTTTCAGGGGTAGTGATTCTAATAGCATGCACGATATTTTTCAAAAAAGTTGTTATAGTATGAAATATTAAAATTTCACTCCTGAAAATAGAAATATCAGGCCTTGGATTCTAATTCTGAATGTGGCGCCTTTTGATCATATATCCAGATTTTTAAAGCTCGACAATAAAGAAAAAAATTGATATTGAAATATTTTATGAGCGTAAAAACATCGAAAAGATATTGAATGTAATAAAAAACAGTGTATTTCTATTGTAATGATGAACTTAATAAAAGTAGAGAGAAGGTAGAAGAGATAGGAGAGAGGACTAACTGTTAATTAATTGAGAGCAATGTTAATGTTTTGAGGAATCTTTCATATATTTGGGTCGCGTGATAGATATACAAGGGATACACAAATGCTCAGAGAGAAGATCAGAGCTGTCAAAGATGCTCCGATTCCACAGACCGTGACACAATATCGAGATCTTTTCTGGAGACTATTATTCATTATCACAAATTGAAAAACTAAGGTTGGAACTGTATCCTTTGAGGAGTGCATCTCGGATTTTGACAAAATATGTGAGCAGGTGTTAGCTCATTACGACCGTGATATAGAATTGCTTCTGCATCTCATCTCTTTCGATATCTTCCAATTTAAGCGGTGAATCTGAAGTCTCTTGTAAATAGTTGTTAATCGCCCTCCCTGTAATCGGGTTTGCAGACACGCCGTGATTAGAACCAAAAATTATGCGATAAAGTGCGGTTTTGTCACAACGGCACCTAAATGACCATGAGTGACCGTTATCAATATGTTGTCATACGCTTTCAGAGCCTTGTTTAATTCAGAAAAAAACAGTGGCCATCGTGGAAGAAGCATACGGCATAATATCATTCGGAGTGAAAAATTTTGAACAATTCGAGGCAGGGCGCATTTTTATTTTGAGAACAGATATTCAGCCCCTGCTTGTATCAATTTTTGGTTCTAAACACGGCATGTCTGCAAACCCGATTACAGGGAGGGCGATAAGTCAACTATTTACAAGAGACTTCAGATTCACCGCTTAAATTGGAAGACATCGAAAGAGATGAGATGCAGAATGCATCGATCAGAATACATTCTTTTTTTTATCGGATGTGGGATATAATTGATGCAATACATCATCTCTGAATATTCGACGAAGAGGAAAAGGCGACTTCACAGCCCCAACCAATTTATCTGCTCCTTCACTCTTTAATTTCCTTTGAAAGAGATTATACAGTGTGGAACAGCCAAATGGAATAAATTCGACAACAAATAAATGAGGGAGTGTAGGAAAAAAAGGTTGGACACGTCGATTTGTATTTTTAAATATACAGTTTTCTCAAAAAAATTAAATTATATAGAGTGAGTCACATGACAGTGGCCAATACCAACTTTCTTATTTCAAATGGAACACCCTGAAGAGCTGATTCCATCGATACCCCACACTTGGGATCGAGCGGAAATGATTACAGAGATATAGTGTGTGAAAAATCGAGATTGTTCAACTTTAGGAATTTTTTGTGTCGAAACTATCCATTATTGGTCAACACGGCTTACATGTCTCTGTCTTAACTTTTGATTTACTACCTACTGTCATTTGATTGAAACAAATATAGGGTGGTGCAGAATTCAGAAAATTGATCATCCTGTATATGCCCCAAAGAAATAGCAGTAGATAGTATATCGAAAATTGAGATAGAGACATGTGAGTCGTTTCGACCAAAAAATTCATTACGATGAAATCAGCTCTTCGTTGAGAATTTTAAAATAGAATGAAATGCAGGGTGTTCCATTTGAAATGAGAAGGTTGGTATTGTCACATGACACACTCTATATAATTAAATTTCTTTGAGAAAAATGCGTATTCCAATCGACGTGTCCAAGCGTTTTATCCCAACACACCCTCATTCATTTGTAGTCGAATTTATTCCATTTGGCTGTTCCACACTGTATATAGGGAGAGTTGGTTATATGCATCATGTATCTAATGATAGGGAAATATTCACCTTACATCTGGATGAAGAATAATCAATCACAACTGAAATTGTGTCTGGGGTTTATACGTAAAACTTGATCTTCTATTGTTTGTACTTTGTACATGATAAATTTAAAATTAATGAACAATCCATTAGACGTGCTGGTAGCACGAGACATGTAGACCTGTCAAACAACCTTACTAAAGGTGGATTCATAAACGACCTAATTTAGCCCGAATTTAATTTAAGCCTAAGCTTTATAAGTTGAATAACGCCTTTTCCATACAGTGGTTCATGCAGTTGCCTTAAGGATTAATAGGAATTTTAGCATAATTTAAGGATAAGTTATCTTTTTTCTTAAATCTTAAAGGAAATCAGCTGTTGTTTGATGTTGCCAACAGATGATTATAGTAATAAAATGGAAATCCCTAATCACCTAGACCTAACCTAACTTAATATTATTTATATGTTGAATGTTGAGTGAAAATAGTTTTATTAATACTTGAATCATTATATCACAACTTTTTGAGGATGAATGACTCGGATTAAGTAGAGCAATACAAACTCTTGTATGATAAAAAAAATCAAGATTTTAAGAACAAATTGTCCAGAGAAAATGCATGGAGTACCATCTCATTCATTGTTAATTCATAAATTAAGTTCTGCATGAACCACTCAATTAGGATACTTAGGACAAAATTAAATTGGGATAAATTGGGGTTAAATTAGGTCATTCTTAAGTTGTGCAAGAATCCACCTTAAGACCGCACCGTTTGAGTAGAGATAGCAATACGATCGTCGATCCTGTAAAGTCGAATTCCCTCAACTGATATCGATGGATATCTGACAGTAAACGAGAAATAGATAGCTAATGGTTCAAATCTTACATTCGTGTTGAATTTCAAATTGAAGTCGCATTTTCCCGAGTTTCCAAAAATATCCATCGAGATGAGCATAGGAGGCGCCATCTAGTTTCGAATTTGAGAAGCCTTATTAGTAAGGTATTGAAATCCAACATAATCAAGTAGGCAGCAGTCTACAACTTTTTCTAGTGGCTGGGTATGAGTAGTTGGGACACCAGTCGATACAAGTCGATACAAGGAAATATTGAATGAATATAATAGTATCAGTATATTTGATACTATACTACTACTATACTTGGTGTTGCGGTTACTTGATTATTGAAATACCTTTGAGTTCATTAATCAATTCATTAATGAATTTATTATATCAAAATGGTAAAGAGGTGTGTTGCATAAGAATGCCCCAACGTGTGAAAACCAAATCGAAGCATTGAATATCAACAACAATATTGTTTTTGATGGTCAAATTGGAAAGAATAACCGAAGAGTATATATATATATATATACTATTCCTTGACGCATCAGATTTCCGATCGTTGTTACTTATCTCTGGATTGGACCATTCCGTAGTTGGAACAGTTAGAACATCCATGCGCCAATCATATATCTCTAATAAAAACCGCCATCCCTCCCCTCACCGCACCAAGTGTTGACGTTTGACGTTAACGCTGTTGACATAACTCATTGTCATTTGTCTAGACTCCAAAATAAGTTGAATCAGTAGAATACAATGATTTGATAATAAATAACTAATAGAATACAATCCAATTACAATGACTGAAAAGTGTAGGAATGTGTTGATGTGCCAAAATATTTTATAAATACCAGACGCAACTGAAATCCTGAAGCTTCTAGCCCTATCAGCAATGAACGACCAAAGCAGGACACACAGCAGTGATGCTATGGAAAAAATGATCGGAAATATGACTGCCGAAAATATCGATGGCCAGTATGTTCCATTGGGGTTTCCACAGCCTACCCCTCCAGATCCTCTAAACTGGGGACAGGCCTACCCGCATCAGTTCAATACACGTGTGGATCAGTATCCCCCACAAACATTCAATTTCATGCCTCATGTTTATGAACCAAATGGTTTCAAGAAGAGTTTCAACAACATTCCTGAAATGGATATGTACAATTCTATGCAACACAATGGAGCTTCTGACATTGGTTTGTTTGAAAGAGATTATACCAACTATGTTCCAAATATGCCCCATGTTCTGAATAATATCCCAGATCAACCTATGTTGCATACTCAAGAGACTGTACGAAAAAATACCAATCACACTCAACTCATTGATCATTTGGTTGGAAATTGGGTAGTTCCTAATAATAGTGGGACTTACTCTCCTTTTGGCAGTTCAGAAAACTACAAGCCAAATGTTTTTGAATTGCAGTCAGAACTGACTAATGCAAATGTTATTCATCAGCTGAGTGATGATTCCAAGTACAGAAATGAACATGTTTCAGAAGATGTTCAGTTTAAATTCAATCGTGATAATAGAAAGCCTCGAATAGTAGCTGAAGTGAAACCTATGAGGCCTAGCTATTCTGATGTATTAACAAAACCAGTTCCTCAAACCTCAGTTAAACCCATGAAAGCTGATACAAAAGAAACAAAAGTGAAGAAAGATGGCAAGAAAAATGTGAAAAATGATAAAAATCAGAAGGCTTGTGGCAATCTCAATAGATGTAACACAAATAATGATATTAAAGATCTACCAACCGAAAAAAGTACCCTTCAAGCCAAAACTGAAAAGAACAAATGTAATAACAAAGGCAGTCAGCTGAACAGGAAGTGGGCTTCTTTAGATAATATTGCCAATCCTCAAACAAAAGTAGATGAATCAAAAAAAAAGAAATCTGAGGATAATAAAACATGCAGCAAGAATAATTCAAAAAAACTGAATAAGACAGTCAGTGATATTATTGACATTGAATCAGATGCAGTCAAAAATGAGTCATTCAATGTCACTAAGAATGGTGTGAAGAAAATCACTAAACCTACTGTTAGGCCTAAATCAAATGATTCATTTGGAAGCAGTGATAGGCCTCCTGGTAAAAGAAATCAACGCACCAGAAAGAGAGAAACTCATGTCCCTTTTGGTAAGAAGATGTAATTCATGTACTTTGTTAGTGGATAAGCTTATCAGCTGTCAACCTCAAGAAAACGAGCATCCTGACATTTTTCTCCTCTAATTCCACTTTTTTCATCATGCCATGGGTTCGATTCCTGGTCTTGTCCCGAGTTTCGACTCTTGTGGTGTCGAGAGTGCAACTGAAAGAAAAATTATACCTCCATCGTAATTCGGTATTGGATCCCTCCTATAAAATATGGATGAGATATGTCTATGAAAAAATGCTCCTGTCCCTTATCTACATTGTGGAAATAGTACAATCAAGTCAAATTCATTAATGCAATGTGATTTTATTCAATGATTATATTTTCATCCTCAAATTAATTCTAGAATTTTTTCAATTGCTCATTCAATTGATATAGAATAAATTCGAATTCATTTGATTATTGTTTCCAGGTGTATATGGACAAAAGTTGAAACACTTTACAAAAGGCTGGTGGAAAATTTTTACTGGATTCTTGCTTTGGTTTTTCCATTTGATATCTGATATCGTTCTGTTGAGCTTGAACATAAGTCGTGATATGTAAGTATACCAAAATATAACCACTGATTATATTTTTTATGCAACAAAAATGCCAACAAATAAATGAATTAGGATTGTATAAAAACAAGATACAAATATCTCCAAGATAAATACAAATATGTATGACCAAATCAACGTTAATATCATTGAAAAAATGAAATTGAAATAAGATTTGATATCACAATAATATTGAGTTAGGTGATACTTAGGGGTTTCCTACACTTCAAATAAACTTGGGTAACCTCCTAGCAATACCAAACCAAATTTTGATACCATAGTATTATGGAACTCAAAGATATTGGTATTAAGAATCATGATTTCCGAAGAAGAATTTCAAAATAATTTTTGAAAAGCGGATATAGATATAGGGAAATATCATTAGGAGTTGTTAGGAAATTAATGAAGATTCTAAAAGGTGTTCCATTTGAAATATCAGAGTTGCTACTGCTTTTTAATAGAAACGGGAACACCAGGAAAATATTTCAATTGGGTAGATAACGCCTGAATATGTTGTTCTTCAAATTTTCAAAGTAATCCGTGGTCTGGTTTACCATGAACGTCTAATGTTCCACCCACCGTCAATCATCCTGTATATTACCATTTATTATCAGACTTTTCAGAGTGATGGAGATTTGATTAAATCACTGATTTTTATTAAAATATCATTCTATTCATTTATTTCTTCAAATAAAAGTCCTTCAAAATACTGCTGTGATTAAAATGCAAGACATTCCAAGGGTACCTCAAAATTTAGAACAAAGGATGAAATATAAATAAGTACAAAAATCATAGTTTCAGTAAATATCGCAGCTTGGGGCCGTCGACCATCACATTATCAGTTGTTCAAGAGCTTCCACAGTTGTATTGAAAAAATAAACATCCTTTTTCCTAAATAGATCGTTAAATAGCATCAACATTTGGCTTGAAGGTTTATAGCATTGACAAGTGTACGTTCGTGATATTAAATGTTGTTTATTATTTAGTGTATGAAAATCATAAAATCATTTTCATATGAAAATTATAAACTCTAGTTTTGATTTAAATGTTGTTTTAGTTGAATCATGTTTCAAATCAAAATGATTTCATTGTGCCAACCCTGTTTCTATATCCTATTTCAGGGCCGCTATGTCTTGGTGTTGGGTACACTTGCAATGGTCGGCGTTCCTCGAATCGACTTGCGGCCTACTCGGGCGCGTGCGACTCTTCAAGTGGTTGGGCGGCAAGCTGGCGGGTCGCAAGAGGGCGGACCCGGCGCCGCCCGCCGACGAGGGCCCTCGGTTCGCGCATCCCGGCCTCCAGAACAACATCAGCATGCCGACGACGGGCGACGAAGCGATGAAGAGATTGCTGGCCTGCAAGGGCAAGGATCCGTACAGCATATTGGGCGTGTCGCCTGGTTGTACGGACGACGACATAAAGAGGTGGGATTTTTTGGATTTCAATCGAATTGTTTACTCGAATTGGAGATTATATTTATCTATCGTTTTGTCAATTTTTTTTCATCTGTGGACAACAATCTTTCATTTAGCATTGAAAGAGTTTTCATAGGGTCAGTTTTCCGCTGTCTAATCGACATAATATTATACGTAAAGACAAAATGATGGGAACATAATCAAATCAAACATATTTCTACGATTCGGCATAGTACAATTGATATTAGTATCTGCCTAAAAGCAAGAATTGAGGTGGTAGTGATTTTGTAGTCCATTATACAAGAAATTGAATGACTATTTATATCAATATATCAAGCGACAAAATGGCTCATGCTCATCTCGTTAGTGTTCAAAGGGCAACTCTATTGATTTATTCAGTTCTTATTACAGACCTGCAACTTTTTCTGGTAGTCTAGGTAAATACAAGAACTAATATGTAATACTCACTAATAATATGTACTCACTAAATGTAATACTCACCTATGCTAAATAGGAAGTAATGAATATCATAAATCTTGCCCTGTTTGTACCTTGAAATGAACAAAAATAACATTTTGAGCCCATAGTATGAGTAGCAAAAATCTTCCGCGCACGGATGAATACTACATCGTTGAATAGACATTACGATGCTCTCTTCAGATATGGCAAAAAATTCAGGAATTCAAATGTATAGGGTGTTCTTTTCGGGCAGAAAGATTTTACAAAATTTCCAGTGAAGCTGGACCTGGATTCTATATTTTCTTGATATCTCAATCAATTCAGCAGGATAGAATAAGTGAGTGTACCAACTCCCAAAAAAAATACAGGTTGGTTCGAAAGTTATGAGACAATAAAGAAATGGGCAAAATCAATAAAACATCTCGTATCTTGGTTATAAAATGTCGAAGACCCATTAACTATGGGTTTTTTTGGAATCACCTCAGTGACCTCTACCCACAGTTGAAATATTCACCTTTCCCAAGAGAACACCCTGTATATACACATAAATGAAAGATTGAAGAGAGAAACAAAATTTGTTCACAATGAAAAAAAAAACTTCAAGATACAACCAAGCTCTAACATATCAATGCAAAGTATGAGTATCCAAATCAAAGATAATATTGATACAATTAAAATGTGATCAAGTATTTCTTGAGAATTTGGAAGTACTTAGTATGTAGATTTTGCTATCTAAAATCTACATTAGATTTCTTCTGAACACAAATTTGATTGTTTGACTCAATGTTTATAATCTTGTGTACTTTTTTCTGCAATTTGGAATGATTCATTTTCTATTGGCTGTGAATGAGAAATATAAACAATGTTTCCGTTAGGTACTACAAAAGACAAGCATTTTTGGTGCATCCTGATAAGAATAATCAGCCTGGTGCTGAGGAGGCTTTCAAAATATTGGTACATGCATTTGATATGATTGGCGAGCCCGAGAGGAGGGCATCATATGATAGAGGTATGTATGGAAGTTTTGAAATTTGATCTCTAATTGTGTCACTTGGAAAAATTCAACCCAAAATATGTATATTTTCATCGGCAATTTCTTGTCAAAAAAATATGTCTGTATGTCTTTACTTAACTCTTATTGCCAATTGATTGATTTAATTGTAATTATTCATAAATTATATGAAAAGTATATTGAAAAAGCATAGTAAAAAACTGTACAAAACAATATTGATGACCAATATTAATAGGAATTTATCGCATTGCAGTTCAGGTAATATTTCATTAGATATGTAGTTACTATATACTATTTATATATTACTATATATATAACTAGAGAAGTAACTCCAATTAATTCAGCATTTATGTGGCCAATGATTCAAAAAAAGCGATTTCATTAGGATAAAGATGTAGTTCCAAAATCTTGATATTGCTATATTTTTATTTATTTCTTATGTCTTAGTTGACATAAGATTTTGATATATCAACACTGCCTTGTTGAAATACAATGGTGTGAATAAAAAAATATCTTCATTTGCCATTCACAACACTCAACGTCAACACATTTCATTCAATCCTGCAAACTCTCACACAAATCCTTTCCAATTCACTCAATTTGACTTTCAATCTAGCGATTTTCAGGAATATTTCCATAGGAACTGTCAACTTGTGAAAAACGGGGATTTTCAATTCTTTCATTGGGAAAAAACAGTTAACCATTTCAATTCGACCTATACGCACAAACTCAAACAATGAAGACTGATCTACATACCGATTTTGCCGATTTTCTCTTTCATCGACTATTCTATTTCTCATGGTTTAGACGTCAGCATATTTTTAATTTTGATTCTCATGTTTCAGGGGTTGTTGAATCTGCGCAAGTCGCTCAAGCATGGAGCGAATTGACGGAGCTGTTGCAACAGTTGCAGCAAAAAGTAGAATCGGCTGCCAATACAATAAGATGCAGCTCGTGTAGTATGAGGCATAAACGAGTAAAAATCGACAGGCCAAGCTTTGCGGCTCGAAACTGCAACACATGCAAAATCCACCATGCTGCACGGGAAGGAGACATATGGGCAGAAGCCAAGGTTAATAATAATTTTTATAATAGGTTACGAAGCAAACGAAAAACATTGACCAGGGAATGGAATTTAATTTCAACTCAATTGAAATTATATGATGCTTATTTTCAGAACATCTTCTCATAAGTTCTTAATTTGATGGGTGAACTGTAGAGTTTCAATGTCTAGTTAGGCCCTATTATAATATTTTCTAATTTATCTTGTTCTACACAGTACGGAGAGAAAATGTGAACAGTTTTCATCTCATAAAGATACATTCAAGTTCTTGTACAGAATATTATAACTGATTTTTTGGTGCAAATAATTTTCAACACAAATTTTAATAAGTATAGTGCCATTATAAACACTATGTTGTGTTGCAGAAAAAACGCAATTCTTGGCATTTTGGTCCAGTGGGAAAATTTTAGACACCCATTATTGTGAACAAAAATGCTTGAGGATCAGTTACTCTAAGCATTCTGATTTTTTACATTTTTGCATTGATGAAAATTTCTGTTTAGAACACTTCCATTCTATTTGAAAAAAAATTCCTCATTTCGAAAGACATATTCTTCATTAGTGTCAAAATGTTGTTCCGGAAATGCAATAGAAACAATGTTTTGTAATGAAAAAAAAAAACAAGCTGTCCAAAAATTAACATTGGTGTTCACTTTTTTGACCCAATGTATATCAATCAGCAATATCATGGCAATCACAAAGTCCCTTTGATTGGTGTAAGCCTAAAATAGATTTATATGTATTTTGTTTTTAGGTCATGGGCTTTCTCTGGCACTACTATGCTTGCATGGAAGGAGCTGTTTATGATATAACTGAGTGGGCAGGCTGTCAGAAGGAAAGCTTGAAGCATCTTAGGCCTGACTCACATCATGTGCAGTATCGAATAGCCCTGGGAAAACAAAATCAGCCAAGGAGACATGCAGGGCCCACACAAACCGAAAGACCAGACTTAGAAAATCTACTGAATACTCTGTATGGCCAAGGTGATGGGCCGCCAAGTACACGTCGTAGAAATAAGAAAAATAAATAAAGCTGATCTCCAATTATCAAATTGTATGTTTTGTTCTACAATAAATGCTATACCACTTTATGCTAGGCGCTTCAAGAATAAATGTTGCAAATGCAGAAATATCTTTTTATTATGAAATATTTACAAATTCTCAATCACTTGCTTACATCTATATGAACATCAATGAATTGAATTGAATCAAGTAATGTACAACCATTCCTCAAGATTCATTCATTTTCATAGTATTGATTGAGCATTCATATACACAAGAGAAAAACATTATAAACTGAAACAATTCCAAGGTGATATAATTTAAATTAAAAAAATCAAGGAAGTGCCCCATCCAAGAAACATAAACAGGAGTTATTGTCAATAGCTACATCAACATCTCGTCTCATTATAGTCTTGCGTTTTCCACTCCCAAGTTGTTTGTTGGCTTCTTTAGCCAAATATTCTATGAACATTTCCTGAAAATACAAAGTAGACACAAAATATTTCAAAAGTAATAAAACTCACTGTGGCTTTTGTAATTAGAAAAACAGAGTCCTGGGATGTCATAACAAAACCCGGGTTCATTTTCATCATTGTCTTCACTCTGGCTAATGGTAAACGAAGATGTTTATGCTTTTGGATTTGAGTAGTATCTTTAGATGATGAAGCTTCATCTTTACTGGTGTAATTATCTAATTCTTCTACGTCGACGTTTGATGATTCTACATTATAATTATTTTCTTCAATATCCATCTCAATTACTTCATGAACTGATAATAATATAATATTATTGAATCTATAAATTAACGGTCATATATCAGAACTCAGCATTAACTTCAATAGTTCGATATTGATGTAATAAACTATTACATCAATAGTTCGATCATCCTTTTATTTTTCTTCGGAAACTATAATGAAGTTGGCTGAGAAAGTTGGCAATAACCCCTCTTCTGTGATATGATGATGAGAGATGAAGAAAGAACGGTCAAAGAACGGTGGAACGGTTGTCGCATCGCACGGAAATGTGTTTATAGTTTCTCTCAAAAACCACACTTTCATAGAATAATTATATAGTATATATTCCGTGATACCGTAATATATATGTGGTTTACATAATCATATATACTATTTAACAAATGAGAAATATTTGTTCTACAGGCCTAGGGAAAAATTATGAAACAATACAAAAGCAAAATAGGTCACCCTACACCATCCTCATTTTCTTCTTTTATAATGATAAATATTTCAGGATATCAATAATCTCTCAGAATAATAACAAAACCATTTCCACTGAACCTGGGTGCAGTGGATGCTAAAGGTAGAGGCAAACTTTCTAGGCTGTGAGTGCTCCACTATTGCTACGGGGCGAGAAGATTTTTTTCCTGTACTTACTAACGTCTTTTAATACATTCAGTATACCTATTCTCTGTTTCAAACGTTATAGGAGTCATCAGATCAAAAACTAATAAGCCAAATTTCAAAAAGGAAAAGGCCAAAGAAATTTAAAGAAGAAGATGACCGTCAACTCCGAACAACAATGATCGTTCAATGATCGAAGACCGTCAAAGATATTTGAATTGGAAGAAGAAATCTATTACAATTATAACCTCACTCAAATCAAAATAAAAGAGTTTTAGGTCATCAAAAGTTGAAATCAAGTGATATTATTCATTCACATAACGATAACGATGTATTCCAGGCCGAAAGTAGGTGAAACTGAGGATGATTTACTACGTCTACAAGAGGAGTTTGAAAGAAATAAATCAGATAACAAGTTCAAACCATCTGTAATACCAGTTATTGAAAACCCCGAGGGTAAGAATATGATAAAGTCACACATTAAATACATATTTATACATAATACATGTAAATGTTTGATCATGACGTGTTTTATTTGATTCAGCAGTCTTAAGATTATCAAATCAGAGTAGTAATATTTTTTCTCCGTAATTGCATACTCTCATTGGTGGATCTAACACCCAATAAGTTCAAAATAATGTGAGATTAGGCTAGATTGAGTTAACCTACCAAACAATGGAAATCCCCCTAAGAACTCAGCTCCTGGCTACATTTTCCTATTAAATACCTAATCAGATCACTATCATACATGTTAGCATACTACAAAGTGTGTCTCACTTCTAATGGAAATACCCCCTGTATCCTGTGAAGTTAGGATACCTGGGTTCCATAATAGGTTCCAAGTTTCTTCAGATTCAAAATCTGAATGTCAAATTAACTTATAATTTCTTCCTGGAAAGTTTTCAGTTCTGAAAAAATTATTCCATCTCATTTCTGATGGAAGCATCTCCGTATCTTCCGTAACTCTCTAAGTATGATCCTAGAATTTATAAGAGCAAAGAAGATACTGAAGGTACATTCAACAACTGAGTGTGGTTATCCTCAGTATTATACACTGCTACAGAATTAATAACTTTTCCATGGCAACTGACAAGCAGTGTATATCACTGAGGGATTACCACATTCAGTTGTTGAGTGGATCTCTGGTATCTCTTTTGCTCTTGTGAATTTCAGGATAATACCTAACAAGTTACTGAAGATACAAGTGTGTTTTGTGAGACATGAGACAACATTGAACTACTTAGTAAGATTTTAAAATATTTTGGGAAAAATTTGTATAGTGAGTGAATTAGATATCAAGAAAGACTTTCAACCTATATAATATATATAATAACTATAACTTCTGGGAAATGTCCTTTATTCCATTGCATCTGGTGAGCAGTGGAGTCAGTGAAGCAGTCACCAAAGATGACCACACTAGGTTGTTGAGTGTATCTTTGGTATCTCTGTAGCTCTTGCAAATTTTTGTAACCTTACTCAATATTTATGGGAGATACAGGTGTGCTTCTATCAATCAATCAATCAATTTATTAGTTGAAAAAGTGTTAAATCACAATACAGTAGTCTACATTATAACATACTAACTTGAATAACACGTCAGACGAGCAACTTATGAAAATCAAAGTATACATTAAAAGGACCCAAACTGCACATTAGATATATCAATAACAGAGAGATTTGAAGAATCAAACAGATGTAGACAGACAACTAGACTATACATATATTGAAATAAGATATGATGTGAAGAAACTATTAGGTAAAACTATGGGACATAAGAAATTCATCAATAGAGTAATGCACTTCCTGCATCAATTGGATCTTCAGGCTTTTCTTGAACCAATGAACTCAATATTGTCACTGAGTGCATTATACAGTTTGACACCAATCAATCTCGGATGATTCTGTGACACTTTAGGTTCATTTTTATTTTTGGTGTCATAATCATGAGACTGTTCATTCGTAGAAATTAAACTGATATTTTTCCTATTGTACACTATACAGTGATATATAGAAACAGGGTCATTATTCCAAATTTTATGAATATATCAGAACTGAGACACACTGTATACATAAAGTGCTCAAAGAATTGAGTGGACCACAAATTATTTTGACAATTTTCAAAAGTTGCCGTTTTTGGGAATCCCTTTTTTTGGATCTTCAAGTCAATAACGCGAAAACGTTTTTCTCGTAGAGGATGAGAAATTTCGATTTTTTTTTTGATTTTCGGTATCTTTACGCATCTCTGATGATTTGAAAACGTTATAAAGTATATTCAAATCAAAGAAATTCATATTGCACTGTAAAGCAATGGAAAATATCTTAGGAAATAGATTGGCATCCCTTGGGGAACAGCAGTAACATGAACAAAAACAAAAATCAGAATTTGATGAAATCGCATAATCAGATTGGTGCTGCTACAATCACATAACATTGAATTTATGAATCTTACATTTGAATCGATAGTCTCGGTCAATATCTCTATTAGAAGGGAGCAAAGGGCCACCTGTATTCTTCTCCTCTTTCAATATTTTCCCTGAGATGTTTTACATTGCTTCACATTGCATCATGATGTGAATATCCTCTATAATTTTCTCAAATCATCAGAGATGTGTGAAAATACAGAAAATTCATAAAATTCGAAATTTCACATCCTGTATGAGATAAGGCGAAAATTAAGAAATTGTTTCGAGATATCGACTCAAATATTTGAAAAAAGTGATTCACAAAAAATAAAAAAAAAAATTCTGAGGAATATGGGACCATCCAAACTTCTTCTTTTTTGTTATACTCTTTTTGAACACCTGGTGTTTCATTAATCGGTAGTATTCGATAAGTTTTGAGCAATGCATCTTCATCACCTTCCGAATGCTGCAACCCAATTCAAAATCGGTACGTTTTCGAAAAAGTTACGGCAACTTGAAAATTTTCCAAATAATTTGTGGTCTACTCGATTCATTGAGCACTTTATATAGTAACTATTTGGTGTGTCTTCATAATCAGGTACTACATAAATACATAGTTTAAATTTTTTTATATTTCAATGCTAGAGTATCTAAAATTATCAGTGCATAAGCTGTTGTGAATTCTACTCAAAAAATAAAAGATAGGATATGAATATAATACTACCTTTTTTGCGAGTTTTTCAGGTTTAGAACATAGGAGATCGTTCAGACATTCTGCTGAACAGAACATGGGTATTCAATTTTTATTTAGTATATCTTTATTGCCAACATTTGTTTTTGAAATATTTTTTTTATATTCATTGCCTAGTATTTATGACAAATCCCCATTTCAGCAACCGAATTCAATTTTAGATCAGATGATTGGATATGAGTATTTTGAAATTTTTAAAACAACATCTTGAAATGATGATATTCATCTCTTTTCTCAGATATGATTGCAAATAAAAAAACTGATGTGATTTCAAGACCAGATATTGAGGACCAACTTGCTAATACATTTGAGGCAATTCCTAATGATATAATTCTGAAGACCATAACAGAAAAAAATATACCAAGTGAGAAACCAGTGTTAAAATTCAATGAGGGCAGGGGATTTCCTCAGGCAAAAAGAAGAGATGTATGATTGAATGAATTTTTCTCAATATATGATATCTAGCTTACAAATTTTTCAGCTCACTCTGAATACTGGCAGAGGCAGCCTTTTTTCCCAGAACATGAAGAAAATCAAAAGAGAAGAATCACCAATGGATGTTGATTCAACTTCTTCAAGTGACCATCCAATATGTCTCATAGAAAAGATGGAAAGGGATACAGTGCTACAGGAAATGACCACAAAGGATCAAATAAAACTGAACAATTCATCCAATAAGAGCTTTGTTTTAACTGGTAATGATAGTACCCAGATTCATGAAGAAAATGTTGACCTGATGAAGAACATGACAGAAAAAGAGATACTGGAGGAAAGAGAAAAACTCATTGCTACAACGGATCCTGCAATCATAGCTTATTTGAAATCAAGGAGAAGGAAAGAAGCTCCTGGATATCAAAATCCCACTATTCAAGAGCAAAATGAAGTTGCTCAAGATATTGAAGTTGGCGAAATTGAGTCAACCACTGAAATTCTCACACAACCTAAGGCTGATAAGTGGCTGAATTTTGATATTATTGAAAGTAATAAATTGGCTTGGATGCAGAACATTGATATACCTGAAATGAAAAAATCTGGAAAATTTGAAGCAAGGTAACATTCATGCAATTCCCTTCATTGCAGTTTTTGAATTTCCTTTTTGTAGATTTGATTTTGATGGCTGGCTTCTACCATTTATGGAACCTGATATAACTGAGAAAAATAGAGTACTATATCATCATGGAGAAGAACCTGGCAGACCTGGTTATACAATACAAGAATTATTCCAGTTGTCAAGGTGAAATTTACAGTTTCCTCAACAAGAATAATTCCTACTGTTCATTTGTCTGTAACATTTGTTTATTTTTTGAATATGTTCTCCAAACATAGTTACCATAAATTGAAATAACTCAATCTAATAGAGAACACTTTCATATTGTTCAACTTTAGATGTCCTTAATATAATATATTTTCAATTAATCAATCAATTGATATGTATCAATAGTAGGCTACATATCTGGCATACCTTCAATTTGAAACTCATATGCAGGAAGTATATTCAAATTTTTTGTAGGTCAAGTGTTATACAACAAAAAATCGTGTCCTTAAACACCATAGCCAACATCCTTGCATTGAACTCTACAGGAGTTTATGATGAAATCTTAGACATTCCCATAGAACAAATATTTTTTGTGGTCCGATTCTGCTTAGACGATAATACACCTGCAGTGTTGAACGCGAGTATTAAAGCTATGAGGAATTTAGTAACTTCTTCAGTAGACGAAATTTGCTTGGATGGTCTTCTAGGATTTGGCCAAGGACTCATTCATCCTACACTTGCCATTGATAATGATTTGGAAGATGATACTACAGTTAATGATCAGCAATTGGCAGAAAGGAATATCATGAAATGTTTGTCTAGAACCGAGATAGCTACTAGAATAAGGTAATTCTGTTCAAAACATTAATACTTGCAATACCACAATTGTAATTTTCAGATATATCTTGAAAACAGTCAAACCACCTTTAGAGACTATAGTATACTGTATGGATATTTTGAGTAGAATTTCGAGAGATTCTGCACTTCTTTATTTGAAAATACTCAAATCTGATGGTCTTCTAGAAAGTATAATCAATAATTTTGTTCCAAAGGTTATTGGACCAGGTATGTCAAACCTGTGGCCTTTGAAAATATATATCTGTAATTTTTTACTCAGGTAAAGTCAACACTGCTTACGGTGTCCCAATTCTTCAGGCTGTGAAACTATTGAGAGTTTTATCCTCTCGAGGTAAAACTATAGCTGTCCAATTAATTACCAGGTACCTATATATGTGCTAGAAATTTCGGAAATACGTAGTTCCGTGCATGATCATTCCATAAAATCAAATTATTCTTGAAATTCTCACGTGTAGCTACTCACCTTCAATTTTCTATATTTCAGCTATTAATTTCTTCACACATCCCTGCAAGATCATTTACTTGGTTACCAATTCTGATATTTTGCAGTAGTTTCGAAGTTATTATTTCTCTCTCTTGTCATATTTTTTATTATTCACAGAAAGATCTGTTATTATTTCAGCTAATAGTGTAGTCTATGTTAGCTTGAAATTACAGCAGTTTTGGACATGAAAATATTCTGCTGGAAAACTACCTTACTTTAATTCAGTTTATTTAGACGACAATCATTTCCAAAAGTATCTGAGATTTTATATAGCTTTGATTTCATCATCACTTAATTATCTCATCAATCAAGTTGATCATATTTTTCAGGTATAAAGTATTAGATTCAATAGCTTTGTACCTTTCTGATGATGCATTTTCGGCAAACGTCAATGGATTGAGATTACAAACTGAATGTATTCATTTTATGATTCTGTTACTGCACTATGATTTAGCGATGGATTTTCTCAGGTAAATATATAGAATATGTTTAAAAAAGTAAATAGGTATATATTAGTTATTTTAAGTGTTCTTCAACCAATGTTTCTCAATTGGCTAGACTACCATTTCAAGAATACAAATCTGGATATGAACACAACTTTTGTGAGAAATGGACATATTGCAGCTGTTCTGTTGATGATAGGAAAGGTTGTTGAGAAAAATTATACATTAGCAGTATCATGTTTGTCTATAATTATCGAAAAATGTGCACCTAAATGGTCTGCCCAATTCATGAAATTAGAAGAGCATGCAGTAAGTTTTTTTGGTCAATCTCTAATGACGGATCTGTGTCGGTACATCGAGATATCATATTATATGGGCATTATATAATTTCAGTGTGGCAAACTTCAACTGATATCAGCACTCATCAGCTGTTTGTCTGCTATCAGAAAATATGAGCAGAATAGTGTGATTGATGATATTATAAAGCAAATAATTTGTTCCAATAGTTTCCTGAAAATAACAGATAAAATCAGGTGAGAAAATTTCGTACTATGGAGTTTTCCAGAATAACAATCTTTACACATTCAGTACGCGTAGGTTGGAATAAATTCAGTAAAATATCTATGAGGTGATTAAAAAAAATCTATCTGACACGTTAACCTTCATTTTATATTCCGCAAATGTTGACATATAAATGCGTCATGTGACATCATCAGTGTCGTAGATATGACGACGTCGTTATTTTTTTAATGGTAAGCCCAACTTTCGATAGTTCCCTTGGAAAGAACTCATTTTCCTAGTAAAATAGTATCAATGATTTTTTCAACTAATATATTTCATAACGTATTCGTCAAAACGTTATTCAAACTTTCTAATTAGGTACATTATTTAACATTTGAGGAGTGATCAGTCTGATTTTCTCCGTAATTCTTCTTTTCAGATCTTCAATATTATGATATATTTTTAATAATGAGCCCTTTCCAATGGCACCATCAAAAGTTGGGCTTTACATTTGAAAAAATTCACGACGACGTCATATCTACGATACCGATAACGTCACATGACGCACTTGTGTGTCAAAATTTGCGCAATATAAAATTAAGGTGGACGCGTCCGAGCGATTTTTTTGATTGCTCAATAGATATTTTACCAAAGGGTTGGAAAATAAAAAAAAATATGCTTTAATTCTAGGAGTGGTTCGATGCTTTTGAACAACTATGAAACACATAAGTCTGGTAGTAATTTGAAGACCTTAGAAGCCGCTTCTTGGAATGCGATGGATCATATTGTACCAATCTTGCAAACCAACAGTTGTTTGCCTTTTTTATGTGCATTGTCTTATTATATCAACGTTACAGACGATCCACAGGTATTATGCGTATTTCGGTAGTTCTCATGTTCTCATAAATAATATTTCAGGTTAAACTAGCTTTCCTAAATCATACGAATATCCAAAAGTACCTCACTTCTCTTCAGAAACTACAGAAATTCTACCTGACTAACCATTGGTTCGCAAGACCGGAAACTAATCTTTTGATGAATATTCTGAAATCATCTGTTTCGGTGAAAGATGCTCTTGACACTTCAGTTTTCTATGAACTGGCTGTGAAATGTTTGTGTGTTTTCAATTCCGAACAAAAATCCGAAATAGAGTTCTTACTCGCCAATATAATTTTCTGTCCAAAGTTTTATCCAAGTGACATCCTGATGGAACATTTGGAAATAAGTCAAAGAAATGTCAGTTTAGAGATATCTTTGAATAATTTAGGGGAGATACTGGAGGTTTATACTCAAGTACTTGGATTAAAGAATGTAAGTTATTAATTGATTATTGATGCCTCCAACCATTGATTTTTCTGAATGAAGCAAAAACTTGGAGAATCCCTACAAGAAGATTTTTTTCCTATTTCCCGTCTATAATGAAGTCATTATGACAATTCGCTTGTTCAACACCACATTCGGAAATAACGGTAATCACCACATAAGCAAATGTTCATTACTGAAAGACAAGTTTTGGCCAGTTTCAATGAATAATATTGAAATTTTTCTCAAACCCATAACAACTAATTAACAAGTGAATTGATAAAATGCATGGTGATTTAGCTAAGGTTATCCCCCGTAATAAATTGAAATAATGTGAAATTTCAATAAAAATTATCTTCTAACAATGGATCATGGATCCATTGATAATAATATGACTGAATTTCGCTTCCTTTATCAGACAACAATCAGTCTAGAGTACTTACTTCTAAATCAACTGTAGCAGAATATTAGGAAATTTTTTAACTTATTCTTGAACGCCTTCCTCCAGATTTTCATTCACTCTTTCAAAATTAGATCATCAAATCGCAATAATCTTGCGAAGTAGAAAACTGTCATTTTGAATCAAGGTATTAATATTTAATAACACCGATAATGGAATCCCTTTATTAAGGCTGAGTTTCAACTCGTCACTGACCTACTTCGTCCTGTAAACTAATTGCGAGTTCCTATTTTTGAAGGAGAAACGTGGTTTCTATGTTCAGTGGCGTTGCTTTGCAAGTTTCACTTTGAAAAAATATTGGATTGGCTTCAAAGTGTCGTAAAATCTTAACAACTTTCACAATGAGAGTAGTAGTAGGTAACAACCGTTGCTGATGAAATTCATAAGTAATTGTCTTTATTCGACAAATAAAAGGTGGTGTGTGTCGCAAGTGCTAGGATTCAAATAATGTCCTGACTAAATATGATCATATATCTTTCTTTTTTTTCGAAGAAATAAACTTTTTGCTTCATCCTTGGTTGAGAGATACAGGACGATTCTCAACCCGATGAGTATAAAATTGGGAGACGATTGCTTGCAATAAATAAAAATTTATGATACAAAAAAAGTTGCACTTTATCAATACTGTTGATATGTTTGTTGAGATGTATTTCAATATTGATTTCAATTTGATTTCAATATTGATTTCAATTCCATTTGCTGAATGTTTGGTTCTTCTTTTCAATGTGAAATCGAACTGAGTGTTTTGTTTGTACTATCGATGATGATAATTGATCTCGTTTCGATTTGCAAATCGGATCTCCAATAACATCATTGTTGCCGGCTTAGTTGATCTGGTTAATCTCATTAATCAAAGATATCATTCCCGATGTTTATGCTTACAGATTGAGAATCGTCCTGTTCACAGGATCATCATTATTTTCCATTCATCCTGATGTTTTTTTTTTTAGAATCTTCCAGATTTTACTTCGTTTTGTTCTATAGACGTCACTATAGGGAATGTAATTCCAATAGACTGGATCTATTCTCCTATATTAGTTCTATACTCAAATCAACAGGGAAGTGAAACCGATGTAGATGAAGTCTCACAGATATTCACAATAAGGAACTGTTTACGATGGATTTTGATTTATGAAACTTATTTCCCGTACTTAGTTTCATCTATCAATCCCACTGATAGATTCTGTAGGCTAGCTTGTGTATTTTTAGGCAGTGACAGTTTATTTTTGACCACAGAGGTGCACGATTTATTGGAGCTGTGTTTCAAAAATGTCATCACTAAGTGTGAAAGAGAATTTGATTTTGATAAGGAGATTCAAGGCAAGTGTTTCACTGTGTTTGTTCTTTCACCTGAATTTATCTTTATAAAATGGTCATAAATAGATAAGTGTGAAGACATGGGAAGACACACGGGAAAACGGGTTTGAATCACGTTTTTATGAAACGAGTCAAAATAAAATATTTTTTCTGCTCTCAATTTTATGTTGTCTAATTCCAGCTGTCTGATTGGAAATGATTCGATATCCATCGTAAATAGGATATGAATTACACCAAAGTTCTGACATGAACGAGTGACTCGGTTAACTACTCGTTTTTGAATGGCAAGAGGTATAGATGTGTTTCAATTTGTTAGGATCATTTCAAATTTGAATTGTCATTAAAATGTGAAAACAAATCAGTGATAATAAGTGAATAAGTGGATTATTCATAATGAACTCAAACTTCGTCTTCGCGCTGAGTGCATCATATCGATTCATTCTTGAGAAAACATTGTAATAACGTGGTTTGGTCATTAATTGAGAAGAAACCTAACGTATACTTCTGAATCAGCGTTTTTATGAAGCTAATGGTACATTCAATATTCAGTAATAGTAATTAATAATAGTTATATTGGTGTAACTTTTGTGTCTATCAAGTGGACTGCACTTAAGAGTTGTGGCAGAATGAATAAGATGGCAGTCAGGCAGTGTAATTTCACCATTTTTCCCTCATCGTGATTATGATCTTACATTTGACCGAGCATAATGAGTAATGCTCAACAACTTCCTTCCCCAGCCATTTTTTTTTTCATAACTAGCCCCCACTTTTAACCAGTAGAGTGGTGATGCTCTCAGATTTACCATCCTACGTTTCATCTTTCGGCCAACATGACCTTTTTTATGTTTTCTCATATTGTGTTTTTCAATAAAATATTCTGATTGGATTATTATATAGTATAAAGAATATAAAGTGAAAATAAAATAAATATAAAATAATATACTATATAATAATTGCTCATTAGATCAAAATATGAAACTCAGCTCTGAAAATATGAATGTTGTCTGCGTAACACTTCATTTCCACGAACCTCAAAATTTATAGTAGTCTTATATATCTGCTTTTGAGTATGATTAAGAAAAGAAAATTGAATTGAGTGATATCCATCGTTTTTTTTTCTTGTTTGAAATCATAATGCACGTCATGTACACAAAAAAATCTAATTAATACTTAATAATTTTCTTTCTAGGTTTGAGCAACTTTCAAGATTTCTATACACAGTTGTTAGAGCAATACCAGGGTGTCAGTTATGGAGACATACTATTTGGCAATGTCATTTTAGTACCTCTTGCTCAAAAACACAATACTCAATATCGAAAAACTCTTTGGTCAGAGTATATAGGGGCTGTTCAAATTTGCAATGTCATACCTTCACAAGTAAATAATAAAATGATTGTATCTCTTGAATACTGATTTTGAAAATTTTCAGTACCTTGGCAGTATGGATTTGTTTCTTGAACCACCTGAAGATGAGTTGTCTCTTCTGAAATGTTATAGAAGAGCTATTGTTAATAAAGTTGTTAGAAAAAATACAGTATTATATCAGATAGCAGAACATCATGTTGAAAAATATATCTCTAAGAGGAAAGAAAACGATAATAATAAGCTATAATATCTTTAGTTTGTCTTTCAATTCTTCCTGGCAATTTAGTGTGAAACTGAATCACCTTGTATACTTGTTGGAGATTTCGAAATGTAAATGTCACACTGACACGATGTCAGAAAATAGAAAATTTTACAATTACTTTCATATTTTTATATATTCAAACAACTAAATAGAATATGGCGGTGGGAATGTTTATATTGTCATACAAACAGAGAAAAAAGTTGTCTATAGTATTCATGGCACTGAATATCATCCAGATTCTCGCAGGATGCGGAATGACCAGTTCATCTCTATATATTATTATCGCTGTATCTCCAATACTCCACACGAACAGAGCAGAAATAAATTTTGTATTTGTGGTGACTGGACTTTATGGAAGCCACGTAATCATCCACTGGATAGTTGGAATCAACATTTGCAATAAATGTTTCAAACAGGCCCATAAGTGAGTTGATTCATCAGATGCTACTAATTGAACCACAAAATGCATAAGTATAATAGGAACACAATATAATGATACTATGAAACTATACGAGTTTCCTAGTACCAAAGGTAGTGATGGGCAGTCAGATCTCGTTCAATCCAAATCTCGTTGGGCCTACAGTCTCCTGAGTTCTCCCGACGTACCCGAACAATGCGGTGTTGCCACATATAATTCCAAAATTTTGGGTGCTGAAATTGCCACATTCCGTAACAGCCACGTCTCTCGGAGGACAGTTTTCTCCGGTGTCCTAGGGGCACCAAACTTAGATCAGTAAGCCCATGAATACAGTGGGCTGACGAGGTCAACGTTGCATGTGGAGATAACACATTATTCGGGTGCGTTCGGAGACTACAAAATGTGGCTTCAAAGAGATGCTCTATTTCTTGAATCTGAAATAAAAAAATCTCAAGAACGCGGATAGTAACTTTATTATACCATACATGGTAATGATTATTTTTTTTTCAGTTGTTTGCTGAATGTAATGATAATTTTCCATATTTCCCAATTCAAATTATTAGCTACATGCATTTATTGTAGGTACAACATTGCTGTGAATTTCAACGTAATGTGAATCATGTGCTTAGACATGAATTGTTAAAACATATTTTCATTTCCTCAATGATTTTCTATTCAGTTGTAGACATTTCATTTATATATTTAGTGTATACAAACTGTTCATATACAGTGTGTCCAAGATAAGATAGAACAGCATGGGGGATATCGGAAACGGTAAGTGATATGGTGTCGATCAAATTAGAGAAAAGTAGCGCATTTATGTGCCTAATAATATGCCATTTAGAAGAAAGTTTTAATATTCCGAGTAGTTTCGGAGATATCCGAGAAAAACCGAAGTTTGAGAATTTGGTTTTTATTTTCTCCTAGCTTTATTTTCGAAGGAAATGTAAAACAAGGACTGCACGATAACATAAGCGACGTTTCGTCTTTTAAAAACTTCATCAACTTTGTATTTTTATATATGGGCCGAAACTAAAGTATACCCTGTACACGAATCCATTTTTTATTGTGAATACAGCAACGCATCACACAATATGATTTCGGAACCATTTCTCGCTCAAAATGTAATTTAGTGATTACTTAATCTGTTGTTCTTCAGTTTCAGATAGTAGGCGCTGGAAAATGTCATATTTTGATACATAAAGTAAATTGATTAATCCCATTTATACAAGTATAAATGTAAACTTGCCGCAATTTTTGCGTTGTTGAATACAAAGATGAGTCGTAATATAAAAAGTTTATTTTATAAAAGTAATTGTAATGTAATAAATAATAAGGAGCTAATATGTATTACAGGAAATAAACAGAAACTCATAACAAGTGTTCAAATAATCCGCCATTATTTTCTGAGCACAAGTACGTTCGTCTCACAGACGAATTCAATTTAACATATTCGGAAAAATATTGTTAATGGATGCAGTAACCAATCTTAGCAAATCTTCATTTTGAAAATTATGATTAGAGTACACTTGATTCTTGTTGGGTTAGGTCAGGGGACCTTGCAGGCCAGGATGTATCACTATGAGTACCAATCCACTGTCCTGGGAAGCGACGGTTCAAATAATCACGAACAATTCTAGCGTTATGTGCCGGAGCATCTTGTTAAAACCAGCAGCTGTGAGTAACCGCTAAAGGCAAATTATCTAGAGAGTATTCCAAATCATTTGATAACAAATTCATGTGCAGCTCTTTTGTTGAATTGATGAAAAACCTAATTACATTTAAAACGAGAATCCCGACACACATGTTGAAACCGAAACGATGTTGATGTCTGGACACTTCGTGTACACGCGGATTTTGTTGTGACCAATAATGAACATTGCGCCTATTGAAAATGCCATTGTTGGTGAGCATGCTTTCACCAGAGCAAATTATTTTGAAAGGGAAATTTTAGGGAAATTTTCATCGTCTTGCAATTTCTAGTGTACCATTCACAAAAAGTTCTTCGCCTGGTCTGAGTCCTTGACAAATCCTGAATTCATATGGATGATATTTATTTTTTCTCAAAATGAAGTGAGCGGTGTATTTGGCTATTCCGGTATTATCTTCAATGGTGCGAGTGGATATCTCAGGATTTTCAACAACGACCTGTAACACATCATGCTGACTTTCTTCATTAGATTGCCTTTGTCGGGAAAGCACAGGTTTTTTTAATGATGTATTCTTTTAAATTAAAAACTAACCGTCTAAATACTGTCTGTAAGTTTTTCGAGGAGGTGGTACATTCATTTCCCAGCTTTTCATGGGATTTTCTCTCATCGTTTCTGAAAAATTGAGTAGATGTTACTAAAAATTATTTCAATATATTTGCAGTAAGGACAGATTTTATTTTCTGCCCCAAAATGTCAATGATTTACCAGGTTGTCACCTCTCTGAACACTTATTAGAGTACGCACGTTCAGCATCCACACAATTTCTCTGGCACAAAATGTAACATGACAACATATCAAATTTTTCAGTATTCGAAAACCTACCGTTTTCCATTTTCAACACAAATTAGGTAGGTAACGAGATGTAAAAGTAGGAACGGTAATATGTCGAAAATTCTACCAAACTAAAGTAATATTAGGACAACAGAACAAACATCATGTCATTTTTTCCAGCGACTACTATCTAAAATTGAAGAAAAACAGATTAAGTAATCACTAAATTACATTTTGCGCGAGAAATGGTTCCGAAATCATATTGTGTGATACGTTGCTGTATTCCGCAACATATGAAAAATGGAGTCGTATACAGGGTATACTTCAGTTTCGGCCCATATAAAAATAAAAAGTTAATGATGCTTTCTAAAAGACGAAACGTCGCAGAAAAATTCTGCTGATGTTATCGTATAGTCCTTGAAAAGTGGCCATGGCGAAGTGCTATTTGTTTTACATTTGCTTCGAAAATAAAGCTAGGAGAAAATAAAAACAAGATTCTCAAATTTCGGTTTTCTCGGATATCTCCAAAACTACTCGGAATATTGAAACTTTCTAAATGACATATTATTAGGCACATAAATGCACTAATTTTCTCTAATTTAATCGACACCGTATCACTTACCGTTTCCGATATCCCCATGCTGTTCATACTTAACTTGGAGACAGTGTATATTACTCAGTTTTAGTGAACACTTGTGTAGGCATCTGACACAAGTTTTTTACGTTCAAAGAATGAAATGCGTAAAATCTACTGAGATGTTGACAGTCTATTCAGACACAATAGTTGACGCAATATCGAAAAAAAAAAACGTGCTTTACGAAATTTGTATTTTCATTATTATATATCCATTATTATCCATGATTTTTTCTTGTCTCGAATTTGTTCATACAATCTCATTACTACTAACTTTTAATCAAATATATCTTTTCAGGAAGAGTACTAGTAATATTTTTCTGCTATGGACCTGTTTAGGCACAAATACAGTATTCAATTTACTCATAGTTTCACATTTCTCGAGAAAAATCAACAGGCATATAGCTAGATCAGTCAAACAATCTATAACTAATGGAATGAATAACTACTTGCAAGAAAGTGTGTGGAAGGAAATTATTGATAGACTCCAATACTCCAACGATTGTTGCGGAATCGATTCATATGAAGACTGGCACCAAACAAAATGGCTGTCAAAATACCATGTTGATACACAATCAACAGCCGTCAAAGAGTGAGTAAAGATACAATATGTATCCTTGGTTCATGAAAATTATACCACTGTAATCAGATTTTTCTATTGAAGATCAAGTCATGTAAAGAGCTGAATACAACGTTTTTTAGGAATCGTTATACTTTGATACTTTCATGCATTCTTTTCGTTCTGTTTTCGATCGCAATGAAAAACAGCAATCTATTTTGGATAGAGTTGGTGATTGTGAAATATCAGCACCTATACCTGTCATGTTGAGATTTTACAGCTCGGATATAATGTTCAGGCGTATTCAATAATACTAGCACCGATATCCAAATTAACACTAATGTTCAAATATATCAGCATATCATGACTGAAAAAGGATAACAATACGGCTATCTGGAATAATGTCAAACTTCGACTTCTGAAGTCAGATTATTTTGTCTTCTAATGAATGTTTACCGTCGACATAGTATTTTATAGACTTTTGATCCCATATTTGAATGAGATACAAATCTTATATAAATCTTAGAAAACTGCAATTATATAACTGATTTCTTGTACTTTCATACATATTTACTTTTTTCTCCAAAGCCTCCTAGGTGGCAAAATGATTGGCGCCTCTATTGCAACTTAATATTTGACAACTGCGGTTTCTATCTATCCTTATTGCATTCATCAGAACATGGAAAATAAAGATATTGTGAAAATTTTATCAATTTGCGAAATATACTGGGTGATTTAAGAATGTAAAAAAATTGTGTATTAATATGGCTCAGAGAAAGTTCCTGCGAAATTTGAGAAAATTTATGGAATTTTTGGAAAAATCAAACTTGCAAAGAAGAGCCACTGAACAGTGAACCACATATCCAATTTCTGCTTCAAATGATAGACATATGGTGTAGTTAATCAACATTTGAAAAATGCGTTCTGAGAATACATTGTTTGAAGCAGTGTGTAGAATGTGATGGTGCGACTTTCAGATATTTTTTGCGCTTACTTATGATCTATTCCTTATATTATTTTCTTTATTCTCTGTAGCCATTTTGTTTCCTCCAGATATTTATAAAATATAAAAAAAAAATCTTTTCAAAAATGACTAAAATCATTAGTACACAGAATAAACAGACACTCAACGCACTTCGGTATCAATATTTTTAACATAACTTGATTTGTTAAAGACAACCCACTGAATAAATTTCCGCATTTGTAAATAAATCACCCTGTAGAATATTGTACCAGTTGATACATAAAGTATCACCTCCTATTGTAGGTAGAGAAAAGTAAGTTTCATAAAGAATTTTTTTCCTCATTAACCGAAGAAGTATGCATTATGCAGAAGTATGTTTGCAAGGTATTTTCGGAAGATATATATTATTGTGCTGAAATATACATATAAGACGTTTTATTGAGACTTTATGTTTTTTTCTGATAGGAAGAAAATCAACTGTAGAATCTTTTTCTACCTACAAATATAAAAAAATCTCATGGGGATAATTAATCGAAGAACATAAAACGATAATTGATACGATAATTCATTTTTAGATTTCATACCGATGACGATCTTACATTACCCGTTACTCCTTGGAGCTGTTGCAAAATTGATTTTCCCATGCAATGTCTTCACGATCCTTTACAGCAAGCGCAGTATGCTCATATGTGGGTAGATGAGCCGAATATAGTGTTAGATTCTATAAACACCCAAGGTTGTATGATAAATCTGCGAAAACCCATCGATGCAATGATCAGTTTATTCGTTTTCTTTGCGTCATTGATATTTTTATTACACGTAAGTGAATATAGCGTGAATACATTTTTATGGCAAAGTTATCTATGGATTGAAAGCATCAGGATGAACAGTCAATTTGTGAAATATATTTTGTTGATGAATCAATTCATCATCAGTATTGAAAAATTAGATGCATGCGGAAGCATTTGAAATCATATCTATTCCATGGACCAGGGTCCTATAAATAGGTCTTACATTCTTTTTTCGAAAGAATCATATTTCCCAAGGAACGAGATATAAAAGCTTTTAGAAAAAAACTGATTTCTTCAGAGTAAAGTAAGTTTTAGAGAGTAGGTCAAATCCAGAATAATACTTTTTTGAATGTGCCACCCTATTTCACTATACTTATTTCAACATTATTTTCTTCCTATTTTTGTCACCTGATCAATTCAAGATTTTGATTTCGTTAAATTGGTGTGTTTTTTTTTCATCGTAATTCATTTTTTAGGTTGTAATCTTTATGATATCCAGAATGCTTTACACGTCAACTAGAAATGCAATTTTATTGGAAAGCCCAGAAGGTCTTGCACCTGGATGGATATTTGGCAAAGGAGATTGTGGGTATTCAGGAGGAAAAACACTTTTCGAAATAATGGTAATCAAAGAAATTATTCAATGAAGTTTCAGTTATTCATCAGACTAGGTCATAGTTTACAAATTTATTTCATGATCCAACAATCTAAGACCTCTATTTGAAATAAAAAATATTCAAGTTGACCAAGGTCATATCAATATAAAAATTTCAGATGTGAATGAAGGTGTAGGATTGATGAATCCAAATTCACTTCTCTATATGAAACATGTGAAATTCAAGTTTTCACCTATAAAAACAGTAATCCAAAGGATACAGTGGCATCATTCATTCGTGATAACGTAATATCAACATTGGAAACATTAATATCTACTATTGCAATCGTCAAAATCATCTTCAGTCGTAATCGTTGGTTCCATCAATAAATCGATCATTTTTCAAACGAGAATTTTTCAAGGCTTTTCGAAAGAACATCAACTTCTTTGTCCTAACAAGTTCCAGTCACGGTCACTTCTTGTCCTAAATATGTTTACAAGATTGCATTCAATAGCAGGTCAAGTTTTCAATTCCATGAATTAGTGAAATGTAAAGTAATACTACATTCTGAAAAAAACATTTTTTAGTAATTTTATAATTATGGTTAGAACGAATTTGAAGTCATTTATATTTAAAACGGTATTTTGTCAATTAGTGTTTTCTTCACATCAGGCTTCAAGAAAAAATGTTAAAGAAAAAGTTCGGGATGAATCTACAAAATTAGAAGAAAAAACTGCATCATCAAATAAAACGGAGACAGTTGCAGTGCTGAAAGGAAAACAAACAAACAAAACCATTGATACAACAAAGTACCCAACTACCAACAGAGAAAAATCTGCGACGAAAAATGAGAAGATGGCTAATTCAGTACCAGTGTCTATGAAATAAGAATTGCTGAAGTAACAGCAGTAGGTGGAATTTTTATATCTTGTTTATTTATTGTAAGTGTAAATAACATAAAAAATAGAAGTGAAAAAAAAAACGAGTGTCATAATTCTGACCTTATGGGTGGATAATGATTTCATCAGTTTTTCTGAGTATACAGTACTCTGAATTTATTTTATATAAAGAACTATTAGGTAGTTATAATACAAATGAATCTTATAATAGGAAATAAATTCGAGCCCTTGTTTTTTCATATATTAAAATTCTTGAACATTGCAAAATATGGTAGAATTCAAAATGAACAAAACCTCAAAGAAACAGGCTAAAGATCAATTAATTTTTTTCAAACAAGCCTACTGAAAATTTTATATTACACTTTCTTTTATTATTCAACGGAGCACAACAATGAAGTGATTTACAATCTACGAAGATTAATATTATTATAGATTTCCAATAATGTTTCTGATCAGACCATACTGGGCGATTTCCTGCAGTTGTCCCCAATTCAACCTAAAGCTAAAAAATAAGTCAATAGTTATTTGTGTGATACAAATGCGCGAAATGATTTCTCTGTGATGATTGAGAATAAAAGTGTCTTAATGAGGCTACCATCACCGAAGTCATTTCGCGGACAATAAATAATGGGTGTTCAGAAGTTTTACTATTTCAACAGCAAATATGTTACAAAAGTGTGGTTTGCACAAATTTTTGTGGAACTGCAGTTGGAATAATTGGAAAACCAAATAGTTTAGAAGAAGAAATATCAATATTGTTTGAATGAAGATCACCATTGAAAGTCAGGTGATGAATCAATATGCTCATAATTAATGTTCAAAGTGTGATTCATTCGCCCCCATACAATACTACAGCCTATGCTCGATCAAAGTAGAACAGGATGATTTTGTGGTCAATTACTATGAATAATATTTTTTCTCAAGACAAATCAGTCAATGCATTTGCTATCATTCTAATCAGAATGTAAAATCCTAGAATGAAATGATTTGACACTTGACCCTCCTTACTTAAACTGATTCGTGTCAAGGGATGCAGCAATATAGTTCTATTTGGACAGAATTGTTTCCCCCTTGAAACTAAGATATACCTGTCTCGCCTTTTTTATATGTCGTTGGTTTTCTAGGTATTTGGGGTGCACCCTTTCCGTTGGGTCACCATGTATACGGAAGTGAAGTCTTGTTTCATTCCCAAATAAGTTTCGTCGATTATTTAATCCTTTTGATTTCCATTTCGATTGGATTATGTTTCATTTATTACCAAAATAACCATAGTTAGCAATAAATTTCTGATACTATGTATATATGTATATCTCCCTTTTTTTCATGAAACAGAAACAAAAGGAAGTTCAGCTGTGTTCGAATTTATACAGACAGTGAGCATCATAAGTCGTTACTAGACTCTTGATAGGAAAAACACGTCGACTTTTAATTTTTACAATGTACATTTTTGTATGAATAGTTTTAAATTCAATTAGTAGAAATCAAAAGTCCACGTGTTTCGGCGATAGGGGGGACTATCCAGGTAATGTTGGAATTTCTTATTCACATTTTTCAACCAAGAGTTTAATGTTCTGTTCATTTTCATATTACAGTGTTATTGATATCTATATATAATTAAATCGCCAAAACCACGAAAAACTCACCGGCAATTCCTGTTATGGCTTCTCCCGCAGAATATTTGACGTCGATATCAGTGTCTACATTCAATTTATCCAAAACTGGTTTCACTTGAGGCTGTATAACCGCAATTTCCAAGTGTGGAGCGATCTTCTGCAAAGTCTTTGCTACATTAAACCTATAACAGAAAGCAAAATAAGAGATACTTGAATCCAACTTGAATTTTAAAAGTAAAATTTTGTCCCTTCATTGTCACTTGGAGTATTGAAGATGATTTTTATTCTACGTCAGTTTTAATATTATACATAAAGCTTTTTCAATAGGATCTCTCTTTTAAACATCACAATTGATGATCACAAATGATAACAAAATTTAATTTTTCCTCTGAATTTTATATCAAGAATATATTTCATTCTATTTTTGCTATATAAAATTAGCTATATTCGACTTTGGCACTTAAAGTGCTTAGTTAAGTGCTGGTTAAATTGGTCCTTCCAAGAAAATTGAAAAATCTGACAAATCTCAGCAATTTCAAAAATAGCCTGAAACAATGCTTATTGGGTATGAATCCCTATGCCTTGGAATAGTACTATTCTGCTTCCTAGTCTCTTGTTTTTGTCCTTGTGATGATCATATTTATTTTCTGTTTTAAATGTCCTAGTTTTGAAGTTTTATATCTGACGATTCATATACATGTCAAATGGAAAATAAACATATTGTATTGTAAGATATCCTCCCTGAATTTTGCCGGCACTCATTTTTCTGGTCTGGGCATTTGCCATGTTTGCCACCTTTACATCTGGTCCTGTCCCTATTGCCAATTCACGGTGAGGTTGTTTACCACTCTTAGTTGAAACTCATTTGAGGTATAAATATACCTTACAAAAATGTTTCGATGATATATTTTAAACATGAATTTATAATTATTGTGCTGTGAATATCAATTCGATTTTATAAATTTTATTATGTGTATTTATTGTATTTATTTTTCTGTACATTATTTTTATACTATAAATTTGTCAGTAAGATTATTCTCTCTCACCTGACGTTGGCGACCTTGTCGTTTGCCATGCCCAAGACGGTAGGCAACAGCAGTCTCGTCGAGATTTCGCTGCCGCACGCTTCGGCCAGCACGTTAATGCAGAACAAGCAGGTCATGCGGTACAGATAGTTCTGGTCTCTCGACATCGCCAGCACTTTGGGGATGATGGTGTTCTCCGCCCATTCGGCCCCGAACTGGTCGACGAGTTTCCGCAGGTTCATCGTCGCCGCCTCTCGAATGGCAAAGACGTGGTCCATCAGCCACGTCATGCACAGGGCATTCAGTTTCTCATCGAAAAACTCTCTGCCGAGTTGGCCAGCAAGCAGAGGCATGTACTCGATTATTGCTGATCTAAAATTCGAAGAATAAACGAAAATGTTCAATGCAGGTTCTGGGAGTTATATGAATACGCAAGATTTATCCAGTTCTGCTGTATAGTCATAGTGAGTCTCAATACTATCTTCACGATTACCTTAGACAGTGGGAAAGTTTGGAAATTTTATTTGTTTTCAAACAGTTGAAGATTTCGTATTTGTAAATCTATTAGCTTTCACACCATCACGTTGATAGTATGAAACTGTTTTGTTTTGAATTATCAGACTAAATCCATACGATCGATCAAAAGCTAGTAAAATGAGCTTCGATTTTCAGCAAAAGAACTTTCGAATCGATTCGAAGATAAAGCAGCTAAAATTGTCTGAAATCGAACACAATTCACAAGTTTCAGTTCAGATACATTTCAAACTATTTAGCTGGAATAAATACACTTTTATAAGAAAGTGTTTCAATGATTCTATTGAATGGAACTGAACGAAATGATGATGAGTTTTCCTACTGGAATTGAGACTCACCATGAGGTAGATGAAAACACCCTTGGGAGCATTCCAACCATATACATACATGGTAAGTTTTAATCATCTCAGGATGAGAGGCGATGATTCCAAAACACGACAGGTATTTTTAAAATAAAATATTTCTCCTACTACTTTATATTGATTAATTTACGAATTGGAATATGTTTTGGACAGGAATTGAACAAATCTAGATGTGAGGAAAATTGAAATCAATTTTGACTACCTCATTATAATTAAAGAAGTTAGATTCAAGTCTTTTGCAACCTAAATGTTTCCTCTCTATCTCAATAGTTCTCTACACTCAATCTGTATAACGTAAACATTTAAAAAGGCCAGATTCTCTTTGAATTCGCAACAGTTCTTTTGACATTTTGCACACTTTGTCACTCTCAACAATAGTTTACCACCATATTTTCAAATTCGGCCCAATAATATTTTTCCATAATAATATTGATCTATCAGATCTAATCAGAAATTTAAAATTATTTCAATTTCCATGGTAAACAATTTCATATTATCACATACAAAGCGCGACGTCGAAGTTCATTAATAATTGATATTGTTCAAAAATAAGAATTCATGTCAATAAATCATTTCTATCGTTCAAATTCACTTGAAAAATAGTCGCATCAAATACAATTAGTACTTCAAAACAATTGAGGTCATACATCCCAATTTCCTGCTTCTTGGTCAATTATTGAAACTGTCTATCTTTGTAATTATGCATCAAGTTATTAATGAATAACCGTAATATTTTGATACTCATAGTATTACAACTGAGACCAAAAATATCTAAAGTACAATCTAATTTTCTTCGATACCATATATTTTGATCAATTTCATGTTCAGTTTATACTTATAATATAGTGTTCTGAAGGTGACAAATGGTGAACTGACCATGTTACTGGTCACCTTCCAATTCTTTCTTCAGAAGTTATTCTCTATTTTTCACTTTTATATCTGTTACTTTACCTGACTCTCCATTTAGAATCTTCGGCAAGTTCAACTATAGCCGGTAAGAGTGACTGCGACAGCTGTTGAATGCCAATCACCTCATTGACGCAATCCAAATTGGAGATTATATTCAACCTAACTTCAGGGCACTCATCCTTGAGTTGTGTCAGAAACAGTGGCAATAAATGCTCAATGGTATTGTGTCTACCTAAGATAGGACTCAATCCCATGATAACTGATGCCAAGGCCGATTTGACGTGCTGGTTGGGATCAGCGACCAACTCTTTGACACAAGGCAGAATATTTGTCATTATTATGTTTTCTTGATTAGCCTTGTCGAGGTTTTGGCAAAAATCTTTTACTTTGTTTGCAGCAGCTGCTCTAACCTCGGCTTCTGAGTCTTTCAAGAGGCTCTGGAAAGCAGTCACTAGGTCTGTTTTTGTGATTTCAGGACCTACGGCCTTCTGAAGTTCCGAAAATTTGTCTGCTACCATATATCGCACCCTCCACGATGTGTCGCCTGAAATGACGAAAATTCGTTGCAAATAGGTGATAGATAATTATTGATATTTGACCAGTTCACCAAGAACCACTTTGTTATTTGCACAAAAATAAAATATCGGGAAGTTATGTTTGTGCCTACCAAACAATAATTATAATAATATAATAATGATTATATTTATTTGACCTTCAAGATCATTTACATTATACAGGGTGAGTCAAAAATGTGTACCGAGCTTTCTGGGGGTGATAGAACATTGAAAAATAAGTGTAGTTTGATGATTAAACTCATGGCTCAAAATGCATATTAAGGGAGATATATCCTTCCAAAGTTGATAAAATTAAAATAATTTCTCGACATAACTTCTGAACGATGAAAGCCACCCGATTGAAATTTTGTGCATGAATGTATGTTGTCAAAATACATTTTTTCGTCACACTTCCACATTTCTGATATTGTTATAAAGGGTGTTTTCAGAGGGTGAGTCATGATTTTTTGTAGAAAACTTTTTTCCCTGTATTATTTTCGGTGAAAAAACAGGAGTATTCGATGGAGCGAAGAAAATTACATGAAAGAGGTACTCTTATTCAAATACAAAAAATTGAGCCGTTCGTGAGATATTTGAGTTTTTGTAGTTACATGATATCAGCAGATTGATTTTATTCATTGCGAGATTTATCGGTAACAATATTTTAGCAGGCCATGATGAATAATTTTGTTCTCAATTTTGACGTTCATGTCATCAACATTCGAGTCAACATTGTTGTAGTCGATTTGTTCGTGTGGTTTTTCTGTCATTTATCACTGCGAATATCAACTGAGATTTCGAGAAATATGGCAGGTTATTCGTTCTCTGAACAAACTGATATGCTTCTAATGCTTGGCGAGTGCTTCGGAAATGCAAATGCTGCTGAAATATCGTTATACCGATGAATCTCGCGATGAATAAAATCAATCTGCTGATATTATATAAATTATATAAAATTTTTTTATATAATAATACTAGGTGATAGTGATAATAATAGTTGATAGGTGGGAACAAACAAAGAGGGACCTTATAAATTGAATTTAATTCTAATGATTCTCCACTCTAGAATAAAAACTTTCATTCTTAAACATTTATATATATATATATATATATATATAAAGAAAAAAATTGCTTTCAAATATGACGGAAAAATTGAAAACCGAGTTTTTCTTCTTTCAAACATACCTCCATTTGATGAAAAATGGTACACAACCCAAATAATATACAAAAAATATCATGAAAATATTAGATTTTATATAGGGTGAATTTTCAAATACAGTACTCAACTTCAATTTGTAGAAGCGATATTGGATTTTATCCAATATAATTACGAAAATAGAGGGAACAAATTGAGTGTTTCCAATCTTCATAACATATCCATATGGACGCCATAAGACAAAGAAAACTGAAGTTGAGTACTGTATCTGGAAAATCGTTCACCCTATATGGAATATAATAATTTCATTATATTCCGTGTGTATTATTTTGATAGTGTATCAAAATTCACCTCATTATTCATCAAATGGAGTTACTATTAAAAGACGAAAAACTTGGTTTTGAATATTTCCATATTTTGAGAACTAATTTTCAGCATTCAACTCTGTATCTCTAATTTACGAGATCCCGAAGGTGAGAGAGGTAAAAAATCTATTTGTATAGTACAAAAATATATGGATCAAAAATTGAGGTACTCCAATCTCAATATTCTGTAAAAGTGATTTTGTATTTCCAATTCTAACATGAATTTGCTTATAGTGCAAGTAGAATGATAACCAAGATGAGAAATTACCTACAAAAACCAAGACTATCTTGATTTCTGAAAGCCAAAATTTAGGGTATTAGAAACAGAAGCCTTTGAAAGATCGAAAAAAAAGTGTAGCTACAATTTTCTTCAGATCTAGTGATGCATGAATGAAGTTGAAAAGATCAATTGCTGCAGTCTCAGTTGATTCTTCAGTGAAAAATCCATTTTGATGGCTCCTGATTATTTTTTTTTTTTTTGAGAGGTTAACATTGCATTGAGTACACATTTTTTGAATACTTTATATAAAACGGTAGGTACTTTAATAGATCAATAATTATTGAGTAATTTTCAAGTCATCTTTTTCAAATATCAGAGTAACAACTCCTACTTTCAAAAAATCTGTTAAAATACCTTCTTGGACAGATTGATTAATGAGATCTGCAAGGATATGGGATATAAAAGGAGCAATGTGATCATTTTCCAGCTTTTCATGGGATTTTCTCTGCTCGTTTCTAAAAATGAATGTACCACCTCCTAGAAGAACTTACAGACAGTATTGAGGAATGCAATGTTTTCTTTATCATTCCAGTAGAAATACACTCGACGCCTACTATATTGAGATATTGAATCGATATTGATATATCAAAAATTATCAACTTTACCCCTTCAAGATTTGTAATTTATCAATTTTTCAAAGATCTTGGGCTTTTTGGTACATATCAATGATCCGGCAAATCTATTCCACTCAAGTTTAGATATTTTATATGCAGAAAAGAGCAACGAACCATGGAATAATTGAAAATAATTTTACCTACCAGAAAGCTCTAGAGAGGTGTTCATTACCAATTTGAATCAAAATTACCCATTCAATTCTTATTACCATTATTCTCATTACCAATTCAATACCATTTACATATTGGTGTTTCAGATATTGCAAGATATTTTTTGTGATATAGAAAATAGGACCATCTTTAAAGAGAAATTATCAACATATGTCTTGAGCAATGCATTTTATTCTACTTACAAATATTCAGAATTGTGATTGATTTTGGATTTGTCATATACTTGTGCTTATATTCCATACATGCACTAGTTTATATTCCAATGTGTTTCAACTGATATGGTGCTGTCCTATTTCAATTGTGATTTTTGTGACAATTTTTATGAGCTTTGGTATATTTTGAAACTTGCACAATAGCTTTGAGAGATGAATAAACTTGATTTTAATAGATATTATCAGTTCCTCAGTTCTTCATGAATTGATATTAATTCATAGAGTGAAATCCTTTCCCAGTTAAAAATGAGTTCAGCACAGTTGACTAATTTGCAGGAAATTTCAAACTCAGTTGACAGTTCCTATAATACATATTTTTGATAAGCTCACCTGTACACTGTCTCAAAGTTGGCATCACCAGTTGTTCTGTATCCTCATGGGGTAATAATGTGGCAATACTGACACATGCCTCAACTGCTAATAACCTTACAGAGTCCTGAAAGAAATCATGTCTATAGCTATTGGCAACTTTCCAATGTTTGAAGGAATAATAGAATAACTTAAAAATGGTGGATCAAATGACTCTATACCTACACTTCATTACTTCGTATTGAATAATATTTGAAAGAAGTAAATCTATTTCAAGAGTTGACTCTTGGTGACAGCCTATAATGCTTTTCAGCTTTTTTGAACATTTACCTGTTCATCTTGGGCCAGATTGACAAACATTGGTATCAGGTCAGATTTCAAATATTCCAATTCTACAACTTGCGCCAATTCTCCCAATTTTGTGGCTGATGCTCTTCGAACCATGGGAGTGTCATCCTGGCATAGTGCACGGAAATGTGATCTCAACTCTGCCTTCATAGCAGCCGAAATTCTGGGATAACATACCTAAATAAAGATAACAAGTCTCAAGCCCAAAATATGATGAAACTAAAAATTCTATTAGAATTGAATAGAGAAGTTTATATCATGGAAAATCATGATGTTATATGCGATAAACATTCAGTACTCAATATTTATTGTCACCTAACAACAATTTCAAAGTGGTCATGTCATTTTTATGTTTCTATCATCTTTAAGATCATGATCAATGTCAACAGCCAGTTGTAAAGACATTAACATTATCGACATATACCTCGAAACATCAACATTAGATAATATTAATATTTTCACACAACTCACATAAATTTTTTTGATGAATATTGAGTGATCCATCTTAATAATTGTATCAGTTTGTTTATAACATTTGTGGGATACTCAATTGTGATTTCAATAGGATTCAAAACCTATAAGAAAAGTTATAGGAAACCAAAAAATGTGAGTTATGAGGGTTAAAGGTACATTTATAAACAAAAAAGAGTGAAATAGAAATGAGTTCACAACTTGAAAAGTATCTTCTATAATTTCTGTAAAGCAAATCACCACCAAAATCACAAAATACTCAATTTAGAAAATATAGTACTTACAGAAAACAACCCACATGCTGAAGTCCTAGTGGTGAACCAATCTCCTGCTGCTAATCTCTGTACCAAAGGAACAAAATGTAATTCCAAATCAGCAGGACTATGCTGTTGTGCAACTATCCTAAGAGATTCAACAGCTTTGTCCCTTACAACTGTTTCTTCAACTGTTGCCAAGCTCTCCAAGGGTGGTAATAAGCAGTGAGCATACTCAGGCCCACCCACCAGTGTTATGAATTGTCCCAATTGTTCAGCTAGTGCTAAAAGGACTTCATCTTCATCATATATAGTCTCCGTGAGAAAAGGGATCAGTTCATTCCTAGTGCGTTCTACTCCTAATGCCAAAGCAATGGTAGATAATTTTTTTATTGAATTGAGCCGTAACTGAAAACAAATTGAAGACAATGTTGAATACTCAAAATCAATCTTTACCCTGATCACAAATCAGGAATAAATTGAAATACACACTTGCATCAAACTGTACCAACAAACATATTTGTTTTCACTAGAAAATTGACTGATATGAACATACCAAGAATTTTTATCAAACAAAATAAGTCAACATCTTATATATCAGTTTAGATTTATAATGCACAAATCATAAAAATGAATCACAAGCTACTGATAATAATACAGCTGAGAGTAGAGCCCTCTGCTTCCCATAAGATTGTACTAAAATTCTAATGTTGCTGAGATTACAGATTGGAGCCTTTTGACTTTTATGATTTTTGCATAAAACTGAAGTATTGGACTGTTACAAAATTTTGTATTCAGAAGTTGGCTGTTTATTAATTGAAAGAATGGTGTTATTTTACTTATTTCATTTCTTTACATGGTGAGCTTTCCAAAATGTCTACTATGATTTGAGAAATATAAAGTGAAAACATACTTGAACATCTTCATTTTTGAGTTCGTCAATGAGTACGGCGATGGGATACAAAGAATCATCGCCTGCAGAATCGCTGGCTGCCATTGTAGACCCAAGTCCGGTGGAAGTCGCCGATATCGTCGTTTTAACTCGTTTGTAAACACCCTGTTAATGCACCTGGAGGAATATCTGCTTGAAATTTTTGCAAAACAGAAAGGGAACACAAGAAATCTGCTCCGAACACTTACAAAATTTTGAAGGCCTGATGGAATTTCCAAACAGTAAAACTTCCAAACTTCTTTGCCACTTATTACTAAACTTGTTTTTAGATGGAGTCTAATGAAGAAGAGAGGGCACCACTGACATTGACAGTGTGACATGATATGACTATGATCATGATCAAAGAACAAAGAATACGGCCGTGACCAGAATATACATATATTTGTGTACACGTCATCAGTGAGCAACAGTGTTGCCAAGTTCCAGAGCTGCATTGCAAGAACGATGTACAGAAGAAGACTCATGATACTATAACGAGGAAGTATTATGCAGAAGACTCATATCAAAGAGGAGAACCCCTCTTCTGTGCTCATATGCCATGATAACGATATTGATGTAATAAACTTTTATTACATCAATATAACGATGTACAAAACACTGGTGCAGTCACTGATGGTGTTTTGTTTCGTCAAAAACGCTAACGGCATTTTCCGCTATAATGGCCTAATAGTTATGAAACTCCCCAGAAGATGGTGACATTTTTACAGATTTCTGTACAAATAGTTGACGTTTTGAGATTATAATTATGTATTTCCATCTAAAATTGAGAAGTACCCTGAATTACTACTTCTGAATCAACATTTCTATAACACAGATTGTGCAATTATCAATAATACTGATTTTGTTGTCATTTTTGTACCGCCATCTAACAACTAACATATGAGTGATTTTCCGCTATATTGAATAAAATGCTGTTATCAAGTTAGCTGTACGTTAGAGTTCTGGTTGAAGAAATTTGATAGGCAAATAGGCAGAATAGCTCCACCAGTGTTCTGTACATCGTTGCCATGATACAAGAAAAAAGTATCATGCAGAAGACTGGTGCAGTCACTGATAGTGTTTTGTTCCGCCAAAAATGCAAATGGCATTTTCCGCTATATGGCATAAAAGAAACTTAGTAGAAGATGAGAGTTTTAGATAAAGAAATTAGATAGGCAAATATACAGAGTAGCTGCACCAGTGTTCCCTACATAGATTTTGCAAGTATTGCCAGAAACTGTTGCAGGAAGCGATAAAACCATAGTAAATATTGTTTTCACTATACTCTTTGATAAAACTTCTTTATTTGGTTAGAATCTCAGACGAATGTTTGAACTGAACTCTTGCACTCAGTACATAAATCTTTCTATGTTAATCAGGGAAAATAATATCTAATAATCGATTTTATTCAATTTGTTTTTTTATTCCGTAGCAGCGTTTCAAATTAATTTTATGCACATGTCAATACAAAAAAAAACATAGTAAATAAAATATGAAGCGGGAAGTCGTTGCTGACTAGTTAGAGATAAAACTAGAGAATATTGGGAATTTCTCTGCCATACTTAAGACATAGGCATCACACCTAAACTGACCAGAATATTTCAACAGTTTCCTAACATCAAATTTAGTAACAAAACAGTTCTTGCAGTTAGATCAATATTTTCCTAAGTCAAGGACAGAACTCTCATCGCAGCATGTAATATATTGGACAATCCAAAAGATCTCTATGTTACATCCGGAAAGGTGTGCTTTAACAGAACATAATAATTTTGATAATAGAAGTTAATAATTTTGATCACCATATGAGCTTTCAGGAAGCAGGAATCTTAGCGAGAGAACAAAATATCAGGAATATATCATTTTTAGAAATGGCTTTCATTTACCAAAAGACAAATGTATCAACAAGAGAACAGATATAAAACATATTAATTATTCCTCTAACCAAACTTTATAATGAATGCATTAGAAATGGAGTATATCCAACTAAATTTAAGCTTGTCAAAATCATTCCGGTCTTCAAAAAAGGCAATAAAATGGATACTCACAATTATAGACCAATAGCGCTTATTCCAGTTTTTTCTAAGATATTGGAATTGATATTGAAAAACCAGCTACAGGACTTCATTGAGGAAAACGACCTATTGATAAAAGAACAATTTGGCTCCAGAATTGGCAAATCAACTGCATTAGCAGTCAATGATTCATGTGAAATCATAATAGCAGGTCTAGAGAGCAGTCAAATGGTGGGATCTACCTTCTGTGACCTGTCAAAGGCGTTTGACCAGTGTTGCCACAGACTTACGTTTTTTCGAGCGAACAATCCTGCCAAAAACGAGCGAGAAATCAACTCAAAGAGCGAGATTTTGTTGTTGTTGAAATAAATGAAGAGATAACCCTACATCAACTCACAATTCATTATTCTGCTGCCTAGAGTGAGAGTGTACCTAAATTGATATCAAAATAATTGTTTTTTTGTTGCTTTAGATTGTTTCTATTTGCGATAGAAAATGAGCGTACACCACCTAGCGGAGTTTTTGAACGCTGTCAAAGCGATTTGTTTACATTGGTGTTATTTCATGACGTGAATGTTTTTGAAAGTGGTGCCACCTATACGAGAATAGCCCAACTCTTCACTGAATTGTTGAAAATTATGTGTTTTATAGTTCCTCGACCACACTTCACTTAACCAGTCATACTTCTTCTTTTTGTTTCTTTAACGTAGTACAGAAGAAGAAATTGATTCTTTTTTATTCCTCTCATAATTTGACACTAGCAGGTTCTACCAACGGACCTTCGGAGTGAAATCAGCTTCCAGAACTATCCGGTCAAACGCTCAGGGCTCAGTTGGTAGAACTGAAAATGCACATACTTCTAATATTCCTCAGACGAATGAAATAAATTCGTCTGAGTAATATACGGACAATGTCCAACCTCGATTAAATTTGTTACTGTCAGGCGGTCAGGCCATCTATCCAATTTGCCAATATATCTGAACTACAAGAAAACGAGCGAGATTTGACAAAGAGGAGCGAGAGAGTTTACCAGTGATGAAACGAGCGAGATCTCGCTCGATCGAGCGAGCTGTGGCAACGCTGCGTTTGACTGTGTATCACATGATATTTTATTGAAAAAACTTAAATTCTATGGCCTTGATAGTAACAGTTTGGATCTAGTATCAAGTTACTTAGAAAATAGAAGACAAGTTACATCTTGTGGAGGACTTCTCTCAGAGGAGAGAATCAACAGGCATGGTGTGCCCCAAGGTTCAATTCTGGGACCACTACTGTTCCTAATCTATATAAATGATATTAAATATGCTCTAGATCAAAGCTCTTTAGTACTTTATGCCGACGACACAACTTTCACCAACTCTGAGGGAGATTTTGATTCTTTAAAAGCTAGTATGGCCATTACAATGTCTAAAGCATCAGACTGGTTCACCGCGGAACGTTTGAATCTGAATGAAAGCAAAACTGAATCAATGATCTTCTCCACATACCAGAATGATATATATGAAAATCCAGAAATGGTAAAATTTTTGGGAGTATACCTAGACCCTACATTAAAGTTCGACTGTCATGTAAATCATATAGCAAGTAAAGTGAGTAGTAGTATTTACCTCTTGAAGAATCTTAGACCAGTAGTGGACCAGAAAGTGTGTTTAATGACTTTCCATGCTCTCATTCAATCAGTTTGTACGTATGCGATAATAGTATGGGGACACTCCTCTCATGCGTCCAGAGTATTTGGCATCCAAAGAAGAGCAGTGCGTGTACTCAGTAACTTGGGATACCGTGCTGATGTCAAACAAGAATTTATTGATCTCAAGATTATGACCATTCCGTCAAGGTATATATATGAATGCATTGTCTATATGCGAGAAAATATTAGCCAGTACAAAACTCAAAGCAACATACATAATCACTAAACAAGAAAAAGAGACAATATTAGAATGAACAATCTTAGACTTAATAAATCTAGAAATGCTTCACTCTACTATGCCCCAGAATTCTATAATAAACTACCATACCATATTAGGGATTTCACAATAAATAACTCAAAATTGTATTGAAAGATTACTTGATTAAAAAAGCATTCTACAGCTATGATGAATTCCTCAACAGCAGAATCGATATGTAATGTACTTTTTGGAATGCTATAGGACATTGAAATTTTTAATTGGTTATTTGTTTTCATTTGCGACGCCTATTTTTCATCTACTTTTTATTTATTTTTTATCAATTTTATACGTGTATTTGTATATCTGTACTTGTGTTGTTGACCTGTGTAAAAACTTGATGTTTATTAACACCAAATAAATTATTCTATTCTATTCCATCTAAGTGAAATCTATTCATATCTACTCTCCATAGAGTACCAACCACATAACCCTTCGATCATTGAACCGAATAGAAATTTTGAACACTCTGTGAATCTGTTATATATTACACCGTCGACTAGACGTTATTTATTAATGTACCAAAGAGGTTGTACACTTCGACCATAAAACAAATTTATGGTCGAAGGTTGTACAGCATACAGCCCGTGTCTCACGGTCGCAGGTGTAGACACCTATCGAAGTTCCAACTAAAACCACCTGATGATGTTCTCTTGTGACATGTTCTGGCATCATTCGTTCTGAAACAGCCTTCGATCATTGAACAGACTAGATAAGTAATCCACACCCCTGGCAATACAGTTTGTTTGGAAGCAACATCTATAGTATCTATCTTTGTCTAAACAAGGATAGCTGGAGCTGATTCTCCCAGCAACAGTGCCGTGTTGTCAGAGGGGGGTCGAATTTATTATTAATTCATGATGTAACCAAATTGAAAATCCGTAACAATTTCAGTGGTACTTTTTAGCATTTCTTGGTGGGAAAATGAACATCTTTATACTTCCTTCACATTGTTACGAGAAATTCGAATACATACAATCCTATGGTGAAACAATATACTCACTATTCAGTATAAAGTGCTCTACTTTATCATAAATAACGTTCAATATCAATAATGAACATTTATATCTTTGGCGATCAGTGACAGTGCATGTAAGTATATTTACGATTTCAAAGTTCAGTACCTACTAGTGGAAATAATTTTCAAAAAAGTGATAAACTCGTTTTCAAGGCAAATAGATATGATTGCATATTTGAATGTTATTTTCAAATCTGAAGTTGAAACTTGTTTATATCATATCACGATATCGTCAAAAATGAAGGAGGTTTCATCTTGAGCAGAATTCATATATTTTGACGCAAAAAATTTATGTCTGATTATTTCATTTCATGTAGATAGATGAAAATCGATAATGAATATGTGTTGACAAGTATTATGACGAAATGTTATATCAACAATAAAATCATGAATCATGTGAAGATGTAGCAAATAGCAGTGTTTCTTATTTAAAACAGGACTGAAATGAAAAACAACCATGGATAATCACACAAATAATTTATTGATTTTTGAATAGGATTGAATAGGATGATGAAGTCTTACAGTGAAATATCTCTCCAAATTAGTTTGACTAGTTCCAAAAACAGTCAACAGTAAATTTCTCATTGTTGTGTGTAGAAGAAGTATAGAAATATCCTTATATTTTTTATCGAAAATATTAATTGAGTTCATCATTATTCTCAGTGATTTTTCAGCAGCTTCGCATATTTTGATTACATATAAGGAAGCATTTATCATTGCTACATATTTCACCACAAGACACTGTCGCAGCTGACCTATGGGTATAATCAATATAATCAAATCAATTCAATTTAAATTTATTTTTATCCATGCCATTTGGGAAAATGCTTCAAAATCTCGAATGATACGACAATGGTAACTCACCTATGAAATGACGTGTTTTGATCGCCGGTTCAAATTGTCTTTAACACACCTCACAACGTCTCACCATTATATCAAATCACCAAAACAGGAAATAAAATGAGTTTCTGATGAATTCTGAGTACACAAAACTGAACACAAGTTGAATAATATCGATAAATCAAAACGTAAATAATGACAGATACCAAACAAAACAATAATCGCCGTCGACTGTGAATATCAAATTGCGGTGTTGCAACGTTGAGCTAAAAGTATTCACGATACCCATGCTTGTCCTCGAGCCCCCAAGAAAGTAAAAATGCTAAGTCTCAGAATAATGTAGCAATCTTCTATTAATCAGAACTGATTCATAATCGTCATAACCCAAATTTATTATTATATTTGTGCATTGAACTACATGAATTCATAAAGGATTTTGAATATTATGGACTATTCATCACTTTTTGATGATTGGATATGACAACACTGGCGACGATTGGGTACTAATATTATGATAATTCTGGGAATTCATGTTAGCATCAGAGTATTTGTTTTGTGATCCTTCTAGTGGGTTTGTTGTTCGGAGGAAACAGCTCACATGATCTATTTTAGCTCTAATATTTTTCTAAAGCTCTCTGGTTTGACACGGTGACGATCTGTGACAATGGAAATATGACGTCTGGTGGGTATATTTTAACTAACTTCTGAAGTGCATGTAATTATCTGATGTAGGCAAACTAATTCAAGGTGAATTTGGCGCCATTGGCAACTGTTATATGGAATTTTAAGAATTTTATTGTGAAATATGGATAAGAAAGAATTTCGAAAACAGCGTATTCATAATACTTACTGTATAGATGGCTGCAGCAGCAAAAAGGCGAAAAGTGGGAGTTTTCTGAAACCTCAACAGTCAGTCCTTTGTGAAAATCTCTGAAGAACTCAATGAACGTGAAGCATGGATCAAAAAATTGAGGTCATACAAGAAAAATCACGAAGAGCAGACGTATTTTTTCATTGCAAATAAAATAAATTTTGCGAAATGGGTGGTGCCAAACGGTTTTAATGGCCAAACCACAGATTGATTCTGACATTACAAAGATTCACTCTATAATCTCAATTATTACCACAAAACATACTCAATATATAAAAAAAGGAAAGACTGCTACATTGGACTTCATTACTCCAAACCATACAATTTCAAAGTCCTGTCCATAGAAGTAGATGCAATGAACCTAGCATGTTTGCCAAACCTGACACCAGTTGCTGTTGCAGTGTGATCATTGAATACTTTCAGCTCTTGCCATTGCCTGCATTGATAAACCCTGGAAAAAGAACAATTTTGAAATGAAATGATGTAATGAGATTTTTGATTTTCTCAAGATTTCAATTGAGAATTGTTATTATTGTTATTGTTACTCATCTCCTTAGTTGTTGAAGCAACCCACAGGAGCCCCAAAAGGCTTGTTTGAGTAAAGGAGACAGGGATTCAAGTGGAATCCAGACCACTTGCATTTGGGCTAGTTTTGTGCAAAACTTCATGATATAAACAGCACAGTATACATAAACCCAAATCCAACAGCCAGCCAGGAATAAAACACACTACATCATGATCACTGAACATGTTTCTTGACCCCCTGACCACATAATGCAGAATTACTGAGAGGAAACATCTGATTTCACACTTATAAAGTAGAAGAAGTAGTGATAAAGAACAGGTGATATTAAAAAAAACTCTCCAAATAAGAATGAATACAATAGATTTCATGAAATTTCAATTTTTACCAAGTATTCAGAATTTCTCAAATGTCAAAGCATTTCATTAGGCAAATTACTTAAGTTTGCACCATGTTGATTCCAGAAAGAATCAGTTGAAATTCAAAATACTGAGTTGAATTTCTGAACTCTTCAATTGTACTTCAGAACAGCAATTTGAATTCCCAAAAGTGTCAGTTGATTTTCTGAAATGTTTGATTTCAGAAAACCTCCAATGAGATCAATTAATTCAACTGAGGATGAATGAGGTTTTTAGTAAATTTATGAAAGGTGCTATAATAGATTAGTGAAAACAAAATTCAAGTACTCACCTAACATCACTACCTGCCACAGCTAAGTAAGTACCACTCTGATCAAAGCTTAGGTCCTTTATTTGGTACCCCTCATCAAGTTGCAAAGTTTTGAAATTAGTCAATTTTCTCAAATCCCATAATTTTACACAGGCATCATCTGCAGCAGTGGCTAAATAATAACCATTCTCTGAGAAAGCTATTGTTGTGATTGCTCCTGAATGACCTAGAATCAGAAAAAGTAGTAATAGGAATGAAGAAAGTCAATACAATGTAATTACCTGTGAAATTTGCAACAATGCTTTGTTCTTTCAAATCCCAGATTTTCACTTGAGAATCACCCATTCCTGTACCAAAAATGAGCCCATCAGGATGAAGTTGTGCAGTTGTGAGTGGTACGTTGGAGTTATCAGAGACTTTAGTGAGCAAATGACCTGTCCTGATATCTGAGAACGCCCAATGTTGGTCCTCAGATGTAGATAGAACATAATCGCCTGTAGGGTGTAAAGAGAGGCCAGTAACAGGACCATCATGGTGCCTCAGCAGAAGGGTTGTTTGCGATGTAGGAACATTCCAAACACGAATTGTAGAATCAGGCGAAGCTGAGTACAAAAGAAAGGAATTCATTATATGAGTAGAATTGATTATGAGAAGTTTCACTGATCAAAGAATCTCAACAAATATTAGTAGGAACAAAAATAATTTGCTATACAGGGTGAGTCAAATATGTGTACCGAGCTTTCTGGGGGTGATAGAACATTAAAAAATAAGTGTAGTTTGATGATTAAACTCATGGCCCAAAATGCATATTAAGGGAGATATATCCTTCCAAAGTTGATAAAATTTAAATAATTTCTCCGCATAACTTCTGAACGATGAAAGCCACCCGATTGAAATTTTGTGCATGAATGTATGTTGTCAAAATACATTTTTTCGTCACACTTCCACATTTCTGATATATTGTTGTTATAAAGGGTGTTTTCAGAAGGTGAGTCATGATTTTCTGTAGAAAACTTTTTTCCCTGTATTATTTTTGGTGAAGCATTCGATGGAGCAAAGAAAATTACATGAAAAAGGTACTCTTATTCAAATACAAAAAATTGAGCCGTTCGTGAGATATTTGTATATATATTTGTATATATGGATATTTTTGTTTATATAAAGTTTTTGTAGTTACATGATATCAGCAGATTAATTTTATTCATCGCGAGATTCATCGGTATAACGATATTTCAGCAGCATTTGCATTTCCGAAGCACTCGCCCAGCATTAGAAGTATATCAGTTTGTTCAGAGAACGAGTAACCTGCCATATTTCTTGAAATCTCAGTTGATAATCGCAGTGATAAATGACACAGAAAAACCACACGAACAAATCGACTACAACAATGTTGACTCGAATGTTGATGACATGAACGTCAAAATTGAGAACAAAATTATTCATCATGGCCTGCTTATGTTTATGAGAATGTTTATGAGAGAAACTTATTGAAGTGAAGGAATAAAGAATTTGAAACTTCACCTGTGATAACTAGGTCTTCATCAGGATGATAAATGACTTTTGTAACTTTCTTAGTATGTCCCTTGAGTATGGCCACTACTTGTTCTGTATCTTTATTGAAAACAGTGGCATTCTTATCATTTCCTCCAGTGAGCACTTTACTTGTATCAGAATTGTGAACATCCAATGCTAAAATACCTGGAATACTTGCTGAATGAAGACCCTGAAATGTATAGTGTTGAAGAGATTGGCTACTTTTTGATGAGATCAAATTCATACTATGAGAGATGCTAATGTTTTGAATGATTTGAGTTGTTCTTGTGTTGTTAATTCCTCAGGAACTGTGCGACCTCTCTTCTTACGCTCTTGAGTAAGAACTGTAGCTTTTTCTTGCAATTTTTGTAAAATTTCCGTACTCATAACAGCCTGTTCTGTAGGTTGATTAGCCACTCCTGCAGCTTCTGCTGCCACTGCCTAAAATAAATTATTCACACATCATACCATCCTAGCGTCGATAATAAAACAAAATTACTGGTTGAGGAACAGTTGTAATGCCTGCTTGAGGTTTCAGTGTAGCAAGAGCTTCTCTGGCAGCAGTAACTTCCTTATTCAATCTGGCAATAACTCTGCAAGCAGCATCATGCTGGTACAAAGCATGACTGAGTTCTTGTCTAGCAGTTTGAAGCTGTTGTCTTTGTGTGAAACTATACAACATAACAGCATCCCACTCATCTTGAAGTAACTTTAATGTTGCTGGAATGCTTGTTGCACTAGGTGGTTTGGGTTTCACAATTGGAGGTGCTGTAAGTCAGAAATTTTAAGATGATGCCATGAGTTGCTAACAACCATCATACTTTTTATCTCAATAAGTTCATCTAGACTCAATTCTTTTCCACTAATAGGATCGACACCATTCTCCTGTACATATTTTTCAATTATTCGTCTTTCGAATATAGCACCTGATGAAGGGGAAACCACCGGGTGATCTGGTACTTCATTGGAAACTAAAATAATTATTAGGTTATGTATAGCCGGTAAATGAACGTACTTATATTTTCAGAAGAACTAGTACTTCTGCTCAGTGAGGATCTGTAAGGACAACGAGATCACTAAAATATATTTAGAAGATATCAAATACTCACTGGCACAATATAACGCCATTTTCACAACAAACCAAATTCTCTGAACGCTGATCTAAAACAGAAACCGTAAAATGTTCTTCTATGACCTATGACAGGAACACATATTGTGCCGAATGACACAATGAGGACGGTTAGCAATGTTGGTATTCTGTGGTATATTCGAAGAAAGAATATATAAGTGTATACAGGGTGTCCTTAAAAGGTCTTTACAAAAAGCTACCACATATTCTTCAGACCAAAACAATTCGATACAAGCAAACTTACCTCAGTAAAAAGTTGCTTAGTTTGGGCGCTAGACGGCTCTGAAGTTGAAATTTTCAAATCGATTTTGCTTCATAACTTTTGAACGGCTCATGAGATTTTTTTCAAATTTGGTACGTTGGCATAGACTCATCGGGCAATGAAACTCATATCATAATCATAATGAATATCATTCCATGGGCGTAGAACTTGATTTTTTCAGTAAATAAACATCTAAAACTCCTACGCCAATGGAAAAAAATTAGTTTCAATATGAAATCTAAATTATTCAACTCATTCACTACAAAAAAGGTACTCTTGACAAAAGTCGATTCCTCTCATGGTTTCGACAAAATTTTAATTTTAGTGATTTAGAGCATAATTAATAATAAAACGATTAACAGATATTTCATAAAAATTGTTCAAAATGTTCACCATTTTCACGTATACTTGATTGCTAATCGAGACGTTCAATCACCTCTCCTCCGCTAGAATCGCTAGTTGTCACTTGAGCCTTGAGTGCCACAGAAGTTTGCTTGAGCCATTGAAAATTAGTGCAAAATGGTGGTCTAATCTGGTGGACAGATATTTTCGTTGATATTTTTATTCCAAATAACTACAAATTCATACATTGCAAAATTCCAAATACGGTGTGAGAAGTGATTCAATAATGTATTTAGAAATATTTCCATGAATCATATCATCTCAAGGTTTGAGATGATATACTATACTAACCAGTAGGGCAGTGGAAGAGCCCCTTTCATCAACCTTTCCAAGCAAATATGATTCTTGCGAAAATGTTGGTAACAAATATATACGTTAGGTGGTATTTATTTCTTTCGTAGATGATATCCACTTTTGACGCATTATCTCATCCTGAAATGAGCAAAAAATGTCTTCGAATATTTTTTTTCGTATATTGTATGATATAATGAATCGAATGTTTCACATATACTCACTTTTGGTGCTTTAAACATGTGTAGATTAGAGTTCTGAGACCTTGAAATACCACACAAATGACAGAACCGATATGGGTCCATATTGAGGTGGTTATAAGATGGTGTGATTACTGATGCGCTTTTGTTTCAGAAATTTTTCTAGAGATAAACAAATGAATGTGGGTTCGAGGACAATGTTTCAATGATTATCTGAGAGAGGGCGAGTGTTATGGAGTCAGAATTATTTTGCGATCTGCGATCATGAAATAAGAAATACACAATGTGTATCGTGTTTTGTGTCATTTGTGCGATTGACAAATCTGTCAATCGATTTTCAAATTAATTGGTGCAAATCAAATTACAATTAAGAGATAAATAAGTATTAACATTTTATTTCGCATTCAATCAGTTCCCATATTTTCTCGTTTCTGTTAGTTCTGATACTAGTACTTTTGATATGGATCCATATCGGTTCTGTCATTTGTGTGGTATTTCAAGGGCTCAAAACTCTAATCTACACATGTTTAAAGCATCAAAAGTGAGTATATGTGAAACATTCGATTCATTATCTCATTCAATATACGAAACAAAATATTCGAAGAAATTTTTTGCTCATTTTTGGATGAGATAATGCGTCAAAAGTGGATATCACCTACAAAAAAATATACCACCTAGCTTATATATTTGTTCCCAACATTTTCGCAAGAATCGTATTGGCTTGAATAGATTGATGAAGGGGGCTCTTCCACTGCCCTACTGGTTAGTATAGTATATCATCTCAAACCTTGAGATGATATAATTCATGGAAATATTTCTAAATACATTGTTGAATCACTTCTCACACCGTATTTGGAATTTGAAATGTATGAATTTGTAGTTATTTCGAATGAAAATATCAACGAAAATATCTGACCAACAGACCAGACCACCATTTTGCACTAATTTTCAACGGCTCAAGCAAACTTCTGTGGCACTCAAGGCTCAAGCGACAGCTAGCGATTCTAGCGGAGGAGAGGTGATTGAACGTCTCGATCAGTAATCAAGTAGGCGAATTCGAGAGATTTTTCTGAAGTTATTAACACGGCAAAACCACAGAGTGCGTGCACCAGTCTTATAACCATCTCAGTCCATATCAAAAGTACTAATATTAGAAGTAACATAAACGAGAAAATATGGGAACTGATTGAATACGAAATATAATGTTATTAGTTATTCTTGTATGCAACCACGCCATACGAAATAAAAAACACCATAGATAAAACATCACAAAAACCTTCTCCAGGTATTGACGAAATACATGGTAAAGCTGTGAAGGTGGTTAGTGATATAATTTCCTTTCCACTCTCTTATGTCATTAACCTCACATTTTGTGAAGGGAAATATCCTTGTGACTTGAAACTATCCAAGTCAATCCCAATATATAAAAATAAAGGATCTAGGAGAGAGGTGAGTAACTATCGTAATATTTGTCTTCAATCGCAGTTTGCCAAGGTCATTGACTACACATATAACATACGTTTGAAAGACTTCCTAGAAAAAAAACTCCTGATTGCAGACTGTCAACATGGTTTTAGAAACGGAAGGTCAACTGAATCTGCAATAAAAGAACTATGTCAAGTCTATGAATATCTGAATCAGAAAAAAAATCCTATCGCACTGTACTTTGACCTAAGTCGGGCATTTGACACAGTTGATCACAATTTACTTCTTGAAAAGCTGTACCGCAGTGGTGTTAGAGGTGTGGCCAATGACTGGGCAGCTTCTTATTTGCGAGAGAGGACACAAATAGTTATGTTGGAAGCTGTCAAATCTGATCCGTCAAGGGTTACAATGGGAGTTCCTCAGGGATCAATCCTGGGTCCGTTATTTTTCGTTATATTCATGAATGATATCATATACTCTTGCACATCTCCAAATAAAATGATCATCTATGCTGATGATACAAACCAACTTGTAGCCGAAAATGATTTAGAAACATCTGTAAATAAAGCTAATATATGTGCCCAGGAATTCCTTGATTGGTGTAATTCAAACGGCTTATTGATCAATACATCCAAAACGCAGTATATGTTGTTTTTACCAAAAAATGTCAGTTACGATTATAATCCATTGATCAAAATAGATCATATGAGTATCAAACGAGTATTTGAAACTAAATTTTTGGGTATTACAGTGGATCAAAAGCTAACATGGGAATCGCATGTAAATAACATTGTATCAAGACTGAGTAGTGTTTGCTTTGTAATTAGACAGCTGAAGAATACAGTGTCTCTGCATGTGCTCAAAATGGCCTATTATGGGTTAGTGCAATCTGTGTTAACCTATGGTCTGATTTTCTGGGGAAACTCCAGTCATGCCTCTAGGGCTTTTACCATGCAAAAAAAGATAGTCAGATGCCTGGTGGGTGCCCATACTCGTCAAAGCTGTCGACAAATCTTTATTGACCTATCACTTCTCACCATCCCATGTCTATACATATTTTTATTGATACTGAACATAAAAAAGGAAGAATCAAATCTGTTAAGAAACAATATGGTTCATAACTATAATACCCGTCGAAGAAATGATCTTCACATGCCATTTTCACGACTTGGTGTCTCACAAAATTCACACTTCCACCAAGGTGTAATATGCTACAACCGTGCTATTGGTATTCTTGGAAATACTAGCAATTTTATTTTGTTTAAATCAAGACTTCTTAATTATTTGAGTGCTAATGCTTTTTATTCAGTGAATGAATTCTTGGATTGTTAACACCGTAAGGTGACTATTTGTGAATGTAATTTTAAATGTCTTGTTTTATTTTATTTTTATATTGTCATTAGGACTTGTGTATGTCTGATTCCTGTTTGACTAGTCTGATAAGTTTTGTACTATCCATGTGTAAAACTTTAATGATGAATAAATTATCTATCTATCTATCTATCTATCTATCTTATCTTTCAATTGTAATTTGATTTGCGCCAATTAATTTGAAAATCGATTGACAGATTTATCAATCGCACAAATGACACAAAACACGATACACATTGTGTATTTCTTATTTGATGATCGCAGATCGCAAAATAATTCTGACTCCATCACACTCGCCCTCTCTCAGATAATCATTGAAACATTGTCCTCGAACCCGCATTCATTTGTTTATCTCTAGAAAAATTTCTGAAACAAAAGCGCATCAGTAATCACACCATCTAATAGCTTTGTTCGCGGATGCGATTCCGAACCAGTTCAGGGACTGTTCGCATGCGCAGTCTTAAAAACGGCGTTCGCGGTTAATAAAATTCTAAATTTTTAGTAACAGTTCAGTGTTCGCGGATGACATCGAATCGATTCCGGATTGATTCGGAATCGGTCCTAGCGGTTCTAGGATTTTTGTGAGGACGGAGAGTTCGATTCTGTTGCTCATGCGCAATATCGGTCGATATCGTCGTCAGCTGTTTACTGATTGAACAAATTAATCTATCACAACGATCCTATCACCTAGTGAGTGATGGGGTGATAATATCTAATTATTCATAGTTCAAAATGTATTCAGTTTGAAAATAAATCGAATACATAAAATGAACTGTTTGATGGTATCATTCATTTTTCAGCGGTCAAAACACAAAAACACGGTTATGTTAGAAGACTAACTGTGGATTTATGCAGCCACATTTAACAATTATCAAGTAACATTTATCAATTGAGAATTAGCATGTAACAAGTAGCGAAAACATTACCGTTTATGCAGATCAAGTTAACGAGTAGAGCTAAATGATACGTATAGATGCACAAGTCAGTCCCAAGCCTTCGAATTCCTCACGTAAAGGCTGGTTCATGCAACGTTCATTATAATTACATTTTAATTATATTATGATGAAGAAAAGTTGAATCACTAATACTGATGCGGCGAGTTCATGCAATGCATTAGTGCATTTTCATTACATTAGTCCACTAAGAAGTTGGCCAACTTTCAACTATGCATTATAATTACATTATATTCGTAGTGAAAACAGCTAATTCGCATGCGCTGGGATGTCATTTGCTAGACATAGAGCATGAAATCGAATTCCTGTCACTTCTCCTTACACAAAATCTGCAGTTTCGTGACCTTTTCTTTCGAACCAATACAAGCAAAGACATAATCAATGAAGATAACAAAAGTCCAATACGGTGTGAAGACAAAAATTAATTATTAAACACATACAGATGCATTCCACAATTCGTTGAATTTCAAATATAACACATGGTAAAAATCTGAAGAGTCTCAATAAGCATGCACTGATGAGCTGTTAATGTGTTGCATGAACGGGGAGTTTTTCTTAGTGATAATATAATTATAATATAATTAAAATGTAATTATAATGAACGTTGCATGAACCAGCCTTAAATCACAGAAAATCACGAACGAGATCAACTCAGCATAGCATCATCTAGATATGTTTTATGAAATGATTTTCTACCCTAAAATAATCTTACATATGGAAAGTAAGGTTATATTCATCATCTCTCAGACAAGGTCTGACCAATCACAAGGTTTCTCTACCAGTCTTTGAACCAATTGGCGGTCATCTGCGTACTAGTTGCGTACTAGAAGAAAACCTGGTGCAATTGAATTATAAAGTTGAAAGTTGGCCATCTTCTTACTTATTACTTGTTAATTGATAAATGTTACTTGTCTGCATAAACAGCCATTGAAAACAAAAAGTTCAACTCATAATTGTTAATTCTTAATTGATGAATGTTACTTGATAATTGTTAAATGTGGCTGCATAAATCCACACTAATCTGACAGTTGTACATTCTTCAGTTCTGAAATCGTTCGCGGTAAAATATAATCCTGAACCAGTTCATAACTAGGCATGCGCTTCACGACAATCCTGAATTAGTTCTGAACTGGTTCGGAATCGGTTCAAAATGAGATCCGCGAACAAAGCTTATAACCACCTCATTCTGAACATTATCAAAAAAAGATTTGTGCAATAAGAGATAAGTATCCACTGACACCGTAGAAATAATAGTGACCATATTTATTATTATTGACAACCAACCATAACGCAACACGCAAGATATATACTCTTTGACGCAAGTATTGACAGAACAGAACCATAACCATGTGATCAAGGAATGATATTTGTGTGACAGCTGACAGTACTGACACTGACAACAGCTGTGCAGCGCCTTTAGCTTTAGCCTATAGTTCTGTGGTGCCGACATTGTTTTGAAAATTTTGATTGCGCGAAGATCTCAACGACCAATTCCCACATTTGTGTATTATTGTATTAATAACATTTTTTGATTTCCTTTGAGAAATGACTTCCTTCAATATCGACTCTGTCACAACAGCTTTACAAAATACCCGTGTGAGTCCCAGTGGAATAAGTTTTGCTGGCAAATCTCTCAAATTGGACAACGAAAATGATGGTCAGTGGCTTCAAGCCTTCAATTTTATTAGGATATGTACAATAATTGATTTAATTTCAGCTAAGGATGTCATCGAAGCCATTGATAAATGTAATGATTTACAGTATCTCAATCTTGAAGGGAACACTCTAGGTGTGGAGGCTTCAAAAGGGATAGCCAGAGCTTTAGAAAAACACCCTGAATTCAAGAGGGCCTTGTGGAAAGATATGTTCACTGGAAGAATGAAGACCGAAATTCCTAAAGCACTGGTAATCTTTCCACTGAAATTTGTTCATAATTTGGAATAATGAGTGTCTGTAAATGATTGCTTGAACCAAGTCATTCATTTACCTTTTCACCTAAACTTCCACTTGAATAAATTGTCATTTGAAATATTTTCTGAATTTACTGATCTGAACTGAATATCAATATGATGTCTTGAAAGATTATTTTTTGTCATGAGGTTGTGGAAACAAACCAAACAAACAAAACTTCAGTAGAAGTGGTTTCACTTTAATATGGAAATCTTCCAATGATATGTTTCATATTATTGATATTGTTGATCTAGGCCTATGAGGCCATCAAAGAATTAGTGACTGAGCAGTCTAATTGAAATTTTAGGAATATCTCGGTGATAGTTTAGTCACTGCAGGGGCACGTCTGACAGAACTTGATCTCAGTGACAATGCTTTTGGCCCCATTGGGGTACAAGGATTGGCAGCCCTCCTCAAAAGTTCATCCTGTTATGCACTGGAAGAACTTCGCCTCAACAACAATGGTTTGGGTATAACTGGAGGCAAGCTTTTGGCATCTGCTCTTACAGATTGCTATAATTGTAGTAAAAAAGAGGGGAAACCACTAGCATTGAGAGTTTTTATTGCTGGCAGGAATCGTTTGGAAAATGAAGGTGCCAAAGCATTGGCTCAAGTGTTCAAAGTGAGTCTACATTTGATGTGACAGATATTCTTCCAACAACTGGTATCTGAAATTTTTGTGAATATATTTCAATAAGGTGTCAAGAGAACATACTGATTGATATGGGTAACACAACTCCTCTTGATAATTGTAGGTATTCAGCAAATCGAATGCACAAAAATTCATGTCATTATCACATTCAAGATGATATAACACTCCTCACAAGAGTGACATAGTACCCATATAAATTTAGCAAAACAACATGATAAAATTGAAAATCCGATAAACCCAAATTTTGCTGCTTTTTTATTGCTAATTAGTTCCTGAGAGAAAAAAATTGTTGCTCCCTTTTTCAAAAGAATATGAGATGTTTTTTGCCAAGTTCATATGAAGTTAGCAAGACAACATACCCTTTTTACCCAAATCTGAAATATTCATATTTTGCCGCTCTTTTGTTGCTAATCATTTGGGAAGAAAATGAAGTTGTCATCCTTTTTTTGAAGGAAATGTGATGTTTTGCTAAGTTCATATGAATTTAGAGTTACAACTTCTGTTATTTTTGTTGTTTACATATTGAATTGTCCATATTTTGACACTATTTGTTGCTAATTAGTTGCAAAGCAAAAAAAAATGTTGCTTTATCCTTCACAAAACTTTGGTAAGTATAGTATATAGTATTTTTAAAGTCCATAAAACTCTGGAGCAGAATTCGGTGGATGCAGTCAAAGAAAAATAGAATAGGGAATCCCATATCTTCTCAGATCATTCAACTATTCAAATTAAAGAATATATATTTCATTTTTATGATATAGAATATAAAAAATAATTTTTTATTGAATTGATATTGTCATCTTATGAAGACACTATAAGGTAGTAGAATGACATACCATTCACTACTGACAGAGCACTGAGGTATTTAGAATAGAGCCAAGCTAGAATTAGTCAAAGTTAGAAACATTCCTGTGGAACTTCCTGTGTTCCTGTTCCCATTCCCCTGGTGAATGGTGCAGTTACCATCATGTGCATCAGTCAAACCAAATCTCATTCAAGTAAATTATGGATCTGTTTGACTCTATATTATTATATTTTATTTACCTAGTTTTTCCAAAGTTCAATTATTTGGTGCATTATAACCATTCACCATTCCATTATCTAACTTTTTGTTTTTGAGGACATAATCATTCCAAACTGCTCATAATGTTGCTATAATTGTAATCTGGATAATCCTGTGATTTTTCTTGAATCATTTCTAGGGTAGGAACATCTGATGACGTCTTCTTCTGCATCATCAGTTTTTCTGAATCTTCCATTTGATTTTTTTTTTCACGTCACACTGTGATTGATAACATATCCTTTTCTCAAAAGGCGATGAATTGTCGTCCCTGATAGTTCGGAAATAACACTTATATAGTTGATGATTATGATGACTTTCCTGAAATGTTTTTTAGGCACTCAATAGGGGATAGAGCGATCGCATGTGTTTTAGAAGAAATTATGATTTTTTTTCTGTCGGCAACTAATTAGCAACAAAATATGGATACCTACCTCAAGACAGAAATTCATCAAAACATCCCATAGTTTCGTGAAAATGAGAGCTACAAAATTTTTGTCTACGCAACTGAATAGAAATGAAAAAGAGGCAAAATGAATGAGGAAAGAACAAAAATTATGGAAGTTGTCCCGCTGATATGAACTCATTGAAACATCACATATTTTTTAAAGAAATGGAGTAACAATTTCTTCTCTTGGCGACTAATTAGAAAAAAAAATCAGCAGAATATGGATACTTCAAAAATGTCAAGAAGGAAATCATCAGGGTAGAAAAATTAGGGAAGTTGTAAAGCTAACTTCATATGAACATAAGTTTATATATCTCGAAAGGAAATAGAGAAGAAGTTGAAAAATATCAATCTTGGTCAATTGAAAGAGACAATATTCAGTACTAGTTTTTGATGATGAAAGTCCCACTAGAACTATTGCATCTTCCATTTTTCAATGTGTGCAATGATTTTTCATCACTTTCATAACTGAGCATACTCAAATCTTTATAATTGAAATTATGAAATTTAGTTCACACAATAATTGTCATATGTTATCCTAACAATAACAACCTCGGAACAAATATATCCAATATGATATGTTCATTAAGAGTATATTACACAAATACAGACTCAGTGGAAATCATATCAAATGTTTAGATACATTTTTCTGATCAGAAAGAATTGCTCTTCAGAAATCTACATTGATATAGAGATTTACATTTACAGAAAATATACTAACTTACATTCTGTAGGAAAACAATTTCATTCATTCATTAAATTTTTCAAAAAAGTATTCATAATTTACATATGATTTTTTTTTTCAAAACTGTTATCACATGATTTGTTTTTTTAATGAAATCTCAACTTGTAGATGGTTGGAACCTTAGAAGAAATATCTATGCCACAAAATGGAATTTACCATCCTGGAATATCTGCTTTGTCAGATGCCCTCACTCACAATACAAATGTTCAAGTTTTGAACTTGAATGATAACACCATTGGACCTAAAGGGGCACAGTGCCTTGCTTCTGTATTTCCTAATCTCCAAAACTTGAGAGAAATCAATTTTGGAGATTCTCTATTGAAAACCAAAGGAGCATTACTATTAGCAGAATCTTTGAAGAATGCCCATCAAAACTTAGAGGAATTGACTTTAGGATTCAATGAGATCAAAAAAATTGGAGGAATCAAGTTAGCTGAAGCCATGGGGAATAAAAGCAAATTAAAACAACTAATACTTGATGGAAATCAATTTGGTGAAGAGGGGAAAAAGGAGATTGAGAAAAAATTGAAAGACATTGGTAAGAAGAATGATTTGAATTGAGTTTCAGATTAAAAGCAAAGTATTTAACTGGTATAGGTTCTCATAATTATTTAGTGCATGAAAGATTAACAACCTTGTCTACCTATCATCATTGAATTCGGAACAAAATCATTCAAACATAGGCAGGATACAGAGGAACAAAATACTTTGTTCCTGTTATACAAGGTATAACAAGGTATTCAAGGTATAGGTTCAATACTAGGTATTGAACGTGAAAAGAACCTGTAATTTATATAATTTTATTTCTTTATTTTATTCTATTCATATTAAAGTCGTTCAAAACACTGCTAAGTAATTAAAATGCAAGACATTCCAAGGGTACCTCAAAATCTAGAACACAGGATAAATCACAGTTTCCATAGATATCATAATCAATATAATCAAATTATTGGAATAAATAATCGAATTTATCCTTTCTACATGTTCATATCCTTCATCTTAGGAAACGAAAGTGAGGCGCATATTGCCCCTTTACTGCGACCCTTGAATGGATTTATTGTGACTCAACCCTATAGGTTACAGTTCACCTCACAATCCAGTTCTTATTGCAAAGTTCATATGTGTGGTATGTGGTGAGATTTTCCTGCAATTCTAAGTTTGTGAGACCAAATGTATTGTGCAAACAGATAATTAATATTTTTTAATAAAAGACAAGGACATAATTTTTTATAGAGATAGCTAGATAGATAAATGGTAGATAGATATATAGACAGATATACAGACAGAGAGACAGTCTGACACAGACAGAAAGATAGATAGATAGATTTTCTTATTGGCATTTATTTCATAGTCAATGGTATTGGGACCTGTTTCATTGCCATAATTATTTATAATTTATTTTTTGGTTTTTGATTGACTGGATAGTTTCAAATATCAAAAAAGAAAAATTTTTTGGCAATTACTCATGAAGAAATTCTCATTTGGTTTTTTTAATGTAAGATCTCTGCTTCCAAATTTTGTTGATATTAGGACATTCATTATTCATGAGAACTATGATGTGTTGGGAATATGTGAAACCTGGCTGACTGAAGAAACCCCTAATTATTCATTACAAGTTGATGGCTATAATTTCATTAGAAAAGATAGAGGTTCGAGAGGAGGTGGTGTTGGTATATATATCAAATCTAATTTGAAATATGAAACTTTAGAGGTAGGTATATGCGAAGCTATGGAACAGCTGTGGGTAAGCTTTAGTGTTGGTACTGTCAAATACATTTTTGGTACTCTTTACCGGCCACCAAATAAAAATTTCAATGATTTTCTCAATAATTTTGAAGATAATTTATCAGAAATAGTTCCTCTTTGTAACGAAATTATTTGTGGAGGTGACATCAATAACAATTTCCTCGACTTTGAGAGTAAAAGAACCGAAGCATTGAATAACTGTATTGATATTTTTAATTTAAAGCAAATTATAACTGAACCAACACAAATAACAAGTACTACATCCACTCTCTTGGATGTAATTATTATGTCAAATGAAATAAATCCTTTGGATTATGGATGCAAGGATGTTTTTAATATTTCTGATCATCAACTCATGTTTTCCACTTTAGATGTTAACATAAAAAATAGTATTAATCAAACATATGCTACAAGAAACTTAAAAAATATTGATAAGGACTTGCTAGAATATTTTCTATTAACTGCACCTTTCGAAGATGTATATCTACTGGATGATGCTGACAATAAAGTTATATGTTTCAATCAAATACTTCTGAATATATTTGATTCATTAGCGCCAGTGACTATTAGGAAAATGAGAAAACCAAGACCACCATGGCTTACTGATAATTAATGATAATGATAAGTAATGATATATCATGTGTTGAAGTTGCAAGAAATTTCGGCTTAGAGTTAGATACAGATCTGCGTTTTAAATCTCACATAAATAAATGCGTGAAACGGTCTTTTGCTAATCTAAAAATGTTATTTCCCCATCGACATGTCTTAGAGAAATCCACCAAAACCCATCTCACTGATTCTTTGGTACTATCGCATTTCAATTATTGTGATGTTGTATATGGCCCTTGCCTTACAAATAACGAGATTAATCGCATTCAAAGGGTTCATGGGATAAGGAAATATGAAAACATAACATACAAGTTGAAAGAAACAGAATGGCTCAATATGTCTGCAAGAAGAGAACTGCATACAGTAACTTTATGTCACAAAATATTATTATACAAAACACCTCCATATCTTTATGATAAAATAACCTTTAGATGTGATGTTCATAATGTAAACACTCGATTTAGGGTATCCATATCTCCACCTTTTCATCGAACTTCCATATTTGAAAGGTCCTTTACCTACACAGTTTACCAGTTTTACAACCGGGTTCCTACAGATTTCAAAGCACTGTCAGCTACTAAATTCAGGAATAGTTACAGAAATATGCTATTTCAAGTAAATGATTGAATTGAAAAATGAGTAATTTTGCCATCTTCATTTTGTTTATTCAAACGCGAGGTATATGCATTTTTCGTATCAGTTTTACTGCCTCTCATTCCTGTTTTGCAGTATGATTTATATATTTTGAAATGTTCATTACTGATTATTTTGTTATTTTCTGCTCATTCTGCAAATAAATATTATTATTATTATTATTATTATAAATCTTTATATATTCCATTGAAAGAATGCTTTAACAAATGAGCCACCAATGTTTTCCATTTTCAATTCAACACAACTAGATTTTTAATAAGGTATCTTTATCAGACTATATAAACTAATATGTTAATACTATAGAATATGCAAAAGTCTAAGGAATAGAACAATTTCCAATGCACAATTGAATCTATGAAATACATTTAGGTTGAATTTACTGGCTGAAATTTGATTGCTAGATACTGAAGTCTACGCAAAATACTAAAAAATAAAACAGTTTATAACAAAATTCATTCATGAAAGGCATTTGAATTTAGAAGTAGCAGACAACTGCACTTGAGATGAAATTTTAGAAGTTCTTCATCCTTATCATCTTCAAACTCTTGGAATGAGTAGAATGCGTTTTTGATGAACTCTCTTTGGCTGCAACACAGAACTATTGTGTATTTATAACATTAGACAATGTCTTTCATCAATGAAAAAATAAAGAACGAGAAATGAATATATAACTAGGGATGCACGGCGATTCTCTGCTTGCAACGTTGAGCTGAGAGAATAAAGCTCTTATTTATTCTTCTTACATATGACATAGCTGTATAGCGAAAAGAAAGGGTTATTGGAGAGCATTATTTTCATTTGTTTACATGAGTACACCTTGCATATATCTTAGGAAAACTACATATTTTGGGAAGTCTGGATGAAAATGAATCTGAAGACAGCGAAGAGGATTCTGATGATGAAGATGGCGATGACGTTGATGATGACGCAAGTGAAGAGAATTCTGAAAATGAGCAGAGCGATCACGAAAATGATGTTACAGAACTGTCCTGTTCAATTCCATCAAGTTTGACTGTAGCTGAATTTCTCTCAACACCTACTGCTACTAACTTCATTGCACTTGGAAACGACAGGATAGACTTGATAACCGGATATGTGAAGGTCAGAATAGTTATTATATTTTATTATACAATGTGATTTACCTAGGGTTGCGGATGATTATTCGGTAGGTTGTCCTCACTAAAATAGGTGGAAATAATGTGGAATTGAAAAAAAATTCAAATAACTTCCAATAATGCTCCGCTCATGGATCTATCCATAAAGATAAAATATTTTCGACAATGATGTCTTACCGCTTTCAGTAGAAAGTAGCAGCAACTCTATTCAAAATAGAACCATGTCTATTGTATCATTTTTATTATCATTTTATTTTATTATTATCCCTACCTGATATTATCCTATACTCAGCTTTGACTTTTTTTTGAGATGGTATTTTCTTTTCGTTTTTCGTTTTTTCAAAACTGCACCTTTAAAAATACTAATATCCATAGTATAACTGGATACTTGTCATATGTCTCAAATTACTATATTCTTGTTAACCGATACTTGCACATACAAGTGTTATACACTTAGGTGCAAAAGAAAAATACAAATGCAATTTATTATTTCCATAGTCTTTGTACATATGTTATTAATGTATATTATGTGAGCAATAAATTCAAATTCAAATATGATAGATTCACTTGAATTGCTCACATGAATTTTGCAAGCAGTTCTTCTAGTGGCAGACTAATACACCATTATATCCTGCATTTCTATTTAAATCATCCTGTATATATAATTAATTCATACAGTTCTACAACCTAGACACATTTATCTCCTACCGAGTTTTTTTACTTAATTTCAAATCAAATTCAAATTAGATTAGACCAGAATTACAGCAAAATCAGTATTATTGATGATTGTACAATCAGTTGTTTGATAACGTTGATTTAGAAGTAGTATTGTTAGATTACTTCATCAATGATCAAGTTACATGATCAAAATCTCAAAATATCAACTATTTGTATAAAAATCCTCGAAATTGTCGCCATCTTCTGGGGAGTTTCATAACTAATGATAATCACACTAAAAACGTTATTTATTGATGATTATTAAAAGGCTAGGTCATTCAGCCAATGAACAATAATTTTACATAAATATGTGTTGAACAAAAGTACTTTCCTACCTCTTGTGTATTCACATATGTTGTTTTATCTTGCTATGATTCGACCTTCTAAAGGACACCCTTTGCAGGGAATATTCGAATCTTACTGTTTCACAACATTAACTTGCGAAAGAAATACATTTATATGACTTTGAATCAAAAAACAAAAACCGTTGTTGTTTCGTTGCTGTGACGAATCTGTTTTTGTTTCGTCGCCTACAAATCAGGATCACTTATCAGCAACTCCTTTCCAACTCGTGTCTTAACAGATGTATTTCCATACCAGTCCCTGTAAGTGGAAGATACAGTTTTGCTGTGATTTGACAGATAGTGGTAATTGAAGGAACATTTTTCTCTACACCATCTTATGTTCAATTCTCTCGCATCAACTGAACTGTGCTGTCGGACTAACATGGATATAACCATCGCTCCTTCATCTCACAATTTATCACTTGTGTGATGATTCTCAATATTGGAACATTTTCAGAGAACTAGCAAATATTTCATTACTTGGACAGTAATGATATCATGTGTGGTGATTCAAATCCTGTAATAGAGTTGTGAGCTCTTCTTTCCAGAAAAGTTCATCTCTAGGTTTCATAGTTCAATTGTGATTCAAAAATAACCTTACTGATTTTGTGTAGATTTGGTTCGAAACTTTGAGTATTGTTTTACAGGAAAATAAAGATATAGCAGACTATACAAAAGTCTTGATGAAGGTGTCTGCTTTATCCAACAATACAAAATCTGAAGTCGCTTATGCATCAATGAGATGTACGGAACTACTGTACAAGGATTTGTTCACTATGGCTCAGGAAGATGACAAAGCCTCGTTGATTAATAATAGCATATTGGTTAATTTAGGTTTGATCAAGGTAAGATACACATATTTTATTTTATTCAAATATAACTCTACACACCATATTCGGGCATGCAGGGTGGTCCAATAGTGTGCCAAAGCAGAATAGATATTTTGTGATTAGATACTGTCTGTAAGTTCTTCGAGGAGGTGGTACATTCATTTTTCAGCTTTTGATGGGATTTTCTCTCCTCGTCTCTAAAAAATAGAGTAGAAGTTATTAAAAATTATTGCAATATATTTGTAGTAAGGACAGATTCAGGATCTGTCCCAAAATGTCACTGCGTTTGAAATTAAACCTTTAGATACCTAAAAGAGAAATTCTCTATTGGTCAGTGACACCTTGTTTTTGAAAAAATTTGGAAATACAAATATATTTAATAATAATAAAACCTCTACTTATCTTGGTGGACGTTTCGGGAACGAATCTGCTCCCGTTCTCAACACAATTGAAATATTTTTCTTCGTAAACTTTTTTCAATGTTTCCGATTTTGACACTGAATAGTGACAATTCTGGAATTCTGGTTACAAGGTGTTTTCATTAATTGATATCAAATTTTCCATTTTCATATTCAAGTTTCAGAAGTGGATGCCAAGTTCTATCTATATCAACTGAACAAGAAGCAATATTATTGTCTCCGTTCAGGAGAATGCAAGCAGACTCTTTGATTTTCCGTTTTATTTGATTTTCTGAATCACCTCGGATTGCTCTGAAATTTTGCACCTTCGCCAAGGCAATACTAATATACAGTGTGTTTCATAATATATGCGCAGGACTTCAGGATGTGAAAGCTCGTCCAATAACTCACCCTCTGAATGCACTATTTTCGAGGTACAGGGTGTTGAAATTGAAAGTAAGGAACTTTTTTGCTAATATCTCTGGAACCGTTCATCTCACAGAAAATAGCTCTTGTAAGGATTTTCTACTCATAATAAGCTATGTTTTGTGCTTTTTGCTTTTTTAAATGTCTTAATTGATGAAGATTTCGAAGAGGTGGTCGGTGTTTTACTCCCCGACTTCTACGCCACTGGAAAAAGTACAGTTTTGAGCCGCCCATTTGAACCACTAGTGTTTTATACAATCAACTTTCATGTCGAAAATCATGGTAAATTTTTTGATGATGCAAAATAGAAGAAAAAAACAATAACAATTCATTGAAATCAGTTCAATTGATTGTTGGAAATGTCCGCCGTCAGCTTCAATTTCAACACCCTGTATCGTGAAAATGGTGCATTTTAGAGGATTAATAGAGAAGTTGATAGAAACTTTCTTTTATATATTTGGACGAGCTTTCACATCCTGAAGTCCTATTATGAAACACCCTTTATAGCGGTTTTCACATTCTCATGTATGTTTTTCTTTGAAATCCATTATAAGATCAGTGAAACAAAAAGTAGAATGCGATTGTAAACCGATTTTGAGAGGTACTAAACAATACAAAACTGTTTCGAACAGACTGTTCTAATAATGAAAATGAACTCAAAATTTGTCGTGAATATTCTCAAGATTGCAATATTTGCTGATATCAACTTTGTTATTTCATTTACGAAGCTATGTTTTCAATTCCATTTGGCAAATTCCTTGCTTGCATCTTCATCTTGAGCCTAATTTGAGCACTAGGAAGAGAAATGATAGATTTTTTGTTAGGTCTATTATTAAGAGGCAGTGAAATATTTACCTGAATTGATATTCAATATTGTAAAAATGTGTCGCAAAATTTGGCTGATTTGATAGTCTTTTCCACCATTTATAGAGGGGGGGGATTTATGGTGATTCACCCTGTAGGCGTTACAGAAATACTATCAGGTAATTTTTGTTTTTAAATCAAGTACCGACTTTCCAATTCGTCAGCAAACCAAGAGCGACTAATGATGTATCTCGTGGGCTGACGCACATCTGTTTTGCTTTTGCTTAGGCAATTGGAAAAATATCTATACAAGATCTCGTAGTCAAGTCGTCAACATAATTTGTGAAATCAGTTGATTGGCATTCACTTATGTGAAAGTTATAGTAATCATTTCACCATCCATCACCACAGTAATGAACCATCATATTTCAATGAAGTTTTTTTATTACAGAATGAAGATAAAAAAGAAAAAATAACATGGGGCTTAGATGGTTGCTTATATGCTTTGAAATATATTGCGAGCAAAAACTTTGTTCCCCAGAGTACAAAAGATACACTCAAAATTTTTTTGAAGAGGCAAGTAGATCATACCACTAGTATTTCCAACTAACCATACTTTTTCTTGTTGTAATTCATATCATTGATCAGTGTGTTTAATGATTCTGTGAACAATTATTCTTTCCTATTTCAGGGAAATTGACAACAACAAAGAATATTTAGAGATCAAAAAACAAATATGGTCAACATTGAGCTGAAATCGTTGATTATTTTTTCAATAAATTATGTCATTGTTTTTTGTTTGTTTACTTTTGATATTCCCCATCTGTCTCATAAAAATTCCATTTAATTTTTCCTTTTTGCAGTTTTTTTTTTCATTTAAGGTATTATGAGTCAGTCAATTTAGTACAAAGGCACTGGAGTATAAACACAAATGATATTGTGTGGATAATCAAAGAGGACGTTATTGATTTTTGTACATTCTTGAAATTTCCTCTCCTTTCTTTGTAGAAGGGACAGATTCATGTTCTACCTCAGAATGTCATTGTGCTTGGAATCTTCAAATACCATTAAGAGATATTTTCTATTTGTCAGTGACACCTTATATCAATATCAAAACTTATACGTACCTTAATGTAGTGGACGTTTCAGGAAACAAATCTGCATTCACTGTCAACAAAACTTGAATATTTTCTATTCATAATTTTCAAGGTGTTCGTTGTTTTTGACACTAAACACTATGAAATATGAATATGTTATATGTACTGTAAAATTAGGAAATTTATGTATACATAAATATTTGTTTAATACTACAACTATTACATTTTTATGTTCTTTCATTGTTCAAATGTGTTCATGAGATATACTTTTGTATCACTTTTTCAGATATGTGGTTATTAGGATGTACCTACCTATTTCAATGAAATTACTTATTGCTTAAGAAATGAACTACAGGCCCATGAGTCATATAGGAGTTCCATGTTTGTCGCAAAATAAAATTGCAAGGTATTATTCACCTCTGTCAAGATTTCATTTCTGGACTCATTACTATACATGAGGAAGTATGTAATATGGGAGGTAGGTACAGACTAAAATCACAACCTAAAATTCATTTGCTTTGGTTCTAGAACTTGATTTTCTCTTAAATTGTATGGACTCTCTGAGAAATAGATTTTGACACCTTATGCTGAAGACACAAAACTAAATTGGTTTTAAATTAGGTGTGAGGTGGTGCAAACCAAATCCTGACATGTGACAATATTGTTCAACCAGTAGAAACACAAACTTCCAGTATGGAGTGATGATTTTCTACTTGATGAAAGAATATCATAGTGATAAAGCAGGATCATTCTGAGCTAGGAAGCATGAATAGAATAAGGTCAAAACATATTTAATATTTAATGGCCCTATAATGTCCCCCACAGACTTAGCTCGAGACTTAGGCTGCTAAGTTTTGCTTATCTCCACATGTTGAACCACTGAATAATTATAACATATTTGCCTGAGGTGGAATGAAATGTAGATAGTTTAAAGGTGGATTCATGAAATATTCATTATCATTATTAACATTATATTCATCATTCTAAAAAACTGTTAGGGTAATGATGATGTATTATTTCATATTATGAACACATTCATCTCTCATAACTGTAATGTAATTTTGAAATGTAATGATGATGGCTATTTCATGAATTCACCTGAAAAATTCTATAAGATCAAGGATAAGTTCAATGAACAACCAAAAACTATATTTTCCATGTTGTTACAGGGATATTTAATAATCAAAATTATAGAAATAGGAAATCAAATGAAAATTTTCATTGTACTGTCAATATCTTGTCTACAAATAGGACAAGTGTTATGATACATCTGTAGCCTACAGTTGCAATCATTACACATACACACATGTCTACATGGTAAAACTAGAATGCATTTCAGTCGATCTTGACAAATAACACAATATCGTTCATCAGATGAGGAAACTTTGGGAGAGCTGACTACATTGTCATCACTTCTTCCTGCAGGTATTATAGCCTGTTTTTGATGCATCTGATTGAGTTGCTGACTTCTTCTGAATACTTTATCATGTAAGTTGAGTAAACTACTCCATATTTGTTCGTATAGATAAGAAACTATTATGACATTGAAATGTGTGAAGAGATATATCAATGAAGCAGCAATAACTATACCTATTGCAGATTCAATAGGGACATCCGTTAAAAATTCATATGAGTTGATAATACAGTTTTTGCTGAACTGCATAATTCCTGTTTCTATCGACACTATGAATTCATTCACTTTGTTCAAGTTATCCACCAAGAATTCAACCACACTCCAGACAGTGAATGGTATGAAAGTGATGGTAAAATAGACTCCCGATCCAAATAGTACACATATGTGTTTAACAAGCATCAACAATCGTTTAATGCCTTCACCCGTATCGAGAATACAACATTCTAAGAAACTATGTACAGACGATACTGCCAACAAAAGCTTTTCTAAAGCAATGCAAACATATTTAATGGTGGAGAATAACGAATATCCTAGTAGAGTCCATGCATATACGAAAAGTCCATTCACTGAGAACAGCAACTGTAGAATGTCCAGAATGAAAAGATCCAGTGAATCAGTAATTACCCAAAGCAATTCGAAAAGATTGCTGATTATGGTGCAAGATATGTCTAGCAAAGAAGACACAAACGAAACTAAAAACTTTCCTATTTTTATGCTATACACTAAACAATATGAAATTGTATTGAATAATACACTGAATACTGTTATTTGCTGGAACATTTTGTGTTTCACATTTGTATTTATGTTTTAATGATTCAAAATATAACTGACACAATATTTAGGTTATTTAGACCACAGATTCTTTTTGGACCAGTGTTGCCACAGACTTACGTTTTTTCGAGCGAGCAATCCTGCCAAAAACGAGCGAGAAATCAACTCAAAGAGCGAGATTTTGTTGTTGTTGAAATAAATGAAGAGATAACCCTACATCAACTCACAATTCATTATTTTGCTGCCTAGAGTGAGAGTGTACCTAAATTGATATCAAAATAATTGTTTTTTTGTTGGTTTAGATTGTTTCTATTTGCGATAGAAAATGAGCGTACACCACCTAGCGGAGTTTTTGAACGCTGTCAAAGCGATCTGTTTACATTGGTGTTATTTCATGACGTGAATGTTTTTGAAAGTGGTGCCACCTATACGAGAATAGCCCAACTCTTCACTGAATTGTTGAAAATTATGTGTTTTATAGTTCCTCGACCACACTTCACTTAACCAGTCATACTTCTTCTTTTTGTTTCTTTAACGTAGTACAGAAGAGGTAATTCATTCTTTTTTATTCCTCTCATAATTTGACACTAGCAGGTTCTACCAACGGACCTTCGGAGTGAAATCAGCTTTCAGAACTATCCGGTCAAACACTCAGGGCTCAGTTGGTAGAACGGACAAATGCACATACTTCTAATATTCCTCAGACGAATGAAATAAATTCGTCTGAGTAATATACGGACAATGTCCAACCTCGATTAAATTTGTTACTGTCAGGTGGTCAGGCCATCTATCCAATTTGCCAATACAAGAAAACGAGCGAGATTTGACAAAGAGGAGCGAGAGAGTTTGTCAGTGATGAAACGAGCGAGATCTCGCTCGATCGAGCGAGCTGTGGCAACGCTGTTTTGGACATTCCTTGGTATGACCCTCCGAACAACAAACCCACTGACCACCTCGGGCACATGATGCAAGAAAAGCACAGATTTCTATTTTATCTAGATATGTGATTTGTGACTCGGGTCCATTCGTTTCTCTGGTGAGTAGCACTTCGGTACACTTCCTGTAATTTACGCTATACTTAGTGCATCAACGCTTTTGAGAGTCAGTGTAGTTTCTCTCTACTCGGCCAGAGATAAGTAACCAATGGTGGTTACCAGTTGCCATAATTGTATTTCGGTTCTTCGTTCGAAGAACATTTACTTGTAGTAGGCTTCCTTTGCTACTCAGACACAGTGTAACAAACAAGAGAGTGTAACAGAGAGAAGAAGAGGAATGCACCTAAGCGTCCACTTCTTTTAAATCTGTTGTGCACGAAGATATTAAAAAAAAAGATAAATAAACGTCAGGTATCAATCTCCTGAATCGTCTTGTTGAGAAGTGATTAATGATGATGATAGCTCACGAGGACATATAATAAGCTTCGCCCACCAAGCCCAAACAAGCTTTAGCTCACGAAGCCCAAATAAGCTTGTCTCTCTCACTAAGCAAAAAGTAATGGACCTCGTTTATGAAGCCGAAATAATGGACATAGAAAATTTAATGTTCCTCACAACATTGGCTAAGTAGAATGATTTAATATGTAGAGGACGCAAAAGAAAATAGGTATCGTCCAAAAACTACCAAAAAATCCCCTGATTTAAGTCAATGGAATTTTTATTAGAAACATGAAGTGAAGCACAACTGGGTACCAACAAACAACTGACCTAAGTTTCAGAAAGTTTGGAGTTCTTTAAAGGATAGGGAAAATTTTTCAAATATCACGACATTCACGATTATGCTATAATGTTATTTATTGTCTATTGAATTATTGTGTAAAATCTGCAAAAATAGAAAATCAATTCCTATACAAGTCCATGAATGGCCGATCACTTGGTTGCAACCAGTTATCATTGGAATAAGTAGTATTTTTCTGCTCCACCACATGGAACGTGTAAGCATGTCTTGGTTTCTTCGACCTATTGGGTTCACTGAAATGTACTACTTGCCCATGAATCAATACGCAACTACCTGAAAAATGTAAAAAAATAACATTTCATTGATCATTGAACCATTGAAGACAGAATAAGATATTGAAGATGAAGAGTCTTTGCATCTGTCAGTTGGTAAGTGAGTGAGGTGTCATCTGAATATACTCATGTATATCAGGATAGTTTGGCCAACGTTCGAGACTTGCATTTTGCTCTAGGTAACGAGAAAATTAGTTCCTTGTTAACATATATTTTCAATAGGTATTTTGTTGACTTGCGAAATCAGATTCGTGTGGTCCATCGAAATTAAGGGTTCAAAGAAAGGTATTGAAAAAATATCTGAGTCCACTCGAATCAATCGCTCGAGTTTCCAATCGGTTTTAGTGCTTTTGTATCTTCGATTTTTGAATAGGCAGTGTTGATGCTTTCCAGTTTTCTTTCGTTGTACTGGTATTTTGTATTGTTCATTTTTCAGCTTTTCATGGGATTTTCTCTCCTCGCTCGGTTTGTTTGTTGTCACTTTTCAGTGTCAAAATCGAAAACATTGAAAAATTTTGCGAAGAGAAAAATATTTAAATTGTGTTGAGAACGGGAGCAGATTCGTTCCCGAAACGTCCACCAAGCGAGGAGAGAAAATCCGATGAAAAGCTGAAAAATTAATGTACCACCTCCTCGAAGAACTTACAGACAGTATTTTGTATCGTTCTTTTCCAAATTATAGTAATTAGTTATTGTTACAACACTCAGGGTGTTATTGACTCATCCCTATCCCTCAGATATAAAACCACGCATTTGTGAAGCCGTGGCCGGGTCTACAGCCCCCTCTTCCCTCGGAACAGTAATCTGGTGTTTTCACTCGACCCAGTGGTCTGACTGCAGTTGAGATGTTGAAGCTGGTTCCAGGGCTATGAGAGCGGAGTTCAAGTATATTTTTTAGCCTGATGGCATCCTTACCCACACAAAAAATGATAATCGGAGCCCGTTGGAGGGTCGTCTGGAGGAATTTTACAGGTTAGCTATTTACGCAACCTGGACTTCGGGTTTTATTCCACTATATGGAGCCCCTGTAGAAACATCCCAACATTTTGTTTCTCACAGTGAAAAATGTTCTAATACTCGTGAAATAACATAGACATGACACAAAACAAATGTAGTCTCGGAAAGTGGCTGTTGAAAGCTCCCTCAGGAAGTAGAACGGCAACTGCTTGTTTGGAAGAAACGAAGGAAAACGATTTTACTGATGGAATAGCTTCAGATTCAGGTGATTGAAGCAACTTTTATTTCGTGTCAAGCAATATTTTCAACAACATGGAATTTTCTATTCGGAAAGTCAACCGGTTGCAACGGTTTGTCTGTAGTTACACCAAATACGTGAAAATATATAAATTCATCATGAAAAAGAGTTCATCAGAAGGAATATGGAAGTTTAGGTAGGTAAGTAACGGAATCTAACATGAGATGGATGGGATTGATATCGACCTACCTTTAGGCACAGGGCAAGCTGTGAAACTGCTCGTTTGGTAGTACGGTGCAGGGGACGTATAAACGAGCAATTCGTCTGAGCTTTTATCGGGGTTCCTGATGTACCTTCGGTGGACTCCGCTCTTGTGTGACCCTCTGGAGAACCAAAGACAACCATTCTCCACGGTGGCGTCATCCAGAGCTATCCAGAATCCCGCTAAATGAGGTGGGTCGGTGTGAAGATAAGTTGCGTCTTGATGAGTACTGACTGAAAAGGAAATCTTCCGGTAGAATACGCATGAATGAATTACAATACTTGATGAGCGGGGAAACACTGGCTTTTATTATTATTTGCTATTATTATTGTTATTATTATTATTGAAATTATTATTATTATCAGCTTTAGGATACGAACAGACTACAGTCCACAACAATATCCACTAAATACATAAAAGTTTACATCGAAATAGTATCAAAGTAAGAGTATAACATATACAATACGAATACCAATGAATACAAATAGATAATCAATACAAAAGTAGATCATCATTAATAATATTGTGTGTATATATGATGTTTGAGTGCTAGGGGAAAGTAAGGAAACCTCTGAGTATCAGCATTGAAACGAACATAAGAAAAAGAAAGAGCTATCGATTCGTCTGGATGTGTAACAAAGAAAGAGAGGCAATATTGCCAACAGTCAGCTGATCACTGCTGGTTGCCTCTTTCTCGTTTGCATTTCTCTAGACGTGAAATAGGGTCTATTCGAAATTTCGACTTGTTAGTTTGATATTATTGCATGAACGACTGAAACTAACGTTCAAATGAAGTAATATTCAGAAACATTTTATTCTCGGGATGAGAAAGCTATAATCAAGTTTGTATTGGACATTTCTAATTCAATATGATGCTTATCACCATGTCGCAATACTATAGCATGGCACGGCACATCAAAATGTTTTGACAACGTCAACAATCAGCTAATTTTTGATCGCGGCGTCTCTTTCTTATATTCGTTTCGATTCCTCTCTCTCTGAGCTCGATCTAGTAGAGAATATATAATATCATGTCTTTGTTCAATACTGAGACGTTGTTCGACTGGTGGAATCAGAAGTACTATCAACAATGTTGACTGGACAATTTGAGGTTATTTGAGTAATAACTGTTCATTTTCCTGTGTATTTAAGGCTGGTTCATGCAACGTTCATTATAATTACATTTTAATTATATTATAATTATATTATCACTAAGAAAAACTCCCCGTTCATGCAACACATCAACAGCGCATTAGTGCATGCTTATTGAGACTCTTCAGATTTTACCATGTGTTATATTTGGAATTCAACGAATTGTGGAATGCATCTGTATGTGTTTAATAATGAATTTTTGTCTTCACAGCGTATTGGACTTTTGTTATCTTCATTAATTATGTCTTTGCTTGTATTGGTTCGAAAGAAAAGGTCACGAAACCGCTGATTTTGTGTGAGGAGAAGTGACAGGAATTCGATTTCATGCTCTATGTCTAGCAAATGACATCCCGGCGCATGCGAATTAGCTGTTTTCACTACGAATATAATGATAATGTAATTATAATGCATAGTTGAAAGTTGGCCAACTTCTTAGTGGACTAATGTAATGAAAATGCACTAATGCATTGCATGAACTCGCCGCATCAGTATTAGTGATTCAACTTTTCTTCATCATAATATAATTAAAATGTAATTATAATGAACGTTGCATGAACCAGCCTTTATATGTGTGAATGGCGTCTTCACTAGCTTCACTTGCCTTCACTAGCCATCTAGTCGAAGGGATTCTGCTATGAAGTATCTGAAATTATCAACTGCTATTTTGTTTCGGATGAATATTTCTGCCTTAAACTCTGGGATCGTATAGTATACAGAATTAAAAGTTGTTGAAAATGAGGTCACAAACTCCATTATATCTAAGAAAATCTTGCGGAAAGAAAGCGGTGTCAAAATGAAGCTCCATGTAGTACCATTGGATCAAAGAATAATTAAAAAGAAATTCAGAACCGTTCAAAAGTTAACCTAGAAGAACACTTCATATGGTCACAGTGTAAACACTAATTACTCACCTTCACTGCCAGTACCAGGATTCTTGAATATATACATGCTCTGAGGAACCACCGGTTCCTCAAAGCCCAGTTGGAAAGCAGCTTCTTTAATTCTTTCGCAGAACGTATATTTCCGGAATATCGGATTCAGTTCGTGTAGAGCGTGACCGATTTTATTGAGAGATAATTCAGGTTCTACTAGCAGTTCTCCTTCGGATCCGATAGCATCTGCTTCGAAGAAATAACTGATTTTATCACCGCTCTCCAAGAAGTATTTATCCTTATTCTGCAAAATAATGTACACATTATAAGAAATCGTTCTTTCGTTGATAAAACGTTTGGGTCAAAGTGATCATCAATCATATTAGGGACATTTTCAATTTTGACTACTCATTTCGTTATATATCTATGGTATACAAGTAGATTTGAAGAGTAAAATAGGTATGGAAAAGTTTATACTACAGGACTCAAGTGATCAGTCGAATGGTCAGTCAAAGCCATTGATGATTGCCGTTTTTGAGTTATCTTACAGGAACCATATGGAATAATATCCTCAAAACACCCTGAAGATAATAAATATAGATAATACTGAAAAGTGTGGTCACGCAGTGGTGGCTCAGCTGAAACAAATGAGTCTTTTTTTCTGAGATGTATTTCTTGAATCTGTCAGATCAATGCTTCATCACAGAATTTGATGAAATAATTCTACCCTCTAGTTGTAGAATAGTGACTGGTAGTGTGAATTTATAAGCGTGTGACCAAAAAATCAGCTTGCTGAAGTTATCGACCAACTGTTGTGAAAGCTTGTGATTCCTTTGAAACTGTCTCAGAACAACGGTGTAGGGAAGATTGTGGAACTACTATGTCCGATTGCCATCTAATTTATTCTACCAGAACTCTACTTGCAGCCTACTTTTATTAATTATGGAGGAAATTAACTTATATTTGGGTGATAACATGGCGACACAAGAATCACAAGATCAGTTTAATTGATAATTGTACAAAGTTGTATAAAAACTTCAAATCAGAAGTAATTATGTTAAATGAAACTATGATATGATATGAATATTATATGAAAACCGGTATTCTTCCCAATGGATTGAAACATGCATCAGTAAGATCTACATATAAAAGTGGTGATGCTCAAAATAATATTGTTGAGTTTATTCTTCGAAATATTTGGAAAAATTATCGAAGGAAGAATTGTCGATTTCATCGATGAAATAATTTGATTTGACTCTAAGCAACACGGTTCACAACAAAACGGTGGCACACAGTCAGCAGTTTCACAAGTAATCAATCAATTACATAAAAAACTTGAAGACAATGGAATTTATGTAGTAGCGATTTTTAAGGACCTTCAAAATGCGTTCCACGCTGTTGACAACAACAAACATTCTTCTGAGGAACCTTGCTCCGATTGGAACCTGAAGTATTGTAAACAATCTTCTGAAATCATATCTTGAAAATGAGATGAATAATTAGAAATTGAACACACCATATACAGTGAGCATCACAAGTGTTGTACATTTTTGCATGGATTGTTTGTATTTGAATAAATGTATAGACAAAGGAGTTCCACGAGAATCAGTGTTGAGTCCAATTTTATATCTATTATATATCCAAAGTATGTCAAGAATCTAACAGGAAACTATTATTATACTATATACTATTATTATAACTTATATGTCATAGTCATATATTATATATATATATTTATATATATATATATATATATTTATATATATATGTTTTCTCGAGAACTACTGCATTGGATTACAAAAATAAGGAAGCGTTAGTAAGAGATTTCGATTACCTTCAAAATGATGTATCACTTGGCCCCTCATCTCATTTGAGATTCAAGGGTTGGAGCTTATTACACCCCTCCGAGGGGTTTGCAGTGGAAAAATTGAAAACATGCGCAGAATATTTAACCCTAGAAATAAAAATCGACCAGTTCGAGCGTTTTTTTTCTTAGAACGATAACTATGTCAAATCGGCCTTATTGCGTTTTCATTGGGCCAACCAGTATATTCAGCGGGGTATTCAGTATCAGATATGACAGCTGAATTTGGTCAAGAACACGATATGTGGTGAAGAATATCTGTATTCATTCAGTTTATTTTCAGCAAGCCTACCTACCTGTTTACTTTCTGAATCAGTTGTGCTGAAAACTGTCCGTTTTGATTCTCCTGGCATAGACTTGATCAAATTTTGACATTCATTTTTCATCTCCTCTACTTCTGATTCGCTGAAGAATCGTTCGATGACTGCGAAACCATCCGTTTCGAACTGAAACCCAAATGAAAAAACATTGAGGTATTTCTGGAAAAACTCTAGAGAAGTGGGTGTACTAGTTCAGCAAAATTATACATTCTTCAATATTTGAATTGCATTATCTACATCATTGGGATAGAATTCATAGAGCATTTCAGAAAACATTCAGCGTTAGGTTTGTCTATGTCTGAAATAATGAATTAGATTTTGGTTACTAATGACTTTTCTTTACTTCATAGATAGTCTATCTCATTAGTTCCGCTTCAACCTTTTCAGTATTGTGGTTGGCTTTCCAAGGAGGTACCTATATTACTGATTTCTGCTTCATTAGAGGTCCGAATTTTCTGTGTTAGTTGGTTGAATACAGTTCTTTTCCGAATGAATTATATATAGATTCGTGAAATTGTTCTGTTTCATTGGCAAAAATGCGTGAAAGATGATACGATGATCAAAATTTCTTTTGGTTTGTAATGAGTTCTAACACGATTTCAACATGCTATGCCTTAATTGCATTTCTAGCTTTCAGTATCTTATTATTCTCAATCGATTCATCAAGCTGACTGTTGAAATATGTGGCATCAAAACAATCTAGATCATCAACTATAAATAAAACAATTATTTATAACCAACTGTAACATGAAGTGTTAGGACAATTATGTATGTGATATTGTTATGAGATACTCATCTAGTCAATTTGTTTCCGTTCGCATTTCGCCCGTATCCAAGACTCCGTTGATAACTGCAATTCAATTGAAATACCTACAACTCCCACGAAACATATGACAAATAGAAAATCCATGGTACACACTCAATCATGCCGTTGTTATTGTAACGATGCCAGTGAATTACATATGAAAAGATGAGAATATTGTGCAAATATATGATGCTAATACCTGTTAAAAGATTTGAATATATTCTTTTTGACTTGATGTGAAATGAGATGATTCATATACATGTTTTTGAACTATTTTCGAATATTTACGTACCTTTCGTCGAACATCATCAAACATTTTGAAGATTTAATAGTATGAACACACTAGATTTGAAGCATATCTGAGCATATTTTATTCAGAACACCAATCAACCAATTAGTCGAGCTTATAATAAACTTTGAATCAGTCAACCACTGATGTAGAATTCAAACTTAGATAAATCTAGTGGCATGAACAACGTTGTCACGTTGTCTGGTATGTATTTCTTGAACTCGCTCGAATAGAGCGATCGCAGTAATCTATACTGGGTGATGGCTCAATGAAAACGAAACAAGGCCGATTTGACATAGTTATCGTTTTCAGAAAAAAAAAACGCTGGAACCGGTCGATTTTTATTTCGAGAGGGGAAATATTTCGCGCATGTTTTCAACTTTTTCGCTTCAAACCCCTCGGAGGGGTGAGCTCCAACCCTTGAATCTCAAATGGGATAAGGAGCCAAGTGATACATCATTTTGAAGGTAACCGGAATCTCTTAAAACGCTTCCTAATTTTTGGAATTCAATGCAGTAGTTCTCGAGAAAACACGTCTATGCAAATAATCGGCTAGTGATGGAAAGTAACGCTTTTTTTCCTTTCATCACTATTTCTCATTTTGTAATTAGAACAATGTTCATCTAAGAAGTGCCAAATCCTGTCCGATCCAACATTACATAAAGAAGCATTTATTTTCATTTCAGCTCCTTGATCTCTCAGTAAAATGCATACCTTGTTTCGTTTACATCGGGCCACTCTGTATACTGTGAGAGATCAGAAAATATGCCATAATATTGAGATTCAGGTTTAATCACAGAATAAACAAACAAACAATGTATTGTTTCCTTTCTGGCTTATAATAGTATTTCGGATGCTTCAAGAAATCTGGAAGAACTTCATTGGATATCAGAAGTGAAAATGACAACTACATCAAACGCAGTTTGACTAGTGAGACTAGTTCTTTGTAGGTTTTGTTTATACCATTTCATATGAACCTGGTGTATTTCCTTGTAACTGGAAGATACCTAAATCTCAACCAGACACCAGAGATCGAGAGAGATAATTAGTGTTTGATTGAGTTTGGTACCAAGGCCTTTCAGCAAAACTTCTATCATTTGATTCAATGCCGCAATAATGACGTTTGCTATCGAGTTTCCTCTTAGATATAACTCTTGATGTGCTTGGTAGATGGAGTCTCATCTGATACAATCACTATGGATGCAGGTTTTCCCATCAACGATCTATCGGATGTGATCTCCTGCATAGTCCATAACAGTCCATAGACAGTACAGTCCATACCTCCTTCTCCAATAGAGCCTGTATCTTCTGTATTCTTCTTGAAACTTCTATCTTCGCCAGGCAGGCAGATCACACAATGATGATGCCATTTACTGTTCCTACGAAATCTTTAATATCCATGATCGGTATCACCACTAACAGCGCTCTCAATTTTTGTGACTCTATTTTCTTCATAAAAACTCGACTTTCTGCTCCTTGAAAGTAGGTACTTTACACCTCAGCAGATCTTCATGATCTACAAAGTGCAAATTCGACCTGCAGAGTATCGAGAGTACTGCAAGTACTCTCCATTTGTTTGGAGTCAAGCTCCCAAAAATAAGCTGAGGCTCGTTTATTCAAAATCTATCCATGACTCGGAATCAAATTATTTTGTGAGACTTAAGCAGCAATGTGCAGAAAAATCAAGTGAATCGTATACCTACTCGATGAATAGTCATGCTTGAATCGAATCGAGTGGTTAGTTAGTGTTTCCAAAGCCGAATAGAAAAGATATTCATGACATGCATTTTGCTCTACACGCTATACATCAGCAACCGAATTGAAATGATATGTACTCAAAAGTTGTAGATTTTTAATAGATGTTATCTCGATTATGATGATCTTTGTCGAGATTTTAGAAACAATATTACTCTTTATTCAGTTGGTGGATAAATTTTCTTTCAAGTTAATTGGACGGTAATGAGGGAATGATTTATTCAACTATAGAACTTGCGGTAAAAGCCCATCATCATTTCAGTGCTTATTTCATTTTCTAAGTAATTCATGAAATGGACTTTCACCCTCTTCAGCTTTCTCATCTGCTGAGTGATGAAATGTGCTTTGAAATGAACATTTCGTTAGTTCCAATGTGAATAGCAACTGAATTAGTCAGACGGAATGCAATTTGACGTGTTTCTACTATCAATTATATGCCTCAACTTTTGAATAGCGTTTTTCTTTCCTAACCAACGCCAGTGTCTATCGATAACAAATCATTAACATTTGATTGGCATCGTAGTGGACACATTTTGAATAAAACCTAGCGATTTCAATTTTGAGAATCAGAAGCATTCACCACTTTTCCAAAGTTTTTGTAAATTCGTGTCGCATAGTGACAGGCATATTATTGTATGTCACTTCATTTTGACCCCTTTCTTCGACTATTTGATAATGAAAGCCATGGAAAAAGTTGAACGGAAAAATTGTACGGCTTCATACTTATTTTCTTGAAATACTCTGAAGGAAACTATTGTTCTATTTGAAATAGGTCACGTGAAATACGAATAATTTTGTTCATATGTAACACCCTCTATATATTAATCCACTTTGTTGTTGACTTGATCTTCTGATTTTAGGTTTGATGAGTATATCTATCATATCTTTTGACATATTCAACAAAGGAAATGTTAACCTTGAAAAAATACCTAGATCTTTTGCCGTTAGATGGCATTGAACATGCAACATCACATGTTATACCCAGACTTCTTCTTTTAGAGATCAGCGAACCAGATCACAAACCAAAGCATACTGTACTCCTGTTGGGAAACAATACTTGAAATGATGCGTGTTCAATATTCAATAATGTAAGAACTATGACGGTTAGACCTATCACACCAAATATTTTCGGATCAGGAAAATAAGATTCCGAAGTAAATGTAGAAATATGTGATTTTTCAGTATCATAGGATGATCAGCGAACTGTATTTCTCTTTGAATTTGAATTGCATGCATCTTCTCAGTTTCAAAATGCTCTACACAAACTTCAAAGAGGGCTCGAAAGTATCGGACCTTCATTTTTATAACTACACCAAAACATCTTTACGATTCAGAGGGAAATATAAACAGATATTATGAATCAAACCCTTATTTGAGTTCAATAGTTTGATTCATTTCGAGTTTGAGGAGATGCCTGCGAAAGAAAGTTCTGCGAGATATCAGACGGGAAAGAAAGTAATGAAAATTCGTAAAATGACACTCAAAACAAGATTGAAATATAGAAACTGCTACCACTTCTCAGTGATAGCGGCAACGTCTAATTGTCTAATTTATTTCAATAGAATTGAAAGAATCTTACGACACGTGTCTGTATATGATTTAGAATAATCCATTCACACCGACCCACCGGATGAATATTTCTTGATTTTTTGAAGCTACACCGTAGACTGAATGGAAATAAATGTCTGTCCGATTCCTAGAGAACTGATGCTTCTCCATTAAGTCAATGAAAACTAGCTTCTTGATGATTATCATTATGAGCTGGCAACGTTGATTCGGATAAGCGCATGTCTACTAATGATACTACCGTATTATAACTTGAGTGGCGCCAAATGACCGAAGGAAAGCATTTATTTATCGATAATTAGTGTATCATGAAGAGTTATTTGAATAACAAGATAGGCTATGTTGAATTTTCCATACATACCTACAGGGTGACCAATTAGTGGCACAAATACCAATATCTCCGTTGTAATTGAATTAAGAAGATTTCAAATTACAAAAATATAGACATTGCATATTGCATATAGACATGTAGAATATCACAATTTAAAAATGGAGTTATAGTTAGAACGGGGAAATTGAGAAGAAATCAATCATGTGACAAAATGTTATTCATGTTCTTTGATTGGGTTCAACCTTTTGAATAGTGTGAGGAAAATGAATAGATAAATAATCATGCTCATTTATATGGCATATTTTGAATGTGTATACGTTGTAAGAATGAGAGAACTCGATGCTCACGATTAATGACTATTAGTGCCATTTGAAATCTCTAGCTGATCGTTGTCGAATGAAGTTTCGAAAAATTATTGCTTTGAACAGTTGTTCGGAAGTATTCATATGCCCGCTTATTTATCGCGAAAAGTGTCGAAGTCTATTAACGTTCTTGAAAAAATTTTATTGCTTGTAAAATTCGCAGACAATTTTGATTGAATATGGGATTTCCATTCGTGGAGTTAGATGAGGAGTTTTTTGTGCGCAAATGGATATTTGAGTCAAGACATATCAGAACAAGCAAGTGATACACATACGTACTCTTACATCACGTATCGTTCCCAGGATATGGGATGATATCAAAGTCTAAGTCTGCCGTCATAGGCGGTGCATTACTTGATAATCACTTGATAATCAATAGGTATTTGGTATTCCTTTCCACTTCAACATTGCAGATTGGTGAGGACAACCCACTGAACAAACCTTTTGCATTCTTAGTAAATCACCTTGTATAATTATATCATCCAACTCCCACTATCATAAGCGTTGCCTGAAACTTCAAAACAAAGACAGGTGATCATTTGATACTCCGTTCATTATTACATGCATCCAAAATGGGTGGACGAATTTATTATGTATCATTCATTCCATTATCATTATGCGTTCAGCAATTCATATTTCACCATGAAGTGTGTGCTCAACTTCCATATAGTTAAACCTATCCACGATGATTCAATGGAGCTCGACGCGCAATCATAATTTCATTGTGGAACTTTTGTGATCGATTTACTCATATTGAAAACCTTTGAACATCAAAGCATCGAAAAATTTGAATACATGAACGTGTGCCTTCCGAATGAAATTTCAACTGCTTTCGATCATGTATTTCGTATAACCCGGTGATTGTTAGATATATATTCAGTGAACACGGCTTTTGGCTACTCTAGTGAACGAGATCAGAAAGCAAATCATTCGACAAAATAGTGTATTCTCCAATAAGCGTATAATGAATGATATTATTATCAAGTATCTTATGTATACTGGAGTCTTAACCTTGTGTGTTATGAAATTGACCAAATTGAAAATAATAATTCGATGAATTGGAATGAAAATATAATAATCAGATAAAAATCAGCTCATGTCTGAAAGACGGCAAATTGCGCTTAAGGATATTTTTTTAATTTTCCGAAGTGTATCCGAACATCAAGTGTCTAATCATGTGATTGATGCAGTATTTACCAGTTGTACAGAAATTGAATTCTGTCATTGTGTTCATTAGGTACCTAAAGGGATATGATAAGAACAACCAATGATGAACAATTTTCGAAAAGTTTCGACCTTATCATCACATCGCGTCAATTTAACGAGGATATGTAAAAAAAAACCTGTTCGTTAGCCACTCTAATTATTATTCACTCCATATTCATTCCAGGTTTTCTAGATGAAGAGTGGAGGAACATGAGAGGAGAGAGGAGGAAAAAATAAAACAATAATAATGACAGTTGTCAAATGTTTACCAGATCTTTCATAATGAGATATTAAGAAGTGTGTGACAATGGTATCAATTGCATGCATCAATGCATCAATTGAATGCATCAATTAAACGGGAAAAACTTGTGATGAAAGGGTTTCTCGATTCCATGCCAGCTCATGAATATCTGGGAATTATTGTTTGTATAGGTCAGAATTTTCCAGAAGTCCCTTTCTGCCTCCTTGATATAACAGAGAAAATCACGAAATCATTTCGAGATATGATCAGGGCAGTCAAGAATTCATGTTTTCAACAATGATAAAAAACCCTGCTGAATACGGGTACACTGAAATTATTTCATTCCTGTGACTCTCTCTTCGAACACACTCGCCGCTGTAAGACTTTCAACTGTTTTCAACATTATTTCAGTTTTTTTTTAAATAAAGCAATTTGAGAACTGCCAAAACTTTCGGTGGCTCTCTTCATTCCTTTAGCAGTTTATATGAAATGTTACAAACAAATGTTTGCCGTTGAAAAGGAATAAGTAGCAAAGTCTGCCTGCATACAAAGTTATTATTCTCCACTTTTGTGCCTCCAATCTATAGGACGACACTGTTTCAATGATCTTTCGAACAGTAGATATGGAAAGGGAAGTGTATCTGAATATTAATAAAAAACACTGGAGAAGTGCTATAAAAATACAGCGCTCTCTGGAGGAGCAACTTTTATAGTTTATGCAAGACAATATTGAGCAGAAGCGAGGGTTGAAAGATATAAATTGTTTTACTAGTCTCCCAAATTACTTCATGAATCATAAAATACAATGAAAAATACAAAATTGAAAGGACAAGAGAATATATATTGAAGAGTAGTTTACTGGGTTTTCAACTAAATTGAATGTTAGTATTCGAAGAGAATATCGCGTGTATTTCATCTAAAATGCCGCAACTATTTCATTCCCTTGAACAGGATGATTGAAAAAAAGAGGTTCAGGTGTTCTTGTTCTTGTTCAGGTTCATTCCATTGCTTGCCTGAAAAATTGAATAATTTTTTTGGCCTTCAAATAATAAACCTACTCTTAGCTTGATATATAACCTGTATATTCCTGATGAATGAATAAATGCATGAATAATGTAGTCTGAAACACGAACCTGCATCGAGAAATTTTTCGACAAATGAGATATGATAAAATCAGCTATTCAAACAGATTTTTTGGAAATCTATAATGAATCCAAATTTTCTGGAAATGGAAGCTATCTCTGACTTTTTGTTACTCAATTTCTCGTGAGTGCAACTTATCCATGCGTCGCTCTCCCCTTGTATCTTGAGAAAGAAGATGGTAGCAATAACATCTTCCATATCGGCAATCCCTCAACTTACATAATGGTGTACCCCAGGGATCGATCTTGGGCCCACTTTTATTTCTCATTTATACTGCCGACCTATCAAATTGCCTGTCTAACTGTGAAAGTCACTTCTCGGCCGATGATAGTCAATTATATTTTAGTTTCTATCCTGAAGACACCTATTTAGCAAACTACTTCCTCAACAGAGATTTACAAAGGATCATCAATCGCTCAAAGCAACATAATCTCCATATGAACCCCACAAAATCTACCTACTTATTGTTTGGCAATGAATCTCGAATTAATCGGGTTGAAAATGAAATCAACATAATCGTAGAGGGTGTAACTTTAACACTTGTATCAGCTCCCAAAAACTTAGGTCTGATTATTGATTCTAATTTGAAATTCACGGAACACGTCAGTGAATCTATTCAACGTGCACACAGATGTCTCAAACTGCTATACTCTAATCGAAAATTACTCTCTCAAAATTTGAAGAAACACCTCTGTGATCAGCTGGTTTTATCGAATTTTAACTATTACGATATAATTTATGGTCCGTGTAACGATTCCTTCGACTGTTATCGAATCCAGAAAATGCAAAACAACTGCACTAGACTGATTTGGGGCTTGCGGAGATATGATCATATATATGATTATATATCCTCACTTGGCTGGCTATACATGAGTAAGCGTCGTCTTCTGCATTCCGCTACTGCCTTCTTTAAGATCATCATTGAGAAACGTCCTTACTACTTCTATAGAAAAGTAAAATTTCGTTAGCAATTGCACCACCTCAATATCAGGAACCCCACTACTGTGACCATCCCCCGCCACTCCACTAACAAATTCGAAGCATCATTTTCCTACCAATTACCACTGATTTATAATGCTTTAGATGATAATGTTGAAATTTCGAGTCTGAATTCCTTCAAAACAAAACTCAAAACTAAAATGCTTGTTGAACAAAGAACGTAATAATTGATTCATTTATTATTTCTACATTCAGTATTTACGCAAATATTCAGTGATTCATAAAAAAACTGAAAATGAAGAAATGTATTAATGATATGAATTAGATCCATTTCTTTATTAAGTTGAGAATAATCCTTTATACTTATATCTGTACTTAGGTTGAAGTGTAAGGATAGCTTGAAAGCTAAACTTTCGCCTAATAAAGTCCATTTATTATTATTATTATTATTATTATTATTATTATTATTATTATTATTATCATTATCATATCATTCATTGTCAATCAACTATAATTTCATAATATCAACTCCACTAGAGGAGCTCGAACTTATCAAGGCAAGCCAAGAGTTTTTTATGTTCATCCGGTTGTGTATTTGAGGCCCAACTTCAGTCGATAATAGACAACAGTACTCCTTGGAACTCCAAACAATTTTGAAGCATTCAACTAACTCGTTTCCTCATAACATTTCACAGTTCATTCCCTAGAATTGGGATTCCAACTCTTATGTTATGACATATGGAAGAGATTAAGCTTGATCATATTAGTATGAAACCGACGTACCTATGTTTTATTTTTAATTTTTGTTATTTATTTATCTACGGGAAACCCCATTACAAAAAAAATACATATATACATTTTATTCATAGCGAATGTGCTCAATATTAATATTCAAATATTCAATATTTGTGCGAGAAATTTACAAAACTTCATAAACTTCAAAACAAAGATCTGACAAGTATTTTAAAAATGTTTGGTGATCCATGAAAAATGTCTAAATCATTTTCATTAATTATTTTCAATGTTTTTTCAATAGGTGAGTGTTGTCTGTAATTAGTATGGTGTGTTATTTGAAAGAGGTTTGTATTTCTTAAAGTTCTATTTGGCACATTGAAATTAATTAACTCCAATAAATTCGGACACACAATGAATCCATTTATCAATTTGAAAATGAAACATAAGTCATTGGTTTTCCTACATTTTTCAAAGACTGCATCTTCAGTTTATCAAGTATTAAGGAATAATCATGGTTTTCTATGGTAATATTAGGTTTATATGCACAAAATCGTGAGAATTTGTTTCGAGTACGTTCTAAAGTATAATTATGGATTTGATAAAATGATGACCGAACAATAGAAGCATAATCTAAGTGAGAAACTACTAGCGACTTATACAACATCCTAACTGTATGGACAGAGAAAATGTTACAGTTTCTAAGAATGCACCCCAAAATCTTCGAAGACTTTATTGCTATATTATTAATGTATTCCACAAAACTCATATTTTGATCAAAAACCACGCCTAAATCCCTTACTGATGACACAGATAATAGTTCTCCATCCTTAATGTAATAACGTGACTCATAACTCTTTTTCATTTTATAGAAGCTTATGAACTCATTTCGATATTTTGAACGGAACAAAAATAAACTTCCACTTCGAAGAAATGTTGATGGAATCATGGGATATAAACTTCAAGACAACATTATTGTTGTTGTTGAATTGAAGATAACATGGAGTCGCTAGAATCTCTATTTTTTTCAAAAACTTGGGTCAACACACTCTTCAGCAGAAAAAATATGGATGAAACTACTTGGTTTCTGAGATGAGCTGCCATCTGGTATCAGGAACCTGTACAGTAATTTACTGAAATATCATGATGAACTATGTCTGAATTGGATATTCCATTCTATAATTGTTCCCAAAGTTTTCTCTCTCCCAATCTCTCTCATCGTCATGTAGTTTCAGCTGAATATAGCTGAAGTAATAAATCATGTCAATAACAAATGCTATTGCTGCCTGTTACTAGCTGCTGACAGTTTGAGTCATAACAGATTGACTGTCGCATTATTATGCGTTGGCTTAATACACCCCCTATAAATCTCATCGCTCTCATAAGGGCGTTTTGAATGATCAGTTTGCAGGCTGATAATTATAATAGTAATGTGAGTCTGTACATGATGGATTTCGATCATTGATAAAATATCTTCAGACGTGATTATCTTCTGTTAGAGAAATATACAAGATGAAAAATCTTGATTTTAGTAGTTTAATTATCAGCTGTTATTTTATATTTCTTCTGATCATTCCTTTAGTTTTCATCAAAATAATGCATTATAAATATTTTTGAAGGGCTATCGAACCTCTTCACGACCACATGTATTACTTTTGAATAATCATGAATTATTCGCAAGAGATCCAGACATTTCTCGATTTTTCAATCTCAATCAGCAAGCATTACAGAAAAAAACTGAAACAAGTAGTTTTCAATTATATATATATTATAGATCTTTTGGAAGATCTGTTGATTATCGTCACAACACCTAAAGTTTTGAATAATCACATTCCACAGGAATGTGATTATTACATACCACATAGCACCAAATCACGAACCACTGGTGAACCATGGTTCAATAGAACCTGTTCTAGGGTTGTCGCACTGAAGCAAGCAGCATACCGTCGTTGGCGCAGAAACCCAAGCCCTCAAACTAGAGCTGAATATGTTGAAGCTAGGAATACATGCAATCGAACGATAGATGAGTCTAAAGAGGCATACAACACGAAAATAAGATCGAAGCTCATAGAGTGTCCAAATGGTTCCCGTTCATTTTGGACGTTTGCCAAGGCAATCGGGAGAAATTTCACTTCTAGCTCATTTCCTCCCCTCACAAAGGATGATAATACATTGGCTATAACACCTCATGAAAAAGCCAACACCTTCGCCAAAATGTTTGCAGACAATTCTACCTTGGATCTACGAGGCCAGGAACTTCCCAAAATCGCTACCATCGATAACCGTATGCCAGAAATTGTCTTCCGGCAACGCATAATCAGACACATTCTGCTTAGCCTCAACGTCAAGAAGGCTATGGGGCCTGACGGAATACCGCCTATTGTTCTCAAGAAATGTGCCCCGGAACTAACACCAGTTCTTTGCAGGTTGTTCACCCTTTCGTACAAACTCGGCGTATTTCCTTCTAACTGGAAGAAAGCTAGGGTCCAACCGATTCCAAAGAAGGGCAAGAAAACCCTCCCTAACAACTATAGACCGATTGCACTACTGTCTGTGATCTCTAAAGTAATGGAAAAAGCAATCAACATCGAGCTCATCCGATATCTAGAGAGCTCAAGAATCGTGAACGACCGGCAATATGGCTTTCGTCACCAGAGGTCAACAGGAGATCTGCTTGCCTATGTGACACATAAGTGGCAGGTGTCAATAGAGAAACATGGGGAGTCTCTGGCTGTAGCCCTGGATACCTCCAAAGCATTTGACCGAGTTTGGCACCAAGGTCTCCTAGCAAAACTTCCGTTATATGGTTTGCCGCCCCAACTGTGCCTTTTACTATCGAGTTTTCTTGCAGATAGATCACTCTACGTGGTGGTAGACGGGGTCTCGTCTGATACAATGACGATCAATGCTGGTGTTCCACAAGGCTCTGTCTTGGCACCAACTTTGTTTTTGCTCCACATCAATGATTTGTTGAATGTGACCTCCAGCCCAGTTCATAGCTTTGCGGATGATAGTACACTTCATTCCGCCTTTTCCTCTAGAGCCCCTATATCATCCAATGAGGCCAGAGGTGCAAGGCGAAGACAGGTTGATGCTTCAAATGAGGATCTGACAAGAATTCTGAAATGGGGATCTGAGAATCTAGTACAGTTCAATGCAACTGAAACTCAAGCTTGTATGTTCACCAAGAAGGCTGATCACACAATGCCCAATTTGATGATGTCGGGTACCACTGTTCCTATGAGGTCGTCAATATCCATGCTGGGTGTCACCACCAACAGTGCTCTCTCATGGGACGATCATGTGAGGTCCATTGCGAAAACTGCTTCACCAAAACTCGGTTTTCTTTTCCGTGCGAAGAGATACTTCGCATCCCTGCAACTGCTTATGATCTACAAAGCACAAATTCGACCTGTCCTGGAGTACTGTTCACATGTTTGGAGCTCAGCCCCCAAACATACGCCTAGTCGATGACACAACACTCATCAAATCATTGACCTCTCTAGATCATCGTAGAAAGGTCGGCGATCTTTGCCTTTTTTATAGGTACTTTCACGGTCGGTGCTCAACCGAAATATCATCTATTATGCCACCACGCGCGATTCCTAGTAGACAAACCAGACGAGCTCAAGCTGGTCACCCCTACACTGTCAGGCTCGAGAACTGTCGAACATCGCTATACCAAGCATCATTCATCAATAGAACGGCAAAGTTGTTGAATTCTTTGCCTAGTGAAGTCTTTCCTGATGCTTACAACCTCCAAACATTCAAGAAAAATTCCAACACCTTCCTTCTTTCCCAAAATTCCACCGCTGGCTAACACGATGTTCCTCGAACATCATAGGTTTCCCTTTCGTGTTGTCCGCAGATAAAAAAAAAGTTATAGGATTCTGAGGTCACACAAACTGGATAAATGAAAAAACTCAAATTGTATCAAATGGCTAATTTCTCACCATATTCTGTGGATCACAGAAACTGATTGATGGAAAATTCATGATACTCAGGATAAATATCTTCAATTTCATATTTTCCAAAGTTTCCAAACTATATGATGTGCAATTCCATCTAGAAATGATTCTGATTCACCATTTTATGAATAGTAAATGGTATCGAATATACGAAAATTCTTATCAGTGATCTCTAAGAGTCCGCATCTAGTGATCGGATAGTGAATTGTTCATAAAGGGAGGAAACATCAGAATGTGCCAATATTTTTGATGAATACTTTACTTCTGTAGTGGATCAACTAACTACAAATCTACCAACAAATATGGATGAAGAATTTGTTAATTCACAATTTCCACTAACCTTGATACTATGTTTTTCCGTCCACTATCCGAAGGAGAGGTCCTTGATATCATAAAAAATTTAAAAAAATCTGAATCATCTGAGGAAGACAAAATGTCTAATATTCTCCTTGAGCAGATTGCTCCAATCAAACCATAACATTCCTAATAAATATATCTTTAGAACAAGGTATTTCTTTGAGAATTATGAAAATATCGAAGGTCATACCACCCTTCGAAAAAGGTATTCCATCAAATATAATGAATTACAGAATTACAGAGCAATCACACTATGCACTAGTATATCGAAAATATTTGAAACTGCTGTGAGTGAATACCTGCTGTCATTCTTGAATGAAAATTCATTAATTCCATTGAACCAACATGGTTTTACTGAAAATAAAAGTACTGAGACCGCTCTGAACAAGTTTATAAGTGATATTGTCGAGAATTTGGACAAGTCAAGGGTGGTTCCTGGACTTTTCATATACTTCTCCAAGCCTTTTGACTGTGTCAATCACCAAATCCTACGGAATTAGGGTGGGATGTTGAGAGCCATGTCTCTAATCTATCATCTGTTACGAATGGAGTTCCGCAAGGATCCATATTGGGCCCTACTCTGTTCATTGTCTTTATAAATGTCCTACTCGTCTCTGTCAGGAAGAACAACATGTGTTGTACCATAGCATCATATGCGAATATCTTGATCACACACAATAACTATGAGGAATGTGTTCTCCAAACTCGAGAAGTATATACGGAAGTGGAGGTCTGGGTTGAGGAAAACGAGCTATGGTTGAATGAAGACAAAACTGTTTGCACTTTTTCCAATAAGTTATAACAAAACAATTCCTTTAAATGCAGCCAAGACACTTGAACTTGAATATCAAAAACATAGTAAAATGCTAGGGCTTACCATTGACTGCAATCTCAATTGATCTGAAAATATTGAATATCTCTGCATCAAACTGGCTAGGACAGTATTTGCTCTGAAGGTTACATCAAGATAATGCAGTAGATCTATACTCCGTCAACTATATTCCGCAAAAATTCACACTCACATTAGATATTCCATAGTACATTGGGGTCAGGCTGTAGATGTTGCGAATGTTTTTGTCCTTCAAAAAAATGATATACGTACCTTGGCCAATTTAAGTTACGATGATAGCTGCAGGGAACATTTTAGAGAGTTAAACATCTTGACACTCATATCAGTATATATCCTACAGATAGCCTGCTTTGTTTTCAAGAATGAATCTGCCTTCGATATAACTTGTCGAAACCATCAATATAAAACCCGACATAAAAATATATACAGGGTGAGTCAAAAATGTGCACCGAGCTTTCTGGGGGTGATAGAATATTGAAAAATAAGTGTAGTTTGATGATTGAACTCATGGCCCAAAATGCATATTAAGGGAGATATATCCTTCCAAAGTTGATGAAATTAAAATAATTTCTCCGCATAACTTCTGAACGATGAAAGCCACCCGATTGAAAGTTTATGCATGAATGTATGTTGTCAAAATACATTTCTTCGTCACACTTCCACATTTCTGATATTGTTATAAAGGGTGTTTTCAGAGGGTGAGTCATGATTTTTTGTAGAAAACTTTCTTCCCTGTATTATTTTCGGTGAAAAAATAGGAGCATTCGATGGAGCGAAGAAAATTACATGAAAAAGGTACTCTTATTCAAATACATAAAATTGAGCCGTTCGTGAGATATTTGAGTTTTTGTAGTTACATGATATCAGCAGATTGATTTTATTCATCGCGAGATTCATCGGTAACAATATTTTAGCAGTCCATGATGAATAATTTTGTTCTCAATTTTGACGTTCATGTCATCAACATTCGAGTCAACATTGTTGTAGTCGATTTGTTCGTGTGTTCTTTTTGTGTCATTTATCACTGCGATTATCAACTGAGATTTTAAGAAATATGGCAGGTTATTCGTTCTCTAAACAAACTGATATGCTTCTAATGCTTGGCGAGTGCTTCGGAAATGCAAATGCTGCTGAAATATCGTTATACCGATGAATCTCGAGATGAATAAAATCAATCTGCTGATATCATGTAACTCTCATTCGAATACAAAAAATTGAGCCGTTCGTGAGATATTTGAGTTTTTGTAGTTACATGATATCAGCAGATTGATTTTATTCATCGCGAGATTCATCGGTAACAATATTTTAGCAGGCCATGATGAATAATTTTGTTCTCAATTTTGACGTTCATGTCATCAACATTCCAGTCAACATTGTTGTAGTCGATTTGTTCGTGTGGTTTTTTTGTGTCATTTATCACTGCGATTATCAACTGAGATTTTAAGAAATATGGCAGGTTATTCGTTCTCTGAACAAACTGATATGCTTCTAATGCTTGGCGAGTGCTTCGGAAATGCAAATGCTGCTGAAATATCGTTATACCGATGAATCTCGCGATGAATAAAATCAATCTGCTGATATCATGTAACTACAAGAACTCAAATATCTCACGAACGGCTCAATTTTTTGTATTTGAATAAGAGTACCTTTTTCATGTAATTTTCTTCGCTCCATCGAATGCTCCTGTTTTTTCACCGAAAATAATACAGGGAAAAAAGTTTTCTACAAAAAATCATGACTCACCCTCTGAAAACACCCTTTATAACAATATCAGAAATGTGGAAGTGTGACGAAAAAATGTATTTTGACAACATACATTCATGCACAAACTTTCAATCGGGTGGCTTTCATCGTTCAGAAGTTATGAGGAGAAATTATTTTAATTTCATCAACTTTGGAAGGATATATCTCCCTTAATATGCATTTTGGGCCATGGGTTCAATCATCAAACTACACTTATTTTTCAATATTCTATCACCCCCAGAAAGCTCGGTACACATTTTTGACTCACCCTGTATATTGATATATATATATAACTATATATAACTAAATATTTTTATGTTACAATTTTACAAAATGTTACAAAAGTGTGCCAGAAGAGTCTTTTCTATAATGGATGTGAAGTTTTCAATAATCTCCCCTCACATGTAAAAGACATGAGGTCATTTCGAAAGTTCAAAAAAGAACTGAAATCATTATTATTAGTGAAGTCTCTCTGTTCTCTGAACGAGTTTTACTCAATGTGAACAATGTGCATGTCATTGTTTTTTGTTTCGTTATTATTATTATTATTATTATTATTATTACTATTATTATTATTATTATTATTATTATTATTATTATTATTATTATTAGATCACCGTCTCTTTACTTGAACTTGAAATATGTGGATTGAAGATCTCGAAACTATTTACATGCAAATATATTCGGAGAAAACTTTTTTTTCCCACAAATTTTTATGTTTCAGTAACCATTGTTCAATATGGTAGTGAAATGAAACGATTGAGACTAATCGCTGACATTGTGAGAGGTGAGCAAACTACAAGTGCACAATTTTGGAAATCTTGTTCCTAGAATTGGAAATTGAATACATACAAATCGGTTTTCGTTTGTTTCAGATAGAATCGTATTAGTTTATGGAGGGCTAGATGCGGAGTTGGTCACAAACGACATTCGATCTTTTTTACCTTGGAATTTTATTAGCATTCACTTCGAAGATTATAGATACAATTAATCGAAACGTCGTGCGCTACGTATACATACATACAGATACCTACAGTATTTTCTATCGCATCTTTTATTATTCTTTCTTTCCAAACTTGTTATCTTTAGTTCTTTCAGTGTTTTCAAACAATGGGAGTTCGAAAGACAAACATTAACATAAGCGAATTGAAATGAGAAACATTGTATCTCCTTCAACTATAATTATTTCAAGTGATTGATTTCCTACAACAACCAATGTGAGTGAGGTAATCTAATCCGTCGCACAATTCTCATAACATCTATTGTTCCCTTCGTTCTGTAGCTGAGGCGTGGATCGTGGATTAACAATTTCATCAGAAGAGTGGGGAAGGTGAATATACGTATGAACAATAGAAGTGAAGTGGCTTTTGTATTTCACGTATGGAATATTATACTGCAAAGCGGTTTCGACAATAGGGAGTCAGGTAAAAAAAGTCACCAAAGAAGAGAATTTTGAGTCTATTGGATCCGATGATCAACATAGTTTTCATGATCACCGAAGCTCAATTCAACTTATTTATCAACTTATTTATCAACTTATTTTGGAGTAGATAAATCCTATGAATGTTCTTTGGTAGGATGTTTTATCAATCTCCTGAAATTTTACGATGTTTTTCATTTTCATTTGGTACAACAGCGAAGCCTGATTTCTATCTGGATTCGACTGCTAAATCCGGCAGAGGACATTCAAAAACAATGATGAAGATACATTAAAGAAGATAAAATGTATTCTGTGTATGATTTTATTAATTTGCAAAGCGCCCCCTACTATATAGTCATCATCAAAACTTCCAATAATAATAAGAACATCTCACGATAACATATCCTGGGAACATATTCATACGATTATACAAAAAAATACATTAGGAACTGATACGGTATTCAGACCGTATGCGAAGGCAAGTCCCATTTCACATCGATTTCAAATTATCCTACACAGAAGAGGAATAATGTAAGTGTTTTGGTGCACTTATTTTTCTCAGCTTTTCTCAGCTGTTCATCGTATGGACCATCACCATTCCATTTCGATTGATGATTATTTGAAATTCTGAAAAATGAAATTCATTCATTATGAGAATTATTTCCATGGAATTCGAGTTCCTTCGAGAAAAATAATTTGGATTTATTATTATCTTTTTTTATTGAAATGTAATATTTACCAACCTTCAGTTGCACCATATTCTTCTTGTATTGACCAACCGAGCTATAGCTGAAAGGAACTCTAGTACCTAGTACACTTGCAGTGATGATTTATTGATTCAAAATTATATTTTTTTTATAGCAATGCCAATGATATCAACTCCAGTATACATTGTATCTGTTTCAATCCTATTTGACAGTGAATTATATGTTTTTGTGTTTTTTTTTCTCACTCTATGTTGATAGGTCCTGAAGCCAAATCAACCAGATCAGGTATTCATAATGTTGCATTTGGTTCCATAACTTGCATAACTTGCAGGCTTCACGAAAAATCAAATGATATAAATTTTATATCAAACATGAAATGGAAACACACCAAGATGTTCATATCCTAATGAAGAAGGAAGCTATATATCTGATCAATTTGAATTGAATGTTAATGGTGAAATATGTATGAGTTGAATGAAAGTTGAATGACGATTTCATAGATCTGAGGACGCTGTCCCAGAAATAAAGTTTTGAATGTAAAAACCATTGAGAAATAAAAACATATATTCAACAGAGAGAGATTCAAAGGCCTGAATGAATGGTGTGGTATAGGTAAAATCTATTCCATCTCGAAATATCACGCATTCTTCTATTACGATATTATTTTGACATTGAACTGCAAGTGACAATGCAAGTATCTCTTTAACCTTGACCGATGATTATGATGAGTTTTTCTCAAAGCATCACCATCCAAGAACTTGAGATGATGCTAATTATAATAGCAAGACAATCCTTCGTAATTGAACCCCAGGCCAATGAGACTCTCGTGAATCACCACATGCATTCGAATTATTGAAATGAAATGGAAATAATATGGAAACTGAATGTGGAAAGAAGAAAAAGGCATTCGATAAATTTGTTTGATGAGTCTTATATGGATTCGAATTATCGAGTAACCACTTAACAAAGAACCACTTGAGAAAGAAGAAACAAGCATTCGATAAATTTGATGAATCTTATATGGATTTGAATTATCGATTAACCACTTTTCCATTGATATCAACGATTCGTCGATCATGATTACGAAACTTGTCTACATTTTTCTTTGAATATCCATATTCTACTTTTCGTACAAAAACCTATCCATATAGCTCTGTTGATAACAGCATTGCAACGGATTTTCACTCACACATCAGTCATTAGATATACGAAAACACTAAAGATTGGCAGAATAGATGATTATACAACCAAAACAACTTACATATATTTATCTTACGTGGACAGTAACAACAACCAAATAATATAAAACTTATACTTCGATGCGATGCTAGTATACCGACACCTATTGAGAACATGCCCGAACTGACCAAAAAGAAGGAAACTACAATAAGGCACCAGCCTTAGGAAAATAATCATATTTTATTACGATCGGGCATCGCAACGCCATCTAGACAGAGTTTCAGAAGTAGGCAGTGAATCCCCGCTCTTGATGGGAACGTTGATTCAGAATTATTCACGTTAGGCCACTACTCGATCAATCTATATAATTTCAATTCCAAAACAAGAGGTATTTTAAAGAAATCTGTAAATGTGTCGATTCGATAACTGAAATGTTAATATGAAAGACTTTTCTGTTCAGTCTTGTTATTTTCATATATATTTTTTACGGCGTTCTTCTTGTGGCATCATTTTCATTGCCCGTGTACTGAAAATGTTATTCCGGTAACAATTTCATGAATGAAGTTAGATATTAAAGCCTTCCAGCATATCAGAAACCTAACTGCTCCTCCACTGGCCGTCATGTAATTTAGCTATGGTGTGACTGGATGAACCCTACGCTCCCTACGATCGATTCAGCCTTCCCAGGCCTAGAACGGCTTTTATGGTCCGATTCCAATTCAACGTATTTGTTTCGTTCCATCCTCAATTTCATATTTAGAGAGCAATCGCTGCGGCGGACTTGGTGAATTTGCCCAAATATGTGGCTTTGAAGAGATTACTCAATATTTCAATTTTAACAGTGACATTTCCAGTGAATACTGGGGGCGAATTGATACTAGTTATACAGGGTGCGCCATCCAAATCGAAGATACTATTTTTATGGACAGGTGTTTGTATCAGATAATGAAATAGCCTGAAAGAATTGATGTTAGGAAGTAATCAGACCGTCCTTCAAAATAATTTCGAAATGAAGTCGTTGCTAAGCTACTCAGTCCTATAAAATTGAGAATAGCTAACAAAATCTCATGATCATTTATATCGAAAGATTCATTGAAAGCCAGCAGAATTAAAATATATTTCTTCTCATCAAGTTCAGGAATTATTTCATCAGTTGTATTCAGTATTACTGTACCACAACTGCACCCCTGTCTGAAACCTGACTGATGTGGTCGTAGTAGAGAAAATGTACCAAATTTTTTTATCTATGGCTCGTTTTGGTATTTTTGACAAAGTCGGCATTACCGTTACTGGATGTAGATCTTTCAACTCCAAGGTGTAGTAAAGAAAGAAGAACTGGAGATCTTGATAAATCCGTATAATATATATGAAAAACTGCCACGTCAGCAATTATACTTTTTGATGCGATAGAAGCTTCCGAAAGGGCGTTTTCTCTACAATGGCGACTGGTCAATGGCTATGATTTACTGATGAACATTGGGATTTCCAAGATAGTTACGCATGATTTTATGACCTATGAGTATGTCTGTTACAGACAGTATATTGTATATGTAGTAGTCTCATAGTGAAATCCGTCATTTCATAGTAGGCCCGGCGGCCATTACATTTGAAGAAGAATTCAATCGTGTGTTCAGTTATTTGATAATACACAGGGCGTTTGATTTGAAAAAAATAATGACGTTCGGAGCTTTCAAAAACCACAAGATTCGGTTGAGATTCGAGATATTCAATTTCAACGAAAATTCTCAAGATAAGTATATTTAAACATACTAGCGCAAACTCAAAATTTTCCACAAACATCGTAATAATTCGACAATTGTCGAGAATTACTATGACGACTTTTTGAAAAATGATATGTTAATTTCGGAAATGTAATAAAATTCAGGATGTTTGATTTGTCCTCTTCCGGTTCAACCGGAAGTGCTACGCCCTTGACGATATTTGAAATCGATTGTTTATGTTGACTTGAATGACGTCCGCATTTCCAAAATTTTATCCAATTGGAAACATCGAAAACCTTTGAATAACGGGTTACGTCACGAACACTGCATGTGATCTCCAATCTCTGACTCGAACAGAATAATTTTTAATTTTTCCTGGAAGATCTTTGGAGCTTCTCTGACAATTGTAATTTCGTTCCAGCCCATCCTTCCTTCTCCTTTCTGATTAGTAAATGTTCATTCCAACAATTCCGGTCAATTTACGTGGGGACATTGGTAATCAAGTTCTATTCTCACGAGAGGATCAAACAACCGTCTATTTGAGCTCAGTGAGGACTGCTGGAATAACATTTCAGAAATTATTGTCACGAAAGGTCACAAACTGTCCTTGTTCGAACGAAACATTCACATGCAATAAACACGATGCAGCAGTCGAGCAGCAGGGCAAAATTCTATATTTTTGAATGTATTTACTTTTGAATACTGTCTGTGAGTTTCTCGAGGAGATGGTACATTCTGAAAATTGAATATGAAAATGGAAAATTCAATATCAATCAATAAATATACCTTGTAACCAGAAATCCTCCGTCTGCCAAATCGTCACTTTTCAGTGTCAAAACCAACTGCACATTTGGAAAAATTTCGTGAAGGAAAGAGTTTCAATTGTGTTGGAAACGGGAGCAGGTTCGTTCCCGGAACGTCCAGTAAGCTAGGTAGAAGTTTTATTCTTATTAAATATATTCGTATTCCTAAATTTTTCAGAAACAAGGTGTCACTGACGAAGAGGAAATTCCTCTTGTAGGTATCTAAAGCATACATCTCAAGCGCAGTGACATTTTAGGGCTGATCACAAAACTTGTCCTTACTTTAAATATATTGAAATAATTTTTGATAACTTCTCCTTTATTTCTTAGGAACGTGGAGAGACAATCTCACAAAAAGCTGAAAAATGTATTTACTTTTCTTTTTAGGATTTAGGATTTGTCGACCCACGGCCTCTCCAAAGATTCTCGAACATTTATTTTCTATATTTAATGAATTTGTATTGGCTCTTCTGTTTTGAATGAGTCTTTGATTTTGGGTGTACACATTTATCGAATTCCTAACTTTGTAATGATGTCATGACATCTTTTTATTGATATTTTTACATGAAAATATCATGTAATGGCATCATTCGTTCTGAAAGTTAGCTCACATGCTTGATTTCGGAATCAAATTGCAGCACTATCTAAAAACATCATTTCAATAATGTAATAATAATTGAAATATTGTAATAATACATCTCTGTGGAAGTATTCACAGAGATATTGTGATGTATTGTAGGTTCGATGTTTCTTCTGCATCTTCTTATTGAAACATTGGCATACGTCATCAGTCACTACAGTCTGATAGAAAGCCACCTTCTTTTATCTTCCTATCCCTATCTTCCTGATTCTATCCTCTTCATATTGAATCACGCAACCAGAAGCGCGGGTCCATTTTCTACATTGTTATGCTGAGAACTGAGGTAAAAGTAACACCACGGCACTTTTCTTCATGTGCCACCAGCGATGTGGCAGCTTTACTATACCGAGCGTTTCGTCGCCAAACGATTTCATGTGACGATAGTGCATGTGTCAAAACTACAGTCCATAGGGTTTCACTTCGGGTCCACAAAAACTTCTTTTCATGTCTTGAAAATGAAATGAATACTAGATCAGTATTAGTTATGTTGATATGGATAATATAACAAATCGATTCGAGTGTTCGAATATTAAAGACCCATTGAGCAACTTATATGTGGATATTTTTTCCTATGTCTTTCACCTATTAGAACATCCACTTTAGTTTAGTATACTGTGTGAAGATGGTAAAAGAACTCTTCAATTGTTTCTTTCCAAAACATGTAGACCTGTCAAACAATCTCACTAAGGCCGCACCTCTTGAGTATAGATGGCGATACGATCGTCATTTAGCTTATAAAAGGGGACCTTGTGAGGTTTGTTGTGCTGCATCAAAGTTTTGGAGTGACTCCTCAGGTTTGTGATCCTGCACCAGTAGTGAAGAGTACTGTATTTAAAAATTCACTCTACACACATAACAATGAAAGCCCTCCAGCTCCATCCCTCGAGACGTATGTATGTAATAGTTACCATAGTTTTGGCCGTGTCTTTCTTCGCACCTTGATGAATTCTGTTTTCCTAAGTTCCTAAGTATTGATGTCTGATATTATCGAAAAATTCAATAGAAAAATGTGATGATTGATGGCTTCATTCAGTTGTAATGAGAAGTAACAAGAAACACCATTCAAATGCCAATCTGAGTCCAGAGGAAAGGATATGAGGAGTCTATGTCATTACAGGTTGAAACAGAATTTAGGAAAGACAGTATAGTATAGAAGAAAATCTTTGTATATATACTTCTCATAGATACTCTCAGATGGCATATTTTATCATTGGAAACAAGACGATAGGGAGAGCCATCTCTGAAGATTACCAATCGTCGGTGAGTTATCTTTTTTATAATTGGTATAATTGAACATTAGTTTCGAGAAAATATCCTCCAATTCCGTCCTTATATCGATGAAAACCAAATATAAGAGACAAAGCCATCTTTCAGCATCACTGTATCACACGATATTATCACCCTATGAACTATTTTGTTCAGTAGTACATACTGAGCCGAATGGAACCGTTATTTAGGAAAAATGTTTTCAAATTCCTTCCATATAACATTGAAAACAAGATTTAGGAAGAGTCAGGATCACTGGATCCTACGGTATAATGATCCTATCAGCGAAATATTTTTTTATTATTGGTATAAACTGAGCACAATGAAACCATTGTTTCGAGAAGATAACTCATCAACTGCACGAGATTAATAATAGTGCCCTAGTTGGACGCAATCAGACGAATGGGGCAGAAGAAGCGATAGTGGGCTCAAAGGGCCCTCGTCACGTCCTGGTTTCCTTTAATGAAGCTCGCTCTTGGGTTATCCGCGAGATCGAGATGTTTTTAGGTCATAATCGAGTCAATGAGACAAAGAGATTATATATACTCCGTGACTATGGAGAATGTAGGAAACTACGACTATGTACAGAGTATACTGTGTGAGACGCTCTGAATCCAATTGTATGTTTTTGATCAGATCAGTTGATCGATAGATGAGTAAGATTATAACCTGCCTACGAGATGAAGGAAGTGATTTATTTTTCTCAGTATATTATTCGTTTATAATACATTGAATACTTTGAACACACTCATAACTCCCTATGACATCTGGAGATCGTGACCTATAATAATTTTTTTTGTCATTCCTTTTGTTCAACTTATTCATACACCATTGATAATACAGACAACGAAATCTTTTGACAACACGAAAGGAAACCCTATAATGTTCGGGGAACATCGTGTTAGTCAATGGTGGGATGTTGATAGAGAATGAAGGTATTGGAGTTCTTTTCGAAAGTTTGATGGTTGTGAGCATCAGAAGAAAATTCATTGGGCAAATGATTCCATAACTTTGTCATTATAATGATTGATGGGAAATTGGGAAATTTTATTTTTAGGGTGCCATCTAGCGTTTCACATACGAGTGATTTTCCGCAATGATGAATAAAATGATGGTATCAATTTGGCTGTTGGCTTCGGCATAATGGATTAGATATCATTTGGGCAGAGTAGCTAGCACTATGAGACACATGCACAGCACAGAAGCAGCACGACTCCATGGAACGTCCATGTCTTCTGCCATTGATTGCTAGGGCCTGACCAGACTGAGATTCTTCTGTCTGGGTGAAGAGAAATCAGAAGCATACAGCACCATGAATGAGCCACCGTCCAAGCTAATGAACTGAATCGCTAAGGTGAATTCAGACAACATACTCTGAAATGAAGAAGTTCTTCCACAATAGATCTGCAATGGTCGCGGTGGACCAGATAGACCTGCCAAAACTGATGGGGCAAATTAAAGTACAAGAAATGATGAATAATGACTATCAATGTATTAACTGTTCATTTGTTCCAAGATTATTGGATATGATATTGTTTCAGTGCCTACTGCTATTCTAAATAGGATAACTAGATATGTTTTAAGATTGGATGAAGTCTGATTGTGATATTCATTTATTAAAGTTCCATCAAGCGCGAAAGATATTCGTGATGTTATTATTTATTTAGCGTATGGTATGAGAGACAAAAGTATGTGTATGACAATAAAATTATATAAAATTATTAGGAACGAACATTCAACAAATTTATATACTCTATTGATTCTGGAGTCGTCAATAGGAAATCTTCTGATGAGTTTGATGCAGTTGCACTCGCAGAAGAAGCTTGGGCTCTTGCCAAATTTGTGTAAAGAATAGGCGCATCTGCCATGCTGCGTTCATATTCTGTTTAGCGTGTACCAAATTTTCCTTGGTGAGTCGAAACCTGGTGGAGAGTTGGTGATGCATGGCATGTCGCTGTTATGTTTCGATGTCATTCATCTTCTATTGCGTTCAGTGCGGACTTAGTTATTGGTTTTCTAGATCGGAGGCGGTTGTGGTTAGCGTCCTCGATGTCTGTATGGATCGGTACATTGTGTGTTCAGTCTCAATAGAAAGCAGCAAACTACATAAAATACATGAACTTGAATGTGAAATGTCAGTTCCTGTCATGTTGAGACCAAATTGCCCGTGAAAACAGGGATTTTCGCTTCCACTGATTATAACAACTTCCTTTTGCAGTATTTTTTAGCTCGAGAATAACATTGCTTATCCAATCGACACTCAGCGATGGTGGTCGAGTGGTGACAAATGTATCGTCAATTCTCGTTTCCCCTTTCTCCAAATGAATAACCTATGATTGGTGAATCTAGTGATCGAGGTGAACAATTAGATATCATACAGTGTGGAACAGCCAAATGGAATTAATTCGACAATGAGGGTGTGTTGAGAAGAACGCTTGGACACGTCGATTTGTATTCTTGAATACGCATTTAAAAAAAATTAATTATATAGAGTGTGTCATGTGACAGTGGCAAATACCAACTTCCTCATTTCAAATGGAACACCCTGTATTTCATTCCATTTTCAAATTCTCACTGAAGAGCTGATTTCATCGGAACACCACACTTGGGGTCTAGCGAAAATGATTACAGAGATATAGGGTGTGAAAAATCGAGATGTTTCAACGTAATGAAATTTTTGTGTTGAATTATGCATTATTGGTCGGAACGACTTACATGTCTCTATATTAATTTTCGATATACTATCTACTGACATTTCTTTGGGACAGATACAGGATGATCCATTTTCTGAATACTGCACCACCCCATATTTGTTCCAATCAAATGACAGTAAATCAAAAGTTAAGACAAAAATACAAATCGACGTGTCCAAGCATTTTTCCCAACACACCCTCATTTATTTGTTGTCGAATTTATTTCATTTGGCTGTTCCACACTGTATATCTACCAATCCATTATTTGAAGAGCCCAATCCATTGCACTCCTCGAGATTCAAAAAATTATGTCATCCAACCTTCTATCAAGTTGAGAATCATATTGATACGACTAGTGTTAGTGTTTTTTTACAAAATTCCCCAGGCACTGTTTGAGTTGATTTATCGCGAAATGTCACGATAATTCGTAGATCTATAAATTTTGAATATGCTATCCTTACCATGAACGTATTCCTTCCATTGTTCAATAACTTCTGAATGCACCAAAAGAGTATAGGAGATATTGAAGTTTGAACCAGCATTGTCGAAACTCCAACTTCAAAAAGCCATTCTTGGTTTCTGATAGAACTTGAACCTTTGTATGTTTATGGGAGATTGATCTGGGCTTTTTTGGAATTTTCCTCATTTATGATTCATTTCTGTCCAATAGATAGGGGCTTCACTGGATATAACTGGGAAGTTCGTCCAGAGAAGTGAATACCTTCCTAATGGAACTGAATCTCTACTGATCTCCATTGTTATGGAGAGAAGTTTCCCGAAACATTAATTAATGTCGTTAGTTCACGCTATACGTGTAATTTCATATATCATTTCACTACTGCATGCTGCTTCATTGTGATGGAATGAGCTTCAGTATCGAACGGAGATACCTCAAGCTACTTGAAAAGCAATCCGTCCTTTGGATTGAATCCCTTTCATCTTGAAGAATTGAATGGTTCACACGATGAAAGTATAGTTCACAGTATCTGAATTTCATAGACTGGAAGAATTTTGATATTTTTGATGCATGTGTGTGTATTTATATATATATATATATATATATATATATATATATATATGATGGTACAAGAATGATTGTTTTTCCAAATTGTACGTCATTACATGTTCTCTTTTATAGCTTTTTTTTACTATGTAACAAATAATATAGGTACTTGTGTTTATCATGAATCATGAACGAATGAAGTATCTATCTATCTATCGATACAATGATAATTATTCTGGAACATGGATGTATTATTTCCATCATTTGATTCGACTTTACCTTTTATCAAATTTTGAAAGATATTTGGGTGATCGTAAAGGGTTCGAACTGAGCTGATTATGGGCTAATCATGCAAGCAATGATATATAACTGTTCTGTTCTTTAGTGTTTTTTTCAATATTGTACGGGCACTCTATGAGAAACCTTATTGAGGATTGAAGAACCTGTATATGATTATGTATGTGTGTTTATATGGAGTATTTTCACGAATCACAAAATTATTCTAGTTCCACGTGGGAAATTACTCATTTCTGAAAGTGATTGTCCATAGGCAATTTTTGTCCATATGGAAACTATGTTCACACAAAGTTTCTCTCACAATGCAGCGTAATTCTACAACAATTGTAATAAAAAATATGAATCAGAGACGAGTTGGACAAACGATTGAGAATCGTTAAATAAGACAATAAATTCATTGTGTTGAATACACTGCATAATACTGTTCTATTCAATGTTCTTTATTATTGTTCTTATTATTTTTCTGTTGATTATTTGATGTGTATGCTCAGGTTTGGTATCAACAGCAGGTTTAATAACACCTACCTGTTTTTGAATGATGAAAGAAGCCATATTAGTATTTTATCTTTGTTATTAGTTACGACAGTCCTACCTGAGAAGCAGTATTCGAGAAATTATTGAAATTTGTTTCATATAATTCACAGTGCTCGCTCAGGTGAGGTCCATTGCGACAACTTCTTCACGAAAACTTTCCATCATCTTCCGTTCGAAGAGGTACTTCACATCCTAAAAACTCATCATGATCTACATTGCGCGAATTTGGCCTGTTCCGGGGCTCCTCTAGAATACCGTAGATATTTCCATGGTCGGTGATCATCGGAAATCTCGTCTATTATTCCACCGAGAGCGATTCCATGTGGACACACAATATTTCTCGAATTTTAGGTTTTCTTTTCGTTCTCATGTTTTCGAAAGATTAAAATATCAGACCATGAACCATTTTTCTTCTAGTAGAGAATTACCGATTTTTTTCATTTCGGTTTCGTATTTTTGAAAGATGGAAATATCACGTCATTTATCATCATTTCTTCTCTAGTAAAGGAAAAAATTACGATATTCCTCTTCAGCCAGATTACGAAAGAGAGTTTGTGATGTGATTAGACCACATAGACATGAATAGCTCAATAAAACTGTGTATAAATAGTATATTACATAACAAGAGTTCTAAGCCGCATATTACGCACGGAGTGCATTGAAACTCTAGTTGTGTACTTTACTTTTCCTACAACCATAAATACAGGGAGAAGCAAAAAATTTCCGCTGCATGGTTAACATCTCTATCATTACTATTCATCAGAAAATTCCATTATTGATGAAAGTTGTTGGATTGTAGAAAACCCACACTGATATCATCAAATCTCTAAATTTCAAAATGTTATACAAGGGATGAAAAATAGGAATTTTGATCAATCGTGAATTATCATTATTTTCGACATTATCAAAAAAGTTTTCCGCAATGCATAATCTTCCACCTGAATTAATATTTTCTTCACAAATGACGAATAAAATTTGTTATGTACCTATGGAGCAGACATTTTGGCTCACTGTATATCCTTTGAAGTTGGGTTGGATGTAGGTGGGTGTATAGATATCGTATTGTACTGAGAACTGGAAATAAGTCAGTGAGTGGGAATGTTTGGTGAACACCATTCATGTGATCATTGGTTATTTATACAAAAGCAATCAGCATTGAAGAATTATTATTCATTTCGTTAATTCATTTATTCAATCATTCAACAGGAAATTCTGATTCAATGTGAAAAGTAAACCTTTTTTATTAATTTTGGAGCATTTTCAGTGTTAAAAATTGAATAAATTGAAAACAAAAAATCGTACTGCGCTTGTGATTCGATCTTGCAACAGTTTGGCCGTAACGTAAAGAGGTCGATCGCTGACACGCTGCGCCACCAAGCAATTTAAGAGAAGAAGAAGAAATTAGAACGATCAGAATATCATAGGTGATTCACGACATACCAATAGCGCAAATATCGATACAAGAGTTGGAAACCACAATGTGTCTTCGTCGATATCTCCATGTATGGGTACCTATATTGGATGATCATCTAAAAGCAGAAATGAATCAACATATCTTTGGAAAGCGTGCTCTCGCTCATAATACATCACTTTGAGCGACCTGTGTGTAAGGAGGAGTTGTCTGTGATTGTTTTTTATACGTAATCACCATGATACTATAACTCGTTATAGTATCATGGTAATCACCAACTGACACTAGTGGTCGTAGGTAAAACAATATAATTTATGTTGCATACAGAACGAGCTACTGTCGTATCAACAAATATATGTCGAATTATAGATTTGACGTATTTAGAATAAATTGACGATTTCAAGATAATATGCATTTAGTCTCCCTGTGAATTGAAGAAATAGATGTCATGGTGGGATTGTCATATCTGGCTATAAAATCGAATTGGCTCAATAATTTCTGTGGAATTACATTACCGATGGTGTATTTTCAAATTTTATACATTTGAAGATGGATGACGTCGGTTATCGAATGAGTCATTCGATTAATTCTTAACCCAAGTGTTGAAAATTAAGTTTCTAGTTCGCAACCAATAGGTACTCTAAGAGAAGATTCACGAATCCACTTGGGAAATAATCTTCCACGCTGCCATGGTTTACACATTAAACTTGCTGGTAATGAGCTAACATAATAAGTCTATGGAGCTAACAATTAACAGTGCGGCGAAACACTTGGAGTTGTTAATATTTTCATTCCCGCCCGGAACACGAATAAATTGAAAGAGATTTACATTTCAATAGGGAGTAAAACTGCTATAAGATTTCCCACTGAAGAGGTAATATCATTTATCGATGGCAATTGAATACAGGGTGAGAAAACTAATTAGTAGAATTCATACTCGAAATTTCAGAAAATGCTCGAACAAATAGATTTTTCAGCATTTTTCACCCCAGTAGCGTTAACTCTGTATCTAGGGGGTGAACAACCCTCAAAATTTGCATAGGGAAAAGGGGTCCTGCCATACCTCTTTTCGTAATGAAAATACCAGATAATTGAAGTTTCAAATTCAATACGGTGTACACGTCAAACATTCAAGCAATAATAAAATCGATTCTTCATCTCTTTTCGAATATTCTGCAACATATCATCAGTTTTTCTTCAGCACTATACATTTATGCCTTCTTGGAGAACTGGAAGAGAAGCCGGCTGTGTTTTGTAAACGGGAGACTTCGAATGGCCCCAGAGAAAGTAGTCAAGAGAAGAAAGATCAGAAGACCTTGCAGTTCACTCAATAGATCGATCCTCTACGGCCAATCCGATGTCCTCTGAAATTTTCGTCTAGAAATTGCCGAACGGGTGATTTCATTATAGCAAGAATGTTCATAGATGGGATGGAATGTTCATCGACATTTTGAAAAGCTCGTAAGATAAATTTGACGAGCACATCTGATGATTGAACTTTTAACTATGATTATTTGGTATTTTTATTGAGAAAATCTATTTCCAAAATTTCGACAACCTGTCAATTCGTTATCGATGCAAATATTGAGGCAAAATTATAGGGCCATGGAGATTTTGATGAGACCTTTAAAAAGGGGCATGGCACGACTCGTTTCCTCTATGCAAATTTTACGTGTTCATGCTTTTTTAAAAAATTTGATCTTCAATCCTACATATGAATTAGAATGGGAAGTTTCCTTTGGCCCACTCTGTATATTAGATATGAGCCAGAATAATAGTTAGAGTTGAGCTCAACTAAGCAACGAACTAACAATTGCTTCGAAATTGAGATATGATTTATTGATTTGAAACAGTGTCAATAATGATGTTATGGTAGGAGAGCAATCACCAAATTCGAGGGTAGATTTTCTGTTATTGTATACTTCGATTAGGGTATTTCGCTTTGCACATCACTGCTGGTGAGGTGATACTGCTGATTAATTACAAAGAGCATGATGATTAGTTGGCGTCGGAATTATCTAATCAACAAGTTTGTTCCATTGTATTGCCAGACACTGGGAAATTGAATCCCACTGAAATCAGTATATGATTTGAGTATGCTATAGGAGTCATGAGGAGAAGGTCGGCACGGTATGTCTGTTGACATCTGAAGTGCGGGCGTGTTCATCTACCAGTTGATGAAAATTACTAATGATTGGAAATTTCTAAGCATCTCTACCAGTTTGGTGCGAATTGTATAAGATTGACGTTCAAGATAATATAAATGAATGATTATCAACATGGATGACAATCGAATAGAATAAGTGTGGATATTAATGAATATCAATAAAAATTTGCGATGTTGGGGACGGTTGTTCTATCAATTGAGCTATAGGAAATCAGGGTTCAGAATCACGGAATTATCAATCTATTTTTCATCTCTATAGGTGTTGTTGGAGGATGGATTTTGGAAATCTATCAGTAGGGAAAGGAGTGAGGACATGGAACATGTTAGAAAATTAAACTTCTTCCAAAAATATCAATGTCTCCGATGTTTACCGGCTTCGAACCAGTTCTCTTATATAGAAAATATTTCTCATTGCTCATCTCGTTGACTCAACCAGAGCGAATTGTCTCTTTTTGGTCAAATTAGAATAGCAATCTGTAACAGAAGGTACGATATCTCGAAGAATCCCAGGATTCGTCACATTTCAATAAGAAGTTTTTCGAATATCCGAATAGTGAACAAAATGCTGTGTTTTGTGTTTGTAATTCGAGGTTCGAGGTTTTGAAACTCATAGGTCTTATTTGATATTTTAGACATTAGATTTCCGAACATTAGGAAAGAAGGTGGTGAAGTTGAACCAACCTGTTTTAATCCGCAGTAGGAAAAATGGAGTGTCAGGTTCTGATCACTTCTATATATTGCACTCAGGAATACTTATTTTTTCAGTTTCATCTACGGTAAGGTGGAGGTTTCGGTAGGTACATGATGATATCTCGGAATCTCTTTCATCAATTCAAAGTAATTTTCCTATATGGGTACACAACAACTCTACTGATGACTTCTTCAGCCCAATAATTATTGTTCATCTAGGAAAACCTCAAGCAAAAAGCAGAGACTGACTTCCTTTATATGAAATCATGGTTCAAATATCAATCGCTCATAATCAACAAAGAGATAACAAACTATTTGCCATTCAGCTGTAATATTCGTGGTCTGCCCAATTTCGAGAAACTGAACATAACGAATAATGAACAGTTCTCTATAGAATCTGTGGAGGAAATGGAATACTTAGCCAAATGAAAACTTTATACCACGCACTAGTTGAAAGCCACATACGGTATGGAATTCTAGCATGGGGAGAGACTTTGAAAACACATGTGAACCCATTGGAAGTAATACAGAGACGATTTATGGAACTAATTTTTTCAAAAAATTACAGGTATTCATCCGATTTGATAAATTCCGAAGCCATAATCTTCGACCTCAGACAATTATACTTCTTCACGTGCATAAAATACCAAAGAACAAAGCATAACAATCAACTCCCAACCCACAACTACAATATCCGAAAAATAAAATCATCATGTGTCACCCTTGATGGTTAAAGCCACAACACAGAGAATGTTCAGTTACTTACTTAGCACCAAAATTATACAATACAATTCCTGATGAGTTGGAATGTATAGAAAACAAAAAAACATTCAAAAAACTATTGGAGAAAAACATATGACACGTCCCCTTTTTGATAAGAAAAACAATTCCACCACATTTACCACATTGTACTATTTTGTAAGTATCTCAAATCGATTAATCATGTTCATTTGTATGATATAAGTTTGATTATATTTTCCGATAATATAAATTGAAATTTGAGCCTTTCCATACTATGTTGTGTTGGATGTTATGTAGGTTTGTGTATTAAATGAACTATATGTAACTTGAAATTGATATTCAGTCTCGTTTCGATGTCTTCAGTGTATACTGTTCTGAATATTTCTTTCAATTATTCGCTTACTAAACTTAATATACTGATTTATTTTCCCGAAACAAGTGTCACCTATCGAGTGGATTATTTATTTACACGTTTCGGTTGAAACAATGTATAATTTTTATTTCTCTCAAAATGTAAATAAATATTATTATTATTATTATTATTATTATTATTATTATTATTATTATTATTATTATTATTATTATTATTATTATTATTATTATTATTATTATTATTATTATTATTATTATTATTATTGAGATCATTTCATTCATGCTCTCTATTTGAGGAACTCAATTTCATTAAAGAATTCAATTTTTCATGATACTGGAGTTGGCTGCGACGCATTCTGAGAGACCTCTTTTGTTGATGGGGCGACAGGCTTATGATTGCTGCTCTGCTGCCTATGCATAATATATCAGCGTGTGGCCAAAGAGCGCTACCAGAGCGATTACGGGGCCAATCGCCTTAGGAAATAACTCGGAGAGTATTTTTCGTGAACTCTTCTCAGGGAGAAAAAGAACTCCGTGTAATTGTACATACTAAACATCAAGTGAATGTTAAGAGCCAGAAGAAAACGTGATTGTTCGAATGATATAATATATAAATTGCCGTTACAGTGGAAAGCTGAAGCAATTTTTCATTCAATTGAATTCAAATCCAAGGTCGCGGAGAGAACCCATTCAATATAATTTCCAAAATGTCACATCATAAATTCATATCATCATTATAATATCATATTCCATAGTACTAGATGAAAGAGCAGAACTTCAGACGTTCATTCTTTAATCGCGGTTATGCCAAATATGCGAATTTTCCCAAGCTCTAGTAGAATGAGATTTAGACAATAAAATAGAGTATATAACAATCTACTATTGTCAGATAAGTACTACATGTACGTAGAACTCGAAAGAAGTAGTAAATTTGCAGAATAACTTTGTTTGTGTCCAAGATTATGAATTCAATAATCATTCCTTGTAACAGTTAGAAGAGTGGGAAATGGAAAAAAAAAATATGAATCATCAGATCCATGAATAGCGCTCAACGAAATTCGATCACACTTAAGTGTATTTTTCATATACCTCCTATCTATTGCCCATAACATGTTCATACATCGAAAACTACTATGTTTCTTTCATTAGGAGTTGAGCGTCAAATTGAAAATAAGTGAAGCGAGTCGAAAAACGACAGTAGAGAAATATGTTGCCGTCAGATAGTTGTCTCTTGCCTATATTATCAGACGAATGAGTCCTTATACTGATTCATTGCTAGTCGTCAAACTTCTAAATAAGGAGATATATTTTCATCGGCCTTGTATCCTGACGGATGAACGAGTTCGTTATAATTCTATGAAATTCATGTAATCAGCATAATTTGCCGTCCTACAATAAAAATATTACGAAATCTCAAAGAGCTATTCATGCTCTCTCCTGTGTTCAGGATAAATTTTCAATCTTGTCATTGCTCTTTAACCTGACTATCGAACATTATAGATCAGAAAATCGATTAATCACCTCAGCTCATATCGAATTGGATCGTGATATATCGTTTCTGATCATATTCGGAATGGAACCTCATCTGCATAGCATATGATATCTATCTCAACGCAGTGAGAATGGGCATAAGAAATTATCGTACCATCAAATTGCGTTATACGTTTCAGACCTCACTGCATATTTCACGCCAACGTTGTGCTTCCATTTGATATGGAAATGAGTTTCATTTATTTCGCATTTGAGCTTTTCCTCTGAAGAGTAGGCATTTATCTTGCACTGCAGTGGATCGTTCGAAGAATAAATCGAAGTGTCAAGAAACCATCTACTATTAATTCGGATAAAGATTAAGTGAGTTTTTTTGAGGTCGAAGTCAATCACTTAGTAGATCTAAGGAAAACTCTTGAAGGGTATTGATGGAATTGTTTCTTTTTTCCAGTTTTTTAATGAATGAATAGGTCTCGAATGGGAAGTACTTTTTTCGAAACAGTTTTAACCATTCACATAGAAAAATATTGTGTGTATGCAATGTGGTGAAATTCTGCTGGTATATATTTTATGTCAAACATTATTTTAATTCCCTTGATTACGTGAATGTCAAATCGGAGTTTTCATCTTGTATAGCCAATCAATACTAGTATAGGTGAGATCACAAATACGTTAATCTAGTTTGAATGTTCATATGATTGAAATGAATGTATAAAATCATGTGTATGCATAATTTCCATTACCCTGTACCTAGTATTTCGACAAAAGCCATCTGGAAACCATTGAATTTCATTGAATATTCGAATTTGCAGCCACTCTTCATGGTACCTGATGAGTGGATGATGTTTTTTGAGTTTACGTTTGAAAAATATATCAACACATAGAATAATTTCAACTCATAAAATTATCGGTTCGTATAGTGAACTTCACATATATTCATTTGACAGCTTTTTGTGTGATTTTCTCTCCTTGTTTCTAGAAAATAAAGTAGGAGTTATTGAAAATTATTTCAATTTATTTGTAGTAAGAACAGATTTTATGATCTGCCTCAAAATGTCACTGCACTTGAAATAAAGATACCTAATTTCTCTATTTGTCAGTGACACCTTTTTCAGTGTCCGACACTTATTCAGTGTCAAAACCGACTGCACATTGAAAACATTTTGCGTAGAAAAGTATTTTAACTGTGTTGAGAACGGGAGCAGATTCGTTCCCGAAACGTCCACTGAGGTAAGTAGAGGTTTCATTCTTATTGAATATATCTGTATTTCCAAATTTTTCAAAAACAAGGTGTCACTGGCAAAGAGAGAATTTCTCTTTTAGGTATCTCAAGGATTGATTTCAAGCGCAGTGACATTTTGGGGCAGATCACAAAATCTGCCCTTACTACAAATATATAATGTTAAAATAATTTCTAACAACTTCTACTTTATTTCTCAAAAACGAAAATGAATGTACCATCTGCTCGAAAATCTTACAGACAGTATTTCACATATATTCTCAATTGATTCCAAATAACATTCACATTCTGAAAATAACTGACTTGTATACTTCGAGCCATATGTTGAGATATTTATGCCTGATATTTCACGACTCTGTCCTCGAAAGTCTTTGAGTTCCTCTTGTCATTTGAGTCTTTCTGTCATATTCGAACAGAATCCTTTTGTTAGGACTCATTTTGAGAAGCGTACCCACTCGTTGTTGTTTTTTTCCATTCAAAAACTCCATTGATTTTTCCATGCTCCCTGATATTATCATGGAAGTTCAAGAAATGAGTCCGGTAATGGCATATTTACAGAAGAATGTCTATAAGGGATACCTACACGACAATATCACGAACTATTATCCTTAAAAACCGGATGAAAATTCTCTGAACAAACCGAACCTAGCTCAAGCCACCTGTTGGGAATTGTGAGACTTAAATACATAAATAACGATGGAACTAATCCTGATCTGATCATTATCTGAAATCAAGATGGGCCCAATTTTTATTTTCCATCATCAGATGGTGAGTTGTTCGACCAAAAGTTACAAAAACTCGATCGATATACAGCTTGATCCAGGAATACGAATCTCAATTTTATTTCATCCCCAACATTTCCATACAAAATTCTCGGCATGGAGATAACTCAATAAATTTGCCAAGATCGCCCTGAATCCTGCGGTATCTGAACAAACGCTTCATCAAATTTAGATTTCCATTCTTGGTAAATGTAAGGTCCCACGTATACTTTCCCCAGTGAATTGCCGCAGTTCCGTTGCCAGATCCACCATAAATCTATCCCTGTACGTGATAAATTCCGAGGTGGGTAACGTATTTGGTCTATAACGGTCTGTCATCACGCCAACTAGTCTGTATTTTGAAAGGATTATGCTCGTGTTATCCAGTAACTGCCAAAAATATTCATGGAAGTGACTACGTGACTTACTAGACGTTCACAATGTGAATACTTTGAGTACAACAGAAAGTACCCATGAAAAAAGTGCTTATCATGCGAGAGAAAGTAAGTAACATATTTAATGGAAACACAGTTTGTGATACTATGTATCCCTCTCTAGGAGCATTTGAGCAAATATTGATGTTTGAATTGACCGGGTCACAATGATTTGAATTCGATTGATTTGAACAATGAAGGAAGTTCGGTCCAATGGAAGCTATTGAAGTATAATTTAGTGTTTGGGTATTTTCTCATCAAGCGAAACACATTCTCGACGCACCAAACTGGGTACTCCATATGGGAAATAGAGTTCACAAGTATTCTTTTTCTAGAACCATGCTCACCCAACATACCCGAATAGTATCCTCCTTTTCTCGCAGTTTTATGATGAAAGCTTTCAAACTCTCCATCTTGTTCGGAAACACAAAAACAAATTGTTATATTATATATTAGCCTTAGCGTGTTGTTTCAACTGCATGCCAATAATTACCTGGTGAATTCATGATTGGAGTTTCATTTTTCCAAACTGGAAACTTGATTGAATTCATGACAATATCAAGTGTGAATTTACTATTCCATATGACGCACCCAGTCACCTGCCGCTCTACATCGACAGATAGTGATTAATAGTAATAAACGGAATCATATTATTATGTTCCGATTGGATAACATTGATACAATATCATTGCTGAAATATCTACGGAAGAGTCAGCCTTTCACTAGGAAATTTTGCTATTTCGTTTTTTGGATTGAGAGATTCTGGATGATACCCCTGTATAGCAGTTCATCAACATCAAATCTTCTCTTCGAAGAAGCAATAATGTAAATACATTCAACATGTATTCAACAGAATGAGCAGTCTTCAGTGTCCTTCTGATATTTTTTCAATCCATTTACATTCATCTTCCTCTCCAAATTTTCCTTATCACTTCAGTCATTCCAGATATCATGCAGCAGGTTCCTTTTTCTTTATTCGTTTCATTGTTTCCTTTCCTCCTTTTCTTCTCCTTCCTCCTACATCTTATTTCCCTTGACATCATCATTCTTCTTCGACATGTTTTCATCAATCTATGAATGTATCTTCATCATATGTTCAAGTTTCATTGTTTCTGCAGCCTCTTTCGATTTCATATAATTTTTTTCTTCCTGTTGCATAATTTTGAGACCCAACTTCTGTTTCCCTGGTGTGTATTTGTGCTACTGTTTTGCTCAAACCAGTGCTTTTCTATTCCGATCTTTTCGTTATTTTTAATATTTTCTCTTCCTCTGGTGATATTCGAGTATTTATTCGTATTGTATAAACTGATATTCGTTGTTGACATCGATTATTTGTTGAATTATTGTATTGTAAGAACTTTTGCATGAATGATGAGTTCAGGATTGAGCTTGTAACGACTGCTCGAACTGTTTTATTTCGCATTCCAGCATTACATACCTACAAAGGAAGATGTGCTGCACCCTGAATTCAAATCGATTTCTGACTCACTGGGTGAGTAGATAACCTTTTTGCATGCACATCTAGATTCGCTCTGATTCTCTCTGATTCCAGAATTGCGATGCTATATTGGATTCTTGTCTCCATTTTGAGAGATGCTTACGTCGAGATGCCATTTATTTAGCGAATGAGGATGAGGTGAAATGGGACATTATTTGAAGATACATCTGAGACGCATTGCAGACGGGACAAAGAAATTTGTTTTTGATGAGTTCCAGCTGACATTTATATTTATGTAAGTGGATATAAAAAGATACAATTTCACGATGCAAAATTCTAGTAACATGATTCCAGGATGAAATGTCCACTGCGAAAGTAGTGTTACCTAGTACTATTGAACTATCATACTTTGGTCAATTGAATGTTCTGAATTTGTTATCATCTCGACGAAATTTCGAAAATTTCGATGTGATTTTGATGACGTCGCTGGATTCATAATTCCCCAAAAATACAGTTGATCTTTTTAGAATGGAACATCACAGATATATTTTGCTATCAATAGATTGCTGGTCGATGTTCAGCTCTTTCTGATCTTTTTAGGATTTACAAACAAGGATTATGATTATTTACTTTTCATGATATTTTGGATGTTCTCATGACAAAAATATGACGAACTGATGACGTAGAAATGATGTCAGTTTGTTATATTTATACGATAAAATTGCAAAGAATAATTCAAATAACATTTTGAAACCTCCTCGTCATTCCATATGAAGAAAATCGACATATTTCTTACGTAAATCATTGGTATCGTTTCTGATATGAATATATCATACTCGTAGATCATATGTTGAGAATGAGAGGAATTGGAGAACATTTCATATGGTCTCCTAACATTCTAAGGAACATCAATTCAAAACTCCTCATAGTCAACAAAACGACTGACTACAAAAATGGACTTTCAAATGTATATATATTTTCGACGTGAAGATCAACGTGTAGTTGTGTTCTATTTTGTATCAATCGCACTATGGGTTCATTCCTTAATGGTTAGTGAGGAATGAGAATTCGTGTGAAAAATGTTGCATTTACTATTCGATCGGATGTTAGGAAGAGTCATACTTCATAATAGCCGTATGTAGTCGGAAAAATTACACTACCTAGGAGGCATGTAGCAGCCTGTATTTTTTACAGAGAGAAGAAGATGTGAAATTTTTAAATCCATAGGAGATACGTGATCAATGCGTGAGTAGATTATAATCTTTCGAACGTCACCCTTTGAATTTCTTCAACCACCTTTGCCTCGAAATTTTTCATTCAACCATGTACCATGAATTTCAATATATTTGTAGTAAGGATTTTGTGATCTGCCCCAAAATGTCACTGCGCTTGAAATTGAGCCTTCAGATACCTGAAAGAGAAATTCTCTATTTGTAAGGTACACCTTGTTTTTGGGAAATTTGGGATGAGAATGAAACATCTACTCGTTCTCATTGAATTTATTTGTATTTCCAAATTTTCTAAAAACAAGGTGTCACTGACAAATAGAGAATTTCTCTTTTAGGTATCTAAAGGTTTGATTTCCAGCGCAGTGACATCTTGGAGCAGATCACAAAATCTTTGCTACAAATATATTGAAATAATTCTCATTAACTTCTACTTCATTTATCAGGAACGAAGAGAGAAAATCCCACAAGAAGCTGGAAAATAGAACTATCTATCTTTTCTTCTTGCCATGTAGCCATTACATATTTCCCATTTTGAAATTGTTCACCGAATACATCAATTCGTAAGGCAATCAGGCTATTTTCAGTATTATTTTGAATAGAAGGCGGCATTCCTGAATAAAATCTTCGGTTATCCGAAAGAAAAAGACCAAAAACAATTGAATTCTAGCCGATGGTGTGAGGCGTTCTGATATTCCACAATATATATCACTTACAAACTATTCCAAAGCAGGTAACATCTCAATGGGAATATACCCGGTAATGTAATGACAACTACGCTGTGTCAGCTCATGTCAGTTTGAATTCATTGAAATGTTTCATCAACGTGCACGGCGCTGTTGCAATGTGTAACCAGTACACCTGAATATGTAAATATCAGTTGCTCTGATACAAACTATGAGCATTTATAATAATTAGGATTGGTGCTGTAAGCTTACGTATGTTTCCCAATTTTCTGAACAAGATAGCCATAGAGGGTGACCTCCTGTCAAAGAGGTAGTTGAAAAAATTATTTTTGTGTGATCGATTCGACCGAATACATGATAATAGCCTACCCAATTCTCACTAACTCTGGAAACTACTCGAAATAAATAGACTAAATGAAGTTAAAACGAACTTCAGAATTTTTTGAGATTGGAAACCCTATTTGTTTCCATATTCGGATAGAGAATTTTAAGTTCAACGATATGTTTCATCGTTCAACGTTCATGCGGAAGATTGAAAAGTATTAATTAGAGTTCAGAGTTATAGGAATTTAGTTGAAAATCCCATCAGGAAGTGAACTTATAATAAACTCATCAACTTATTCTCGAAACTGCGTAGGTATGACGTCGGATTGAGCCCTCATTCTCTTCATAGACCATGAGAACATAATTTTCCTGTTATTTTTGAGACAACATACTCAAGAACCTGCAAACTCTCTTGTTACCTATCAAACTTTCAAAAACATTTCTCAAACAATACTTTCCTGTTATGAACATCAACCTGAAGTCAAAACTAGTGCGGATAGGAATTAATATATTCACAAACATCCATGGCCTCAATGAGATCCACACACCCATGACTGGATGGGAGTTCTCCCTACGATACTAGAGCTTAGCGCTCACAACCACTGCCTTCGATATATTACTTCGATATATTAGAGAATTTAGAACAGAATATAATTATTTCAGTGCTAGTTCCTCATTGGAATATATTGCTCTAGTTTCTGGACAGAGATCTCCAACTGAAGAATCTCATGGGAAATTGTCGAACGGGGGGTGCTGATTAGCATGCAATATATAGCCTGGATTCACGCCGCGATCTCCGTTTTCATTGGTATGGAATTCACAAGGTACACATTCGTTTCCATTTCGTGAGAGGCATTTATCAAATGCTGCGCTACCTGTACGACTGGAACTTCCGTTTTCAGAATCTGAAAGGCTCACAGTTCTGAGGGTTTGAGACGTGAAAAATCACTTAGGGTGATATCGTAGCCTGATATAGTCAACAAATGAAATGTTTTCTGTACAGCTCATTAAGTGGATCGTACAAATCTTTGTATGCGTTGGAATGGTGAACGCTTCGTCTGACATCTCTATTATTTTATTCATGTTTCAATAATTTTTTTTTGTGAAACGTGCACACCAAATAATTGTAATACAAATTTCATCAGAAACATGACAGTAATCAAGTCTATGACCTTTTTCAATGTCACTGAGTTCAAATATCATATTCAGACTCCAATCCATTGGCGTAGAAATATTTATCTTGCAATTATGGAAAAACTCAAGTTCTACGGCTATGGATTGGTATCGTCGTTATTTTGATACGTTTTTTGGTATATGAAACTCTAATGACGTACTAAATCAAAGCAGCCTAACACCCAAACTGAGCAACTTTGTTCTGAGGTAAATTAAAGTTTCCTTCCTTCTTTATTAGATGTAGCAACATACGGAGATGGTGAAAAGCTCACGGATGCCTATCTCTAAAGATTTCCCACATCAGTCAGTTCCCACGATTCATTCTCTTCACTTTACAGACACTTTACAATTTGCCATGTAATCTCTCGAGTCCGATGAGCATCTTTCTTCAGTCCACATGTATTCATAACATACGTCCAACATACGTCCAACATACATCCATCATACGTAGCCATACTCCACTGGTGGTGGACGTGTTTGTTAGAGCTGTGTGCAGTTTGATTATTTCGATTGATTTCTTGTCGACATTTGTTCCTTCAACATGCCGTTAACTCGTGATCAATTGTGTGAACTAAAAAGTGCGGCTGATGTTATTATAAAACAATTATTCAAGGACGAATCATTCCTCAAAACAATAACGGATAGTGTCACTAACGAAATCGTGAAAAACTTGAAACAACAACTCTCTTCTTTCGAGAAAAAAGTGGAGAAATTAGAAGCAGACATCAACGCCTTGACCGAGGCAAATAAAAAGGTTGTAAAAAACCTGAACGATAAGATCGACCTCCTACATGCTAAAACAAGTGATTATACAGGGTTGTCCTACAATCCCTTACAAATAATATCCGAAATTGCAGAAATCAAACAACGTGAAAACAATTTATTGGTGTTTGGTATACCAGAAACTGCATTGGATTCTGATGCGGTCAAGGACGTGATCAGAACAGTTGTTCCTGATTTTGAGATGACAGGCTCTAAGACGTATCGCTTAGGTAAACCCTCTCCAGGGAAAAATCGTCCAATAAAGATTATTATGCCTAACAATAATCACCTTTCCCTGCTAATCAAAAACAATAGAAAAATACAGGCTGTTGATCAGTTTAAGGATATCTACATCAAACCGGACCAAACAGTTTTGCAAAGAGAGCATCTCACAAGATTGCGTCAAGAACTGAAAAATCGGCAAGATTTGGGGGAACAAGACTTAATCATCAGATATAAAAACGGCATTCCTGTCATTGCTAAAAAAAACTAGTTTGTACATCCAACGGATCTTCCCAAGTTGCCAATAATCTCTCAATTTCATATCAAAACTGTAGAGGGCTGAACTCGAAAACCCATCTGTTCTATAAAAATATACTTGATAATGAACATAATGTCATAATAGTAACTGAAACCTGGCTTAAGGAAGGAGTGAACAATGAGGAGCTTTTTCCAGAAAATTTCATAGCCTATCGTAAGGACCGGAAAACTCGAGGTGGTGGTGTGATGATTGCTGTTAACAATAATATTTTTCAGTCAGAGGCCTGCGATTTTGTATGTCCAGTGGACAAAATTGACTTTCTTTGCGTTAGAGTCTCTACAAATAACTCAAAACCTCTTTTAATATGTACAGCTTATATTCCACCACATTCAACATATGATGACTATGACGAATTCTTTGGATTCCTTGAAGATTCTGCTGAACTGAATAAGGCAATTATCATTGGTGACTTCAACATCAGTGAATTACATGACTACTACGATACTAGAAGCCTAACGAACCTAACCAGTCGCTCTATCAACTTTTTGGGTTTTTGCGATTCAGCACAACGCAATCACGTGAGAAACAATAATAACAGGTTACTGGATTTGGTTATTTGTCCAGCTGAAACTAGGTGTGTAGTGGAACATAATGATGACCCAATAGTTCCTATTGATCTCCATCATCCAGGTCTCACAGTGCAACTATCTATTAGTACTGGTAATGTAAAAAATTTTGTTTCGTCTGTTAAAAGGTTCGATTTGAAAAGAATTGACGAAGCTAAGTTCTCTCATCTACTCAGTGAACTGAACTGGTCTCAAGCTTTACTTCACCATGATAGTGTTGATTCTATGTGCACAATACTTAATGACTCTTTGCACAACATTATGTCCACATGTGCTCCTCTGCTCAAATGTATATCACGTAGGTTTCCTGTGTGGTTTTGCAAATGTACTATAAATAAAATCAAATCAAAAAATCATTATCTGAAAATGTACAAAAAAACCAAATACCTTTTTTACTTAGAGCGAGTCAAAAATGTCAGAAAATTGATCAAATTGGGTATAGCATCTGACTATAAGTTATACGTCGAGAGATCTGAAGAAATGCTCAAACATAACCCACGTGGGTTTTGGAACTTTATCAACTCAAAGAAAAACAAATCTCGCATCCCAGGAGAAATGATTCATAACAACAACATACTTTCTTCACCTCTCTCAATAGTTAATGGTTTTGCAGCTCACTTCAGTGGTGTGTATAGCCAAGATGATGGTAATACCGTAGACTTAAGCGACAACCTATCTGATCTGACAATGATGCCAAGTCACCATTTCTTGAACCTATCAACCATCACCAAGGAACAAATCTATAATGCCGCAAAAAAACTCAAAAATAAACTCACTTGTGGTCCCGATGGGATCCCTGTCAAAATAGTCAAAAATCACATTAACCTTCTAGTTGATCCTCTACATATCATTCTCAATCATGCCTTACAAAAAAACTATTATCCAAAGATTTGGAAATTGTCCAGAGTATGTCCTGTTTTCAAATCCGGCAACATCACTCATGTTGAAAATTATAGACCAATAGTCATTATATCAGTTTTCTCAAAAATATTCGAGATTATACTATCTGAACTTATATACAATCATGTCAGCGCTTCTCTGTCTAACTTTCAGCATGGATTTGTCAAAGCTAGAAACACTGCATCTAACCTCTGTATTTTTTCACAATTCGTTTCTGATTCCCTTGACCATAGGAACCAGGTGGATGTAATCTATACTGACTTCAGTAAAGCTTTCGATCGTGTGTCTCACCCTCAACTACTGAAGAAGCTGTTAAGCTTTGGTATATCTACTAATATTCAGTTGCTGCTCTATTCATACCTTACAGAACGGAAACTCTTTGTTGAGTGTGATGGAATAAAATCTTCCTGCTTTACAGCCTCATCCGGTGTTCCTCAGGGGTCAAATCTTGGTCCCTTATTATTCCTGATATTCATTAATGATATCACTGATCATATTCATTCTAACAAGCTTTTATTTGCTGATGATATGAAGATTTATAGAGAAATAAAGGATGAAACGGATCACATTGTACTTCAGGAAGATTTGAATTCTCTGAGTAATTGGTGCATTCAGAATAAACTCCACTTGAATACCAAAAAATGTAAAGTTATGACTTTCACTCGAAAACTTCTTCCACTCACATTTAATTATGAACTTGATGGTAAAACTCTAATGCGTATCACTGAATCAAAGGACTTAGGTGTTATTTTTGATCAAAAACTGACTTTCTCTAATCATATTGAACATATCATTTCTAATTCGATAAAAAATTTAGGTTTTCTTATACGCAACTGTAGAGATTTCAAGTCGTTCGATTCTTTGAAGAACATCTACTTATCTATGGTCAGAAGCAAACTTGAGTACTGCAGTATTGTTTGGAATCCTTCACATTCCAAATACATTATGGCTATTGAGAACGTTCAGAAGAAATTCTTGAAATTTGCTTATTATAAAAAACATGGTATTTATCCAGTTAGAGGCTATAATTATGACCTCTTGCTGCAGGAGTTTAATTTGATATCACTAAGAAAATATCGCGAAATGAGAGACATGTGCTTTATTTACAAATTAATACACAATCAATTAGATTGTTCAACTCTATTGTCACAAATGATGTTCAATGTACCTCGTTTCTCATCTCGCTCATGTAACACATTTTACTTACCCGTACCTAACACTGTGCACAACTTCCACTCACCTTTATCAACAATGTCTAGGAGCGTCAACACTACACCCAATGTAGATATTTTCTTTTTGTCATTTGCACAATTCAAGCGTGATATTCTCAGCATACTTCCTAATTGATAATTTTACATTATGCTCTCATTCACATAGTATTAATTATGCTTAGTATAAGACTACTCTCATCACCTGTTAATAATTTTGTACACCTATTAATGGGCTCTTGGGCCTGTTGGATGTATTTTTGAAATAAATAAATAAATAAATAAATAAAAAAACTCCCTTTCAATGTAATTACTTGTTTCAGACAATTCAATTAATCGAACCCTCCTCTGAGTTATATCCACGAGAAGTTCGAAATAAATACTAGTCGGGTTTTCTTTACTCGATTGAGGATCGGCCTGTTTGAATGAGTTATTCACTGGTGACTGATCAAGTAGGCAACAATAGCGTCTATCCACAACGATATTTGTCTTTGAAGATTGAATTCGGAACAAAACAGCAAAATATCGCAAACATTTGATCTGCTCATTAGTAGTTATATTTTTATGTCCAGCATTCAATATACCATCATCATATAGGCATACCTGTCATGCGATGTGACTGAATGGAATGTTGTGATTGTGATAATGATAATGATGGAACAGTTTTTATTTCAAGGACCTATCATCTATCTCTCATCTACCTGAGAGTAGGGATATACCTTATGACTTCCATACATGATTTTAACACATGTACTGGATCTGGAATGAATATCAGCCCAATATCTCTGTTATTTTGTGTTTCATTCAAATACAGAATCTATATGTCTTCATTGAAAAACCCTTAATAATTTGTATACGGTTTATGAAATGAAGTGAAATATATTCTTAGTGATTGAAAATTGAGATATCCTTTATAACTTAACTGTTTCACCAAGGGTGATGATAACTTTTGAATTTCAAATTGGACCCAGTATATCGTTCCAGTATCGGTGATGGATATCGGTGATAGAGTAATTTCGACGTGATAAGAGACAGAAACATCACCCATTTTCGTTGCCCACCATTATTAACATAATTAGATTTCGCAGTGAGCGTTTCGACAATTGGCCTTGCTAGTACTGCTAATTAATTTTTCCTTGTGTCGTTGTTAGATCCGACTGTTATTAGTATATGGTATATGTCAATCATTGTTGGTATTCATTCTGGTACTTTCACAAAATGATCAACAATCGGTAGCTTCTTGAGAGGCCTACTTGATTTTCCAAACATTCCTGTTGAATGAATTTCTCAATCGAGAGTTTTCACGGAATTATTATTCAACCGGTTGAATAGACGATGGTATTGTTGAATGTTGACAAGTTGTAAAAATATTTCGTGGACGGGGTGTCATTCCACCGAAAAGAGGTTGATGGAACTATAACATATTTCAAAACAGGTTTTGCAATGATATGAATCATTGAAGGTTCTCAATCATAATCAACCCCTTATGAATACTCACCCTATATCCGGAATACACGATGAGAAATCACCAATATTAAGAGATTTTTCGAGAACCCATCACCCCGCCTCTCATTAGACGACGAAAATTCGATGGAAATCATTCTTTTCGCTTCCTCCTTTGTTAGTCGCCAAGTGGATCAATTTATATCCTGTGCCCTAATTCCACCTTTAAGCAAGGAGGGTAGCAAGTTTTATATTACATGTGGAAATTTGAATTGTTATTCGAGATTCTTCGTTTCGATGTGATTTAAGAATAACTAGAGATATTATTGAGATTTTGAGAGGATTTCTGAGATGAGTAGCCGGAAATTTATTTTCAACAAGAGAATCATACAGGGTGTCCCTCGAAGTATGAGTTATCTGTTGGAGACACGAAAGGAAAACTTCATCTCTCGACCGGAAATCCAAATGGTGATGTGTTTATAGGGAATCGGGGCTTCTTGATATACTGAAAACTTTTTCACTCACTCTCTCAGTATACCAACGAAAATATACTTCATCGAGTGAACACGTATGTCATATAAACAATACCCGATGAAAGGAAGAAGCTTTGGATGTACCGAATCTCTATTCAAGCAAGAAGCAGAGAAATGGATTGATATGTAACCTAGAAATGAGATACACTGTTTAATAGACCTCAAAAACGCAAATTGAAATTTATTCATATTCTTAAGTCGTATCTACTTGTGTTTCATTTAGTATTTAGTATATATACACTGTAGAACAGCCAAATGGAATGAATTTGACAACAACGATTTGACACGTCGATTTGTATTTTTGAATACGCATTTTTTTCTAAAAAAAAAAATAAACTTATATAGAGTGTGTCATGTGACAGTGGCCAATACCAACTTTCTCATTTCAAATGAAACACCCTGTATTTGATTCCATTTTTAAATTCTCACAGAAGATCTGATTTCATCGACACACCACACTTGGGGTCTAGCGGAAATGATAGGGTGTGAAAAATCTAGATTTTTCATCGTAATGAATTTTTTGTCGAAACTATGCATTATTGGTCGAAACGACTATCTTAATTTTCGATATACTATCTACTGATATTTCTTTGAGATAGATACAGGATGATCAATTTTCTGAATTCTGAATCAAATGACAGTAGGTAGTGAATCAGAAGTTAGGACATGTAAGCCGTTTTGACCAATAATGAATTGTTTCGATATGAAAAAATCCTAAAGTTGAAAAATCTGAAATCTTTCACACCCTATATTTCTGTTTTCATTTCCGCTAGACCCCAAGTGTGATGTATCGATGGAATCAGCTCTTCAGTAAGAATTTAAGAATGGAATGAAATATAGGTTGTTCAATTCGGAATGAGAAAGTTGGTATTGGCCACTGTTACATGACACACTCAAATATAATTTGATTTTTTTGGAAAGAATGCGTATTCAAAAATACAAATCGACGTGTCCAAGCGTTTTGCCCAACACACCCTCATTTATTTGTTGTCGAATTCATTCCATTTGGCTGTTCCACACTATATATGTGTGTGTGTGGTGTGTAAGTGTGTGTATGTGTGAATATGTGCGTATGTATCATGTGATTGTGTTTCAATTATTATTATTATTGAGTTATTACCGAATTCTTAGTTTCTTTTCCTCATTCAGTATCTTAATATGTTGATCATGTGATTGTGTTCATTCACTAGACAAACTCTTTGTGTATATTTCATTCATTTTACTGCTTACCAATCTTCATCAATTTTTTATAGATTCAGTAGCTCATCACCCATTTTAAAATTGTAAAATGACCTTCGTGATCCACGCGCAAGTTAGCCTTTATGGATCTTCTCTGTGTTTATTTACCTGCACTCTTTAATATCCAATTGGAAATCTATGTATCGTTTCTATGATGAATGAATATTATTATTATTATTGGTTGGGAAGGAGGAGATTGGGTATGGGTCTATTGCTGGAAGGATCGATCAAATACTGAAACATGAGAGTTACCCATTTCACAGCACCTCTGTCGATGTGGTGGTATCGCACCAGGCAATGGAGGAAGACATCATCCACCACATATGGGTACCCATGGGGAAATTCTCGATCCGTCCCCATGACCCATTCCAGGTAGATAAACTAGACGAGCTTTGGCTGATTTCCCCTAAATTGGCAGGCTCAAGACCTGTCGAACTTCGCTATACTAAATATCATTCATCGAAGGCAAAGTTGTAGAATTCTCTGCCTAGTGGCGACACCGTTACATTACACGTGGATCTTGAGGTCTTACGAACGTTGATTGGTCCATGCGAGATCTGATGAAAATTATATGATCTCCACGAGTATTGTCACCAGTAGGAATAATATCACTATCGCCATCTTCACGAATTCCTTCGGATGAAGCATGCTGTGTGAGCAATTTGTTTAATAAATTTCTCATCGAATGCACCACCTGCTCTTGATTTTCCATATTCTATTCGACACAATCAATAAAAAATGGCGAATGCGCTGATATATACAATTTCATAGGATCGCCTCCGCCAAAAATTCATCTGCGGTGTCAGTTCACCATCATTGAGAAGTGTTTCAATTCATACGTTCGTTGCTTCTTTCATTTTGCATGTAGACGGATAGATTCTCATTGTTCATGAAATGAATTTACAGTGCTTATATACAATTCGATTTTGACGACATCACAAATACATTGAGGTAGAGATAACTGGGAGAAGTGGAGGAAACATTATTCATTGATTATAAATGAGTCGTTGGTCGATTGAGGAGGCAGTATGTTCATTCTTCAGATTCCATTTCGAGTTCAGTTTTTGTTGGATTTCCTCTCCTCGTTTCTGAATATATGAATAGAGAATATAATGTAATTGTGATTGCAAGGACAGGAATTCCACTGCGTTAAGAAATCGAAATGATGAAATGATGAATAGCTACCATCTATTATGAAATGCTGTTCTATTTCGATTCCTCGACATATCACGATATCACAATATTCGAGATTTATAATAATGCCCGCACTCTTTCAGCACTGAGAAGGGCAAGCAGAAGCAGAGTTAGTAGTTTGCGATACAAATTTCTCATTCCAAAAGATTTCATATATATATGTCGGCGCCGCTGAATATTGATTATTATCATCAGAAATGGACTCATACCTTTTGAGTTGGTTTATTTGAGATAACAGTATGACGGTTCTACTTTCGAGGCCGATTCGGGTATCTGTTTAGATCGGTGTGATTTACAATGTTCAGTCTGAGGTTGGGAAGAACACTCTCAAATGTTGTGAAGAATTTCAAGTTGAGTGGAATGGAACCAGTAAGGCTATAAAATATGAAGAGACGAGACGGTCGGTTATTATAGAGATGTTGTAATAAGAACACATAACATAACATAACATGATGAGACACTTGTATCAATTAAATTTGTTACTCGGTGGTGTTTTTCTAATACAATGTCTCCGGAAAGTAGATCCGACAATATATATATATATATATATATATATAGCTTTCTGGGGGTGATAGACCATTGAAAAATAAGGGTAGTTTGATGATTCAACTCATGGCCCAAAATGCATATTAAGGGAGATATATCCTTCCAAAGTTGATAAAATTAAAATAACTTCTCCGCATAACTTCTGAACGATGAAAGCCACCCGATTGAAATTTTGTGCATGAATGTAAGTTGTCAAAATACATTTTTTCGTCACACTTCCACATTTCTGATATTGTTATAAAGGGTGTTTTCAGAGGGTGAGTCATGATTTTTTGTAGAAAACTTTTTTCCCTGTATTATTTTCGGTAAAAAAACAGAAGCATTTGATGGAGCGAAGGAAATTACATGAAAAAGGTACTTTTATTCAAATACAAAAAATTGAGCCGTTCGTGAGATATTTGAGTTCTTGTAGTTACATGATATCAGCAGATTGATTTTATTCATTCAGAAAGCTCGGTACACATTTTTGACTCACCCTGTATATATATATAGAGTCAGATCGTCCTATATTCGCGTGAGAACCAGAAACATATCACAAAGACATTCCATTACTTTTCATCATTCAAGAATCTCTGCCCTACGCCTATACAGCACCTAATAAATGGGATTCCTTGTGAAACCGGAAAATGTTATTGGGAAAACCACAGCAATGACGAAATAATGCAAAACGAGTGTTCTTCTAGAAATTCATTTCCTTTGTTTTCGTCTCGCACCGAACTGAACCTAATCTGGAGAGGAGTCTCGTTGTTTTAATTGGAATTGTTAGGTATTGTTGGGAAACAGTGATTAAGTTAACCCTGTAAATGGGGTCTTGTGAATAATTCATTTCAAGCTCACTATAATCTACAGTGGATAACAGTTTATGATAAGAATATAGGAAATATATTTATGAATATAGAATGAAAGTGGTGAGGTCAAATCATGAACTTGAATTATTAATATTATTGAATTAATAATATCACTCTCGAGTAGAATATTATTAATTATTCTGTATATACTTCAGTTATACATTCTATTTTATCCATTTTACAGACTTCAAAGATTGGTGAAACTGAAAATTTTTTTGTGGTGAGTCTGTGGATGACAGTATCATTCATTTTTGCGAGTTTGTGGATGTGGAAAAAGTTGAAAATGTAATCAACAAGAAGAGAACATCTGAAGTTACGAATAATTTTCCCTTCAGGGTGAATTTGATTAACATGCTGGATTTCTCACAGATTTCAAATCAGATGTAGGAATACATGATCTGTTTATAGTCTCTTTCTTGGAATCATACTTTTATAGTTCCTGTGATAATTGAATCTAGCAGGAATGAATAAAGAAATTGTCGAAATCAAACTGATGTTTCTGCTTAACAAATTCATGCTGAGAGGGACGATATCATACAGACAAATTATACGGATGAAAGTAGTTATTATTTTTCTTATTCTGATTTTCGAGAAAGAACAGTGGGTTTAGAAAATCTAGAGGTCACATGAAATTACACAAAATCGCATAATAATCAAATGAGGACCAAAGAGCCTCATATCCTAGCTATGAAGCAATCACTGAGTCGCCAGATGAGAGAGGAATTCTGAGTGCGAATAGTAGTCAAAGATATTCAGTTGCTGCCCCAGCAGCTACCAGGAAGAGAAGTTATTCATGCTTCTATGATAGATATTTGCGAATCATATGGGGGAATTTTTCTAGTGATAGTAATTTGGTCATCGGAATATTCCACAGAATATTTTATTTCATTCTCTAATCATCCTTAAACAGGGTGCTTACTTGAAGTATTACTCACTCACTTGGAAGATGGTCGTATCAGAATAGGTGAGTTTCAAACAACAAAGATTGGATATACTCATTTATGAGTAGAAATGAAATGGAAATACTACTAGCATAGAGAAAAGCATGTAGTAGAGTGAGTTAGATTTGTCGTCCGACGGGTTAGTATTGTGATTGAACCGCTGAACCTAGAATCATCAAACTTGTATAGAAATATTGTGCTATAACCGAATATTGATGAATGTTCACCTCATTAGTGTAGCAAAGAAAGAGAAACGTTTGAGTGATTGTGAGAACCTTCAGTGCGCTCTGTCTCTGTCTGACGCATTGTTTCTCCCCTTTCTGACTCTCAACACTTGTTTTTTTCCTTTGCTGGTAGCAAAAGTCTCATCTTCTGATGGGGAAGAGCTTTGTAGCATGAGCAAATTATCGATGAGAAATTAACAGCCGCTATTCGTGCTTCAATCGACTAAATGTGGAATGCGATGAGACGATGCCAGGCACTTTGACCGCTGAGCTACGGTCTCCCATATTATCACCCTCCAATCAAACGAACGAGCGGAACGATTCATCGATAACTTTGCGCTCTTCAGATAATGATGGAGGAAGAACACGGCAGAGTTGTTCCGAGGACGAGAACTACGAACTATTTCAAAAATACTGCATCCAAAAATTACCGCCCACTTATAGGAAAATTGGAATCGAGAAAGAAAAAGAATGGAGCTTTCCATATCGAAAGTGCACGAACTAGTTGCTGATGTTGAAAATACAAAAGTCATTACAGTCCTCAAGTTATTCTCGATAATGATGAATGAAGAATTTGTCACTGGCTGTGGTCGTGCTTGGAACCTGAAAAAGACATCAGCTGTTTTGGTACAATTTTTTCTTCCGAGATAGCATTCAATATGATTGATTCGTCCTGTCCTGAAATTTCTCCGACTAATAATGGATGAGATTTATATGTGGGAAAAATAACAGCTGGAAATTTCATGAAAGTTTCTATTGGTACACATTGAAACCACAGAACTCGAGGAATGGACTGGTATTGGCCTTCTAGTTCTTCGAGTGGAACTAATAACTGAATGCACTTGAAACCTGCAGCTTCATCAAGATATTATGATAAAACTGGTTATATACCATATATTATGGTTACGTTCTTGTGACATGAGAAGAATAATCTTGTTGGTTCCATGAGAAGGATGATCTTCTTGGATCAATTCATTCTCATATTTCAGAGGTCGTTCACAGGGCAAGAGCAGGATTGTGGATTTTATTACACAAGGAAATCTTCAAGGATGCCTTGAGGGATACTGACATAAGTACACATCTGATACACTTGAAATTCCTTTTTTTTTAATCTCTGGACAACAGATAAGGGAATCCTACAGTGTTAGAGGAAAATCGTGTTTGCCAGTTGTGGAATGTGGAAAGAGGAGGAAGGTATTGGAATTCGTCTTGAAAGTTCGGAGGCCGTGAGCATCAGGAAAGACTCCACTAGACGGAGAATTACCTATACTTTCATCAATACTTGTAATCACTTGTGATGGAAATATCTATGAAAGAAGAAGATTTATCGCTCACCTTTCTGCAATGTTCTAGGCGAATAGCTCTCTTTTGAAGAGAGTTGAAGAGAGTTTCAGCTGAACTCCAAACATGTGAACAGTATTCCAGGGCAGGTCGAAATTGCGCTCTGTAGATCGTGAGCAGTTGCCGGGGGTGAGTATGGATATTATATACATATATTATATGTGTTCAAAAGATATGTTGGAACTACTTCATCGGAACGAATGCACACTGATATGGATTCAGAGACAAAAAAGAAGAACATCATCAGAATAAATAGTAGTTCATCTAAAACTGCTGGAAAGTAAAAGGAGGAATATCTCATGGAAATAATTAACAGAGTTCTACAACAATAGCTTCCTATTTATTTAAATTCTTCACGGAAGCTTCGGAGAAAATTTTGGAGAAAAAACATCATCATTCACGTCAGATAACAGAATTCTTCCTTCCTGAAATCTCTAACGGGAACATAATTCTTTGAAAAAACAAATTTATCATCGAGGTCGAATAACATACAGATGTTCCCTCATTTCTGGTACGTTCCCTTATATTTCAAAAGTGAGCACTAAGCCACCAAGCTGGATATCATCTTTCTTGAGGCATAGAAAACAATTTCTTCTGATTCAAAAAGCTTATTCATTTTTGAAAGCTCAGTTATCCTTAATCCTCAATCATTTCCAAATCATCACCAACGAATATTACTACGGATATAACAAATATAATAGAAAGAACGTGTGAGTATTCAAATGAATATCAGTTATTTCCGAATGATGAAGAAACTCGAATAGAAAAATTCCAGAACAGACTGGAATTAGGTGAACTGTGCTTTGACTGTACATTAAACGAGACAATGTGAAAGGCAATCAGTTTTTCAGAAACCACATTGTGAAACTTCATTAAAATCCAAAAATTTGAATAAATTTGATTGAAAACATGGAATTTTCAATCAGTACATGATAGGAATACACGATTATATCCTTGCTTCTCAAGAATGTATGAATCTTCTCAACGGTTGGGAAGCTAAGAGTTCATTGAAGCGATGTTCAGTTCTGTCTTGCAACGCCTGACGCTAAGGACCTTTTGAACACTAACTGATTGAATATTTCATGTGTTTAGTGAAATTTATTTAAACTTTCTTCATGTGATTGCTTGTTCGATCAATGACTTCAGCATCAGGATAATGTCATAGTTATGGTCTTCCATGAATAGGTCATTATTCTTCATAATACTCACTTCATACCAGCTTCAGTTATTGCTCCATCATTTTCGAATCATAATGTTCAGTGACCGGTACAAAGTATAGAGTTTTACCAAGAGTAAGTATACCTTTTTGGTCTGAAATTGAAAGATGTTCAAGTTCACATAGGATTTTGACTAGGAAATGTAACCTCAAAAAATTATATTCAAAAGTACTTGGTACGAACCGTGGAACTAGCGTCCTCTATGAGAGTCAGATATGAAAACGAATCCATCATGTGATGTGTCATCATTCGAAACATATTCATACAACATTCCATTACAGCGGTTCCAGTAGATTCGATGGAACTTTCGTGAAATGTGTATACATTTTTGCCAATTCGCAGTGTCTTGAATACGGATGCCGTAACGAATTTTTTTGAACAAGCAAATCCAACCTCATTTGCAGTGTTCTACGTATTTCGACAACGGGGCCGTGAAAAACAGTATAAATATTTGTTGGAAAAGTATGTGCTTCAACCAAAATTGATCCTTACCATTTTTAGGAAATACAACAGTACAATTCGGCAAATTGGCCGTTCGGAATCTTTTCCAAAAATTATCTATACATGATAGGAATAAACATCAGTATACAGCTCTATGAGCTACACCTCGAATTATTCGTCAGACAAGAAATATTTCTTAGCGGACAACTTACACTTGTATTTTTCAACACTCACTCCTGCATCATATCCATCAATGTAGCCTTCGAGAATTTTTTCAGATAACACTTCTCTCTGAGACCGAGCTTGATGTTGACAGGGTCAGATAAGAGAACAGTGCTGCAAAGAGAGTGACTCGAACGAATCGGGGCCTAGGGAATTTTCCAGCAATTTTTCTATCCCCATGATTTATTGACATGCCAATGCCAAAACTTCATTATGTGCAGTCTGTTCTATCCAAACTCGTACCCTCTCCTAAAAAATCTTCGGAGTTCCTCAGGAAATGACATCAGGATTGATTGAGTCGATTTTTCAATGGATGAAGTAATCAACATCTTTAATCTCTGGGAGCGTGATACCATTTTCCTGCGACTTGATGTTAACGAGTTTTATCATGATCCATATCGTGAGAAAAAGAACTTGCAGACAATTCTGGTTTTATATGAGTCTAGACTGCCTGTAATAGACGATATCTTTTCAGAAGAAAGGAAGATGGAGGAAACGGTGGGCGATAACAATTCAGAATTAGAGATTATGAGTTGAAATATCTTTGAATATCTGCAGGAAATTCTGATTCCGGAGCTTTTTTTTCTACTTCACAGTTCCTCTTCAACACAGTCTTTTGATTAGGTTACGAGCTATTGAATTCCATTCACCAGCACAAAGAAGAAGTTTGAGAAAGTAGTCCTCCAATACAACACATACGAAAAAAAAAACGAGGTCCTGCTGAGATAATTCAATAGAATGCACCTGAAAAAATCTTAACCTCATGCAGAATGATTCTCCAATAACCTGCTACCAAACGAAATAAAAAAATTAGAGCATAGGCAAATTCATATTCATCCTGCAACAATTTTTGATAGACAATTGTTTCAATTCTCTAGAAGAGTTAACAGACCAATTTTCCTAATGACCGTATCGACATTTATATGAATATTTCGTGATATTCCTCATGTGGAGCTAGTTGGATGTGATTTTTATCCCTATTTCGACCCTACGATTTCACGACTTGTCTGATAGATGGTACGAATGGTACGATGGTATCTATCTATCTATCTATCTATCTATCTATCTATCTATCTATCTATCTATCTATCTATCTATCTATCTATCTATCTATCTATCTATCTATCTATCTATCTATCTATCTATCTATCTATCTATCTATCTATCTATCTATCTATCTATCTATCTATCTATCTATCTATCTATCTATCTATCTATCTATCTATCTATCTATCTATCTATCTATCTATCTATCTATCTATCTATCTATCTATCTATCTATCTATCTATCTATCTATCTATCTATCTATCTATCTATCTATCTATCTATCTATCTATCTATCTATCTATCTATCTATCTATCTATCTATCTATCTATCTATCTATCTATCTATCTATCTATCTATCTATCTATCTATCTATCTATCTATCTATCTATCTGTCTGTCTGTCTGTCTGTCTGTCTGTCTATCTATCTATCTATCTATCTATCTATCTATCTATCTATCTATCTATCTATCTATCTATCTATCTATCTATCTATCTATCTATCTATCTATCTATCTATCTATCTATCTATCTATCTATCTATCTATCTATCTATCTATCTATCTATCTATCTATCTATCTATCTATCTATCTATCTATCTATCTATCTATCTATCTATCTATCTATCTATCTATCTATCTATCTATCTATCTATCTATCTATCTATCTATCTATCTATCTATCTATCTATCTATCTATCTATCTATCTATCTATCTATCTATCTATCTATCTATCTATCTATCTATCTATCTATCTATCTATCTTTTTTTTTTTTTTTCAATCCCGTCTGACCCCACCCACTGGAACCGCTTCCGCATTACTTCGGCGAGTGGGGCGGTCTTGATGTCATCTTGGTATCCACCTCATATTTTGCCCTTTCAAGTCCTACTCTCCATTTCCTTGGTTTCTATTATGCCCCGGATTGCCCTATATGAGCATTTGAATTTTTCCTCAGTAGACATCAGATTCTTCATCATATTCCTTGCAGTAAATGGATTTCCTGTTGAAAGGTCAAACTCTTCTCGAAGTCTTTCCCATCTGGGACAAGCGAAGAGAGTATGCTCTGCGTCATCTTGTCCTCCACAGTATGGGCATGCTTCAGAGTCCACTTTCGTGCGATCGTATAGGTATTTCCTGAAACAGCCGTGTCCAGAGAGAGCTTGCGTCAGGAAATAGTCGACCTCGCCGTACGGCCTTTCAATCCATTCTTGGATATCTGGTATTAGATAATGAGTCCATCTGCCATATTTCCCATTGTTCCATTTATTTTGCCAGTTCATTATCAAGTTTGCCCTGGCTGTGATTCCATCCACACCCCTATATTTTTCACGCCTTTCTTGGATCATAAATTCTATCGGTGGAACTCCAGCTATCACACCCGCTCCCTCTGCCGAGATTGTCCTGTAGGCACAGCAAATCCTTATTGTCATCTTTCTCTGTATACTTGTGAGCTTAGCAACTAGTTTCTGATTTATGATCATCGAGTGCCAGGCAGGTGCTGCGTACAGCATTTGTGAGTGGGCAACGCTCAACAAAACTCTTCTTTTAGATGATCGAGGTCCACCGACATTTGGCATGAGCCCCGACAGAGCTGCTACCGTCTTCTCAACTTTTATGGCAGTTTGGTTAACGTGTTCAGCAAAGGTGAGTTTGGTGTCCAACCAGACTCCCAGATACTTCACAGCCTTCTTTGGTGTAACTATCACATCCTGTACTTCGAACTGGATTGGATCGATTCTCCTTTTTGTCGTCAGGAGCGCAGCCTCCGTCTTCTCTGGTGCTAGTTTAAGCCTTTTTTGTTCCAGCCAGTTTGAAACACATTGCAGTGCGATGTTTGCTGTATTCATCAGAATCGTTTCCCCTTTAGCAACCACCACCATTGCGATGTCGTCTGCAAATCCTATAAGCGTAACCCCAGCAGGTAGTTCTATCCTCAGAAGTCCATCGTACAAAATATTCCATAAAGTTGGACCCAGGACCGAGCCCTGGGGCACCCCGCTGGAAATTTTAATGGTTTTGGAAGCGTTTTCTGTTTCAAGGATTATTTGCCTGTCAGCAAGGTATGATGCTATCACGCTGATCAGGCTCTCGTCTATTCCTCTTCGCCTGAGTTCTTCCAGGATCAGCTGCCAGCTGGCACTGTTGAAGGCATTTTTGACGTCGAGAGTTATAACTGCGCATAGTCTTCTGTGTGCACTGCTATACTCGGTCTCTGTCCTATTCGCGATTTTTATCACCTCATTTATGGCATCCACTGTTTGTTTCCCTTCCCTGAAACCATACTGTCTCGTAGATAATCCCCCCGTACGACGTATTTCTTCCTTCAATCGGATAAGGATAAGTTGCTCATTTAGCTTACCCTCAACGTCGAGCAGGCATATAGGCCTATATGCTGACGGGTTTTCAACAGATTTATCCCCCTTCTTAAGCAGCAGCAGCCTTGCGCGTTTCCATTCCATCGGAAACTTTGCTTGTCTCGCCAAGTCGTTATAAACCGCCAGGACATAGTCGCTTCCATTCGTGGCAAGTGCTTTAATTATTTCAGGTGGTATGTTTTTCGGTCCGGGGGCTTTATTTGATTTCAGTTTATCACACGCCATACGCAGCTCATCTATACTAAAATTTGTAAATATCACAGTCATATCACAGTTGAAAGTTACTTGTTCATGCACCGGAAAAAGGTGGTCCACTACTTTTTCCATGGTATGCATGGCAATTTGTTGTCTGGGTGGGAAGCCGATCATACTCCTCATTACAATCTTGTAACCGTCTCCCCATATATCACAGTCTATACTATCACAGATAAGTTTCCAGTGTTCACGCTTCGATTTATTTATAGTATTTTGAAGTATTTTCTTGGTCACTTTATAGTCCTCCCATAGGTGCTGGCTTTCTTCCGGTAGGTTCCTTCTCATACTCCTGGTGTATAGTCTTCTTTTTCGATAGCAATCCTTACGTTTCTTGGCAATATCCTCATTCCACCAATAGACAGGTCGCTGTTTCTTCTTGTTGCTTCTTTTAGGCATGGTTTGGTCACATATCTCAGTCAGTGTCTGAGTGAGGGCTTCTGCAGATGGAACGATATTTTCCTCTCGAGCTACCACCGTCAGGGTTTGTAATTTTTCTTTGTCTAGCTTCTTGGTCTGCCAGCCTTCGCTTTGGTTTGTTGTTCGTCGTGGCAATGGGTTGTCTGCAACTTCAAAGACGATGTAATTGTGGTCGCTCAAAGATTCTAGATCGCTGACTCCCCATTTCGTGATTCTACTCCTAATATTGGTAGTAGCTATCGTAAGGTCCAAAATGGAGGTGTAGTTTCCTCTCTGGAAGGTGGGTTTGTTCCCCTCATTTACTACCACGAGGTCATTTTCCGCCAGCCATTCTGTTACTATTTGCCCTCTTCTGTCTGTTGTATCTAGTCCCCATTGTGGGGATTTTGCATTGAAGTCACCCACTATAATTGCTTTCTCTTTATTCAGTCTAATCAGTCTGCCGATATCCCAGAGAATGCCCTCCAGTTCTTCAAGTTCATCGTTTGGAGATGCGTAGCAGTTATAAAGGGTGAAGTCTGGCATAACTATATATGTGAAACTGCGTCCTTTGCCGTATTTATTTACAGTGATATTGCTATCATCTATTCTGATGGCAGTATCTAAGTTCGCATCATATAGCCAATCTTTCCTAGTTCTGATAGCATTACGGTTTGGTTCAACCATAAGGGTGATTCCAGCACCAATTTCTCTTGCTGTGGCCAATGCTAAATCATGGCAAGGGCGTCTTCTGAAAGTATTGATTTGGAGAAACTTTATATTTGGATTACGTTTTCAGGCTGCTGGAGCACCTCCTGCTGTTTCCTTCCATCCTTGTTACTTGGGCACTTCGAGTTCGAAGATTGGTGTCCTTCTACTTTGCAATGGACACAGAAAGGATTTTTGGTGCAATCCGCTGCCTTATGCCCTTGCTGAGTGCATCTGAGGCACAGGCTTTCCCTATCTGGTCCCTTACATTCTGCTTTTGTATGACCATACGTCCAGCATCTGAAACATTTCAGTTCCTTCTTCCTTTCTAGTACCCTACACTGCTTCCATCCAACTCTTATCTTTCCCACATCTATCAGTTTTTGGGCGTCTGCTTCGTTGAGAACAACTGTCACATTCTGTTTATCAGAGGAGGCAGGACGGAGGGCTTTCACTTCTAGTTCTCCTGGCTTCACCGATATACACTCTGTGATGGCTTCCCTAATTTCTTCAATAGTCGTTACCTCATCCAAGTCCTTGATGTGGAGTACTTTTTTACTCAGAAGAAGTGATGTCGATATATCAGGCACGGTTTGCTGAATTTTTTCCTTGAGAATTTCCAACTTATCGACTCCATCTCTGACAGTGAGCAGGAGTTCTCCACTTCTGGTCTTCTTAAGGTCCTTTATCTCAATCCCGAGCTCACTGGGATTAACTCTTTGTTTTACTGTCTTAAGCAAGTCCGCATAACTGACATTGGGCATTTTCACAAGTAGCGCATCCTGTTTCTTTCGTCCCTGTTTCACAGAAGTATCTGTTCTAGCTGTCTGGGGAGCTTTTTGCTTCTGCCTTGTCGGCTGGTTTTCACTTTCTTTCACTAGTGCTATTTCTATTGCAGAATCTGCAAACAGAAATTCCAGTAGTCTACACATCATCAATCCAGTTATTCCCTCCATTTCTGGAATAACTAGTTTGGTCTTTCCCTGGCGCATCATCAGGGTTTTAACCGCTTTCAGTGCTTGCAATATGCTTTCGTCATCTGCTTCTTGGTACTGTCCTCCATCTGATGTGATTGGGTAGAGTATCACCCTCGACTTATGCGCAAGGTTTCCTTCTTCATCGGGGAAGCCCAGTGAATGAATCATCATTGCTACTTCTCCTTTCGATTTACCCTGTTTTTTGAGATCCTCCTTGCCACCGAGTCTATCTATCACCCTACCTACTAGCTTGTGGGTGGTGGCGAAGTCTTTGTTACAGGGTAGGGCCATTACCTGTTCGTTTGCTATTTCCCATATGTTTCCGCGATAGATTTGGATTTTTGAGAAGATCCCATCCCGCCAGTCTTCTTCCGAAATTTGTTTGAAGGTTTCATAACTATCATCTGTTCTCAGTAGCTGCCTTCTGGTTAACCTAAATTGTTCTTCTTTACAGCTCTCGCATTGTACATGGCGGTGCGAGAGTTTTTCTATCTCTTTTTTGTGGGCGTCTTCCATTTCTTTGATTTGCATGCGTAGGTTTGATGCTTCATTTTTCCACTGCTTTTCTTTTTGCTCTATTCCAGATGAAACCTCGTCTAGCCATTTCCCGATTTCTTCACTCTGGAGCTTCTCCAGTTGAAGGAGTAGCTTACCTGATACGTCCGTTATTTCTTTCTTTGGTTTATACATCTCTTTGACAATTTTATCAAGCTGCCTGATATGTCGGGACAAATTTTCCATTATATTTTTGAATCCTACAGTATTTTCCGGAGCTTTCACTTGGCTATTCTCAGGGCTACTCACCTTATCATTTTCATGGTCTACTCTCTTTCTCTTGGTTGATTGATTCGCTTTAGGGGTCTCACGTCTTTCCCCGTCTAGCAACTCTTGTTTGTCTCTACCAGGAAGGGAAGCAGCTCTCATTCTGACTGGAGACCTTTGGATTGAATCTCTTCTCAGAAAGGGACTGGGAATCCCCTCACCTGCGGCTGTTTCTTTCAAATTAGTTTTGAGTTCTGTCATTCTGTTCCCACGAGAAGGGTCGATATAGAATGTCCGGTGTGGCAGTGCTCCCGTACCACACTAAGGCTTCTTTCAAGCGAGGTTCGCCTGGTTCTCGCAGGACACCGTTCACGACTATCTAACGTGTAGCCATTCACCCCTCAGCACGGTTCGTTTCACACTTTGGGTTCCGTAGAAAAAGGGAGAAAGATGGAAAATGAGCGACCCCTGGCCCTCGAAAAACCTAATAGCGTCGGGGTCGGAAGAAAGCAAGGGTTGGTCAAGGGAGACCGACAGGATAGTAAAAAGAGGTAGGATTCTGACTCTAGACTAGTTGAAAGAGAATCAGAATCGGCTGGGGGACCCCGGGATCGCTAACCCCGTGCTCAAAAGTGTGAGCCCCCTGGGGGCATCTATCTATCTATCTATCTATCTATCTATCTATCTATCTATCTATCTATCTATCTATCTATCTATCTATCTATCTATCTATCTATCTATCTATCTATCTATCTATCTATCTATCTATCTATCTATCTATCTATCTATCTATCTATCTATCTATCTATCTATCTATCTATCTATCTATCTATCTATCTATCTATCTATCTATCTATCTATCTATCTATCTATCTATCTATCTATCTATCTATCTATCTATCTATCTATCTATCTATCTATCTATCTATCTATCTATCTATCTATCTATCTATCTATCTATCTATCTATCTATCTATCTATCTATCTATCTATCTATCTATCTATCTATCTATCTATCTATCTATCTATCTATCTATCTATCTATCTATCTATCTTTTTATCTATCTATTTATCTATCTTTCTTCCTATCTATTTTTGGAATTATCGATATTATCGAAATCATCGATATCATCGGTATCATCAATATTATATGTTGTGCCAATGATCAGAAAATATGCTTTGCCAGAAACTATCGTCAGTCTGTCTTTTTGTGATAGGCAGAGAGAAATAACAATTTGGAAATAACAATTTTCGAGAATCGCACAACACACATGATGTTTTCAGCAGGTGTTCTTCAATGAAAAATTTATTCTTCCCACCACAACCCAGTTTCTAACTTTAGCAGTTTGCAAACTAATTTTAAACGCATCCGTATCTCTTTCCTCGCCTATTATATTTTTTCCGTAATACTCGAGCATCATCGTATCATCACATATTGATTGTTTATTTGAACTGAGAGCTATCACTATTTTCAACACTCAACTGCATCAACTATGGATGAAATTGAAATTGCAGACTACGCAAAACTCACATCATTGACAAGCTAGACATTGAATGAATCAATATCTCAAGATCTCGAGAATGTTATACAATATTTTTATACATTATAAAATACAGAATATATGTATATTGTACAGTAAAGAATGGTGCATTATTTTTCAGACGTTGGTTACATACTTCCATTATTTGTGTACGGAATGAAGGTTGTCTTTTATCAGACTGAAAGTGGTAGTAGAAAAACTATACCTTCAAGGTATTCCAAGAAGAAGTAGAGAATCAGCTCAATATTGAAGATGATAATAACTGATGACATTCTGAGATGGGGAATGGGTTTTCAGACGGAAGACAATAAATCACAAATTCGTCCGCAAACTTGGAGTGACCATCTTAAATTCATGAAATGGGTAAAATGGCAAATCGTCCCAGTAATATGATGTATTTAAAGAAATCAGGTCGTTGGGTTGATAGGAAATAGGTGAGAATTGAAGTGACTACGAAATATCTCATTGCTATTTAGGGGTTCAGGATATTTGAGAATACGAGAAAAAACTAGTACATCAAGTATTGCAGAACGAAGTGTCTGCAAAATTCTACAGCAATCCAAGAGGAATCTGCTACTGAAAGCGAACTGATCTCATTGGGGCTGACGTTATTGTTCTGTGGTCCCTAGCCTCGTGACTGACGGATTCTCACTTCCAAAATTGCACAGTATTGTGATATGATAATAACATATGGTGAAGTTGATCAAAATTTGAAATGTTGTGAGTTGATTGTGATGGTGTGACAATGGTCAGACCTAAGTGGAACAGAGAAATACATAATTGTTCGTACCCAAAATATTCATTTATTTATTTAGTAGTACACCATTCAACAGCCGAAGCCAATTACAGAATGGGAAAGATACATCCAAAGCATAAAAACGCTAATGTAAAGTTAAACCTAGGGTGCAGATTGCACATTACACAGAGATGAATATGAATATTCATTAATATTGATAACAATGATAAAAATAATGGAAATAATAGTGATGGTGCGTATATGAACTTAAAAAAAAGAAAGACTTCGTGAGAAAAAAGTTCGTACGCATCGTCACCATGAGATTCTTATGCTTGCAAGACAGCTCTTTTAATGTCAATTGGCTTGCAGTTAAAAATATCAACGTCATTTTGAATTGACAAATGATCAATATATATATATATATATATATATATATATATATATCAATATACAGGGTGTCCTTAAAAGGTCTTTACAAAAAGCTACCACATATTCTTCAGACCAAAACAATTCGATACAAGCAAACTTACCTCAGTAAAAAGTTGCTTAGTTCGGGCGCTAGACGGCTCTGAAGTTGAAATTTTCAAATCGATTTTGCTTCATAACTTTTGAACGGCTCATGAGATTTTTTTCAAATTTGGTACGTTGGCATAGACTCATCGGGCAATGAAACTCATATCATAATCATAATGAATATCATTCCATGGGCGTAGAACTTGATTTTTTCAGTAAATAAACATCTAAAACTCCTACGCCAATGGAAAAAAATTAGTTTCAATATGAAATCTAAATTATTCAACTCATTCACTACAAAAAATGTACTCTTGACAAAAGTCGATTCCTCTCATGGTTTCGACAAAATTTTAATTTTAGTGATTTAGAGCATAATTAATAATAAAACGATTAACAGATATTTCATAAAAATTGTTCAAAATGTTCACCATTTTCACGTATACAAAGATTTATACGACGCAAAAAGTTGAGATGTACTTTTTGCATAGGTTATTTCTATTGAAAATAAGTAGCACTGGTTTTTTTTTCTGAAGACTATTATTATCTGCTCGAAAACAGTGATATTCACATTCTTGGTTTCCATAGTTTCATCTGTGTTGATTTGTCGAGTTTTATTGACGTTGATTGTTGATATCGGACTTTTCTGATTTATCATGGCCGTACAATACACCAATGAAGAATACACCGATATGTTATTGGTATTCGGATATTGTCAAGGAAATGGTCGAGAGAGTGTGAGGGTGTATTCGGCAAGGTTTCCAAATCGTCGCGTACCAAGCCACCCAACCTTTGCTGCAGTTGAGAGACGTCTTCGGGAGACCGGTCATTTTGCTCCTAGAACTGGTGATTATGGAAGACAGCGTTATGTAAGGATTCCCGAAGTCGAAGTAGAAATTTTAGACCGTATTGAAGAAAATCCAGAATTGAGTACTAGACGGATAAGTAATGAACTAGAAGTTTCTAGGAATGCCGTTCATGAAGTACTAAGAGAACAATTATTATACCCATACCACAAGACGCCAGTTCAAGATTTATTAATCCATGATTCACAAAGTCGTCTGATGTTTTGTAGGTTCATTAATTTGCAAAGAGAAATGAATCTGAACTTTGGAAAGAATATTTTGTTCACTGATGAAGCCTGTTTCACGAGAAGAGGAATAACTAATTTTCATAATGAACACGTTTATGCAATTGAAAATCCTCATTCCATTAAAATAAACCATTTTCAACACGAATTCAAAATCAACGTTTGGGCTGGAATAATAGGAAATTTTATAATTGGTCCTGTCATACTTCCACAAAGATTAACAGGAGACATGTATTTACAACATCTACGAAATACGTTGCCAAATTTGTTGGAAGATTTACCACTCCAACATCGGGTAGATATGTGGTTTATGCACGATGGAGCTCCACCACATTTTTCGGTGGATGTTAGGAATTTTTTAAACCAACAGTACCCAGACAGATGGATAGGTAGAGGTAATGATGCACCCGTGAATTGGCCACCACGTTCTCCAGACTTAACACCGATGGATTATTTTGTATGAAGTTATCTCAAGTCTACGGTTTACAAGACCCCTGTGAATACTGTAGAACAGTTATGGCAACGTATCCAACAGGCGACGAATAATCTTACAGGCGATGAAGAAGTTATGCAAAGAGTACATTTCAACTTTTTGCGTCGTATAAATCTTTGTATACGTGAAAATGGTGAACATTTTGAACAATTTTTATGAAATATCTGTTAATCGTTTTATTATTAATTATGCTCTAAATCACTAAAATTAAAATTTTGTCGAAACCATGAGAGGAATCGACTTTTGTCAAGAGTACCTTTTTTGTAGTGAATGAGTTGAATAATTTAGATTTCATATTGAAACTAATTTTTTTCCATTGGCGTAGGAGTTTTAGATGTTTATTTACTGAAAAAATCAAGTTCTACGCCCATGGAATGATATTCATTATGATTATGATATGAGTTCCATTGCCCGATGAGTCTATGCCAACGTACCAAATTTGAAAAAAATCTCATGAGCCGTTCAAAAGTTATGAAGCAAAATCGATTTGAAAATTTCAACTTCAGAGCCGTCTAGCGCCCAAACTAAGCAACTTTTTACTGAGGTAAGTTTGCTTGTATCGAATTGTTTTGGTCTGAAGAATATGTGGTAGCTTTTTGTAAAGACCTTTTAAGGACACCCTGTATATCAATATATATATATCAATATATATATATCTATATAGAGGAGAGCGTGTGAGTACATTTGTTTGAGGAAAGGGAAGATAAAATGTATTACTGTTCCTTACAGGTAGCCTGGGGACATGTAAATTTATACGTGCAAGTAAATAAGGACAGTTAACTAGAGATAATATAACCTTTTGCAAAAATAATATGCCTAGGTATTTACGACGATTGTCTAGAGAGTGTACCTGAAACCTCGAAAGTAGCACTTCATGTGGAATACCTTGGTTTGGATAGATTCCATCACACTTAAAACTAACATACTTCAAGAGACGTCTCTGAATATTCTCCAAATTCATGACATGTATATTGTAACAAGGATTCAATACGACGCTGCAATACTCAAACCTTGATCTCACAAGTGCATTGAAAAGAAGTAGGTGGGTGCTGGTATCTGAAAGCCATTTCGAATTTTTAATGATGAGGCCGAGAATTCTGAAACCATTTGAGACAAGGGTATTCACGTGATGACTGAATGTAAATGTTTCGTCAAAGATGACCCCAAGATCTTTGAAATCTGCTATTTTTTGCAAGATATTTCCATTTATTACATAAGGATATTCAGTGGGTGATTCTTTGCGGCTGAAGGAGACAAGATTGCATTTTTTTATATTAAGAGGAAGTATGTTGTCCTCACACCATACAGACAATTTTTGGATATCTTTTTGTAGGATGCTGCAATCGTTCAAGTTGGATATCTTACGATATAACTTGCAATCATCTGCATATAGAAGAATCTCGGAGTCTAAGCCAAGGCAAATGTCATTTATAAACGTAATGAATAGCAAAGGACCCAATACGGATCCCTGAGGGACTCCAGAGGTAGCGATTATTTCGACAGACTTAAAACCACGGTATTGAACTCTTAAACGCCTCTCGGTTAAATAAGATTTCAGAAATAGTGTGAAGTTATCAGTCAAACCAACCGAGACGAGTTTTTTGAGAAGTATACCATGGTCAAGCCTGTCGGAAGCTTTCGAAAAATCTGTATAAATGACATCAACCTGGGAAGACTTATCCAAAGCATTTGCTATATTTCGAGTGATGCATGCAAGATTACTTGTGGTCGAGCGACCCTTTACAAATCCATGCTGATTATCCACAAGCTGACATCTCACATGTGCATATATAATATCATATAGGACCATCTCGGAGAGTTTACTGAAATTGCATATAATATGTAGGTCTTATAATTTTCTGCCGATAATTTATCCGGACAATTGATAATGCTCGGCAATATATATGTGAATAGCTTCCATACTACCGAATATAATAACTTTAAAAGGATGAAATTGCAGCTGGAAACATAATGAATTATTCATCGAGGTGAATATCTGAAGATAGCCCCGGAGGACATATTTCAGCCTTCCAAAGTTGAGTCCACGAGTGCAACTTCATTCCATTGTTTCTCAGTCTATCAATACTGGAAGCTGTACTTGAGGTGATGATTCATTTGAATTGTATAAATACCTGGGATTACATGAAATCTAATGTGTTGAACATTCGAATATAAATATGAAGAATTAGAGTGGACAATCGATATTTTTTTGATATAATAACATTATCAAGGCCGCAATGTTTGCTCGCGTTGCTGTTTCATTTATGTTATGTTTTTTGCTGTTCTCATTCTCGTTCACATAAGTAAATAAGGTAAAAAGAGCTGCTGGATCGATATTCAATTGAAGCACAAATTACATAGGTGTATTCTTAGGAACTTCACCAATTCATTCATATAAGTACAGAAGGAATGATTGCATTAAGAAGATGCTTCAAAGAGCCAAATGACTAATATCTCGGTTTATGCATCCAAAGCGATTCTCTATGATTCAATTTGTAGAGAGGTCGGCAACGAAGTTTTTATGGAAATAATATCTGGAACTTTTTACATTGGACAGAATTCTGAGATCGAAGTATGAGGTACAAGTCAGAAAACTTCAACATATCTGAGAACTCAAACACAGTATCTCTGAATTCTGACATACTAGGATATGAATCCTGCCAAAGAATCTCAGAATTTTCCTGATTCTGATCTACCATGACAGGATCCTGAGACATCATCAGAATTCTGAGATGAACTCATGCTGTATGTCAGAATTCTGCGTGTCGTATCTACTATATTTTTTGTCTGCTGAGATTTCGGAATGGAAAAACAACCGTTAGGAGTATTTTTCGCTCGTATAATATCCAACAGGATACTGTATGGTCATAGGAATGTTTGGGAAACGATACCAGTACGCCACTGAGCATGTATCCTAGTTTGCTCAGAAATATCCTAAGGATTATCTGGTGTAACGGGCACAGGGAATAGCTTTTCTGTCGTGTAACTTTTCCCCTATAAGCTTATGCGACTTCGTTCACATCTGAAGCGTTTCGCGATTTCGTCGAAAATATCTCACCTTTTGGGTATTTCATGAATCCCTCTGATATCATTCTATTTGTAGAGAACATATTTCGCGAAATTGAATGGTAGGGATGAGATTCACTTATATTCACACCTTGGTAATCATTTTTCGAGAAGGAAATAAACAATTTAGGAAGATATAACAAAAGAGCTACAATCGGAAATCTACCAAAAATTGGACGATTGAGAAATGTCACAAATAAAGATGTTGCTCAAAATATTGTTATATCATAAGAGAAATATTCTCATTCATCTTCAACTGATCTGAATATGTATGGAGTTAGTCGTCGTTCAATAGGAAGGCTATTAGGAGAAGAGTGAACATACTTGAGGAATGAAAAAGGCTCAGGTTGAACATTTGATCATAGTTCATTTTCACTTGATGCCTGATTCATCATACTGATTTGTATTGATTCAATCTTCGTTACTATATAGTTATCACGATTGATTTATATTCGTTGTTGTTCTGTTTTGATTATTTGCTCACTTCATTCGTTTTATTGATAATAATGATAATATGGTTTTTATTTCTGCAACCTGATAACATAACATGAATGTATATACATATAAACTAGCGTGATGATGTATATATCAACAGTGGCTGCACAGCAAAAGCAAAGTTTGCACTTCCTCGATTGAATATACAGATATCCAATTCCAGAAGCCACGCTCTTCCACTTGAACTGGAAATATCTCTGTTATTATTGAGAATGAAAAAAAATTACATGATCTACCAATGACTTCGCTAGAAGACTCTATCTCGAATTTTTCAAAAATATATATGCCGCACCATTGGAGATTGCCAAATATTGAAGTTGACAAGAATTTCGGAAAAACTGAGAACGTGGCATTATCGGCGATAACATTCAAAATATTCAGAGATCACCCTCTACAAAAATTCAGGAAATCTAAGAAACGGTTGCCGAGATATTTACTTGGTTCCACACTTTTACCTATCACTACTTTTCACATATCAATGTTAATTGTCTGTCCGAACTCTTGTCTTTGTGTACTATATAGTTTTGATTATTGTTTTGTTAGTATGTGATGATTGCTTGAAAAAATCTCATGAATATTTTTCTCATTCTTGTATCAGTTCAAAAAATACAACATATCATAGACCATTCTCTAGATTTCTGTGGGATTTCCTCTCTTCGTTTCTAAAAAATAAAAAATAAATTTATTAGAAATTATTTCAATATATTTGTAGTGAGGACAGATTTTGTGATCTGCCTCAGAATGTATATATATAACATTATAGACCATTTTGCAATTCCATGCACTGGTATTCTGATTAGATTCTGCTGAATAAATTCAGATCTCGCGTGTTATTCTATTGATTTCTGTATGAACTATAAGGATTCTTCATATATTATCTGAACCTATTCACCTCAAATGGTCATCAAGCATCACGATCCTCGATACTGAGATGGAATATCCAAATGGAAATTATCGAAGTGATAGTTATGATTTCTCATTCAGAATGTGGTTTGAACTGACACATTTGTTTATGTATCAAACACTGGAATTTTCAATAGTAACATTCATTTTTTTTCAAAAGAAAAAATCCAATCTGTGAACCCTCCTGAATACTTCTGCGATTCTGTTGAATAGTACTTCGAATCTTCTTCCATCCATATACTCATCGATGTTTTTGATGCTCGACATCTGGTATCCTCGAATAAGGCATATTTGGAACCATTGAATTGATGAAATTTGGTATTTCGTATATGATGTTTCATTCTCAACTATGACGGAATGATTTTGAATAAACATATATTATCAGTGATCATCAATGAGTGAACGACACGACATAGGAAGAAAGGAAATTGAATAAAGTTGTTCACTCGTCAGGTTCAATTTCTAATATTCATTAGAACTTCACAAACTTAACACGTTTATTGCACTGAGGAAATCACAATGGCCGATAAGAGTAAATGTGAAGGAACAGGCAAATATGGCATGCGATTTCAGTGGGACAAGATATTCAGAAGAGGAATACTGGTTCGTATTGATCAGTACGGCAGCATCGCCAAGAGTTGAGAAAGTAAGTCACTAAGAAGTAGGGAAGCTTGAATAACAACACTGAATGTTGGCTCGATCTGGAATCAGACCGCTCTACATCACTTCGAGTAAGAAAACGCTGGATAATCGAGTTTTGGAAACTTTTCTGCAGGCAGCGATTTCCCTGCTGTCACATTTCCAGGTAACCAATGAAATGGAGATAGTCCCAAGGAAGCGATATTTTTCCAGCAATTTTATTAGCTCAATCTGTAACATTGTTTGTTAGGAAGATCCCTTCATTTCAGACTTTAGAACTGAATTATCAGGAAAATGTTGGATATCAGTACATCAATTCACACTGACCCCAAGGCTAGGTTGATAAAGTATGAACGCTGGTACATTTTTCAATTTTTTCATTTGCAGGTAACGATATACATACAAACTGTTTCACTATGGGCAGAAGTCAACCCGTACTGTTTATAATTCACATATTCGTCACCTAGTGGCATGAGATTCACACAAATAAATGGTGAAATTACTCATTGTACAATCGGTTGTATCACTCCTTCATATTTTGTTAGTTCCGTTGGAGCTCAGATAATATATTCGAATTTCCATGCAACTCATGTTATTCGTACAGAAATCTTCACTTGAATGAATGAATTTCGCAAAACTTTGCCCAATTTGCCGACAATATATCGGAATACTATACCGAATGGAAGAACACGAATGGAAATTGATTATGGTAGCTTTACTTTGAACGGTTTTTGAAATGCTCTCATCTTCAATCTGAGACGAGAGAATTTCAAGTATAATTCTTTGATGTTGTTCAAAAAGGAAATCCTGAAATGATCTCAATGAAAATGCGAATAGACTGTTATAAACAGAGATCATAAACATATGTGAATTTGACTCATTGCATGAAATTTCTGAGCGATATGATGATATATACAAGATGACCCTTCGGTCGAGACGCTAGAGGGCCTGGATGTATTTGGGTGTATATTTCCCTGAGTCCCTATAGCATTACAAACAAAGAAAGGATCACAAAAAAACCCATTCAGAATAATGGTATATATTTACATCCGAAAATTGAATTTCCATTAACATGGACCCCAAATTGACCTAAATAATGTATTATGTTTGGAGGTCCACAAACGAGAAGTAACCGTGATTAGATGTCTCGGTCACCGTCGTTATATAATATTTTTGAGAATATCATATCATATCATAACATGAAATGTGGAATTAAAACCAATGTATCAACATTATGGACAGTAATGGAGAACGATCACAATATAAGATCTAATACGGCTCCCTACAACTTTCGATCTATTTCAGTTAGTAAGTGAATCTACTGGACATCCTTACGATTCCAGATTTACAGTTTACTGTCACATTCCGCCTGAATCGAAATTGATCGAGTTGTTTCGTCTGTGTGCAGCTCATTTTGTGATTCAGGATTTCTGAATTGGAAGCAAACTACGATGACTATTTTATTTTATAGGTATCATATCGGAACTTGCTGAACGCATATTTATCATATTGAAGGTGCAAGTAACATTCTTGTGCTGGCGACAACTGAAGTGTTTCATTTACTCATTTTCAGAATGTTCATATAACAAAATCATAAAATCCTTATGGAGCATTCGTAGAAATATTTTGAAGTGATATCTTCCGCTGAATTCGCCTAAAAAATTGTATTATTTTATAGTGGTCTTGATTCATATTCTCATTCACTTATGAAGTGTATTACAAAAATTTTTCATTTTTCATTCTTACCTCACGGCACTCTTGGAAACAATTCCACTTCCGAAAATGATTCATTGCTTGGAGTTCCATTTCATGACTATTGAATGGTTTTTTATTTCTACATAAAATGACAATCATGAAAATCATTTCCTGAAAAACATTAGATGAATTATACATACATACAATGGAATACAATAATGTTACTGGTTATCCAACTTTGGATACCATGTATACGATGAATCAATAATTGATGATGAGGATTTCAGAAGTATCATCCCAAGCTTCCGTCTACCCCAGAAGCGCTTACCAACAGTTGGAAATGAGTAAAAGGGGCAGTGTTGAAAGTAAGGCTCTTTTTTCAAAATTTTCAAAAGAATAAAGATATCTGAGAAATTGTTGAAAATGAGTAGGTAGGCTAAGGAATCTCACTTTCATATTACGAATACAAGTTAATGAAATAATTCTTCCTCATGTGCAAAATTAGTATGTGCAGAAATACCTACTGTATAAATGGAGTTGATGCGGTACTAGTTGTTTCAATTCAGTCATCTACAAGATAATTGAGACATTCGATTCGTGGACTGCTGCCTCATGAATGACAGTAGCATTTGGCTTGACTTCGATGCTTATTCGTTCATTAGCTATAGTGCGACAAATGATGACTTGAGGATGCACTACCTACTTACTGTTTTGTTGTCTCTACCTATAGTAGATTGAATTATTCTTTCCGATCGGAAGTCTCATTAGTGTGTACTCGTATTCATTTCTGTGAGTATATAACTGAAAATGAGCTATTTTCTGAATTGTCAGTGCCAGGCTAGTGGGATTTTTTATTGTTCTCAGCGGATTGTGTATATTTTTACAATCTCTGCTGCTTACAAAGGATGACTGAACACAGCAGAGATTGTAAAAATATACACAATCTGCTGAAAAAAATGAAAAATCCCACTAGCCTGGCAGAACATTGCAAGTCATCACTCCATAACTTTGACTTCAATTCTGTCAGTATTATAGGACAACAGATAATATTGAGAAAAAGACTCTAGAAAGAAATGATTGAAATAACAAAACATGGAACAAATTGTGTTAACAGAAGATCAGATATTGAGAATTTACACACCTCATATTTCAATCTAATAGAAAGAATCAAACATTAATTCCGAATCATTTTCAGATCAGTTCTTTCAATCCTGATTATCTTTTCTTTCACGAGCCTTTCTAACAATATTAAGGAACGATTCAACGACAATTTAGTTCGTTCATTTCTTCGTGTTCGTGTCTGTGTTGAGGTCTTCGATGAACCTGTATTATGTATTCATACTTGATGTCGAATTCATTCATTTCATCAATTTTGAACCCGAAAAACCACCCTGAATGTAAGTACTCATCAATGTTGTTCTCTGTGAAGTGTTCGAAGTGTTTCATTTGCAACGATTGTTATTTCACATAATTCATTTAGTTTTTATCGAAACCCACATTTCTGAATATCATTTCGATATGTATGTTCTTGTTTTTATACTAGTGTCCTGAAGATGAAACAATGAAGTTTCGAAACGTCAACTATTGAACAATTGGTTTTCCTCAACATTTCGACCGAATTCCCGTTAATCAACAACAGAAAGTACTATTTTCTGTTGATGAACTGATCATTCATATTCCACATTCTATTAGAAATTCACGGGATTCATTCACCACATAAAAATAAATGTGTTATAAAATGTGTTCCTGTCATGGCAGCCATCTTGAATTATCAGTATTTTATCAGTGTCAGTATCAAGCAGTTTCCTTCCGAAAGTGCGGAGAGGTTTCATGAAAACCATTTTCGACCAACATCAGTTTTTTCATCTCCTACCCAACTAAATTGATCTCAAGAAAATATATTTTTGTGGACTCAATGGCCGGAATAGAGGCTTATGAATCCATTATGAGACAAACAATATTAGATAATCTGCTGAATGCCTCGCCCATCTCGAGTAAGGAAGAGATGTCGACCCCAACATTTTTTTTAACGCCGGAAAATATCACAAAGCCCTGCTCCCAGAATAAATATTTCGCTTTGTGGCCCAACGAAATGGAAGTCTTAAGAGTGCTAGGGAGAATGTCTCTATGTTTTATTTATAGCAGGCACACTCCTTTGTTCATTTGTACCTTTTCTCCCAATTTGGATTTCCACTGAAGAAATGCATGCACGTTGAGTAGGCAGACTTCTGGAGAAACGAAGTTTGATTTGTACATTCCAAATGTTTCATAATGACATTGGAGAGAACAGCATTTCGTGTTTTCGAATCACGCAAATCGGACAGAATATTCATTGTTTCACCAAATACGTCTCTAATGAAGTCATGTTCCACAAGTAAAATGGTAATTTGATTTTCTCGAAATTGGTGTAACTGAACTGTCAGCCTCACATAGAATTTTCTGTCCATACAATTAACTCACTAGTCCAATACCACATTTGGAAAAAACTGAGTTGAATATATTACGTATATACAATTAGTGATGTTTTTTCAATTCGTCAAGCAAAGGCGAGACATATCTGTTTCGGTACCAGAGGCCTCATCAGTCGCCCTTGGTTTGCTGTGCAATTGTAAAAACTTCGTGACTAGTTTCACAAACTTTGAGAGCAAGTCTGGGTGTAACATGTATTGCATGTTAGACGCCATCTAACGGCAAACGATCTAAGGAAGGTTTCTAAGTAACTACCAGAAACCTATGGTGCCATCTACCATACGTACCAGCCCCTGCGTTGTACTACAGTGGCTTCATAGAAGACAGTGGCACCGAACATAGTTCCGTGATAGTGGCGACAATGCACTGTCAGCATTCTGATTGGCTGTTGGTGATTCGTCACACCAGACGTCATCAGGAAGTAAATTTGCCGTGATCTATATCCTATAGATGTTTTCCTCTATATTCTTGAACTCACTTCATCAATCAGGTCTTATCAATCCGTGTTTCCATTTTCAGCTTTTTGTGGGATTTTCTCTCCTCGTTTCTTAAAAATTAAGTAGGAGTTATTGAAAATTATTTCAATATATTTGTAGTGAGGACAGATTTTGTGATCTGCCCCAAAATGTCACTACACGCTTGATATACCTGAAAGATGAATTCTCTATTTGTCAGTGACACCTTGTTTCTTGAATAATTTGGAAATATAATTATATTTAATAATAAAAAAAATCTATTCATCTCAGTGGACCTTTCGGGAACAAATCTGCTCTCGTTCTCAACACAACTAGAACACTTTTCTTCGCAAAATTTCTCAATGTGCAGTTGGTTTGACACTGAAAAGTGACAATTTTGATACTATTTTGATTGAATTTTACTAATTTCAACACTGAGATACGTGAAAGTTTTGATCTTATTGAATATATTTATATTTCCAAATTTGTCAAAAATGAGGTGTCACCGAAGAATTTCTCTTTTAGGTATCTGAAGGTTTAATATCAAGGGCAGTGACATTTTGGGGCAGATCAGAAAATCTGTCTTCACTACAAATATATCGAAATAATTTTTGATAACTTCTACTTCATCTTTCAGAAACGAGGAGGGGAAATCCCATTGAAAGCTGAAAAAACTTACAGAAGGTATTTTCAATTCGGGAATTCATGTGTGTGCATGATGATTCGTTTCATATCGTGTTTTTCTTCTAATATTGATTAATGAAATGTCTGGTTGTGCAGCTGTGGGCTGATTCAATTCAGTCAAAAAATGGTTTCTGATGATGAAGCTACGATTCAAATATTGGCGCGCACACTATAATAAGATTATTGTTGCCACTGTCTTGTATAAAGCCACTTTACGCTGTACGTGTACCAGATAAACCAACGCTGTTGCCAAAGTTTCTGTGGGTATTTCATTTAGAATACCTGAGAACATTTCCATTATACATTGATGCAAAATTAGGAGAAAATAGATACCTAATACACGTTTTTTGAGACATATTGTCGTCCTCGTTCTTCTTATCAAGTGAACCAGTATCATAATTCGATATATTTGATTCAGTAATACTTAGTCAAATCTCGATCGAAGTATGAATATGGGTGTTTCAATTACTTCCTAGTACAGTTACAGTATCCAAGGTATCATCAACAAATGATTCAAAGGCGCAAAATGAAAATAATTTGAATACTTCCAATATTGACCATTGAGAATTCCTGGATGTACCAGGAATGATCAGCAAACCAATTGCAAGAACGATAATGATGACGTGGATTCCAGGCATATTCTTTATGCAAAGATAAAATATATATGGGAATTGTGTAAAGAGATAGAGATTCTTTTTTTTTTTTTTGAGAACAAGAGAGAGAGAGATCTCGAAAGGATGTAATCATCAGTATTATTCGGAGTACTCATAGAAATGAATATCTCACAGATTATATAGACATACATCGGAGTGAGCGTGCCTGCTAATGGGATTGAAGTTGTTAGTATGAAGTTGGAAGTGCTTTCAATATTAGAGACATAATCTTAGTATAGTGGTTGCGATATTCACCACAATTTTTTTTGAGAACGAACAATTACCATTGTGTTCCCCATTGCTCCTCCTGAATTATGCTATTATATGACTCCAAGAGCCAGCAGAGTTTGAAATCGAGAAGATTTTGGATATAGAATACAACGAAACAACACATCGGAAACTATGAAGTACTGAAGTGAACAAATTTATTGTCTTATAGCTAGCCATTTCAATTGCCACCATCCACAGCGGTGCGATCTAAATCCTAAAAGCCAGTAACATCTCGTAATGGTGAAGAGAAACAATAGAAAATGCTTGAGCGATCCTGAAATTTTCGGATGGACGATTCAGAAAATGTATAATATTTCCGTACACACTTCGATATGGGATGAGGACAAGATAATGATGGGCGAAATATAATTTGGTGAATACAAAATCGACGGAATTATCTCAGTGTCATTTACACTGATATTCTACAACAACAATTCTGGGGCAATGATTATAAGATGATTGATAGTGACAGCGCAGAAATTGATCTGGAACTAATGAAGCCGCAAAATGTAGTAACAAATTGCCAGGAGAATCCCAATATATCTCGACCCATAGGCTTGTTCTATAAATAATCCGTAGGATTCGACTGAAGAAATGTGTATCTCTTGCATGATTTTCATAATGAGCCAAATCTTTCAGCACTATGATCCATTCACTGAGTGCAGGAAATAACATTTCATTATCATATTTACCTTCACTTACGGAATGTGTATTCCTCGTCCAGATGATCTCTTTCTATTCAAGAAAATTCGAATAGATATGTTGGCTATTTGCGCTCGAATATCTCCCATACTAGATATCATCTAGTGTATTTTTTGATGGGAGATTCCACCAGTTTATGCGCGAAGTGAGATTTGATAAGAACTGAAAAATTTTATCTAATGCTATTTATCTACAATGGCTCCCTTGCCAGATCGAACCATAACGATTTGAAGCATTCCCTATTCCGATAGAGTACGTAGTTTCGTTTGATGTTACCCATCTTTCTCGGAGATGAAATCTTTTCCGGGTAGACGTCCCAAACAATAACTTGTGATCGGTTTGGCCATTGCTGAGCCAAAGTTATCTACCCGCTTTCTCCGGAAACTTCGATTTATCGGAGTCGACAGTTCGGGACTACTTCAATACTTCTCGCAATACTTCATCATAGTGGACCATCAGCCAATTGCTTTTCTGCCTTCCGGGAGGAAATGCATCCTCTGGCAGATGTCAGAATCGTTCTGGAAAATGGAACAAATCATCAGCCTCGCCATATCGTGGACCTCATGAAGTTATAGTAAATGATGAAAGATCAAAGTTACAAAGTATCATAGCTACACTGAGAAAATTGGACTCACTTTATGAAATTTATTGTTGTTCGCTAACTCATTTGGACCAATATGGTGCTTCAATTCAATTGAGAGTTTGCCATCTGACGGTCACTCCAGTAGTAGCACAGGTTACTATATACCGTCTTGTATGATATTTTGTTATACTCAACGCTGACTCATCATACGTCATTCTCATGACAAGATAGACGAAATAGAACTAGAAGTCACTGTACCAACCTGAAAATTTGATCTTCAGTTCGTTCGTCGCTTGTCAGGGAATTTTCGAACGTATTCTTGAATACACTCCGCGAGATTTCAATTCACTGTCATTATCATACGGCATTAAATCAGCGACATGAAATTAACTGATGGCATCTTGTGATAGAAGAATAATTGATGATGAAACTAACCAGTTAAAAGCACTACCCAAAGAATCAGATGAATTCACATTTTCGATAATTTGAATATGGATTGAGTAGATTAGGACAACTTTGATTGTCAACATATAATTGAATGAAGAGGAACGAGGCTCAGAGTCTTACCCCACCAGGGAAAAATAACTTTTTCACTGAAAACATGTTTCGAGGGATAAATCCTTCATCATCAGCATGGTTACAGAAGATATATTGGGGGGGAGAATGGATGTGTGTGAAATATTGGAGATCAGGATCATCAGGAAACATTTGATCAAATGTATTGAAATGATTATAATAACTTCAATTTTATTTTTCAGAAACAAGGAGAGGAAATCCCAGAAAACCCCAGGAAAATGAATACAACACCTCCTCGATTAAACTACAAACAACAAAAAATTTGAAAGCTCGATGATGAATTGAGGCCACACATAAGGCGGTTAGTCTTCAGTAGGGAATCATGAAGATCGACACCAAAACCCTCAAAATAGAATTTCAGCATACAATAGCCATATATCTAATGATACCCAATGTGTTCAACGCCCATTGTTTTCTTGATTCGATAGTAATGCCGAAACAAATGAACGTCAGCGTGATCGCAACAGAGATATGCGCATGCGCGGGTTTGATGCTTGTCAGATGAATATATTATGTATTAAATAACTGGTTGAATGTCGCTTCTTATGTCTCTTTTTGAATCATCCTGTATCTGTCCCAAGGAAATGTCAGTAGATAGTATATCGAAAATTAAGATAGAGGCATGTAAGTCGTTTCGACCAATAATGCATAGTTTCGTCAATCCTAAAGTTGAAAAATCTCGATTTTTCACACCCTATATCTCTGTAATCATTTCCGCTAGACCCCAAGTGTGGTGTATCGATGAAATCAGCTCTTCAGTGAGAATTCAAGAATGAAATTTGAAATGAGAAAGTTGGCATTGGCCACTGTCACATGACACACTCTATATAATTCAATTTTTTTGAAAAAATTACGTATTCAAAAATTCAAATCGACGTGTCCAAGCTTTTTTTCCAACACACCACCTCATTTATTTGTTGTCGAATTCATTTTATTTGGTTGTTCCACACTGTATACCTGATATGCTGGGAACCATTTATTTGAAAATGTACATGCGCGGTGTCGTATTTGGACTCTGATACGATAGTATTTCTCATTTGTGTCGTCCTGTTTCCACGATTTCCTGATATTCCACCATCAAAACGATCGTTTTTCATGATTATAGCATAACAAATAAACAAACACTTCATATAGTCAGTGCAGGTGATAAAATGGTGAAGTTTTATTTCTTGCCGTGTTAGGCAAATTTATGCAATCAAGTCAAGGCAGCAGGAATTCATAGTGATTAATCACGAACTTATTTAATTAGGGTGCAACCAAGTCGACTGTTCTTGATACTTCCTGAGCTTTCTGCGTAAATTATGGAAGAATAAACAGTTATTTCCTGATCTCTGTGTTTCAGTAGGTATGAGTAATGATTTCGACGATGAATACTCGATTCATGTTTCAGTGGTCTCTCATATATACTGAGTGCATTTTTCCAGTTGATTGATGGTATTGAAATAATCATGACAACTTATGAAATGTTTTGATTTTGATTTGATATTACGTAACATAATATATTTCTGGACACATTAGCTAAGGAGTGGAGAAATTTGCACACCTATATGGGGTTTGTTTCCATTTTGGACAGTATGTCAGCATGTGCCTAGGGACATCAACATAAATGTTGTATGCCATTATCCATGCTCGTTGTAATGTACATATGGGGAAAGAGGCTCTTCGACATATACGGTATGTATACTCTAATGCCCATTATATCATATTCAATCATCGATTACTGTTAACATGAACGCATTGTTCTATCTGCCTCAAATCCAGGAAATTGATACAAGATTATGCAGGTTTCGGATGTGATGCTTGGAAGACTTCAGTTAGTGAAACTACAAGGAGGTCCTTGCCAGATGAACCACAGTTCGATGGCGGACATAGATAGTTAAGAAAAGAGAATATCTTATCATCTATTAGTTATCGAAATGAAAAGATTTCTTCGAATTTATGGCACAACTTTGATGAATGATATTTCATCCGACTCAGGGGACCAGAAGAGATATATATATATATATATACGCATAAATGAAGAGTAGTCTATATATATATATATATATATATATATATACGCATTCGCATACTGGGCATCCAGTCGAGAGACTGGACAAGGAACCAGTTTTGGAAAACAACAATGAAAATAGTTTTTCTTCCTAACGGTGCAGTCAAATTTGGAAATAAAAAGATTGACTCTTAGTTAAAAGGTCGGTCGAACTTTAGAAAGAATAATTTCTTCTGAATTCGTTTTCTTCTTAATCATGATTGTCTATTGAGTTAATGTTTCATCATCAATCTCACGTCAGCGGGACATCAAAACGAGTAGATGAAATTTCTCCGAAAATGAGCCGTTTGGGGTGTAGAGCAAAAAAAACTTTTCAAATCATATGAAATAATCAAAGACATTTGTTTACGCGCTCTTCGAATGGTTGAACACAAAAATTTGACAAATTATTTGTCATTTTCAATCAAACTTTCAACTTCAGACAAACCAATATAATATTATAATAACGGCAACTAATCACAAATAACAAATTTTAGGACGATCCCAACGTAGGAATTTTCTAATGTCTGAGATAAGGAGCTTTTGCAGCTTGTAGTCAGTTTAATGGATAACCGAGTAAGAAAACTCATCTAATTATTTGTTTATGATTCGAATAGTTATTTTCTCTACAGCCCAAACGGCTCATTTGCGGACTTATGTTAATATGAACAAAAATTCTTGTTTTGATGTCTTTATCATCTCTTGGAGTATGTCGGTATCTTTTTACGACACCCTGTATACATTTCCTCACTATAGATCGTATTGATGAAGGAAATAAACATTTCAGAGCGCAATGAGTCCACTTAGCTTCATAATCATTTGGTAGTTTCGGATCAACATATGTTTGTGAAAAAGTTTCGTCCTACCCTTAATCATGTAAAAAGTGAATACCACACATAACTAACTGTGTGACTCATTATTACTATCAAAATCTGATGCGATGAACAATTGGAATTCATAATATCAGTTTTTTTATTGCACCGAAAGTAATCAAAATAGTAACCGTCAGTGGCTCGCCAAGAATGTCAGAATCGTCAGTTCGGCCCGACTGAGGAAAAAGTTGAGCCACCTCGTACTCTAATGTAATATTCATTATTCCATTCGAACAGTTGGAGATGTAGAATAGAGGAATAATGCTATCTGAATACACTCAACCGAAATTCCAGCAGGAATTCACGTCAGTGATCTATAACGAAACCTCCTTATACAGTCAAGTGGCTTCCAATGCATACCTATTGAATACAGAGGGTGTACGGAGAGCTGTTGACAATGTAACTCCTTAACGATTTGTCTCTGGTCAGGATTCGGAGACATTTTGTCGTAAGTTCATTTGTGCAGCAGCTGTCTTCCCTTTTTCTCGTCTCGACATAACGTGAGAAATTTGTTGTCTCATCGAGAAAGGAATGTAAAAAGAAGCAAAAACATTTTTTCGATCGGCCTTCGTTGATGTGATAAGAATTGGCGAAGAAAGAATATAACCAAATAATAAATTCCAGAGAACCTGTGGGTTGGATTCAATACTGTGCAGTTTAACTACAAATGAATATGTCAGCTTGTCAGCAAAGACAAATGAATAAATGAAATAAAATAAAGTGATGATTTTCCCCATAGATTTGTCGCGCTCATTCACTAAGAGCGATCACTTAGAATACAGATATCTTCAGAAATGTAAAATGATGATACATTCAAGGAACCAAAGAAAATTGTATTGAAAATCAAGAGTCTTTGAACACTGAAAAAAACATTGAGTAGTTCTATGGAACCACGATACGAGTGAGACTTTTTTCGAGTGATAGGCATTTGACTGAAAATTTTCAACTGAAAATGTGGAGGATAATGTGAAACCAATCGTAGACAAGATATCCAAATATGAGTTCTTATTTCAATCTGCGTTTTAGAGTACGAGGAATACATTTTTGTCTAATGGTAAATAAAGATTTTTAGATTTGTATCGTCAAACAACAATACACATCAATACACTGATCAAACCACACAAAGACCGAGGAACACTTGCACTAATGAAATATGAATGCTACAATTGCTTAACTTTCTAAACTCGAGGCGATGGAATAAAAGTTTCACTTTGACAACTGAAGATCGATATTTATTATTTGAGAAATTTCCTTGGACATTCTGAATGTATTATTATTCACTTTGAAAGGACATTATTTCTCTATATCAGACAATCTTCTCGATAGTTAATTTGTGTCATCAATCTTAGGGGACCGAAAGTTGATGTAATACGAAATGAACATTTGATTGTGGCTCAAAGAGGCGTTGGTGGATTTCATTTGTGACATCACCACTTTGATGATTTGAAAATGATGAACTCTGAACAAGACGGATGTCAACACAATATGAATATTCTGAAATTTTCAAATTTCGAAAGCGTTCTTTTAAGCACATAATTATTCAACATTACATAACAACTTGACCGACTCTGTATCTCTTAAAGTTATAGAATTTGATCCAGCTTATTAAATAAGTATGTATAAGTTACAAAATATCATCTCAATTGACTACTTATCAACATTCGTGGAATCATCAACTCCACAGTTCTTCTCATCATATCAAAATATATTCTATACAGGTTTCTCGACTTGAGATCAGCGATATGAAGTCACGGAGCCTCTATCTCATTATTTGTATGGTTAGAAATGCCAGAGAATATGTTATTTTTGTTTTCATTCATCACAATAAAATAGGGTCTATGAATTTAGGTCAGTTTCGAGAGATATTTTCTTGGGAATGTAATGTTTTATTATTTAATTGTTGATTGTTGTCACCTCGATGTTACTTTTGTTCACAACCACAATGTCAAGTTTATGAATGAATTAGATGAACGTCAGACGAACTGCAACGGAAACGGCAACAGCAACAGCAACTTCAACGTTCAGTTTATTAATCCAGTTCAATGCCTTGAGAAACTCTGTTATGGGGGCAAAAAATGCCACACATGATGTTTATTCAATGATAACTACAGTGAAAAAAAACTAAGGAATTAAGGAAAATAAAGTTCGTTTTTTTTTGTATCCAACTTTATTCACCTGGATTTCACCATCAGTTCTGTGAAATTATATTCCAGAACCAGTACTGTGATTTCAATCCAGTACGAAAACTGCACTTTTACGATTCGATTTTCATTATAGTAATGTTTTTTCTCAACATTGAACTGGACCTTTCCTACATTAATTCCACTATGTTCTTCTACAGATAATTTTTCTGATATAAAATAATGTTGTAGGTAGAGAAATGAGGACAAGATAATCATTCGAGAAATCATTCTTTCACTCACAATCAAATAATGATAATTATAAATGGGTTGAGCACTTGATTTGCAAGAAACTCTTGTACGATGATTTACAAATACATGCTGTTTGACTGTTTTGTAATTTTTGAAAACCACATCACAGTTGGCATATCAACAATGATATTCTGCACCTTTGTTTTGCCTACGCAAATACTGGTGAAAATTGAATTTGTTCATCGATATAAACTTTACACCACCTATCTCACAGCTATATATGCTTATATTCTCATCGATAAGGGAACATCAAGTTCACTGACTTTTTCTACTTATTCACACTTCATCAATGAAAAAGACACTGGCCATACTGGCACACACAAGAATTTTGAATTTCACTGAGTTTCTCAATATTTCCGTCCCTCTCAGTGAATTTTACACCGCACTTTCACAGTATTATATGAGACTGTATGCACGTACTGATATTCAACTGGGAAAACAAAAGCCTAATTATTTCCTGAAAACTAAATTTTTACCTAACAAATATTTTTTTTTCGAGGCGAAAATGCGATTTTGTGCGAATGCATTACAGATGCTGCAAAATTTTGCAGGAAATATACTGCTTGTTTCAATCCATTTTTATCGTTATACCACACGAATGTGGATGAGGAATGTTGATTATCCAACATTTTCAAGCATTCGATTTCCATTTTATTCAATTCGGTCGGGGCAACCTATGCAAAAAATAACAAAGCTCTCTTCAGTCCTCCATTATGAGGCAGTGAATATTGTCGACTGAGAATCATTATTGATCGACCACAACCAACTCAAATCTAAATTTAAAGTCCATAAATCTATGCGAGTGTGTCACAGGCCGTCGAATGATTGGAATTATTATTTTCTCAAATTCAAGATTACTGAGAATTATAAATAAATTTGAAGTGTTGCCAGTTTAATAATAACATCCAGCTGGCTGGATATATATTCGGGATAATTCATATCGTAGGATGTGACTTTCATATTTATCAAGATTAGAAATATATGATAAGATCACTTAGATAAAATGAATGAGCACAGTTTGTGTCGATCATCAGAGTTGATCATTCAAATGGAGTTTGCTGTAGAAAACCGTGTGATTTCAGTCTGGTATGTATATGTCCTGGAAAATAAGGAATGAAGGAATGTTTTGAAATGATAATTGAAACAGTGAGCCACTTTTTCCACCCTACACAATTATGTTTTCATATTTGATTCACAATTTCACTATTTCACTATTTCACTCTTTCAGGTACCATCATCAACTTCATCCATGAAGTGGAACGTTATAGTTGAATATCAAGAAGAATTGACTCAATGAAAATTTGCCGTTTTTTAAACGGCGGCCTCAATTCGAATCCTTGATAAACAGAAAAAAATCAACCCTATAAAGACCCTTATAGTGTCTCGACTGACTGATTTTCTGCAAAATACCCAGTGGCAATTACGTGTCCATGATCCAATTCAAATAAAATTATGATTGGAGTACGTGGATAGTATGAGAATTGATGAAGTTCTGACGCCTCCCAGGCTGAACTTATGAACTAGTAATCGATATAATGCACTTCCACTTCTACATCTCGAAGGGTTTAGGCAGCGTTCATGTCTGAAGGAAATCCGGACCATTCAGCAATAAAAATAAAAAGTCGTCGATATGGCTAAATTATTCATTATTAGAGGTAGTTATTACCATAGGAAAACTACGTTCGCGCTCTTCATTTATAATTTCTTCAGGCTTTAGATATCTTGGCTCCTATTGATTTCACATCATTATCCCCACTCTTCAATTATTAGAATTGAAAACGCGATTCAAATACCCAAAATCGAATGATTTCCAGAAATATTTCAACACATTTTCTTTCTTCAGATACGGTTCTCAGAACATAAATATTCACAGGTTGCTGAAATTTTAATACATTCGGAAAATCATGGATTATTGAAATAAAGAAATCTCCATTGCAGTCCATCAATGAGATGAACTTTTGATTCCATATTTCAATTCCTTTTGGTTTCTGAATCAATCATCATTTTACACTCCTAGGGGATATCTCCAATGAAATTGAGAGCACTCAAAATTAGTGCAACGACGACAAATCTATGACAGAAATCATTTCACAGGATCCAAATGAAGATGTGCTCTTGCAGAACAACATGCAGAGCATTTTGACATTCATCACGCAAACATTTTGATTTTCAGCACGCATTTTGACAAATGAAAATATCAACACTAAAACGTTTATGTATTCAAGTCCTTGATCTTTTGAAAACGAAATTGTTTCAACAAGAAGGCTGATATAGGATGTCGAATATCAAAAATTCCACATGCAGTCAATAATCTTTCATCATTATGTTCGTGGCAATCCAAAGATTGCTCTGGCTCTCACTATCTAGTGAAAGTGTAATAGTTCCATCTTGAATGCTCTATACAGGATGTAACTTAATCAACGTCATCAATTCTACGAGGTGATTCCTTGTCATATTCCATGAAGAAAAGTTTATATAAACATGTGTCCTAACTTGCTTTGGTTCCGAGTAACGAGGTGTCAAAGTGTTACTATAAGATGGGTTCTTTATTGATAGCTCAAAAGTCCTCATGCCGATTCTAGGTATGTTTTCAACTCCCAATTTCTTAACCACTGTTTAGCCATCAATTTCGAATGATATCAAACTCAGCGAAAACATTATCGTGAAATATTTATTATCGTAAACATTAATCAGGTTACCCTCTGCGACACCACTGGCAACAAGATTCAGAATCCAATTCGATGACAAGAAGCATCGTATTACAAATGAAACACACTCGGAATTCAAACAAAATCGGCGAACAGAGTTTTGAGTAATTTATGAAAAACCGATTTCTTATTGAACTTTGGACACCCCGTTATTCGAAAACGAAGCTAGTTAGGACACACGTTTATATCAACCTTTCTTCATGAAATATGATGAAAATCACCTGAAATTAATGACATCATTTGAGTTACACCCTGTATAACTCAGGAATAATTATTGTCCAATGAAAAAACTCGCATACAATGCATCTTTCATCTTCGATCATAGAACAGGCTATTTGGGTGTGTTTCAATGATTTTTGACTGAGAGAACCGCTGACAGTATGTTAAGATCATGTTTGGTTCAGTCAAGGAATGGAGCTATATTGAAAGAGATTAACCAGGCTATGAATATTTTTCCAATGATCAGTTGCCATTTCTGCTCCTTGATTAACTCACCAATATTGATTTAGTCGCTTCATCCATTTCATAATGTGGATCATGAATCCTCTCTTAGGGGATATCATTTTCATCTTCTCGCAAAAACACTAGGGGTTCCGGCGACTGCTTGCTAAATATAGATCACGGTAATTTCTGAATGGTGCGACATGTTTGAAGTGCAGAGGTTTTGGATCCCTCGTCACGTTCAGACGAAAAACAAAGACAACTGGAAATAGTCCGATAGTTGCTACTCGAATACTGGCGAATGTGAAGTCTGAGAGGTAACCTATTTGAAAATTTTAGAATTTGTTAATCAATACCGCTCACTGCATGTATCAGTTTCACTCAGGAGTGCGATAAGAAGAATTCCTAAAAGACACTGACCGAAACTGAATTTAATCTGATCAACATTTGCCGTCTCTCAGCTAGGAACTTATTGTTTACGTTTCTGGACCTGGACGTGGTGGATATTTTTGTTTATCGACGACAGACATTTTTTTATTCGTGCATCAATTCCATTGAAAAAATCGTGAAAAGCGCTCCCGACTGTCGATTTATCAGTGTATTTTGACTAATATGAAATGGAGGAGCCAGAAAATTAACGTTAGACCTGGCTTCTTCTCTATTATATTCCTGAAAAAAATTCAGACAGAATCAATTAATGAAGAACTGGACAAAATCGACAAGAGACTCAACATGACAAGCGGAATATTTAGACATTGAATCATAGAACCATGCATCCGCAACACATATACGATAATGTTCATTCTGATGAGAATCTACAATCAGATTAATTCACAGTTTGCTCAGCAAACACATTCGTGATTCTTTGTTGAGGTCTCAACTTTGAACCGGAATAACTCGATTCAATTTCACAATAGGATTCTGATGATAACTATCCGGTCCAAACAACTCAATCGAATAGTTTGAATGAAACGTCAGGTAGAATGTGTATGTTGGAATAAAATACGTATCTTATATCACCATAAGCATAAGCAGTATTCCGTATTGCAAACATCATTCAATGAATGAAAACTTCGTATGTAATTTCGTATGAAAAGTTAGGATTTTGGTTACAAATTCGGAACTGACTACATTATGGACGTTATGCTGATCAATGGCTATTACCATATATTCGCTATGTGGCATGTATTCGATATAATTAGTCTCTCCAAGATGAGTTTTCGCCAATTCAATCATATTCAGACAGTTAAATTTTGTTGAACGAAAAAGGTATAATTTTTTTTATCAACATAATTTATGGTTAGTTCCCATGGGACTAAACCAATGAATGATATTTTACATATCCACTTTATCAGTAGTATCAACAGTATCGCCTGTGAAGCTTATGACGTTTCCTAATATGTTGAGAGTGTGTAGATTATCCAAATGATTATTGAGAAATGTGAGACCCAGTATTCAATTTTTCTCCAATTCGTACGTTGCAAGTTGCTTCATATTCATACACTTTTTCGAATATTACCATCTATCCATGTTGCAAAACACGAGTGAGATCTGCCTACTTGTTTAATATCGTCGGAATTGAGAATGCATCTCGTCATATTTAAAATGACTTAATTTTGTTATGAAGATATATGTAGCGATAATTAAGATATAATGCAGCCTAGGAACGAAATAAATCACGTTGATTCTCTATCACGTTGATATTGATGATTGAATTTGAACAAATACATGAAACATAGCATATTGATATTCAAAGCGGTATCTGTGACTCGCGCTATAAACCACGAGTGGATAAAACTTTAAATGTATCACGTGAGTACCATTTATGGTCTCCAGCCGATATAAATCCGGCCATATCGTAATCCAGTGCTTACTGTGTGAACCTTGCATTTACTCTTATTTTAGAAAAGTTTGCTATTGTGCTGCCTTTATGATGGTTGATTGGGTATTAATTGATCTGCTCAAAACTCGAAAGTATTCGAAATTGATTGTAGATTGTAAATATCTCGAAAAAGGTATGTCTCATCATTTCGATCTATTATCTGTTCACACTATACAATTGAGTATAAATTGAACTAGGAATGTAAAGCTTAGTAAGCTCATTCGAATTTCAACTGAAAATTTCAGAGTACATGAATGTTCACTTTCAGAAATTTGACCTACCTACTTATATCATATGTTATGGTCGCCAATAATTTGGAAGTGTGAACAACATTCTCACATGATAGGAGGATAGCTACTGATTCGCTCTTTATTTGATTTATTCATGAGTCTTTTTGATCTGCACGTCATAGTTCCATATACTGTTATTCACGAATCGAATTTTGCGCCATGACTAATGCAATTGTCGATATATAAATCATCGAAATACTTTAGAGTGAAGTTCATTATGGAAGAAAAGTGAATATTTATGCCTTGAAAAATACGGATAATAAGTGTTGAAGTCATGAGGACTTTTCTTCACTTTGTATAATTACTTCTCCTTCAGTTGAATATCAATATATTTCAAAAATGGGATATGACTCCACCGAGGTAATGATAGGTATAATAATGATAGGGGGGGGGGCTGAAGGGGGAATTTGCTGAGTATTCAAAGGAGTCCATGTGATGAAAAAATGCGATTTTATAATGAAAATAAACCCTCTGAGGCCAATTCAGTGGAGGAGGAATGATTTCAAGATTCCTTCCAGGATTGTATGGAACAGAGTGGGACTACGTTAAATAAGACTTCAACATTTTTGTGTGCAGATTTTCCACAATATTCGGGAACTAATCATGATATGCCAAATTTTTCTCAGCATATGAAGTGATATATCTTGAGAGGATCATGCAAGCACCTGCAAAATATAACATTGGTGTTGTATTTCAATTTGAACTTTTTTCAGTACAACTTTCAGTACAGTTTTTGAAACTCAAACACTTTACATCAACACCCGGTTATTTGGACCCCCCAGCTCAGCCGATGGAATTCCTGTTGGCAAAATTGAGTTTAGCAAAAGGTATACAGGGTACACTATTAGGTACCAACAAACAAGTGATCGAAATCTCAGAGTTTGCAAGGATAGGGGGCTTTCTCACTCATCACGACTGGGCCAGAGTATGTAATAGGAAAACCACACAAAAAACGCACATATATCTCATACACATGAGATTGAATATTTGAAATTATGCATAATCGGAACTAACATGAATACTCTTTTCATTTCATGAGAAATCACGGAAAAAATCAGGAAATTCAATCAGATCTCGAGGTATTTTTTTTACAGAGAGCAGCTGTTGTGTTTTCCCCTTGAGGTCGGAAACTCACGTTTCCTTTAGGAACCTGAAATGAACAACAAATCCAAAAGTCAGAACTACATTATCTTCCGTTAGACTTCAATGTTCCATAATTTCTAGGAAGATAAAAATTGCACTTATATTTTCTGTGAAAGCATCAGCTTTGAGTGAGGTTTTTGTTGTAGGTAGGTATTGTTATCAACAACTGATTCATTGTTATGCTTGCATCGATAGTCACGGGCTATATTCATTCTATTTGAATATTGACTGAACAAACATGAATCGGTGATTAAATGCCATTCAATATTATGAACACGCACTGATTGTATCTTGTAATGATGTCATAACTGCCATAAAATAAGCGGTAGAATCATATTTGATTTTTGTAATTGATGTGATCGTATATCAACCTTGAACCCAGGTCCACCAGATTTTTTAAGATTCATATCGAATACTTTTACAGATGGCTGATGATCATTCGATTCATTTTGATATTATTTAGGAATATCATATGTTTATATGTGATGTAAATACATATTCCGGTCACTATACGCTTCAGAATGGTGTAAAGTTGGTGCAAAGATATCGATTACGATATTTAGGTTCCAAAATGAAAGATAACGTTGCTGATTCAATTAATTAGCGATCTTCGAGAATCCAAAATCCGGATCCTCATTAGTTTTTTTCCTGAAATGTTTGTAGATATCCATATACGATTGTGCCTTCTCATTCCAGCTCCCTCCTGCCATATTTCAAGAGAATGCTTCTGCACCTATCATCTTTATCTTGATATGATTCCTTCCCAAAAAGTGTTTTGTTAACGCACAATGATCCAAGTGTTCCGGAAATGTTTTCTGAATCGGAAGGAGAAGAAAAAACGAACAAACTCACATATGGATGTCAATATTTCAAGATGGGATACAAGAAACTACTCGCTCGAAAAGAGTCCAGGAGAAGATCAATTGTCCTTACCGTGAATGGTTGTACGTTGATTTCAAGTCACCCTGTTTAATGGTTGCAGAATGAATCATTGGTAGGTTAGCCAAATTAATCTTATCCATTTGAACTCCTGATTTCCACTGCTTTTCTCATTTGGATTGAAAACGATTCATTTGCTTCCGTTTCTATCTTATTTATCTCAGAATTCATTCTCCTCATGACTTATATACTAACCACTATTGTCTCAACGACTCATTCTTGAACCTACGAAAATAAAATTATATCAGAATGAATTTCCCTTAATTACTAACCTTCTAATGATGTTTACCTTTGGTAGAGGAACCAGTATTTCACCTGACGATGCTTCCACCTGCATAAATTCCAGTAGATACCTTGCTCATAATGCCTCTGCTTGTTTTCAGTTTACTGTTTGAGAACACACACAGTTTATTACACGATGCCCTTTTCTCAACAGCGTGTACAGACCTGACATTCATTACACAGAGTACTCTGAGTCCGGTATATGGACAACTGCGTTTACAATTTACAGAATCGAAGCAAGGTGGTGACTCAATACTGAACCCAATGAGATTTCGGAAGAGTTCATGAGCCTAGTTTTGTGGGAGAATAGTGATTCGATTTCAATGAGATATTCTATAATTCATCACATCGTTCGGTCGTAACGGGCCAGCAATGGCACAGCCTAGCCAATTTCAACCAAATTTGCCATATGCTGCAGCTAAACTGGAGGAAAGTTTGAGAAACAACTCGAAATTGGACATACCATGGAGGAAAACAACGTGCGAGTGAAAAACTAAAATGCTTTTCTCGCCCAGCTCAATTGCAAGCAGCGAATCGCTCGCATCCCTAGTTTTATAATTTCGTACACCTTTGCATAATCGTTTTTCGGTTGATTGCGTCGAAATGAAATTCTATAATACTGATGAGTCATTCCCAACTGAACTTTTCATCATCTCAGGGTGTGAATAGGAACATTGACTATTGTGTTACGAATCCGATCGAGAATAATGCGAAATATTCTCTCAACTATCAACTCTGAGAAACTCTCTGAACATATCCTCCCTGATAATTCCTTCCTCAGCGATGAGTTTGACAATTCAATATGTAGGGAGAAATAGTCGTATTACGAAAGTCTGGAACAGGAAATGATTACAATCCTGTGTGAGTCATCAACAGAATTCAAATTGAGAGACCTCTTCATTTTTTGAGAACAGAATGCTTTGAAATAATTCGATTCATTCGATGGTTGATGAAAATTCATTATGTTGCTAAATACTAAATGATGAAAATTCTCTAGCAGGAAATACACAACGTATTCTGCATACGAAATCTTCGAGATTGAATGTTTATTTCCAGATATAGATGAGGAGATGAAAGATGATATCTGACTGGTGATGAGAGAATTTTTCATAGAAGTCATTTTCCTACGATCATCTATGTAAAGAGCATGTAGAACACTGTCTCGTTATATGAAAAGTAGATAACATCACCATAGCAATGTGGAAGTGGATGAAAAACGTATGGAAATATTCTAAACACGCATCATTACCTTCATAGGTTAACATTCTTTCGACAATGATTTGGAAATATTTTCCCAATTCCGGATTGATGGACTTAAAACAATTCAATAATAAAAGTCTCAAGGAGAACCACAGGTCGCACTCTATAATCATCATTAATATGAGAACATTTTACATCTCCCCATTCGAAATATTCAACATCAAAATTGTTCTACTGATTCTGACTTTGAGATTTCGAATAATTTACAATCGGTGAACTTCTTACATAAAATTAAATTCTCTCAAATCGAAATAAATAACCGAGTATCATATCCCGAGTGCTACATACGATTATGAAAGTATGTACAAATGAACTCCCCACAAGTTGTTATTAAAGTTTTGCTATAAATGTGGGAACCTTATGTTCAGTACATTAGTTCACTCCGTGTAGAACATCGATTCGGAGTAATTCAATAGAAAAGTTCTTTCGATGATATGGTGACCTCGTTATTTCACCCAATGAAGCATATGAGGGGTATTTCATTTCCCGATGAACTCTGCCTCGAAGTCCTTATTCATTTCCGTGATGAACAGTAGAAATTTGATATTGAGAAATATGAAGCGGCGCTCTTATCCATGAATCCTTATATTATGGACAATGACGATAATCTAATCAATGATGATATTGTTGATGCAATTTTCAAGTCGTTATAATGGTAATAAATACAATGTTTCCGTCTGCTAGCCATTTTGAATGTCCCCAGATATGAGATTTTTAGGAAAACTTCACGAGACAGAATAGCATGCAAGGCATATTATAATATTACGATGACGTAATTCCATTTACGATTTTTTGGTGCCGAATGACAACTGTGTACATAATGTAGTGTCTCAGTACAGTTTTCTCATATAGAATTATTCGTAGATGGTTGATTAATTTTTCCATTTGAAATCAGGTGTTTCTAACGTTCCTATAAAATACGGATCCTATACTTCACGTTCCTACGTTTTACGTGTCCCCTTTATTACAGAACAAACCTGTGATCATCACGATTGTTTTCATCATCATTATCCTTCGTTGTGTTCGTGATTATTCATGAATTCTGTTTCTCGCTTTTACAATTTCACGAATCTGTCAACGTTCGAGTGTTTGTCAATGAGATTCTGTGCCTCGGAAAATGATGATATATGCATTCTCTTCCTTTCTCTAGCTCTTTTTCCTTTTCTGCCGTAAATAGGTTGAAAAAGTTCCTCAACCGATTTTTTATAGAACTGCCTCAAGAAAAATGAGGTATTAGGTATGAAAAACTCTTTGCACACATTGTGTGCAAATCACTTTGAGCTTGCATCTTTAGTTTGAACCAGAACAAGGATCGTCTGCTGATATATAACAGGAAAACGATACTGATAACGCGCCACCAATAATTTCCTCTCTTATACAAACGAAGGTAACGAATAATACTGTTCTTTCTCTCGTGATTTTTTGAATGAATGCTCCAGTGTTACCATGAAAACTATAAATTCTCATCAGTAATATTAGTTCCATTGATGAAAATGAGTTTTACTGAGAAAAATAAGATTCATGTGGTTTCTATTTGTAGTCGTGTGAATACTATCGCAGACTCTCTCGAATTGTGGACATCGTGTGCCGTTCAGTCTACCAATTTGTCTCGCACGTGTGGAAATAGTCATTTTCATATCTTGTTGTTTGATATACTAGTAGGAACCACTACAATTTTGATTAGATATGGAGATCCATATGTGGTGTTACATGGAGTTTGGTGTGTGCAAATTCATGACACCTCGTCTCAGAGGCAGAAAGTGATAATGTTTGCATCGGATTGAATTCGATGTGAGTCACCCTTACACACATACATACGTATACCTACATCACGTATCGGCTGTCTCCAAAATTCTCGCGAGGCCAATTTCCTATGCGTGCATTTCCTAGTGATAATGAGTTCTGTCAAATGTGACGAAATCGATTTTTGTCATTATCATCATCATGATCTGATTTCTCCAATATTTCAACCATCAACTCATTCAGTTTTGTCTCGAAACATTGGGGATTCAAGATGAAATATTCGAATAGAAGGAATTCTGTAGATCCTGAGTTATTTAATGAATTATCATCATTTCTTGTTTTCACGGCCGTTTCCCTTCGGAAACTACTTCAGGTACTTATGTGCCAGTTTCATTCTCTATGAAAATAGCGATAGCAATCATTTGTCAAGCGTTGTCGGTCGACTTACGATTCCTTTTGTATATTGATATATTCTATACTGATAAGCGTTGATACGATGCTTATTTTTTTGCAGATTTCTTTAGAGGCTAATAAAAGTAATAAACAAAGGTCATAAGAATCCTTTACTCCTTCAATATTTTCCAAACCAGCCTTCCAATTATCTGCTAGTGTTTTTCTGACTCTCAATATACTTGAGCGTTGCTTTTGTAAAGCCCTGTATATTTGTTATGTATGAGTAACAAATTGAATCATCAAAAATGCTAGCGGCATTCATTCATTCCTTCCCATCAATTGTGTCTGTTAATTGGACAAATGTTCAATGCAATTTGATCAGTTTGTTAGTTTGTGTCTATTGTCGTCGAACAATAAATGGATGATAAAGTTTTTGCTCGTCTGTTATTCATTTCAGGAGTATTATATTGATATGATGATGAAATTTATCTCAACCTTCCAGCGAGTTTAATAACATACTCAAGTTTTTTTTCTTGATGGTACGTTTGATGTTCGCATTAATATCCACTTCATCTGCTGGATAACTGTTGTACATTCTTTCAATTATTTTCCACTGAAAGTTTAATGTTCTCTAGTTAGCACATGTTATCGCACTCTCTTCGAACGATCAAAAATATGGATATTGAATGATCTGCGACTATATTATTGCTATTAACGGCTTTGTATCATCGACACATGGATGCCATCATGAATTCAACAGGAACCCCAGGGAACTATGGTGACTTTTGTGAACCGTATTCACCGTTTCATCTCGTTGGATGGCATCTTCGAGGAAAACTTTGCGAATTTTCCTTTCTTTCCTGTGTGAATTCACGATGTTCACATGTTCAGGACAGGAATTTAAGATTAGATGAATTCTGTATCATTCCATTCTCGCAAGTTAGGAACCTTATTTCAAAGTGAAAGATTGCTGTTTTGTCAAAAGCATAAAACGTCCATAGCGTCCGGTCCCTATGAATTTGCGTATACAAGGTGGCCTAACCTAACCTAAGTGCGCCGCAGGAATGCCTGAAAAACCAACTACATACTGAGAGACACATTTAGATTCCTTTTTCAAGGTTTATTCACAATTTCACCCCACATTCAACAATTAAATTGCATTTTATTGACTTTTGGTGGCCATTTTCATTCGAATGATACCAAGTTGGTAGCATTATTATCACATGAATACCGCATCGTGTAGGTATTACTTCAAATATAGACAGGAATTTCAGGAAGCTCATGACTTTTCTCATGTTTTCGAACGCCTTGGAGGGAACTTCGAAGAAAACGTTGCAAATTTTCATTTGTTTCTGTATGAATTCGCATTTTCTAGGTTTGAGAATGCTAGATCAGATGCATTTCATATCATTCGCTTTCTCGCAAATGAGTTATTCAATTTTGAAGTGATATAAGCGAAGAAGCGTTAGAAGTGAATAAACCGTCCCTAGTGTACTGGTTTGAATGAATTTGCGTATGCAAGGTGACCAATGGAAAATATCCACGGAATACGTTGAGAACCAACAAAAATCTCATCTCTCATATGGGCGACATGATAATTTCAGTTTCAGTTTCACTACAAAATCAACCATATCACTGCATTCCATCAACGTCAATAGTGATTACTACTTTTTGAGTATAATACACGTATCTTTCTGAAACCGATATCATGATATCATACTAAGGGACCATGAGGGAAATGGAAAAAGATAACAGACCGTTGAATATTCGATTTGCTCATATCTATTGGCAATAAATGCCTCAGCTGATGGCTTTGACGCTACAAGAGCATTACAACTGAGAGCCTGAGAGTCTGAGAACGTTTGTTAGGTTCAGAATCTGGATATTCCATGATATCAGCATCCTCTCAGATAAATCCATATTTCCACTTCTACAGCCACCACAAAAATCAGGCAATCTCAATCTATATGGTCCAATTATAGCTATTTTCAGTTCTTTGATATACTTGTTCGAATTCATATCTCAATTTACATAACAATATTCATTATGAAGTTCGGATTCACCTGAACCTATGAAGATATGGAAATATGAATCTGTGTAGGACTATGAATCGAAACGGACTATGAAGAACTTCAACAACAGAAAAAGATCCATGAGAATAGCATACGAATCATCCTAAGATACAACGTTTCAACTCAATTCAACTCAATCTCGAGACTCCAATACTGGTCCAAAATCGTAAATATCTCTCACGATTCTTGTGCGCGAACATTCGAGGCGAATGATATGGTGCATTCATATTAAGGACAAAAGGTTTCAGTATTATCGTTTATCAACATTTCATTTGCGATAACAAATTCGTGAAAGCTTCTAATCTAGAATCTGGGGACTAGTCGTTCAGAATGAAAGAATGCTTTATATAAATGCAGAACCATTTCGTTTCCAGAACAATTTTTTTGAAGAAAGATTCAGAAGGGTTGGAGGTGAAGCGTGTGGATTCTGGCCAATAGAGTTTGATGTATGCAAGGCAGTGTGCTTGGTTTACATTATTTCACTAAATCATTATCGAATTGTTCATTCACTCTCGAAATCTCGATGGGTTACGACTGATAAATATAATGGAGTAATGATGGCATTACAAGTAGATGACGTGAATACTAGTCGAAAACTCAAGTACACAGATTTTTTACAGGAAATGAGATGTCAACAGTTAGTAAAAGATAGGTATGATGGATTCTACATGAAGAATTTAAAACTTCTTCAATTATTGTACGAACAACATTCCATGTGATGCGCTGACAAACTACTATCGCTTGTACATCCAACAGTCATTTCCAAAATTCAGCTCTGCACTCATATGGCGAATCCTGCCTGCTGACTTTTGACTGGTAGATACCTCGCGAACTTCAATCACTATTTCATGTTCGAACGTGATACTCAATGCCAATGATAATTATTGCTCCCGGGCATTGTTATTAGTACCAGTTGACAACATTCGACTTTTTACAATGCGGAAGGGAGAGTGAGAGGACCAATTTCATGTAAATGATCATGTCATCATTTGACGAATTCATCAGTTTCGAATTCGTTCAGAAAATATCGTTCGTTAGAAAGTGGGAGATCCTTATCTCGGAAACATCTTCGAAGCATCTCGAAATTCAGTTCTCACATACTTCTGAAATTTTTCATGATAGTGAGAAATTGTTGGAAACCGAATATATTGATTGGTATCAGAATTTATGCCGATTCCTCGTGAAAGATGTCCATCTTCTGGAACAGTGGAAATATTACAGAAGCAATGAGTTTACCAGTTCATAACGATAAAATTCTCAATAGGATGCGATGCCAATTGATTGGAACTGGAGATAGAAGGGAATTAAAATGAACTATACAAATTTCATGACAGAAGAAAGCCATTCTGTAGCAATCTAATGTTTGTTATTCAGAATTTGTGGTGTGTAACGCTGCATCAATTTGAAGCATCCCTGACATTCTCGAGCTGTTCGTCATTCAGAGTTATTCATGGAAGCGCCGAAATAACTCTTGGAATATCACGAAGAGAAATGAAGAGCATGGAGCACCATCATCAGATATGTAATTAACATGATCTCCAAACTCCGAGAAGAAAATATAACTTTTTCATCAATTTCCGACATTAGAGAGTTGTGCATATTCTTTTGTGATTTCTTATGATTTTTAAAATTTGACGACTGAGATACACGGTCGATAGATTCAGGCTGAAAAAAAATTAATGATGATGGAGCTTGATGATTGACAACGTAGGACCTCGAAGTTTTGTGTTAAAATTCCAAGCCGTTTCCAAGAAAAATATATTATGACTCACGCCCTAGGTCACTTGTCCTCTATAAGGTTTTTATCCTGAGGAAACTGACAATACAAGCTCCTTCCTACGAGCAGGAGGAGTCAGTAGATCAGTATCGTGGGCGTGGTTCAACGTGGCAGGAAGGCAAGCTTTCTATTGGACATTGTCATCACGGAAACCATGATTCCTCACTCAAAGTGTCTACCGGAAACTGAACAGTTACGACAAATCATTATCAATAATTTAAATATGTTTTCGGAACCCCAACAATTCATCAGACATCCAACCAATCATCGAAGGTGTTGCAGCTAGAATCAGCAAAATATCGTGCCTTCAATCCCAATAAAATCATGCCCACTCCACTAATCACACCTGGTGCAAATACCGGATGCCACCCTCGGAAGATTGGCACGCCAGCACTATGGAACACCTGGGTGACCAGGTACGTTCCATGGAAAGACATAGTGCGACTACTTCCGCGACTACACATACAGACAATAACTGTTCACTGTTGTTGCTTGTTCCAAAGATGACCACATCACACGAAGACATGACACTCTAGATGCTGATCGAAATGCTTTCTCTGTTCCCACACATATATGACCACCTTACAGATAGGTTTCGTGAAAGAATAGATAATGCGAGGACCACTTCAAGAGATGTCTGGGGGGTTGGTTGGTGATCTTGGGAGAATTTTATCCAGCTAGATGAATAGAATTCTTGAGAAATGGGACTCTCACAGGGAAAGAAATCGGAGGAATTCCTTGGATCCCTACTCCTGTCGAAAGATCAGGCAGATTGGGACCTTGCAGTTCCAAAAATTTGAGATTCAGACAGATTTGTTGTTTTCTTAATCCGTTGCCCAAATGCAATCAGATATTCCATTTATATTTATATATTTCATGATTCATAAAACAATGACAATAATTTTTATTCGAGGGTGTTCCGTTTCACATGTTCATTCGATTTGATTATTATTCTGTCCAAAAATTTTCATTTCACAAAAATCATAGTCCTACAGGACGATTTATATTTTGAATGCATGTCTGTCTTTGCATGTAATAGGATTATTTGTATCATATATGATTTCATCGATCAATTATAGCGGGAACTTCTTGTAAAAACTCGAACAGCCAAAAGTGCTATGATATTCAGTTATCAAATATTCCGAATTTGGTAGATTTTTATCTGTTATATATATGTATATAACAGCAAAAATGACGAAAGAAAAGAAAAGAAAGGAAATAAGAAACAAATTCATTGCCCAACAGATGAATCCATTTAGAGGACAATATATAATTATAACAATTCATTATGAGGGAGTAAATGAAGGCCATTCAAAGCCAATTACATAAAAAAGCTGACAGATTTGTGTTATGCATAATGATGATAATTTACTGAATGACAGATTGTTCAATTTTGGCTGAAATTATCCTCAGTGGATCGGAATTGATATCGCATTGATTGCAGTGCGTATTATAATTTTCACACATCAAATTTATGGAAGACACTTTCCGAAGATTGGATCTGGTAAACGGAGTGTAGAAGGTGATCTGTCTACGTGTTGTAGCTCGAGGTACATTGGAATTAATTTGTCATTATATTGTTATAGTATTGAGGGTGCATCAATGAGACCACGCAAAATTTTATATAATGTTATGATGTTTGATGAAACACAATGGTGCTAACCATTCATTCCAAAACATCAAAATACTATTTAGAAATGTCTAAATAGGTATTTCGATAACTAGGTTTTGCAACTTTCAGTAGACCTGGAATGATAAATTGATTTGACGAGCGATTTTTGATACTCACATACATAGAATTATTGAGTGGATCGATAAAAAAGTCGAAATGCACTGAACCGTTACATGAACAATATATGTAATATAGAATAGGTCATTATTTGGTTCCTATTACGATAGACTGATCTAGTCTTCAAACTATTTTATTTCCTTTCATTCGTTGTGTACCTAAGTAGTTAAGAACTATTTTAGGCTATAGGATGATTCCTCTGGAGTTTGTGTTGATGAACATTCTATTCCTCTTATCGATTTTCAATGATTAAATATCTACAACAATATCCTTCCCCAGTATTCTGGCTGAGAAGCATATGTCTTGAACAAATATCGTCTCTTTCTGTTTCTGAAGGCAGCAGGTGTTGAGAGTTTCTCCAAAATCCACATATAAAGTGACATGGAATGGAATATATTGATTAGAGGTGAGGGCACGGTGAGTGAACGGAACGAACTATGTCGATGTTCTTTCTATTTGTTAGTCCTGAGCCCTGTCGTTTCCAGTTTTGGATGCAATAACTCTTCTCTCGACAGAAGCGGTATGTTCATTCGACTTTGCATGTGTCAATATTTATTCCTATTGAAGTGTTAAAAAGGGTTCTGAAATTACAAATGAACGTTCCAGCCCGCATAATCCTATGTTTGTTGAGACACGAGCTGGGCTATACATGACTTTCATGAACCACTCGAATCATAGTCAATATAACGGTATGAACATTCATAAAATACGCATAGTTTTCACGAATTCAAATCACTCCACCACGAAGTGATGAATTTTCTATGATGAGGCAGTATTTTCTTTCATCTAGCTCTCTTTCCACAATACAAATTCTCAGTTAGCTGCAGATATGGTGAGAAAATGTATGGGTTCTATCATTTCTATGAAGTGAATGGAACATTAGGAAATATTTCAGATACCTACTCGACACTCATGCAAACATTTTGATCTACAGAATATCAGAGGATCACTCCTCTCGAGAATAGATTTTGCAATAACCGGGGAATATAAAATGAAATATATGTTTTTTGAAAATTCATACAAATATGTTCCAGTGCCTATCTGCGATATTTTAACCAATTTCGTGCACTAATCGGCAATTCCCATGAAACTATGATCATTCAATATTTACGCAGAACTGTTGGTGCAATTGTTTGCATTGCCTGTTGTTTGTAATTCGAATAGTATCGAACTGAGTCTGAACTATGGCCAACGGAGGTAATTGCCTTCGAAGTACCATAACCAGAGTATATTTAAACCCTCACGATATTGTATCCTGGTTTCCATTCGATTTTCATTGATGACTTCAATTTCAGTAGTGCAATCAAAATGGTATGGTTTTCCCACTGGGACAAAAATAGTCATCAGGTGGAAATATGAACGAATTTCTATTTGCTAAAACTAAAGATACTCATGAGAAGCTTATGATATGATGAATAATGAGTGCATATATATAGATAAGAGCATGTTATTGTTGTCTTAATTAAATTTAAATCCTCGATGATCGTGGTGCGTTTTTTATAATCCCAGAGGAAAAATAGGAATTTGAACATAAACGTTTCACGATTACGATCATGGTGTTTTTGAAATTTCACGGTTTTCAACATTCGAATTTTTTTCTTATCTGTGGACAACACGAAAGGGAAACCTATAATGTTCGAGGAACATCGTGTTAGCCAGCGGTGGAATTTTGAGAAAGAAGGAAGGTGTTGGAATTTTTCTTGAAAGTTTGGAGGTTGTAAGCATCAGGAAAACTTCACTAGGTAAAAAATTCCACAACTTTGACGTTCTATTGATGAATGATGCTTGGTATAGCGATGTTTGACAGGTCTCGAGCCTGACAGTGTAGGAATGACCAGCTTGAGCTCGTCTGGTTTGTCTACTAGGAATCGCGCGTGGTGGCATAATAGATGATGTATCCGTTGAGCACCGACCGTGAAAGTTCCTATAAAAAAGGCAAAGATCGCCGACCTTCCTACGATGATCTAGAGAGGTCAATGATTCGGTGAGTGTTGTGTCATCGACTAGGCGAATAGCTCTCTTCTGAATTGAATCTAAGAGATTAAGCGTATGTTTGGGGGCTGAGCTCCAAACATGTGAACAGTACTCCAGGACAGATCGAATTTGTGCTTTGTAGATCATAAGCAGTTGTTGGGATGTGAAGTATCTCTTCGCACGGAAAAGGAAACCGAGTTTTTGTGCAGCAGTTTTCGCAATGGACCTCACATGATCGTCCCGTGAGAGAGCACTGTTGGTGGTGACACCCAGCATGGATATTGACGACCTCATAGGAACAGTGGTACTAGAAGTTGATATCAACTTGCTTATTACAAATGGGACACCGTATATATCATTCCATTTTTGGGTTCTACGAAGAATTCGAGGCAGATTTCTTGTATGATGTCCTATACCTCAGTTGCCGTTTTCGACATATTTTGAATTTCATGTCCAAAAGACGTTTGCAGACCTGAACATGACTATATCAATTTCACCTATTTGAAATCTTGAATTATTTGATGATGATTGGTTTCCTCATAGCAGAAGATCTACCTTATTGTACTTCGTTAATATTCTGATAACAAATGAATACAGGGGTGATCAGGTACTAATATCCAAAAATACTTTGAGAAAATTGTAAAAAGTCATCTTTTCCAAATGGAAACCACTTGTCTAGTTCAAAAATCTGTAGTTTCCAAAATAATGGACGAATTACCTCTCTGTTCTAGAAAATCGCGAATTCTTGAGTTGAGTTATTCGCAGTTGGCCATGGCGTCCGCGGATGTGTTAGAAACAATCAACTGTCACGGAAATGTCATTGTTAAAAATCATGCCGGCTCGTTCGAATTATTCAAAGATTATTTGAATCTATTCATCATTCATGGTGAATCCAATCGAATAGGGTTATCTCAATAACATGTGATACATTTGCCATCAGAGATTCGCAGAAACCTTCACAAAACACTGACAATTCGAACATTTACTGACCAAATGATCAATTATCGTTGATTTTGACGCTTGGTGGCTTTAGAATTCATTCATATATATTTTCGAATCAGCAGATCGAATGTTTTATTATATTCGTTCAGGGTTTTTGTTTCTGTATACTGAAGCGATGTATCGGACCTTCATTCTACAGCAAATGCGTGTTTGTTGGATGGAAGCTTTTAGATTCTCACAACCTTTTCCTTTTGCTATTAAATCGGAAGCCTCATCATCATATGTCAGATGCCGCATCAGGTTCTCAGTCGCTTTTTCTCCAGCTCAGCTCAGCTCAGCAAAGGTCAGCTCATCTCAGCTCCACCCGGCTGAAATTCCAATGTGGATCCCGAATAGCCGCAAGTCCCTCGAGGAACGGTTCGCATTCCGTATCGTCAGATATCAGGTGTAAACTGCAGTTGCTGGTCTGATCAATGCGGCGCGGCGTTCGCAGACGCCGTCGCCGCCGCCGCCAACTTTGCAATAGGCAGCGGGAGACGCGCCAAACTACGGCAGTCTCACTTCGCGACTCGATCTCAACGTTCGCAGCTGCCGACAGCCAGGGAGCTAGAGGACTGCGAGAGTGCGAGTGTCTTTCGGTCGGCCAATCACGGCTGCGACAGACAGCGCGAAATCGGCGATTTCGAATCGGTGCATAATTGTGGTAGTTGATTGTTGAACGATCCACCGACACCTCGATATGGATATGAACTGAATGTTGTCCAGTTTCAATTAGGTACAACTGTCAAACTGGCAAGTTTTCAGAGCAATAATTTATTTGATAACCCGCTCAGAGAGATATTCGATGAACACTTTATGATTTATTACGGATGTGTGAAAGATACACGACGAAATATTCGCATGCATTCATAGATATTTGATCGCAATGAAGCACAATATGTCGTCCTGAATGGTAATTTTCCCCTAGAGTGACTTTCACCCTGAGACCAACATAAAAAGAACCGACTGTACGATCAAGTCGCTATCACCATGACATTAGGTCGAATCACTCGGTATGAAACACTGATTCGAAGTCTAAGCGAAATATAATTCTCTAAGTCGGATTGGCAGACAATTTGAATTTGTACTGTTTACATTGCAAAATACAATTGATTCATCAACTTGATTCGATTTCAAATTGCTTGTTCGAATCGCTGCAACAATGCTAGCAACAATTTCTTCCTGCGCCCGTCAAAAATGAGCAGAATTAAAAAGACGATTGTGGTTGAACCAAAAGCACAACTTCATTGCCATCTTGATATACTCTTCCCTACGAATATTAAAATCTGGAATTCAATGAACTGAAACAATTGCCTCCACGAATGGCTCATGAACATTTCGAGGAACCGACCGGAAAACCTTCTGGAAAAATCAATTTTTTTGTCATATTTCGCTATGTCACTTGATATTCGGTGGAGTTTCAGCAACCGTTCTCGAATAGCTCCTGAATTTCCATTCACTGCGCCCTTGCACTATTCTGAATTATTTCAGTAGCAGCCACGTCTGACAGAGCCTTTCCATCATGAAATGCTAAGGAGAAGCAGAAAGCTGATTACGAAAGAATACTACATAAAATCGCTGCCTTCCCAATTTACGATATCTCTTAGCTTCCGCTGAGGCGATTTCAAGTTGCAAAAACTAAGCCACGAGGGTTGAATTCGATTCCATAATGAAGCGGCATTCTTATTTCCATATACTTATATACATAATATCTACTATAGTCCGAGTATCTATAGATCATAGGAATATATGGGCTGGAGAGATCCTTTTGAATTTCGGAATCACCTTTGACCCTTCGATGGAAGTAAATATGGACACAAGCGATGTCAAATATACCACATCTGTCGAGAGAAGAGTTATTTCATTCGGAATTGAAAACAATGAGGATAGAACAAATGAATTGGAGAAATATCAACATAGTTTACTTCGTTCATTCTCTAATCAAAACTTCAATCATTATTCAATTTCACTTTCACGTTTTTCAATGTGGAGAATTCGGAGAAACCATCAACATATCCTATGCAGAACATGCTTCTATGCATTCGTATTTCATGAATTTGCCTCAATAAGAAATCACCTTTGTTCTCATATTCTTACGATGAACCGATATAGAATGACGAGATTGATGACAGATGACAGATATATCACCTCATGTCAAAACCTATATGTGACGATTCGTACAAGTCATCTGGAACTACACTTGAACACTTGAAGATACAATACAATACAAGTAAAATTGAATGAGAATGTTGGAGGAAAGATGAGAATAAGTAGTTACCAGATCAAAAATAATAATATGCCACAACTACCTGCCATTGTTGATATCTAACCAAACATATGGAACAGGAACTTGCAAAGTCACGATAGGTAGATATACTTCCATTTTTCCTAAAGAGATACAGTTTTGTCTTCTGTACCTGGCTGGTAGGAGTAAAAGTGGGCAAATAAAAAATTGAATAGGAATCATGGCATATTAGGTCCCTCGATGCCGAAGAAGCACTTAACGTTATGATGATATTTTCTATTTTCACAAGAATTACAAAGAAAAACGAAGAGAAAAAACAAAACAGAAAAAAGATAGATTGCAAATGAGTGGAGACAATGTTGAAATATTCAAGAATCTCATGATAATAACTTATAATAACAAAGTACAGAAACTTCATGCAAAGTCACGAGTGCATAACTCGACCTTCAACATGCTGATGGAGCGTATGAATCTTGCCATTCGTGACATCAGCTCAGTGTCATGAAAATATAACAGGAGGAAAGGACGGTTTACAAATAGTTCGAATTCATATTGATAGGAATATATACGAAGTGATCTATTTCATTTTGATCTTACAGAATTGAATCATTTTCAACACACAGCCTATAGAATTTTGTCAAGGAATGAAAGATCAAATGAATAGATCAAATTAGATAGCACGATCTAACTATGTCTTATCAATGGATGAATTATTGTAACACGAGATTCTAGACGCACCGGCAAACTCTATTCAACTGCAATCAAATATCATTATTCATTTCGAATTCAATTAAGATATTTAATCAATTGAAGCAGTAGGGTATATATATCAAATCAAAATCCTTCTCAGAGGAAATTAATGAGTATCAGAGTTCAGATGAAAGATTGAGCACGGGTTGAAATGTCTACCCTTTCGTAATGGAGATGATTGGAGCAGTATCGGAGCCATTCTCTCGAGTTGCGTTATTAACCGGATATTATCGTTCCAAGAGTCTGAAGAATGAAATCAAATCTCTCGGAAAAGAACTTCTTGATGACCTGAGAAAATCAATTGTTTCCTCGCTGTTTAATACGTGTGTACTAGCTCAGGGAGCAATTGGTCTCTCTTTTTTACATCGTTATTAGTATCATTAATTAAAGAGAATTGAGAAAAAACCAATTCTGATCATTGAGTTGTATTTGATGAGTATCGTTGAATGACGAGAATACATTCTTTATGCTGATTGATATATATATATATATATATATTTATATTCATATACTTCATGAGTTTCACGTATTGGAATCATTCCTATTGAAAGTAAATACTACATGGAGGGAAGTATTAGTGATTTATCTGAATTTCGGAATTCATTCAATAAGTCTAAGAATACCTATGTACAAGAGTATAGAAATCTTCATCATATCTTCATCTCCTAGGCGATATGAAGAAGATAGTGAAATTGGAAGACGAAAAATATATCTTTTCTGATAGACAGCATGCAGGCGTCGGCAAGTCTATGATGGCAAGAAGTTGAAAATTGTTCGTATCGCCTTAGTGCTTTCGCTACGGTCATTTTTGGCAAACGTTTACGACATTTCAGAACTCATGCAACAGAGAAGTTAAGAAAAGGACCAACCAAAGAGGCAACCAGAGAGAACCAACAGTATCTCATTACACTAGTTCAGAGAAGCTTCAATAGAGCTGAAAAAAACCAATCAAGTCAGTATCGGGTGCCAGAACAATCAGGTGTACGTGGAACAAGATAGCAGTTGAATTTGCCGAATGGTCATTGTTGTAGAGAATTTTCACGCAATGGTGATCTCACATATGAAAGTAATGCTGAGCAGGCAATTACTTTAGGTTCAGGTTGCAACACTCGGCGGCACGGGCAAGCAAAGATTCCTACAAAAAGAGTCAACTCTCGAACTCACAATAGATCTCATTCCACGATATAGAGAGTTCATTTTCTAGGATTTCGATCGGTATTCTCACTTGGTGGAATAGTTTGAGAGCTCTCTCATGAAGCGAAATGAGAAAAAAATTGGAAATTCAATCTGCAGCAACAGACGTCAGAACATGCATGCTCGACGAACTGTACAGATGATGAAACAAACATACTCAGAGGAGTCCGAAAACGTGATTTAACAAATTTGTAGCTATCCTCGGTACTCAATCTTTCATTGGTTTTTGGGTTCGACTAGTGAATTCATTCGATTATTCCTGTGAATCTGAGTCAGACCTTTTTTGATAGATAATTCAACTTTCGTGAATGTAAACTGCAGTAACTTGTTATGTTAGGTAGCTATTTATGCATACTGCTGTACATCAGTGATTATTTTCCTGAATGCTATACGCCCCTTCACCTTGAGATAAACGCGACGAATACACATCATTATTCTGGTGGAAGAGCCATCACCAAATCGATAACAGTAGTAGTTATTTTTCAGTTATGTGCTTGACATTCCCAAATTGAAATCATTAGAGCTGTTTCAGATTCATGTACTGCATTATCATCTGTTTATCAATCTGTATCTGAGTTTTTGATGAATTTTCGATAGTGACAAGACTTTCGAAGTGTATATGAGGCTTTCGGATCATGGAACCGACCTAAAGCGGAACTTCGTACTGAGCTTTGATGCGATATTTTCCAAGACATACGGAAAATACTTCACAGACCTAGTGCTCGTGCTACGAGCATATCTACATTCTACCATTCCTGTATCTTGATTGAATGCGGATTTTTGTTTTCATGTGATCATAACGACTGAATGAATAGCACCTTCCGATCATTTTCCATCTAAACCTTGAATCTGATGGATCATTCGGACCTTACAATTTGCGGTTCCGGTCCTATAAACTCCGTATACGCTGATCCAGTTGTCACTTGTTCAAACGCTCTTTCATTGCTAGGTATTCGTTCATGACCAGACACGCAGGTCTGGTCATGGAGGTTTCTCAGCCTATTGAGCGTATACTGACATTGAACAAGTTCAGATTTCAATTCGCCCCATAGTAAGTGACCAACCTACACAAGTCATCGTGACTGGCATTATCGTATATCTCCACCTGGAAGACTGTCAGAGTTTCTACAAGCGGAATAGCAAACCCCTATCTCTTTTCCATTACATAACCATTCATTATATTCTCTGGAAACATTCTCTGCATGATTCAGACTTGGTAATTTCTGTCAACGCCAAATTCCATGTTATTGCTCTCAACAAAGTTCTACTCAACATTTGATTCGTTATTTTGGATCCGGCCTCGGTTTGAAGAAGTACCAAATTCTAGTTTCTCTGCTTGGCTGGACATCTTCGACTCAATTTCAGAAATGATCAGAGAATTAAGGAGAAATTAACCATTTCTCGATGAGCATTACTCAATTGCTAGCATTCGAACTATATTGGGGCTATATTCATGGACGAAGAGAACGCCGATATCTACTATATGAAGGAATCCTGTGAAGACTGTGCCTTGAATATGAATATAATAAACGATACCTCTCTAGGAAGGATTAGTTCTGTAATCAGTATCGACAATATGGCGCATTTAATCCTTGTCATGTCGCTCCAGGGAGTTCTCGGAAGTTGTCGCAAGATCAGATTTGTTAAACATGTGAGCAAGGTTCCATAGACGTGAATCTTACACTTTGGAATCCCTGACCTCTTCCAGAACATGAACAATATTCAGAAATGGGGCAATATAATCTTGCAATCACAATCCGATACAGATTATAGTTTTTTCGAAATATTCTTTGGGATAACTGAAAAATGTTCATTTTTATATTCATCAATAACTCAAATTCACGCGCCGATAAATATTTTCAGACACACTACCTGAAAGAAATGTTTCTGGCAATCGTATCCAAGGTCATTGGAAACATGAAGCATAATATAAAAAGCATCCAGAAATAAAACGGCGAGAACACACAAACGTTGAGCATCCTTTGATATTATTATTTCGTTGAATGTATTGTTCAATTATCAAATTTGACTCCATGCGATCCTTGAACATTTCAGGCTTTACGCAATGTAACCAATACAACAATATATTGATAAAATAAAGGAACAAATGAAGTTTATCTCTCTGGTGGGGTATAGAAGGACACATTTTGTATAATCAATATATTACTTGTTAAAATACTATTATCGTTCTCGGTTCCATCACACAGTGATGAAAATATCATGTTCAGATGTGGTACCTATCAACATTCCATATTTTCGAGTGTATTATGAAGTTCAAATGAACTGAACTTTCCAGAAAATACTGAATAATACTGAAACATTTCTGATTATCTTTCAAATGATTTCCCAAATATAAAATGAACAGTCACCAAGATTCAGCTGATATGTGCTGAAGAGAGATCTGAAAAGGTAATCTCCACAGATTATTTCAATGTATCAATAAATGTACTGACTGATTAATTTTGAATATATGGTATCAAGATATGACGATATTCCACATCGAGGGGTTCACACAAATGATGATGATGAACGGGGTATTCGAAAAAGCGTTGTCAACTTCGAGGAGGTTGGAAAAAGTTCGGGCTGAAAATGTTTGTATGTGACCCTAGCCTGAAATTTAGTCAATTGTGTACATAATGTAAACTTTGTGCACATCATGCAGCATCACATTCTTCATTATACGTACATATGAACTCATGCATTTTGTATCAACAATTTTGTGTGTGAATCAGAATCAGCGAGGACCAATTGTAACTCTTTGCAAGAGTAATAGATGATCGTCAGATGGTACTGTCATAGATTTTCTGATATATATTTATAGGGTTATCAAGGAACAATGAAGTAATGTACGAGTGTTTCCGTTATTCCTTGCTGAAGAAAAACAAATATTATAAGAAAGTTGAATGTCGTGATCTGGTCGTTACAAAGCTCTCATCAGATATTGAAGCATAGAGGATCATCCCTGAAAGTGCGACTAACTACAAATTCATCATTCCAAAATTTCTATCAATTTCTAAAAATTGGTGATCTCTCACTACCACAGAATGTATATACAGTTTGTTATCATTTACCGTTTTCTTTTGATCACAAAATTTGTCGTAACTATTATTGTGTGGCAGCAACTATAGCTTTTCATGAATCTCTGACATTCATGACTTGCGACTTCATCGATGAAATTCTCGAAATCATGAGAATCTGAAAATCTTCTGATTTTGAGTATCTGCATGCTCATGCGGATCTGAATAATAATGATATGATAAATATATTCAATGAGTACATCTTCATTTCCAGATCCTTATCGTAGGTATTCAGTAGATGTGTCAATAAACGGTGTGGCAGTAGCTAGAACAGTAGTTGTTTATATATGTAATATACCGATTGAGAATTTATATTTTTCCCAATTGTATTCAAGACAAAACAATGTGATTCCTCTCATAGAAGGTATTCAGTTTATCATCAAAATCATTCTGAGAGTGTATTCGATGATGCTGCGTGACTAGCAGCATGTCAAGAAGAATTCATGGATAACTAAAGATGGCACCACATATAAATTGTTATTTTTGGTGCACAAAATTTTGAGTTAGCAGGAAACGGTGGAAAATGACATTGTGTAGGTATATATATAAATATATTTTTGTGGTTGCGAACGAGAAAAGATTCCGAAAGATTAATGAAAAACAGTTGGAAGTTTGGTTACGCTTTCAGGGGTCACTGTATATTATCAGACATACGACTTATATCGTTTTTCCGTTTCAATAAAAAATTACGAAAATACCGAGGTGGGCCTCTTCGATGGATAACCCTGTATATTATGCTGTATACATGACCTTGTAGCGGTATTAATGAAAATGAGTGATTGAAAAAATAATTGAGAGTGAGGCTATTCCGTTGTAACCATCAATTTTGATGTAAAATTATAGTAACTTAAAACGACTTGGTTGAAATGAAACCTGTTCTTCGAATGACCTAACGTATTATTATATTTGTAGTGAAGAGATTGATTTTTTTCATATTTGCAGGGGATGAATATGTTATGACTGCAGTAGACAATTACATTGCTAGATTTCGACGAGTGAATAGCTTTTTCATTCATACACATAAAAACTATTTTTCTCTTTCGTCTTATGACATCGAATAGTGAGGGAACATATGATCGATCCATTCATTTGAAGACGATATCCATTTTCATTTATTCTCATGATTCACTTACTCTCTTCTTGGTTTTCGTGACACTTTCAGATCTCTTAACGCATTCGCTCCATTCATAGTGGACGAACACTGAGTTATTCTCAGAGAGCTTCAGGGTATTCTCTAGGATATTGCTGGTTTTTTGAACCATTATGAGAAGTGTTATTATCAAACTGGAGAATCCGCGAATTATCAAAGCGAATATTCATTCCCTCGACTGTAGATTTCGTCGTGTTATCATTTTTTAAAATCTGCCCAGGATCACATGAGCGAAATATCTGCGAATAATAGTTACTTCTCCTCGTGCGATCATTTTCATTAGGATTTGATTATTCTCCATTTATATACCACAGTGTGTACATCAAAACAAAATTTTGATTCAACAGTCCCAAAGACTCAAATGTCAATAATTATTTGTCATCGTCACTTGAGGTTGTCCCATTCTGTTTATTCAAAAATAGTATATGACGGAAAGACACAGTTACAAGATATTCAAAATAGAATATGATGATTGCACATTCATGAAGGTCATTTATGGATGGATTCTGGGTATCCCATTTGAATTTTGGAAAGTTTGGAATATTGATGAAAACTCTATCAACATGTCTTTCTGATACAATATTTCGTATTTGAATAGCCCCGTAGTGGCTACATCATAGGATGATTATCCATCATACGGTAGATACCAGGATGATGAATAGCAAATGATTCTTGGAACGATAATTTGGAAGAACCAACATCACCTAATCCAGTGAGTAATCATAATGAAATTATAGTGGGATCTTCCGAAGTACCACCAATTTTATAAAGTAAATTATTTGCTTCCTGGAATTACCCCACTTAATTGAACTAATTAAATATTCGTAAACATGAATTGCTGATAATATACAAAACATGCATTCGCATTCGTCACTAGAAATAACTGGTGATAACTGAATGGAAAGAAAATGATAACAACAAATCCTAAGTGCTCAGTTGATATTCGAGGTCGAAGTGTCATAATACGTCGTTTCGAGAAAAGGAAATTACTGATAGTATCTGTGGGGGAAGATTCAACAACTCTAATAAGTACATGAATCGCTTAGAATGTTGTAGATCTTCCGCATACTCTCTATAGTGTAGCACGGTTACTGATCGGAATCAGGATGTCCCATTTACAACCGGCGGTAGGTACTCAATGATTCGAGTGTTGTCTTCCGACAGAAAGTGATCATCATTTGTTGGCTACATTTGATTTGAGTTATAATTTGAAAAAAAATATGTTCACCACCACTGACACAGGACATATCAACTATTTTCATATCGTGATCTTGATATCTAAATATCGGAAGGAACAAAAAAAGTGTAGGTTTTGTTTCCCATCATTTATTAATTGATGCATACCACAGAGGTTTAACGCCTGGAATGTAGGTCAACGTCATGGTTAAGTGATAGTTACGTATGTAGAGTACAGTGATAACAGTTTTTTAGCCTCTTGTTCTCGATAAGTTCTGTTTTTCAAAACGATTATTATAATCGAGGAGTTCAAACCTCTGCAAAGTATGATTTCATGTATCAGGTTTCAGTTATTGTTCGATATGACTGTCACTCCATTGGAGATAATATTTAATATCATGATGAGAGTGATTCATATTTTATTTGCATCATGGTGAGAGTGATTCATTCAAGCAGGATGTTCATATGGTGACTGTCATAGGACGATTTTGGAAGTGGGAGTTCAAACTGATATCTTTGCCATATTTGTACAATTCTCATTATGATCTCGATCACGAATAGACGAAATTTTCTCACATATATTATTTCATTTGGAATTTTTCGATATGGTTGATTTATGAATCAATCACAAAACAACTCTAATGTGATTTCCATTCCGAAATCTATGAAAATCAGATCCAAATATCCAACAAAGTTGGCAAGGCGAGGAAATTCACAATCAAATATGTTTCTCAGACGGTAAATGTCTCTATTGAAATCTACATTGCCTAGATTCTTGCAGATTCTGCTAGAGAGATGAGATATTTGTGATATATCATTTTTGAGCAGTCCATCTCTATAGCACCAGAAATCTAAACAGAAAAACTAATAACCCCACCAAATTGATATCGAAAGCGATGAAAATATGAACTCGGTGAAGAGAATCCATTCCTTCAATCTTGTGAATCGAAATCACGCAGTGCACGAAGAACGATGAGTTGATTCAGAGACAACTGTTGAAAGTTAGCTATTGCTGTGCTTTTCTCTGAGAGTCGATTTGATGTAACTCACTGACTAGCTACAGGTCTATTTACTCTCTACCCTAAAGTTGATCGAGCCCCGAACCTCGACACGATTCATTTCACTCATAGATATCGGATATCTCGAAATATCTATATTACCATCGTTCTCAATCATTGTTCCTCTCTTATGAAGTTAGTTTGGCACCAAGATGTGTCGGGCTTACCTCTCATCAGTCAACTCTCAGCCAAACGTCAGATCCTAATAGTTCTAGTTGTCACAATAATTGTACTCGTAAAAAACCCAATATTCAGATATTTTCTGTTTCTGTGATCTTGCAAAGATGGTATCGAAATGGTAAATCATACTCTTTTCATTAGGAAACATCAGTAGTTGGAGTGGGCCAAAAGATCGACTATTGAAGCCTTATTGATAACAAATGGAGCTCAAAGATTGATGGCACTTTCTAGTCATCATTTTCGTGTTGATGATCTAATATAATAACATACCTTAGCACTCATCATTAAGGAAGATTTATAATTCAGTAACAAAACTAAACTACAAAACAAAACTACAATGAGAAACAATCTACTTGGCCTCAATGCCAAGAAGGCTATAGAAGTATGCAGCCAGATGGAACTACCTCTATTGTTCTCAAGAAATGTGTAGGTTGTTCACCCTTTCATACCAAATTAGTTCTGAACTGTAGTGATAGACCGAGTTCCATCTGATGCAATCACCAACTCTGGAGACAGGTCGTAACTATGAATGGAGATCTAGCAAAAATAATCGAATGGGGATTTGAAAATCTAGTAGAGTTCAAATCAACAAGAAACAAGAACTTGAGCTTGTATAGCATGAGTGATACGTGAACGTCTATTATTCCACCACGACCGATTCTGGCTCCAATTTATTCTGCGTTGGCATTGAAACATACGTCTCATTGTGACACGAAAGTAGATCCTGGAAGATTGTTCTCGGTCGGAAAATTCAAAATATCCAATTGGAAATATCTAATTCATGTAGCGATATATCTTGTGACTGTTATTGTATCCTGTAAAAATTTGTTGTCACATGAAACAGGTGCATATATCCTAAACGATTATTCTAAAAGCTTCAAAAGCCTCATCAATGCACGAATTTTAGGATCAATGAGGTCAATAATGAGGTTTGATTACAATAGTGATACACTCACTCTGCCAGACCATGATTTTGTATTCACAAATATTCAATATTTCACCCGAATATTCGAGAATTTGAATCTGAAAGACCAATATCAAAACTATGTCTGCCGCCGTATCTAGTGTCGAAGAATTCCGTCATTAACTGTAAAAAAAACTGTCACTAACTATTTGGGTAGAGGAAATATATATCTTGTATTGATAGAACGGAACAGAGAACAGAAGGCCATTCATGCCCTCGTCCGTTCGGAAATTCGCCTTGGCTTATTTCCGAATTTCAGACACCTGCTAGAATATGTTGTCTTTTGTAACTTACGTTTCTCAATATTCCAACACCGACATCTTAAACATCATCTATAGAAATATTCCAATTTCAAGAATCCATCAATAGGCAGAGTGTTTCTTCGATATTTCATAGTTGGAATAAATTGTCCAATTTTAAGGCTATCGATTGCAAGATATCCAATGTTTCAATGCTGACTGGAAGATATTTCTCATTTCGGTCACGTTTCCACTACCAAATCGATAAGAAGTTGTAACTACTGGATATGAAATATTTTATTGGATGTCGGTAACTCAGTGAATGCAACGATTGCAACTAGAATATAAATTGAATTAACCATAACCACAGACGTCATCATTCTGCTACAAGATCTATGATCTAAATTGACAAATTCAGATACTGCTATTGAATATTCAATTGGATGAGGTTTTGAGATTATTTCGAATGCACAATTCTTTCTAGTGATTACTTCAAAATACTGAAGATAAAGTTCAATTGCAGAGACGAGCATTAGAACCAACGATTGAATCTGTTTCATTGACGTTCCATTTCATTCCACGTTTCCTTATGTTCAAATTATCTGTAATCTCTGAAGTAATAAGAATTCAAGATCGAGCTCATCCGATATCTAGATAGCTCAATGAGAATCGTGAGCAACCAACAATATCACTCTCATCATAACTATCTCATCATATGTTGCACATAAGTGACAGGTGTCAATCGAGAAACATGCGGAGCCTTTAGCTGTAGAATTGGGTATCTCCAAAGCGATTGACCGAGTGTGGAAACTTCATATGGTTTATGGATAACTCTATATGTTGGTGGGCTGATACAATGACTATCAATGCTGGTATTCCACAAGGCTCTGTCTTGGCACCAACTTCGTTTTTGCTCCATATCAAGGATTTGTTAGATGTGACCTGCCTAGTCCATAAAGCTTTGCGGATGCTGGTTCACTCCATACTGCAGAGTTGCAAAACGGAGACAGGTCGATACTCTAAATGATAATCTGGCGAGAATCCTGATATGAGGACCTGAAAACCTCGTATAGGGTCCAATGCAATGAAAACTCAAGCTTGTATATTCACCAGGAAGGCAGATCACACAAAGCCAATGATGTCTGGTACCACTGTCCTATGGAGACGTAGATGAAGAAAAAAGACGAAGATGAAGAAAAGAATATCCACGATCAGTTTATCCTTCAAAAGCTTTGTCTCATGACACGACCGTGTGAGGTCTATTGCGAGAACTCCATAAGAAACAAAAAAGACTCTCTGATTTTTGCAAAGAGGTACTGCTCCAGCAACTGCTCACGATCAACGAAGTGCAAATCCGACCTGTTGAAGCTCTCACATTCTATTCAGAGAGCAATTCGCGTAGTCGGCGACATGAATTCATTGACCTCTCAAGGACACCGTAGAGAAGTAGGCGATATTTCTCTTCCTATAGATATTTCCATATTGGTGCTCAGCGGAAATCTCACTTATCATGCCATCACGAGTGATTTTAGGTAGATGAACTCAACGAGCTCAGGCTGCTCACCCCTACAGTGTCAGAATCGAGACCTGCCGAACTCCGTTCCGAGTTCACATTCCTTCATCCTTTCCCAATGTTCCACCACTGGCTGAAACGATGTTTGTCGAACATTATAGGTTTTCCATGATGAAAAGAATTGTATATATATGCATAATAAACAATAAAATATCCAGGATAATCATAATTGATGATTTATATCCGCTGGTAACGCCCAATCGACCAATGAAAGAGTTATCAACTCCATGCATCGAAATAAGCGGACAACAAGTAACACATGATTGATGTGGAACCTCTATTTCATATTCTGCCTCTAGAGACATTTCCATCAATTGAGAAGTGAGCATCATCGAGAGATCTGACACGTTAGAAATTTTCAATTTCAATTCACCCTCCATTCCATATTTGAATAAGAATGTCAGTTCATTATGGAAACGGAGAAAGCAATACTGACACGTCAAGTAAATGAATTGAATGTCCGTTACTGCGATATCACAATTTGATTTCCACAAATAGGTATAACCACACTATGATAGCTGATACTGGTTATAGCAATCTCTTGATCGATAGTATTGTAGTTTCATTTTAGGCACCCCTGTCTTATCTACTCAAAATTGTATCTCGAACGCAAAGGGACAGAACAGGAAAGAAAAGATGCATTTAAATATCTAGAAGGTTGGAAAGCTATATTATGGAAGCGTAGAAGGGCCAATGTTATTTTATTTTTATTTTTCACTGAAATAATACTAAATTCCGAGTTGCAACTTGGTATTTCAAATATAGTATTCCCAGTTACAACTCGAAATTTGGAAATAATAATAATAATAATAATAATAATAATAATAATAAGACATGGACAAAACTTGCTCTTCCATCCAACCTTATTCCAATATACAAATTCAAAAATAATAATTGTGCATGAAGATTAAAATAACTGATTGAGTGAGAATATATAATTAACAATTTATAACTGCGTGGTATATAAGATATATTAAAATTAAAGTGCCTACTTGAAGGGTCTCAAGATATAGTGAAATTACCCAGTATAATGTCTCTTTTAAGTTTCTTTTTTAACACTCCAGAAGAACTATGGATGTATCTATTCGGTAACCGGTTGTACAGCCAGGGTAGAAAAAATGAAAAAGAGCCTCTGAATTGAGAAGTTTTGTGTTTAGGTGTGGTGAGCTGATTTCTAAATCGAAGATTAAGGTTGTGTATATCTGTCCTGTAACTGATTTTTCTATAAAGATAACTTGGTTTCTTGTTATTGATTAATTTATGAAACAAGACAGTAGAATGGAGAATGCGTCGCGACTCCATATTTAGCTATCCGATGTCTTTCAAATGGTGAGATATGTGGTCGCGTCTCTTTGTTCCAGTTACCAGTCTCACACATGAATTCTGTAGCTTTTGTAATCTATTCTTGTCAGCTTGCAGGAGGTTGGGACCATAGACTACGTCCGCAAAATTAGCATGTGACAACACTAAGGATTCGCACAAGGTTATTAATTATTATATATATATATTATATTAATCCGAGTTACAACTCGGAAATTACTGATTTTTCGAGTTTCAACTCGGAATTTAGTAATATTTTGAATTGCAACTCGTAATTGAAGCGAAATGGAAATAAAATAATATTGGCCCTCCTACGCTTCCGTACTATATGAAGGAGAGTATCATATAGATATTAGTATCAATATAATGAATTGATTTGACGTTTGAAATAAATCAAAAATGGAAGAATCCTATAATGTGAAAATACCTTCATCGTTCGAATAAAATTGGATAGTTTGATTTGGGAAAAAAATAAGTTGACTGCATTATCGACCATAATGATGCAGGTGAATTAACTGAATTCATTGACCTCACATCAACTCAGTCTATTGTAACAGGTATGTAGTTAGATCATTTGCGGAGTATCAATTACCTTCCATGCTTTTCGTTTATCAGTTACACAAATACCAAAATTATGATAATGAAAACCTGTTCGTATAAACTCGAACCTATATGATCATGAAATGTCCTGACATATCGTCTTACAACTTGTATCAGTGACGAGAAATAGTACTACGAGGTGCACACGAAATGTGATGTCAATTATATCTAAGATTGAAATGTTACGTGTCTTAGATCCCTACATGGTATTTTCCCAAGGTGCTGTGTCATATGTCAAGATTAAGTTCAATCAGCTCGTAATCGTGAAGGACCCCTTCACATAGGAACACAAAAATACAGTAATATTCCTTCCTCATATAGTCCAACTCAGAAGTTGAAACGTAGTCAAGCATTTTCCAATGGAATTAGTTGATATATTATTAGTGGATTATTCATTGATTATCTGATATGGAGATTCTGAAGGTCGATTCCGTTCACATCGGAGACAAAAGATTTCACTGAGGAAGAGCCTCATTTTATAACTCCGGTGTATATCTTGTTGAATCGGGGAAAAGTGGGATTTTTCCATGCCATGTAAATTAGCGAAGCCCTATCAGTATGGTCTATAATCAGATTATTCTTTCAGTCGAGCCTTTCATATGAGGTCAGCATATCCGCCTAACTCTGTTAGGCGGATAAAGCATTTTCATAGTGTGCAAAAGCATTCGAGATTTCCTATGTTCTTGACAGAATTGGTTGCGAAATTTTGGACTTTTCGAATCGATGTTCATCACTCGAAAGTACCTGCTTTGACAAAACGAGAGGGAACCCTATGATATTCGTGTGGGCCAAAGGTGGAATCTTGGGAGAGAAGAGAAGATATCTGAATATCACAGCATCTGATGTTCCAATGCATCGACAATATAGCTATTTGAAAAAGACATAATTCAAAGAGCCTTATCAGTTCCCTCGTACAAGAATTCCTTATCATTTCGTTCGTTACTGTATGGAAAGATCTCGGATACCCGCTTATGGATGGATTATCATCACCAGGTCAATCCTGATACATCTATAAATATATGGTAGAGACACATTCCTCAACACATATACTAACCTAAAAATGACGGACTGGAGCAAAAAATAAACCAACTTATTCATGAACTTCCTCGAACATTCAAGACAATTATGAACAAATTATCCGAACCATTACGAAATTATCTAATTCAACTTTAATTTGTTCAGTCACAAGGTCGTTATTATGAATACTTTGCGTACACATGTATTCTTAATGTGTTCCAGAGTTTTCTGTCAAGATTGCTCTTCAAATTATGGCAAGAAATCGTAACTGGAATATGCAAGGATAATTTATATCAGGAAGGCATGAGACTTGTTTAACTGTTTGTACGGTGAAACCATCAGAATTGATGTCAACTGAGATTTTTCATTTTGGTATAAATGAGATTTGGAAACTGAGAGAAAAGGTGCCAAGCTAGAAATCGAAATAAATTTCTTGTCATATTATGGCGAGTCTCAAAAACACCGAAGATATTCCACACATATGCTAAATTGAAGATTCAGCCTAATTGATTGTGAACTGATAATCCTCTTAATTCAGTCCGGAACATGCCCTCCAGTCAAAATCCTGAATTTTTCATCAATTCACTGGGATCTTAGACCTCCGACACATTCCAAAAAAAATTGTGTGTTCCCTGAGAGAGAAATCAATTCAATTCTCCTTTCAGAATTGTTGCAACCATTGCTTGGGATGTATGCGAGAAACATCATTATTCAATTCCTACCATCAGTTTCTGTCAAGAATACGAATAACTGTATAGATATGGATCATTAGTCAACAGATGTGACCAAGACATATGAGCAAAAATCAAATGAAGATTCAACGCAATGGCTTTCTGTCCGAAATATTGATTATTCCTGAATTTTTGTTATACATTCGTATGTAAGTACCTGTACCCTCAGCAGTAATCACATTCAACTAGGGAATCGCGTGATATACAGTGAAATGAAACCTCTGGTATAGGCGATGATTTATGAGGATGTCATAAATTGCAGTTTATGAGAGCATAGCTATTACGTTCGCGATATCCCGAAAATAAAAGTTTTTCGCATAGTATTTCACTTCTGCAAATGACAGCTTTACCGTAGAAGGTTTCGATGTTTTGAATAAAATACAAAATGAACTGCATGAGTATCGATTCCAACAACTTTTGATCAGTTCATTCATCTCAAGGCATGTGTAGAATATGAGTACACCGTATATCGAAACTTATTCCATCATTCAACCGAAAAATTATTACCTATCTTTCTGCATTTTGGACATTACATTCAGAGATTTAGAACGGATATGCTTGGATATATCGGAAACAGTTCATTTTAATTATTTAAATTCATCGTTTTTCCTTTCATTGATTGAACTTTGACCCCTTGTAGCTCCCGCTACTGATTGAGCTCGGACTCATGTTTATAGGAACTTCTTTTTATTGAAATGATGAGATCTATCACCAATCTCAGTTTGTGCCTTAAAACCTGAATCACCCTATATCAATTACTAACTCTGAGCCACTGTTTGATGAATTCATTTTGGTTACTGCTTGCAGGATGATTATGTTACCACAGAGATACTGAGAGCACTGAAAACCAATGATGTTGTAGTCACAATATCAACTTGTTCTTAGTTGATAAATGAGTTTCATCTTATTCATTTCCACTCCATATGGTTTATGGTTCATCGTCTGATCTTCAATACATGTGCTCATACGTTACAACATGAATATGAATATGAATAATATTGAATATACCATTTGAATTTTTGATCGTTCGAAATGATGAAAATTCATATTATCATCATGAGGATTCGGATTTTGGAAATTTTGTAATATACCTCATAAGAATTGGAAGGATAAATGATTTCGATAGAAAATAATATATCTCTGGCCGAAACATTGAGAAAAGGATTGAATTCTATCAGTTTCAAAGATCTTGAGTCAGAAACAAGGAATGTCGATATGAAAGAACATGGAAAATAATAGTGGAGTAATCAATTGAGAATTTTTTTGACTAGTGGAGTTCATGAAACCCTGCAGTTCAGTCATGATATTTCCATCAAGATAATTCTTGAATCGTTCGATGAATACTCGACCAAGTTATATAGGGTGGCTAATTTATGGTCATTATAATTGCTGAGGATTATTTCAGTATCATTCCTGCGATACCATAAAACACCAATGAGTTTAGCAAGGTAGAATTGCAACTATTATTGTTGTTATCCGTATGTAACGATTCGAATTATAACCTTATCTATAGACAGGATACCGTAGTGCATATCCTTTGGATACCATAAAACACCAACAAGATTAGCAAGGTAGAATTGCAACTATTATTGTTGTTATTGGTATGTTACGTATCGTATTATATCCTTATCTATAGACAGGATACCGTAGTGCATATTCTTTGGAAGATATGAATGAGTTCTGAGAACATCGGAAACAAACTGCATATCATATACGACTGCATTTTATACTTCATCGCTGTTGAACATTTCTGCGGAACTAATCAGAATAATTGATAAGTACCTAACATATTCAAACAAACACAAAGGCTGGATTCCATGACATTCAGAGGTTATTTTGTTTCATTCATCAACGAAAGAAAATCGAGCAACTGTTTGTTATGAAACCACGACGACCGAAAATATAGCAGATGGCAGTTGGGATTCTACGGATTTGATACAGCATCTTCGAATGAATATAATAATTGATATTACATGAACGGTTCTATGAAACCTGAAATTTGGAATGCATAGAGGATTTCAGTGAGAACACAGTTAATGAGGGAAAACCAAACGATCTCTCGATATTTTTCATTGCTATTCTTGCAATCCGATGAACAAGTGATTCGATTTGGAATTATCATGAAAAATATGAAAAAATTATGTTTTAATTTTTCTGAATGAACAAGAAACAATTATAAATACTCCTACGAAAGATTATGGCAAGGATGAAGCAGCTAAAGATGAAATCAATGGAAAAATAGCAGAGGCAACGCTCTCTATGAAACAAGCTCATTATTTTATAGGTGCAGCTCAAAAATGTCGACTGAAGAAATTTTAGACAGAATTATGAAAGGTCGTGTATTTTTGGGTAGAAAAAACTGACACCTTGAGAGAATGGTCTGGATTCGTTTCCACGTCAGCATGAAGTTCAAGGTCATCAGAATAAATGTATGACTGCATGCATTTGGTTCCCACGTGGTCCATAGTACTGAGCTTTGGTTTTCCTGAGTTCAATGGATAAAGAGAGTAGTGAAATTCAGAATGAGAGACGACTGAGGAAATCACCTTGAAATAGTCCTTTTCGGATAATGAGTTATGCTTCACCAGATATCATGATGATATCATAATTCTCTTAGGTTTTCCATAGCCATATAATTTTTGTTATTCAATGTCTCCCATCATACATTCGGGTGCCGAGAGCTATCAGAGCAAGACCATCACGTCTATCCACCATGGATGAATGGCAACTTAGTTGTTGAAATACGTATTATCTTGCATTTAACCACAATCTTCGAATAGTAACTTTGTTAATTGATGAATGGTTGAATATTCTCGCGAAAAAATTGTTCCTGATTTCACAAGATGCAGATTCGCTTCATGTACGTATTTCGTTGAATCAGATATGATCTACTAACTTGATATGATTTTTCTGATCTCATTTTCACCACTCAGGATGATGATATCTTCTTGAATATTGCTGATGACAAAAATTACTACCTTCGAAACATGTCCGCCATTTTATATATTCGACTCAAAGTTATTTTGGTAGTGAAGTAACACTGTGAGTTATACCTACCCCTTCATCCCTCACTTTCACGTTGCTATTGATGAATCATCTGTGGTATCCAAAGAGGTATAATTCATGTTGAGCAGTATCGAAAACCGATCGCTAGTAGATCCAGCCAGTAGATCCAGCTAATAGATCTAGTTCTTCCTTCACTGGTACAATGACTATGACGTACGCCAAACTTATATCTCTTCTTCTAACCCATCTAACAGCTTGTAAGATGTGTTGAGGTAGGTTATGGGTCTCTGAAATATGCTGCGCTTCCCGTTCAGCCAGCTATTGAAAGCTCTATCGGAATGGTAGTGGGTGCTGAAATTTTTTATCTTTGTTATAGTCAAGATACGTGAGTGCCTCCCCAGTAGTTATTCGTTGAAGCAGCGTTTCGTACAATAGCGCTGAACGGACTTGATGACTTTCTTTTTAATTGCCAGTTTAAACTAGCTGTCATGGCTTATTGCCTATTTGAGCTGGCAATTAGAGATGAATGCCAGTTTGAATTGGCAATTGGTCATAATTGCTAGTTTATACTGGCAATCAGACCAATTCAAACTGGCATTCATCCCTAATTGCCAGTTCAAACTGGCAATCATCCCTTAGTGCCAGTTTAAACTAGCATTTATTCCTAATGCCAGTTTGAACTGGCATTTCTGACTAATTGCCAGTTCAAACTGACAATTAGGTCTAATTGCCAGTTCAAACTGGAAAAAAAGAATAAATGCCTGTTTGAACTGCAAATGATCATGGCTAATTGTCAGTTCAAACTGACACTTAGCCCTAATTATCAGTTCGAACTGACAATTAGTGATAATTGGCAGTACAAACTGGCTCCGTTCAGTGCGTTCGTAGTGTCGGAATCAGGCTCAACTTGGTGGAATGCGTCATTGTTGGCGTATGTCCGTTTGGAGGTTTTCCACTCGATCAACAATAAGCAGAGAAGTTTGTTTTCCGCTAACCCTCTCATCCGCCTCTCCAGCGATTATTTGGCGACCAGCAACATCCTTATCCTTCCGCGACAGTGCTCTCCGATGTTTGTTCAAGTGTTGGAGAGTGTGATGGAAACGATGGGAATGAGGCGGTGATGCGTCGATATTTTGTTGTGGATGGTCTGATGGCCTTTATGTGAACCATCAGAAACTGGATACGTGATATGTATCGTCTTGCCGACTAGATCTGACCTCTCATCTCTCGAACTCACTCTTTCATTCACTCCTCTTCTCATATATCTGGAAGGTTGGACTCTGGACCCTTGCTGTTCATGGTGCTGTCGACAAGGATTTTCAGTATTTTATCCAGCTCATTAGTGGGATACATAATTTCACATACATAATCACACAGATCTCGTTGGCTTGCTCCTAAAGCAACAAATCTCTGAAATTGTCCGTCGACTCAATTCACTGTTTGTAAATTGCTGTAGTTGTTGAGGTTCCATTCTGTTGGTGTATGTGGAGAATGTATATGGCTATTGTGTTGCCATCACTAGAATGAATTGAGTTGTAGGTTCGATTCTAGCGTTATGAATAAATGTATCATTCAACTCAATACAAACAACATAACAAGATAGACGATCTGATGAAATCTTGAGAATGACAATCAGTGACAGACAGTCAATATACAGGGAGAGTCAAAAATATGTACCGAGCTTTCTGGGGGTGATAGAACATTGAAAGATAAGTGTAGTTTGATGATTAAACTCATGGCCCGAAATGCATATTAAGGGAGATATATCCTTCCAAAGTTGATAAAATTAAAATAATTTCTCCGCATAACTTCTGAACGATGGAAGCCGCCTGATTGAAATTTTGTGCATGAATGTATGTTGTCAAAATACATTTTTTCGTCACACTTCCACATTTCTGATATTGTTATAAAGAGGGGGTTTTCAGAGGGTGAGTCATGATTTTTTGTAGAAAACTTTTTTCCCTGTATTATTTTCGGTGAAAAAACAGGAGCATTCGATGGAGCGAAAAAAATTACATGAAAAAGGTACTCTTATTCAAATACAAAAAATTGAGCCGTTCGTGAGATATTTGTATATATATTTGTATATATGGATATTTTTGTTTATATATAGTTTTTGTAGTTACATGATATCAGCAGATTGATTTTATTCATCGCGAGATTCATCGGTATAACGATATTTCAGCAGCATTTGCATTTCCGAAGCACTCGCCCAGCATTAGGAGTATATCAGTTTGTTCAGAGAACGAGTAACCTGCCATATTTCTTGAAATCTCAGTTGATAATCGCAGTGATAAATGACACAGAAAAACCACACGAACAAATCAACTACAACAATGTTGACTCGAATGTTGATGACATGAACGTCAAAATTGGGAACAAAATTATTCATCATGGCCTGCTGAAATATTGTTACCGATGAATCTCGCGATGAATAAAATCAATCTGCTGATATCATGTAACTACAAAAACTCAAATATCTCACGAACGGCTCAATTTCTTGTATTTGAATAAGAGTACCTTTTTTGTGTAATTTTCTTCGCTCCATCGAATGCTCCTGTTTTTTACCGAAAATAATACAGGGAAAGTTTTCTACAAAAAATCATGACTCACCTTCTGAAAACCCCCCCTTTATAACAATATCAGGAATGTGGAAGTGTGACGAAAAAATGTATTTTGACAACATACATTCATGCACAAAATTTCAATCAGGTGGCTTTCATCGTTCAGAAGTTATGCGGAGAAATTATTTTAATTTCATCAACTTTGGAAGGATATATTTCCCTCAATATGCATTTTGGGCCATGAGTTTAATCATCAAACTACACTTATTTCTCAATGTTCTATCACCCCCAGAAAGCTCGGTACACATTTTTGACTCACCCTGTATACTGTATGTCTGTTCGCACAATTTGGTACTGGACTCGCAAAAACTAATGAAGGGTCAAATGGCACATATCATCTCAGCTATGAAGCCAGCATATTGCACTCGACAATTGAAATAAATATACTCCTTCTGAGTACCCAACCGATGCTTACACTTCAAGCTCGGAAAGAACTGTGATGATACCCACCAACAGCAATTACTTCATACTAGATGTTCGAATTTCAATGCAGTAATTGACGCTGTTCAAAAGAAAGAAGGATAATCTGATGTTGATAAATATCATGAAATATCACAACTCAAATGCTGGTCGAGTCGAAATGCACGAATAATGATCGAGTATCGAATAGAAAACATTATCACCAAACAGGATGTGATAACATTTCTGGATCGAGGTAGTTCATGATAAAACCATGTTCGATATGTATGATTTATTATTTCCTCGAAATAATGATGTGAATCCATACACGATATCTAATACTGAGATTTCATATCGAACCATCAACATATATATTTTGTTAACTGTTATTCTGAATTCATCCATCTCAGTCCTTGGAACTATATTATTTGGAAAGAGTTGTGACCATCAATATTCGGAAATTTTCAATTTATTCCAGTATTTGAGTAGAATAGAAAGTATGCTTAACTTACTTTTATATTATTTCTTGATAGCGAATTCAACCTTCAGATACCTATAAGAAAAATCCTCTATTTGTCAGTGACACCTTAGTTTCAAAAAATGTTTGGAAAACCAATATATTTGATGGATATAAGAATTCATACTTATCTTCATGTAGTGGACGTTTGAGAGACGAATCTGATCCCGTTGTCACCACAACGGATGATAATAATGTACGAGGAGAAAAATAATGAGACCAAACTGTCACCAAGAAATTATCACTGACAAACCAATTGCTTCAATAGATTTTCAATCATCTCAATATTGCAAGCAGCAAATTGCTCTGCATCCCTTGCTTTTACAATGATCAATTCTGAAATCAATTCGCATAAACGATTCATAGAATATTTCATATTCTCATGGAGTCGAAATGAATGGGAAATTGACTGGTTCGAGCATTTCTAATGATTTTTCGGATATCGATATAATATTTTGTATTAGTATCATTTTTTTGTATTATTTTATATCAGTTATTGTTATGAGCTTGTGTCCAAATATTTTTCTTCAGCTGTTGATATCGTTCAATATGATCATCCAAATCTCTTGATAAGCTCAAATAATTCATGGGAAGTTGCTACTCCTGTTGGAAAATTGGATAAATGTATCATCATTATCATTTATCAATCAACTCATTCGATGTAGACTTCATTATTATAAGTGGGTCTTAATATCAGTTGTTGTATGTGGTTTACCGAATTTTAGCCAAGCATCCTAATTTATTCCCCAATTTCCCAAGATGAAGCTGAATTCTAGGAGAACGCAGCTGCGAATATCCAATATTATCACGCAGAAAATAAATTAGCACTCGACGATATTAATTTCCGTACCGATATTAGTAGCACACGTTTGAACTTAATTGGAATATTACCCTTGATATCTAATCTTATAGTATACAGGAAATTTAATATCATCTCATCGTTGACTCCACACGCGAATTGAATTATCATTTCCCAAATCCCTTCTATTCAAATCTTCCACACTGGGCTGTACCATTTGGGATCTTGGAATCGGTAAGAGATATAGAGTCGGTTTGATGAAGGTGAAGGAATGAATCTCAGAGGTATATTAGGGGGTATAGATTAGATTATTGAAAAACGTGAATTGTAGTTATTTCTGAAGAGAAACATACACCTTCCATTCTATATATTTCGAATGTCATCGTTGCATCACGAGAGCGTATTATTCTGATTATACTGGAAATATTGATGATACCACCCACTGTTATGAAAGCAAAAACTGTTACAACGCACCGTAGTCTGGATGAGAATAGTACGTCAAAATCAGATGAAGCTATCAGAAAATTAGAAGGAACTGGTACATATATGTATTCGAAGGTATGTTAAGTGAATATATAGGGTGGAATATTTCACTAGAACTGATTCGCGAGTGGGAAGGTGGATGATTTTTCTGAAAATTCCCAGGACACGTCAACGTTGCGATGTGTTCACCTACATTTTGCGAGCAATATGGAAAATTAGGCAATTAAGTGGTAGCTGAAACTACCCTCATCATGTTTTCATCAAATGCAATCAAGCATATGGCTTGTGACCTCTCATTGCGAAACTGGTGGGAACAGAAATCCAGCGTACTTACTGGTTGCATTTTATTATTCATTACGTTTGAGAGTTGAGAATGAATTCAATTGATTCCTAATGTAACAATTGTTCAAAATGTGAATCATTCAATCTTTGGCTCTCTGCGGTAGGTTCCGTACCTCACACTATGTGACATCATTTGTTATGTGTTTTTCCACTAATTTCTTCTATCATCCTGCAGTATACAATGTTGTGGTATTTTCAAATGTGAACGTTACATCTGAGAAGATCCCGTACATCTGGAGTCCGTCCTGGCCATTCAATATTTCCTCGCCTTCCATTCCACCCACTGGGGAAAATCTGTCCATATATTGATGAACAAGTGCATCGTATAGTCTGTCGAGGCAGAATCTTGCTGGAATGGTAGCTCCTCGTCGTTCAAGTGATTTTCAAATAAATGACATAGAACTGGCATTTGTTTATGCTTGATATTATCTTCAGACATAACATGATGAAATCTAAAGATTGATGGAAAATGGTCCTGCAATTCCATATTCTATAATATCGGCCTACACATTGATTTTCTGAGAGTATTAAGTTCCCTCATCCGATAGGAATTCTCTACAGCCTAATGACGACAGTTTCGGCGATTTACGTGCCCATTCAATATAAAAGTATCTTAGTCTGAGAAAAATATCAACTCCGAAGATGAATGGATTTGATTAATAGGAGGCATCAATGAATCGTGAGACTCCAGTCGTCATTCTGGATCTGGATTCGTTTCCCGAATCTTCCACTTCACTGAGATAAGTAGAAATTCTGATATTCATTGAATATATTCGTCTCCAATCTTTTTTTTAGAAATAAGGGGACAGTCAGAAATAGAAAATTCCTCTTTCAGTCATCTGGATTGATTGATTGAATTCCAAGGGCAGTGGCATTATTGGGCAGATCATAAATCTGTCCTCACTAAAAATATATTGGAGTAATTATTTTGATTTCAATTATCTTTTTCAGAAACTGTGTGTGGTCGTAAAAGGGAGATCGATGAGTCAATGAGACCAAAGTATTCACAACACGACTTCTGTTCGAAACTATCCTCTTGATTCGTTTCGTGAAAAACAGCACAATAATTCTGAAAAGATCAACATCAACATGAGAATAGACATTTCAGGTGAATTCACGATACTAATGTAGTGAGTAACCCTATTCTTTGATTTGAACGAGAAAATTCGAAGTGATGAGTTTCCACTTGGACTTGGACATATTTTCGACAGAATTGATGCATATTTGAAATGATTGATTATTTTCGCGCAATTCACGATGGGTATAATAGCCGTAGCCAATAGAATAGTATTCATTCTCGGGCACAATTTCACATGAAATACTACCGTGAATCTGTATACTCAAATTTTCGATACACCAATAGTCTCCTCAAGATGAATATATATCAGATATAATCGATGTAATCAATTTTATCTTGATTTCATGAGTGACAGGAGGAGGAGAGCGCGTGTTTTGTAGTCAACCATTCGAGGCCCGTATGGATTGTTCAATTCGAATCGGAAAAATGAGGTCAGAAAGTGGGTGAGAACAGTTGGTGACTCACACTGTACACTTACGAATGGATATTTTGACGACTAAAAAATATTGTATACTGTCTATAAGTTTTTCGAGGAGGTGGTACATTCATTTCTCAGCTTTTTGTGGGATTTTATCTCCTCGTTTCTAAGAAATAGGGTAGAAGTTATTATAAATTATTTCAATATATTTGTAGTAAGGACAGATTTTCTGATCTGCACCAAAATGTCACTGCGCTTGAAATTTAACCTCTAGATACCTGAAAGAGGAATTCTCTATTTATTCAATGAGAATAAAACCTCTACTTATCTTGGTTGACGTTTCGGAAACGAATCTGCTCTCGTTCTCAACACAATTGAAATATTTTGCTCTTGACGAAATTTTCCAAATTGACACTTTTGTTTCCACTGTCAAAACCGACAACATATTGAAAAATTTTGCGAAGAGAAAAATATTTCAATTGTGTTGAGAACGGGAGCAGATTCGTTCCCGAAACGTCCACCAAGATAAGTAGAGGTTCAATTCTCATTGAATATATTTGTATTTCCGAATTTTCCAAAAACAAGGTGTCACTGACAAATAGAGAATTCCTTCTTTAGGTATCTGGAGGTTTGATTTCCAGACGCAGTGACGTTTTGGGGCAGATCACAAAATCTGTCCTAACTACAAATATATTGAATTAATTTTTAATAACTTCTACTCTATTTTTCAGAAACGAGGAGAGAAAATCCCACAAGAAGTTGGAAAATGAGAAAATGTTGTATTTGATAGTGCAAACATCATTGTAATTGTTTGTAGTCAATAATGTGTAATTATTGTTCAACGATTGAACGTGTGAAAATAATTCCTGTGATATTATTTCTATATTCATTTTGATAGATTCATCCTTGAGTATTTCTAATACATATCAGGAAACTCATTGATAACAGAAAATTGTTATTCATCACGACCTAGTATAACTATTATTTGTTTGTTCGAAATAGATAAATATATATATAAATAAGTTGTTTAGCAATAACTCATTATCAATTCCACGAAGTAATGAATATGTCTCTAAATATTCAAGTATTTATTCGACATTTATTTTCAGATTCCAGAATGAAATCAATATTATATTAGTTGATTTGGAGCGAGTTTCTGGGAATTTAATTCCTTATAATTTGAAGCAATGAAGTACCTGTGAATGCATAATCACGTGTCTATAACAGCGATGATAAAAAATGAGAGGAATTATTACCTCGTTTTGGTATGTTTCAAATGAGTTGCGATATCTGTCATTTTTGACAATTTGAAACTGTCTTCTTGAATCTGCGCAGAAATGAGTGATAAACGTTGAGTAGTCGTCGCCGATGATGATATCTTTGAACAAATAGACAAATCAATTCAATCAATCCATTATATTCTTTGGTCAAAAATAATATATTATGAATAGTAATAATTGTGAAGTATAATCGATTGATAATCGATGATACAACTCGTGAAACCGAAGCGGTAGATTCAACTCGTCCTTGGAATATCATCGATAATTTTGAAAATAATAATAATAATAATAATAATGATGATAATAATAATAAAGAATGATGATCTGTCCTCATTTATTATTCACTTACCTAATAATAATAACAGGCAAACAAAATATTGGAAAATGACACATATAACACAACAAACACATGAAATTTAATTCAATCAACTTTTGTACGTTATTTCATGATAAGCTGAGGGCATGGTCATAGATAACCTTTTTTTAAAATTTTCCAGGGAGAGTTCCTTGGATTCCACAGGGATAGTATTATAAAGTTTGGCAGCATTATAGAAGAAACTTCGGGTAAAGATCGTCTTGGTATACCTCGAAATGAGTAGTGTATGTTTATTTCGTATTTCGGTTGTGTTACAGCTCATAGTTTTTTAGGTAGATAAGGCGATACCAGATGTTAGAATTTTGGGAGTGAGGGTAAGCGAGTGCATGTCTCTACAATAATTTCATTTCAGGAAAGTAGCGTCTTTTCCTAAATCATCAATTCGATGGGATACCCCGTCTACAATAAGTTTGATACCTCTTATGTCATGTTCCTTGTAACTTCCTTCTAGTTTGGCAAGAGAGAGATGTTTCCTCAAAATTTTGTTCTCACTCCTTCGAGTTGGTGTGATCATATCACTTGTTCCATTATGAATGATGATATCAAGTGATTATACTTCATGCTTTAAAATTCTCATATTCATAACGGAACGATAACCGAGGTTTCCTTGATGTATTTCTCATTTTTATCTCGAATGCTCAAAATACCAACCCATTGGCTCGATCAGGGAACTGATAACGCTCCCCTCGGTCTCTTTCCGTGTCCCATCTCTCATCTGATGAAATTTCTCTGAGATTTTCAAAACCAACCCCCACTCCACCTGGAGTGATCCTCACGCTCTTCTAGTCCGGTGGTCGTGTGGGTGATTCAGGCGGGACTATTATAGCGTCTTGTCGTATGGTGGCGTGGTTTGCTTTGCAACAAGTAACTATAAAACAGTCATGGTCTTCCGCGTCTTGACTTTTTTGTCAACTTATTTTCCCAGTATCCACGAAAAGTGCATGGCAGCGATTGTAGCTCACATCTCGTATCTGAGCAGCCACATATCATTAACCACAATAAATGCCCCAGGAGGTCGCTTTCCGAATGTTTGAACGATCTTATCATGAACATCTGCATCGTTTGGAGCTTCCATCAGCCGTCCTGTGGAAAATATTTTCAGGATATTCACTGTATCATACTCCTAAGTGCTATTTATTTATTCACATACATAGTGTGTTCGTATTTTGTCTGTGTATATATCCCAAGATGTGGAGTGATTTTAGTGCTCGTCCTCTATGTATTGTGAATTTTTGAAGATAAAGAAGCTCAACTAAGTTATTGCCTGCGTGTGTTTTTGTCATAACAGCTATTCGTGAACCGTTTGAACCATTTGAACAGCATCCACGACACATAAGTCATTCGCCCGATAAAAATTAAATCGGTTTTATTATTTGGATATCACGGAGTAGGACATTAGATCAAATTCAAACGGTGTTTAGTTTCATTTGTTTGGCAGTTCAATTTAAATTCAATGGGTCGAACACATTAGGGTCTGGAGGAATATGCAGAAAACATGGTCGACGAGAGTTTACGGACATGTTTTCATTACAGATGACAATGAAAAATGGTCATTTAGTCTGCTGGGCTTCGCAAAGTCGATAATGCCCTTTTTTCGAGATCATATCTTTTGACGATTTGGTATGGCAAACTGAAAGATCTGTATATTGACTTGATGACCATCTTATTTTGGAATTTTTGGCAAGTCAATTTCAAGAAAATACTCGTGGCGTTGCTAGCTTCGGCTGACATCAGCAGAGTTATTTTTTGAAAAGCAATATTTCGCGATGATTTAACGCACTGAGATTTTCGATTTGAATTTAGCCTGATTGATCAACCAATTTTTGATTTTCTTGCTCCACGTATTCAGGTAGGCATCCATAAGAATGCAAGGGATGAGAAATATCCGCGAGGTCGATTATGTCATTTTCTCGAAATCATATTATTTGACAATTTGATATGGTAAAGTGATAGATTCGAATAATGGCTTGATGACCATCCTATCATTGAATTCCTGACTGATGGTCATTCTTTGAGGAAAACCTGTGGGTATGCTAGCTCCGGCCGGAATCAGCAGTAATTTATTGGAAAACCATTTTTTTTTCACTGAAAGAATAGCAACACAACATATCCATTTGCATCCCAGATCTGTTTCAAGTGATCCCAACTGTTGGATGTGGAATTGGAAAAAAATACTCTGCTGACCTCTACCAAAGCTAGCAAATCAACAAGTTCAAAAATGAAATTACTAGCTGGGAATTCCAAAAAAGAATGGTCATGAAGGCAATATTCAGATCATTCACTGTATCAAACCGAATCGTCCGATGATATAATTTTGAGAAAAGGACATGATAGACCTTGCTGATATTTCCCAACCTCAGCGTTTTCACGGATTTCTTCCTGAAAACGTGGAGCAAGAAATTCCAAAATACAGTAATTGATTAACCTTAAATAAGTCAGACTTACTGTTTCGAATCACCAAACATATAGCAGAGAACCTAGCAGAGCCACACATTTTTTCGTGGAAGAGACTTATTAGAATTATGGAAATGCGATAATGAATCAGCCAAGAATTATCTCACAAATCCATTTGATCGAATCACCAGAAAGATTTTCATTTTCCAAAATGGACACTGCTGAGTTCGACCTGAGCTAGCAAAGCCACAGATCTTCCCATGGAGAGAGGAGCAAAAAATTCGGGATTGGGGTAGTCAATTAGCGTAAAATGAGCCTATAATTTTGCGACCTATCTGGAGTTGAAATTCGTGTGTGACTTTGCTAGCTGTTTAGCATCATGAACAATATTCACCGTGGGCTCACTATGCAGAGTGTTATCGAAACTATGTAATATATTCCAAACTTCTGCAATTTCAGAGTTGCCATTCAAAAAACAACTCTTCGAATTCGTTGATTCATGTTAATATGCATTTCCTCCTATTGTCATGGGTGCTGTTTTTTCAGTTTGAGCAGTGTCCTACTCCAGAATTTAATACACCGTTCGAATATACTGTATAGTGCATATAGTATAAAATCGAATTCAGATGTAAACCATTAGTCGTGAGACCAAACACTCATACACTCATATCAGATACACTGATGCTGTCAGCACTATTTTTGTAATTGTATGAATGTGAAAAATGTTGTGTTATATGACTTCACAGGGACATTAAAATGCATATGTGAGTGATGAAAAGGAACTAATAGAAACGGATAACGATTGTAGTGGGATTCTTGCAAATAGCTAATGAACAATATGCGACAAGCAATCACGTCAATGGATGTTCTTGAAGCCATAGGTCTGGTTTGTCTGATAGAATAATTCTTCAGATGAAATCGTTTTATTCTGAAGAAAAATCATTCGATGTGAAGGAACTATCATCATTATACATATACTGGCTGTGAGTTATTATTATCGAGGACATTATAATGTGTTGGAAATGAGAACAGATTCGTTCTCGGAACGTCCACTACATCAAGATAAGTAGAATTTGATTCCAATGGAAGGAAGAAATTGGTTCCATTATTGCCAGTACAGCATCAGCTGACCATAAAATCATTATCCGTGAAGTTTTATTCATTCTCCAAATTTCTGCTTTTCTCGGTATATATCAGTGTACAGGGTTTTTTTCAAAAATTTTTGCATCTCACCTGCAGTGGTTATTTCGATGGTTATAATGAAAATATTGAATACGAAAGTCTTTTACATTCTCCTTAACTAACCATCAGAAATTCCTGTAAATTATCAGAAGTATTCAGGCAAATGTCACATTCTGATATGTAATTTTTTTTTCAATGTTATTCAATATCTGGAAAGATCTATTTGGATACATACAATGTATTCATATATACAGGGTAGGTCACGGTCGATGGTACCTTAGACGTTTACGAAGAACGGACAAAGGATTATTTCGAAAATCCGATTACTTGCGTAATCAGTTCTGTTCCGTCGATTTGAAATATTCTCAGCTTTGTGGCGTTACCGTTTCTATCGAAAAGTAGCAACAACTTTGTATATTCCAAATAGAACACCCATTCCATTTCAGTTTCATTCTCACTGAATTTGTGCACATACTCCTCAATCAATTCTTCAATCTGAAGAAAAGTGAAGAGTCATGGAATTGTACTTCTCCTAATGATATGAACCATATGAGATGCAATGAACAATTCCAGACTCCCTAAAGGAAGCCAAGTAACCAAAATGAACCAGTAACGTGTACATAAGAGGAAATATCATTAGCTTTCAATTCCTCATATGTCTCGCAAGAGTTATATAATAATATATTGTTTTGAAATTCGATGATGATGAATCATCGTAATTTTCGTTGTTATATTCACACTTATGGAGACAGATTCTCTGTAACATGAAATATCCCGATGAAGCTCCCACAATGATGATTGATGAAGGAACCGATATGTTTTATATCAAATGACAGTATGATGAACGGAATACATCAACAACAGATGATCAGAGGCATCGTGAATGAAAAACCCAAGCGTGGTTATCAAATTGGTATAATTTATTCGCCTCCCAATTATTCCCATAGCACCTTGGGTGGAGAATATAACGAAGTAAACATGAACATGGAATGATTCATCTAATGGTGCCGATTTCGATCTCCATCCGGTTGTTGATGAGCATGGAACATCATTATGTCTAATGCAGTTCTCGATCAAAAATTATTCATGTCTCGGTGATATCGGAAAATATATTTTGATGTAAGAAGTTATATCAAAATATGAAATCTTTGCGAAATGAGAACTGAAGCGTTCACGTGAACAAATTATGGACAGAAATTTGTTGTAAATTCCTCTCCAGCAACTCCTTATTCACTGGATCCGTGAATGTACGAAAATAGCATTCAATATCCATACTCGTATTCCTCTGAATCATCATCATTGAGAATTGAGATTCAGATGAAAAATCGACCACATAGGAAAATTTGTGATATCATTCGTCTTTGATGATCGGAATTCAAGGACTATAGACCACATTGAATTATAATGAAGGTATCAATAATGAAATCGCTCTCTGGATAAACCAAAATATGTAAATCTACTACAATAATTGTGTCGATATTAAAGATGCATGAAATATAAAAGCTCATAGAGGTGAAAGGTTGGAGGTTGGGACATATCACACAAATGAAAGAACGTAAGAAGGCTTCGTGTGAAATCTATAGGAGTGATAAACGAATATGAAGAACCGAAAGAGAAAGGAAATGGAATCGAATGGCCTGCAAGGTCTGTAGACCAGCTACATATATCAGGACTAGAATAACGACATTTCTCATATCCCATTTCCCAACATCGATCATATTGAAAATGAGAAGGAAATCATGAATATCATGAAAATATAATGACCATATAATCGTTTTCAACTCATTCCTCTCATCAATCAAACGTAAGAGGCATTTTTGGAATGAATATGGTCATCATATGAGTAGATTTAGTAGTTCCGTGTCAGTTTCAAGCTGATTTTGCTTCAGATATGTTCGGTCAATTTGCGAAGCCAGAGCAAGTTCCATAGGAAAGAATATTGTTTCTATAGCGTTCAAGGTTAATCGACTATATTTTAATACTCTTGGTATTGATTCAGGATTATATTCATGATTCCGATGAAGAAATAACGGGGGTTTCAGTCATCTTGATTCCTCACAACTTGGTATCAGATTTGGGGTCATTTAATTCATTGCCTTTCGCTAGTATACGAGTCAAATAATGTTTCGGACTCATTCTGAATAGAGAATATTGACTCTTAGAGCATCCCGTTACTTCGATAAATTTTCGACGAAACATCAGACTGAATATATAGATACGTGGACATAAGAGAATAAATTAATGGATTGCATGGAAGATCTTATGACGGAAGACCTTATGACGGATTCCATCAATTTGAATATATTATCCATGAACCAACGAGGTCACCCTCATAAATACATATTTTTCATGAGAATAATTCTACAGCTATTATCTATGGAAGATGGACATACTATTTGCCATAAATATGTGGAAAATCATCATTTTTGTGATATGAAAGTTGATAAACCAAAATGGATTGAACGATAAACGACAAGTCCATTGTGCACGAATACAATTATACGGTATCTCATCCACGTACGATAATAAATAATGTTCTGGTTTGTATTCAATAGAGAGAGAGATAAACGCCGGAAACCCTGTCAGTCACATACTGTTTTATAGTAATCGTTGGTCTCAATGCCGCTTCAGACAACATATTTCTGAGTAAACTTTGTCATTGTATTCTGTTATTCGTTCTATCATTGACATCCATCACGTCATTCGTTTCAAAAACATAGTATTGTGCTTTCATGTTCATTGTATCTCATCACCAGAGTCCAAATTCAATAAAGGAATGGATTCCGTTGAATTCCGAACTTGTTCGTTGGATTAGTTGAGGTGAACTTCACACTTACTCTTGTGTGGAATAAAGAAAATTGAGTTGAAAAATCTGACAGTGAATGGTATGATGAGAGTCCATACGATAACATATACTTTGGAAAATCTCCAATTGAAGATATGTATGTTAGATTTAGTGAAACGGGAAATGACAAACTTCACTTTTCTATTACTCGTATAATTTTCAGCGATCTTACATGCGTCAGAATATCTTTCTTACTAACTACTTGTTTCCATCTCCCCATCTTGATCGATAAAATTGTAATATCATTGTATGAATGAACGAAACTGATGCTTCGTCACCAGCAGGGTCAACGCTCACATGTATGATTATCATAGCTAGTAGTATTATTCCACATTCAATATTTGTAACCGATGAATAGATTCTATAAACCTCAGTTATCCCGTGTTTTTTTTTATCTGTGGACAACACGAAAGGGAAACCTATAATGTTCGAGGAACATCGTGTTAGCCAGCGGTGGAATTTTTCTTGAAAGTTTGGAGGTTGTAAGCATCAGGAAAGACTTCACTAGGCAAAGAATTCCATAATTTTGCCGTTCTATTGATGAATGATGCTTGGTATAGCGATGTTCGACAGGTCTCGAGTCTGACAGTGTAGGGGTGACCAGCCTGAGCTCGTCTGGTTTGTCTACTAGGAATCGCGCGTGGTGGCATAATAGATGATATTTCCGTTGACCACCGACCATGGAAGAACCTATAAAAAAGGCATAGATCGCCGATCTTTCTACGATGATCTAGAGAGGTCAATGATTTGGTGAGTGTTGTATCATCGACTAGGCGGATAGCTCTCTTCTGAATTGAATCTAAGAGTTTTAGCGTATGTTTGGGGGCTGAGCTCCAAACATGTGAACAGTACTCCAGGACAGGTCGAATTTGTGCTTTGTAGATCATAAGCAGTTACTGGGATGTGGAGTATCTCTTCGCACGGAATAGAAAACCAAGTTTTTGTGAAGCAGTTTTCGCAATGGACCTCACATGATCGTCCCATGAGAGAGCACTGTTGGTGGTGACACCCAGCAGGGATATTGACGACCTCATAGGAACAGTGGTACCCGACATCATCAAATTGGGCATTGTGTGATCAGCCTTCTTTGTGAACATACAAGCTTGAGTTTTAGCCGCATTGAACTGTACTAGATTCTCAGATCCCCATTTCAGAATTCTAGTCAGATCCTCATTTAAAGCATCAACCTGTCTTCGCCTTGCACCTCTGGCCTCGGTGGATGATATAGGGGCTCTAGAGGAAAAGGCAGAAAGAAGTGTACTATCATCCGCCGCAAAGCTATGAACTGGGCTGGAGGTCACATCCAACAAATCATCGATGTGGAGCAAGAACAAAGTTGGTGCCAAGACAGAGCCTTGTGGAACACCAGGATTGATCGTCATTGTATCAGACGAGACCCCTTCTACCACCACGTAGAGTGATCTATCTGCAAGAAAACTCGATAGTTATCGACACAGTTGGGGCGGCAAACCATATGACGGAAGTTTCGCTAGGAGGCCTTGGTGCCAAACTCGGTCAAATGCTTTGGAGATATCCAAGGCTACAGCCAGAGATTCCCCATGTTTCTCTATTGACACCTGCCAGTTATGTGTAATAAGAATATATTACCACCCTTCGAATGTTCAGTGAACATCTTGCATTTATACAGTTCCGTCCTGTTGAGAGTTTTGCTTTTGATATCCTGAGTTTTGAGGAGTAATCATCACACGAAGGAACATTGTGAATCATCGTTAACTCAATTCTCCGAAACGTATTCGACCAATTATGAATTATCAGTTATATTACTTGGTATCCTTAAAGCATCATGAGAATGTGTTGATTATATCTATAAACTGTTTTATTTTCCTTTCAGGTGAGGAACTATTCAGTGGAATTTCTCCTTGGAATCTTGGAGGCAGGTATGTTTCAATTATTCATTTGACAGATGAAATGACAACATTGTCACGAAATACAAAGTGCAAAATGAATATAAACCCGAAAGAACCACGAGAATAATGTTACACAAAATGGATGTAGTTTTTTGGGTGTACAGGGTGTCCAGAGATGAAACTGAAAAAATTATGGGGTCATAGGGACTGCCAATATGATTGCAAAAGGCCATATTCAAATGTACAAAACCGCTTCGTTACTGACATACAGAGTGATTTGTGAATTTCGATGAAAAAATCAATCCGCCATAGTCTATACAGGGATGAGTCGATTTGCTTCAAATTTGGTACATTCTGGTACAAAAGTCTCAACGAAAAGCGCTCTGAACAAAATCAATATCACTACCAGAATATTGTGTTTCTTCCATCTTGAGTTGATGAGTAAAAATGACTCACCCTCTATAATGATCTTCAATAATCTGAGCTGACATTCGAAGTCTACGGAAAAAATCCTGCAGGAAATTGTTGAAATTTACTGGCACCATTCCAGTTATTCCGTGTTATATTATTATTTTCATTTTTCTCGCTCAAGAAATTAATTTTCGGATGAAGTACCAGCAAAAATTAGGTATTATAATGAATATTCACGGAATCAGGACACAAATATTGTTATCTCTTTTGTCCTGTTTATCCTCTATGCAAGCGACTCGTAGAATTTCAAAGAGTTATCTATTGAGTTTCGTGCTGTCATCGATTGACATCATATCTTTTGTCTCCCGTCTATCGTCGATTTACACTGTTTCCTTAGAATGATATATCTACAAGGCAACTACAATCTTTCGATATGAGACATTTTTCGCTCCCAATTTCGAAAATCCTAGGCAGTTGCAGTTCATCGGAAGACTTCTGGAACCTCCATGCTTACTTGTCGGTGGTCGATGTGAGGCGAAAGGCGTAGTTCGCTGCTCCTGGCTATTTTCTGATTCTACCAGTAGAGCTAACCCATAGTGCCCATGAGCACTACCAAATGAGATAAGAGGCATAACCAGTTCGAGCAGATGCCTCTTGGTGTTTTTTCTTTCTTCTTCCATTCAATGAAGAAGTCAATTCACTTCAGGAGGACTTGAATATATAAACTGGAAATGATTAGTGTTATCGAGCATACGTATTTCGATTCTCCTCTCGAGAAAACCATTCTCTAGAATGCACTATTTCATTGTGTTCTCTCAAAAATCCATGGCTCAGAGAACCCAAGAAAAAACCAACAAGGCTCAGCAAAGAACACCACCAGCATCCGTTTGTTTGCACTCAGAGGTGGAAATAGTCTTTCTAGTCTGTGCCACATTCTTGTTGATTTCCGATAAATTTCAGTTGATAGTGGTGCTGGTGCTATCGAGAGGATCTTGAAATCCACGTATAATAACGTTTTGGGGCTCTGATATTTCAATGTTACTGGATTCATTATTGTGGGGATCACAGTTGATGCATCTCTTTCAAAAATCTCTAGGTGAAAAAATGGAATTATTGAAGGAAATGTTGAAAAAGTTCTCGAGTAACTCATTTATTCTTGGAGTTTGTTCGGAAGCCTATCTGGGTCAGGTGCTCGTTTTTCGTGGGTGTTTTTTTGCTTCCCTTTCATCTTTGGTCACCGGCTGTGTTAAGTTCTCATTTTGCAACAGGATGCATATTTTGTTAATTCCTTCTGTGATAATCGTGTTTCACACTCTCTGGAGTTACTTCTTTGAATGTTTTTCGCATAATGTTATGGTTGCGAGAAATTTCGAAGCTAATTCTTTCTATATTTTTTTTTTTGAGAACCTAATGATCATGTCATACATTCCATAACGTCCAGAGGTAGAGATTGGATTTTTTCGAAAATTATCAAGAGAGGGAAAATCAACATAGGTTTTTTTCCAACTTCCGATAACTTCAAACCTGATAGAAGCTACTGGTTTCATTTCAATTTGAGTATTCGATTGAACTGAATCCCTGAGGTATACTTACGAGGTGCGTTGGAGAATAAAGAAACTCCTTCGGACATATTATGTATGAGTAAAATCAATTCATATGTGAAGGGATATTCAGTTGGGAACGCGAAAGATATCTATTCGATATCATTATCATTTATTCCTCGATAACCGTTAACAAAAACTTCTGTTGTTATTCACAAGATTCATATGATAGATCCAAGTTGTCGTGCATATATTCTGAGGTTTCTGGAATGTGAGGAATAACAATGAATCTGGTGGAACACATTGAACAGTAAACTTGGGGAATTTCACTGAGGAGACAACTTTCAGGCACATTTCATGCGAAACAAAGGTTGATAATGATAATGAAAGTTGAATTGGGACTCATTCCATACGAATGTTGAGAATAATAGACATCTATCTGGAGTATTTGATATACCTGGACAGATTCGCTCTATCCTCCACTAGTTTCAACCGTTGGAACTCGTTCTAAACTTTTTTCCGTTGATTTGGAATCGATGGGATCTAGGATTATGGAGTTTCTATCTACAATCGAATGAGAATAATAATAAAATATCTAGAATTACATAACATAATCATTCCATCATTCACACACCTAAGGTCATGACTAAAAATAGAAATAATTCGAAATCGAGAATCAGTGAGGTGAAGATTCCGACTATTATAAAACCATTTCCTGTATCATACAAACATGTTCTGTGACTAATCGCACATTATTGACAGAATGTCCAAGAATAATTGTATTCATCCGTGTATTCGTATACATGTGCTAGGTATACTCAATTCGATCAATTATGTTCTGATAGAAACGAATCGTCATATCCAGCGTATTCATCACTATATTCATTATCTCATTATTCTTTATTATTACACAGTGTGAAACAGCCTTATGGAATAAATTTGATAACGAATGAATGAGAGCGTGTTGGGAAAAACGATTTGTATTTTGAGATTAGGCATTTTTTTCAAATGAAAAATAATTATATAGGGTGTGTCAGGTGACAGTGGCCGATACCAACTTTCTCATTTCAAATACAACCCCCTATATATTGTCAGTTTTTTAGATTCTTCAGAAAATTTTAGACATAATTCATTTACAACTGTTTCGGAAATATCAAATGTTTTCAGATGTATTAAAAAAATCAACATTGAAAAAAAATCATTTAATTTCACGAATAATGTGAAAAAAAACAAAAAACATCAATTTCAATGTGAGAGATGTTCAAAATGTTCGCCGCGAACGTCTTGGCAACATGCTAATCTGGTATAGAAATATCTTCTAACGTTACAGAACAATTCCAACACCTTCCTGCTCTCCTGAAATTCCACCGCTGGCTAACACGATGTTTATCGAACATTAAAGGTTTCCCTTTCGTGTTGTCAACAGATAAAAAAAATCTGTATCCCTTATATCTTGTAGTCAAACTATACGAAGATATATATCTCCATAGACTTGTGGGATGACGATTTCCTAAGCTGCCTCAGACTCTGATATCTGTAAATTTTTTGAGCATCAAACTGAATTGTTCTCCACCCAATCGGAACTCATTCTCAAACTCATTCTGAACTCCTATCCCAGGCTTCTTGGTACTTTTTTCAACTTTAGTCTTGAACGTGATGAAGTCCGATCACTTTAACTTCTCAATCAATGTCACCTCCTCATTTCCATGAGATTCACCGTAATCTATCTTCGAACAGGGACGTCACAGTTCGTTGAGAGATGAGAAAATTTATAAATCAGTTTCATAACCTCAAAACCGAGTAAGCGGCTGAACAATGCTATCAATGATATTCGAAAACATTGCCAGCATTGTTTCACAACAGGATCGTTGACCGAGCCTATTTCCAGATGTCGATGTGATTTGTCTTTTCGGCACGTTTTATCTGTTTCTCGGATCCTAGTAAACACTTCTTCAACAATATTGGTGCGTGAGAATTTCATACGTTGGTTCGGCAGTGGCCACATCACTTTTGATATTCGGCATTTTGGTATGTGCGATCTCGAGGGCATCGGGCCCTTCTGATTATCCGTCATGCTGATGTCCTCAACAGCACGTTTCATTTTGATACGCTGACTCCAGACTACGCATACGCTCCATGATGTCCCTGAATTTTCCTCTTCATGCAAGTGGACATACTTTGAGAAACTATTCGCAATATTCTACATATTCTGTTGAAGAACCTCCATACAAACTGAAGATGGGTTACTTATAAATCCCTGAACATGTCCCTTTCAACCTCCTTTTCTGAGTAATTATATAGAATATGTCGAGCAGATTCTGAGGTTGATTCTATCTTCCTTCATCAGTTCAATGCAGAGGATATTCTGTTCTTGAAAAGTGCCTCCTACAAGCTCTTGGGTAGATATTTTTGTGGAAAGACAAAGTGAGATGATAAGTATAGATATGCATATATTTGAGTTGACAACCTCCTGACTCCTTTCTAACAATCGAATTGATTCAAATTAACAGCTCAGTCATATACTAACTGTATACTCACACCCCTTCATGAAAGCTCACTATACATGAGGAAATTCAGAGACATGACTATACAATCTTTCATACTCTTCAGTTTCGGGCTTTGATATCTCGGAATTCTTAGCTCACATTTTCATTTCAGGCTTCTTCATGAAAAGAGTTCTCCACTCCTCGTTTTTCTCGTCTCATTCGTATCTTTCATCACTGCCATCGTTCGGATATGCTATAGTTCTAGGACTACATCAATTTATCATGATTTCGAAACAGCTCCATTCACATCACACTGATATATGTGATGCGGAATATTTTTCACAAGTATCTATCTAGTAACAGATCCGTAGTTCGAGATGACTACTGGAAGATGAATCATTCTAACATCAGAATTACTCCCATTATAGATATTCTCCAAATGCGAGATGAAAACTCTGGACTCAGGTCGGCAAATTTCGAGATAACCCATCTTCATTATGATTGGATTCGATTCTTCATCGCTGAAATCCAATGTGTGTATTGAGCCAGTCACCCTGTATATGCCAGGGGAGTTACATATTACGCTCCATGAATTCATGAAACATAATGAGATTCTCATCAAGACGAAGAAATTCTCCACCTCATCTTCACCTTTCCATCCATAGCTCCGTAGTAGATTTTATCGCATCAAATTCTCTGTGAAATAATTTTGTTTGAACAACATGATACCTTTGATCGTTGATTGCTTCAACGTTTGGATAGAATATCGAAGATGTTGATTAGCATGATTGAGATAATGATTTGAAAATGCATAAACACCTGTTGGAGATATAAATAAAATGGTGAAAATTCCCTTGAAAACTCGAGGAACCTAATTTGATACAATTAGCACGAAAGAATATACCCACGACTCGTTCAGTCCTTGCACTGAAAACTGTGATGTTTCCACAGATGAGAACATATGATGCCGCCATCACAGTCGACTAGTTTTTAATTCATATCTCTGGAATTGTCAGTTGTTTTCGATATCCACTGATGGAATAGTATGGAATGAAATAGAATTGTGATATATCAAGGTGCCTACAGATACATGATTTCATTACCAGTCTATAAAGTTATGAGACGCAATGACAGGAGGTACTTCTTCAGATGAACAGAAGATTCTCATGTGGGTCACGAAGCAGTAATGAATAACGTGAAATGGAAAGAAAGATATCAATGTTGATTCAATCCAGATAACCATGTTATGTATCACGCGCATTGAGTATTTGGAAGTCTCAAGATCAAATATGATATAAGACGAATATTAGGAGTTACGATAGGTCGAAACTCCATTCGAATTCTGCAACAGGACATCGAATTAACCGTTATGAGTTCAGCCCAAATAATTTCCAATCCTGGAAAAAAATATGTCCCATTTTTTTATGGAAGCACAACCGTATCTTCCGTAATCATCTGAGAAGGATTATGTTATCTAAAGGGCTGAAAGAGATAAATGAACGGAGATAAGTTGAGCGGCCCATGAGTGATAAAAACTATTCTCCTGTAAGACAAATTCCAATGAATGACAAGTTCTGTTCAGAACTAAAGATAATTCGGGTGAAACCTATGAACTATCATGCCCCCTCATATAATTATCAATAAATGTCGATGCCACCATATGATTACTAGTAAGCAGTGTATACAACATAAATAATCACGTGGATGATCACCTATTGTTTTCATATAGTATTCAACATGAAATGGATATTTTCCAGTTCAGTTACTTCCTGTTACCTGGGGCCAAGCTAGAAACTATTATCTCACTGAGCTCAGGTGTAAATCAGATGTCCATTCTCTCATGTACAAATCGTTGCAATATTTCATCGTGCGAGAGAGTTAAAAAGGCAAGAAATAAAAAAAAATGTGATTCGCTAGGAGAACCAAGTGAAAAGAAGTGACAAGTAGTTGCCTTGATGCATGTTGATTCAAAACTTGTCTGAGACTGCTCAAGAGAGTTGGACAGTCGCAACAGACTGATAGCTCAACAACCCATGAAAGTCATGAGGGAAAATGAATAGGCTGATTTACTAGCCCGAGAAGTAGCGAGATTATGAATGGAGAGAAACCTTCATGCGGAATGGCAGAAACTATAAGAAAAACAACCACCAAATCTTGGATGCAAATGAAATCTTAGGAATGGTGGAATAACTCACCAGGAATCAGACAGGCCAACGAGTTCATCAAAAGAGCCCTTTCCAACTCAACAAATATATTAGTACGATCCGACAGGCAGAAATGAGACTGTGTAGTGTTTTCCTGTCAAGAATAAAAGGAGACAGCATCGCAAATGCTTTGCAACTGCGAAGGTCTGTTTAGACTATGATTTTTAACGATGGGAGGAGGAAGAGTGAGAGCCCTCAGATATGGAGAAGATATCGAAACCATCCCATGGAGTCCCATTACGAAGACTAATGAATAACGTTCAGAAGCATGTAGCACGCAAGCTCCAATCTGATCTAATCTAATCTACTTCTTGTCAAATCTAGGATGATTCTCTCCCATGGATCGATTCCAAATTCACAAATGTGTGTCTGAATTTGCAATTCGGATAACTGATAATATTGATATACCTGTGGCATCGGAATCTTTTCATTCTTCCCGTGTCAGGTAGGAGTTCTCAAAATACGTCTTCAGCTACAGAATGACTGTATTCTGAATTTTCTGATGACGCTCTGTATTCAGTGCATACGTTATCACCATACTGTATATCCTGTTGGAATATTCGTATGCATTCAGTCGTAGGTACTCCTTGCTCTTCTGAAATACCGAGATGAATTATTCATGTGTGGTTGAATATTCGAGCAACTCTCAAACAAAACAGCCATATGTAAGAAATTCTCAGAACTTTGTGGGATATTTGTAGCTGTGGCAGCTGAAAGGTGAGTAGCTGAAGTAGCTCATTTGATTCGCTCGATGAAATGAATGAAATTCAGTGTAGAAAGGGTGATTCTGGCCAAGAGGATAATATCGAACTTGGGTTTTTTTTTTTAATTCTAGATCTTCCGATTGCGTATAGCTCTAGATGACATAACTGAGGGATCCACAATGAATAGCTTCCAGCATAGCAATCAGTGATAATTTATAATGCATACTTCATCGCACTGTTACAGTGAATTCCAGATTTCGAAGGTATACCAGGTGCCAACATATTGACTAGTTATGACTGGTTATGACTGGTTATGAGATCCAAACTCCGTGAGCATTTTCCAAAATTTTCCAACATTCCTTATCCTCCTATCAATTACTGTTTCATATAGTTCAGAATTGAATACCATTTATATTTTCAATTATTTGTATTTTACTGACTGTTTCCTTCATATTCCATGAAGAGATATATTCCACACCTCAACAGTATTCATGATCTTCGAAGCGTGAATCCAATCTGAGATACTTTCCACATGTTTGGAGTTCGAGTCACAAACATTACGTTAAAGCTTTTATCAGATTCTATTCAGAAGACCTAATACTACATTCACGAGTAGATTGACCTCTCTAGAGCATTGTAGAGAGGCGGCCGATCTCTTTCTTTTTATACAACTTTTCATGGTGGGGGCTGATCGGGAATGTCGTCTATCATTCCACCATGAGCGATTACATGAATAAACAAGTGAACAAACTAGACGAGCTCAAGCTAGTCACTCCTACATTATCAGGATCTTGATCTGTTGAACCCTACTCTACTATGCATCTATTGAACGGGAAGTTGTGGAATTCTCTGCCTAGAGGAGTATTTCCTGATGCTCATGACCTCCAAAGTTCCCATATGATCTATGAACATCATTGAAAAAGCCATCGGAGCGATTGAAAATATTTATTCATCAAATGAACATCAGTACAGAATATGTTAGCCATTATTCAGTATGATGTTATGAATGATGTATTTAAGAATGCGCGCAATAAAAAGTTTTTATCCAATTTATGTTGCCTTTGTTGTGGTGAGTATTATCGTAGTCGATGTAGCTTGTGGATTCAGCGAGAGAACATTCTCCATTTGATTGTTAAAACTTCTTTTCCTAATCGAAAGTTGTGTTATTGAGCTCAAAATTCCAGTTTTTTCAGTCACGTTCACGACGATAGAATGATTTCGCTTTCTTCTCAACGTCTAAAGTGAGTTCTCGTAACAAAACAAGAGAAATATCCTACAGGGTGGAGGGAAGGTCCTAGAAATTGCTTCCATCGATTGTAACGGTCGCATTGGGAATTCCATATGGTTAGGAAAGATGCATCACTCATTCTGCCAGAGATTCGAGTCTGTATATCGCAGACTTAATCTTCTATGAATGTATGAATCCGTAATTTTTCACTCCATATGAAATATATAATATTAATTTTTCAAAGAAATAAACGATCATTCGTCTACATTCTGCTTATATTCCGGTATTTCGGCGAATATATTGGTGGTAAAATGCTAAGGGTATATGAACAGGAAATAGTGACATCAGTAAAATCATCATCAGAGGAATGGAAGATATTCCAATATGTGTTTTGGGATTACCTAATCATCGACGCCAGGTATTTAAACATCATTTTTCTACAACAGCTTGACAAAGTAGCATTTGACGCTTCCAAATCCCATCACAAAGTTGACGTTTTCCGAGGAATGTCATTCTGTGACAGCATTTGCGCCCATGAGCGGAAATATTGAAAAATGCTCGCATCGGTATAGTATACCTACCTATAGGTAAAAATTCACCTATTGTTGAAGAGCCCAATCTTGAATGATGGAAAATAGTGACAGTGAACTATCAAACACGCCTCTTGATATAGCAGAAAGTGCAAAAGTTGTAACTTTGAATTTTCTACCGGAGAAATCAAGGAAGTAATACGAACTACACAATATGATGAATTTATGAATTGGTACCACTCCGAGGAGGTGAGTAAGTATCCAGAAAACGTGTTACTGGCTTATTTTGGGGAAAAATCAAATACTTTGAAGTCATCAACTCTTTGGTCTCCTTTTTTTCTTGTATTCAATTCATTTCTTTCTGGATATATCTATAAGTGAATTGAATGTGATTTGGATAGCTCATAGCTCCATTCAGAAGAGCTGTACATGTTGATTTTGTTATAGGTGATACTAATTATGGGTATTGCTGGTGTCTGCAGGCACGATGAATTGGTGAGAAATCAGATGAGTAACATAGAAGATACAGATTCTATTTTGATGGTCCGAATTACGGATTCCGAAACAAGAATAAGTCGTGTTCACACAGTTGTCAGTGATAATGAAGAAAAATCACCTAACAATTTGTAAAGTATACATTGCCTTGATAATACAGTGTAAAAATAATGATACCCCTCATCACCTATTTTTACGTTATGAAAAAGGCAGATGTGTGATGATTAACCATAATACTACTATATTCTTGTTGAATGAAGTGCTTTTGCAGATGAATTCATGTGTGTATTTCGATCACAACGTGTCATTGCCGCTCTAAAAAGATTACCGCGCTCCGCTTCACGTCACGCGGTAAGTCTCTTTGTCGAGCGGCAATATTTCACTTGCGCTCTAAATACACGAATACCTCTTTCTACAATTGTCATGAAATTTGCATTCTTTCGTTTGATACATGTGCCTTTGGTATGTCATCGATGAATACTAAGATATTATTCGATCATTCCACGTAAAAGTGTGCTAGGAGACAGAAAATTCCGTGGGACAAAAATCAAGAATATCTGAATGAGAACTAAGTCCCCTTCAAATGATTTTCCAAGAATTCCATCAACAATTGCGAAATATCTGCATCCACTTACATACTGGACATATCTGGCTTGCGTTTCGTAGATCATCAGCGACTCGTTTGGCAAATTCAGGTGGAGAATTATCACAACTGAGAAGATACGAAGAAGGAAATCTAGTGTAGGTCTAGAAGGATACGTTGATGAAACAATGGAAACAAGTGTTTTTCCACTCGTAGGTAATACTGTCAAGAAAATATAGTAGTAGTACATCTTCTGTGATCTTTTTCACATTATTTTCATTGCCCCATCTGATGAATTCATCATACGTCTGTTCATATAGGTCCTTCGATTTTGCTGGAAGTAATTCGAGCTTTGCATGTTCTTCATCCAATTCCATAATATCTTCGCTATCAGTCCACTTCTTTGGATGGTTCATTTCTTGCTGTCTGGAGTTTTTAGCCAAGCATCAGATTTCTCGACAACAACCACCCACCAGCTTGCTCGACAACGTCAAACTTGGGTATGCATGAGGAATTGATCTCATTTAGTGAAACAAGAGTTTCACTATTACGATAATTTGTATATGTGAATTATCCATAAACATCACGCATATCTTGAAAACTGAATTGATACGTATTAGGTGATCATGGTTGATTTAAATTTGAGTCATTACTCCCTCGGCTTATTCACGCCGCAGGCCATAAACGTCCACTTCACGACCTTGTGAAGCCATCAATAACTATTATGTTTAGATAATGTTAGATAATATATCAATATGTCATATAACAAATATCTAAATGTCAAAAACATTTCTTCTCCTTTTTCTTCTTATTATTATTACTATTATCAATATTATAATCATTACTATCATCATGATTCTCATCATTATCACCATTAATATTATTATTATCATTATTATCATCATTATCATTATTATTATTATTGTCATTAATAATATTATCAATATTATTATTACTATTGATATCATAATCATTATTAGTGAAATGTGATCGTGTGGCCGGATGATCTTTTCCAATAATATCTTCGAACGCTAGATTGTGTGTCGATTTTCGTGTCTAGCAGAAATTTCCTCGTGAATTCCCCTGCTCATTATAGATTCTGCTCAACAACGCTTTCTGAGCGATAATTATAACTTCTGTGATCAAAAGTTATATAATTGCATTTGCGATTCGCTTCCTCATTACTAGGTACTCGTGGAATGATTTATGAATTTCCACCATTCTATGCATACAGGGTGCTTCGTTAGAAGGACAAAATCGGAGAATGACTTGATCAAAAATTTAATAGAATTCAGCTATGTGATTATGATTTTTCGCGATGTACGGTCACGAAGTCCGATCGAATAGTCTAGTGTGACGAAATAAGTAAATTCCCAAGTTCCTCCCAGAACATATACACGGTGTCTCACTGTCGATGATACCTTAGATGTATGCGGAGAACGGGACATTGGATTATTGTGATAATTCAGGTATCTCGATAAGCACTTGGATGTAACGTCTTTTCAGTAATGCAGCATTGCTGTTTTTACCGAAAAGTAGCAACATCTTTGTTATTTCAACTAGGAGACCCTGTATATTATAGCATTTTCGGTTTTCAATTACTCCTTGAATCTATTCGATTAATACTTCCCTATACCCATCTCCAACGGTCTTCGCGTTGATATTCACTTACAGATTTCTGTTGAAGGTTGAATGTTGAGGATGATTTATAAATATCTGGAGTTGCCACTATACAAAATTTTTTTTCTGGTTCCAAAAAATGTTCAATCAAGTGATAACGAAAGAGGTTGAACAGGTCGACTGACACGATTCATGGATTGAATATTATCTTTATGATACTGTGATAACGATGAATCAGAAGCGACACATTCAGAGTGAGATAGTTTGATTACCTGCGACATGATGTCAAGTGATTTTGGCATTGTTATATAGTTATGCCTCGACGATTACAAGAGCAGAATCACGAAATTAGTTTTCCGGAGGGAGCTGACAGAGTTCTGGGAAACCAAGCCGTGATCTCATCCAACAGAGTTCCCGAGTTATTCCAATTAAAGTTGGAGCTTGTATCAGAAAGCACCTATTCGAGGTTGTATATTACTCAACACCATACTCACCTCCATGGGGATATCTACGATGTTCTGCGGAGGAGAACTAATTCGTGAGTGCAGTGTCACCGACCAGACGAATAGCTCTTTTCGATAGAATGTAATACTTTCAGCGTATAATCTGGGGCCGAAGTGTGAACAGTACACCAGAACAAGTCGACTCATTGGGAACTGCTGGAGTGTGAAGTACCTTACATCTCTGTACGGAACAGAAAGCCAAGTTTTCCTGAAAAATGGACCACACATGGTCGTCCCATAAGAGATCTATGTTGGTGGTGATACCCAAGCATTGGATATCGGCAACTTCTTAGGAATATAGTATATAAAAGTGGTTTACTTGATCATATTGGCCATTTCGTGATCTGTCTTCCTGATGAAGATACCAGCTGGAATTCGAACATTGAGCTCTACTAGATTTTCAGATCCCCAATCCAAAACTGTTGCAAGATCTTTATTCGTGATATGACGTCTCCGTCTTACACATCTGACCACATACAAAAATATCCACAAAGCTATGGACTGGGTGGGTAGTCACGTCGAACAGATCATTGATGTGGAGCGAAAACAAAATTGTTACCTAGACATATCCTTGTGGAACACTAGCATTGATAGTCGTTGCATCAGATGAGACTTCATGTACATAGAGTGATATATCTGCGATGGAACTTGATAGTGAATTTGATATTGAGGTAGTATTAGTATTATGCGAGTCTTGATCGGAGGTTTCGATACCAATCTCTCTCAAATTCAATTTGTTATTTGGTTTTTATGGGATTTTTTCTCCTTGTTTCTGAAAAATGAAAATAGAAATTATGATCATCTCAATATATTCGCTGTAGAGACATATATATGATCTGCCCCAATATGTCACTGCGCTTGGAATTCAACCTCCAGATACCTAAAAGAGATATGCCCTTTTTTGTCAGACACCTTGTTTCCGAAAAAAATGTTTCTACTCATCTTGATGTAGTGGAAATTTCGGGAATGAATTTGCTCCCGTTTCCAATACAATGAATAAATAACATACATTCATTTTTCAGTTCAATAATTGACTCAGATATTCCAGGAATGTATGGGATAACATTTTTTATATGCCTGATTGGAGTAATATTGAGTTCATAAGAAAATGAGACAATATCCAAAAACGAAAAAAAAAAAAGAAATCTGCTCACATTCTCCTAGACGGAGAGGATGATAATACTGCTTATTATTCAGTTGATTTAGATAGAACTTGGCATCCACATCCTCTGTAACCTTTTAACCAGACTTCCTCCGTCTGACAAATTGTCATTTCCCAGTGTCAACGCAACTCAACATTTTGGGGCAGATCACAAATCTGTCCTCACTACGAATATATGGTAATGATTTTCGATAATTTCTTTCATATTTTTCAGAAACGAGGAGGGAAAATGAGCTGAAAAATGAATATACCACCCCCTCGAATAACTTACAGACAGTATTAAATAACATACATGTTCGCAAAGTTCATGATTTCCTTCTTTGACACTAAAGAGTGACAGTTATCAGATTAAAATATTTTTGGATACCAGGTGGTTTTTTGTTGTTTCTATGTTGATGCCTGCCACATATTTTGTGTAACGCATATAAGTAGGATCCCGGTGACATAAATCATATTGCCGGTGGTTCACGAATTTTGAGCCCTCAAGATATTAGAGGAACTCGATGTTGATTGTTGACAACAAAAGTGAACAGCCAACAGAGAGTTGGTATTAGTTCTTGGACAAATTTCTTGAGAAAAATAGGCGGAATTTCATCTGGCCCCATAGCCTTCTTATCATTGAGGCCAAGCAGAATCTGTTCAACTCAACGTTGACGGAAAAAAATTCCAGGTGAATAGTGAAAATTTGATATATTTGAAAATAATACATTTCCGTTTCATAATTTTATGAGAGCTTCACTTTCGATTAGAAAATCAATGTCTCCATATCATTCGAATGATAAATTCTATGGTCTAATAATCATTCATGAGACAAGTGCATGATTGCATCATCGTTCAATATTCGAATCTATTCTCACTAACGATACTCAATACAGTTTATTGCTCATGAAATCATCAATACTGATTGTACACGCGAGATTTATTTTCTTCAAGTAAGCAAACCAATAAATATCTAATTTCATGTAATAGGTGATGATGATTGTAATCACAACACGGTAATCACGACTATTACCATCGATTAGACCTAATTTCACTTGATTTGACAATAATAATACTCTGAAATAAGAGTGATGAATGAAAATATATTCATATCTTATATCTAACTGAATGAGTTGAGGTTCATAGTTTGAGCTGGTCACCTACATTGTCAAGCTCGAGACCTGTCAATATGGAATTTTAGTGAATTATTTCCTGAAGCTCACGACCTGGAAACTTTCAACAAAAATTCCAATCTTTCCTCCTCTCCCATATTTTATCGTGGGCTCCACGAAAATTATTTAGGTTTTTTTCTGTTTTGTCAAAAGACCAAGAAGTGAGCAATTGAGAATGGACTTTCCGCTGTGCAGCTTCATTTCAAAGAGGAAATCATCTGCAATATGAATTAACTGAATAAAATTTTCACTGACAGAAATATCAATATCGATTTCTTATTCAACGAGAAAGAAGGGTGATTTGACGAAAGGGTGGATATTGTTCATTATTATCGCTGCATTTTCTAACGAACAGGTGTTGAATTTTTCTCAAATACTCCGATTGTAATGCGTCGATATCATTTCTCGAAATGCATCATATTTCATTGCAACTGAAATCACTGAAGGAAAGGAATGAGAATCTTCCCATGGGGTTGAAAGTGTTTGTGTTGGTTTCTGTACGAATCGTCCATTTGATCTCCAAACTGGACTCAAAAAATTGTTTCCGATATCGAATCGATATGTATCTATGGTATCGATAAAACGATAGATAACTATATCGGCTAGTTTTCAATATCGCAACCTCTAGTTAGAATGCAAGTGGAATATGGAAGGTGAGGTTTTCAAGAGGACTGCTGATGTCACCAGTGAGAATTTGAATTTGGTTCAATTACGTGATCATGTGACCTCGTCATGAGATTGATTTCATATATCTATAAATTCTTCCATACAATTCAAAAGAAGAGCTCATCAAAATCTAAGGAGTGTGAAATAAGCCCCATGACTGAGGCCAAATGTAATTTCTCGTCTATAAAAAGTCGTTCCTAAGTGTCAGGTTTTATTACCACTATGAAAGTTCATATATAATTTTCGGTTCATTCATATCGACAAGAGTTGGAATAGCATCAATATTCTGAGGAAAACAAAAAACTGGATCACTTCGAAGTATAAGAACAAGTAGTTTCTTTTCTATAGCGTTTGTTGAATATATATATTTTCAATGGCCCGGAATATCAAATTAATATTTCATTGAATATTGAAAACGAAGAATGATAAGGATAATTCGCTGGTTGATGATATTGTCGAAAACCAGTGAACCTTATTAGCTACCTTTCGTGATGATCATTCTATTTTTTGTGCGACCACTAATGTATAAGAAACTTCCGAATGAGCCTTCAGTCTTTTTCAATAATTTTTCATCGATTGTGTTCAGTGCAATTCATAACAAAAGCTTGTTTCATTTGAAATATCGTGACCATGGTTTTATTCTCAGTCATATTTTTTCCAGTGAATTATGCAATCGTCGGATACAAGTCAAGAATATCCTTCAGAATGTAACGAATGACAATAATATGACAATAATATCTGTCAATCTGTCAGGAATATCCACATGAATACTTTCCTCTGTGATTAGAGGATACTACATGTATATAATATAAATGAGCTGATTGATTCGATACTCTGGATAGTGAAATTGAGTATCCACCATCCAAGGGTTGAGATCAAAAACTAGGAAAATCTTCAAAAACTGCTCTTCTTACGTTACTCGATTCGAGTTGTTTGAATGACATTTTCGATCTGTTGGAACTATAAGAAAACACAATTTGCCACGAAATTCTCTTCAAGATCAATTGAAAACGTTCATCAATAAAGCTGCCGACATTATTGAATCGCATTTTTTCATAAGAGGGTCAGATCATAATCAATATTTACGCAGCTCAGGCGCAGATATTGTAAACACGGTCTTCCTCGAACATTATAGGTTTTCATTTTGTGTTGATAACTGGGAGAAAATAATTATGCGAGCCCTGAGACAGCTGAGGCATAGGCATAGGCATAGGCATTCTGCTCATACTGCTGGAGAATTACAGAATATATCGACATTTACTGAAGCTTCTCTCAATTACTCCAGATTTGGGATTATTTTTCCAATATGAGTTACTATGCTGAAACCTTATGATGAAAATAATGATAATGATGTGTCTTCGTGATAGAAAATGGCGGAAATCAGCCACACACATTCGAAAAATGCAGGAGGCTGCTCTTCCACTCAACCCTATGAAAGAAATAGAAATCATGCTTAGATCAAATAACAAAATGGATAGTGGATAGTCAATCTTCTCAAATGACATATATCTGTGAGCATTGAATAGCAAATTGAAATATCATTGAATATAAATGATAAATGAGATAGGAAAAAACACCTAAGACTCACATGACTCGATGCTACTATAAATAGTACAAACACTATATAATCTGAATGAATGGAATAGGTGAGAAATAGATGATGACGAATCGAGAGTTATTAGTTGAATTTCAATTCTGATCGTGGTGTGATATATATTGTTCTTAAAATGCAACTGTACCTTTCAAAATTGTCTTCCTGAGTGCAGATTTGAATCCACCCCAGTCCATATATGTATCAACTACAATATTGACCAAACGCCATAAGAGCAATGTTAGAAAAGTGATGCTTCATTATATACGTCTTTCCTTCATATATGTATCAACTACGAATATAACAAGGACAGCCTATCTGATGTCAAAATAAAAGAGTGCAATTGGCAAGGATTTATTTATGCGCATGCGCCAAAATCAAAGTGGAAGAAGACAGGCTCTCTTAGTGTTGTTTCGCTCTTACTCCTGTCGTTGCTACTCAAATTGGGAATGATCGTGCGTCGTGTCTTATACCTAATACTTTTCGTGTAGCGCAATTATTCAAGCAACCAGATTCTTTGAACTGTCGTCTTGTCTATGTTTAAGAATTGAATATGTTCATTACTCGTAATTAGCGTTATTGTTAGTATTTGTTTTTTCCGGTTCTGGATTATTCAGTGTTTGTGTTTAGACGTTAGTTCATAGTTGTTGTTGTTGTTTTTTGTGGTATTCGTAGTTCAAGTTTGTAACTGTTCACAAAATGTTCGCAAAAAAACGTACAAATTTGTTTTCTCTGCAACTCCAAGAGCTCCAATTCATATCTTCGGTGTGTTGCTTCTATGATGAATGTTCATTAACATCATTTCAATACTGAGGATATCTTATATTTCTACTGAGATTTCTACCAGTTTTTAAATATCGATTGGTCCATTCTATTCAATCTGAAAAAAACTTACCTGTATAACCAGATCCCTCTATACCAAAGCTAAGTATATGCTATGATGTCTACCATCAATATATACATATTCAAATATATATTTTCCAAATAACATGATTCTTTACAGAGAAAATCTCCGATGAGGATGATCTGAGAAGATAAAGATAAATAGTACAAACATAACCTGTGAACTGAAGATTATGACACATTACACATGAAGTTTCAAAATTTGAATTTTGCGCATGCGCCGTCGATCATCGTTGCCAATTAGACAAGGAAAGTCGTATATAATGAAGCATCACTTTTCTAACATTGCTCTTATGGCTTTTGGTCAATATTGTAGTTAATACATATATGCTTTCCTTATCTAATTGGCAACGATGATCGAGGACGCATGCGCAAAATTCAAATTTTGAAACTTCATGTGTAATGTGTCAATCTCTTCAGTTTACAGGTTATGTTTGTACTAATTATCTATTTTCTCTTTAGATCATCCTCATCTAAGATTTTCTCTGTAAATAATCATGTCATTTGGAAAATATATATTTGAATATATTGATGGTAGACAACATAACATATACTTAGCTTTGATATATACTGATCTGGTTATACAAGTACGTTTTTTTTTTAGATTGAATAGAATAGAGCAATCGATATTCAAAAAAATGGTAGAAATATTGGTAGAAATATAAGATATCCTCAGTATTGAAATGATGTAAATGAACATTCATCATGGAAGCAACACATATCCGTGTGATAAATTTCTTACCGATGATATGAATTGGAGCTCTTGGAGTCGCAGAGAAAACAAATATGTACGTTATTTGCGGACATTTTGTGAAAAGTTACAAACTTAAACTAAGAATATCACAAACAACAATAACAAATCTAAACTTACGTCTAAGCTTAAACACTGAATAATCCAGAACCGAAAAAAAAAAACAATTACTAACGATAATTACGAGTAATAAAAATATTCAATTCTCAAACATAGACAAGACGACTGTTCAAAGAATCTGGTTGTTTGAATAATTGCGCTACACAAAAAGTATTAGGTATAAGACACAACGCACACGATCATTCCCAATTTGAGTAGCAACGACAGGCGTAAGAGTGAAACAACACTAAGAGAGTCTGTCATCTTCCACTTTCATTTTGGCGCATGCGCATGAATGAATCCTTGCCAATTGCACTCTTTTATTTTGACATCAGATAGGCTGTCCTTATTATCAATATTCGTAGTTAATACATATATGCCCCAGTCACATATGATCTCATTGTTCACCGTTGAATTTTGATTTCATTCCACCAATTTTTCTGACTCCATTCTGAAATGTCTCATTCCGAGAATTCATTATGATTGTTCAAATAGTTTGATCGCTGCTACATATAATCCGCCTACTGAGTTGACAGAAATAACTTCACATTGATTTTCCTTCATTCAAGTCATTTGTTATGGAGCATTATTATGATTTCGATATTATTATTATCACACTTTGAATGGTCTCTTGGTGAGAGAGCTTACACCATATCTGGAAAAAAGATGGAGTCAAGTGCCTACTAGATAAATTTTAAATATACGATATTATACGATATAAATATATGATATTCAACATCAAGTGACATATTATAATAGCTGGAAAAACATTGTGATGGTGGAAACAATCACAATCGTCTCATGTTCCTTCTGAAGATTCAAGATCATCATATGGGTTTGGAAATCCAAATATACATATAATTCCCGTTGATATGAGAAACCTTGTCGGTTTCAACTCCTCCCCATTCATATGTTCTACTGTCTTTATTTGATGAGATTCAGGGAGTTATTTTCGATTTTTAAAAATACCCATTTGATCATAGTTCTCGATATACATTTTGTAATCTATTCACACTTGGTATGCATAATTCACTAATACGGAATGGAAGTCAGTGGATCCAAACCAGGACCGTCTTCAGGAAAAGCACCTTTTATTACACCCTCTATAGCAACATTTTTTTGGACCTCATCTGGAGCTCATATATATTGGCAACAGTATGTTTGGTAGATGGAAATATAACTGCTATGTAAACAGTCACAATTAATTAATATCGTACCTGGTCGAACCATATGCTTTGCTCAACAATACTGAAATTCACTTGCACGACAGATCATATGGTCCATGAAATATCGAGAATATGAAGAAGTTCCTAAGCGTTGTTGAAGATCTTTCTGATGAATCAAAAGATCAGGCTTATTATTTGATCTTTTGGATTCTCATGATGAATTGTAACTAATCGTGAATGTAATTTCATACCTATTGTTCGATATTCATATCTCATTCGTGACATCCAATTTTTCATAATGCTTGTAGTTCATTCATTCGATCATTTCAATCCATTTAGATTGCATTATTCTTTTGATATCCCTACAATTTGTGATAATTTTCAAATCATTCATGCGTTGTCAACTAGACTTCGACAATATCTGTAGTTTCGAAAACTTTGACAGAACATCGAAAAATTCTTCGATGAGCATCATCACCATCGTCACAAAAAACAAAACTTAATTTCTTGGAAATCAGGTAATGATCAATTGACGGAACTGTTGAAATATTCAACCGAATTCGCCATGCTGTCCTATTGATTGAAATAATAACTAGTATTTTTGTAATTATAGCTCGGTGGACATGTTTGTCCGACATCACATCAGTTGGGAGGTTTGTTATCTGTGAATCATTTCGATAATTGTGATAATTATGCTGAAACTATACTTCACATGATTAAAATGAGAATTTTTCCCAGAGAATAGTGAATTGACATGATCAACATCGAGAAATCATTTCAAGTTGGAGAGTTCTTTCATGTCGGTATTTTATGAGCTGGAATATGAATGAAGCAATCATTCTGAGCCATAGGAATATTCCTTATGGAAATGAATTAGAATTCCTGGCGAAGGTATGCAGATGGAGACGGAGAAATAATATCATCAGGAATTCTTCTGGAATTTGAATCGTAGCCAGATTAGGATTAGGATTCTACCTCGCAGAGTGCGCTTCTCGAGAATTGTATTTATTCAAATATGGTACATAGAGTGTGACGATAACTTCATAGCTATGGTTCAATACCCCAGTGAGAATTGGAAACTCACTCTATCTATATGATATAAAACGTGGAGATATGGGATATGATAAAACTGGAACTGCTACACATATGATAGTTCAATCAGATCGGACATTAAAATTCGAATATCTTCCCGAATTATAATTTCTATGCATTCTTCCATTTTCAGATACCTATTTATCTGCAGACTTCGGAATGGCTGAATTGTCATTACCTGATTGACGAAGTGGAGTAAGATGGACAGCCTCATTCATGACTAATGAGTCAAAGCTTGATATAGCATGATCATTATAGGAAAACAGAGCCGGAACATTGATATTTCGGAACCAACGTCATTCCACAAGATGATCTGCCATGAATAGAAACTTCTTGAGCTCAATTCAGTTGTTGTCAAAATTTACTTCTGCAGGATAGTTATTTCACAAGACTACCCAGGGAATTCAAAATACATTATTCCTCAATTTGCATAGCACTCCCTGACCGATTTGATGATATCAAAGTTGGATGAGCCATTCTTCGAAAACCAAGTTTGCTTCTGAAGGACATACTTTTGAAAACATGTTCGTTGTTAATCGCGCCTCTTGAATGGGTCCATAGTGTACCAACGGACTCAGTGCTCCAAAAACACCAATGAGATTGATAGTTTCATTCTTGTGTATCGAGAACAATTTCATCATTCTGGCCTATTTTCTTCGCAGAGAAAGGAGATCTCGTGAGTTCGAGCGTAGGATCTTCAATGTGCATCCATACTTTTTTTGAGTTCAATTGGATCCAAAGAAGAACCAATTTCAATCAACTTTTTCAACTCTCATTTCGAGGAACAACTGTGTCCTGGCTTCGTTCTTAGTCTGTGAAGGTTCCTTGGATCTTCAGGAGATTGTGATACTGCTGATGAGTTTGATGTGGTCCTAGTGTAGGTCAGTGCCAATAGCCCCGCTTTGCTGTCTGAGCATATAACTATGGAGCCACCTACTCGAATCCTTCTCAGAATCAATTGTGCAGAGGCTATAATCGCGTAAACTCCAACCACAAGAAATCTTCATTGAAGCGATAAGGGAAGAAAAATAATTCACACTGTCTATGAAAGAGTTCATAATATAATGTGTGGAAATTATAGTGAGTGCACTTCCCAACGAGTTATGAACACTATTTCTTCTACTTTGTATATTGATATTCTCACTCTCACCGATAATCTCTAGTTATCATGGAATCCAAAATATCTTGAGATTGGCTTGTGGATCGCAGTTCGTTGTCCGTTATGAGCTGACTTATTGAGTCACTTCAACAAGGTGGCTTTCGAGGTTAGTTGTCCCGCAACTCATGAATAATTGATCATTCATTAGAAATTCTTCCGATGATCCTCAATAATGGAATGACAATGAGTATCAGATATAAGCATGTACGTCATAGCTTTGGTGATATGAGGTACTTCCTATACAAAAGTGTACTATAGACAGTTTTCACTGATTATCACAGAAAAACAATTTTTCCGACGATTTTCGTCATTGAGAATTGGTATCTCAGCCATGATCAACCCTGTATATGCTCTATTAAGGAGCAACCACTACTCATTCGTGTGAGGAACATAATGGAACTAATAATCAAACAATGCATCAGGATCAATACAGTACGCGAGTGTTAGGGTTGGTGGAAGATGTTGGAGATTCCTGTTCTCATGCCTCATTAAATATTTCACCACAGCTTTAGTGCAAGAAGAATTTGAATTCAGTATGGAAAACTTCATATTGGTTCCATGAAAGTGAACTGAAGTGAAGTGGTTGCATAAGGATTTCATTCAATATTCTGGTTGATTGAGTCTAATTTGTACGGGAGCGTAGAAAGGCCACTGTTGTGTGTATCATTTTTATTTATTATGGAAATTCAGATTTTTCTCTTTAGACATTTTTCTCTGGATTCAGTTATTTCGCCATCCCACAATGAGTAGATTTTCACAATCTAAAGTATATTCCAGAATTCACTACAGTTTCAGAAAGTTTTTCTAGTGTGTTTATGAACACAAAATAGCTACTGAGTCATATACATTCGAACAGATAACATTTTTATATAAAATTGTTGACAACCAGACGAATTGGTGATCTCAAAATTCAAAATCTAATAGCTCCATTTATTCACAGGTGAGTAATGATCATGAGTTTTCATTCGAAATCTCCTATGGAATGATGATCCTAAACTTCCACATTTTTTTAGCATTTTGGACTCGATAAACAAATCAATCTTCATAGGAAAATTTCATCTCGCTCTGACATCCACAATCTGAATATCAGATAAGGTAATTTAACACCATCCTCTTTCAGATGAGAATTTTCCAAACGGTCATTCTCCTATCGGATGTGTAATAGTATATTACATAACAAGAGTTGTGAATCTCATATCACGCACGAAGTGGAGAGAGTTACTGACGTAGCCGCGCAACGGCGAGTGTGTAACTCCACGAGTGCGTGATTGCATAACAACTCGAGTTGCGTACTATACTTTTTCTACGACCACAAATACAGTGTGGGGCAAAAACTTTGCGCCATATGGAAAAAATTTTTATAATCGATATTTGTCGAAAAATCTCATTATGGATGAAACTTGTTGAATTGTAGGAAACCCACGATCATATCATCAAGTTTTGAAATTTTCAGGGAGGTGTACGAGGGATCGAAAATATGAGTTTTGATCGATCATAAAGTTCCAATATTTTCGACATTTTCAGGAAATATTTTCGCAATGCACCATCTTTTTTCAGAACCGGGATTTTCTGACAAATGACGAATGAAATTTGTCATGTTCATATGAAGAAAACTTTTCGACATACTTCGATGTTGGGTGTACATGTAGGTGGATGTATAGATATGGTATTGTAGTGAAAAATACGGGGAACTGGAAATAAGTCAGTAATCGGGAATGTTTGGTAGACACTATTCATGTGATCATTGGTTATTTATTCGAAAGCAATCAGCGTGGAACAATCATGATTCATTTTAATCATTCATTCGATCATTCGACAGGATATTCTGGTAGATCCTATCCAATGAAAAAAAGGAAGAGTATACAACCCCATTCCTCGAATGATAAATGCTGGGAAACTGTCAAATTTCAGAAACAGTTCAAAGGAATTTCTATTCCATCAAAAGTGTATAGAATAGAATAGGAATGAAAATACACATTATTCCAATCATGCATTTCCCTCCTTCTCGGATTCTCGGCTTAATGGAGGATCCCTCCATTAATTGACTAGGTATCATGCACATTCATATATGAATTCTGGTAATGAAACACGCTCATCATTATTATATTATCATATTATTTCACTGTTGATTCACCACCACCACTACCACCTGAATTGAACTTCGCCTTCTACTCAAAATTTTTCCTTTTTTTCGTTTCACAAAATGTATGTTCAGTTCGTGAGTAATGAAGACGTTTATTGCTATCATTATCCTTTCCCCTAGTCTTTTGAAATGAGACCATGAAACCTAGTATTGTTGAAATAAGGAAATAATTTCCATGTTTTCTCATCCGAAATTCAAGAGTTGCTAATGTTGCAAGAAATTCATGGTTTTGCCAACATTTCAATCATTTTCATTTCTCATTACGATCCTAGGACACCTGGTATTCTATTCTATACTGAGGAAGCGTGATCGAGCTAATCAAATTCATTTTGAGATTTCTTTTTGTGTTTCCCAGATCTGTGGAATCACGTAAGAACAAAACAATGCTCTGATGGAGATCTCATTCAAACAAATCACATATTTTCACTTCGCATCATTTCGGAATGTTACAAATCCTCACTCGATTGGAGACGTAGAACGACAAATGATCATCAGGTCAAAAGGCTCTAACGTAGACGGCTCATGCATGATGAGAAATGGGAAACGAATGCTCAGTTGAGAACATAAATTGAAAGAAAAAACAGTTTACTATAATGTGCCGAATGACGTCGAATTTATGTTTGTGTCCAGCATGTTATTTCTGTCGCCGATTTGGCAGATGAAACAGGCCATTGAATAAATTGCTATTAAGGTCATTTGTAAATAATATATGACAACAAACGGCTATTTTAGGATTAAGCGTAATTTTTCTAAATGCATCCTGTTGATGCCAGTGCCTACTGTGCATGCATTCAGTTTCTACAGAGTTGTTAGATTTCTTGTTGTGATTGTTCTGAAGCAGTTTTTATGTTCGAACTGGGCTCCCTATAAGGGGTTGAGACATTAGATCAGGTGGATCGATTATTTGAGTAATCCTAAAGTCTTGATATCGGCTCTTGTGAAAAAAAAACTGTTTGTTCTCCTCATTATCTAATACACAATCATGTCGAGTTACTTTTTATATTTGGTGAAATTTGGATAAACAACCAAGTGTTCACACATAATTTATTTCTAGAACCCGATAACAGATGTAGTAATTTCTACCACCCCACTAAGTTCTGAATGAAAAACACCGTTTATCCAGGGTGTCTTGAAAACACACAGACCACCTTCGAACAACGACCAAATGTCGAAATTGTTCATTTGGAACATTTTCATTCCATTTCGAACTTTGATTGATTTTCTGAAGCGCTTCAGGTGAAATTCAGGTAGTTATTTGAATTATCGAGTCTCAACGCTCAACCTGTCATGTGTCTAAAAAATAACTCTCTTCATTCCAGGTCGTTTTTTGATAACCGATATTCTTGAGTGAGATCTGTAACAGCCTTTGGCGTGGCTGTGAATATCTGGCTTCGAATATCTCTTCGAAGTGGCTCAATTGGACAATTTTCCAGGCGAGTAGTTCATTATGGTGGATTATATGTACATGACATCAAGTTATGTTTCCTCTGCCAGATCATCCGCTTCAGGAATTATTTATGTTTATCCTGTTTTCAAAGTTCTTATAATGAAGACTCATCTTTGCTACAAACAACTTCATTTTCAATCATCTATCTCAATCATTATATTCTATTCAGATTCGTTTTCCAATGCAGCATCTTCCGAATGAAGCTCCCAAATAATCATGGAGTTCAAGTTTCATTTTGATCATCAACATAGAATGTAGACAATATAAACCAAACTATCCACCCTTATTTCATCTCTGGAATGATTCATGGAATGAAGATCCATCATGATGAATATTCACAAATTTCAGCCTGTATCGTGTTCGTTACTGACCTCATGTGGAACTAACTATTTCGTTTGGACTTGGAATGATACCAGCAATTGTTCTTTTCAGACAAAGAAGTGATTACGTCCGCTCCAATATGCGCTTTAGTGATGAAAATCTTCATCATCATCATCATATCATAATCATGACCATCATTGATGTCGAGCCTTTCTATACATTGATTCATGTTTCAGATAATATGATGATCATATGATACGAAAATTTGCGAATTCCTGGATTGCATGAACACTTGAATATATTGATTCTCCGAATTTTAGTTTCGGAATCATTGGCCACCAACGAATTAATTTCTTCGATAGCTAGGTGGCGTATAGTTTATTCATCAGTGGAAGAATAATCATAAGCAAAGAACTATAATGAAACGACGTTTACGCAGAGAAGTTGAATGGACCGGGAGTTGTCAATGACATATCCTTGCAAGATAGCTCATGAGCCGATACACAACGGAATAGCGGCAGGTCCATTATTCATGGATTGAACTGACATTCATATATCTAGCATATTCTGGGAGAGAGGCCAGGATTGTGAGTCGATAATTGGAGCTGCAGCCTGTGATGCCCGATTGAATATATGGAATGGTCTTACTCTACATTTTCCTATGAGATCATGAGATGATATCAAGATCCGGCAACATCGTTACTGACTATATCCTGATTATCATACAGTGCGTCCATAAAGTTACGCATAAATTCATTATTGGCTGGATGAACAATAAAATTAGAAATAGCCGAAACGATTTTCTATTTCAATTTTTGATTTTTTCAAATCATAATCTAATAGGCAGGGTGAACCACCTTCGTGTATTGATATCATCACAATGTTCATCAAATGGATTCCCTCCTTTTCTCTTCGATTTCCGGACTGCCCGTGCTGAGCTAATTCCAAAAATGTACAATACGTAGCTTCAAATTACAGAATGTAATAAATGGAATGGAATAAATGTGATACTTTACCAAAAACGAACAAACGAAAATTCACAATGAATGTTCGAGATAATGTTCGGGATAATAAGTCTATGGTTCGAGAATATTTTAATAGTTCACGGGCTTGGATCACTGATGGAAGGTGTTAGATACAATATTGAAAATAATGCAGATTGTTTTGATGTAGTTGTATAACAATACGTAATTTAATTTAATGTGTTTGTCACGTTTATTCCCGATTCATAACTTTGTGAATGACTTGGATTTTTTGCATTTTTGCCCACCCTGTACCAATTCCTAGCAACGTATTATATATTTTTGGAATCAGGTCAGCAAGGAAAATCCGAGAATTGAAAAGAGGAGCGATCTTTCTGGAAGAAAATGTGATGACGTCATCACACAAAGATGATTCACCATATATATTATATCATAATTTGGAAAAACAGTGGATTGAAATGAAAAGTCAACATGTTTCGAGAATCTCTAATTTTATTTTCATCCAGCCAATAATGAATTTATGCGTTACTTTATAGACGCACTGTATTCCATCATATCGGACCACGCATTTTTCTCACTGTTGAGTTCCAATCAACTTCTGTAATCGTTGTTTCTCTTTTGTTTCTTAAAATAAGTATTTTATAGACGCCCTGAGTTGCATTATCGTCGCCAGTCGCTGAAGATTATGATATCTGGAACGGCAGTGAGATGCCAAAATTCAATTTTGTTTAATATTTTGACTCTTTAACCTAAATGAATATCGCCAGAACCATGTAATTTTCATTGTATCATTACTTCGAACGATAAATATAGACATGTTTTCATTCCACTCGATTCTTCGATTAGCTTCCGTGAATTATTGATGGTTGAAGAAATCCTGTAGATTTCGTAGATTTCATCTTATTTGGAGTAATGAAGTCCATTCGACCCCTTTTATAGTATAATACTTCTACACTTTTCATAATTTATACTGAGTGTGATAGCAAGAAAGCAAATATTTCATAAATATGTATTATATCGAAACATTGTGAATGTGGAATTGTACAAGAAAATGTCACCAATGCAGTATTTTACCAAGTAACATGATAGATTCTCACGACACTGATTTCTCTGCTCATCCACCTGGTATATTATTCGTCAATAAACTCTCCCAAATATGTTATAATTCTTCAATTCCACTATTGAATTGATCAATTTTGTTTTCAGGTGATGCATCAAAGGACGATTCACTCATCGAAGGGACATTGATGTGCACGAGATTATTAACATCAAACAAGTTATCCTGAGAATAAACATCAAGGAATAAAAATAATTCAATCCCGGTCAGCAGTGAAAATAACTACAAAACCAAAATTTAATATATCCTGCTGAAAACACTCGACAGTCATTTATTACGAGTTCAGTGCAGTTGTCGTGCTTTAAGATTCAGATGAGTTGTATAACAGTGTAATCGCTGAACAGCTGAAAAAGTTTTCCCCTGGAATCCTGGTTCATGGATGGACTTGCTATGTGCTTTCATCTACTTTGAAACGTGAGTTCATCGTTTTTACACACCTTGATTACATCAGATTGATTTCGAGACACGGATATTCATGGAGAATTTATGTACACTTCGCATATTCAGCAGTCTAATGTCAGTCTAATGTTTGAGCATGAGGAATCAACACATAATCATAATTTCATTTTAGCTGACTGTTTGTTCACTCAGTCGAGTCAAAGTTGTCGATCGTACGTACGCTATTTTCGGGATGCAAGAAAACACTTTCGTGTTCACCTCAAAAACCTAGACAAATTTGAATTTTGGTTGTATCTGTAGTGACTTAAGTGAAGTGATTGAAACACTAACTCTGGGGAAAGTCGTTCGCTCTAGGACCATACGCCAACAATAATATGTGATAGAAGTTTCGAAATGCATAATAACATATATAAAATGGATCCTTCCGACTCACAAAGAATCCAAGAATGGCTATACGATATATTACCCAGGGAACGAATGAATATTATTGTTTGTTCAGTATTATAGAAATCCATATTGTGATCTGAGAAACGTTATTGCCTACTAACCATTATTATATTTTTCATTATTCTTCACATGATTCAATATTTGTGACTATATAACTGATGATCCAAACAAATTTATTGAAGTGATCGAAGTATTCATGATTCTATATGTAATTTTCTCTTCTTCATCTACGTTCGTGTTACCCAATGTTCATTTTTGATTTAGTCATAGGTAATTGTAATTGTTGAATGTACAACTTTTATATTCATCATCTATGAGAATGAACATCATTACTGTTATTATTATCATTATTATCATTCAGTATTGTCCTGAATAGAAGCGGGAGCTTTGGATGGCATTGAAAGTGAATAGTATCGATCTTGAATGGATATGATTATGCTTTCGTTGAGGTCACGTGTGCTTACATTCTCCAAATTCTCAAGAAGAGTTCCAACACCTCACTTCTCTCCCAAAATTCCACCGCTGGCTAACACGATGTTCATCGAACTTTAAAGGTTCCCCTTTCGTGTTGTCAACAGATATAAAAAAAGTGAATAATCATCCCCAAATATCACTTGGGATATATTCACCACATATCGACCCTATTATTATGCTAATGTGTCTTGTCGGTTTGAATAATCTACGGATACCTCACTCAACCTCGGATACAGTTCGGAGATATATGATTGTTGTTCACTTTTCACAAAGATTCAATAGAGTTACAATTTATTGAACTTCCATTTCTCATTGTTCAATATTTTGAAATCTCGATATCTTTCGTGCTCTCATGTATCATGGAATATGATGACAGTGAATTTCTTTTCCCAGTGTTAGTTTGATGAATGTCTTTGAGATGTTGATATCGAATGATGTATTGAGTTCGATAAATCCATTGTTCCATACCATGAAAGCAAGTGTCATCGACATATTTCAGTCATATGCGATAAAAAGTGACAGTCCAAACATTGGATAAAAAGCAATATTTCCTGAAGATAACATTGACGATGTTAACATTATGAAAGAGAAGAATCAGAACTCTTCGAATACTCTCTTCGTTTTGTACAGGAAAAATATGATTCCGCTGCTATAATACCATTGTATGGAACCATGTCTCGTTGACATTTGACATGATTGTGAAATCCTTTCAACTCTTACTTCCTGTGATCCTATCGACTGTACTGTTAGTAGTATTCCTGATCAGAGATGGCGAACTACATTCGAACTAAATTGGAAAAAGTTGTGAAAGTGATGTGAAATGATTCTCTCAGCACCATTCTGCATCTCATTCCTTCTGCTGCAGTTGGCAACACCGGGAGACCATGCGAGTTATAGATTGCATGAGTCTGTCTTCCATTCTCATGTCACATTCCATAAATTCACACAGATTCCTTCCTTCCTTAGAATCGCAATTAATTGATTCTACTGATACCAGACTGATTCGCCACTTCCTTTCACAATCTTAGGTGAATAACCCTGTATAGTCGGTTATTCGTTATATCGGTGATCCCAATGAGATTCAGATTATATTGAAGAAAATTAATATTCAGTTGATTGACTCCCAGCTTTGCTTCATCGAATCCCTCTCAGGAAATAATTCATGAGTTACGGAAAAGGTTATGAATCGAGGTGTCTAGTATTCGCTCCACCCTATATATGAAATCCACTGGATAAATATTCATTGAACTGCTTCGCACATGGAGTAATGTATTGGATTTCCAGTTGGTTTTCCAAATTTCGGTGGATTCTGCGATATTTTCCGTTGAAAACGGCATTTCGAAAATATATTCAGCAAGAATTTATATTCGTGATTCCCCTCATCAGAACTCACTCCTTCTATCCATCTGTTCATTATGAACTCATTAAAGTTTTCCAATTAGAAATACATTATAGAGAAGGAAATCCCTTTAATTTCATTCCATTTTTTCACCGAAGCTCTTTGCTTGGTAGAGTTCTGGTTGATTATATCAAGATAATCATTTCACGAAATATTTCAAGTTCGATGTGAGAAGAATTTCAAGAAGAATCATTCATCTCGCGTCCTAATGAAATTGAGAAGACAAAGATCTTACTTCAGAAGGGGAGGTCTGGAACATTCGTATCTACCATCTTCTACAATGGAATGATGCAACAATAAAAATGCGAAAACGCCACCAAACAAAGAAGATGTATTCGTGGCATTTTTCCTAGAAATGTCTGGAAGCTGAACACCTTATGGTCCAGATATTGAGTGTTGGAAAGTGTGTTTGAAGTAGAGCAAAATTTGGATAATAGCAGATTTCACAAAATTACTGCTTAAAAAAAGAAAAAGGCCAAAATATTTAGTCAAGGAGATGTTTCATAATTTATGACTGAAGAACCCGATGACATATATCTCATGATTGAGTTGGTAGCAATTTTTGAATTAGCTGGTGCTTGCAGACGAGAAGAGCTGACGAAACTCACCATTGACGACATAGAAGACAAAAAAACCTGATGATCAAGGATTCCGAAGAAGCAAATGATGGTTATTTTTTGAACGTATACAGAAAGTATGTACTTTTACGTCCAAAAGAGACACCTTATCGTCGTTTATTTTTCGTATTGCAAGAATGGGAAATGTACTGTGCAATGTGTAGGGATCAATATCATAGAAAATATACCTTCTGAAAAAGCAGTATATCTGCGCCTTCAAAATCCAGAGCTTCACAATGGTCATAGCTGAGTAATATGAAACGTCTAAGAGGATGAAAATCAACTTAAGTTGCAGAGTGGTATTCAGAAGACTCTAACAAAATTCTGAATTTGAAAACTCTCGCATTACGATTTGATGCCTGTTCCTGCACCTTCATTTCCTTCCGATAATTTATTGCCCGAGTTTCAGCAGTCTTCTTCAGAAAATCGGCTTTCTTCCTCAAATATACTGAAAAATCTAAATAATGCGAAAAATTGTACATTCACAATCAATATCACAAATAATTAGTTGATAGGAAATATGTTATCCTTGTTAGTCCACATTTACATAAATGAAGGATTGGAAAAACAATTTATTTCCTATGCTTGTAGAAAAAGTATCACTTGTTAAGAAAAATACTATTTCCTATCTCAATTCATCTGATATGATTCAGAGCTGGGATGGGTACGACATGAAGATATTGATTGATGTATTCCGGAAACAGAGGTGCCACTTTCAGTGGACCTTCAGAATCGAATATTAACAGAGCCTCTTCAGGAATAAAATCCAGCCACTAACCATCAGGAAATAGAGTTCGACAATTTAGTAGCCGAGATATGTATAGAGACGTTCCTGAATATTTTTGCGCTGAAGATTTGTCAGCAAAAATAATCGTGAATGAATAGTCGAGTCAATTTCGATGAGATCACTGAGTTACCTAAACTTCTCTGGGTTGCGTGGTAGCTGTCGACAATGACTGAAACTTGGAATAGATTCGAAATTTGAGAAGGAGTATTTTGTGAAACATCAATCAATTATGATTGACATTGGGTAGAACTAAAAATAATAATACTTTTTGTAAGTTATTCGAGGAGGTGGTACATTCATTATTCTAGTTCTTGTATGGGAGTTCTATCTCTACTCGTTTCCACACGTCGCTATACGGCTCGTGCCAAATATCTACTCGTGCAAAACATCCCTTTCGAAACGTCACTTTCCACACTAATTATGTAATAAACTATTTCATAAGATCTTCGCTTGAGAATCAATAGGACCAGTTTGATGCATTCCTAAATTTCTACCTTATAATCATTGGATCATTGATTGCCTTATCATCTGTTGTTGAAGTATCTTAGGTATTGTCATATTCAACGAATGAGCATCACATTTTTTTTTTCGAGAACTGGATATGGAAGATAATAAATTGGGATAAATGAATACATAGCTGGATTCAATAATGATGCTCGAACAGGGACCAAGGCGTAATGATACCATCAGAGATATTATAAGGGTTTGAAACAATTCAGAATGGATAGTGATCAGAAAAATGCTGCACGTATTCTTCAGCCATGCACATTTCCCTCTGAAGATTGACGTGGTTAGGTGATTGATCGAATTGAATGACGGTATGGATATAGTAGAGCAGAATTATATTTTACTCGACTGATGGAAGCAAAAAAAAATAAAATGTCCCTTAGATATATCCACGCATCTCACAAAATACTGATAGTCTCTCCATAAAATTACTGTTCTCATCTCGATTTTTTATTCCAGGTGCAGTGTCTATGTACTCAAGAAGGTAAGATATATCAGCTATATATATCCATACTTGTACGGTCACTAATAAAATCTATGATTTTTTCACTATTTTTCCGGAAGTTATAACTGTTCACCAGATGAGAAATGAATATAGCGCATCTCAATTCCGTTTAGGGAAATGAGTTATTCAACCTTTTTCGATTTCGATTGCTCCGTAGCAGTCCTGGAATGGAGCGATCCTGATTCTGCAGCCGACAACTTGAAATACCGACAGTGAAATATGATCCTCTACAAGGTATGGCGTCGTGTGACAGCGATATGAAGTACATTGGGTACATTGGAGTTCGAGTACGATTCGTGGTGTCGAAGTAGCTCTGCTCCTTTGACGAACTCAAAAATGGACATTGATGCATTGAAATCCATCCTCACTATGATACAATGTACAGGTCACATCTCATAACATGTATTGGAAGCTCATATAGCAGCAGTGAATTTCAGTAAGAAGTTGATTCCATTGGAAATAACACATTTGGTGAATTTAATGAAGAATAATATAACTGGATATAATAAGGACAATTCATGTATGTCTTGAAGACATATCATGAATGAATTATACGCATCCCAAGTCTTTCATGTATGGAGGCTACAAAGAATTCAATCGAATTATTCCATGAAAACACTGAATTTGATCACAGAACGATAAGTAGCTGGTTTCATCTACTCTATAGAAGACATTGGTAACAATTCATTGTCAGCGTTTTGGCTGACGCCATTTGAAGGCAGATTTCCCATGAGCTTACATTGAGTTTACATCGAGCTCGTGATTATAGGTATATAATAGTATAGGTATATAATAGTATAGGTATATATTATTATTGTCTGACTACATGTCGAACTTTCTACAACAAATAACTCAGTTCATATCACCTAGAGTTGCTTTCATCCGCAGAAATCGAGTGGTATGTATCCAGTTTTTTTATTCGTATATTCAACTCGAGAATAATCATGTGTTCATATGACTTTTCGGGCTGTTTTGAATTTGCAAAAAAGGGTTCGTTAATGAAGGTACGATTCATATATTGGCGTATAGTATAGAGGCATTGTGGTATCATCAGCGTTGTAAAGAAGAACCGACATTTTCAATCTACATAACTTTCTGAGATTATGATGGAAAAATGTTATAGATATTTCGAAATGAATCTATTTCATTGAATTCCAGTAGTATTTGCCCACGAACGACTGTGAGAGAAATGGATATCTTGAAATGTACTTCAAAATCATTGAATTATCCTCTAAATGAATTCATAGTATGATTCATCTTATTGACAAACGATAATTGGTGCTGAATATGATATTTTCGAATCACGTCTGAGGTATATGTACCTGTAGATATGTGAAATGGACACGTAGTGCTCCCAACTTTCATATAACAAATAATTCATGTGTTTCTCGTAGATTAAAAACATTAGACAGTATAATAATGTGACTATTGCATGTCAGATTCCAATACCCAAACGATGTTTTCCATGGAATGAACCATAACAATTTTCTGCACGCTCGGAATCAAATGATTCTGGTAGGTATCTTATATGAATCTGTATAGAAATATCTTTTCACGCCAATAATCGAATAATTGAAACCCTATGTCACCCTCGTGGGATGTGCGACGACTGAATCATGACGAGAAAGAGTTCTTATATGTGTAAGGATCTTGCTTGATGAGCAAAACGAGATTCAGTCTACCTCCGCACGTGGTGGTATAATGGACGTTTTGACTCCGTCTCCATTGTTCATGGTCGAAGGCGCCCTCTTCCCCCCCCCCTCTCCCTCCCTCTGAACCATGATCTGCGAGTTTTCGCACTTGCGCTTATATGCGAATCTTATTTGTCATGAGTTGATTTCCATTGGATGTTGCCAAGTCACAAATTTTGTTTCTGTTTCAAATACTTTGTCCTATTTCTCAGATTTCCTTGCCAGATCATCATTCCTAGTAGTTTCCGTTTTGCACACCTGGTCTCATTGGATGATATTGGATCTCTAAAGGAAGCGGTAAGTGCACTGCCATCCGACTAGCTTTCGACTGGACAGGACATTTATCACACAGATATCAATGATCTCTGGAGATCATCCATACTCGAGTTTCATTTCAAGGAAGGCAAGGATTTTTTTTAATGAGTAAGCTATAACGATAACATTGCTTCGTATTCATGAAAATCTGATCTGATCTGTTCGTCTGAGTGATCGTCTCGAGCTCATTCAGGTCGATGATTTCCCGTCTTTTGATTCAGAATGTAGAGATGAGATAATGCAGGATAACGATTCAGTGCGATCGTATAGGTTTTCCGTACCTATATTAGGATTCCTGAAAATTCGTTTATATTCTCCTTCATTCTCCATTTGGGATTCAATCGACTATGACAGTATTGCATTGGCAGGAAACATCGATGTCAGGTAAATCGCATCAAACTGAACAAGAATATGGTATTTTGACCTTTCTCAAACTCTCTAGCCGTATTTCCTAGCATGTTCCATTGGATTTCACGACTCCAACCACATCTAGAATCGGGAGTGGATTCTGACAAATCACGAACGAGACTTGTATTCCAGTTGATCGCATGCAGTTCAATTGACTGAATTGATTGAGAATCATCGACTTTCTTCTTCTTGAGTTCTCTATTCTCATATTAGGTCATAGTTGACAATTGAGAATGAATGAAATGAATAGTATCGAGGTAATTTGTCACAGTGATACCTTACTGCTCTCAGAAAGTGCGATCGACTCCGATCATCTGAGATAAATATAGAAGGAGAGAATGTGGTCGACATTGAGTTTTTTGTTCTCAAGCACAGATAAATTTTTGGAGCAGTAGTTTCTTGAAGATTCATAAATCTGGTGGACCAGGAAATCAGATTGTGCTGTTCATATTCGGGAGAAGAGTTTCACGAGGAGATTTATGCATCTTACTTTCGTCAATTCGAATATTCATCTCAGAATCAGATATATGAGATCACACACTTACTTTATCGGGATGTTCGACATGCAGATCAACGGTGAGACAGTGTTGGATTCACTAAATGAGATTTCTCTTCTTTATCCCTGATGAATGTCAAATAGATAAATTCCCAATTACATACAATTCATTAAAAGCAAAGATCGGAGAAACGAACTGTGTGTTTTTATAACAATCTTCGTGAAGTTATCCCAGGAGGTAATATTAATTTTTCTACTCTTTGTGGGATTTTCTCTCCTTCATTCTAATGAAAAAGAATTTCAATAATCATCTCAATACTGTCCGAAAAGGTCACCACGCTTGGAACTCATCCTTCAGATACCTGAAAGAAAATCATTGTCAGTGGCAGCTTGTTTCTGCGAAGAAAGGATTTTGAATACGGATATATTCGATGAATATCGCAATTCCTGATTATCTCGATGTAAGTGGACGTTTCAGGAACGAATATTCTCTCGATTACAACACAATGGAGACTCGCCTGATTTGAGAAATATTATCATCGATTCCATTGCAGAGATTGGATAAAGAGATGTACAAAACCTCCGAAGATCCCGTTTCTGTTCTGATCTTTATATTGAAATATTGTGTTTCTGTAATTTTCATCAGTGATGTAGCTTGTTCATATATTTTTATATGCTTCTTAAAATATTGAAGACTGTTAAAAGAGCTCTCTGAATGTGCAACTCGTATTCCCATTCAACCGATTTTGTATCACTCATGGAGTGCATCCTCATCTCGAAAACAGTGAGAGATGAGACTATCCTATACATTTTGGTTATCAGTCTGTCCCTCCCAACTCATATCTCGAGAGCGGTAAGAGATATCGACAATCAGGTTTCGGATTCGTGTTTAGGAGAGTCTATGAAGGGGTGAATAGGGGGGTCTTGATGACATAAATCAAGGTCATGTGACCCAGTGATACAAAATATACATATTGGAAGGATCCCCTGCACAGTGTGTTCTACTTTTTGAAGCGTACGAGATATTCAGAACTTCAATATTTCCTAAAATCTGTATGGGTGTCAACCAGTCGTATTTTACATGTGAGAAAACCAATATACAATCGTTGTGTTTCAATTCCTGCTGATATTAGGAAGATGTATTTCCTAGTTCTCCATATGACTTATTCCAGTTCGGAATCTTTCAAGTTCCTGTAAATGCAATCATATCGACTTCTGATTGAATTGTTCGACGGAAACATTCAATCATCAATATTTCTGGCGCTATTTTGGATGTTCGTGTGGAAAATTCTAAATTATTCATTATTGAAATTCTTCCTAACGATATCATTTCCCTGTATATTGCTGCGATTATTTATTTTTCTGAATTTATAGGAGAATAAACAATTTAATCATCATCTGTATTGTTATATACCTATATAGAATGAAATCATTCCTAATGATTTTCGAATCAACAACAATTCACAATGTTGCATTCGTTTAGGTCTCTAGATCTTCAGGGCCTATTTTGGACGATGAACATGTGAGTTTGTGTCTTCCTCTCGAAGCTGTTTCCTCGACAGGTGAATTGGCTCTTTATCTTTATCATAATTCAATTCTTCATCTTCTTATTTGGATTCCGGTTGGAATCCAAGGAAGGACGAATACTTCGCCGTTCACTATCATGCTTTGTGCTCGGATAGCAAAGTTTTCAATATGTTTCATGACAATTTTTGTTCAACTCTGTGCTCTTCCGAGATATCATATGTGATATACGAGTTTTTACGAGTTTTGCAAATGCAAGATCTCGATTTTCTTGATATGTCTGGTGAAATCTAGTACCTACCATGGGTCTAGTTTTTCCATCTGACTCCAATCCAATCCAATTTGAATGTATTGTTCCAAGTTGTCCCAGTCGGATTTTGGAGGTTGGATCTGAGCGTCATCTGACACTCGACTCTCTATATGACAATCTCTATCGTAGAATCAGATGTGTCTAATCTATAATCCAATATATACTGAAATGCAATTATACCCATATACTATACGATACCATTGTATTTTCATTATTGTTGACGAATGTTTTTTTTGCAACCGCTTGACAAAGTAGCCTTTGACGCTTCCAAATCCCATCACAAAGTTGACGTTTTCCGAGGAATGCCATTCTGTGACAGCATTTGGGCCCATGAGCGGAAATATTGAAAAACTCTCGCATCGGTGCTGCACGGCTGCAAAGTTGTTACTTTGAATTTCCTACCGGAGAAATCAAGGAAGTAATACGAACTACAATATGATGAATTTATGAATTGGTGCCACTCCGCGAAGCTAAGTAAGTAAACAGAAAACGTGTTACTGGATCATTTTGGGGAAAAATCAAATACTTTGGAGTTATCAACTTTTTTTCTTCAAATTCAATTCATTTTCTTCTGGATATATCATTAGGTGAATTGGATGTTATTTGAACAGCTCATAGCTTCATTCAGAAGAGCTGTACATGTAACATATAAGATGAAGATTCTATTTTAATTGTCCGAATTCCGGATTCAAAAACAAGAATATGCCGCGTTTCCACAATTGTCAATTATAATAAAGGAGAATCAGTTGATTATCCATCAATCCGTGAGGAATACATTGCCTATAGAATGAAGTGTGAAAATAATGATACCCCCATCGCCTATTTTTACGTTATAAGAAAGGCAGATGTGTAATGAATAACCATGATACTATTATATTCTTGTTGAATGCAGTGCGTTTGCAGAAAAAAAAATCATGTGTGTATTTCTAGCACAAAGTGTCATTGCCGCTCTCGAAAGATTACCGCGCTCCGCTTCGAGTCACGCAGCAACACTCTTTGTCGAGCGGCAATATACCACTTCGCGCTCTAAATACACAAATAGCTATTACAACCCGACAGAGAGTGTTTCGGTAATTTTCTCTATTCATTCATACCATGGATATCCACTTGTCTGAAATAGAGGTCACTTTCCACACTAGAGTTATGTGATATCTTGTGTTCATTCAATATTCGATAAAATCATATACATACGGAACAAAGTTACTTTACCAGTTCCAGTTGAACATTTTTTGTCGTTTCCTCGTATTGCTCTCGATAATTTTTCCTATAATTTCCTGTATTTTCCACATCGAGTTTCCATAAAGAGTAATCGATGAATGATGTAGGTATATAGTAGAAGCTCGGGTACTTTCATTCGTTTCATTAGCCGTAATGGAATGAAGGATCAGTTATTACGGGAATTGAAAAGATGAGATTATAACCTCGTGTAATTGATTTTTTTTTTCATGTTTCGAACTCAAAGAGAAAAGAGATAATTCGATTGGAGCATTCCATGATGACAAAAGCTGCCCTGCAGGATCTTAATGCACGATGTATAGTGGAAGAGCATTATGGGTCCACAAAGGAAAGCTTAGTTATTCTTATAGATATATAGAAAACCTTCGATCTGGAATATTGATAGACTGTCCGAATATTCGATATCTCGGAAGCCAGTTCCCATGAAGGAATTATCCTGTATTCGCAGAGTGGATTGGGAAACGACAAATGCCTTTTGAAAGCGAACAGTATCAATGTAGAATGATTACTCTGGGTTTTTTTTATCTGTGGACAACACGAAAGGGAACCTATGATGTTAGAGGAACATCGTGTTAGCCAGCGGTGGAATTTTGGGAGAGTAGGAAGGTGTTGGAGTTTTTATTGAAAATTTGGAGGGTGTAAGCATCAGGAAAGACTTCACTAGGCAAAGAATTCCATAACTTTGCCGTTCTATTGATGAATGATGCTTGGTATAGCGATGTTCGACAGGTCTCGAGCCTGACAGTGTAGGGGTGACCAGCTTGAGCTCGTCTGGTTTGTCTACTAGGAATCGCATGTGGTGGCATGATAGATGATATTTCCGTTGAGCACCGACTGTGGAAGTACCTATAACGAAGGCATATATCGCCGACCTTTCTACGATGATCTATGATCAATGATTTGGTGAGTGTTGTATCATCGACTAGGCGAACTCTCTAGCTCTCTTCTGAATTGAATCTGAGAGCTTTAGCGTATGTTTGGGGGCTGAGCTCCAAACATGTGAACAGTACTCCAGGACAGGTCGAATTTGTGCTTTGTAGATCATAAGCAGCTGCTAGGATGTGAAGTATCTCTTCGCACGGAATAGAAAACCAAGTTTTTGTGAAGCAGTTTTCGCAATGGACCTCACATGATCGTCCCATGAGAGAGCACTGTTGGTGGTGACACCCAGCATGGATATTGACGACCTCATAGGAACAGTGGTACCCGACATCATCAAATTGGGCATTGTGTGATCAGCCTTCTTGGTGAACATACAAGCTTGAGCCTTAGTTGCATTGAACTGCACTAGATTATCAGATTTTCAGGGTTGTTGAGGTGATGATTCAACTCATCAGTATTCTGAGATCACAATACAATTCCAAAATGACATCATGAAAATAGTTTTAGCCGCTTGACCTGACATTTATATTTCACATCTCAGATATCGTTCACTTCACGGCAGTATTTACTCCAACGATGCATAAAGAATGATTACCTTTGTGTTTTGTTCGTGCTAATGACTGAATAGTCTTCTGTACCCAACTAGAAAGAAATTTCTTTCCTGATTTGTGCTTTTCTTTAGACTTGAATATTGTATCGAATTCCTCAATCAGTGGGCTAAGAATATTCATGTATAGCTCGGATCCATTCCTGGATCAATTCCTGGAAAATTTATCTGTATCCAAAATTCACTTTTACGGCATACATACACAGTGATTCTATTCTCCGTCTATGAAGATGTCATCATGACATTCATAGTACCTAGATATCACTAGAAATATGTTAGTCTATGCCGGCATTTCTGGTACCTTATGGAACAGCAATAAATTCATGGTAAGCAATGGAATATAATGCATATACTAGAAATATAGATAGCATCAACATGCATTGTATGCATGGTTCCGAAACCGGAAGGGCGTAGCCCCTGGCGTTCCAAGTTTTCAAAATTTCATTCGAATGAAAACATCGAAATTTTCTGACCAACGGTTTGAAGGAGAATTATTCCTCCGTCTCGCTATCAACTTGTGTCATTTCTTATCACCTTCCTTTCTTGTCATTCCTTTCCTATCACGAAAAGTTTTTTTTCAATGAACAAGATCAGCTATATGCATTGCTATTTCCGATTATATCGGCCAGCTTCACCTTTTCGAGTTCCCATCTTCATCGAAGGGAAATAGCGAGCTAATCTAGCGGATCGAACGTTGCGAAGTTGTCATTCGTCTTTCCATAAAGGTTGAGCCTATTTATTCGCGAACTGGAGGTATACCGTATCTTGTCGCAAATCTCTCCTGAAGTTTCCGTCGTGAAATTGAACTCAACTTTATCATCCAGGATATACAGTTTATCGGCAAATATTCGAGGGTTATCTCACTGAACATACCCCTGGACTATGTGATCCAAACGACCTTCCAAGAGGAGGCATAATGAGCAACCTGGATGAATATGAATATTATCCCGCTCTTATTGGGACATCGTGATAGTTGGAATGTCTTATTTTCATGATACACGCGTCCGAGGAGGATCACATAATGGAGGTCAATCTCTCTTCTGCATTTTGCCCAGATTGATTAGAAATATTCATCTCATCACCTCACCAACTCATGATATACTCTCAGGTAATATAAATCATTCTGACAAGAAACGGGATCACCATTCATTGCTGTCTCAAAAGTGAACACGATGACACTTGGGCCTAGGCCTAGGTTGTACAACAAGTGCGCTCAGTAGATGAAAATGATATACTATAGTATATCTGCATACATCTATTATGTGTCCATCTGCCTTATGTGAGATATTTCAATACGCATTTGGGTATTTGTGGTCATTATCGTATGAACAGTAGTGAATCATCCTGTAACGAAGCTTTTACAAGCGCACTCATAGAGGCATGTGTTTGCGAATTCATTGGGAGCAGTCTCATTAAAAGGGTAAATGGAAGGAGAATATAAAGTTATGGATTCAAGTGATTAGCAGAAGTTTGCTATGCAGGCCTGTTCAAACTTTATCCAACACTAGTGGGGAAAACTCAATTGAATATTCCATATTGAATCATATTCCATATACTTATTTTGGTCACTGTTGGATCTTTCATGAACGAGAAACAATTGTAATTCAAATATTGCCAGAACCCAAACCGCCGGAATCAGCAGTCTGGGGATATTTCTGGATATGTATGACCATTCGTCCAGAGGAGCTTTTCGTAGCTATATTCATCGATTTATGAAGGTATATGTAGGGAACGATTCAGAAAATTTCGAAAGAACTTTCTGTTCGTTGATACTATCAGAATTTTGGCTTCGGCTCACTTGCTTGATTCGGTTGATACAGATAACTTCACATCTCTCTTCCTGGAATCAGGTGAACGTCAGAATGCTGTTTGGTTATATTCCTCGTTCGTTCGGAAATTCAACCAAATGCTTCGGTGTGAACTTCCTTATTCTCAAGAATCATTAGGATCAGCGGATCTACTTCTCAAGACGCAGACTGAAAACTGGCAGTTCTCTCTTAACGATTACTGTGGGTTGATGTAGCAATCATTCGAACGAATTGACCCGTTGATAGAGACCATCTCACATCTTCACTCCTGGAATTATTTGGGCGAACCAATATTTCAATCATCTGTGCTGATCCTCTTCGAAGTCCAGGATTTTCTCCTCAATCCTACGCTACTTTCTTGCAACTTTCTACATGTTTGGAATCATTGAGAACGATGTTCCCAAACATGTGGAAAGTTGCCAGGGTATGTCCAACATCACTTCAACAATCATATCGACACTGTGATCTGCAGTCTCGAAAATTTATCATTTCCCATTGTTTATCATTTTATTATCTACCGGAATTGCAGAAATTCCAGTAATATCTTCGCACTCGAACTATTTTTTTCACTCGTACGTTAGATCTGAACTAGAATATGGTATACTTATATTTTTTGAATAATTATGGACGAAGATGAATGGAGCTCACCCACTCAAAGGAATCGATAAATTCCTCCTGGAAAGTTTAAGAATGATTTCACTGGAAAGATTTGAAATGATTCCGAGTGTGACATTTCCTTACAAATTAGTTCATAATCAGATTGATTGCTCCGTACTTCTGACCCAAATAAATCATCTCATTCCAAAATTGAACAGTAGGCAATCGAACGTGTTTCACAATGTTGCTACTAGAACTTGAATGATGATGAGATCTTCTATTTATATCATGTATGATAGCTGCAACAAGATCTCTCATATGAGCGATTCAAATCATGGCTCACTGAGAGACTTGGCTCTACCTCCCTGTACCTCATCTGTTCGTTATTGTGATGCGGTTAGTATCCTGTATTTCATAGATATAATCAATTCAATCTCCTCTTGTTGTCCTATGTTATTCATATTTTCTGTCAGAAGTGCAATCAACAATAAGATGATATTCCTTCGTAGCAGTTCCTGTTATTGAGTGTGAACCTGTTGGAAGTGAGAGTTATTTTCTGATGAAAAAGACTCATTCCGATTTGATGGAACGATATTGGTGAATAAACTAATTCCACTTTCTTTTGAAACCCAGTATTTCACATCAGCTGGTCCGTCATAGACAAAGGCTGTTCACAGCAGCCCCTCTATTTTTCTCTTAGTACTCACCTGTAGTTCCTCTTAGATATATCAATACTATATGTTGATACTTCAGTTTCCATTCCATATATCGAGCTCGTCCATATTATAAATATTCATTGAGTTGATACATGCCTTTCATGTGAACCGAAATTTTCGTTAGAGAAGGTAGGTTTATTGATCCTGTCGATATAATGTTCTATTCACTCTGCTATGTATAGCTTCCTCTAGACTCTGGAGTTCAGTCTCTGGATCGAATCGATGAATAACGTGAAAAGACTAATCAGAATTGCAATACTTCACAACTTTCCGAGAGCGTGACTTTTGAATCTGGAAATTGGTGGACTTCCTTCTCTCCTGTTTGCTTCAATGCAAGGGTGAAAATTAATTTTGTACATAGAAATTGAAGTGAATGATACTGATCATGAGGGAATATATCGAATAATTCGAAATGCATTCTGCGAATGTGACATGTTGAACAGATTCTGAAATTGTAAGTTTTCCATCCATCGCAGTGGAAGAATCGAGACTAATTGTATAAGCAAACGAAGCAAACGAATACGATCTAGTGAAATTCGAAAAGAGATATGAGAATCTGAAGGAACTTTCACTATTACCTCGTATTTATCACATTCCTATTGAGGATCAATCATCTATAATCAAATAACCTATTATTCGCGAAACCAATATGAAACAGAGTTTCTGAATTGGTGTGCCGTGCTCTGCATAGTAACATGTTTCACCGAGCAAGGTATTTGCATATTCAATTTATTACTATGCTGAATACTCCAGGGGATCAACATATTCACAGTGTGCAACTTTGGCATGATATCAATTAACTATACCGTTTTGGCGTCATTAATGTTCCATAACCAGAAGCGGTACCATGCCGATGAGGCAAAATCACTTGATTCTCATCCTATTTCATCATAGATTGAAAATAAATGACATGAACAGACTTTCGAATGGATCACATCATCATATGGATGATTCCATAGTAGGTGCAAAGTGTTTCAGCTAGAACGACTTGCCTCATGCAGTTATTTTTCCATCCAATAGATTTTCAATTGCATCATAATGTAGAATCGCTTCTAAACATTTCTTCCACTCGATAACATCAAACTTCTGGTAGGAATCGATTTTTTCTCGTGCGATTCTTTCAAAGAAGAACTAGGAAGTTATCTAATGACATCATCGTAGTGGAGATGACCTATCATCATCGTATATTTCATCCATGCTCATAGCGCAGGTATCCATGTCTTCATTCTTATTGATATAATGACACAAAATATGGATTTCCATTCAACTACTGTTCATGAACTGTGTACCAAGAGATAAGATAAGCCTGAGGAAATCAGTTCATCTAAAAGAAGCACATGAATGGAACTTCATGAATGGAAATATGATTCCTCAAATAATCAGTCAGTCATCAGATCTTGCTGTCAGTTTGAGAAACAACAAACTTCTTCTTCTTCTCAGAGAGCCTATCCGTTGAGGATGTTGGTCATCATGTTGGCTATTGGAACTTTGTTGATAGCAGCGCGAAATAGTTGGGTGGTTGATTGGTTGAACCACGTTCTCAAATTCTTCAACCACGATATTCTTCTTCTGCCCACTCCTCTAGCTCCACATACCTCGCCTTGGAGGATCTTCTGCAGGAGGACAAATCCAAGATGTTCTAGCTTTCGAGTCTCAACTGCATTCAGATCTACTATTTCCTTTCGTATCCTTCTCAGCACTTCTGTATTGGTTATTCTCTCTTTCCAAGGTATTCGTTGGATTCTTCGGTACAGCCACATTTCAAGTGTCTCAATGTTTTCAGAGGAGGCCTCCGTAAGCGTCCACGATTCCACCCCACAGAAACACGTAGCACCGCAATAGGCCAATTTTCGTTAATAGCTGTAAGCCGTGACTGGTAAAGACTTTTTTTATCCTGATGAATACTGTTCTAGCTTTTTTATACGCGTTCTGATCTCCACAGAATGGTCCAAGTAAACAACAAACACTGAAGAAATATATCTCCTCTTGATTTATTCCTTCGAACTATTCGGGTTTCAAACTGACAACTGTGAATTGATTATATCTAGGCACTGTCACTGTCAAACGCTATTTGATTGATTCCATAATCAACAGTACAAACAGCAAGTTACTTCTGCAAGAAATTTGACTTTCTGCAATGTTCACAATTCGAGAAATGAGACTTCTCGCAGGATCGTAGGAAAAAAATTTGGTGATGTGAGTAGGATCATATCACATATCTAGTGTGGAATGAAACCTCCCATCATGTAGAGTTGTCAGTGGACAAATAGAATATGAATACAATTCATGAAATGAGGCCAGTATGCGATAATATTCATTGCATTCTCCATAAGATTCACATAAACCTTCGATAGCGTTCACGATGTAGGAATTATCGAATACTTCAAGTAGATCAAGTCGTCACAAAGAATTCAAATCATCCAGTTGATTCGAGATTGCGAATGTTATCGAAGAAAACTAAATTACTACTATGAGTTCTCATTGGATCGAAGGATGAAAGGTAGTATGGACTTGAAGACGGTCACCTATCATGAAGGTTCAATTTGAGATTACGGAAATTTCCGGTCATCACTTCCGAAGATCAGAAATTTTCCAGCTGAGAAGATTCCCATTCACTTTTCGAATCACCGACTTACAGGAAGTAGAATTCAATATGTCGATTTGGCCATTGGTTTCTTTGAATCAGGCTCATTGTATTTGGAGTGTTCCTGACCACGGATGGAAAATGTTACTTTGTTGAGTGACAGAATAAATAATCGTAATGTAGTAGTATTGTATTCTCAGTACGATAATCACAACTGATCTCTGACACTCACTTTCGAAATGTGGAAGCAAGTATCAAGAAGTCAAAATATGAACATAACTCCTTCTATATTTTTCAAATTCATTATGTCATCGAATACCCATCATGGAACGTTCTTCTTGAAATCGATAAACCAAGATGGTAGTGATAGAAATGGAAACAGAAGGCAAGAGAAGCTTTGTGTACCTAGGTTTCCAAATAATGTATCCAACCCGTATTTTCTAGCGAATTCGGATTGAACATAGATATTCAAGGAAATTCGAAAAAAATTGTTTCCATTTCTTCTTTTTACTCACTTCTCTGTGCGAGACTGTTGCCCATGCAGTGAGCAATAAGAAGCATTACAATGAATGAAGACACGTGATGATGAAAATGAAAGCTCTGAAACATTGATGCAGTTGAACAAGGACTTTGATATTCTTGTTTCCTTTTATACTACGCTTGTCTTCCATCAAACCGTAACCGAATCAAAAGGTGCTCGTTATAAACGAAAATTGATTTTTATCAGGATGGCATTCTGAAGAATGTTTCAAGTTTTTCTGACGTTTGAATGCAATTACTCCTGGGATGATAATTAGAGTTTTTCATTCCTCCCATTAATAGAATGCAGAACACGTATGGACGAGATAGTGTTCGAAGGAACTCCCAACTACTATTAAAAGTTTCAGTCCCTTCGGAATTGAATTTTCCTGAATGGAATATCGTACGTAACAGCAATAACAAACATGTGTTTGAATAAATAGGTACAGCAGATTGAATACATTTCTCGAATATTCAAATAAAACCACGATCTGAACAGTATTTTCAAGTTGCTTCGTGCTGGTAACACAATTTCCCAATGAATGAATACAATATTAAATCAGATGCTGACTTCTGGAAACGTGATGATTCATACGGATTCGTCATTTTTGGTGTCATCGAACAACATCTAAGTGGAGGGGATCTTTGGAAACAAGAAGCCCTGTTTTGAGATCCCAATTCACCATAACTTTTTTTTCATATATCTTTCGAAAACACGAAAGGATATTCTATAATTTCCGAGAAACATCGGAATGTGGAACATGTGGAATGTTGGTAAAGAGGGAAGGTATTGAGATTTTTTTTGAGGTTTGGAGGTCGTGAGCATCAAGACTTCACTAGGCATATGATTCCATAGCTTCGCCGTTCTACTGATGTTGGAGTTACAATTCGGAGACTGTGGTTGAATACTGAGATACAATTTAGATTCATATCCAAAACAAAATCACGAGACTATTTTGAGAAGTCTAAATACGTATTTCGGCAACTGGGTTGCCATCCTCAGTAGAACTGAGAAGTGAAAATGATCAGCGACTCCTTAGTATCTTTCAAGATACCATCACTCTCGATGGTAATTTCTGGAGTATATCTTTTCTGGGTTCTAATTATGAATATTTGTGGAGAGTCATAACCGATAATTTGATCATGAATGAAAATGTTTTCAAGATGGTGGCACCTCCGGTTATACCAAAAGTAGACACTTACTTCTTCATTACAAATGGGATGCTATATTTTTTGTTGCGTTCTTGGATTCTCCAGGTTTTTTTCGGCATGATCTCCCTTCCCTGTACATAAGTATAGTCGTTTTCGAAATTTTCGGACCTGAAGAAAAAGAAATGAGTTTGCACCGTCATCGTTTGAAATCGATAACTCAGTCATTTTTTAATGTATCAGAATCGTTTTTGAGGAACTGCAAAGGAAAAAGGAACCTCCTTGTGGTTGATCTATAATTAGGGGAAAACAATTCAAATTGCTATCATCATTGGAACCCAGAAAACTTCTGATGTCGGTTCAGATGAAACAGCCTGTATATTAGGATAGTATTCAATAGACGTGAAGATATATCGAATATTCTTCCTGGAGGGATTTTTTCCTGGCACTTTCTGCTTATTATATAATTTTGTGGAAAAATATATTAGGTGAGAACATATCTTATGGTTAATCATAATTTCAAAATCATGTGAACTCACTGAAGCTGAAGAAGGATCCATTCATTCAATTCACATACCAATGACAAATTAGAAACAGAATATCTACAGGCATATCTTCGTAGGTATTGGAAAACTCCCATTTCGAAAGAACATTTCACAGCACATTTTCATCCTGACATTCTCTGCTTCCGCTACGTTGCAGAATAATTCAGATACAAAACACTGGAAACCTTTTCGCATTGAAATGTTCATACAAAAGTTCCATTTTCAGCTGGAAGGAAAATCAATGACGTAGTGCGGACAATAGGCAATGCTGAGAGACCAGGAAGAAAAAAAAAACAGGAAGCAACTAGGATCTCCATACAGGATGTTTGGGTGGAAAATTATCTGAACCTGTTATGAGATACTTACATAAGTCCGCATGGTACTTTTCATCAATGAATTCATTCTTGCCTCCACCAGTTCATCAATGATGAATGCAGTTTTCTACAGTGGTACATATTTGTTGGGTTGGAAGGAATCACCTCATCTTCCGTAATTTTTGGACACTAGAATTCATACGAGCGTAGCCACTCCAATGTCATCATGATGCCCTTGGGAAATGGAATTCAGATTGATGGAAATCTGAATTGATATCTCATGACCCGTTCTGGTAGAATCTTGATTCTACCTGGTGGAGCTGATGGTCTACTCCAGAAGATGATACCATAACGAATATGACTGTGAATGCACGAATTCACGAAAACTGATATGATCAGGCTATATTGAGACCAGAACACTATTTGAAGCTTCTGAAAGCGAAACGTCTACTTCCACAACTGCACAAGATTTACCTGATCTACATATTGATCTGAGTGAATACATTATAATTCAATTCGCCATCATGAATCAGCTGCTGATTCTCGCTATCATATAATGATGATAATAGTAGCAGTAGATGAATTGAGTTGATTTCCATGAAATTATTTGCTAACCACATCACAGTTCTGAAGTCCTCTCGCGCTTGTATTGAGGCGTATTCATAAAAGTATCTTCGTACTTCTTCTACTGAGCTCTATACTATAATCGTCCCACAGCCCAGTCCAAAAATATAATTCATACTGCTCGTATTCAATTCTGTTCTTTTATCAATTCTATAATAATGATTTGTTGATAGTTCAGCGGAATATAGATCTTTACGCCCGTTGGGACCATAACATTTCATTTCGAGAAAAAACAACAACAATATTTCATACAGCATTCATCCATTTCCATGGAAACTCATTTCATATTCCTCTTCAACGGTCTTAATTATCAATGCATTGTTTCAGTTTCATCATATTATGCTTCCTTCTGATCGGTAGAACATAACGAAACAATGCATTTGATTTCACTAAATGAAACAATGGATTACTAGACTACTGTTATTTTCCCATTTTCAATCCCAATAAATCAGCCTATCGAAATATTTCATAGTGGTGAATGGATATAGATACTCAGCTATCAACAACCGTCAATATATAACAACATGAATACAAGATGATTTTCGAAAAATAACCCATCTTGAATATTTCAAAAGATCGCATTGGAACGAATCACAAAACACGTAAATTATCATCAGTAGAGGACATCCAGGAATTCGAGTCGAGTGTTTATATGTTTCAATTTTTCCTCGGAGGAAGCGTTGTCTAATAGTTTAGTTCAGTCTTCAGTGGCATATCAGCTCAATGTTTATTGGGACGCTCTTATAAAGAATCAACTCCAAGCAATTCTGAGTGCATCGATCAACACCTTCAACTGATATTCAACTCGCATTGGTGAGATAAATTCGAGAGATGAACCAACTGATCATTGTTATCAATCTAGATATCTAGAACCAGATGACTGTAAAATTTTGAGATGGGAAGCTGAGAATGGAATAAGGAACAGATGACAAAGTTTTTGGTGTGTTCATCGGATACAAGAGGGATTTATAGAAGGAACCGATCAATATTAGTGATGTTGGAAATTATTCACCATGGATCGGTAACTGTCGTTCAGAGTTTTCGTATGATTTGTCATAGAGGAGGACACTTACTGAGTTGCGAAAATGAATACCTACCTTTGTCTTGTTGGAATTCATAATTTTGAGTGATAATAGTATTGATGGATTTCCATTTAAATATATCTCACCTGATCTGTAGCATAATTCTTGTATGCCTACTACGTGATAATGATATGTCGTCACTTCACATCTTTGTTCGACAACCTTGAGCAGGATACTGGTGCCATTTGGCCTCAGCTGCTCTTTAACCAAGACAGATGTATAAAGGCCTGAAAGAACAAAAAAAGTGCTAGAAGTCAACAAACACATTATGTAGCAATATCCACAATGAATATGCATGTGAAGTTGACCGTTCACTTCTTCCATTTCTTTCATGTAACTATATCAGAATAGTGTTCAGTTTGAGGAAGTAGTTCATTTCAAATTTCGATGGCCTTTTATGAGAAACATCGTCGGAATTTGACATTGATCTATTGATATATCCATAACTTGCTGAACCGTATTCATTCAGTTCAAATATTGGACAGAACCATGAACTCAAGTCTATGGACAGAACATATTTCTTACCTATATTTCTTGTATATGAAGCTGAGAATAACTGATATGATCGAATCCTTGAATCGGAGGCATATCTCAAATATACATTTTCAGAATTGCTGTTTAGTTGATGATTCTGTCAGTATGATACATAACAATGAAATAGTTGTGGCATAATCAGTTTCAGGTTGATCCTAGGCAGTTCCTTGTGGATATATAACAGTCAGTTCATCATAACAATTTTGGATCAAATCAGATACGTGTTTTTCGAATTTTATCTTGTTCTCGATAAAGACATTCTGATATGTAATGTTCTGATAAAGACATGTTGAATAGTTGATAAAACTGGCTTCTGCTATACTTTCGCCTGATCTCCCTATAATGCTTCCAGAGCCTGCTGGAAATATCGATCGTAAAAACTCGCGTGCCTACTGTGATAACTGCTGGAACAACCAGCGGAACGTTATCGTTTATTAACATCATTTCTAATGAAATTACTGCCACTCTGCGGCGTGTTGCGATTTGTCGAATCAACTATTATCTCTACATAATTGGACACAAGTCATTCACGGTGAATCCGTCTGCAAAGTGTGTAATCTGTCATGATTGCTTTGATTATCAACCGTATCAGCATTGAATTTGTGGTGGTATTTGTTACTTGTTCCATGTTTATCGGGTAGTTTGGAAATGTGATGTTTGGAAATTATCATGATAATTATCAACATTCCAAGTTATCAATATTTCTTATCGATGTCTAATTTCCGTTGAGTTCCGACCGTGGATATATCTATGGTAGGAGCAAATCTCGCTCACCTATCTATGATCATCTGGAGATCTCGAAGATGTTTTCATTGTTTATAGTATCGCCGCTTTGGAAAATAGCTCTTCTTAATCGAGTCTGAAAGCTTCTGAGATCTTCTTCTTCTTGTGGCATCAATTTGTCTGATCTGTCACACTCGACCACGTGGTATCATTGAACCAGAGATTATCCACTCCATAATCTCTGGTTGAACTCAGGAAGGATCTGGATTTCTGGAACTGATCTAATTAAATAAAGCTTGTTTCATTAGGGAATCAGGAGTTGATGTGATTTCCGCAGAAATAGGTACATGAGTGAAGTCCCAACTGGCTCCATTCGATGGAAAAGAGGTTCATTCTGATCATGCGAATTCAAATTTGACGGGAAACAAGTATACAGAGCTATGGGAACTCTTATTGAAACCGACGAAAAATCATGATTTTCACCCATTCACACATTTATAATCAAATCGGGAACATAAACAGCACCTAGAAATTGAATGGAATGCTTCGTTGACATCATCAAAGGTTATTGCATTTTGTGAGGAATGACTGCCAAAACTCCGAATCAAAGAAATATATTCGAGAATGAATAAATACTTGCTTATTAGATGTCTCAAAATTGCATCGAATTGGCTGAATACACAGATACAAGCCGATATATGGTTCCAGAAAGATGGAGCATTCATCATTATTCGCCTGGAAGATCACTAGACCGTATCTTATTGAAAATGAGCCGAAATGCATCACATTCTCAGTGGAGATAATTCAAGATCGAAGTAAATATTTCCACCCTGATCATGTCCATGATAGCAAGATTCCTTCGATGTTAATTATCAATTTCTGAAAAAAATTTCTACTCTTAGTATACGAAATTGTGGTATGTCCTGATGGGAATATCATTTGATATTATCAAAGAGGTAAATAGGTAAAAGGAATCATGAATGTTCATATATTGTACTTCCTTGAATCTTCCATATGGACATTTGGGTCCATATCATATCGAATTGAATTTTGTTTCACCATGAATCAATCATTTCTTCGTGAGCGATATAGAATGAAATGAAGAAAACAGGCAGTACTTCGAATATTTCTCATTGATTGTTCCTTCCATTTAGGTGCCACCAATATTCCGTTCCATGAAATATAGGTGAAGTAACGTCAACCATCATTGAATTTATTGACCTGTCCTGAATTGTATCCAATCAGATAAAGAATCGGGAGCTCGGAACGAGCATCCTTTTAGTTGGCTTCATGCAACTGATGGCGAGGATTATTGAAAGTTAGAGTAAATGAATGAATGATATGTAGATAATCCGTGAGAGCTGGAGGATCTGTTTCAATCATGTTATCTGTTACTCCATATAGGATCATCTTGATGACCTCGATCGATTAGCCCAAATGAAACGAAATACTCTGGCGTGAAATGATGGCGTTATATATGAATTGGTATTATTCATAACCTCTTGATCTCATACAGTACAACTTATTGGTGTGAATGAAGTAATTGATAACAATGAACTGAAAACATTATTTTCTATCTAGATGCGATTATTCATTCATGAAAACAAACTTCAGAGTTTGCCATTAGATTAATATTTGCCTGCGTCAAAAAAAAAACGAGGAAAATAATCCATGCAAAGGGTTCCATCGGAAGCTTTTTCCAGCAATTTGATCACTCTGTGAATTTTTCTCGACTACTGACCACACTAATTGCATCAATTATAGACAGAAAGAGTTTGTAGTTTGTGTAATTCAATCAGAATTCAGATTCCATTGCCCTTTCGTCTCAATACTCTTACCATCTTCCATAATGGATGAACCGTTTACTTCTTGTATGCATAAATCTATGTTTTCTATTTCTAGCGATGAACACTGTGATTGAGTGTCAGCGCGTGTTACTGTCAAAGGGAGGAAGGAATCATAATCACGAGCAGTAGTTGGTTCGAATATTTTGCTCCGCATGACCATCTACTACTATGAGAATATATGTTTTAGATTTTTAGATTTTTTCGGATGTAAAACTGCTGGTCACGAATTCAATTATCACCAGCGAAGAAGTTTGTTGATAGTACTGGCAGAACCAAGAATATCTTCATATATATATCCAACCAACATATTATGGTTGTAATCATAATTCGATTTGTGGTAATACTGACCTTTCAGTCAATGAATCACTTCATCGTGTTGAGAAGTCATATTTCCATCACAAAATCAATAACCTCACATTCAGTGGACTCATCTAGATAGGAGTATGAATGAATCTATCAGGTGAGTGTAGAAAGTGAAATAACTGAGCTGACTCCACTCATCTGACTCAACTATGTTCATGTCCAGGACTGGGTAAATCTATCGATAGTATCGGTAATCTTTAATGATCGATAATCAATATTTTTTAATTGTTATCACCCACCCCTAGTTTTTCTGTAGTCAATTTTCTGTATGGATGTATAGTATTTTTTCAAAGTTGTTATGCATTGTATGGTAAGGGAATCATTCCTCCAAATTAGGACTCCAAATCAATATAAATCATATGATAAGTACCAAATGTGATGAAACTAGCAGTAGAATTCAAGAGTGACCTTCACTTCAGTGAGTTTCAACTGTGATGTATCATAGATGATCGTGGAAAGAATACACTTTCGGCACGTAACGTTGGAATAAAAAACGTGTTCCAAAATTCCAATCGTGCGCTTCGTATTTGGTCCACACTGTATGAATGCAAATCTACAAGGAAACCAGAGAAGTGAGTTGTTTTTCTGAACACAATAGTTTTCTCACATTTTTCACTTCTGATGGAACCAACAGATAACAAAATGAAACATTTTAAAGCCGTATTTGAGAAAATGAAATGGATAATGTTGGCTAAAAGAGAAAAGGTGACATTTGGAATATGACAACACCTCGTATGAATGGAAAAGTGGCAAAGATGCACTGACAATCAATATGAATTATCACTCCGAAGGAGTCTACGAACAAATTCGAACGATTTTGGGAACTATTTTTTTTTCGGATATCTCCGGAAGTATTCGGAGTTAGTTGAATTTCTAGACAGTATTTCATCAAATACCAGACTATTCCATTTACCACTAATACATTTCCACTTCCTTGAACTATATTCCACGTGGGAATTGAATATTATTAGTGAACTTCCATCGGTAGCCCCCCTTTACCGATGCTTTTCATCACTTCTCTTATATCACGATAAGTATATCTTTTAGCTATCACGGATTTCAAGTTATTCTGTTTCATTGAGCTCTTCTATTCTGATCCAGTAAAAGATGATACAATCTGAATATGGCATTACAGCTTACTGTGAATAGTTCACATATCTGCACGAGAGAATGTTTTGATTAAACACCATTTTCAGACATGGACTGAACTTGCTATTCCATCCAACCGTCTCTGACAGATCTCAGCCAGTACAATATTCATTCAATGCGAACTCTGATGTTGAATGCAGTTCATTCATTATTGAAAGATAAGCCGTTTGAGAACAAACTATCTCTTTCCTAGTATAAGTAATGGAGTGTCTACAATTTGTCGGTAAATTAAGAGCTGCTATCGAGGTCTCTGGTGGTCCTCAACAAATCTGTCTCGTTTTTGGTTGAGAAATTGGGAATATTTCAACCATGAGATCTAGGTTATCATTATGGCTTCATTCAGTACGATATCCATCTGCAACCATGTTGGAAATGAATAGCTTTCTCATGGCTGAGCTTAATGATGTGCATTGTGCCTATAGCGAATCACACGCTATGAATACATCGCTTTTCGAAATTGGACGAATGAATAGAAATGTTGAAGTTATGGGAGTAATCATTATTTCAAGATATTTGTGTGCTGGATATATTTCAGGGTCCGCTCTTTTCACTGCTTCATTCGCAATATATTATTCGTATTCCAGTTCTCGCTATGAAATATGTGATCGATTGATGTCATCAACGATATGGTTGTAGGGTGAACGATGATTTGTAAACTAATTAGTGCATCCCACGAACTGAACAGGAATATTCATGTGACTCGAAACCATCTTATGATTACGAATCAATCAATCAATCAAGTTGGTACATCGATTTGGCTTCAACAATATGGAAGGTAGGAGAAATTATTATACCTACCTAATAAAAACTTCAATCTGAACCGTCCTTTTCGTTTTATTCCGTATATAAAGTGTAACTCTCCCTCCATTCAATATAGAATTACCTTGACAATGATATATCGCAATCATTACGGAAACACTGAATCATTGCAGATGTTCGTTTTGTACTTAGTTTGTTCATTTCTAATAACAATGATCACCACTGCTGATATTGAAATTTGATTGATTAGAAATATGAATATGAACAAAAGTCCGTAGGTTTTCCAAAATGTTGGATTCAACTATGCCTCTGAATTCTCCCTGTTATTTGATAGACGAGGTGGTAAATATATTTCGCTACATTTTTTTTTTCGGAATTTTGTGTCCAAACTTCTGACATAGTATCTATGATAATTATTTCAATACAATATTGTCACAAGTTTGACTCTTGAATTATTATTAGTTGGGATTTCTGAGGGATCAAACACAATTCAAAAAGTCATGTGAGAACAAACAAAGCAATTACGAATTGAGGAATCCTCAAGGAGGCTAGGGTCGACGACTGTTCAATGAATGTAAAGTACTCACAATAACAAATACAGAATTGGGGCCATAAAGAAGAATTGTTGTTGCGAACAGAAACCGTCGACTCACGAGACCAAAACTCGAGAGCCTCTCTCGGCACGTGAATTATGTTTGATAATTCATGATTATCATTTCATTGACATGTTCCATCACGAAAGAGGAGATTTTGTAAAACGCTCACGTGACAAAATTCGTAGACAGTTTCAGGATCTGCCCCAAAATGTGACTGCCTAATTCCAACCTAAGAGAGAAATTCTCTATTTGTCGATGACACAATGTTTTTGAAAACATTTGGAGAACAAATATATTGATATTCATAAATATATATATATATATATATATATATATATATATATATTTATATATTGCCTTTCTCAGGATCAGTTCGAACTTGATTCTCCATCAAGACTCTTCTTATCCTTCGCGTATCTTCCTCGCCGAGTATATGATCTCTTCCCTCAATCAGTATGATTGTTTTTCTTCCTTATTCAATGTAATTCGTGGTGTATGATATAAGTGCCGTATGCTTCCTATGGTCGATTTCTTATTTGCCTCCGTTAACTTCAATATATATTTGAATGTATATGAAAACAGACAAACAGAAAACAGGTTTGAGAAATTTCGGTTCATTTTACATCACTCCAGAGCTTCAACTCAGTTCAATGAGCCTACCACATACATCGACGCTGAAAATGATTCTTTTCTGGAGAATCATCAAAATAGATACATATAAAGGAGAAAATGCTGCACGAATTGAAATGAATCTTCAACTACATAATCACGATCCATACTTTGCTTCTGGAGATGCAAAGATGTTTTCTGATATTCGATAAAGGTCAAATTCTGATTCAGTGCCTGAGTAGTTTGAAGATATATCTTTCGCGAAGTTTATCAAAGCTGATCAGGAAGCATGCTCATTGAATTCTTCAGAAATATCTTTCAGGTGCACTAAAAGAAATCCAAGTTACAGAATGAGATGAGAATCAGATGAAACGTGATTCGAGTGTCCAGATTTAAATTTATTTCTACGTAGTGCCCTCGCTGGTATCGAAGTATATAGAGCATTTCAGGATTTGTGCTGGTACCTAGTTTTTATTATTGGGTTATCATTTACTGGTGGAATCAATTATCGTACACCGTGAACCTATCTTCATGAAGAAGTTATTGCATACCATATCAGCAGATGTGGTTTTGAGTATAATTCTATCATCATTCACGAACGGCAATATCAGTATGATCATGATAGACAGTATAACTAACTAGAATCAATTAGGCAATCTCCAGAAGCGGCTATATTTATTTTCGTGATTATAACTGAATCGAATTTAACAAAGCAGATACTCAGAGCACAATCAAATTTTCGAACGAATATTCCTCTCCCGAGTGAAAATGTGCTTCAATTCATTATCAACTGGAGATGAGAGCAATTAGGATCCCGAGAAAGGGCCAAACCAAGGGAATTGACCATTATGCGCCTCTGGATAGCACATAATGATTCGAAATTGAAATGGAGCTTGCCCGGCAAACAAACGACGATCTCATCTCGAATTCTCAGAACAGGATCGGACTACTCTTGAGAAAATTATGGGTTCTATAGAAACATTCCATTTCATGACAGTGGAAAGTGGATGAATTGCTTGAAATCTGATTTAGAAAAGTATCAATCACTGCATCATCGACCAAAAAGATAGTAGGTATTGTTGATACTCCAGCGTTTATACTTACGTTCATATATGAATTTGATACCCTATATATGTTGTTGATGAAGAAAAAAGAGATATATGTCAAACAAATAATAACTCGGAGGAAAAATCATTAAAACCTTTCAAGACGAAAAATCCACTTCATTGCCAATATTTTGATTGAAAAGTGAGATGGACTCACCACGTCATGAATTTTTGGTCTACTTGACAATTTATAATATGTGAGAACTTCATCATAATTCCTTGACATATGTCTTTTTTTTCCATCGCGACATCGAGAATAATGTGAAACGATCAGAATGATAATAGGAAAAATGCACGAGTGTCACTCCTGAGTAACATTAGAATCAGGATTCAGAATTCTATATATCTAGTTTCAGTAAGATTAATCCAAGCGTTTCTCTACCCAGTACCGACCACAAGAATGTACTCATATTCTCAAGCAACATTCTGAAACTGACATATTCATTCAGTTATGAATTACAGGAACCCATATTAACTCATCGGTCGAAATTATTCGACTGAACACGATGGAACATAAAAGCTTAATTGGTTCATGAGTGGAACACTTTTGCCGCTGAACAACCAAATACAGAGCAATGCAGAGTAGGAAATTGATGGAGTTCGTCATGTGATCAGATAGGTATGCAGAACAGCGGAAATTTATGTTTTGCGGTTCTTCGCACTACGGAAATCACAGTATGGTGAAAATAACCAGCAGAGAATTCTGCGGATAATAGGCTTTGCGATAACGGAATTCGAGAACTCGTACAGAGTGTGACAGGTCCAGAACCATGGTGAAATCTCATCGAAGAAGATGCAGTATCGTGTTTTTCACGTCCGAGAACGAGCAGTTATTCTCAAAAACAGTAATTATTGGCACTGGCACTGGCAGGGTGCATCACGAGTTCTACTGATTCGACAACAAATTATAACGATAAAACGCTTGGCTCTGTGCATGTGATAGCATAGGTTTCTTTTCCAAACTGATAAATAACAAAATAAATCAGCTCCTCCTCACTTAGTATCTTTCTTCAATATCCATGTACCTAGTGGGTCTACCTGATCACATGCATGTTTTATTGGCCGGCAACCAACACAAACCCACGTTTTTCTCCTCCTATTCACCAAATGAATGGAATTGAATTTCAGAATGAGATTGAAATATGACAAAACAGTAAGTGAAATCACTATCATCTGTATCCATTCATTCCAGTGACTCTGCATGTGAACTTCTTTCGCAATGAATTTTTTCAGTCGACATGGATACGACCAACCATATATGACATAAGGATACGACCAACCAAATTATGACTATGTTACTTGTACGTAATGATATAAGGTAACGGGGGCTGGAAAATACAGATTTGAACGTCTTTCGTTACGTTTGAGTTATGAGTTCTTAAATTCTTCAGGAAAGATTAGTGATGGAAATGAACTTCCACAAACCTCCATGTCCCTGCTGTGTGTTCCGTTAGATTGTAGTTATCGATGACGAAGATATTCCAAATTTTAATTGACTCCGTTGAAAGATAATGCAGCTTTATCATCGATCATGTAGAATGTATCCAATCGCTCCAAGTATCACGTCAGCTACTTCGGACTCATTCATTTGAATTCATTCTCATTTCTTGAAATCACATCTGTTCAAGATGAATTGTTTTCTTCGGATTTCTTCAAAGTTCAGAACTTGGAGAAGTGGTTATTCTCAACAACTATATTAGAAAAGAGTTCTCAATCTTTCTGACGTTACTCTTCGAGTATTCACACCATGATTCACAAGTCCATGCTAATTCCAACCCAATATTCGCACCAACCCAACCTTATCCAGAGATGAAACACGGTAATTTGAAGTGAAATCCTCAATTAATTCACAATAATCGAAGGATTCAGTTGCCTTGTCAGGGATTCTAACTCATGATCTCTCCGCTTCAGCTCAAGTGCCTCAATAAACCAGGCCATCGAGGATATGTCAGCTAGTTGATTAATAGACATCCGCTAATTGATTCACACCCAGGAAACAGAACATTCGCGAGTCCTATTGTTCATTTGAGAATCAAAGCTTGTGTGATGGGCAACTAATATGATGCTTCTCCTACCACTCACCATGAACTTCAAATAAGAACTTCTGACGATTTCAAACTGAAGGATACAAATAATGATGTATGCATATGTGAATCCCACATTCGGACAAATGAAATGCAACAAAAATATAGTTAACGTCACAATGGAGGAATATCAAATGAGCCTTTTGTTTCGAGGACTCAATATTTTGTTCTTTCAATCTCTGCTCGAAAACTTCTGATGTAGAGGAAATATCAATATCGAGTGGAAAGTACATATTACAGATACTGTTGCAGAGGAGGAGAGGGGTAATGGACCTAAAATCGTGTATTCCCAAAGAGAAATTTTTGATTGAAGCCATATTATGAATATCGGATTGAGAATGTGCTCAGCTGCTACCTTCACAAGGATATGAAATCTGCAGCTTTTCTGTGTTTTATGTTCCAATTTTAATGAGGTTGTAACTCAGAGGGCAGTGATAAGTAACGAGGTATTTCACCAGCAGTATCCCATTTCCTTTACGATCTCAGTTCTTCCTTCAGCCAATTTGATCGTTGCGTGAGAATTTAATATTCTTCGAACTGAATTGTAGTTTGATGGAATAAGAATTTGTATGAATGCAACGTTTGCATGATTTCAAATATTCAGGTGAGGAAGATATGGTCCAAATATTTTATGGATCATACAATCTACTTCCGTGAGCTCAATATATAGGAGATTAGTATGTTTTGTTGACGGGATAATAATAATAATTCAGAATAATGGAAGCCTTATCTTCTGTGACATCTCTCATTTCATCACATAATCATATAATGAGAGAAACGTATCAAGAATCATCACAAACTGTTGAAAATATGATAAGCCTTATTCAAGTTTTTCGCTAATAAGAATTTGAATTCTTCTAACTTTGCTGTATATTTTAGCTCCTTCGGGAGAGTAGGTTAGCCTTGATGGCTTTGAAGTGAGGTTGTTCCTGCAGGGAATGACAGATTGTGTATTTATAGCTGTATGAAGTGTGGTCTGGATTATGTGCTTTAGGGTATTTCCAGTGAGGAGCGGATTAAATTCTTCTTGACCGAGTATATGACCTCCAGATAATGATGCCATAACGAGTGATAGAATGAATGTGGGCATTGAGATATATCTTGGAGCTATTCAGTAAGAACCCAGCTGTAAAGCAAAGTCTGGAGTTCAGTTTATTAACATGGGCGTACCAATCGATTGCTATCACCCGCTACTCCCAGAAATTCGTTTTCGTTTATCATTGGAATGTCATTATCATCAAATTCGACACATACCGATACTTGTCTGTCATGTGATCTACCGAAAGAGTACATAAGCGCAACAAGGTTCCTCTACCTACATAGTTCTGACTGAAGACCAGAGGTATGATATATAATATTGAAGAAATGTTGGAGCTTTGACCATCGTTTGTATTCAGGTGCATGTCTCATTTTCTAGACTAGTGAAATCATGATTTTGATTATGATCATATTACTTTCTACATATCTACTGAAGTGCAACACCTGGGGCTTGCATCCAAATTCGATATACGTCACATTCAGGCCATTTGAATGCAATAAACACATAACGAAATCTCTCAATAACAATGCAATCAATTTCCGAATTATGTTTCGAGGTTCACCATATCATTGCAATAATGATTCGAGGGATTCTTTCTACCTCTGTCATTTGCACGTGATGAAATTTCACACAATTATTCACGCTTTGTTGATTCTCCTCATTTTGCATAGATGCATCGGAATTCATATCGAAACTTCATGAAAGATTCTCAAACAAATTCAAATTTCACCTCCGAGTAGGCGAAGCAAATTTTTGGGAGTTTGTATGACGAACGATTTTGAGAGCAGTGGCGGATCTACGATTTCTCCGTGAGCTCAATAATTTTTGAGGCACCCCTCTTTGTTTCTTTGTTGAGTTTTTCTTTCTCAATTCGAAAATTTTAATTTTCAACTAGTTATCATTGTCTTCTTGAATACAAACAAGGACAAAACTGAACATTCATTGATGGGAATGAAATATAACTATAAATTGATAAAATTCAAAATTCAAGTGGAACATTGGCTCGTGCTTGCATTTTCGATGATGTTAATCATGTGAAAATCGCCAGTGAAGTTCAAATTTCATTTCTTCATAAAATCATCATAAGGGCACAATTTTTGTAAGAAAAATCAGAATCGATCATTTCTGAACCTTCATCCATAATGTGTACTACATTTCCAGCAGTGAGAAATGACGTCTTGACACGTGTTGAGCAAAATCAGAGAGAACATATATTGAGAGTTGAGATGGCTCATTCGGCACCATCTCCAATGTGAGAAGAGTCCTCGAAAATTCTTATAAGATTGACTGAAAATCTTTCATCTTCATTATGTGATATTCAATATGGATTTCACTAAAGAAACATTATTTCATTGAGATGGGAAGGAAACAATTCCGAAGAAACATAGTGGTAAGACACTATTTTGGAAAGAAAAAATGGTATATCTTTATCATGGGCGATTTCTCTCTCATTTGTAAATATTTCAAAGGTGCTGGTGAGATATTCCAACGGACAGATTTGAATGCAAATCAGAATATCTTCGTCTCGAACCTCCTCTATGAAAAATTCAAGACAATCCGTTATTTTCGAACTGTCATACATGAGTGATTCAAATTCGGACCTGTTCGTAGTGCTAGTAGTGAAATTCGAAGTGCTTCGGGCAGACAAGAATATTTTTGTCGTTTTTTAATGTCTACGAAAATATTTTATATGAATGGGAAAAATGATGATGCGATGCATATGTCTGAGGGAATATTATCACGAACCCGTGCCGAGGTGAAATTTCGTGGGAACTAGCTTGTGAAGTACGCACCCGCTGTGAGAACAGATTTAATGAAATTTCCACCCTAAGAAGTGGAGTTGTGGATTGAAAGTTCGTTTATAAGTAGAGAGGTGGAAGTTCGAGATTTTCCAATCAAAGTTTCAAAAATCAATGAACTCATAATTTACAGACTTTCCTGGGTCAACCCCGATTGAGGGACGATGGGAAGTTTGTATGATAGGCACTGGGGACTGGGGAGTATATATTCTGAGGGTGAAAGTTAGCGAACAGCTATCCGTCAATTTGAAAACAGAATTGAGCTACGATCGTGTCGCCATCCATACTCAGGTGGTGCAGCCTCAGTAAGGTTGTTTGTCAGGTCTGCATGTTTTTGAAATAAACGTCTGAGTTGTTTCACCATCCTCTATTGACATTGGGTTCGGATGTGATCAAGTAGGAGTATAGAAGTATAGCCCAAAATGATTTTTCGGACTGTGAGAGAATAACTCCAATGAAGCTTATTCGAATGAGGAACAGTAGTTTGGAAGTAACATCGATGGAAAATAGCTGAACTGCCACACTTTCCTGACAAACGTCGTTTTATTTTATCTTTCAACAAAAAACAACTTGAAAAACAGACTTTTGTTCATCATATGTATCCAAGCAACTTCAATCAATATGAATTCATCTGGTTTCTCAAATTGATATCTTTTATACGAACATTCAGTTGCCATCCTCAGTATAGGTTATTCTTCGAAATACATAAGGTTATAGGAACGCGTTCTGCAAATTCTGCAGATTCTGCAAGTTCTGCAAATTGCTGGGAGTAGATTGTTGCAGATAGTAGTTGATTGATAGATGATTCAATCATTATGCGAACATTTCATATAGTTATTCGGTAGTACTGGTTTTCGAGTCCTTGAACCCGAAAAAGAGAAGATTGGAGTTCATTACCTATGAAATATGTTCGATTGTAGGTTCACTGAATGAGAGTTATATTCATCTCCAGCTTTGTAGTTTCGATGAGGAATCAGTCGTTGCGAGAAATGCATTGTTAATCATTCATGTTACTCTGATTGATTAGTTCTGATTCACGGAACGCGAAAGGAAAACCAAGTTCCACATTTTCCCAATGAACCAAATCAAGCAAAACATTTCTCACACGCCATTGGAGCGTTGATTCTGAAGTGGACTTGGAAACATGCAAAGCTATTGTAGAATAAACGATCAATTCGGGAAAGTGCATTGAGTTAGGTGAGAGAATTTCTCATAATATTACAATGATGCTTTGATGCGTCTCATGTGAATAGTTGATTCGAATCCCTAGCATGCTCTCAAAATTGAATTCTTCAAGTAGATTCCGTACTCAGAAGTTTCCTGAAAATGAGAGTTTTTGCCATTCAAGATACGAACATATATGAAGTATTGTGGTCTGTTCGATCTCCTGAAACATTATAACAAATTGAAATAACAAACATTTCCCAACTGACACTTCGTCAAATATAAGTTGATCTTATTCTTCGATTAGAGTTCTTGTTGTTAACGTCAGAAATGAATTTGTCGTTGGTTTTCTTACGAAATGTGTGAATTGCAATCAGTTGCATATCTCTCACATGATCATGAGTGTGGAGGAAATAACTGAATCTCTAGTGATCATGAGCTGAAGCAGAATGATGACACGTTGTGATAGTATTCTTGTATGAACTCATGTTTTCTTCATGACGGAATTTCGCTTGCTATGGTTATAAAGAGAGTTGAGTATTGCTGTATCAGCTTTTTCTAGAGAATTCTGGAGCCAAATCATAGCATGATAGAGAAGGTATTGCATGTGTTGATATCTGTAGTTCGGAGGTCGAAAAATTGGGCTAGTCTAGCTTGATGGATAGAGTCTCATCCAAGAGAGACAGTCGCTACCAAACCAGGAAAGCCCGATCCATGTAATAATCTATAGAGAATGTGATAAAATTAACGTGTAACTATATAAGTTGGGATAACATGAAGGTAGGTCAATGCGACCAATCTCCATAGTTCCAACCTGAATCCGTTACCATTTTTTTTCAGATTTCCCCATCATTTGTTGGTCACTGTTCACATAACCATCGATGTTCAATGAAGAGTTATTATTTCTCAATCATGACGATCTGGTCAAGGAACGGAGCGATCATTGCTGCCAACCCAAGAGAGCACAATCTATGATTAGTTCTACGAATATTAGCAAGGATATGGTTCATTCATGAGTCTCTCAGAATATGTCCAAACCTATGAAAAATCCAGTTATAGAGAACATTCGGAAAACATCTGAATATTCAATGGGGACTTATGTGTATTCCAGATTTCCTTTCACTGTTCATTTCACCATCGATGTTCAACAAAGATTTCAAACAGAAAAATTATTCTGCACTATCAAACTGATGGATGTTATTCATTATATGGCGATGATAAAAACCTTCCCTTCAACCGGCTCTGGCATGAATCCAGCAATATATATCTGATATCCCGCCTGATTCGTGCGTATCGTTCTAGCTTCAATTAATGTTGTGAGTTATAAATTCCTCTTGCCGCCCATGCAAACGATTTCTTAATTGATGAAGTTGAATGGGAACATTTCCCATTATAAAATCCGTTACGTTCTATCGATGTTTTTCCGAATATTTACAAGAAATTTCCAGATTTGCGTTAATTACTTTCGAAGTGGAGAGTTTAATTTTTTTTCCAACAGCACAGAACTCCTTACTTATGATTCACAAGGAAATAATTGCTACTGAGACTTCTGGAAAGATGTTTATTCTTCATGGAATCCAACAAATTTGGAACAACATCAACATCATCATCATCTCCGATCAACATCTCCGAGACTCTTTGAAATATCCTGCAGTGCACCTGTTATTCAACAAAAGTTTTAGTCTTGATACATTGATCATCAGGAGAACAGTTATCGTAAGAATGTAATCGGTTATCTGCAGTTGAATAGACAAATTGTCATGATCGTAATCACATCACATTTGCGGTAATTTCTATAGTTGATATCACTGATCATATGAGAAATGCATGACAAGCGCTCCTCTTGTTTCAATGTCAGTTCAGTATCATAGTACCAAGAACAATGAATGTAGCAAATGATTCTGATGAATAGATGAAAATAGAAATGAACAAGGAACCCTTGGAAATACTTGTGAAGAATCATAGGAGTCTTGGTCTGCTTTTTCTATTACAAACTATGATATCTAAAGCAATACCTCAGTAAATTCAATCATACGACGTGATTCTGTTTCCATATAGATATATCAATAAGTATTCACACACAATCACCTGTTACATCAACAATTCCATCAATCTATTCCTGTATATCTCAATTTTCCTTAGATCCATTCATCAATATGAATAAGTTGAATCAAAGGTATTTATCCGTCTATGAAATTGATGTGACTCACCACGAAATGTTCAAATTCCAACACATCAAATCTCATCGAGTATATTCTGCTTGCCGGAAGGTGATTCATCATCGGAGAAATATGATGCTGTTATCTTCTGGCAAAGATATATACGAGCGCGTTATCGTGGTATGAACGGCATGGGGAATGTAAGTTAATTTGCAGAAGTTGGTTGGGAATTAGGCAAGAAACAATCTGGAGAATTAGATTCCACCGAGCAATATCACATTGCTTTAATCATTTCATCGTCGGCTGGTGTCAAATATTATCGTTATGATTATCGTCTCTCTCACTTCACTCTTCATTATAGTATCATTCAATTCGATGCATTAAGGATGAAATTAAATTTGGATGTATGGATATGTAACATATATCATACAAGCATGATACTGTGATACTTGATACATGATACTTGAAGAATGTGTTATGTACAATGATCTGCAGATGTTCGATCACCTACCTGGTCATATGAAAGAAATTACAGACCAGCGAAAATTCAGGAAAAGTCTCAAACAGCTATTTACCAAGAAAGTATATCATTATTCAGGGGGATATTTTGGTGAAGTTTTTAATTATTATTATACTTATCATTGACCACTCTAGATCATCGTAGAAAGGTCGGCGATCTTTGCCTTTTATTATAGGTACTTCCACGGTCGGTGCTCAACGGAAATATCATCTATTATGCCACCACGCGCGACTCCTAGTAGACAAACCAGACGAGCTCAAGCTGGTCAACCCTACACTGTCAGGCTCGAGACCTGTCGAACATCGCTATACCAAGCATCATTCATCAATAGAACGGCAAAGTTGTGGAATTCTTTGCCTATTGAAGTTTTTCCTGATGCTTACAACCTCCAAACTTTGAAAAAATACTGTCTGTATGTTCTTCGAGGAGGTGGTACATTCAATTTTCAGCTTTTCATGGGATTTTCTCTCTTCGTTCCTAAAAAATAGAGTAGAAGTTATTAGAAATTATTGCAATATATTTGTAGTAAGGACAGATTTAGGATCTGCCCCAAAATGTCACTGCGCTTGAAATTAAACCTCTAGATACCTAAAAGAGAAATTCTCTATTGGTCAGTGACACCTTGTTCTTGAAAAAAAAAAATTGGAAATACAAATATATTTAATAAGAATAAAACCTCCACTTATCTTTGTGGACGTTTCGGGAACGAATCTGCTCCCGTTCTCAACACAATTAAAATATTTTTCTCTTCGTGATTTTTTTTTCAATGTTTTCGATTTCGATCGGAGGAATTCTGGTTACAAGGTGTTTTTATTAATTGATATCAAATTTTCCATTTTCATATTCGAATTTCAGAAGTGGATGCCAAGTTCTACCTATATCAACTGAACAAGAAGCAATATTATTGTCTCCGTTCAGGAGAATGCAAGCAGACTCGTTGATTTTCCGTTTTTGGTTGTTGTCTTCTTTTCCTATGCTCTTAATATTACCCCAATCTGCCATATGTTGTCCATTTTCAGTGAGGATATGTTCAGCTAATTTTGATTTGTCAGTATATCTTTTCTTTATATTGTTCTTATGCTCTTTCATCCTTACTGATAGAGGCCTGCTGGTTTCACCGGTATAATATTTTCCACATGGTATACTGTAAATACAATTTCTTGATGATTGTTCTTCATTTTTCGGTTTTGTATGAGTCAAAATCGATCTCATTGTATTTTCTGTCTTGAACACTGTTTCCACTCGAAACTTGTCACCAAGACGTTTAATTTTTTCAGATATTCCGGGAATGTATGGGATTACATTTGTTATCAGTGTTGGTTGTCTTTGTGTTTGTTGTATATTCTGTCTGTTCTCAATTTGGTGTATTGTTTTGTCAATGAAATGTTTCGGATAAGTGTTGAGTTGTAGAACATCTTTCATATGGTTCATTTCGGCATTGAAAATTTAGTGGTTCGATGATATGGATTTGGATCTATCATGAAGGGATTTGATTATTCTTTTCTTTATACTTGTATGATGATTTGATTGAAAATTGAGGTATTTGTCGGTGTGTGTATTTTTACGATATACACTTGATATCAAAATGTTATCTGATTTTTTAATGAGGACATCTAAAAATGGTAATTGATTATAAGATTCGATTTCTAAAGTGGATTTGATTGTGGGTTCGATATTGTTTATATAATTTAGAAAATTATCTAGTTCCATACGGTTATGTGGCCAAATAATGAAAATATCATCCACATATCTCCACCAAGTCTTTGGTTGTTTACTGAATTTTTTCACAATATTTTCTTCAAAATCTTCCATGAATATATTACTTAGAATAGGAGATAATGGTGAACCCATGGCCATACCAAAATTTTGTTGATAAAAATCATGATCTAATTGAAAGTAAGTTGTTTTGAGACACAGTTCCAAAAATTCTAAAATGCCTTCTATATTCAGCTTAGTTCCTTCAATGAGTTTTTCATCATCTTCCAGTTTCTTTTCCATTTTTTGTGAAGTTTTTTTTTATAGGAACATCAGTAAATAAACTCACTACATCGAAACTTACTGAAATATCATCTGTATCGAGATGGATGTTATTTAGTTTCTCCAAGAAATGAGAAGTATTTCTAATGAAACTTTCACTATTTCCTGATAAAGGTTTTATTATATCTAAAAGAAATCGCGATAAATTTCGACAAGGAGATCCTATCGAACTCACGATTGGTCTCAATGGATTGTTTGGTTTATGTATTTTTGGAAGTCCATAAAAATGTGGGGGTTTGCTATGGTATCTGGATATATGTTTCCTATCTGTTAGTGTAAGTTCATTTTCGTGTTTTTTCATTGTGTTTCGTATCTTTCTCTCTATGTTTGCTGTTGGATCTCTATTCAATTTTGTGTAATTGCCTTCAATTATAATTTGTATTATTTTATCATTATATTCATTTTTGTTCATAATGACTGTAGCGTTGCCTTCATCAGCTGGAAGTATTTTGATTGTATCATCATGTTTAAGATTATTAAGTGTGTTTTTCTCTTCTCTTGTGATGTTTGGTGTTATTTCATGTTCTTTCTCAATAATTATTTTATTTCTGATTCTATATTCATTAGGAAATTCATCAGGAAGTCTTTGTGCAGTTTGTTCAATAGCTGTTATCAAATCTAATTTTGGAATATTATTCGGAGTGATTGAAAAATGCATACCTTTTGACAGTATTAATTTTTCAGAATCTGTTGATGTTCTTGAAATTTCGTTGACGATGTTCTAATCTCAATTTTTTCAAATTTTCCTCTGTGTATCAATTTATTCTTGTCATTCGATGAAAAGTTACCTAATGAGGTGAATTTGAGTACACAACTCGAATGGTAGGAGAAATATCAAGCGAGTATTGAGTTTCATACAGGGTGAACTATTTTCCACATACAGTACCTGACTTCAGTTCCCCTTATGAGGGCTATATTGGATTTTGCTGCCATCGAGAAGAAGGGAAAAGAGTTGGAAATCATGTGTCACCCATCATCATGTAGATAGATCCAAACTAATAAAAACATACTGGTAATAGTTGGACCATGGAACTTCATGAATTCTATTTGCAGCGGACAAATCATTATTTCCCTCCCTGGAATAATCTGAAATTCAAGTCAAGCACAAAATTCCCATTCCGATGTCATGACGGTAATGAAAAAATGCGGAATCTCGCTTGCCGTCTCTGAAATTAATTTTGAATAATGAATATGGAGATGGTATTTCCCCAGATCGTTGTCACACCCTACGGCTCTCATGGAGTCATTAGTTCTACGTACTTCATCCGTTCCAGTGGAAATGGACTTTTTAAGGAGGTCTTGGATGTATCTGTCCGGATATTATCAGGCTTCTCACTCCTAGTGGAATAGGAGCCGGCAATTCCATTCCGATATACAGAGAATACCAAAATGTGGCAGATGATATTCAGTATCATAGAAACGACAAGAAGTTTCGTTCATCATAAGATAGAAATTGCCATGAATGAGTTGTTTTTTTTATGGGTATGGAATTGAGTTCTTCAGTATTCAGGGGTAGTCTATGACTATCATTTTTTATCGAATGATTCAAGCTGTTTGTTAACGATTCAGATTTATGTATTGATTTGACAGATCAAAACACTTTCGAGATCGACCAAGTAGTTACAAGTCGAGTACATAAACTGTTGTACATAGACATAGTGGATGGATGCGAATTCATATCCATTGAGTTGATTGGAATCACCTTCGTATGAATTCCATAAAGTGTGAATGAATGAGACAATATACACAAATTGGGTGGATTATTCATTGTTTGCGACATAACCTAATATAGTTATAGCCATTGGTTTCAATTTGACAACAATAACAGCAATAAATGATTGTGTTTCGTTCTCTCTTGAAGCCGAAGAAAAAAAGTTCCTGCAAAACAAGCATACTCCAGTTAGCCAGGTTGTGTTGAACAATCACTTTTGAATACTTCAAAATGTTCGTTCATGAAATTCAGTGAGTACCTCTATATGGAATAAAATTAGCTCTACGGATTGGGAGTGAAATTCGAAAAAAACATTGACGCTACGTTTGAATACACAGAAAAACATCACAGGTACCATACTGATATGAAGTTCTTCTCTTCAGTTTCATTGCGACATCGCAGGAATTCATTTTTGTCACATACATCACATTTTGGTGAATGTTTGTTCTTGAGTTTCCTAACGTCAGCTGGAGGAAGGATTCTTTTCTTTATTGGACATACCTCGGTTGTCAATTTCAATTTCATTCAGTAAGCAGCAAACATGTGTACTCAAGGCGGAAGTTCTGTAGATACGGGATGATAGGGGGTACGAAAAATCAGATCGCACGATTGCTGATACATCACAACTCGAGCGCGTGTCTCTCCTTCTTGTTTGACTGATACGAGGGGTCCGAGGAGTGCGGTTGAGGTAGCTGATCATGTAGGACAGAATTGGCTTACTGTTATTGTTCTGTATACTTCGATATTTCTAAATGATCCTCCATTATGTTCTCACACCATAATTGATATCATGAACCTATTCACCATATGCGTAGGAGTTTGGATTCTGTCCTATCCTTTGTTGAACTCTCATGAATACAAATGAACCTATACCCAACTTGAGAGGAAACATAACAGAAACTGAGAGCTTGAAAAATATTAAATCAAATGAATCCTCGACATCCAGTTTGCTCTAATCATCAACCTTTTTGTTTCAGAAATTTGCTGCGTGACTTCATTTAACGATATACGGTGAGTATATCTATATGAAACAACTTGATTCTATTCGGGTGACGGAGTAACATGATTCTATGACTGCAATTTGTATCAGCTAGTTGATTGCTTTTGGAGATGATGTTTGGATATAAATTGGTTGTATGGAGATACCGTATGAATGATATATTTCGTGGAAGCGGAGCTGTCGCGATATATAATTGTTCGACGGCCCAGTAGAAACGATTGGAAAAAGCCTACTACAATCAGGACTGATTGTAGTAGGCTTCGTTTTCGTGATGTCTATTCATATATGCAGCATCAAGACAGCGAGCGCGTCCACTCACTTATACAGGGCGTCTTGAAAAGATACTGACAAACTTAAAGTTTGACGGTATTTTCTCGGGACACCCTGTAGAGTAATGTGAGGTTAGGTAGTTATAAGGTATTTGGAGTGACCTACAGATACTTACGGGTAAATCGAGACCCACTTCGCGCGAACGGAAGCCCAGTACCAGAATTAAACCTATTGGCGTACGCTTTTCTCCATTTCTCCACTAGTGCGTTCTACTTTCAACTCTCCTGTTGACACTGATGGGTCACTTCATTATATATTATATATTATATATTATATATATATATATATATATATATATATATATATATATATATATATATATATATACAGGGTGTCCTTAAAAGGTCTTTACAAAAAGCTACCACATATTCTTCAGACCAAAACAATTCGATACAAGCAAACTTACCTCAGTAAAAAGTTGCTTAGTTTGGGCGCTAGACGGCTCTGAAGTTGAAATTTTCAAATCGATTTTGCTTCATAACTTTTGAACGGCTCATGAGATTTTTTTCAAATTTGGTACGTTGGCATAGACTCATCGGGCAATGAAACTCATATCATAATCATGATGAATATCATTCCATGGGCGTAGAACTTGATTTTTTCAGTAAATAAACATCTAAAACTCCTACGCCAATGGAAAAAAATTAGTTTCAATATGAAATCTAAATAATTCAACTCATTCACTACAAAAAAGGTACTCTTGACAAAAGTCGATTCCTCTCATGGTTTCGACAAAATTTTAATTTTAGTGATTCAGAGCATAATTAATAATAAAACGATTAACAGATATTTCATAAAAATTGTTCAAAATGTTCACCATTTTCACGTATACAAAGATTCATACGACGCAAAAAGTTGAAATGTACTCTTTGCATAACTTCTTCATCGCCTGTAAGATTATTCGTCGCCTGTTGGATACGTTGCCATAATTGTTCTACAGTATTCACAGGGGTCTTGTAAACCGTAGACTTGAGATAACCCCATACAAAATAATCCATCGGTGTTAAGTCCGGAGAACGTGGTGGCCAATTCACGGGTGCATCATTACCTCTACCTATCCATCTGTCTGGGTACTATTGGTTTAAAAAATTCCTAACATCCACCGAAAAATGTGGTGGAGCTCCATCGTGCATAAACCACATATCTACCCGATGTTGGAGTGGTAAATCTTCCAACAAATTTGGCAACGTATTTCGTAGATGTTGTAAATACATGTCTCCTGTTAATCTTTGTGGAAGTATGACAGGACCAATTATAAAATTTCCTATTATTCCAGCCCAAACGTTGATTTTGAATTCGTGTTGAAAATGGTTTATTTTAATGGAATGAGGATTTTCAATTGCATAAACGTGTTCATTATGAAAATTAGTTATTCCTCTTCTCGTGAAACAGGCTTCATCAGTGAACAAAATATTCTTTCCAAAGTTCAGATTCATTTCTCTTTGCAAATTAATGAACCTACAAAACATCAGACGACTTTGTGAATCATGGATTAATAAATCTTGAACTGGCGTCTTGTGGTATGGGTATAATAATTGTTCTCTTAGTACTTCATGAACGGCATTCCTAGAAACTTCTAGTTCATTACTTATCCGTCTAGTACTCAATTCTGGATTTTCTTCAATACGGTCTAAAATTTCTACTTCGACTTCGGGAATCCTTACATAACGCTGTCTTCCATAATCACCAGTTCTAGGAGCAAAATGACCGGTCTCCCGAAGACGTCTCTCAACTGCAGCAAAGGTTGGGTGGCTTGGTACGCGACGATTTGAAAACCTTGCCGAATACACCCTCACACTCTCTCGACCATTTCCTTGACAATATCCGAATATCAATAACATATCGGTGTATTCTTCATTGGTGTATTGTACGGCCATGATAAATCAGAAAAGTCCGATATCAACAATCAACGTCAATAAAACTCGACAAATCAACACAGATGAAACTATGGAAACCAAGAATGTGAATATCACTGTTTTCGAGCAGATAATAATAGTCTTCAGAAAAAAAAAACAGTGCTACTTATTTTCAATAGAAATAACCTATGCAAAAAGTACATCTCAACTTTTTGCGTCGTATAAATCTTTGTATACGTGAAAATGGTGAACATTTTGAACAATTTTTATGAAATATCTGTTAATCGTTTTATTATTAATTATGCTCTAAATCACTAAAATTAAAATTTTGTCGAAACCATGAGAGGAATCGACTTCTGTCAAGAGTATCTTTTTTTGTAGTGAATGAGTTGAATAATTTAGATTTCATATTGAAACTAATTTTTTTCCATTGGCGTAGGAGTTTTAGATGTTTATTTACTGAAAAAATCAAGTTCTACGCCCATGGAATGATATTCATTATGATTATGATATGAGTTTCATTGCCCGATGAGTCTATGCCAACGTACCAAATTTGAAAAAAATCTCATGAGCCGTTCAAAAGTTATGAAGCAAAATCGATTTGAAAATTTCAACTTCAGAGCCGTCTAGCGCCCAAACTAAGCAACTTTTTACTGAGGTAAGTTTGCTTGTATCGAATTGTTTTGGTCTGAAGAATATGTGTTAGCTTTTTGTAAAGACCTTTTAAGGACACCCTGTATATATATATATATATATATATATATATATATATATATATATATATATATTATACGACTCCGAAGTTTGTGGTTCATAGATTTATATTCCAAATAATAATGATAATTTCAGTATTTTCTCATCTAATTGTTCTATTTGTTTTAACTTCTGGATTTTATTCACACCCCATGTGATCCACTTCATTTATATATTATATGTCTCAGAAGTTTTCGTGATTGTTCAACACCGGAGTTGAACAACATTTCATACTTTTTCACCACGTACAAGCAGCAATTACTGCTTCTGTGGGTTTTCTAATGTTCATTTACATAATGTTGTCTTATCATCATGATTCTTCTGAAATGAACATGATCATTATTATTATTATTATCATCTCCGAACTGCATTTATATATCTATATATGAAATGCATTATGTAATGAAACAAAGCATAGAAATCGTGTGAACGCAGACTCAGCGAGAGTTTTGTTATACTTGAACTCCTGATACACATATATAATCGAACACCTACACGTGTTTATTTAGCTTCCATTCAAAATGAATGCATCATACACAGAAACTTTCTCTTTATCAACGTTTGGTTCATCCTAGCACATTCATTTCAACATTTGTGGTCTCATAATGATCAAGGTGGATAGCGATGATGACAGTGGAACCAACTTCTTGAGTTCAGATGAAGAATCAATATCAAAGTTCAACTGATCAGGATCTACCATCAGTATTAGTCCTATTAACGTCAACAGTGATGGGACAACAATGGTTCGAGAGTGACTATGCACAATTTTGTCCAAATTGTTCCGTCATATTTCGCACTAGAGTTCATAATGAAACAAAATAAAAATCCATGTAATCCTCTGATGAGGGAGACCATTCCTAGATTCAATTAGAAGAACTTGTTTGGTAATATACTATCATCAAAGAAACACAATCTTTTGATCAATCGAAGTTTGACTGCTACAAGATCTCAATAAGTGTACGATATTGTTATATATACTGTTATTCGAATTCTTGTTCGAATTGTTGTTGAATATTCAAAATGTCAAATATGTGTGGCTATCATTTCATCCAATAAACCTCCATATTCCGAGTGGATCCTAGCTGCAGATTCAACGAGTCCGCAGGACGAGTCAAATCTGTTACTTCGGTTCCGCGTCAATTATTGTTCATATTACGAGGATATTTTTCATGAGAGAATAATAATGAATCGCCTCAATAATCACACATTTTCATCACAGAAAGGGAATAAAATGAAATGATCATTCATTTTTTTTTTGTCATATGATACACACGTGACAATGCATTTCCAGGTATTTTATTGGTTCAAATTCGAATGAGTCATATTCTCTTCATGATATTCCTCATCGCCTTGGATAGTATTGCAAGAAGATCGATTCTGATGACTTTCCAACGATAATCACACATTTTCAGTTTTTTGTTTTTTTTGCCTCATAGCTCGTATGCATCCACAGGCATTTCATCGGTTCAAATTTGAACCGATGAATTATATTCTATGCATGATATCGCTCATCACCCATGAGATATGGAACAGTATTGCGAGAATATCGATTCTGAGGTTGGTCTATCGAGTACCTGTCGTACCAGTCTGATGATTCCTATATTTCAGAATGTTTCAGGTATTTCTCACAATAGTTTTTCAGATATTCCAATCTGAGTTTATCGATGACATCCAGGAATTTTTTGATATATAATTGGGTTGAGAAAGACATTCTTCTAGTAGGTACATATTTTTTGGAGCGTTGTATCTTGGAGTGAGAATTCACTAGAGTGCAAAATAATATTTCAAAGAAAAAGAATAAATTGATGTTATCATCATCATTATAATCATTCTAATGAAAGGTCACTGCTTGCTCTGACTTCTGACAATGATATTCCTCGACAGAAAAAAACTGAGTTCAATTAAATTTTTGATAGTTACCTATTCATGTGTTCGAACATACACCAGAAAAAGCCAACTGAATGACATAAAATAAATGGGATAGTATGTTGTACAACTGGCACGGAATGACTGAGGCTAGATCTGATGCATGCTTTTATACTACTTTCCGCTTTCCTTGCCAGTTTGATACTAAACTTCCATCACGATTACAATATTTGATGGTCAAATAATTTCAGAACAGCAATATTGTGAACATCGGATTGAATTTCAGAGCTGTCGGTGGTACTAATTGATGATGTTCTTATAGATTGTCATGGCGAAGCAGATGATGCTGTAGTGGCGTTGGTGTCGTGCTATTTCGGCTTGTACCTCCAGGTTTCAGAATAGACCAATACCATACTCTAATGACCATGAATATTCACCTGATCGATGCAATTGGCAAACAATGATATTTCACATTTTTATCTTTATATTTATCATCCAGGATATGGCGAGTTTCCTTTATGATATCACACAATGAGGAAACTTCTTCGATAATAACTGACCATACCAGGAAACTTGAATGGAAAAGCGTTTTATCTGTGGGTATAAATTCTACTCAGTTGATTACACATCACTTGCTATCATTATAGAGGTTCTCGAAATAGTTTCCCTCAATCGGCTATCAGCAAGTTCATGATACTAAGTGGGTGTCGTAGCAGTTCTCTTATAATCGAGAGTTGTATCATGAATGCAGATATAATGCATATATTGAGATGATCATTCCATATGTTTGATTGATATAGTATTTGTGTGTCTCTAGGTTTATATATAACTTTCGTGATGTGGTGTCGGAATTTGGCTAATTGAGGAGCTACAATTTTCCATCTTTATATACACATAAAATCTTATGATATATTGTGCAAAGATTAGGTGACATCCAAGTACATTCACGAAGACAAATCAGTGTGAGAATCAATGAAATTTCAAAGATTCACTACTATGCAAAAAATAACACTGTGCTATTCGCAATAACAGCCTCATTTTCGAAAACTCTCACATTTTGTCAATGAGATTAAAACTCAACAAGAAAGGATAATTGAGGTGATCATTTGAACGAAACGAACGCTTCTCATCGAATTCGCATCTCGCCAATGCTTTGGTCGGATGTTATTCAACATTCCTGCAATCATGAGGTTATTGGAAACCTTCAAAGTGATAGGATCATTCCAAATCTGAAGATGTTAACGTGAGAATTGGGATATTCCTTGATAAACTCAGTCATCATATACCTCATTTCCGAATTGATTCTTTATTTCTCTTGGGTCTCTTTAAGAATCTATTTCGTCACAAATATATGGACTTCTTCATTTCATTAAATGATATCTTGAATGACTACTCAAGGTAGCCAATTTTCGACCTTTGTATAAAATATATATTTCAAAAACTCCCTCTAGAGATCAGTTGATTCTTGATCATTGGAGTAGTAATTCATTTCCTAGTACGTACACGAATAATATACTATTCTCCAGTGAAGAGTGGATATGCTGACATGATTATCGTCTCAGGCATAGTGATACAGGGTTACTCACTTGAGAATGCAGCGAAGTAAATGGTGTATGATCATGGCATCAGAGATAGTGCCTACAAAATTCATAAGCATCCCGACTGAATTTATAAAAGTGTGAAATCACTTCTCTTTTCAAAACACAGACTGATGCAGTCTCCTTCGTATGATATTCCGTTGCAGAATCTAACCATCAAATCGAAGGGAAATCTGACCTTTTTTTCCTATCTTTTGACGATGTTCAAGAAAAATCGTGTCACCCAGCAATGAAATGTTGGGAGAGACAGGAAACGTTTCGTTAGGTTGGTAGTAGTCATCAGTGAAGGCTTCACGAAGCTAAGAATACCACGACTTTGCCTTTCTATCGATGAATGATGGTTGGGAACAAAGCTTGACCCTGACAATGTAGGGGTGATCAGCCTGAGCTTGTCTTGTTTGTCTACCTGAAAACGTTCGTGGTGGAAAGATAGAGGATATTTCTGTAGAGGATCGTCACCATGAGAATATTCATAACGCAGTTGCTGAGGTGTGAAGTATATCTTCGTGAAGCAGTTCCCTCGATGGAAATCAAATTATTGTTCCATAAGAGAGCTATGTTGGTGGTGATTCCGAGCATGGATATTGGCGACTCCATAGGAACAGTGGCACCTCTAACATCATTGATGGGCATTAGGTGATCTGAACTTCCTGTTGTTGCATTGTTGCACTAAAGATTTTCATATCTCCATTCCACAATTCTCAACAGATCATCAATCGGAGCATCGACCTGTCATCGTCCTGATTGATGACCTAAATGGAGGATATAGGGGCTATAGAGACTATCATCCGTATGCAATCGGTATTGAGAACAAATTCACCCTGGAAATCTGATGGAATCAATTACTTCTTCCTATAATTTATAATTATCCTCCTACACACCTGAAAATCACACCGAATAAAAGAACGATGAATTGAACGGCACACAGAACGGCAAAGGTCAAAGGTCGATTCCGACGATCCGAAAAATGAACGGAACGTTTGTGTTGTTGTGAAATATCTATTCAATAATGAATGGATATTCATTTTCCAAAATTCTACCGTCTGAATTGAATAAAATTTGATCGATATTTTTGATTGGATAAGAATCGATGGATTCAATATCCTTCCTGATAGCAATCGACAAATTCTAGATACTCCTCCTGACAATCCTCCAAATTCAGAACTCTCAAAATAGAAATCTCTACCTCACATTGAGGACTTTACCCCAAAATTATCCAACATATATTCAAAAATGAAGATATAATAATTGCTAAAGAACCTATCAGAACAGCCCTCTATTCAAGAACCAAATCCCGAATCAAACTTCTAGAAATCTGTCAGGTCGAATAACTTCACATGAAAGTGACAGTAACCTCCAAAAGAGAACGTGTGCATTAGCTGAGCATGTCATTGACGAAAATCATAAAAATAATTTCAATGAGGTGAAAATTTTAGCTCAAGGAAAAAATTATTGGAAACGTTATATCCTGGAAATGGTTTTCATCATTAATGAACACTTCAAAATGAGTGAGAGATCTGACATCGGCAATCTCAATAGCATATATAAGTATTAATTGAAAATAGAGCAGAACAATGGCATTCCCAATGATATTACAAGATTCTCACAATCAGCTCCTCAACATCAACATTTTTTCTCATTCAATTCTCACAATCATCTCCTCAACATCAACATCTTCTCTCATTCAATTCCTGCAATTTTTCCCAATTTTTTCCAATTTGAGAAAAAAATGTATTCCCTGCCACTAGGTTGACAACGTGTCGTTTTGTTTGGAGCCGAACGATTCCGAATTGTTTTGCGTTTTTTGAAACCGTCCATTTTGTATCATCCGTCCGGAAAACGACACATTGCCGTTATAATGATATATAGTTCTTTTCATTCCTCGTAATTGTCCATGAGATGAATTTTCCTGATTAATTTCTGCTTATGCTACATCTGTTATGTATTGCTGCAATATCTTCATCTTCAATCTCACGTCAGTAAAAAGTTTGTCGTTTGTGTAATTGTCATGGTTTTTATATGTAATATCTCACGAAGAAAACCTCCATCTGAATCTTCGATATCTTTTATCTTTCTTTCGATGAACATTGATCGATTGAAGACATTTTTCCTGTGTCCACTCCATTGTGTAGAAACAAATCTCTCGAAAGACACAAAGTCTGAAATATTCAATGCAGTAGGCTTACTAGCAAAGATCTGTTCGCCGTTTAGTTTTCACCGGTCCGAATCTGCATCCACGCGCATTTCCTTTGTTGTCAGAAAAAAAATACGACAAGTGATGGGAACACCGCGAGCTATTTGTCAAATGACATGGATTGTGAACGCGTTCGTAGAATTATTGTTTCGATCGCCGTCGAGGTTGTTGTTCTGTTCGTTGCACGACGTAATATTCAGGTCTGTACGAAGCTTCATAGTGAGAAGCTTCAATAGTGGAAAGAACTTCCGATGAGAGAAACAGGCAATCATTGTTTACCAGTTATCATTGTGTCAATTTTGTACAGCCGTTCGAAATGTCGAGATGATTGTTCAAATAAATTGAGTTTGAAGTACTATTTGCGTCAGTTGTTAATTGTCTCTATACCATTGTCTCTATAACATCGCTAAACCAAGCATCATTCCTCAATAGAACGGCAAAGTTGTGGAATTCTTTGCCTAGTGAAGTCTTTCCTGATGCTTACAACCTTCAAACTTTCACGAAAAATTCCAACACTTTTCTTCTCTCCAAAAATTCCACCGCTGGCTAACACGATGTTCCTCGAACATTATAGGTTTCCCTTTCGTGTTGTCAACAGATAAAAAAAAATACCAACTTCAATGTCACAAGAATGATCAGAATTAAATGTTTCGTGAATACGTTAGGTAAAATCGACTGGATACCTACCTACCTACCACGAAAATTTTCCGTTGTATTATAAAAATAGTTGATATTGAATGAGTATGGTTTCGTTCCATCACAGGGAACTCCCGATTGAGAGCTCACGACATCCCCTTCAATGCCCTTTATGAAACCTTATGAAAGCTTTGGCAATTCACCAGCTTTTCACTTCAGCTTTGTGGTACATGTCAGCTATTTTTACATCATTTTATACAGCGGAACTCCAAGTATACGGAGTATAAAACAGCATTATATACAAGCAGACTTTGAGTAACTGCATAGTATATGCATTCAAAGTTCCAGATTGTCATGAATTCAGAATGTCACACCATTTAACTGACATTCAAATTCCATCTCTTCAGTATTCATTCATTATTTGGTCTTGGTATTGGTCTTTCTGTTTCTAATTCGCTTAGGAGAAATGTTATTTGATGTTAACCATTTATTGATTCAGGGTTGATTTGATTGTGATTATTTTCTCCAGAGGAATATAGCTCATTTTATGATTTTCTGGAAGAATATAGGAATGCTTGTTGGTACAATTCTCCTCAACAGCCAACAATATTATCACGTTATTACTTCCTCATAGCGAACATAGAACATTTGATAGGCGAATGAATATTCATTCTCATGCAATTGATCCTCGATTGATTCGATAACAACACTCATAAAATCGATATACTAAATTATCTCTTCAACTTCAACGTTCACTTTTCAACTCTGAAAATTTCCTTAATATGGTTTGGAACCACATGATTTCAGACTGATCCATCCTCAACTTATTTCCTGTTCTTGAATTATCTCTTCCTTTCGATTTCATCCTATATCAGTGTCGAATTTGACGTCAAAGTCACAAAGCTCCTTCTTTCTGATTTAGGATTTCTGTAGGACCATTTCTTCCAATTCAACTGGAGAGGAATATATCCTATTGAGAAAACATTCCAATGAAATGCTCTCCTGTGAAGTTGGGCTTGCAAAAATATAAGGACGAAGGTTATCAGCCTGGCGATTCGAATATATGAACCTACAGAGGGCTGGAGCGAATATAATTTGGACTTCCGTGTGTTGGATGATGTGTATTCACATATTTTCACAACTGATAAAATCATTCGAGAAACAAATATATACTGATTCTCAAATTAAGGTAACAAGAGTTTGACATAATCGCTGTGAACGAAAACAAGCCATATTTCATAAAAATAGTGTCTTATCTTTCAATCTCTCTGGCAGAATTTCCCTTTTTCACAAGAACTGTCGCGCACATATTGCAGTGATCATATAATGCCATCAACTCATTGATGACCACTAATACTTCTACCCACTAGCCAGCAGCTGAAATTTTGTTTTGAAATCTCAATAATTATAACAATTTCATCAACATCAATTCCGATCATTCGTATCCAATTATATCAGAATCGAATTCTTCATCTCTCCCTACAACTGTCATTGAGTTTGTTGAATCTCCATCTATTTCTCCAACTCCATCAATTCAGTATATATCCATCCTTTTGGAAATTCATTAGCAGAGATTCCATCGATTTGGATTTATCGACCTCCCAATATCTGTCAACATATCTGGAAACGATTTGAACCTATTGAAAAATTAGATGATTGCACTGATCTGAAACCTATTACATATCGAATAATTCTGTGCGAAGTCTGATGATGAAGTAATTGTCCTGAACTAGATATAACAGTCCTTCTTTATTTGAATGATGATTTGAAATATTTTATCAGCGCAGTACTGACTCTAGCAATGAATGAATCACATCTTAGCCTCTCATCTCATCAATAAAATCAGAAGTAATTACCGGGAAGATTTAGTATTTCAATCAACTCAAGATAATAATTGTGACAAAGATTGAGGCGAGCTGAGATTATAAAGGAGCGAGAGATTGGAAGCCGAACTCTGAGCACAAAATGTGATGGAAAAGCTTTGACATATTTTTCAATGGGCCTGAATCATGAAGTGGGTTTTTTGTCTTGCGAACAAATGTGTTGAATGTGTGCATTCAGTCTTGACTTTTATGTCGGTATGAAACACCGTTTCACTCAAGTCTCTTCAGCTCATGAATATTCCGAATCTATACAGAGACACTCCAGAGAATTGTTCCGGAAAATCATTATATTCCATTCCATTTGAATTCACTGTAGAATGATCTCTACATCCGAAGGAGGATTTGGAAATGCATAGTTACTCATTATATGTAATATAATATTTCTTGACTTTTTCCCGACAGTGAATAATCTATGCATGATATACATACAGTGTGGCCCGATGGCAACGAATCAAGGTAGGCATTTCACTAAGAGATCAAGGAACTGACATGGAAATGAATGATTCTTCATGTTATGTTGGATAGGAGAGGATTTGAAAAAAACACATGTGTCACTTCTCAGATGAACATCGTTCTGACTACAAAATGAGAAATAGCGATGGAATGAAAGAAAGCGGTACTACTGCATTGAATTAAAAAAAAACGAAGCGTCGGTTAGAGATTTCGAATATCTCCAAAATGATGGATAGCTTGACCCCTCATCCCATTTGAGATTCAAGGATTGGAGCTCACCCCTCCGAAGGGTTCGAAGTGAAGAAGTTGAAAACAGGCACGAAATATTTCCTCCTCGAAATAAAAATTGACCGGTTCGAGCGTTTTTTTTTTCTTCTGAGAACGGTAACTATGTCAAATCGGCCTTTCGTTCCGTTCTCTTTGGGCCACCCAGTATATATTCATCGGTGGGCCTCTTTGATGGAAATCATAAAAGTATGGTATCATAATATTATGTCAAATTTCCCAATGAGAATTAGTAACTACTGTAAATCCATCATTTCCTCGCGTGCAAGATTTTTCCAGGAATAAGATGCATTTCATTGAACGGAAGTTAAAAACGTACACAGTAGCAATATGTACCTATATATTTTCTGATTTATATATATTCAATTCTCTTTTCCAATTCATCTCATCGTTCCGAAAAAAACAACTCTACAAGTAGGTTGAGCTCTAGATCTTCGTTGAGCAAATTTTTCGAAAGAAGAACTAGCTTTCGAATGTTGATGAACTACGATGAGCCAATATTGGAATGAGCAATTACTATATTCTAAGGAAGATATTCTGAGCTATTATCGATGGATATATGGTCGCAGGATGGTACATTCATTTCATAAAAACGTGAGTTTTACAGAACGCTGTTCCCTGGAGTATCACCTTTGAAATGGATCGGACAGGACGGCTACTGCTACTTTCAAAATTCCGCAGAAACTGTCGAACATTTATTGTACAGATGCCACTCATTCTCCTGCAAGACATGTGAGGGCTATAATGTGTCCTCAGGAGTCAGGAAAAGGACAAGCCGATGTATAGCCCTAAGAGGACTTATTCACATTATCTTCTCAGTCATTTTCAAAGCCTTGCTCCGTATTCCTCATTGATTTTGGGCATATCTCTATTTTCGTATGCAGCAGGAGCGATTCCATTGGAATTGGACACTGGTGATTTTTGGATCGACTTTTTTCCAAAATTTCTATCCTGATATCAAATGGATTGGGTATCATCGAAATGGTTCGAAAAGTTGATTGCTGCTGACGTTGAAGTTTCGATATACCAATTTCATTACTTTCATAAGAGTACATAGAGAATCATAATTATTGTCACTGTCTGTTAGTCGCTTGAACACACCCACATAGGTTGCTTCTTCTGCAACTCCATTCGTCATGTCACCACGACGTTTTTCATTCTTCCTATTGTTCTAATGTGATTTCATTTATTCGATGAGAGAGTTAGGGCAAGCTGAATCCATAGGATTTTTAGATTTTGTTTCGTTATTCATTTCCATACAGGGTCATCCAAATTCACGAGTGTCTCTGGAAGGTATTCACTGGAAAAATCTGTCACGTATTCTCCAGACCGAAACAATCCGATTCAAGCGTTTTCACCTCATTACGAAGTTGCTTAGTTTGGGGGCTGAACAGCTTTGAAGTTACAATTTCCAAATCGTTGTATCCATAACTTTGAAACAGATCCCTAGATTTTCATCAGATTTGGTGAGTTGCCTAGCTTTATGGGGCATGGAAACTCAGATTATAGTCAGGATGAATAACATCCCATGGGTGAATAACATGTTTCCATCGCAGTAATCAACCATTTAAAACTAGGCTGATGAAAAGAAAGTATCAGTATGGAATTTGGATTGCGCAATTCATTCACTTGAGATACTTTCCTTGTTTTGATAGAGACATGTTTTTTTTTCATTACCTCGATGAATGTATCCTGTTCGAACAGAAAATATTTCAGTTGATTGATTGATATATGGAGCAGATTACTGAATTGATCATAGCCAATATTGATTGATTGAGGAGATCATGGTGAAATAATTTATGTCTAAAATTTTGAGGCGCACCCTTCAGATGGAGAATCTGGGACAAAAATTATGTTGAGAGCAACTCAACATCGACTGACAGGAAATCATTTCAGACATATGTTTTTGTATATTCGCATATTCGATTGACTCTAGAGGTGAGCTCTGCACAATCGTTCGTCCTGAGTTTTCTGTAATAGGAAATGATACCGATTTCGAAAATATGTGATCTGTAATTCTGTGCCGAACAGATTTTGGTATTACTGAATTCTACTGTATATTTTTCCGATATGCAGTATGCAAACAATCAACAGGAAAACTGAGTAATGGGAATTCCCCGGGGCGCAAAATTATAAACGGCATATCTCGCATATCTGACCAATTCTGTTCAACAATTCCAGTTGAACAATGAAAAAAGTTAATTATCTCAACAACTGGATGAAGTGATACTTCATTTGACTACCGACTCGAGAGAGTTAGCTGAAACTCATGAATTTGACACCAGGGATCGCGTATTTGATTCATGGTGATTGATGACATGAATTTGCTTCCAGTAGATTTTTTTCTCATATCGAACTTTGATGTTCATTTACAAAATCGATTCAGCAATCATCAATTAATCAATCAATATGTACTCATCAATTTCATCAATTATTGAATTCTAAATATTGAGTATATTGTGTGTTTTCTATTTGACATAATAGTCAAATGACAGCGACGCGATCAACGTGAAATGAGCAAGGAAGAAGTATATAACATAACTAGTGTGGAAAGTGACATATTTCGCACGAGTAGATATCCATCAGGAGCCGCGTAGCAGCGATTACAGGAGTGTTACGAGTTATGCACACTACTATTCTTACGACCATGAATATTTGAATCATGAGTGTTCATGAGATCTGAGAAGGTAAACTATTATGTTTGTGGTCAGGTCCTATCATTGTCGACAGTTACCACGCAATCCAAAATATGGTAGTCAGGAACGAGAATATCCGAGCGATGACCTGTTAGATGATTTGAAGACAATGTGTATGCCTATGTTGAAAATGAACATGTGCGCAGAAAACCCTGGGTTCGGTGGTATTTTCATCCATTCTCTCCGATTGTGAATAGTTGGCTGGTATTAACGATTGATGACATGCTGTCAAGAATGAAAGTCATCCAGCATCATTCTTCTGAAAACGCACAACTGCACTAATTGTCGGGTTTCTATGTTGAGATGTTCAACCTTGACACGATGTTTTTTTTAACTCTACCCTGTGTACGAGTGAATATAATACAAATAAATCGATTCAAGCTCGGCAATCTTTGGATATTCCTGTTGTCATTTTTGATAAACGACTTTCTAGTACTGGGTAGATATTTCGACATATTGTTAATCAGTGATAGTTTTGATAGAAACGCCTACAAAGAACCATCGATGATATCGATATCATAGATTGTTATTGATAATATCGATATTATCGATATGATTGGTATCATCGATAGTAACGATAGACGATTAGAATGGATATGACAGAAATATTCCTTCAATTCACGTTTGAAAATGAGAACATCACTTGTAATCAGTATTCTTCGAGCGCTCTCAATGATTGGCCAATGCATATGTATTGAGTAGATTTCCACTGTCTTTCCTTCGTGTTCAAACGGAATCATTTCTTTGCGATTGTTTTTTGAAGAATCACTTCGAATAGAAAATCAATTTTTTTGCGACTATATCATAAATACTTTTTGTTCTCGCATATTAACAAGCGAAATTTCAATGATGAAGACAGAAACTGCGTTCTCATTCATTGGAAGCTAGATTAAAATCAAAAATTCAACTGACATAGCAGAAATCTTCATGATAGCTGTGAATAGTAACTAACGTCTTCTTTCCAACATTCCGATTCGATAGACAAGGCATTACGAATGGAAGTATTCGATATCCATCAGCAAAATAATATGTTTTTCGTATGGCGAAGATATGCAGCAAAATTAATCTCCCCTATTCTGTTGATCAATCCTGTCGCCAGTTGGTCAGTAAAAAAGGACAAACAACAAAATGATGTGATGCTTGATATTATATTCAAACGTGTTGTCCTTATAGCACAGATTTATGGTTGGGATTGATATCAAATATTTTTGACCTCATCAAAACTACGTTAGACGAATAACAGGCGTAAAAAAGTTTATGACATTTAAAATGCATGATATCCTATTCACAGCTACTATATCTATTTGTACACTTCATAGGGCCCTAGTTTACAACTCCCATAACCATTCGAATTCAGTAGGTTCGTAAAGATGCGAGCATTTTAATGTTGGACAGAAATGTTTCGGAAAATCCAACTCAGGTTTGATTCGAACGTAGGAATACTTACAAATATACATATTCGAATGGAGTGACTGCAGTAGGTTTCGTGTTACGACTGATTATTTTAAACTTTCCTAATGGAATTCTACTACTGAAATTGTTGCGTGTAACAAATTATAGAAAATTTTCTTGCTATGTTTCGGGAAATTGTACTACTAGTGATTTGATAAACTGACTTGAGAACAACGAACATGGAACATGGAAAATGGAATCGTTCCTAGAGTACACCATTCTCTAGCAAAATACATCTTCCAGGATATAGCGAATAGTATACCGGGTGTCCCAGTACACCTGCACAAATGGCATACCTCCGATATTCCGAATGATAGAATATCTGTAGATTCAAAATAAATAAAGAATTCCTCAACTTCTGCTGACTTACTTTCGGTTCAATCGGAAGTAATTATAGCATCATTATTTCCAACGATACCATTCTTTCAAGCATTCGATTCGTACTCGAAATTACCTCCACAGTGATGTACATCACTTTGTATATCTATGATCGGTTCTACCTATTTGATCTCTTGTAGTGGATTATTGGATATATTATCACACGAACCACTGAGACTCGATGATACGAGCACCTTCTATGATTCGAACTTGAAATCAAGTTATTCCAAATAACAAATCGAATATCAAATATTGCGATTCCGACGCCTGAAGCTTGCTGAAATAATATGCATTTATACTTATGAAGATGACATCATGTTCTCCTCAATCAAAGAATTTTTTTTTGTGCAACTGTCTATTGATGCGTGAATATTTCCTTCTTCCACTGCCAAAGTAATTCACAGAATTAACATCAAATATTACTCTTTGAAAGATTTATTTTCAGCAGAGTCAATCATTTTTTGATTTTTCATCATATAACAATTCCATTTTTTGATATAATACTTGATAATTGAGTTTGCGCAATCACTCCCAACATGCTGCTGATCAGAAACGTTAGATATTTCTTGGAGAATTTCATCAGATATTCGGGAGATTAGGGAGATAATTGACACTCCAATATCTTGTTAGAAATCTCAATTTCGTTATTGAAACTTCTACTATACGAATCCGACTTGCGATCTCGTACAAAAATTAACACTCTCATGTGCCATTGAGAAAACACTCATTACGCACTCATTACGAATATAACAATCTTCTACAGCTGTGAATTACATTGGAATAACACTTCGACAACTCTATCAATGTCATGGTATCTCGATAAAGTCGAATCTTATGCAAATCAGTCATATAATTATTCTGCTTATAGAAGGATAACGAAAAAGAAAGGAGATAGCAGAAAGATAGTTTTCAGTAAAATTATTTTTATACGCACTAGGAAAGTTATTGAATGATGAAGCCCATTGGGTTCCCTGCTCGGTCTGCTGGCTGGATCAGTCAACCTCCTGGCGTTTTATTATCACTCTACACACGATTTCATAATTCATCATCATCATTCCTTCGATGTGCGTTCATCAATCGGGTGAAAATGAATCACTTTATTATAGGTACCTACTGACTGCTTGTGTATAGAGGGGGCCGTAGCACAATGGTCGAGGTGTTTGAACCATGATCGAACTGCCGGAACGGTAGTGAGTTCGAACCCGGCCACGGCTGTTAATTTTTCGTTAAAAATTGAGAAGGTTCAGCGATTTCAAGCCTGGTATCGATTTGATAGTGTCGATACACGATCCCCCAGGAGTGGTTGTTGGCGATGTCCACTATAAAAACTCCTCCCGCTCTCGTCAACCCGCTCAAGCTCATCATGGGACGTTGGATTAAGACGTAGAAGAAGCGATTGATAAAAAAAATTAAAAAAAACTTACACCGTATATGAGATAACTTTACAACGTTCGTTGTCAAGTCGTGCACTTTCTCTTTTCCGAACATCTCGTTTCACGGAATCTTGGAAGAAGCTGAGGCACATCCACAAAGATGATGATTATTGGAGGATCTGATTGCATTCGTTCTTCGATACAAAAACTAGATATTCCAGCATGCATCGAGTGGATTGAAACAATATTGATCAGAGATGGCGGTGTATAATCCTATAGAATTCACAACTCAAACAACTTTTGTAATGATATTTCCGCATGAAAACATCATGTGAATGCATCATTCGATCTGAAAGATAATAACTCTCATGCTTTATTCTCGAACTCAAATTACAGCACGATCGAAAACACCGATTGGACTGCTGACATAATCATGAGAACTACTAAGCACATCCCAATTTCCTCAGAAATTAGGAATGTGATTGAAATTTCGATGAATTTCATGATAGATGAATAGATCATCATTCGAGGGAGGAAGCCGAATTGCTCAGATGTTGACGTAATTGGATCAAATATGAAAGTCGCGATTCAAAACAAAGTGGCAAGTACTTAGATTATAACGATGCTTTCCATGGAACTTTTCATTGAAGGAATACTGTCGAATGAGGATATTATCTTTTTTTTACTGAACGTACTCACAACTCAGTCGAATGATAACTACATAGTGAATCAAGGAAGTTCCTCAAATATAACTGGCAAAACTGACATAATTCCTATTTAATAAACCTCATCCTCTGTATATTCTGGATGATACCTCTATGAGGTACATATCATCAAAACATTTCTGCTGGAATGGAGATGAAAGCGCTTTTCTATGCAAACAAAGAAGGATTTCATCACAGAATAAATGTTACTCAACTCAATTAATCTATCCACGTTTCCTGAAAGCACGTCATTCTGTTTCGAATGTAATCGTTGAAATTGAACTAACTTGTTCACTAGAGAAGACACAATCTCGACATTGCTGGTCATAATCTGGTAATTTAGTGAACAAAATGAATGGAATCTGCGAACTGAATATGAAATCAGAAGAGGAGAAACACAAAATATCAGTTATCACAAAGGAATGTGAGTATGCAAATTGGTATGTTGGGAATCATGAACGGAGTTTATTCGATTCACATCATAGTATTCTCAACAATTCGTGACTGAGGATCATCGTTATAGAATAATAATTCAAATCTTCATTCTCTAGTTTTCATCGTATGAAATGTTGTTATTCTTGGAACAAATTTCATTGAGCTACACCTCTTCCAGTTTTGTATTTCAGGAAGCGTCATTTATTCCAGAAAGTATCAGTTGTATTTCAGAATAGTGAGTGCTATTTCAGAATGCTTCAATTGTATTTCAGAAACGTCAATTCGATTTAAGAAAGCATCAAATGTATTTCAGAGTCAATTGACTTTGTCATCTGCATTTCAGAGAATATCATATGCATTTCAGGAATCGTCATTTGTATTTCAGAAAGCATCTGTGATTCGGAGATCAGAGGTTCATTGTGAACACCCTGTGTTCGGTGGTCTTATTCTCCATTTCTCTTCGATTGTGAGGAGTTGGCTGGTATTACCAATAAAAGACGACACGCTGTCAAGAATAAGAGTCATTCAGCGTCACTTTTCAGAAAACGCACAATTGCACTATTTGTCGGGATCCTATGTGTCTTCATGGTGTTTTTATTCAAACTCCACCCTGTGTACATAATCTCATTTCTTCATCGGTCTGAATTTGGGCAATGAGTTTTCTTCGGAAGATGCTACTATGGTGTGGTCGAGAATAAGTATATTCAACAAATTCTCGCCTGTGTGTTGAATCCTTCTGATTCAATTCACCAACTGAAACGTATATTGGATCCATTGAAAAACTAACCATGCAATAATAGAATTGAAAGTGTTATCTCTTCAATATCAAAGCCACAATGAGTGAAGAAACAGTAGGCTTGTTTATTGAAATTCCTTATCGCACTGTGACGAATAGTAAACGAAGCTCTCATAGAGATATTCTTGTAAATAGATCACCGAATAATACATGATGGTGGTGTCATATTCGCTCTTCAATACTGCCATCGATTAGATCACTCTTGAGTGACGCGTCAATGATGCTTGCAATGCTGTTGCTATCCTTGTTTAGAATTAGTTGACCAATTTGGACGTTCCATTCGGGCTGTATTGACGGGACTATGTATTACATGCATTACACAGACTCATCAAGTCTGTGTAATGATAGATGAATACCCACGCGAAGACGAAAATGACACTTGGGCAACGATGGAATTTCTCTGAGACCTTCGTTCGTATAGCGTCCAGGATTCATTGTTGAGATAATTTGAAGGAATTTCAACATTCCGAATAAAGCATGATTCCATCAGATCACTCAGTTATGAATTCAGTTGAAGAAATGAACGAGCATTTCAAAAATGGTATGATAGCAATTCAGACCTTCAACTCAAACTGCGTTCCAGTTGCTGATCGATGAATAATGGAAGATATCCTCGTTTATCATGCGGAGGATGCCAAACAAGAGAATCCTCATTTATTGAAGTCCTTGGCCTGAGAATTCCACATATTTTGCTTGTTTGTTCCTTCCATAAAACTCACGTCAGAAAATCCATTTGCTGTTCTTCCCCAGTTGACCTTCAGTTTCCAGGTCATGTTTCACGGATAATGAAATATTCTCCTGATGAATATTCAAGCGTCATCCTCTCCATCAACTTTGCTCTATATAGCTTCTACAGGGAGTATATGTCGTCTCAGGTATGAATTCCGGATATCATATATATATATATAAATATATAGAATTGAATAACTGACATGAAGAATATTCCTATACCGACATAGAACCGAATAGAATATGGACATTACTATTTCATTGCTTGGTCTATTTCATGATTGAAGGGTGCTGATTCAACCGACTGAGTTGCGCTCCTACGATTATATTTTATATATACAGGGTGAGTCAAAAATGTGTGCCGAGCTTTCTGGGGGTGATAGAACATTGAAAAATAAGTGTAGTTTGATGATTAAACTCATGGCCCAAAATGCATATTGAGGGAGATATATCCTTCCAAAGTTGATAAAATTAAAATAATTTCTCCGCATAACTTCTGAACGATGGAAGCCACCTGATTAAAATTCTGTGCATGAATGTATGTTGTCAAAATACATTTTTTCGTCACACTTCCACATTTCTGATATTGTCATAAAGGGTGTTCTCAGAGGGTGTCATGATTTTTTGTAGAAAACTTTTTTCCCTGTATTATTTTCGGTGGAAAAACAGGAGCATTCGATGGAGCGAAGAAAATTACATGAAAAAGGTACTCTTTTTCAAATACAAAAAATTGAGCCGTTCGTGAGATATTTGAGTTTTTGTAGTTACATGATATCAGCAGATTTATTTTATTGATCGCGAGATTCATCGGTATAACGATATTTCAGCAGCATTTGCATTTCCGAAGCACTCGCCAAGCATTAGAAGCATATCAGTTCGTTCAGAGAACGAATAACCTGCCATATTTCTTGAAATCTCAGTTGATAATCGCAGTGATAAATGACACAGAAAAACCACACGAACAAATCGACTAGAACAATGTTGACTCGAATGTTGATGACATGAACGTCAAAATTGAGAACAAAATTATTCATCATGGCCTGCTGAAATATTGTTACCGATGAATCTCGCGATGAATAAAATCAATCTGCTGATATCATGTAACTACAAAAACTCAAATATCTCACGAACGGCTCAATTTTTTGTATTTGAATAAGAGTACCTTTTTCATGTAATTTTCTTCGCTCCATCGAATGCTCCTATTTTTTCACCGAAAATAATACAGGGAAGAAAGTTTTCTACAAAAAATCATGACTCACCCTCGGAAAACACATGCGGAGAAATTATTTTAATTTTATCAACTTTGGAAGGATATATCTCCCTCAATATGCATTTTGGGCCATGAGTTCAATCATCAAACTACACTTATTTTTCAATGTTCTATCACCCTCAGAAAGCTCGGTACACATTTTTGACTCACCCTGTATATCATCTCCAGGAAGGGAAGAGAACTAGCTGCTATGATATGATACTCAACGTTGAACTGAAAGAAAATAAACATTTCATATACATATAAGAAGCATTCGATTCCAGAGGCATCTTATCATTTGTTCGCATCTGCATGTAGTTCCATGTCACATTAATTCATGGAAATATTCGATGATTATGTTTTTGCCTCCGTTGAAAAATCGAGTTGTCAATATTTCCTTATCATACACATGACATTTTCAATCGTGGTCGTATGACGAAACCCAATTTAATCCAGTGATGATGTATCCGTGACATGGAAAGTCAGGCGTTTCTATGCAAATGGGGTTTATTTCATCATAACATAATCTCAAGAGTCGTGAGTGCTACGGTTAGGTGGGACTTCCATCATGTCATTTGGTACGAGTCCTAGCAGGCATTGATGTTTATTTGGTGTTTCCAACTAAATACCTGACAAGGTTCTATTCATTGGAAATCAGTTCCACTGTATAACTCCGAGTAACGACAGGTCAGCGCATATTCGAATCGTCTGGTACACTAGTTGGGATTTCTATAGGTCATGGTTCACGATTGATGGAATTGTTCGTCTTTGTGTATCTTTGAACAATTGGAAGGTGAATCTTATACAGCACTTTTATTTTCACCAATATTTCCTTCTCAAATTCTATATCATTTCTGTTTCACTATCATCTACTGATGGAATTCACATTCATTCTTCCCTTTCAATGACTGAATCAAAAGAAAAAATCTACGAAATTTCGAAAATTCTCCGTGGGTTGTTCATTCTAGAGTCACACTATCATTCGGCTACTATCCGTCGGTTAGTCTTGTTTTTTTCTTTCCGTTTCATTAGGCAGTACCAATGAAATTCTCTTGGCCTGATCATGAATCATCTGGTTCATTGGTTGAGATCAAACTTTGGGGTTGACATTTCATTGCACATGGTTCATAACTTCATCAATAGTTGTGTTAATCATCCAATGATTATATTCAATGTGAAAAAATATATTCTCTGTTTGTCAATAAACGAAAATTGGATCTCACCCAGCACTGAACGATCGTTCACTAGCAATAATCCTTATAATTTTATAAACCTCTCCTGTTAGTAACATCGACTGATGGAATCGAAATCGATTCATTCTATTCTTCGACCAGATCTTTCACAAGCATCAGAATTCCAATAATGCTTTGTGAGATGTCCATCCTAGGCGCAGCAGCCATATCAAGTTTTCTTGTTTTCATTATTTCAGTTGGTAACATCAATGGAGTCCTCCTCATTGTTCTTCACAGCCAATATCCTTTATCCTCGTGGACTGAGTTCAAACAGAATGTGTTTTCATTCCACTTCCATTCGGATCAACGCCCAATTAGTTTTTGTGATCGGCTACGCCATCAATGAATTTCCGATCTGAAAGCGATCACAGAATTGTTTTTCTAATTTCCAGCTGTGAATGAAATCTTCCTTCTGGCTTGAGCCATATGGTGTGGATAATGCCTTCATTATATGTCGCCCTCCAAAGCAAGATAATACCAGAAAAGTTTTCGAGTGGCTTCATATGTCTAAGGTAATTGTACTTTTTTATCAAGGAAGAAAATCTCTTTCACGAAGTTCATTTGCCAAGATATACAAGGGAGGTATACTCTTGGTAAATTCCAGTATATTCTATGTTGCGGTTCTCAGATAAACAAGGTGAGATGATTGTGCATTTTATTAATATCAATTGAAAAATTCATTGTGGGCATTCCTTGGAATATTCGAGATATCGCTACTAGATTGAACATCACCAATAACCTTCCCATGTGGAATTTACTTCCTATATTATGAATGCTATTTGAAATTTGATTTCAACATGGATGAGATTCCTGGCATTGTCCTTCCCATACGACCTGTCATCTCGAGGAATCAAGGATTTTCTTATCTCAATGATAACAGTTGTAGAAAATTCCTGGAATCCAATTCATGCTCCTCGCCATCACGAGAAAGATATTCGAATAAAATATGAGGATTTCTTAGTCCGAAGAGTTCTTGAGGAATTTGTAAGGGAAGCTTCACGTGATTACTCCCGTATATTCATACATTCAATGAAGGAGGAAGATAATTCGTAATGTACGTGATAAGGAGGGTTCACATTTCATTATCTAATAATTGTACAGGTCAATCAAGATTCTAGGATCTTCATTCATTTATATATTGAGGATATTCATTACGAACTCAATAATACTGAGTACTGTCAGGAAATTGCAGCATGCATCTCCTGTATTCTGCTATATAATGCATTCTTCAGGGTCGTCAAGATTGATGAATATTCCCAATACGATGTTGTTGCTCGTGCTTATGAATATTTCTACGAAAGACGGATTGAATTTAGTTGACATGTTCTGTGGAGATAAATTATTTCTTCTCTATACAGTGATTACAGTATGTAAAATAGAGTTATACTGAGGAATTTCGCTCGGAACATCTGATCAGTGCTGAAAAAACATGAGTGTTCATGAAAAATGAGAAACAAATTAGAAATGTCTGTTGAACTTGGCTTGTACGCCTATCGATTTCTTCATGGGTGTCAATAAAGAATATGTCAACACGGCATTACGTTATAGCAATGGCTATAACTAATAGATCAATCAACTGATGCATCGACTGACAGTATTGGCGTTCTAGTGTTCATTATCAATCATATGGTTCACCCTTACCTGACTTTGTGGAATTATGGCGATCCCAAAATTGTGTATAGTATCCAACAAGGAGATAATAAATAATATAATAATAATAATAATAATGTTTATTCATGAATCTACAAACTGTGTGATATATAATATTTCAACGAATATGAATAAACAGGGTAATCACTGAAGCTGTATTGGGTACAGCTTGTGCGTGATAGATGGTATGTAGAATTTTATTCACATACAAACATATAAGGTATACATATGGGACTTTATCATATGGATAAAGACGTAATTATAAGATATAGAAAACAGATAAAACGAAACTATGAATACGTAAAATGTAGAAGTTGAATGAATATAAAATATTAATATAAAAACATTGTAAAAGTTAAATGAGAATGAGATTACGTATAATATAAAAAATATGAGTTACGATAATTATAAATGTAAACAAACACTTTCGTTCAAAAGTGTCACATAATGATTACTAGTAGTGTAATGGAGTTCTGAAAACTGTTGAGCTTATTCAGTACTTGAGAGTGAGTCTTTGTAATTTATTGTTAACTATATCATGTATTATATATCTCTCCGTATGTCGTAACCATTTCTTCATATGACTTTTGAATGAGTTGAAGTTTTCGATGGATTTCAAGTGATCTGGTAGGATGTTATATAACTTTGGACTCAAAAATTCAATACTACGTTGCCTCGCGCTTTTTTCACATTTTGGCACTGAAAAATTCTTCTCTCTGTTCCGAGTATGATGGCTACGTTCGATGTGTTCAATTTTGATTTTTTTTTGGTAGATGCTAATTATGATTTTGAGACAGAAGAGCTGTCTCGGGTCGAAAAGTTGATTTTCTCTATACAGTGTGTCACTTGAGTAGGTTATTTTTTTATTGTATATAATTCTAATTATCCATTTTTGTAAAGTGACAATGTTATTCAAATGACAGTCATTTGAGCCTCCCCAACCTAGGATCCCGTACGAAAGTTGAGACTGTATCAGAGAAAAATAAATGGTTTTTAAATGAGCTACGTCCAGAATTTCTCTCAAATATTTGAAACGTGAAAGGAAGCCTCTCAGCTTATTACAAATGTGTTTTGCTTGCAAGTCCCATCGTAGGTGCCTATCAATAATTATTCCTAGGTATTTCATCGACTTCTCTTCAGGAATTATGGTTTCATGATCAACAACAAGATTACCTAGGTTTGGTAAGTTATTTGCGTATGAGGTGAACGGGAGATATTTTGTCTTTTCCATATTGAGGGTTAGTTCGTTGTATCTGAACCAATCTTTGATTTTTTTGAAATCCAGTTCCGCTTCAGTTTTGAGGGTCTTCCAGTCTTTAGATTGATAGAATATTGCGGTGTCATCAGCGAAACTGAGGACACAACCTTCTATATCCATCGATAATAAACTATTGATGTAAAGGGTGAATAGTAGTGGCCCAAGAACAGTACCTTGTGGCACACCGTATGTGATATTTCTCATTTTGCTAATGGTACCTTCTATACAGACTTGTTGTTGACGGTTTGAGAGGTAACTCTCCAATAATTTGTATGCATTTCCTCTAATCCCGTATATTTGTAGCTTTCTCAACAATTTTTGGTGGCATACTGTGTCAAAGGCTTTAGAGAGGTCAACAAATACACAGAGTGAAGGTTTTTTGGTATCAATTGCTTTATATATCTTTGATGTTAATGCACAAATTGCATCTTCAGTTGACTTTCCTTCTCTAAAGCCATACTGACTCCCTGAAATTACATCGTGTTTGTCTAGAAATTTTACAAGCCTCATTTTCAATATTTTTTCAAATATTTTAGCAATATTCGAAATCAGCGAGATTGGACGATAATTTCCGAGTTCTTTTTTAACGCCTTTTTTAAATAAGGGTTTAACAATTGCCATCTTCAATAGTTTGGGGAACAATCCTGTATTGGAACATTTATTGATTAGAAACGTTATTGGAGCAGCGATTTGATTACATATTTCTTTCAATGTTTCTGACCGTATGTTATCTCTTCCCGGAGATTTTTTATTTTTTAGTGTTTTGATTATTTTTATTACTTCAGATTCATCAGTTGGAAAGAGATATATTGTGTTTTTTACATTATTGATTTTTTCTTCAAAATTATTGGGGATATTGATTTTTTCGGCCAAAGTTTTTCCCAAGTCACAGAAATAGTTGTTGAATTCATTTGCTATATCGTTTCTATCAGCAATCATTTCATTTTTTCGGTTTGTTATTTGCTCAATTTTTGTTTCAGTTTTTGCCTTACCACATATTTCATTGACGCATTGCCACAGGTTCTTAGAAGTGTTTTTATTTTTCTCTATTAAACCTCTATAGTAATCCTTTTTTGATTTCTGTAAGAGTCTATTTAATTTATTTTTATATGCTGTATATTCATTTCGGAGTATAATGTTATGTGGATTGATTTGTGACTTTTTGTATAATTTATTTTTGTGGTTGATAGATATAATTAGTCCAGCTGTAATCCATGGTTTTTTAGATTTAATCTTCTTTGCTACTTTCACTAGTTTTGTGTTGTTTTCTATATGTTTGGAAAGAGTATCCATGGATGAATCGGTCATTTTGTCTACATTATACAATTCATACATAGAATTCCATGTTTCTGATGCGAGATCATGTCTGAGTTTCTCGTAATTTATAAATTTTTTGGATTCGTTTATGGGGTTGGTTTCAATAATAGCTAAATGACGCTTTTCAAGACTGAGCAGTACTGCAATGGGATAGTGGTCGGTTATTGTATATTCGAAAACAAATGATTTGATATTCTCTGATAATTTTTCGTTACGCCTAATATGGAAATGATCTAAGCAGGTCTCACTTATTGGTCTCGTGTATTGATTGATGTAAGAGACAAAATCAAAGGAACTCAAAATGTTTTTATATTCCTGAAGAATATCGATATTTATGTCGCCAGTGATTATATGACTTTTTTCAATATTATTTTCGAGGTATTTCGAGAGTTCCAAATTGAACAGTTTGGGACATGTGTTCGGCGATCTATATAAGACAGTTATTATGACTTCACTTTCGAATCCCAGAATAGTTAGTTCAATAGCTTTCAGACTACCAATATCACCTGAAATGAAGTTGTAGGTGATATTATTTTTTATGTAAACAATTATTCCGTCATTTTTATTATAGTTGCCACCATCATATATTATATCATACCCTTCAATATTGAATACGCTCAAGTCATGTACTTTGTAGGTTTCTGAAAGAGCTATTATATCGAAATCTTTTTTGAACTGATCCAGAAAAACTATGAATTCGTCGAAATTTTTTTGAATGCTTCTGATGTTCATATGAAAAATACTGAGATTGTGATTTTTATTTTCTGTTATTTCGTTAAAATAATGAATATTTTCCACGAATTCAGCTTTGATGGGCTCATTATTATATTCATGGATCGATATATCAGATCCATAATTCAATGAACACATTGATATGATAACTAAATTTTATATAAAGTTAGATTGAATTGATATTCAGTTTATAAAATTGTGTATGAAAAATTGGACATAAGAAGATTTACTTGTTTAAGCGATGACTTCGTGTTCTCTCTCTCATTGGAACAAGTAAGGCCTTCCTATTTTCGCTTGTTTTGGGGGTATTTCCATTAGCGGACGATTTTTTTCCCGGTTCTGCAGTACTTTTCTGGGATGGTACAATATCTTCCGTCACTTCGAGTTCGTTTTCTGAATTTCGGGTATTTGGCGTGACTGGTGCGCTGTAAGTGTTACGCTCTTCAGAGCGCTCTTCTGAATAGCTCATTTCCTGTAGTTCTTCCACAGTGTAAGCTTTACTATTCACATATAATTTATTTCCTTTTATGTACGACTGGTCTGCAGGGTTTTCTCGGGCTCTATTCAAGAATGTTTTCAGAGTTTTTTGCTCACGTCTTTGTTTGAATGTAAGGTCGTGAGAAATTGCAATACCCGTACCTTTCAACTTCTTGGCTTGTTTTAATATTTCTGTTTTTTTTTAAGGTAAGAAATGAATTCAATCTTGACGGGGGGTTTCTCAGATTTATTGAGGCGGTATAAATTATTCAGGTCTGCTTCGTTGACATTAACATCCAACAGTGTTTTAAGCTTCTCGGTAACAGATGCAGCTGAGATATCTTCCGAACTCTCCAAACCAAATATCAGAATGTTGTTCTTTTTAGAATTTCTCTCGAAGTTCTCTACTTTATTTGTGAGTATTTGGTTTTCAGTTTCTAGATTGTTGACTTTTTGTTTCAATTCTTCTATTTTCAGTAAAGTCTAGTTTCACTAGCTTCTATGGAAGATTTGATTTCTGTTCTATTTTTTATAACCTCTTCTCGTAAGTTCTTTATCGCTGATTCCATAACTCAAACGAGTATTAGCGTATGATTCTTCACAAGGCGAAATCTTGGACTATTTTTGCTGGACTATTTATTCCTTTTATTTAAAAGCCAGGCACCGATTTTTTGTTCCTATACACCTTCGTCTTTTATATCACAAAAACACACTAGAGTTGGATTGTAAACAATATTAGATTGATTATTTTAAGGAATTTAACCACTTTCAAATGATTAATCAAGATTAATATGCACTTTGAAAAACAAATTTTTTACAGGGTTCACTGGAGTTAATTTTCACCCAGATATGTCTAGGATTGCACATAGCAAACACGTTTTCTTTACAGAGCACTTTTATACGATACGTCTCACATGAATTGATGAATTGTCTCATCAGAAGACATTCCATTGTCATGAGAATGGATATTGAGTTTGGAACTACCAGATTTGATTTTCTTCTTATGTCAATGATGAAGTTATAACAAATCTCAAGGAACACATTGGTGTAACTGGCATTATCAATTCTAGGATCCATCGTTTCGTCTTTGAACATCCATCATCGAATTATCTTTCTCAAATACGGCTCTGATATCTCGATATAAGATTCGAGCCCTTTTCCTAATGATTTCGAAGATATGCATCACGGTCCTTCGCGCGTTTCAAGCCCATTTCGGTTTATCATCAAGTAATTTTTGGAATGAGTACCTGAATTTTTCATTATTCTTAGAATAGGCTCGAGATGCACCAAACCTACAATGTGTGGCATATCGACGAAATCAGAATGAAAACGATTATTCATATCAAATATCGAGATATCACGTCCGTGTTTGGGAAAATCGAGTTGATGATGCTTGTTCAGAGATGAAACAGAAAATAATAATAATAATATAGGTTATTTTGCATACATAGTCGAATAATATTCTAATATCGGTAATCAGTGATGGAAATCATGCGAAAAAGAGGTGAGAACAATTTGAGAAATATCTAGTTCAGCCCCTTCAAATTCTACACTGAGAAAAATAGATTATATACGCTCGCTCACTATGAAATGAATGGAAATCGAGAACAGATCACAAACATATTCATCTATGTATGATATGTTATGATACTAAGATTGGGAAGTACAGGAGAGAGATATATTTATATCCTAAATTCATATATTTATTCATCAGATTCAAGACACTTCCAGCAGTTGTTTCTACAATTTTGATTTGAAAACTATAATTTTGACAGATTCTAAAGGCTCCTAAAATTGGTTGAATAAAAAGATATATTGGAATGAATACGGAAATTGTTGTTCTATGTGGTGGTGGTGAGATGAGACCCCTAAATGTCAAATGTTCAATATGCAGGACATTTATTTGTAGTGATTTCATGAAACAGAACCAAGAAGTGAAACTTGCGCCTTTCCTGCATGTTGAGCCATTTGGAATCTTCCAACTTATTTGAATCAGGATCAAACTTCCTGATGCCGTATATGAACCGTGAACACGACTCTTGTATTTCTCCAATTCGTTTTGTCCTAATATCATATAAAACGTCACAAAAATTGAACTGACAAAGAACAAGAGCCTCTGTTAGTTTCATTTTGAGATTTTTTGAAAGTGAAGAATGTTGAGAATATAGCAATTTGAGAAACGCATAGCCTTTACGAAGGCATCGGCTGATATCAGAGATTCAGAGATTTTTCAAGAAATGTTGGTGGTCTTCCATTCGCTCATTTTTTCTTCTCATTCAACGAAATTTGTATCTCTCTTAGTTTCCGAGATGCCCGGACTGGCCCTACTGACATAGTGTATGAAATCGATATCGTATAAACAGACAAACTCCATGTGTTCATCAAGGATATTTGTTTATCCTCTCTTTCAGTCTGGAATATTTATCGCGAACTATACGATTGAATTCTGCTTCCACGGATTATGAATCCCATGGTGGATTATGAAAATTCCACTCCATGTAGAATCTATGGATATGCTAGGACCAGGGGATCTTCATCAATTCAGAACTTTCGCTGATACTGAAATATTGCTGTCATTTATAAGAATTTCGCTGCTTTCTAAAATTATTATCCTTGGCCTTATAAACTTCCCAACTATATTTTCCGCCCCTCATACCTGATATACCTCACTGCCTCTACCCAGTCGTTTTTTATGGGATCGTGGATGTTCTTCCAGCTTCATCCCGTGTCCATTCAATATTTCACTTCCGCCGTTATTTCGCCGATGTCACTAGAATGTGGGGAAAGCTCTTATGGATTTATAGTTCTTTAGGTTGCTTCACTTATATCAACTGTGACACTGTGAGGTTCCGCATAAATGCATTAACAAAATCAAAGCGAACCCACATTCACGGCATATTCTGTCTGGATACCAGTGTGCAAACTATGATTGTACAGAAGTTCTCTCACTCTCTTTTGATTCATGTTATAGAAGTACTTTCCTCAGGGACCGAGTATGATATGAATAAGTCCACTCATCAAATATTCATTCATTTGCGCAGTGACTCAATATCTTGCAATTCTTTGATTCAATACGAGATCTGAATTATCTGTTTTTCAATACTGATCGAAAATTCTCCAGTACATTGAACTTATTTCGGAAAATATGAGTATTTTGGAATTCAAAAACGTGGTTATTTGGGATGTCAGAATGTATGAGGAAACATTCAATGAAGCAGATAATTTTGGTTTGCATGAAGTGAAATGTATGTTTTCTTCTTGTTGGAAACCAATTGAATTAGCTGAACATATCCTTACTGAAAATGGACAACATATGGCCGATTGGGGTAATATTAAGATCATAAGAAAAGAAGACAACAACCAAAAACGGAAAATCAAAGAGTCTGCTTGCATTCTCCTGAACGGAAACAATAATATTGCTTATTGTTCAGTTGATATAGATAGAACTTGGCATCCACATCTGAAACTTGAATATGAAAATGGGAAATTCGATATCAATTAATGAAAACACCTTGTAACCAGAATTCCTTCATCTACCAAATTGTCACTTTTCAGTGTCAAAACCGAAAACATTGAAAAATTTTGCGAAGAGAAAAATATTTTAATTGTGTTGAGAACGGGAGCAGATTCGTTCCCGAAACGTCCACCAAGATAACTAGAGGTTTTATTCTTATTAAATATATATTTGTATTTCCAAATTCTTTTCAAAAACAAGGTGCCACTGACCAATAGAGAATTCCTCTTCTAGGTATCTAAAGGTTCAATTTCAAGCGCAGTGATATTTTGGGGCAGATCCCAAATCTGTCCTTACTACAAATATATTGAAATAATTTTCAATAACTTCTACTCTATTTCTCAGAAACGAGGAGAGAAAATCCCATGAAAAGCTGAAAAATGAACCAATTGAAGGTTTTGTTGCATATCCAGACTCTGGTTGTTGAACCAATATCAGCTAATCAGAGGTCTAGGAGGAAATCTAAGATCCACCAGTGGTATCTATCTGTTGATCTCTATCATCAATATTTCTAAAAATATTCCAAGCATAATTCGATCATGGTAGCAATGTAATTGCTGAAGAAATTCAGCATTGAGAACATTCAATAAATGTACCTGATTTGAATCATCCGATCGAATATCTTGTGGGGCGAATTGTTTCCTACCTGAATACATATAAGTTGACAACTCAATTGATGGAATATTTCTCACATGCCATAGAAGAGAATCTGATAAAACTGATTTATTGTATATTTTTGGAGTAATATCACCACTTGATGAGTTGTACAGAGATGAGAACCCATGTACATATATACATCTTGTAATAAATATAGATAACGAATTGAAATTCGATGATCATATTGCATATTGCTCATTACGCACTCATAGAGTCATACTATTGGATATTGCTCATTACGCACTCATAGAGTCATGCTTACGATATAGAATCCAATTCTGGGGCGTTTGTACTAGAACCCAAATAGAGTTGGTTTTTGTTCTGCAAAAATATACTCGTGCGAAGTCAAACGACGGGACTCTTGCAGGCCTTCATTTGCTACGAACAAGATTTTAACGGTTCATGCCATATTCATTTCAGAAACGGTTTATCTATCACACATACATAAAACAAAGTTTCCCTCTGCCACTTCTTCCTATGCCACCAGACACTTCAATGACCTCAGACTACCTATACCTACGTCAACCCTCATCAAGAACTCCATTGTATATAATGATCCCAAGATGTATAATCATCTACCAGCACTCGTTTCAGAACAGCACTGAAAAACCTCCTTAGTGTCGAAGCCTATTATAGCTTGCAAGAGTTTTAAAATGACACTTTTCGGAAATAATTTCATAATTTCATTCAACGACATTATTGTTATCGACTTGGCAGTTTTTTTACTCTATGTGTTGGTCTATGCCCTACAACTGCTTTATATATATGCCCTACAATTTCAATTTTATCGAATAACCTTCTTTCCTCAATCATAAAACTACTTTCTCAATAAGATTATCTTCGGACAATGGGGTATATTATTATTATTATCATTACTGATCCGTTCAGGATTTTTTCGCTATAAGTTGTATATTTTCATGTTCGAACACAATGCATTTGTTCTTATAACCAATCTCATCCTGGTTGATGGAGTGAAAAAAAGAAACTTTGTAGGTAGGTATTGAAAGTTGATTGAAAGTACGGAGTTCAAAGCAATTCCAAGATTTTACAGGAATGTTCTTTCTCGTTCCCCTGAGATATCACCAACGAGGAAGTCAGGCACTAGCGCAAATGCGGATAGCGCCAATAAATGTCAGATTGGCCTGTAAACTACCACATTATTTAGGGCAATCTTTCCCCAGCGACCTAAACAAGTCTCACGTTAATAATGAATTCGACATTTTGTAGGTGGTTTGTGGAATGTTTGTTGCCCATATGAAATATAAACTACGTTACACATAGAGTGATATAATTCAAGAGAAATTCGATACTGAATTATCATCATCATCAAATCGAACTGACTGCAATGAATGTCATACAATAACAGAATATGAGCTTATTATCAATTGGTGCAATGCAGTTTATTGGGAATGAAATGATAACATCATGGAGCGAATTTCATGTTGAGCGAAGTGTTAGAGTCAGTTCCAGCATCTTCATTCCATAAATAAATGAATCCTATAACTCATCTGGAGCATATTGCGATATCAAATTCATTCAATCACTCACCAACTTCTGCAGACGGAATGAAAGAGATTTTATCTGGAATGAAAAATAAGAATTCTCCAGGATGGATATCTCACTAGAAATATTTTCCCAATTACCGGATTATATTTTTAATATTTTGGCAGACACTATCAATACAAGTATACTGAATGGTATATTTTTATCTTGTTTGAAAGTTGCTCACATTCCAGCAAACTTCAGAACTATTTCTCTACTTCCCACTTTAGCAAAAATGATTGAAAAATCAATTCTGAGCTCTCTTGTGAAAAATAATATTCTTCATCCCCAAACAGTTTGGGTTTAAAACAACTAGGAGCACTAATGATGCTATTTGTTCTCTTCTTGATGACCTCTACCTCCAATTGAACAATGGAGAGTTTGCTGCAGCAGTGTTTTGTGATTTGTCGAAAGCATTCGACTACATTAACCATGACATATTGTTACAGGAACTTCAATTGCATGGTTCCAGAGCAAACATCTCAATGTGGTTTCAATCATATTCATCAGGCCGTGTGTGAAAAGTGAGCTTTAATAGCATAACATCTAATAAAATGGAAATCACATGCGGAGTGTCACAAGGGTCTGCTCTCGGGCCATTGTTCTTCTTACTCTCTGTCAACGATTCTGCCGATATATCTATTGGTGGAAGTTTCACAATCTTTGCAGATGACACGTCTATTCTTTGGCACAACAGTAACCTAAATAGTAAAGAAGTTGAAAAATGGTGTGATGCAAACCTATCAACCTTCAATATCTCAAAAACTGACATAACATTCAAATGCAATATAGAACAAATTCTTCTTGTTAACCAAACCATTGAATCGAAACAAGTGAACAAATTCTCAGGTCAACATATCGATAAAAATTTCAAATTTGATAATCACATCAATTATTTGTGTGAAAAATTATCCTCAAACTGCTATGCCATTTGAACCATCTCAAATTCTCTCGACTTCAGCTCAGCTAGAAATGCCTATTTCGCACTCATTGAATCTCACATATGATACGGAATATGTTACTCGGGTGCTGGCTTCCAGAACTCTACTAACCCTATTTTTAGACTCCAGAAGAGGGTACTGAGATACATTTGTCGAGCTGGAGTCAGAGATTCCTGAAGACCTCTTTTCAAAGCACACGGAATTCTACCATCAGCATGCATCTTTATTCTAGAAACAGTTTGTTCGATTCGTGAAAAATATATCGAAAATATTATGTCCCAGTCAGTCTACACAACCAGTCTAACTCCTAACATCCAAACCCCTCAACAACAGAAATCAAGAATTCAATAATGTATAACGGGAAAAGGCTATTCAATCACCTTCCACTCACTATCATGAAACTGGAAGAGGAAAATAAGTTTCGTAAAGAAGTGAAAAAACTCCTTCTCCAGAAAGCATATTATGATATGAATGAATACTTTATGGACAATTTCACATCTCACTCCTAAATATACAGAAAACTTTTTTTAATACACTTCAACATATCTTGAAGTGTCGAATGTGGCTGAAATTCTTGTGTTTTGTAAAAATTTGAACTTTTATAATTTATTTCATACATAAATTTCAAACTCAATCATTTTCAGTACCTATGTTTTCATTGCATCGAATTCCATTTCATATTTTACATTTTATGTGCTTTGTCAACATAATTAACATTATATGATATATCCACCAGAACATTCCGTTCATTGCTATGTCATTTCGAAATGAATGAATGTTTCTTCATTGACTGATTCTTGCAATGAATATTATTCTCCATGCAATGCTTGTTCATAATTACGAGGCATATTCTGTAGTCTCGACTTTACAATATTATATGTGAAGAGGCTGATTCCAATGAGAGCCATACTATCCCATAGCGTTTTGCTCGCTATAGTACAAGCTATTTAATTGTATAAAGAATTCAAAAATTGCCGTCAATATGCGTCAAAATGAAAGAATTCCCCATGCATACATAAACATATACATATACGACTACTCACAGCGTTTCACTTGTTCCTGACTATTCCTTCATCAAAACTGATCATCGCATCTTGGAATGAAAAAAGCAATCTTTAGGATATATTCTGTGATAATCATTTGCAGTTCAGGAGAGACAACTTTTAGGAATATCTCCATATATATATCCTAATATATCACATTACAAAACTCTTATGTCTTGTGGGCATTGAGCAGATTCAATCATAAACACTTCCTCATCTATCAATTTGGTCTAATGATAGTAGTCTGCACCAGGATATCATTATCATGAATTGATAATGATATGAAAACGTTCAACTATATACATAGGCAGATAATTTTTTCCTGAGTCTCACAATATAGCTCTTTTGATACATATGTGTTTACTTCTAATGTGTCAACTTTCTGTCGCCTCAGATTCCCTTCTATATGAACCAGTCGATTCTCAGGATCAAAGGCATGAGCCAGTTCAATCAGATCGGACGCTTTGATCACTGATATTTCATAAGATATCGAAGATTTTTAAGTAATTCATTGTCAGAGGTTTACATATTATGTCACGGTTATGAAATTATGCGATGAGAGATATCATAAATACTCCAACCCTCGAAGCTTCCGAGTGATTGATTTTTTTCCTTGTTACAGGTTCGCACGCTCCAGTTTGCCAGCAACTGGATCAAGATTCACCAGAACCTATCAATCACCAGAATCGTAGAAGAGAGGGAATCGACTCATTTCAAGCATGCTTCCCCACAAATACATGCGTGCTCTCTCCAGGAAAGAAACCGATAGTCTCCGATCGCCTACAGTTTGAAGTGGAATATGGATAATCAACATAAACTGAACTATTCCTATTTCTACAATATAACGAGTACAGACTCCTCACAGAGAGAGTCGTCAGAATGGACCGACGGATTTGTACTCTTTCTCAAGGCCTCTATCATGGGATCGATCATCATTGCCTCTATTTTGGGAAATCTCCTCGTCATAGTTTCGGTGATGAGGCATAGAAAGCTACGTATCATCACGAACTATTACGTTATATCTCTAGCTTTGGCAGATATGTTGGTGGCCATGTTCGCAATGACATTCAATGCGAGCGTCCAAATATACGGAGAGTGGAAATTTGGCTATTTCATGTGTGATGTCTGGAACTCATTGGATGTGTATTTCTCAACGTCTTCGATCCTTCATTTGTGTTGTATAAGTGTTGATCGCTACTATGCTATCGTGAAACCGCTGAAGTATACTTTGACAATGACCAAAAAAGTTGTGGCAATGATGATTTTGAACACTTGGATCAGTCCTGCTGTCATAAGTTTCTTGCCGATCTTCAAGGGTTGGTACACAACGGAAGATAATCAACTTTTTCGTAATAAACATCCAGATATATGTGAATTCATCGTTAATAAACCATACGCTGTTATCAGTAGTAGCATATCATTTTGGATACCCTGTACAATCATGATATTCATGTATCTGGCTATATTCAGGGAAGCAAACAAGCAAGAGAAAGAGATGTACAACAGGCATGGCGCAGCTTTGCTTCTCCATCAGAATAACACAAATGGAGACATGCTTTCCAACTCAGGTGGTTCTTCCAAGACTCTCACACATCACGAGATCAATCAGGATCTACATCACACTCCAACCAAAGAGAGAAACATTTCGAAGATGAAGAGAGAACATAAGGCTGCGAGGACGTTGGGTATCATAATGGGGACTTTCATTTTATGCTGGTTACCATTTTTCCTCTGGTACGATTCAGTGTATCTATGTGACTCGTGCCAGAAAAATTGCCCTCCTGAAGTTGTTGCGGTGGTTTTCTGGATAGGATACTTCAACTCCACTCTGAATCCCATCATCTATGCCTATTTCAATAGAGATTTCAGGGAAGCCTTCAGAAATACGTTGCAATGTGCTTTCTGTAGTCTATGTAAAGGACCTCCATCGAATTTAGACTATATAGACAATAGGAGGCCTTCGATAAGGTACGAAGATAGAACCAAAAGTGTGTATTCAGAGACTTATCTCAAACATGTTGATAGGAGATGTTCTGAATTCGGTTCGAGTCTATGAGTGGATCTTACTAGTAGCCGACTGACTACCACTAGTTTTTGAGGTGGTTTTCAGACGGTTACTAGTCAGGTGTTTGTGTGTTATATTTACTTAATATGAAATGGTGCTGTTTATTTTGTATATTACGAAGATATTGTTTGTTCTGTATTTTATCAGGATGTAGAAAAGAGGTTGAATGTATATAATTTCGAGTAGAATTTTATATCGATGTAAGTGAGAAATCGAAATGAATTTGCCAAATATTATGAGTGAGATAACGTTAACAATAATTTCTCATCGAAGAAAAAACTCGGATTCCTATGGTTTCTTGAAGAGCTGGAACAGAGGTCAGTCATTTGACATTGTGTATATTGAGGAAATAATCCAGGGTGATACTCTCTCTTCGGAATTATTTCAATGATCATATCAATCATGAAAGGAATGATTGGGACAATTTCCTGTTCATGAACAGTGCTCACTAGAAAGTCCGCACCATATAGAAGTTCGGTATGGATAATACATTGCACTCTGCATTGACGCACTGATTGCATACTTTCTGTTTCGAATATTCTACGAATGAACCGATACATCATTTTAGATCAACTGTTGATCTGGGAATTTTGCCATTTCGATGACATAAATTCAACCAGATTCAGAATCATGTCAAAGACACCGTCGGATTGAAAGAACAAATGAAAGATGAGAACAAGCACAGAAACAACTACAACCACATAGATCCATAGGAGATGACGAATGTACTTTTCCCGAAATTTATTTTAACAATGTTCCGTTCCTGTCTTCTGATAGTAGTGGCACATTTTCAGCTCAAACAGTATGAAGTGTATCTATCAGCAACGTAACTATCCTGTACTGTAGAAGACATAACGGAAATTTCTAAGAACTCAATAGTAAAGGTCCGGACTATTTGTCTCTGGATGGTAGTTCATACAAAATTAGTATGATGATCGAATGATTTTACGATGTTCAAGGTTGTGACCTCAACTTTGTTCGGAGAAGCTTCAGATATTCGATATTGTCTTCATCAGATTGTGTATGTGGAAATTCATGGATTTTGCGGATTATTCCTTTTCGACTATTCCTTTGACATGATCTGGTTCAATGGATGATGTCGAAAGGTGTCCTCCGGATCATACCAACAATTTTGAAGTCGAACATTATGATATCATGATTCCAACAGAATTGGGTTTGATGAGAGCACTTAAAAAGGGATGACTCCAAGTGATGGAAGATGATGGAATTCTCAAATTTTTTTATGTTCCCATCTTCATAGCTGTTTGGTATGGTTCTCAGATCAGAAATGATTCGAAAGACGAACCCAATGAATTTCTTCAAACTCATCTGAACAGTAATGGAAAATATTCCTGAAACCATAAATGTATGAGAGGTCTCCAAGAGAAATAAATATTTGTCAACATACCTTTCGAAGATTCTCTGATTCCGGTTTCATGTAATTGAGGGAAGTGACTCATTCCATCAAAGTTTCAGATAAACAATCATATAATCTTCATTTCTATTGTGGAATCCGTGAATACTCTCTAGCAGAATATTTCAGAATTCGACGGATATTTCATGAGTCTCTATATCGTCAGGATGGATGAGCCTCGCTGAATACGAGGAGTCTGAGTTGATGACTACATAGCATGTTTTTGGATAGGCACGAAAATGTTCTCACACATTCTTTTTTTAATGCAATGGGAAAATGTATACCTCTGCGTGCGATCCATACTATAGTGTTTGTATGGATATGAATCAGAAACCAATTTTTTTTTCGAAATGCTTTCCCTTGCTCTCAGAGATTTTATATTTCCCTGAATTCCATCATATCGAATATTGAAATCGTCATGTACGAAATATTATTGAACTCATATAATCAGAGATGGGAAGTTGTGTCTGAGATACTGTCTCAAGATCAAGACAGTGGTTTATCATTTCCCTAGAGTTTTATGAATGGTGTTTCTGTGTCAATTTTGATAAAAATTGAGGATTTAATAATCATTCCAATCTATTTGTAGTAGGAAAATATTTGTGATATGCCTCAAAATTTCAACGCGCTCGACATTTCACCTCCAGAAATAACAGAAAGAGATATCCATCAGTGACACTTTTTCAAAAAAAACAAAAATAACTCAACAAGAAATATCAAAATTTCTACTCATCTTAGTGGTGAACGTTACGATATTTCAACCTCTTTCAATTGGTTGAATTCACTGAACTATACGCAATTTCTCATGATATTGAAAAACTGGAGATGAAAACATCTTTTCATCTCAACTCAACTTATGAAATCTACAAAAATTTTTTTTTCGAAACCTACATGTATAGCTTCTAAGAAGTGAATTTGGAGATTTGAATGTCAGGAGAATAGATACCCAAATATGCAGGTACTGTACAATACGATGACAAAATGTTGAATGAAACAAGGTGTGTTTCAATAAATTCAATAGAAATAAACAGTATAGAGATTTTTGTCTGTTGCAGGGATATGATCAAATTGTAGCAATATACAATTGGTTATACTTCATGTATATGTATCGTTGTCAAAGATAATAACTTGTTCATTTCATACATTTCGTTCAAATTATTCATACACCCGAATACACAAGTTTGATCAAGAATGATTATTCTTTGCAAATCAGTTAAACATGCCTCAGCTCACTGATTTGAAGAGCAGAATCAAGTTTTTAGTGAACAATTGTGTTCCTTCTGGACTCTGGTATAGTTGTTTTGGATTTGGAAACAAAAAGAAGTACAATAGGGTGATAAAGAGTCAGGTCGAATTCGCATTATGAAATGAAATGTCAGAGACTTATTGGGAAACGAATCGACCACAATTGAATTATATTGTAATTATTGTATTGTATTTGGTTGACTGGATCGCTTAGTTTTTTATACCTTGTATCTGCTGACCGACAGAATGAACTACTGTCATCAGGAAAACCATAATTGAAAGTAATATCCTGTGACATTGATAATAGTTAGTGTTTGAGAGTATTGCAAATATACATGATTGTTATTGATTGATTGGAATCGGTCACTTCTTCAACAATTGTTTGACTGAGATGGATTGAGATGATCATTATTTCTTCCCTAGGTAAATGAATGTTGAATGTAATGTGCTCTATATATATACCTGTGACCATACTGGATGCAAATACTTTTGATTTCATTTCGAAAAACTGTAGCGAGAAACAATCATACTTGATAGGAGAACTGTGCAATTATATATAATTGTACACATGATATGACCAATAGTATTACGTTAAGAGAGCAATAAAATTCTACAGAATATTACAGGAAAGTCGACATCGAAAAAATTCATTAATGTTTGATTCATGGACTTTGCGACTCAAATTAGGCAACTACTGAAATTCATCAGTTCTGATCGATACCAGTCATGGAAGTGATCGAAGTGAAAGTTCCTGCATGAGACTGTGATTGATATCAGAAATATATTCATTATTCCTCTAGAAAATTTGATTGCAGTATTTTTTGAGTGCGTTGAATAGATCAGAGCATGATGAAATATGCAGAGTGATAAGAATAGTTTTCATTGATATGAACAGAATCTGACGAAGTATAACTCGATATACACAGGAATAAAATCTGAATGTCGGCATGAATCTTCAGAAGTTGTTTTGAATTTGGCTTGGTATCATCATTTTCCACGATGAACTACTCAGGATCATTGGCTATTTTCTCGATATTTCTCAACTATATAACTACTGAAGTTGACCCAACATCAATTTTGGAAACCAACTTTTTACCACGGTTATGTCAGACCAACATGGTCAACATGGTCAATGTATCTGAACGAAGTCATACATCCAATTTCGAATCATTTCTTCCAATTTCGAATCATAAATTCTCTTCTTTATTATTTGTATGAACTCGTACTTCGACTAACAGCAAAGTCACGTAGATAGTGACTTAGAGTTTGAAATTTCATAAGGAAATACATTTCTGAAAGGTGTAAAAATCCTAAGAGATGTGATTACGGATGCGATTCCATATATGTCAAAATATACAGGGTGTTCCATTTGAAGAACAAAAGTTTGATACGCCACGCTTACACTATTTGATGAAGAATGATTTTGGAACATGCCATTTATGTCAACCTACAAACCCTGACATAATATGTACTCTTCTATTTCGAATGCAATAGCAGTTATCTTGCTCTGTCACACTACTGGTTAATACTGTATAGATATTATATTCGCAGGCTTCAACTGGATTCATGAATTCGGATCAATATCAGTGATTCTAATAATCACTCATTCATTCGAAGGATATTCTCGATATCTTCATGGATTTATTAATGAATGAATACATCTCCATGAGATATCGAGATTATCCCAACTGACGTTTTCTGAATCTAGATATAGAATCGAATATATTCAGCAGTTTTCGACATTTTGACAATGCATAACTTGCCCTGAAAATTGAAATCAATCCCTGCTAAACTTCTGCTATGAATTTAGAATGGAATATACTAACTCATTTTTCTCTTTGCCCCATAAATCCAACCATCTTCCGTGAACTGAATTCATATTCTTGACCTCCAATATTCTTACATATAAATAAATATATATAAATATGTATCTGAGTGAGCTCTGCGAGCAGAAGAACCCAAAACATATTGTCTATTTTCCATATTCCTCCTTATTTCCATCAGTTATCATTACATTGCATGAGCCAATGACTGACTCCATCTGAAATTGAGTGGTACATCAGCCTCATAAAGTTTGTGCTCTTCGGTCAGTCAATGTGAGTATCAAGAGTTCAACTGTATATGTATATGTACTGTTTCAATTTGAGAGTGAATAATGTAAATGAAATTATCACTCCCAAGAATTCATCTGGAATTGACGACAATCATTACGATATCGGAAACTGAATTTCTCAACATGATACATGATGGAGCCATGAAAATATCCAAGATGAGCGGTTGATGACGATAGGTGGCGCCCATATTTGGAGCTTCCATCAAACACCAACACACTCTAGGAAGGCATGGAATTGGGCGGAATATTTAACAACTTCAACAAGACGGATTCCTTCCTGTGATTTCGAAGTCGAGGAGGTTCAATCACTTCATGTTCAGCTATTTCAGATTTGGCCTCATAGTCAAGTGGCACTATGAGTTATGAAAAGTATTCCAAAAGATATCTCGCTTCTAGTATAGTACTGGGTGGAGTTCAAACAGTCAAAAAATATTCAGCCTGATTATGCTATCTCTTCAGAAATCATTGAAACATCAGTACCTTCAGTTCTGACATTTCATTGTTTTCACCGGTACAAGTTTCTGAATGAAGAGAATCCGTGCCTGCACTGCATTCAGATCGATATAAGGTCTTATTCGATTTATATTGCTAGCATCAGTCACAATTCTAGAATGAAGAGTAACCGCATTGAGCGAACCACAGCACTGCGAATGTAACCACTAGGTCAATTTGAAATTGGCCATATTACTACATTATGCACATCGCTGCTCTCATTCTAGTACATTCTCATCTCATTCTAGTTCTCTGTATTTCTACCTGTATATGTAATCGCTTAATCTGATTTCATCCATTCACTACGGATCTGAAAATATGAAGTACCTATTATCCAAAGATATGATATAATTAATCTTCTACTATAGATAAACCCTTACCCCATCGATTTATGAGGAGCATTGGAACGAACATACGAGAATGCTATCGATCTGTCTGGATGTGCAACAAAGAATGTTGCAACTTTGCCAACAGTCAGCTGATCACTCCTGGTTGCCCCTCTTGTTTGTTGTTTTCATCGGTTAGATTCCTCCACCTTCCTCTACGCGCGAACTAGATTCTTATTGAAATTTGTTCAACAGCATTCAATAACACACCTATGAAATGATATATTTTCATCTTTTTTTCATCTATAAGTACGTACAGCCGTAGGCTGTACAGAATATCACCATTTCGAAGGAAGTTCCAGAATCCTTCCTTCAATTGATGGGCTGAACCGGCTACACAACTAGGATTATTCATCAATTTTTAATATTCAAACAAACTAAAGAGAAAATCTGAGTCTATTTGTTTCAACACACTCATGGATCGATAGACTTGCTAAACGATAAATTTGAGTGAATAATCTCACACTATTTACTCGACTGGAATGAAAATAGCTAATAATTTCGTATTTCTCGATACAACAGTCATGTAATTTTTCATCGCTGCATCTCTTTCTTATGGTCGTTTCAAATCTTCTCTTTTTAAGCTCGATCTAGTAGAATATATATATATATATATATATATATATATATAACATCATATCTTAGCTGTTATCGTACTCATAAACAATCGAAGGTATGCCAATGTTGACGGGCTCAATGCATTTCTGACATCATCATACTTCAATATTATTCACGAGCATGCTCCGAATTATTTAACGACATATTGAATGGTTGAGTGCATGTTAGGAAGTACATAAATCTTATAATACTAGGTAGGCTTACAGAGTGTTTCGCATTCGAGCCATCAGATGATAATTCACCTTCTGAAAAGGTCAATTCAAGTAAAATCTCATCAGATCGATTGAAGTGACTGGTGCTGACATTTTCGTGCTTTATTCTTCTGATATTGTCTCATAGAGCTAGAGAATCATTGGTCTCCCAGTTGATTATCGATTGAGCCATTTTGCCATGTAGATATTCCTGATTTTTTCATCAAGATGGACTATGATGATACAAGGAATTGAATATTTCGAATTTGTTTTTGGTCAATTCTAATGAACACGCGATAGAGAGAAAATGTGAAAGAACTTCTTTCAACTCTCACGCCCTGGTGAATTGGATAATACGGAGCATACGCAATCAATATCATTCATTATACACGGCTACCCTGACTTGGGAAATATTTCAGTACGTGAAACAATTCGTCTCGAATCTTTTGGGATGACTCATACAAAAACGTAGAAGGGCCACTATTATTTTATTTTTATTGTTCGCTCAAACTCCGAGTTGCAACTCGGAATTTGATAGGAGAATAGAAATGAAACAATATTGGCCCTTTTGCGTTCCCTCAGACTTATTTAGAATATTATCAGTGAATGAATATTTCAGATTATATTGATTGAAATTTATTGCTATGGAAAGTAAATTTCCATTGTTATCAACATCTCATCAAGAGTTCATGTTTTGAATTCGTACAAAAAATCACAGATACTGGGATTTATGCATCCCTGCTCAATCTCCCTGTACAGTATGTCAAACGAATCGTTCCAATTGATGATGAAATAGCACGAACAATGACAAGATGGTATGAGATCAGAACTGTGGAATTCACAAATGAACTCGAGCGGCTCAATATTTCCATTATTCATATGTCTGTATTATCTTCCTTCGACATGTTCTCTATAAGCCTATCGAGGAAGATAAATCCCCAGAAGTAAAATAATGCTATCTGATGATTAGATCAGATCTTGGAATATGAATTTTCCTCAAGAATATTGATGAACGAAATAATGTTTTATTTCCAGATTTCTGTTCATAAAAGTGGATATAAAAATTAAAAGTGTTATCTGTTCTTACAATGCATTTTCATTCGAATTTTCATTCGACCTTCATGTAGGTGGAAAGAAGTGAATTCGAAAGGACTGTTGTAGCTTGCCTATGCAAGAAACCCCACTTCTTATGAATTCATGAGCTAAAATCCATCAACAGCAGACAATGAGAGTTCATATTGTGGTAGTATATAGTATACTGGGTATTTCCGAACGGTCAACATTCCTTTTGCGGTGACAGATTGAATATTGAATAGTATACAGGGTGTAACATAAGTATGTTCAAATATTCGAATGACGTTTTCCTCATCAGACAATCATGAGAAAAGAAGACTACATGAACTTGTGTCTGTGAATGCCTCGTTTCGGAGGTATGAGGATGTTGAAATTGAGTTTTTGTTTTTTTTTTATACTTTTACCTGGATATAATGATAAGTTTTTGCACGAAATCCCGTTACCTACCTGGGATACATCGTTTGAATATCACAACGTACTAATGTTATACCCTGGTAGATTTGTTTTCATCCTATTCAGGGCCGGTATAATCATATCACATTTCATTGTCCTCGTTTAGATGAAAAAATAGATGAAAAAAAAAATTCAACGATCTATAGATGTATTAGTTCTCAAATGCTCAGAATTGAATTGGTGCTGATCTTTCGAAGAAACACAAGATGTTATCGATAGTATAGATGGAAGAACATGATTTCCTTCAGGAGAACTGTGAACAGTTGATTTTCTTTCATTCATGAATTTTCCACATTGGTGTAACTGTTTTTTGAAAATAATGTGTTTTATAATTCCGTTACACTTATAGAATTTCTTCATCTGTATCGATTCCGAAATGAATAGTTCGACCCTGATAGAGAATATGTCTCCTCATTTGGGGTCATTCTTGTGACAAACTCGAGAAGTCAAAAATAAACTTTTCCATCAGCTGACAATTCAGACTCTTTCCATCAGCCTGATGACTTTTTGAAATCAAATTGACAGTTATACTCATGCCTTGGTTGTGATCATATTTTAGGTAGCATCAATTCTAAGATATTCGAATTATAATAAATAACATTGGAGTGTTATATATGATGAGGTATTTTTTCAACAACCGTCACTAAAGAGATTGAATAAATTATGAGAGATATGTCTGTCTCGGACGGGTTTTGAATCTAGGAATGTCTACACAATACATATTCATATGTGAGTGATATGGATGTGAGTGTGACGAAGAAAAATGTCCTGGTTGATGAGTTCTATCTTTCTCTCTGCCACTCTCATATTTGTGAAAGAACGATCGAATGAAATATAACCAAGATACTAATAATTAGAGCTATCGATGATTATGGCCTTATGATATCATTGAATTCTACGAATGAATCTGCAGTTTTTTTTTTTCGTAGGAAGACGTGATTCTCTTCAAAATCTTTGTTTAAGGGTTCCTGATAGAGAGTGTCGGATGAAGCTGTGAACGATTCACCTGTTTTTTCCCGTTCATTATCGTGTCATGTTTGCAACATATTTCTGTCGTAATAACACCATCATTCCGTCTCAATCTAGAATATGTCATTACTGAGTTATTCATCAAGCGATGATGATTCATGCAGCACGCTCGATTTTGTCGATGAAGGTTCATCTTCTGTTTCTTATTTTATTTTGCATAGGAACGGAGAATTGATGGACAAATATGATGAAGTACCTCCAGATGGCATATTCTGAACTTTCGAGTCGATTAACCAATATGAATGGAAAAAAAATACATGGTAGGTACTTGATACTCTAATCTGGATCACAGAATGAGTTCAACACAATAACAAAAGAACATATTCTTTATGATATTCAATGATGATACAATAACCAGAAAAGCACACGTGTTGGAGACCAACTAATTAATGAATTTTCATTTGGTAGTGCGAAAAACTTGTAAATGAATGTCTCACCGGTTGAAATGAGATATTTCTTCTGAATTAACATGACAGCATGAGGAAATGCATGAATAGAAAGTGAAACTCTCACTCCGTGGAAAAGCGAATAACTTTGTCTGTGTACCATACGAAAGGAACTTTGTCAATAACAACTGTGTCGTTCTATTGGCTGAGCGAAGTTTGACATGTCTCTTGCCTCATAATGTAGGAGTGGCTAGTCTGAGTTCGTCTAGTTTGTCTCCTTGAGATCTCTCATGTTACGATACTGATCATGGAAATATGATCCCATTACGATGTTCAAGGGAAATCCAAACATGTGAAGAGTACTCCAAGATAGGTCGAATTTGCGCTTTGTAGCTCATGAGGAGCTGCTTGCTTCGGTGTGAAGTACCTTTTTGCACCGACCAGTGAGTCAAAATTTCGTGAAGTAGTTTGCAATTTGTGAATATGTGACCTACTATTATGGACTTTGTCGGCACTTGATTTATTTTTTCTATACGGAGCTACGCATTCATCATACATTGACACACACTCACCTCACACTGACCTCACCTTGTATGATATATTTTAGAGGTCGTTCAATTATATCACTGTTCGAAGTGCCAATTTAACAGTCCACAAAAAGGTACACAAACTCAATAACGGCTTCGTTATTCCTCTCTTAACGACCAATGCGAATAACTGCGGTTTTATTATTTGTTTGGCCGTAGTTAGAGGTAGTTCTGCGGCCAAGTTTTATTCACAAACCTTCCCAAGATTGTCCGAGTTCAAACAACCATTCAGAGAGCTCGGCTTGCCACAGGATTATGCAAGAATAAATATTTGTTTGGTTGCTGAAATATTGTTGAATAATACACTACAATTATGAGGATTTATTTCCGTTGAATGTTTAATTCCCAAATATCAACATGAGTATGAATGAGCTATAGAAAGATACACAGATAGATAGATCTTCCATTGGTTTTTCCTGAGGATACATAAAATAAATATACCTACGAGAGTAGTACTCAGATACGAAGTGGAAAAAATCATAATTCATGTCACAAATTGAAATATGAATGACGAAGACGGCTAAACAGGGTGTTTTGGACTCAAAATGAACGTACTTTACTTTGGAAAGGAACTCAGAATTTGTCTCGATGATCAGTAAACATTAAATAATGATCTGCATTCAATGATTGCGCACACAGCCTCACAGATTCAAAGAAATGCATGATGATGACGATGATAATAATTATGATGATAATGATTCATTCCTCCAATTCAAAAATACCTTTATAATACAAAATACATGCATCGGAAATTGATCGATACATGAATGAAAATCACAATGGTTGTTCAAAATAACCACAAATAATTTTGAAAACATCGTTTAGATCTCTTAATCATTTATCTGACTGCATTTCTGCGTTGCACAGCGTTTCCAGTGAATAGGAACTATTTGCAATTTCTTCGCAAGCGGTATCGAAGTTTTCTTGTATAATAATTAATTGAATTGAGATTTGGTGTTTTTAGAAGCCACAAATGAGGTCCACGTGGATTCATCCACATCTCTGGAATATTTTGTAATACCCGAAGAAATGAATAGAGGAGGATGCAATAATTGACCCTCGAAAAGAGTTGAAATGATGAACTGGCTATGAAGCAGCATAATATGATATATGATATTCCACCCACAACAATCATTGTGTCATTCTATATCCAAACTGGATTCCGACTAATGACATCAATGAACGCCTCAAAATTGAGCTCAATATCACAAAAAAGTGACTATTATCGTTCACACATCTCCGATTAAATGAGCGATCATTGAAAGTAGGTCATTTTATTCAAATCCATCTATCCTTTTGAAATATCGAAAGAGGTTCTTGGAACATAAGGAATGGACATTTCTTCCTGAAGACGGACCAGAATTTTTATTCCTATTTCTATTCATTTTCGATCAGTAATACGTGTACGTGGATTATGCATAGTATGGATAGATTATATGAAGTGGTTCAGAAGTCTTGGACAGATGAATATTTCGCCAAAATGAAGATATCGTTCTTTATCTCAGTGATGAAAGACTATAGACACATCAATGAGAGGTAAGTTGGTACCTCCAAGGTTCTCTCTTTCTGCAGGTATTAGTATGATTATTTGACTCTGAAATACCCTGTATGAGTATATGGAACCCACGAATGGATGAAGTGTCTCTGACTTGAGTCCCTGAACTGGTACCTCCAGAATATTTGAATTTCTTGTTCTATATTGGCCTTCACCCAACGAACAGAACAAATTTATATTTTTCGCATATGGTGACCAATTTAAATTAAATAATGAGTGTAATCTCAGTCAGTTTTTTGAACCCTTCACGATATTTTTAATTGACCTCTTTGGATACTTGGAAATTCTTCATCACAAGATATACTCGAAGATATGTTTGTTTCCTTTTTAGGTGGAGACTGATCATTACAGAAGATAGTTTGTTCAATGAAATCTGCAGTTGCCGTTTCTGGTCACGTTCTCCATTGATTTTTTTTACCTGTGGACAACACGAAAGGGAAAACCTATAATGTTCGAGAGACATCGTGTTAGCCAGCGGTGGAATTCTGGGAGAGGAGGAAGATATTGGGATTTTTCTTGAAAGTTTGGAGGTTGTGAGCATCAGGAAAGACTTCAATAGGCGAAGAATTCCACAACTTTGCCGTTCTATTGATGAATTATGCTTGGTATAGCGATTTTCGACAGGTCTCCAGCCTGACCAGCCTGACCAGCCTGAACTTGTCTGGTTTGTCTACTGGGAATTGCACGTGGTGACATCATAGATGATATTTCCGTTGAGCACCGACCGTGGAAATATCTATAAGAAAGGCAGAGATCGCCGACCTTTCTACGATGATCTAGTGAGGTCAATGATTTGGTGAGTGTTGCCAACTAGGCGAATAGCTCTCTTCTGAATTGAATCTGAGAGCTTTAGCGTATGTTTGGGGGCTGAGCTTCAAACATGTGAACAGCACTCCAGGACAGGTCGAATTTGTGCTTTGTGGATCATAAGCAGTTGCTGGGATGTGAGTATCTCTTCGCACGGGATTAAAAACCGAGTTTTTGGTGAACATGCAAGCTTGAGTTTTACTTGCATTGAACTGTACTAGATTTTCAGATCCCCATCTCGGAATTCCTGTCAGATCTTCATTAAAGCATTGACCTGTCTTCGCCTTGCACCTCTGGCCTCGTTGGATGATATAGAGGCTCTAGAGGAAAAGGCGGAATGAAGTGTACTATCATCCGCGGCATCCGGTATGAACTGGGCTGGAGGTCATATCTAACAAATCATTGATGTGAAGCAAGAACAAAGTTGGTGCCAAGACACCACCATTGATCGTCATTGTATCAGACTAAACCCCGTCTATCACCACGTGGAGCGATCTATCTGTAAGGAAACTCGATAGTATGAGACACAGTTGGGGCGGAAACCATCTGACGGAAGTTTCGCTAGGAGGCCTTGGTGCCAAACTCGGTGGAATACTTCGGAGATATCCAAGGCTACAGCCAGAGACTTCCTTTGTTTCCCAATTGACATCTGCCACTTATGTGTCACATAGGCAAGCAGGTCTCCTTTTGACCTTTGGTGACAAAAGCCATATTGCTGGTCACTCACGATTCCTGAGCTCTCTAGATATCGGACGAGCTTGATGTTGATTGCTTTCTCCATTACTTTAGTGATCACAGATAGTAGTGGAATCGGTCTATAGTGTTAGGAAGGTTTTTCTTGCCCTTCTTCGGAATCGGTTGGACCCTAGCTTCCTTCCAGTTAGGAGGGAATATGCCGAGTTTGTACGAAAGGGTGAACAACCTGCAAAGTACTGGTATTCCGTCAGGCCCCATAGCGTCCTTGACGTTGAGGCTAAGAAGAATGTGTCTGATTGTGCGTTGCCGGAAGACAATTTCTGGCGTACGGTTATCGATGGAAGCAATTTTGGGAAGTTCCTGGCCTCGTGGATCCAAGGTAGATTTGTCTGAAAACATGTTGGTGAAGGTGTTGGCTTTTCCATGGAGAGTTATAGCCAATGTATTATCATCCTTTGTGAGGGAAGGAAATGAGCTAGAAGTGAAATTTCTCCCGATTGGCTTAGCGAAGGATCAAAATGAACGGGAACCATTTGGACAATCCATGAGCTTTGAACTTATCTTCGTGTTGTATGCCTTTTTAGACTCATCTATCATTCGATTGCATGTATTCCTAGCTTCAACATATTAAGCTCCAGTTTGCGGGCACGGGTTTCTTCGCCAACGACGGTATGCTGCTTGTTCCAGAGCGACGACTCTAGAACAGGTTGTATTGAACCATGGTTCACCAGTGGTTCGATATTTGGTGCGATGTGGTATGTATATGAGTTTCCATTCCCAGCATGATAATTTCGGAAATCTCTTCAGCACATTGCGTAGGATCTCCCGATTCAAAACACATTCTAATGCCAAACATTGCGTGGGGCTGTTGGACTGGTTCGCGGGGTGATGTAAGGACATATCGTGAAGATGTGTGTGTGGTCTGAGTTTCCTAGAGGTGCACGGACTTTCACTTCATACGGTTCCGGATTGTTAGTGAGGAACAGGTTGATATCAGGGAACCGAGTGGGTTCATTTACCATAGGTGATAGCGGAAGCCTCAGCCAGACGTCCTGCGTTATCCGTTTTGTTCGAGAATCTGAGCCAGGTGGAGTTGTGGACATCGAAATCCTCCATGATGATGATTTCAGCTGCTGGGTGATTTTGTTGGATGAAATCGAGTTCCAGAGAATGGAATTCGAGGAGGTCACCATGAGGTGGTTCGTTTGGTGATAGATTAGGGTAGCAGGTGAACTTTGTCTGTTTGTGGTTATCGATCTTGAGCCACATTACATCGAATTCTTTTGGTTCCAGATCCTCCCCACGATGGCATCAGAGATCATTTCTGGAAAAGAGACATATACCTCCTCTGAATCTGCAACGAGTATGGAGCTCATATCCAGGGCAGAGCATATAGGTCGTATTAGTTGATGAGTTGACCTGCGTCTCAGTCAAAGCCAGTTTATCTGGTTTCTCAGCCTGTAGAACATCGTTAATGTTTTTGTTCAGACCTCGGATGTTACAAAGGTTCATTTTCGAATTCAGATGTTTCGATGGTGAACCCCCTCGCCCGGAAAACCGAATGGAGAGGTATTTCACTTCTGAAGAGTTTTACTCTAGGAGAATTCATAATCTAGATTTTTCTCGAGCTGAAATGGGCGATTTGGGTTGGAAAGAAGGAGATATGGTATGGAGATATGACCGGAAGCATCGACCGAATACTGAAACATGGGAGTTACCCATTTCACAGCACCTTTGTCGATGTGGTGGTGTCGCACCGGGCGATAATGGGAACCATCATCTTCCACCTATGGGTATCCATTTAGTCGCCTCTTACGACAGGCAGGATTTACCAAGGGGAAATTGTTGATCCGTCCCCATATGGATGGATGATCGATTGATTCGAATGAAATGAAACCAGAGAGTAACATCAAGATGCCAAAGCTATGACGATTCCATCTATGTTTGATGGTTCACCCCCAACACGCTGGATTTGACAAATATACCACATAAAATCTCAAAAACAGTTCCGAGAGAAATATTAACTGGAGTACACCCAACTACAATTCTGTTCAGCAGCCTAATAATATAATTCAATGATATTGCAAAATTATTGATATTCGTGTGAAGGATTGAAGGATGTTCCATGTGATAAAAAACAAGATGACCTGAAATTCACTCTCATCAGAAGAGTACATCTCGAATATGCTGATTTGAGGATGATAATAATATCGTTATGTTTCTCATGAGAATAAATTCATTCATTGTCGATTCATTCATGAAGCTATAGAGGCTTGGGATAAAGTATGGTACCAAGTGAATATCTTTCAAACGAAAAGACCGATATTGCAGGTGAGTGTAATGGAACCGGATGCATCTGATGTACATTTTTCTGTTGATAATATACTCCCGGAAATGCCATCAACTCCTTTTATTTGAATGGGACACCCTATATATCTTCACAGATTGTGATAATTATCATCCTGTAAAATACTTCGTTTTGTTATTGTTTGTCGTTATTCGACAGTTCTTGTCAGTCAGTTTTATATTCATGATCCTGTCAAAGTTTTGTGAAATAAAGCCTAAAAATTGTAGAGGTTTATTACAATTTATTTCACAAATATTTGGAGAATGGATAAATATCTACGGCCTGAGAAATTTGACGCTGATCCGAGTTCTACTAACGCTACTAAACTGTGGATTTACTGGCTCAAAACATTTGACAACTTTCTGAACACCATCGAATCTCAAGATGGAAAGAAACTCAAAGAGGATGATAAATTGAAACTGCTCACTAATTTAATTTCGCATGCTGTGTACGAATACATAAGCGAAATCAAAGAATACAGTGAAGCTATCGAAACACTGGATGGCGTCTTCATCAAGCAATCAAATGAAGTGTTTGCAAGACATCTATTAGCAACTAGAAGACAACAAGTCAACGAAACTATTGATCAGTATGTACAACAATTGGAACTTCTAAGCAAAGACTGCAACTCTAAAGAGGTTAGCATGGAACAAAATAAAAATGACTGTATTCGAGATGCATTCATTAACGGATTATTATCAAGCGAGATTCGCCAAAGGTTGCTCGAAAGCAATACTTTGAATCTGGATAATGCTATTTCTCAATCGCGTTCGCTAGAAGATGCACGAAAGCACTCTGAAGCATTTACTTCTAGCCATAGCGTTTTGATTGCTACATCTGCCAAAGACAATACCACCCAAATTCAATCTGAACTTATGACTGTCTCATCCGCTGTTCAAAAATGTTATTTTTGTGGAGGTACTAAACATTCACGTGCTGTATGTCCTGCTCGAGACGAAGTATGTAGCTACTGTAAGAAACTTGGGCATTTTGCTGAAGTATGCATGAGAAGTAAGAACGCCAGATCAACGTTGTCATCAATATCTCTTATTGCATCGACAAATCCAACGTTTCCATATTGTTTGCATAAAAGTCTGATAGAAGCTAAGATAAACAATAAAAATGCGAATTGTCTTGTCGATACTGGAAGTTCTGATAGTTTCCTGAACTATGATTTCGCAAGAGATAATAATTTCAAGATTTTTCCTAGCAGTGGTCGAGTTTCAATGGCCTCTATTACTCTTTCGTCCAATCTCAAAGGCTACTGTGTCATAAACTTCGAATTTCTTGGAAATAAATACGAGAACTTGAAAATTGCGGTCCTTCCAAATTTGTGCACTGATACAATCATCGGTCATGATATTATGAAACAACATAGCCAAGTGGAAGTGCATTTTGGTGGTTCCAAGCCTCCTCTGTCTATATGTTGTCTTACGGAAGCAAACGTCAATCCTCCACAACTATTTGATAACTTATCTTCTGACTGTAAACCAATAGTAACAAAGTCACGTCGTCATTCAGAACAAGATGAACAATTCATTCGACTGGAAGTAGAAAAACTATTAGAAGCAAATATCATAGAAGAAAGTGATTCTCCTTGGCGCGCTCAAGTATTAGTAACGAAAACTGAACATCATAAACGACGAATGGTTATAGATTATTCCCAAACCATAAATAAATTCACATTGTTGGACGCTTATCCCTTGCCTAATATGGAAAATTTGGTCTCCAAAGTTGCCAAATATGGAATCTTCAGTAAAATTGACTTGAAAAGTGCTTATCATCAAATACCGATACGAGATAACGAAAAACTGTATACAGCATTTGAAGCAGGAGGTCATTTGTATCAATTCCGACGCATTCCTTTTGGTGTCACCAATGGAGTCTCTTGTTTTCAAAGAACACTGGATGGTATAATTGAGAAAGAAGAATTGAAAGGTGTGTATACTTATCTGGATGACATTACCGTATGTGGTGAGAACCAAGAAATGCACGATGAAAATCTTCAAAAATTTTTATCAATAGTAAACAAATATAGGTTCACGCTCAATGAAAACAAATGTCAATTCTCTAAAAAATCAATAAATCTGCTTAGATACACTATTCAAAATCAAAAGTTGAAGCCTGATCCTGAGAGATTAAAACCGTTGCTTGAGTTGCCACCGCCCAACAATACTGCATCACTACGGCGAGTACTGGGAATGTTTGCTCATTATTCGAAGTGGATTCCCAGATTCTCTGAGGAAATTCAAGGTTTGGTCAGCTCGAAATCTTTCCCCTTGCAACCTAATGTTGCTGATTTCGAAAATTTAAAAACTGATATAGCCAACTCTCTTCTGCATACAATAACCGATAACGAACCATTAACAGTTGAGACAGATGCTTCTGATTTCGCTATTGCTGCAACTCTTAGCCAAGCTGATAGACCTGTTGCATTTTATTCAAAAACGTTATCAGATTCAGAACGCAGATATTCCGCAAATGAAAAAGAAGCACAAGCGATTGTTGAAGCTCTTAGAAAGTGGCGACATTATTTAATCGGGCGGCATTTCAAACTTATACCAGACCAACAATCTGTATCATTTATGTTCGATGTAAAACATGCAAAGCAGATCAAGAACGATAAAATCATGAGATGGAGACTTGAATTATCCTGCTATAGCTATGATATCATTTATCGTTCTGGGATCGACAATGTTGTTGCAGATACATTCTCAAGAATTTGTAGTGCTACCAGTGACAGGAAATTGTTCGAATTACATGAATCCCTGTGTCATCCAGGAGTCACAAGAATGTATCATTTTGTTCGGACACGAAATCTTCCATATTGAAGATGTGAAACACATGAGTTCTGCCTGTCCTATTTGTGCCGAAATCAAACCCCAATTTCTCGAAAATTCTGCAAATCATCTGATAAAAGCTACATCTCCCTTTGAACGCTTAAATATCGATTTCAAAGGTCCAATACCTTCCGTATCACATAATCGATATATTTTGACCATTGTGGATGAATATTCTCGTTTTCCATCTGCGTTTCCCTGTCCCAACACCGATACTTCTACGGTGATAAGCTGTCTGAATCAATTATTTTCCATTTTCGGAATGCCATCATATTTGCATACAGATAGAGGATCATCATTCATTTCTCGAGAATTAGTCACTTTTCTAAATTCAAGAGGCATAGCTTCAAGTAGAACGACTCCTTATAACCCTCAAGGTAATGGACTGGTGGGGAGGTACAATGGTATAATCTGGAAGTCTGTGAACTTAGCACTCAGAAGCAGACATTTGAAAACGTCTCAATGGGAAACAGTTCTCTACTTTGCACATCTATAAATTGTAGTCCACATGAACGAATGTTCTATCATCCTCGTCGATCCACAAATGGAACTTCTATACCATCATGGTTGTCACCTTCTGAGAGAGTTTTCTTGAAGAAACATGTCCGCCAGAGCAAGTATGATAAATTGGTCGAAGAAGTGGAAGTTATTGAGGTTAATCCTAAATATGCTTTGATTCGTCATGAAAATGGAAGAGAATCCACCATATCGTTGAAACATTTAGCTCCGAGAGGTAATCTTGACTTGATATCTGAAGAACGTATAAATCCTAATTCAACGTCAGAAGAAGATATCAATTCGTCGACACAACCTGAGCCTCGTCGATCCACACGTTTTCGTCAACCTCCTCAGTATTTTGATGCATCTCCAGAAAACTGAATGGGGGAGAATGTGATACTTATCATCCTGTAAAATACTTCGTTTTGTTATTGTTTGTCGTTATTCGACAGTTCTTGTCAGTCAGTTTTATATTCATGATCCTGTCAAAGTTTTGTGAAATAAAGCCTAGAAATTGTAAAGGTTTATAACACAGATTTTGGAAGAGCTTTTCATTTTGGACTCATACATACCATGTTCAGTGTAGAAAAATTGTAAGAACAAGAAATATAGCAATTTAATCGACCTCTCTTGAGTTTTTTTGCATTAGAGCAAAAAACTATTCAGATCAACGTATTGATGTTGTCTGTATGCATAGTATTCTCCGAGTGTCAAATTCTAATTGAGGGAAATGAATTTCACAATCACCATAACCGATCATCATCAAGATTTCAATACGCTCTTTTTCACTTGAGTGAACCATTCTACATTGCACAATTTGTGAATTGAATGTTCATTCATTACTGTGCATACAAACAATATAAATCGGTTCATCTAAATAGTTTTTTGCTCTATTGCAGAAAAACTCAAAGGAGGTTGATTGAAGTGCTATATTCCTCGTTTTCACAGATTTTTCTACACTAAACTTAGTATGTATGAATTCAAGAGAACAAGCTCTTTCAAAATCTGTAGAAATATATAGGTTGTCCCATTTGGATTGAAGAAAATGATGACATTTTTTATCAACAAAAAGATTTACATCAGATGCATTCTTTTCCATCGCACTTACCTGCAAATTTCATAAGTAACGTTCTTCGCGTTTAAAAGATATTCACTTGTTTCTATACTTTATCCCTATCCTGTGATAGTTCATTCAACAACACTAACACAGACTGATAACTGACAATTTCCTCTTCATAGTCATTTCATCCTTCTGATTCGTTCCAGAACAATCCATATTCTAATTTCCTCTAGAAAGTTACAACTCTTTCTCTGTTTCGGCACTTTGAAAGCCTCATTATCGCATACTTTTTCGTTCAATAATACTAACTAATTCTCTTTCGTTGTCCTAAGACATCAGCTCCAGTTGAGAGTAATGATAATAATGAAATCACTCTGCCAATCATAGTCAAACATGTCATGATTCATCATTCACAGATATATTATATTCCACCAAGCTATCAAATTTTGAAAGATTTGAAACTTGAAAAACAAAACAAAAGTATTCACCACATTATATTGATTGTCAAAATTCCGCAACTATCACTGTTTTGGTGACGAAAATATGTATTTTGCATCAAAAGAAGCCAAAACGGAGCAAAAAGCATTGAACTTCCGTTACCAAAGACGCCATTCCATGCAATCGTCTGTTCGAAAGTTCGCTGCTACGTGGCTCCATTTTGAAATTTTAGGATCGTGCTATATACAATTCTGAACTTCAAAACAGCAGCAGAAATGTAGCAGAATTTCCAATTTCCTCATCGACCTTTTCACAGCTGAGTTCTCAATCTGTATATTTGATGCAATGAAAAAATATCGATTCTCACGAAGAGCTATTTTTTTTCTTATTTGGTATGCAATGCACACCAACAACCTGAAGAAGAGAGATCAAGTAGTACTAGCAAGAATGAGAATTGGACACACTCACCTGACATCATCCTACATGCTACTAGGTCAACCCCAAAAAGTGTGTAATTTTTGTGCAACCTCATTGACAGTTGAACATATATTACTAGAATGTCCGGAATAGACACATATGCGCTAACATTTGAGAATGCCAAACGCGATTACAAATAGTGCAATGCATCGACACACGGACTGAGAAAATATCATCAAAACTAATTCAGCACATGTACTTACAAAGCGGTACAAGAAAAAATGCTAAGCTCTCGCCTGTCGTTGCAGGTTGTTGCACAGTTTTTTGTCAACATAATGTATCAAAAGTTCATTTCGAAATATTGATCAAGTATATTTTCGATACGTGAATGAAAGAATATCGAGCTGATAAAAATCGTTCTCTATGATATCAGCTACTCATCCAGACATAGACATGTGGACCTCGATAACAATTTCTGAACAGCGAAGAGATCCAGAATTCTACAGATTCGAAAACGCCCCAAAGCTATCTCCCTCGCGAATAAAAACCGATTGCGAACGGTTGCTATAAATTACAAGCGGAACTGAAACGTCTGGAGGTCTTGTGGGAATTTAGAGAACAAGCTTTTCGTTATACTGGATGTTTGGGGTACTATGCGGTATTAAGTTAACGAACAAAGTTGTGAGTTGCTTAGTTAGTCGTGAATGAATTATGGATTTCCAGACCATATTCACAAAGTCTCACTCCAAGTTTCCGAAGTATGTACGTTAATCGCTTTCCCATAAGGGATTTGCTGCATGAAATTTTTGTCTTTACCATCTCTCATCTTCTCATATCTTTCCACTCGTGCGAACGTGCCGGATTGACTAAAAAGATGTATTGGGATTTGTTTTCCATTGAATGGAATTGTAAATTCTCATTTTTCCATCATAGAAGTTCTCAATTACTATCACCTCACTGTGTATGTCTCGATATTGAGATGACTTCACATTGAAGTATCTGTATCTAGCAATTGAGTCAAACAATACTTTTTGAAAAGATTGGTCACAATATGCAAGATGTTCCGTTGAGAAAATAAATCAAAATAAGTACCTCAATCAAGATATAGGGTTTTGTAGTGATCCATGGAAAAGTCGACTATGATATCCAGAGTGATGATATAATAAAGTTTTTCCAGTTCAAAGTGTTTCAAGAAATTCATGTTTTGATATATCACTAATATATGTTCACCTAATTCATATTGAACTGTTCAGTGAACGTGAAGACTCTTGTCGCATTTTCAACAAAATGTCTGAAAATTACCTAAAATTACTCGCTGATTGCACTCAATGACGAGATTCTGCAAAGAAATAACCTTCCATAACGTTTCTACAGGACAAACTCCACTAATGGAATTTTCCATGTTTGAGTTCCAACTGATTATCTAAAAGATTATGCCATCACAACAACATGTGTATTAGAGAGAAACGAGGAGTCGAACAAGAGCCTGGATCCCATTATCCTTTACATTTATATATATATATATATATATATATATATATATACATGACCTGAATGCGACTCGAACCCATGCCAAGTCCCATACCAAATTTTCAAGGGCCGTCACTCACATTCATTCTGAAGTGATTAACTCTATATCCCAACACTCAACTGGATATTGACTCATCCAGTTACTGGTCGAAACTGAATTCAGTCTCATCATTTGTGTAGAAAATTGTGGATAGTATTGCAATCTGACGATTCAATATACGACACATTGAATAGTTAGATGATTTTCTCTTCAGATCTGGTATACCTACCGTATAATTATCAAATATTCAATGTCCAGATCATAAGATATATCACATGAGTATTCAACCAATAATCTCGTATACCTGCTCGTTCCATTCAATCAACTGTCAACCTACAAAGCATTCTGTGGTTCATGCTGGAAATTAGGGACGAATAGATGTGTGAGCATCACTATCACAAAAATCACCATACCTGTTCTATCTGCAATTTGGGTACGAACAAAACAATCCCACATCTGTTCTTTGACTGACCTATTTATGGAGGACTGCGAGTTCCATTGAAGCCATAGATCACAATCATGAACGACCTTTTGGAAACTTTCAAAACTGGCGATCCAAGTACACAGAAGGTAGTACTCTTACAAGCAGGCCTACTGAAGCTTCGCTCTTTCGTTTTAAATGAATAACAGCAGTGCACTAATTCTACTTTGCTATTATAAGTTACTCATTTGCAATAATATTTCCTTATCTTTTTTTCGTGTATTTTTTTTCTTTGTTATGTTGCCATGATTTCAATTTTATTTGCTCACTCTTACTCCTTCCAGCCAGGTACAGGAGACAAAACTCATTGTTATAAGAATTGTATTTCTTGAGGACCAATGAAGTTATATTCATCTATCTATCTATCTAGGAAAGACTTCACAAGGCAAAGAATTCCACAATTTTGCCGTTCTATCGATGAATGATGCTTGGTGTATAGTGATGTTCGACAGGTCTCAGCCAGACAGTATAGGGGTGATCAGTCTGAGGTCGTCTGGTTTGTACTTCTTTTGTACGTTGTTAATATAATATTCACTCACCATTGAATACATCACCTCGTTATGTGAATGATTCTTTGTTTTGTTACATTTCTGATTCTCGAGATATATGAAAATCAAAAAAAAGTTCAAACTTTCTCTGATATTTCCAATGATGAATATGAGTGTTATATGATCCATGGTTTGTTTCCACTCGTTTCAATGGCACTTGAATTCAATATGGTCGCGATAAGGAAAACTGATAAAGTTGGATAATGTACTTGGAAAATAGTTCTTCTTCATATCTTTTGTATTACTAGGTGGTGTACCCATATTCACCTCATCATCTTTTTATCAAGTAGACTTGGTTCTTGATTATCTCGTTAGATTTCGAGAGCAAACTCTTTCATCAAACTTCATGATACAATAATACTCAGTATCAAAACTCAATTTTCCTCTCTGATTCGACCAAGCCTGTCTCTACTAGTTCACGAGTTCCTAATGGTGAGAAGGGGTGGAAGAAATAGTGATATGTCATAAGCTCACAATTCAACATCGCTTTCCTCATCACAAGATTGATCTTTCTGTCCCATTATCCGACATCCTCGATCATCAAGGTACAACATTCATTAGATAGTTCACGGTCGGAACATCAAACTGCGAAATAATGTGACCATGTCTACGATCTGATTCTCCATTTAGCTAGTATGTGACCCCAAGAACAACGTCTGAGTGTCTGACAAATTGCTGAAGTTGTTCGTGAACACCCTACAGGATTGTTGCAACCCGACCTGACCATAATATCACGAATATGATTAATTATCCACCCCTGGCATCATCCACATGATTTACTCGACGAGTTAGATAAAGTACTTCCGAGAAGTTCACAAGTTTCCACTTGTCCTGAACTTTATCTCCGTATCAACGAAGCTATTCCATCTGATGATATGATGAAGTGTGGATCCAAAAAGTGTTCGCGAAATTTTTTCAGGATGATCAATTATTTCTAGAGGCGAAGAAGTAACTATCTCCGATAGTTTGTTCGGAACTATCGATACCATCGATCCAGAATTCAATCGGAAATTTTGTTCGACTGTTTTTTCCCCAGTTACTACATGCGGATATAATGAAATCATTGAATAACAAATAGAGCAAACATCTATGAAATCAGTATTTCTCTTCCCTTGATTTTCAAATAATCATCTGACTATCTTCGTTCTTTGATGTTGTCTGTACAGCATAAGATCCATAAGAGTCATTTAACATTGCATTCATATTCAATGCAATGTTGAGAATCCAAATCAAATTTCTTCACCTGTACGATATAAGAGTCACTAGTTTTCCTGAAGAGGAGCACTATTATTCGACTAAATTCAGGGTGGCAGAACTGAGAACACTGATAACTGCAGTTCTACCAAACTGGCAATAAAACAGTATGGAAACATAAACGACACTTTCAGGAGGATTCGATAGTTGTATATTTGGTGGAATGATTCGAATGAGTGGAATCGAAACATATGTTAGAAACCATAGAACTTGGAACGCAAAATAGTCGTAAAATAATGACGCCATCTTCAGATGAAGCAGATTGTTCGAAACAAGAGCGCCTCAGTGCATTCACTATTTCATTTCCTATTCCATTATGGATTGGTGAGGAAAACATAAATGTATCACATATCACAATGAACAATCAACCGAAATCAGGTTCCATTTGAATTTGTTTCCGTTCTTGTTTGATTGTTTCATATTTGTATTTCATCATCTGGCCAAGTGTACACGCATCGAATTGAGCTTTCCCAATCTACTGAGAGTAAAGATAGATAGATAGATAGAGTTTATGCAAATACATCATATATAAACATATATTGATAGCAGGTCAGGAAAGCATAAGCTTTTCAAAATTTCAGGAGTGAGTAAACGTTCATTGTGAAACAAGTGAAAGTATGAAATGTGAGTAAACATCGGTAAACGATCATTATGAAAAAGTATAGATATAATATTGAACAAAAGGTATATACAATATCTGACTAGCAAATATGCAGACTAGAGTAATCAAGACCTAGTGATTGGAATTCATTCACGTCAGAAATTGTCGACAAATATTCTCCAGAGGAATAAAAACAATTCAAAAGGACATAATTTTCCAGAATTGATTCAAACTTTCGATATCCCAAGATTTTATTGTGACCGGCAGAGCATTAAATAACTGGATATTCAGAGAGTTTCTTTGTGATTTGACTAATCTATAGCGTGGTGTTTGTGTGATACTTATGGATATCTGACTGAAGGGTGAAGCTTACAACATTCATGTGTATCTCAATTAGCGTACAGAGAGGAAAGGGATATTATCCCGAGCTTCATTGAAATCGGTTCACAATTTTCACGATATTCAGCATCTGCAATTATCCGGAATGCCTTCATCTGAAGAAGAAAAATTTCCATGGCATGCGCCGAGTTCCCCCAGAGGATGATTCCATAGCCCATTCTGGAGTGGAACATGGAGAAACATACTGTTCTTACTGTAATACTGAAAAATTGGTAATACTTTTCAATTGCCGTAACAGGAATATAGTGCTAGATAATCTGCTGCTCAAATAATCGATATGACTTTTTCAACCTAATTTGTCATCTATTGTTATTCCTAACAACTAAACAGTGATTTATGATTCATTATTGTTGATACTAGGAGTCGGTCTTGTTGAAACATATAATTTTTGAGATCTATTTCTGTTTATCGTCAAGTTGTTTGCTGAAAACCACTCTTCAGCCCGGTTTTCTAATTCTCTGTGGTGTAAGACAATTTTTCTATGGTATGAATCATGTATCATGCGCGACCAGAATGCATTTGCTATGATTCAAGTACCCACAGATATCATTCACATATATGACTAATAATAGAGGTCCAAGCACGGAGTCTTGTGGTTCCCCATATCTGACAATTTTGTCGTCTGATTTGATATGATTCAGGCACACACATAATAGACGGTTACTCAGATATAACTTCATGAGAGACAATGCAATTCCTTTAATTCCATAGGAATAACTTTCTATGATGATATCATGGGAAACAGGAGAGGAGTACACTTCTTTGATGCTAAGGAACACCGTGAACACCTGGTATCTAGGATGATCGTATCCCCAACAGATACAGAACTCAAACATAGAGTGAGTTCTGTGCCGAAAGAGGAATTTAAACGAGGTTATTCGAGGTTATTTCTGATTCCTTCATCTGCCGTTTCTTCTCGATCTCCCAGATCTCCCATCAGATACAGAACTCAAACATAGGATGAGTACTGTACCGAGAGGAACAAAGTTATTCGAGTTTATTTTTCATTCCTTTTCGAACTAGTTCCCATTGAGATTCAGATCTCAGGCATTGAGCATGCGCGGTTTTTGAAAAAATATCTCAACGTTTCTCAATGCCCTCAGTGGTGTCAACATCCCAGAGCAACAATTGTTTAATTACTGTTGTCCGAAGACTGATGACCTCTGGGATTCGAAATAACTCTATTTCTCCACGAAATTTTGAACTCCCAGTTAATCGATAGTATCCGACAGTTATCGATTGTTTCGATAGTGCTGAACTATCGATACTATCGATAGTACTATCGGAAGTTTTTCACCTCTCATTATTTTGATATCTAATCAGAATCAAGCATAATATTCGATTCTTAGGTGATATGGCAATATTTCTATCATCGACATCATTATCTGTGGTCATCAATTTGTCGTCAGATACCAGTGTACCGTTGTTTTCATAGTTCAATAATCGATGAACGTGCATGAACAGGTAGGTCGAGAGCTACTGTGCCTGATATATTGGTGTGGGTGGCGTTTGAAAGGAGCATTCACATATCCCATTGATTCTCATTGTCCAACTGAATCAGTTTGATGTGGTCGGACTTCAACACCCAGATAATTGATTGAGAAATTCAACTCAATCATCATGGAGCATCTATTGCGGCGGGCTTTCGTTCTCTGAAGACAACTCTGGAATCAGTGTCACGACTAATGTCTCTAGTCGAATGGATTATCCAATTCGAATCATTTGTAGCTGTACTGGTTCGATGAATGTGACCAAGAAATCGAAGTTTATCTTAAGAGTTCCTCCTCATTCACCTCATGTTTGGGAATGAAAGAATGCATGCAATATATTTTGACAACATGGGCACAAACATCCATTTTTTTGCTGGACAGCATTGGAATGATATCAGAGAGCAAAATTCACCTCTTTCCCAATATCAGTACCAATCTTCAGAAATCAATTTTCATATCTATGGAATGAAAACAACTCCATTATTCCATTCATTCGCTTGGGAAGAATATTGTAGCTGATCACTGTGCCTATACTCTTGCTAAAATCAACTAACTTGAGATAGATGGACACAAGTTACAAGTAACGGTCATATATCTAAATCAAAAAAATCATTATCGAAGGAAACAGGAATGAACCAATACCAAAAGTTTCTCACATGGATATGGAACCTTATATTTTCCACTGAATCTCGTCAATCGCATCAATATCTGAGATTGACTTGACTTTTATATTCGTGCGTCCTGCGATTTGATAGAGATCAAGATTTGTGACAGAATCATCGATTATATCGACAATAAAACGAACAAGTATCATTGATCTTTTCTCTATTTGGAATCCCATTTATTGAATCATTTCGATCTTCATTATGAATTCAATCATTACTGACGCAGATGGGAGTACAGTGGGGAATGCTGTGTACTATCTGAGCACACCGAAATATGAGTGAAATGAAACGTTTTTTTGACTGAATATTCCAATTCGAATGGGACAACCTATATATTTCCACAGATTTTGAAAGAGCCTTCTCATTTTGAATTCATACATACTGAGTTCAGTGTGAAAAAAAATTGTTAAAACGAGGAATAACTCAATGTTAGTTGTTCAATAGGTTTATTTGCTGACAATATGCCATCCTATTGACAAATTCTTGGGTCTTAGCAATTCTTTCACCATCCCAGTCGTATAAGAACGTTGTAATGTTCAAGTTACTGTTGAGCGTGATATTAGATTTCTATCCGGATGCAAACGATTGGAAATATGACACATTTCTTCATGAGTTCTAACACGATCATCATTGAAATTTCAATACGCTCTCTCTGATTGAACCATTCTGAATTATGAAATTCATATCCGTCAATTAGAATTCGACACTTTTTCTGCTCTAATGCAAGGAGGTTGATTGAAGTGCTATATTCTCTCTTTTTTTTTCACACTAAACTCAGTATGTATGAATTCAAAATAACAAGCTCTTTCAAAATCTGTGAGAATAAATATGGTGTCTCATTTGAATCGAAGCAGTTGATGGCATTCCCGGTTGAACCAGAAGTATATTATTAACAAAAAAATGTACATCGAATGCATTTTGTTCCATTGCACCTAGCCGCATTCATAAATATCATTCTTTTCGTTTGAAAGATATTCACTTGGTTCCATACTTTACTCCAACCCTGTATAAATTCATGAGGAATACTTGTAGGATTTTGAAGACTCAAGAGGTCAAGCCATTGTATATGAGCGGGTAGGAACAACTCGCAAGCCTATTATCAGAGTCAAGTAAGAATTAGCTTCTGCTTGAATTCAATCAGAATAATGCTCGTAAGTGAGCTCTTTCGAGTTCAAATTGAGGAATCGTTGCCATAGGTTTTCACAATCAACAAATATAAAGTCTTCCACCTGCGACAGTCAATTGAAACTATGGTCATTTTGCTCTCAGTCGAGCAGACGTGCTTGGCAAATATTCATTGAGTCAAGATAAAGAGGATTCGAATATTATGTAAGATATCCTAATATAGTACCATATTGTCTGCAGTATTGAGAGGTACAGAGAAAACGTTCGAAAGAACCAAATCGAATACGCTCTGAAAGATGATAACGATGGCCCCAAATAGCAATGCCAAATGATAACGAGGACAACGGCATAGGTTCATATATTCTCATATATTCTCGATGACCACCAATTGATTTTTGAACGGTACGTTAAATTCATAACAGATCCAATGGCCTGATTAGCTTTCATGACCGTTCGTTTGACCATTTCGAGAAAGATGCTCGCAATTCTGTAATAGGGTTGGAATATATGATGACAGAAAATCAGAGTCTCAAGTCCGATACTGAATTTCAGATAGGTTCCCATCTGAGAAAGCGTTTATCATAGTTTTTTTTTCAGTAAATCATGTAACAACTAATATTTGCAGAATGACTACACAAAAACTCATTCTAATAAATCAACTAGTATCCACTTCCTATCTCTGTCGTTGAGTTTTGAACCATTCTTAATGACACATATCGTAGCATCATATCTCATTATCTGTTGACATAATTCCTCAAGAAATGACAGACGAAACTAGAATGGATATGTACGAATCGAATGGATACTTGAATGAACCTCTGATGAAAAATATGGAACGACAATAAGAACCTATGACTCCAATGGAATCTCTATTTCATTTGACTCACTCAACTGATAGCAAAAACTCGTTTTCAGGGTTACGAATCCACAGCAACCTATTCATTCTCAATATATATCACATACAGGAAGATAAAGCGGAATAAGCTTTTGTTGATTCCCTTCCGCTTTCTTGTTCGTTCTGGCAAAACGTTAATTCCTAATGTGAAAATTTTCGGATGACCTCTTTTGTCAACGCTAGAGAAAATGTTGGAAAGCGAGATCATTATTTTGATGATATATTTCGATCTACTGAGTATCTGAGGAGAGGCTATTGAGTGATATCGATAAAATCCAATCAGTCAATTTAATTTCGAGATGAATTTTGAACTGAGTATACCAACAGAGAAGTTGGAAACATTTTGGTTCTGAGACAAAATGGAGAGAAATGCATATTTCTCTACATATTTCTCGAAATTTCATGTTGATTCTGAGATCGGAGTAGATTAGGAGTTCCTTCACGAGTGAAGATCAACAGAGAGTCTCCATTTTCTGAAAATATGACTGCTCAGAGTGAAAAGCGTATATGCTAAATGTAGCTGTGCATATGTATGTGATACTTGTTTCATCATATCATAGTTCGATATCATCATGTTCCTGTCAACAAGTCAACGTTTACTCCACTTTCCATGATATGAGCTATTTAATAAGAGGATAAGATGAAGCAAATATGAGCAAGCAGTCTTCATTTCCAACTCTTGATAACCATAACATCCTTACATCTTCAGTTTGGATAGTTTTTCTCAATTGTGTGTTCTCTTCGAAATCAAGTTCTTTCAGGAATTCATGTTACATTATTATATGCTAGGTCTGTACTCAGCATTCAGATAGGACTGACCCGAATAATACTTTTTTCAGCAAATTCACATAATATTGGTGAAATAATATCATCTCCATTGCCACTGTGCCTATGGTGCGAAATGAAAATTGTTGATTTATGTGGAGGTGGTACATACATTTCGCAGACTTTTCTGGGATTAACTCTCCTTGATCCTGAGGAATGAAGTAGAAGTTATTGAAAATTATTTCAATATATTTGTAGTAAGGACAGCTTTTGTGATCTGCCCCAAAATGTCACTGCGCTTGACACTAAACCTTTAGATACCTGATAGAGAAATTTTCTATTTGTCAGTGACACTTGTTTATGAAAGATTTGGAGATATAAATATATTTAATAAGAATAAAAACTCTACTTATCTTGGTGGACGTTTCGGAAACGGATCTGCTTCCGTTCCCAACACAATCAAAATATTTTTCTTTCTAAAATTTTTTCAATGTGCAATCGGTTTCGACACTGAGAAGTGACAATTTGGTAGACGAAGGAATTCTGTTTGGAAGGTGTTTCCATTAATTGATATTGAATTTTCCATTTCCATCTTCAATTTTCAGAACATGATTATCACTCACAAGTACTGATCAATATTCGGAGAATGTTTGTACTTTGTTATATTCAGTTTTGTCAAAATTCATGAATGTTGATGGCATTCCTGGTTAAACTGGAAGTATATTATTAACAAAAAAATGTACATCAGATGCATTTTGCTCCATTGCACTCACCTGCAAATCTTCATAAACATCGTTCTTTTCGTTCAGAAGATATTTACTTGGTTCCATACTTTATCCCAACCCTGTATAATGCGTATTATTGCTCGAATCCGAACTTCTGGTGGAAAGTTCTTCATGTCATTTCATGGATCTTCTCACCAAATCGATACCACAGAGGTGTGTTCAATTTGTAACTCACAAGTAACTTACAGTGTTTGCAACTCGTTATGTTTGAATGTCCTATTTACTCAGGCATAAGTCAAAATTCGAATCTATCAGAAATCGATAACATTGATGGTCTGGTATTTCCACTCGATAACCATAATATTGTACATTCAGCAAACCTTGTCAAGTCCTTGATGGATATTAGGAAGTTACGATCGTTTATCATCAACGAATGAATATTAAAATATCTCTAGGGGATTCTACATACTAATTCATCATCATGAAGTGAATCCATGGAGGGGAAATCTATTTGGTGCAGCAGTGCAACCAGAGTTCAGCATCCTCCTATTTCGAGCCACAAGTATAATTTGCCGATCATCCAACAGGTCTAATGATATTGAAGGTATTCTGGTAATCATGTAGTAGATTGAATGGAGTTCGTCAAAGGAGTTCGTTGGATCATAGATGCACCTGCAGTCATCAAGTACGCAAAAGCAATTTTTCGAAAGAATATGAAATTGCGAGTACTCCTCTCTGTAACTGATGTTGAACAGCTGCCAAAGGAATAGCACACTACTGGAATAAGATATCTTTCCTAATTTCCTCATATTTTGTATCTGTAGGAAGGCGGCGAGTGAAGAGATCGGAAATGATATTCACATTTCGAGCAGAAAGATTGATCCGTATAATAATAATATATACTTTAATCAACAATAAGTTATCAATACCATTACAATGATATGCATAACAAATTGCCGAGAGCGTCAGTAAGTGGAAGTATACACAGGAACATACAAGACAAGTAATATAAAATAGACTATCAGTAAAACACGAATAAAGACGAACCACAAATATATAAATGTATACATCTAGACCCACGGTATTCCTAACATCATCTTAAGAAAAGAATTCGTCAAGTATGTAGAAGTTCTTTTGGGTCAAGAAGCCTTTGAGCCTATTTTTGAAAATGAAAATATTTGGCGCACTTTGTACATCTTCAGGTAAGTTATTATAGATTCTGCAGCCATTGTAATACAAGTTTCTTTGGTAGAACTTGGTCGAGTGCTTTGCCGGAAGTAAATCGTTCTTAAATCTTGTAGAGGTAGCCTCTTCACTCACTATACAGAATCGAAGATTATTGACAAGGGATGAACGTTAGAGGAACGGGGTATCGCAAAGTAATTAACTGGTAATCAACGAATTGAGCTCATAGGATATACTAGATAATTAGGTGAGTTGTTCCATAATGGCATTGAGGAGCTGGAAGATAACCTCCTACCTAGTGAAAACGCAAGTAGTTCCAGTTCTGATAAGATACATGATAATTCTTTGCTTGGAAAGCTCAAGGTATTTGAATCTGTGAGTGAATCACTCAATCACTTCGAGAGGGATATTGAGGACTTGAGAAATGATCTGCATAGGATGACTGACAGAGTGAATTATATTGATATGCAAAGAAATAGCTAATTCCTGGTGCTTCATGGAATGAAAGAAGAAAGTAATCAAGCATTAGATGATATTCTGAAAATTTTTGAAGCAAAATTAGGAATCGATATCAATAAAACAGATATCAATCATGTATTTCGCATGGGTGAGAAGACTGCAAAAACCAGACCAGTTGCTATTCAGTTCGTTCGTCGATGGAAGCGCGACCTTGTTTTTGCGAACAAGAAAAAACTCAAAGGTTCATCTCTCGTTATTACTGAAATGTTGACAACCGAGAATATGAAAATTTTCCAGAAGGCTAGGACACACTTCAAACATGCTGCATGGACTTTTAACGGATTAACATACATCGAACATAGCGGTACCAAAATTGTGAAATGTGAAGCTGATCTTAATGTAATGATCAACACCTGATTACATTCTCCCGTGAATTGGCTCCTATAATCAATCCCTATTATGATAATTATTGCATTTTTTTTCTTCTTATTATTCTAGTTTCAACATTTCACACATTTATTTTATCCTCAACATTTGATTTTCATTGTCAAGAAACTATGTATAATTGAGTCAAAGTAATCTCGTTAGGAGTATGGATTTATATTCATGTGTATATCTGATCATCCTTCACTGCTGAAATTCCAATATTTTCATAAACATTGTATTATATTCCTTAAAAAATATTTGTCAACAGCTGCACCACGCTCTGCTCTATTTTTCTAGATTCGCTTATCGTGAATTTTCTCTTATTTCTATTCTCAAATATTTTTATTGAAATTTCCTTCTGGTTTGTTTCTCCTGGTCGAGGTTGATATAATAATTTGTAATTATCATTTATTCCGAATTCCATTGTGTTCAATATATAACGAGGATTTTGTTTCTTCACAAGTATAACTAATGTCACGTGGGTGATTTTCCTCTTCAGATTTGAAAAATGTATTTTTACCTATGAATATTATATATCTATGATTTCATCCTAGTGAGAATTCTTCACAGTGATGAAAATTGCTCATCTGAACCTCTGGTCAATTTTCACAGGATTCAACGAATTTGTAGCACTCATCATAGAAAACGATTTTGATATCATTATGGTATCTGAAACACTGATGCAACCGACAACAATGTTGTTGATGTTCCTGGTTACAATTTATTCCGGAATGATAGAAAAGGGAGACGAGGTGTTGGGATTTATGTAAGAACCTTGTACAATGCTAAAAGAATGTCATTTGGTTTCCAGGTGAGTGATGTCCTTGAACACTTATTTCTAGAAGTGAGGTTTAAAACTATAAAACTTACTGTTGGTGTATTCTATAGGCCCCCACATAATAATATTAATAATTCAATCAGTGATTTTGATAAAATTTTTTCAAACATTTGTCCAGTTTATGATGATGTTGTTTGCATGGGAGATCTCAATTATGATTTTCTCGATATTCGAAACGATTCTATTCGCGATTGCCTTGGTTCTTACGGGTTTGAACAAATTCTAAACGAGCCGACTAGAATCACTGCGACTTCTAGTAAACTTATCGATCCAATTCTTGTAAATAAAAACGAATTCATTATAAAAACGGGTACATTACCTTCCAATGGAATTTCAGATCATTCATTGGTATATTTAGAATATAAAATGAATCGACAAAAAATGACGCCCAAAATGGTAAGGTATCGATGCTATAAAAATTTCATGATTGACAATTTTCTAATTGATCTTCAAGAATCACCATGGTTTGATATGATTCTGGAAGATGATATAGACAAGAAACTTGATATTCTGAATGAACTGATCATAAAAAATTTTGATAAGCATGCCCCAATCAGACAAACCAGAGTTACCAAACCCCCGCACCCTGGCTCACACCAAATTTGAAATTAATAATGAAAGAGAGGGATAGAGCGTTACAAAAATTCAAGACTACAAAAACAGAGGCTGACAGGTTGAGCTATAAAGAACTCCGTAACTTTACACTTTCTATGGTGAGAGCTGGAAAAAAAGCGTACCTAACGTCGGTATGTCATGAAAATAATCCTCGGGAAACATGGTATGCATTGAGAAATCTCAACATTCGTTCCAATAACAATCATATTATTCCCAATGAAAAATATAGATTTTTTCAGCAGAAACAAATTTCACCCTGACAACAAATTTTCGTCCCATTTAACCACTGTACAGGATGTTCGTGATATTTTGCACGCTATCAAAACTAATGCTCTTGGTGTTGATGAAATTTCTTCCAACATGATCAAATACTGCAGCCCAGTTATTGATATTTATACAACACATATAATTAATTGCTGCATAGAAAAATCTTATTTTCCCATTCAATGGAAGATTGCACTTGGTAAACCCTGTCCTAAAAAAAGTGTTCCTTCAAGTTTAACGGATCTTAGAATTATAAGTATCCTACCAACCATGTCTAAAATATTTGAAAGAATTTTGTATAACCAAATTTTTTAGTATTTCACACTGAATAACTTGATTTCCGGATCACAGTGTGGTTTCAGAGAGGGATATAGCACCAGTACAGCACTGGCATCGGTTACTACTGATATATTTGCATCCTCGGATAAGGGTCTGGTTAGCTTACTTGTATTGTTAGATTTCTCTAAAGCTTTTGATACCATAAACCAATAATTGATTTGTGCCAAACTACGTTATTATGGGTTCGAGGATAATGCAGCTCTCCTTATTTGGTCTTACTTATTAGGAAGATCACAAAGAGTTTGTATAAATGGACAATATTCCTCATCTTTGGATATATACTCAGGTGTTCCTCAAGGTTCTATTCTTGGACCGCTTATCTTTATCATCTTTACTGCTGAAATACTTACTTCTATTAGATATTGTATTGTTCAAGCTTACGCCGATGATACTCAACTATAAACACATTTCGATATTCGCGATCACCAGAATATACAAATACTCATCAATCAAGACCTCGACCTCATCAAAAAGATGTCTAACGAACATGATCTCCAACTAAACTCTGAAAAAACCACACTCATGTGCTTTGGCACTCAGGCTAAAAGAAACATCATTGCTGGAAATCTTAATGTCAAGGTACGCGGTCATATTCTAAGCATTGTGGATTCAGCTAGAAATTTAGGTATACAGCTAGACAGATTCTCAGAACACATCAAGAACTTGATGAAAGAAGCATTCTCATCTCTGAAGTCTCTATATGGCAGCCGCCATATCATGAGTGTAAAGTTGAAAAGAATGTTATGCGATTCATTAGAGCTGAGTCATTCCAATTATGGTGATTTTATATATGTTCCATGCCTTTCATCATTTGATAGAATGATACAAAAAATCCAGAACTCTTGCTGTCGTTTGATTTTTGGCATCAGAAAGTATGACTTTATTTCGGACAAATTCAAGGAAACTAAATGGCTGAATATGGCGAAATCGAAGAATACATCATCTTGGCATTTTTGTTCAGAAATTGGTTAATCTGCCGCACTCTTCTTCAGTGAGAAATAAACTTATTTCACGTACCAATGTACATACCAGGAACATCAGAAACATTAACAAACTAACTATGCCTCATCATCGCACTTCCATGTCTCAAAGATCCTTCGTATATAATTCAATCAAGATTTTTAATCATTTGCCTCAAAAATTCAAACTTCTGAACATGAAAAAATTCAAATACAAATATAAACAGTTCTTATTGAACAACCAGTGAAAATCCACCCACGTCACAGGAGAAACAACCCATTACAGTATATCAAAATTATATATAATTATATATTATATATAATATATATATATATATATATATATATATATATATATATATATATATATATTATATATAATATATATATATATATATATATATATAATATAATATATAAAATTATATCTACCTACACACAGGAAAAGTCTACAATCTACAGATTTGTTACTAGTTTCCCCTTTTCCTTAGGAATCTTATTTGGTTGAGTTTGAATAGCTCTGAGCTAGACTTCGCCAAAATGAGTTTCTTATGCTATGTATATGTGCTTAACACCTCGTTGATAAAGCCGATTTATTATCATTATTATTATTATTATTCGAATTCATTCCATCAGTTATAGTTCATAGAAGTTCGTTGAAACACTATTTGCATCACCAATTGATGATGGAGGTATAAGATTCCTTATCCCTTGACTATAGCATTCTTATTTTTCCAGCAAACCCTGAGACAATTGTACCAATTAATGGTCGACACTATGGAGGATCACTACATCAGGATAATTCTTGAAGAAGTGACAAGTGTTAGCTGATAGTTGTTCTCATGAATTGATAAAATGATATGAACCAAAGGAAGAGGAGAGCAGATTCTGAAATCTCTCTATAAGTTAAGACATCTTCATGATTGACGACTGCTAGGATTTCTTGGAGAATGGAAATATATCATCTCATTTTTCTGTTATTATTGTTTTTGAAATCCATCCCAATATCTAGTCACCTGGATATTGGGACTATTTCAGAAGAGTGAAATCCTCCACCTAGAGTAGAAGTTGTATCGTGTAGATATCATTACGATGATTCATGAGAAGCCACCATATTGGAAGATAGCATGAAGTGGATGTTTTCGAGATTAATATTGAAATGAATTGATCAGAAAAAAAAACGATTATAACGTCACTTTCAAGAACCGTTTCTGAAAAAGTCGCTCTGAAACCCTATCACTCATTTACGTTCCAAGTATCAAGGTTTTCCTCAATACTATTGTGGTTTTTGAGTATTTATTCATTTTCATTTGAGTATTTTACCACAATCTTCAGATAACTTCAACTTGAACCTTCTGCTAGTCGAGAACTAGCTAGAATTGTCATAAATCTACAAGAAATTATGTCTAGCCGGGATATCCACTTACGGAAAATTGCATCATCAAATAGCTGAACTGGAAGATAAGTGACAGCAAATGAATAATTCACAGTGGGAAGTATCATCTCCATGAATAGCGATACAGTTAATATTGAAATACCTTGGTTAGCACTGGACAAAATCAAGATTTCATGAAATTTCCTTCCAGCAAAACACATGGCGCCCTATAACGGCAACCCTCGAAACTGTAAGGCAGAATGAGAATTCTGTGGCAAGCTGCAATCTCACGAACGTGGATTTATCGACTTTCTCAGTTCATCTCACTCCTAGTATTTTGATCATTCATTCATTTCCATTCATTCTTCATAGATGGAGCATTTGAGGTGTCTGAAATCATCAACGGAAGGGATCCGTGCATAGCGACAGTTTTGCCTGCGATATATATTATACAGTGTGTGAAACCTAACTGAATAAATTCATCATTTCGTTCATCGTACATATGCATAGAGAAATCTGAAACCCGTCAAATTCAAATTGACAATTGACATCCTTCAACGTCAAAATGCGATTCCTACCTACAGCCTCTTCCGAATGACAGGTACAAACCCCATTTGTGGAGATGGTGGCATAGGCTGAAAGGCCTTTTCATTCTCTATTCAAAAATGTAATTGTTTCCAAGTTCTTTGCAACAATCAAGAGAGAATAAAATAGGATCATATAGTTACCAAAATTCGCTATAATAAACTTATCACAATATACCCGAAACTTATTTCACAATTTCAAGAATTGAAGGTTGTACCTGTAATTCGAAAAAACGAACGAGAAGATAAAGTAGAGAACAGTTGTGCTGTGATTTGCCATGAAACAGTTGAATTGTTGTGATTGCTTCATTGGAAAGTTAACCTCACACCAATAAACTCGTCACATGGAAATAAAATGAAAACAATGTTCATATGCATCGTAGTGTAGAGTAGTGTGGCCCGAAGGAAATGAAGAGCTGTTTGCCTTGTTCTGCAACAAAAACTCTCACTGTCGAATACACGATGACATATTAGTATTTCTTCTAATGATGAACCTTATCACTATTGTCTGAAACAAGTACCCAGTTGTATGAAAAAAATCAAAGTGATGATGAAACTCATACTGTATGATCTGAACAAGATATCAGATCATTCATATCATCTGCTAGCTTTCAACGAATCGATCTATCTATGCTCAGCTTGAGCTTCACGATATTCAGTCTCTTTCAGAACTTTTTCCTGCACTTTTGAGAGGTTGAATAGCAAAGTGGCTAAATATTGTAGAGAAAACAGCACCCCTGTCGCTCCACAATTGAGAAAAATGTGTCTTTTGGGACTTATTCGCATCTGGAGGTAGTCAACGGTATAGATGCCATCAGTGTTTCTCTTAGAATATACGAGGACCACTTCTTCATCCCCTATTCGATTTCAGTACCTCATTTTCTATACGTACTTCGGACATTCACTTCCCGACATTAGCTGTTTTATGTTTCTTCGCAGTATGTATTTGCATGTCAACTTAAAGAGACATTTTCAGTGATTTGGAACAATAATCCCAGCTGAATAAATGAAACGTCATTGATCATCGTGACAGTAGAAGGCGATATAACTTTCAGATATGACCTGAAAATACTAGTCATAACCATAAATATAGAAATTAGGGCATCATCTGTTAGCTCGGTGTAGCTGCATAATGAATCAAATCGATATTAGAGAAGGTGCCCTGGTCCCGAAACAACGCTCTGGATTTGGGTTACCGTCCTCTCTCGTACCTACTTCGTGATATTTCATTTCATCTGGTTAACCTTTTTTAATTAAAAAAGGTCCTACGAGAGCATTTCGTTTATTCACAGGGTAAACGTACAGTCCAAACTCTCTCCATATGATTTGTCATGTCATTACAAAAAATCCGATGTTCTATACTATTTTAGAGGATTAATACTCCATCTCAAGTTGACATAATAGTAAAAGAAAAAAAATATATCGAGATGTAAGTACAATAATTAAATATTGAAAAAAAAGCAGACCTTCGTTTTCTGGGGGAAGAAATGAAGAAAATTTGAAGCTATACGAGTGACATATTGATACACTTCCACTACACCATGACCAGTCTGAACTCGTCTGGTTTGTCTATTTGGAATCGCTCCTGGTGGCATGATAGACGATATTACCGTTGAGCACCGACCGTGGAAATATATATTGAATAGAGAGAGAGATCGCCCATCCTTCTACGATGTTCTAGATAGGTGACCGACTAGGTGGATAATCCTCTTTTGAAGAGAGCTTGAGCGTATGTCTGGGGGCTGAACTTCAAACATGTGACAGGACAGGACGCATTTGAGCTTGGTAGATCGTGTGAGGTTGCTGGGGTCGCACGGAACAGGAGGCAAAGTGTTTGTCCCATGAGAGTGCGGTGGTGGTGGTGATACAGAGCACAGATATTGACGGAGCACAGATAGGAACGATGGTACCTGACATCGTCATACTGGGCATTGTGTGATTTACCTTCCTCGTGAAGATATAAACTTGACTTTTCGTTGCATTGAACTCTAGCAGATTTTCAGATCCCCATTTCAGTATTTTTGCCCGATAATTATCGAAAACATCGACTGTCTTCGTCTTGTACTTCTGGCCTCATTAGACGATATGGGAGAAGTCGGTAAGAAGTGTTCTATGTATGGGCAGAAAGTCACATACAACAGATGGTGTGGAGTAAGAACGAAGTTGGTGCCAAGACAGCTCCTTGTGACACACCAGCATCATCAATGTGACACCAGCGATTTCAACAAGGCGCATACGAATACGTTTCCATCCTATTTTGCTGATAATAATCAACGTATGCTATGGTTCAGTTTGTACCGTGTGAGTCAATTTTCAACTCCACTACTCAAGGATATAGATCGTCATCACCGACTTGTTACAATTTCACTCAAGTGATAGCTTGTATATGATTCGACAGAACAATATGACGCCTCAGCAGAGCTTGATACTTGGAAGAGGTGTTAACAACTTGACCTGGTACGATGCATTCATTCATTCATTCATTACACGAAGCGTAATGAATATCTCAAAAAATTGAACATCAAGAAATTCACAAACACTTTGTGAGGAAAAGTCGGAAGGAAATAATTGCATATGAGCAAATACTTACCACTCCATCAACTTCCGCTTCAACAATTCAATTGTTGGAAAGATATGTGAGAACGCATTTCACTGGTTTCCGCCCCGGAACGTGTTTTGGCATTTTGGAGACATTCCCACTGCATGGCAAACTTCCAAATTTGACACTCGCTATATGTTCGCTGATGAAGTATACATCAGTACATTGATACATCCCATACATACATGGGGGATTCCCTGTATATCACCTGATAACAATCAATTCAGGAAGGGAGCATTGAATTATTGCATGAGTGAAAGTGTGGGTATACTTTCTAGGGCAGCCTTCCTGGGGATATTCCCAGTGGAATACCTAGAGAGGCGGGAGTTTGATATAATCAATGATTCATTCATACTTCGGAGTTATATATATCGGCTATTTTTGGAGGGTGTTAGGTGTCACATCCGTTGAACTGATTTCATATACTCTTCTAAGAAAATATTCTCGGATGACGAGGCCGGGATTCATTTCTCTTCACAGGGTTACTTCGGATAATCGATTCGAAATGAGTATAGTCAATGATCTGTAATTAAATCTGATTTTTTGATGTGTATTCCTGCTTCATATTGGCAGTGAATGGAAGGAAGGATCTCAACAAATCCCTTGTAATCAACATGATTCGATGAGACAGTGAAAATATACGATAAAGAATAGATGATAGACATACCACAAGAATTCGCACCTTCTGATATTCCATATATTGACTGGTTATCATGAAGCAGATCAATAAAGAAATCGATAATAATTCCGCAGTTTGCATGTCCAGCAAAGGTGTCCGATGGTCAACAGCGATATGACGATTAGTTTTTATTCGTCCTGAAAAATCCAATTGTCCTGAGAAATCCAGATCCAGTTAGGCCATACAAATGATTGTATATGCATGCCTTCCGTACATTGTCCAACTTTTGACTCATGGTGGGTACCATTGGCGTATAAATGAAGATACACGTCCATGATTGGTACCATCAACGATGTGGAGGAATATAGTCACATCTGGGACTTGATCATATGAGCGAAACATATCTTGGAGAGGTTTGTGCAAATGTTGTAATCAGAATTAAAGCAGAACGATAATGAAAAGGAAGAATACGAATAGCCCAGAGGTGGCCATTTTTAAACTTGCAGAAAACCAAACTTCTGTGGAAATTCGGTCGATTGTTCGTTGGTACCTTCGATCATTGAACAGACTAGATAAGTAATCCACACCCCTGGCAATACAGTTTGTTTGAAAGCAACATCTATAGTATCTATCTTTGTCTAAACAAGGATAGCAGGAGCTGATTCTCCCAGCACCAGGGCCGTGTTGTCAGAGGAGGTCGAATTTATTATTAATTCATGATGAAACCAAATTGAAAATCCATAACAATTTCAGTGGTACTTTTCAGCATTTCTTGGTGGAAAAATGAACATCCTTATACTTCCTTCACATTGTTATGAAAAATTCGAATACATACAATCCTATGGTGATTTTTGTAACTTGTTTGTAACCAATAAACTTATTATGACCACGTCACAAGGAAACAGTGTGTCTACTTAGTCTTGATCATAAATAACGTTCAATTTCGATAATGAACATTTATATCTTTGGCGAGTTCAGTACCTACTAGTGGAAATAATTTTCAAAACAGTGAAAAACTCGTTTTGAAGGCAAATAGATATGATTGCATATTTGAATGTAATTTTCAAATCTGAAGATGAAACTTTTTTATATCATTTCACGATATCGTCAAAAATGAAGGACGTTTCATCTTGAGCAGAATTCATATATTTTGACGCAAAAAATTGATGTCTGATTATTTCATTTCATGTAGATAGATGAAGATCGATAATGAATATATGTTGACAAGTATTATGACGAAATGCTACATCAACAATAAAATCATGAATCATGTGAAGATGTAGCAAATAGCAGTGTTTCTTATTTAAAACAGGACTGAAATGAAAAACAACCATGGATAATCACACAAATAATTTATTGATTTTTGAATAGGATTGTTTTTGTTGACATACTTCTTACTCTAACTTCCGTTGAATCTTTCAATTTATTTGCCTCATGATAAAGTCTTACAGTGAAATATTTCTCCAAATTAGTTTGACTAGTTCCAAAAACAGTCAACGGTAAATTTCTCATTGTTGTGTGTAGGAGAAGCATAGAAATATCCTTATATTTCTTATCAAAAATATTAATTGAGTTCATCATTATTCTCAGTGATTTTTCAGCAGCTTCGCATATTTCGACTACAAATAAGGAAGCATTTATCAGTGCTACATATTTTACCTCAAGACACTGTCGTAGCTGGGTATGGGTATAATCAATATAATCTAATCAATTCAATTTAAATTCATTTTTATCCATTCCATTTGGGAAAATGCTTCAAAATCTCGAATGATACGACAATGGTAACTCACCTATGAAATGACGTGTTCTGATCGCCGGTTCAAATTGTCTTTAACACACCTCACAACGTCTCACCATTATATCGAATCACCAAAACAGGAAATAAACTGAGTTTCTGATGAATTCTGAGTACACAAAACTGAACACAAGTTGAATAATATCGATAAATCAAAACGTAAATAATGACAGATACCAAATAAAGCAATAATCGCCGTCGACTGTCAATATCAAATTGCGGTGTTGCAACGTTGAGCAAAAAGTATTGTATTGTATTGTATTGTATTGTACTTTTTCCAGTTTCTGGACCATTATTTTTTTCTTTCGCTCGTCCTTCGACTCATAGAAGGTTCATTGATCGAACTTGTTTTCAGACCCAACAAACAACAACATACAGAGGTTCGAAAATAGACAAAAATTCCCAAAATGGTAATAAATGCTCAATTTTACGATACGTATCTCCAACCCTAGACATAATGAATTCTGTATGTGACTTTTTGTTTTATATGTATTTGTATATGGGACAGCACTGTCTCATCCATACTACACCCAGTCACCTTTTTTTTTCGCATTTCTGCAGGCAGTGGGAATCGAACCCACGAACGAGAAGTGGCTACCTTATAATCACTGCGCCTTTGCGCTCATCGCCACCTCGGCGACTCGGGCAAGACTTTGACTGATTTCGAAAGAAATATAACATTTTCATTCGTGAATATATTCGTTAATGAACAGTGGAAACTTTCATTCACGTGGAAGAAGAATTGTCTGATGAAAAAAATATATCGCTTGTCAACTCTCCGATATTGAAGATGAATATAATATTCCGAATGAAAACTATATTTGATTTCGACTTTCGAAAAATTAAAAAAAAATAGGCTTGTCGAAAATATATATGTCAAGTTATCTATAGTGATTCAATACTGAAGTACTGATACCGAAGAAAATATTGTAAACATCCTGTAAATACATGACTTTGGGAAAATCTCCAAAAGATTGAGACTTATATTCATTGGTGGATTCTCGATTATTTGCCACTTCATCAAACTATGCAACGGAATGAAACTTCATCATGAACTCCTGTAGACAAAGTTATTCCTTCGAGGTTCGAAGTAATCTAGCGATGAAATTTACATTTTCTCAATTAGTTTTTGAGTCTATGCTAACTGAGGCAATCACAACTCGGTTGAAATACCATTATAAAGAGAATTAAAGTTGGACGGTGATGTTTTTGCCTCTGGGGATGAGGCATTACGATGTTCGATTCATTCAAATGGTATTATCTGCGGTTTCATCGAATGAGCTAAGAATAATTAGAGTTTCCATTTCCATCATCCCTAATTCATTCGTTTATTTGGAAAATTGCCTAATTATAATATACTTTCGCAACAACGATGTGGAGCTATTCTGCCTATTTCCTATCTGATTTCTTCAACCAGAACTCTAACGTACAGCTAACTTGATAAAAGCATTTTATTCACTAAAATGTCAGTTGTTAGATAGCGACACGAAAATGAAAACAAAATCAGTATTATTGATAATTGCACAATCAGTGTTATAAAAATGTTGATTCAGAAGTAGAAATTCAGGTTACTTTTCAATTAATGATCGAACTACATAATTACAATCTCAAAACGTCAAATATTAGTACAGAAATCTGTGAGAATGTAACCATCGTCTGGGGAGTTTCATAACTATTAGGCCATCATAGCGGAAAATGGCGTTAGCGTTTTTGACGAAACATAACACCATCAGTGACTGCACCAGTGTTTTGTACATCATTGATGCAACAAATTCTACGTCAATAGTTTTTAACATGCAACATTTACATTCTTTGGGACAATGCGAATCCACATGATCAAATCTCTATGACTCCAGATAATGCAAATGCAAAGAGTGGTGATGCACATCTCTAAGTCTATGAGAGATCCGAATGACTCATTTTTGTGGTAGTGATGACTCGTTACATCCATTTACATAATGTAATAATTCCAATTTGTGAAGCATTTCTTGGAGAAGTTCAGCTCAGCTTAGAGATAGCAGGAGGAGGTAACCTTTGAATAATCAATCCTTCTCGTAATGTTGATTGGCACAAATTTCAATGAATCAGAATCACTTCATTAACTTGCCAAAAGTGAATTACTGCATATAACAGACTTCGAAGAGATGGAGAAAAATATCACATGTTCTTGAATCAATCGAAAGATGACTGGGTCGGTCGAATAGTCATTTGAAAAAATCGAATCATTTTATAGCCTTTTTGATTTCGATGGGAAATATATGTACCTACAAGAATGATACTCTGATGTGGAATCATTGTATAATTGAGATAAAATTCACGAGTGGAATTCATGGAGAAGCTATACCTCATTGTTATCATACCAACTTCATGAGAATTTTGTGATTCATTGTATGACTATTATCATAGCCCCTGCAATGAACTAACAACAGTGATTGAAGTAGTCATATCTGTATGAGTTACACTGTATGGAAATAATTATGGCACTATCACATCATGGTAAATATCTATGATAATGATCAATACATGGAACCGCTTATGAACATTTTTCGGAAAGTAGTGATTGAATGATGAAAATCGGGATGGAGTAATCAATCAAATGATTAACAATGGAGAGTCAATCCAAAATACCAATTTTTGACGTGTGAATTGATATCTAATTCTGATCGAGATGATAGTTCCCGAATGCGAGTTCTATGGGGGGAATTGGAGTTACGTTCGAATACACCAGTCTTATTCAGACCTTCAATTAATTACTACACTGGGCACTCTCATGAGGTCCATTCATAATTCGTTCGCTCGGAAGAAGTGTGAAGGCAAAAATGGAGACTGAAATTGCTTGACAAATACCCCCAGCAGACGAATGTTCAAACAAAGTTGGGAATTGAGGAAGTTCAGTCAAACAATGGAATGATGAGGGAAACACGACGGCAGAGATTTCTGATACTCTTAAACAGTAAACATTTGTGAAGAGTATTATGAAAATGATTCCAGTGAACTCAACTCCGATTCCATCTTGGAAGAATTACTGAGATAGGGAGAGAGTGTATCATCAAGCTTCTCCAATACTATACCAGTGCGTCAGTGTTGAAAAATAAAGGAGACCAAATGTAAACGGAGTTTCAGCAAGCTCAAGCACGTACGTTAAATCGACTTCCGCAGGAGAATATCTCTGATATAGCCTTGCTATCCATTGAGGATGATATGTATGTTATTTTGTTCAGTTCAACACCGATACAGGCCGTATAGCTAATCAGATAAGAAGAAGAAGTGTGACGTGACAAATGACATGGTCAAGACAAGTGACAGTTGGCAGGAATGAGTGGTTGGGCTACATATATAGAAGCATGCGATGCTCTATATAAGTATCTGAGTAATTGAAGTTTGGTGTGTTTATGAATAGAGTAAAAACCCTCCCATGATATTCACCTAGCTGAGACACAATTTGCTCGAAATTGATTTCCCAAACTATTCAAATAGCATTGTTATCTTCATTGGACAAATTGGGCAGAGACTTGAGGTGTAGTCAAGATCTGTCAAGTTATATGCTTTCACGTGCAACTGGATATACATATATCAGGGACAAGAAATATAGGCACAATAATTGAATCCCTAATATTGCACTGATTGGAACATCTAGAAAAAGAGGTAGGTATGGATGCAATGTCTAAAAACAATTCAATCGATCCCTATATTTCCGGCATAACCTTCAACTTTAACTGGCCACTTTGACCTAAACCTACTTCACGATAAGTATAGGTTCACTGTCAGTCATTCTTGCACGACTCTTTCATTATGGAGGGTTTCCTGAAAGCGAATGGAATATTAATAGTCACGATCTATATCGTGGACGTTGTTGTGTAATCGCAATTTACCTTTCAGGAAGGAGGTTGACGTTTCGTGGAATCTATCAACTCAATCATTTTTTCATTCGTTCATTCACATATATATCGAAAATGGCGAACGTATAACCTTCACCAATGACTCTATAATGAGGGCTATTATTCTGGAGGATCAGAATTCCATGGGTGGAAAACTCTGTGAAGATTTCGTTTGGAAGCGAGAGTAAACATTCAATATAATATTTCGAACTGTATATCATGATGAATTGACGTTCTCATTAATTTGCGCAGCATTTCCATCTGCTGAATGCAAGTGAATCCTCACTTTCCGTATTTCTTGTGGAACCACTTCAGCACGAGACATTATCATCACCAATACCGAACGCACCGACAAAAACTGAAATGTCAATTCTGGCTTGCTATCATTTGATGAAACTCGGAAATCATAGATCCTATTGATTTGAAGAGACCGACCATCTTGTGTAGATATCTCCTTCTCATTAGTCCTTCCTGCCTTGCTACTACAATAATTTATTTCATAACATTCTAAGAGTGTCAATATTGGATTTTTGGAAATAGCAGCTGAACTGCTGTTGATAGAGCTTCTGCCTTGTGATAATTTTGATTGTTCCATCATACACCGTGTCATATCAATTGAGGTTCAATTCATAAGCTCAGCAATTCTATTTTGCTCAGGTGTGTAAGCAGTTAAATATTCTCTCTCTACCTCATCATTATTTCAAATCTCATCCGCAATATTCTAGCGAATTATCAGTATTATTATTCATGGAACTGATGAATTCGAACCTAATCTTTCGATGTCAAGAAATACACGTATACCAGTCTGAATTCATCATCTAATAATGTTGTCAAATGACGTGCACCACCCGAACGATTAATTTTCCGCGAGGCCACAGATATCTAAGTGTTTAAGATCTATTACACCTTTTGCTCCAGTATCAAATGTCATGCCTTCAACCAAATTTTTTAGAGAGAATGCCATTTTTATGGTTTTATGATTCCAGAACAGACACAGATTCTCCAACTTACTGAATTCAATGGAGTTCACCTCTTCTTCCAGCTCTCGAGACTGTTTCTCCAGACTCATCAGCGATTTCATCATTATTTTTCAAAATATTCGTAGTTCTTCCACTGGACACTGTCTGAAATCAAGTTCGTCTCAAACTCCGGTACAGAAAGTATTCTCCAGATTGATTCATCTCATTACTGAAGGCTGATTATCCATTGTTATCACAGTTGTTTTTCCGAAAACATCGATCTCTTCATCAGTAGCTGAACAAACTTTCTGATTTTTCAACTGATGCGAGCAGATTTGTTATTGAACATGATGTGATTTTGCGCCACTACCCAAACACCATTCATTCCTTGTAGTTTGCTCAACCTAGTTTGTTATCACAATGGTAGTCCTTTCTTAAGACATGAGAGCTTCTCGGGCAACTCCTGGAATTCCTGCAGCTTCATCAATTCCATAGCTGCATGCAATAAGGTTAATCATAACATTTACTGAAAGAGGCATCCCTTTACCTTCTCATTTGGATGGAAAAAAACAAACAATCAGAAATTGATAGAGCATCAGATTATCCAATAATTATCCAATGATAAATTCTATAAATTAATGTTGTACTCCATTATTGACATGAAACTTCTGTATGAATTGCTGATATAAACAGGGATCCGAAATTCGAGACGAAATTCGAGACAGAGAAATAAAATTTTATACGATATGTCGTCGTGAATGTTGACCAATGTGATTCTAGCAGATTCGAATGTCATAGTCAACAAAACAATCCAGGAAAAGTTGAACTTTCAGAACGTTAGTTTCTCTTCTCAGTGCCCTCATTTTTGAGATGAATGATAAATTCCTGTTTCGAAGTGTATTGTGTTTACTGTGAGATTACAGAGGTTTGCTTCATTCGTTCGAGTGGACGGCTTGGGCTGAAGTGTTGAGGTCAGATCTGTGTGGCATGAAAGCAAAATGAGAGTGTTCCAGCACATTTCCTTCGTGATTCAAGGTATTGATTGGAAATATTGGATGTATTGGAATTATGATATTTTGTTTCCCCATACTATTTGAATTATCCTTTACAAAAATCCCAGTAGTGGAATTGTTCTAATCTGATTGTATCGAAGAGGTATGAAACTAATGGGAAAAATAAAATATCATTCGATTGTATCAATTCATTTCACTCTCTCGTGAAGTGAGCAAGATGTATGAAGAAATGTGAGAGGGTTAAATTTTGTGGTTGGAATGTTCAATCTCAAAAAATTCCCAACCTCATGGAAAAGCAGTGAAGTACCATATGTTTCATTTTCTTACCAACTAATTTACCTTCCTGGACGTCAGTCATGATCGATCTGATTACATCAGAAGAGACCTCTTACTATTACGAGCATACCTGGCGAATCCGATGGAAATCGGCTGAGGGATTCCTGAGCTATGGTTGAAAACCATTTTTTTTTGACATCCCGTAATTCGAAAACAAAGTTTCGAAACATACAGATATATATGAACTCTGTTCAACGATCAAGAAATTTGGTACACGTCTTCTATGCATCATGACGCATTTTCTGATGTTCATCACCAGAGGTGTTTGTGAGGGTTCTGCATTGGAAATTTTTACGCCACTGATGTCTGCATATGGAATTCATTTCTGAAATCCTCTTTCATTTCTTAGCAAATTTCATCGCTCAAATTTCAATCGTCGTTTTTGCCTGAGAAATAAAGATCGTTTAACTTCAGTGAGGTAGCTGAGAAAAAGCATGCCTAGGAGTGAAGGTAATTTCTTTCAACAATCATCATCATCAATTTCGATATTCGAAATAATCAATGAATTCAAACTGTTCATGAGAACTCAGTTTCATGGAATAAAACTCGCTGAAATTGAAATGCAGTCATTATCGACACTCGAAAGATTTTTTTCGTTTCACCTGATCATAGACTGCTCACTTATTCCTGAATTGAATAACATTTGATATTGAACGAACTCAATATGTTGAAAATAGAAAAAACAATTTCTACATAGTCGCGCCATATCATATTAACCAGTGAAACGATCTCAATTATTGTGATCATAAACCATACGTTCACACGGAAAAAATCAGCAAATCGAATTGGCTCAAAGCTGAATGAGGATTACACAATTTCTTGAGAAAGTAGTAGCATAATATTTCTTCTCCAAAAATATTCCATACAAAACCCCTAGGAATGCCACTAATGGAAGGATTCATATTGTTTGTCCAAAGAAAATGCATTTTCATAAATAGATCTCATGTTCCCAATATCATGGAGATATTCGAGATAGTAACTCAATGAAGGTGATTTTTTCTGATATGTCACATCATGTATCTCAGAAGTTGGGATGTTTGGGACGAAGTTCATGTTGAGTTTCTTCCTCGAAATGATTCCGAGGAGCGATCCTTTGAATATGAGCATGTTATCAAGGAACACATTGCATATAGGAAAGACGAGTTCGAGATAAAAATCATCTCGGAAATCATCCCGCAAATTTCTGCTCTGTATATAGTCATAACCGATTTTCTATCATGTATTTGACTACCCTAGTCATTCCCTAATTTTGAAAACCTCATAAGTGCTCTACCTCCTGAAATTTCATATTGTCCAGCTCCAGAGTTATCATCATCTATATTATCCACTAGTCATCAATATGGGTAAAGTTACCGGAAGGAAGTTGATACCGTGTGGCGAACTTTTTTGATCTTCAGTTTTCAGGAAATGTCTTACTAGATAAAAGTTTTTGCTGAAACTTGATAACCTCGAAAACTCAACGCCGCTACTAACTTTGCGACAGAAGTACACTTCTTGGAAAATCGGATAGGGGCAAGAATTCAATACCGAATATTTGTTTTGAATTAAAAGTTGAATACACTAGTCTCAAGGCCGATTGCAAGAAGGATTGTCTATATGATTATCATCATATTTGATGCTACTCGAACATTGGATGCGTTGTATGAAATGTATTCCATGTTATATCACCAATTCATTAACTTATGACGAGAATGATTCGGCAACAGCAGTATAATCATCGTTTCGTGCATTATCCATGGTGCTTTTTGCTTCAATAGGTTGGGTTTTCTATATTAGGTAGAGGTGATTTTTTTCAAAATAATCAATATAACCCAGTTAGTTCTTGTTTCATTATCATGCTTTCTGTATACCAGTATACCAGATCAGAACGCTTAGCATTTCATTAGCAATCATTTCATCATGAACCTGTTACTATCAGACATTCCCTAATTCCAATAAGGAATGTGGAAGTACCAATTCTCGAAATTTTGATTTTTCCAGATTTCTGAAATGAAAATAGAAATTCCAATAATCATTCCGATATATTGGTACGAAGGACAGATTCATGATCTGCCCCATCTGCGCTTGAAATTCAACCTTCAGATACCCAAATGAGAAATTCTCTATTTGTCAGTGACACCTTCTTATTCAAAATACGAATTCATTGATCAGATATCAAAAGATCTACTGATCTCAACAAATGGAGAATTCATTTTTAACGCATCTGGAGGTTGAATTTGAAGCACAGGGACATTTTGGGGTGAATCATGAATCTGTGCCAACTAAAAATATATCGTAATCATTTTTAGAAACGAGGAAATAAACCACGACCTACAGACAGTACTCATAATATTTTTCACTTCTATATTGTTGAGCGCAATATCTTGGAAATGAATAGGCCTTTCGAATGTTTCATATTACAAATTGGAGTATTGGTTATGGACGATGTTATATTCATCTATGGATTTTTTTCATTCCTGAAGAGAAACATTCGTTTGAATCAATACCAATATCATTTCGAACATTTATTGATGAAATAGGAGAGGTATCAGCGAACAATTGATAAAGCTTCAGTCGAGAAGAAGATACCTATTCATGGAGAACGAATGAACCATTATTTGGTTAGCTAAGAACAAGTCAATCATCAACAAATCAATCATCCTTCATCCAATATATTTTTTTCATTCAAACCTGAAACGGCTTAAATTTTTTATACAATGGAATGCATCGAAAATGCTTCTACAAAGTAATTGAGTCACAGTCTCACAAATATTTTGAAATAATGTCATGAATTTCATGGAGACAATTCCCAGTCTCACATTATGAACACAACATAGTAGAAAATGTTCGCCGTGATAATTCTCTCACCTCATGCAGAGAAAGAATCTCACAGTAACCGAATCGATTTATAATGATTTCGACACCACACGATGTATTTTGTGGTGAAACGTCGTCGAACTCTTCCTACAGCGCTTTCCAAGAATCAGAAATCGGATCATATTGGTATGTTTTCCATCGGTTATTGCTCAGTACAGTGAAATGATCCAGAGCTGGTACCTGATTGCGATCGAAAGATCCTCTGTTCTGTATGAATCGTAATGTTCCCTGGCTATTCTGGTCATCAGTTATTCGATCAATAGTATCAACAGTTCCTCGACTGTTGCCAAGTGAATTTTGTGTGGAACCGATAGTGTCAGTCGGATCTCCACGATTGGAATGTCTGAATCTGTCGATGTGGTCAGCATTGAGGAGCCAGAATGGTCTGTTTTCTCTCGGCCAGCTATTGAGTCGGTCGACTAAAGCTACGTCTCCTCTAGCATCAGTTGGTATTCTGGACGTTGGAGCTGCTGAATCTGTTCCGAATCTGTTTCCTATATCGGCTTGACTTGTACTGGATGCGTCTTCTCCGGTGTTCTGGAATCTACTGGCCAGCTTTGGAACTCCGATTGGGCCTGAACCAGCGAACCATGGTCTTTGGGCCATGGAGACTGCCAGAATGGCAGGAATGATAACTATGAATATCTGCAAGGAAAAAATCAATTTCAATGGATATATCTAGGGAGAGGATGATTTCAGTGACACATCAGCTATTTTCAGTGAGAAACTCACATGCGTTCGAGTGATACTCCATCTTGTCACCTTATTTCCCAATCATTTCACATAAATTTCCTAAAATTCCCATCACAACAATTCCGAAGAAATTTGGAATGCATGAGTACCAACGAATATTATATTGAATGAATACTACTATTCGAGGAGGTAGTACAATTATTTTCCAGTTTTTCAAGTGGAACTTCCCTTCCTTTTTTTATAAAAATATTCGTGATGTTATTGATCACACAATCATAATATTGTCGACTATATATATGCGGTCTATATGAGTTGTAAGTCTTCATCAATATTTGGAATGAAAGCATTCAAAACATCACGATATCATCATTGTTCCATGTTGAATTCTGAATTATCCTCCAATCTAAAAAATCAAATCGAAAAGAGACTCATGTTTCAAATATAATAATTATTCCCGAACACTCAGATAATGAATGATGCCATTGGATGTAACAGATTTTTCCATGTTTTCTTGTTTCAACATTTTCAGTTTCCTTTATCCGAATGGAGTAAGACGATATGCAAGATGAAATAGAGTATCGAATATCTCATACAATATGGATTCGAATACGACTGAAATATTCCCAACTCAACTGTCCGCTGGTGAGATAGAATTCATCATATGCATTCTTCTTGGAGAAGAACTTATGATGACAAAAAATTATCTCCACATTCTACATGTAATGATCCCTCTTATATCCATGAAATCGGTGTCCATCTTCCATCCACGAAACTTCATCGAACGATTCTCACTTTGCGATGAGTTGGACGCGCTTCAAAACTGGCGAACTTCTGAACTCAGGCAAAAAATTATTACCAAGATATGCTGCAAGAAGCGAGAACCACTTGGATCTCATGAAGGCCTTTTGTAAGGATCCGATGGGTTCTGTGTGTGAATACTATTCGGAATCTTTTCATTATTCGCAATGAAACATAGCTACTCTAAAAGAGAACCTGATGGAGTGTGTATATAGATTTTGACTATACATTCAAGAAACAATTATTTGAATGATCATTCTCATCGAATCTGTATATCAATTCCACATGTCGATAGTTGTCTGTAGTGCTTTTTGGGATCGTATATCTTTCAATATTTTTTTTTATGAAAATTTGTTACATATGATGATCGCACAATATTCATACTATCTATAACTGTACAGTGTCCCACTTCGAGTCGAAATACTCCATTGGTAAAAACGACTATTATTTCGTACATTCGCTGAAGACGTTCAATATCTGGGTAGCTATAATTATGTTCTTTGGCGAAAAACAAAACAGGCAGATCAAATTAGGAACTGAATTCAATGTATCTCATAATTGAGTTCAATTTTCATCATCAATGGTACCTTCTTGCGTAGTAAATACTCACCATTTCAGTATATATATCGAAACAACAACAATGGAGATAACGCGAACTGGAAATCACCAAACCGCGAATATTCAACCTCAAGAAGCAACTGATGCCAGACGAGATCAACACCAATTATTTATTCGAGTCTCTGCGTTATCGATGGAATAAATAATGAACTTGGACGATGATCAAGAGAGAACGGAATTCTCACCGCACGTTCATTTTTTATTGTTTCAAGTCGTGAAAACCCAAAGTATTCAGTGCGATAAGCGGATGCATGAATCGACACATTTCGGAATTGAGTTTCCTACATGCATGATGAAGATGCAACATATTGATTCCTCAACTTTTTATGTGGGATTTGCTCACCTCGTTTCATCATCCAATATAAGCGAAATTCTCTATTTGTCAGTTACATCATGTTTTTGGGGAAATTTGGGATAACAAGTATATTTTTATTGAAAACGAAACTTCTATCCATCTCAGTGGACGTTTCGGGAACGAATCTGCTCCCGATTTCAACACAATTCGAATATTTCCTCTTCGAGAACCTTCTCTCGATAGTTGTTTTGACAGTTTCCAATGTAAAAAATTTTGCTAGAAATGAAAGAAGACATTATTTCAGAATTTCAACTCATCGTGATCAACTCGTTATCAGAACTAAGAGATAATCACGAATAGGAAGAAAGAAATAGACAGAGATAGAGACTGAGATAGAAGACTAATTTTCGAATTTCGACTAACTTACTCGTGATAACGACAGATGATTCGTCATAATTACGAGATGTCAAGTAAAAATTCTAGAATTATCTATACTTGTCTGCCATTTTATCGTAGTCATCTGTAAATATTAGTGAGTCTGATTGTTGTTTGAAAGGATATTGAAATGCAAGGTTTCCTTCCTAACTGACTAGGTCACCGCATTCCCAACGCTTGTGAATTCCATATCAGCATCACGCGAAATTTGCAAATTCACACTGTCATAACCTTATCGAATCATCACAATGTTGTGATAGTTGCAAATACGCAACATGAGTGCAGCTTAATGATTCAATTACACAACACAAGGGATTCTATAACGAGCAGACCAATTAGCATCTGACTCGTGAACGGCATTCCCGATACATGTATTTAACCTAACATTTGTGAGATATAGTTCCTCTCACTCTTTCCTATTCCTTTTTGGAATCATGAGTCACTCATCTCAATAATATATGCCTTCTTGTTTGTTAACGTTCAAATCATCTGATCATTTCACATTCCACTTCATTCCCACTTCACTGAAGCAATATGAAACATGCGATAGGTATATACTTTCAAGGATAGCCTAATCTTCTTTTAGGGTAGTATTTCTGGAAGCTCATAATCAGAAACACTTTTCACAAGTTGGTCATGACTATGTTTAGAAATATGTTGATTTTTTCTCGGAAATAGACAATGATGTATTATTTCATCCACATAGTTTCAAGTGAATGCAGAATAGATCATTTGAAACTCGTGTTCTCCACTTCTGATTTCAGAAAGAAGGTTTGTTCAACCAAAACGTAGCTTCTGCTACAAAAATGACAGTGTAAGCTTTTTTGATTTCGTTATTCACACTGCTGTCATCATTGTCTTCGTTTCTCCACTGGAATGTTATGATAAGGATGGAATATTCATCGTCGGTGTACATGAAAAATTATTTTTTGCTTGAAGCATTCAGTTCAAGGTTTCGCTGAGATTATTCGCTAAATACCTCCATTGACAATGACATTTCAAATGTATTGCTCATCATACCTGATGATTTCGATCCACAAATTTACACTGGCCCTCCAGCGTTCATCAGCGTGAGATCAGGTATCGGCTCAGAAATATTTCCGTGAAATTCATCAGATCGCAACATAGCTGTTGATATTTAGAGTATTCGATATCTTTGTCCGGTCTGAGATTGCTGTTCATACATCATTGTTATTGATGTCGAAATAGTGAGATATTCCATATATTCTTCCATGAGAGATGTACAGAAGAAATTATATTGACGATGAAGAATGTCTTCGGCTTATAAACAGCTCCACTTCCACCGTTTCCATTCCCTATTAATCTGAAAACAGGTATACTGAACATATTCGGGCTATATTGGCTCACGAAAGAAAATCACGAAATGTGAAAGGGATGATACCAGAGCAAAGCACTTAACAAATTAGGCGAAAATAATTCAACATGGTACGCATTTGGAAAATGACTTGCTATTACATTGGAGAGGGTTGAACGTTCTAGACTTCTGTGGGGGCTTTCGCGGGCGGCAAAATAAATTGCCGACTCTCAACTTGTTGGGGCATTACAAGTGACCAATAGCAGATTGAAAATTGCACGAAGTTCATTTCGGTGAAATTTGATTGAATAGCTTGATGAAGTCGACTTATGACGAATTGAGTGGAAGTACAAACTCCAGGTTCAAACGTTCTCGAAAATTATTTTCAAAATGATGTTTTACATATTACATTCGTTATATTTTCGTTGAACTAGAATAGAACATAATAGAAATTTATTATCATGACCGACAGGAATAAACAATATACTCAATATGATTTAATCAATTATACAATTCATCTTGTCAATGAGGGGTGAAATGTTGGGAGAGGAGGAAATCATTGGAGTTTTTTATGAAAATTTGGAGGTCGTAAGCGTCAGTAAATTCTTCACTAGGCAGAGAAACTTTGCCGTTCTGTTGATGAATGATGCTTGGTAGAGCGAAGTTTGATTGGCCTTGAGCCTGACAGTATCATTGCCAATTATAAATCATGGCAAATAGCACACCCATCAGGAAGGGAATGATGTCAAACGATACCGCATCAAATGACAGCTGATACGACATTCATCGGTGAAGAGACCATGCACTCGCAGAAAGTCAGCATCGATTCTGCACAAATCTCTAGTGCGAAGCAATTGGAAGATTCCTTTCCAATTATAAGTATCGATGTACCTTGTCAGTTTTCTTCAGAAAATGAAATGATGGCATGTTATTCGAACTTATCATGATATGAATCGAAGGTACTCATCAAGATCGGCAATGACCGCAATTACGGTTTCTCCTTATCATTTCTGTAGTGTACCTAAAGTGAAGATTCTGTATGTATCAGAAACAGTATCATCCATCTTTCTCTACATAACAAACTGCTTCGAATGAACTCGACTCCAAAAACGGCCCTGGGCCTGTTGACATACTATTTCTTCCATAAAATCATGTACTTCTATCATAGTGGAACCACTTCCGATAATATGAGATGTCGGACAAATATAACCAGTATTTGAGAATAAGAAGTCAGTAATTTCCAACTCGGCAAATATCGTTTCTGAATCTGATGTTTGGAAAAATTCTCGAATCAGCAATTCTTGGAGCAATCTTTCGTCCAAGATATACTCGATCCATCTACTGGTGTAGTGTACACCGATTCTTATCTCGATGAAATACATCATCCAACTTAAATCATGAAGCTTGGGAACTTCGGTGTGCACGGCCACTCGCTCGCATGGTTGACCTCATTTCTCTCGGAGAGATTTTATTCAGTAGAGTTCATCATCCTGAATGGTTTCGATTCCGATACGAAGCTTATTGTGTACCCCAAGGATCACATCGTGTATCGATATTGTTCAGTATCTTTGTAAGTGACATTAAGAACATGTTTATCAATTCCAAAATAGTACTGTTTGGAGATGATTTGAGAGCATATCGAGAAATGAGTCAGCTATCAGACTTTCGAGGATTTCAAGACGACTTCATTCGTTTCTATGATTACTGCCACAGAAAGCGATGGAAAATCAACTTGAAAAAATGTTTTTTCTGAAGTATTCTTTGAAAATCTTGACCTCCTTCACGAAGAAATGTACATCAATAATGAGCAGGTCGCTATTACTGATGGAATAAGAGGGCAAGGTAGTTGAAGAGCTCATTTTCCGATAGAGCATTCAAAAATCACAACTGAGTTGTGTATGAAACTCTGACGCCTCTCCTCGAGTTAAATATGTTGAACGCTTAGAATTTGTACGGAGAATGTTAGCAACTTGAATTTGAGATATTTCTGTTGTAGACATCATTCCTGATCTGAAGATAATCTGAATTTTCATAGATTGGAACCATTGTTTGCCGGAAGGAAATTTTGTAATTCGGCTTCTGCTTCCAACAGTTGATACTCAATTGTATCAAATTATTATCATTTCACTCATTAGATGCATGCATGCCTCTAAAATTAGATGTGATTTTGATCTTGATATATTCTTGGGAACAATTTTACAGCATTTGATGCAATTCCAGTCTGTACTGTTTGTTTGTTTGCTTGTATTTTTCTTCTGTGGAACAATTTCCAAATGGTAGTACATCGTTCAATTCGAATTCATTCCGAAAATAGTATATTTCGAGTTTTGTGTTGTCTAAATATGAAAATAACTTTACACGATCATCAAATGAAATGTTGAACTGACCCTTTATCTTGTGACACCCTGCCATAGAATCGTTGGATGGAAATGAATGAATGAAAGGAATACAATTCATATATCTACAAATAAACAAAAAAAAATTCTCAACAACAACTCGATCTTGGAATTCGATGGTGAATTATAGGGTCATCTTTAGTTTCTGATTTCCGACGGTCAATCGATTGAAGATTCATGTGCATACAATTCTCAACGTTGCTCAATTTGGTACATATTATATTCGAAAATAAAAATATTGATCTAAAAATGCATCAGAATTTCGACTGATGAGCTCTCCGGTCATGACGGGTTCTGTGAGACAACTTTCCAGCATTTCATCATATCATGTTGAAGAAATACTTTTTGATATATTTCTAGGATCCTATTTCACGACATCTTTCCAAACTGATAGTATCTACTTCTCAACGTGACTAGTTCAGAAAATCTGAACAGAACGGGAAGAAATCATGACAGAGGCTAACATTTTGTATTGACATCGAATGTATACAGGATGAAACACCCCTTCACCCCCCTTATCATGTTTGTTTTTCATAGAATGACAAAAATTGAAACCTACTATAGCACGATTTTTCATGCATGTTCTATCTATCTCGACAGTGTTTGCCATATTTCTTCAAATATACAGAGAACAAATTCAATGGATTTGAATATGATGTACATCACGTATAAGATGTACGTACTCATCATATACCTGATTCCAGTAGTTTCCGAAATATTTTTCGTTACTCGATATTATCGAAAAGATATGACGACGCTGTCAAGATTAATGAATTGTCATGATAAATTCGTTTTCGAATATCTTCCTCTTTGGAAAATTGGGAGGTTGTGTTCACATCAATGGAAATGACCCTGTATGAAATGAATTTTCCTTGCTTTCCTCACTTGTTCTCCATAGTTGCAAGTTATTGAGGAATTAGTATACATCGGTTCGAGTATTCAGCTTCAAGTCCTTCCGAAGATCATGCAAGCCAGCCTGGAACGATATGCGTTCTTACCATGGAATAAACAGAGCTTGCAGGTCAAGAGCGAAGTATAATGAACATGAAAGGATCGCTTTATATCACGCAACTATTATCGGGTAATTGTACATGATTCACAATTGGATTGGCCGTCATGGTCGGAAGGAAACATGTATTTCGGTCTGTGATCATGATGTAGAATGCACAAAGGTTCTCTGATGAGATATTGGTGAATATAGAAATGAACTGAATAATTCGAATAACCATCTACAATCAATAACAAGGTGATTAGTTCAATCATTAGCGACATCAGTCACATCAGTTACATAACTTGTTAGTCCTCATGTTTGCTGAAATAGCGGTTTCTCATCTTTTCGATGATATTTATTGGATCAATGAATCTATATTTATATATAGCAATGAGAGAAATAATAGTAACCTCCTTCCACGAAAGACATCAGATCGAGGTTATTGGTTGTTTCCCTTCGAAATCAAATAATCGGAAGAAACTGGAATGATATGTAGAGTAAGCAACGGATTGTTCAATATGACAAGATATCATCAAGAGTCTACAGGGAGACGAATAATCTGTTACAATGAATCTATCTAGACATTAGTGCATGTTTTGAACACACAAGGATTGCCCTTTATGGAGACGACTTGAAAATCTACAAACCAATAGCCACCATTGAAGACTACAATAACTTTCAACAAGACTTGAATTCTTTCTCAGAATGTTGCAAATGCAACAAACTCAATTTGAATTCAAATGAATGATATAAAATATTGTTCACTCGGAGTCCTTCCCCATCTGCTTCTGATCTCTTTTTATGTGGAGAGCCTCTCAATGATTCAAATCTCATTAAGGATTTGGGAGTTCTTCTAGACACTAAACTTAGCTTTGACATCCACGTTGGGAGTATAGTTCAGAGAAGTCGTAGAAATCTTGGCTTCATTCTAAGAGCTACTAGGAGCTTCTCAAGACCTGATGGTGTAATTGCTTTATATTTTTTATATAATTTGTAGTTATATTCTACCTTGATTTTTTTCTGTTATTGGATGTATACCTGTTGAAAATAAATGTATTATTATTATTATTATTATTATTATATTATTCACTGGTGAAATATACCCTGGAGTACGGTTCCATTATTTGGAACCCTCATTACAATGTACATTCTAATCGTATTGGAAGAGTCCAAAGAAAATTTGTGAGTGTACTGAACTTTAGATTCAATCAGCAACGCCACCACTTCTCATATGAACAAAATTTGAGATACTATAAGATTGAGAAACTCAATATGAGACAATTTCTAGATATATGTATGATAAATAAAATAGTCAACAGCTCACTAGATTCATCATCTCTGCTCAGTAGTCTCACTTTCAACTGTACACAGTACTATGTTAGGAATAGACTTTTGTTCGTGGCAGGCCACGGCTCAACAAATGCAATCTTGAACTCACCATTCATAAGATGCCTGAGATCCCACAATTCTGTTGTTGGTAATCTTCCTGACTAAGATATTTTTTCCGCTTCCTTCCTGTGCTCCAAAAAGCGTTTGAGAGCAATAATGTTTCGAATTTTGAGTCTTTCCTCCTATATAACTCAATCCTTGTAAGTTTTTATTATTATATTTTGGTTTTTGTTCACATTCCCACCGACCTCAGAAGCCGACATAGGAGCAGAATGTGTATTTGTCAATAGAGTCGAGCAATACACAATTTCGAACGGAACATTAAGTTGCGGAATGATTGATTTTGCACTGAAAATTGCAAATGATTTGCGATTTTTCAATACTGATATCATGTTTTCCGTCCACAGATAACCAGGTGTGCAGTATATAAGAATAATATCATATTCGATTATATCATCTGGAATAGAAGGGACTTCATAACCATTATCAAAAAGTACTAGAGGACAGAACTAGTACGATAACTAGTACAAGAACAGAACTAGTACAAGCAGGTATCTCGAACATTTAGGCCATATGAGGAACGTAAGATGATATCCTTCAAAATCAACACATTTTGTAGATTAATAATATTTGTATCTTCAGAACAGATGATGCAATAATATTTTGACACGGACATTACGAATACGGGTTGCCGAACTGAGTGATCACTGATATAAAATGTTGTAACGGACAGAACATCATTGTCATTGGTGTTTTTTCAGTCATTTTTTCTCCATGTCTTGCAATCATAATATCGTATGTCAACGCATGTGGTTATCTAATTGCTATAATACTTCCATAGGAATCGACAATATACATATATGCAATTGAAGAAACATTTGGGACTTCTGAATATTGAAGTCTCCGAATATCCAGAACTGTTTTTCTCAGCAACTACCATTTCTAGCATTCATACTCTTGCCCTTTAACGTGCGAATAATGAAATCATTTACTCGAAGATGGGTTAGAACGCAACAGGCTTTGGTCAATTTTGATATCAACCAGGTTAACTATTCATCGTGTCTATGGATGAAATCAGAGTAGTCCGCTCTATATAATCGGAAGCAAATTATTATGGTTTTCATCTTGCTGATACAGTGAAAACCTCACAGAGTTAGTTCCCATGATGAGCCCTAAGGCTGCCGATGTATTTTCCAGCCTGAAACTCCTGAATGGCAGTAATCAATTCAATTTTCGACTCACGTACGCTCAGTTGACTAATTACGTACGTGTCATGAGATGTTCGTTCGCTAATCGAGTTTCCAATGTTATTCGCAATTCACCTTCGCAATCACTAACAAAACTTGCACCAACACTGCGTTGAATGGCATAATTTCGATGCAAAGGGTCCTGAACTCATACTTCTGGTACACGGCGATACAGTCATTATAAAGTTGCAGAGTGGAGAATTCTGAAAGTAAGCTCTTTGACTCACAGGAGAGGCGTATTGTAATTAATTGGGATTTCGAACTTTAAATAATTCTTGGGAAATGTTGAGGAATATTTCTTGAGCCCCCGCCTGGAAGTTGAAAGAAATTTCCTGATCCATTGCACTGCAACCCAATAAGATGAACAGAATATTGAGAATGTTTGAGTATCATCATTGTATAACACAATAGAATACAGTTCAGTGAATATTCTGATGGATGACCTTGAATCTGCATTTTTGTTATCTTTTGAAAACACGAAAGGGAAACCTACATTATCTTGTCGCCAGCGATGGAATGTTGGAAGAGGAAAAATGTGTGCAAGTTTGAGCATCAAGGAACACTTCACAAGGCAGAAAATTTCACAACTTTGCAGATCAACTGTTGAACTATACTTAGTAGAGTATACTCAGTAGAGTTCAACAGGTCTCGAACCTGACGATGTAGGGGTGATCAAAGCTGAGCTGGTCTAGTTTGATCACCTGGACTCGCTCATAGTGGAGTGATAGACAAGGTTTTGAATGGAAATATCCATAATAATTGCAAGTTGAGTATCACCGACTAGACGAATCAATTTCTCCTGAACAAAGTCGAAGAGCTCCAGTGTATATTTGGGAGATGAGCTCCAAAAATGTGAGAAGTACTCCAAGTGAAATCGAATTTACGCTTTGTTGACCATGAGTGGTGAGGAATAACTCCTTACATGGATCAGAAAGCCAAGTGTTCGTGAAGTAGCCCTCGCAATGGACCTCACATGGTCGTTCCATGAGAGAGCATTTGTCGGTGGTGATATCAAACAAAGTTATTCACGGCGTCTTAGGAACTGTGGTACCTAGCATCATCATGAAAGACATTGGGTCAATCCTCATTCTGGTGAAGATACTAGCTCGAGTTTTTGTTGCTTTGAGCTCTACCCGATTTGCAGATCCTCATTCCAGAATTATTGGGACATATGCATTTTTCGGGCATCGACATGTATCCGTTTTGCCTTATAATAATGAAGAGGAGATCACGAGAAGATCGTTCATTTAGAGCAGGAACAAAACTGCTACCAAGACAAATCCTTGTAGTTCATCATCATTGATTCATGACCAGATGAAGTATTCTATCAGCGAGGAAATTCGATAGTTGATGACATAATTGCAACTCCAAACCATATGAGGGACGATTCGCTAGGAAGCCTTGGTGCTAAACTCGATCAGATATGCTGAATATATCCAATGTCATCTCGATGTTGAATGCTTCCTTGATCACTTTAGGGATCACAGATAATAGCGCTGTCGGTCTATAGTTGTTAGGAATGATTTCTTGCCATTTATCTGAATCGGTTGAATCCAGCAATCTAGTAAGAAGGACATGAACCAAGTCTGTATGAAATGGGGAACAATACAAGAAGAACTGTTGTGAACTCTGGGGCACATTTCTTGATGCACCATCTCGAGACCAAGCTGGGTTTGAATCTTATAAAATGGATGACTTCACGAATATTCGAGTCATTTTCCTATCGCGCATAGAGAATGTGAATCATAATTACATTGAAATGAGAATCACCTCGTGACCAAGCCTCAAATACTTCATAATAATTCCATGTACCTAGCGAGAGTTGACAGAGAGTGACAAATCACTAAAAGCCATGAATCATGTAAGCGAGATAGTGAACCACAAACTTCAAGTGTATCAGTTCATAATAAATGTCCTAAGGTTCAAAATATTCTGCAAGATATTGTCTTGACGTCATCTATTGACAGATTCTCCAACGAAGAATGAAGGTTGTACAAGGAATATGAAGGTTCACAATGAGGTTCCATTGCCAAGTGAATAGGACAGTCAAACAGTATGTGACGGATGGTTTCGTTATCCTTGTGATTGAAAACTGTGCACATCTCATTTTATCGAGTTGAGTATCATCGAGTATTTGGTGGGTTCGCAACATTCTAGTGGGCTCAGCTATCGACGTCATTAACTTCATTCGCACCTGAAATGAATTAAATCCAATAATTCATGAACTCATAGACTCACTGAACTCATATCAAGAGCATACATTCCATCTACGACAGGGCTTGAATTTGAAAATCTGTATCCGAATTCGATCTCATGCGTTCCTAACTCTACAATGCCATACAGTTCCGTTCTTACAATTAAAGGTAATAATATGCTTGGTAAATCTCGGATAGAAATAATTGTTGCACAGTGGCTCGTGTCGCATCTTATTATGGGTGATTATTGATTGTTCCATATACATGGAATGTATCGGTGGCAAAGTATTTCTCGTATAATATCATGTTCAGAAATATAATAATAATAGATCATCATCTCCCATATGAGCTAGTACATATACATATTCTATATGCAGTACAACAAATGATTAGGTGACTGGAAAAAAAATTGAGCTGAAACTAAATGGAAAATCGCCAAAGATCATGTAACTTGTGATTCATGATGTACGGAGAGACTTGACTACAGAAAATTCCAACGGAAACTCATCGACTCACTCAACTGCATTTGACATCAACTGTGAAGCACATCTAATGAATTCCTCTGCAATCAATTCCAAAAATCTCTTGAATTCCTAAATACTGTTTGTGAGTTTTTTGAGGAGGTAGTACATTCATATGTTTCAGCTTTCTGTGGGATTTTACTTCTCTTTTCCGAAAAATAAACAAGGAGTTATTGAAAATTATTTCAATATATTTGTAGTAAGAACAGATTGTGATCAGCCAAAATATCACTGCGCTTGAAATCAAACCTTCAGATACCTGAAAGATAAATTCTCTATTTGTCAGTGACACCTTGTTTTTGAAAAATTCGGAAATACAAATATATTTAATGAGAATAAAACTTCTACTTATCTCAGTGGACGTTTCGGGAAAGGATCTGCTCCCGTTCTCAACACAATTGAAATATTTTTCTCTTTGTGAATTTTTTTCAATATGCTGTCGGTTTTGACACTCAAAAGTGACAATTTGGCAGACGGAGGAATTCTGGTTACAAGGTGTTTTTATCAATTGATATTGAATTTTCCATTTTCATATTCAATTTTCAGTTGAAAATCTGTGAGCAGTGGGATGCATCACATCTAGTGGCTAACATAATGATTTCTGCTGATCGAATTTCATCCAACCGATTTCAACAATGTATTTCAGTCAGGAAGACGCTCTCTATACGCAACTTTCCCTTGCCTCGAGAAATATTTACTGAGGGTGAATAATATATTCCTTTTCTCAAGTGTTGCATGTTTGCTAAGAGATTACAATAGGTTCTCATCGAGGAGGGGAACGATGGTTTTGGGGGTTTGAGATTTTGCGGTCCTTAGGAGTGTTCGAATCAACTGGACGATACGTCTCTCTCAGAATATCATATTTGGAAAAAGTGAGTTCAGAGAGAATGATAGTGGAATTGGATACAAAAATCTCCTTCTTTTTGATTGCGGGTTACTTCGAGGCACAACTTCCCTTCCATCCTCAAGTTACCAGCCAAACCATAGCACAATATCCAAATTATTTGAGGCTTGATTTCAATCTCTGGAATTTCAATCTATCCAAGGGTGGCAAGTGAGGATATCTCTATAATATGACATTTGTCACTCCCATGGCAAACTATCCATGGCAAATGATTCCACTCCCAGAATGAATCATGATGGATTTCCATCAATATCGAAAAATCCATCATATCTTGGAAACTATCATACTTAGGTATAGAGAGTATTGATACATGTGCAATTCCATATTCTTTCAGTTAGTGAATTGGAATTCCATTCGAAAAAAAAAATCGGTTGCTATTTGAACTTCCTGAAATCTTTTCCCAATTATTTTTCTCCTTTTTCTAATTTACGCTCCAGATGGAACAACCTGTACATATACTCCAACATTTCGCAGTCCTTCATTATTCGTATATACATGACTTTTCACTCGATAGTGACAATGCTACAATCATAATGATCATGTGATGTTTGTGTTAGTCTGTAACTGCTCATAACTTGAAGATGCTATGATGATAGGTAATGAATCTAAATGTGCCATATTGATGAGACGAATTTTTCTCTACACCTTTCAGGTGAACAACTTTCATTTTTCAGTGAGTGTGAGAAGTTGGGTGTCTGGTTTGCCAATCCTTGAATATATTTGAGCTGTCATATTGTGATGCCGTCTATGGCTCCGCACTCCTGCGAAATGATGTTTCCAAATAACAGCGAATTCAGAATTCCTGTATATGATTTGCTCATGATATTCGAAAGTATGATCACATCATTACAAATTCAGAGAATCCGGATGACTAGGTTTGGGGAAAGTTAGGAAACTCCATTTGCTGACTTCAACCCACAAAGTACTGAAAACATCTACGCCGACATATTTAGTTAATAAGCTGATGAACTTTTTGACACTATGATAATACAAGTACTCGAAACAAAGATACATTGGCCATTCCAAAATTCAAGACCAGTTTGTACCGACGTAGTTTTCCATATATGGCTACCATATGTTGTAATTCTCTACTCGATGATTTCGAGAATAATAGTTCACTCAACTCCGAAAAGGAACTCAAAGAACTACTGGAAGATAAATATAGGCTTCGCTGTAACGTTCACTATAGATATTCACCAGAATTCTGTTTATATATATATATCATATTGTAATACCCCTGGTTCATTCTCGAATTATATAACTTGATATTATTTTCTGCTCTCTGGTATTGCTTTCTTCTCTATTCATTTTTTGTTATAATATTTGTACACTTTTTTTCGCTTTCCAAGGGTTAAGTTGTGAAAGAGCATCAGCTGTCACTTCACCTTTCTATCTATGTAATCATGGATCACATTCGGAATTTCATTATCGAGTTCTTGAAAGATTCCATTGTGATATGATCTTGATACTAGGTCGCTACTTTCACCACCAAAGATTGTGCGAAGGTGATTCAATAACATGAAAAGTATGGAACGAATTCATCAAATGAAATTTATTCATAAAATTATCTACATTTCCTTCCTTCCAATTCCGCTCATTTTGATGTGGAATCATCACTTTTGTTCGTGTGAAATATGATTCTCGAATTGTTCTTTCACTCCTTTTGACAGATTCAACTAGATCATACAATTCTCAGGTCAGCAATGTGTGTGTGTAATGATATTATACCTTCCGCATATACTGGACTCATATAGACTGGAATTATCACTATGAGATTTCGAAAATGGGAAATTCATAGTATTTTTTGATGTCTTGATGGAATTGGGAAGTTTCTACAGCAGAATTTTTCATGAAATCTCTTCGAATAATTTTTTATTGCTATAAAGATTCTGAATCTTGAAATTCGAAACATCATTTTATCGAAACTATCAGTTCAAATGATATTTATGGAATTTTAATTTTATAATCCAATCTGCAAGGATGTGGAATCGATCTAAGGAAATGGACGATGACAAATGAGGATTTTCCAAAGGAATTGATTCATCATAGGATATGAAAATGAAAATGATGAATTTTCTCCATTCTTTTACCAGTCATTGTTGTTGCTGGGGGAAGCCACAATAGTATTACTGAAACTCAATTCCTATTCGTCGATATGAATATTAGGATTTTTATTGTTATTCACGGAAATTTGACTTCTTGATCGTTTTTCTGGAACTTTTCTTCTATACTTTGCATTCTTGGATACTTCCAATAAAGTTATACGTAACTGACAGATTTCAGTGGATGACGATGAATCATTTCTAGAATATCTACCATCACAGTTATACTACCTACAAATTATCATTATACTCGTGAATTACATCTCCAGCCGTTATGGTTCCCATGGGAAAGTGCTGAATCGCTGATGCTGTCCTTGCAGTTCCTGGAAGGCCTTCTCGTGAGATTCCCAAGTCGCGGCGGTCTCATAGTCAGTCAGACGCAAATCTTCGAACCATCAACATCTAATTTTTTCGTATTATATTCACGCTATTTACTTGTGCAAAATGAATTTGTTTTTTAAAAAGGAACTTTGAAGTCTCAAATAGTTAATTGGCGCAGTCGGTAGGATATCTGGATTGTAACGTATCGAACGGGACAATTTCGTTTTAACGATTCACCAGATATTCGAAGTGTTGATTCGTTTTGTGGAGGTGTTCGAACCGGAGTGGCTCTTCAAAAATCAAGACACCCAGTCTATCGCAGACCCGACGAGGACCCCTGCCATATCGACGAATCATCGAGTTTTGGAACACACATCGTCCAATTCTGCGAGACCAACGACCCTGGAGGAGACGAAAATTGCATAATAAGAGATGCTCAAAGTACTAAACCTTTTAATGTGAGTACAATTATCTATGTCTATTGAAAATTTAACAAATATCCTCGGGAATTTGAATCTGAACATTCCTTCAGCTGACTCTCAAATCACCCCAGAACCCATCTCAATAAACCAAAATATCCAAACAAATTCTGGAAATAATTCGATCACAATGACGGAAACATTCAAATCTGAATACTTGAATTGTGTACCGCAGTTCGACGGTAACCCAAATGAACTCAATCGATACCTAGCAGTATGCGATTCGATTATAAATACTTTTTACGATAGAGTAAATGTGAATAGTTTTCATAACACTTATTTGTTGAATGCATTAATAGCTAAATTGTGCGGAAACGCCAAGTTAGTTGTCAATATCCAAAATACGTCAACTTGGAATGAACTTAAAGAAACGCTTTATAGAAATTTCGCAGATCAGAGAGACGAGAGTTGCCTCAATCGGGATTTGATAATGATGAAACAATACCCGAATGAAAAACCTCAAGATTTCTATGATCGATGTCTGAAAATACTGAATCTCTTGTGTAGCTATGTAGACATTCATGAGCATACAAATGAAGCAAAAACTTTGAAACATACTCTTTATAACGACCTTACATTGAAAACATTTTTGTCTGGCCTAAGAGAACCTCTGGGTACCACAATTCGTTGTATGCGGCCGAATTCACTTACAGAAGCTTTGCAGTTGGTTATTCAAGAGGATAATATCCATTATTTTCAAAATAACTCTCACAGAATCACGAAGGAGAGTAGTCCTAGAAATAATCAATCTTTCAGACCCCAACAACAGCAGAGATATAGTTCTCAAAATGTTCCTTTCAATGCTCAAACACAAAACAACCAATTTCGACAGAATAATTCATTCCCTTCACAACCAGTGCCGATTCGACAAACATTCAATAACCATCCGAGAAAATATTTTTCGAATGCTCAAGTTTTTGGTCAACAACAAAACAGAAATGTTTTCAAGCCAGGTAATTCGAATCCTAACTTTTCAAGGCCCACGCCAATGTCTACATGCACAAGAAATACGACAATGAATTCAGCATCAAATAATGTTCGCCCCAATCAACATGCTACCCCGATGAGTGTTTCCACAAGGAACACGAATAATTTCCGATCGAACCCATCGACATCTTTCCAATCTCAACCAAGGAGAGATTTCATCTCCGAGGAGCTCTTCAATACAGAATGTGACCCACAATGGGAAGAAACAGATGAACATTTCAATCGAGATCAATATTACGATACTTGCAATGATGAAAATCATGAAAATTATGAAAGCGATAATGTTGATGTGGCCGACGGCAATTCATTCAAAAATTTTCAGTCTGTTCGAAAAACAAGAAACCGAACATAGAACCACAAATCATACCTATCAATTCGTCTAATTCCAGCGAGTTACCCTACATTGTGTTTCCAGAATATAATCTGAAGTTCTTGATTGATTCCGGATCAACGAGATCATTTGTTGACCCCGAAATAGCATATAATCTCTTTCCAAATTTCATAAAAAATGATCCTTTTATCGTTTCTACTGTATTTCAAAAATCAGCGCATAAACATAGTGTACTTATGCCAGCCTCAAGAATATTTCATCTTCCGAATAAAAAACAATTGAAATTCTTTCTCTTCAAGTTCCACAATGTTTTCAACGGTTTGATAGGACTAGACAACCTGAAAATGCTGCAAGCAAGTGTTGACTTTGACAAAGGTTTTTTGATCACCCCGTATAGCAAAATCAAACTACTTTTCCATAAAACTCAAAGCGAACTGAACCTAATAACAATTTCTGCTCGCACAGAGCAAGTAATACAAATAAATACATCTATACAAAATGGCGAAATAATTTTGCCCCATCAGAAATTTCATAATTGTGAAATACCCGAATGTCTCACAATTGCCAAAAATGGCAAAGCACTCACTACTATTCTCAATAATACGACAGATCCAGTTACTCTAGACTTTTCAGAACCAATCAAAGTTGATAAGTTCTCAAGAAAAGAAATTGAACAAATTGATTTGAATAATTTCGACGATTCACCATCATACTTAGATCCTTCCAAAATTCGGACCGATCATCTGAACGAAGAAGAAAAACATTCGATAATAAATCTTTGTAGAGAATATTCCGATATTTTTTATCAGGAAGATATGGCATTATCATTCACAAACAGAATAAAACATCAAATTCGTACCACAGACGAGATACCGGTTTATACCAAATCTTATAGGTATCCGTTCGTACACAAAGAAGAGGTGGAAAGCCAAATAAATAAAATGTTAAATCAAAAAATAATCAGGCCCAGCAACTCACCATGGTCATCCCCTATTTGGGTAGTCCCAAAGAAGATGGATGCCTCGGGCAAACAAAAATGGAGAGTTGTTGTCGACTATCGGAAACTCAATGAGAAAACGATAGACGACAAATATCCTCTTCCTAATATTACCGACCTTCTTGACAAGCTTGGCAAATGTCAATATTTCACCACCTTCGATTTGGCGAGCGGATTCCATCAAATAGAGATGGACGAAAAAGATATTGAAAAAACGGCGTTCAACACCGAAAACGGTCATTACGAGTATCTTCGTATGCCGTTTGGCCTGAAGAATGCTCCAGCATCTTTCCAGAGGATAATGGATAATATTCTTCGAGGAATCCAAAATGAAAAATGCTTGGTTTACCTCGACGATATCATCGTATTCTCAACATCCCTACAAGAGCATTTAGAACGTTTAAAATCTGTTTTTCAGAGACTTCGTGATTCGAATTTCAAAATTCAACTCGACAAATCTGAGTTTTTACGCAAAGAGGTTGCCTATCTAGGACATGTCGTCACACCAGACGGAGTTAAACCTAATCCGAATAAAGTCCATGCCATCAAAAATTTCCCGGTACCTAAAACAACGAAGCAAATTAAAGGATTTCTTGGTCTTTTAGGATACTACCGCAAGTTTATAAATAATTTCGCGAACATCACAAAACCGCTCACAAAATGTCTAAAGAAAGGTGCTAAAATAGAACATAACGACGAATTTCTTTCATGCTTTGAAACTTGTAAAAATCTCCTCATAAACGAGCCTATCTTGCAATATCCTGATTTCACTAAAACATTCAATTTAACTACAGACGCAAGTAACTTTGCCATCGGTGCTGTTTTATCGCAAGGTCCGATTGGTAGTGACTTGCCAATTGCTTTTGCATCAAGAACACTCAACGATTCGGAACAAAATTATTCTGTTATCGAAAAGGAACTTCTTGCAATAGTATGGGCTACGAAATATTTTCGCCCCTACTTATTCGGAAGGAAATTCAACATAATTACTGACCACAAACCCCTTCAATGGCTTTTCTCGCTCAAAGATCCAAATTCTAAATTACTCCGTTGGAGAATAAAATTGGAAGAGTATGACTATACTATAATCTACAAAAAGGCAAATTAAACACTAACGCAGACTCATTATCACGCATAGAAATTCATGTTAAGGAAAGTAACAATGACATTTGGAACCAAATCGATAACTTAATTCAAGATGTAGAAAATAACGGACGCCAGCTGAAAACTCCCGATATTGATCAAGTAATAGGAAAACCACCGGAAGCACCACCAGTTATTTCGTGGCCAGAATTCAATATTACCGATAATACCGATAATATATCCATGCAAGTTAATCGCGACGAAAATGAAACCGAGAACCAAACTAACAACGTAGACAAACAACCAGGACAAATTGACGAAGATGATAATACAATTCACTCGAACAATGAGCAGAACCCTATCGTAGGTATACCAATATCTGAGAGTCCCTTGAACTATGGACAAAATCAAATTATCGTAACAACCGTTCTACATTCTCCTGCGAAGCCAAAAACACTTATATTATTCGAGAAAAAGAAACGTATTCATGTCCAAATATCAGAAAGTCATTTCGAACATGACGTTATTCAGTTCATTAAAAATTTCATTGTACCTAACATGCAATATCATATTCATTTCGAAAATCCATCAACATACGAACCATTCTCTACTGCTCTACAGAAAAATTTCAAATGGCCATCAATAAGATTCAAATACTGTAAAATGAAATTGATCGATGTCACCGTCAAGGACGAAATCGAAATTATAATAAAAAATTATCACGAAGGTAAATCGAACCACCGTGGAATCGATGAAACCGTTCAAAGAATAAAAACTAAATATTATTGGCCACATATTAAGGAATCAGTTCAAACTTACATCAACGGATGCGAAGTTTGTCAGCAAAGTAAATATGAAAGAAACCCTGTACATATGAAAATGAATGTCACACCAACCGCCTCACAACCCTTCGAAATAGTGCATTTAGATACATTCACATTAGAACAATCAAAATTTCTGACAATTATCGATAGCTTTTCTAGGTACGCACAAGCATACCATTTGAATTCACTAGGTGGTACCGAAATTGCGAATAATCTCATTCAATTCTTTTCACATCATGGAATACCAAAATTCATTGTAGTAGATAACGGAACAGAATTTAAAAATACAGTCGTAGGTGAACTACTCAAACTTCATAAAATCGAAACTCATTTCTGTTCGCCGCATCATCCACAATCGAATGGAATGGCCGAAAGATTCCACTCGACCCTGATCGAACATGTTCGTTTGCTTAATACCAAAGGTTTCTTAAAAACACCTATAAAAACCAAAATTATACAAGCCATTCTCGCTTACAACCACTCTATACATTCTTCCACCAAAATGAAACCAATCCATGTAGTCAATGGTCACATTAGTACCAACGATCCATTTGATATTGCTGTCGATCAAATACTGATCAACGATTACGTTAATGACCACAGAGACCGTACCAAATTGCTTTATTCAAAAATCAATAGTGACTTGAGGAATAACAAACAAAGACTGATAGATAAAATTAACAAATCCAGAGACGATCCAAATATTTTTAAGCCTCAACAAAAGGTATTTCTCAAAAAGCACGTGAGACAAAAAACCGCGAATAAATTTGATAAATCCACCAAACTTAAATCAGCGAACCCTGAAATGAAAACCACGTCTACCGAAAATCATGAAAAAGTACACATGGATAACCTCAAACGACCTTTAAAAAATACTTATCCACCCAAGAAATAACTTATGTATATATATTTACAGATTCCCCTGTATTCTCGGACTACAAGACCACATAACAGTAAGAAATTTAGATAAAAACTCTGGACTTATTCCACTCCGACTAGGAACAGCGAAAATAGAAGAACAAAGACACACACTTATTCACTTTTACGATCTGAATCCACTGATTTCGGAAATCGAAAGACTGAATATAAAATCATATGATTTGACAAAATTAATCAAGAAAAACGACGATTACTCCAAAGACGTTTCGAACTATTTGAAAATACTTCATTACACCGAAGAAAAAGTTGAGAGCAAACTTGAAGAAATGTTACCATTTCGTCGAAGAACGAAACGAGGATTAATCGATGGACTAGGTTCAATATTCAAATCGATAACCGGTAATTTAGATGCCAATGATGGCGAACGATACGAGAGAATTATTCAAGAACTTCAGAACGGCCAAAGTGAACTCGCTGCACACATTAGAAAACAAAATTCTCTATCTGTGAATCTCATAAACAAATTCAATAATACCATTCAACAAATAAGTCATAACGAAAAACTATTAGAGGAAAAAATCAAACAAATTGCATTTATCGTTCAGAAAAACGTCCTTAGAGAAAATTCGAATTTTATCAAAGATGTATTAATCCAAATCATTAATATGTTCGAAATAATAAATTCAATCATACAAGATATTGAAAACTCAATATCATTTTCTAAAATACAGGTGATGCATCCCAGTATAATGAGAATGAGCGATCTTTATGCACAGCTTGAAATCTTATCCAAACAATTCAACAAAAATCAATTACCTTTTGAATTAATCTTGGACAATATTCCCTTATTCGAAAAATTAATAAAAATTGACAGTTACATAATCAACAATAAAATAACCTATTTACTACATATCCCCATCACAAATCCTCTTGTTTACGACTTATACCATTTATACTCCGCTCCTGTTCTTTACGAGGGTCAGTTTAAGGCAATCATATCGCGAAATAAATTTCTTGTCAAAAACGAATTGTACTTTGCATTTATGGGCACTCCGTGCTTAGAGACATACGCACAAAATTACTTCTGCGAAAAACTCGACCTACAAGAAATCAAGAGAGAAAATCCATGCGAGATTCAACTATTGGAAATGAAAAACACCTCCACATGCCGACAAATACGAATCAAAATGAGCAAGCCAATGTTCAAACGACTTGACTACTCTGACCAATGGATTGGAATTCTACCATCCGAAGAGAATGCCAAACTACGATGTCACCCTCAACAAGAAGTCTTGAAGCTGAAAGGATCTTTTCTTATTGAAATCCCTGCCCAATAAACACACACACGTGTATTATACGTTTATATATAGTGGCAGCCGTTGATGTAACGTTACTCGTTGAATTTCGCAACATCACTTTCCGTACCAAAATTCAACCAAACGTTGATTCTACCTAAAATTAACGTGTATGATTCAACTCTTCGCTGTAGCCACGACTTTGAAACGTGTCCTTATCGTGCTATCTCAACGTATATTCAGTTGGGATTGAAAAACATCAAATCAACGTTGAATATGACACTAATCATCTCCCTAATATATGAGCTACCTATATTCTACGTTTCAATAACTTTCTTTTCTCAAAGTTCACCCAACGTTATGAAATAACGTATCCGATTCGTTGAATAAATTATCATGTAACAATAACTACATCATGCAGTTGACCTTCATGAACGTATATGATTCTACTCGTTTCTGTAGCTACGATTTTAAAACTTGTCCTCGTCGTGCTTTCGCAACGTATATTCAATCAGGATTCAACAACGTTACAAAAACTTCGACTATGACAATCTTCAACAATCCGAATCTTTGAGAAATCTTCATTCTTCGTTTCAATAACTGCTTTTTTCAACGTTTATTGAACGTTATGAATTCACGTGTTCGATACGTTCATTGAATTATTCAATATCAATTACATGATTTATGCAACGTGTTTGTATAGTGTTTTCTCAACGTATATTCAATAAGGAGTGGAAAACATAATATTAACGTTGAATATGACCATAATCACCAACCCGAATCTGTGATAAACACATACTCTATGTTTTTATAATGTTTTTCAACGTTCATTAAATGTCATGAAATGTTCAATCCGTTGAAAGAACTATTCTATAACAACTACATCATGCACTTGACCTTCATCAACGTATATGATTACACTTGTCTCTGTAGCTACGATTTTAAAACCTTACATAAACTTCGATAATAACACTAGCTCGAATTTTTTAGTAACCAAAATTCTACGTTTCAATAACTGTTTTTTTCCAACTTTTATTGAACATTATGATATTACATGTCAACGCCGTTGAATGAATTATTGAATGACAACTACATATCAGACACTCTTCATGAATGTATATGATTCAACTCGTCTCTGTAGCTACCATTATGCAAGTGACACTGTTTATCAACCAAAATATTTGAGCAACCTGTATTCTACGTTTCAGTAACCTTACTTTTCAACGTTCGGAAATGACGTGTTCGATCCGTTTCTGTAGCTACGAGTATGTGACATGTACTCATTATAGGTACTTTATCAGCGTATATTCAAAGAGGAATAAAAAACATGACATAAACGTTGACTATGACACTGTTCATCAACCTGTACCTTTGAGCACCCAGTGAAAGAGTTAGGTATAAGTTTAACTATAGGAAATGTTTTAATCAAAACTGGATATTGAAAAGAGTCTAACCAATACATAATCTTCCGTGGATTATTCATTTGGCTGCATGTCTCCAATATATACCTACCTAGGTATTCAACCGGTTCACAGCAAAGTTCAGAATCTGTTCGACAGACCACTCCACTCCAACGTTTTCTCATAGTGGATTCCAAAAGTTGATACTCGATTATTAATAGTCTGGAGACGTGTATTTTGAGCTTCCTTTCAACAATTAGGTAGGTTTTCTACTGGATGGAAACAATCCACAGGTACCTAGGTACTTCATAATCAAACATCCAGATTTGATCTTTTTACTTTATAGGTCTTTATAGATATATCTACGTTGAATAAAAGTAGATAATTTCTAGAAATAATAGAAGTAATACGTCCCTGGAACCTGTCGATGAAAATATAACAGTGTAATATATTGAATTTGTAGTACCTAGGTAGTTACGAAACGTTTTCGCAACCTGATTTTGAACCTGATTGCCAAGTGTATTTCGTTGCCTCGAATACAATGATTTCAGAATGACCTATATGTCCACTTTTATCTCCCGTTGATTGAGAATATTTGTCGTTGAAGATATGAGGCCTATGATTATAACTCCAAAAACAATATTTTTTGCACTCCTTGAGAAACTTTCAACTCCATGAATATTCCCGGTGAATTGAATTCTGCTTGGCAACGCAGCACGGTACACGGTGAGAAGGAGGGGGGTTACGGTTAACCCGGCCACTGCATTGCACCGCCATTAACGATATCAGTCTGCTTGATGTATGTTGCTAGTTGCTACTTGCTAGGCACTTCTTTTTTCAAGAGTTTATCTTGTGCATGTGTCTGATTCAACTGGGTGATTCAACATGATAGGTACTCATAGAATGGTATTGGTAAGTACCTCTCTACCTTGTTCAATTCTACAGTGTGTTAGGCATTTTTACTCATTCAACTTACTCATTTGACTGTTTTATCTAATGTTCCAGAATCTCTCATACGGTATTTCAGCTCGCACAAATCTATGTATACCTAGATTGATTATTATATGTATACTTATCATAGTCACCATTTTCTGTTAAACAATGTCTGAGAAAGAGAATAATCGTTCACTATCCAATTCTAATACGTTGATGAAACGTAGATGGATGGTATATGTATAATCAAACACGTTGAAAATGGATAGATGAAACGTTGAAATGATTGGTAAAAAAATACAGGCTGATTCATATGAGTAGGGTTGGATTAGAAGTTCGAAGATTTTATTAAACAGCCCGAGCATGAAGAATTCATGGTTAGTATTGCTTCAAAATAACTACACAGGGTGTCCATCAGGGAACTGCATCGCTGAATAGATGGAAAAAAATAGGGCGAATTTTAAAATTCAGAGTTACACTTCATGGTTGTACCGGAAGTTGATATCAACTTATTCAAACTGATTTTATTTATAATTTTCATTATAATTTCATGTATATATAATGTCCTACATCTACGTCCAGCAGTTCTCGAAAATTTTGAATTCCATGTCAAAAATGACGTTTGCAGGCCTAAACATAACTATCAATTTCTCCTATTCAATACATCCAATTATTCCAGTATACTCTGTTAATATTTTGATTATAAATAAAAACAGGGTGATCAGAAACTATCATTGGAAATTACTTCGGAATAATCGTTGAAAGTCATTTTTTTTTCAAATTGAAACCCCCTATTTTTATAACTCCATATTATTCAGCATCGAAAATGAGGGTGACTTTGTATGAGATTGTCTATTCCAAAAGGTTGTAGTTCTCGAAATATTGGGCGGAAACATTTTTCTTTTCCATTTTTGAGTTTATTTATTCTCAGTTGGCCATGGCACTCGTGCTTTTGTTAGAAATAATCGAGTGTCACGGAAATGTCATTGATGTAAATAATCATGCCGGCTCGTTTGAATTATCAAAAAGTTCACTTGAATCTATTCATTATTTTATGGTGAATGTAATAGGCTAATATGAAGAACATGTGAAACATTTGCTTTTCGATATCCCCTCACCTGATTGTTTCTAACACATGCGCGGGTGCCATGGACAACTGAGAAAAAATAAACTCAAGAATACGCGATTTTCTGGAACAGAGAGATGTTTTTTCTCATTATTTCGAAAACTTGAGATTTTTTGAAGACAGTCTTACACAAAGTTGCTCTCATTTTGAATGCTAAACGATATGGAATCATAAAAATAGGGCGTTTCCATTAAAAAAAAAATGACTTCTAGTAGTTTCTGATCACCCTATATTTTCAGAATTTTGACAAAGTACACTGAAGTAGATCTCCTTCTACAAGGACACCAACCTCAACCGAATAATTGAAGATATCAAATAGTAGAAATTGATAATTATGTTTGGACTTACAAACGTCATTTTCTGCATAAGATTCAAAATATTTCGTGAACGGCCACACTTAGGTATAGGACATTATACATGAAATTTTCCTAGAATTCTTCGTTGAATCTAAATATGAAATGAAATATATGGTGTGAATAATATAAGGAAGTTGATGTAAACTTCCGGTATGACCGGAAATCTTGTAAATTTTCCAGCCGGATTGCCCCCATCAAGAGTAGTATGCTTACAAATTTTCAAATTCGCCCTAGTCATATAGTTTTCCATATATTGATCGATGCAGTTCCCGGAAGGACACCCTGTATGTACTATATCCTGTGATCCTGAAATAACACAAAATCATCTTCACAACATTTCATCAAAATTGATATATATATATATATTTAATCAGCTGAAATTTCAGATGACAAGATTGAAGTCAATTGGAGGCAATCCTTCGGAAGATCACACTAGGAGAATTTTTAGATTCATTCTAACCAATGAGCTGGCTTCTCTCTTCAACTAGAGAGGTGAAGATAAGAAGGCTTTCAAGTACACAAATGTGATAAAACTAATTTATGGTATTGTTATTTCTCATGTGCGATATTTCCTAATAATTATATCGAATCATTTTTGCAGTTGCTGTCAAGAGGGAGTTTGGAGCTGCAACTGACAGCCAGATGGCAGACACAACCAAAGACTGGTTGAAGTTTGCTAAGAAACGCATGAATGATGCTTTTGAATCTAAGCAGAAAAAGAATACAATTCATTGAAATTCATATATATATATATATATATATATATATATATATATATATATATATATATATATATATATATATATATATATATATATATATATGAATATATATATCTATATATATATAGATATATATAGATATATGTAAACAGGGTTGGGATAAACTATCGAACCAAGGGAGTATCTGTCCCATTTGAATCAAACCTGAAAATTTTCATTAATATCATTCTTCCAGTTTAAAAGATATTTACTTGGTTCCATACTTCAACCCAACCCTGTATGTATATATTCATCTAATAAGCATAATAATCAACTTCAAGTTACCTTCATGTTTACCATCATGTCACCATCAAGTCTGTTGTTTTTATATTTATAGAATCTCAGTTCGTTTTTTTATTTTTATACAAGATTTATTTTATCTTTATGTTTTTATATTATTATTATTTTTCAATAAATGTTATGAAACATTATTTTTTTGCCGGTCTTTCTCATCAAGAAATCCATACTAGGTACAACTCTACGCGAAATCAAGATGTCTCAGTGTAACCCAAATAATTATTCAGGTTCCATCAGCACTCATTCTCATGATCTCGGATATTATCAAATTTACAATACAAAGAGGTGTCACAAATGGAAGTGGATCACCCGGAACAAATATTGGAACTGGTAACGTATATTAAACGTACTGTATTTCCATTTTTGAAACGTTGATAGAACGATACTAATGGAAATGGAAAGATACTGATAATAATCGTTGATTCTACAGAGATTATAAACGTTAACCAAATACTGGAAGTCTACGTTGCATTTAAGTGATATTACAGTACCAATATAAACGTTTAGAATTCGTATCTCTGTAACGACTAAGATAATCAACGTTACTTAATACTAAAATTCTACGTTGAATTTCAGGGATTATTATACAAACATCAACGTTTAGAATTCGTATCTCACTAACGTTCTGAAAAATATCAATGTTACCTAAATACTGAAATTCTACGTTGAATTTCAGTAGTTTCACAGTGCCAACATCAACGTTTAGGATTCGTATCTCGGCAACGTTCTTGAATATCACCGTTTCCTGAATACTGAAACTCTACGGTGAATTCCAGTGATATCATATTACCAACATCAACGTTTAGAATTCGTATCCCAACAACGTTACTTCGAAACCAAATTACATCGTTATATCGAAGTGGAATGAAAACATATAAAAAACGCTGAGGAACCGTGAAAGAGTAGAGTTACGTTGAAACCGAAACATAACGTTGTATTTCAGTAGAATTTACATTACAGTAAGAATGTTTGCAACGTGTAAATAACTTTGAATCAACGTGGAGGGGTAATGTTACAATGAAACCAGAATTAAACGTATTGCATAACGACATTTTGCCGTTTTTTCAACATAGATTTATGGTGGCGTTACTTGAAATAATCAACGTTTCGTTGACGTATCTGTGTTTATTGGGTGCAGGATGCCAAATTGTAACTAATCAAGAAATAATCACCAATACGAAACAATTCACAACACGAGGGCAACCAATGCTGTTTCCAGACCTAGATGCTACTTACACACCCCTTCCAAGAATGAACTTCACTCTTCATTTGGAAGAAATCGAATTGGACGAACTTCACGACATCAAAACCCAATTCATCGAGAATCAACCCAACCTGACGTCGTCAAACATATCATTGATCCCTAGTAGTTGGACCATCATCGTTTATTTAATTATGTTGCTAATAACATGTTATATTTGTTACAAGAAATTGCTGCCAAAGTTCCGAGGTCAACCACCACCCAGAATTGACCACCAAGACGTTCAACTACCTCGCTAACTCTCCGTAGCTGAATCTTCGAGGGGAGGAATTACATCTCCAGCCGTTATGGTTCCCATGGGAAAGTGCTGAATCGCTGATGCTGTCCTTGCAGTTCCTGGAAGGCCTTCTCGTGAGATTCCCAAGTCGCGGCGGTCTCATAGTCAGTCAGACGCAAATCTTCGAACCATCAACATCTAATTTTTTCGTATTATATTCACGCTATTTACTTGTGCAAAATAAATTTGTTTTTAAAAAAGGAACTTTGAAGTCTCAAATAGTTAATTCGTGCCTCCATTTATAGACAAACAACAACGAAACTGAACAACGAAACAAAACTCTCTATTCGAGCTCACCAATAGGTCTTGATTCACAATTTGACTATTTGTCATTCATTCTGAATCACCTTATAACAAATTTGATGTTGCAAATAATTCAATTCATTAGTACATTGTATAATACACAGATGATGAACGCAATGCATTGAAATTGGAATGATGCGTTATACTTAAATATAAATTGTGCCGTAAGAATAATCAGTTCATTTTGAAAAATCACACTCGAATGGAATGGAATTAAGTCCTTATCGCCTTCCAAGAGTCAGAAACAGGATCATATGCATACGTTTTGATTTTGTTATCGCTGAGCACGTTGAAGGAATTTTGTCCTTGTACTTGATCCTGGTTGAAAGATCCCCTGTTCTGCGTGGACTGCGGTCGCCTTCGAACATTCTGACCATCTTGAGTACTGACGGGCATGTCATCCAATGTATATCCGACAGTTCCCTGATTCTGTGTAGAAGAAATACTGTTGGTCCCACTACCACCGTCAGGATGTCTGTGTTTCTCGATGTGATCGGCATTAACCAGCCAGAATGGTCTGTTCTCTTTGGGCCAAGTGTTGAGCCGGTTCACGAGAGCTGCATCTCCTCTCGCATCAGTCGGTATTCTGCTTGTTGAAGCGTCTGTGTCCCCACCAAGTCTGTTCATCAGGCTGGCTTGAGTTGTATTGGAAGAATCGCTCGAGTTGGTACGGAATCTACTGGCTAAACTTGGGACTCCAACTGGTCCGGATCCCGAGTACGTCCCTCTTTGAGCCATCGAAATGGCGATGATGGCAGAGAAGACCACCGATGACTTCTGCAAAGGAATATTCTGAATGAAATCAAGACTGTCAGATCATTAGACTCGATGAACAAATCTCACAGGTTGATTCGAACCATTCAATCATTTATTTTTGAGTGTGAACTTCCACAATATTATGACAAAACTATACAGTGTGTCTCAGAATCAGACATGAATCAGCATTTCCATTCAGTTGAGAAATGTTTCATGAATATGAGTTGTGTGATAGGTGATTAATTCAGGAGTACCTTGTGTTTGTTGAATATGTAGGTATTCAGATGCCAAATATATTCGATATATCCAGTTACAAAATATTGCCAGAAGATAAGACTTTCCATGCAACTAAGAAATCGAATAGATAGTATCTTGGTAAGGGTGGCATGAGTTTTCCTTCAGATGAAATTGCGAATCCTCTCTACATTCAGCTTTTCCTATCGACAAACTCGACGAACAGTATCTTCAGAGATCACTTTTCATATTGTCTCGATGAAAACGTCAACACGAAGAGGAATTATCACCATTGCGAGAATATATACAGGGTGAGAATGGAACATAAAACAATCTTAGTTTCTAGATTCTCTAATTCATTTTGAGACGATCGAACAAAACATGATCCGATAGGATGTCACTCGTTTCCAAAATACTGGATGCTGTTAATAATTGAGTTGACAATGGGAGGATTATTGATGCCTACACATATTTTATTGCTGTCTATAATTTTACTGAATTGCAATGAAATTTAATTTTTCATGACTGTTTTCATCAAATAAATATTGACCTGTCTCCAATGAATTTGATGTGACATGATACTTCTTTCGAATTCAATTTGGTTTGAGCTTTGTAACAAGTATTGTACGTTCTTTCAAGAATGAAGCGATACTTGACTCGACTGACTGCATTGAGCTCTCCCATTGGTGTACGGCATAGGTAAGTAACACCTTTACTCCTTTGAAATTTTACGCCACCGTTGATAATTCGCAAGGATCATGTAGATTTTAACACTTCGTTGAGTCGGAGTTTCAAAAATCTGAAAATGAATTGAAATAGAAATTACAAATCTATTCACCAATGCGAATATCTCGAAAACCATCAGTTACTCCACGAATACCCAATAAGGACACATAATACTACATGAACGTCAAGAACAAGAAGTTCATAGACAATGGCGTAAGAGTAACAGGAAGGACAAAGGTTTACTGAGGTCACTTATATCATGCAGAGTGATGAAAAAAAATTAAGCAGATGATAATTTCACAATGTTCAACTTCCCACCCAGTATTTCGGAAACAAGTAGCATCATATCCAAACATATTTCGTTCAATTGTCTCATTTCGATTCTGATTGAAGAATGCCACATTCTCAATGGGACACCTTGTAGTTTTCCTGTGAATTCTCAGATCTGCTCAAAACTATCAATATCAATGGCATGGTATACCCCCAGATGATGAATACATTTTTATTTCATGAAAGGGTAAGATATAGAAGCTATATTGAGTACGTTCTTCACCAGTAGAGGCTCAGTGGATTACCAGTTACTTAGTGGATATTCAAATTATGCGAACTATAGTTAGTTATCAAGAAGGAAGTCTGTTCTCACGATATAGTTGAGAGATAACAAAATATTATGAATGTTGATATTGATGAAAAAAAAGTCCACCGGAAGGATTTTTTTCAATCTCTTGCCGACACGGAAGGACGTTCGGGTAACATCGTGTTAGCCAGCAGTTAAATGTTGAAACAGATGTAACGTAGTCTTGAATTGAAGGTCGTGAGCATCAGGAAAGACTTCATCAACTTTACCGTTCTATTGATGAATAATGCTTGGTAAAGAGAAGTTTGGCAGCTTGGAAGTGACCAGCCTGAGCTCGCCTGATTGGTCTACCTTGAATCGTTCGTGGTGGTATGATAAACGAGATTTCCGTTGAGGGAGGGATTGCCCACTCAAGATATTCTAAAGAGGTCATACTGAATGTGTAAGTTCAGTATCACCGTCTAGGCGAATAGCTCTATTCTGAATTCAATCCAACAGTTTCTGCGTATATTAGGGGGCTGAATTCCAAGAATGTGATCATGAAACGTGGTGATTCTGAAGTCGCCTATCCGAATATCGATTGAATGTATCTTCTCTCATTATCACGCTTATGTGAGAGATGCGATAGAACATTTCGAAAATATTCCCAGTTCGGATCTCAAGGAAAAGAGACATTTCTTCCAGATGGAGTGTGAATTGAAAAACCAGGAATATCCAGGTCATATATATTATTTCCATTAGAAATTCACGCTACAGTTTCCGGGAATTCAATACCTTATAGGAGACGAAAAGTACACAAATTCACAGTGATGAATAGATACATTCATAGGAGTCTCGCACTAGCGATTGCTATAATATGTCAATGTTTAGATTCTGCAGTCTACATTTATTTTCGAGTCCCTGTTTACTAAAATGGAACCATTCCATTGAGGACACTGAGAGTGTCAGATCGGGATCAAATAAAGTCAGTGACAAGGCGAAAAATATCTACAACCACAAATTTCTCCCATAGAAGAAATATTGTGTTCGAGTTATTTTAGGTCATTCGAATTCCGACCGATTTCTTCTGAATTATTGGAACTGTTCTTTTGAATTTCTTCCGAACCAAATGTGAGACAATGCTTCGATATTTCTATTTCAATTCCAATTGTTCAAGCAGATGTCGATTACTTATCGAGCATTAGCAAAACAGAGGATTCTCAAATATTTATCAATCAATATCGTCATTTGATGAATGCGAACAACCTTCTCTCTACCACAATAGTATTTCATGCAACGATCATGTATTAGTAGCCATTACATGGTCGCATACACTATTTCATTCTACAACCAATGAATAATGAAATAGAAACAAAAATTCATTTCACACTATTCATATTCCAACATTTTCTCAGTATATATACGCAATATACGTCAGTGGAATCATTCTTTTTTATACATATATAAATTAATTATAGTACAATTTGACGAATTCATTTGCGGAATTTCTCCAATCCGGAGAATTGCAGTGGTTGATGGCATATTAATGTTAACTGCGTTGTTAACTATGGCAAATTAATGTTAACTGTTCTCTGCCGGATTGAGTATGTATTGGATATACTCAACTCTATTCTGCACTGAGTTGAAAATGTATTCTTTTGCGACGGCGGTGGAAGTCCTCCGTATCAACTTATACCGAATTCGGATTAGGAAGCTCGAGGTTAAGAAGTAATATCCAATATTTTGTTTTGCACTGTGCATCCCCCTTCTAACAATCAAGAATGGAGGATGTATACTACAATCTCTTGGCCGTAGTTTCATGTGATTTTCGATAATGTAATAGTACTCTCCAGTTACGAAAAACTTTTTCTGACTCTTTGTTTTTGTGTCGGGAATTTCCGGCAGATCCATCACATGATATAATTTCAAATTACGTAACTCATGACTCTTTTGGTAACAGTTGAGTGCCCTCCGTTATGTTTCCACGTCTCATGTTACTAACCTGGAAACAATGAATTTTAGTATCGAGATGAACGATATTTCGATACACATTTGCATTTCCTTCTTGATAATCGACGCTCAATAGGAAACATCACTTTGTTACTCTGATGGTACACGGGAAAAATAATTCATTAATTCAATCAACTAATTAATAATGAGTGTCATATATGCACGACGGAATATAATATTGAAATGAATAACATTTGATAATCAATTTTGAATAATTATTCCGTTGAACAGAATGTAAAAAATGTTTGAATCAACCGAATTCATTATCATATCAATACAATCTCTTGTTAAGATTGATACACACTTTCGAATTGTTGAATGAATGTTGTGGAAGTTTGATGAAATTTGCTCATCATTGAATTGACAAACTATATCATTCGATCGGCTTCAGTGTATCTACCTATCTTGTTCGACTGAATTTAAGAATCCACTGAAAAAACTAAAACTGTCATCAAGGTGAGCTAAGAGATTTCCTCCTTCATTCCTGAATTTTTTCTAATATTCGAGGTAATTTCTTAATGAGGTGGGTACTTTTAGGTATTTCATAGGGTAATTAATCCGAAATTTATATTTCAGCTCACATACCCATCATGCCATGCCATTAATCTTCACAAAGATGAAGAATCATTCTTGTAGGTATATACTCAATGAATTGAATATCGAAAACAATTATTATGCTGCAAGATGATTGTCAATGATTATATAAGTACTCAATACACTCAGGATATGGAATCGGAATATGGAAGAACAAATAATGTATTTCTGCATATCTTTGAACTTCATATCCAAGTCGATTCTAACAGTTATTCATAAATGTAGCTCAGAATCAGTTTTCCAACTCATCCAAAAGTCTCAGAATAATAATTTCTGATACCGATCGAACAGAATCCACATATTGAGAAACAACGAACTCAATTTGATTACTGTATATTCTTGAATTGAGCAGAATCATTCGTCTGATTCGATCCTGTATTGAATTGATATTACCATTGGTTCAAAGTGAATTAACAAATGATTCGTTCGATACCTATAGTTTTTGAAAGATAGATTTGAATCACTCAGTTCAGAGAGATATGTTATTTACGTCTACATTATTATTCATTCAAATTGAATGGGATTCTGTTCGAACAACATATCCTCGAATCAAGAATATATGAGAATTGTAGCAAGAACTCCATTCCGTCCCTGCAATAGTATGGTGTCATTCGATGAATATACTTAATGATTCGAATGAATGATATTTAATCGGTCAAACGAATGATTCCAACCAAATACATTTGATTGAAATCATGTATTGTATCATTTTACTGTCGTGTATTTCACGGAACCTTACTGCACTCAATTTATCTTCATCTATATTTGAACCACGCAAAATTCAGAATTCACCTTGTAGGTATTATTTATGATATTTTTCGTCTCACTTCAGAAATGAATTGCACTCCGATATTATCTTTGTGAAACTTATCACGATTCCGCAAGTTCACTGGGTCACGACTTATCCAAAGTATTGTTTTGTTGCGTACTTAGAAGTTGATTTATGGAACACTGAAAACTTATGAATAAATATACGCTTCTCCACTATGGTTACCTATTGATGTATTGTCAATTGAAACTTGCAACTATCATATTTATTTTAGCACATAACTAATCACCTGGCCATGATCATTCAACTGTTATATTAATATGATGTATTTCGACGAAAGGAATTCATGTGTCTCTGCTAATCATGGATCTGAGTGAATATATTTAGATTTCATCATGATTATTTACTCACCATCATATATTCTGAACTACAAACAACAACGAAATCACGTTGACTGAGAAGACGCTCGAAATGAAGCCAACTGATCGCTGGAATCGACTAGTTATTTATCATTAGACTGGTCTGGGTTATCGTGTATCATGTCCGAAGAATTATTGCTTTCTCATTTCCACAAATCGGGGTGTGTCCAAGAAGAATGGAGTTTCCGTTGTATGTCCTTTGTTGAAATCCACAATATTTGAATAATAAAGATAGCCTAATGACTGTGAATGAATAAAATATGTCATGATTCTGCTTATCTCGATAAGATGACCATACAAGGTGTCCCAAAAACATTCACGGTGATAGGAGGCATCAAAACAAAGATTTGAAATTGAATATTCTGAATCGTATTCAAATACCTGAATCAATTCTTGATTCAGTTGGACAACACTGTCTTTCGTTGAACTTTTGTTGTTTCAACACAATCTTTGTATCGAAGCAAATGGTCCATCGAAATTAGCCATCACAAGTTGTGTGGTTGGTGAGATCATCAAAATGGATGATGCCCTCATTTTCGCAACTTTCACTCACTGCTAACGACCAAATAGCAAAACTTTTTTTTTTGATGGATTCCCTTCAGATAGTATTTTTGCGGAGTATCGAGTAGGAAATTCAAGTCAGAACTACATTTTCTAAAAACCAGACTTGTTTATATATTCAGGTGTCATCAGCGTTGCTATGTGAACAGGTGAATTGGAGGTACTTTGGAAAATGTGAGGTATGAATCACGAACAAAATTGGTCCGAGGATTGACCCTTGGGGTACGCTTGTGGATAACCAATTGAATTTGATTTGATTTTATTCAAATATCGGCAACTGTATCAAATAGAACATGGAATATCGGAAAAGTGTTCTAGAAAGTAGCTAGAATCCACGGTATTTCATTGCAGTAGTAAAAAACAACAATATTGATAATTCATCACTATCAACTGATTTATGGATATTATCTATTACTTTCAGTAGAGCTATTGCACAGCTTGAAACATATTGTGTTTGGAGAAGGATGTTCTCTGCGTCAATGTAAACACGAATTTGTCGGCTGATTATTTTCTCGAAAATTTTGGATGAAGCACAGAGTTTGCAGATAGATCGATGGTCATTGAAATTTTGGGTATTGGTGATGTTTGCCACGGTAATCATACATGCGACTGTTGACATATTGACAATGTATTATATCAATGCATTCGTTGAGTAAATGATTCATTCGGAGCCAAGGGCGTTGAATTTCATTGAGAGCATGATTTCAGAAATGTCTTGCTCAGTAACCGCCTGGAGAGAAAAAGTCGAGTCGGCATTCGATTTTTTCCTGAAAGAAACAACGACAAGAGGTCATCATCCGGCATGTTTTATGAGCAGATGACATATCCTCATATGATAATAATGATTCATGTATTGCAAAAAGAATCATTAATTTCATTCTTAGGGTTTCCTGCGATGACCAGAAACTATATTCCTTGAGTTTTCATTGCACAAATATGAATCTGGAAAGTTTTCCAGAGAATGCTATTGATTCCATGTATGCTTGTTTTCAGTTCCACAATGCGGTTGGTGAGATTACTCAACTGTTCATAGTATTCCCAGTGAGCCTCCAAACTCGTTCTCCTGTAGTCGAAGCACTGTCTTGTGGTTTCACCACCAAATTCATTCTTTCAACCACGGTGCCCTTGGTTGTTTTGCGTACTGTTCTCTGTGGGGAATTAAATTCATCAACTCATTCACTTCCATTTCTCAATCTATCAATGCTCGAATTCAGAATCACTGCAAAGATCGTATTATGATACCATAAAGTCAAGGGGGGAATACACCTGATGTTGTGGTTCCACATTATCTACTATAGGTGAATAAACAGTTCTGCTCCGACCAATAGATTTATGATATGGAATAAAGAATGACAGATGAAATTTACTCCTCGAATGGCAACCTAGTTCTGAATTTGTGAACATAAAGTGTGAATATGAATAAAGCTAGGATCATCGGTTCAGTTAGGTGACCAGGTGTTCGAGCTGGTCTAGCTTCGGGTTTACCGACATTCGTAGTAATCATGAGATTTCAGGGTATATCCCTGGTTGGCTGAAAATAGATTTGGATATATTTATGAATGTATGTAAGCAAACAAATGCCACAGTGGTTCGGATTCCACTCTCATCCTGAGGGGAGAGGGAAACTGAGTTTCCACGTCTCCTTCACTCGCACAAGCCATTCGAGGACTGATTTGGCAACAGAGGAGATCAGTGACAATAACAAAAAAAAATAGTGTCAAACGTTTGGTTCGGCGAATCCATATTCATTTCTTTGGTGAGCTGAAGTGGAAAACTCGTCTGTAATCGCCATGAGAACTAGTTCCCACCGGGATAATATACAAAGTTCTCGCTGGGTTTTCCATGTAAATAAATATATATCTTCCAGATATGCATGTTACCTCCGACTATCAGGAGCCTCGAGACTAACAGACTAATCCGGAGGACGATAAATCCAGAGGCTGGCATTTCAATAAAACTGACGGCCCGACGGAATCAAGCGGAACAAGGGTTTGTGAACAAAATAAAAGAGCGCTGAATCAATCTGAACAGCAGTAACTTGTGGTGTCTTCAAATTCCAGTTCTAATTGCTCGGTGCCTCATTTGAAGATAAATATAACTGGACTAGTAATTTATCCAATACCCTTCGGGAACTGAATCGATCAATATATTATGCAAAACTATGGTGACCTAATACTTGCACCGGAAGTTGCTATGAACTTGCTTATTTCAGATGGAACATCCTATATATCATTTCATTTTCAGATTATACGAAAGATTCTAAGCAAATTACATATTCGATATCCTATATATATATATATATATATATATATATATATATATATATATCATATAAACATATAAGTATTATTATTATTATTGTTTCTTTCAGGTACACATGAATGACAGTGCATGTTACCTCCGACCACTGTAAGCCTCGAGACTAGAAGCTCCAACCCGGAGGACGATAAATCCTGAGGGTAGCATTTTTATGAAACTGATGCCGCGACGGGTGCGTCGAGATGGCGCTTGCGTCGGTACGTCGTCGCGGTTCGAGCGCCTGGACGCCAACCAGTCTGTCTAAGGACGTCAAGGTCGCGAGTCTGTGTATATTGTCGTTTCTTGGACACTCATCAATGCTGAACTGTCATTTCACACGGCGGTAAGGTGAATCTCAACAGTGGACGGTTCGAGGGCTATTTCGATTCATTCGGCGATGTATGTTTGATATTGATGTGGTGTCGGAGATGCTGAAGAATGCGAGAACATCACGAATGTGTTTTTGAATTACAATCACGAGTAAGTTTCGAGTTGTCTATGTGAAATTCCCAAACACGCGGTATTGCTGAATACTGATTATAAGAACTGTCATTACAGCAGGAAACTCCCCCTACTCGATTTCAAGAAAGTATAGAATAACTCTATCTCTGAGGGTCAAGAAATCGAAATGCATACGTTCCAAGTTATTTTTCAGAATCTATAATCTGAGTTCGAGTCAAATTGAGTGATGGTTTCTATTCTAGAGTATCTTATGGGCTCTATCTATCTGTTTTTGGAACACTTCCTCTCAACCAGGCATTCGAAAAGATCGAAGATGTTCCACAACCTTGTTTGGGAGAAGTGCTATCATAGGTAATGCTCTTCTTATAAATCAGATCATGGGTATCGATGGATTCAATTCCAATCCAACTATACTTATCTCGGAGGTACCCCAAGGGTCAGATCTTGGACCTCTATTATTTATTTGTTTCATTTGCGATGTTGATCGATCTCTCCATGATTCCAGTTCTCATTGTATGCCGATGACCTGGAAGTTTTCTAATCTTTCGAAACTGTCCTGAGAGTAATTATCTTTCATCTCTCTATACTTTCCGACGTTGATTTCCGTCACACCAATCTGGGACTGAACTCACTAATCAGTAGACTGAGCGACAACTTCAACAAATACTGTGGCAACGTGAATATTTATTGAACATCATTGAGTCAACTGAAGAAAACTATTGAAATGTGTATTTTTTTTAATTTCACAGGTACCTTTCGATTTGAGAATATCAGGAATCTTGTTTCTCCTCGATTTTTCTCCATAATCTTTTTAGTTACTCGATATTCGTTATGTGATGGTATTATTCACATTGTAAAATTTATGATTATATGAATCAGTGGTTGCCGTTTTGAACTCCTGCCTGTTTGCATCCTAATTTCGAATAGATGAATAAACGGATAAATAGGTTCTCAACTATACAATATTTATTTCGCAATATATTGCGATCAAATGCACAGAAAATAGAGGTTTTTTTTATATTCTGTAAAACTCGCCACAAATACAAGAAAATTCCGAAATGAATATCATATCATTTGTTACTATATGTATAATGAATATGGCCATGTATTTTGCATACCTGTGCTATTCCAGATAATTGAAGGTTCACACGCCAGCTTGAGTTTCACGAACTTGAATTTGTTTTCATACATGCACACGTCGTGTCTTGCTAGAATCGACAACAAGTACCTATTGAAACATCGAGGAGGAGAAAAAATTGTGTATTATAATAATATGAGTTTTATAAGCCAATGTGTGCGCGCACGAAATGACAATATTGTCTTCTTAAACGTGTATCATATTATATTAATTTGATTATTAATATTGGCGACGCTTGGCAACATCATCAAACGAGTGACAAAATGATGGGTGTGACCCACAGAACGAGTGAAACATTCATAATACAATATTCAATAGTGCAACCAATCCATAGTTATTCATTTTGAACGAAAAAATCTTCGAAAACATGATTTTCATTACTGGAGAAATAAGAAGGGGGAGAGAGAGAAAAATGTACTTTATTGTCGGAGAAACAAGTTCTCATTGACAAAGATATTAGCCTAAATATATATTGAAAATGCACAATTTGCAATTCAAACACTAGTTCACGATACGATACAAAATGTTTGAATAATAATAAGCACATATATGTGTATAAAGCAGATAATGTAACCTCATAATATGATGTGAAAGAGAGTTACGGATAGAACTTCCGACAGTTATACCACACAACAGATTCATTCATGTCAGGATTCTGACAGAGTGTCATTATAAAATTCTTTCCGATTGTGATAGGCTTTCGTTGATAGGGCCTGTTCAACACCATTCCTGAATTTTCAATATTTATTCTCATTTCTTAGGGTTGAGGGTATGTGATTGAACAATTTTTTAACTTTCATAGATCAAAGAGTCCTTCGTCAAAGCTGTCTTCGAGATGGGGATTGGGATGGCCAGCTAGTTGTAAAGATTCCGAAGTGTTATACTTTCTATAAGTCGGCAAACAGATTCTAAAATGAATATACAAGTGAGCGTTGAGAAGAAAAAGAAGAAATCCAAGCATTCGCCTAATGAAAAAAAGACTTTTCCGCCCCGTCGCACAACATCACTTGCATGGATTCAGCCAAGAAATTCTTCTCGGATACTGATCAAAGTTAAACTACGTGAAGGAAGTCTTTGACGAACACAGGAAAGATGTGACGACGTTAACTGTGGAGGAAAAATCAAAAGTGTGCAGACTACAGTGCATCCTTTCCCTTCTTTAAGACATCCAGGTTTCTTGGTTATTGTTTGAAATGGAGTCTTGCGGTTTCCACGTTCTTTTCCTATTTTTCATTGGGAGTCAAGATACGTGGGGCAATTCCGAGAATTCACACCAATTGGACCACGAAGCTATTGGCGATGAAGTGAAGCTAAGAACTTTGTCAGCTCAAAGAATCCAGTGACATTCCTGGAATTCTTCTGACTGTATTGTTTCGGATAAACGATCCCAGCATATCTACATATGGCAGCTGGTTGAATTCTATATTCTTTTCTTTCTGAACTACACATACAATTTTCAGGAATGCTCGAAATGAACGAATAGTGGCCCCTTCTACGCTTCCGTACTGGAATGAGAGTATTGTTTTTGTTGAGTTCATGCAATAACCACAAATAATAAGAATGCTCCAACTGAATGATTCCACTCGGAAAATTCATGGCACACTAACGAAACTCCAAATATGATGTAATTTTCTAGTGCTGTCTGTAAGTTCTTCGAGGAGGTGGTACATTCATTTTTCAGCTTTTGATGGGATTTTCTCTCCTCGTTTCTGAAAAATAGAGTAGAAGGTATTAAAAATTATTGCAATATATTTGTAGTAAGGACAGATTTAGGATCTGTCCCAAAATGTCACTGCGCTTGAAATTAAACCTTCAGATACCTAAAAGAGAAATTCTCTATTTGTCAGTGACACCTTGCTTTTGAAAGAGTTTGGAAATACAAATATATTCAATAATAATAAAACCTCTACTTATCTTGGTGGACGTTTCGGGAACGAATCTGCTCCCGTTCTCAACACAATTGAAATATTTTTCTCTTCGTAAATTTTTTTCAATGTTTTCGATTTTGACACTGAAAAGTGAATTTCTCTTTTAGGTATCTAAAGGTTCAATTTCAAGCGCAGCGACATTTTGGGACAGATCCTAAATCTGTCCTTACTACAAATATATTGCAATGATTTTCAATAACTTCTACTCTATTTTTCAGAAACGAGGAGAGCAAATCCCATTAAAAGCTGATAAATAATTTTCTAGTGATTTCTTAGCATTTTATTCTCCTTCCCTCGATAGATTCCAACGTCGAGTAGTGACCCTTCTGTCGTACGAACTTTCGAACATCATATCAGGTTCATTTTGCTACTAACAAATTCCTCATTCTCACACACACGAGTGGAAATAAGCATACGTCTCACAAACCACTACTATGGAATGGCGATTCAAACTAGTATCGTTTGATTCATCAAGACGTCCATGATAACTTTGGAATAGATTTCTGATACTGGAAGATCTTAGTGAAAATATAAACAACGATATTGAAACTTCCAGAAATTTGTTCATTACTTCCACTTCCAAATTGAGAGATTCATATGATGAATGAAATATGGTGCATAAATTTTTGTGTATTAGGATCTTTGGAAGACATTCCAAAGTATCCAGAAACATTCTAGTCCTCTTCCTCAAAACTCGTGTTCATTGAAATGTTGACGAAATCATTTCAATTGTGAAGCATAGATTCATTCATTGAAAAATAGAACATCAAACAAAAAGCAAGATTAGACCTTTACGCCACTTCCTATACTCACTCACAATCGTTAGTTCAACAGGGCTTATCAAGTTTACTTCAAAATCACTGTTCACTGAATCCACCTGGTGACGGTTTGATTATAAAGGGGGATTATGGAGCTAACAATGAGAGATCATCTTGATGACAGGTCGAAAAGTATCGATTTTGATTGACACTGGTTCTCATGGAGTTATATTATCATCGGAATACAAAGTTACACAAACGAACATCGGAGATATGACCATGATATCGAAAAATTATTATCACACTGAATCCACCTGGTGACGGTTTGATTTTGAAGGGAGATTATGGAGCTAACAATGAAAGATTATCTTGATGACAGGTCGAAGAATATCGATTTCAATTGACACTGGATCTCTCGAAGTCATAATAACGCAATAAAAAGTTACACAAACAAACATTTATGATATGAACATTATATAGAAAAATTATGTTCAAACAGAATCCAGCTCGTGACGGTTTGATTATGAAATGGGATTATGGAGCTAACAATGGAAGATTATCTTGATGACAGGTCGAAAAATATCGATTTCAATTGACACTGGATCTCACGAAGTCATAATATCGACGCAATAAAAAGTTACACAAACGAACATCAAAGATATGACAATGATATCGAGAAATTATGATCAAACTAAAATCAGTGACTGTACTTGAATTCATCAAGAACTCATAAATATCGTCCCTCAAGAAAGATAAAGTTTCCATGTTGTGATCGTTGAAACCGGGAATATATATTTAACGGAATCACTCATTTCCAGCCTATTAAACTGATCCATTCCATGGATTGTGAAGAGGAATCAGACAATTTACAAGTGGGAGTCACTACGGCACTAGCGACATTGAATCGGGTGACCTAGGAGGCCAAGAAACTGCTCCACCTCTGGCAATCCAACGATGCCCAAACCGCTGATTTTTTCCTGTGTAAAAGTCTTCGGTCTACGAAACTCCAGTAGAAGCAGAGCCAGATTCAATTGGACGAATCACAACAGCATTTGAAATCATTCAAAACGAGGATGCACATGCACAAAAGGCAAACATCAAAAGCATTCAACCTTATTCAGTCAATTCATCGTTTTTTTTAATTTCAACGCGTCTTAGAGCCGTAGTGACACTTTTCCGGACATGGGACCCACCACTCAAATTTTTCTACTGTTGCACTGAGTAACCTCTAGAAATTTGATTCCATAGTTCTGTAACACCCTGTATATATTTGGTGCACCGACCCCATGTACGAATGAAAGATAAAATTGATTAGATCATCATCAACTACTCAGATCCCTTGATCAGATGGAGGAATCATCGAGGTACTCATAGGTATGGAGAAGCTGATCGAAAGTTGTTCAGGTGTTTGTATTTGAAGAATGTAAAAACTTCGGATACTGAAAGATAATATAAGTTTGCTTTTTCGATTCCTGGATTCTTCCACTGCACAAGTTCAGACTTCCGTGAAGTCATACTGATCATCTATCAGATTGTGTGGAGAAACTCAGATTTTCATGAAACTCCTCCAAACGTGCTCCTTGAATATAAATTCAGAGTCAGATGGCGTCAAAAACGTTTGGGAATTCAAATATTCCGTACCGATGCAGTATTCTCGCCCTCCTGAGAAATAAGTTGGGAGCATTCTGAAAGTTCATCACTGAACCTGTGCGATATATACAAACATGCAAACGCATCAGTATTCAGCAAATACACCTACATCGAAACCAAACTCTAATGAGACCACCTGAAATAGATCTCGATGTGATATGGAGGAACGGTGTATTATTCGAATAGTTCCATTCACGTCGAAGTTACACTGCCAGAACAAACATACAGGTCGAACCTATAATCTTCTTCGAACTTGCTTGTGGATGTGGATGTTATTGAATCATGCGAATGAACACAACTTGTATGTATAGAACATGTAATACTACTAACATTTGAAATGTTTCATGATGTACAGATTTTCTATGGTTTGGTCTTAGATGCATTTTCGAATAATTTCGAAATATCATTCTGGGTCACCGTAGATACCATACCTTAATATATTACGATGGAAGTTTTTTAAGAGCATCTCGAAGCACAAGTTTTGCGCCTCGTATTTCATCTCAGAACTACTGCGACAATCGTATGGAATGTGTATTAGGTACTATTTTTTTTTTGTCGTTCTTTGTCGCATCAAGTTTTACTGAGAGAAATGAGTTGCGATTGAGAGCAGATATTACCTCCTTTTACTCCTTTTTCACTCCTTGTTTTACTTCTTTATTTTATATGGCCTACTTCATTTTGCCAAAATATTCTATCATAACTATTCATTCTCAATTAGCTATATACATCAAACTGGTTGGACTCGAATTCGATGATAGTTCGATTATAGGTAGGAGATAGTTCAGTACAATCAAATCACATCAAACTGTCTCACATGAGATATTTTGTATACACCGCCTACTAGGCAAAATGATTCCGAAAATTGACTGATAGACTTGTGGATCCATATGTTATGAAAAAAACAATGAATTTACGTTCTTCAAATGAAAATATAGTATGGCGACATGGCCAAAATGGAAGACAAGGGTACTCTCCATAAATAATCAAATTGTACAAAGTGCTGATTACAACTCAGTTCTCTGAGGAGCCCTGGAAGGTACATTCGAAATGAAAATGCGATTGATAGCTATAAGTGGGGAATTTACTACCAAATCTTGAGTTGCATCTCGAAAATTCTAATTTATTTATGATAATTTGGAATTCCAGGGCGAAATTCCAACTCATAACTCGGGAGATATGGATTATATATAATATACATAAGTTTGTCAAATCTCACAATTATAGAAGTGATGAGGTGATTACATAATTTGATGATTATGTACATTGAATCACAAACGAGCAATTTTCTGAAGTAGGGCTTGTGTTGTAGTCATCAGCCTATAGACACAAACGTTGGCTATTGTTAACCAAAAACTTCGATTGTGAAATGAATAGGAATAGTTTCAAATAGTTGAGTGGAAAGCTGGTGGCAAGGAAGAGGGGTGAATTGTACAGCACATTCAGTATAAGATGTGTTCGTATTCATAACCTACAGGGAACCTCAATCCGGTTCATATACAATTTCCACTGTCATGATTTCGATTCACATATTCTTTCAATTTCGACTTGAATTCGTGTTCATCGGATTCCGATTCCGATTTATGTAGGAAGGAGGGTTATTGGTTTTTGGCCACAGTATTATTTGAGTATCTGGGTGCCAGTTAATCTACAGAGAGGAATACTCGTTTTTTGATGAAGTTAAGCTCGGGTTTCATAATCATGATTAATGTAGGGGGTTGCGATATAATGCTGACATAGTGTGTAGTGATAGGTGTACAATTCTCTCATGACAAATAAGCCTCATTGGGAATAGGAATTCCACACGATGTTGATGTGGAGCGAGTTTGTTGCCGAAACAGATCCTTTCGGAACACTACCATTGATAGTCATTCTATCAGATGAGAAGTAGAATATTAAACGTCATAGTCCATATCACGGAATTTTTGATGCTAGGAACTCCTCTTGTTTCTCGATTATTGTCTGCCGCATATGATTCATAGCACGTAGTCGAGCAAGCTTTTCAATCTCTTCCGAAAAGAGAAAAATTTTCAAACTCTCTAGATATCGGATCTGCTTAATGTTGATTGCATGAATGGTTCTTTTTAATGGCGCTTCTTTGCAGGTTCCGAATAATGATCTGTAATTCCACACGCACTTTTTCTGAGATTATATCAACACACTACTTTTCGAATAATCTTGTTGATCACCATGTATATCAGTGAGGTTAGGAATTAAAGTCTAAGTGAGACGGCAATGATTGGAGAACACAATTAGATAGCCCTGACCCCAACTGCAGGATCAATGAGAAATGCAATCCTTTATTTTTCATCAATCAATAGCTATTCGTCACTGATGTGGATAGAAGAGAATGTCGATTGTAGAATGAATGAAGAGAGTAATAGAATCTCGGAAGAGTTTCTGAAGGATGGATTCTGAAGTACTCGAATTTTCATTATGGGTTATGTTTTCGGAGATACGACACAATTATGAAGGAACACCCTATATCTCATCATATTGTCGCATTCGTTAATTTCTTATGAAAATGATGCATGATACTTCATAGAAAAGATTTTCAGAAATACCTCAAAATGCTCAATCATTACCCTAATGATTTTTGATAACCTGCCACGGATTTTCCAAATGAAGAGGTTCCAGTTATTCGAGCATATAAAAACTTCATCGTAATGTGATAATTGAGTGTTTTTCAAGCATTTCTGAATATCCAATTTGTATAATAGTATACATCATTTCGAAAGGAAGGAATAAAGGATTCAACGAAGTGATGGAATACATCAATTGATGAATACATTGGTGTTCCATTGTGAAAAAAAAATATGTGCGTTATCTCCAAACCCTTTCACAGAAATAAAATGAGTACGCCACTGAATTCTGCGCTGAATTCTCTATTTGACGTAGTTCTTATGTGAACAGTATTCCTATCTATCTCGAGTTTGAAGAAATAGTGAGGAAAGAATGAGAAAACCTCAAGGCCCCATCTTTAATAATAACCGAGAAACCTGACCGTCTCAACCAAAATGCACTGTATAATCGAAAGATTGATACAGTGGTACAAGTATTGATTCCAGGTGACTTCACTTCCCAATCGATCACATCTCAAAATACCAACCATCATTCGTGCAGAAATCTACAATATTGCTATCATCTGAGTAGTTCCACAACTCATTATTGCAGAAAATGTTGTAATCGTTTCGGAGAAGCAAAACACCATCATTTACATTTCAACAAATGAATTGAACACATCTACTGATCAATTCTGATGAAAATGATGATATAGAAAACTGAACATTCCATCACTCATCTAGAATTGGCCTTGCTTGGGATATAATAATGAATAAAAATCCTGAGCCAATATTTCGGAGCTATAATGAATCATTGAGTTGTGACAAAAACAATGGATGCCATAATACGATAGAATTATGGAAACAACACTCGAAAATAATAGCAAGATAAAGTTTTCTGCCAGCATTTCAGCTAACGCTCCATATTCAGTATGCATTGCACAGACAGCGGGAATACAGCAGAATTGCTTTTGCATAATTTGAAAAGCACTTCCAAACACAATTTGTATTCGAAGTTCCTTCCATTGTTGCATGTGGTGCGAGGTATCGGATTTTCTTCCGAGGAAGCGTGGAAGATTTAAATAATATTTCGGAATAAGATAATAATCATCCCATCGTATTATTTCAAAGCTGATCCATCAGTTCATAGAGTGCGTAATACAAAAGAGCCCACACGCTCACTCTACAATATATTACATAAGATCTCGATCGCAAATGTAATCAAGAGTGGAATTTGTACTATAATTTTGTGCCTTGTACTTATCATTTGTGAAATTGAAATCATTGAATGGTATCTGGAAACTGTGAAAGCGTAAGAAAGTTAACAAGATCCAATGCCGGTATGCATAGTGAACGTGATGACAATTATGTATAGGAATCACAATAGGAAAAATGTTACAGAATCACAAGTTTCCACATGTTTCTCCTTCGAACATCAAATCGTGTTGAAATTGCAACATATTCCTGGAAAGAGAAGCCTCAGAAGCATTGAGAATCATCGCATCCAGGTAATGTTAATTTTGTCATACAAATGCTAGCCTTATCAACAAATTCCAGAATTTTCTTCCAGTGAGAGATTATGACTCTTCTTGATATAATCGAATTTTCATGAAATATCAAAACTAAAGAACAAGTTCTTGTACATCAAAAAGGTGAAGCCATCTTGGAAGATTCTGGACTATTCAATGAGATTTCATTTTTTGCTTCTCATTTTAGTCAACTTCTCCTTTTTCAGATTATAGAGAGAAGTTTATCAATCAATCAAACGACCATGATGAAGCTTGAGTTGAACGGAAAGGAAAACAATGAGTGAAAAAGTATGGAACAGAAAATAATAGAGTGAATGAAAATAATGAAATTAAAGTGAATGAAGTAGATGTCTTTATTGCTGAAATAACGATAATTCTCTATTGTGCTGGACCACTCTGTTGATCGTCGGAAACAAATTTGAAACCTGAAACTTAGTTCCAAATGTCTGGATAGGGGCATTTGGAAATATTTTGCAAATCTGTTGGATGAATCTGAATCGATACTCGAGTCCAAATTGTGAGATGGGTCTCAAACTCTCATCATGTGAGTCAAAAACAAAGAGGAAAACGTTACAGAGAGATTTGTGCAACAGTGTTCAAGTTCGTTCAAGGGATTCGGTGATATCAAAAATAAAATTATGTCTCCTACTCGAATACACAAAGTGGGTGACGATCTATTCGACGTTTACGAAAATTTGATTTCTTGGGTTATCAGTTCTTTTCTATCGATCTGAAATATTTTCAGCTCTGCGGCGTTGCCGTTTCTATCTGAAAATATCAACTTCATTATGATTATTATTTCATTCCATTTTCAAATTCTCACTGGAAAGCTATGATTTCATCTCATCAAAAATCCTAAATTTAAAAAATATCGATTTGTCACGCCCTATATCTCTGTAACCATTTCCGCTGTACCCCAAGGATAGAATATCGATGAAATCAGCTCTCTGGTGAGAATTTGAGAATAGAATGGAATACAGGGTATATAATTTAAAATAACAAAGTTGTTGCTATACTTTTCGATAGAAACGGCAACGCCGCAGAGCTGGAAATATTTTTGATCGATAGAATAAAACTGATTACCCAAGAAAACCAGTTTTCAAAATAATCCCATGTTCATTCCCGACTTATGTTCCTAGTATGTTTTTTAATGTGGCTCATTATTGAAGGAAGAATTATTCTGCAAGAGATCTACAGGTGCGAAATAATGTGAGATATTGTAATTCTGGGTACTCCTATCGAAATGAGTTCGGATTTTTATGAATACCTTTATCATTCATCCTAGATTCGATTTTCAGTTCACTTTCGACATATGTTGAGAAAGTATAGCCCTTGAGGAACTCACGTACTAACCTATTCATTTTCATTCCTCCGAATTCTGTTTGATGCAGTCATTTATCATTCCTGACATCCGAATCATAAAACTTTCATCCGAATGTGAGAATCATTAATCTTGCTTTATCGTTCGGCATCTCGTGAGACAAAGATATCACAACAATATCTCCTCCGAGAAAGGAAGTAATCAACTAACTCACGGGAACCACAAGCGTTGATAATGAGATTGATGGCAATTCAGTACCAATAATAATATCTCGAATACCGGAACTTTGGTTCTCGACATTTTCGATCACATGAACTTCTAGATTTTGTGTCATGATCGAAAGCAGACCTATGACTTTTCATCATCGATTTCCCCACACTTTCTTCCATCATTGGCAGGGTTCATCATGAGAAATTCAACAGAACCAAGTTTGATTGTTGTCTCCACAGACTACTCAGCTATTCATGCTTCTATTTGTGGCATGAGTATGGCAGAAAAACATTTGGTTGAACACAGAGTGAAATATCCGGAGATGATCACAGTTTACAATAGGTTGAAATGTAATTATTTCCATGCTGAGATGAGAAAGAAATCGACACTGATACTCGTGATATAGTGACAAGGGGTGACAGTATCATCACTGGATTCAGTGATAGGTACATAGAATTCGCGAAAATAAAAAAGTACTTTGATATACTACGAATGCAAGCTCTTGTCGATATCATCAACCGATTATTGACAATTTGTATCGGAAAAGGAACGTCCAGGTCAGCTCGCGAAGGAAGACTGGAGACGAACGGAAGATGTCTTGAAACACTGCCAATATAGTATGTGCGATATAATAACATATGTATGTAGAAGAAGATATACAGTCTGTCATAATTGAGATCTGATCCGAACATAATGTAACAAAAAAAATATCATTTCATTATCACGGATTGTTGTATAACAGTACTGAAACAATAAATCACGAATGCAAGCAACATAATCTGTGAATGATAAATTCTCCATGCAACGCCACTGTTTTAAATTTTATGACTCCAATCCTTTCGAGTATAAAGAATCCAAATGATATGTGTGACTATACTACCATTATTTTTAGCTAGCACTTGAGATGCCGAAGTTTCAGACCCTTTCAAGTTGACATAGAGCGAGGACCACAACATTTATATAGTATCTGCACTAACATTCTTTTCGCAGGACTACTCTCGCAAGCCAATCTATGATTGCGATATTGGAATTCACAATCAATAAGAGCGTTGCAAATTTCAAATCGTGCACTTTGCATATTTTTCTTGTAATAGTTGAATTATGTCGTTGAGTGGAGGTGTGGTGAGACGCCCTGGAATAGAATCTTGAAAACAGTATGAAATGGACGGACTCATCTCAATTTTCAGTATATTCTCATAACAACACGACAAGGCATGACACGGCAATGAATAATAATCGCACAGAAAACCGACAACAACATTGTATGAGTCGAGAGTTTTCCAAATACTTTCCGAAATAATCAAGTTATACATGAAAGATATTGGTCGAAATTGTTCCTAATTCGTCGAGCAACTACTACTCGACAGTCGTCCTTGGTTTGCTGACAAATTTGGTGCACTTCGTGACTAGTTACTAAAACATTGAGAGCAAGTCTGGGTACAACGTGTGCTGTTACATGTTCAACGCCATCTAACGGCAAACCATCTAAGGTGGGGGAACTATCACAAACTTATGTTTCGATTGTTTGTAAATATGAGAATGACAACGTGTTGAATGAGAATGGAACGGATTTAGCGATGATTGTTGATTCGAGGATAGAAGTGGATGTGGTGGAATGTTCTGGACATCAGAAGAAGAAGTAAAGTTTGATTACACATATACACTCGTTAAAACTCAAGGTTTCAAGGTTATAAACGTTCCTGGTTACATTTCTTCAAGTGCTTGAATCGAATAGGTGATATAATATTGTTGTTTTAATTCAATGTATTCAAACTTCCGTAGGATTAGTCACCCTGAAGAATGGTTCGGGAAATGGATAGCCTGGTAGCTAACTAACGGCAGACACAACAAGACAATTTTCTTGAAGCATCATTCTTGCTGGAAAAATATTTATCAATCTTCCTTGAAATGATCGCGTCGCTAATGAAGAAGAAAAATCATGTTCTGAAATACATTCATTTCATCACTGTCATTCACGATGTAGCAGCAACATTCCACTCTGCTATGCATAAGATGTCACAATGAATCAAGTATGACACCACCTGGAAGAAACTTTAATCTCGCCGTTGATATATCGACAAATCACACAGGGAATATGGCAATCACAGATCCATATCGAGAAACACAGCTCGAGCTTTTATGACTTATGAAATATGTATGTCGTCTAACAAGGGTTGACATATTCAGGTCAGAGAAACTGAATTATTCTCGCGCATTCCATTCATTCGGATGAAAATAAAAAGTGAATTTCACGAGAACCGTCAGTTCCCTTCCGTATCCCAATTTGGTACTCAACGAACGATAACTCTAGAATAAATTCATGAATGGTTTTACAGAGCAAATACATGAGCAATTCGCTAGTCTCTATGCTTCTTCGACTTGATATTTCGAGCCAAGATTCTCCCCTGAAAATAAAGGTATAAATACCAGTTGAAGTTACTATCCTATCCAAGTGTTCGGCATGAAATCGCATAAAATATCCTTTATTTTCTGTATCACTGGCTCGATGATCGTCATGTATGTCGCGATCCCTGGAGTGTTGGAAATTTAGCACTTCGCAAATATTTCGCGCTGTAAAATTTGAGCCCGATCCAAGCGGATACCGTTCGTAATTGGAATATCAGACCATTCAATATTTGTACAAGGGATCGTTCCGAAAGTCAGCACACAATCAGAAAATTAAAACAAAATTATCATTCTCCGTTCTGAAACAGTCTCGACCTAAAGTCAACAAATGGTCTGGAATGTATATGAGATGTGCGAAAAAATGACGATGATGAAGAACTCATATATCAAAATATCATTTTGTTCATCAATAACGAATCCAAATCATCTGTACAATAATTTTCTTTCTGTGAGCATTATGTGTGCACATATGTATAAATTCCAGTCATGTGGGAAATCGCTGTAAGTTTGAGTATTTTATGTGATATTGAGATACTGGAATGTAGTTCCACTCAGAACATGGTTTGATTGGAGAAATTCGTGAATGTCTTCAATTCCATACCATCGATTTGAAATAGTTTTGCATGGTCCACTCATGAGGTCTTATGAATGAATGAAGCAGCTTCGAAAGTATCTTTAAACAAATGTACACCAGCCGGCACCAGGATCAAGATGGCTCGGCAGCACTGGCTTGATCTGTCATTAGATTCATTTTCTGATATCTTCATTTCATAATCTTCTATCTAACAGGTAACTTTCTTATACATAGTTACATGGAACAACAAATGATTATATATATATATATATATATAAATATATATATATATATATAGATAAATAAATCTTACTTTACAAACACAACACTCCCTCTTTAGCTGGGTTTCATGAAATAATGTCAAAGGTTCATTTCATCTGGAACTACTCAGTACACTTGATAGCAATAAACATTCCGAGGTTTCCTTGTCAAGCTCTTCACCAGCACATTCAATTGTCCGAACGGTGTCATCAAATTTAACAATATGAGTCCACTCAATTCATTCAATTTACAAACCATATCTCGATTCCCAGTTTATCCTTCAGGTTGTTCCATGAAAATATCTTCATGGAGTCTCTCATGTGAGAATGCTGCTCTCTGGAGAAGTGATGGATTGAATTCATTGACAATTGCTATAATTACTCTTATCGTCTCCACATTACCTACCGGAGCATAGGTCTCATGGTAGTCCAAATCATATTTCTGGAGGTATCCCTTCGCCACGAGATGGGCTTTATATGTAGTGAGAACATCATTTTCATTCATCAAAACGTAGATACGAACACCTTGGTGCTCCTTTCAAACCATGAATTGATTCATTCAATTCACAAACCATATCTCTATAGGAGTAACAACAATATCATACGATTTAGGTAAACTCAATAATGTGTTTTATATATTTGCATTCTGAAACTGATTGTATATTGAAAGAGAAGTTGAAGTCAGAACAATTGCAGACCCTTCGATTTCTTAAATTTCTTCCAAATTCAGGCTAGCTCGATGTATACAGAAATGTTGCGATGCTGAGATGCTAAGGTCATCGAGATAATGTGATTTCTTGGTGAATGGGAAATTTCTGAACACGGGAATCATCGAATGCAACTGTATCGAGGAGAGTTCATAGTGGTCCACCTTTTAATAAATATATCCCTTGATTGAATTGCGCCTTGAATGGAAATAGCCGCCCTTCAATACTTGGAAAGTACTTTCTCAATATAATGACGAATTGGAATGAGTTTCATTCTGGAACAAGAGAAGCAAAGAAGGCGAGTGGAATGGAAATAGGTGTTCAAACATCGAAGTTATCTTCGAAAGAAATGCTCTTACAATTATGCATGATTACCTATCATCCACTAAATGCCAAAAATGGCATATAATAATAATGATATTGTCTTTATTAACCGACAGAAATGTACAATGTGAATTTTCTCGAGATGAACAATGACAAAAAAGCTGGTTAAAAGGCGCGAGATTAGTGAGACTGTTGTTCCTCAAGGGCCGGAATGAGGTGAGGAAATCCAATAGAAGGAATCTGTGTTTTCTGTGATGGATGTGAGTGGATATTTCGAGTATTATCATCACACTATGTGAAAATTGTGAAATTGAGTGAGAATTCATTCGAAATTTTTCAGATCATGAATATCTAGAATCTCCAGGCTGAGATCAATAACGAAGCTTGAAATTCTATGAGTGGCTTCGCTATCCCATAATATCTTGACTCCGCTTTAGCAAATTTCATTTTCGAGTTCAATTTTGTAGGAGTTGATAATTGCTCTGCATGATATATACATTCCATTGCTTGTAGAGTCACTTGAATCTCATAGTTCAAATCATCTCGCGAAAATCCGTTCTCATTCTGTTAGTTGGGATTGATTGTATATACGATAACTGTAGATTACATCCTTAGTAGTTATCATCCTTCATGATAGAGACAAGAAACTTTTTCTTGATTCCAGCCAGATCTTGTACTAGCCATTACTGGCTAATCTCATACACTTGTTGAAGAACTGGTCGTGAAGTTCCATTCCTATTTCGAGATCGAATCGAACTCTTGATAGTTCCGATGAAATCTTCCAAGTAGGCCAATCAATGATCGAAGTTTCCATTATTTCCTGAATCTGTATTGATTCCAATGAATTTCCACCTCGCTTGAATGGTTCACAACTGCAGTTTCCTTGGCCATTCGACAGAATGAAAACTGATGTCGATAAGTATTGATATTCCGGCATCGTTCTATTCCACTTCGGGTAAATGAGAAATCGTGAGTTGCACCTGCGGACCGATGTCACCGAAATGAAAAGAAATATTGGAGAAGTCTGATGCTGGAATGTAATATCGTCCAAGAAAAGGAATCAGAAGAATGTTCATTCCAGATAGATGAGAGCAGATATAGATCATCCGATATGAACAAACTAGTGAATCTTCAAATGGTTGTAGAAAGAAGTCATATGAACCTTGATAGAAAATGATCATGAGAATTTCAGTTGTCCCAGTCCCATAGTACAGCTCAAATTCAATGTTCATGATTTGAAGGTGGATTATTACTTGTATTCTATTCATCATGCAAATACTTCATGTAATACCTGTCATTTTGCTTGTTCTACCATTTTCTATTCACTCACTTCTGTTTTATATCTCATTTCTCCATCCCATCAACCGTAATACTATCCAAACGGTCTTCCACCTGGTCTTTCTGCTTATTTGATGAGTTTTTTTCTACAAATTACATGTAGCATTCATACATGTCGACCGATATATTATCATACTAATGACTATTGGTCAAACATACAAATGTATTTTAGTTCATAAATAGAGGACACTGTTTCGAGATGATAAACAATATTGAACAACAGTCGAATTTAATTATTGATAAATGCATGATTGATTGATCCTATCTCATTCTCATTGAGTCGATTTCTACCGACTCTACTACTGAATCACTTACTGAATTCACGAACGAACTATCAACATCCATCGTGCTGAAAATTGAATGATAGGTTGTAGTAAAGTACCACTACTTCCCTCAACTTTGAAGGATTGAGGTTATTCGTGAGAATAACTCCCAACTCAATTCAACTCTGAGAACATTGCAACCGATCGATTATCTTGTGCACGAAAAAGCTCTCACGCGTAGTTCATGTATGGCAACTACGAGACAGGTCGATGAGCTGACCATATGAACACAGAAAAGGACTATAGGATGGTATAACGATTCTTCTCGAGTTCGCATGAATCATTGTTATGAGCCTCGTCCACACAGGATGTGGCAATGGTGTCTGACAAACTCCTCCACTGTATTATCACGCAAACCATCGATTAGGTTGATTCCAGAATATTATTGGAGAAGATTTATTGGCAATGGAGTGACAACAATGATAATTCTCGATATTCCAGACACAATCTCGGAATGAGTAACATGTTAAAGAAAAATCAGATGATCTGTGAGCTTTCCAGTAAAAGCCCGAATGGTTCCATTTGGTGTTTTCTGAATAATTGATATGGTTTCCTTCATTGTCCTCAGATCTACACTTGCAACTGTCGTGGACCATTTCTGGCCTTGCCCCATACCGTATTTGGATCATTCTCAAAATAATCTAATCCAATTCTTCTTCAATCATTATTTATCGAAATGTTTCCCGATGCAATTCCTTTTCCACCACTAGAAATTTGTGAGATAAGGTGCGAGATGCATTTTCAAAGCAAATATTGATAGTCTGTAGGGAATCAATATTAGCAGCTGAAAATTCAGAGGGTCTCTTTCGGAGAAGCTATTATTCGAACTTTGTTAAAATTCTTTCCGACTGTATATCATTGAAGATGTTGGTTCTTGATGATTTGGGTCATGATCACGAATTCATACCAAGAACGAACAATTACCCATGATTATTCACGATATGATATGGAAAAAATTCAAAGCATATCTTTGGAGTCTGATTTTCTGCTGGAAACAGAAATAATGTAAACGTTTGTGAAACGTGTATTTTGTGAGTCACATTGTATATTCCATCTCAAACTCCCAGTGTTGCATGGCAATTAGGAAGTCAGTCAATCCGCCCTCTGTATTTCTTCGAAGCCCGCTAGGTTTTCGCGATTTTCTACGAGATAATCTCCGATAGCACTCCAAGACGACGAGAGTCCTCATTTATTCGAATCCGTTTGCTTACAAAGGAACACTCAATTGAATTCTGATTTCCAAGAAATCTAATGAGTAAATATCTGAGCTGAAAATTAAAAAAAAATCTCAAATTCTCAACGACTGATGGTGGAATGAATGAATATAAAGAGTAAATGAAATGAATCTTCCATAGAAGAATCAGTGAAACATTCTACAAAGTGAAGAACAAATCATTTCGCAAACACCTTCTCCACAATGAGTCGTTGATACTTCATACCTCCATACCTTCGAATAGAATAGGAATCGACAACCTACTCCATGACTGATTAGATTCAGAGGGAGGGCATTTGGCCCAAGCCACTGGGACCTTTCCAAATCTATTGTAGAGGCTACGTATGCTTGAAGCACATCATCCAGCTTTGTCTCTTCGGTCAGACTGAGTATTTTTGATAATGTTCTCTGGAAGTAGCTTTCTGCCCTTGGTTTTCCTTCTCTGAGTTTTCGAAACCATACCCTTGCCAGGCCTTCGCATTGGTACAGTTCGTGAATTGTGATCTCTTATTTTTCCTTGCATTATCTGAAAAGTGCTTTTCCTGCCATACCCATCAGATTCATAGCCTGAAATGACCTGTCGGCGAATCTACTATAGACCTTATTGTCTCAGTCTCAAAGTTCACCCATCATTACTAAAATTTATTTTGTGTCCACCGTTCGGTACGAGCCTTCGTGGTTGCTGTAGCTTTACATCAGAAGGGTTCCAACCTAACGAGCGCTTCCGGAGAGCTTTATCTAGCTAGTGTATCGCCACACTCGTTCCCAGAGTATTCCTCGTGACCCAGAATCACTTTATTGCGACTATCTAGTTCATTCATCCCACATAGACAGTCCCAATCAGGACGTGATTTGACCCGATGGGAATTGATTGCCTCCAGTGCTGCCTGGTTATCATAGTAGATCGCAACTGGTTAGTTTCTCGTCTTCCTTCTCAATTTCTCAGTGTTTTATAGACGTTTCTTCTGCCTGGAACAACCTGACGTATTTTCCAAGGCTGTGCCATATGTTAGTCCTTCGCCCCATATACGCCGGCTCCGTTCCCATTATGAGTTCTGGACTCGTCTGTGTACCAGATGGATACTGTACCCACTAGTGGTCCTGCTCCTTCTCCGAGTATTTTCTGCCTGGTCAATGTTCTGCGTGCTGCGTGCGTCTAAATTATTGAAGGGTGACCCTGTAATAGTCGGAGTGTCACAGAATCTGCTTGTCCTCGGACTTCCATGGCGACCATCACCAGAGTTGATTGCATGACCCCGATCTCCCTCAGGCTAGCTTTCCTCTGGATGGTGACTGGTCCATCAGAACTATCTGGGCAACTGATGGATGATTATTGGATTGTCGATTCATTTTCAACAAATTCACTAATTCCGTTTCCTTCTCATTGCGAATTGAAACAGATCCTCAAGTCAGTCGCATATGAATTTCAATACATAAACCGCTCTTGACTTGCAAGTGGCTCCATAACAAAACCAGAAGAACTTGCGAATGGTTCAAACAATTGAAACCAAGTTCACTTTCGGTGAATTTGACCACCCAATCTCATTTACATTGTTGATGTAATAAAACTTTCGGTTCGCACCCTTTTTCGCATATACACCTTGTGAACCAGGACATCTCTGTTCTGATCGAGTTGGAAAGTCCAGCTCCACTGCACTATCCACCGATGATATTGCAAAGTCTTGCATCCGTTCACAGATGACGCCTATCGATCATCCACTGACTAGGACCACTCCATCGTCTGCATATTCTTGTACCTCGAACCCTTCCTAATTGCCTTTGCACAAGAGTTGATCCATGACAGCTCTCTTGAAGGCAGCGCCCTCTCGAGCACAGTGCTGATAACATAATATATCTGTACTACATCAAACCTGCTATCGATACCTTGTGACCTCAATAAATGCGGAAAAATATATGCGAATGCATATAGCGTACGGCAGATCTTCGTTGAACAGTTCTATTCGTTCGATGATTGAAATTTATACGCCATATTTTCTGGTCGCTACCCAAAATTTGTTGGCGCCACACAGGTGAGAACAAATTTCACTAGATCATTTGGTGATGATTCTGTCACCTAGTTGATAATCAAGTCGCACATGACATATTTCCTACAATTGATGTAATCATTGGAATATAAGTTTCTTCGAAGCATCTTGACGCATCTAGACTTGGAACTGACGAATGGAAATCGATTCTAGAAAATGGTACTGTCTTCATCTGCCGTTCATGCATTACTATGAATGAACTCACATGAGTATGTATGATCAATCCATGCTTGATCACAATGCATCATTACATGCATTACAGTTGTGCATGATATCTGGAAGTTTGTCACAGCATCTTCCGGTTCTGTAGGAGAGATAACAGTTTGACAATTTTATTTGATGAAAAGAAATGCAGAATTCAACGAAGATTATCTCCTGGTAGATGGATAATTCTTCATTCAGATGCATCAGTTCATTCATGCATAGTTCCTCGATAATGGTGCTGCTGGTACCATTGGATTCCTTCCATCATTTTTTCCATCATTCCTGCAAGACATGAAACTGTGTGTATTCTTGCTATAACCTGTAATACCTCCGAAACTCTGGTTGAGCTCTCAAGAATTTTGTATGACTAATGAGACCGAATACCTATGAGTGATTTCATTCATTTGATTTTGCCCTTCTTTTCCAGATATGGATGTTTCCAGCCCTCAAACTGTCTACAGAACTCAATCATATCAACCTGCAGCAATAATAAAAGGAATTGAAGTGTAAGTCTGATGATGATGAACAAATGTGTACACAATGATATTGAATGATATGGCTTCTTTCTCAACGACATTCAAAAGCACAGCATCTGATCTGCAAAGCATCATCCAGCATGCGACAATACCAAATAGAACCAATGTCACCACCATCGAGAATCCCCACCCGAACTGGACAGAACTATTGTTGGTGATCGTCAAATGCTGCATCTTCGGCATAATCATACTCAGTGCTGTGTTAGGCAATGCTCTAGTGATCATTAGTGTTCATCGACATAGAAAGCTCAGGGTTATAACTAACTATTACGTTGTCAGTCTCGCGATGGCTGATATGTTGGTAGCGCTGTGCGCGATGACTTTCAACGCGAGCGTCGAACTCACCAACGGAAAGTGGCTGTTTGGATACTTCATGTGTGATGTGTACAACAGCCTTGACGTGTATTTCTCTACAGCAAGTATCTTGCATTTATGCTGTATAAGTGTGGACAGGTACTACGCAATCGTGAGACCCCTCGAATATCCCATAACGATGACTCACAAGACCGTGTCATTCATGTTAACCAACGTTTGGCTCCTTCCAGCCCTCATTAGTTTCACACCCATATTCCTAGGTTGGTATACCACCGATGACCACAAAGAATATAGGATAAGCCATCCGGATATTTGTATATTCGTGGTCAATCAGTATTATGCCGTGATAAGTAGTTCCATCAGCTTTTGGATACCTGGTATTGTGATGGTGACCATGTACTGTAGGATATATAAGGAAGCCGTGCGGCAAAGGAAGGCTTTATCGAGGACCTCGTCTAATATCATTCTGAATTCGATACACCAGCACCGAACTTCCTATAGGGATCGGTATAGTGAACACTATCTGCACCCTTCCGATGGAGAAATGACAACAATCGGGCAGATCAACGGAAGAAGGAGCACGAGTTCAGGATCTGCAATTTCCTATGGCACCACTCTGACAGAGATCAACACGGCTATGAATAGTCGCGATAACAGTAAAGCTGCAACCGAGCTCAACGTGAATGGTAAGTCATTGCTACGAATATTCACATCTATTCACTTGAAATTCAATCAAACCCCCCAAATGAAAAATATTTCTCGGCTGACAGATTGGATGTCAGGAAAGTTATGAAGCCAGCTACGGCTTTCCAGTATGAATAATAGTCCTTCAGATGGTGACGTCTCCATTTTCACATCCGATAATATGATATGGATGAATAATTCTATACAATAGTGTTTTGATGACTATGTTTGTTCCAATGAACAGAGATTTCCAATTCATGGTGTGACTCAGATTCAATACCTGGCAACCAACGATATTTCTTGTTCCATTGTCCAAGTAGCTATTCCATTAATTTTTTTTATTCAGAAAATATTTAAATTGACGATATTGAATATATACCAAATATGTGTATAGGATATATCTCATGTTCTTAAATCATAAAAAAGGAAATAAAAATTGATTGAAAATTGATTTGAAACTCTGGAATTATCAAGGAAAAAACAATTGACATACGGATTCAAAATTATTCAGTACAAGAGGAATCTATTCTAAATTATTTTCACCATCAGATTTTCATCAGATTGTTTTATTTATTTTTTTTCGCACCAGCATACGTATGGAGATTTTTTTCTTGTCATGTTCCTCGAACATTATGGTTTTTTCTTCCGTGTTGTCCACATATGAAGAAAAAAGTCATCATATTGTATTCCAAATGTAACGGTTCACCAGATTTTTCGAGATATCTAAATGCCTGATTTCGAAATTGGCGAACTATAGTGATCGCGAGTTTTCATATCTCTTGGAATATTCCTTCAAGAACCTCAAGAACTACCATCAAGGATACTTCCTCCCTGCATTCGGAAGATAAAAGTCGGAACTTGTGAATTATGTTATTATGGCCACGGAAGTCACAAATCATGCAAACATTCCATAGGAAATAGGAAACACAAATATATTCTATCATGCATCACCACAACGAAAATAGGCACCTGAGACCCGATATTGATACTGCACGGCCAATTTTGAGGCGGAATTTGCTGATGTGTTATGCAAATAACCATCCACGATACATTCGGAATGAATGGAATGGCTGTCTCATTCTAAACAAGTTGTTTTTCTTGAAGAACAAATCTGAAGATTCAACATGAACATCTTACATTTGCTCATCATCCGCAAAAAAATTCATCCCAGCATGGCTTTGATGATCATCGAGATTATATGGAATTCGGCTTTCCTAACTCGCGAGTAAATCGAGTTTGTTCAAAGGGTGAACATGGAATTTATTTCATTATCATCCATTCGAAACTAGAATGATGCTCGGAACATTATTTTTCTCCATTCCCTTCCCTGCAGTTTCATTGGTCGTCATACAGCCTCTATAATTCGTTCGATTAACATACAAATGGAGTTCACTCGGATCGACTACTATATAAATAATAATATTCATAATATATATAAAGTAAACATAGTATACTATATAGAAGATTGAAGAAGAATGATTCTCCTGAGATGACTCCATTCGTCATGATTTGCATAATCATATGAATGCAAATTAAATCAAATATAATGTCTGGATGAAAGAAATCCTTATCGACGAATTCTAACAGTTCAACTCTCTTCAAAGCAGATCTATAACTAGAGTTTTATTCGGGTCCGTGATAATATATATGCATTTTGAGTAAATACGACTTTTGAGTGATGAAATACCAAACTTCCTGTGATCCTGAGAAGTGTAAGAAGTGCAACAGTGAAATCACTCAGCCTCGACGTTCAGAAATCAAGGATCAGTGACGGAATCTGACATGGCTGGAAAGACAAACATTTATATTCAATACTTGTGAGTGTTCAGAGTGGAAAGGCGTCCCAAGTCTGTAGAAAGTGCGAAGAAACAAAATACTTTTCAAGACTGAGGTGGTGACTGATGAAGTCTGTAATGTGTTCTTGACCACATCAGGTTATAAGAAAACAAATGAACACGAAGTCCTACTCACACATCATATTGAATCTTTCTATCCCACAATATCGCATAGACTAGATAGGTACCCAGTGATGAGAATATTTTTATGATGTTTAAGGTATACGAAGATTTTGAAGGAAAATATCCTGATATGAAAATATGCTATGGATTGTATAGACAGAGAGTTGCATAGAGTTGAGAGCTTGCATGTATCCTTCGCATCGTTAGGCCATGGATAATGCGAAGATTCATTCGGACGAAAATCTACACCGCAATTGTGAGCAATACCGAACTTGAAAAATTCACATAGATAAAGCCACTAAAGCCCGAAATCTATATCGCGAACATGCTCAACAGTCATCACAAGAAGTTATTATGTTGCCACGTGTTGATTATTTCGGAAAAAAGTATCTTCATAAGAAGATTGTTTGTATAAAACGAAAGTTTTGTTCCAGTTTGAAAAAATCTGATCAAAAGCCACTCGCGTGTTTGACATGAAGGCATCGAAACAAGGAGGACGTTATGAGTACCTTTTATGCATTGTTTTTTTTTTGGAATACAGAGACTCACCACATATTATTGTATGTCGTGACTGTCGATGAATTCGGATGTAATGGCCATTGTCGGAATCAACAAACAGTACTTTGTGCCAGGTCACACTACCAAATGAAACACACCTATTTTCTTCTTTGGAAAGACTTCGAGTCTGAACAAAAAATTCAAAAGGCAGAAAACAGATTATACTCAGCAGACATATGAAAACACTGAGAGGGAATTATGATTTGATATATGAAACTGATTTGGCAAGATTATATGACCCTAGATCTTCTGTGTGGAAAGAACATGAGAGAAAATGGAATGTCCCCACCATCGCCTTCATCAGCACCATGTGGAGTGTCAATAGACGAACGCAAAAGATTCTGAATGATTTTATTTCAAATAGTAGGAAACAATTTTGGGAAGAATTGGGAATCCCTCATCTTCAAGGAATTGAAGTAACTTGAATCAATGATGAATACCAATATCAATTGATCTTTCATCGATGCAACCAGTTGACTATGCATGAATACAGTATGTGAACACTACCTATCAATGATAGAGCACTATGTGCGTGCACATGAATTATTTCTTCTTTGTAATAGCATTGCAATTCCTGGAGTGTATGCTTTTTCCACCAGAAAAAAAAACGCAGAGGTTTCAAAAAATGACTATTGTAGAAAATGAATGATGTCAAAGTTACTCAAGGAACACGTGTATCAGTGCGCAATCGATCAAAGTAAAACGAAGAGTCGCATATCTCAAAATTGCAAAAGCACCGTATTATGCACAAAACACACCAACACTGAGGAAATACTAGTTTTATCGTAATTTCTACACTAGTCATTATTATGATACACTTCACATATCCCACAAAACTATCGTCTTGAATCCTTCAACAAATATTATCACCAATGAGCGACAAATTGACTAATTATGAGTGAGGAAACAACGAAATTCCATCATAAACAAGCTCAACGTTCTAATCAAACCAATGTCTTTATACCAGTGTTGCCGAGTCATTCTTGTTCCTGGCTAGTTATGAATGAAGTCGTTCTATAGTCCAGTTGCTATTCACCTCCCAGTAGACACAGACCTATCCGCGAGATGTTTGAGAGGTCATAACTAGGCTCATATACAAAATCCCTTTGCAAGTTCCTGAAGTTCTCTCCAACGTAACCTGCTGCGAGATCCTCAAGCTCTCTCGAACAACAGTAATACGAAATTCCTATTGCGAATTTCTAGTTGTTCCAAACGTGATCTGAATCAGATATCAGAAACAGAACAGGAATCTCCTCAAGTGATCTCAAACGTATCATGAGTTAGACGCTTTCAATGCGAGTTCCTCAACTGGTCCCAGGCATGACTTGATTTAGAAATTCTCCACGACTGCGATTTGCGAAATGAGGTGAGTTGAATAGTATTCCATGGTGCAGAAAGAGAACAGAGATTTTCCATGAGTTCTAGCCTCATCAATGTTGTTGACCTATTCACTGCCACTTCGGCAGAGATACATGGGGTGTTCCAGGTTTTGAACTGATGAGTTCAGAGTTGAGATTAATTGTTGTTCATTAGATTGTCGTATGATTCGTCCACAAAATTCATTCTCTACGGACTGAGATACCACGGAACAAAGTGGAATAGTGAATATTTGTAAACCTGCCATTCTCTTCGATTCACATACTTTCGTGTATGTACACAATTTGAGGTTCAATGAGTTCAGTGAATTACATTTTGACTGAGGAATATAATGGTTTTTGTTGGGATGATATGTTCCAGAGCTCTATTCAACCTGACATCACGATAGTATGAAGTATTTTCACCCGATTCGAGTTAAATTTATTGTGGAAAGTATCTTATATTCTCATTCATCGAAGTAGTGCATATTTACATCCGGAGTTTTCCCCCCCATCCCATAAATTCACATCGAACTTGATGAAAAAGTGCAATATCAAACATTTTTCATCATTCTACCCCATCGCCTGGTAATTGGAAAGGGCAGAAACTTCCTGAATTCCGCCATTTATTTCCGAGAGCTGTTTTCCTGCATGCCTGCCTCGTCGTCGAATCCCCGTTTTCTTTTGATATCATTTAATGAACACGGCTGACTTTCCACATAAATCACTAGGTCTGCGTACTTTGGGAATTTTCTTTTTCTGGGAACACTACAATCCATGGTATGGCCAATCCAGTTGGGTCTTCTACTTCTCATTGAGATCTAGATGAACGAAAGCTTGAAAATGAAATCGAACTGATTTGGTTTATGTTGTTCTCCTAGAATATCACAATGTGGTTCAAGATTCGTTACGATCTCAAGATTTGAAGTATTTCCAGTGGAACAATCATCAAGTATCCCTTCCTATGAGTACAGTTGAAATTTTCATATTGAATGAAAAAAATGCTCACGGATAAGTTATAGCTGATAGTGAAATGTCAGGCAGTGTGCACGTTTCGATATAATCGAAAAAATTAATTTATTAAATTAATAATTAATCCATAAAATCGTAGCAGAGCGCTCCCGACTGTCAAATCATCCTCAGTACCTACTTGCCAGTATGTAACAATGATTGGAATTGAGTGATCAATCGACAAAGTTTCGAAATGTGAAAGTAGGGTTTCTCACTCGTCAGATATACGAGAATTCCATAGAAATGGCATCTGCATTCAATCATGAACAACAAATCAAAATATTGAAGTGAAAAAATAGTGAAGTTGGAATCCCATGAAGGAATCAGATGTTTCTGGACTACAATTTTGGAAAATTTGTAATAAATTTTGTGTGGTATCAGTCAATTGTGGAGTGGCGAATGACATTGTGGGAATTTCTCCCGAAGATCAAAAATAACAAATGAGATGACTTTGTGAATTCATGTTTTGTTTGTTGCACTGAAATGCCTGAGAAGTTCAGCCAAAGTACTGAATTCAATGTTTGCATCTCTTTGCGTTTCGAAAATATTCAGGATTTACAATCTTCAGGAGCCCCTCATCAATGGCCGTAGCTCCAATAACCAGCTATTTGGTCTCTACCTATTTCCAGTTCTATATTTATATGATGTTCTGGTTATGTCATTCGTATTTATTGAATTGACAGTAAAATTAACTTTCAGCACTTTGGAACACTACCTGCATTCAATAACAATGAATTCATGATTCTTTGACATCAACATACTTCTCATTCATGTTCATATCGGAATATTACTTTTGTATCCCACTTAATTTCATTCTGCTCATCTCCATGAAACTATTGTACTGGTCCTCTTCATCATCCTTGTGAACCGTACAGAGTTACGAAATCGGTTGGATGGTTGCGAAGTCGAAGATTTGATAGCCATTCGTAAGATCGGAAAAATTATCTTTCCCTCATCCTGACTTCACTCTGATTATCAGAGCTTATGTCGGAGTAGATGAATCAACTAACAGGTGCCTAGAATTTCCGAGTCGCAATATCCCTGAATTCAACCGATAATCATTCGCCTTATAGCCAAAGAAAACAACATCAAGAGGTAATGTACAGTTTACTCATAATAACGTTGATATAGCTCTCAACTATCAGAAAGGTAAATTTCTGGAGTATGGTAATTCTCATAACTCTCTTGATGAAGGGTTCACATAAAGCTCCTGAATGGGCAGTCTGAAAATTACAAACATATTGCAATATACAACATACAAACATAGCAAAATATTCGAAAAATAAATTGATCATAAATGAAAAAATAACAGAAGTTTCAATGAACTAGTAACACAATGATACTCAACTTGACGAATGATAAATTGAAACTGATGAACTCAGCATTCTCAGCGAGTTTCAAGTCAATACTTTGTCCCTTACTGAAACTTTCAATAACGTGGATTTCGAGTTCAATGGAATCGTTGACGACTTGGAAATTGAAATGAAATTCACTAAATATTTCACAATTTGGAACGATGAAATCAATGAACTGGATTCAGAAATACTGTAAACCACTACTGCAATCGTCTATTTCTCAATTTGAGATGTTGTCATATCATTCCCAACAAAATTCTTCTAATTTCATCATTTCTATGTGGGATACCTAAAAACGCAATTGGTAACTTGTATTTTTGAACTGGAAATCTTCCTGTGAATATCTCAGTATTTCGATTGGACTTCCGAAGGGAAAACCACTGTCGTAAGAATTTCGAAGGGTTGTGGTGATTATATTATTAGAATTATAGAGAGAACTTTTATTGCATCACACATGAGGTGAACCTCTAGTTCATTTTCACTGGCTTGCGAATTCATTTTGTACCTTTATCGTTTCTCATTTTCATATATTTTTTTTTTCATTTTTTTTATTGTACACCACCCAACAGAAATCCATTTACAGGGTGGGAAAATTATAGGTACAAACATATTCTAAGAGTAATCGAATGAATGTAAATTAAAAGCGTGAAGATATGAAACATATTGCATAGTGAATAATATTAAAAACTGATTTTTTTCAATGAAGCAATGCTGCAAGAGAATATGTCGCATCTTTCATGGATATTATCGTAATTATTGCAAATTCTGTATAAAGGTGAGTTTTTCTGTACATTTGTTCGAGGTTCTTCGAGATAAAATAGATTTGATTGTCTAGAATTCACTCTGGGAACATGAAAACTGAGCATTCTCAAAACAGCATTACAGTCGATTAGGCCATGGATCACCTTATACAGAAATATTAGAGCGGATATGTTCCTCCTATTTTCAACAAAAATAAAGTTGTGTCTCTCTAATGAAGCAGTATTAGATGTTCCTATAGCAGGGTAGACACCATCTTCCTTGAATGATAAATATTTCATGAAGCGTCTATGGATTCGTTCAAGGCTATCTATATGAACAATATAATATGGACAGATGCATACTCCATTTTAGATCGGACATAAGAGTTATACAAAAGGAGCATTGTATCTGATTTCATGAAATCACGAGTATTTCTGGCAATAAAACCTAAAGCACTAGAACATTCATTGGTGATTTTATTAATTTGGGTTGAAAAAGATAATTTATGATCGAATGTAATACCTAGGTCACGAACAGAGTTGGATCGAGGAAGCACCTCATTGCCTATTGAGTAATTAAAAGTGAATTCATTCTGCTTACGTGAAAAAGTTACAATTGAACACTCATTGGCGTTCAACAGCAGGTGATTATTCTTCATCTAGGGCGATTTGTAAAGCAGCACAATCACTCATGTACTCTATTCTTTTGTATAATTTCAATAATCTTCGAAACATTCAGGAATACTTACCTAAATCAGACTTAATTTAGCACATCATTTATTCAAAAGAATGATTTCGAACCTGCAAGCAAATATTTTATGAGCATCCACTTCACATAATTGAAGTGAATGTTCATGAATAAACAGAGGAGATCAGCTGACTCTCATGCTACGATCCAATTTTCTGAACCATTGTCGGTGCATTTTCAGAGAAGGGTCATGAAGTTCTGAAGTTTGTTTCGATAAGAGGAAAATAAAATACATTTTCTTCAGTAGATACATTAGATCGCATTCGCATTGTTTGAAAAGCAAAGATGGATGTAAACTTCTTGATAATATTACGAAACTTCTGTTTTCAATTAGTTAGGTACTGTAAGTTCGCGATGAAATGGAGTACTTAGACTTCCTCTGAAAGAAACTTCCATCGATACAGTGAACTTTCTTTGTTAGAGTATCAGCGAGAAATCCTATCTAATTCTTGTGTTGTGATGAATGTAAGCATATTCGAATTGGGTTGGCAAAAGTCTGTACAATGTTACTTATTCATTTTTCAGTCTTGAGGATTCTTAATTTTCAGTTTGAATACTGAATTGCACTTACCATCAACTGATTTTGGGGAACGGTCGATATTTTGTTCTCTCAAAAATTAGGCTTTTTCGCACATTTTCGTTGTATACAAGAATTTCGGGAAATATGATTGTGAAGGGACAAGAATGAACATGTGTATGGATCTATAACTACAACAAAGTCCTAATATCGGAGTGATACTTGAGTATATACAGGGTGCTTCACGGTGAATGGCGCGAAGAACGGGAAGGTGGAACATTTTGAAAAAAAAAACAAACGTAGGTAATCGCACATGCTCCAAATTTCTGGAATAATCTCATCAGAACAGTGTTGCTGCTCGCATCAGAAATTATTGCTATTTTCATTAGCCGGAATATTCAGAGCCTTCGGGTGATAAAGGAGACGCCAGAGCAAGGGCTCTGGAATATCCTGCCGAATCTCTCATCATTTAGGGTGTTCTGATAAAAATCAAACTCGTGTACCACAATAGTGTCTCATACTTCCATCATGTCATACTAACAGAATTGAGGTAGCTCCATCAATTCAGATCATTTGCATCATCGATTATATTCCATAGCATCCAATATTTTTGACAGGCATTAGCCATGGACATCCATATGATTTTCATTCATAAGAACATTGATGTTATTCAGAATACAATAGACCATCAGGATTTGAAATCAATCAATCCATGAGAAGGAGGAATATGATTGATGATATGAAATATCTTCAAGCTGAACAACAAATGACAATCCGAATAAAGATGATGCCCTCAATGACAATGATGAATTTCTGAAATTTCTGGAATCTCAAATCTGAAAATGATACCAAAATGTAATATTTTGTCACTATTGTCTCTGTTGGTCACCCACCCTGCCACCATGGATTTTCCTGTGAATGATTTCGTTTCTACCTTGGTTCATTTCACATGGAACGTCTGCTTATTTCTTTTCCGAGCAGAGTTGATTATGTAAGCATTGACCCATAAAAGTCAACACGAACGTGACCCTCGATGGAAATAGCCACCAAGGATCAAGTTCACAATAATCGCCACAGTAATCTCTAACTTATTAGCTGTCGTGTTGGAATTGCCCGGTCGAGTTAGTAATTTTGATATCTAGCGTGCTGGCTAACCATACTGTTTTACGAACGGCAACGAATCCTCATACTCCCATGGCGGAACTTGATTTATATCACAGAATTTCTCTCTAAAGCATGGATCATCGAAGTGTACAACCAGATAATTTCCCGCAGATTCAGCATTTAGGCAGACCGGTGGTCGTGAGCAGTATGCTTTAGCTTCATGTATGGGACTTCAATTATGGAATGAGTTCGAATTCCGCTGATCAACTCTTTACAATAAAGTTGCGCTATCCAATGATGTGGTTAGTTTCCGAAATACTACACTAGGAGAGGATTCGAATACTTCGACAGTGACTGAGTTTTCTATGGAGAGTGTCTGAAAAGAACTCACAAAACCCACTTCACAGAGTCGAGAATTTTGCGAAGATAAAAGGGTCTTATTATGTTGAAAACGGGAGCAGATTCTTTCCCCAAACGTCCACTGAAATGAAAAGAATTCTCATTTTTATTGAATATATTTGTAATTCCAGAATTTTCCGAAGAACAAGGTGTCACTGACAAATACAGAATTCCTCTTTTAGGCATCTTGAGGTTTAATTTCGAGCGCAGTGACATTTTGGGGTAGATCACAAATCTGTTCTTGTTACAAATCTATTGAAATAACTTTCAATTACTTCTACCTAATTCTTCAGAAACGAGGAGAATCGATCCCACAGAAAATGTGGAAAACAAACAAAAGTCCCCTTCAGAAATGCTATACCATCCCATAAATACTATGATTTCCATTCTGGATTCGAATACTGGAAACGCATTGTCATTATACCTACACCTCTTGTTTTGATACATGACATTTGACTGCTTTCATATGTTAATCCACCTGATTTATCAGTGAATTTCATTGGAAGCCTATCGTTTTTATTTCGTTAATCTGCATATTCGACGGAGGTGTGTTTAGGAAATGTTTTGTTCGAACGATTAAATGGAATCCGAAATCCTACCCATTCAGGTGATTCCATTCTGAGGCTGCAATATTAAATATAGGCATATCTATCCTGTGAATCATCATGTTTCGAAATGGATTGTATTTCAATAGTGATGCCTGGTTCCACGAATAGAATGTTTGTCTGCCAGAATTGGAAATCGAAATTGAGCCGAAGAACGATGGTGTTAATATCACGGACAGAAAAATGGGATCTGGTGGAAGTTTCCAAAAGTTATTTCTCCATGATATGTCATGTTGCTCGCATGCATGCATACTTATGAATCTGATGATTCCAAGCATTTGTCAATTTGTGAACAAATATCACCTACTAGATATCACAGAATGACTCATACAGAAGAACTATGCATGATGAAGTTCACAAACTTTGGAAATCATCATCATTTCATTCTCCTGTACGATCAAAATTCAACTTCAAGAGATATCGATATCGACATAAACACATAAATCAGTTATCCGATATTTCCCACGCTGTTATCCTATAAAGTGCTTCTTAAATCTCCTCCCCTTCTCCCATCTTCGGAAACTGAATATTAAAGGTTTTGAACTTCCCTACTATTGATGATGGATGACGAAATCATCAAAGACGACGTCACAAGGCCATTGTGATTAATAATTTTGAAATGGAACTCTACGGCAAGCAACAACTCTTTTAAAAAGTAACGAAACAACTTATTCAATGATACCAATTTTGTTTGTGTTTACGGCAGTATCAATAGCTCATTAGTGAACATTAAAATCCGAATTTCATTCAGTAGGCCTCGTGACTTCATCATTGAGTAGGGAAATTCACAACCTTTGATATTCAGTTTTCAAATTTCACTTGCTTGTGTATAATCGTTCCAAAGATAAGAGGAAGTAAAGGGAATTTTGAGAAGCAATGTATGTTCGAGAATTCAGTAATGAAATTCATTCATTCATTTTATTGATCAATGAATAAGGACCACTTGAGTTGAATTCATGAAGATTTGCAGGCTGTTGTTGAACTATGTTGAATAATTTTGGACGGTCTTATGCAATCTAAAATCGTCGAACTGTTGCCGTATATGCCGTCAATATGAGAATTGCCTCAGATAAATTCATATCGAATTGAATCTGGTGACAGAGAACATCTCCATCCGAAAATATTTTCGACAAGACAAGATTTATCACGATCATAGACAACATGGAGCTGTATATTATCACTTCTGTTCTCTTCGCACTGGTTTCACAATAAATATTCACAGGTTGCAGCATTCGACCATAAAACAACAAACAAACAATTTGTTTCATGGTCGAAGGTTGCAGCATCAAAAATCATCACTGTATCATCATGAAACATGAATCGCCAAAATTCGAATTCAGAATCATGCGGATTCAGATTGAGGGTGGTGATATGTTAACCATGCATTCGCTCAAGATAGTTTAATACGTTGTTACTGATCTAAGATCAGTCAACCTCAAATCTATGAAATCACAATATCAAGACAATCAATTACATCTTCTAGGAAACTACATGAGAAGTCTGACTCCTCATTTCGTAATCCCAAATATGGACATGACTTGTACAAAATGAGAGATCTCAAACTCAACCCCATCATAAGAATGTCATGACAGTTTTTTTGTAACCGTTATGGCACATGTGCTTCTGATCACAGATTCGAAATTTCCAGAGCCTGTATGAAAGAAAATAATAATCCTGCTAGTGCATCTTCAGTAATGATATGCCCTCTATGTGTTACGCTACATAACTCATCTCTGAATCTCTTACTTGAATGCCAGGATAGTAGAGCTGGATATACTGATTGAACAACAAGTAAGACCTTCCACTCATGCGTAACTATGCGTAGGATTGCTCACTAGAAGTAGAGCTGGACATTTCTACTGAAGAACAAGTAACAATCTCCGCTTCTCTTGGTCTATTGACCAAGGTCTCCGTTCTCTCATAGATCTCATCTTCAACAATAGGAACCTAATTTATAACAATAAATATATTCGACTCCTGAAGAATTCTCTGGGCTGAATTCAATAGCATATGATGTTCCGTACTTGTCAACTATTACTGACACTGTAGCCTACTTATTAATAGCTATCGGAAGAAATACTGACCATAAACTCCTTGGCACTAACAGTGCTGCTCAGAACTCATTCAACATTCCTGTCCTACTACTACTATTTGCTCGTGGTACAATATTCAACTGAAAGTGAACTCTTCCTACCTTCTTGGAACTCTATCAGAGGGTAAAAACTCAGCACCGTTACACTAGTATTGTCCGACTAACAACTATAATGTTCATAGGAAGGATATTCAAACATTGCCCATATGTGTGTAGATGTATGCTGATATCGAGCCGACTCTGAAGAATACCGGGTGGCCCAGAGCTTTAAGGCCAGCAGATATTTCTGTTATTTGCAGAGAAGAAAATATAAAAAAAAAATACATGTCATAGGAGACCATAAGCTCGTTCATGCAGCATAGCAATATCCACTTCCTGGCAAACAATCCCCGAGAAACCACTCCTAACTTTTGTTCCACAAATTGCACCTCCATGTTTGTTTTGATCGAACTAACAAAGTCCATTTCATCTTCCATTCAAAAATATATCATGATTTGTAGTTGTGAGGATAGTTATTCGAGAAAATTGAATTCGTTAGTCGAAGATTGGAAATAGGGGACCTGTTCGATGGCCTGCACGTTCTCCAGATCTTACGCCACTGGACTTTCTCCTATGGGGAATTCCATGCGCATGCCATTCTAGCTACCATGATACATCATTGAATGAAAAATGAAACTGGCTGTAAGTTGAACCAAGACAAACATGGAGGTGCAATTTGAAAAAGCAGAAGTTAGGGGTGGTTTCTCGGGGGTTGTTTGCCAGGGGGTGGATTTTGCTATGCTGCATGAACGAGCTCATGGTCTCCTACGACATGAATTATTATCCAATTTTCTTTCCTGTAAATAACTGAAATATCTGCTGGATTAAAAGCTCTGGGACAGTCGGTATATCATGCTGGTGCAATTGACTGTATAGACGCAGTCACAACGACGATGTCCATGGTCTCGCAATCATAATATGAGTAGGTAACTTCGGAACAAACTCATGCTAGGAGTGACCAAGTTTAGTTATTACGTGACCTGGTTGCGACGAGTAGTTCAGAAGCATTATGATGGCATCAACGTGTTCGCTTATACTGTTCCATTCGCATCAACATCGCGCTCACTGATTGCAATGCAAATGCTATTGTCCACACGTGTACATCCGAGAGTTTTCTCGTTTGGAAATAATATGGAGGTGCACCGATAGATAACAACATAGCTTCCAAAATGAATGCAGGATTGTAAAAGCCCTTCGTAACTACATAACGATGGAATCAAGTGATTAACAGCCACAGCCTAGCAATTTCAACATTGGAATTCCAAAAATAATATGTGTCATACTGAATTTATTCATTTGAAATAGGAATCCTAATACACAGGTTTGAAATATAAATATAACACTTTTACTCAACTAAGATCATACAAACAGTTAAAGTTAATTAAGTGCATGAATAATATAAATATACACAGACATATACACGAAGGCAAGTATATATACATTAACAAACACGACAATATCTATAAATGAAATAAAATTGAATCAAATCACGTTCTTCATGAATATATTTCAGCAATTCTTTCCTGAATTTTCGAAATAATGAGATGTATTTCAGTGTGAAGGGCAAATCATTAAATTGGACGAAGCCTTTATGAAATATGGTACTCATTGAACTTCTGTAGTTTTTTCGACTTATATGAAAATTGTTGCTGTTTCGAGTTATGAATGTCTTTATTGGAGGTAATTGTAGTTTGCAGATATGTTGGGGTCATTGAATTCAGCATTTTATAAATAAAAATCATAGAACAGTTGTACAATCTTTGAGATTATGAAAGCCAATGTAGAGTGGATAACATTGTGTAACTAGGAGTAGACTTACTACATTTCAAAATTATTCTCATTCCTCGGTTTTGTAATCTTTGCAATTGCTGCATTTTATTCAAGTTGAAGGAGAATAAAATGGAAGCACAGTATTCAAAGTGTGGTTGAACTAGGGTTCTATAGACTGTGATTTTTGTATCGGTGGACAAGCTATTGGCAATTCTAGTGAAGAAATATAGTTTTTTTGATATTTTCTTTTTTATATATCCAAAATGATCATCAAATGTTGAGCAATTATCTGATTGAAAACCTAGATATTTAATTAATGTTACTATTCCAATACGTTCATTTTCTAATGTTAGATTAATGTTTTCTATATTTATTTTGTTATATTTGAATTCACTAGTAATGATCATAGCTTTATTTTTTGTTACGTTCAATTTCATTTCATTGGTTCTCAGATATAGTTCAACATCCTGTAGTACTCTATTTATTCTTCCATAACCTGATCTAAGTCAGTTCCACTGCATACTATAATATGTTCATAGAATGGAAATGACAAATAGTCGTGCTTGCCATGGTACTTCGATGGGTAGAGAGGAAGCGTTTGCATGAAAATATCGCTGGTCACAATTTATTGAAGAATAGGAAGATATTCTGAGTATTCCAGAAGAATATATTGGAAAGAAAATTCACCAAAGAGAGCTGAAATGAATACGTTTACGGAAAAAACTGAATGCTATGAGTGCAGCAATGATAATCGGGTGAGAAATTTCTTGGAATTAGAGTATTCATTCTGTAAGAGCAAAATAATCTCTCCCGATGAAGATTATCGACAATAATTTTTGAGACCATTCCATAAACGGAATCGAAATCATTTCGATCATCACCTATTCAATGTTGATATTGGTAACGAATGAATATCATTCACTTTGACATTATTGATCTGTAACGCACTGCACAGCCTACACTCAACTTCGATAGTTGAGAATTTGAATTCTCATCAATACAACTCCTCATCCAACTGACAATGACATCATGAGAGTCAAGCAGAAAGACGGGGTAGATCAGCCCCAAAAATCATTGATACTTTTATGGGGAAACTCTTGTCACGCTATGAAGGTTTTCAAAATGCAAAAAAGAGCTATCAGAATTATCGTTGGTGCTGGTTACAGAGATCACTGTCAACAAATATTTAAGGAACTGTTTATTATGCCTGTACCATCCTTATTCATATATGCTACAGTTGTTGAGATTCACAAAAACAGAAATTCGTTTGCTGCGAACTCTGATTTTCATGATTACCATACTCGTTATGCAAATAATTTAAGGCCATCCCGCTACAGACTGAACAAATCTCAGAATAATTCGCTGAATGTTAACCTTTATAATTTTTTGCCACAGGAGCTCAAGGTTTTGAATTTGAATTGTTTCAAATCAAAATTGAAACGCCACATTCTCCGTCACTGTTTTTATTCCATTGACGAATATTTGTGGACGCCCCTCGATGAGTCCTTATGAATGATTGTTGCTAACTATATGTCACTGATATCAGATCTATTGTATTTGTATATATGACTTTATTGTACTACCCTTAACGTGTTTTTTTTATGCAATACATTTTAATGTGTTTTTTTATGTACAACATTTTAACATGCTTATTGTATCTGACCTGCCAAAAACATAGCATTTGTAACTTGGTGAAATAAATATTCTATTCTATTCTATTCTATCATAGTGTGCTCTTATAAATCGAAGGGCAAATTATCCATCAGAAGATAATACCTGTGTTGTGAATCACTTATGGATAATCGCCAAAGATATAATATTATAATAAATTCTCTACTAGATGCACCCATCGATTAACGAGGAGCATTGAAACGAACATAAGAAAAAGAAATAGCTCTGCAAAGTCTGGATGTCTAGGCGCTTTGATGAATCTGATCTCTTTTGGAACTATCAATGCCATTCCGAACAGTCTTTCAAAATCCTTCCTCGACTTCCAATTCTTGTTATCCAAACGACAAGTAATATTGAGTCTCCTTGTTTCAACACACTCATGGATCAATAAACTCCGCTAAATATTTGAGTTAATGATCTGACACTATTTACTCGATTCGAATGAAAAATAACTGGAAATGTCGTATTTCTCAATATTGCTCATCAAAATGTTTTGCCGACAGTCAGCGGATTTTTGATGACTTGGTCTCTTTTCTATGGCGTTCCGATTCCTCTCTCTATTTGTGAAACCACACTCGCGCTACTCGCTCGTGTGGTTTCCAATCCACATGTTTTGTTTCCCAGAATAGAGGGAATTTGTATTCCGATAATCATGGTTGAATGACAATTTGATAGGCAATGACGATATCAACCTGACGGCCTCTTCATGACTATTAGCTTGAAGAAACTAATTTGCTAGCTAAGCTTACGTAAGCTCAGAATAATATACCCACTGTTCTAGCAGATGACATATTCTTTACACAAAGTATAGTGTGACAGTAGGTTTGCTTATCTTTAAAGTGCCATTTCCAATAATGCCGTCCTTTCCAGGATGTACATTAGTAACGGTCTCATTAATTTCCAGTAGTTCTGAACAATGCGATCGACTAACTGAAAACGATCTAGTCGATTAAAGTCACCATCTGATAAGACTTCGACTGGAAGACTTCTCAAAGGAGTGATCGTTAGAAGGATCTGGAGATAGGCAACACAAAGGAGGCGATTTGCTTGAAGTTTCCATTAGTATAAGGAAAGTTTGCAAATGATTAATACTTACCCTAGAATGGGAGTTTGTTACTCTGGAAAATAAATTCAATGATTCCAATGAACAACACTGAATTATCCCTGCCGTAGATAGTATTCTCTATTCATGGTGAATGATGTTAGATGATAGGAAATAAGGACATGTTGGCGTTATAAAATTCCCAATATTTCTGATTACTGATAGTGGAAAAATAGTAGCTGAGCGATTCAGAAAGTAGATTGGGAGTCGATATCCTCCGAATCTATAGAAGGTGACCCTATATAAAGGGGACTATTAGTAAGCTCAAGTCAAAAATTTTGTTGTTTAATTTCATCGATGTTAGCTTTTTTTATTTCTTGACAGCACGAGAGGGAAACGTATGTTCGAAGAACATCGTGTTAGCCAGCGATGAGATGTTAGGGGGGAGGAAGTATTGGAGTCTTTCTTGGAAGTTTTGAGATTATAAGCATCAGACTAAGACAAAAAATTCCAGAACTTTGCCATTCTATTGATGAATGTTATTCAGTATAACGAAGTTTGGCAGGTCTCGAACCTAACAATATTAGTGTGAACAGCCTGAGCTCATTTATATTTTGTATATCTGAAGACGTTTGTAGTGACATAATAAACGGAATATCAAGTATTTGCAATCTTTGGTTTCTCTGGGACTGAATTTCAATTATCAATATATTTTGAAATTCTATGCAAAATTCGTAACACACAAATCATTGCAGTTTCACGATAGTCTTTCAACATCGTAATATGCTATATTTCATGTACAACTGGTGTTCAAGCACATCAGTGCGAATGTTTTTTTTGAGACCAATAATTATCGAAAATGAGATGATTATATAGATTCATGGAGAAATGCTTTCAGAGAGCTGAAGATTCCCATAGTTCTTCTATAATCTTCTGACAACACGAAAGGAAATCTTATAATGTTCGCAGAACATCGTGCTAGTCAGAAGTGGAATGATGTGGGAGAGAAAAAAGCTATCGGAATTTTTCTTTAAATTCCAACGTTGGCGGCACTAGTTTGACAATACCTTGTATGTTAATTGTATCATTATGTCAGACCAGTTCGTGAAAACGTTCAGAAAACATAACCAACTATACGTGTTTGCCCAGTTATAGTGAGAAGTTCTTGCGAATGACAGAGTTCTACAGTTCTTCGAGCCCAAAATATTTTCAGCTTTACAGGAGGTCACACAAAGTGAGGGCAACTAAGAATGTAGTTTTTTTCAATTAAATATCCTGTATATTCTCCTTGTTATTGATTTCTTTCGTCATTAACTTCATCACCGTGCCAAGGAATTGGAAATCTGTTGCAGCGTTGTCGAGTCACGAATTATTGAATAATTTTTTCTACTGGTAGTGGTTTTCACAATACACAGAACGCTCTAATTTTGACGATCATATTTCGGGAATTTTGATCGATTATGATATCGATCAATTTATCAATCACATTTGATGGATTTGAGCGGTTATGTGATATCTTTTTTCTACGACCAGCCATGGAAACAGGGCTTTCAAAATTTTATTGTTATCCAGAAAGTATCCCATCCCACTATGGCAACAGGGAAGTCGAAAGTAAAACTCCCTGATGTAATTGATGAATATATTATTATCATACCTGGGAATTTTACTGCTGGCATTGGTGATATCGATCATTTCAATGATATCGATAAGAACGATACTATCGATGATATTATATTTATTGTGGAGTTACGTGAAATCGACAGTTCATCGCACTACACCACAGATTCTGGGAACACTGATGGTTTTTTTTTATTTCATTTTTCTGATGGTATGTAGTTCTAAGGAACGTTTTGAGCAAAAAATTGTATGGTTCGAAAACGCTGCCTACCATGGAGGAGATATCACATGAAACATGAATATCACATGATAATTGAAATTTGACATCGACATTTTCATTGGAGGATAACTGAAAATCCCTCGATACTGTCTGTAAGTTATTCGTGGAGGTGGTACGTGAATTTTTCTTTCTCATTCTCAATTCATATTTCCGAATTTTTCGAAGAACAAGGTGTCACTGACAGATAGATGAGTTCTCTTTTAGATCTCTGAAGGTTTAATCTCAAGCGCAGTGATATTTTGGGGCAGATCTCAAATCTGACCTCACTGGAAATTCATTGAAATAATTTTCAATACGAGGAGAGAAAATCTCACAAGGAGCTGAAAAAAAAAACACTCAAAATTCTCCTTCGAACTTCCCGTTCTTCGAACATCCGGAAATTTCACCGTCAAAATCGAGCTTTCTGTCTATGACAATATCGCAATAACCACTGGAATACTCCAATGGAACATCGATGATACTGTCTTCGAGGAATATCAACCATAGCTGATGTACCAATATGTAGCTCGGTTGAAAAGCTGACGAAGAGAGGAATTAATAGAATATAAAGGATGTTTCTAACGAAAAAAGGTATATTCCTAGCTCTCCTGAAGCCGCAAACTCATACTTTTTCCACTTCCACTTCCTCACATTCTTTCTTCATCTGCAAATTGGTATCTATATCACTCACTAGTATATTTTTCCGACCACAATTGTTTTTTTTTTTTCGTCAATACTCCAACCTCACTGAATCTATCAACTTCGTTCGAACTTCTCATCTTGAAACACTGAAACACTGAAATTGTGACCTACTGAACTCCATATTTGCAACCATTAGATGATGAACGATTTGGAATTCATCAGCCAGTTTTGCGAGAAAATACTTCCTGGTGGCATCTCATATTGCCATAGGCATGATTGGAATTGAAATGTATTTTGAGAAATGAGTGAATGAAATGTGAGGAAAAGATGTGACTTGATAACAAAATATGAAATTACAGTGTATGACAGTTCGTCCATTCCATAGATCATTTCGAGGTGAGAGCAAAAACTTACATCCATACGCCTAATTTCCCAGAAAATTCAAACTTGTTCGGAATTCCTCATAAATTTTCCTACTCATATTATTATGTAAAAAGTAATTCCAATCGAGCTCAAATCTACAAAGTTATCATTGAGTAGACTCCATCAATATCGATCATTTTGCCAGTAAGTGTACTTCATGAGGATTTGGCAAAACTTATTGAATGCAAAAAATAGTGACACCTATTTAGGTGTTAGGAGAGACCACCCGAAAACACCATAATCATGAACATCACAATATAGGTCTTCAATTTTTTTGTTGGATTTTACTATGAGTATGGAATGATAGTCATTCTCCATGATTTCGAAATGTTGCAGAGAAAGTCTTGGCGAGTGTCATGAACTTTCTTATGAATGAGAACTTAGTATTCCATTTGCCATACGAGGTTACACTATGATTTATAATCAATATTCCGATATGACCATCAACTTCTTATTATTTACTGTTCTATACCAATTGCACTATGAGTTTCTCCCTCATTGGTTGCCATGGACACTTACGAGAAGTGAGTACTTGTTGGAAAAATTTTCATTCACTATTCAGTGAGAGGTTGGGAAGAGTCATATTCCATAATAGCCCCGGAAAAGTATATTTTCATTCTCTATCAACGAAGAAGTGAGGAATCAATGCTGCTCATTCTCATCTTGGCCACAGTGTTCGTCGATAATATTTCTTCAGTTCATGATGAAAATGAGCTGAGAAAAAAGATAACCTCCACATCAGAAAGAAAGCAATTCAATTTTCACAAATTGTTCGGCAAGAAGCTCAAAGTGATATAAATATTCCTCCAATATAAACTACGCCCTCTTGATGCAATAATGGTCTTCTAATATCAGATCCAATCATGTTTTCCAGCTTACAGAAAGCTTCGAGTTCATCTTTATTGAATTTGATCGAAACGGGATGCTTCCTCAATTAATTCTCGTAGAGATGCTTCCTCATAGCAATCGATACAATTCAGTTTGATATTCCCGTGCATGATGGAAGTGATATAATCCAAATATTCAACTGCATTAACATCCAGTGACGATTTTAGTCAATATACAATATACCAACAGACTACGATAGATATTCTACCACAGATAGATTCCTTCAGAGAAAACTATTCAGTTGATATTTCGACCAATTGATGATTTTCTCAACATTCATGAAACTCTTTCGATTGATCATTTATCATTCGAGTATAGTTGAATCATTGAATACATAAATCTGGTAACTTCAATGGAATTTCTGCTGTATATTTCCTCCTCAGAACCTCAACTGGAACTCCTTCTCTGAACATTTTCTCAAGAATGAACAATATGGATAGGAATTCGAAGAATGGCAATTTCAGTTCGCTCTTCACGTCATATTCTGATGAAACTCATACTTCTGAATACGCCATGCATATGCCAGTCCTCAGATATCTGCAAATTCTTATGGAGACACCAAAGCGAGGAGAGTATATTGCATGATATATCATTCCAAAAATTGGTCGATATTATCGAAACTGAGATCACCTTGGCGATATATCTATGGATGGAGATGAATGAGAATGTAGTCCGTATTGAATCTTGTCGAAGATTCGGCAAGGCATAAGAAGTTCAGAGGAACGGCTATACTAAATTAATCCGTTTCTATTGGTTTCATTCCACGAAAGCGAACTGATATTTCTTGTTTTCATGTAGATGATGTTGGATGTACTCGAATGACTATCAATGATTACCACACACTTAACTACCAACGTTTCACTGATCTGTGGAAATACGTTCAGTTCAGTGAAACTGTGCATGATTTTGTTGGTCTACATCTACATCGCCTATTGTTCTTGACCAATTTCCTGATTTGGATCGAATGGATATATATTCCGAACACTCGACGTGCCATTGTAACTATTAGATCAGAGTTTCAATCGAATTCACAGTTATTCCATATTTGTTCCTGAACCACCTCTAATCGATCCGAATGATTCAGTTTCCATCTAGATTATGATTTGGTCCTGTTGAATACTAGAGAAAGCACCTAAATTAATTCCAGATCGAACAACGTTCCACCGTAAGACCTCACTAGATGCTCCTCATCAATCGCCCAAAAATTTCTTCCAAATGGTCGGTGAAAAGTTGAATACAGATCATTCACCATTCTCAACAGATGTAGTTAACATGTCAACAGCAAATGATAGCCAAGGTGGATACTTCAAAAGTTCTCACTAATTTTTTACTGCAGGTCCATAGTTGGAGATCAGTCTGACAGAATACATGGGCAAAAAATATTTCGAGTGAGTTTGAACGTTGATTCGTAGAGAAAGGTCTTGATAAATGGGTGGATAGGAGGAGTTTGCAAGTCTCTCTGAATCTTCGCTCAATTACTTGGTACAATATGCCTCTAAAACAAGAAGCTCATCTCCTTTGGATGCGTTGAACGAAAAGTTTTGCCAATGTTGGATTTCACCAGCTGCCGAAAAATAGTCCTTAATTTGCCCCAACCAGTTATATCTCTTGTCCGAGATATCAAGTCTAGACATATATGAGAAACATATTTTAGAAAGGCGAGATGCATCCATGAGTTAAATGTCACTAAGCCATGATAGGGACGCTCTCAAGATAACGTAAGGTCTCCAGGCGAACGATACAGTCTGGAGTATTCCTTGGCAGTGATACTAGTCGTTCGAAAAATCCTACTTGAGAGCGTTCCCAAATTCCGATACCATATGACAAGGAAGAAAGCACAATTGATTGATATAATTCCATTCTGGAATCCCAAGAGTTTACTTTGGAGCTGGTCATCAAGTTCATGAATGCTTCGACCGACTGAATAGCTTTCATTCTAGCCGTTTTGCCCATTTCTAGGAAAAGTGCAGATGAATAGAAATCGATACCAAGATAAGTTAATTTTTTCATTACTTCCAGAGGTTGAATAAATTGAACTTGAGATTATAGTTTTTCAAATATCCGCCCTTACAGAAAACCATAATTTTCTTTTTTTGCGAGTTCAACTGTGGTTTGTTCTTAGTTTTTTTTTTTCTCCATCTGTGGACAACACGAAAGGGAAACCGTGTTAGCCAGCGGTGGAATTCCGGGAGAGTAGGAAGGTGTTGTAATTTTTCTTGGAAGTTTGGAGGTTGAAAGCATCAGGAAAGACTTCACGAGGCAAAGAATTCCACAACTTTGCCGTTCTATTGATGAATGATGCTTGGTACAGCGATGTTCGACAGGTCTCGAGCCTGACAGTGTAGGGGTGACCAGCCTGAGCTCGTCTGGTTTGTCTACTAGGAATATTCCTCCAATGTTCTGAGCTTCCGAGATAAATCTATAGAAGAATCGCTGAAAATTATCAAGTCATCCGCATACAACACTGTTGAAATTATCAATGTTGACACCACTATGATTTCCAGCCAGGAAATATTCCTCATTGAAGAATAGAAAAAAACGAGAATAATATCGGACTCAATGACTCACCCTGTGAAACGCCCTCTGTGATATTGTATTTTCTAGTAAAATCATTCTGTACTTTCACAGACATAGAGGCATGTTCATAGAGATTTTTCACGATACCAATTAATTTAGCGCTGATTCCTAGATCATGAAGCTTGTACCAGAGTTCATGATTTAGAGAGTCAAAAGCTCTTTTGAAATCAACAAAGGCGACGTATAGCTTTCTACCTTTCAAGGTGAGGTGAATCTGTAGGATACAGTTGAGAATAAATACAATGTCAATGCACCCTCTGCCAGTCCTGAAACCAGATTGAATTACGGGTAATACTTCATAATCGTCACACCATGATGACAGTCTATTTAACAGTATAGAGGTAAGCAGTTTAGCAGGAGTGTTGATCAGAGCGATGCCTCTTTAGTTAGATGGATCGTGCCTGTCCCCTTTTTTGTGTAACATTGTTAGAATCGTTTCGTGCCAACCTAGGCGAATCTTTCCATTGAGTAAAATATTATTGAATAGAGAGCATAGATAAAGAATCCACTTTTCAGGAAGATTTCTCATAAATTCATAAGTGACACCATCATTCCCAGGTGCTTCACCCTCCTTACGGCGGTCTAGACAGCATCTAAGCTCACTTTTTCCATAGACAGATTGTTGTAAAATTGTTCCCATGTATCAACGGTTACTGGGTAAACATTCTGAACATTTCTGAATGACTCAACGGTGTTCCAGAAAACCACTTGATTTTCTGCGTTACTCAATTTGAGGACAGTTCGACAGTTTGTCGAACTTGTTTTTTTTTTATTCCAATGATATTTTTGTAATTTTTTTTGCGATTTCAAAGTTGCTATTATTGGGTTTTTGGAATTGTTCCTTCTTGCGAATACTCGAAGATTTTTTAAACTGTTTTTTAGCAAAATTACATTTGAGATCAATCCAGGGTGTTGTGTACTTTTACGAGATCTATTTCATCAGCAACATTCCAAATAGTGCTGCAAGGACTTGAGTATGACTCGTTCACATATTGAATGATTACAGAATTGAGAGAATTCAACATCGACATTTCAAATCTCGAACAGAAGCTTTCATACCATGCTACATTTTTCGGCATATAACATACACCCTGTTGAGTCGAAAACCGCGAATTAAAATTGAAAGTGACAATTCAACATCTCCCAAAGACCTCTAGAAATTCAGAACATGTTCTCATTGAAAAAAATATGAGCAAATTTCAGACATCTAATGATCAAAAGTAAAAAAGATTCTTGGAGGGACATTATGACCTCGATCTCAACGTAAACTCCTGTGATGAAAAAATAGGACGAGAACAAAGCTATCAAAGGTAGACAATTCACCTGATGCCCGTTTCCGATTTTGATAATAAATAGTCAGGAGATTGAGCATGGAAAATATTGGGAAAGAACTTTCAATCCACTCTGGGTCATCAAGTTTCTCAAAGAATACAATCTCAATTTCGAAATGCACGAGGAAGAAGGATTGAAATAATAATTCTCCTTCTTCAGTAGATGAGCTGAACCACGTGCTCTCATCAGTGAAGAAAACAGCTGAATAAATCGTCCAAATACCAAATGGATACGAAATTCTCGTGAAAACAAAAATAAACACATGGAACATGGAACTTACCCCACTCAATGGAAAATAATAATTCCAATTTCAAAACCTAGAAAATACAAATAAACACTTCAATGTGCGGATCGGTCAGAGCATGTTACGTACTCATGCTCCTATTGAGCATAACATACACTGAGAATAACAACAATAAATCTTTCAATAATATCTATATTCCATACACTTTTTCAAATTGAGAAAAAATCACTCAGAACAAAACATGAAATTATACAGATCCGACATGAGGATTTAAGACGAAAGTAGATTTATAGATTCGGAATTTGACAAGAATCTGATGTCGGAAGACCACATGAATAATCCAGCTATGAAAGATACTGAATATTGGAGATCCGATACAAATATCCTTATCCACTCCTACAAAGGCAATATTCTTCCTGAAATTGATCACGGGATATAGTTTATGCATCATCAAATATATCATGAAATATATGATCAAATATATGATCAACTTCAGTCAAACGGTTGGAGGCTAGCTTCGAAAGCTTCCAGGAATATATTTGAACTGTTGTTAGAACAAATTTGAGCAATAGAGGATCATGAACTCGAACGAGCAATTTGCCCTGACTCCCTCAGCTCCCTGAAAAAACACGAAGATTTATATAATCAAGATCCAGTTTGGAATTTTTCAACTAATGCAAATCCTGATTGTTGACTCCATTTCATTCTGCGCCCTGTTTGATGATCATTATATATCTATTGATTCAATACGAAAAATCTAGATCGCATCAATGCTGGAAATACTATAGGTGAGAAATTTCAAAGATGTTCCAATGTATTTTCAGATGTCGACTGAATATATGTGTTTCGTCGCCACACTGTGTATAGACTGATCAGGACAGGTATAATCCGGGAGTGCTGTCGGTAGACATTGAGAAACAAAAAAAAAGTCACTACCGTATTTTCAATGGAACGACCAGACAACTCAACAATAAGGGCCGGTTGCATAAAGGTTCATCAAGTATTTAACGTCACAATATTTGACGTAACGTTATTTATGGAATTCGGTTGCATAAACATTCATCATATACTTGATGGTATGTTAACTTAATCACCACATTAACTCATGATAATGCCCGCTTGAGTTAAAAAGCAGTTGCGCAAAAGCCAATCAACTTTAAACGTCACATCAAATCACCGTAATCACGGCTTCAACTTAATCAGTGCTCGGTGACTGATTAAAGTAACAAGCAGCAAGTGACATCTGATTTTTCTGCCGAATGATTTTGAATATTTGGAAGAAGTTGTTGATGTTTGAAATTATTTTTGTTCAATCGGAAGTGGTATGTATGGTAGGTAAATAAAGTTATGTATGAATATATATGAATAGTATATTACAGAAAATGTCTATCCCATCATTATCTTCGCTGTCTGAAGAAGAACTGTTGATTCCCAGGCCAAGAACCAAACCAAAATTCTAGGTATTATGGTAAAGCATATTATGGTAATTATGGTGTTGTTTTCTCTGCTTCTGTATAGTTTGCACCTTGCTTTCTCTTCAAACTATTCACACCGTCCATACTGATTCGACAACAACCAATCAAACAATGAACCTAACCTATAAGTGAGCAAAGCATCATCATCTACAATGCACAGAACGTTAGAAGCAGGCAAATTATCGCTGTTGCCACGCATTCCTCGTCGTTAGTTAATAGAACGATAATTATAACAGAGAAGAGTTTTATGCAACACAGATCAAATTAAACATAACATCACCAGTATTGTGACATCAGCTAATCACATGAATAATTTTTCTTTATGCAACCGGCCCTGAGTAGTAGGAGTTGAAACGAAAAATGGACTATGAAACGACCTGTCGCCAAGTCAGGAGTAGGTACCTATGACAGACTGATCAATTTTGTTCTAGTTATTCGTTTATTCATGGCTGCTGTGTAGTAGATGTGATATTTTATATATTTTCTGTTCATGAAAATGTGTACGATATTTAAGGGGGAAGAATTTTACGTTGCCATACTGTGTATAGACAGACTGAGCAAGGCTCGGTATATTCCGGGAGTGGGAGTGCTGTGAGAAATAAAAAGTCATATACTACCGAATTTTCAATGATACGACGATGAAAGACGTCCAGACGACTTTACAATATGGATTATCGAGAAGCTATTCCAGAGAACATCCGAGATTTATAAGAGATTACTCGAACCATCCTCTCATATTCAGTCAGAACGAGTAATCGAGTAATTATTCTGGTACTTTCAAATGGCTTTGCGAGCTAAGCGCTGGGCGTTCTATAAAACAGTAGAGAATGCGGCAATCTAGTCAACCAATTATCAGCTACTAACGAATCATTTCATTCATCCATTCATTATGAAGAAGATTATTCACTTCATGATTGCTGTTTTGGAAGGCAGTTCGAATTTTACGCCTCTATATTAACAGGTTGGTACAAATTCATGGCTAAGCAGGGGAATCTCAGTGATAGTGAGAGATACAGGGTGGGTTACACTAAGGAAATCTTGCGCTAATTTCTCCTCAGATTTTGTAGAGAATCATTGAATGAATCTCACTTCATAATTATCGCTCTTCTCCCTCCACAAAATTGGGAATACAACGTTTCTCGGCCATCATCAATGTTAGTTGTTTGAAATACGGGTATGAATTTTTCATTCAATTTTTCGATCGTTTTTGTAACACAACAATCGATGAATATGTTATTACAGTAGATAAAGGTTGTTGGAAGGTATGGAGATAGACATCTCTATCTAACATTCTAACACATATCATATAACGATTGAGAATTGGTCTGCTCGATCTCCATCGAACATGGGCTGAGAGGCCTATCGTGACTGTCTAACACATCATTCAGTTGTACGAAATCAACAACGCTAATAATTCAACTCCCCTTAATCAATGATGATTATGAATAAAGAAAACACAACGAAACAAATTCATCCAATAACAAATGAACAACGTTGTCCCGATTCGACCCACCCTGTATCTGTTACTAGCATGTTCTCATTGAATTCCCAGCACCCAGTAGAGAATCGAACTTGGAAGAAGAGGATGAATTCTTGGCGAAACATGCAGAAGCCAGAAGAACGGCTGGGTTCGTTAGCGAAGATATCAGGCCTGAAGAGAGGAACCCACAGTTCATAAAAGCAAAGGGCGATGAGTTCATGAAGAACAAAAATTATTTGGGTGCTATCAGTACTTATAGTTATGGGATCAAGCTGAGCAAAAACTTTGTAGATTTTTATATTTCGAGGTCGGAGGCGTATTTGGCCATAGGTGGGTATAACAAAGTTGATTTTGTTCAACATTAACCAATGCTTAAGAAAAATCAACTTCATTGTTCCAAATGCAATGGTAGATTTCGTTGATGCCTTTTGTAGGATGCAGTATTTTTCCTGAATTCAACCATGTATAGGGTCTTCACGTTACGTACGTTCATTTTGAACCCCGACCACTAACTTTTTTATTAATAGGTAATTTTTTTTTCGGAATCTATTTGAATGGGTCACCTCATATATATGTTTGTAGTGTAACGAATCTATTAACGACCCTTATAAGATGGGGTCTGTGAGCCTTATGAAAAGATAGTTCCAATAGTACAATGCATTGCTTCCTTTCTGAAGAAGGTTTTCAGTAATTCATTTTTTCTAGTTTTCCTGTGACATTTCCCATTCTCGTTCCTGAAGAATGGAGATAAAAATTATAATGGTCACCTCAATATATTTATAGTGAGGACAGATATATGATCGGTCCAAGAATGTCACTGCGCTTGGAATCAAACCGTGAAGAGAAATTGAAATCATCATTACAAATATATTGGAGTAATCAGCATGATTCTCATTGACATTTTTTAGAAACGAGGAGAGAAAATCCCACACCTACCAGCTTATCAATAACTCACAGAGAGTATTTTCACTAATTCATTCCGAATGAAAATTTATTCTTCGTTCGCTTCGTTATTTGATTTGAGACATTTCCCAACGATACCCGTACATCATGAGGTATATCTTCTGAAACTCTGGAGTTAGACTCCAGAGTTTAGTGGGTAGACTCCAGTAAGATTATATTTCATCAACACCCATCCGATGAGTTGATAATACAGTTTCCGGGCCAATTTGCAAGCGTATATTTCCTTCTCCTCGATATATCATAATTATAATGATACGATACAATATCTTCTACTTGTGGTAGTACAATCATAAATTATTCCTTGTCTCTATCTCGAATTTCATGAGAGGTTTCGCGCAGCAATATACACAGAGACAAATATGACTTCTTTTCTTCGACAAAAAAATACTCAATAGCATAGTCGATTCAAAATCTCGTATATATTAATCATCGTGAAAACTATAGGCCTGAATGAACATAATTCAGACGGTCCAGTATGAACCTCTAGATAGAATAATCTACGTGTGAGTCTGGAAATTGAAATTCAATATATTTTATTCTTCAGCTTTTGATGGGATTTTCTCTCCTCGTTTCTAAAAAATAGAGTAGAAGTTATTAAAAATTATTGCAATATATTTGTAGTGAGGACAGATTTAGGATCTGTCCCAAAATGTCACTGCGCTTGAAATTAAACCTATAGATACCTAAAAGAGAAATTCTCTATTGGTCAGTGACACCTTGTTTTTGAAAAAAATAATTGGAAGTACAAATATATTTAATAATAATGAAAACAAAATTCCTTGAATAAAACTGTTATAAACCTATCCTCAAGAACATCAACAGATTCTGAAAAATTAATACTGTCAAAAGGTATGAATTTTTCAATCACTCCGAATCATATTCCAAAATTAGATTTGATAACAGCTATTGAACAAGACTTCCTGATGAATTTTCTAATGGATATAGAATCAGAAATGAAATAATTATCGAGAAAAAACATGAAATAACACCAAACATCACAAGAGAAGAGAAAAACACACTTAATAATCTTAAACATGATGATACAATCAAAATACTTCCAGCTGATAAAGGCAACGCTACAGTCATTATGAACAAAAATGAATATAATGATAAAATAATACAAATTATAAATGAAGGCAATTACACAAAATTGAATAGAGATCCAACAGCAAACATAGAGAGAAAGATACGAAACATAATGAAAAAACACGAAAATGAACTTACACTAACAGATAGGAAACATGTATCCAGATACCATAGCAAACCCCCACATTTTTATGGACTTCCAAAAATACATAAACCAAACAATCCATTGAGACCAATCGTGAGTTCGATAGGATCTCCTTGTCAAAATTTATCACGATTTCTTTCAGATATAATAAAACCTTTATCAGGAAATAGTGAAAGTTTCATTAGAAATACTGCTCATTTCTTGGAGAAACTAAATAACATCCATCTCGATACAGATGATATTTTAGTAAGTTTCGATGTAGTGAGTTTATTTACTAATGTTCCTATAGAAAAAACTTTACAAATAGTGAAAAAGAAACTGGAAGATGATGAAAAACTCATTGAAGGAACTAAGCTGAATATAGAAGGCATTTTAGAATTTTTGGAACTGTGTCTCAAAACAACTTACTTTCAATTAGATCATGATTTTTATCAACAAAATTTTGGTATGGCCATGGGTTCACCATTATCTCCTAGTCTAAGTAATATATTCATGGAAGATTTTGAAGAGAATATTGTGAAAAAAAAATTCAGTAAACAACCAAAGACTTAGTGGAGATATGTGGATGATATTTTCATTATTTGGCCACATAATCGTATGGAACTAGATAATTTTCTAAATTATATAAACAATATCGAACCAACAATCAAATTCACTTTAGAAATCGAATGTAATAATCAATTACCATTCTTAGATATCCTCATCAAAAAATCAGATAACAATTTGATAACAAGTGTATATCGTAAAAATACACACCGACAGATACCTCAATTTTCAATCGAATCATCATACAAGTATAAAGAAAGGAATAATCAAATCACTTCATGATAGAGCCAAATCCATATCATCGAACCACCAAATTTTCAATGCCGAAATGAACCATATAAAAGATGTTCTACAACTCAACACTTATCCGAAACATTTCATTGACAAAACAATACACCAAATTGAGAACAGACAGAATATACAACAAACACAAAGACAACCAACACTGATAACAAATGTAATCCCATACATTCCCGGAATATCTGGAAAAATTAAACGTGTTGGTGACAAGTTTCGAGTGAAAACAGTGTTCAAGACAGAAAATACAATAAGATCGATTTTGACTCATACAAAACCGAGAAATGAAAAAGAGTCATCAAAAAATTGTATATACAGTATACCATGTGTTTGTGGAAAATATTATACCGGTGAAACCAGCAGGCCTCTATCAGTAAGGATGAAAGAGCATAAGAACAATATAAAGAGAAGATATACTGACAAGTCAGAATTAGCTGAGCATATCCTTACTGAGAATGGACAACATATGGCCGATTGGAGTAATATTAAGATCATAGGAAAAGAAGACAACAACCAAAAACGGAAAATCAAAGAGTCTGCTAGCATTCTCCTGAACGGAGACAATAATATTGCTTCTTGTTCAGTTGATATAGATAGAACTTGGCATCCACTTCTGAAACTTGAATATGAAAATGGAAAATTCGATATCAATTAATGAAAACACCTTGTAACCAGAATTCCTCCGTCTGCCAAATTGTCACTTTTCAGTGTCAAAATCGGAAACATCGAAAAAAGTTTACGAAGAAGAATATTCCAATTGTGTTGAGAACGAGAGCAGATTCGTTCCCGAAACGTCCACCAAGATAAGTAGAGGTTTTATTATTATTGAATATATTTGTATTTCCAAATTTTTTCAAAAACAAGGTGTCACTGACCAATAGAGAATTTCTATTTTAGGTATCTAAAGGTTTAATTTCAAGCGCAGTGACATTTTGGGACAGATCCTAAATCTGTCCTTACTACAAATATATTGCAATAATTTTAATAACTTCTACTCTATTTTTCAGGAGAGAAAATTCCATCAAAAGCTGAAAAATGAATGTACCATCTCCTCGAAGAACTTACAGACAGTATTTATCAATATATTTTAGATCTGAGAACTTCCACCAGAGAGTTTCATATTCATAATTTCAAGATATTCATGATTCATGAGCACTCAACATGATAGGAAACTATATATCGTTGATACACCTTCTGATTTTAAATCAGTTTGCCCAAGATACATTATGGTAACATTTTCAACATATTATAATCACATTAATATTGAAAAAAAATTGATAACTATAGGGTTCCTCAGTAGATGTTGTTCATGCAAAGTGCATTGATGCATCGATTATAATGCCAACTCTAAGATATAACTCATTGATTATATTCTTGGAGAAGGCATGTTCGATTTGTGCTTCTCAGCTTTCAACACTATCATTATCGAAAGAGATTTTCAGAAGCGTCAATATTCGTGAATTTTATGATGATGATAATTAAAAACGAATCGATGAGGGGCATTATGTGACTTGATCCGGCAAAAAAATGAGAGTATATGAACCGTACAGGCGATATTTTTCCACTCATTATCGATTTCACTCTCATTCCATAGATATCATTTATAGGAGAGGGACTAATAATAGTCTGGACTTCTCTTGAGAAAGATTTGTCAGTTTTGTCAAAGTCGGTCCAATAAACTCGTTTCCTTTGGTAGTAAGAATGTGAATCAAGCGTTATTATAATACCACGTAATTGTGATGATAATGAACAATATTGCATGAATTTATCTCAACAATACTGAATCATGATACTTGCTTCATGAAATGATAGCATGATCAAAGAATTAGCTCATTTAACTCTGCATATCGAATGCTCTCCTCTTATCTTTGCCTGAAAAAATCGCGCATTTTGATTCAATTCCAATTCCATCACCATCATTTTCGTTATTTTCGTCAGTTCCTGCATTATAATCAGAGCCCATCTGGAAACTCACGCTGGAAGTAAAATGCATTCGAACTCAATCCAGATTTCCATCTCCATCATGAGGAGAAAATAATCACACGGAATGGAAAAGTGAATTAGCATTTTCCAATCGATCGGAATAAATTCATCCGGTCCATTTTATTGCCGTACTGGTTGGTGGAGATCAACTGAATTATGCTTCCCCTAGCATGAATCGCTAACTTTCTTCAATATTCCCAAAATCAGCATATTGCACGTCAATTATTATATACGAGGAAGATATCCGAAGATATCACATCAGGAAGTTTCGATCAGGTGGGATCGTTCAGTCTGATTGCATTTCGACTGAATATCTGATAAAGGCTCTTTTCATTTGCACTTTGCAACAGAATTCAAATTTCATTCAACAATAAGAGATATGCGGATGAACGAGTAGTTACCAAAAACCAACACGTGGTAACGTTTTAATGGGAAATTGTTCATTTATGTTCCTAGATCCCAACCCTCCGAAATTTTTCAAACACCTCTCTTATTGTATATGTACTGATGCATATATTTCTTACAAGGTGAACTTTTCGTTCATTCATTTATTTCATCATGGAAAAGGGTGAAATGGAGTTATATCGACCAACTAGTCTGAAGTTAACGGAAAAGTTCATAAATATATCGATATTGCATAATCATCATACTTATACATGAAATTCAATCATTCAAGTGAACACATTCACATGAGAACTAATAAGTCATGAGCTTTACCATGTTGATACCTTTAGGAATGATATGGAAGAATTCGAAGTAGATTTCATCGCATCTTCTGATCAGAATCAATATAGAGGTTGTTTCATGTGATTCCAGTCGCACTCGATTGGTGGAAAAATGCAGTATCTTTAATCTCTTTGTACCACTTTGTCACTTTGTAGTGAATTATTGGGCCCATATATATTATAACTAGAATCAGGTTCATAATCTTCTGATGTATGAATCTTCAGTTCTTTCATCAGTTCTGTGATTAATGAATCAATCTTCTTCTTGTAGTTCCAAATGACATTAACCAGTTGTATTTGCTCATGATCTATTGACTATCTTTATTGAATTGTGGCTGTGATGGATGGTTTCTGAACGTTTCCATGCATGTGTGCAAAATTCCACTTCAATGAATGTTATATGAGAAATATTTCTAGATTTTTGTTCATGATAGACTCTGAAATAGGACTCTCGAATACGACAGGAATGATGCCAACTTCTGAATTTCAAAAATAGCCGCATTCATCTATTATTGTAATTGGGTTTTCGATTCTGTATTCGACCACATCTATGTGGAAATGAACATCTGAAGCAGTTGAGAACGCGGAGAGTGGAGCCAGAGTAGAAATGGTGGTCCTAGCGATACAAATGAATAATAATATTATTTCTTCATTCACAAAGGTATGAGAAATATTTGATATAATGGACAAAAAACAATAACTATTGCGGTAATATTGGTTCTCACACTGAAGGAGGAAAGCAAAAAATGATACAGTTCTATACAGTTCTGGTACATACTTCAAAGAAATCGTATGTGGAACTCAACAATATAAGCTGATAGAAAGCGCTCTCCATAAAGAGTGCTATGGTCAGGCTGGCATATACATAGAGGATCTACAAAAGTGAGAACAAACAACTTCAGCTGTTTAATAATCGATCACTGATAAGTGAGTTGAGTTATCTTGGAGAGGTCTGAGACAGGATTCAAATGAATGATTGTACAAAATAGATCTGTTGCGGATATATTTATAGTGTAAAAAATAATAGGTTGCTCTGAGAGATACTCAGGCTCATGTGCAATCAAAACTTCGTTTGTGCTGGTCGATTAATGCATTTCGTTCCTGATCGCGACATTTCTTGTGTTCAGAATGAAGGAATAGGTACTATCTGAGAGCTACTGAAGCAGAACCGATTCCTGTTGTTCCAAGTTGAGACAAATCCCAGGAAAAGGTTCTGGGTGAAATATCTATGCAGGAAATTCAGGATAATACTCAATGTAGTATATTTCACAACAGGTTTGACGCTGTTCCGGTGAAACAAGCTAAACTCATTAATTTTTGGCATGTCATCACATTATTGATTCCGGAAGGGTTTTCCGATTACAAAATTGAGCATTCGGTTTGTTAATCCGTGGGTTAGTGTTACAAGTCCTCGGCAGATCTGATTCACTACAATGTCGATTTGATCAATGATCTCGTTTGAATTGAATTCAGACTCCTTCAAAATTACCATGGTAATGATTGGAATGGATTACATCACGGACTATTTGGTTGGATTCAGAATGGAATCACCAACCTGGATATTTTAAATATCAGGTCGTCAATTCAGAATTATGGAACTTCCAGTGAGACCAGATATTCTGAAACACGATCTGATGAAACCAATAATCAAGAAATGTATTCCATGTGAGATATACGAAGATGAAATTATTGTCTTTGGGATTACCCAGACGACGATACTAAATAAATCTTTTGCTGGCCAGATATTGGGTACATTCCACACCATATTGGGTTCTTTTTTTTATCCGACAGTGAAATGATGACTTGAGATTTGATTTGAAGTTGAGATTTTTCATCATTCAACACAGTACATCTGGTAAAATTATTTGAACAAAAGGAACAATATGTTTAGTGTTGTAGGAATTCTCAGTCAACGCCAAAACACTTGTTCCTGATACTTCGTGAAAATGAAACCTCATTTTCATGAAATACCCATTGGTCGACGCAAAATAGGAATACATTATACCTCTCATCGCCAATGTTCAATTGCAATTGCTGTAATCTACAATGAGATATTGAAATATCATTTCATTCCAGGAACAACAATACGCCAACAATCGAAAAGTTGGAGAGCAGAACATAAGGCTGCTAGAACACTTGGCATCATCATGGGAGCATTCATTTTTTGTTGGCTCCCATTTTTTCTGTGGTAAGTTCCAAATATTCCAAAATATGGAAGATCTTCATTGTATTTCATATTACGAAACGATGGCTCCGATGATCTAGCTCACTTTTGAATATTGGATTCACTCCTGGGTGATCGTTGAGGATATGCAGAGACGATCATCAGATTTATACAATATCCATCTTCATTCTATGTCGAATTAATCACATAATCTCATAATCACATAATCTCAGTTCAAACCCGGAAATTATATTATACTCGAGAAACTGGCATTATTGGGATATTTTAGAAATATTCACAGTCATTATCTTGACTCATATTTCAAAAAAATATCATCATATCAACTCCATCATCGTGATTGGATCGTGAATTGCAAGAATCAATCATGATATTTTCGAATTCTGCAATTTCTTCATTCCATCGAAGATATCAATATTCTCTTGGCGGAGAATGCTGAACTGATGTCGACGGAATGCTGGCCATTTCAGCAAAATTCATTTCGTTATAATCAATCGAAGGTAGAACTGAGAATAATTGAAAAAACGCTCTCTCCGAAATCGGTCCTATGGATAATATGGTACGCGTTCAAAGGAAAGAGTATGATTTGCATCATATAATTGGAAAACCCATATACCTTGACAATCGTATCTCTCAAATGGATAGAAATATGCTTGAGGGGTGATAAGCAGGTATGTGCATCTAGATTTCCACTTCTTTATTACCATGTGGTATACTTTCATATGGTACTCGTTACCCCTATTCCTCACCAATTCCTCCATCTTCAACCTGGATTTGAGCCTTTCCTTATTGTTCATAGTGTCCTTGTTCGAATATTTGAGTCAGTAATGATCTTTCGCTTTTCGTTTCTCATGTATTGTTGACCCTTTCATTTCATGTACTTTATCATTTCCTATCCTTCCCTCGTCCTCAATGTTCGATTCAAATTTTCTCGAATCATTGACGGAAGAATGATTCAGAGGATATTCCTTTCATTTCCAATGCACATCATATAGCAATTCTTGAAATCACTTTCTCAATCATGGTGATTGCCTAAATTTCGGACGATTTCCTATAACGCGGTTCTCTCTCTACACATATATATTTTTTTGTGGCTACTAAGGCATTGTATGGTGTGAAGAAATTTCCGTTGCATCTCAGAAATTGGATATGGCCAGGCTGGTGAACTGTTTCCTGAAGTAATGGTCTCATCATCCTGGCAGAAGATACAAATCCTGCATGAGTTTTTGCGGAAAAAATAGATAATAACAGGAGGATAATTGCCGCTGGGTGATCGCCTCATGAAATCAAGGCACGTCCCACATAAAATTTTGAGAAAAGTTGGCTGTAGTTGCAAGCTCTCACAATTCTTTCGCCGTCTTTTTGAATTTTGAGCCACCATGATTTTGTTCACGAGTAATTTTCCATTCCAACGTTTCTCGCATGACCCTCATGTGCTGCCTCCTAAAACTGTTGGCGTAGTTTCGTAAGTATTGCACTTTTGTTGCCTCTTGACAAGATCCCCCAGAGAAACAAACTTCCGTTTCGAATAGTTCGTGGATGTTCTCTCGTTACTGCTCTCCCTTCAAGAAAGTATGCATGAGAAAGCCTCCATTCCTCAGATATGGATAAAGAGAAGTTTCAGTTCACTCATTTTGTATCCTTTTGATGTTACAAACCATGATTTCTGTTGCTTCGATGAAGCTCATACAATATATTCTCGACTTCTGAAATAGAAAAACTTCCCATTCATATTCTTTGTTTGTCAATTTATGAATGCAGTGCTGTTCAGAACTCATGAAGTCTCTTGGTTTCTTGGCGATATCCAAGGAAACTTCAGAACAACGTTCATCGGCGTTCACTTCAATTCCATTCCGTTATAAAGTATTGCCTTTACTCCATGAGGTATTGTTGTAACACGAAATATCTAAAGTACGATACAGTACCAATATTATACTGTCGTCATTGCAATGATATGACTGGGGTTTCTCACTGTCTCCTCTTGTGAGGTATCGAATAATCCAATGATACATCTTTCATTCATTCATTGTTACATACATGAGCGTAATACAATTCATCGGTTCATTGATGATACATTTCCTCTCCGAAATCGGATTTGTACTCGATAATTGTAACAATATCTTCTTCGATAGATACCGATGGAATATGACATATTTGCTCGGTATGACAATATAATATTTTGATGAATTCAAACAACTAATTCGCCGCCTCTAAGGCTCAGGAACCCTAGATGTGGAGTGGATTTTGGGCTATATGATATCTGTAGGCCAATTAAATATTCATTATCGTTGAAGTGAATTTTTGTTGATTTGGTGATTATGCTTGGCTCCGAGGAGTAGACTGGCTACTATAGACTATTACTAGCAAGGAACGTGTAACTGAATAGAAGTGAACAAGTGGAAAAACGTTCGAGTACCTGAAAGTGAAGTCTTATACCAATACAAGATATAGTGGCTGACACAGAAAAAGATGCCACTGAAACTGTATTTTTTTTGAAACGGAAGAGTCCGATTCATGAGCCAAAATAGTCTGCTGTTTTATCTCCTAAAGATGTCATCAGGTTTTCAAAGAACGCTCCTAATGGAATCCATTCATTGCATGAGGTTATTTTCTCTCATTTTCTCATCTGTATATATTCATTTCCTTTTTTGTTATCGTTCTTATTGATATCGGATGAAAAGGACTTTTCCGGGTAGTGAACATATCGGAAAGTAAAACTGGTGAAACGAAGAAATTCACAGTTCAAAATTGTTCATTCATCATTTGTGATCACGTGAATTATTGAAATATTGTTCATGTTTCATTTCGTATTCAATGTTCACTTGTGAAAGGTAGAGGTAGGATCTATAGTGTTCCGAGAGAGTTATGACCCTCTTCATTGATAGCGTAACTATAATTATACAAGCTTATCATATCCCGGTCAGAAATAGATATTATTTCAATACCTGGAGTTATTGACATTCGCCAAACGGCCCAGAAAGCATTGAGGACGAGTGAGATCATATGAACAATATATAAGGTTGAATGGCAACTATATTATTGTTGTTTGTTGGATTTAATTTTATGAGCATCAATTATTGCTAGATCGCATAATCAGCGATCTAGCAATCGATAGAGTTCACCGTTACCACCGAATGGTTTGATACGTATCTACCTTGTTCAGACTCCGATAGTTCTAGACTTCCAGTTAATATTTTGATTCTGCAGTTCTTTCTTCCTCCAATGATTGTTTAGAAAGCTCAATACTTCATCTACTGTCTGTACAATATGAACTGAGATCTAATAACATGTGGATGACTTTTTTGGTGTGAATCACTTTTATCCATTGATATAAATTTGCCTTTGCATGGGTGTTTCCGTTCGTGACAATATCGTAATGTGGATGAAATACGACATCGTCAAGATGATGACTGCATAATGATGCATGATGATGTGATTGCCGTTATAATATTGAAATGGCTAAAGGAACTATTTGGGGTTTACATCATAGGAAATGAACTCGTATAAATCAATGCTGTGAATTAACTATTTGAGACTTCAAAGTTCCTTTTTAAAAAAACAACTTTATTTTGCACAAGTAAATAGCGTGAATATAATACGAAAAAATTAGATGTTGATGGTTCGAAGATTTGCGTCTGACTGACTATGAGACCGCCGCGACTTGGGAATCTCACGAGAAGGCCTTCCAGGAACTGCAAGGACAGCATCAGCGATTCAGCACTTTCCCATGGGAACCATAACGGCTGGAGATGTAATTCCTCCCCTCGAAGATTCAGCTACGGAGAGTTAGCGAGGTAGTTGAACGTCTTGGTGGTCAATTCTGGGTGGTGGTTGACCTCGGAACTTTGGCAGCAATTTCTTGTAACCAATATAACATGTTATTAGCAACATAATTAAATAAACGATGATGGTCCAACTACTAGGGATCAATGATATGTTTGACGACGTCAGGTTGGGTTGATTCTCGATGAATTGGGTTTTGATGTCGTGAAGTTCGTCCAATTCGATTTCTTCCAAATGAAGAGTGAAGTTCATTCTTGGAAGGGGTGTGTAAGTGGCATCTAGGTCTGGAAACAGCATTGGTTGCCCTCGTGTTGTGAATTGTTTCGTATTGGTGATTATTTCTTGATTAGTTACAATTTGGCATCCTGCAGGGATTTCAATAAGAAAAGATCCTTTCAGCTTCAAGACTTCTTGTTGAGGGTGACATCGTAGTTTGGCATTCTCTTCGGATGGTAGAATTCCAATCCATTGGTCAGAGTAGTCAAGTCGTTTGAACATTGGCTTGCTCATTTTGATTCGTATTTGTCGGCATGTGGAGGTGTTTTTCATTTCCAATAGTTGAATCTCGCATGGATTTTCTCTCTTGATTTCTTGTAGGTCGAGTTTTTCGCAGAAGTAATTTTGTGCGTATGTCTCTAAGCACGGAGTGCCCATAAATGCAAAGTACAATTCGTTTTTGACAAGAAATTTATTTCGCGATATGATTGCCTTAAACTGACCCTCGTAAAGAACAGGAGCGGAGTATAAATGGTATAAGTCGTAAACAAGAGGATTTGTGATGGGGATATGTAGTAAATAGGTTATTTTATTGTTGATTATGTAACTGTCAATTTTTATTAATTTTTCGAATAAGGGAATATTGTCCAAGATTAATTCAAAAGGTAATTGATTTTTGTTGAATTGTTTGGATAAGATTTCAAGCTCTGCATAAAGATCGCTCATTCTCATTATACTGGGATGCATCACCTGTATTTTAGAAAATGATATTGAGTTTTCAATATCTTGTATGATTGAATTTATTATTTCGAACATATTAATTATTTGGATTGATACATCTTTGATAAAATTCGAATTTTCTCTAAGGACGTTTTTCTGAACGATAAATGCAATTTGTTTGATTTTTTCCTCTAATAGTTTTTCGTTATGACTTATTTGTTGAATGGTATTATTGAATTTGTTTATGAGATTCACAGATAGAGAATTTTGTTTTCTAATGTGTGCAGCGAGTTCACTTTGGCCGTTCTGAAGTTCTTGAATAATTCTTTCGTATCGTTCGCCATCATTGGCATCTAAATTACCGGTTATCGATTTGAATATTGAACCTAGTCCATCGATTAATCCTCGTTTCGTTCTTCGACGAAATGGTAACATTTCTTCAAGTTTGCTCTCAACTTTTTCTTCGGTGTAATGAAGTATTTTCAAATAGTTCGAAACGTCTTTGGAGTAATCGTCGTTTTTCTTGATTAATTTTGTCAAATCATATGATTTTATATTCAGTCTTTCGATTTCCGAAATCAGTGGATTCAGATCGTAAAAGTGAATAAGTGTGTGTCTTTGTTCTTCTATTTTCGCTGTTCCTAGTCGGAGTGGAATAAGTCCAGAGTTTTTGTCTAAATTTCTTACTGTTATGTGGTCTTGTAGTCCGAGAATACAGGGGAATCTGTAAATATATATACATAAGTTATTTCTTGGGTGGATAAGTATTTTTTAAAGGTCGTTTGAGGTTATCCATGTGTACTTTTTCATGATTTTCGGTAGACGTGGTTTTCATTTCAGGGTTCGCTGATTTAAGTTTGGTGGATTTATCAAATTTATTCGCGGTTTTTTGTCTCACGTGCTTTTTGAGAAATACCTTTTGTTGAGGCTTAAAAATATTTGGATCGTCTCTGAATTTGTTAATTTCATCTATCAGTCTTTGTTTGTTATTCCTCAAGTCACTATTGATTTTTGAATAAAGCAATTTGGTACGGTCTCTGTGGTCATTAACGTAATCGTTGATCAGTATTTGATCGACAGCAATATCAAATGGATCGTTGGTACTAATGTGACCATTGACTACATCGATTGGTTTCATTTTGGTGGAAGAATGTATAGAGTGGTTGTAAGCGAGAATGGCTTGTATAATTTTGGTTTTTATAGGTGTTTTTAAGAAACCTTTGGTATTAAGCAAACGAACATGTTCGATCAGGGTCGAGTGGAATCTTTCGGCCATTCCATTCGATTGTGGATGATGCGGCGAACAGAAATGAATTTCGATTTTATGAAGTTTGAGTAGTTCACCTACGACTGTATTTTTAAATCCTGTTCCGTTATCTACTACAATGAATTTTGGTATTCCATGATGTGAAAAGAATTGAATGAGATTATTCGCAATTTCGGTACCACCTAGTGAATTCAAATGGTATGCTTGTGCGTACCTAGAAAAGCTATCGATAATTGTCAGAAATTTTGATTGTTCTAATGTGAATGTATCTAAATGCACTATTTCGAAGGGTTGTGAGGCGGTTGGTGTGACATTCATTTTCATATGTACAGGGTTTCTTCCATATTTACTTTGCTGACAAACTTCGCATCCGTTGATGTAAGTTTGAACTGCTTCCTTAATATGTGGCCAATAATATTTAGTTTTTATTCTTTGAACGGTTTCATCGATTCCACGGTGGTTCGATTTACCTTCGTGATAATTTTTTATTATAATTTCGATTTCGTCCTTGACGGTGACATCGATCAATTTCATTTTACAGTATTTGAATCTTATTGATGGCCTTTTGAAATTTTTCTGTAGAGCAGTAGAGAATGGTTCGTATGTTGATGGATTTTCGAAATGAATATGATATTGCATGTTAGGTACAATGAAATTTTTAATGAACTGAATAACGTCATGTTCGAAATGACTTTCTGATATTTGGACATGAATACGTTTCTTTTTCTCGAATAATATAAGTGTTTTTGGCTTCGCAGGAGAATGTAGAACGGTTGTTACGATAATTTGATTTTGTCCATAGTTCAAGGGACTCTCAGATATTGGTATACCTACGATAGGGTTCTGCTCATTGTTCGAGTGAATTGTATTATCATCTTCGTCAATTTGTCCTGGTTGTTTGTCTACGTTGTTAGTTTGGTTCTCGGTTTCATTTTCGTCGCGATTAACTTGCATGGATATATTATCGGTATTATCGGTAATATTGAATTCTGGCCACGAAATAACTGGTGGTGCTTCCGGTGGTTTTCCTATTACTTGATCAATATCGGGAGTTTTCAGCTGGCGTCCGTTATTTTCTACATCTTGAATTATGTTATCGATTTGGTTCCAAATGTCATTGTTACTTTCCTTAACATGAATTTCTATGCGTGATAATGAGTCTGCGTTAGTGTTTAATTTGCCTTTTTTGTAGATTATAGTATAGTCATACTCTTCCAATTTTATTCTCCAACGGAGTAATTTAGAATTTGGATCTTTGAGCGAGAAAAGCCATTGAAGGGGTTTGTGGTCAGTAATTATGTTGAATTTCCTTCCGAATAAGTAGGGGCGAAAATATTTCGTAGCCCATACTATTGCAAGAAGCTCCTTTTCGATAACAGAATAATTTTGTTCCGAATCGTTGAGTGTTCTTGATGCAAAAGCAATTGGCAAGTCACTACCAATCGGACCTTGCGATAAAACAGCACCGATGGCAAAGTTACTTGCGTCTGTAGTTAAATTGAATGTTTTAGTGAAATCAGGATATTGCAAGATAGGCTCGTTTATGAGGAGATTTTTACAAGTTTCAAAGCATGAAAGAAATTCGTCGTTATGTTCTATTTTAGCACCTTTCTTTAGACATTTTGTGAGCGGTTTTGTGATGTTCGCGAAATTATTTATAAACTTGCGGTAGTATCCTAAAAGACCAAGAAATCCTTTAATTTGCTTCGTTGTTTTAGGTACCGGGAAATTTTTGATGGCATGGACTTTATTCGGATTAGGTTTAACTCCGTCTGGTGTGACGACATGTCCTAGATAGGCAACCTCTTTGCGTAAAAACTCAGATTTGTCGAGTTGAATTTTGAAATTCGAATCACGAGGTCTCTGAAAAACAGATTTTAAACGTTCTAAATGCTCTTGTAGGGATGTTGAGAATACGATGATATCGTCGAGGTAAACCAAGCATTTTTCATTTTGGATTCCTCGAAGAATATTATCCATTATCCTCTGGAAAGATGCTGGAGCATTCTTCAGGCCAAACGGCAAGCGTTTTCGGTGTTGAACGCCGTTTTTTCAATATCTTTTTCGTCCATCTCTATTTGATGGAATCCGCTCGCCAAATCGAAGGTGGTGAAATATTGACATTTGCCAAGCTTGTCAAGAAGGTCGGTAATATTAGGAAGAGGATATTTGTCGTCTATCGTTTTCTCATTGAGTTTCCGATAGTCGACAACAACTCTCCATTTTTGTTTGCCCGAGGCATCCATCTTCTTTGGGACTACCCAAATAGGGGATGACCATGGTGAGTTGCTGGGCCTGATTATTTTTTGATTTAACATTTTATTTATTTGGCTTTCCACCTCTTCTTTGTGTACGAACGGATACCTATAAGATTTGGTATAAACCGGTATCTCGTCTGTGGTACGAATTTGATGTTTTATTCTGTTTGTGAATGATAATGCCATATCTTCCTGATAAAAAATATCGGAATATTCTCTACAAAGATTTATTATCGAATGTTTTTCTTCTTCGTTCAGATGATCGGTCCGAATTTTGGAAGGATCTAAGTATGATGGTGAATCGTCGAAATTATTCAAATCAATTTGTTCAATTTCTTTTCTTGAGAACTTATCAACTTTGATTGGTTCTGAAAAGTCTAGAGTAACTGGATCTGTCGTATTATTGAGAATAGTAGTGAGTGCTTTGCCATTTTTGGCAATTGTGAGACATTCGGGTATTTCACAATTATGAAATTTCTGATGGGGCAAAATTATTTCGCCATTTTGTATAGATGTATTTATTTGTATTACTTGCTCTGTGCGAGCAGAAATTGTTATTAGGTTCAGTTCGCTTTGAGTTTTATGAAAAAGTAGTTTGATTTTGCTATACGGGGTGATCAAAAAACCTTTGTCAAAGTCAACACTTGCTTGCAGCATTTTCAGGTTGTCTAGTCCTATCAAACCGTTGAAAACATTGTGGAACTTGAAGAGAAAGAATTTCAATTGTTTTTTATTCGGAAGATGAAATATTCTTGAGGCTGGCATAAGTACACTATGTTTATGCGCTGATTTTTGAAATACAGTAGAAACGATAAAAGGATCATTTTTTATGAAATTTGGAAAGAGATTATATGCTATTTCGGGGTCAACAAATGATCTCGTTGATCCGGAATCAATCAAGAACTTCAGATTATATTCTGGAAACACAATGTAGGGTAACTCGCTGGAATTAGACGAATTGATAGGTATGATTTGTGGTTCTATGTTCGGTTTCTTGTTTTTCGAACAGACTGAAAATTTTCGAATGAATTGCCGTCGGCCACATCAACATTATCGCTTTCATAATTTTCATGATTTTCATCATTGCAAGTATCGTAATATTGATCTCGATTGAAATGTTCATCTGTTTCTTCCCATTGTGGGTCACATTCTGTATTGAAGAGCTCCTCGGAGATGAAATCTCTCCTTGGTTGAGATTGGAAAGATGTCGATGGGTTCGATCGGAAATTATTCGTGTTCCTTGTGGAAACACTCATCGGGGTAGCATGTTGATTGGGGCGAACATTATTTGATGCTGAATTCATTGTCGTATTTCTTGTGCATGTAGACATTGGCATGGGCCTTGAAAAGTTAGGATTCGAATTACCTGGCTTGAAAACATTTCTGTTTTGTTGTTGACCAAAAACTTGAGCATTCGAAACATATTTTCTCGGATGGTTATTGAATGTTTGTCGAATCGGCACTGGTTGTGAAGGGAATGAATTATTCTGTCGAAATTGGTTGTTTTGTGTTCGAGCATTGAAAGGAACATTTTGAGAACTATATCTCTGCTGTTGTTGGGGTCTGAAAGATTGATTATTTCTAGGACTACTCTCCTTCGTGATTCTGTGAGAGTTATTTTGAAAATAATGGATATTATCCTCTTGAATAACCAACTGCAAAGCTTCTGTAAGTGAATTCGGCCGCATACAACGAATTGTGGTACCCAGAGGTTCTCTTAGGCCAGACAAAAATGTTTTCAATGTAAGGTCGTTATAAAGAGTACGTTTCAAAGTTTTTGCTTCATTTGTATGCTCATGAATGTCTACATAGCTACACAAGAGATTCAGTATTTTCAGACATCGATCATAGAAATCTTGAGGTTTTTCATTCGGGTATTGTTTCATCATTATCAAATCCCGATTGAGGCAACTCTCGTCTCTCTGATCTGCGAAATTTCTATAAAGCGTTTCTTTAAGTTCATTCCAAGTTGACGTATTTTGGATATTGACAACTAACTTGGCGTTTCCGCACAATTTAGCTATTAATGCATTCAACAAATAAGTGTTATGAAAACTATTCACATTCACTCTATCGTAAAAAGTATTTATAATCGAATCGCATACTGCTAGGTATCGATTGAGTTCATTTGGGTTACCGTCGAACTGCGGTACACAATTCAAGTATTCAGATTTGAATGTTTCCGTCATTGTGATCGAATTATTTCCAGAATTTGTTTGGATATTTTGGTTTATTGAGATGGGTTCTGGGGTGATTTGAGAGTCAGCTGAAGGAATGTTCAGATTCAAATTCCCGAGGATATTTGTTAAATTTTCAATAGACATAGATAATTGTACTCACATTAAAAGGTTTAGTACTTTGAGCATCTCTTATTATGAGACAACTACTGGATTTGCAATTTTCGTCTCCTCCAGGGTCGTTGGTCTCGCAGAATTGGACGATGTGTGTTCCAAAACTCGATGATTCGTCGATATGGCAGGGGTCCTCGTCGGGTCTGCGATAGACTGGGTGTCTTGATTTTTGAAGAGCCACTCCGGTTCGAACACCTCCACAAAACGAATCAACACTTCGAATATCTGGTGAATCGTTAAAACGAAATTGTCCCGTTCGATACGTTACAATCCAGATATCCTACCGACTGCGCCAATTAACTATTTGAGACTTCAAAGTTCCTTTTTAAAAAAACAACTTTATTTTGCACAAGTAAATAGCGTGAATATAATACGAAAAAATTAGATGTTGATGGTTCGAAGATTTGCGTCTGACTGACTATGAGACCGCCGCGACTTGGGAATCTCACGAGAAGGCCTTCCAGGAACTGCAAGGACAGCATCAGCGATTCAGCACTTTCCCATGGGAACCATAACGGCTGGAGATGTAATTTGTGTGTCTATACTGACTAGAGTTCTGGTGAAAATTCTGACCATGGTGATTGTATTGTTCCTCCTAGCTTGACGAAATAACAGATATCTCTAATTGGAATCGAACGAGGCAATCAGAGATTCCGTTCTTCAGGACATATATCATATTCTAGTAGTTGTTGGCTTTCTTGGAACGATCGAAAAACCATTTCTTCATTCACCACAGACATCTCTAGATTTTCATCGTGATATCAATCGATGAGATTGACAAAACGATGAAGAGAGACTCATACAGAATGATAGATATATTTTTCTCACCTGAAACTCTGGATGAGCAGAATTCTTGTGATTGAGACCAAATGAGCCACAATGTTTCGGATATGAAATTATTCCGTCAAGGGAAATACAGGGTGTCCTTAAAAGGTCTTTACAAAAAAATACCACATATTCTTCAGACCAAAACAATTCGATACAAGCAAACTTACCTCAGTAAAAAGTTGCTTGGTTTGGGCGCTAGACGGCTCTGGAGTTGAAATTTTCAAATCGATTTTGCTTCATAACTTTTGAACGGCTCATGAGATTTTTTTCAAATTTGGTACGTTGGCATAGACTCATCGGGCAATGAAACTTATATCATAATCATAATGAATATCATTCCATGGGCGTAGAACTTGATTTTTTCAGTAAATAAACATCTAAAACTCCTACGCCAATGGAAAAAAATTAGTTTCAATATGAAATCTGAATTATTCAACTCATTCACTACAAAAAAGGTACTCTTGACAAAAGTCGATTCCTCTCATGGTTTCGACAAAATTTTAATTTTAGTGATTTAGAGCATAATTAATAATAAAACTATTAACAGATATTTCATAAAAATTGTTCAAAATGTTCACCATTTTCACGTATACAAAGATTTATACGACGCAAAAAGTTGAGATGTACTTTTTGCATAGGTTATTTCTATTGAAAATAAGTAGCACTGGTTTTTTTTTCTGAAGACTATTATTATCTGCTCGAAAACAGTGATATTCACATTCTTGGTTTCCATAGTTTCATCTGTGTTGATTTGTCGAGTTTTATTGACGTTGATTGTTGATATCGGACTTTTCTGATTTATCATGGCCGTACAATACACCAATGAAGAATACACCGATATGTTATTGGTATTCGGATATTGTCAAGGAAATGGTCGAGAGAGTGTGAGGGTGTATTCGGCAAGGTTTCCAAATCGTCGCGTACCAAGCCACCCAACCTTTGCTGCAGTTGAGAGACGTCTTCGGGAGACCGGTCATTTTGCTCCTAGAACTGGTGATTATGGAAGACAGCGTTATGTAAGGATTCCCGAAGTCGAAGTAGAAATTTTAGACCGTATTGAAGAAAATCCAGAATTGAGTACTAGACGGATAAGTAATGAACTAGAAGTTTCTAGGAATGCCGTTCATGAAGTACTAAGAGAACAATTATTATACCCATACCACAAGACGCCAGTTCAAGATTTATTAATCCATGATTCACAAAGTCGTCTGATGATGTTTTGTAGGTTCTTTAATTTGCACAGAGAAAGGAATCTGAACTTTGGAAAGAATATTTTGTTGACTGATGAAGCCTGTTTCACGAGAAGAGGAATAACTAATTTTCATAATGAACACGTTTATGCAATTGAAAATCCTCATTCCATTAAAATAAACCATTTTCAACACGAATTCAAATTCAACGTTTGGGCTGGAATAATAGGAAATTTTATAATTGGTCCTGTCATACTTCCACAAAGATTAACAGGAGACATGTATTTACAACATCTACGAAATACGTTGCCAAATTTGTTGGAAGATTTACCACTCCAACATCGGGTAGATATGTGGTTTATGCACGATGGAGCTCCACCACATTTTTCGGTGGATGTTAGGAATTTTTTAAACCAACAGTACCCAGACAGATGGATAGGTAGAGGTAATGATGCACCCGTGAATTGGCCACCACGTTCTCCAGACTTAACACCGATGGATTATTTTGTATGGGGTTATCTCAAGTCTACGGTTTACAAGACCCCTGTGAATACTGTAGAACAATTATGGCAACGTATCCAACAGGCGACGAAAAATCTTACAGGCGATGAAGAAGTTATGCAAAGAGTACATCTCAACTTTTTGCGTCGTATAAATCTTTGTACACGTGAAAATGGTGAACATTTTGAACAATTTTTATGAAATATCTGTTAATCGTTTTATTATTAATTATGCTCTAAATCACTAAAATTAAAATTTTGTCGAAACCATGAGAGGAATCGACTTTTGTCAAGAGTACCTTTTTTGTAGTGAATGAGTTGAATAATTTAGATTTCATATTGAAACTAATTTTTTTCCATTGGCGTAGGAGTTTTAGATGTTTATTTACTGAAAAAATCAAGTTCTACGCCCATGGAATGATATTCATTATGATTATGATATGAGTTTCATTGCCCGATGAGTCTATGCCAACGTACCAAATTTGAAAAAAATCTCATGAGCCGTTCAAAAGTTATGAAGCAAAATCGATTTGAAAATTTCAACTTCAGAGCCGTCTAGCGCCCAAACTAAGCAACTTTTTACTGAGGTAAGTTTGCTTGTATCGAATTGTTTTGGTCTGAAGAATATGTGGTAGCTTTTTGTAAAGACCTTTTAAGGACACCCTGTATATCAAGCCATGTACAAACGGTTATATGAAGGGTAGTCTTCCATTTTCAAGAATCCTTTTCGTATGTGTTTACGGGAATCTCAGTAATACTCCTGTAAATATAGTTTCGATTTCTAACTCACTATCTGATAATTTTTGCGTCGATCGTGAATAGTTGTTGATCACAGTAAGAATGACAATCATTCCATCCTATTATATCTATGTGTGTGCTTGTTCTGGAGTCTTCTCTTTTCCGCTCATATTTTCAGTTCACGTCTGCAATTCATTTCCTTATAAGAAGTCCAGCTTCCACTGTTGTGTGCTTCAAATGAACTGCCTTTTTTGGATTTGGATTCGTAACCAAATTTCTCCTCAATATTACTGATATATCGACCGCGAGTGAGAGTATTATTCGAAGTTATAACCATGAATGGCCAGCAGGGGAAGGAATTGGATGTGCTTTTAGAGTATGACGGTTTTCTTGGCCTATTCATAAGACTATATGCTCTTTCAAGATGTCAGGAGATACGTTCGTAGGAATGACGTGGTATATTCATATAATAATGTTATTTCTGATTTTGATCCATGTTAGATCTCGAGACTGGATGTAAGAGTGAAAAATACATCGAATTGAATATAAATAATCCACCTTATTTCTATATTCTCCCTTGTGTTTTACTCTCACTGCTATGTTGTCACGGATGTCGAAGCAATGGCGTTCGCCTTAGAACATCCACATTTCCCTTGATATCTCTCCACTATGTTGTGTAAATATAGGAATAGCTACCAAGGAGAAGGGAATGTAGATGTGAAAATCAATTCATGTCTGAAGTTCTGCTATTCGGATGAATTCTTATGGTGGTTGCGACGTAATATAGATTTAATAGAACAAGATACTGCTGCCAGTGAGATTTCATCAAACATAAACAGTGAGTGAATTTCAATGAGTGAAATTAGGGATAACGAAATTAGGAGAAGCTCTTAGGTTCTATTCAGTTCGTCTAGTTGCTGATATAACATTCAGGAATTCAATGACCTCTCTAGAACATCGTAGGTATGTCATGATCGGTGCTCATCGGAAGTCTTGTCTATTATGCCATCACGATCGATTCCAGATAGACAAAACAGAGATCTGGATCGCTCTCGCAAACATCATTCATCATCAGAACGAACACGACATTTCAGGAACATTATAGGTTTTCCTTTCGTGTTGTTAAAAGATAAGAGAATATGAGTTCCATCGACTTTCAAAAACAAAAAAGGTATTAATCATCTGATCCCATATATCTCTCAGGATTATTGAAATTCACTGAATAGAGGAATCATGGAGCAAAAACGAATAGAAAACTCGGCAGAAAGTGATACTGTGAGCAAATGATAATACACTCAGATTATTCCATGGTCTGAAACAGTAACCTTGATTGCTTGTTTCTAACTCCTAACTATGCGGAGCGAGAACCATTATCTTTATCAATCTTACTCGAATAGGTACAAGAAAATAGGAACTCCTGCCATAGAAGTAATATCCCAGTTTGAATGATCATTTTACCAGGTCGAATACTGGTTGAGTGTCCCACATTATGAACTTCATATCATAACGAAAAAGTGCTAACCCTCTATGTTCTTTATGACATTCAATTGTCCTCGTATGTTTCCAATAGCAGCATAGAGTTATTCCATCTCTGGTTTACGAAATATCCGTATCTCATTCAGTAGAAAATCATGCGTTGGCACTGGATTATTCCAACTCAACATAACTCAAAGCTGAACAGCAAAACTCTTGAAAACACGACTCTTGAATGCTGTTATATCATCGCATTTTCCTTGTTTTTGCTCCATCCTTTCTCGTTCTCAATTTTTCACCAACTCAGATGTGAAGTCATAACAATTCGAATATTTTGTTCAGTAATTTTCCAATTCCCCTTCTTATTCAATAATCAATATAAAAAAAAATCAATATTCATAATGATATTTGATTCCAATTCACAAGCTACAACTGAAATCGTTTTGTTAACGGCATGGCGATTTCTTTGATTATTTGAGTTTTTTTATGCCGTTATTTTACATTTTTCAGTCTTCCATAGACTCCTATATTGAAACATCCAGATATACGTGAATTTCTGAATCTGGACAATAGGAAAATAAATTCTCAAGATGGAATGGAATGTTTGCTTCATCGCAAAATCTGTACAGAATGAAATCTACAATATGCACGCCATTCATTCAATGAATTCAAAAACATGGCACTACATTCGTACGCTCATGACATGAATGTCCTTGATGAAATGAGGGTAATAATAAAGAGAGCCTTAGTTACACAGAATATTCATCTTATTCCAAGAACTAGAAGTCGGATTCCGAGACAATCCATCCTCCTGAGAAATCTCTTCTGGAGTTACCCTATTCGGTCATTTAACTGATTATTGCAGCGAGACTTGGAGTGTATATTCAGGGATTTCATGCAAACTAAGTCACTAGGGAAATATTGTATCCGAATACAGTGATTAAATTATAGAAATATAGCCCATACCGGCTATGGAAACTCGGTCAATGGCCATTTGGTGAATATTACTAATAAGAATTCCTACAATTCATTGGTATTATTGTTGAATTGTAATTCATCCAGAGGCAATCCTCAGATATCGTCTATTAGGAATTATATCAATCCGAATATCCGAATATTACAAGAATATAGAGAAGACTAGTGTTGACAAATAGCGTTGATAATTCAATGATCCATCTGTATAGTCTCCACCTTCCAACGACCCTTTAGAATAACCCTCAGCGTTTATTTTTGGTAGCTCCATTGATTTGACTTTGTGCTCATTGTTATTTGGACAATGAATTCAAATTGTGAAATTATTGATCTGTATCTGGCCTGCTATTTTGTATCTTTCCCTTCCATTCAAGCAATGGTTTTGATTTGCATCTCTACCGAATACGCTTCCATGAACCATACGCTCAAATCTCCAACAATCAGATTATTTTATTCAAAATCTCAGCACTCCAATTCACTGAACATCCACTCAGATCGATCAATTGAGCCTTCAAACTGCACCGAATGAATCTGAGGGCCCCATAGGCGAAATGATTCGAGTTCCACAGCTCTGAACCTGTAAATATTCGAATTCACGGAAATGGGAGTTTATAGCTTACTCGTTTGGGTGCTACATGAAATAACTCTGTCGACTTCCACTTGAGAAGGGAGCTAACATGGGCATAGAGATGTAGTTCCATCGTACCATAATGTGGTACTTCCTAGAAGGTGATACGAAATGAACGGGTCTATTTACTAGGAGCTCTTGGAATTGAAACTACAATCACAAAAAGACAAAAAATTGAAAATTCAGAGTGCATTTCATACGATGATGCCCGGCCATGTATAGCTAGAGAACTCTTGGAAATCGACTTCCAGTTCATAAGGCTTTCCTTCCCCACCCACCGTATTCGACAGATTGTGACAAATCATCTTTTCAGTTTCCCAGTTCATAACATATGAGATAGAGACCATGAAGCATTAAAATATCTATGATTTTTCTCTGTCAGCACGTTGACAATTGGTGATGCAAAACGACGGCGCTTCTTGATCACTATTTGGGATGCAAGGGTTGCAAGAACCGTTCTCATATTCATATGAATCATATGAATCAGATGAATGATACGATAATATCCTCCCACTGAACCTAAAACTTGCCACGCACTCTTTGTACGCACAACGAAAACAGAAAAAATCAATCGGTTCTTCAGCCAAGTGTGGAATAGAAAATATGATTGGAAAAAATTGAGGGGGTGCGACCAACTAGATGGTGCTCATAGGATATCTGGACTATTATTCCAGGTAGAGAAACAAGACGAGCTCAGACTAGTTGACCCTGTGTGACAAGTGGCGTCTTTCCTCATACAAACTTCCGAGAAGAATTCGAATACCTCCCACCTCACCGCAAAACCACTCCTTGGTCTCGAAAGATGAAAGAACTCTTCTCAGTCGGGTTTCCTTCCTTGAACACCCTCGATATAAAGCCGATACATGGAATGAGATTGGAGAAAATTATCCTTCTATGTTCAATATACTGACGTAGCGTCAAAGAGAGAAATTATTATTACGAATGAGTATTCTGCTATTTTAGTGTCACGCCAAGATCGAACATCAACAGAATATATCTTGATCAAATCGAAGAGTTTTCAAACTTCGTGACTGTTGAAATAGTCTTGTATGACAAATATCAGGAAGTCGGTTCTCATGGAATGAAATACGAGAGCTACTGGAATGACTATCAGGTGGTTGAAGATGAGATCTAAATTAATTCTGCTTCCTTTCGTACCTTCATGATATCTCAAAATGATTCCATCATTATCAGAATATCCAGTATCCAGAATCAATCTCATCCCAATGTTTTTAAATATAATACACATCCTCTCAATATCATTTTTATACGTTTCGATTACTCTGAGAATATATATATATAGGTCTCATACTTTCAATCCTTACAAGAAGATAAGTACGTATGGAGATTCATTCTGTGTTGAATTATTTCTGATAGTTCATGTAACGAAATACTTGGAAATGCTGAAAAATTACACTAATTCAGAGAAATGGGCTTGTTTCACTCTCTGAATGAATAGAATGATGGTGAACTCTTATTCTGATTAATATATTAAATCGTTCCCCAATGGCCTGCTTGATTTATCCATGCATTCATGAATCACCCAAATGTTAACTCATCCCTCAATTGATTCTTCCTCTCATTGAAACTTCAAACCAACAAAGAGCTTTGGAGTGATCCATCCATTAGATACTTGACCTCATTCTGCGGGCAACTTCATTATACTAGCTCAGCTCCTCGTACAACGTCCTATAAATAACCTAACTTGGCATACGAAAGCTTTCTCAAACTATCAGCTGTCGATCAATGAACACTCTTGAATAGCTATCGCAATGTTTGAAAGAAGCTGCTGATGGATATATATAAATATCCCAAGCCAGTGAGTGAACAAGGTGTACAGTATTTGTCATATTTTGTGGTTCATTCCATCTCTTGACAACAAGGAAGGAAACATCTGATGTTCAAGAAATATCGTGTGAAGCAGCAGTGGATTGTTGGGAGAGGAGGAAGGTAGTGCAATTTTTCTTGAAATTTCATAGTTCATGAGTACTAGGCGAGACTTCACTGGGCAGAGAATTCCACAACTTTGTCATTCTATGATGCTTGGTAGAGCTAAATCCGACAGGTCTCGAGCCAGGCAATATAGGGATGACTCTAGCTCTAGGTCTAGTATGTCTAAATGGAATCGTTCGTAGGCATGATAGACGAGATTTCCAAAGAACAATGACTTCGGAAATATCTATAGAAAAGGCAGAGATCGCCGATTTTTCAACGATTTTCTAGAGAGGTCAATGAATTCTCGAGTGTAGTTCCACCGACTAGCCACCAGCTTCTGTAATTATCGCAATGGACTACACATCGTCGTTCAATGACAGACCGCTGTTAATGATGATATCGAACATGAATATTGACGACTTCATGGGAACAGTGGTGCCTGGCCTGTGATAATATTATAAACGTATTCCAATTATATAATATACAGTGATGCCTTCTCATGTTTCACTACATTCCAGGACCTCGTACTCATGATCAAGGACTAGCACTTCGCCTCACTATCCTTCTGAAATGCTATCAATTTCCATATTCGTACACTAAATATGTGTTTTCAGTGGAAACTGTCACTTACATAACATTGACAGAACAATAGTCACCAAAGTGACCAAAGCTGAGAAGAAATTTATATGTGTCCATATGTATTCTCATATTTTCGAAATCACCAAGAAATTCTGGTATATAGGAATTTCAAATGCAATCACATCTTGTCGCAGATGATTGATCGAAACTTATGATTACTGAAATATTTCAAGACTCGATGAGAGAGAATTTCTAATGATGTATAGAAATGAAAATACTCGGTAGATTCTTTCTTGTGATTTGGCTCCCTTGTTGAGACCATGATTTGAGATAGTTGACACATTTCCATTGATCACAGAAGGCACATTTCCCTCAGCAAATCATATCTGGGGTTATACCATAACATTGAAAATGCCATATGAATCAAAATGTCCTTTTTTCGCTCACATATCATGGCCGTTTACGAGAGACAACTCTTTCCTAAGATACATGTGGATACTATGCAAGAAAATAATGTTCAGCATCCAGTTTATGCAAATGGAAAAAGCTGAAGTGCAATCTCAATTCTCTCCATGCTGTCGTGTGTATTGTTAGGTAGAAGAAAAAGGCGTTTCATCCACTCTACTGACTCTAAATGGAAATCAGATTATACAGAGTTATACCAACCGTTCGAGACTCGAGTACGCATGGCAACATCTGCATTATTACCACTACCTTACGTTATGGAATTCTCTCGAAAAAAAAATTGTGAAGAGCACATAGCCAATTTGAATATAATCCACGTGAGCAATTACTGAATTTTGTTCCTAGGTATGTTCATATACAAGAGTTCACGCGGTTTCATAATATATAGGAAGATTTAAACATCATCTAAAATTCATTCACCTCTGAAATGTGTAAATAATATCTGGAACGAAGCAGAGCCATATGATTGATTTGATTTGATTTGATTTGCATGAAATATTTCTGAAATCCTGTGGTTCTATTTGTTTCTGCGGCTCATTTTTGGGTGATAATTATTGACAACTGAATGATGATGAAATAAATGATACTATCTACCTAATTCTCCTTTGTGAACCTTCACGAATAACATTGATGAAAATTTCGCAAATCTTCTATTCTTATTGGATTTCCCTCATGTTTTTCAATCTCTCGTCATATCATTCATCTGAAAACATTCATATTGCAATGTCTTACGTTTACTTGGAAACCACGACAATCTTCGATCCAGTTCCTTTTTTCATTGAATTTCTGCGATGTGGTCTTCTTGATATATTGTCCCTTCATATTTTTTTCATGAAATTGCTGCTAGAATATCTTCACCAAGTTCGTGAATCTCCATCGATGGAGTTCGATGAAAGAATGCAACATTTTTATTAACTTGAAAAACTTAAAATCAGGCGAGAAAAATCAATGATTCCAGAATCCAATCATTGCATTCGACATTATTTCTATCTCTTGTAGTTTCACGCATCTGAGATGTTAACAAAGGAAATACGCATGTTTTGGAAAGTTGAATATCATAAAACCTGAATGTGACTGAATGAGTAATGATAATGATGAAAATGATAATGATAATGAGTAGGAATGAGATATTGGGATGGCGGAATCGTAGGAGTCGAGATAATCAAAATGAAATGGTAATAGTGTGTTCTGAACAGCGATCTCATGTTAATGTTTTTGACACATGCTGTGCATCTACTCATTAATTTTTGTAAATGATTATCATCTCATTTTTTCATCATACTCGTATGTTATCAACGTACTAAAACTGATCCGTGATGAAAATCATAAGCCCAAAATTTCCACCACACAGATGTCCAATCTCGCCCACTTAATCTCAAAAGCGTCCATTCACGTTCAGAGTGTTTCATTTCCGTTTCTATATATTATTCTTGAGCTAGAATGGGATCCTATTCCCGAGAAATGATGACATGTACTTTCACAATCCAGCTTTATCCAAGAAAAATAAAATTTCGCAAAGAACGACATGGAAGCGCTTTCCGCCTTGCAGTATCTACGAGGATTAATATGGGCCCTTGAGACTGAAACAACGGCAGATTTGTGAGTTGAGTCACACACCTGACAGAGACATTTATTCAGAATGATGTATATGCCCTCAACGATATTATTTTATGTGCAGTTCCGAATAAAAGAACACGATTTCTGCTGTGATACAGAGGGTACGCATTCTTTCATTTCTCATGCTCTGCATGCAAACGTAAGTAGCTTCTTTTGGATTTCAAGTGTTGGTTCAACATTTCTTCTATCATCTTCTACTAGGAGGCAGAATAAAGTCCCACATAAATTTAGGTTATATTCCAGGGAATTTTTAGAAAGTGGTTCTCGCTCACCAAGAATATCAATTCACTCACAAATATATGATATATCAACTGATCATAAAAATTGTATATGGATGTTACAGAAAAGTTTGAGCTGAATCAATTAATCACCTTAATATTCATGGTCCAGTTGACTGTGCATAGGTAAGTAAGATCGATGAATTCGTTCTTGTTATATCAATGGCAAGGTGAATAGCTCTCTTCTGAATATTGAAATTGTTTTCTTTCTAACGCAATCCAAGTAATACCAGCTAGGCCATGATTGGATGTATTGGTCTGACCGGATTCATCCCAAAATACAATTTCCATTGTAACTTGATGAGAACCATCGAATAATGATATTTTAAAATCTCAAAATCGATATTCAATCACAAACGTGACCCGAGTTTCATAACTCCGGATTTGGAAATTCACTGTTACAATACAATAATAAATGCTGAATCGTCGGACTGTAAGCTACCGAGCGATGTCGTTCAGTAATACCATGGATATCACATTATTTCAAACTGGAAACAATTATAATCGCAATTCACAAACCTCTCTTGCATGTTTTATATTTTGGCATCGTGTAGAAAGTAATCATTAGTAAAGAAACCGTGGAACATTAATCAGCTGAACTCATAGTTCATGTTCATTCATTTGTCAGTGGTATCTGTGATATCATTAATTCAGACGTCTTATGTTTCATTAAGAATAGTTAGGTGTTTCTGATGTAGTTATCTGAAAATACTTTCGGAAACTTTTGGTCACTTCACTTGGGTGATTTGTTTCCCAGATGTGCATTTGTTCCACCGCAGGAAGTTCACTTTCCACTAAATTCGATGATTAGCTGCTCGGAGATTCATTTCTAACTCAATTTCAACTTCTTCAGGAGAACTTGTAGCTAAATGGAAGAGTGATTCATTCTGGAACTTTCAGAGTTCGAAATTTCCAGAGGCTCGTAAAACATTGATTTCTTCTATCAGTAATCCAAAAATAACTCTCAGTCTCTATCGAGTATGATGATAAATTAAGATGAAAGATAGGAAATAATGCTGACGACGAAATATTCGACTTTAGTATTAGAAGATCGCTTTTAGGTATGGAGCAATGAGTATATTCATGTGGAATAATCACCACAAAATATGGTTGTCATCGGATCCTAATGAAAGTGTGGATGTTCAAATGAGGATTCGATTATATTTCGGTCGAATATCCATCAGATAACGCATATTTACAATGAGAAGAAATGATTTCAAGACGTTTTCAAAATAGAAATTCACGAAAAGTCCATCAAATTTGTAAATATTCAGAATCATCTGAATCATTATATATCTCAGGAAGATGTATATCGATTGCCAGAACACCCTGTTGGCTCAAAATGCATGCGCCCCTAGATCATACAATAAATATTTTTATATTGAATTGCCTCTCCAATAGTATTCGCCTGATAGTAGTAATGTTCGTTTCAAGCTTTTAATTAGTCCCTCCAAACTAATAAATCTGATCCGGCGAATGATATCGGTGGAATAATTGAAACAAAACCAATATAGATGGGAATAGTCTGGAATATATCCAAAATACAAATGGATTAATAGACCGCACTTAACCCTGCGAGTCATTCATCATATGGGTCATGACCCGATAATTTTTTCATTCAGGCGGATTACTTTCCCGAAACTCTCTCAGCGAGGATACTTTTGGACTGAGTTTAGTGCTCTCCCGATGCAATCTGGGTACTTAGTTATCTTCTTCTTCCTCATCCTCAACTATATCTCCAAGGATATGATGCCTTTTAGCATCCGACTTCATCACTTCATCATCATCTTAGCGGAATTTTCAATGTGATACGATCATAAAAGTAAGTCATTCCTCAGATGCTATCGATGTGATGAGAAATACTGGTCCAATCACCTCAATTTTTGAGGAAATAGTCATCTCATTGTTGTGGACGTTTCGAGAACGAATCTATTCATGTTTTTAGCACAAGGAAATAATATTCAACCCTGTGATTTTTCCGCTGGTTATCTTTGACACTATAAAAAGTGACTAGTTATCAGACGGACAAAATTTTTGGGAACTATGTATTTCTTCATCAAGTTCTATCTATCAACGGAACAAGAAGCAATATTATTGTCTACGTTCAGAAGAATGCGAGGCGATTCTTTGATTTCTCTCCTCAGGTAGCTACCTTCTTTTCTTATAATCTTATATAGGTAAAGATTCAAATGACACAGTCTGAACTTGATATGCATATTTTTTTCCATACTTTGACAAAATGAAAGGAAAACCTGTAATGTTTGAGAATGAGAATGTAATGAGAAACGTCGTGTGTCGTGTTGGACAGCAGATGAAATGTTGACAAAGAAGGAAGATATCGGAACCTTTCATGAAAATTTCGAGGCCGTGAGCATCACGAAAGCTTGAGTTCTTCACTCTGAAATTCTTGCCAGATTATCATTCGAAGCATCCACCTATCTCCGTCTTGCTTCTTGCAAACCATATGACGGAAGTTTCGTTAGAAGCCCTTGATGCAAAACTCGATCAAATACTCTGGTGATATCCAATGTTACATCCAGAGACTCCCCATATTCCTCGATTGATACCTGCCACTTATTTGTCACGTAAGCGAGCAGGTGTCCAGTTGATCTCTGGTGACGAAAGTTATTCAACCAGTCATTCATTATTCTTCAGCTCTCGAGATATGGAATGGGCTCGATGCTGATTGCTTTTTACATCACTTCGGAGATCACAGATAATAGTGCAATCGGTCTATAGTTGTTAGATAGAGGTTTTCTTGCCCTTTTTTGAAATCGATTGAATTCTTGCTCAGTGTAAGTTCTGGAGCACATTTCTCACAAACAATATGCGGTATTTCGTCTGGCCCCATAGCTTTTTTGGCATTGAGCACAAGTAGAATGTGCCTAATGGGGGTATAATACACATTTCCAACTGAAAACACATTTGTGATGATGTTGTCATACGGAAATATCTAATAACGACATCATTCTTCCTAGAAGTTGACTCACTACTAGAATCTGTACAAGAGTCATATCCAAAAACCCATTCAAACATGTGAAGCCTGATGATATCGTTCCTCTTCATGTGTTACCGCTAGACGCTCAACTCTTGTAACGCTTCGTAATGCTTCTAGCCAGCTGTTCATATAAGAGTATTGCTGTCTCTGTCAGAAACTATGTAACATAAGAATATAGTCGTAACGTATGTCGTGATGAATGAGGAATTTTCGCATTGATTCTGACATATGATCATCGATGCTAGTGACAGGAAAGGTCTGGCCTAGTAGATCGAAAGTAGAATAGAATTTTTTGTAGAATTCAAGAGGAATAGGGAGAAAATATACAGTCGTCACGTTTTCTCCCCAGGATGCTTTATGTGAGGAAGATGGAAGAATCGAAAAACTGAATTTTCAGAAATGGTATCAGCTAGTGAGTTGACTTGATTTCAACTTCACACGTCAAAATCAAATATTTTCATCATCAATGTATTATCTAATATGCGAGTAGCTCCAAAAGTTTAAATATTTCTCATATTGCATTATGAGACCTGAGAAATATGTTATTTCTCGACACTCTCTGATATTCCGTCGGATATTTCGACAAAAAAACTTCCTTCGTTTCAATAAAGAAGTTTCTCAGGCTTCGTGTAACTAATGACCGCCAGCTAGAATGTGAGACGCATTCGAGGTAGAACCAACCCAACAGCGCCATCGATTTTAGCTTCAAGTTTATTATCACATATTGCACTTCGTGTACCCTTGCAACGCTGTGGCAAACAAAATTAGGTTCGAAACTTTGCCCTGAATCTCTAGCACTCGACAGATATTTCGCGGTCTCCTCCAATGAAATGCAACATCGGAGTTAAAATTCGAAGATTATAGACAAACAGCCAATTCAGAGGAACATACCGATTCTACTCGGTATGTCTCTCATGGGGGGAATAATACCCATTTTTCTATCGAAGCTGAAATCTTCAAATAAAAACAAACCATTCGTGTTAGATCACGAGCATTATACAGGCTGTATCAAATTCTATTATATGCACGAGGATCTTGGAAACTGTCATATGTATATACAGCAGAATACTGTCTGTAAGTTAATTTCTCTTCTAGGCATCTGAAGGTTCAGTTTCAAGCACAGCGACATGCTGGGGCAGATCACAAATCTGTCCTCACTACAAATATATCGATATAATCGAGATAACTTCTATTTTATTCTTTGGAAACGAGGAGAAAAAAATCCCACTTAAAAACTGAAAAATGAACATACAGCAAAGTTCGAAAAAAGCTGCAGCAGCAAAGAGCCGGCAAGAAATTTAAAAACTATTTCAGGAGACAGAATAACGACGAGAGAGTACGATTTCATATTAATCACTCACTGACTTTACCGACTGAAGAATAAGAGCGGAATTAGTATTTGTTCCTACCTTCCAAGATCTGCCTCTTTCAAGTTGACTTTTGGGACTATACGGACCTGAATTTGTTCGAGAGCTTCCACTCTCTCGGAGTTTCGGAAAATGCATAAAAAATCCAGATCCATATTCAAAAAAAATCTACTCGATGATGGCATCCCAGAGCCAAAACGTCAGATGAATAAAAATGTTGGATTCTTTTTCCTTCTTGTTTCCGAGTGAAGTCAAATGTAAAAAACGAAATCACAGTTTTGCGTATTTTCCTGTATATCTCCTTAAATCGTTGAAAGTTTGCAGACTTCTTGATGACATCTCGTTGGGCATCTGATTAGACAACCTTTTGCCTTCATTCGAACTCTGCTGTATTTTGCAGGTTTCCGGAGATCCACAGACATATAATCGAATTTGTAACGACCTATACGGATGATGGGAATAAACAGAGTGTCAATCAATATCAATTTGGCCAAGCCAATGTCTTGTGAATTATGGATGTTGAAAACGATTTTTGATATGAAGGTACGAATATCAATACTCTCCTCCCACTGTATACTCACATTGAACCTTGATTCTTCAGTATCTAGTCACTTCACTTCACATGAAAAACCTGGCGTGTTAACGCATTTTTTGAAAGCGTTTCACAGTACGTCCACAGTGGTACAGTATTGAATTGAAATAAGGAAGAACCAGAATGATTTAAACATTTCACTTGCCCACTCTCGAACTCATTCATGCATTTAGACTTGGGAAGGCAATAAATTCAGTGAGACTTCACCTTTTCAGATGATAAATCAAAAAATGAATCAGAAAATATTGTATTCATACTGCTCAGTGTATCATTTGATTTTATAGAATTTGGAATTGTCTGGTTAATGACTCTTGGAGAGTGTGATAATATACCGGTTACACTATTTGAAATTTCATACACGTGTGTCACGTTACCGGTACCTCGAAACTCAAAATGGCCGTTACAATAAGAGCGCAAGATTTGAACTGAAAAATTATGAACGGTTTGCCAAAGTAATGAACTAATTCATCCATTCATAATGTGGATCATTCTGGAATTATTTCGTATAGAACAACGAGAGAAATGACCGCCAATATTCTAGTAGCACCCGCGTACTCTTCTGGCGCGAAATTTTTTTGAACGGTTTTGCATAAATGTCGTACGTAGTATTTGTATTGAATTCTCGCCTTCAATATCTGACTGGTTGAAGACTTTCTAGAGTGAACCTGAGACAAAATTCCACGGAGAAAAAAGTGTCGAATCGGATAATCGTGGCGGCCGATTTCGTTCGTCAGAACAGGATATGCCACGACTATAGGAAAAGACTCAGGCCAGTCCGCCGATGTTCAACAGCGCTCCATGTTCTCCAACTCCTAATGTGTCTCCTATCGACATGACATACGTCATGATTATCAGGAACCAATCACATCATGACAGCTACAATGTGGTGCAATTCAAATCTTTCTCTGATGGCATTGTTACACCCACGTCATGTAAGCTCTCCATTCGTAGTCATCTACCAGTTTTTCTGATAACATCAACTATCAAGTTGATACTTTCGAATCATATGAATAAATAGGGTAGATCTAACTAAAAATGTAGAGAAAAAAATCATATACTGAAACAAGAGAATGTGCCTGCAAACTTGCAAAGCAGTCCGAGTAAATACGTGCAATTCATTCAAAGTGGAATTCATAAAGGAAGTCGCGTATAGGTACCTACCTATCTCATTATTATTGCATTGGACACAAAGAGAAATGAAGCTTTCTGAAACATAAAAGTAAAGTGGGCCATCTGCCAACGCAATAGTCAACCTACATCTATTGAAGACCCATTTTCATTCTTGATTACAACTCATTCAATAAATCTCCACATTCTTGGGTAAATCACACTATATGACATTCGATGATTGTCTTCGCGTACCAGTTTGGAATCAGAATGTATTAGAGAAAAACATTGATTGCAGGTACGTCATAACGACCCTATGTGGTGAGGCGTGCAACACGCCAGACTGGGTGATCGGCATGCTCTTCTGGGTCGGCTATTTCAACTCCGCCCTCAACCCGCTCATCTACGCCTACTTCAACAGGGACTTCCGGGAAGCGTTCAAGGACACGTTGATCTGTGCGATGCCGTGCTGTTTCACCTGCTGGAAGACTCCTGCTAGGTTCCTCTAGCCGCAGGATCTGTCTCCAGGATACTATCGAGACGAGAGGCTGTGATCTTATTAGAGCCCATCGAATTCGTTTCGCTACCTGTTGACTGTAAGTATTTTTCGATGATTTATCTCGATACCTACTGGATGAGAGGGGGCCGTAGCACAATGGTCAAGGTGTTTGAACTATGATCGAGCTGCCGGAACGGTAGTGAGTTCGAACCCGGCCACGGCTGTTATTTTTTCTTCGAAATTAAATGGGTTCAGTGATTTCCTTCCTGACAGCGATCTGATATGGTCGACGCATGTTTTCCCAGGTTGGCGGAGTCCACTATAAAACCTCCTTCCGCTCTTCTCGACTCGCTCATGCTTCGGCTTATGGAACGTTGGAATCTGATGTGGAAGAAGCTATTAATGAATGAAATGGTACAACTGAAAGTGTTGTATTTTTTCTGTATAACCATATTTTCAGTCGAAGAAGTTTTAGAGGAGCATTTGAGAATATTAAGGAAATTGGTCCCTCACTTTATGCAAACGAGCTAGGTGGATGGTGAAGTACAACCGGAAAATATGGCCGTAATAATGACCTGACCCCTGGTCCCACAATTCGAACCTCATACTGGAAAACTGTTGAAATCAGATACAGTAGTGATGGATGCAATCACTAAGAATTAGGAATGATACACTGGAATGAGGCTCTAAACGTAATTAATACTTTCGATTGAGTGTTCAATGACCTCCTTCCTTCTTGGAGGAAGGTTCTCCGGATCATGGAAAAAATAAATGAATCCATTCCGTTCAGACGGTACTGGAAACCCTGATGCAAGACCTCATTTTTGGTTATTGTGCTTATGTTTCTCGAACATGTTGTTGGAAATCAGTGAAACGATACTTGGTATGAGTGCTGAGTTCAAGAATTGTGACATTTCTTCATATCCCTTCATTAATGTCAATTATATTGCTTGAAGATATTCTGATTTATTAGTGAAAACGGATCTGAATCCTGTTTCCTGTCCAAATGGATACTAATGCAATTGAGTTGAGAGTTGAGATCACATGAATATTTGTCCAAAGGGAAGATAACTTCCTGCATCTCAGTTATGAGAGGCATATAGACACATCGAGATAAAGTGAATCTAAAACATCTAGATTTCCTCTTCCTACAAGTATCGTACCGTACGTACTTTCAAATATCAATCACCTGGTAGACGTTCATGTCATTATCATGGTAGTTGTTATCTATCTATACGATGGTTGGTGAAACTATCAGCTGTCTTGTTCTACACAAAAAATCAATCATGAAACCACGTACTAGTTCCCACTTCAGCGTTTATCTGATTCAACTGCCATGAAATAGACGTCTATTGTATATGCATAGGATTTCTTCCAGTGTTTCTTTCATCGTGGGATCAAGAAATAGTCTGGTTACTGACTATCAGTGTGGAGATGAATGAAAGCGGTCATAGAAAACTTATATGAAATATTGAGATATAAGGATCCTCTTATGAATTTTCGCTCCGCAGATGATTGTCCTGTACATCATTCATAGACGGTTCGAATCATATTGCGATATTTCTCATGATTGACATGAAATTTGCCCTTCTATTTTCCTTCGACTAACAGCTCACCATCAGACTCCTTCGTTTTACATTGTTGTATTCCAGACAAAATGTGGATTTTATCTTTTTCAAATCTGCATAATTTTGCATTCTAGCGGTGTGGGATGAAAGTTCCTATAGAATTAACAATTTCATAATATGTAACCTTCGTCATATCTAAATATTATTTTGTGAAATTTTTATCAATGTTACTTTGATATCCTGATCACCTATACATCTACAATATTTCCTGTCCATACTTTTGGTCTTTCATTCGCTCAACTGATTTACAAAATGATAGCTAATTGATACAGTATTCGGTCAATTGAAAGCTCATTCATGCAGGCAAGATAGAGATAGATATTGCCGTTCACCATAATTATCCATTTTGTTTCGGACCTAACCTTCGAGAATAAATACTTACTAATGTGTAGTTAAAACTACTCTAAACACATACAAGGTGTTTCTCTATATTTTTGCACACTACTTAGAGTTGTTATTCCGATAGTTATCCAAAAGTAATCATCGCAAGTGTTATATTTTTTTTTCATATAATCAGATTCTTCATGACTTCGATTCACCAATCATTGATGAATCAATATTCATATCTACTAACATTCATTTCCATCAGTTGGGAGTTGTGTTCTCCTATACTCAATAGATGCAAAATGGATCACTTCTTTTCCATTATATTTCTTTGATTGTGAGTAATATCAATATTTGATCAAATCCTTGATTAACTATCAAGTATTGATTTTTTCATACCCTTTAAGGAGACGAAACATTGGATCATCAACTCCACCTGGTACCCCAAATGGAGAGGTTTGAGAATTGACTATTGCAGACCATAGGCAAAACTAAATGATATGGAATGATATGAATATTCTGCACTTCTCATTCAAATATTGATGTTTCTCACTACTCAAACCTATGTTGAACTGCTATTTTGGACGAATTGAATATCTGTTCCGTATTGGCAAACAATATGCTATCGAATCACATCATTATCAAAGTCTGTATTTTGTATTGTTTGCTCACAGGAATGTGGAAATTCACTCAATCGAATAATCGCTATATCAAAGGCTCGTTTGTACATTTTCCCCACTGTATCTGCCTATATTCATTGAAAACCCCATTTTATATGTCAGTTCCAATTACCTATTTGGATTCTTGCACTGTCCGATTATGGTAAGCTCGAATAAACTCCTTTCTCAGAGTTGAATACTTTGGTTTTCTATTTTCAATGTCTGTCAACCACTCCTAAAGCTCCGATGTGAACACAGTGATATTTCGAACTAGAAACCAAGGGATTGAACACTCAGAAGACGGGAAAGTGTTTGGTAGGAAGAAAATTCCTAACATCAATCGTCGTGACCTGCTTCTTGCTTGAGCAGCTGTCAACACTAGTGCTGAAGTTTCCTCAACTTTGGTGGTTCGAAATGAGTTTTCATGGGTCACTGTTCTGATAACTAGGCAGCTGAGAGGTTTTTACTTTGTTTCGAAATTATGTAAATGTTCAGAAATGGTAGAACAGTCATTTTTATACCAACTTTGAAATTCATTTTTGAACCCATCTACTTTTCGCCAGTACATAGCGCTCACTTATATGAGATACTTCAATTCCAAGTTGTCATCAAACCGATGGATAATGAGACCTGGGAGGACGGGACATATTTTTCTCAGGTGCTTTAGGAAATACATCTCTTTGGTTGAAAATTATGAAGAAAAACGGAAGGAAATAGCGGATATATATTACTCTACGACTATTGAATACTGCATCCATTACATGTAGGTTATGTATTAACGAATCAAGGTCACTATTCAAACTCCGGATATTTCCGGGTTCAGGGGCTGTGACCAATGATGGTGGACGTTGTTGCAAATTTCAAACATTCCCTGACGTGAGTCAGTCCATAAACTTGAAATACACCTGCAGTACAACGATGCTCCTGTTGATGTTTATCTCGCAACAAATGTATGCATTGAAACAATGTGCAATATCATATGAACTAGATGAGGTCGATAATGGAATCATTGAGCATTTAATCTTCAAACACTCTTCAGAGAAATTCCAAATATATCCCTAAGCACAACGCGCCGACTCCCAGACATGAGCTTCGGAACCGAGTTTGATTCGCATCGTGGTGATTTTTTTTTTCTTTTTTTCTTTCTTCTATGGAAATATACACATTGAATATCACATGAACGATGTGGCCATCTGATATTATCACATATTCATCAGAATTTTTTCAATTTTTTCAATCAGAATTGACTGTAAATGGAAATTTCACTTCACACTTCACTCCACACGAATATATCATATTCCAGCCAGATATTGAATTTTGAAGGAATTCAAACTTGAAACACAAATAATATAACTATCCTTCGCCATACCAAGTGTCAAATTACGTTACTGTCACTAATTGTTTTGGTGAACAACAAATATGTATTTTGAATTGATAGAAGTCAAAACAGAGATGATAGCATAGAAAGTTTGCCTTTCGTTATAGATTAAAGGCCATTCAATCACTGCTCACCCTTTCGGTAATGACCTTGCGTTCCAGCTTAAACAGGGTGGCCCAACGAAAACGTACCACATGATGGTTGGAGTTTCGACGCTCCATATTTTCTGAAAGGGTAGATCGATTTGAAAAATCTAAGCAGCACTGTGTAGAGAATGACAAGCCCCTTCTGAAGAGGTATCGCTTGACCCCCCTCCCCAATTGAGAAAAATGTTGGGGTGACACCCCTTTAGGGGGTTGAAGGTTTTACTAAGCTTGTCACATCAAAATTTGTCCCCTGACAACGAAACTTTACCTGTTTTCGGATTTTATCGAAAAGTTCTTTTCCAGCCTGTAATGCCTTGCGGTACGTTTTCGATGGGCCACCCCGTATAGTCATTCCAAAGATATAAATAAAAAACGATGAGAATTATACCTTTCGATTCATATGAAGCTCAAACTGAGCAACTTTGTATCGAGGTGAGTTTGCTCATATCGAATTGTTTTGGTCTGAGGAATATGTGGTAGGTTTTAATGAAGACCTGAGATCAATAACTGAAAACAAGAGTTGGGTAGTAGACCGCCTCTCGTGAGCCGAGCTCCCATTTACCTACAATTAGGGCGATTCGGTATATTCCAAAATCGATGACGCCTTGGAAATCACGTTTTTGTTGTTGTCAACTCCATTATATATACCCGAAGAGAGAACTCCACTATGTGATTTTCATAAAAATGCATTTTTTGATATTAAGACACACGCCTTTTGGAAACCATTGAATTTACTGGAACATCAACATATATGTAACACTTTTAATACTAGCATAAAACTTCTATAGTATGTGATGACGTTACATGTGCTGTTAATTGCCTATATCAGCGCTGCCGGTTGAAATATTTTACAAGATTTACAAATGAAAATGATTATTCAGTTCAGGTTTGAAAACAATATTGAAATTAACATTATAAGTAGAAATGGTTTGTGTATTGGGTTCAGTTATACTCATCCCATTCTAGGTAACTTTCGAATGAAAGTTCTATACTCTGCGCAATATGTTGAGTGATTTATATATGCATGACAACCCTTTGGCAGTTTTTGAACACTCTCAAGGATTGACCAAGGCACATATGACAAAGATTCCTATGCTCTCTCATGTCGTTTTTTTTTTCGGGAACTACTGAATACTACATGACTAATGAACAAACATGAATAAATGAACTAGAAGTTTTTTTGGCTATCAAACAATCAATAATTGTTTTGAGACTCCCTTCATCATACTGGAATTCGTGGTACTGTTTTGTTATATTTCCATGATACTATTCAACCACATATAGGCTTTGGAAGGATGATATCATAAACAACACCTGTTGAATTAGTTTGATATCAATGAATGAAATTGCATCACAGTGCTGAACAATTTCGGTTATACTCACTATAATGAGAAATGATCTGTGTTTGGTAAGAGTGACCTCTGACAATTTCCACCCACTTTAATTAGTCAATCACCTACACTGTCAGGCTCGAGACCTGCCGATTATCGCTATACCGCAATATATAGAACGGCAAAGTTGTGGAATTATTTGCCTAGCGAAGTCTCTCCTGATGCTTACAACCTCCACACTTTCCAGGAAAATTCCAATACCTTCCTTCTCTCCCAAAATTCCACCGCTGGCTAACACGATATTCCTCAATTACACAACTAAATGGATGCAACTAACGAATTGATCAATATCACTCTTTTTACAGGTAACTTGGATTCTGCCGAACCGTCCCTTGACGATAACGGAATGAGGCTGGTCCGTACGAAGAAGTATCGCCCTTGATGGATGTACGATGCTCAAAATACTTTGTACACATATTTCAAGGGTCAAATGAGTACTCTTGTGTATTCATTTCCAATATGGTAATTGCCAATGTGAATATTCAGGGGATTTGATAACTATGAGGTGACAGACGGCCAATACTCGATACCGAGTAATGGAATTCAAAATTGATAGTTATAGATCGATACAAATGCTTCGCTCATTTTCGTGTCAATAGATGATCGCCTCATCGCAGAAGTGCATATTCAATCCATAAATATATGTTCACAAGTACAAATTGCAAGAAACAATCATTCTTGAGCACGTTCCAATGACATTGACATGAAATTGATTGTAGGTGCGCAGACGCATAAAGCTATCGCTATCGAAGAAATGTCGTTTATATGCACTATTGAGCAGACTCAAGGTACGGTTTTTGTGAAAGGAGTAGTTCAACAATGAACTGATCAAAGCTCATTTTCAAATCGCAATATCGAGTATTGGCCTGATATCCATGAAATAGATACCCTGTAGAAATAAAAAGAGATTTTGAAAAATGTTCGCCTCGTGTGAGTGAATATCCATTGTAAATTGTATCAAATCTCACTCGCCACACTTTCAATAAGCAATATTTTGAGACTCATTCTTTGCTTTTTCGGTTACCGAGAAAAGTTTCATTCTGAACACTGAAGCAAAGAACTTAGAATAGACCGGGAACAGAAATTGTAACTTAATATATTTTTCAAGTTCTCCAGAACGAATATATTAACGATGAATAACATTTCATGAATACTGCTCACCACACTGCTGTGGTCAACTTGATTTATAGAATGAAAATATGCATTTGGAAAAATCTACTTCCATTAGATATCCAGTCGTCCGAGTATTGAGTCGATATGGTTCAGCAACAATTCCACCAAAATAACATAAATGTCCGCAGAGAATACAGAGTGAATCATCCATACGAAGTGCAGATGCACATCCCCCACTTACTCAGTCAAACAGTGTCCAGAACTGAACTTCAATTTTTCAACATCTGTTCTGAATAATTCTCGTAAATTCTTTTGATGGCCCACTTAGGCTCGACCAGTTGAAATGCTCAGAGATGAATGCAACACGCATTTCAATCTCCTCAAATCACGATGGTGGAAAAACAATATCAGAAGCAATTCAGTAAGAATGATGGTCTCCCGAGATATCTGTATTCGACGCATGATTTTGAAGAAGTATCTAAGTACCTATCTATTCCATGATATGTAGGAATGAACTTCGATCTTGTAGTCATACGAATGAAAATATCATGTTTAGAATAATATCATGCAGAGTTTGAAAATAATCCGGCTGACAGCGTATTCATTTATATTCACGTGCTTCTGCATTTCCTCAGTTGCCATTGTGGCATTTGGACTTTTCTATGTAGGATTTCAGGATATACAGGGTGTAACTGAATAAGTGTAAAACATTCAAGGAGGTGATTCCTTATCGAAAAAAAGATAGGATCCTTGAAAGGGGTACATAAAATTTGTTTAACAATTTTCTTCACGAGCACCAGAAAAGTTACAGTATTGAAATTAACCTGACATTTTCTACTATCAAAAAGACACTCAGCCAGTTATTTGTTTTACCCCATAGTAAATGTTCAATATGTCTACCTTCAGACATTACGCATGCATATGTACCCCCTTCAAGGGGCTGTATCTTAACATGGGATGCTCCAATGAAGTTTCTTCATATTCATGAAGATCCTATATTTTTTTCGACGAGGAATCATCCCCTTGATTGTTTCACACTTATTCAGTTACACCCTGTATATTGTACAGAGCATAAATATACAATGACCAACCTTGGGTTGAATGAATTGGTCGATTTTTTCAAAAACAGTATCTACCTAGTGTTTATCTCTCCTCTGACGACTGGACTGACATAATGGAGGTAGATAAAATGAATGTTGGAACAATCAATCTATATAATCACAATAAGATGAAAATTGAGTGCAGTTTGGAAAAATCCATGAGCGTCTTAAGCATCACGTAACAGTTTGACCATCATTCTGGATGAGGTATATATTGATAGTCAAAACAGGAATATTTTGAAATTGTTCCAACCTTGAAGAATCCGATATACATATATAAATTCATTATGTATTATTATGTATGTACAGCTACATTTACTAGCTGTCCACACGTATTCATTCAATTCACGAATCATGGTTTCCAGAGTTCCGAGGGCACGAGATAATTTTTCAATATTCAATCATTCTCATTAATCAGATTGGTTCAATTAAGCCAACACACTCCAGTTGTAATGATAAAAATGCTCCTGAGAAATCAAATCAACGAATTGTTTGTCACAAATTAATGTACATACCATGGCTTGTCTGTAGAATACGGTGACACCTGGTGAAAATATTTATGAAATTATATACAATTCGCTCCTCAAAAATGACATAAATTCAATTCGAAAATATCAGGTATCATTCACTTCCCATGGAGAATTTTAAATCAAATATCGGTATTCGAATAGAAAGTTCAAGCTTCTCCGCATATGCCAATTGAATTGACTCACGATCTGATTTTTGAACTATACGGACTATGGATGGGGAGTGAATCATGCTGTTAATCGTTTTCTAGTAGCAATGAATGTCAAATTCATAGAGAACATCAGAACCTTGAATGTCTCTCGAAGGAATTCTCTCATTTGTAGTTCGAAAGAGGATATTTTATACCTACTTGATTCTGTGATATTTGATTCTTGTACCTTATTTTTTTGTAAATATTATATATATTCGTTAGGGTTGATGCGATGTGTGATGAACTCAATAGATTCAATGTCAGATGTTTTAGAAATGTTGATGTTCGTTATTATCGAAAAATGTACTAATCGGATATAGGTACATATTAGAATGTTTTTGTATCAGTTGCTTTCGTCTTCCATTATTCCAAGAGAGCACAAAATATATTTAAGATGATATAATAGAACCTAGACCTCCTGGACTGAATCCAGCATTGTTTTAACAAATATTCAATTTTCAGTTAGTGATATTTCTTAATCAATAATTGAATCCATTTTTTTTGTTCATATTCACTGCAATTGGAATCACTTCACAAGAATATAAATGACAATCTTTTAGGCCTATTTTGTACAACGTAGCCAAGACAAATGTATTGAATAATATCATTCATGTTCATGTAATAATGTACATAAGACGTGAAACGAACGAAATGAATATATATTTATTGTTTGTTAATCTAGTACATTGTATTTAATTACCTAATTCTATATTATCAAAGATCGATGATTTTATATTGACACTGAAGGGACATGGAATGTTTCCCTTAGACAGGATACAAGCGGAAGGTAGTAGTATTATTTGTATACAATTATTTCTTCAATTCCAATATACTCTGTCTAGACATCGATTTCACCTCAGGCGAAGGATGGATATCTATCTCGTTCCATAGAGTATTATGCAGATATAATAAGTGCTCATTCCATTAATCGAATTAGGAAGAAGAAAGTCCATAAAAATATTTCTGAACTTCACCTTAGTTCAATCAAATCATTCACATCGATTATCTCAATGAAACCGCTGATACTATAGGTAATCATATCCTTGGATCTTTCAGACCGGAATGCACTGATTGAAAATGCGAGCCTTGCAAAAACATGTGCTCTGAAGACGAAATTGCGGCATTCCAACATTTCATCATCTGAACAGAGACAAAAAACCTTTCTCCAGGAATTATGCATGTGATGATGACTTGAAATCGATGTGAAGAATTCAGAGAATACATTATCAAGAATTTATCTTCCTACGTTGTTGGAGAGTGAGTTCTTCAATAAAATTACCTCAGCGATCAAAGGACAATTCAAATTATCAAATCACGGAATATCATAACCATATAGTCTGGTCTCAAACCCCAACAGTCTGTCACAATGGTCGTGGGTGCTAAGAGGCTTAGACGTGGATGTTTGTACATGTATAACTCCGTAATCCCGATCAAGATTCGATTTCTGAGGCGTTGGATGCTCCGAACGAGGCTGTTGAATCGTAATATGGAAAGATTCGGAATGAACATAGTTGTGCATTTGAATAATTGAATGTCATGTGTGATTTGATATTTGTTCTAGATGAAGAGATTTCAATTCTTGTAGTCTAGTTCATCTTTATTTATACTCTTTTGTTACGCTTCATTTCAACGCGTTCCCCAACTGTGCTATAGTGAGCTATTGAGACCTAAAATCACTAGCACAAGTATCAAATCAACATTCATGCAAGGCTCAATCCACACTCCCAATTTGATCAAAATCTACGTAATCAGATGAATCGGCTAGAAGTTTAGAACTTATTGTAGAATTACATTTGAGGTTCAAAGACCATGTAATAGTATGCATCAACGGAGGATTCGGCAATCCCAGATCATTCATGAATTTCCGAAAATCCTCGTTGAGAAATCCAAGAAAATAAATTCTTTGACATTGCATGGAGTCGTATTCATTCAGGTCGTATCTCTATCACTTCGAATTTATAGTTTCGATATTGCCCAATAAATTGCCCTTACTCAATCCAAAGCCGTCAGTATAGACTTTCGTATTGCTTCCAAGAGTTATGCATTCGATCTGCACTTGGTTACAGTATGAAATCCAGCATTACTATACAGTGTGTCTCACTTTCAAAGGAAGCACCCCTATATCTATAGCATAATCATCCAGTGATATTAGATACACTCAACAATTCAGTTTGGTCATCTCCATGTGCTTTTTAGCTGCCTTGACTATGTTGATAATTCTATAGCATCTGGCGAGCAGTGTATATCACTGAAGATTAGCACACTCAGTCGTTCATTAAACCTTTGGTGTCTCTTTCGCTGTTGATTTCAGGATTATACCTAGAAGAGTTTCTCCACATATTTGAGCTATTTTATCATCTTCGAGAGAAGAAAATCATTTCATGGCAATGATGTCTTCCTCATCTCAGAAAGAGATGTGAAAGTGACAATGATTGGCCCAGAGCCAATCCTGGGGGTTACTCGATCCTGGAGCAATTCAAGAATGGCGGGAATCCTGATGGAGAGATTCTAGAACAGCTGAGCAGAATGAGGCAGTCCAGACTCCACATAGAAAATCCGTCACGGAGACAGACAAATGCACTCCTGGATTTGAACAGGAAAGAGCTCCTGACAGGGCACTTGTAGAAGATCTTGAATGTAGATGGTGCCTTGAGAACAGAGAGACTTTCACCCACATCCTCACTGAATGCCCGGCGGTGAACCCAGAGGATGTCAAAAAGATTCGGCCAAGGAAAATGGTATCTTTTGCCCGCGACATTGGCCTTCTCCATGGCTGACTTGCGATCCCAGGAGTTGTGGGTGCACAATGGGCCCGAAGAGGTGGCCTAAGTGCATCAGGTCCCGCCCACTACATTACATTACATTACATCACATTACATTACATTACATTACATTACATTATATTACATTACATTACATTACATTACATTACATTACATTACATTACATTACATTACATTACATTACATTACATTACATTACATTACATTACATCGATCGGTTGTGAGAACAGCAGGAATTGATTTTCTCCATCCAGGCGTTCATACATCCACGTCCGTTATATACAGTGTGTCTCGCTCCTGATGGAAACACCCATGTATCTTCCGTTTCAGTGGAGGTAAGATTCTGAAACTTGCTGGAGCAAGACAAATACCAAGCGTACACTCAATGACAAAATTGCGTCATCTTCAGTGATATACACTACTCGCCAGTAGCTATATGGAACCACCGACATTTTCGGACAATGATATAAGAAGGCGAGATAGGTGTATATCACTAAAGATGACCTCCACTGGGTCATTGAGTCTCAATAATTACATGGGTGCTTCCATGAGGAGTGAGAGACACCTATAAAAAAATATTCTCCAATATGTCAGTTTCCAACAAACCCTATTAGATTCTTGGTAAACTTTCATATTCGATTTGCCGATTTGAAAGCATTTATCCACATGAGCGGACAGCGCAAGCATTTATGCTTGGATGAAGCATAGGTCCATTGAATTCCAGCAAGTGAGTGCCCAACTGAATTATGCAAGAGAAACTAAACCTTACATTTATTGATACACCTTATCCCCATGCGATCAGTGTATACAGTTATTAGCGTTTCTTTCATACCAGAAGCACATATCCCTCATTTCGCATATTCATCGTCTGCGACAAAAAAAAACACCTGCAATGACTTCATCAACTGCAGCTGCATCAGCTTGAATGAGCTGAGATAACTCGAAGATAGTAGATCAGAATGATTGGAAGATAAGATTTGCTCTAACTCATTCCTCAGATTGAAAAACGAATTTTCTGATAGTTGCCATCAGTCCCAAGATACATTTTTCCAACCAAAATGCTGAGTGGTTCTGAAAGTTTTTGTTTCAAGCTTTGGAGCTTTTGTATCACTGACAGATGATGGCTAATTGTTGGCACGATTTTGTATGAATTGATCCTCAAGAAAGAATTATATCTAATATGAAGCAATAGGCGATTAGAGAACATACAAGCAGGTGAAAGCTAAACTGGTCAAACCTGTCGTGGTCAGAGACGTATATTAACTTATCCAAATTTTGGGGAAGCCGAAACGTGAAGGTAACGTGTGAGTTCGAGTTCGTTGTTTCGAACCCGATCAGCGGCTGATGGATTTCCTATTGGAATTGGTGTACGATTTCAATTCTGATATCACCTCGGCCGTGTTGGTCCCCCATTGCGGAGTTCACTATGAAAAACTGTCTCGTTCTCCTGTTTCTGTGAAAGTTTCGACTCAATGGGACGGGGATTCGAGACGTTGGAGTGGCGATAAATAAATGAATACGACGTTAGTGACACCCTTCACATAGAGGCTTGAAAATCACACCACACATATATAGACGTATCAAGGTCATCTGTCGGCGTTTCTCAAGATCGGAGAATCCTTGATGCTTGCACTGTCTTCTTGTCTACTCGCAATCAATGCAAAGCGACACGCTATCCTGCGGTGATTTGTGCAAGTTGTCTGACTCAGATCAGCAAGATGGAAACTTTGTTATTTTTTTGTCAGAGATAACATCCAAAATATTGAGTCAAAAAATAAACACCGCTATTACAGTTATCGCTAAGGGAAAGCTACTGTAGATGAATGGACCAGCAAAGAGAGAATATATGAATGAGGTGCACGCAGAAAAAGGCGCGAAACTTGCACGTGGTACAGAATTCTGTCAAGAAAGCGCGTAAGCGAAGTTGAATCTTTCGTCGCCAGATGTGTTGGTTAACTCATCCAATTAACACATAGCCATTTACAGTTAGTGACATCTTCTATACATAGGCTCAACTAACACGCCTTAGCACCCCAGAAGGTCCCTCATGAGCGAAGGATATTCTGAACCTTGCACATTATTGTATCTATTATTCGTTTGCTGAATGGACCAACGCTCATTCTTCGCATCTGGTGGCGAGAGGTACAAGCTGAATATATTGATTGAGTCGCAGCCACTGGAGATAAGGTTGCAGTGGCCGTTCGAAGTTGGAAGTGTGGTCTAACATGTAAACGTTTATAGATCGCAGCAGCGGCCGACTGCCAAATTCTATAGTTATATGCGGGGGAAAACAGTCGAATGATATAAAACATTATATTCTTGAAGCTAACAATATCGGTTCTGTATCAGAAAGTTGCAAATCTCATTATTTTCAGTGTTTCAGCAATTGATGAAGATAATAATCATCAATTTCCATCGATAATTCTGAAATGAATCGACAATGAGGCCAAAGTTGACGTATCTCGCATATATGCTCGTAGTTCAAAAGATTCAATGAAGATTTTAATTTCTTCAGTTGAGTGAGCGGACGTATGAATCAACTGATTTGCATGGGATTTGAATCGAAGATCTTACTCGATTCAGTAAAACCAAGTTTGATATTGATCTGAGCTTCATGAATATGAGGCAGAAACAAAAAAAATCAATATTCTATGAAACGGCCCGAAGCAGGAAAACTAGGGTTGTATCATAATATTGCGACCGATGTAGAAACGAAAGAGAGGAATACAAAAGAATTGAAGGAATGAAGAACCGGAAAGCAATTTGTTCATTTATTACTATGCATACAACCAACATCAATCAGTTCATCTGAATAGATTTTTGCTCTGATGCAAAAAACTCAAAGGAGGTTAAACAAAGTGCCATTTTTCTCGTTTTTACAATTTTTCTTACACTAAACTCAGTATGTATGATTTCAAAATAACAAGCTCTTTCAGAATCTGTAAAAATTTATAGGTTGTCCCATTTGAATTGAAGAAGTTGATGGCATTTCCGGTTGAACCGGAAGTATATCTTCCAAAAAAAAATGTACATCAGATGCAGTCCGTTCCATTGCACTTACCTGCAAATTCTCTATATATATATATATATATATATATATATATATATATATATATATATATATATATATATATATATAATGATAATATCGTCTTTATTCTTTCCATGTATCTGCAAAATGATCACATCAACAGTAACAGATCAGGTTTCAGGAAATGAAGGGTGAAGTTCATTTTCTGCAAATCAAGCATTTGTAGAAAATGTCCTTCCACATATAAATGTATTGTGCGAACTATATAATAGCATTCTTAACCAAGGTGAACATGATATATCCACTACACACCCAAAAACCAGCATGTTCCAATGATTCAATAATTCTTTTGGAGGAAAAATGCCATCCAGCATAAATAATACTGAAACATGAACATTGATAAGGGTTTTGAATCAGAATATCAATACAGATGAATATCACGAATGTGCATCAAAAATACAGTGTTCACTGAAATAATTTGAGATATCAAAACCGCTGATACCGCTGATGTCGATCTGGTATACGTAATAGATCGTATCAGTCTTTGAACATGACTATTCTTTCAGTTGATGCCCATTCTCTAATTAGCTCATGATAGTGATAGCTCAGCTCACGTATGAATCGCGACATTTCTAGAATTAATACTTACTCCGAATTCGAAACATTTTTCATAATTGCAGGAATCGCTTTGGACTGAAGTGATTTTCGCAGTCTTATCTATACGGTTGATAATGAATGTTTCATTGGTTGCTAAGGCATCGGTATCTACATGTGTATACCACTTATCATCGACATATCATTGACAGTCCATTATTCACCTAGATTGAATTTCTTCATCATCATATACCTAGGTCAAAAAAATGCTACTTCTCATTAAAGGAATTCCTTGAATAATAGTAATCAGGCTAGTAGTGGAATAAATCAGTTAATAGTTTCCTCTGCGAAAATTGATATTCAGATTTGCAGAAATGACGATACTAGAAATAGTGTGTTCCTTCAGTCACTCTCAATACCTACTCTGAAAGTGCGCGTATGCCTTTGAAATTGATTTGTTGAAAGATTGTACAATTCATTTCAAATAGTACAGCGGTAACCATCTGAAAATCACATTCAAGTGGAAATCCCACACCAGGATATTTTATTTGTTTTGGCTCAAGACACAATGGATCTGATCTTCTAGGTGTTCGATGAACATATTGCTAACTCTTGTTGATAATCTATTGGGAGATATTATCAGAATGTCCAAGGACTGAAAGAACTGGATTGTAGTTGTTCACTGAACTCAGATGCTTTATTGCACATTCTTGTTATTGTAACGATTTACGATGGAACAGAAATAATCAATGGTTGTAATTAATGATTTGCCAGTGCTATGACAAACTGAATATCAATATTGGAATCACTGTTAGTAGTTCATTTTCCAGCTTTTTGTGGGATTTTCTCTCCTCGTTTCTAAAAAATAGAGTAGAAGTTATTAAAAATCATTCCAATATATCTGTAGTGAGGACAGATTTTGTGATCTGTCCCAAAATGTCACTGCGCTTGGACTTAAGCCTCAAGATACTTTAAAGAGAAATTCTATAGTTGTCAGTGACATTTTCTTTTTGAAAAATATGGAAGTACAAATATATTTAATTAGAATAAAACCTCTACTTATCTTGGTGGACGTTTCTGGAACGAATCTGCTCCCGTTCTCAACACAGTTGAAATATTTTCTCTTCGCGAAATATTTTCAATATGTTGTCGGTTTCGACACTGAAAAGTGACAGTTTAGTAGACGGAGGAATTCTCATTACTTGATATTGATATTTTCATATTCAATTTTCAGAAGTGGGTGCCAAGTTCTATCAATATCAACTGAACAAAAGGCAATATATTGTCTCCGTTCAGGAGAATGCAAACAGCCTCTTTGATTTTCCATTTTTGGTTGTTGTTTTCCTATAATCTCAATATCACCCCAATCGGCCATATGTTGTCCATTTTCAGTATGGATATGTTCAGCTAATTTCGATTTGTCGGTATATCTTTTCTTCATATTGTTCTTATGCTCTTTCATCCTTACTGATTGAGGCCTGCTGGTTTCACCGGTATAATAATATTTTCCACAAACACATGGTATACTGTAAATACAATTTTTTGATGATTGTTCTTAATTTTTCGGTTTTGTATGAGTCAAAATCGATCTCACTGTATTTTCTGTCTTGAACACTGTTTTCACTGGAAACTTATCACCAACACGTTTGATTCTTTCAGATATTCCGGGAATGTATGGGATTACATTTGTTATCAGTGTTGGATGTCTTTGTGTTTGTTGTATATTCTGTCTGTTCTCAATTTGTTGTATTGTTTGATCAATGGAATGTTTCGGATGAGTGTTGAGTTGTAGAACATTTTTATATGGTTCTCTTTTATTATTTATCATTCTCTTTTATTCTCTTTCAGATATCTAAAGGTTTAATTTCGAGCGCAGTGACATCTTGGGGCAGATCACTAAATCTGTCCTCACTACAAATATATTGAAATAATATTCAATAACTTCTACTCTATTTTTCAGAAACGAGGAGAGAAAATCCTCCTAAAAGCTGGAAAATGAAAGTACCACCTCCTCGTAAAACTTACAGACAGTACTGTTAGTAGTATTTCTATATGATTATTTCTATCATAACACATGAGATGAACTCATGGCCTATCAGGTACATGGTTGATCAGTTGGTCAGAAAAATAATAATAGAAATATACATTTCTGTACTTCACCTTAGCATCCATACAATATAAATTATAATGATACAATATAAATTATAATGGACACTAAGGGCGTGGTTGGGTTATACAGGGTTCAGGACTGTCAAATTCTCGATCTATCCGATTGATAGTTTAAGTCCAACCCGTTTCGGGTGTAGAACCAGGAATACGGCTGTTTTCTAATTCGAAATATCCAGAGCAGATATTTATCACCCGTATACATAATAGTGGGTTGGCAGCGCGCTTGTTCTGGATTAGCACCGTCTGCTTACCTCCCATGAGAACAGACCGTAATAGTAAACATGTCGGAAAGCATCTCCGTCCAAGGGACTGATTTGCTCACTCAAGAGACTCAAATAGTATTCCATGACGATCGATGACGATCGGTGTTGGGATCTGTGCTCTTTATTAACTGCATCAAAGAACTGGCAGATCTTCTCAGTAGATTTGACGTTATGTGCAGCCGACTCAAATTTCCTATTCAGCGATAACAGAATATTTTTCTAGAACTATTCTGAAATATGGCTCTTCATAACCTCCTATTGAACACATGAGATATATTTTCTCACTAGTCGTCGTGGTATAGATAAGCTCGTAGCGTAGTTGGTAGTTAATAGAAAACAATTAAAAGTTGATCTTTATTCATTTCATTGCACACTGATGCGAGCGCAGCAGCTCTCCAAATTTCTAGAAAGTAAAAATGCAAAAATATCCATTCAATCCATCGATGAATATATATATATATATATATATATATATAAATATTTATATGTATATACATATATATATATATGTAAGTCAGGTCAGAAACATATCCTCTAGGAACTGATTCGTATGTGAACAAACTGAATATCAGATGTTTTTCACCACTTCCCATAGAACCCATCATTATATACTCCTTTCACGTTCTATGAACCACTATTTCATTAGCATATGACCACCAATCATAATTGAACGTTAAAACTTTATTGAAATTGAATTCACTGATGAACTGACTGCCACATTGGCAACAATGGCATTTTACTATAAAAGTGTGAGCATATCGACGGAAATGTAAAGCTTTCCAAAGAGTTAGGAGATTATTTACCACCTTGGTGTATGAATAACCATTTGGATAATATGACAAACTTCCATAAGTGATAAGCAGTGAAATTTTCTGATCTCGAATGCTTTTGGATGACTAGCCATCGTCAGGTGAGATTACCAGGAAGTGAATTTATTCTATTGAACAATAAATAATTCAGTTATCTGAAGTTAGATTCGGAACTCATTGAAAGATCATCTTGGAGAATTTCAAAAATCTCACTTCAAAAATCTATGAGAAGGTTGACATGAGGTGTGATCTTGTGAAATTCAACTCACATTGGAAGTTTCCTTTTATGATTACCAGAATAATCCATTCTAAGGATGACCGAGAATGCCCCTTTCCTAATCTATCCCGAATCCATGGATTGAATATTTCATGGAGCAGAATAATTGAGGAATATGAAAATAATTCTGATAGTTGAGACGAACTGAGTTCTAGGTATATTGGATGAAAAAGTACCGACAAAGACTAATAAGTTCACAAATTTGAGAGTATGGCCAATCTGAAGATGAAAGATAATTAAAATAGAAAATAAGAAATTTCTGATTTTCAATAAAGTGATTTCATATAAAGGTAAACATTGTTGAGAATTGAATTATTGAACATATTTCACAATGCATAATTTAACGGATTGGGTGATATTGATGAATGTTAGTGGCGGTTTGGAGTTATTCGTTTCAAGAATTTGAATGTTTCATGAAACCGTGACTGGTTTAAGTGGATCTGAGTATTCAGATGTTCATTGTTGAATTGAATTTCCTAAGTGAACAATATTTTTTCCAACTGTTCTGGTTCATTAATACCGCCACAATATTCAAATGAAATAAATGGAAAGAAAGAACGGTGTCTTGAATACTTTCTCTATGGAATGGAAGTATGATAATGGTGACTGGAAATAATGAACCCGAGCGAATGGCATTATATTCAGATTCAATCCATTAAATCAAACTAGGGTAGAATCGAGGAATCCTTCGGAGACTCATAACGATTTCAGATCAGAGCTGACCTTGTTAACCTCCAATGATGGACTCATTCAATGCATATGATGGAGTTTGGTTGTTTTTCTTCTTGTGACGTATCATTCATACGGTTCGAAAAGGTGTATTTATTTCATCTCCTCTTGAAAGAATCTCATCGGTAAGTGATCGAATTCGTCAGAACATTGCCCTAAGACCCTCCTGCAGTTTTTCTTGATCCTCAAGTAGCCTTCTGACTCAATTCTGGATGATTCACAATAGAAAAAAGTACTCAACCTTTCCTTATGAGTTTTTTTCATAGCCAATGCAATTTTTCCAGAAATTCCACGGGTGACACGGTAAGAGCACGAATATCTTCGGAAATATTTTTTCTCAATTCCAGCGTATTCCATAATGGATTTGATAACGATTGAGAATCCATAATAATTCACACAATCCTTTTACTTGTGAAGAAAATTCTACTAATTTCCTTGCATGAAACAATTACAACAAACGACTTCCGTTCATGTTTGAATTATCATTATATTGTGGGGCGAATCTCTATTTGTGGTTTGGTGTCACTGCCATAAAATTTGGTTTCGTGGGTTGTGGAATTCATGCTGACAAAAAAGCAATCATTATATGATTCAAGTCGTCGCAATGACCTCTCTTCTTTTTGCTTCTTTTTCTTGACATGAGCACTGACGATCACTCAATCGTCGATAGCCCTTTGCAAGATGATTGATCAATCTAATGACATAGCATCGTATGCTGAACTCAATACTCTTATGCATCATCATGTGAGAAATATAACATTGACAAGCATAAGTACCATGATATCCGCTATCGATTTCCGAGAGCATTCAGATGGAGGCGATCATGAATCACCCTTCCAAGGAACCTCGAAACCACTAAACATATTTTTATTGCCAGGCAGGTGGCGCTCGAAGTGCTCGGAAGCCGCGAAAACCTGGAGAGTTGTAGCACGGCACAGTATCGTGCGCGGAGCTTTAGGAGTTGTACACCGTATCCAGAGTTACAGCAGAACGATCGCGAGCACGTGAAAGTTACCGGAAGTTCGTCCAGCTCAAAGCTCTAGCGGAGCCGATAGGTGTTTTAATGTTTTTGGATTCCTGGTGATGGAATATCGATGACAATATTTGTATATGTATCATAAGAAATGTGAGTCCTCCGAATTTTCTCGATGATTCATGATACAATAAAATATAACGTAATTCATCATGAAAGCTCAAAGCTTTTCTCACATCTTCTTGACAAAAGTAGGTGATCGAGCCTGGCATTTTGTTACTTGCCTTCAAGTTCACCAAAGGAAATAGTACTCGTTAGTCTTATCCGAGCACATTTTTTAATGCAATCAGTGAACGAATATATCAACAGAAAACATTCATAACATTCATACTGATCTGAACATATAACGCAGCTCATACGCAATTCATCGCGTAAAAGGGATGAATATATTGAGAATATATATAACTTACAAACAGAATTACAGACAGAATACGAAATCCAGCTCTCTTATGTACAACTTCTCAATGTGCATCATTCATAATAAATTGACCAGGCAATTGATTTCCCGACCTTGGAACAATACATTGGTGAATCAATCGATTTTTATGCACGTGGTTATATTTGAGTTTACAGCAAGCCTAGCATGACATCGATATGAAATTGGATCATTCATTCCAGCAACAGCATGATTTTTAGTGAAGGAAAATAAACTTAGCGATTTTCGATTATGAATTGCGGTTCGATAGTGTTTCAGGCACGCGATCGGGAGATTGTCGAGAGAGATTTGAGGCTGCGAGTCTGAAAACGCTCCTAGTGTAGATAACACTTATTCCGAAACATAATCAAAAAAAAATTTTCATGAGATTTCCCTAATAACTACAGAAAATCAATTGAATATTCCGGTCATGAAATCGAATTCAGTTTCTTGCTCAATTTTTCAGCACGTGTACAAAGGAAGCGTTGATTTTGTGCACGTGTTCTTCAAATACTATCCTGGAATGAGGAACAGTTTCTCCACTACATTTTCAGTTCTTTTCGGCTTCTCCTCCCCCTCTATTGAATAGTTAATACAACAGTTCTAGACGAATTCTTATTCGTCAATAGTTGTCATGGTAACCAGTGAATAATAATCTCATAGCACAATTGGTACAAAATAGAAGACAATCGAAGGGATCTTCATGTCAGGATCTTGAGATAGCCAGTCAAATATAGATAACGCAGATAAAACAACAATGAGAAAGCCACCAGTACGATCAGTCAGATGTACCCTCTCAAATGAGCACATTTATTCACTTGCGAAAGATCCATCGGTAACAGTCTATTCAGTAATCTGGACATATAAGCCTCAGTACGGCGTCCTCAATTTCACCAGAGAATAAGTCCGTCGCTTTGGCAATCAATGAGAACAATATCAATGTGCACCATGACATGAACAAACATAAGTACTTTCTGACAGCTCTGCAAATAAATTTGAAGTCTGAATAAATATTTCTATTGTGGAGTCATATGACTATTGAATATGGTAACCGTAGAACAAGTATAGTGTGAATTTCGCACGAATTACTCGTTCCTCACTCAACGTCAAGAATGTAATTCATGTTCATAAGCTGCATGCTTCGTGCAAAATATATGAGCTGCCTGCACTTATTATGAGAATGACAATCAGTGTCTCTTCTCTGACCACTTTTTTGATTGCATAATAGCTGGGAAAAACCAACAGGCAGCTGTCTCATTTCGCCTGTCTGAAATTATTGGCCCTTTTACAGTAACACGCTTGCGCGATTCTCCATTGCTTCGTGAAGAGAATCACGTCAGAAAACAACTCAGAGCAAATGATTCGGTGTTAGAACTTCAGGTTCCATAGGATTAACGACAATATACGATATATTCATCATGTACTGATACCATGAAAATAGGAGCACCTCTTCTAGATTCGATAATTTTCAGACTTATCTTGAGCAGTTTAGTAAGATTCCACCATTTGGTATGGATAAGATTGCATTTCCGTAATTATCCCTTCAGCAGATAAATTCAGAGATTTGTTGGTGACCTAACGGTTGGGACCACTCTTTCAATTATCTTTCTCCTTCGACAAGGTTGGGGTTGCTTCCCTTATCAGGGAATAAATTAGTCGAATTTGATTCTTAGATCTAAGCTTCTAGTAGACAATGATTCCATGCAATGAATTCATACGCGATACACATATAGCGGGTTCTCTTTCATAGGAAGAACCATTCGGCCCGTAAAGTCATGCAATTGAATATTGAACAACAATCTGGAAAAAATCATATATCTGGATATATGATCTTTGCATGAAGTTAATTATATGTTTGAATTGGATTTTATGTCTGGACGACTATATAAAAATGCATGTATTGAAATTGAACTTGCTGGACTCAGCTGACTCGATTGACGTCCCTATCAATCTCAAAATCTGCAGGAAGACATGAATGAATATTTTTGAGGTCACATGACAAGATATCTCATTCCTCATAGGAATGAAAATGAACCTGAATAAATACTTTGAAGTTGTAGCGCTAACGCTGATCGATATCATCAAATCATAATTCCGAGTACGTTTAGAACGAGATGAATTTTTGTCAGTAGCTATTTCAGAAATTCCGATTTCCATTGAATTCAATCAGACGAAGAAAATGATAGCACGTCAAAGCAACATATTGACATCAACAATTGAGAGAACTGAACCGACACATGATATGAAGAAGGCATACCCTACTATATGATAAAGATGTTACGTCTGAGAAATATCATGTCGATTTCTAATATATCATGCCGAGATAAAATAATGCTGAAGTCTGCTACTTCAAGACTGGAAAAATGGATTCTGCATTTACTGGAGACTTTTACAGATTTTACAGATTTTTTTGACGGTTAACAGTTGAACATTGACGATACATCTGAGAGATTGAAGGGATGAATCAACTGAAGGAAGACGACGGTTCTGAAACACAGGTGAAGGAGCCCGAAGACGTATAGATAGAAATGATGAAAAAAAACATTTGTGACCGCCACGACAACAATCAATGAAAAAAAATATCGCAGGTACTGAAAATATGACTTATTTGTTGATCAATCATGCCAAAACAAAAATATACAGTGTATTCTTGCCATTTGTATTCGATATTCATATTGATGCTTGTTATTCACGGTGAAACCAATGAAATATAAGGTATTTCTGGCAATACTTCGAGTAGTAGTAGGCCATGAAATCCTTATATACTATTCTATCGAGGCACCAACCATCATTTTCAATGTCGCTATATAATGTGTCAGTCGAGCGGATTCTCTGCTCCATTGAAAGGAAGAGACAAAAAAGAATCGGAAAAGGCTAGATCGTAATTTAATCTGCTACATTTCATACAGGAAATGTCTCCCTGGCTTCTTTTAACCATTTTCATAGTAGTTTACGTTATAAATCCAGAGATGCTTCACAGGGCGCTTAGGTGAATTTCATACAGATGACGCCGAAGATATTTCACAGATATACAGGGTGTATCACAAATGATGTCAATTATTTCAGGTGGTGATTCCTTGTCATATTTCATCAAAAAAAATCATATGAACGTGTGTCCTAATTTGCTACGTTTTCGAACAAAGTTCAATGAAAAATCGATTTTCCATGGATCACTTAAAATTCTTTCCGCCCATTTTGATAATAATCAATACGATGAATCTTATCGATGAATTATATTTTGAATTTTGTTTTCAGTTGTGTGGCTAATTGAAATTCACTCTAATAAATATTGTACGCTATTTTTTTTTCGCTGAGTTTGATATTATTTGATCGATTTATCAGGAATGAGGGGCTACAAACATACCTGGTTTCATTAAAATCGGCTCGTAAACTTTTGAGTTATCGATATGAAACCTATTTTGAAATAACACTTTGACACCTCGTTACTCGGAAACGAAAAAAGTTAGTACACACGTTTTTATGATCAATTTCTCGAGAAATATGACGAGGAATTATCTCCTCAGATTGATGACATCATTTGAGTTACACCCTGTATAATGGATTCATGCCCATCGACGAAAACAAATTTCATGTACCTACTTCAAACGCTCAAACCTCCAGAATTCATCAATCATGATAAAAAATGGATCATTTGCATTTTCCACATAAAATCTGATCACTCTTCTTCAAAGAGATTTTCTAAAATTTCTCTCGATATATGAAGAATATTGGATGTATAGAGGAATAATTGAAAATAATTGTCATTGGTCAACATAACCGATCGAACAGAAAAGCAATATTTCGAATTCCCCAATTTGGCTTCTGATACGTATGGTTCCATTCTAAGATTCCATTTTGAGATGGTATTGAATTAAACCTCAACATTAGGTACTGAAATCATCTAGGTTAACCCAATTTTGACCTTTTTCATGGAAATGCATACCAATTATTATGAATAGAATGATGTGAGTTGCCTTTTATGAAGAGCCTCTATTGAGTACTCATCATAATTTGATTCGCAAATGAGTTATATAGGAAATGGTTTCATAGCTGAAACATGATGAGTACAGATTCAGATTTCAGATTTCAGATTTCAGATTTATTTCAGTTGAGTAATCATACATACATATATGAAGATATTATTCATTATCACGGCCTCTTAAACAAAAGGAAAACACCTTAGTATCAGATACTCATTTTGTGTTTTCAAGTTATCCAGGTGGGGTATGCATATGATGAAAATGTATAGGCGAGTAGTGCGGAAGGAGAGAGAGAGAGAGGGAGAAAGAAAGAATATTACTCTTATTATTATTTTTTCCTGAAAAACTTCTCTCGTGATGGATGGATTTTGGAACATAAATATTTTTATCCTTTTCTTGACTATATTTGATTTTCTTATATTTTTGAGGTCAACTGGAAGCAAAGATACAACTCAACTTGATGCCAATTCTCGTGTATACACAGATGTTGTGATCGAAACAAAAAAATATTCTCAAGAATGTTTGAAGTTGAATCGAACGTAATTTCCCAAGTAGTTGATGACCAGTCTCAAGGAAAGAATGTTGCAGAGAATGAATTTCATTATTCAAACGTTGGTTGTGTGTTGTATCTCAATGAGATTCATCTCATATTCCAGTGAACACATATTATTCGACGCTTCCGAAATGTTCAAATGCCCAAAATTCCTTGTGATAAAATTCCTAGGAAACTGACACTAGTATACAGAATAAATAGTATTCAATCGAGAATATGGAACGGAAAGAATCATTCCACTGATTATCTTTTCTTTATATTTGAGCAGAATGCAAACTGCGAGTAGTTTGATATGAAATGATAATCCATTACTATTTTTGTTTCAGGTAGACATATCGGTTTTCGGAAATGAAACACCAATTCTATGGAGATCACCTCCATCAGCCATCATATTTCTGAAGATAATTGAGTCTCACGAAATAATGGATGGAATGATGAAAATTGTAGATATAGCTACCACGTCTCCTGAAAACCTCACAGAATCCAACGAAACCACTTCTCTGGACCATATCGCCGACAACTCGATCTACACTGGATCTGTCGCCAATGCTCAGCCCACAAACTCCTGGGCACTCAGTTTCTTAGTAGCAGTAAAGACAATCACGTTGCTCATGATCATCATAGCGGCACTGTTCGGTAATCTGCTAGTGATAGTGTCGGTCATGAGACATAGAAAGCTGCGTGTGATAACGAACTATTTCGTGGTGAGTTTGGCTCTCGCTGACATGTTAGTGGCTATTTGGGCCATGTGCTTCAACTTCAGTGTGGAAGTTACGGGCGGAAAGTGGATATTCGGATACTTCATGTGTGACGTTTGGAATTCGCTGGACGTGTACTTTTCTACCGCCTCAATATTGCATCTGTGCTGCATAAGTGTTGATCGGTGAGCTTTATGTTTTCCGATATATGTTCCGATCTACCTTCGGACGATATTCCATTGTACCACCTCAGTTTATTGAAGAATCACTGTCGGGCGTTTGAGGTTTTCAGATCAAAAGCATACCTGCACGTGTTCTTGCGGCGAACCCGCTGTAGATACGGGGTACGGTAAAGCATTCCGTTGATGTACCGGTGATGACTCACAAATTTCAGTGGATATTGACTATGATTTTGATATTTGGATTTTTGGAGATCGGAAGCGCGCCGCTATCTACTACTTGTGATCACTAGCAAAAAAACAGAGTCAAACTTCTGAAACTTTTCAAGCTACAGTTGAATGGAAAACATTATCGGACATCAAACCGTTCATTGAATATTGTAAAAAATTAATAACTCACAAAAAATAAAAGATACCTTGATATCGTTACCATGGTATCAACTCGATAGTTTCCGACTTTTCATATTTCGATTGGTATATTTCGATGTGAAATGAATACGAACTCTGCAATACATTTATCTAATAAGCATGGTCACTCAACAGACAGAACTTTAGAAGCTCGTCCTATATAACAGAGTGACAAAATATAACAAAAAACATCTCATATGAGCCTGGAATCATACAAAAAACCTAAAACTAACTTATACCTAAAAAGAAGAACAGTGAGTTACCACTACATATGTTAATCAAACAAGTTAATAATCTATTCCAGTAAATTATTATAATTTGAACACAGAAGATTTGAGATGCTTCTTGAACAGATTCTTGAAGTAATGAAAATTGTCCAAGTGGGTATTACAAACAAAATTATAAGAATTCATTGATTTCATTAATGGAGAGTTATTGTGATGATTGCTATCGGAAGTTCTTATGTGGAGGAAAAGTCTATTTCTTATGGTGTAGGGGTTGCAATCAAATGAATACTCAGAAGTTATGTAGTTAGCATCGATGAGATTATTGAATATTTTGTAAACAAAAAATATGTCGAAAAATTCTCTCCGGGAAAATAAACGTTCAAGTCGATGGCGAAAATATCTGTAGTTTAAATTTTTCACAATTTTTTGTCTTAACACATTCGATGCGTAAGATATATTCATCATGAACAGGGTTCCATATAACGGAATTTCATTCCAACATAGGCCTCACCAGGGAGTTATACATTGACACGACAGAGAGATGATTTCGAAATTCTCTGGTATTTCTCAAAATAAGGCCTACAGTCTTCAATGCCTTCCTAACAATAGACTCAACATGGCTCTCAAATGCGAGTTTTTTATCCAGGATGACCCCCAGGTCCATAACTTCATCTTCAGATTTCAGTGTCTGATTTTGTAGGTACAGATGGGTCGTTAGGGGAGTTGAACACCTCGAGAAGAGAAAATAAGAACATTTCTGTATATTAAGAAAAAGCCTATTGGTTGTACAATATTTTGAAAAACGATTCAGATAGTTCTGAAGGTCCATGTAGTCCAAGTTGTCCGTGATTTCTTTGTATATTTTTTAGATCATCGGCATATAGCAATATTTTAGACGCAGTAAAACATTCCTCTATGTCACTTAGAAAAATACTGAATAGTAAGGGACCTAGGTGTGACCCTTGTGGTACACCTGATGTGATAAGTGTTTTATATGATTAAAAATTGCTCAAAACGACATATTGGTATCTTTCAGAGATATATGAGTTCAAGAGCCCCAACAGATAACCATGTACGCCAAAATTTTCAAGTTTTATCACCAAAGTTGGGTGGTGCACTTCATCAAATGCCTTGGAGAAGTCGGTGTAAATCGCGCATGTTGAGGCTCCATCTTCCCTTGAGTTGTAAATATTTTGCACAAACGGAAAGAGATTAGTAGAAACACTCCTCTTTTTATGAAAACCATGTTGATGAATTGTTATGAGATGTTTAACTCGGAAAAATGATTTGTCGTTAAAACTGATTCAAAAGCCTTACCCAGTAGACACAACAGAGAGATCGGTCTATAATTTGATACTTCTGATTTTTGTCCGCTTTTGAAGAAGAATATGCATATGAAATATTCGTATCATACCACAATATACCACAAGCATTTTTATGAAGTGGAAAACAAACACTAATGAATGATGATATGTAGCTATTTTTCCCTGTCTATATTCACAACCTACGGCACGTCACACTCGAGCGGTGATTTGTGCGTAGCCACTGTGTATCGATCTAGGAACCGAACGGTGTCTGAGGGTAATGAGGGGTAAGGAAACGGTAGGCGAGTCACGTAGTTCAGAGTCGGTCTACTGTTTGTATTCTGTATACTTTGGTATCACAGTGTCGGTTGAGTCAGGGATCTTTTGGAAGCTATAGCACATGACGGCAATATTTTGAGGGCAGGCACACGGCTGCCTGCCCTTGAAATATTGCCTCCCATCTGACGAGTTTACGCATATTTACGAATTATGGTAGTTCTGAAATTTTCATTACAAAAAGAAAACTAGAGATGGACTGACGTTCACGATATTTTTCTATCATTCAGTGAAGATACACATTAAAACTTTATACCTAATACTGCCGACAAGAATGTATAATATATTTTTCGTTAACATGAATAGTAAAATTGATACAATTTCGAATGAATTTGACAAACAAGAACTTTTACAACTCATCAAACTTTGATCATCACGATGAATATTGATATTCACATGTCAATAGTGACCAATCAATCGATCAACAACTGCGATGGCTTTACAAAAGAAAAGAAAACGTTGATTAAAGCAATAATCACTCCGATCAATCAAATAAGTGTTATGTATGAAAGAAAACGTACAATATTGAAATGGTGGAACGAGTTTATTCATCCAAACAAATTATGATTCATCCCAATGTAAGTATTGATTCGATTATTGATCAGGTTGTGGAAAATGGTTGATTTGACCGAGTTTTTTGTCAATTCAACGAAATATCTCAACAAATTCCAACGAATCTATCAATCTGAAACAATAATGCATCCATTCAATTGGATATTTCCTTGACAACAATGTGAAAAATGGTTGAATCAACCAAATTCTCGATCATTTCAAGGCAATGTCTTCTCTAAATTGATAAAAACTTTGGAATCAGTAAAGAATATGTTCCGTTTGAACCTGAACTTCGAAGAACGGTTCGATGGAATGGGGTCATCACTGAATTGACGAAATGTATCACACGATCGGAGCGTTATTCTGATTCGGTGAAATTATACCTCTCTCAGTTGAGTGAATAAAAGAATCATTCGGACGAATTGACACTGTCATCAAAGTGAGATATTTTTCTCACTTGTTGATGGTAATTTCGTCACGATATTTAATATCTCATGATCGCTCACAAACAGAACAAAGTCATCCATCGATCATTATCATGGTTATATACTACGAGAAAGAAAATTCTAAGAAAAGATCGATCGGTGAATATTTCAATCCAGTTCACCACACACAGGTTTGATTTCTTCTCCATCAATCATGTCCCTTAATACCTATGTGAGGTGGGTACTTTCAGGTATTATATAGGGAATTGAATTCGGAATATAAATTTTAGCTCACTCAACTCACCCATAGTGATTGACAATTGAAATTTCACAATGTTTTTCAAAAACATATAACATTGTATCTATCATATCTTCGAAATTCATATCCGAATTACATCTGATTAACACTCCATGAATCGTTTGATTCGATCATGTATCGAAGTTGAATTTTTATCATCCTCAGTCGAGAGTGAAGTGATCCAAAGATTTATGTTATTTACGTTGATATTATTCATTCGGTTCGAATCGGAGATAATTCCTTTCGATCAACATATCTTCAGATGAGGAATATATGAGAATTTCATTTCTTTCCTGTTATAGTATGCATGGTGTATGTCATTACTCGAACCTCGAAATTCAAACATAATCAAAATGAGATAAGACTCTGGGTGCGATTGCAATTCTTAACATTCTCAACTCTGTCAATGAATCAAGAGAATGCATCGATATATCGAAGTTAATGTAATAATAAGTTATAACTGCATAACCGAACATGAAACTACCAATCACCAAGTTTTGATGTAAATGATCGATTATTCATACATCAAAAGTTTCCAGTGTATTTTATCAATTCTGGCAGATGGCCAATAATTTCATTATTTGGATTTTTCATACCTCCCTGATACCTAAGCTGATGCCACCTCACAAAATATATTCTATGTATGTACCCCTTGTGATACAACAAGTCTCACCAGACGTATGTCTTGTTTGATCGCGCATACATAATATGACGAATGCGCGTGTGAGAGACGTTAAACATACGGCTGATGAGGCGAAAAATATCTTGTTGGACTACTACCCTCATGACTCGTGAACATGCGAGTTTTCGATTCTTGTCACTTCTCACTTGGATTGTGCTTCACGAAAGCAGAATATTTTTCATATATTTTTAGCTTAATGAGTATAACATCAAGGTTAGTTAATCTCCGCTTTACTCGTACTTCACTCTCCACTACTCTTTCCAGACGAACCTGTTCCTTTCATAATAAGGTGCAAATCATTTTCTTCCATATCCTTCCACTTTCTTATACCGTGACGAGGTGCCTATACCTGATGGTGATTCAACTGAGAATGCGAAAAAATGTTCCATCATTATGGCATACAAAATTTCAGAGCACTCCCAGTAGATTTATGGAATTTGACCGACGTTGAACCTCTGAAGGGAGCGACACTGAACAGCGAACCACACATCTCTTCTGACACAGAGTAATGTCATTTCGAAATATAGAGAACAATATCTACATTCACGCCCAAGATAGAAGTTTTGATATTGATATATAATAGAGTTGACGAAAATTTAGGAGTATGTGTTCCCGGAATATCTTCTTCAGAGCAATGAGATGAGGGTGATGGTGCAGGCACCAAACATTTTCTTTGAAATCTTTCTCTGTTGTGTCGCAGAATTCAATTTTTATTGTTTTCAAAAGTCACTTTCAATCCCGATAGGCTTGCAGGTAGTGTCTGATGCAGGTGGAAGAGATTTGATCTTATACAAAATGATACAAGCATTGTAGTAATACTCATACAATGATACAAGATATCATTTTATTCAGTGGTGGGGTCAACTCATCGACTGAACATCCTCATTCTCAGTTAGATCACTCTGTATTTTCTCAATCTTTTGTCAATCATTTCCCACCTATATGTGTATGACTATAGATTTATTCGTTCCCCTGATTATCAGATGAGATCGTTCATCGACAAAACGTACCCTTCGATTTCGAATGAAAGTAATATTTATATACAGTACGTCCATAATAACGCATAGATTCGTTATTGGCTAAATGAACAATAAAATTCCTGAAACAGGTCGATTTTTGATTTTTTCAAATCCTAATCTAATATACAGGGTGAACCAGATCCATCACCATTTTTAAGGACTCTTCTCTTCTTCACTTTCCAGATTGACCTTGCTGAGCTGATTCTAAAAATGTATAATACGTTGAATTGAAATTCTTGCATTTTTGCTCACCCTGCACCGATTCGAATCAACGTATTTGTAGTGTATGTAATATTACCATTGATGGTATATGATGCTATGGAATCATGTGGACTAGGTAACGGATAATTAAATATAGATATGAATGAAACAGCATCCTTCATTCTCAATGCAGTCTTACTGGATGCGAGAAATGGATTTTATCAGATTCAATTGGATTAAGAATTTCAAAACTTCGACTCTTTTTCGAAGATTCACATTCTTAAGGAAGCCATTTGGCATCAAATCGGCTCCGGAAGTTTTTCAACGGAGGTTTCATTCAATTTTTGATAAAGAATGGGTTACGGTATTCACTGATGATATTTTGGTACCGGAAAAGACGAAAACGAACATGATTCCATAGTCTCATATTCTCTCAATAGTAATATATACACTACAGTACTATACATTTTCTTGCTCAGCAAGGGCGATCCGGAAATTGAAAAGAAAGAAAGGGGTCCATGAAAAAAAATGGTGATGACGTCATCACACGAAGGTGGTCCAACCTGTGCATTAGATCATTATTCGAAAAATAGTGAATCAAGATCAAAAATCGACCTATATCGGAAATTCCTAATTTCATTGTTCATTTAGCCAATAATGAAATTATGCTTTCTGTAGGTACGCACTGTATAATTATTCAGGCCGCATGAAGTCATTCGGCATGTATTATCATTTGAATCGTTGTACTATTTGAAAGATGAGATCATTCTGCACTGGTGAATTGATTTTAGGTTCTGAAGATTCGCGAAGAGGAGATCCAATTCATTCTGATTTTTTTTCTTACAGATATTACGCAATCGTCCAACCACTGGACTATCCTCTGATAATGACCAACGTACGGTTAGTTGCGATGTTAGCCATCGTTTGGTGCAGTCCTGCTCTACTGTCATTCTTGCCCATTTTCATGGAATGGTATACAACAACAGAACACTTAGAGTTCCGCCGAAGGAATCCGGATATTTGTTCGTTCGCGGTGAATCGAACTTACTCGGTGATTTCATCCAGTGTCAGTTTCTGGGTGCCAGGCATGGTGATGATTTTCATGTACTACAGGATATACGTGGAGGCTGATAGACAGGAGAGAATGCTGTACAGGTAGGAGGAATTTTTCAGTGATGCTTGATGGGTAGCATCGGTTTGAATATTTTTTTTGGGAATGAACAGATAATTCCTAATGAATCAAACTGATAATGAGAATGAATAACTGTATGGATATATGCCTCCATTCATAATTAGGATGAGGCAAATATTGATGAGAAGATTTCCGGAGAATGAGGTAACCCGATGACGTATTGAAAAATCAAAAAGTGTATTTTCCTCATATCAATTATAATTTTTCTTCAACTAAATCCATCACTGGACTCATGTTCACAATTCCGATATCGTTTCAGGCCAACTGGAAATACAGCATCACCAAGATTATTTCCAACGCCTCTGCAAATCAGGGCTACTTGATGGAAATTCAAAACTTTGGGGTGCTAGTTTCGAATCATGTTCTTTTTAGAACCAGCATAAGTTGAATTTTGTTCGAAAAAAAGCCATCGCAGCATTTGAAAAGTTTTGTATCGAACGCTGTGGAAGCGATAGAGATCTCAAAATTATGAAACAACAAACTGATGAACAGCGTGGGCAAAGTTTGGGCGTTTCTACAAGTTATCTCGAGTAATGAAAAATCCGACATACATGTGAGAGCTTGATTTTGGAAGAACTCGAAATGACATGATAGGAGAACTTCAAATAATGAATTCCAATACCTTCATTCCTGTTAGTGATTGAAGGGCGAATTGAGAATATGCCAATTCCGTTTTTTCTCATGTTGATAAGAACTGAGGAAAGTAGGAATCTACTCCATACTTTCTTTCGATGTTTTGGTGACAGAATATTCTCGTTGAGCACCAAACGTGGAAGTATCTATAAGAGAGAGAGGGAGAGATCGCCCACTTTTCTGCGATGATCTAGAGAGGTTAATGAATTCGTGAGTAAAGTATTACCGACTAGGCAAATAGCACACTTATGAATAGTCGAAATGCTCCAGTATACGTTTGGGAGCCGAACTCCAAACATCCAGGACAGATCGAATTAGCGCTTCGTAGATCATGAGCAATTCCTATTCCGTCTTCAGACGGAATAGGAGGCCATGTTTTTGTGAAGCAGTTCTCGCAATGGACCTCGAATGATCGTCCCACGAATTGATATTCGTTTCTTGATTGGCTGTTGAATTGCATCTCAGCAAAATACACCAATTTCACTGTGAAGCGCTCAGGATGATAGTTCAATGCTTGGTGGACTTTGGAATCTGGAGATCATTTGTCGATAAAAGTATAAATAAGTATAATGAGCATAATTCATTTCCTTCGGAATCGATGTTGTGCCAAACTTCCGAGTTCCTTCAATAAATCGAGACAGGATTCATTACCTCTTTGATTTCGAGCATAAAAACAGCGTCGGAAACAGAGTTTTTTCTCAACATAGAAATATGACGCAGTAGCAGTAATAATTCATCAAGTTCTTTTTCTTCTTAATTACTCGGATAAACTGATTCCTTCGTCGGTCCAAAAGTATTCTTTCCAATCGAACTGTAGAATGAAGCATTATTCTTGTCTTCAACTCCATTTGCGATAATGTAAAATTCGAGTCGAGGCTTATGATTCTTCCACGACTCCGTTTCCGAATGAAATTCGCCAATATTTCCAATTGGCATTTCGAACAGTGGAAGTGAATAACTAAACCACGATTTATGTATACGTCAGCACTATGTAACATCACTTCCCATTTCCAAGAACGATTCTAGATACTTCCACGACTGCGCCTATATATAACCTACAATAGTTGATTTATCCGATGATGTACAATTTTGATAGACCGCTTCCGATCTGGACTTGGCAACAAACTGACACCAATATCAGTATATCATACCTAGTGAACACAAAACATCATACATGGAAAATAATAAAAACTATAGTAATTTCAACAGTTTCTATCCTAGTTTTCTCAATAACGTTTATTCGGTTTTTTTTCGGATGCTTTTCTTTTGTTCCGAAGACGATATTGACAACCTGCAAAATTGATCAAGGTATGGAAAAATTCAAAATGATATCGGCTAACTAATGATCTCTGGGTTTCGTACTATACTTTCGTATTCAAGCAACAGCCAACTTAGTGTAGTTCAGTACAATGCAATCCAACAGCCAATCGAGAAACGAATACTAATTTGTGATTCTTGGTTGAATAGCGAATTTCATGACAAAAGTTGGGGTTGCTTTCGGTCGAACAGGTGGTTGAAAATAGTTCATCACCTTATCGATCACTTCAATCCTGCGAATTTCAAACCTCAATCTCTTCAATTGAAGAAACTACAGGCTGCTACATGTCTCCTGCATTCACTGGTATAACCCTACCTTCATTTTTAGTATTCGAAAATATATTCAGCATGTCATACTTTTCATGGAAGCCAACTTTATCTTCCAAAATTGTTATTCATTGAGTGTGTCTCTCTCCTGTGTATCTCTATACCATTACAATTTTATTGCAACTTTAAAATTTGACATTCTGTCATATAAAATATAATCAGTTATTCTAACAAACCAAATGGTATTGATTGATAAATAGATGAAGTATGATACAAGAGGCCTTATTGACCGTAGTGTTTGATCACTAAAGCAATCGCTACTGAATATTCCACAGCAGAATGTAATTCACCTTTGTGATCACCGTCGATCGTTGATCGTTGATCTCGATGATCATCATATCACGTTGTCGCATGAGTTCCATAAGACTTCTAAACTTCTTGTTTCTCGAGTATTTGCAGAAACGACTTCAGAGTCCCCGATTCCTTTTCATCAATTAGAGACACTTCAATAGTAATGAGATCACATTCATTGAAATGAAATGAATCGTTCGTGTTGAAATTGTTGCAGCTGAGTCTGTTACAGCTCATGAAACTCTCTAAGTATCACGTTCGTTTGACTCCGCTGATCGATTGGGTTCCGAAACAACATCGTACATTTATTACATCGAATGCGAGATATTCTCGAAATGCTGAAACAATATTTTTGTAACGAATAGATTCCATGCTTCAACTGCGAATTACTCATTTATACTTCCAACTATTACATGTATCTATTACAAATAGAATCGTTTCGCTGGAGAATTCCTTCATCACTAGTATAATATCAGCAGCCGGCATTGATAAATATCAATATGAGAATCTCATATCTGAAACAAAGGTGAATATCTTTACTATGTCGAAAAAGTACCAATTTGGTAGAGAAATGAATATCGGACTATTGTGCTGTTTCAAATATATGAACCTACTGACATATAATAGACAACACATTTGATTTCTCCAGGTGGTTGAAAAACACCATTCATCGTTAGATTCGTGCTTGAGATGAGACATATTCGCAGTTCTTCTAGTCACTTTACAGGCAGTGTTTTCTTGGACTGCCATCTGACCATCTTGAACCTAGACCTAGCTTGTGATATCTTACTGGAGAGAGTAATTTTCAAGAAAATTCAATCATTGCTCATAATGTAGAGGCACTGGTAATGTGACAATAAGTGAAGTCTTCGATTTTCTTGGGTATACTCCTTCACTAGAGGTATACTCTACATACCAGATATTATCATGCAGAGTACCTATACTGGATTGTTTGTTAGGAATTCTCCGCTATTCGTTGATAACAAGAATGGAATTTTCGACTATTTATTCTATTTCAACTTATCTTTTTTGAGATTCTTCACTGTATTCTGGTATTCACGAGTATTTGATTCATTGACGTTTCAGAACGTCAACAATAACATGGTGGTTCATATTTTGGAGTAGTCCACCATTGAATATTTTTGTTATTGTCTCTTTGCACCTAATCGTACTATTGATCAACACGTACACGTATCAATGTGTCAATGTATGTTATATGTATCAACCCAGCCTTAGCTAACCTATCTGAATACCTGATGAAAATACCACTGATGATATATCGCAGATAGTTCCATTTTATAGTTGATGAATGTGCGTATTTTGGGAATGTTCTATTGCAGTCTGATTTTCTGAGACATCCAGGATCGCTCCTTGAATTCGTCTATACATACATACAGGACATACTAGTATAAGGATCCACATTTTCACGCACTTGTCTCGAATTCAGTTATTATTTCGCACATTGAATTACTAGGAACAATCTATTCAAACTGACTCTGACACGATCGTTTTGTAAGTATGATTGTGCCATCGAAATACTCAAATTGCTCGATTTCGGTAACAATACATTAAATCAACACATCGGTCCATTACCCGCTTGCTCCATCATGTCACATCATTCTGTTTTTCATCACTCTCATAGTCAATGCTGAATAATGACGTTCACTTGGTATTCTATATATAGTCGTTCCACATGTTCTGATATTGGTATTTTCCAGATAATTTTGGACAGCCAATCTTTTTCTTTGAACAATTTGCGTATGTGACTTCATGAATCATAAACAAACAGTGCCGGACTCAGGGGCTCACTACGTGGACGTGTTCACTCTCAATATTAGTGCCCCCACGGCTGCAATCTGCCGTTTTTTATTTCAGAAAAAATAAAAACTGGCGTGTCCGAAAAAAATTAGGTTCTCATTCGAGAATACAATTTTACCATTACGCTAGTAGGCTTGGAATATGTCACTTGTAAATGCAGTAGTGACGTGAATCATGGATGAGTATCCAAATGTAGAGATGGTGGGAATATATGGCCTTGTTGAAGGAAATGCGGAGCAATGCAGGGATGTATTCATCACCAGAGATCGTCTTTTTGCCCAGAGCCCAATCGAGCTTTGTCAGGTAGTAGAACCTTTCATAATTTCCATCGTTGTCTTTTTTATAGATGAGAGTATCCGAAACAGTACATTTGAAGGTGAACCCAGCAAAAAGATAAGATACCTGAAGGAGGTGCAACCTAAAAAGACGCCAAAATAGCATTCGACAGAATCCGCTCGGAATAGCGCCTGAGCGAAACCATAGTGACAAATGTGTGAGTGAACTTTTCCAAATGACATAGTCATTCGCCTAATATCAGTAACGTATTTTCCACATAGCCTCAACTGACACGCCAGGGCACGACTGAGAAGGTGGAAAGTAATTTTTTGAGTATCGCAAGTGCAAGTGATTTTCCAAAGCTTGCACATTTCTTGTATTCCCTCTTCTCTGCTGGACCCAATTGATAACAACTGAAATGGCGCTGGGTTCCATCATTCCAGATTGTCTGTTGAGCGTCGTCAATCATCTTTCAGGGCGCATTCATTCTCAATTTTATGATATGGAACACAAGGTGTTCCGTTCAAACAACTGACATGTCAAAATATGACTTATGTAGAAATGATTCAGCAGTCGTTTCAAGTTGAACCTTCGTATTCAATATGTTTCGAAAATATTTTTGATAATCGCATGAGGTACGTGCAAAGATTAACCCTATTACACTATTGGATTCTGAAAGCGATTCAGAGTACGATCGCGTTCTAGATTCTTGAACCTTTTTTTTACTGTCTTCTAATCTGTATATTCGTGATATCATTAGTTAGGTGAAATGAATGTCCGAGTTTTATGCGAACTGCTCTCATTCTCTGCATTCATTATTCGACATAGTTTCTGATATGAAGGCGAATGTCGTTCAGCATACGAAACAAGAGGGTAAAATATACGTTTTGTTGTTTCTTGTCTTGACTAGCGATGGAGCTTTATTGTTCGTTGGTACTTTCGACATGCTTTGCTCCATTTTCACAAATGGGGTTGCATTCAATTCCGAAAAACGTGGGAAAATACAGACTCACTAATATTCTAGTGATATTTGCAATTCTCACTACGAGAATTCCTAATATTTTCAGATGAACTGAAATGTATCGTTCTTGGAACAGACGAAATGTCAAACAGAGGGTCACGAATTTCATAGCACTGAATCACTTCTTGCAATGAGTTAGAAATACTATTAGTTGACCATACTCAGAACTCGCTTTCTACAACCTGCTATGAAATCAGATTCCATTAACATTGAATAGCAATAATATTCCCGCAAACTGGTATTCCTGGAAGGCGTGACCATCAACTTCTTCGAAGAGATACTTTGCCACTGACAGACGAGTCTCTTTGATGAATGGGCTTTGTTGTCATAATCAACTACTCATCCATATTGATTCAGCCAATAACCCAATTATATATGTATATATTGCTTCAAGTCTTTCACGCGACCATTTGATGTCTCAATCACTTCACAAGACGATAATTTTGGACGGTTAGACGGTCATTTTTCGAAGAAATTGTAACACGAGATGTATCATCTCATGGCCATCTAGTGGCGAAATTTTCAAGGTAGGTTTCCGGAAGGAAATTCAAATTTTGGCGCCAACTACTGTCACGTGCAGGCCCATACGCCTGTACCTGTAACAGAGGAGCTACTGAGTGGCTCGAATTGAAATTCAAATAAAATTTCGGAAAGGTTATGAAACCGAAGAATATCAGTGAGATATGTTAACAAGTCGTCGAGCGAAAGCGTGACCAAATCTGTGTATTTTCTGAACAGTGCACATGTCAATTTTCTGAAGGAGTGTTCAAGAAAATGATATTTCTCCTACTAACTCTCACTCATGCTCGACACATACCCGAGAAACAATTCAACAATTCTTGCCAATATTTTTTGTTGCTGTTGATTCATGAATCAAATTTGTTTTCATTTCATTTCATATCCTCTAACCTAGTACCCACTACGTCAATCTTACAAAAAGCATCAATGAATAAGTGGCGTGGGTATCGATTCCAATATTAATTGTCAATCTGCCATTTTCTTATATTTATGCAGCACATTATCTTGAATAGGTGAATATTTTACTTATGATAGGCGGGTATATTCTCCTGAGAATTAGTAGGTACAAGTTCGTTACAATTTATTCGATCGCATGACAACAAACAAACATGAAACACATAAAAAATTCGAATTCAACTCAAGACGAATCAGAGAAAGGGTCGTTTGTAGAGAGAATCAGAATCCATTGTCTGACAGCTATTTTTTTTTCATCATATACTCAATCACGAATGAACCACAATACAAAATAAAAAATAAAAGGGTATACCGAGTAACTTCAGGACCTCGCTCGGATTTTGAGAAACAAAGAGGCACGATGGGAGTAATTGAATGACTGCTCCGAAGTTATTTAGTGGATTATTCCCATCAAATAAAGTGTATACCGAGTGGAATCAAAAAACTAATGAAAATGAAATGGGACACGTAATACTAAGCTCTGCATGTCCATCATGGAAGACAATATAACCTTTTGGAGGACTTGAGGGAGGACCGATACGTGATGTAGGTATACACGAATGGAATAAATTTGTGCACATTAAATTTCACACCAATCAAAATTGTCGTGCCGTGTAAGTATTCATGCGGTTGATTTTTGTATCACGAATGGAAACATTCCTAAACTTCAATACACTCTACGCTGAAGCTAGCATAGACGCAACTGGTTTTAATCTTGGTAGGTATTCAAGAAACCATGAGATTCCGATATTTCTTGCGATGTAAGAACTGGCATGAAGACACTATCAATTAACGGCTGATCACATAGATGATTGACATTCACTTTACAACATGGATCAGCGAGATATTCCAAATGTAACTACAGGTTCTCGCCTCGAGTATCGATGAATCGATACGATATACCATAAATTGTGAACAATTGGTGCAAGCTCTTCTCGTTTGGAAGATTTCTATCCATACAACGTGTACACATTCGAAAATATGCGTGATAAACGAGAATGAATATAGGACATTGAAGGAAGTAATTCACGTTATTAGATTACCAGGGTGAATTTGTTGTTGTGACCGATTGCGTGGTAAGATTTCCAGGGTCAATTTGTTGTTGTTACTGATTGCGTGGTCAGATTCCCATGTGATTTGATGCTCAGATAGCCAATTGTATCAGGATCGCATTCGGGAAAGCCGTAAAAGTGATTCTTCACGTCATTCTGCATCTTGTTCCTCCTGATGTAGTCGGAATCACCAAGGGACCAAATGAATTAGAGTACATGAATCTGTATTTTTTTCGAATTGAACGTGATTTTGCTCCCATTGACGTATCTTTAGGGTTTCACTTTGAAAAATATTCCATAAATTCATTTCGATTGCTTGAAAATCAATATGAACGTAATAGAAAGTGACATAGACTATTCACTCTATTATCTGCAAGAGTACAAATTCGCGAACATTACGGATAAGTAAGGTGAAAATGTCCCCAAATAAAATGCATTTAGGTGAAATCTGTTCGAGAGTAACAGATTCTCACGAAAGTTTCATCCATCTAGATGATGATATTTGAATTGTAGATTGCTTAATAAAGCGGCGAAGGGATTTCCATTTTATGGAATATTTCTCACGATTCTCGTTAGGAACGTGCAAAATTATCTTATCAATCTTCAGTTCTTTGCGATGACGTTTCGTTGGAGGTGAATCTGAAGTTGTTCAATATGAATTTCAGCATCCCAGCGATAAATATTCATTATTTGTTCAACTCATTAGAAGTATATACTGGAAAAATAAAAAGGATCGAGATTTTTGTTCATAATTTCGTTCTAAATACTCTCTGAAATATTAATTCCGGATCTTGATTATTGGATGACTAGTTTCAATGTGTAGTAGTCGAATCCATTATAACGGAAACAGGCGATGAGTCCTTCAAACCAAGTTCGTACATTTCGACGAATTCTTCATTACACAATTCTATAACCATCGAGAATCACAACCTGTTCGATGAAATATAACTCAGGATGTTATCTATCTGAGGATAGAGGGAAAGATCATGAACTCGTGAACCAAGAAGTAGAAAACGAAATATTCGTATTGGATGAAGTGTTGAGAATTGTTTGATATGCACCTATACAGTGTGTTACAGAACTATGGGATCCTAGGATTTATTCTGTGCAACAGTGGAAAACAATTGCCTGAATAGGATTGGATACTTTTGATTTTTACCTTTTGTGCATGATATTATCATCATCACAACAATTGTTCAAAATGTCTTCCTGCAACCTGAATACACCGATTTGAACGTCGCACATGATTTCGGAGGACTAAAAATTTGATCCTCGTTTTGAATGCTTTCAAATGATGCTGTAATTTGTCCAATTAAGTCTTGCTCTGTTTCTGCTGGAGTTCATTTACACAGGAAAAAACAGCGGTTCGGTTTATTTTGAACAATTGTTGTCAAAAACCGCTATGACTCCTATCAGTTTCAGTGAAGTGATATGATATATATTGTGCTATATCTATATTTATATCCATTCATTGCATTCAATCATCTGTCCACTTCTGAATCTTATTATCTATTTTATGTTTTTCTTTGGACATAATAGGCTCGACCTCTGCCCTTGTTCTTCAAATTTAATAATGATAATAATAATAAAAGGCAAATATTATATGCATCAAATCCTATTTGGGCAATTCATCGTCTTTTCAAATTCTAATGTGTCTCAGGGCCGTAGTGCCATAGTGACACTTTTCCGGACATGGGACTAACTACTCAAATGTTTTCTACTGTTGCACTGAGTACCCCCAGAAGTTTGATCCCATAGTTCTGTAACACCATGTTTGTAAATATTTCATCGCTATAAACATCAATTTCTTATTCATTTCTATTTTTTCTGATAACTGAAGTACTCAAAAAACGCAATCTTTTGTTATTTTCTGTCCCAACGTTGAATTTGATTTATTGATTCAGATCAAAATTAGTCAATAAATCGTCTAAGTTGGAATTCATCGTATCATATTAGACCTCATTCCTACTATCAATTTCTACCAGAATCTACTTGTGAATAAATTACCAACAGTCTCTCCATATTGATGAAGACAACTAAAATAGTGTATATGGAAACATGAATCATGTAACATTTGGTCAGTCCAACATATTCGTCTATTTTAGATGTATCATTGTCATTTTTGTCCAATAGTAATCGATTCACCAGGCAGAAAACTAGAAATCGTGAACTATTTTTGAACGTATCGATTCTGTCTGTAGGTTAATCGAGTAGGTGGTACAATAATTTTTTTCAGATTTTCTGGTAATTTCTATTCTCTTTTCCAAAATATAACTGCACCCGAAATTAAACCTCCAGTGTAGTGATATTTTGGGGCAGATCCTAGATCACACGTGATTATTTCCATATAACCAATGATAATCTTTGGAGTAATTGAAAATAAAATCAGATTGAATATGTAATTTCGAGAAGATCTTGATGCTCATTCCTGAAGAACTCGTTATAGAATAAGTCCATTTTTTTTCGAGTATGCGAAAAATTAGAATTGACTGTTTCCATGATTCAAGATTATTCATATTTGTTATTCATTCTGTTCATGTTTCGATTATTCATGTTTGATTTCGTGTTTTAATGTTGTCACCTATATTGACGATGTATATATTTCTATTTTGGAAGCGTTTCGACTCTCTCTTTATAATGGTTCTCTCGATTTTACGAATGATTGAAATCATACCTACAATAATTGTGGGTGTGTGGGTATCCTTCATTTCGATAGAATAATAAAATGCATTTCTTGACAAGAATAGATTCATAGCGATCTAGTTCAAAAACATATTCATCAAATTGCTGTTAGAACTACCGGGTGTCCCAACGAAAACTTTCCACCCGGATTTACTGGGGAATGACAAATTATTTTCGGAAACGCTAAAACAGGTCGATTTTAATTTCTAGGGGGACACATGTTAGTAATGGATTTAGTCGATCGACTTCATCCCCCGGACGGGGCTACCCCCTTGCGAATCATCATAGGGAACGTGGGTCGAGTGATACATCATCTGAAAGCTCTCTTTATTCTCTATCCAAACGTGTATAATTTTTTCAAAATCGAATGAATGGTAATTGAAATTAGTGTTGTTGACAGGTTCAATGTAATTAGTCAATATCTTACCTGTTCTTATTCAAATTCAATTTATTACCTATTTTAAGACTCAATGAGTGGACAGATAGACAATGGCAACATCCCAGCCGGTCAGGGAACCCAGTCACCCCACGAAAAACGAAAACAAATTAGTCAAAACAAAGTGAGTAGCCAGGCTGGGACTATTAATTGTTTGGTGTGGTATTTTTGGCAAAAATATTGGACCACTTTTCATAGATGGTAATTTGAATGGACAAATGTATTCACATCTCCTTGAGAATGCCATCGATCCCATGATAACGGATATTATCGAAAACGATGGAGATTATTCGGCAGACAACCTCCATTTTCAACAAGATGGAGCACCACCTCACTATGCAGTAGCGGTTAGAAACTTTCTGGATGAACGATATACCAATCATTGGATAGGGCGACGAGGACCAATTGAGTGGCCAGCTAGATCACCGGACCTCAACCCGTTGGATTATTTTTTATGGGGGCATCGCAAAGTTTCTGCCACTCCGCCAGAGTCACTAGAGGATCTACGTGGTCGAATTGTAAACGAGTGCGGCAGCATAACTCCAGAAGTATTGGAAAACGTTCGTAATAGTTTCGAAAGTAGACTTTATCATTGTATGGAGGTAGGAGGGGCTCATTTCGAGCAATTAATAAATTGAATTTCGATAAGAACAGGTACGATATTGATTATTTGAATTGAACCTATTACCACACTAATCTCAAGTACCAGTCATTCGATTTTGAAAAAATAATAAACGTTTGGATAAAAAAGGAAGACAGCTTTCAGATGATGTATCACTCGACCCAAGTTCCCTATGATGATTCGCAATGGGGTAGCCGCCCCTGTCAGGGGTATGAAGTTGCGTGACTAAATTCATCACTGACATGTGTCCCCCTAGAAATCAAAATCGACGTGTTTCAGCGTTTCCGAAAATAATTTGTCATTTCCCAGTAAATCCGTGTGGAAAGTTTTCGTTGGGACACCCTGTATAGTGGTGCATGAATATAATATCAGCACTCGAAAGAATAACGCTGAAACATAAACATGCTCGTGTGCAGTATGAGTAATTTATATAACTTCTGAAGTTTGTATAGGATCATGAGCAGAAGGGTGAATACCGATGACCCGTCTGAAATCATCAAGAGATATTTCGTGATATAAGACCCAAAGTCGCGGAAATATTCAGGAAACTAACATGATTTTTTTCCGATGATAGAATGTGGGAGGCATGGAATAACAATCACGTTCAAGGTTTGAAGATTATTAGCTATCAAAATATTTCATATAAAATCAAATATTTACTCTCGATAGCAATCATTGGGAAAATTCATGGTTTGTTGGTAATAGTGTATTTGTCACAAATAACACATACGAACGAAATAGTATATTACGTAACAAGAGTTGTGAATCGCATATTACGCACGAAGTGGAGAGGGTTACACACCTAGCCGCGTAGCGGCGAGTGTTTAACTCCACGAATGCGTAATTGCATTACAACTCGAGTTGTGTACTATACTTTTTCTACGACCACAAATACAGTGTGAGTCGAATAATTCGCGCCATATGGATAACATTTTTATCATCAGTAACTGTCAGGAAAGTTCATGATTGATGAAAGTTGTTAAATTGTAGAAGACCCACAATGATATCATCGAATTCCAAAATTTCGGAAAAGTATTCAAGAGATAAAAGAATAGGAATTCTGATCAATCGTTAAGTTCCATTATTTTCGAAGTTATATTCTCGCAATGCACCATCTTTCTTCGGGGACAAATCAAGGATGGAATTTGTTATGTTCATATGACGAAAACATTTTGACTCACTGTATATCCTATCAAGCTGGGTGTATATGAAAGTGGGTGTATATATATAGATGTGGTATTGTGTGAAAAATACGGGAAACTGGAAATGAGTCAGTAAGTACGAATGTTGGGTGAACACCATCAATGTGACTATTGGTTATTCATTCAAAAGCAATCAGCATAAAACAATTATTATTCATTTTATTCTTTCAATCATTCAGCAGATATTTCTGATAAATCTAATTGAATGAGAAAAGTAAGCCTCTATCAATAATTCCCGAGCATTATTAGTGGTGAAAATTGGATGAATTCAGGGAAAAAAAATACCCGTGCGTGTGATTCGATCCTGCGACGTTTTGGCGGCAACTACAAAAAGTCGAACGCGGACATGCTGCGCTTCCAAGTAATTTATATTCGAATTCACCTCATTAGATATCAAGCAGTTACACGACTCATTGGCTCACACTTGATTATCAATGACATAATAATACAGCTAGGTAGAATACAGAATTGAAACTATAATTTTTAGCTTGACGGTTGGTTCTAAGAATGAAACACTCTATACTCGAACTCCACCATATTAACAAATATCCAATACAACGTTGCCGTATCACGGCTACTTCTTCACCAAACATAATTACTCATACATCAATAAATTCTATCAATTGCACGTCACCTTTCACGTGAACCCGTGTGTCATCAAAAGGTTAACACTCATTCGTCCAGAAGTTCCATACAGGGCGTATCTCTACGTAACTTCTAGAATACGCCACTCTCTAACATAATTCAAACTATTTCAGGTAGGTATACATATACATATACAGATCTGATCGATATTATGGTCAGAATATGATATGTATAGCTGATGGTAGTGTAACCAATTAACCTCACTGTCGGATCAGTGTAATGTCAAAAAAGATACCCATACACAATATATAATATAGATATAAATAGTGAGAAAGCGTGAAGAAGTTACAAGCCGAAATTAGAACGATCATAGTAACACAACATACTGATCGAGCAAGTATCGACACAAGAGGAGGAAACTTCAATGTGTCTTCGTCAAGCTCTTCATGTATGGGTACCTATATTGGATGATTATCTAAAATACGAAATGAATCAATATATCTTCGGAAACCGTGCTTTCGCTCATATTACATAACACTTTGGACAAACTGTGTGTGAGGAGAAGCTTTCTGCGATTGTTTTTTGTTCGTTATCACCAACTCACACAAGAGGTCGTAGAAAATAGTATATCAAGTAACCAGTGTGGAAAGTGACTTATTTCGCACGAGTAGACACTCGTAGCGGCTAGTGCGGAAATGTAACGGGTGCATGAAATACACTTTCCCACGAGCTATGTGCACTATTTTTCCTACGACCATGAATTATTTCAACTATGAATCAACATGAGTGTTTATGAAACCTAGGTAGATTATCAACAGCTACCACGATATCCAAAAACAGCAGTCAGGAACGATAATATGCCTGAATGATATCGATAATTTTGATATTATCTAACCTCTCATCTGAAACGATTAAAAAACGCGACGTTGAGTTGCAATTCGTTACTGATGGGAAACTCTCGAAAGAATTATTCAGAAGGTCACAGAATGGAATGTGCAGTCTTTCGACTTAGGATAAACACGTCGAAAGTTTCTTTGTACGCTGCAAGAATTTCCCGATTCTCAGTTGTATGAGAGAAAGAGATTGCGTGGAATCTTTTGGAAGCCAGCGTCAAGGAATTGGAAAAGAATTCACAACTGGGAAAAAATCCGATGGAGCATCTTTTGACTTCCTCAGCACAATAGATTGAAAAGTTACACCGGGTGTATGCGAGAAAATTGAATGATATTCTGTTGTTACATTTCATCAATTTGTGCAGTTCGAAAAACCAATTCTCAGCTGATGAAATACTTTCTGCTTCGATTTGCTAAGTTCTCCAGCAAGAAATGTAATCATTGATAGTAATTCCATACCGCGATCCAGAGACACTATTCTGTGGCGTCTGTATTAGGGAGGTGAATTTGAGTACTATTTTAATCACTTGAAGTCACTTTCCAAGTGAGTAGTCAGTCTGACTGAAATCAACAATAAACATGAAAAGTCGGCCGTAGCATATGCAATTACTATTGTTTCCCGATGAATCCGATGATCTTGAGTTCTACAAAAAAAAATCATAGATGCGTGATTTTTCGTTTCACAACAACAATCCAACATCAATCTTCCGTCATTTCCTTCCATGCCAACTTCATAGTTCTGAATACGGATCTGGATTTTAGTTTCATTTATCTTAATACCCATTCCCGACAAAACCATGTATAATTCATGAACTTTTCATGACGTTTAGCAATGGTAAGCATCATGCATTTTCTGTCTATATCCCTGGATTCTTGCCATCCTCTGGACCAAAACTACTCAAATGATGATTCTTTGCTGAAAGAAGACTGTATATAATGTTGATACAAAAGTATACACAAGGTTGTGAATTCCATTGAGGAAAAAGTTCAAGACTATTTCAATATATTTCCTGATATCTCAGAAACTGAATAGCATTCGGTAACTAAACGTCTCTCCAATTCAACCGATATCGTACAAAGAGAAGAATTATAGTTACCCTCACAAAAGCTCTAGTTAGTGAAGACACAATTAGATTCTTTGCGTTACTTGAACAACTTTTCATGGTAACAATACTCTGGAATATTGTTGGGATAACAAGATCATATTATGATTGTGCTTTTACTAACCAGACACTTCTTTAAGTTCAGTTCTCACGGATATGGAGATGCAATGTTGGAGACACCCAAAAAATCCACCTTATATAATGATCTCACGAGCCTGGCTGTAATATTGTTTCTTCTGTTCATTCTGTTTCTCACAGAGGAATAATTTATGTTGATTTGCATATTCAATTTACTTGATAATTTACAATAAGAAGTTACGTACACGGAAATTATGAGATTGCCGAGTTGAGGACCAATTTCCTCAGATCAACTCTTGATTTCAGAGAGAATTTCCGAGGAAACATAAAATAACATCTTGAAGGGAGTTACTAGCGCATCTACTAAAGCAGGGAGGAGGGTCAGAGTACAGTAGAGTCATTGTAGGAAATTTGTTATTCATACCAAATCAAAAACTGGAATCATGACATCTTTTCTCGTAGTATGAAAATTGCATTTGTTTTTTGACTTCCTTGATCCAATCATAATGGAACGATATACCCAGAATGATTGATGTATGTACAGTGCGATCTCGTACTTCAAAATGAATACAGCTGCATTGGAAAAATATTGGGACAAGTCGCACATACAATTCTTCTAATTAGTTGCTCTCTTCCTCATTTTCTAATCAAATTCATCCAAAACAGGTATAACGTCATGAATAGTGATTCTAAATAGGAACCGATAACTGGTCATATGATTTTGGAGTGAATAACAAACTCCTCTATTCCGTGTATATAGAGGAAATAGTCAGAGCTATCTTTCTCTCGAGAGAAATACTTGGAATGTGATGTGTATGCGACAGCTCCAGCTCCTGATGTTCCTGTACGGCCTTATATAGCCCTTGCATTGAACATCGAACTCGATAGAGCTGATATAGCTCACGGGGCAAAGAGCCACTTTGAACGTCAGAAACTAACTTCCGAACTGGATGGAGTAGAAAATCTTCTGAGAGAAGCTCTGAATACGCTACTCAGAACTCCATGGCGGAATTGTATTGATCAAATGACTGAGAAATATGCATGTATGAACTCGTTTCTAGCATGAGAGTTTCAAAATATCCCACTGTATATTAACACCGTTGACCAACTGAAAACTACTAACATAGAGCAAATAATTTTTCATCACTCAAATTCGCACCATATGTGTACTCACCAACTGTAAGTTTTACTGAAGAATTGTTGATATGTAAACCATGAATCATGCATTCATTTTCCGAATGGAACACCTTGCTATCGCTCCTGAATTCTCAAACAATGTTTCTTTGCCCGATTGGAGTTGGAAATACTATGACTTTATCCACTGTATTCAAATTTTCATCATAAAATCTATAAAATACGTTGATTAGGTGAATTGAATAAATTTTGCAAGATTTCATGGGATTATCTCTCACCTCTTCTGAAAATGAAGAGAGACAAATCATTATTGGAATTGAATTGAATTCGTTCCCAAGCGAGTTTCAATTTGATTGCGATACATGAATGAGATTTCGTTAGTTGTACTGATGAAGTATTTCGAGAATATTTCGAAGTCCTTAGTCAATAGTTGTTTCAATGATTTACCTCATTGATACTGTCCAAGATAGTGTCTGCCATCGAGACTTAGACTTGGCAAGGAATGTCTATTTGATCTATCTAATGCAGAAACAAGCGAATTTTTTCTGATACCAACATAGACTTGTTTATTGCTCCAATCACCTCATGGAAGAACTTCAAGAAGAATCACATTTCGTAGGAATGTTGTTAGTGTGCAAATGTATTGTACATATATACGTATAATGAATGACAGGAAAAATGACCATCCAGATATCCTTAAAAACGGCAAGAAGAAATAATATTGAATTCCCCTCAGAAAGGATCTACTTCCAGAGGTGCAAGACGAAGACAGGTCGATGTTTCAAATGGGGATCCGACAAGAATTCTGAAATGTGGATCTGAAAATCTAGTACATTTCAATGCAACAAAAACTCAAACTTGTATGTTCACCAAGAAGGCAGATCACACAATGTCCAATTTGATGATGTCGGGTACCACTGTTCCTATGAGGTCGTCAATATCCATGCTGGGTGTCACCACCAACAGCGCTCTTTCATGGGACGATCATGTGAGATCCATTACGAGAACTGCTTCACAAGCATTTGGTTTTTTGTTCCGTGCAAAGAAGTACTTCATACCCCAACAACTCCTCATGATCTATAGATCTGTCTTGGAGTACTGTTCACATGTTTGGAGCTCAGCTTCCGAACATACGCTAAAGCTCTCAGGCTCAATTCAAAAGAGAGCTATTCCCCTAGTCGATGATATAACACTCACTAAATCTTTGACCTCTCCAGAAATCGTAAAAAGGTCGGCGATCTCTGCCTTCTTCATAGATACTTCCACGGTCGGTGCTCAACGGAAATATCATCTATGATGCCACCACATGCGATTCCTAGTAGACAAACCAGACGAGCTCAAGGTGGTCACCCCTTCACTGTCAGGCTCGAGACCTGTCGAACATCGCTACACCAAGCATCATTCATCAATAGAATGGCAAAGTTGTGGAATTATCTGCCTAGTGGAGTCTTTCCTGATGCCCACAACCTCCACAGATTCCAACACCTTCCTCCTCTTCCAGAATTCCACCGCTGGCTAACACAATATTCATCGAACATTATAGGTTACCCTTTCGTGTTATCAAGAGTTAAAAAAAAGAGGTATGCCTGTTAGTCTGCTCGTCCTAATTATTTTCCCATGCGACCCCAAACAACTCTCAACTCACACAATCCCCGCAAGTAGTATCATAAATTTCCTTCAATTTGAACAGAACCCTATTCGTATGAATGAATATTTATATATATAGTATTTTTACAGCTCTGAAAGATACTAGAAATACCCGCCAAGTTGGCTTCACATACTCGAGAATTTCCTCTCAAACGTATAATTATCCAAACGACTGGACTTCTCTTATCGTCGTTCAGAAGAATTGGATCAATAATTGAAAGAATTCGATCAGTGTTCTCACAAATAGAATTTCCCGATATCCTTGGTTCAGATACTAATATCTGATGGGACTGGATGAACCAGACTAGATTTTCCATGGTGCACTATCCCAAGGGAGAGTTTGAGTGATGGAAAGAGATAGAAAATGATAAGACTATATCAATAATACAAGTAGTATCATATTTTATATTTTAATTTGTAGCAAAACATCAAGAATACGGAATGAGGTGTTTGAATCTCCGCCTTATAAAAAAAAAGAGTAGAAAAGACATAAGTGTATATCAGTGACAAATAGATTATAATAATCATAAAGAAAGTGTTTGGTTCGTGGCTGAATTACCTACTCTCAAGCTTCTCGATCTTGATCAACCATTTCAAGTCCGATTATTTTGTACGACTCAAGAATAATTCCGATTCACATATAATTCACATGTGATTATTTTCGAATTATCCATTTGAGACCATCCAATTCAATTCACTTAGAGACATAAGACTTCTTGTTGCATGACAATTCTATCTGATTCATGGAACGCAACTACATGATATTATGCCATATATCACGAATAGATGCTAGAAGGAATCTCCGTTCGAAATAAGATGAACTCATAATTTATCGACTCGAGAAAATAATCGCCAGCATTTCATCAATCGAATGCGAACGTGTGACTGGAAAATAACCTTGTGATTGTTTTTCCACGTCAAGTCCCGAACGAAGGGTTGGTGCGTATAAAAGGAAACAAAATAACTGAAGTGAGGTGTATCCTGATGAAATGAAGTTGGAAATTTCCGAGCGTAGAGCCATTATTGGTTTTCTGCCCCTTTATCTTGAGGGAATATATCGGCGTTTGGTGTTTTTTTTCTTTTCCGCCCGAGCTGTTGTCTTCTATTACTAACTGAGAGAAGTAATAGGGGTGTTGTATGTCTCTCTTTATTGCTATGAGAAAATTGTCTTCCAAAACATTTTCTGCAGTTATGAATACGAGGTTTCATGACGCTTCACTGGCTTTCACACACAATCATCTCCCTCGAGAAGAATTCAATGAAACTTGGCAAAGTAATCGCTCGAAATCTGATCAAAATCTTTACGTATTCTTCAACTCAAATCATTGCTCAGAGAATCATTCTTCGCAAATTTAGGAAAGAGGTGAGCGCCAGTTTATTCTTCAATCAAAATAATGTATCTACGAATTTGGATAGTTGAGCAATTGAACAATTCTGTAAGTGTTGAAAAATTTTCGAATTATCAAGTGTCTTCAGGTCAACAAATGAACGAAAAGCATATTGGAAATATCTAATGGAGTCATTCTGAATACTGGTGCAGCATAAAATTGTGCAGAATATCATTGCATATTATACAGGGTGTCCTTAAAAGGTCTTTACAAAAAGCTACCACATATTCTTCAGACCAAAACAATTCGATACAAGCAAACTTACCTCAGTAAAAAGTTGCTTAGTTTGGGCGCTAGACGGCTCTGAAGTTGAAATTTTCAAATCGATTTTGCTTCATAACTTTTGAACGGCTCATGAGATTTTTTTCAAATTTGGTACGTTGGCATAGACTCATCGGGCAATGAAACTCATATCATAATCATAATGAATATCATTCCATGGGCGTAGAACTTGATTTTTTCAGTAAATAAACATCTAAAACTCCTACGCCAATGGAAAAAAATTAGTTTCAATATGAAATCTAAATTATTCAACTCATTCACTACAAAAAAGGTACTCTTGACAAAAGTCGATTCCTCTCATGGTTTCGACAAAATTTTAATTTTAGTGATTTAGAGCATAATTAATAATAAAACGATTAACAGATATTTCATAAAAATTGTTCAAAATGTTCACCATTTTCACGTATACAAAGATTTATACGACGCAAAAAGTTGAGATGTACTTTTTGCATAGGTTATTTCTATTGAAAATAAGTAGCACTGGTTTTTTTTTCTGAAGACTATTATTATCTGCTCGAAAACAGTGATATTCACATTCTTGGTTTCCATAGTTTCATCTGTGTTGATTTGTCGAGTTTTATTGACGTTGATTGTTGATATCGGACTTTTCTGATTTATCATGGCCGTACAATACACCAATGAAGAATACACCGATATGTTATTGGTATTCGGATATTCTCAAGGAAATGGTCGAGAGAGTGTGAGGGTGTATTCGGCAAGGTTTCCAAATCGTCGCGTACCAAGCCACCCAACCTTTGCTGCAGTTGAGAGACGTCTTCGGGAGACCGGTCATTTTGCTCCTAGAACTGGTGATTATGGAAGACAGCGTTATGTAAGGATTCCCGAAGTCGAAGTAGAAATTTTAGACCGTATTGAAGAAAATCCAGAATTGAGTACTAGACGGATAAGTAATGAACTAGAAGTTTCTAGGAATGCCGTTCATGAAGTACTAAGAGAACAATTATTATACCCATACCACAAGACGCCAGTTCAAGATTTATTAATCCATGATTCACAAAGTCGTCTGATGTTTTGTAGGTTCATTAATTTGCAAAGAGAAATGAATCTGAACTTTGGAAAGAATATTTTGTTCACTGATGAAGCCTGTTTCACGAGAAGAGGAATAACTGATTTTCATAATGAACACGTTTATGCAATTGAAAATCCTCATTCCATTAAAATAAACCATTTTCAATACGAATTCAAAATCAACGTTTGGGCTGGAATAATAGGAAATTTTATAATTGGTCCTGTCATACTTCCACAAAGATTAACAGGAGACATGTATTTACAACATCTACGAAATACGTTGCCAAATTTGTTGGAAGATTTACCACTCCAACATCGTAGATATGTGGTTTATGCACGATGGAGCTCCACTACATTTTTCGGTGGATGTTAGGAATTTTTTAAACCAACAGTACCCAGACAGATGGATAGGTAGAGGTAATGATGCACCCGTGAATTGGCCACCACGTTCTCCAGACTTAACACCGATGGATTATTTTGTATGGGGTTATCTCAAGTCTACGGTTTACAAGACCCCTGTGAATACTGTAGAACAATTATGGCAACGTATCCAACAGGCGACGAATAATCTTACAGGCGATGAAGAAGTTATGCAAAGAGTACATTTCAACTTTTTGCGTCGTATAAATCTTTGTATACGTGAAAATGGTGAACATTTTGAACAATTTTCATGAAATATCTGTTAATCGTTTTATTATTAATTATGCTCTAAATCACTAAAATTAAAATTTTGTCGAAACCATGAGAGGAATCGACTTTTGTCAAGAGTACTTTTTTTGTAGTGAATGAGTTGAATAATTTAGATTTCATATTGAAACTAATTTTTTTCCATTGGCGTAGGAGTTTTAGATGTTTATTTACTGAAAAAATCAAGTTCTACGCCCATGGAATGATATTCATTATGATTATGATATGAGTTTCATTGCCCGATGAGTCTATGCCAACGTACCAAATTTGAAAAAAATCTCATGAGCCGTTCAAAAGTTATGAAGCAAAATCGATTTGAAAATTTCAACTTCAGAGCCGTCTAGCGCCCAAACTAAGCAACTTTTTACTGAGGTAAGTTTGCTTGTATCGAATTGTTTTGGTCTGAAGAATATGTGGTAGCTTTTTGTAAAGACCTTTCAAGGACACACTGTATATAAACTGATTGATTATATTCCATATAATAAACTCAATGAGTTTCAACTCTTATAAATAATTCGAATTTACTCTTGCATTGACAACTTTGTTGATTACACACATCATGATGTAATAGCTGATCGACAATAATTCTAACTCACATTGAGGGAGCATTTCACCTTCTATCCTTATATAACTGCACTGTTTTCATTCTATGTGGAAATTCGTCCTTTCTTTCTTACAAGAAGACGTTTTCAAATTTGTAATCCGAAGTTTCGTCTTCCAGAAACAAATATCAATTTATTTTTTTCGATAGAGGGATCTGGATTTTTCATTCAATATTTTGTTACTTCGAGCTCAGAAATCAAATATTGAATTTCGTAATATTCAATCAACTATCAATTCATCGACTTTTGTCAATAGAAACATTTGAAATTGAAGGTAACAAGAAATTCAATGGGAAATCTAGGTCCGTATTGAAGAAAAATTGTTGATGATTCAGTCTATTGAGGAAAGGAAAGTGGCCATGAGGTAGTGTTATTCATTTCGATTGGTTTATTCAAATAAGGCCAGAAAACAATAAAAACGGTTTTATGGAATTTCGAATCATAATGTTCATGAAGAATATCAATTTACCTATATCCATGGATCATTGACGATATATTCGTTCACTCTGGAACGAATGGAATTAGCCTCGGGAAAAAAGAAGTGTAATGCTGAAGTGCCCATTTCGGCTTAGAAAAACAGTAAATACAGCTTCAAAATGCGCATTTCAGCTTAGGAATCAAGAAAACGCAATCCATGATGCTCGTTTGGATTCAATTATCCTTCTCAAACACACAATCTACTAACGATTGTGCCTTACTCGTACATCCTCATTCGTATCTGAATGGACATGAACAATTCTTCATTTCAGCAATGAAATCCACAAGTTATCGAATTCATAATATGATTTCCAGCGCCGTGATGAATTCCCAACCTTTATGACTTCTCTGAAGTATCAATTTATTTATAGCGTCTCTGGATTCATTCATCATTCAAACATCTTTTGCATGAACAAAGCCATGTCACCGCAGTTCATTTTGACAAAGCAAAAATCGTATGAGCTGACTCCACATATGCTGGGAGCGGGCGGGAATTACTCTTTATCGATATATTGGTGAATATTTCCTAACTTTGATCTCTTGGATCATATAATTTTTATGAATGACAGGATCCGGTAACGATGCGACATAGAAAACATGTCAGAGTCATAGTTTTGTTCATTCCTTGTTCTTGTTACGTCCTCCAGAATTCAAATTCGACCGTCGACTAACACGATGTTCCCCGAACATTATAAGATTTCCTCTCGTGTTGTCAATAAGAAAAATATTCCATTTATTGAAGAAAACCTTCGTTTCCCAATTTTTTTTCTACGAACATCAAAAAATGACAAGGTTCGCCCATCGATAACAATATACAAAGTGACCCTTTTCATAATATTTCGACGTCACCACGACATCCTGTGCGAATTACATTTTTCGCGCACTGCAAATATATTGAAATAATTTTCAATAACTCATACTTTATTTTTTAGAAACGAGGAGAGAAAATCCTACAGAAAAGCTGAAGAACAGATGATTTGAATTCATCTCGTGATATCATGATTTCAGGGGTTTCAGGACTATCCATTTTTTACTTGATCTTGAGATTTCATTCGATATTTGCATTTTATGAAGATTTTTTGACGTTTGTAGAAAAAAATTTGTTTGCAACTCGTGCGCGACACACTTCTGTGATCTTGACTATTTGACTGATCATTTCATTATCTGAATCTTGAATCATCTGATGTCAAGTTTGTTAACATCAGATATGGAGAAATTGACATGAATCTCCTGCTGAATTCAGGTAGGACTTCGGGTGAATAATATCAGAATGATAATTTCAACTGACAGTGTTGGACTCATCCAGAATGTATGCAACCTATTTGCTTCGATTGGTATCCTCAAAAAGATCGTAATAAATGTCCATCATAGCGATCTATTCATTCTCAGCTCATTTATTCTCATTCGCCTCTTTCACCTGATCTTCATCAATCAAATCGCTATCAGGCTCTGATTTCATCAAAGCATTTACAATTGCTTGATGCTGTTCTATTCTCTTGTCTTCCATTTCAGTACAATTGACGCGAAGCAAAGTGCTTACTGAAGCATCGATTCGTGCTCGGGTGGAGGGGTTACTCATAATTTCAATTTTATTCGAAGAACCAATTCTGAGAATAACGTTCAGCGAGGAACCGAACTAGACGCGATCAAAATGAAATATCCTGAGCTCAATACAAATTTGGTGAACAACTGATTTCGACTATTGTTCAGCGTAACAATTCAATCTCTTCGTGGCGCAACCTGTCATCCACTCCAACTCTGAATGAGACCACAACGAATTTGCGTTGTGAGAAATAGTTTTCCAGTTATGGAGTGACACGATAGAGAGATGATAATACATTTGTATCATTGACTCGAAGTGACCAAACAATCTACGTTCCCTGATAAAAATATGAATATGGAGTAGTTCCAGTTTCCACATCGATACATACAGATTATAATATTCTTCCATGAACTCTCTGATTATAGTATCTATCCTTCAGACTAGACGTTAGATATAGTAGGTTGTCACTCAATGAAACTGTCAGGGTTCAATCCCTCTACCGAATCTGCTCGACTTCAAATCTGCCCGTTCTGGATCCGATTAGTTCATTCCATGGAAAGTGACCTTTATAAGTTCCCAAGCTGAATTATGTTTCAAGTCACACAATAGTTATTCCACTGGTCTGCACACAGTTCAGCACAGACCGTATTTCTACCTGTGGCTCTCGAAGGCTAATAATCTATTATTAGGCCATTGAAATACCAAAACCCTCTCTACAATTCCCTACGATGAAGCAAGAACGTCTATTAGCAGCTGCAGGATACTGAGTAGCCCAGTTATTCATATTTTATTTTATAATGTATCATACTCGTCGATTCAGGTATCATTCATGATTGATCTATGCCATTCGTCAATGATGATGGTGAGAAAATAACATCTACCGATCAAAGGCTGTTGTTCGTACAAGTATCCTCTGGTCCATGTATGTGTAGCGATCCATGGAAGAGATATGTGGGTTTCCAAAGTGAACTTCGCACGTCTGTAGTAGTTTTCCGATACAGATGTGCTACATCTGAGTCAGCAATTCAGGAACGTTCATTCATGAATTTCTTCATTACTCTCCCCAAAACAACTCTTCATTATTTGAGCACTCTGGAAACCCACATAGCCGACTCTTCCGTGGATCGCTTCATATTTATCTCAGAGAGGAGGTCACAAGATGTAACCATAGCTACTGTGTGGAATTCTCAACATGCAATCACCAACAACCATGGATAATTCAAGGTGCTTCATCAGCCCACCCTTCTCACTACCTGTGGAATCATCACTCCATTACATTTCGTCAGGAAAATTCAGAATAACTCGAACTGTCTCTATATCCAACTTTTCCCATCGAACTCTTTATCTGTAATAGTCATGTATCTCCTTCATACGGTATATGCAGTTCAGTCGTTTCTTTCAACTGAGAATTTGATCACTCGTGGATCTGGTGAAAATACGTCAAATCCTTTTACAATATGTCTGTTTCGCGTTCTGGATGGAATTTATTAGTTCTCTTTTCGTTTTTGAACGCCACGTTCTATCTGCTCCTCGTGGTATTCACACATTTTCAATTCTATTCCGATTCTCGTTTGTTTCTGTCCAATTTTCATACTCCTTACATCTCGCTACTGTTGGATTTTTTTCCATGTATGAATCTTATATTTTTCTTCTACGTATCGTATCTCATCCATCTGTTCCAGAACTTCAAGTTATTTTCAAGTTCTTGTGTTCTCATTGTAGAGCAGCAAGTGTGAAGTATCTCTTATTATTCGAACGGAAGTGTTTGCGAAACTATTATGTGTATCCATAGTTTATCCATCTTGAGACTGAAAATGTCTACACATTCATATAGAGGGATTCTTCACTCATTTGTAAAAGCTTCAGCTGATCATTGCTTTTTGATAAGTTCGAAAAAGGCAAATACGATGATATCCACCACCAGAACAGATCATCTCAGTGCAAATGGTTTCAATCTGAAAATTCACAATGAATCACTCTGATTAACAAAGCTAGAAGTCTCGGTGTCTTACTATAGATGTTGAGTTGATGTCAATGAACTCATACGACATGCATATTCTTCACTTGAACTGATATATGGCAGTAGACCTCACCTAACTTTCTTTTGAACATTTTCCTTCAACTTGTTCTCATAGCACTCACAATAAAGTAGTTGAATGGGAGGTCAACTTATAATGACTAACTCTGTATATGACAGGAAATTCGAAAGTAAGTGCTGAGGATTGAACGCCTACAATAATTGACGAATGGAGAAGTTAATGAATGATCTAAAGATCATCGATACGAAAATACATGAATATTATTTCCTTACATGATATCATTGCCTTACTTCCATATTGAAATGGATTTTCCAGACTTCTCTCAACCACATTCATACGAAATCTACCGAAAAGAGCCACATGTTATTCGTCTTCATATTCAGACATATTCTGAAAAGGAAGGTTCATGGTCATGCAGATTTAATGAATGCTTTTGATATCCGCATTGTTGGAAAGTTTGCTTGTTTACATTAAAACGGAGCCGGATTTCACGAGGGTTGCTTTGTGTTTTCCTGAATATATCAGAGATTTGATCCAAGCTAATGGTCATCTCGCATGGCTATTCGTGTTAATATTCATATCAGGCAATCAGAATTCTAAATGTTATTGGACAAATGGAGGCGGAATTACAGTAACTCAATCATGTCTGAATTGATATTAACTCGCAGAAGACATTTTTCAAATGCCATAATAATGATGGAATCATATATTGTACAACGAGTATGAAATGGAGACGAGCCTTGGCGAGTGCTGCAAAACTGAGCATTCTGTGCGAGTTTCACTTCTTCGAAGGCTATAATATTCAATAGTCAAATTATTTCATATCAGAAATAGCTTGATTCAATTCCAGAGCTGTCAGTTGTACTTATCAATGTTGTTCCCACTGATTGCCATAGCGACGCAGTTGTTGATATGGTGACATTGGTAACGAGGTTCTACGTCTTGTACGAACCGATGACAAAATAGACTGATGTGAACAGAAAACCACTCACAAGTGAACTAATGTGCTATTTCAAGAGGGATTTTTCAGATTTATCACAATTCTGGATTATTTTCTACCATTTTATCTGCGTTGTTCATATTTCAAGCGGGAAACAAACATTATTGATCATCTGTCTAGCTCAAGATTCCCGCGTGAAGATCAACTTTCAATTGTTATCTATTTTATACCAATTGCACTATGAGTTGATTCTTCACCAGTTGTCATGGCAACTTGTGAGGATTGATAATCCGTGCGAATAGTGTCCCATATTCAAGATGCGTTTAGAAAAAGTAATATTTCATATCAGCCGTACAAAAACTGATTTGGGTATAGCGAGAGTGTAATTTGTACGTCCTCAGCGATAGCCAGCGTGGTCTTCTGAAACTACGTGGTCGTTCAGTTCTAATATTTTACTGAAATGATCAGTTGAGTATAGTGTAACGTTATAATATCGCTTATTTATTGCGATCGACTTGACCATCCGAGCACTCAGTACACAATCGATTGGACGAAATTGTATTCATTCACAATGTGTATCGTTACTCACTCTCACCCTTCAGCTCGATGAAGATATACCTATTCTACCTGATTTCATCTAACTGAATCATATCTTGAGTGTGGTCAGTTATATGTCCAATTGAATTAATGAATCAACCTGTGTGTTCTGATATTAACATCACTTAATTTCAATTGGGAAGCACTGACAATCATTGATGAATAAGCTCATGGTTCATTGGCAAAGTACTATGAGTGTAGTGATGGAATTCATCATTGTATCTTCGATTATAAATCAATAAATTCAAGTACAGGGTCTTCACGAATATCAGTGGCCCATCTATGTATGATGGATCCTGTTGAATTGAATTCGTCAATTTTGAAAAAAAATTTCACTCCGAAAGATAGTGTGGTCACATTTTTTTGTGTCATCAGAGTCGCTCCCAATACAGCCACTGGAATAATTAAACGAATTTTGATGGCATCAGATATGGGTATTTTATCATTGCATGTGGACCTACCAAATTTTGAGAAAGAAGAATTATTTTTTCAAAAATTGAAAACAAAAACTGTTCTTTATCGAAAACTTTGTCACCTTGTACTTCGAAATCTACGTGTCTCTGGAAGAAAGTTTTAGATTTTTCAGCAAGGAATCTTCCTAATGATTTTTCACCCTTCCCTCCGTTCTCTGCATTCTTCACATTGAGCACATGAGTTTACAAATCCACTCTTCCAATTCCAAATTCATAATCAGACTAAAATGAAGAAATAACTTCGGCTTGCTGAGTTTTTGACAAAACTTCACAGGATTCTGTGAGCATGCCCTTAATAATTCATTATCAATTCCTGAGTAAACGTCAATGTTCCTTCCCGAATGATACGTACCTACCTATCTGATTCCATATTGCCGGGAACTTTACGCTCCATAAAAATAGATCATCAAGTTCTATGAAGCATGTGATTCGCGAACCTGAACTAAGTTTGGCGGAAACTTCGTACTAATAGGTCTAATTCGTCTGAAGCGGAGATATTGATTTTCAATTACCTATTCCGTCTATGACCTCACCTTGAACGGAGGATGTTCCTGCCACCCATTTTGAATTTTATATGATTACAGAGATGACTTCAGATATGGTCAGTTTTTATTCCTTCATTCCGCCATCTTAGTATAGATCCTGGATATCCTGAATATGTATGCCCACATTGAGAGGAGGACTATCTATGATTATATGAGAAAAAATATCGATATCAAAGTAACAAATTAATATTTGCAGCCTACTCCCTCTCATGTGAGAGATAGTCATTCGGAGTACTTGATACCTGGGGTGCTCTCAACGTTGTTGGCGGTTTCATTCATATCGAAAGATCAGCATTCATCATGGAAAAGAAATCAATGAGTCTGCATATTTTCAGTTGAAGTTGTTTCGTCGTTTGTTTGCAAAGGAGAGAGGTATTTGATTCTATCTCTGAAGTGTGAAAGGTAGACTTCAATAGGCAAATAACTTAACCCATCTATTGATGAATTGATCTTGGTAGAGCTCACCATGTAGAGGGGACCAGTCTGAGCTCGTATAGTTTGTCCACCTGGAATCGCTCGTCGTGGCAAAATAAATGAGATTTCCGTTGAGTACTGTGGGAACTTTTATAGAAGAGGTAGAGATCGCTCACCTTTCCTCGATGTTTTAGAGAGGTCAATGAATTCTATCTATTCTCCTGAATAGAATCCAAGAGCCTCAGCGTATGTTTGGGAGCTGCAAAAATGTAAACAATACTCCAGGACAGCTCGTGTAGATCGTAAGCAGTTGCTGGGGTGTAAATTATCTCTTTGCACTGAATAGAATACCTTTCTTCGAGCAAATCTCGCAATGGACACCACATGAACGTCTCATGAGAGATCGCTGTTGGTGGTGATACTGAGGATGGATATTGACTATTGACGAATCAATAGGAACTGTGGCACCTTACATCATTTTGAACTGAACTCCACTAGATTTTCATATCACCATCTTACAATTCTTGCCACGTCGTCATTTGAAGCATCGACCTGCCTCCGTTTTGCACCACTGTACTCATTGGATGATATAGAGACTCTAGAGGAGAAGGCGGTATGAAGTGTGCTAACATCCGTAAAGCAATGGATTGGGCAGGAGGTCACATCCAACAATTCGTCAATGTGGAGCAAAAATGAAGTAGGTGCCAGGACGGATCCTTGTGGAATACCAGTATTGAAAGTCATTATATCCGATGAGATCTCATCTACACCATTTGAAATGGAACACATATCAAATGTTATATCTTATCATGATAATTGGGATGAAGTATGCAATAAGTGGATATTTTCGAGTGCTACATGCAAAACTCAAATGAAAATATACGTTATTCATTCATGATGGAGTTCAAATCAGAAGGAACTATCATACATTTGAAACCTTCAAGAGTGATCATAAGTGATCAAGGAAGTGCTTCCACTGGCAATGAACTGAGGATGCTATAAATTCAACTGATTGAGGTATAAAAAAAATAGAAGAATTCATTTCGAACATAAGGAATTCTCTCGGCATGTTTTGAACTACCGAGACTGAAATTCAAGGGGTTGAAATGAAATTCAGCGTCCTCGTGAAAATTTAACTAATTGACGGGTTTCGCCGAAAACTTTCCGTTCGCAAATGGCGCACCTCGTAAATCATTCCATATCTGATTCCGGATCATTATTACAATTTAGACCATACCAAATTTGATGGGGGTTTATCGAATACAAAGACATCAGAGAAATGCTCTCCCATAGAAGAATTCGACAGAGCAGGTATTTTCATTCCTATCTTGTGAATATTATTTTGACGGCTTGAATATATCCAGAGATATTGAACTTGATTCTATTTTTAGGAGCGGACGTGCGGTATAATATTTTCAATTCAACGCTTATCTATTGGATTTGCATGTGATGTTCTCATCAACGTATCGTACTTCAATCATTGGGGGATTTCACCACTAAAGTTCTAGAAATATCTTGGAAATTGAGGGTCTTTTCAGATTCGGTAGGTATGCTGCACAGCTTACTACATTACGTGTCAGGCGATACATTTTTAGGGTTTTCTCTGAAGGGCTAATCTAGTGAACGAATAAATTCAGGTGGGCATGTTCACTTCCATTTGCGTTTTTATTTGTAAATCATTGATGTGTCTTATCCTATAACGAAAGGGAGCAAACCATCATCGACATGTAAAAGATGTAAATGTAAATGGAAAGAAGTCAAAGGGGAGCGTATATAATAATGCAGCCCTCTAATATTCTCTACTTGACATAGATTGCAACGGTGCTTTCACTCCTCACCAAACTAGTAGAAAACTAGTAGTAAAAAACATTGTTCAATGAAATTTGATATACCTCCTCTCAGAGGGCGGAGAAATCATGAGGTGCAGAAGTGAAAATTTGAATAGGATACCCAAAACATAAAATGACCTCAAAATTCTCAACTCCTAGGCCAACCCTACTTGTAACTCTATGCTGGTTATATTACCTGTAGAATCAAAATCATTAGGAAAGTTGTCCGTCCATTATGTAGGTGGAAAATATATGAATCTGCAGATCTCAACCCCGCTTATCTCAACGCAGATCTCCGGAGGTCAGCAACACCAGCGCAAGTGAAGGATTCTCGTAGCTTTGATAGTTATGTAAAGAAAAATCGGTACTTCAACCAGAAAAGTTGATTCTCGAACAATATCGAAATTGATTCATCGGTAAATTACTGCATTGAAAATATTTCCCCATATCCATTCAATTGGTTTCTTCTGAAAGTCCTGAAATCAATTGAAAAAAATGTTTCATCAGCCGCAACTGAGTGAATTAGATAATTCGGTTCTGAATATCAGTTGGATATTAGTGTTCTGACATTTCCATATCATATTCAAATATGGGTCAATCAATCGAATGAATTGAAAACAACTGCTCTGATCTTTGTTGTTTGTGTTCATTTCCTCAATGAATGTTTCAGCTTGGAACTGTCACGACCTATCAAGCTCATCAAAGTCGTTTCCAGATTGCCGTACCATCATCACCAAGCTTGTTTGTATTATTCGATGGAATTGAATATGCAATAATATGTACCAATAACATGTTTATCCACAATTCAGTATATATCTGATACTGAAATGATTTTCTTGCCTCGTTTCATCATTCTGCTCTATCATTCACAGATAGATATATGATTCGGAGCATTTCCTATTTCCTATCTGGAATATCCCCGAGGCAGATTACGGTGGAGTTCGGATTCAATTTCGCCTGACACTTAAAGTAGCGTTAGTGACGTCATTCAGCTGCGAGCAGATATCCGTTACAAAATATCATTTAGGATAATCTTTGAATCCTATGAAGAAAACAGAATATATACGTTAATGTTAGATGTAACTCGTTTCAACTAGGTGCATCTCAGGATGCACATGGAAACCTTTATATAGGAATTGAATTGATATGAGGTACAAGCATCTATGACTGATATAAGTCTAACTATGTGTCGAATTATGTGTTATTATCGACGTTATGCAATAATATACATAATTTGAAGTGTGAAGCACTGACGGCACTAGTTTGCATGAATCCTTCTCTCATGATCGAACCAATTTCCTTCATGGTTGTTTCAACTCGAAATTGAATCAATTGCAGTTTTCTATTTCAAGACGCATTTTTGGATCCAGTAATTATTTGAGACACTTGTCATGTGCTTTTTGCATGTTACACAAAACAGGTACGAGGAACGAGCAGGTCTATGAAAACCGGATATATTACCATTGTTTTCTGTCCCTGTCATCTAAATAATCATGCAAATAGTCAGGATTCGAAAAGAAACTCTTTTTCGACTCCAAATCAAATCTGGACATTTCATAACGACTTCAGTTTTGATGGAAACTCGGGAATCATCTGACAATTTTGTGAAGATGAAAATTAGAACACAGCATAGCATAATTGTGAGTGGATGAGAGTGAGTTATCATTTGAAAAAGCCAACGAGATATCAAGACACTTCACTCTCTCGTTCTTTATCATCGCTGTTAAAATATGATTGAATAATTTAGGAAAACGAATGCAAAGTTCGGCTTGATATCGAAGAAAGTGACCAAACATGTGCGATTTTCATGATGACATTCATGATAATCATGCAGGTTCCAGACGAGATTATCTCTCCTTTCTCAGCCATCAACCATGATGTGAGGGAAACATCATGTTCTCCGAATATATCTAGCTCCCACCTTTCAATATGTCTGCGTCCGGAAAGTCAACGAAATGGCATTCCATCATATCGATGGGACTGTAATAGCAGTCGTTCCGCTCTGAAGTCTGAAGGCGTGTTTATTAATACGTTCGAATATGTCAAGCAGCATAGCATGGAAAAGGGATCAAAGCAAAATAATTCTTCTCTGTAGATTGATTGAACGTGACCCATACAATATAGGTTAACAAGGATGCCCAGAAGAGAGTTTCACCACCTGAAGGAAGGATTGCAGGAGAATATTTCATCTGACGTATTTCACATAAAATTTGAAGAAAAGTTCAATACCATGGGCAACGCAAAGTAGCACGTGCATCGCTTGTACTCAATATAGTTATTTTTGCACCAAGTGTGTTAAGTGTGCGAAAGGTTACTAATTCAGCCAGACGGCCCCACTGGAAGGGATGAATCTCACCCGATAGGGATATACAAGATATTATTTCTCAGCAGCAACTTTATTATTTCCTCCAGTTGAGTGTGGCTTCAATGCGGAGGGTAACTAATCCAGTGTTGTTTTGGATAACTGTCTCAACTGACTTCATCAATCTACGACAGTGTTACAATGCCACATTCAGTATCCTCATTCTGATATCTCCATTGCCTTCATGATAATAGTGCTTCTATGAATTCATAACAGCGAATGTATTATATTCCCCTCATGTCATCGGATTGTCACAACAAACAATATCCCAAAACTCTTTCCAAAGATACACCCTGCATCCCACGTGAATTTTTTTCTGCCTCTTGTCATACACTGAGTTGCCTGTGTCACATGCGTTCGAATGTTTCCATTCGGTTGAACGAGAAATTTTTCATTGCATCTGAGATGTATATTGAATACTGAATGAACCACATGATTTGGATGTCATAGAAATCCTAGAGTGTTCGATGCTGAGACATTGACCATATTGAAATCAAAATAGGAAGATTGCTGTAGATTTGAATAAGACTGTAGGGAGCAACTTATCTAATGTTCTCAAGTTAGATTCCGCCAATGAACAATATAATTGAAGCCGGAGTCGGACGGATCCGAATCTCAGAGAGCAGAGCACTCAGACGAGAAAAGGAAATCATCCATGGAACTGTTCTCAGTTAGTTTGAAGTATTTCGTAAACATGAAGTCTGAAAATTTGGATGGTAATCTCGTTATTCTCTTTTTCATATGATTCCTTCCCCGCTTGCCTTACACCCACAAATATAGCAAGGCTATAGATTACTACTCAAATGTTGTCATCGATTCCAGGAGATTATTTCTTGTCATATTTCATGAAGAGAAGTTCATATAAACTTCGTTTCCGAGTAACGAGGGTTAAAGGGGTACTATAAAATAGGTTTTTTAAAATAAATCGAAAGTCTTTACGCCGATTCTGATGGAGAGGGTTACCTCAATGATATTTTTGGTAAAAATCATGTCAGCCTCTGCGACACCATTGGAAACAAAATTCAAAATCTAATTCCATGACAAAAAGCATCGTATATCAAATAAAATACACACGAAGTTCGATCAAAGTCGGCGAAAAGAATTTTAATTCATGAAAAACCAGTTCTTTTATTGAACTTTGGACACCTCGTTACTCGGAAACGGAACAAGTCAGGACACACGTTCATATCTGTTTCATAAAATATTACAAGGAATCAACACCTGAAATTGATGACATTATTCAAGTTACACCCTGTATACGTATGTATGTTTGGTTGTTTGTGTGCTTTTCCAGTTGGATCATTTTTAATTTTCTCAAATCCGACATTCGAATCAGATGCATCTATACCGCCATCATGTCAACAGTGTGCCTCCTTTATCCTTCACAAAATTTCACTAATGATTGAGTATAATTGTAAAGAGGCCAGGATTCACTTTCAAAACTCAAGGAGAACTGGATAGACCCTTCTCAAAGTTCTTTCCAGGAAAGATTCCATTTCTTGGCTAATGAATTATTTTCTGTAGCTATCAAATAGCTTGTAAAAGATACGTGGAGATATAATACTTTTTCCGTGAAGCATTGTTACTTCTCATGGAGTGTAGGCGCGGAGGTGATCAATAATCATCAAGAGTCTCTAGGCAGCTGGAGCTCTTAGCAATTTTCATTGGGATGAGTGATTCGATTCCTTCATGCTGCAGGTCTGAGGAAAGTTGGAATCACATCTCACAGGAAAGAAAAATCCTCCGCTGATTCGACAGCATTCCAAAATCCGAAAACTACAGTATAATACTAAACCCCGAAACTGTCGATGAACCTTCTGGCATACGTATATGTTCAAATTCGGAAAAAAAGAGGACACTTACGATATTTGTTCTCCGAAAAGTTCCCTTCGAACACATTTAAATTCACTTCACAAGAAGTTGAGCCAAATGTGCAGTCAAGAATAGATTACACGTTAATATCTTTCGCTGAATTCCGAGTACATTCCTCCTGTATATTCAACCATTCCTGAAGAATCATGTGAATCATTCATTCACATAATGTAAATCATATTGTACACCACATACATACTATTATTATCCAAGTGTTCGTTGTGCAGTTATATTGACGATTACTTTCATTCAGTAATTTCGAAACCAATATTCCATTGGTGATCATTTCTAAATTGATATTCGAAAGATAACTAAATAGTTGTTCAATGTGATTGTTGTGGAAGTATTTTATCAGAACTCAATATCTGGAATCACTCTGAAATGTTTCTCAAATTGTCGATGAATTCCCGGCAAATCCTGAACTCTGAAGTAATGAACTAAATTCGATTGGATTCGGTTCAATAGAGGATATATATGTAAATATAGAAAATGCTTGTGAAGTATTTCACCTGAAGGTTTATTCCAATACAATCATCAGATATTGTCTGGAGCTCAGTGTACAAACATCACAAACATTCAAATATAACATGGGATGCTTTATGCATGAGATACACGACGAGGCACACATTTTCTTTCCGGGAAAAAGCACCTTGTTATCGATTCATCTATTTTATATTCACGAAATATTTGGAAACTGTTCGCAGCTCTCGCTATATTTCATAACACCTCCGAAATTGAAAAATAAAGAATTGGATATTGAACTGACAAAAAAACAGTTAAAGTCTCACGGGCATGTCGAATGACTCATAGTCATCAAGTCTATCAAATTCGTCAATCAAATACCATCAGTGGAAAATATTAATTTCAAGATTTTTCAGATTGCATCAGAGCCTACTATTGATATTTATTGAATGATACAAATAATCAGAAGAATCCAGAAATATAATTTTATCATACGTGATGTTCATTAAGAAAAGTTCCCTTATATCAGTTACTCAATTGAAGTGAATCAAATTGGGATATACTATGTAGTTATTATGTTCTAGGTGCAAATTTGAATTGTGGCGATGTAATTGATGTATGTTATTTTTTAGGATATTGGAGTTCAACTGCAGAATTGATTTCGAATGAATTTCTCTTCTAGAAATACAAATCGTATAGAAACTGTCTCTTGTCTTGTCGGGAATTGGGCTTTGTGTTCGTTCATGAAATATTCCTTTGAACCAATGTTCGGGAAATCTCCAGAATTGTATCTCCACAGGAAATTCAGAGTCTGTCAATTCCGAGGTGAGCTCTGATAGTCCAGGTGAAGAAGGAAAATTGGATGAAATCGGAAATCATTTGGAATTTCTCGTTTGATACTAGTTATTGCATATTCAAACTAGGTTTTCTGCAGCGAATATTTGGTGCAGTTCAACTGATGATGTATTCGAAATATTTGGTTCTTGAGAGATTCATGGAATGGAAGGAAGACTGAATCTGATCATCTCCTCAATATAAGTTGTACAAGCAACAGTTTTGTTTCTCAGTAGAAGTGGAAGGGTATAAACTAGAGAATGATATCAGAATGACTGAAGTGACCTGAAATTCTCAAAATTACATTATTTTCAAATCTCTCCTCAGTTTTCAACCTCTATTACCTATAGACGTGGAACATGCAAGTGACTTGTGTGGTCGACTGAAATTTTCAAAATTACTTCATTTTCAGTCCTGTCCTCAGATTTTCCTCCACATCAACTTATGACCAACTGAACTCTGTAGAAGGAGATGAAATCACAAATTCGTGAACATTCTGCGATTGCGATGTGTTCATCTCAAATTTTAGCTGACAATGATGATAACATTCATCTCCTTTGGTTTGTTATTGTTTTCATCTGAATTAATCTGAGTGATAACTTATATGACTGCTGCTCTGTATGATGTAAATTTTGAATAGTGCGATGATGGAATTTCAACATTTTCTTATATAGGTATATGGAGATACAATCCCTTTAAAAATCCCTATTCATAAAGAAACAATCTTCAGGTAATCAACATTTCTTCGGGCAACTAATTCGAGTCGAGAAATTAGTCTGCGTAATGGAACTTCGAATGGGATTTCGTGAAATGTAATCAACTTGTATAATTTGCAATTGAACTTTTGATTAGATGAGTTGCAGTGTCACGAATTTCAGGTTGATTACAATCTTTGTTTATCAAGAGAGGTTGATTATTGTTGAACAGTCTGATTATCAAATGGTCGTGGGGTCGCTGAAATCGCTAACGTTCGCTCTCCAATCACATGATAAATTAACACTGCCTACACTTATATCATATACAACTATCATCTGTCTGAAAATTCTGTAGATGTAATCCCTCAGGTCAAGTTCCCGAAGTTCAAAAGCAAATTTACATCCTCATGAAATCCTGATTACTTAAAAATTGTTTCTCTTTATGAAACTTCAGTATCACATGATTTCACATTTCCAATGATGTGATATCCATAAAAGATATGTTCTCCATATTGACACTGAAAGAAAAACGAAATCAAAACATGATCGACACAAGTTATACCTCATTTCACTTTTACCGGAATATTTGATTATACAAAATATCATCACTGACGTGTTGTCTTGTACTGTATAGTTTTTTCCTGCGTATTCATTTGCAAACAAAAGCATGCCCAGTGAAGCTGCTACCATATAGATTAACTTAGCTAACAGATACTACAATTACCTCTTGGATAAAAGTAGTTTGAGTAAGAAGTAGGCACTCGAAAGTGTAGTAAATACTTCCACGAGAATGCTACTTGATAAAGTACCTTCCGGAACAATCATCTACTCTGAAATGTAGTTCCTTCTCAGTTTTGAAGTATACACTATGTAGAGCATGCTAATAGTTCAAGTATCAGCATGTGCTCAATTTTTATTCATACCGGCCATTCTCCTTTTTCTGTCGGCAGCATTTCCACGCCTTTTGTTACCATTTCCACTCCATTGTTGCCTGTGGATTCGATTCAAAACTGAGCTGAAGTTGGAAAAATTCTCCCTCAAATCGTCACATTCATCAAAGTTCATCGAGGAATTCTGAAAGGCGTTTCCATAGGAATAACGCCACACATTATTTATTTCGATAAATATGAGTGTTCTATCGAAATGAACACTTTCTATCATTGTATAATGGAAGTATCCAAAATGATCAAATTGATGTCGAACATCATCACCGAATTATTATCATCATCGGAGAGAAGATGTAGAGGATTCTGTATGGGAAAGTCTTGAAATTCCTCATAGGGTTAATTCAAAGGAAACTGCTTCCCAGCTAATTTGTTGTGGTTACAGAGAAGTTATAATGTCGAAATGCACAAAGTTGACACAAAAAAAGTACATAAGTATCCATGATAATACTTCGCGAAGCGCCAGGATATCACAGTGGCCAGTATATCACAATTAATACTGCATTTGGTTACCATAAATAGCAATCATTATTACTGATGGAACTATGACTATTCATCAGCTTACCACCACTCTGCAATGGTTGTTTGTTAGCGGACCGATCTGTCAATCAGTATCATGGATATTCATACCGAGGCGGGCTATCATAATTGAAGCAATGTAGGAATCAATCAGACTTTCGAAGCAGAATCAGCTTACGAATTTTGGCCTTCGTGTGCTATACTGTGTACTGTAAGAGGTGAATATGTTCTCACGGTCATCGTCTTCTAAGTGATCTGATCCATATGGTTCATGGCTCAATAAAATCATTTCACATGACCTCAGTCCATTGAATTCGGAAACGAAACTTCTCTTGGGATACCAGGGTATACAAAAAACCTACTGAACGAATTAGTCACTGCCATGAATCCACATCAGACTGGACTGACCAAATCTCCTCTAGGATAGTTTGAGTTCACAACTCAAGTGAACCGTTGTTGGTGTCGAGACACCTGACAGTCGATGAAGTCGTTTATGTCGTCTTATTTGAAACTGCAAAGGGATTATCGAGATTCATATCAGACTGGACTGGTCAAATCTCCTCGAGGATAGTTTGAGTTCACATCTCAAATGAACCGTTGTTGGTGTCGAGACACCTGACAGTCGATGAAGTCGTTTATGTCGTTATATTTGAAACTGCAAAGGGATCATCTAGATTCACATCAGACTGGACTGGCCGAATCTCCTCGAAAATAGTTTGATAGTTTTATGAAGTCGTTCATGTCGTCATATCTGAAAATGAAAGAGAACATCGAGAAGACGTATATACAGTCTGTCCAAGATAAGGTTGCACAGCATGGGGATCTCGGAAACGGTAGGAGATACGGAGTCTGTTAAATGGGGAAAAAGTTGCGCATTCGGAGGCTCATACCAACATCCTTCGAAAATTTTCAAAATTGTTTTTAGTTTTTCAATTATATCGAAAAAAGTGAATTTTTGGAATATCTATTTTATTTTTTTTTTCTCCGTTATTATTTGAGATACAGGAAAACTGAAAATACTTTTTCATAGCAACTTTTGATGACGTTCAACGAGGTGATACCGATTTTTCTATGCGACGTTTCGTATTCGTAGAACCATCATCAACTTTTGTTTTTCAAATACGGTTCTGATAATTCTTTCACAGATTCTGAATTCTTTTTTCATCCTGAATTCAACCATGTATCATACAAGGTGGTTTGAATGTGTTTCGAACTATTTTTAGCCATCATCAATGTTTTTTTCGAAATTCCAAAGGAAAAATGCCATCAGTTCCACTTATTTCTGATCATTTAGTGTCAAACATTGATGGACTAGTTATTCAATACTGAAAAGTGAAAAAAACATATTTCACTAAATTATTCAATGCAGCGCTTCAAATTGTTTATGAATTCTTACACGAATTACTTTAATAACTTAGCTTTGACAATACTACCAACAGAAACATTCATAACAAATGTTCAAAATGATAACCATTATTCTCTAAACAAAGATATCCTCTTCTCACAGTTGCTTCTAAGACATTACTAAGCATTTCTGGGGTAATACAATTGAATGCTTCGATGACACTGTCCCTTAGTTCTTCTTCATTATCAAAGTTATTTGCATAAACATAGTTTTTGATATATCCCCAAAGAAAAAAATCCAGCGGTGTCAAATCAGGCGACCGCGCCGGCCAAGGGACTGTAGAATAAGTACCAATCCATTTTTCGGGAAATTGTCTGGATAAAAACGCACGAACTTCTCTGGAATTATGTGCCGGAGCGCCATCTTGTTGAAACCAACAGTTCTCAACTTCTGCAATCGGTAAATTATCCAGAGCTTCCTCAAGATGATTCTCAAGCAAATTTCTATAAAGTTCGGAAGTCAATGTTTCATGGTAAATAAAAGGACCAATAATTCGTGTACCAAATATTGCAACCCACATATTAAAGCCGAAACGGTGTTGGTGTCTCGCTGTTTTGTATAAATGTTCATTTTCTCGTGACCAATAATGTGTATTTTTTCTATTGAAGATAACATTATTAGTGACCATGCTTTCATCAGACCAGATGATTTTTCGAGGGAAATCTTCAAAATTTTGACATTTCCTGGTATACCACTCACAGAATGTCCTGCGCCTTTCGTCATCGCCTGGTCTCAGCGCTTGACATCTTCTGAAATTGTATGGATGGAACTTTTGTTTCCGCAAAATAAAATGGGTTGTTGATTTCGTGATCCCAGTTGTTCGTTGGATTCCTCTAATTGATATCGTCGGATTCTCAGTAACTGCAAGTAATACAGTGTTCACCTTATCTTCATCACATAGTTTCTGACGAGAACGAATAGGTTTTTTGAATGAACCATGTTCTTTCAAATTTGCCACTAACCTTCTAAACATTGTTTTTTCAGGTTGTCTTCTTTCTGGGTACCTATTGAGATACAAACGTTCCGCTTCAACGCAATTCCGTTGGCACAGAATGTAGCATGTCAGCATATCGTATTTTTCTCCATTTGTGAAGTTTTCCATTATCAAACATCTAATTAGAATATGTAGTGACACGACTAATTATGACAGATTCCGTAAACTCGAAACAATTTTCAACGCCTACTTTACTTAGTACAGCTTGGCAAATCTAGCTGTGCCTCTGAATATTATCTTTTATCTTCTTCGCACAGCAACCATCACCGTTTCTCGCTCGCACTTTCTCGAGCATCTCAGAGGCACAGCTAGATTTTCCAAGCTGTACATAGCATAATATCGTCGTATTCTTCATTGATCGATTTGATGAAATGAATTATTTCATGATTGCAATTGGAAAAACAATTGAAACAACGAAAATTCAATTTTTGCAGAATAGTGAGTGATTATGAAGAAATTATACTCCAGTTAAAAACATTGAGAAAAAATTGTATTCGTATTTTTCCGAAGGAGCCTGTCATAATTAGATTTTTCGAACTAATTATCCCTATAAGCCTATCAATTGGAACAAGTTGATAAGGTATTAGTGTGTTGACTAATTTTCCTTCAAAATAAGTGGAACTGATGACATTTTTCCTTTGTAATTTCGAAAAAAACATTGATGATGGCTAAAAATAGTTCGAAACACATTCAAACCACCTTGTATAATACATGGTTGAATTCAGAATAAAAAAAGCTTTCAGAATCTGTGAAAGAATTATTAGGACCGTATTTAAAAAACAAAAGTTGATGATGGTTCTACGAATACGAAACGTCGCATAGAAAAATCGGTATTACCTCGTTGAACGTCATCAAAAGTTGCTATGAAAAAGTATTTTCAGTTTTTCTGTATCTCTAATAATAACGGAGAAAAAAAATAAAATAGATATTCCAAAAATTCACTTTTTTCGATATAACTGAAAAACTAAAAACAATTCTGGAAATTTTCGAAGGCTGTTGGTATGAGCCTCCGAATGCGCAACTTTTTCCCCATTTAACAGACTCCGTATCTCCTACCGTTTCCGAGATCCCCATGCTGTGCAACCTTATCTTGAACAGACTGTATACCCTCCGCCAACCGTTTCGTGATCGTACATAAATTTACTTTTACAAATTCACTCCAATTCAATTTGTGTTACCTTCGGATGCTGTCGAATCGATTGTAGTATGAATAATCATTTATTCCAAATAATTGCACTGGAAAACTAATTCATTCAATAATAATTCCTGTTCATAACGTATATCCACTTCATCAGTATAGTATATCAGTAGCAAAAATAGTAGAGAAATAATATCAATTGGTTATTAAGGAACGCTGAGGGTGATTTGGAATTCTTATAAAGCGGTGCAAATATCAACCACAGTTGTACACCTATCCAGTCCCAAAAACAATATTATATAATTACTTTTTCCTCATGATTTTCAATTTCGAACATTTCCAAAGATCGCAGGTAACAGTCGATAATTATAATTGCTTACAATTATTGTATTGAATATAATTCCATGGATTGATCCTTCATATATTCCTGTCATCATAACATCATGAACAAAAATGATGAAGGAAATATAATCCATGGCTCAACTGCGAGCTTATGATTTTTCGGGGGTATCTACGATGAATGATATTTATGTTGATTGATCAAAACGGTACATCAGACATTCCTGGCGAATCAGTCAATGGATCGTTTTGACAGTTGGGGTGATCGTATAAAAGGACCCGCTCTATATTTCTGAAATAATTCCAATAATGCGGTGTTGCCGCTTCTACCAAATAGTACTAGCAACTTTGATATTTTTAAAAACTCAATCAAGAAATTTCTCCTTGAAAAATCTTTTTACTCAGTTCAGGAATATATGGAGACTCCATTCATCTAGACATCTGAACTTTTATTATATGACCATTGTCTGTCTTGAATATATAATGCTCAATGTACTATATCACAACATGCATTTTTATTTTGTTGTATTGTACTTATACACTGATTTATCTATTATTCATTGCTACTTTTCATATCAGGTTGATAATAGTCTTACACTCAATACACCTAATTACCTTTATCTCGTTTTGACTTGCTACAAATGTATTTATACATAACGTGGTTAATAAATTCTATAAATTCTATTCTATTCTATTCTATTTCTAATGGAATATATAATAATAATGATAATAATAATATGATAATATTTTCATGATCTCCAACAATTCTCTGACAACTTGTCGCGATATTTGCCTATACCTATCTGAAAGCGTTTTTGAGTGAATGAATAGTATGTATTTTTTTTCTTACAAAAAATGACTCCCCAAAAAAAATGATATTTTTCAGCTGTAACTCACAGAGATGATGGAATTTGGTATGGAATCAAGGAATACCAGAAGGCTCATTGTCCTGTTGTGAATTCTCATTTGATTTCAAACAGGGTAATACAAAAATTCATTTGATTCAATCACTTGGAAAGTAATTGGAAATTCGATATTTTCCAATGAATTCCATCATCACGTCCAATAGCAGTCCAGATTATCTTCTCATTCATGTGTATCATACCTATACCCACTCCCTCAGGTTTTTCGATTATAAGCAATTATTGGTGATCCTCGTTAAACTTTGTAGTCGTCTATAAATCTCACAATGTTTAAAAAAAGCTTCGTAACAATGGATTTCATCTCTATCGGTCGGAAGTATCGAAGGTTATTCCTATGAAAGATACAATTCGTCTTTGCCGCACAACGTCTAGAGGACAAACTTGTTGGTTGTTTCGTCAGAAAAATTCAAAAGTCTGTATTTCCCTATCATCAATTCTCCTTACTATCAGTTGGTTCTGTGTACTTTTCAGTCGCAATATCTGTACAATTAAAACGAACCAGCATATCTATATGTTTGTGAACCTTGATATTGGTACCATATATTTTAATTGATTCTGATATCCTCATTGTTCCAGGAGCAAAGTAGCTGCTGCCCTTCTGAACAAACACCTCCAAATCAACGGTATATCCGCAGGATTGACCTCCCTCCGTCAGTCCGTTGATGCGAATTTACTCAAAGACGAAAGGAGTCCATCTCAAGATGCGCGTACCAACAACAAAATGAAGCGAGAGAGGAAGGCAGCACGGACATTGGGAATCATAGTGTCTGCATTTCTGGCATGTTGGTTGCCGTTCTTTCTGTGGTGGGTATTTCAACCAACAACAATTTCACAAACTTAGGTAGGAATTACGAAGAGTCCATTCGAACACATTGTGGTCATATTGAAAATTGAGTAGCAGAGTCAAGATAACCGTTTGACTTCAAATCAATGGGTAGGGATATCAAATCATCTCACTGGTGATTTCACATGGACACAGTGCAGAAATTATTCCAGAAGCTCTTGGCAAAGAGGCTGCCTAATGGTAAGCCGAGACATTTTTTACGAAGATGTGAATTCACACTTTGGACAATGTGTATGTATTTTTGGCAATAAAGATTCTTTATTCGATAATAGGTGGGAAGGAATATTTTTTCATGCAACTAGACGAGTAATTAGCATTTGGCAGTCACCACAGAGGACTCCAAGTGATATATTGAGGCCGTTGCCAGGAGTAACAGCCAGAAATAGTGTGACTTATTTCGCACGAGTTGATATTCAACTGTAATATAATATAACGAGTGCTTGAAATACACTCTCTGACGAGTTCTGTTCACTATTTCTACTTCGACCATAAATATTTGAATCACTACTATTCCAAGTTTCACCCATGTCCAGTGCCATTCATTGAAATCTTTGGTAACCAACTTCACTCAACCGAATCAACGTCAACGTTGTTTGTCATTGTCATGAATATGTTTTGTATGAGTTTCCTGGGCATTTTTTGACCTTTAGTTCTTGAATGATATAGTGAATTCATAATATCCACAGAGATCAAAATTATAATGTAGTGGATCGAATCATTTCTCGAAAGCGTAGTATTCAAAATCAATCTAAAATGTAGGTACCATGTGTGACTATACCAACAGGAAAATTTCCAGGTCAAATATCATTACATTCATCGAACAATGCGAGCGTCTCTTTCCAGTATTTCTACACTAGTGGGTTTTACTTTCCTGTTGCCATGGTGGAATGGGCTACTTTCTAAATTACAAAACACGCAACAGTGCTGTTTTCTTTATGGTCGTAGGAAAAATCACTTTTCTGCCGTCGCCGATAGTATCAAATTCACAACAGAAGTATATACCTCATTCAGAAGGAATGAGTTACTAAATCACAATTGATAGCAGACATCTTGACATTTTCGAAAAAGGTCAGCTTTTTTTGGAGAGCGCTGAATATTTCATTTGCAAAGAAACACTGGGACATTGTCACCCGAATTTCCTCTATTCACATTGCATTTATCATCTTCTCATAACGACATTACGTTGGTTGATATCATATAACTCTCACGGCTGCACGAAATCGTTATCTTACTTTATTTCACAGCCTTGGCAAAAAAAAAACTTTCTATACTCGACAACTGATTCTGATGTTGCTTCCATCTTCTTCTGGAAGATTGTGTTCACCCTGGTACCTCACTTAGAGATTTGAAAGCTGGACAAGCCAGTAATGGTGTTTTGATTTCAGGGTGCTAACGAAAGTCACCTTGGACACAGTTATGAATACAGGGTGATTCACTTCAGTGTGTTAGTAGGGACGCAGATAAAGTGTTTGCAAAATTTTAGAGCAATCCAAATGAATTGATGGAATTCCTTCAAATTGAAGCCTACAAGAAGCGCCACTAAATAGCGAACTGATGTCATTGAGACTGAGACCATTATTTCGTGTTTGCTGCCCAGTTTTTTTTTTCGAAAGCTGCTAGTAAATTGAATTCCGGATTATTGTAGTAGTGTAGCTATACCTGATCAAAATTCAGAAGGATGGATTCTGGGATACGTCATCGATTGCTCATTCCGCAATATGTGACAAAGTATGTTCTTCGTTCATTTCAACATTATCTATACTCAATTTGATGGAAAAAATGTGAATCGGATCGAAGCAAACTAGAGCTGTCTGATCACGTCGTCAATTTCTAACCATTTCTTGAGAAAAAGCAAGACAACACGTACTCCAAACGAGTACTCTGGTCATTATAAGGACCCAATCCGGTACTACATGATTCCAAAAATGATAATTCATTTGTTTCCAATTCCAGGTACGTGATAACCAGTCTTTGCGGCGCTGAACTCTGCTATAGTCCTCCTTGGGTAGTCACTCTCGTATTCTGGGTGGGCTACTTCAACTCCGCTCTCAACCCCTTGATATACGCCTACTTCAACAGGGAATTTCGAGTGGCATTCAGGAAAACCCTGGAAAACTGCTGTCAGTTGTTCTCGCCGACGATTTGCTGGAAGTATTCTGTATCGAGAAGGGAACCACCGATGACGTATAGCAATGCGTCGAGCGAAATGCATGGGAACAATTACTTGAGAGCAGAGGCGATCATACAGAGGTTCAATAATATGTCTGAACAAGAGGTTGTCGATTTCCACCAAAATGAAGATATCATTTAAGATTACAGTGTCACATATACCTGCTCAAAGTACCTAAGGCTGAGAATCCATCGTAATACATATTTTAGTGATACCTCATCAATGTATTTCATTCGATACCTTGTCCAGATTAATTTTCACAGGAACCTCGTTTCAGTAATGATCCGTTTTCTCATCGTTTGGATATACACTTATCACGATTCAGCCAGATAATAGAGATACTTTTTTCACTGGATTCAAAATCAACTAGGTTATGATAGAGTGGATAAGAGTGGATTAAGTCATTGGTGACCATGCAGCGTTTTGCTTGGCTATGGCGATACGTCAAGCCAGACGCCATTATGAGGCAAATTTTCTATGAGCTCACATTGAGGTTACATTGATCCAGTGATCAATCATCCAAGTGTATCGTGTGTTCTTCTATACTCTTGAACTTCAATCATGAAATGAGTTATTTTTTAATGTCCTAGAGTTTCATCATCCTTTCAGAAATCGAGTGGTATGTACCTATCCATATATTTTTTTTTCGTATCATGAACTTGGACATAATTATGTTTTATATCGTATTTTTCTTCTAGTATTGATACATGGAACGCCTGTTTTATATCGTATTTTTCTTCTAGTATTGATACATGGAACGCCTGTTCGGGCAAGTTATGGGCTGTTTTAATTCAGCCAAAAAAGGGTTTATGATGATGATTCAATTCAAATTCCGATGCAAATATTGGTGCACTCATTGTGTTCACCTGCCATTAGGAGGCGAATGAAAATCCTATTGTCGTCACTGTCTGTTATAAGTAGTAGGTTATAAGTAATCAGGTAAAAGAATGCATTCCTGATTACGTGCCACGTGCAAGTGCCACTATTGTTCTTTTCCCTGAATATTCTTGCATTTTCTTGATCATATATTATTCTGCTATTTCTGTACGGATGTTCTTTTTCTTTCAATAATTATCATCAAAAATCATTGATTCATCATCAGGCAACTATAACAACTATAACCCAGAATACACATGAGTACGTAGTGGGTAGCAAGTGAAATTTCGTTCTTTATATAATTTTCGTTACGTTGGAACGCAATTCTCATGAGAAGACACAGGAAAAAAAATTAGGTGAATTCATATGCTTTCCAGCTCTCGGTCAAAGGTTAGCAACTAGTGACGTAAATTCACGCCTCCTGATATCTGCGGAATTCGTGGAAACTGACTGATATGTATAAACTCTACCGTCATGAATAAACATAGTGTTAGTCTTATGAAACCAACTGGGATTTTGTTTCATCTCTGGGAGTAAGGTTTCCTCTCAACTGTCTGATGAAGTTGTTCATACAATAATTACTTAGCCATAAATTGATTTGTTCTCAATCCTCCAAGTGAGATCAGATGGATTGAATTATCTGCCTCAGAATTGTCTATTCTTGTGAAAAAAATCGAAGTTTATTGCTTATTCTAACATCACTTACAATATCTGTTCGCGCCTCACGATACTGTTCTTGGTTCTATTCATCGATATGCTTTCTGCAGTCTGGAAAGGAGCTCAGTTGTACTAAAATGGATATAGTCGGCATCAAAAGATACCCCTATACATATAATTATATATTTAGTTGTTCCCATGAATTTTATGTTAATTTAGATAGCATTATTTGCTCCCTCAATATCGCAAGATACTTTTCAGTCAACAGGATAGTGAGTGTTATGCATATTCCGATGTTTCCTTGAATGCGTCTGTATCAATCAAATACGTGAATTACATCTTGGGTAATAAAATCAGAGAAGCCACTTCAGCTGCTTCTGTGTCATCGGGTGTCAAGTTCCCTCAATATCCATTTTTTTTTCTTCAAATCAATTTCAATAAAGTAAGTGAGTGAAATTTGATGTAAACAGTGATATTACAATTTGACTCAGTGAATCACTGAAAGAAAGACAGAGAAAACAATTTGATAAAAACTAGGAAACTAATCAATTTGTAGCCATCTAAGCAAGTTTGTGTTGTAGTTAAATGAGAATAGGATTCCTGATCCTGACACATCTATCTATTAAGAAATAACTATCAAATGAAGGAAGAAAGAAAGGTAGAAAGAGAGAAGGGAGAGAGAAATAGCAAAGTTCGAGATGATTATTGACATATGATATATTATCACCTTTCAAGTATCGCTTTCAGGATCCCACAATTATTCTTAAAATAATTCCTCAATTCAATTTTGAATTTAGATTTATTTTTATGCCTCTCTACGAGGGAGGTGGAGCGTTGTAGAGTTTGGGTCCAAGAAACGTGATGAACTTTTGATTGTGAGTGAGTCTACATCTAGGATAATTTACAGCCTGACTCGCAATTATGCGCATATCACGTATTCACTTGATCAACATAGTGAATAATAATCAAGTGAGTGACAAGTGTCAACCGAAATTGATAGTAAGCAGTCAATTGAGACGAGTACAATCAAAATTCCATGATAAATGTACATGGGAAATGTACATGAAAGGTCTCTTGAATATATTTTTTCCAGATCCATTTGGAAATTACCAGGAGCCGTTCTCATAATTGCGGTATTGTTTTGTATTTTTATCATTTTCTGTCCTCTAAATAAGCATTCCCTCCTACCCACGCCAAGAATCGCATCCATCCTAATTGTGCTTCCATCTCGTGATCTCTGGAGTGCGAAATTGAATTAATTCGTGTAGGTTCGGGGTATTTTTGGAATCAGTTTTCCAGTTCCTTTCCACTGAGATTAGATAAATTTCGTCAATACGGAATACATCAATGGAGTTAATCTCGCGATCTCTGATTTCCGATTCGATTGTTTGGGCTGAATTCACAATTCATTTTCAGAACGATGATGAAACAGAGCTCAACTCATTATCAACCTTTCCATGATGTATACATAGGACAGAAAATGCGTAGGTATCTCCTTTCTTCACGTCTTCAATTTCATTCCCTCATATCTTCACATTCCTTATGTCGTACTATCGGAACTAATGTTTGAATTGACATGAAGTTTTTCTTTATTCAGTTATTTAACCAAAAAATGCACAAAATTGGTGCATGAGCGTGGTATCAGAGAAAGGGCGTACAAAATTTCCGGGCTAGCTGAGTGAATTCATGAATTTCATTTCATTTCAACCCCCAGTGGTGGGAGAACTACTTACCGTTTCAGAACACTGATTGATTCACTCTTCTTCGAATTATCTCCTGATATTGCCAACTGATCGAAAGCAAGAAGATGCAGGATCTAAGCATCAGAATGGAAGGAAATATATCCTTCAATCAAAAAGCTTCGCAAAGAACGACCAGAAGGACACCAATCAAAATACAAATACACAGACAATTTGAGAAATAATATCAGAGACAGATTTTTTTTCGTGTAGGTACTCATTACAGATGTCCATCATTGCATGTACTATTGTTCAACACATATTCATGTTATATTTATTTTTTTCACTGGCTGAAGAAGAATTATTATCATTCATTATATTTTTTTTTTCAAATGTGTACTTGATGATCGAACGGGGAAAGCTGGTTCAACTTGTTTTTCAAAATAATGCTCGAGAGGGAATGACGTCTAGTTCCATTTCTATTGTTAACCTGATCGTTATTATCAATTCTATGTTGCAAAAATTATCGAAATTCGTGAATACGTTAATAGAATCTGCTGTCTGGAAACCAAACTGCCACGAAAGAAAACAGTAGTGTCTATTCTAGCTTCCAAAATGCGTGAATCACAGTCCAGTAATATTTCCTTCCTGAATGTATCGTGAATATCAATCAGGAGGTATTTTTCTCTCCTTCTATCGTTATTTCTTCTAATCAATCACTTGGTTTTACACTTCAGTTGGCGAGGACAACCCACTGAATCAATATTTGTATTCTCTGATGTATAAAATACATATCGCGGTGTTACTGAATATCAAAAATATCACTATAAAATATTTAAGAAGCTGAAATTGGAAGATCGAGACACATCCACTCTCTGATGGCTTAACAGTATATCTAAAAGTCATCTTATGAATCCTCTCATTCCATCATAGTCCACCTCGTAGTCCTAGTACATCGTGGGTTGCTTCAAGTGGTAGAAGGATCAATCATTTCCTTGTATTTGTATAGGATGTTACTGAAATGCATAATTCAAGTTCCCTATCTCAGATGATCACTTTTGAATATCTCGAAAACTGCAAAATGTTCGCCCTTCTTTTCGATTTTTCCAATTGTGACCATTGAAGAGTACGTTTTTCGACAAAGACCATTCCAGACATTTCTGAACAAGTTCACATTTCCTGAAATTTGATAGAACTAAAATTCATCGAGATACAACTTTTCGAAATTTTCCAGACTGAAAATTTCGAGCTAATTTTCATCTTCTATCATATGCAATGGACTCCATATCTTCAATAAGACTTGTCTGATATCAGACAGTGTTATTCCACAATTCCATTCATCGTTTTGAAGGAGAGTAACGAAGAAGGTTTGGTAGGAGGGGGAGAGGTCATTGTTCATAGCCAAGCGACTGAAATTGAAATACATTACGAACCTAACACACATTCACATTCACAAAAAATGGTAATGAAATGCATGAATATGTGAACGAAATATGACTTGAAGGTGTTTCCTCCTCTTCGAAGGCAAATCCGCCAATCCGCCTACTTCCAGTGCACTATTCATCGTCCTGGATCTCGTGCAATTGGATGAAAATGTTCATTTTCTGAATATCCCAAGGTATGTTATCTACCAGGTGGCAAAGCTCAAGTGGAACTGGGCTGGACATATGGCCCGCATGACAGATGGACGATCGACAAATAGGCTGCTGGAGTGGAGACCAAGGGCTGACGAGAGAAACAGACCCCCACGCGATGGACGGTTGATATTGAAAGAATAACCAGAAACTGGATGCAGAGCGCTCAAAATAGAGGACAGTGGGCAGAAATGGGGAAGGCCTATATCCAGCAGTGGATGCAAAGGGCTGAGATTGATGATCCCAAGGTGACACCTTGTCAAGAAGTCAGTTCTACTATGAATGCTGTACAAACTTTAACAAGTAATAGGTGATGAAAATAATGATATCTTCAATATGTAGATAAGTATTGATTGATAGAGATTGATTTTTCGAAAAAAAAAATAGTGTGAGTATACATGATATTCTTCTTGGAATCGTGTGTTTTCTCCCCCCCCCCCCCCCACCTTCATGCAACTCCAGGAAATCAACTCCATCAGGTTTTTTTTTTCTGCAGCCGCAAGAAGAAATGCAGTAATGCTTGCAGCTACAGGAAAGTAGGGTCAGAGTGTTTAGTTGTCTGTGGTACCTGCACTGGCCAGTCCATTGCAGAGGAAGAAACACCTCCAATTCGTATTTTGCTCACAAATTCATCTATTTTATCCACACTTTTCGTATATATATGTTTGTTAAATCAAATTGATATCGAAATTGGAAAAGAAAGCCTCACCCTCTTCAAAATGATGACTTGAATGAGTTGCCACTACTGCTCTAATATCAGACAATCAAATATGCTCAACGTGAAAATCACCTCGATTTCCAACTTTGGGAAATCCGCAAATTTTAAAGCTGTATTCAGGAACGTACTTGTGCGAAGAAGTGATACGAGATGCTCTCAAGGTCGTAAATTCAGATTTCGAAACTCACATCACATTCAAGAAGAAAAACTGAACTTTCTACCACTACTTGTTCATGACAAAGATACTGCACTTTCAACCAACCATCACAAATTCCTAAATGCATTTTAAACATCAACTTCATGATCAACATGTCTGTGGGTAGATACGTAGTTGAATGTCTAGAGTTCAATTCATGAAAGCAAAGATGAAGGTTATGTGTTCGGAATCCTAACAAAATTGAATCAATTATATAGTGCTTAGGAGTCACCAATCTGAATTTGACTGCTGAAGGATATTCCAGACTTATCCAATTGTGCCAACATGGCTTCTTGTATACCTCATCTAAGTCCTCTTTGAGTGCTTCAAGGATTTTCCGTAAATTGCTATTTCGTATTCAACAATCTCATAACGACTGAAGACGTTCTGATATTTCATTCCCTGAAATAGGATTTTAGATGTTCCAATGGTCTAGTTTCAGTGTCACACGATTCATCATGCTCTGTTCCAAATCTGAACATCATATCGACAACGGAACTTTTCTTATCTTGTCGAACTAAATTATGGCCTGCTTAATATATAGCCATATATGGCAACTAAAATATGCGTAATATACCACTTATATAATATATCACTTAAATCACTTTGGACTTTTTAAAAACGATTTTATTTGATTGAATACAATATTGAAGGAAATGTGAATAATAATAGATTGTTACAAAAGTATGACTTGAGTAGAGACTGGTTTGAGAAGAACTGCCGGTGGTCGTTCTGGTCTCTCGAAGGAAGACTCTCGAGGTGCTGAATCGTCAAACACGTGTAGATGGTGTCAGCATTCTGGTTGCTTGATAACCTTGAGATCAGCGGTAATGTGATATCCCTGAGATGATGACATATGCAGGAATGTTGATATAACAGACATTATATTCTCGAATGATAAAACAACAATCCACAGAGAGTGTTCGCTGGTCGATGTGAAACTCGCAGGGGCTGATGAACGACGTCGTGAAGAAATTAACCTCAGTGCAAAATCAAAGTTCTCGAGTTAAAAAAGTTGAAAAAACATATTCCCGCGATGCTCACAAGATACTGAGAGATGTTCCCTCCACTCCTCAATTTCGAATGTAACGCTATACTCTTGATATGTATTGTCTTCATGTATCAAACAGAAAGAATCAGTTTTATCGGTTTTTCAGTGGAGTTTTCGAAGAATAATACACCCTCAAGTTATCATATACATGCTTTTCAAAACTTTTACTATTTTGAATGATAGCTGGATACCAGACTATCCAGCAGGCCCGACTGTGGTAGCTACAGCCCAAGTCCTTCATTCAGAAGCGCTACGGAATCTAGTATCGAATAATCAGAGAATATATCAAAAATTATCCATGATACTTATTCATCGAGTGGTGAACAGATACCTTGAGGAATATGATGACTTCACGAAATATTGCACTAACAGAAACATATAGAAGAACTAATTCTGATATCGAGTTCGAAATATATGCGCAACTATGTTAACAAAGCATTGGAAAGGAAAAGAAGCAAATTTCGTGCAACAGTTTGATACTACCAACAAGAAATCGATGTGGAAACCCCTAAGAAATACTGAAATTGAAGTAAGTTTCAAGATTGCCCAAATAATTTTGAAAAGCAGATAATCTTAACGATACTCGAAGATTTGAAACTCATTTCTGGCAACAGGCATCTTCTTCCAACCTCAATAGAAACTTTTCTATGTGAAACACGTTTTATTTTCATTCATTCATTCAGGCCTGATTCAACAAATACCTATGAAAATGAGATCCAGAAAATACAAAACTCCTGTCTTCGTCTTATTCACGGAATCAGAATACGATTGAATATGGAAAATAGGAGCATAGTGTGTTTCTCTATTCCATAGGATTCTAGTATCAAAAGTATCTCCCTATTTACTTCCTCATGAAAATCACTCACAGAACAGATGTTCACAATTCAAATATTAGATTCGATGGTACTGTTACACCACATATTTTTTCAAAACACAAACTCTCGAACGATCTTAGGAATATGTGGGTTTTATTTTTTTTTCTTTTTTTTCCAATGAGGAAGAACAGCTCATCATGGGAAATCTTCTCTAAATAATTTGAACTTTGTGATTTCGATTTCAAATTTGAACACTCTCTGTTCTGATTAAATTTCATTCATCATTTTTATTATTTTGAAAATATCAAAGACGCTTATTATTCTTTTAATTATCATCGTATATTCGTTTCTGATCGAATATTTTTGTGTAGAATAGATGTGAATAAACGATCAATATTCTAGTATAGTTTGTTGGTATCCCCTCCATGACCTACCTGAATGAATGAAAAATCTACTAGCTGCTTCATTGAGGTCAAAGTGTAAGAATATAGCTTCAGCTGTACTCCGTTCTCTTCAAGTTGAGCTGATTTACCATCAAATCATATTATCAATGAATGATGACAATTATTATTATCATTATTGAAATCAATATATTTCTTATATCCGTACCATGGTAGTATGAGGGTAAAATTGCTCTCTCCGAGATCTTTGAAGGGGCCAAAAAGTTAGTCTAATAAATCGATAGAGCATGAAAGACGGACTAATGAAAAATCAGACCTATTCATCAAGTATTGAGAGAACAAAAATAAGGAACTCAATTTAATTCTCCATCGAACCGAATCTGATTATCTTGGAATCAGATGTATGAAATTCTTATTGAGTTCATGCCCCATGAGTGAGGGTTTTGGTAGTGCTGGACACTCATCCTCATGATTGGAGTTTGATAACTGAGTGGAAAACTCTTTCTCCCTTTTTGAACCTCAAAACTCTTTGATTGGACATAATAATTTTGAGCGGCCATACCATGAAACTCAAAACAGGATTGATGAAAATGTATCATCCATTACCTACACAGTCCTTCTCAAATGTCCTCTCCCATCCTCTTTTCTTTGAAACGATCATACATAATCGAGTGAAATGTAGAAACTGAATATTGTAGGTTGTAAACTTGACGCAAAGATGTTGCAAAAGTTATCGAAAAAATCTATTCAATGATACTTATTTCGTTTGTGTTTATGGAAGTTTTGGCAACTCGGTTCTAAAAAAGCAAAGATGTGATGAATTGAATCAGGTAATATTAAAATTCAAAATTCAAGTTCCACCTCTGGATAGTTGTGAATTGAGCCTATTCAGTAATATTCAGTTTCCAAATTTCCCTTGTTCATGTATATGATAGGAGGGGGATGAGGGAAAGGAGACTATTGAGTAGCACTGTATAAGTCTTTTTCATAAAGTAATAGAGTTTCTGATTTTCAACTGCACACACAGTCAGGGTCGTCCGTCTTTAGCACTATAGTAATAAACTCTTTCTCAAAACGCGCTCTGGAATTATCCATGGCTTCAGAAATTCATGCTGGTGGGATATTCCCTGAGTTATTCTAGTTCCCACCTCTGTCATGAGAGTAATTTTTTAGAAACGAAATAATCTTTCTCAGTAATTTCCGATACATAACCCGGTTAATCAGATAAAGTAACTTGAAATCCTGAATTCATTATGAAAGCTGTGCGTGTATTATTTCCATTTTTGAAATCTTAACTTTCTTCTCCGAATTCAGACTTTGAAAAATGAGAATTCAGACTTCAAACTCTGAATTTGGACTTTTTTCTCTGGATTCAGGTATCCAATTTGAAGTCGTCTTATTATACATGGTGTTTCAGGATCGTGGTAGATTGGCAGTAAGTGATTTTCCACTCTCGACTTCACAGGGAATAATGGCAACTTTTCAATTTCATAGGTTAGAGATCATTGTTAGGAAGAGAACAAAACATCAGGTTTAATGAAGGTATGTCTTGCGAAAGACTACGGAGATAAAACGGATGGTATACAACGACGAAAAGGGCAAACTTGTCCTGGGACATATCAATTCTGTTCAATCAATCTTCTTTCTCGTCCTATTTCAAATTCATCGATAAGTACTGATCATTGTCTTCAGATGATAATCAACTATCAGCCATGGAAGGAGATCTACTCCAACCCACAAAGTGATTCGTACCTTCTCACCTTCTATTCAAACGATGAGAGAGTATGAGCCATGGAAAAATTTCAATGTCGTATCCTCGACGTATAATCTAACTTCAATAGATTATACACATGAAGGAGTGGGTGTGAGTGTGTGAATATCCTAATTTCAATCATTCGTATTCGAAAGGAGAATAGTGTGTGTACCAAGATCCAGTGACACCCGGTATAATTCATGAAGTTCGTAGTTATCAAACCTGAATCCAAAGAAAAAAGTTCAGATCCAGCAAAAAAATTCTGGATTCAGAGAAAAGTGTGGATTCAGGAAAAGAAGTCTGACTTCCGGAAATATCAATATGACACACACACAGTGGCTTCCCTACACTTTCGTAAATTGTCACCTCTTATATAATCATGCATCATTCTGGAAGGCAAGATATTTTACGGCGGCATTTCGTTGTTGAGCCGTTGCTTGAAGTAGATGTCAACCTTCCGAATTATGATAGGAAAAGCATCCTGCTCAGTGAAAGTACGTGCTCAATTTCCGTGCCTTCATCTCGGTATGCGAGGCCGCTTTTTCCGGCGTTCTCCAGGAGGTATTATAGCCGTAAATCATATCGTTCCGGTTACTGTCTAATGATCTCCGCGTGCAGAGGTAATAGGGAATTACGAGAGATTTGGGAACGTGACGGCGCAAAAACGCAAACAACTCGAGCAAAACAAGGGATATCACAAATAACGAGATATTTTGAACTCGTGGACATGAAAACACATGCTCAGGCTTACGGCAGTAAATCTCTCGTGAAAGAAGGGTCTTAATCATTCTATGTTGGGAACCGGCAATATCAGACCAAACTAGAATATTTTTTCTAGGGAAAAATGATTATTCTCATCCTATGAACAGTTTTGGTTGATACAGTCCTGGTCACCTTGGAGACTATAGATAAGTGATATATTGATACTCCTAAATGAAATATGTCTAGGTCGTTTTAATCTCGGATATGAAATTAAGCAAATCTCATGTCATTGTTTGTCATGAAAAATTACCAGAAGGTATTTCATGATATTTTAATTTGTTTGTCATTCTTTGGGAAATATAGCTATTTCATAAATTAAGTCATATAGAATTAGCAAGTCGTTTTGAGTCAATCAATCATTGCTTGTACTTCTCTACTTTATTACACCATCATCAATTGCATAACCAAAAGGTTGTAAGGAAGCTTGTGCAATCACGAACAAGTTTTTTATCCATCGTAGTTGCAGACCTCTTTATTTTCGTAATTTTCTGCTGAAAATGAAGAAACAATATACAAAAGTTGATTGAAGTTTTTTGGCCCATTCATAGCCCTCATCAGATATCATATAGGGTGGCCCCTAGAAGCGCGACAAACTATAAATTAATATTTTCAAATTCGGCATCATCGAATACATTCTCAAACATATTTTGAATTTGCATTGTCTATCAGATCTTCAATACAGTGTGGAAAAATATGGATTGTTAATGGGTATAATCAACTGAATTATCTGCTGAATACCTACAAAGAGTTTCTGGAAATGGAAATATTCTCATGAAATATATTTTTCATATCATATTATCGATCCGTTATGAAAAAGAACATTCTTATAGTAGGTTTTCAGTATTTACTTCATCATTAAACTGATAATCAGTTCGAGGATGTATTCGATGTTGTTCTCAATCCACTGAATTCAAAATCGAAGGAAAACGGTGAAGTACCATAAACTGTATATATACATTTTTGTATTCCCAAAAGATCACCGATTCCAAAAAGATAATGGAGAAACAGGGTGTTCCATTTAGAAAAATCAATTTGTATTTCATCACGCTTTCAGGTATGATATCTGATAAGGTCTATAAAAGGGCCACATCGGCATCCAACTCCCGTATATTCATTTCTCGTTTCAGCAAAAAATAACGAAAATACAAGGGAGTGCCTCTTCTAAGAGTCACCCTGTACTGATAAATTTTCAAAAAGTTCAATGTTTGACCTATTCCATTCTTGATAAGTGGAATGACTCATTCTCAAAAGATGTCTGTTTGGAGCTGCATTTGAATTGAAACGATTTTTTTGAAGCTGCTCAAGCGCGACAGGGACCAAGTTTAAAGCCTCCACCCAATGTTCCCTAGTCTGATTATATGTCAGTATCTGATATTCAGAAAATGGTTCTCAGTTTCTTAGCATTCCACGACTCATCATTCGTTATTCGCCGAAGTAGCATCAGAAACTCTCAAAGGGCTCGTGCGGGTTGATGAAGGGAGATCTAGATCATACAAGTGGAATTTATACCATACGGTGACATATGGGCTAGTTGTATGTAGAAATCAATGATCAATCGTGCGACCTTTTGACTTGTATGACCACATGCTTGCTAGACTCCTCTTCCATTGGCCGGCCAATCAGCATTGAGATGCCAGTTTTTAAATCACTGTTTCCAAACTGAATGGAATGGGTTCACATTCCTACTGTGCCGATATGGTATTTCTGAATAACATTCACACGTGACTATTTGAAATTTGATGCCCCAAATATGGGTGGTAGGACGTAATGATGATTGAGATCATAATGAAAAAATAACTATATGGATAACGACAACATGGGAGCTGAAGCCATGAATGACAACCGTTAGCAACTCATATTCACGCATCACATAACGAATAGTAACTGTATGGATAACAAACATTGTTTTCTTGATGCGATAGAGAAGCAAAAACAAATGAAACCCCCCTCCCCTCCCCCGGTTTCCTCCTGGAGTGGTCCTCACATTATTCTTTCTTGTCCACCATCATGACAAGTGGACCTGACAGTGAGAGCAGAACTTTCTGCTGCTGGTGCGCTCAGCCTGAGGGGCTTTCAGAGCGTCTCGCCTTCGTGTAAGGCGAAAGATTTAGGAACAAGCCTCAACTGTGAAGCAGTTGTTGTCTGTGTGTGTGTGGTCTCACTACGGCTTTTCGTGGTGCTTCCTAATTTTCCAGGAGTACCACCAGTAAGTAGTAGTGGTTTCGTGTGTGTATGTCTGTGTGGGGCTATTTAGGGGGTAGCCCGGTGTGAGTGTGTTTGTTTGTGTTGCAATTTTATCTGCACAAACTTTCTTCGTTCAAGCAGATTATTGCTTACCTGGTGTTAAATTATCTCGTATTGCCTTACCGTTTCTGATCAGTCCTCCAAGAGTTGAGCCTTTGGCTCTCTCTGAACCTGGGGTCGTAGTCGACTAGCTCTCGTAGTCCTCTGTTCGGATGATCTGCGATAAGTGGAAACCACATTTCTGCCTTTTCGTCCAACTTCGTGGTAGCCGGAGTGATTCTCAGGCGCGTCGAGAGCCCACCTGAACGAGGTTCTCTTGCGCCTGTATCTTCTTCCGGTTTGCCTTGCATGTCTGCCCCTATGCAAGAGAGGCGTAGGTGAGATTGGGAAAGATTACGGCTCGAATCAGAGAAAGTTTGTTGGTGAGGGACATCTTGCTCTCCCTACCTATAAGGAGGAAAAGTTTCTGCTTCGCAGCTTTAGCTTTTCTATGATCTGGTTGACGTTCTCGGTGAATGTCAATCGTTTGTCCAGGGTCACTCCAAGATATTTGGCGTGATCTGACCATCCGATAAACAAATGAACTATTTTGCGTTTCAAATTTCATGGTCCCTAACAGAGGTTCAGATTTCACTCATTTGAATCATTGCATCATGATTCCATCAAAAAATCAACAATTAAATTCTGATGCACCTCGGAATGCAGAAAAGTCTTATGATGTTCCAATTTATTGCAATACATTTGTGAAGTGAAGAATTTTTCCGTGATTTTAAAGAAGTCACCACTATTTGAAAACCATCAAGCTGAGGTGAGTACAATCTGAATATTTCATTGATTCAAATATCACATTGATGTAGGAAATCTCTTGAAGGAACCTAAGGAACGGATAAATTATGGGAATTGAGTTTAATGAATAATCCGTTCACATTCGGAAATTCAAATGGATAAGGAAGGACAAACTCAGTGATTGATTTTTTTCTATGGATATTGGGTCCTTCGTTTACTTCAATCAGATTATATCGGACCAAAAAAATCTGAATTTTTTCCATTAATCATTGGGAATGAATTATTTCTCATTGGATGAATTCATTATTTCTGTTTCGATTGGAAAAATATAATTAAACTTCGCTTGATTCTCAAAGAATTGTAAGTCTCGAGATTTTCCTCCCGAGAAAGTTATTTTCGGTTCTAACTGAAATTTGAACGATGAAGTGAATGAGATCTGACTAGAGGAATAATTATCTGAGCACAAGACTGGGAAATTGATGATTATGTTTTCCACTTTCTCAGACCTGAATGCAGAAAACGCGTTTCATACCATCAATGAGTTTCGCCCTATGGATGGAAACTCATTTGCAAAAACGCATTTTCATCAATAACGATTAGAATGTTTCCAGCCTCCAGTCATTCGTAACGGAATCAGGATTGGGTTCTTGACCCATCTCATCGAACAACAGCTGTAGATGGGTCGCTCTGTCTAGACGTTATAGAAATAGAGTCCAAGTCGATGATAATGAAATTGTGGAGGAAAGAAAAAACTTTATAGCTCGTTGATCTTATCGAATGTCTTCATAACAATGGAATTGAGCAATCATGAAGCAAACTGATCGACTTCTGAAGTACACACAGTGTGGAAGAGAATATTCATTATTTCAATGGAATTTTTTTTACACCAAACAATGATAGTCCAATATGCTAGAATACAGTGCAAAGTTTCTATTTGTTCATGGGAATTACAGACAGTTTATTGTGAAATGTCGAATTTTATAACACTAGATTTTCTCAAATACTTAGTCTCCTATTGAAGAGTTTTCCGAACTAGTCTCTCAAATAAGTTGATGATGAGCCGGCAAAAAAGATTCTCAAGACAGATGCCTGCCTGAAACACTACATATGGAGATTTTTGAATACCTTCTGTTTCATCGCTTAATAACACGAAAGGACAACCTATAATATTCGAGGAACATCGAGGTAGCCAGCGGTGGATTGTTGGGTAAGGAGAAAGGTATTGGAATTATTCTTCGAGGTCAGAGGTCGCGATCATTAGGAAAGACTCCGCTAGGCACAGAACTCCACAACTTTGCCGTTCATCTATTGACGAATGATGATTGGTAGAGGGAATTTTGGCAGGTCTCGAGTCGGACAATGTAGATGTGATCAGCATGAGCTCGTCTAGTTCATCTACCAGGAATCGTTCGTGGTGGCATGATAGACGAGATTTCTTCATGATCCTCAAAAAACTTCAAACATGTAAGAGAACTCCAGGACAGGTTGAATATGCGCATTGTTGATCGTGAGTAGTTGAGGTGTATAGTACCACTTTGCACGGAACTGACCTATTCATTATCCACTTTCAAAAAGTTATAACAATAAAATATATCGACTGGATAAGATAGAACTGTAAAGTAATTAGGATGCACGAGCGGAATCTGATTCAACCGCTCATGTGAAATAGATCCAAATATTCGAACATCACAAAGTACGTAGAGATACACGGGAATTCAATCACCGTTGAGAACATCTGTTCATTGAATTTCACATTTCCAATCAGTTATAATAAATACTTTTCAAACTATATGCATGAATTGCGAACGAAGTTGTAGATAAAAAGGATTATTCACATAATCATTTCACCAATATGACTGAAATTTTCCATGCGGTCAATTCATTCGTGCTGAATGTGGTGGATGTATGATAACATGTTTCAGTTCCAGAAATATTCTCGAAAATCATGAATATTCAGAGATGCAATTGTTAGTTTTCCACATTTGATGCTTCCTGTCAATATAACATTTGAAAAACTATTCCTTTATGTATATGGTGAGGAATCGAAACTCATGCCATAGTTTCCATGACTATTGTTTGATGAGTATTAGTAATATCAGTAATAACAGTTGCGACAAATTGCATCAATTGAATTTCGCATTTCACTATTTTCATAACTTTCACAAGGCGCACTGAATGAAAGAAAACGAATATATAATAATTTGGATATCACAGATAATTCTAGAACAACGGCCTCTCTTTGGAGTGAATCCAATAGTGGATTTCATCTGGAGCCATCCCACAAAGTTCACTGGTGTTTCGAGATATTCGGAAAGAATATCAGATTTCTTAAATTATTAGCATGCATGTGTGGGTACACAGTCTGGTCCATCAATATTGTTCCAGAACGGAAGGATAGTTATATGATACAATTAGATCAGGCAATAGGTAACAAGAATGAATCCACTTCGGAAACTCTCTCTCTCTATGAACATCGTTTCATATCTTATAATCATCCTCATTGATTGGTTATATTTTGGAATGTGTACCCGCATGAAAAATCTTCCAAAAGGCAGCCACTTATTGACAGTTTGTTGTGTGGATACATTTTGAAGAGGCGAATGGTCTATATTCTCATTCAAAATCACGAGCAGATTATTTTTTATTTTTTTTTATCTGTGGACAACACGAAAGGGAAACCTATAATGTTCGAGGAACATCCTGTTAGCCAGCGTTGGAATTTTGGGAGAGAAAGAAGATGTTGGAATTTTTCTTGAAAGTTTGGAGGTTGTTAGCATCAGGAAAGACTTCACTAGGCAAAGAATTCCACAACTTTGCCGTTCTATTGATGAATGATGCTTGGTATCTCGAGTTTGGCAGTGTAAGGGTGACCAGCTTGAGTTCGTCTGGTTTGTCTAAGAGGAATCGCGCGTGGTGGCATAATAGATGATATGATATTGAATAATAATGATTTCTTATTATTCATCGTGAATATTTGTTGACAGTGACTTTCTGCCATCAAGGATGTTCGAAAGTTATATGTCAGAAAAGTTCGCTGACCGAATAAATCTGCACGACAATTTTGATTGGATATTGAATCTCATTTTCAGTCATATGAAGAGTCAGACACGGCAAGCAATCAAGACTGGAATCGAATTCGATGGGAACTGGCCGCGCACACATGACATACAAGATTGCATATGCATTGCTCAATAATTATAACGTATTTTCATTTTCTATCATTTATCACTTTCTCAAATTCACTCAGTTAACCGTCATTTTGGTGGGACTGCATGAATCACCTGGTATAGATACCAAATTAATTATGGAAGTTCCTACAGTGTGCATGTTGAGGTTGGAACAAATTTGTTGAAAGCTGGATATGGCCAAACAAGTCGGTTTTCTTCGTACTTATATTTTTGATGACATCATCACTGATCCAATTATGACATCATTATCATTCCTCTGAATATCAACAACCCATTTTGACAGTACTTTCAAAAAGAACGCATTTTTCTTAGCATGGATGTCTTTTTTCAATAATTTCATAATTGATAATTTTCAAATAGATATTTTTCTCATTGAATCCCAGAAATGATTGAAGATACTAAATTGCAAGTATAATCCAACTAATTCTATGAAAATTCTACCAGTGGCTTTTGCTTCTTCCTCATTCTGAAATCAGTTCTATAATGAAAAGGCCTGTTCATATTTCCATCTATGTAGGTAATTAATATAGCCAGAATAAAAATAAATTATAATAAAAATTGAAAAGACCCAACGACCTGGTCTAATTTCATCATGACTTCCATAGTTTCAGTGAAGAGAATTTCACTTCACGAAAGGGCTGAAATCCGAAATAACATCAAAGTGGCTGCCTCCTTCGCAAAGTGCTTCTGGAGTCTGCACCCTAACAAGATCTCGGTATGCTCTGGATTGAATATTCTCTCACGGAAAATGCAATTCATGCATGAAACAATGGCTCTGCTTCTTATTAGTTTGACTTTCTCCACTATGTCAGTGTCCTCTTCGCCTTCAGCATAGACAACTTCACAAATGCTGACCCAAAAAGGTCTGAGTGTTCTGCCACTATATAGTGTTTCCTCAGCAAAGAGCGCATTCATGTGAGCTGAGTGAACCTTAGTGATACTTCCAGAAGTACAAAAGTTGAAGTAGATTGATGGTAATTCAGATGCAACTATATGAAATATGATTTCGACTATAGACATCTCGTTCAACCAACAGGTAATATAAAACATCCGAATAACGAAAACTATCGAATGAGACATGAACAACTCTGATGTTGTCTGCAATGATGTCTCTTTCAGATAATCTATTACTGTCGAACCAAATTGTTCGTCTGTCATATAATCGCCTCAATCGAAGTAGGTTCCTATTGAATGGTTGCAGGTAAATATTATCCATCCAATTCTCACCCACCAGATGAATTGGTATAATTAGATTCCAAAGTTTCCAAACGAGTTGAATTTGAAAACGATGAAACTTTGTATTCTCTGATTTCTAAGTATTATTACTTGACATGGAACTCATCATTAATTACATCAATCGCCATGAAAATAAAGAGGGAAATCGAATAGTATACGTTTATAAATATATAGGCAGCTAAGGAGATGTCTTACAATAATAATAACACTGAATGAACGGTGAGAGTAAGACCGAGTATTCCGACACCTTATATACGCCAACTTCTTCAGCTAACCTAACACCAGGTCCAATTGAGCTACTCAGCAATGGTTCTTCAAAAGTATCAATCACGTCAAAGCTGTTAGAAATATCTGACTCAAAAATACCATGAGTCTTTGATACCTACTGAACAACTCGAAGGGTGATATTCGATGCTCTCAAGTGAACTTATATCCAAACTAATCGAGAAGTATCTGAGGAGGGAGTCGTCAAAACCTAAAATATCTCGGGACTGAGAGGGCTTCAGAACTGGTGTTCAGATATTCTCGAAAAGCATATTCGTTTCGACGAACTGAAAAGAGTGATTTCCTTTGTTCGTTGTCCCTGATACCACATAATACTCGTTTTCTCCATATATCCGTCGCTATTATCAAAGGATATATATCGTATATCGACCTAGAGAGATCCTCTTTTGAAAGACAGATATCATTAGGATTTCTTTCAAAGCCTTCCAGAGAAATCACATTCGAAAAGAGAGTCGATCGCAGAATGCTGGAATTGGATCGAAGTATTATAATTTGAGATCAATTGGAACTGGAACGGATTCCTTCCTTGACCAATCCTAAGCAACTCTTTTGTATTTCTCACGGTCAAATAAGATATCTGGATCGCTATGATGATATCATGAATCCCGCAAGAAATGTGATGAAAATATCTAGACTCTACAAAACAAAAATATACATTTATAAAAACATCCATAACTATAAATCTACAATTATAAAACAAAAATAATTCAATACATATTATTTTTCGCGTTACCCGAGAAAATATCTGGCATCCAATGAGATGATTGTATTTATTGCAATAGAAGTAATTTTCTCAATAATAATTCAAAAACCCCAACAATACTGGTAATCAGAGAATTTGGTCTTCAATTGGCCACATCGACATACACATTTGTGTATTGTTCTCCTCGACTTTCCGAAAAAAAATTGATGATGCTATTTTAAATATCATATATTCATAGTAGTAATAGAAATAGTAGTTGTAGAAATAGTGTAGTAGGTCGAAATAATAGAATTTTTTTGTTTTCATCATCACGAACTCCTCTATTCGAAGATATCTCGGGAGGTCAATATATTTCGTATACCAGCTATATATCCTCAATCTTTCAATAATACACAAATGAGTTGGAGACTATTCATTCATCGTTCGAGAAGGTAGTCAAGATCAATCCCACGATAACATAAGGGCATATTCATATATTCATATCATATAAAATGAAATTGGTACACTATGGCGAAATTACGATACGTTTGTGATATTATTTATTAATTGCGCTCGCAATGGTAATTAGAGAAAATTCAGCTTGGATAGAGAACATGATGGGAAAATCATTGTTTCGATAAAATGAGGATTCCATCAAGAATAAGCTTCATTTCATCTCATAATAGAGAGAAAAGTAAACTATCCAGATTTCAGTTGACCTTAGGAGGAGCTGCAATATTCAAGAAGTGAATTCAGGCACTGACCACAGTTCGTTTTAATAATTTCAGCCAAGTTTCCAATCAACACAGTCTTAGGGCTATGAAAGGGGATATGGTTCAATAAAAACCATAGATAATAATAATACAACAAAAAACTTGGGTCTATTTTCATTTGGAGAATATCACTGTCTATTCAGTTCTTGTAAATTTCGTAGTATATATATGAATTAATTGAGTATATCCATACAAAGGTTGATGTATTCCTCAGGAGAAAGAGTCTGCATTATCATTTGAGTGTCAAATACAATGAAGAGACAAAATAGTGCTCCACCAGAAGAAATTGCAATTTCAATTACTGATGATTGAATGAACATTTGCATTAATCCTGCTTAGCATTAATGAAAGCACACAACAAATGATGAAATGATGAAAAGGTATGCAAAACTCACAGTTAATGGACTAATAATTTTTGGCAAATAATACACATTATCAGTAAAACGGTATCCAGATTCATATGCGTTGGTAATCGCGCGAGATCAGGTGTTAAAGTGTCATAATGAGGTGAGTGGTCATAATCTGGTAGAGTTTTTTTTTATTATTGTCTCATGAGGGAAATCATATTCAGGTTCTGCATGAAAGATTTCTAAACTGTTTATGAGTCAATAATATTGTCGAATATCTCTGCTAGTAATCAATGATAAATTTAATAATTGATTTCAGGTGATGTTTGAAAGGTTCATCTTTACTGGTACCCGCTAGGCTGCTATACTTCAATTTTTTCGTATCAAGCAGTAATTTTCTTTGAAAAAAATGGAAAATGGCCTGTCCTGCGTCCTGTTCATTATTTCGTATGCAAATTCTTGAATCCACCACTAATCAATCTTGATAACTTTACTACTCATCCCCATCAGACAAACTGATGATCGATATATCTCCTAGCAATTCGATTCAGAGAAAAAAGGGAATGAGCTCACATCCTACGTCTTTTCCAATGTTATTAGAAAGCAGCGGGGCGAGACGTTTTTCTTCATGTCATTTCTTAATTGGTTCAATCGTGTCAGGATCAACAGACTAATTGGATTTACTTCAGTTGAGAGTAACTGACAAAAAAATTAACAGCAACCACTCTGTCTCATTCAAGTCAATTCAGGTTCTTCTGACATGGCAAGAAAATTGCCTCTGAGCTCAGGCGCATAGTTGAGTACCCCTGGAAGCATTGGAGTAAAAAAAAACGAAATACGAGTATGTATGAACTATTTTCTACCCTGAACCCCCCTGCAGATAATTATGATTGGATAACTAGTGCGAAAAGTGACTTATTTCGTACGAGTGCTTGGAATACACGGTCCAACGAGTTATGTACAGTATTTTCCCATGGCCATGAATATGTGAATAATAATAATAATAATACTGATATACTTTAATCAACAATAAGTTATCAAAACCATTACAATGATATGCATAACAAATTGCCGAGAGCGTCAGTAAATGGAAGTATACACAGGAACATACAAGACAAGTAATATAAAATAGACTATCAGTAAAACACGAGTAAAGACGAATCACAAATATTTAAAAGTATACAACTAGACCCACATTGTTCCTAACACCACCTGAGAAAATAATTCGTCAAGTGTGTAGAAGTTCTTTCGGGTCAAGAAGCCTTTGAGCCTATTTTTGAAAGTGAAAATATTTGGCGCACTTCAGGTAAATTATTATAGATTGTGCAGCCATTGTAATACAAGTTTCTTTGGTAAAACTTGGTCGAGTGCTTTGCCGGAAGTGAATTGTTCTTAAATCTTGTAGAGTAATTATGCTTGGATCTGTTGCAGCTAAACAATGAAAGATTCTTATGAACATAGCACGATATTTCATATAGTATGTAGGTTTCAACTACGGTTAAAATTTTATTATTTTTATACGACTCCCTGCATGAGTGTCCCCAGGGAAGATTGCAGAGAATTCTTACCGCGGATTTTTGTAAAGTTGATATTCTTGAACAATCAGTTCCCCAATTCATTATGCCATATCGAATTTGAGAGTGAAAATTCGCGTAATACAGAGTAAGGAGTATTTTTTGACTGCAGTGCTCCTTTAATGACCTCAAGGCATAGCAAGCTGATCTCAATTTACCACAGAGATTATGTATGTGAGTTTCCCAGTTCAAATTTTGATCAAAGATAACTCCCAGGATCTTAACATCGTTTTGAGAACTGAAATTATATGCGTTATTGTTACATAGGGTGTGGTTGTGCCCTCGATGGAATATAATAGATACTGTTTTTTTCTTTATTCAAATTAATGAAATTTTTTTCTGACCATAATAAACACCGAGTGTATACCTCTTCGGCAGTAGCCATTGTCCGATCGATGCTAGTTTCGGTAATCAAGAAATTAGTATCATCGGCATAACAAACTATATTAACATTTGGAATATCTTCAAGGAGAGTTATGAGATCGTTAGCATAAATTATATATAGAACAGGTCCTAAAATAGACCCCTGAGAAACCCCTTGACTAACGCTAACGGTTTGACTGAAACAATTATTGATTTGCACTACTTGCTTACGATTGGTTAGATACGATTTAATGAAGTCTAGTAGTATGCCTCGAACTCCATATCGGTGCAGTTTCTCAAGTAAGAGATAATGATCAACACAATCGAAAGCTCGTGAAAAATCAATACATAACCTAGGGTAATCAACTTCGACTCAATGGCATCCACGATCTGAATATTTAAATCTGTTAAAGCTGTATCTACGCCCCTTTTTTTTACGAATCCATGTTGGTTGGTGGAAATTATATTATTTCTCAAACTTAAGATTCACAGTTGTTCGTTTACGGCTAGTTCAAAAATCTTTGATATGCTCGACAGCAAAGTAAGCGCTCTGTAATTGGAGTACTCATTCATATTACCTTTTTTGTAAAGTGGCCTGATCACTGAAGATTTCAGTTTGTTAGGGAAAATACCTTGGGTGAAACTTGAATTTATTAACAAAGTTAGGACACTGCAGATACCATATTTACAACGTTTGAGAATGTTGTTCGATATATTGTCAAGACTACTAGAATTAAAAGGCTTCAGTCTGTTTATGAAACCTACTACCTCAGGCTCAGACACAAGCGGCATATAAAATGATATATCATTAAGCTGTATATTCGCTCTTAGAAATTCTACATCTTTCTCACCTTTGTCGGTTGCAAAACTGAAATGTGCAAGGAAATTATTGGCGACTACTTCATCATCGAGTTGTTCATCGTTTTCTGTTATTTTCAAGTTAGCTGTCTTTTTTTTACCTTGTATTTCCGAAATGATGTTCCACGTTGCTTTCATTTTGTTTGTTGAAGAATTTTTTTCATTATAAATATGACTACGTTATGCTTCAGATAGTTCGAAGGAATATTGTTCATTCAGTTCCTTATAATAATTTTTCAACTCCGGGTATTTCTTAGACAAATCTGAAAACAAGCAAATTTTACTCCTCAACGAAGACAAATCCTCGTTCATCCAGTCCCTGTTTTTTCTCTGTCTCCTATTACTATATTTAATTGTGGGAAACGAGAGATTGAAGTAATGAGATATGATAGAACTGAATCGTTCAAAAGCAATATTTATATCATTATTAGAGACCTCTTACCAAGTTTCTTCACACAGGAAATCATTGAACCTCTCTATATCTTCGGAATTCATATTTCTACCAATTTCATAACGGTTATCTTGTTTTCCAAGTTCATCAGAGTATATGTTGATAATTTGACAATGATGATCAGAAATTCCATGATCCTTGTTGAGAATTTTATAATTTTTCAAAGAATCAGAGATAATAAAATTGTCCAAGCATGTACTGGATGTTTCGGTAATCCTTGTTGGCGTAAAAACGGTGATCCCTAATCCATAAGATACAATGGTATCAGAGAACAGGCACAGATTTTTGTCAGTACCTAGAAAATCTATATTGAAGTCTCCACCTTTCACCATATTTTTGCCCTTTTTTATGTAAAAATCAATGAACTTTGTGGAACTATCAAGAAACGTGTGCATTAGGGATCAGTGTTTATGAGACTCGAGTAGATATACTCTCATTATGTTATTTCTAGTTAGTTTCACTCATTGTCGATATATCGATTCATCGAATGACAAATAAGACATGGAGCTGAAGAACCCTCCAATCCAAGGTGTGCCACCATCTACGTCCCAACACATGACTGATCGAATCATCGGAGATGAGCTAAAGGTTTGTTTCGCCTATTTCTATTATCATCGTACTAGAAGAAACATTCGAGCAGCACGTCAGACTCAAGGACGAGTCTCTAGGCCGGAGAAACTTCGGGAAGTGTTCAATCCAATCTCTCCCGTTACAATCTCAGGAGACGCGGACGGAGGTCACAATGAAAAAGGAACACCACTTATCAAAGGCACCGAAATATTCCGGATCATATATAATGATGGATATACAGTCTGTCCAAGATAAGGTTGCACAGCATGGGGATCTCGGAAACGGTAGGAGATACGTAGTCTGTTAAATGGGGAAAAAGTTGCGCATTCGGAGGCTCATACTAACAGCCTTCGAAAATTTCCAAAATTGTTTTTAGTTTTTCAGTTATATCGAAAAAAGGGAATTTTTGGAATATCTATTTTATTTTTTTTTCTCCGTTATTATTAGAGATACAGAAAAACTGAAAATACTTTTTCATAGCAACTTTTGATGACGTTCAACGAGGTGATACCGATTTTTCTATGCGACGTTTCGTATTCGTAGAACCATCATCAACTCTTGTTTTTTAAATACGGCCCTATGTATTATACAAGGTGGTTTGAATGAGTTTCGAACTATTTTTAGCCATCATCAGTGTTTTTTTCGAAATTCCAAAGGAGAAATGTCATCAGTTCCACTCATTTTGAAGGAAAATTAGTCAACACACCAATACCTTATCAACTAGTTCCAATTGATAGGCTTATAGGGATAATTAGTTCGAAAAATCTAATTATGAGTATAATTTGGAGTATAATTTCTTCATAATCACTCACTATTCTGCAAAAATTGAATTTTCGTTGTTTCAATAGTTTTTCCAATTGCAATCATGAAATAATTCATTTCATCAAATCGATCAATGAAGAATACGACGATATTATGCTATGTACAGCTTGGAAAATCTAGCTGTGCCTCTGAGATGCTCGAGAATAACTAGTCCATCAATGTTTGACACTAAATGATCAGAAATAAGTGGAACTGATGACATTTCTCCTTTGGAATTTCGGAAAAAAACACTGATGATGGCTAAAAATAGTTCGAAACACATTCAAACCACCTTGTATAATACATGGTTGAATTCAGAATAAAAAAAGCTTTCAGAATCTGTGAAAGAATTATCAGGGCCGTATTTAAAAAACAAGAGTTGATGATGGTTCTACGAATACGAAACGTCGCATAGAAAAATCGGTATCACCTCGTTGAACGTCATCAAAAGTTGCTATGAGAGAGTATTTTCAGTTTTTCTGTATCTCTAATAATAACGGAGAAAAAAAATAAAATAGATATTCCAAAAATTCACTTTTTTCGATATAACTGAAAAACTAAAAACAATTTTGGAAATTTTCGAAGGCTGTTGGTATGAGCCTCCGAATGCGCAACTTTTTCCCCATTTAACAGACTACGTATCTCCTACCGTTTCCGAGAGCCCCATGCTGTGCAACCTTATCTTGGACAGACTGTATATGGTCTCAAAAGGACTTCTGTTGAGAATATCCGACGGGTCACATGAAAGATCTGAGCCGGCATACGAAAAAGTGAGTTTGCGAAAGTGAGGACCTATCTCTTTTGAAAGGTCACTACGCATGTCACGAGCCCAAACTTACCGTCCTTAAACCCGTTTCGTGGCTTTTAAGATATCTGTCTCAACTCCAAAATAGAGACAGAGTCAAGAACCGCCTGAAGGCTGAAGGTTGTGGCACCTGACGAGCCTGAGGAGACCGGCAAAATGCTTGGTGACAGACCAATCGAGTCGCATACCTTGTAAACCGGCACCGTTGACGTTATACAAACTCCGGGAACATGGAACTCGTCTACTGTGTTACTACCAAAAAGTCCAGCCCAGGATGGAGCCGTAGGAGAAGGTACCGAGGAAGAGGACCAATGCCACCGGAAGGTCACGTCTAAGACCGGTCTTAAACAGCAAGGGGTGAGAAAAGCCGATGTCCTCTCGAACTGTGGCTAACCGGGAGCCAGATACATGCCATTGAACAGGAATCAATTATGTCTGAGACTAGCCGACGAGACGTGCGTTACGAACTCCTGGCAGGGATCCAATCCGTGTAACAAAATCACGTTAAAATTTTCTAACTTCGTTTTTTGTTTGATATATGGATAAGAATTATTGATAGGGTTGATAAGGAACCCAATGGATTTTCAGTTTTTTTAGTACATATCGTGTTGACTTCCAACAATGACCTATCACCCTCTATCTCTTTCAGTTGAGGAATTGTGGCTGTAGTATTTTATGGAATCAATTATTTTTGATCTTTCGAGACCATTTTGAAATTCCTACTACTTTCCATTATGGCGTTTTTCAATATTTTCGAACCCTCAGACGGCTCGTAGTTATGTAATGAATTATTCATGATTCTCTCTAAGACGATCCTCAAGTTGACACCTCGTTTCCATCATAGTGTTTTTCACTATTTTCTTATTTTTGAACCATGAGACGGCTCCGAAGGAATTGAGTGTGTGAATGAGGATAATCCAAAATCCTAAATTTCGTGAAAATCTACAAATTTCTCACCAACTTCCAACACAATGTTTCATATTATAAAGGTTGTTTCATTGACTCGAACTACACTGGTCAAATAGTAGGCAGTGGCTTAGCTCATCCAGGAAAACTGGGCATTAATGTGAGACAAACATTTCGTTTGAGAAATATGACAAATATTTCACTTCGGCTGATTTCGATAAAAGTAGAAATGGACTATTTCACTAAGCATCGATATATCTAGGAAAAACAAATTGATCCCAGAGACACCAGAGGTCATTACATTCATGTCACAACGTAACTCGAATTGGGACTCACGATGACTGACATTCCGGACCCGTTTGGTGATTTTATGAATCACATTATGATGCCAAAGTGGGAGTAACCACCAAGCAACTTCTCGTTCAAAATCAATATTGAAATGACATTGAGGTATTTGAATCTACATAATGTGAAATGAAGAAGCTAGAAATCCTATTTCCGAATGCGAGGATCTTTTCGAATCATCAATTGGTTCACATTTCTTCTGGGAATATAAATAGTAAAATGTACTTCTCAGGAGTGTCACATTTACATAATTTCATAAGAAGTACATTTTATACGTAGCGCATTATTGCGATTCGCTTCATTACAATAAATGCCTAATCCTTTAGTTTCTATGTTAAGTAAGGGGGCTTCACGAATCCATCTACATATTAGTCCCAAATACAACAGAATGGGACGAATATTGCGAACATTTTGTCAAATGAGGGATCTCCTGGCATTACCAATGATGTGTTTTTGTGATTCGCTTTGTTATCTTACCAGACATGAATAGGAAACCCCAGAGATATTTGTGTTAACTGGATAGTTGAAGAATGTACCTATTTTCGCACCTAAAATAGTTCTGCATATTCGTGTTGGGGATTTTTTTACGAAGACATTCAATCCTTTTTCACATGCTTCGTTGGGTCAGACATAAGAGGATAACTTTTCTCTGGAAGGGTTCAGCCAGCTTTGCTCACTTAAAAACAATTTTTCATTTGCTCACTCAATTCAGAGAACCGGGAGTGAAAAAAACATTCAGATCGCTCATCTACAATTTATTAAAAACTGTTAATCATTATAGGCGCTGATTTGACATGTGTTCATTCAAATATCTTGGTAACAAATAGAGGTATACCTACAACATTACAATAAAAATTCTAATATGGTACATTTCGAAATGAACCAGTTTTAATGAATCACGTAACTATTCGTATATTCTCTAACTTCGTAGTTTTTTGGAGGATCAACTAAATTCCTGTCTAGAATCATTTTCCTGTAGAAGCAATCTAGTTACCAAGGATGTCCTCTTTGGACAGTGTTCATGACTATCAGTCCTCTCCTTGGGCTAAATTAACTACCAAAAATTATATCAGATTAATAATTTTAAATGGAATTTAGGTTTTGAATATGGCTAGATATCATTTCAGCTGAAGGAACCAAAAACACTGACATTGACAAGAAAAATGATTCCGCTATGTATCGAACATGTTCCAACGAATATTGATGAGCGGTGTTTCGATATAAGAGATGGTTGCAACTATTATTATTGTAAGTTAGAAAATGTGTTTTTGCCCTGGATACCAACAATAAGGGTTCATCGTGACTGATTCCGCTTGAAAAACGCATTTATTCATTCAGTCGTTGAACGTAACAGAAAACCTTCCGTGGCTTTCCCAAACTCAAATGTTTACAATTTATCTGTGCAATTACTTCCTCGAATAAAATTTGTTGAATAAAAGAGTACTTCACTTCTTACCTATTTCCATATTTTCAACCTCTTGATATCAATTGTACCAAGGTGGAAAATATATATTTATACACCAAGGTAGTGAAGAATATCATAATTACCCAGGGATCATAATTACATCCCGAGGCGCCAGTCGAGGATTGTGAGGTCCCGTGGCAATTATATTCTTCACTACCGAGGTAAATAATATATTTCTTTCCACCACTTGCAATATATTTACGAAACTCAAATATGGACCTACTGTCACTATATAAATATGAAGCATGAATATTCACATTTTACTGTTCGAAATGTTGGTAGCATTGACACTCTCTTTCTTTTCACCTTGATCGCGCACTGCCAATAAACTTGTTTACAGCGTAACTAGGCCATGGCAACCCTGCCAACTGTATGTTATGTTATGTTGTGCCTGCCGATAACCCCGAAGTTGGCTGTTGTTCTGTGCACTTTGTTAATAGGCAGAAATAGAAAGAAGTCACTCACAGCGCTCACAGCTAATAGATCAATGACTGTTTTCTACGACCGTCTATGAAAACAGCATAGACCGTATTGTTTAGTTTCATACGAAGTAGCTCATATCACACGTGTAGCAACACTTAGTTGTTTTTTAATTTATAATAAGAAACAAATTCAGAGCGCGTATGTCAGTTGATAACAATTATTCTATAGTGTGAATTAGAGATGCAAGGCGATTCGCTGCTTGGAATATTGAGCTGAGACAGTAAAGGTCATCTTCGAGGGCTTCTTAGAGTTATTGTTTTGACAACCAAGGAGATGAGTGACTATGAATGAATAATACCACTGAAAAAGATCTTGGTAATGTCAAATGCTATTCGTATCATTAGTTGCGTTTGTTTCATATCTAACCGTTACCGGTTTCGTCATTCCTGTCGTTTGATTGTACACAAAACTCGTTCCCGGTTGCCACTTTTCATTCCATCAAAATGATGATGATTGTAATGACAGTTTACGGTCAATTAGTTGACTCCATGTTTTTGTTTTTATTTGAGGTCTGTTTCGATTAGATTAGATTATTAGATATTAGAATCAAACTTAATACATTGGAAATTTAAACGTGGAGGTGAATCAGTTGCGTACATTGGTGCAAACAGACTCCGGAGAAATTTTATGGTTTAATCCTCAAAGTGAGTTCAATATAAACGGATTCATGTCCCTATTTCAAAGGTATACATACTTTTAGATGGAACCTATCAAGTTGTTGAATTAGAGGAAGTGGATGACTCCAGAAACGCATTCAAGTTCAGAAGTTGAGGTTGTTGAAGAGCAAAAAATGTGAAAGCGAATGTTTGAGGCAGAAGCCAAACACTCCTTTTCATAAGCCTTTACAAAAAGAATGCAAATCGACTGCGGAATCCACGTTACAAGAAAATTGAAATATATAAAGAAATTGCTAAGGAGATGCAAGATCATGAGAATAATTTCAGGGCAGAGCAATGTAGTAATAAGATGAGTAGCAATTGTCAAAATTTGCCTTTTCTGCTCCCTTCTATGTTCCTATTGTACGCATATGGACTGACACAATGTCATTCATCATTTGACATTTGTTTGGTGACCCGAATTTTCTCCAACCGGTTTGACATGAAACAAACGCAACTAGTGTAACCTAAGTATGCATTCGAATATATTCTATTGTATAGAGCACCAAATCAGGCGATGTACTCGTATATTATGGAAACGGTCAGTCAGTTCAATTATTAACTCGAATATGAACATATCTCAATATTGAATTCCACATCAGTGTCGTGACGCAAAAAATATATCCTAAACCTCGCTTGAAAAATAAAATGCACAATCAACACATTGAGATGATATACAAAATACATTCAAAAATAAATATAATAAATATAAATAGTTTACCTAAAAATCTTGGTTATACAATAAATACTTCTTAAAATTTTACGAAAATCACCAGTTATCACTAATATTCAGCTAATGGGAGCCAATTACAATTTAATTGTGTTCTCTCCAGTATGTTTCATCCGGCAGAATCATGTTAGAATATACTCATCATCACTTTATTTACGAATACTACTTATCTGAGTATTATTGAACCATTGCAAAAATGCATAATGTATTGTAATTTTTGGAGGTTTCATAAAACGATGGATGGGTAGACTCAAAATCAATCAAAATTAATTCCCAATTGATTACGAAATAAAACCATCGAAATAACACACAGATGACATGTTATTCTCAGGAATATAACTAAAAATGCCAGGTCATAATTTTTTCAATTCCATCAAAATATCACTGATTGGACAGATATGAAAATTGCATAAAAATACATGATTGGCAAATTGGCCAGAACTCCCATATTACGTTCTGAACAGACGTAATCTCGAGAATATATTAGTATGCATATACTTCGATTGGTTGCTAGGAGGATGTAGGAATATCATAAATTCGAAATTTAGATTGCCAATTCATATCATTCAACTTTACTCTCTCTTTTCTTGTATTTTTTTCAATGCGAGTATCGTACATTTTAATCATTATTATGAAAAGGCATGCGAAGTGTTTTAGTACTGAAATCGGATGAGTATTTTCCACTCATAATTTTTCATTGAAGAGAACTATAGTCACTCACAAAAGTTATACAGTGTCTCTAATGGCAACCAACAACGTATTCAACATGAATGATTACATTTTCTACTCGGTTGTGCACTACGATGTTTACATTAGTTCTGGATGCATCTCAGGAATTCCGCATTATTCTATAATTTGACGTTGAGAAATCGATTTCTATTATGAAGACTACAAAGCAATCAATCTAGTTTTACTTTCTTTCCATTTGTCTGTCAATTGTTTATGTTCTTCCAGGTTTTTCTCTGTTATGTGTTTAACCTGACCGCTCAACCTCCTGGGGTCCAAATTCGCTCCGATATTTTGGACTCCCTTCGCCAATTTACTGAATGGGTTGAGTACCTATAAAAGAAGTCGAAACTTGAATCAGATGATATAATATCATATCATAACATCATCATCTTGCGACGAAATGACAGGAGGCTGAAAATAACATAATATTTTTGGATGCTTGGTTGAATAGTAGTGCGCAACCAAGCCAATCTAATAGGAATACGACAAGCGGCGTGCCCAATGCTGGTTACAAACTGCCGGTTTGCCAAGTCTGAGAAAATATAAGACCTAATCATTTTCACAGATTTTTGGGATTTTCTCCTCGATTCTAAAAATGAAAATAGAAATTATAATAATTTATAGTGAGGACAGATTTATGATCTGCCTCAAAATGTCAGTGCGCTTGAAATTCCCTTTCAGTTACCTAAAAGAGATATCCTCTATTGTGAACCTTGTTTTTAAAAATATTTGGAAGACAAATATTCAACAAATATCAAAATTTCTACTTATCTTAGTGGTGGACGTTTCGGGAACGGATCTGCTTCCGTTTTCAACACAGTGGAAAAATGTTTATCATCTAAATCGTTTTGCTGATTAAAAATCTGTCCTTACTGAAATATATTGAAGAATTCATTAAAATTCCTATTTTTATTTTCAGAAACGAAGAGATAAAATCCCAGAAATCTGTGAAAATTAATATGCCACCTCATCGGTACATTATAAGACGTAATATTTCATTCCATGGATATATGAAAACTATCCATCTAAGGGTGAAAATTTATTGTCTCTCCACATCTGAATTTAGAAAAATTCACTGTAAGGTTTTGGGAAGTATCAATTGGTGAGATGATTTGAGTTTTTTCTGAATAGTTTTTGAAGGTTCCTTCCAGAAGACGTTTGAATTACATATATGGTTATTGACTGGATTTTTTTTTTTTTGTTCTCAAACTGAAACTGTTTCTTAAGTGCGTTTCAAAAATGGTCAACAACAATTTCGAGCAATTTCGAGAACCCGATAGCGAGGGCTCTGCTTGAGATTTTGGCACAATGGAATGGAAGTTTTTTAGAAGCGAAATGCCTTTATGAGCAAAAATCGCTCACAAAGAGTTCATCAAGGCCAAACAATCAACTGAAACTTTCACGGCAAGATTCTTTTTACATGAGTTTTTGCGCACAAAAAAAATATTGCTGTAACTCCTCAGTCACCTGATTCTGTTGATTCGTCTGATTTGAATCCTTGTGACATTTGAAATGTCTGGCTGTGCACACGCTTCGGTAAAAAAAGGAAAGAAATTTTGTATTTCCTCTACATTTTTTTCATTTATTTAATAAACCTGTATTTACCTGCCAGAAAAAAAATGAAAAATGAATTCTCACTCAATATGAATAAGAAATTTTGAGAGATCACTTACTCGTCAGGTATACAAGAGAAGGTATAAAAAACGTCTTCATTTCAACATACATTGTAAAGGTTACAGGAACCTGGGTCAGGATAATTCTAGATTACATATTTAGCATCAGTCGAAGTCGATCAACACCGAGGTGGATTTTGTAATGACACGCAATTCTGAGAAGCAGTCTATCGTCCTTAGGTAATTAAAATTTTCTAAACGTGAAGATAGACAGATAGATATTCAAAGAGAGTATTCTATAACCATTCACAAGAGTGGCAGAATATTTTTGTCTGAGAAATACGTCAAAAAATTGTAGAAATATCAATATATTCACTTCAATGATTCAAAATCAATAGATTCAAGTTTCAAGCACGATTACAGAAATTTTAGAATTTGATTCATGAATTTCTATATGCCAGAAAATATTCATCAGTATTGCTTTTTTGGGGGATATTATGAAATTTCAGTTATTATTAAGTTAAAAAGTTCCGAACTAGAACTTAGTTATCCAATTATTAATAAACGTAATTCTGATAACTGTGATAATCACACTCACCGAATCTCTAGTAGTACTTCCTAGTGGACTCATGGTATTCAATTTCTTCAATGCAGATTCACTTTGTGATTGTGAAATGTTTAGATGCATCTCGTAATCTGACGTTGATCTATCGATAGACTTATGACCAGCATTATCTTGCAAATCAACTTCATCTGATGAATGACTGAATGTTTTATCAAACATCAGACTACTGGGAGGAATCTTCTTCAAGCAAGACCCATCCGAAATTTCAGAATTAATTTGAATTTCTGGAGTTGGGTTCATATCAGAGATGGAAACGCTTTGCATGATACTCGATAGTTGAACTTGATTCATTTGAGACGAGTCTTTTCTTGTCAAGAGATTATGTTTCTGCTGCAAAACACCCTCAAGATTTGTAAGGTCGTTTTTGTGTCCCATTACTATACCAACGCTGGGTAGAAAAGTGTCTACTTCAGAAAGAGAACCAACAGTCTGTTCGGTAGCTTCTAACCCTGAAATACATCAATAATGAAACTTGGAACTTGAAAAAGAATCATCACCTCATTATGATACATTATTAATACGAAAAATATCAAACCCCGCGCACAAATGGATTGAAATAAATAGTGTTGAAGAAGTAATTCCCTAGAGCTTGTTTGAATCATATTCATACTCAATATAATTCATATCTCCAATAACCAGAAGAGTTTTCTCATAGGCCTATAGATTCAACAATATGGATAGAGTATCAATGCAGAGTCAGGGAAAACAATCATTTAAAAAATAGACTTTCAGCTATTTTTGCTGATCAGCAAAAAACATGTTCTTTTTTCCAACTGTTCCATATGTTATCGATCTCTTAGTCATCCGAAGCATAGGCTCTGAATGATCCGGGTTGAAAAATATATGTTAATTTTATGACATATTTCGCTCTGAAATTTTCAATATTATTGTTATCTCAAAAACGGCTCTGAATAGGAGTATCAAACAAACCCTATATTGAATCAATTTATATTCGGGAAATTGAATATTTGACATTCTCAATATCAAAGCAGCTAATACCACTTTCTGATACAAGCATCAGTCTTCGTACCTTGTTCAATACTTCGATTATATTCGGAATCCATAACGAAGTCTGGGGAATCTTCATTTCCTAAACATTCGTCAGGCTGGAAAATATTATTATCATGGTCTTCTTCAGAGTCACTAGAGGTTTCGTTTCGTGGTTCCTGGCCAATAGTGAAGATTGTTTTTTGTTTCAATTTGTTAGCTTTAAATGTGTTTCCAATCTTATTCAATTTGGAGATTTGTTGACTCATATTCGAAATGGCTTTTGACCCTGAAGGAAAATTGGAATTACAGTACTCAAAAATTCGAAGCATAATATGAAAAATGCCATATAGATAAATTGACAGTATTTCAACAATTGTTGGATGAAGAACACAACAAACATTGAAACATGAAAATTTGGGCGTCAGAGTAGTGACAGCAAAAATCAAACTTATTAAATTTCTACACATTCGAGAAATTTAGCAACACTAATTGTGTCAAACCCGAATAAATTGCTGAGAATGTGCCCTTATATTCCAGAAAATCATAATATAAACGCCAGGTGCAAGAAAATATGAAAAATAAACAGAACAGCATGAATTCATGGGAAGTGCAACATAAAAGCTGGATTCTGAGAGATATACAGGGTGTATCAGGTCTACCTTCGATAATCGATAGGGAAAAAATATTATATATGTATATATATAATGGATAAACTGGTTTACAATACACGGGGCGTTGAAGTTCATTGAAAAACAAACAAAATCAAGTTAACTGTTTTTTTTTCTTTGAACTAGAATTACAATGTACTGATATATCACAAAATTTACCAAAAAAGTACTTACCGACATTTTTTAAAGATAGCAACTGGGTTTCCGAAACATTTCGAGTCATTTGAGGCAAGTATGCTATATCTAAATAAATGTTGCTGCTTGAGACACCGCTACTTATCACTCTAGATTTCCTTCTGTCCAGAGGTTGGCCATGTCTGAACGGTATAGGAGGTAGGCCGCAAATATCCATAGCAACCAAAAATGCTTCACAAATTGCTTTCAGTGATTCTAGAATGCGGTTTCAATTATTATGATGATTATGTTTCAAATAATCCAAAAGTGTCCAGTTTTCTTCTTGCTTGAGTTCATTTCACATTGATAATTGTGTATCAGAAGTGAATGGCCCTTCCAGTATTTGATAGAAATGAGGTAAATCAAATGCATTTCATTGACCATTTATCCAACATCTCTAGGATTTATTCATCATCACATCATTGAATGGTGATGCCTTTCAATTGAAAGGCAACCTGACTGTCAATTCTTTCAATTATCTGCGATGTTAATAATGAAATGATGTGAATGGATGAATATACACTCTGAATTAATTTCATACTTTATCAATGGTACTCAAGAATCTCCATCTGATACAGCTATTCATCAAATTAACAATTCTGATGAACTAATTGACAACAAGCCAAAGCCACAGTTCCTCCAACTAGCATATGATATTGTCAAACCAACTTACATGCTACCCAGAAACAATTTCATGAAATGATATGAATGATTGTATGTATTTTGAATTCATATTCAAAATATTTTCGAATGACTGGAAAGGCCAATTACTCATGAATAAATAAAGTACCCACCTATTTCTTCATCGATGTTTTTGATGACAACTGCTAAATTGTTGAAAAACCTAAAGCTAGTAGACCTAAACATATGGTAATACCCACTGACATTATTGACTTTATAATTGATTCTGATGCAGTATCTATGTTTCGACGATTTGAATAATGAACTATTCGATTCTGCCATCCCAAATTCTAATAGACATACATCTTTCAGCATCACCTGTTGGTATTTGGTTATTTTATCAACTTGATCATCATAGTCTGCAATGAAATAGGAATCTTTTGTCAGGATTAGAATGGAGTCCATTTCTGTTTCATTGGGATCTCCGGTAGCAGGATCGGCGTTAATAAGACCCCAACTACCAACGACTAATTCAGGTTCATTGATAAGCATCTTTTTACAATCTTGTATGAGAAGTTTTACGTGTTCAGCAGTTGCTACGTTGTCTTCTTCGAACTGTGTAGATTTGGATTCACTGAAAACATCTTCAGAAACATAATTTCCTGAAATGAGCTAGTTAGATGAAGTAATAACAGATATATTTTCAACTAACCCAACATTAAATCGATGGTACCCTGTCTAGTGGTATCTTTGAAGCGACTCAAGTAGTATCTGTGATAAAAAGAATAGAAGATAAAATAATAGCCGAAAATTTTGTAATTTTTGTCACATCACTTTTATCGATTGACACAATTCAATTTTTGTGTTTGAAAAACCAATACTATTTCAATACTAATAGACAAATGTTATTCTTTTGATCTCTCATAGAGCAAAAAAGCCTCTAAACGAGTTCATCAACTTGAAATGCATCAACATCAAACAGAAAAAGTTAATTGTTATTTCAAATTCACCTGAATATTATTTCAACATTTATTCATTTATTCATTCAATGTATTTAGAAGAATACAAATTATCACCGTCATTACATTGCATATTTTGATATGCAGGAAAAGTATTTCGAAAAACGATGTTATTAATAATAGGCTTGTAGTACATGGTTAACCTACGAGTCAGTCCTATGTGTATTGTTTTCAATGTTTATAAATAATTCATTTTCAAGTGACAACTTCGAGGAATGCCTATATTTTGTTATATAACCATTATTATGGAGAATATTTTATGTTATCAACAAGTTCAAGTTTCATTGGGCACTGAATATGTATGTTTTGTCCTCAGATCAAATCAAGAATTGATTCGATCGAAATTGGAAACTATTACTGAAAGAGGGTTTTTCAAGTAGCGGAAGTACATTGCTCAAGCCAAAACGTGTTATTTTGCTATGATGTGTGCAACCCTCATATACTTAGTGTGGATTAAAGCAAGTTCACTTCGTCATGCAGGTTGCGTCCATCGAAGGTTCGAGATTTAGACGAATATTTTCACTTGTTTCGGCCCCTATAAGGTTTGTTTGATTGAAGCGAGCCCTATTCGCACTTTCGCATGAAATTGTGCCATAAAGTTAGAGTGGGGACGTGAATCTGAAATATCAATTGAATTCAGCTGAGTTAAATTCATGTCAACGAAAATTCTCCATTTTAATCAATCCATACCCGAGTATTAGGTAACATTTTCGAGATCAATGGAATTATATTTTGTGGAAAGTTGAAATGAGTTGGAATCATACCCTGGAAGCTCGAATCCACGCAAAACCCCAACACAGAATATCAGGTTTTCCAGCACTTCAGAATCACTGCACTTCAGAAGCACTGGTATCAGAAAATAAATTGATACTTATCATTTCAGGTTTCATTTAATGTTCTAGGAACATCGAGTCAGCCAGCGGTGGAATGTTGGAATTTTTCTTGAAAATTTGGGGGTCGCAAGCATCAGGAAAGACTTCGATAACTTCGCCGTTCTATAGATGAATGATGCTTGGTATAGAGAAATTAGGCAGGTCTCCAGCCTGAGTTCGACTAGTTTGTCTACTCAGAACCGCTCGTGGTGGCATTAGACGAGATTTCCGCTAAGCACCGACCGTGGAAATGAAATGAAAAGGGAAAGATCCCCACCTTTCTACGATGTTCAGGAGGTTAATAAATTCATGAGTGTAGAATCACCGACTGGGCAAATCTCTTCTAAATCGAATCGAAGAGTTTTAGCGAATGTTTGGGGATTCCAAACATGTCAACAGTACTCCAGGACAGGTCGAATTTGTGGTTTGTAGATCGTGAGCAGTTGCTAGGGTGTGAAGTACCTCTTAGCACGAAAAAGAAGCCAGTTTTTATGAAGAAGTTCCATAGTTGTATTTGAAAATGTTGGGTCCTGTCATTAAATTATGTATTGGTGTGAATCTATACAAATGACGTGGAAATACAGCCAGTGGTTCTGTTCGATGATGTCAGTGTTTTCACTTCTTTCTCTGCTGAAAACCATCGTTCAAAAGAGTTTAGGCAGTAAGTATAAACTATTTAAAATTTTTAAGGAATTCATAAATTCATTTTTTTACATCACTACTTTGGAAACCACAAGCCCAAAAGTGGAATATTGAGCTGGATTAACTCCCCCAATAATTTCAATAAGCTGCACCTTTCGTTAGAAATAATTATATACCGAGTGATACATCAATATCTGCTTCGAATTGAAACATGGAGGTGTTTATTGATAATATGATTTGCCAAATAATATACTCAATGTTTTTCATCTATATTTTATTCAACATACAGGGTTCTTGAAAAGTTTCATGTCGAATTTTCCATCAACCCGTCGTTGAATCTAAAGCCCAAAAGGGGAATATTGAGCTGGATTAACTCCCCCAATAATTTCAATAAGCTGCACCTTCAGTTGGAAATAATTATATACCGGGTGATACATCAATATCTGCTTCAAATCGAAACATGGAGGTGTTTATTGATATATGATTTGCCAAATGATATTTTGGAGGGATACTACAATGAGAAGAAGTTTGGGTGGAGTACCTCTATCAATTACTAACAAGTAGCTAGAAATTTAGAACACTAAACAGAGACAGACAGAACAAAAATGTTGAGAATAGTCGGATATCAAATTTTTCATAAATGTCAATATATTTCGAAATGGGATGAAACAAATTTGGTGAATGACTAACTACTCACCAGAAGACTAACCAATGAAAATTGAAATCCCATAGATGCATAACTCTTCTGGACGTAGCATAAAAACTATGAATGCCATTTTGCACCAGGCATGGTTCAAACACCTCGACCATTGTGCTACGGCCCCCTCTTAACATTACTGATTCATGCCCAACGTGGAATTATCAAAATTCGAAGAATGTTGATTACATTCTTTGATTATGAAAAAATAGCCTGACAATAGAGAGGAAAGTATGAGAAGATACTGAAAATACAACAGACACTGCACATACAGTAAAACGAATAATGAATGGTCGATATACCAGAAATACTGTTCATAGGTTTCAAACAGGCTTCCGATGACAATAACGATGGAGTCGATAATTCAAAATACTCATATTTCAGGACACTTATTTTTGAATCACTCTCGTGAAGGTAAGAGTCAACGAAAATCAGTCGCATGCAAGCAGTTACGTCTACATTTCAATAAACTGTAGAGTATAACATAATAATTCAACACAACATTTCTGAAATATTAACTGACCTAGACATGTGATAGAGTAAATTCGCCAGTTCGAATTCCTGCTGAAGAGCCAAATGAGGTGCAATGGAGGGTGGTTTAGCAGGAAGAATATCACTTGCGATATTACCAACTGTACGTAAATATGCCCAAAAATCTTGAAGTTCCACTACAGTCAGTGGTATACCAGTCATTATGTCTAGGCAACATTGACGAAGGGAGTCCCTAAAGTGGTTTTTATAATATCTACAAGAGGAAAATGAATCAATATGGGTTTCGTTAACATTATTCATGTCATAGTTATTTAGACCAAGTTCATTTCATTGTAGAAACGTTTCGCAACTGCCCAAATCACTTCCATGGATTGTACTTCGTACCTCTCGTGAAATTACGGTGTTGTTCAACAAATTGCGAGAGTTTTTTTTTTCAAGAAATTTGTATCAAATGTTATAATTTATAGTGATGCAGTTTATGCCAAGAAGAGTTAGATGACTTTTTAGCTCAATATTATGATTGAAGATGACCGCTCCAATTCGTAATCCATCCAATACCACTATTTGTAGAAGACTACTTTTTTCCGTAAAACTTTCTTTCGAACTGAGCCCTCCTAAACTCTACCCAATACGCAAAAATGTGGTGAAATTTGATCAATAATGTGTTTTTGTATGTGCCATCCATACTTGAGGTTATACTTGTATGGACTGAAATTAACGATAATTCGTCGAAATTATCCTAATCCCAGTGATTCCATGGAAGTATGGGGGGTTAGAGGACATTAGAGGTATTATTTTAGTTTTCCCTGTTGAAATATTCTATCAATTTATAATTTAGTTCCACTTTGTTGAGATTAAAATTGACAAAAACAATGATAGAATAATAGAAATTGGAAAATATCATTCCGACATTTATTGGACTAAATGATAAATGATGATGATGAATAATTGGCTAAAATAGCAAACATATAGCGTTCCGACATATAGCGTTCTGCGTATGCCGAATACTGACGTGGTTTGTCATGATTTGAGAAACAAAAAGAGGCAACCCAATGATGAAGCTCCAGAAATATCCTTCTCCGCTGTTTGGTGAAACTAGAACCTATCAACAATAGAAGAGAATATACCTGTTTGCTGAATTCATGCCATCTTTCATTATTCCGCTGAATTTTCTTTCGCCAGTTCTTGTATAATCTCCCTACAACAATTGTATTTACTTGATGAATCTTGTAGTATTCAAGTCAATAAATTATTTTTTGAAAAATTTGATTAGAACACAAAATTTTCTGAAATTCCCTGAAACTTTGAAGTTTCTAAATATTGAGAACTAAAATTACCTTCAAAGCATTAGTTCCAGCATACTGCTTACTTATGGTGTCTCCATTATTTGCCCATAAAAGCTGAAATGTATTTTTGATGTTATTAGGCATGCATCCTTCTGGTGACACCAAACCCAGTTTACAGAATTGTATTTCCATAACAGCTTTTCCCAATGCAGTCTGAAACAGAAAATCCACTATATTATCTAGGTTTCTACTAGAAACTGATCAATAATGACTGCATCATGGCTTTGAGTAAAAAAGAGTGCAATACAACCCCATTGAAAACTAAATCGAAATTACCTGAACAACATTCGTTCTATCCAAACAGTCTATGCAGTTCAGTCTGAAAACCCCATTTTGCGAACATATATGCCCCTGATTATCTCTCCAACAATAGTTCATGTCTTTCAAAATATCACTAATGGCGTTCATTAGAATTGACACATTCTCAAAATGCATTCCTTTGCTAAAAGAAATATAAATATCGTCTATATCATCACCAGATATCAGCATAATATAAACTAACGTAAAATAACGAATATTCTGGCAGATGCTAGAAGTAGATATACAATATGAATCTCATTTTCTCAGAATTGAATAATGAATGAGTATAATTAAGGGTATCATTTATAAACTATAAATTTTGCAAATATCACGAGAAACTCACCAATATTCGTGAAAATCAAATGTAACGTAAGTAATGAAGGGGCTATTGTAGTGCAGGATATGATGTGAATAAGCATCAAAAATCACTTTTTCTTTCCCTGTTTGATCAACTAGATTGACAACACAAATAGGGCCGTAATTATGTATTTCTTTAGCAAAATGTTTTTCAAACGCAACTTTAGTATCAGCTTCACCTATAAATAATACACCGTTAGTAGCTGGTAGTGATAAACGTATATAGTATATGTATTAACAAATTGGCCAATTTTAGTATTCATGTGATTATTTATTACCATGACTCGCAGATACATCTCTGGCAGAGCGAATCTTTTCTTGAAAATGTGATTTCACGAAAAGTGAGATGTGAGTGCAATTCCAAGAAACTGCCTGGCTGACTGATGAATTTATTTATCAACGTCATAACATTGGACTGTTGTATGAGAAGATTGATTTTCTCAAACGTGTATATCTATGAGTCATTTTGAAAAGACCCATATATGTAAGAATGAAAATGTGAACGGTGGTCTTTTATGTCCCTGATTTCTTGATTGAATGAAAAAATATCAATTAGTTTATTTTGGAATGAGAAATAAAGTCGAAAATGATTTTTCAATTCAATATCTAACGATACCAGAAAACAGAATGTAGTCGCTTAGTTGGAATGCAAATATTATTCTCCAGTTATGAAACTTGTAGAAAAAATATTCGGATATTTTTGGAGATTCTCAAAAATTAACAAAAGGAACACTCATCTGAAACTATTTAAAAAAAAAGCTTCAACCTGCCATACATTCCTGCAACGCCCTGTATATATATATAAATATATCCTTCATATCTTTCATATTCAACATTTTCATCTGATGCAAAAAGAATTTGATAGGGACTTCATGAATGATCACCGTACACATTCTATGCATTTTTTTTTCATTTCCACAGTGAGATCCACCATAAATCTCATATAACTGTCATTTGTCAACCCATTCAAAGATTCGAAAAACTATTTGTTATTTTTCACCAAAATTATTCTTAGTGATTTTTCAGTGATCAAAAACCAAAAAATACAAAACAAAAATCAACCACAGTCGTAACAATTGCGGAGGTACAACCAATAATTTCAGCCATATGCTAACATATAATCAGAAGCTCGATGTAATATGGAATCGTGCCATAATTGGTACAGATAAATTAATCAGCTCTGCCCTCGTATAAGTTACACATACATCCAACCCATAATATTCATTACAATCTCTAACTGATAATGGAATAAAATAGAGTGTATTATTAATCTTCCTACCTAACCATTAGTTATGAATATCTTGCATTTTTCAATATTATAGATGAATCTGGCTGAAAAATCATTGAGGGTGGTTTTCTGAATACCAGAATTAGAAATAACAAAGTTACAGGGGAGACATTTAGGGTGAATCACCTGATGATAACTATTGAAGATACATTTTGTTGCAAGTTCTTATAAATACTTATCTGACCTTTATCTATCCGTGGTGGAGGTCTATATTTGAATCCAGGCTGAGACCAATAAACAGGGACAGAACCTCGAACTTGCACAAATGAAACTTCATGTGTTTTATATGCAATCAACTGTTCAGTTTCCACATAATTAGCCACTTCACCGGAATCATCCACCCCTCTTCTTTTATACCTTTTTCCAAAGAGATACAAAATCAGCAGCTTCAATGATGAATTATCGTCCTTTGTATATATATAAGAAAAAAAAACTGCGAAAATAGAATTTTTCGTATTGAGAAATATTATGAATTACAAGAATGAAACTTGAAAAATATAAAAGTCAACTTCAACCTGAAATTGTGTTGTCAATGAACCTGTGTCAATGACCAGACAAGTGTAAGAGTACCAGCCTGGTAGTTTTTCCATTAAGAAGGATAATGTCTGGACCAAAATTCTTTCCTCAGGACTTTTTTCGCCAAACAATATCATTCGACCCAATAATGATTTGGTGTGGCCAGACAGTAGGAAGATTTCTGACATAAAGTGCACTATATGCTACATTCCTTAAATCGACATATTTACGATATCATGAGTAAGGTTATGAACCATGTGAATATAATTAATTTGATAAATAAATAAATGAATCAATTAATAAACATTTCAACTGCCTCCTATAAGTGGGGTATTAATGGCAGTGGCCTGCTATTCTTTGTTGTAACTATCGCAATTGACTTTTGAAACACTATACCAGGCACCAACACTTCTCTATCACACTCACTCTAACATGCATGGATGATAAAATAGCGTATATCTCTGCAGTCTTTCGAAATAACACCCTCAAATGATATCATCGAAGGCATTTAAATGATCATAGAAATCTAATAAGGAATCTTCATTTGAAATTCCAGAACTGGGGTTGTTTCCGGTGGAAACGGAAGTAAAAAGTACCAGAAACAATTTTTTTTCAATTTTCAGATAAAGAATTCCTGTCAAATTTGAACATTATGTACATATAACTCTGGCAACTATGGCGTGCCTAAAGGATACTAACGTTCTCACTCGGTATCATCTGATTATCAGCTACAATGAATTATAAAAAAATATGAAAGTTCTCAGTGATAAACTGTGGAGATTAATTGCGAATATGATAAAGATTCATACGAGCCCAGGGCTTTCGAAGCACGTGCGATTGATAGATAGGCACACTTCTAGCACTTCTGTCTGCAAACTACATCTTCTACATCTGTAGCTTTCGTATTTGATTTGGGTCTCTAATCAGTGCTGGATGGGTGACATTTCAATTTTTGAATACATAACGCCTCATTTCCTCTGAGAGAAGAAACCCTTGATGAGAATGACAGGTTTTTCACGGAATGTCAAAGATACAGGCTTGGCACGCATGAATCTGAATCGCACATTTATTCATCCCAGTCAAATTATGACTTCGAGAACGTAATTTCAGCAACTGAGATGTCGGCAGCCTAACACCTTATATTATCGATTTTTCTCTAGAAAGGAAACTCACCTGGTACCAGCTCTAAATCGACTCCTTCTCGATATTATACAGAGTTTGAATATTTCATATTCTTGAGAACCCATCAAATTCCTATCCATTTCAACTTCACAGTCCTCTATCTGAACATAACCTTGAATGATGGGCATAATCCATGGATCACATAATGGATTCTGAAGAACAAAATTGTTGGATATCATTAAAATAAATCATGATCATCAAAATTAATAAATAGACAAAACTATACACGTAGACCCTGCATAGAAGCTTTTCAACATGTGTTTGAAATGAAAACAAATACGTGGCGTTAATGAGCTAGGCTCGTTCTTCGTAAGATAATAATGGACAGATGAAAACATTCGAACGGCAGAATGATTCTCAGGATACAACTCCAGCGTATGAATTCGAATGAGTTTTGGAATGCAAGATATAGATCGTTTCAATGCAGTATTAACCAATTGAAGTTGATTGGTCTTCATTGTTTGCTGAGCTTGATACCAATGAATCCTTTCAAATATTCTTCAATATATTACATAATAAATGACTCTTAGGGTCAACTTTCCATGGTTTTCTATTTGCAGTGGATACCAGTATTTCGAATAATGGTTCAGATACAAACCAACTCAGAGCAAAAGCCAAATCTAAACCTGATTGCATTGATTTATTGAAATTTTGTACATAGTAACAAATTGGTATATTTTTTTACAAGTTATAACTGTAATATAATTAATTATGAGACATATAACAAAATATAATGTTATATATATAAAAGTTATAACTGTAATATAATTAATTATAAGACATATAACAAAACTTGCACCTAGATGAATGAACATCTGTATGTGCATATATACTATGAGCTATAACTTGAGATTAAGTAGATATGCACAATGGTAACATAATAGATTGGTTTAGAGCTAATAAACCAATCATGAACCTAGACAAAACATTAAATATGATCAAACACCCTGATAGACAAGTCGAACGAATGCAAAATTTTGGGCTTAATTATTGATGAAAAATTAGATTGGAAATCCTACATATCTTACATCAATAGATTAGCTAGCGCGTCTACGCTATTCGGCCAATACGTGCAAATATCGGTATACCTGCTGCTCAAAATAACCATTTTGCATACTTTTATAGTATTCTGAACTACAGGGTTGAATTATGGGGATTCTGTGAATTCATATTCCACATTAATACCTCAGAAAAGAGTCTTGATTAGGTTTAAACAAAAGAGGCTCATTTAACTATAGGCATTTTTTTTTTCAAATACAAAAATACTTTATTCATTCATCAGTATAGGTACATTACATGATATAAACATATTTCAGGTTACATAAATAGTTTACAAAATTTCATAATTTTACATATATAGGTATAAAAAATAAAATTACATTTATTTATAAAAATAAAATTACATATAATTGCTATGATAAATTTACTCATGAGATTTTGTACTAAGACTCCTAATCAGCAAGGAGGCTGGTATCGGAGTATGTTTATCTATTATCTATGTGGTTGATGTGATTATTAGGATCGTTTTTTAGTTAATTAAAATTATATTTCATTTGTTATGTGTGCTTTAAGTTCTATATTAAATTGCCTGTAATTATTTATATTTACACTCACTAATCTCTATATTAACCAAGTAGTGAGAGTAGCAAGTGAGGCTCACAAAAGAAAACACAGACACTAGCTAATATACACAACTATACTATACTCGTAATATCAGAATATTTTCAACACTAATGTTTATTTATGATGTCAAAAGAAGAGGGTCATTGTACGTGGGTATCAAGATTTTGAATCACCAACCGAATGCACTCGCTGATATCTGTTCACCTACTCACTTCAAGATATCACTCAAGCAATATTCACTTTCAAACATACAATTCCACTTGGATGATTTTTTCCCTCCAATATTCAATAATTTTCAAATACCTATCTAAAGTAAAAAATATCTGAATTAAAAAAAAATCTCACCTTTTTTTAGGAAAAACCAACCAAAAAAAAGTTTTCACAAATTTATAAATTTGGTCTGTATTATTCAATTTCAAATGACCTGTGCATTATATATCATTTGTTATCTCTCTTGTCACCCCAAATGTTTTCAGGAATTAACTTTGATTTGTGAAGAAATATTTTTTTACATTCATCGCAATGAGAAATAAATATATCTATTTATTTATCTCAGTAGTTTGATTCCTCTCGCTATACAGAAAGCGCCGAAAGTGCATGTGAATTGGAGAGAAATTAGGAACGACAGTGAGAGAAAATCTTGAGAATCATAACGAAATCACTGATAGGTTGAATTGATGAATATCTGAAAAATATATGCTCACTCACCCCCGACTCGATTATGCTGTTCAACATGTGTTTATTCCAAAAAAATCGATCATCTACAGTTTTCCACAAGGCACCTGGATTCATCGAACCCTGCTTTTCTAGCTTACACAATCTCTGTAATGAATTTGTTAGGTCGGTGGTTCTCGAATAGTAGAAAGAATTTGTATCTGAGAATATCTTATGAAATTCTTCCATGATCTGTTTCTCGAATCGGTCTTTATCCTTGATTGCTCCCTTTTTTTGGACACCAGCTAAGGCAGCGGCTTGCTGAGTAGTATTTTTTATTGTGTTTCCTGCACTTTTTAGTGTTCCCCATGTCTTGGTTAATGCAGTATTTCTCTGTATATCGAATAGGGAGCTTGTATTAGCAGAGCTTTGTTTCAAACTGATAGATTTATGTTTCTGACAAGGTATCAACTCGATTTCTGCATTTTCAATCCTTACAGGTAGGAATGCTATGGACTTTATTTTGTATATATCATTATTTCCATGGAGTTTGCCTACTAGTACACTTTCTTTTATGAGCAGTAGACGGGTATCAAATAATGGGATATGTTCAACTATTCCTATTATACCTTCACATATTCCTAAACAAATTGGATCATCTGCATCAGTTAGGTCCCATCCTATAAAATAATTGGATATCTATAGAAGTTGTGCTTATTCATTATTAGTGGAGTGAGAGGTGGAGTCATTCATAGTTCCTCAGACTTAAATATATAGGTTATTGCCTAATGATTCCTATAAAATCTTTAGTGAGCGGTATCGTATGACATCAAGATGGAAATATATCGGACAATATCGGAAGTATATCCCAAAAAAATTGATTTCTCAATGAAATCAATAGTTACATTCATACAAAAGGTGAAGATAAACATCAAATTGACTCATGGTGATGAATTTGTTATTAGTGAACATTTTCGACATTCATTATCGTAAACAACCGATGGCCAAGATAAGAAAGAAAGAAAGGTTAGAATCAGAAAATTGGTTGAACTGGAAAAATGTTGGGTAATATGAAGATCATTTACATGGTGCTGGAAAAAGTGATTACTAAATCAAAAAATTGTTATCTTCGAGTTCATGAATACCTCCGAACAACTGTTCAATGATCGAAGATTAATACTATAGTATCGGAGTTTGGTTTGAGTTAGTTTATATTTAGGAATTTTCCACACTTCCGCTTCATCTCAGTAACTTTATCACAGGATGATTCAGAAATGCAGCTATATAGTATGCTTGAAAAAGCGACTGAAAGTTGATGATTTCGAATTGAACACCCTGTATATATTATCATTTTAAGGATCTCCATCGATTTCTCAATAACTCCTCTTGATATATAACTAGACCTATCTTCATCCGTTCTAAAAATGAAAATTCATTTCAATCTGTTTCTTCGGAAATCAGGATCACTAGTTGAAAATGCTGATATCTTTGACTTCAAAAATATGATGGTATCGAAATTTGCTTTGAGGTTAACTGATTACTCGGTTCCTTCAGCACAAGGTGTTCAAAAGTAGTTATTTCAATTGCTAAAAAAAGTTGATTACTGTCTGTAAGTTAATTGAGGAGATGGTACATTCATTTTTCCAGCTTGTGTGTAGGATTTCCTCTCCTCGTTTCAAAAAAATAAAATAGGAGTTATTATAATTACTTCAATATGTTTGTAGTGAGGACAGATTTGTGATCTACCCCAAAATGTCACTGCACTTCAAATTGAACCTTCAGAAACCTAAAAGAGAAATTCTCTATTCCTCTACTTGGAAATACAAATTTGTTTACCTTGTAAACAAGTGTTGCCACTTCTTTTCGAAAATTCTTTCACTTGAAGAACGTCAGATTTTTTTATTTCAATGCTTAGATAAATTTACCTATAGTGCAAGTGAGATAATAGTCAAGACAAGAAATTACCTGGAAAACCAAGACCCTCTAATTCCTGAATTTCAACATTTAGATCAATCAAAAGTCTCTTTTGATCTCATAATGAATAAATTTGATTGAAGAGAGAAGAGATCAATTGCTACTGTCAATAATTTTTTGAGAAGGAAACTATCATGATGACTGTCAGTTATTTATTGAGGAAGTGTAACATTCCATTGTGTACACATTTTATGAATACTTCACATGAAACTGTAGGTACTGTAATAGATCTGTTATTATCAAGTAAGTTGACAGCCACCTTTTTAAAATAATATTGTAATAACAGTATAAATGTACACCTTTTGAAATTATGAAAATGATACCTTCTCGGCCGGTTAGAGTAGAGTAAATCTTCATTCAGTACCTAATATCTATGAGTTGGAAATATTGAGGAGTATAGTTTAGTCAAAGATTCTCTACTAGATGCACCCTTGCCTGATCAACTTTTGAGGAGCATTGAAATGAACAACTGTCAGCTGATCACTGCTAGATGCCTCTTTCCCATTTGATATTTTCATCAGTTGGATTCCCCTGCCTCTTGATCTTGAATTTTGAATCAATTAGTGATGATAATATAGCTTCATTCAGAGAGAATTAGTACAGCCATAGGCTGAACAAGACAACACAACTTCAAACAAAGTTGCAAAATCCATCCTTGACTTGATGGACTGAATCGGCTGAACCAACTAAGATTATTCACCAAACAACAAAGAAAAAGGTGTCTCTTTGTTCTAACACACTTATGGACCAATGAACCTCACTAAACAATACTTTAGAGGGAATAATCTCACACTATTAGCTTGATTTGCCAACAGTCAGCTTATTTTTGATTGCTGCATCTCTCTATGGTTGTTTCAATTCCTCTGTCTCTCTAAGCTTGATCTAGTAGAGAAAATATAATATCATATCTTTGAGTGTACCAATGTTGTACCAAGGAAATAATCTTCAGACAGAATCATAGGAATAGCTTAAAGGACTTTGCCAATCACCTCTCGATAAGGTAATCTGTGACTTCACTGTGAAATTAGGAAAATTGAGTCATTCAAAGTTCTGAAGTGTGTCGGATTTTGGCTGTTGTATCATTATCAGCATCTTTCCTGCCTGATTAAGAACATTGAACAGGCTCATCAACTCTCAAAAGTCTGAACTCACCGGCTTTGGGAATGAACGCTCCAGTTTGTCGATCCCACCATAAAGAATATCTTCCATCTACAAATATGTAAAATTGGCTCGTACGAAATAATTCCATTTCGGTACACTCATCAACATAATTTTGAATGCATCATCACATATTTGAAGATACCTGAATGAAAAAACAAACAAGTATACCAAAATTTTTCCAAAATCAATATCACATATAAAATTGTTATTATTATTTCATCAGATGATCATATGTCATATGACAGATAACAGTTGAGAGGTTGTAATAGCTGACAAAAATAGCAGCTAACATTTCCCATCTTGACCGAACGATCACTGGCGTTGGAAGATGAGAGATGAGAGATTTCCGTGACATATCATAAACGCAAGCAGCAGGCAACGCGGTGACGTCACCTGATAGAATAAATTTCAGTAACGATGTACAAAACACTGGTGCAGTCACTGATTTTTTTTTTGTTTCGCCAAAAACGCTAACATCATTTTCCGCTATAATGACCTAATAGTTGATGAAAATCCCCAGAAGCAACATTTTTACAGATTTCTGTACGAATAGTTGACGTTTTGAGATTGTAATTATGTAGTTCGATCAAAAGTAACCTAAATTACTACTTCTGAATCAACATTTGTGCAATCATCAATAATACTGATTTTGTTTTCATTTTTGTGTCGCAATCTAACAACTGACATTTGAGTGATTTTCTGCTATAACGAATAAAATGCTGTTATCAAGTTAGCTGTGGTTGGAGAAATTAGATGGGCAAATAGACAGAATAGATCCACCGGTATTCTGTACATCGTTATTGCAGTATAGAGATTGAGACATCCTATTCAGTCATGATACAATCTATTCAGTTATAGTAAAAAGTATTTAAATGATTTCTTTGTCAAATAAACATACTAAGGCCGCACTGCTCGAGTAGAGATGGCAATACGATTGTTGATCCGCTTGGACTGATATTGACGGATATCGGACAGTAATGATTGAAATTTTGCATTCGTGTTAAATTTCCAATTCAAATTATATTTCCCAGAGTTACCAAGATAACCATCGAGATCAGCAAATATGACGCCTTCTAGTTCCGATCTTGGGAAGCCTCAGTGAAGTATTAAAATTCAATATTATCAATTATGCGAAAGTCTACAACTTTTTCTAGTGGCTGGATATAGGAAGTTGGGACACCAGTCTATAGTCTATATTTACATATCATGGCCGAAACAGCCGAAACTAAATCGTACTGTTACAATCTGTGGCAACTTGCAACACTGTTGGATTGTTGGATGCGTGATGTTGACTGTTGACATCTCGTTTCCCTGTCGTTTCGTCATTTATTTATGAATTTATGACAATAAAAAACAAGTTTCTGGAAAATTGAGAAATTTATTAGAAGTTCTAGACAGCTGTTGACTCTTGAGTGAATAATGTAAGTTTGTAGTATTTGATTAAAATAGTGAGGGTACTTGATCTTAATTTATTTTATAGCAAATGATGTCTGCTCAAACAGTACCATTGATTTTACAAGAGGACATTGAACAGGGTGGAAAAGATTATAACGAAGACATCAGTGATGATTTCGCATACAGAAACAATGTTTCACAAGCAACAAAGACCATCAGATTGGCTTTCATCCGCAAAGTCTATGGTTTGTTGACCATGCAGATTTTCTTAACCATTGTTATAGCTGGTATCTGCATGTATACATCACCTATTCGGAATTTTGTTCATTCTAATGATTGGATGATGGTGGTAACATTTATTGGAAGTATTGGTCTTCTGTTTGCTCTTCACATAAAGAGAAGAGAATCCCCAACCAATCTTATACTGTTGGCTGCATTCACCATTGTTCAAGCTTATACAATTGGAGTAATTGTGACATTTTACTCAAAAGATATTGTATTACAAGCTTTATTATTGACATTCATTGTTTTGGGAGGATTAACACTCTACACATTCCAAACTAAACATGACTTCTCTGCAATGCATTCAGGATTATTTGCTGGTTTGTGCATTCTTATAGTTGGAGGATTCATACAAATGTTTATTCAATCATCAGTGTTTGAAATCGCAATTTCTTTTGGTGGAGCACTATTATTTTGTCTCTTCATTGTATTTGACACTCAAATGATAATGAAGACACTTTCTCCTGAGGAATACATCTTGGCTACCATCAACCTTTATATGGATATACTCAATTTATTCATATACCTACTACGAATTTTACAAGAACTGAATAGACAGTAATATTCTTCAAATGAAAATTGATCCAAGTATTTTGTTACACACATATATATATATATATATATATTATGGAACTGTTGAATAATATTATTGTTGTATGATTATGTACAATTCTTAAAATTACTAGTCAATGGTGATACTGGTTGCAAGAAATATCTTACTAAACAGTCAAGTTTTGAAATTCTTATCAAATGTCTACATTGAGGATAACTTAGCAGTATCCTAAGTACCTACTTTATGATGTACTTTTCAAATGAACAAGATGAATGAAAAGATCAATAACATTTGGAGTATATGATTCCTTGAAAAATTATAGGAAGCATCATATACTTATCTATAACTTATTGTGAAATATTATTTTGACTAGTTGTATGTATACAGACTATTAAACTTATCAACATTTGAAAAGTTATTATTATTGTTATGCTCATTCAATAATTTTCAACTCAATGAGCATTCCATAAAATTGAATTCCAAACTCCACCTTGAAGGAATATTGTTTGTGAGATTTGAAAAGGTAACAAATATTCAATTTACGAAAAAAAAAACAGCAACAGATGCAAGATATAAATGTTAAGGAATCATTTTTGTGAAGCCCAATGGCATGAAAAACATGAAAAAAATCAGTATTCATTGTTGAAAATGTGACTAGGTGTCTTGAATATTATGGTTCTTGAGAGGTACAGTGAAACAACAGTTCATAAAAAAAAACATTTATAAATATTTCAAATTTCAAATACTCAGTGTGGAACAATATAATAAATATTTTTGGTGATATTTCTTTAGGTAAATAATTTCTTCAATTTACCTCGATCTTCAGAGTCTTTGAGTTTCAACTGATTCTCAAGTTGACACAATTCTTTATTTACCAATGCTTCAAGCGACTCATCAAGCTCAATAACTTTTTTAAAATCTTTTTTTGCTTCATGAACATTCCATGCACCTACATGTCCTTTTGCTCGCTTGAAATATGCCTTTACATTATCTGAAAATGAAATTAACTCCAATACAATGCTGTTAAAAAAAGGACCTATATGCTACATAGAAAACCCATATGGACGTTTCTGACATGCTGATATTTTGGCAGAAGCTACCAAATTGATATTGTCTCATTTGTGATCCATTCTCAAAACAATAATGATCAGATGCCACCTTATTTTGATTTTCAAAGTATTTCAAGGTGAGTCATATCAATCTTCTCTAGAAGCCTTCCAACTCTATCTTGATTATCTACTATCGAATGATTTATAGTTATTTGGAATTACCCAAGATAACACTTATATATTCATTTTTTTAGATTCTCCTTTTTCAAAAATTAGAATAGAGAATAATGATAATCTACCTCAAAATGCAATTGCATTTGGAAACTGACAATACCTAAAATTGTGATATAATGATAGTCAGTGACAACTTGTTTTTGAAAATTTTGAGAAAGACAAATATGCATATATACATAAATATCAGATTTCTACAAAAGATAAGTATTGAAGGATACAGGAAAAAAAGATAAGCTCACCTTTATCGGAGTTAATGACTGTAGTGCAATGTTCAATAACTGAATAGTAGTCTTTTTCATTCAATTTGCACTGGGCATAATTGAGAAGAATAGGAATCTTCTGTTTATCTAGGTCATTCCATTCAGTATCATGTGGTTTTTCTCTGAAACAGTTCTAAGTATGATATGATTCAATGGGGTTTCATAATAGTTACTTGAGCATCAGTTGTTCTAGCATACCAACTGCTTTTGCATATAGTTCAGCAGCTTTATCATAGTTTCTGTTCTTGTACTCTAAATTTCCTTGGTACTTGAGTTGGGGAATCATATCTATTTTTTCACCTTCCTCTAATTGCCATGTGTCTTTTTCATACTCTTCTGGCTGCTCTACTTTAACTAATTCTAGAGCAGGCCAACCATTTTGAAATGATTATAAAATGAAGATAACTCACCTATTATAAAATCCAAATCTACTGGATTTTTTATTAGATCATTTAAATCATTGTAACCAACACCTTCATTCTGTAGAGTCATTGCACAACAGTGAGTTTTTCTCTCCTCTTTTGGTCTGTTCAGGTCTCTCAAGGTTTTTGATATGAAAGGATACTGTACAACGAGCTGAAATACAAAAATCCATCTTTTCTAGTAAATTATAAATAGAATCAAAGTCTATATATAATCAAAGTTTTTATAGCTCCAGAATTAGTTTGCATCAACAATTCAATGAAAAAATTAAATATGTGTACAACCAGCCTTTTGATGTCCAGAGTGCATCAAAGATTCCAAGGATATGAATTCCTTTGAGATAACCCTAACAGAATTCAGTTTCTTTTTTTTTTTCAACCTGTTTTTGAGTGATCTGAATATATGTTCATGTTACAGTAATTTTAATATTATTATTGCTATTTTTTTCATTATGATTATCTCACAAATGTATAAAATTATCCTTAATCTATGGATTGCATTGAATAAAAGAAGGTACTTATACAAATTTCAATAAAAGTTGCAAATTTCATGAAATTTTGTTGATAAGTTCCTATTTAACTTTTATCTTGAATGTTAATAAATTCATAAGGGCACAGCCTAGCTTTTGATAGAGAAAACCAGTTATTCATTTATATCATAATAGACTCTATTTTCATGCAGTGAGAATGACCTTAACTATATGTGGAGACATTTTTACCATTGTGTTTACTGTGGTGTGTCTAGAACCAACACTATATTACTTCAGTCATTATAGACTTGAAATAACTATAATTACATACACTTTTATCTACAGTGAACTGAGCTACTTCATTTATTGCCATTCTTTGCAGAATAGCTTCCCATACTTCTAGTTTGAATTTCTTCCCCAAGACCAGTTCTAAAGGCTTTCCAGTACCCATCTTCCGTGAATCATCAAGTATAGTTTTATCATTGTCACACAATCTCGTTTGAAAGTGAAAATGTATCTGAAATATTAAAAAAAATCAAGGAAATACTTCACTCATTGGATTCATTACTTTGCTTCCATTTTTGAAAGAAGCTTCTTTGGTTCCAGCATATACTGTTTTTTTCACGATCAAGTCTTTATTATTAGCCATCAATAATTAATATATGAATATATTATAAACAGAAAACTGTTGTAAACAGAAAAACCGAGAAGTGAAAAAGTCAAAAGCACAGACTATAGACACCTTTCTAGAGACCAACAGACTATTAAATGTCAAAACTCCAACGTCAGAAGCATGATGTAAATATAGACTGGTGTCCCAACTTCCTATATCCATCCACTAGGAAAAGTTGTAGACTCTCGCATAATTTTGATACTTTACTATTAAGGCTTCCCGAGATCGGAACTAGATCCTCATGAATGTGAGAATGTGCAGCCTGGTTCGATGCAGTATTCATGGTGATGTGACGTGGATCTTTTTGTAACATCGCATTGTTAGCTAGGCAAAGAACGTCTATTATCGATTGAGGGTGAAGCTTGATTTTACTGGGAGAAGATTGGTCAGAGATAATGAAATCCTCCCAGTTAATCATACTATAATATGATGAAAAGCCCGTTTCTCACGGTCAAACAATTTCATCAAATCTGTTTGATTCCTGTCCATGTGCCTCAAACAATTTGAAACCATTTTGGGACGTCTAAAAATTCTTGTCGCACTGTTTGAAGAAGTTCGTTCAAAAATATTGGTTGTGTTCACGGTTCAGATGCTAAAAGAGTTCTGAGTTTAGAATTATGCTGTACGGATGGTGATGATGAAAAAAATCAAAGAGGTAAAAAAATCAAAAAGTGCTTGTCTAATTGGCAACGATGATCGAGGGCGCATGCGCAAAATTCAAATTTTGAAACTTCATGTGTAATGTGTCAATATCTTCAGTTTACAGGTTATGTTTGTACTACTGTGGCTCTTGCGGCGAGCAAATGAGCCCACTTTTCAAGCAAACATGTTTAATAGCCCAAAAAACATTAAAAATTGCATCTATCTCACACATGTAACCAGCGTTGCCATGCTTCTTGGAGTATAGCCAACCTTAGACGCATGTCTGTGGCCAAGAGTGGATCTGCTCCATGAATCCGCCACACTATTTATCTATTTTCTCCTTAGATCATCCTCATCTAAGATTTTCTCTGTAAATAATCATGTTATTTGGAAAATATATATTTGAATATGTATATATATTGATGATAGACAACAAACCATGAACTTAGCTTTGATAGAGAGTGATCTGGTTATACAGGTACGTTTTTTTCAGATTGAATAGAATGGAGCAATCAATATTCAAAAAATGGTAGAAATCTCAGTAGAAATATAAGATATCCTCAGTATTGAAATGATGTAAATGAACATTCATCATGGAAGCAACACATCCGTGTGATAAATTTCTCACCGATGATATGAATTGGAGCTCTTGGAGTCGCAGAGAAAACAAATTTGTACGTTTTTTGCGGACATTTTGTGAACAGTTACAAACTTAAACTATAAGTACAACAACAACTATGAACTAACGCCTAAACACAAACACTGAAAAAAAGAATTACTAACAATAACGCTTATTAATTACGAGTAATAAAAATATTCAAACATACACAAGACGACAGTTCAGAGAATCTGGTTGTTTGAATAATTGCGCTGCACAAAAAGTATATAGGTATAAGACACGACGCACGATCATTCCCAATTTGAGTAGCAACGACAGGCGAAAGAGTGAAACAACACTAAGAGAGTCTGTCATCTTCCACTTTCATTTCGACGCATGCGCATAAATAAATCCTTGCCAATTGCACTCTTTTATTTTGACATCAGATAGGCTGTCCTTATTATCAATATTCGTAGTTAATACATATATGGATACTACTGGAAGATCCGAGCAGAACCATCAGAAATATTTAAGGATGTTCCAATCATATCTTGGAAGAAATTCACACACATATTGGAAAACAGAATACAAATACCCATGCATTCATGTATATCTGCAGAAATTGGTCAATTACCTGTTACCTATATATTACCTGTATACCTATATATACCTACCTATTTCATAATAGATATATTTCCTCCGAACAACAAACCCCGAAGTATATTTCAGTACAATTTCCACTGTATATTTCTTTCACATCGAAAAATGAAGATGTCCCAAATCTTTGCTACCTTTCGACGTTTCCATAGAAATTATGACGTGATCCCATTGATGACATCACGAATCACTAGTTTGATCAAATCACTCGATCGTGAAACAGAGGCAAAGAGTATATATTTACTTTGATCAATTATTCTATGACAGAGGCTTTAGAGATGGGAATGATGATATATAACATATTTCTAATAAATACCACCATTTATGAATCCCTCGATGAAAGTGAACCTATTCTAGGTATTTTTGTTGATCTGGAGAAGGCCTTCGATACAATAAGCCATGGAAGGCTGATTGCGAAACTTGAAAGAATAGGCTTTAGAGGCAATGCTCTGAAGCTCATTGAAGGCTATTTATCGGATCGACAACAATTCGTGGAAATAGAAGGATCATTGAGTAGAGGTCGAATAATCGAATATGGCGTACCACAAGGCACAGTTTTGAATCCTATATTATTCAACCTCTATATAAATGACCTTCTGGAAACAAGAGGTGATAGAATATTACTCAGTTTTGCAGATGACACAGTGGTAGTCTATAGGGCTAATTCTTGGGATGAAGCGAAGATGAAAGCAGAAGAAGATTTCTCTCGTATTAAACGGTGGTTCACAACAAATCTCCTGACGGTCAATGTACTGAAAACCAAGTTTATACCATTCACTTCATATAAAAAATATTCACCCAATTTTAATGCACTGGAAATACTATCCGGAAATGATACCTTATATATTGGGAAATCTGACCAAATGAAGTATCTTGGTATAATGATTGACCAACATCTCAGGTGGGATACACAAATTAGTTATGTCGTCAAAAAAATTCGAATGCTGTTACCGAAATTCAGATACCTCAGGAATTTCTTGAATACGTACTGCTTATCTACTTTATATTTTTTATTAGTACAGTCACAGTTGGCATACGGAATAATTGGTTGGGGAGGTGTTCAAAATAATTATTTGAAAGGGCTAGAAACTATGCAAAAATGGATTTTAAAAATAATATATAGAAAATCTAGAACTCATAATAGTGATATTCTTTTGGAGTCAAAAAACTTGATATACGACAACTTTATGCTCAAGCAATACTACTACGTGAACATAAAAACAAAAAAAATATATCCTATAATCTACATAGTTATAATACGAGAAATAAAAATGTCACCACAGAAAAGAAAAGAGTAATCAAAACAATAGGTGAGAGAAACCACGCATATATAGCATATATAGATTGTAAGACTTGTTACCTCTGGAATTCAGGTATATGCATTTCAATGGATATAAGCAGAATATCAAAGCCTGGATACATGACACACCAAGAACCGTTATACACCAGGCAATTGACAAAAAAAATCCGCATTCTTGATGACGAATATCTTTTGGTCATTCGCTTACATCGCGGTCATTTTGCTTACTCTCCTATATATTACATAAATCTAAATTGAAAAAAAATATATGAATATACATATTGGTACATACATCACAATTGATTCATTTTGTTGAAATATCATTTACCTCCATCTTCCAACATTTCTTTTCACATTTTGCTTCATATTATGTTTTGAACATTTTTTTTTGTTATTTTTCGTGAATTGTATTAGGTGAGTTACTCTTTGTGAATTGTATTAGGTAATATTGTATCAGTCTGTTTATAATTGTAGTTAAGTAACATTTTTTTATAATTCTACATTTCTATTTTTTATTTTATGAAAATTGTATTGACTTTTCTAAAGTATTTCTGATCAGTCTATTCATCATCAAGAATACAATTCTTTTAGAATAACTGTTAAGGATCACTTTTTGGACTAGTATACAAAGTTGTAATAATTGTAAAATCTCAATTTGTCTGTTTCAAATTCTTTGTTTGTTTTAAATTCTTCCAATCCTCAACAAGTACTGAGTATACTTAGAGGAATTCTTCATTTATTGCCGTTTCCTTAATATACTACAATTTGTGACATTTTATTTTATGCAATAAATTTTATTATTATTATTTATTATTATTATTGCCTACTGCACCACTTCCACACCATATTGCGTCATTCATCCCAAAGTCGTTCTGATATCTATAAATCAATTCAAAATATACATCATTATATAAACGTATAAATGGTTCCTCACGTTCGTTAGAAGTTTTCATCGTGAGAAATAACTATTTTGAAGGTCATACCACTTCCGGTTATACCGGATATCACCATCAACTTTCCTATTCAATATGGAACTCCTGGTATTTCAAACTATTCTTGGATGCCTCTGATCGATTCTATTCTTAGATATATCTATTATATAGAATACTGCGCCTTTTACCCATCTTCAACTGAAGGTAAGTGCTCATGGGGTATACACGGAAGCACACAGGGATGATACTTTTGAAATACACATCACCAGTTGATGTAAAGCATACGGGTTATCTGAAATTGGACGACCAATTACATCATTTTCAATAAGGAATATTGAACCCCGTTGAAAGTAAGTATGAGGAAAATCATATAACGATTCGATACAGAATCAAATTCTGCACCCAACCATCTAATGAATACAGGGTGTCACATTTCTGTTTCTGCTATGATGAACCACATCAAAATAGGAAATATGGATCAACAAGGAAACCGGTGAAGAGGTGAAGGGAAAGTTACAGCGGAAAGATGCAGAATCAAACCAATCTGCATATCTGACCATCCAGTAAATACGCAGTGTGTCACATTCCAAAAGAGAAACTTTTCGAACTTTGAAAATGATGTAATTGCTTATCAAATTTTGGATACCCTGTATGCGATGAATCAACTGGTGATGTGGATTCTCAAAGTATCGTCTTTGTGCTCAAATCTACCCCAGAAGGTCTTACCACCAATCGAAAATAGAAGGAGGTACAGTGTTGAAAATGAGGTTACAACTTCCAAATTCCAAAAGAATCATGATATCTCAGAAACAGTTGAAAATATGTATATCAGGTGATAGGTATTGAAAACTAATGGAACTTGAAATTGAATTTCCTCAGGTATCAAAAAATGGAATAATATACTGGGTGTTCCATGTGAAATAGAAATAAAGTTGACCATGCGAAGTTCAAAAATTCATAATTCCAAGTTTTTTCAAACCACGAAACCCTCTGACAAACGTCTGCCGAAACTCTGTATAAATAGTACAGCAGATGGCAGCGACGGGTGTACTGGAATCTCTAAGTTATTCGAGCTCTGATATATATTTCTTGTTCGTCTGTTGTGAATTTTGTATTTGAATTTTTTATTTCCACTATATGGATGATACCTTTATAAGCATATATTCTCATTGCGGTCATAGTAGTTGGGTTAATCTGTGGCCATAGAGTAAATGAATACGCTATAGTTACGGCACAGATTAGAAGGATCTGTGGTTACGGCGTGGATTGAAGGTCACTCGTGCTTTTACATGAAATGTACGGTGACGGAATAAAGTTTCAATGCCTGGTTCTTTCAAAGATTATACAGGGTGTTCCGAAAAGATACCGACAAACTTCAAGGAGTGGAAGGGGACATCAAAACAAGCATTTTTGTTTTTGTAGAAACTTTTTGGTACTTATTATACTGAGCAATAACCAAATCACTGTTTAGTTATTAATTTCGGTTCATTAACACATAAATTCGAATCAGAATGCAGATAACTAAATTAATATACATTCAAGTTGATATCATAACAACTATTAATCACAAATTATAAATTTCACGACGATTCCAAGGTAGGAATTCCCGAAATGTTTATGATGTAGAGTGATTTATTAGCGCGTGGTCAACTAAATGAAAAACCGAGTCAAAAACTTCTTTCATCATTTGCTTATGATTTGAATAGTTTTTTTTATCCACTATATTACCCCTTGAAGTTTATCAGTATCTTTTCGGGACACCCTGTATGGTAGATTTAATCTTTGGATTGAACAGATTGAACCTTAGATGAGATTGAAGAGTCTACGCCTCATTCGTAGAAGAAACTCAGTGTTTTCAATTTATTTTCATTCAACGTACTGACCATATATCTTAGATCATCTAAGCCTGATAAATCAATCAACGGTACTGAGGTCTGCGGTCCCTCCTTATTCGCGGTCCTATGAAAGTGACGTAGTGACACACCGTCAGTCACTAGCGTCACTAGTCAGAAGAGTAAAAGAAATGGCGTGCTGAAAGGAACAAGTGATAGTGTTATTGTATAAAAATATTAATTTTCTGTTGTTCAAAATTAATTAACTTTTTTCTAATAGACTAATTTCAAATTATCAAAATGGCTGCTCATCTTGTAGGAATTGGCAAACCAGAATACATAGTTGCTGGAAAATATCGCTTAGTTCGAAAAATCGGTAGTGGGTCCTTTGGTGACATTTATTTGGGAATAAATATCACAAATGGAGAGGTAATGACTGATATTTCCATTTTTTTTCATGTTCGGAGAGGCTTGCGACCACATGAGATGTTGAAATGTCTTTGTTTTTACAACTATCTCTTTGACACAATCCAATAGCAAATGGCAGCCATATCTTTCAGTCCCGTTCCTTAATAATGAGTGTGTTGTTTAGAATTTCATTCGACTTTTCATTTTCTACACTGTTCGTCACTAGATTTCAAAGTTTTTATTTCTAAAATTTACTATTGGGAAGTTTTAATTGATTGTCTACCATTTTATAGTCATATTTGGAAAGTAGGTTGAATTATTAGGGTACTGAAGTATTGCAAGGGATTTCACAATTTCTATCATTTCTCAATTCTCTTTCAGTAGATGAAAACATGTTCTAATATCTGCCTCACCTGTTTTGCTGAGTATTTTTTTCACCAATCTACTGCTTGAATGACATAGGTGAACTATCAGCTGCATTTTGGCCATTCAATCAAATTTGTTGATTTTAAAGTTATCATCTTAGTGAACTTTTCATTTTTTAGGAAGTGGCAGTTAAACTTGAATCTGTCCGTGCAAGGCATCCTCAGCTCCTCTATGAGAGTAAACTCTATAAGATTCTTCATGGCGGAATAGGAATACCACATATCAGGTAATTCATTTCAACATGTATCATTTGTCAAATAAGTGAACAACCTTCTAAACAGCCTGATACAACAGTGTTAAACCTCATTTAATTGTCAGGAATGCAATAAAACAACTTCTCCAAATTCTATTGAGACACAACTTCTACTGAAAATTATAATTATTTTCTCATAAATTTATTTTTTTCTATTCAAGTACTCCATTTTGCCTTTATTGTAATAGTTCATGGATCTTTCATTCCTTATAGTAAGAATATGTTTATTTTTCAATTTGAGGTACCTCATAATTGAAACTAGTTTATTGAAATCTACAAGTTCTTGAATTATTCATCTATACAAAAGAGAAATACTATTATATAGATATGTAGAATATGTACCTATATATGATATATACGAAATTGACTTTCTCATTTTATCGCAGTAGATACCTTCTGAATATATATGAATATGAAGAAAGAATAAAAGAGTAAAGTTTATTTTATGAAGTAATTTGATTAGTAATTCATGATTTGGTGCACAATGAGTTTTACTGCCTGTGCCTGTGCCTGCATGTAGCAGTTCTTATTGTCTAATCACATCTACATATCATACCTATATAAGGAAACTTGAAATGGTAATATTTATCCACAGAATGTACAGTTTGTTGTTTGAAATTTAAGATATCATTTCCTTTTTAATTTTTCTATATTGTTTTCCTGATGATTTTTCTATGAATCAGTTAGCAGTAGGTTGTATATTTCAGGCCTCACAAAATATTAACTTGGCTGAATTGAAGGATAAGATGTGACAGGAAATATAAGGAAGTTTCCATCAGGAATTCTCATGAAATTCTTCAATAACTAGATAGTATCACATATTTTGTGGTATGGAATGAATATTGAAATATTTCTATTTCAAAAACTTTGCAATTAATAATAACTGTTGACATCACATCAGTATGAACAACAATGTGCAGAAGACTGGAGCAGTCACTGATGGTGTTTTGATTTGTCAAAAACGCTAACGGCATTATCCGCTATAATGGTAATTGAGATATAAACTCCCCAGAAGATGATGATATTTTTGCAGATTTATGTACACATAGTTGATGTTACAAGATTGTAATTAAGTAGTTTGATTATCAATTGAGTTAATTTATAATTCTTATTTTCCTTATCTATCTCTTATCATAGATTTTGTGATTCAGAAGGTTCAGATTCTTCAAAGAGTTTATACATAGAAAAATTTTACTTTCAATTTAATTTCATCTGTTTGAAAAACTTGAAGAAAAGCACTTAGCATTGTTTAAGGAATTTATTTCTGACTGGTCCAGTAAGGACCCCAGCAATCAATTCAGCTGGTCCAAGTTCAGTCGATACAATTAGGTGTTCATCTGAATTGAAGTTGGTTTTCACCATACTTGAATGTACACTCTGACTAAAAACATAGCGCCGTTTGTTATTGAAAAAATTTTGTTTTTGTTAAAAACAAAAAAGTGAATGAAATGGCTTATCAAGTACTACAAGGTGGCACTAACATTTTTTTTTTCAACTCCAGCTCTAACGACAGTGACTGTCATAATTCTTCTAATTATAACATATTCTTTCAATTTTTCGTGATAAGTGGTTTTTCTGAATCCACTCATATATAGCAAGTTGACTTTCATGCAAAATTGGTGCTTTGCCGATAAGAAATGAATCGTTCATTTGATGTTCTATTGGGTTAGGTATTGAACGTTACAGTAAATGACTTCGATTCAATTATAGCCACGAACCGTCAGTGTGACATTACTTCCATAACTTTGAACAGCTAATGATATTGATATTGACTGTTGCGAAACGCCAGAAAAAACCGAATATACGTTTCAGACGCTTTTTCATGCGAGGCGAGATAAATCTGAAGCATACCACATTGTTCTTCATTTGAAAATAACAATCTTGTGAATAAACTTGGAAGAATTCAATAGTTCTTCTCGGATATTCAGCTGAACTATCAAAATTTGTTGGCATTCTTTCCAAAGCACACTTCCGTAAAACAATTATTTCCAAATTTTGATCAACAAGGGAGACTCAATCATATCGAAAATGCATAAAGCCAATTTTGAGTCTATAAGAAAAACCAGAGTTGAGTGTTGGGAGAGTGAACCCTGGCTTCAAGAATGCCTTGGAAAATACGACGACCGATTTAGATTCCGTGTAAAGAAGTGCTTTGAGAAGGTCCTAGTTGAAAATGTCTAGTTCTTTTGATTTTCACTTGAATAAATGAAAAACGAGAATTTCTGTTTCAAAAACAAAATAACACATTGAATTATTTTATAGATAATTGTTCAGCATAAAAATTCACAGCTTTTCCCCAATTTAACCAACATTGTATCTCTTGTAATGAAAAATTCGTGAAAATGTGTATCCTGTAAAAAGGATGTCCTTTTCATCCCATTTTCCTCCAGATTGAATTTTCAATATCATGTCCAAATGAATCTATGAATATACATGAATATCTAAAAAAATATATTTCCTACCAAGCTCTGACATTGCATAATTGTGATTTTTTATATCACATAAAAGCTTGACTCCCTCGAATGATATTACATAATTGTGTACTTTCACATATGCATCATTATTACAGGTATTATGGCCAAGAAAAAGAACATAATGTTCTCGTCATGGATCTACTGGGTCCGTCTCTTGAAGATCTCTTCAATTTTTGTTCCCGTCGTTTCACAATTAAAACTGTTCTTATGCTGGCTGATCAAATGATTGGTCGTATAGAGTATGTCCACTGCAAATCATTCATTCACCGCGATATTAAGCCCGATAACTTTTTGATGGGTATCGGCCGGCATTGCAACAAGCTGTTTCTGATCGATTTTGGTTTGGCAAAGAAATTCAGAGACGCCAGAACTCGGTTACATATAGCTTATCGTGAAGACAAGAATTTGACAGGTAAGCAGCAGCTTCTACTATTTCTCTATAGATTATGCACTTTCATAAATGACAAATGAATAGTACTCACTTTAGTAGAATAGTACTTGTGTGGTTAATACTCTGTGCTTAAATGAAATGCTGGAAATGTGTGAAAATTGAACATTTGATGACAGTGCAAATGAGATGGAAAGCAGTGTCTTGTGACAGATTTTCTATATTTGAATCAAGGATAGCCCAATAATTGATTGAGAGATACATCTTTTGAATTTCTCTGGTCAGTGAATATGAATAGCATATTTCAGTTTTTTTTCAATACTATAATTATTTGATCCCTATTATATTTTGAACTACAAGGTATAACCTTATTAACTATGTATACATTTTATCTGAAAGACGAAAAAGAATAATTCCAAATAATCAATAACAGGAATCAATTTTAATTACAGGAACAGCCCGATATGCTTCCATCAATGCCCATCTTGGAATTGAACAATCACGAAGAGATGATATGGAATCCTTAGGTTATGTCCTTATGTATTTCAATAGAGGCTGTTTGCCATGGCAAGGTTTGAAAGCTGCCACCAAGAAACAAAAATATGAAAAAATCAGTGAAAAGAAGATGTCCACACCAGTAGAAGTACTTTGCAAGGTGAGGAAATATATTAATTCGGGAGAATTTTCTAGAATTTTGGGAAAAATCCTAACACAAGTGTAATTTTATTTCCAACTGTCTATTCAATATAATTACGTTAAAAACTAACGTCATCAAGGTGGACGTCATATGGTAACTGTTATTTTTTCATAGTAATATGTGTATGTGGAATCAATTGGATGATATTTCAGTAACTTCCATTCAATATTTTTAAATGTTGTGAACAACAGTTTTGTTTATGTATAAAAAAACTATAAATACGTTATAATAATACATAAAAAAATTTGATGTAAATACTTTGTACCTTGCATTTTCTCACTATGACAGAAAGTAAAATAATGAGAACGTTTACAAATGATAACCATACATTTTTTCACAATCCCATTGGTGAACTAATGAGAATGTTTAAGAGATGAGTTTACGCCCGGCATTTTGCATAAAACTGTAATTTAAATAAAACATATACACCATCACATACAGGTTTGGGATAAAGTATGGAACCAAGAACAAAAAGAACAATATTTATGAAAATTTGCAGATTAGTGCAATGGAACAAAATGCATCTGATGTACATTTTTTTTGTTAATAATATACTTCTGGTTTAACCTAAGATCAACTTCTTCAATTCAAATGGGACAACCTATATATTTTTACTGTTTTTGGAACTGTTATTTTGGATTCGTACATACTGAGTGATCAGTTATGTCGACAAAAATTTTGCTTTAGGGATTTTCTGGATGCAAATTTTCCAAATCGATGGATTGGACGTAGAGGTTCCATAGAGTTTTCCGGATCTTAGCCCGTTAGATTTTTTTCTTTGGGGTTATCTAAAATCACTTGTTTACGTTAGACGACCAACAAACTTACAGGAATTGAGACAAAGAATTGTTGATGAATGTGAACTAATAAGTGGAGAAGTCTTGGAAAGAGTGACTCAAGAATTTGTTAATAGGATGGCATATTGTCAGCAAGTAAACGGCGAGCATTTTGAACATTTGAAGTAATTTTGTTTCTCATTATTCTGAAATAATGAAATGTATACCTATTGAACAACCAACAGTGAATGATTCCTGGTTTTTTACAATTTCTTTACACTAAACTCAGTATGTATGAATTCAAAATAACAAGCTCTTTCAAAATCTGTAGAAATATATAGGGTTTCCCATTCAAATTAAAGAAGTTTATGGCATATCCGGTTGAACCAGAAGTATATTATCACTTACCTGTAAATTTTCATAAATATCGTTCTTTTCGTTTAAAAGATATTCACTTGGTTCCATACTTTATCCCAACCCTGTATATACCTTTACATACTCTGAGAGGATGACGACTGGGCTATTACAAAAGGTAAAAATACATAATAGAAATTTTCAGTTCAATTTTCACAAAAATCTAACTTGAATAAAGGAAACATAACTACTGGTCTCATTCCATTTTACCAGAACTTGATGGTCTCGCCTTTCTGTTGGATATTGATCTTTCATTCTTTTTTGATATAATTATTTCCATAGCAGAATGTGCTATTCAATTTAACAATGCCAAGTAAACTTCCTTGCAATATTTGCACTCGACATTTTTTTTTTGTTCATTGAAAGATGTTCATGATTCTGACGTGGCATATTTATTTTCATTTGTAATAAGAAACAGTAAAAATATGATTATTGAATATTAATTACCTCATTCAAGTTTGCATCGCCAGTTATATAACAACAACCTCCATACGTTTTCTGCCGTTTTAGGTTATGTTTTAAAGCGGTAAAATCGAAATTTCTTGAAAGCTTCCTATAAACGCCCGGAATACGCCCAAAGCGCCTTGAAACCGTCCAAAGCGACCTGGTCGCTTTCCGGGTGTTTATTTGCTTGGGCGGATATCCGATTACTCGCCACTAGAATATTTACGAACGGTGACATGCCTTTAGGGATTTCCTGCTGAATTTTCGATGTACCTAAACTACTGTCGTGGCTTGCGGTTCGAGGAAGCGCCTGACTACATGTATCTCCGCCAACTGTTCCGCATTCTTTTCCGCACCCTCAACCACCAGTACGACTACACTTTCGACTGGACCATGCTCAAGCAGAAGGCGGCGGTGACGGGAGGAGCTGTAGGAGCGTCAGCGCAACCGCAGCCTTCGCAGGCAGTTCCGCAACAACCTGGTGAGTATGTCATGCATGATGTAAACAGCCTGGTATCCTAACAACCTATCCCCAGCCATTAGAAAAAATTTTATACTTTTTTGCTTACTCGTTTTTGTCGAGTTTTAATACTTAACTGAGGCTGCCCAAGATCGTTATTATATGGCGTCTATTCTGCCGATCTCGAAAGTTATCTTGGGCAATGTGGAAAACATAGTTGAATTTGAAATTCAACACAAATGCAGAAATGGAACTAATACCTATCCATCACTGTCAGATATCCATTATTATCAGTAGAAGCAGATTTGACATAATGGGTCTATTATTGAAGAGTTATTTCACCATCCTATATCTACCTTGATGTCATGAGATGAGGTGCAATTTATCGGTTGGCTTTATCACAACAGTCTCCTTAAACCATTTTGATGCAAATTCATTCAATTGGTTTGTAGTTCATTGTGTCTGATATTACAAGAATTTAAAGTGTAAATATCAATAATGTTGAAATATAATACTGTCTGTAAGTTCTTCGAGGAGGTGGTATATTCATTTTTCAGCTTTTAATGGGATTTTCTCTCCTCGTTTCTAAAAAATAGAGTAGAAGTTATTAAAAATTATTGCAATATATTTGTAGTAAGGACAGATTTAGGATCTGTCCCAAAATGTCACTGCGCTTGAAATTAAACCTTTAGATACCTAAAAGAGAAATTCTCTATTGGTCAGTGACACCTTGTTTTTGAAAAAAATTTGGAAATACAAATATATTAAATAAGAATAAAACCTCTACTTATCTTGGTGGACGTTTCGGGAACGAATCTGCTCCCGTTCTCAACACAATTGAAATATTTTTCTCTTCGTAAACTTTTTTCAATGTTTCCGATTTTGACACTGAAAAGTGACAATTTGGCAGACGGAGGAATTCTGGTTACAAGGTGTTTTCATTAATTGATATCGAATTTTCCATTTTCATATTCAAGTTTCAGAAGTGGATGCCAAGTTCTATCTATATCAACCGAACAAGAAGCAATATTATTGTCTCCGTTCAGGAGAATGCAAGCAGACTCTTTGATTTTCCGTTTTTGGTTGTTGTCTTCTTTTCCTATGATCTTAATATCCCATTAAAAGCTGAAAAATTGAAATATAATAATCATTGGACAAGAGAAAATATCAAGAGATCTGTTATTATTTCTTCAAATATGTTTCTTTACTCAGATTTTGAATGATGGTATAGGAATTTTGAGATCGCTTCGTGCGTGAATGTTTTCTGTCCAATTCAAGAATTTGTTGCATTAAGATGAAAAAGTCCTATTGTCTAGTATGAAGATTAAAAATTTGGAAATTTCTTGTAAATAGGAGGTATGATTTCAGCCTTTTATTGATGATGGTATAGAAAATTCTCAGTGTATTGATTTCAGAGTGCTCCTCTTGAGAAAAGACATTTGTTTCTTCATGTAGTTGATTTGTTGGGTTGTCATATCTTAGACAATACAGTACTCTTAATGCTTTCATATACATATAGTACAGACTTTGTTGGAATTAGTTTTTGAAACAATTTATATGTTTTCATCAAAATCAACGATTGTCTGCTGCGTCGCTATTGTACTACAACTTTTTATTTTGCTATTTCCATTGTAGATATAAATATAATGAAAATTAGTGTATTCTAAATACACTAATATTCATTCCTTCCTTGATGATGGTAACCAAAATCAAGAATATTTCAGTTTTTTTTTTTAATTTCAACATATGGTATTCAAATACTGTCTGTAAGTTTTTCGAGAAGGTGGTACATTCATTTTCCAGCTCTCTGTGGAATTTTCTCCTCCTCCTCGTTTCTAAAACATGAAGTAGAAGTTATCAAAATTTATTTCGATATATTTGTAGTAAGGACAGATTTTGTGATCTGTCCCAAAATGTCACTGTGCTTGAAATTAAACCTTTAGATACCTAAAAGAGAAATTCTCTATTAGTCAGTGACACCTTGTTTTTGAAAAATTTGGAAATACAAATATATTTAATAAGAATAAAACCTCTACTTATCCACGAAGATAATTGGCTCTTACATCAACCCTCTTTTCAGCAAACCGAGGCAAAAGAGATGATGAAAAGAATAAGCAGAATAATTCTGCTAAAGGTACAGGTCAAACCAAAACAGTCCATGCTTCCTCCACAGACATTGCTAAAACCCTCAAAGGCCATTGACTCATTTTTTATTTAACTTTTTTAATAGAAAATGTTAATATAAATTTAGAGTATGTTTTTGTTTTGTTGTGCTTCATGAGCCAATAAAATTGATGTGATTTCAAATCATTGATGTGTTCTCATTTATTTATAATCCACTTTTTGATAGATCAGAGTGATGCATCAGTGAGAATATTAGGATAAAATTATTTACAAACTGTGTAGAGCTGTATGAAAGTATCATCGTTATCAATTTCATTGCTAATATAATAATCCATAACCCTATGATTTTCAATAACACTGATAAACATAATCAAAATAGCCTGCATGCATTTTTGTGATTTTGATATGATGAAATAGTAATTTATATTTTTTTTTGTGTTTTAGGAAATCGTTAAAGCAACACTCGTAACACATCGATTGGGCAAAACTCTTTGAATCTGGTTGGTTGAGAAAAAAAGATTGTCTTTACAAAGGCATCTGACTCTTTTATATAAAATTAAAATTTTATTATAAGTGAGCATAAACGAATTATAATTTACTTTATCTACACGTTGTTTTAACGGATATTGTATAAAATATATTGAAAAAAAAAACAAAAAAACAAAGATATCGACCGCTTACAAAACAGGTCGTGTCTTAGAATAACGAATGAGAGATGATGTGTAATGTGAGAGTGACTGCAAGTCAGGCTGTATATTATTTAATATTCTTAGGGTGTAATATTAGAAAGATCGGATTCGAGATAATAAGTGAGTATTCTAATACCAATACAGTTCTTTCTTGATAAAAACTCTTGTGTCTGTGTGATATCAGCAATCAGAATCAGTTATGAAAAAACTCTATTTTTATTTGAAGTCAAAAATCATCTTTGTGTTTGTACCAGAGTGAAGTGTCAGTGTATGAACATCAACTTCACTGAAGAGATTACTTCTTTCAGATCAGTTACTGCAAACTGAGTTTTTCTATTGGAAATTCGTTATTTTGATGTTGAGTATTTTTCTGCATATGAAAATCATATAGGGCCATTGAAACAAACAAGCTCGGTCTTGAAATACTCTTGTTATTTTTGACTCGAAGATAATATATGTTTTTCAGATGTTGTAAAAATTTTGATGTTACTGTATTTGTTTATTTATCACGAACTGATATTCATCGGAAATAGCCGGTTGCATTGTTCTAGGGCGGCTTGTTCATATAGTGTATTTGATCCATTCACTTATGGCCACAATGGAACAGTGCAATATTAATATGCTTTCATTATCGAAATAACTGAAGAAGATGTTTCAAGATTCATGAAATGACTTTGTTCATACTAGCATGAAAAAAAGGAAAGACAAAATCAATATTTTTGTGATGTTACATATATTTTGTGTTAGTTTGGTTACCTTTTGAATTCAAAGTTTCATTACATTCTTGATAATTTCGAGCTGTAAAGATGTGTTATTAAATACTGGAGATTATTTTATCAGGCATTGAATATTGATAGAAATGGATGTCATTGTTGAACATATAATAATCAGTTTATATTTCAGTTAAGTTTTCTGTAAATTGTACCTTAGTTTAAAAAATTCTGTTCTAATAGTTTTATGATTTTGACAAATTTTCGAAATTTCAGCAGAAGCTGGTCAAGGACAGCTATTGAAAAAATAGGCATAGGTGAAGTTTCATATCATAGTTCCATTTCCTTACTCTTTGCTATCTCATAATCAATATTTGTAAAACTTTGTTGAACTGTTGAAATTCAATGCCTGATGATCCGAGGAGAAATGTATCTTATGATCGAAAAATGCGTTGTTGAAATGAAAAAAAACTCACGAAGTGAAGCAGAAGAATCTCTTGATAGCAGATAGCATTTCGATAGCAATGCTATCTTGATCTTTTTTAAAATTTGGCATTGTCCCAAATGTTATGACTGTATAATTCCTTCACATCAAGAATGAACTCTATAATACAGTAGATTTATTGTACATTGTATTTCATTTCATAAGATGCATTTTGTCAACTAATAACTCTGTATAATAGGTGTGGTCTTATGGGTTCAATAATTTCGGTATTCCTGATATCTAATTATCTAGAATATTCTGAATGAAATAAAAATTCCAATTTGTTCTAGGGATTCAATTTAGGCTTCTAGATAGGTGACATTTGCTGAACTTTGAAAATAACAATGCAATTTTTATGCACTATTTCATTACTTTTCAATACAATCATGTATAAAACGTGATAGCAAATCACCACCTTGGTGATGTTGTTTATAGATATATTATTATGCGACGCAATCGCAGATATTTTGTTGTGCGTTTGTAGACTTTGATATTGAATTAAACCCAAAGAAAAAGGTATCCAGGTGTGAAATGGCTAAATGACAGAAATAGCACTCATTTGAACGGCAATATGCATTATAGGCTTAGATATCCGCGTTATTCTGTAGTGTACTATACGTTATGAAATGGATTACCGAAATTATTCCCTTCAATATGGAAGCTTAACTTGAATTACTTTCGATATTGACACGGTGAAGAATAGTTTAATTCTCAATAATTTCTAACATTGCACGACCCATAGAAATTGCCTGAAGATCTTAATAATCAGGAGTATATATCTTTGGTATAAAAAATCATGTATTGCTACTTTCTAATTTACTTACTGATACAATAGGTGTAAAAGTTGTGAATGAAATCTGTAGCTGCAGCATACTGCAACTGCCATTATAATGTTTATCAACATCCAGAAGTTCAGTGTAAATTCAATGTGTGTACTACTACTATATTACATCAATTTGTAAATTTAGTTTTTAATGTTTGTTTATATGAAATTGTCTGATGAAAAATGAACCTTCCTGTATTCATAAAGGATCAAATGCATTACTATGAGAATGTTTTCCTAGAAAAATGCTTTTTATTTCTTTTTTTCATTTGTTTTTGTCATCAGTATAGTTTTTAATGAATGAAATATTTCGAGTCCATGACAAACATTTTAAAAATAATGCTTATATGTTTCTATTCGATGATTTTTGCGGCTCTCATACTATTCAACAGACAACAACGGCGGCGGTGCAAAACCAGATTTTGAAGTTGTAACTGAGCAGCCAGTAAATATTATTTTTCTGAAGCCAGATTCCATATTTCATGAATATTTCATTATAGTCTCACTCCCTCATGGAACTAATGATAAAATGAATGAATGAACTGCATTAATGAACTAAGAAAAATATTTTTCAGGAAAAAAACAAAATACCTCAAAATGATTTACAGACAATTTTGTAAACGGAAAATATTTTTCTCAGTAAAGTTTTCAGATCGAAATTGATGTCTATACCATGAATTAGTCAAGCTATTCGTATATGTAGCTGCTAACTATTCAGTTCTGAGGGTCAAGTAGAATCTTATAGTGAAATAAGTTCTGTTATTTGTTGTCTTTCATATAATGTCGTGGTTTTCGCAAATCATGTTCATTTTTTGCGAATTTATCAACTAGTCTACTACTGAGACTTTCCATCATGAAATTGTATGTGTACCTACCCTGCATTTTTGCTTAATAGTACTCAATGTTACCACCATTCAATTCTTTATTCAATATAATTAGTTTTTTCCATGTCAAGTTGTTCATGTAATTTGTTGATTGTCTGAAATCAAGGCGTTGTTTTCTTATCATTTCAATTATCAAAAATAACTGTCCTGGCAAGCCATATCGAGAGCGTCTAGCTGAACATTTTGTGCTGAAGAATGTTGAGTTTTGGGTTATTCGTGTTAGTTGATAAATATTATCTGACAATAATGTTGAGCACAACTTCACTTCGTTATGAACGCGTATCCATTATCGATCCAAGTTGTCATCAGAAAACGTTAGAATTTTCATACGTAATTCAAGTTTTCATTGCAAAGATACAGGAGGTACATTTAACGTGGGACTTGTATGTTCTGTGTGATCCAGATTCAATGTGTATTCATTGGTATTCTGATCAGATACAGAGATTTGCTACATATATATTGTGTTGTTGATATTTATCGTGTATCATGCCCAAATATGACGTTTTTGGTCCAGTTGGATTGTCACCATATTTTTTTTTAGTTCAATTGAAAAGTCGTGAGTCAGCATAAATTTGCCTTCAACATATATTTAGACTTATTCATAATACTGATATACCCTAGTGAAATTTTGTAACTCAACATTTGAATCAAATGTGTAATGAGTACATGCATTTTTAGAACAAGATCATACTTTTTATATTCCGAATCTAAATTTTTATGACTGATAATATGAACATGTATTCAACAAGATTATTCAATAATCCCGAATAAAGGTTTGAAATTTGAACATTAACCTTTGGTTGGAAGACCAAGAAACGAACGAATAACGAACTATAGCGAGTTTAATTTATAAATTGATGATTATGACAAAACTTGACTATTGGTACTTGTACGCATAACAGGCATATATCAAAGAAAATGCATATCCATGAAAAGTTCAAGAGTGGAATATTGTAGAGGTAACGCCAGATTTGTCTTATTTGGACTGGATACATGCTATATTATAGAAATGCCCAACATAATCGCTTAGCAAATTTTAAACAGCTGATCAGAATTACACTGGATCTGGTTCACCTGGTGAATATATATCGATTTTCTTAGTTTCTTAGTTTTTTCATTAGATCTTACTAGTTATTACAGGCGTTTGCCTATAATTTAAGTTGATAACATCTTCAGTTTGACATTTGTAATTGAACTGTTCAAAATGAGGTATTGCGAGAATTAAAATTATAAATGCTATTTTTGTTTTCGATCTGAGTCCTCTACCAATCGCGAAGTATATACAGGGTGGCCCATCGAAAACGTACCGCAAGGCATTACATGCTGGGAAATAACTTTCCCATAAAATCCGAAAACAGGTCAAGTTTGTCAGGGGGACACATTTTGACGTAACAAGCATGGTAAAACCTTCAACCCCCTAAGTAGGGGTGTCACCCCAACATTTTAATAAAACAAAATTTTGTGAATAGGAAAAGAAAAATCCGGAACAATAATAAGATAATAAACCTTCCTGAACTGAATATAAAGTTCATTTTCATTCACCACATTTCTATGGTTTTGAAATTTCATTTGAAGTTCATTTTTCCTCAGGACAGTTTTGAGCTTTTTGGAGTATTTTATCAGGACAAGTTTACAATGAAGAAATCCTCATAGCAACTTTTGATATGATTCAAAAGATCTTCAATTTATGATGCAATGTAGCTATGGCCAAGGTCTTGGACCATGGCTATATATGGCCTTCACGTCTGTGGTTCGAATATTTCAATGCAACAAAAACTCAATATAATTTGGTCAGGTACCAGTGTGCCCATGAAGTAGTTTATATCCATGCTCGGTATCACCACCAGCAGCGGTCCCTCATGGGACGATCATGTGAAGTCTTTCCCGATGCTAACAACCTCCAAACTTTCAATAAGAATTCCAACACCTTCCTTCTCTCCCAAAATTCCACCTCTGGCTAACACGATGTTCCTCGAACATTATATAGGTTTCCCTTTCGTGTTGTCCACAGATAAAAAAACTAAGAAATTGGCTTCCTGTTCCTTGCGAAGTGTTACTTTAGCACCCTAGAAACTGCCCACAATCTACAAAGCGCAATTTCGACCTGTCTCGGAGTAATTCAAGCAATACTGCGAGCAATTTACCTCAATACTCTTAATCCTCTCCCTTAATACCTTAATTCTCTCTCTCCCAACATTCCACCGCTCGCTTACACGATCTCAGAACATTGTATAGGATTTATTTTCGTGTTGAAATTGAGAGACTATTGGAAGAAAACATAGAGCTAAGTGAGAGCATGGCGTGCACAAGTTTTAGTCACATCGAGCGAACTTGCAAAAAGCGTTTGGTTATTGATTATTCACAAACCATCAATAATGATACATTGATTTATGCTTATCGATACCTCACATAGATGAATCAATTAATACTGTACGATAGTGTGGTCTCATATTTCGTGTCGGTTTACTCTGTGTAGAATGGAGGGTGAAATATAACTTTTTCTCAGTGTACTGATTAAGATCACTTCTAAGATATTGTCATGTAGTAAATTTGAACCTAAATTCAAACAATAATCTCTATACAGTTCTCAATGAATGGATTCATTTTAATATAAGATTTTATATGATATATGGAAATTCGTTTCGGATGGAGAGGGGGAATATTGGTTGGATAAGTAGAATTAGTGAAATAAAAAGTTATTTTCCTTCTTTGTTAAACAGATCTTATCATCTGCCCATCTGTATAGGTAGTGGTAAAGATCGCTATAGTTTACTATATACGACAATATGATATTGATATAATACATTGTCGGCTACATATGATATTTAGTCGACAATGTGATATTATATTATTATATTCTGTACCAGATCGATCTTAGAGAGAGAAGAATTGAAACGACCATAAGAAAAAGACGCAGCAATGAGAAATTACATGACGACTCTGTTGGCATAATGGCATTATTGTATTGAGAAATACGACATTTTCAGTTATATTTTCATCCGTATAATCGAGCTGATAGTGTAGGATTAATTCTCTCAGATCAAATTTAGTGAAGTTTATTATAGATCCATATAATATAAGTGTGTTTAAACAAAGAGACTCAGTTTTAGTTTGAAAATTGCTTTCGTTCAGCACATCAAGTCGAGGAGGGTCTTGTGTTCAGCCTACATGATAAAAGTGATCTATGCTATGGCTGATGTACTAATAGATTAAAAAAAGATCAGAATATATATCATTTCATATGTGAGTAATTGAAGAATAATGACAACATTTCAAATTGAACGAGAACCAGCAGTGATAAGCTGACTGTTGGCAAAATTGCACCTTTCTTGTAGCACATCCAGACGAATCTTTAAAGCTCTTTCTTTTTCTCATGTTAATTTCAATGCTCGATGGGACAAGCAGGCCAAGCAGGGATCTAGTAGAGAAAACAGGTATAATATACACCTATCATATATCTTTGGATCACCGACAAGCAATGCTGCCACTCGGAAATCTCACAGCGTACTGAAATTCTTGAAGAAATGGTACTGAAACGTACCGAAAGATGACAACAAGAAACTGTTTATTGTTTATTGTAAGCGTTCTGATTGGCGACACCATTAGGAGGCAAATTTCCCATTACCATACATTGGGTTTACATTGATCATTCAAGTATGTCAAGAATGTGTTTTTTCCACATTCTTAAAATCTCTTCATCAATTCATATCTACTGGAGCTGCTTTCATTCAGAAATCGAATGGTATGTATCAAGAACTTTTTATCCGTATTCTCAACTCGGAAATACGAATTCAAAATTGGCGCTACGGATCAAATATTTGCGCACTCAGTGGGTATGTTCACTATCCGTCAACAGCTAACCGATGGGATAATGATGTAAATATAGACTTGTGTCCCAGGTCCCTATGCTCAGAGCCACAAGAAAAAGTTGTAGACTTTCGCCTACCTACTCATGTTGAATCTCAAAAACCTCATTTAAGGCTTCTCAAGATCAAATCTAGATGGCGTCACCTCTGCTTATTCGATGGTTCTCTTGGAAACTCTGGAAAATACGATTTGAATTTGAAATTCAACACGAATGGAGTATTTGAACCATTTGAACCATTAGCTATCCATCACTGTCAGATTTCCGTCATTATCAGTTGAAGCGGATTTCTTTACAGGATCGACTATCGTGTTGCCATCTACACTCAAGCGGCCTTAGTAAGGTTGTATGCATGATGTAAATAAAGACTGGTGTCTCAACTCCCTATACCCAGCCACTAGAAAAAGTTGTAGACCTTCGCCTACTTGATTTTGTCGGATTTCAATACCTTACTAAGGCTTCCCAAAATCAAAACTAGGTGGCGTCACCTATGCCGATCTCGAAGGTTATCTTGGAAATGCTGGAAACACGATGTGGATTTGAAATTTAACATAAATGTAAAAACTGAACTGTTAGCTATCCATCACTGTCAGGTATCCGTCATTATCAGTAAAAGCGGATTTGACTTCACCGGATCGACGATCGTATCGCCATCTATACTCAAGTGGTGCGGCCTTAGTGAGGTCGTTTGACAGGTCTACATGTTTTGGAAAGAAACAATTGAAGAGTTATTTCACCATCCTATATCCACCTTGGTTGTATGACAGGTCTACATGATTTGGAAAGAATCAATTGAAGAGCTGGTTCACCATCCTATATCCACCTTAGATGAGAGTGAGCAGAGGTTAACATTGGTTAGCACATGGAGTGGGTTGTGGGTTGAACGCATTAACGGTTGGTTGAGTTTCTGCTAAGAATTTCTAAATTTCATATTTTTATGACATGTTACGACTGATTTGTTCTGTGATTTCTCTGATGTTTTCTGATTTTCGGTGGAAGTTTAAATTCGTTGGGTTGGAGGCATGATACTATAAGATCATATATATTACATATATGGGAAAGATATGATCACTCGAGGTTCTAGTTTTGAACCTATGAATGAATTATTTGAAATTCAGAAGATATCCAGGGGAATAACTCATTTTGTTGTGATCATTTTTATCATTTTATATATTTCGATGATTGGAATCATATTTCCACTAAGATCAAAACTCCAAAAACATTGTTATTCGATAATTCGTCTGATCAAATATATCAGACTCATTAATAATAGGTCTATGAAAACCCGTGTTATTCCGATTGCCGCCAATCGTATTTGTCACGTAGTGACGTCATGCGCAAAGCGGTTCAAAACTAGAACCTCGAGTGATCATTGATCATCATCATATCTTTCCTCGTTATAGTATCATGCAGCCATGTTGACTGATGTAGTCAAAGAGTATATGTGAACAATTATTCCATGATCTAGTCACTTTGAATTGTTCGACATTTCTGAAGTTGACTTTCCTAGGGATTTTCTCTCTCATCCATGGTACGATGAGTGAAGAGATACATCTTGACTGTTTTTCCATATATATATATATATATATATATATATTTATTGTTTGTGAATGAGGTGGTTATATATATATATACTACAAACTCCAAGGAAGAGTAAGTTCCATAGCACAGAAGAGGGGTTATCCATAGCCTAGGCTAGGTTCCTCAATTGTACATAAGGTTGGTAGCATGGACCAAACTATCCTTCACCCCTTCAGAATGTATGTCAAATGTCAAATTTATTTTGAAAGTGCTGATTTTATAATATTTTATATATTTTGTGCATTATTTTTATTTTGCTTTCTTCGGTTTATGTATGGTGGTATCATAACATAATTATTCTAAAGAAGGGGGCCTCAAAATAATTTATTGTTTCCATTGAGAATCATCAAATTTCCTATGTACATAATATCTCCAGTTATTCAAAAAATAACGGTTAAGTTGGACTTCTTGTTGAAGAATGGGGATTAAAAAGTGTGTTTAATGCTTGGATTGTCGATATTTGAATTGAAGATATATAACCTGGATTGACTGAATATGGAAACGTCAAATAATGGCAGTATCGAATCGTCCGCTCAATGTTTGAAAATGAGGGAATTGATTGATGCTATAAATGGATATTTAAAAACCAGAACCGAAGACAGCACTCACATCATCAAGAAGTTTCTGCAGGTTAGTTCAATTACGAATCATATGTATGCCCAATACTCTCTGTAAACGAGCACAGAAAACCCCAAGAGATCTAGAAAAATGCATATTAATGCCAGTTTATCACTCACCAATCTTTTTTGCTTTATTTTCCAGATGTATAGTGTAACAATTGATGTTAGTGCTTTTGATCCTGATACAAGTCTTGGTGCCCAATTCTATGTCAGTCTTTATGAACTATTCTCAAAACTAGAACCACAATCACAAATGACTTGGGACTGTGTTGATGTGCTATGTAATGCATGTCGCAACTGTTCAGCAAGAAGAGCTTTGATTGATACATATCAGTTTGTTCCAAGTTTATCAAAGCTTCTAGGTGATCAACTCAGTAATGTTAAGAAGAAGAAGCTTCTAAGACTCATGCAGGTATAAACCACCAATTTGAAAAATCGATACAGTTATTCATATTATATGCTCTATACTATGGATTTGATAATAACAGTGTGATGATAATATATTTCAATATCGATGTGTGTGAATAACAGATTATTTATCAATTTCTATCAGTGCAATTTAATTTGTAAAATTTTCAGGATTTAACATGTGGTATCAAATTATCATGGCAGATACCTTATTTGAATCATCTATTGAAAACATTGACAAAATGGATTGAAGATAAGGATCAAGAAATTGTATCTGCCTCCTTGTGTGTTTTGGTTAATCTTTGTTATAAGAATCTACCAGCCATTTATACCCTATCCACAATAGTGGATATCAAGAAATTCCTTCGATTTTGTTTGCCATTGAAGGTGAGTGATATATATCATGATAATTATACATGGTCTCCATTCATCCAGTAGCAGTGACCCAAAAGTCACAACAAATTTGAAAATGTCGAGTGCAGTGACATTTTGGGGCAGATCACAAATCTGTCCTTGCTAGAAATATATGCTAGAAATAATTATATTGACTTCTATCCTTTTTTTAAGAAACGAGTACAGAAAATCCCACTTGAAAAACTGAAAAATGAATTTAAATTTTTGTGAAAGTTGGCTACAATGACTGGTGCAGCATTAGGTACATTATGAATGCATGGTTGGATATGATATTTATGAACCAGAACTGAAATCAGAAACTGCATTTCTACCAAACTTGCAATAAAACAGAATTGAAAAATAAATAGACTTTTGTGCATTCAGAAAAAAATCAATGAGATCATGATTAAATCATTCAACCAAGTGAATTCAAGACATTTTTTTGGCATCATAGAATTTGAAACACAAAATAGATGTAAAATAATGGTACCACCTTCACAAAAACTTTGGACTCCTACATCAGCTGGAGTGAAGCAGATTGGTTGAAACAAAAGCACATCAGTGCATTCACTATTCTTATTTTATTATGCTATGAACGACTACTCAACAGAGAACTGATTGTTGTGATATTATTTGAGTATTAATATTTATGTCCTAATTGATGTTATTAATGAATAATAGATATTGAATATTGCATTATTTTATTTCCTACAAATCATGTTGTGACTGTGATTATGATGAAACTCATTATTGAATTTGTTATTTATTATTTGACATGTTCTACATCTGTGATAGATTTCTTTAAAGGAACTAATACAGTATATCTGTCTATCTTTCTTTGCAATTATGATATGATAATCTTCATTCAAGTAGGCAACCTAATATACATACGTTTTACATGTTACAACAGAATTAAATTTGTAACATTAATAATTAACAAGATCCAACAGTAAATTTTTCTATGATATTGAAAAAAAAAGAAATTAATTGAACTAAACTAATTAAACTAAACTAACTCTCTCTCTGCCATATTTAATCTATAAATTTGGATTTTTCCTATTTTATTCATGCCTTGTTTTAATGTTCAGGAGTAGTTGGTGTTTGAACTCACTGAGTGAGTGGGATTGTTTGATTTCGACTGAAACCCTTCAAACTATACTAACTGTTCATAAAACTATAATACAACCACATTTTGATTACTTTGCTAGTATACTTGCATTGCTTGATGGAAATAGTATCGCTGCCCTGCAAAAACTGCAAAATAGAGGAATGCGTGTTATTCTGAGATGCAGTAGGTGTACCCCTATTGTAACAATGCTTCAGACATTGGATTGGCTTTCTGTTAAGGATAGGTTGTTTTACTATTCAATGATTTTGATCTATAAGATTGTATCTGGTGAGGCCCCTCCTTATTTTGATAAATTTATTGAATTCCAAAACCAAATACATAGCTATCCCACCAGAAGGAACAATAATTTTTATGTTCAAAGAACAACTTATGCTGGAACTACAAATTCATTGTTTCATAGAGGCTTATTAGAGTACAATAACCTTTCAGTCGAAATTATGGAATTTGTTCAACCTGATATTCACAACAAATGATATTTCAATATTAATAGGTAGTGATAACCACTTAGGTGATTTCTAGTTCTGATTGAAGTATCCTGTTCTGTCACACTCCTTGATTATTTGACACAGTTTTGTTGGGGAAGGATTCAAATTATGAACTATCATGATTTGATCCATGATTCATTACCATATTGTAACACTAAATTATCTGCAAGCATATGGTCTTCTCAATTTGCCTTTCCAAAATCATGCCTTTCTTTTGCTATTTATAAAAATGATGACCTCCGAAACTATATGATCCTGTCCTACTTTATCGAGCAACACATCCCTGTTTAAAATGCTTTCCTTATGTTAACGGTATTAGATAGGTCACAAAATAGAGGCGTCGATTTTTTCATTCCTTTCTGCTACTTTATGTGGATGGTATAAGTTGATCTAAATATTAACCAATAATCAGCCATAAGAGTCTCCACAGGATCATAATCTAGATATAATTGATAGGAAATAGGATTTTATCAGATGATAGGATTGATTTGATTGATTGATTGATTGATTCTCGTTATAACCTCAATAAACATTGTTGGTCATAATAGGGACACATGAACATACAGGGTAACTCACGGTCGATGGTACGTTAGACGTTTATGGAGAACGCAACGCAGGATTTTTCTGAAAATTTCGCATCTTACATTTTATCATCTGTTCTATCGATCTGAAATATTTTCGAAATTGCGACGTTGCCGTTTCTATCAGAAAGTCCTAGCAACTTCATTTTTTTTTAAATGGAACACCCCGTATATTGACAAATTTTTAGAATTGCCTTTTAATTACAATAGTCTTTTGTTAATAAATCCCTATACCTATATCAGTTTTCAAGATAAAAAATAATTTGTGTTGAATATGATCCAAAACATATCCCTAATTGAACTTATGTAAATCAGGGCTCTCGAATCATAAAGAGTTGATATTTTAGTGGTGGTTTGGACAGGCTTGATGTATTCAATTTACACCGAGAAGTCGCCTCCATATCATACAGGGCGTGCTGAAATTATTATTATATCCGTTGTTCATACAAGTGGTCAAAAGTTCATTTTTTCAAATGGTACCCACTGCTTTTTACTCAATAAATTGAAAGACGAATAAAAATGCTACAAGATGACATAGCATGTCCCTATACCTAAATAATCAAGTTTTCTTAATGAAGCTGCTTTTTGTGAAAAATATTATTTTATGGAAAAGTTAATTTCAGATAGCCATGGAAATATCAAACTCATGACAGTTCGGTGACATTAATGAGTAATTCAGTAATTGTTATTGACACTGTTTCAAAAAATCTCCCAGAATGAACGCGAATATCGATTATTCAAACGAAGTTCTTATGAAGTTATTCATTATACACGGACAATGTGATCAAATCATTGCCAGAACTTGCAGATAATTCAACCAAATGTATCCTGAATTGACACCAATGAACAAGAGGTAGTTTGTAATATTACAAAATAGTTTCATCAACTATGGCTCAAAGTTTCCAACAACTCTATCAAAAATCAGCTTATCTAGCATATCTAGGTAAAAAGCTAAATTCACTGTGAAAGTACAGAAAATAACAGAATTAGGAGGAACGAAAGTAACAAAAGTATAAACAAAATATCACATATTCACAATAAATTCTCGAAATGTTGTCCATTACATTCTAAACATTTTAAAATATTCTTCTATACGCGACTCGTGGTTGCCTTTTGAATTTCATGAAGATCCAAATCTTCAATACACCTCACTATTCGCCGTCGCAGTTCTTCTTTGGCAGGCACTGGAGTACTGTACACCCTTTCTTCTGAAACACCCCATAAAAAAAAGTCAAGCGGCGTGAGATCAGGTGATCTCGGTGGCCAGTCCCACGGACCTAAACGGCCAAACCAACGATCCTCAAACATTTTGTAAAGTTTCCTGGAAACTTCCTGAGTTGAATGAGCTGGCGCCCCGTCCAGTTGGAACCATGAATTCCTATATTCCTCTAAAGTCAAATTTTCGAGGAAATCTGTCACAGTCGTCCTCAATATTTGAATATATCTCACAGCATTCAGTGTGCCATCGTAAATGAAAAAGCTGATTTTATAATTTTTTAAAATACAGAAAACATTGAGGTCAAATTTTACTAGAAAAACCATTTCTTTTGTTATATGAGGATTATGATCATTCCATTCCATTTCTTCTATTGAAAATCCCATCCCTCGTGATTTTCGATTCGTTGCTCCAAATTATTTTTGACAAAAATTCCGGATCCTCCTGGGTATGCATTAAAAGGGCTTCGCAAAAAATGCACTCTCCACTCGAAGTCTTCTGCATTGAGAGCTTGAACTGTACTGAATTTATACGGATGCATTTTGTGATTTCCCAGAATTCTTTATACTGAAGCATGTTATACACCCAAATCTTTTTCTGCACTAAGAATGGATGCTTCTGGATATGTATGAAAATATGCCAAAACAATATTGTCTTCATTCGAAGTAACAGGTTTTGGTAATGTTGGAGGCGCTTTTAACTTTGAGCCATAGTTGATGAAATTATTTTGTGATCTCACAAACTTCCTCCTGTTCATTGGTGTCAATTCAGGATACATTTGGTTGAACTTTCTGCAAGTTCTGGGAATGATTTGATCACATTGTCTTGTTTCTCGTTTATTTTTGAACTCATACCTGATGAGTTGTATAAAATTAATCCATTATGGAGAACCGATTGTTAGCAAATTTTCGACTTGTTCGAATGTATTAACTTTAAGGAAATGTAATTGTCTTTTGCCATAATTGTAGAATGTATTTGACTTCATTAAAATATAACTTTGAGAATTTAAATTTCTCCGAGACAAAATGAATAGAGTAATAAATCTTGAGCTTGTATAATGAAATCAGACTTACAAAATTTTTAGATTATATAAATTTATAGTTGGTTCATGAAATGGAAACTCGAAAATAAAATTGATTATTTCATTTTGTAAGTTTATAAGTGGTTTTAAACATGAAATATTCGTGCTGATTATACTTTCATTTATATCACCTAGTACTGATGTTATAATATCATTTCAAGATTGCTAGTGAAACAACATGGTTGAGTGAACAGGAACTCAAAATCATTCATCGTTTTGTTTTTCAAAGGGAGCCTTAATTGAAGTACAAGTTTGTAAGCTGATGATCATTTTGGACCAATCCCATAACGATGTTACAGAGAAGACTTTGTTGAGTCTTATCCATCCAACCTTCAATTCTGCACTAGAATCTCTCACAAGAAATGATCCAGTGATGCTTGGTCTCATCATATATTTTTTTATTGATGTTGTCAACAGTGAGAGTGTTGAAATTCTGAAGCAATATCCACACTATAATGAGCAAGTATCTGGACTTATACAGGTATGTACATAATATGAAATAGAAATAACACTAAGTTTGAGGTTTTATCAAATGTCACATCCAGTCTGTGCGATTTCAAACCGCAACGCTCTCTTAGTTTGAAACCTGTTTGCCGATTTTGAAAATCAAACAATCTATAAGATAGTACTCAACGAGCCTTCATAAAAAAATGGACCTGAAACATTAATATTTTCAAGGCCTACTATTGCTTGCTAATGAGGTTGAAAAATCGATTATTAGGCAATTTTTGGTAAAAAAAGGGAATTCAGGCACAGCTGCAATATCCTCATGAAAAAATTTAAAGCAATAACTAATGATCTCTGTCATCATAGGGTGTAAGTTATTTATTGGACATTTCTTCAGTTGCTGCTTTGTATTGAAATCTAAGGATTTCAAATGAAATGAAGGAATACATCCAATACTTGGGTACGAAGTTACATCATTTCAACTTCTACACAAAGATGAGGTCTATGAGAAATCAGTAGAAGAGTTGAGACTGTATATTCTATAGCAGGCTTTGGAAAATATTCAATTTCCATATTCAGTATTTGGAATATTCATCAGAATCAGATATCAATTCGCATATTTCTAATTCTCCATGATTTTGTCTGGAAATGTGGAAACTGATCTTTATTATTCTCAATCTTGCAAGTTACAATGTTTCATTTCATTAATTTATTTTTCCATTTCCATTTGGAAACATGAAATTGAGATTGTTCTTCTAATACATCACTGCAATGAAGTAGTCTATTTTTAGTGATATTTTGTCTGGTAGTTGGTGTACACAGAATGTTTTGTGTTCAACAATTGAAGATTATTTGATTTCATTGTCTCATTCAATACATATCTTTGGATTTCAAAGCCTAGCAAGCATCATAGAATTTGGGTTACAGCCAACTTGGTGTTTTTCTATAAAATGCAGTTTGACAAACGAGATATTTTGTGGTTGAACAGAGAATTTCAAGGCAAATAAGTTAGGCTAGAAAAATGTACAGGGTGACATTTGGAAAATAAAAGTGTGGGTTACTATCGATCAAACAGGTGGTTAAAAAAATCGTTGTTACTTACTGTGAATTTGAAATTTTTATTTCTCAAAAAAAAAACTATAGGCTGCTACATGTCTCCTGTGTCACTCGGTATATTGTATTTCATTTTGTATTTCATAACTGTAAATTTCGAGTTTCACCTTTAGATCATTATATCAACAATTGAATTATGAAGGGGAGTATTTTCATTGAACTTCTTGCTTTGATCCGCCTTAAAAAAAAATCAAACCCCCGAACGCGACTGGACATTGGATGCTGGAATAATTGCTTGCTTTTTTGTATGATTATTGACGTGTTGCTTACGTAAGCACAGGGCGTTTGGTGGTTAGTAGTTTCGTTTTTGTAAGTGTCCTTCATCTATTTCTTCTGATTGAAGCAATTTATCTCTCAAGATCTTTCTTTTCAGCTGATAGAAGCAAGGAAACCTGCTCCAGACTTGAATACGACACCACTAGCTTTACATGAACCAGAATGTGTGATGCTCATTTTAAAATTCATTTATACAATCGAAATCCACAAACTTGCGGATTTATCCAGTTTGTATCCAAAAATAATCAATCTTGCAATTGACTGGTTGCAATCTGACAGAGTGTCATTTCAAGCTCTCATGTTATTGGCAGTCATTACAGAAAATGCTTCCATCGTTGATGATAAAAAGAAGAATTTGAAATTGCTGTCTGCAAAATTGCCAGTATTTTTATCGTTACTTCAGTCTGATTCATCACCGAAAAGTATTGAAGGTTGCAAACGACTGGGATCTTTATTGCAGTTACTGAGGACCATGTTGAAATCGACTTCTATTTGCAAAGATGTATTGCAATCCATAAATGAATCTGTAATATTAAAAGTATTTTCTCCTATTCTATCGGATGAGCTGATGCTGGCTAATTTACCGAAATTGAGGGTAAATGAAAATTCCACCACTTCAACAGATTACGTGAATGCCTATTTGTATGCAGTTGGGCTAGTGAACGAGCTATCACAGCATGATGCTAGGTGGTTGGAATTACTTAGCACCCTGATGGAAAACAGGTGATATTTTCAAACAGTCCCTATTTTTAATCATTATTTTTAGCTAATAATAATAATGATAATTATTCTTAATCTTGAGAGAATAGGTGAACTGCCACACTTTCGTGACAAAACGTCGTTTTATTTATCATTCAACTAAAAACAACTCAAAAAACAAACTTTTGTCCATCATATGTATCCAAGCAACTTCAAACAATTAAATTCATCTGGTATATCACATTGTTGTTACAATATCTTCTACAATAGTTATTCAGCAAATTCCGTTTTCTTCAAAAAACTTTATCATCATTGCCAACAACGAATATTTTCTTCAACTCCTTATGGTTCTCCTCATTGTTTTTCTAGGACTATCCATGCTTTTTTTGCATTAGCTCTATATGGCAGCGAACCTAGAGTCAAAGAATTGGTTCTAGAAATGACAAAATATCCCAGATTTCCAATTCGAAAAGTGGCATCGGCTATGGAGTCATCACAAAATATGTTCAAAAATGTAAAAGAATCCAAGAGTTCTGTAAGCGCACACGGGTCAGGTGATATAGTTTATCCCATCATGACGTCAGCTCAGATAGAGACGTTGGATGATACTCTGAATAATTTGAAGGTATGTGTATACATTGATTTTCAATATACAGTTGAGAATTATAGAATACTCATAGAATTAATGAAGCTTATCAGATGCTAAAACAAATCAAAGTTGTTACTTCAAATAGAGTGTGATACAGATTATAATTTTTCTCCAGAAAATGATGACATCACTTGGTAATTCACTGATATATACCTAATTCAATGGTAATTTCTCTAGTGGTACCTGGGAATGGTTGAAAACGAAGTACAGTTCGAATTTTCTTCAAAAACAAATGGTTTTGACGGAAAAAGTTGGACATATTTTTCTCTCTTTTGAGGATCTTGCATTTCTTTAAGTATTTCCCAGTAGTTTCAGATATAGATCTCCTGCCATAACCTAGTTAAATTTGAAGAAAATGGAGGTATCAAAATCAGATTTCTCAAAGATTTCATTCTGAAATTGTGTGAATATACAACATCTTCTAACGCTTTTCCGCAGTATAGTTTTTGTTTGGCAATTCAGGCAAACAAATGTATACGAAAATGTGTTGAATTCTGGTTTTTTCGCGACCAGATTAAGAAAATCATTGGTTCCCATTCTATGGGTGATCACCCCCTGAGTGGGTGAATTAGAATTTGCTTGTGACAGTGAGTGAGTCTTGGAACTTTACTTTTATTGTGCATTGGTCGACATTATATTGATAAACTTGTTGGGTATTCTTTCGTGTTGTCTAAAGATGAACACCAAACAATACCAACCGTCTCATTAACACGCATATTTTCTGACTGATAAAGAATTGAAGAAAAAGATCCTCCTTTTTTCGTTCACACTAGGGCACCCTGTTCCATTTCCCAAATCAATTTCTACAGTTCAGCGTTATGGTGAGAATATAAAAATTGTTTCCTTGATTTCAGCGACTTGTAAATGAACAAAACATCTCCAACTTATCGACCAGTCAAGTGATGGAACTCTACCAATATAAAATAGCTTCACTCTCTCACTCTGAACTTACAGCAACTAAAAGCTTAGAAGCAGCTTCAGAGCGATGCGTGCACTTACAGCATCGTTTGGCACAGTTAACAACAGAACATAACAAACTTAGTCAGTTGATACATCAATATGAAAATAGGTTAGAGAAGTCAGATAAAACAATGGAAAAGATGAAAAAAGTGTTTTTGAATGAAAAACAACAGACAAACATAGACGTTGGTGAGTAATTTTAATTTTTTGACTTCTTCATTTTACATCTCATGTGTGACATTGAGTGTAGTAAATTTTTGTATTTAATAATTAATTTGATAGTTCTTATGCTGATAGTGATATTGGATGAGTTTGTTTTTCACAAATTTTTGCCAGATAGGAAAATATCTCATTTCGCGGCGCGTTGTGACACATTTTTTAACCTAATTTTCTCATCTGTTATATATATATTTTTTATTAATGGAACGTTTTCGAAAAACGAGCTATGAGCATTCACATCCAGATATGTGATTGAGTTACTAATAACATCATAGGGTATGAGTATGCTTTTATGTTGTAGCTTTTGATATGCCTGGTTTCCTAATTAATCTATCGTGTGATATCTGTGAAATTCATGATGGTTAACTGGGCAAATTGAAATAACGATTATTTTGAAAAGAATATGTGCCATGGTGATACCGCAGATCAACGTTGCTAAAAACACTCAGAACCAAACATTTTCGTTGTAGGTAGGATTAAAAAAGAATTAGCTGACAATGAAAATGAATTGAAAGAAACTCAAAGAAAACTACAAGAAATGACTGAAATGAAGGCTGATCTTGAACAAGAAGTTGAGAAGCGTGATAAGGTTATTAAAAAAATGGAAGATTATAGCAATCGAGTGGAGAGACAATTGCAAAAGAAGGAGGAACAACTCACAAATGCTAATAGTCATATAGACACATTGAATTTGGTGAGTATATGGAGGAGGATTCGTGGGTTATTCGATGATTGGACAGGCTTGCTGGTATTATTTGTTGTGCTCAAGTGACCTGTCATTTAATAGTAGTTTGTAGAAGATCTCGTTAAGATTAGTTATGGCATAAGTTGTAAAATACTACTTTCTTTTGATTACTTGTGACCCTTTTGAATTAATTCTAACATTCAGCATGCATATTTCATTCCAGCAAAATCAAGATCTACAAAAAATTCTTAGCCAGAAGGAATCAAAACTTTCAGAAGTTACCAAACAGTACTTGGCAACGAAAGAGATTCTTACTACCATAACAAAAGTGGCAAACTCACAGATGCCATGATGTCCATGAGAGGAATGCATCAAATAATTACCTAATTGTGTAATTTATATTTTTATCCTACTGTGATGTATATATTTTTAAGTAACTAATATAATTTTTTTCATTACTGTTTTCATTTATATTTGACGAATATTGTAAGAATGTACTGATGTGAGCCGGGCGGTAAAAACTGTCAACGTAAGTTGATGTGTATGAAATCGATCGAAAATTTTTGAATTTAAAGAATTCGGGTTGTTCCAATGCTAGTTTGCAAGAAAGGTAAAAAAACTCAACAAGAGATATACCGATAGTGACATATGAAAAAAATCATATAGATATGGATAATTGTATGTTTCATACTCGCCGTTTCAGTAGCTAACTGGCAAATTCAGATATCTAAGTTTCCAAATTCGTTGAAGAAACTAGTGAAAGACATCACCCCGTATCGTTCTGTTGCTGAGTTATTCGGCTGACTCATGTACTGACACATGGTTCTTGGGTAATGCACAAAGAGCGATGAGGAAGGAATAGGCAGTTGTTAGCGAGCCGTGAACGACGATACCTTATAATTATTATATTTTGTTATCGATAGAGACTGGATTAAACTACCCTAGTTTATTGTACATTATAGTGCAGCGGCGGGATAATACCACCAAATCCGGGAGTGCATTAGTGAGTGCTACTTATATAGTGTGCACTGAAAGTGTGAGAATCTGAAAATGGGAAAACGCCGGCGTCATTCTGAAACTGAAGACAGTTCGAATGGTTCGACTAGTGATTCAAGTAGTGACTCGAGCAGCTTTTCGGATAGTGATGTCGCCGGTCGTTACAAAAGAAGATCCAAAGTTACAAAGAAAGAAGCGGCAAAACGTGGTGATAGATCGAAAAGTGACAATAAATCACGTCAATATTCAACAAAAAATAGGCATACAGACGTAGACGTTACGTCTCGAGACAAAAGGAATGATCGAAGTGTGCGGAGTGTTGTCGTAGACGTTATGCAACATGCAAATGCACCGACGTCATCCAAATTACCAACAGAAACTCGTTCGTTACATCCAAGAACAACACAACGTGTAGCTAAGAACAATTTTGACGTGATTCATGCTGACGAAGTAGACGTTACTCGAAACAGCAGTTCCTCAATGAACAGCACTGATCGTAGCTCTCAGGAGCGGATCAAACAGCTTGAAGAATTAGTTCAATAACTGATTCAAAATAGTGGCGGACAGAATACTACCCGCATATCCATAAGAGCCGATTGCATCCCTGAGTTTTCACCTGGTGATCCAAATGTAAATTGTCAAAAGTGGCTAGACAAAATCGACCAGTTGGCTCAAATAAATCATTGGGATGAAACTACAAAAATCTACCATATGCAATCGAGATTAACTGGTCTAGCTGAAGCATGGTACAATAGTCTAGATAATGACAAGCATTCATGGAACGAGTGGAAGCACATGATGCTGCAAGCATTTCCAGATCATCAAGACTTCCCAACAGCCCTCAAGAAGGTTATAAGGAGACACAAAACACCTAACGAGTCTTGGACCGAATATTATTTCGACAAAATGCAGCTGCTTCGTCAATGTGAGATATCTGGTAAGAACTCAGTTTCCATGATTATAGATGGTATTCAAGACCCATCTATACAGTCTGGTGCTAAGGCAGGTCGATATGGAAATCCCGAAGATCTGTATCGAGATTTCTTATCGACCTTGAGCGTGACATCGGAACGTGCTAGACCAGAACAACTGAAAAGGCCTGATGAAAGCAATGAAAGTTACAACAAACCAGACTTGAGACAGAAACTGAAACGTGAGAGATGCTACAATTGTAACCAGTTTGGACACCTACATGGGAATTGTCCAAAGCCAAGAACCGAATGCACAACTTGCAAGAAGTTGGGACACCTATCGAATGATTGTCCAAGAAACAAATCGGGACCAGCACGAAGAGCTATGTACTGCGACACACGAAAGAAATCTCATAACGACTGTTACTTCGTAGATTGCTTCATAAACGGTTACTCTCTTCAGGGATTCCTTGATACAGGCTGCGAAGTTGTCACAATAAGGGAAAGTAACGCTCGTAGTGTTGGACTCGTCTGGAATACATACCCTACGCTTATAAACGGATATGGTGGAGGTAAAGTGAAAGTTCTGGGCTCAGTTGAAATTTATCTCACAGTGGATCTGTTTGAAGCAAAAGTTCCAGCCTTGATTGTACCTGACGATATTCAGGCTATGGCTGTGCTGATCGGGCAAACCTTCTTGAACAACTCGGGTGCTGTTATGGTAGTACGAGATGGTGTGGCGAGACTATTCAAATCCGACATGGCACTTCTACCCCAAGTTGACAGTCTACCACCCAGGAAAATTACATTGGTGTTGAAGAATGATGTACAAATACTTCCAAATCACGTAGGTTTATTATACTGCGTGTCTGAAGCCGACTACGAAGGGGACGTTTTCGTGGAATTCCGGCAAACTGCAGAACCATCCAAGGAGTATGTTATGCCAAGATGTATAACATCAACCGCTCACCCGACAATACCAATACTCAATGTTTCGGGAGGAGTTATATCGTTCAAATAAAGGCAAGTGATCGCCCGAGGAGTACCTTGCGTTCCTGACGTAGGAAACGATGGAATGGCCCAGGTAAGCATAAACGTATTGCAATTACGTGATCTGCCAAAATTCACTTTCACTGATTTGGACAAACATATCAATGCTAATATTTCCGACAGTGATAAACGTAAACTCTTGTTACTTTTGAATAAATATCGTGACTGTTTTGCACAGAACCTTGGTGAATTGGGTCAAATTAAAGGGGTTGAAATGTCTATTCACGTAAAAGACGATCAGCCTGTAACGTATAGGCCTTATCGACTTTCTGTACATGAACGGGAAAAGGTTCGAGAAATTGTGAGTGGCCTTATGTCTGCTGGAATCATTCAGGAATCAAATTCGCCTTATGCCAGTCCGATAATCCTTGTTAAAAAAAGGGATGGCGAGACAAGAATGTGTGTGGACTACCGTGCTTTGAACGCAAAGACCGTCAGGGACTGTTATCCACTCCCACGAGTTGACGAGCATCTTGAAATTCTGAGGGACTGCAAATATTTCACTATACTCGATATGGCAAGCGGGTATCATCAAATACCGATATCAAAAGAGTCGCAGCATAAGACTGCATTTGTCACCCCAGACGGTCAATATGAATATAAGAGGATGCCCTTTGGGTTGGTAAATGCACCAGCTGTGTTTCAAAGATGTATCAACCAGATATTAGGATCTATGAGATTTACTACGGCTTTGGCATATATGGACGATATCCTTGTACCTTCAACAGGGTTTGAATCGGGGATTATAGCTCTATCAGACGTTTTGGAAAAGTTCCGAAACGCTGGAGTCACGTTACGATTGGCGAAGTGCCAATTCTTCCAGACAAAAATTGACTACCTCGGTCACAAAATTGGTGCTGACGGCATACGGCCTGGCACCATGAAAATCGAGGCAGTTAAGAATTTCCCGACACCAATGAATGTGCATGAAGTACGACAATTTCTTGGTCTTGCCAGCTATTTCAGAAAGTATGTGAGAAGTTTTGCACAAAAATAGCCCACCCGCTAACTTCATTGACCAAGAAAGATATCGAATTCAAATGGGATAACGAACAAGCCAACGCCATGAAAAATCTCAAGGAAATTCTAACAAGTAGACCAGTTCTTGCAATATACAATCCACAGTTAGATACGGAGCTCCACACAGACGCTTCAAAACTTGGACTCGGGGGTATTCTCCTGCAAAGACAACGGACAGACGGCAAGATGAAGCCTGTTTTGTATTTTAGCCGACAAACTTCGAAAAGCGAGCAACGTTATGACTTACGAATTAGAAACTCTAGCTGTTATTAATTCTCTCCAACGCTTCAGAGTGTATTTGCTGGGTTTGACTTTCAAAGTAGTTACTGATTGTAATGCATTGAGGACGGCTATGACGAAACGTGATTTAATACCTAGAATAGGAAGATGGTGGTTAATTGCTCAGGAATTCGATTTTGTAGTCGAGTACCGACCAGGTAGTAAAATGAGACACGTTGATGCGTTGAGCAGAAATCCGATCGACTCACCACGAGAAACGGAAGAAGTTGATGTATTCCAAGTCAATATTAACGACGAGGATTGGGTGCTAGTAGCGCAACGCCAAGACAAGGAATGTAAGAAACTGTTAGAGGTCCTATCCAACCCTCCTTCCGATGCGGATGAACAACAAATACATAAAGAATACACTCTAAAAAATAGTCGGCTATATGAAGTCACACCAAATGGGTTGAGGTGGTTTGTGCCAAAGGCGGCTAGACGAGCAGTAACCATGTATCATCACGACAATAATGGTCACTTCGCGGCTGAGAAAACGTTGAAGAGTCTGGGAGATAGTTACTGGTTTCCTCGAATGAGGAAATATGTCCAGAGATACATTTTGTGCTGTCTCGGTTGTCAATACAATAAGGTACCAGCGAGCAAACAAGAAGGTCTGCTACATCCCATCGAGAAAGTCTCAATGCCAATGGACACACTACACATTGATCACTTGCGGCCATTCGTCAAGAGCACAAAAGGGAACTGCTATCTGATCGTTGCCGTTGACGCCTTTACTAAATTTCTGTTCTTGAAACCTGTTCGAACTACAAAGGTGGGACCAGTTATAACTTTCTGTGAGGAAATCATCGAGACGTTCGGTGTTCCTAAAAGAATCATATGTGATCGAGGTGCTTGCTATACGAGTAAAGTATTCATGGAGTTCGCACGTAAGTTGGGCATGAAGGTAGTGTTGAACGCAACAGCTACTCCACGAGCCAACGGACAGGTGGAACGGTACAATCGTACGATATTAGCTTCTCTAACGGCAACTTACGACGACGAGACCAAATGGGACCGATGCATAAGATCAATCCGATTTGGCATCAATTCAGTACCAAGCAGTACTACGGGAAAAAGCCCATACGAATTACTCTTGGGCTTCAGACCTAGAGGCATGGATGACTCATTCCTTCATATTGCTGTAGCGGAAGGGTCATACGACGAAGACATCGCTAAAACTCGAGACGAAGCTGAGTCACGAATAAAGGTCGCGCAAGAAAAGCAAAAACTACATTATGATGCGAAACGTAAGGTAGGTCGCAGGTATGAAGTTGGAGAGCAGATAGTTCTCAGGAAAATATTGCTATCAACGATGGGAAGAGTAAGAAGTTACTACCTAAATATAGTGGTCCCTACGTAGTCACGGAAGTTCAAGATCATGATCGTTACGTTATCGAGGACGTGCCAGGCACACGACGCGCACGTAAAGCGTACCACGGTATCTGTACTCCAGATAAGATGAAACCATTTACGGCTGCATACGAAAGCAGCAGTTACACGGAATCCGACGAGGATGACGATATTAATATTAATGCTAATAACGACCCATCATAAACGGTTGGACAATTCGGATGTGTGCGCAGCATCCGCGTCAATTCCAGTCCGCTTTGTAGGGTAACGTCACTGTTTATAACTGATAGTTTTTTTTGTATATTTTGTAGATTCTTAACACGAAAAGGATTTCCGAGGACGGAAAGATTGGTAGCACGGCCGACTGAAAGACATCACCCCGTATCGTTCTGTTGCTGAGTTATTCGGCTGACTCATGTACTGACACATGGTTCTTGGGTAATGCACAAAGAGCGATGAGGAAGGAATAGGCAGTTGTTAGCGAGCCGTGAACGACGATACCTTATAATTATTATATTTTGTTATCAATAGAGACTGGATTAAACTACCCTAGTTTATTGTACATTATACTAGCTAGTTTTGGTTCTACATGTAGAATCCCATTCAACACATATCTGATGGATATCCAATGTATATACATTCAGGATATTTTGTTTCCGAAATCGGAAAATTTTGGATATCCCATGGGTATCCAAAAGTAGTTCAAGGATATTCCGACATGAATTGGACATGATTTGGATGTCCATAGGATATCTGGTGTTGTATGGGATTTTTACCCTCTGCAGTGGGTAAGAATTTGATAATAGATAGATTAAATATATTGAATAAATGTATCTATAGACGAGAAGGGACCATTTACCATGGGCCATCACTTGCCTGTAGATTTCTTCCTATCTAGCATTGAAATATTCGGGCTCTATCCAGCGGGTGCCTACCTATATTTTCTGATAGATGGAACATTAATGAAGGAATGTGAAAAATTTGCAATTGAAAGAAGTAAACTTAACTGTTTTATTGAAAGAAAAACGCTGAGTAAACAGATATTGTTTATATGGAATATTTTAAATAATAATATGATGTACAAGATGTATTGAATTATAAACTGATGTAAACTGAACTAACATATTTTCTCAAAATCAGATCTTCGAACATGGTGAAATATATGTAAGGTGTAGGTATGTACCCAACCATAGGTAACAATTGGAATTGATTATTGTAACATTCAATTTCTCAAAACTTCATTTTCATAAAACCAACCTTTAGGTTGAGTCCTCATCTCTGGATATATAGTTTAATATTTATAAGTTTTTGAACATGGAATACTAATGTAATGAAATATCTTCGATTTGAGAATCAAAATTTGAGGTAACTTCCTGCTAAACCAGAATTACCAAAATGAGTAAAGCTCAAAAGGTGTCATTATACATTCTGAATTTATATTTCTAGAATATTGTCAAAATATTCAGCTGGGTAAAGGATCAGTTGGTGTATTGAAGTCAATCCCATCGAATGAATCTTCAGTGGAACTGGCTATATATGTATCCATATGCTGATCAACATTTTCGTCGATCCTCTGATCCACTGAATTCCTTGAAGAGAGAGTGATCAATCGGGAAATTCTTCGGTCAGTTGTGGTTTCATGAGAAGCACTTGGTGTAACGTGCGAAACTCCAACTGTGGAGGTGGGTAAAATTTCTTGAATTGGAACAGACGACACCGTTTCTGAGCACCTGTGAAAAATTTATTCATAAATTATCCGTTTACAGATTATATCATCTGTTTTACAGAAGCAATCAAATCATACGTAATCTTTACCTGTCTAAATCACTGGGTATTTTCAGTGGGCGACATCCCTTAACAGCAAATGTGACAACCACTCTTGGGTCTTGGGCAATTGTCGTTCTTAATACCGTTTCGGTTACAGTTATTGTCGGTGCATAGAATCCTAAATACTCGCCCCATCCCATTGTCGATGTTGTATTTTTTGAATCCGACGTTTGCGAACGGGAATCCTGACTGTTTATGACTTGTAGATTGGACCTAAAAAAAGGGTTCTGAAGTTTATAAATCTTTCAAAATTATCCGAGCAATCCGTAAATCGTATTTCCAACATCAGGAGAAAAATTCAGTTCGTCTTCACGGGACTAGTTCGGAAAATCTATACCTGATAGGGGCAAAACATTGCAGGAGCTGATATTTCACGATCAACATTCAAGTAACGCAAACTCGATCAACACTATCTGTCCCTTGTGGATCGCTAATTTCTATTGATACGTATATACTCGAGAGGTTTTTATAAGTAGGTAACAAAAATACGGGGAAACATAAAAATCGTACGTAGCACATCCATATGGACGATAGCCATAATTTTCAAACGGAAACGGTACAAAATCATGCATTTTCCCAGCTAGAGGATGGCAAATACTTATTACAAAATAAACTGAACTGGAACTATATATACAGAACTATTTTAAGAACGTGAGCATTCATAAGTGAGATTGAAGGCACAAAAAAGAAAAATGGTGAAATCTCGATTATATATCACAAAATTTGCGGCCATGTATTGGATACGGTTTCGCATCTTATTTTCACGTTTCTCCCTACGTCGTCATTATGGTCATAATTTAATAAATTTATCAATCTGATTCTCACATCACGTCAACTCAAATAAAATAGATCCAATCTTTCATATGTACTCGAATGATCGATAATTCAGTTGAAAATAGAGAACTTCAATAGAGGAAATGAGGAAATCACGATATATCAACATCGCGAAAAAACGAAATTCGTGATTTTCGTTTATCAATCGAAATCGAATTGAGTTAGCCAATTCTAACTGAAATATTGTCAAATCAGTTAAATCAAGATTTTCGAAAATAATATATCATCAATTGTATAATTTGTATTAATTGTATAATTATATATTACCTATTTTTGAATTCATTGACGTAAACTGTATTTAAAATTTGTTTTTCGCGATATACAAACGCAACTAATCACGATAGGTGGTATTTTCATTACAGATTATCAATCAACATAAAAATACGCAACTTTACCTCAATTCAATCAACTTCATATCTCTCAATCATATACAGGGTGTCCTTAAAAGGTCTTTACAAAAAGCTACCACATATTCTTCAGACCAAAACAATTCGATACAAGCAAACTTACCTCAGTAAAAAGTTGCTTAGTTTGGGCGCTAGACAGCTCTGAAGTTGAAATTTTCAAATCGATTTTGCTTCATAACTTTTGAACGGCTCATGAGATTTTTTTCAAATTTGGTACGTTGGCATACACTCATCGGGCAATGAAACTCATATCATAATCATAATGAATATCATTCCATGGGCGTAGAACTTGATTTTTTCAGTAAATAAACATCTAAAACTCCTACGCCAATGGAAAAAAATTAGTTTCAATATGAAATCTAAATTATTCAACTCATTCACTACAAAAAAGGTACACTTGACAAAAGTCGATTCTTCTCATGGTTTCGACAAAATTTTAATTTTAGTGATTTAGAGCATAATTAATAATAAAACGATTAACAGATATTTCATAAAAATTGTTCAAAGTGTTCACCATTTTCACGTATACAAAGATTTATACGACGCAAAAAGTTGAAATGTACTCTTTGCATAACTTCTTCATCGCCTGTAAGATTATTCGTCGCCTGTTGGATACGTTGCCATAATTGTTCTACAGTATTCACAGGGGTCTTGTAAACCGTAGACTTGAGATAACCCCATACAAAATAATCCATCGGTGTTATATAAGTCTGGAGAACGTGGTGGCCAATTCACGGGTGCATCATTACCTCTACCTATCCATCTGTCTGGGTACTGTTGGTTTAAAAAATTCCTAACATCCACCGAAAAATGTGGTGGAGCTCCATCGTGCATAAACCACATATCTACCCGATGTTGCAGTGGTAAATCTTCCAACAAATTTGGCAACGTATTTCGTAGATGTTGTAAATACATGTCTCCTGTTAATCTTTGTGGAAGTATGACAGGACCAATTATAAAATTTCCTATTATTCCAGCCCAAACGTTGATTTTGAATTCGTGTTGAAAATGGTTTAATTTAATGGAATGAGGATTTTCATTTGCATAAACGTGTTCATTATGAAAATTAGTTATTCCTCTTCTCGTGAAACAGGCTTCATCAGTGAACAAAATATTCTTTCCAAAGTTCAGATTCATTTCTCTTTGCAAATTAATGAACCTACAAAACATCAGACGACTTTGTGAATCATGGATTAATAAATCTTGAACTGGCGTCTTGTGGTATGGGTATAATAATTGTTCTCTTAGTACTTCATGAACGGCATTCCTAGAAACTTCTAGTTCATTACTTATCCGTCTAGTACTCAATTCTGGATTTTCTTCAATACGGTCTAAAATTTCTACTTCGACTTCGGGAATCCTTACATAACGCTGTCTTCCATAATCACCAGTTTTAGGAGCAAAATGACCGGTCTCCCGAAGACGTCTCTCAACTGCAGCAAAGGTTGGGTGGCTTGGTACGCGACGATTTGGAAACCTTGCCGAATACACCCTCACACTCTCTCGACCATTTCCTTGACAATATCCGAATACCAATAACATATCGGTGTATTCTTCATTGGTGTATTGTACGGCCATGATAAATCAGAAAAGTCCGATATCAACAATCAACGTCAATAAAACTCGACAAATCAACACAGATGAAACTATGGAAACCAAGAATGTGAATATCACTGTTTTCGAGCAGATAATAATAGTCTTCAGAAAAAAAAACCAGTGCTACTTATTTTCAATAGAAATAACCTATGCAAAAAGTACATCTCAACTTTTTGCGTCGTATAAATCTTTGTATACGTGAAAATGGTGAACATTTTGAACAATTTTTATGAAATATCTGTTAATCGTTTTATTATTAATTATGCTCTAAATCACTAAAATTAAAATTTTGTCGAAACCATGAGAGGAATCGACTTTTGTCAAGAGTACCTTTTTTGTAGTGAATGAGTTGAATAATTTAGATTTCATATTGAAACTAATTTTTTTCCATTGGCGTAGGAGTTTTAGATGTTTATTTACTGAAAAAATCAAGTTCTACGCCCATGGAATGATATTCATTATGATTATGATATGAGTTTCATTGCCCGATGAGTCTATGCCAACGTACCAAATTTGAAAAAAATCTCATGAGCCGTTCAAAAGTTATGAAGCAAAATCGATTTGAAAATTTCAACTTCAGAGCCGTCTAGCGCCCAAACTAAGCAACTTTTTACTGAGGTAAGTTTGCTTGTATCGAATTGTTTTGGTCTGAAGAATATGTGGTAGCTTTTTGTAAAGACCTTTTAAGGACACCCTGTATACAGTGTGTGCAATTTTATACTGCAAGAACCTCTCAAATTGAATCCATTATCCTATTTTCAAAAATATATCATCTATACTATAGATAGTACTCAACAATCTTCTTTCGAAAATATAGACAAAATATGTGGAATTTTAACACTTTCAAGTCCTAGTATTATTCGATGAAGGGGTAGAAATTTCAAAAACAACTATGAGGCAATTTTTTTCTTTAAAAAATAGACAGCCTATTCATACGGAAACGTAGAAGGGTCAATATTGATTTATTTCTATTGTTCCCTTGAATTCCGAGTTGTAACTCGGAATTCTACTGAATTGCAAGTTGAAAACTCGGAATATTCAGTCTGAAATTCCAAGTTGCAACTGGGAATATCACTAAATTCCGAGTTGTAACTCGTGAAATTCCAAGTGGTAACTCGGAATTTAAGCGAAAAATAAAAATAAATAAATATTCGCCCTACAACGCTCCCGTATATTCGATTTTCAGTTCGTTGAGTACTATATGTATTAGAATTTTTGTTGTTGAAAATCAGTTCCAAATTGAGAGGGTGTTGCGCTTTGAAATCGCTTCAGCCTTTTCGAAAAGTAAAAACATACCAAAAATGGTATACAGGGAAATACATTTCACAGCGTGACTACATTTCGGACAGACAATTTCAATTGGAATTCAGGTGATATTCATAATGATAGAAAATTGATTCCCTACACCGTATTCTCTGATTTCTACCAGGATCATTAGAAAGTGTATTGTATCGGAATTGAACTTACCTATCGACAGTAAAAAAGGGGAACCTCAAATACCTCACATTTCTACAAGGCAGTAATGTAGCATCGACATGAACACAAGAAGATGGTACCAAGGAAGTCACGAGACTCGTATCGAAAACGGTGCTAGTGTAAGTACCTCTTATGAACCTGGGCACTCTGTGAACCACATCACAATTCACAAAGGAAATTAGAAAACATGCCAGTAGAAAGATTTGCTTGGTATGCATCTTCATTCTGGACTGCCCAGTTTGTTGGACTCCACAGGTATTTATTGTTTGATTTATCTACCTGCATTTTAGGTACTTTGTGCCATTAGGGGATGATATCACAAGTATCTTGAGTATGCTAGGAGAATTCATGGTAGAGTTATTCGAATGCAATGACTGAACAAAAGGTGAAAATATACAACCTGGCTACTCACTTCCGAGATCACAAAAATAATAAGATGTAGTCTTTAGGGATAATTTCAACACCCCTACCCTTTCAACTTATTAATTGAGGTATAGTTGTTACATTTTTCATTGCAAAATCAACCAATTCAGTAGATTTCGTTTATATGAACAGCCAAAACAGTTGAACATCTCAATAATCTAATGTGAATTTGCATATTATGCTCATGTCAGATAGAGTGATTTTTTGTTATTTCAGATATGAATATATTGTTGGTATTATCTCTAACAGCTTTCGAGATATTCTATGTCGATATCGATATTTCTTCCAAATGAAAAAAAATGAATAAAATACGTCTTTGTTTTCCAATATACCTAGGATATGACTGATGTGGCCTTTAACTTATTCATATGAATATTCAAGCAAATCTCTACGTTAAAAAAAAAACAGATTCATGATTTTCATTCTGAAACACACTTTCTTTTATCAGATTTCATCTGGTAATGAATTTGATGTGCATGTGCATCTTACCGTTCCTGATTCGGAAAAGCCATTATTGATTCGAAGGTTGAAACTGCTTCCTTCCCAAACTGAAATTTTGTAAACATATATCCGCTAAATCATACCTGAAATACCTGGATCATTCAAGATCCCAGTAGCACTGGGAACTTTAACGCCCAACGAATATTTTTTTTAAGATTAAGTTTTGAACAATCTCAGTTCAACGAGTTCGCTTATTTAATATTTCCAAAATTGAGATCTGAATTGCGTTCCTTAATATGAAACATATATTTTGGTATCTTTTATGTTTCTGAAATATTTATTGACAGAATATGCAGTAATAATATTCCTAATAAAAATCTCATCACTATTCCTTGCCTTGCCACTTGCCTTCTGTTTGGACAAGTAGCTATAGGGCTTCTCTACATACTTTGCAATACTTTCAACAGTAGAACGTGTTCTATACAGGGCGCTCCAACGAAAACTTGACCGCCCTGTAAGTGAGGATCGAAAATTTCAAACAACACTTTTTATTTCTAATTTTTCTGATTTTGGAAATTGGTTCATTGGTTGTTGAGAGATTATTTTCTGCATACTGTTTCGAACGTTTCGTAGGTGTCGAGAAAGTCAATTCATGATTTACACTCTTGAAAAGGTGACTGATGGCGTCGTTCTTTGACTTCCCTTTCCTTATGACGGACTGGTTTTCGGATTATAATTATTTCTCAAATTTCCCATCATTGATTTTTCTATATGGTTTTTATCCTTCATTTTGTAAGCAGTCTCCAGATTTGATATCGAAACTTGAGAACACCCTGTACCTGCCAAGTTTATCATTTGATTGACGGAATTTGAAGAATGTCTTTCAAACTTCGAGATACTGGGGATTTCTAGTCATGTAATTACTGCAATCACTTATTGTAATTACTCACCCTCATTCCGAGAACAGATAACATTCTATACAGTGTTCATCACAAGGTTTGTGGAATTTAATTCACGAAAAAAGTTTATCACATGAGATTATCAACATATTCAATATATTTCGCATGAAATATTCTTGATGAAGCTATTTGCATATTGGAATATTGGAGTGAATTGAAGAAAACAGAAGCAGACGCTTATTACGTTTCACTGTTTCTGTGCCTCATCAGTTCATGAATATGATTAGCTAGTAAATTTCAATTTGATCGTTATTCCAAATTCATGGTATGCGTATGAGGTGAATCTAAATCTTCTTCTGAATTTTCAAAATCTTCTGATGATTTATATATTCATGATTATATGGAAGATTTGAAAACGGAATGAGAAATATATCAAAAATACAGTCGATTAATGAGTGGATATGCAGCTAGTATAATTATAGATATTTATTACATTATTGGGGTTGAGTAGATTAGCCTTGACTTTATTTCGCCCCATTAACTCACATAAGTATATTATTTCATATCACGATATTTCGGAAAGCAAACACGGAAAAAACCATTCCTCCAGTGCTTGAATAGCTGTAGTGAACTATAATTTTTTCATAATCATGATGATGTAGGTGGGCCATAGAAACGTCTATGAAAGTTCAATGCATGGCGCCTTTTCACTCGAGCGAAAGATGAGCCAGTTAAATATCGAATACCTAACATTAAGTTTGATTGTTCATAAACATATGTATTTTAAGAGCACATTGTTCATTGTTATTCATGCACCAAACACCACTTCATCAAATTAGTTTTTGGGAAAGTAGGGAAACCTATTTATGCCAGTTTTCTTAACCGACAATTGGAATTGTATCAATTTTATTGTTCTTGATCATTATATTTCCATTTGCTATAAGTTATCAATCCACTGTGTTCACCTACTTTTCAGACTTACTCCGTATTTCCTTAAGAAAATTTGACGTTGTTGTACTACTTTCTTTTATTTCATCTGTTTCCCAACTTAAATGAAGATTCAGAATAAGAAATTATGGGAAAAGGCGTTTCCGAAGTAATTATCACTAACATATTGCTCTTTGAAAAAACGGCCAACGAAAATTTGCCCTGATTTCACAGTGGGGTTTCTCTCGAACCAGTGATCTAATTTTGATTATTTACCTTCTCAAGTTTAGTTCGATCCGTCAGTAATGCTGATGTGCGAGAAATTTTCATATACAGTATCGTGTCAACTGGAACCAAAACAGTAGATTGTTTTTTATTCACATTATCTCTGTTATTGAGGAGATTACATTTTCCTACGACCACCTTTATGAGAACAGCTTTTTCAAAATTGTTGTTTTATTTAGGGAGAACTATTAAATATTGAGAAAATGCACACTCGCAGTGATTGATGAATGTAATGATATTTCACCTGGAAGATTTACTGCTGGTATCATCACATATTTTATACATATTTAGATCGATTTCGCATCCTTAATCTCCTAAAAAATTAATCCAGTATACATTATGCATAACAAGTTAGAAAAAACACTGTGGATACATACATTACAATTACATATTGAGGGGTGGGGGCGATAACAATTTAAGAATATGGATAATTAAAATTCATTGACATTATCAATGATACTGATAATATCGATAAGATCCATATGATATCTAATATATTTAATTATCCATAAAATCGATGGTATCTGATCGAAGTCACTGGTAACGTTTGGCAGGACAACAATAATGGGACATCCTGTAATTCAACCTATGAGAGCAACTCACAGGTTAAAGTGACAATCCAAACTCCTGTGTGACTGTGATTTCATGTTGCACTATAGTTCAATAATTTTTAGTGAAAATAGAAGGAGTACTCTTGTTTTATAAGACATGATATCGCACTCTTTCACACGAGAAAAATTTTTCAGTACATCACTTTGAAAACTCAACTGAAAGTGAAACTCAAGTTTCACTTTAGTTGATATTCACATTAGTTAATATTATAATTATTGTTATATCATTAGGCTTTGAGAGCAAACTCTGTAATAGCTGCAAGTTGGAATTTGATCCACCTGAGTAGATGAAATGATATATTTCTGAGTGTAAGCTGCAGAACTAATGTCCTATAGAATTCGTGAATATTATTCATCTTTATTTTTTTCAGTGTTTTTCCTGTGTCAACAATGTTTTATATAGCTTTCCTAAATTGATTTTTTCAACATCATGTGAAAATGATTACCCGAAATAGATAAATGAATATAGTAATTCTGAATACAAATACAAATTTTCTAGTTTCTCGGTTGTATCATTTGATTTCAATCATCAAGATAAATCGTGCAAGTAGCTCCATTGACAGAATAATAAAATGACGAAAGTTTATCCGTTCCACGTACAAGTAAATATCTCTTGCATCAAGATAATTAACGACTTGCTGCACTTCATAAAAGCTCGTGATTCAAAATCCTTGATTTCTTCGATCGAATAAACGACACATTTGGATCAAACATGTTCGTTTATTTCATACTGCATCATAGAACATACCTTTACGTACCTGATTTCAATCCGGAAAATAGACTTTTACAGGATAGGCGCACGTAATATTTCATTACGTGCTACTATCCCGTAATGAAATTTTACCGGATTGTAAATATTGGAAACTCAGTTATGCGTCAAAAGCATGAATACATTCATTAAAAATTCAACAGCAAAACAATACACAGAAATTACTTATTGCCAATAGTAATATTAACCATTAAATTTTCGTTCCCATGAATATGGATACCAGGAGCTCCATTGGATGAATTATTTAATAGGGAGTTGCTACTTGCTGATACATTCCCATTTTTTTGTTGTAGCACTTCAACAAAGATTAATATTTTATTTTTCACTGTTCATTTTTGTTTTTTAGCAGTATGAAATAAAATGTTATACGTCACACGTCCGGTAAACTTTTACAGTACTAGTAACGTGAATATCTATTCTTTCATTGAAATATCTTTATTACTTCACTCGTCATGATCTCATTCATCTCATTTGAAGAAAATTATGTTTTTATTGTGGAAACACATCGATATTCATTGAATATTACTTGAAATATGAATTTCTTGTGAAGAGAAGATATTTTTTTGAGTGCAATTAATTGCATTAGTGATTTGAGGACAAAAATTCATATAAACATAATATGTCCTGTAACTTGTTTCGTTTTCAAGATAGTAGTTGTTTGAAATTGAAAAAATAATGGATTTTCGTAAATATCCTTTCAACACTTTTTCGTAATTTGCCGTGTCAACTCCATTTTTTATGTTTATACATACGTTTGATCGAAAAAATACCTAAAATTATAATATCGTCAGTGGTGGCGTACATTTTTTTGTCAAAAATATTCGTTAGGGTGACGCTCGGAACGTCACTGGACATGATAAATTTGATTGAGTTTAACCTAAATCAACCCCATAACACGACAAATGAGCAATGTCGAATTCCAACTATATTGGGTACAAGATATTCAAAATATTCACTACAAACAATTTTAAAAAAAATGTATGAACTGTTTGTATTGAACTCGAATCACTCGAAGAATCATATGATACATTTATTGTACCTTATTAGTTAACACCCTGTATTCAATCAAACAATTTCCTTGAAGAAAAACATATTTTTCCGTCCGAAAGATATTTTGTGTAGAGTAATCCATTTTTCTATATGTAATTCCATCAGATAACTTGTAAACCCAAATAATCACTCCGATGATCCGTTCACCATATCCAAAATGGTTATTCTGTGAAGAATTTGGGATCGAAGCTATAATATCGAATAACACACCTCTAAAAATTTTTCGAAGGCATATCGTATGCACATGAACACGAATCATTTTCCATTTCACAGTATAATAACCGCACTACTTGCAGAAAGTTTATAAAGATTGGACCGCTCGAGATATCCTGTTAGTTTAATAACAATCCGCATTGAAACAATATCGCAAATGCATCTAGTGATCGCGATAGTAACAGTGATCGCCGTTGAGGTACGGGCGAACATCTATCAGGAATGCGCGAAGCTCTACAACCCGCAAAATTACATGCGCCACCTGCCAGCCCTGAATTTGCCCTACTTGGGCGATGTGCCGATTCCGAATAATATACCCGACATCAACCCCTCACCGACGGTCAAAACGAAGGCGATCAGCGTGGTTACGAAGTATATTTACAAAAATCCTGTGTGTGTTAAGTACACCAAGACAAAATCGATGTGCAAGCAGGACAATACTGTGAAACACAAAGGGAATATTGAAAAGTTGATAACCAAGGAATATTTCGTCAAGGGCAGGCGTAATGACATCGTGATCGATAACAACCGACATCGGAGAGATTTCGAAGAAGAAGATGACGGAAATAGGTAATCTATCATCATTGTTGATTGACCAATCAACGTCTTTTCATTTTCGTTTCTGAATGCATTCACTGGGCGTTATTGTTGAAAAAAAATTATGAGTTCATTTTTCACAGATTTGTGTGATCTTCTCTCCTCGTTTCTAAAAATAGAAATAGTAATTATAATAATTATTGCAATACAATTGTTCTTAAGACAGATTTATGGTGTGCCTCGAAATGTGACTGTTCTTGAAATGTATCCTTCAGATACCTAAGAGAGGAATTCCTTATTAGTCAGTGACACCTTGTTTTGTCTGACAAATTGTCACTTCCATCGAAAGATTTCGAAGAAACACATATTGTTATTCATCTCGTTATAGGAGAATTGGCATGAGAAATATTACTTATGAATATGAAAAAAGTGTTCTAATTTATAATAATACGTGAGAAGAATGTTCATATCAGCCAATAACTATGTTATGAAATTTCTAAAAAGTTGGACCTTTGCCAGTTTCTTATCATACATATATTCCATATTCCGAATATCGATTCTATAGTCAATTATTCGCGTTACTGTTTTCAGTAAGGGCATGGTGTCACAAATGATGTCATTTCTATAGACCCAACAGTGAGAGAAATTATGATTTGATTTTTTTCAATATATTGTTAAAAAAAATCAATAAAACGTGAAACTATCCTATATCAGGTGTCACAGTATTCTTCAGACGAAGCCATCGTTTCAAAAGTTCTGAGGGCATGATAATCAAACAAAATTCTTCAATATTTCAAAATCTCTCATCACATCCGATGTTACCAGAAACGACCCTAATTTGAGCTTTTCAAAACCTTCTCTAATGAATTTGTTGACACCTAGAACATTGAATTATTTCACAATATATTGAAAAATATCCAGTATGTTGGATTTTCTCAATATACAGGATTATTTTTGCCAGTTTGTCGAATAACAATCTATCTCATCTGGAATGAGTGAGTATGCAACTCAACATGGCATTGGATAGTGATGAGATATCAGATGCCTCAAACAACCGTATTGACGCTTTAATAAAGGGTACGTTTTTTAAGTGTCATCAGAGTGCATTATTACGAAATATTAGCCTTTCTGTATCCAGTGCCGGTTCAAACAGATGTCTTTTGGGTCTGCCACACTATTTGAAATCTGTTGATGTTGAAACGCAAAACGAATTGTGGTAATTCAATAACTTCCTTTCGACAAAAAAAAAACAAACCATATGGACAAAATTCCACAAACACTATCAATTCTCCTGTTTAGGGAAAAAATATGTGACCTCTATGGAAACTGAATATGTGACATTTCATGAATAGAAAATTCATCAAGACAGTTCCAACAAAAAAATACCATATATTTTTTTTGAAGTTGACATTGATAGTGGATTCATTTTCCAGCTTTTTGTGGGATTTTCTCTCCTCGTTTCTAAAAAATAAAGTAGAAGTTATTGAAAATTATTTCAATATATTTGTAGTGAGGACAGATTTTGTGATCTGCCCCGAAATGTCACTGCGCTTGGAATTAAACCTTTAGATATCTAGAAGAGAGATTCTCTTTTTGTCAGTGACACCTTGTTTTTGAAAAATTTGGGAAAACAGACATTATTGATAGTGGAATTGCTGAAATTTCGAAGAAGCATGTCAATCTATTTGCTATACCTAGTAGAACAAGTAACTATTTTAAAGAATAGGTTAAAGGAGAATTCGGGAAATTCCTTCAGAAGTCATATAGTCTGCTTCCATGTCACTTTCTTGCCAAAAAAAGAGGGAATGAATTGAAAAACCTAATTCTTAGTGTGGAATTGAAGTAATGAATGATTTGAAATATACGGAAGGTCCAATGAACACTCTTAGACAACCTGAACTTTATTGAATTTTGACTATCAATCAAGATCTGTCGTCGAGTCTGTTGTGGATCAAATGCATATAAATATTGTCATACATGAATTCACCTATATTGTTCATTTTGGTGAGTACTATACACACTCTTGAAAAAATACCTTAGGTTTAAGAAAAAACCTGTATATTTGGTGATGAGTGTTTCAAGAACAATTATTTGATGAACATTCTGTGAAATGTGATAATTCCGAATCCTAACTCGATCGTGAAATCACGAGTTACCCACTTCGCTATCGATACATACCTACTAACCCAAATCAATTTGAATTTTGGGTGTTCCCAATAAACCATATTCAATTAAGAATCGTTTCACACTATAACAGCCATTCAATTATCTCATCATGATTTCAACGGATAGCTATAATTTTGTGTGATTGCACTACTTTTGGAAGTATTCATGGCAATATCACACTAGTTAACAGTCTAGAACCCAGAAGTCATATTGTGGATATCATCAGTGATGCTGATTACTTAATAATTGTTTTTTTATTTGCAGTTATCACCATGAGAGCGCGGCGGACTTCTTTCGTGATGATAGTAATGGAAAAGAACTCAATAATTTTGGAATGTTCCTCAAAGGCAGTGAAAGTGGGGGTCCATTTTCCAAAGAGAATAGAAAGACCCCCGCGCTTTCCAGTAAGAAAATCCAAGACATGTTGATTGAGGACAGACTGGACCAACTGGAAACCATTTTGCCGCACTATACGAGAAGAAGAATATACGAAACCTCGACGATCACCGTTACTAAAGTTTTGAGCAATAGGAGGAGCATGGCGACTCTGGTGGTTAAAAACTGCGTTCCATATGGTTTCGACTTGTGCCCTACAGACACCAAGAAGAGAAAGTCGAAGGTCGCAAGTTACAGTGATGCATCCAACGAAAGACATTACTTTGGTTGAAACTATTATTCATTATGATATTCATAATTACTGTTGTTGTGTCATGCTTTTTTAGTTTTAGTCGTGAAAGAAAGTGAAACCAAGAGATATAAATTTCAGAAATTACTTATTGTTGAATTTGATGTTGGGTTTCTGTTCAATTTATTCGTGAGATAACATATTCATTCAATCCTTTTGTTTTCGGATCTGAATACATTCTTGTTTTGGGTGAATTCGAGTGGGGCAAAGTTCGATATCGTCTTCATTCCGGAGAGCTCAAAAATTTCCTTTTTGAAGCAAGAGCATTCGAAAATTCTATTGCATTCATCGGAGTTTATGCGTAGGACTCAAAAGCTCATACACTCTTTGAAAGTAAAATAAACTTAGAAATGGAAAACATCATTTGAATTTTTATTTATTTGAGAAACGCAGATGGTGTAGGTGATGACCAATTTATAACTTGAATAAATACTGATGTAATTTATATATTATGTACCAACATATATTATTACATGACTGTACAGTGTGAGTGTACAGAACTATCTGTCATTGTGAATGGTAGAGTTACAACTTCTACCACTGAGGCGTGAATCAGCTTTCGAGAAAGAAAAATAAAAGAAACGTTATAGAAATTGGCACTGATGAGAGAAAAAAAACCTTGCTATACCTAAAGATTCCAAGCAAGATCATCAACATGGATTTTCTTCGAGAAATTGCTTATTGACTTGTTTTTCATATCGGTAGTAATAGAGTAATGAATGTCCGTGAAATACTGCTTGCAAAAATTTGTTTATTTTCTTGGAAAGATAAATAATCTGATGATTTTCTCCAAAATATTTATTATTGACTGTTAGCAAATGCTTTGAATTTATGTCTTAGATATAGATATAGAAAATCGTCTGTGCACGAAAGTATATCGTTGAATAGACATTTCTATGATCTTTCCAGATATATTGCAAAAATAGAGGAATTCAAATTTATAGGGTGTTGTTTTCGGGCAGAAAGGATTCGCAAATTTTAAAGGAAGCCGGACCTGGATTAAATATTTTTTTTATGTCCCAGTCAATTCAGCAGGATAGATTGAGTGAGTGTACCAATTTCCAAAAAAATATTCAGATTGGTTGGAAAGTTATGAGACAATAAGGAAATTGACAAAATTGATAAAACATCCCATATGTCGGTTATGTCGACGACCCATAAACCATAGTTGAAATATTTACCTTTACCAATGAAATACCCTGTATGATGTCTGTGGAAAATAATCATTGATTATATTTAGATATTAGCTAGTTTTTCATTTAATATTGTACAATCTTTGGTAAAATTCAGCAAACATTCAGTAGGAACAAGTTATGACGGAAAACGTCAAATAATTAAAATTTGTCACATCAGTCTGAGAAAATGTTCTGAATTTATCCAAAGATAATAGAGATATAGCTTGAACATTAGGAGCAATCGTAAGTTACCCTTCACCATGTTCATTCATTGTATTAATGTCACTATTTATAGGAATTTGAGTAAATAATACTAGCCAGTGGAAAATGAGCTGTGTTCATTTATTTACTGCAAATTGGCTTCTTAATAACCAAGTGTTCGAGCAAAAGCATCTCCAACAAATTCTCAACGGGAGATTCTGCGCATATTGATGTCAATATATGATCCCTCAGGTCTTTTGTCCCATTTCTTGGTCTATCTGAAAATTCTTCTCCAAGACATATGGCGGAGTAGAATTACTTGGGATGAACCAATAACAGAAGAACAGTATGCAAAATGGCTCTCTTGGTTGAAATATCTTCCAGATCTGCAGAAACTTTGAATTCCTAGACATTACTTGAACAATAAATCAACGTGGGAGAGTTCCAATGTACAACTACACATATTCGTGGATGCCAGCGAGAATGCTAGTGCCGTAGCTGCATACCTTAGGATCTTCAAAAAATTTGAGGGTGTGGAATGTGTCCTCGTAGGTAGTAAGACACATGTGGCACCTATTAAGTTACAAACAATTCCTCGTCTAGAACTGGATGGCGCATTAATAGGTGCTAGATTTGCGAAAAACCTAAGACAACATATATCAATATCAATTGATGACATCATTTACTGGTCTGATTCTAAAATCGTCTTGCGCTGGATACGCTCGGAAGATCCAAGAAAGTTGTGCAAGTATGTCGCCTATAGGGTAGCAGAGATTCAAGACAATACCATGGTATCTAACTGGCGCTACGTACCAACAGAACTCAATGTGGCTGATGAGGCAACAAAATGGACTAAGCAACCGTCATTGAAGGCAACTGACCAATGGTTCAAGGGGCCAGATTTCTTATACGATGTGGAGGAACTATGGCCAACTGAAGGGTCACCCACCCGAAAAACAAACTTTGGCAGAAATTGTCAATATCCATTCAAATCATAAACCCTTCATTGATATGGAAAAATTTAGTCGATACACGAAGCTATCACGTACAATGGGCTACGTCTATAAGTTCATTACCATAACTCAAAGAAAGCCAAAGTCTGTGGGCGTATTATCATCTGAAGAACTTAAGCTTGCTGAAGATAGTCTGCTGCGTATGGCGCAAAGAGAGTTTTATTCAGAAGAGATAAGAAAATTGACTGATTCGTCCTCGACACCACTACAACCTACAGTGAATTCTTCGAGCAGCATCTTCAAATTATCACCGTATCTAGACCAGGAGGGAATCCTTCGTATTCGAGGAAGATTAGATGGTGCCAGTTGTATTCCAACGGGTATGAAACGACCTATTATCTTACCCCGAGAAAGTCATCTTACTGTACTGATCATCGAAAAATACCACGTTACCTTTCAACATCGCAATCATGAGAGTGTTATCAATGAAGTCAGGCAAAAATACTATGTTCCTAAATTACGAAGAACTTTAAACAAAATCCGAAAAAATTGCCAAATTTGTAAAATCACACAAGCTTCTCCTTATGTACCTGAGATGTCACCGCTTCCAGAATGTCGTTTAGCCACATTTGCATCTCCATTCACTAATACTGGAGTGGACTACTTTGGGCCGATGAATGTCCTGGTAGGAAGACGCATCGAAAAACTATGGGGTGCACTATTTACGTGCATGACCACAAGGGCTGTTCACATCGAAATGGCATACAAATTAGAACACGGAGAATGCATTCTTTGTTTCTCTAACTTCATGAATAGGAGAGGTAGACCTAGACATATCTATTGCGATCGTGGTACCAACTTTGTAGCAACGGAACGTGTTCTGCGTGAAGAGTTACAGAAATTAGATTCAAATCTTATTGCTAATTCCTCCGTGAGTCCGGAATTATCATTCCATTTCAACCCACCTATGTCACCTCACATGAGAGGAGCTTGGGAACGTCTAGTCAGAGCCGTTAAAATTGCCTTGTATAATGCCCTACCATCGAGAACACCTACTCATCCACTACTCCGAAGCTGTATGATAACAGCTGAGAATATAGTGAATTCTAGACCGTTAACCTATCTGCCATTAGATTCCGAAGAATCGGAGGCATTAACTCCGAATCATTTTATAATCGGCTCCTCCAATGGAGATAAACCTATGGTGCCATTGAATGATGAAGAAAACGTTTTTAAATTCAGCTATCTATACCGAGAGCAGTTCGCTAATAAATGCTGGCGCCGATTTGTGAAGGAGTATATTCCAGAACTTTTGTTACGTTCGAAGTGGCGCGAACAAGTTCGTCCTTTGAAAAATGGTGATATCGTGATTGTCTGCGATAAAGACCTTCCGCGCTGCAATTGGCCTAAGGGAAGGATAATAGATGTAACCCAATCGCGTGATGGGCAAGTTAGAAGAGCCAAGGTACAAACAGTTTCCGGTGTTTTTGGCCCCTTGAACCATTGGTCAGTTGCCTTCAATGACGGTTGCTTAGTCCATTTTGTTGCCTCATCAGCCACATTGAGTTCTGTTGGTACGTAGCGCCAGTTAGATACCATGGTATTGTCTTGAATCTCTGCTACCCTATAGGCGACATACTTGCAAAACTTTCTTGGATCTTCCGAGCGTATCCAGCGCAAGACGATTTTAGAATCAGACCAGTAAATGATGTCATCAATTGATATTGATATATGTTGTCTTAGGTTTTTCGCAAATCTAGCACCTATTAATGCGCCATCCAGTTCTAGACGAGAAATTGTTTGTAACTTAATAGGTGCCACATATGTCTTACTACCTACGAGGACACATTCCACACCCTCAAATTTTTTGAAGATCCTAAGGTATGCAGCTACGGCACTAGCATTCTCGCTGGCATCCACGAATATGTGTAGTTGTACATTGGAACTCTCCCACGTTGATTTATTGTGCAAGTAATGTCTAGGAATTCAAAGTTTCTGCAGATCTGGAAGATATTTCAACCAAGAGAGCCATTTTGCATACTGTTCTTCTGTTATTGGTTCATCCCAAGTAATTCTACTCCGCCATATGTCTTGGAGAAGAATTTTCAGATAGACCAAGAAATGGGACAAAAGACCTGAGGGATCATATATTGACATCAATATGCGCAGAATCTCCCGTTTGGTAGGTTTTCTTCTACCTTCCTAGACATCTTTATTACCTTTGTTGAATCTCAGTGAATATATGAAACAATCGGTTGTTAAATTCCACCACATTCCAAGAATTTTTTCTGTGTTTTCTTCCATACCTATGCTGATGTTAATCTCTTCAGGATTATGACTAGAACCGTTCATAGTCTGCATTAGTTTCTTCGAATTCGAACGCCAGTTTCTTATTTCGGCATTGGAATGTATCGTTAGTACCTGTTTAGCAATTTCTATGGCTTCCAATTCACTATCTGCAGAATCGAGTAAATCATCAACGTAATGGTTTTTTGTAATAGATTCCACAGCCCTTGGATACTGTGAAGAAAATTTCTCTGCATTTGTATTTTTCACGTATTGAGCGCAACTTGGTGAGCAGGTTGCGCCAAAGGTCATGACTGTCATAACATATGTATCTAATGGATTCGCAGGGTTGCTATTTCGCCAATAAAAACGTTGCGCATGTTGATCGTCTTGTTTAATTCCAACTCGGAGAAACATTTCCTTGATGTCTGCGCTGAATCCGACTTTTCTTTCACGAAATCGAAGAAGAATCCCTAGTAAAGAAGGAATTTGATCATCGCTCTTCAGTAGCATCGAGTTGAGAGATATTCCCTGTACCGCAGCCGCAGCATCCCAAACGATCCTGAATTTCCCAGGTTCATTAGGATTGAATCCAGGAAATATAGGAAGGTACCAAATCCTCTCATATTGTTGTGACAGTTCTTCGGGCGTAAGTTTCCTTATGTATCCTTTTTCGACATAATCCTTCATTTGTGAGTCAATCTTCGTACCCAACTCTGGATGACATTTAATACGTTTTTCTATGCATTCCAGTCTTCGGAGAGCCGTATTGCGGCTATCAGGTAACTTCAGATTATCATATTTCCATAGTGAACCAACATTGTACCTATTTCCAATTTGAGTTATAGTGGACCGCATGATATTCATCGCTCTTCTTAGTTTCTTTGAAGAAACAATCGATGCTCTGACTCCGAGGCTTTCTACTGAGAAATATGTTTTCACTGCCTCATGAAGTTCTTGATTGCTTATCAAGGCGTTGGCACATTCACATACATGATGATTGTAGATGGGTTCGCGTATTTGCAGAGGTGATGACTGAACTGCAAACACTGTCCACCCTAATCTTGATTTTGCTGCGATCGGTTGACCCTCATCACCTTCGATAACACGAAGTGGCAAGGCCAATTTCCAGTTGTCCAATCCAATGAGAATTCGTGGATTTGCATTATCATATGACTTAATAGGTAAGTTCCTCAGATACATATACTCGTTCGCAAGTTTAGAGGCGTCAACAGTTTGGTGTGGGAGATTCAATGAACTAACAGTACGAGCTGGACGATGATCGAACTGTTTAGCGCCGTGGAAGTCACCGACAATTGATAGAATAACCCTTTGTGACTGACTTTCCATTCGCTGTTGCTTTCCAGTCCATTTGAGGCACAATGGTTCATAATCGCCTTTCAAGCCGAGCTCTTCGACCTTCGACCTTCATCCATCATAGTAATTGACGAACCTTCATCTAAGAATGCGTAAGTTGTAACTTCTTTATATCCGTTTTTCAGTTTGACTGGTAATATGCGAAAACGAATGCCCTGTGTAGATGACTGATGGTATACATTGACTGCTGAGCTCACAGCTTCATTGGAAAGTGATGTTGTTGCGACTTGTCCTGGTGTAGGATCTGTATCTCTGTGAAGAAGTGGGTGATGCTTTCGCTGACATTGATCTTTCTCGCATTTAACTGGATACCTACATGGAAAACGATGTTTCTTCAAACATAATCTGCACAGCTTCCAATCTTTGATTATCTTCCATTTATCTGATATTGGATATTGTTGAAAAATTCTGCATTCTGCTACAACCTTACAATCTTTCCTGCATAACCTACACTTTGATTGTTCACTTGGTGAGTATGAACTTATTCCAGATGTTGAATTGTGAACGCTGAGATGTTCATTCTTGGGATTCTGCTTATTGAGTCCTGTTATTTTCAAGGTAGGTAGGGCAGTACACATATTCGTAGCCAAATTATACATCCATTCAGCGAAATGCTCCGAACCAGTAGACGATAAAGTGGCGCGATACAAGGCCCAGTTCACCTTTATCTGTGATGGTAGTTTATCCACGAGTTCGTGCATCAACATCGGATTGTTTAAGTATTCTGTCAATTTTGAGGCTTGTAGAGAAACGCATAAATTTTTCACTGCTAATGCGAATTCAACTAGAGTTTCGAGTTTTTCCGCTTTGGGAGGCGGTTGGCGATGAATGGCATTGATATATGTGCCTCCAAAATCTGATCTGGTCTGCCAAAGAGCATCCTCAGAGTGGATATGATTTGTGGTACACATTCTGGCAATGTAAGAAAACTGGATACTACGGATTTTGCAGTTCCTTTGAGGCTCTGTTGTAACCTTATCAAGTTTTCATAATTGTCCAATCCACATAACTGAGTGGACCTTTCATAACAGCTGATGAATAAAGGCCAATCATAGGAATTTCCACTGAAAGTTGGTAATTCTTTCGGAGTAGTTTGTCGTGCGGCATACTGTTGGGGAGTCAACGCAGATTGTTCTAGTATACTATCGAACGTTGGTAGCTTTGATGCTTGGGTCGGTTTTTGTTCATCCTGTTTCCGCTGCATGTTGGAGTCTTGCTCTTGATTTTTTCTACTTTTTTCGATATTTACTTCAGATGAGTCGATTCCTAGGTGTACTCTGCCTTTTTCGGCGTGTTCTTCTATTTGTAATGATAATAATCTGTTCGCCAACGGATCAGATTTTTCTAATTCCTCCTTGTCCAAGCATTGACTATCATCAGACTCTTCATCAATAAGTTTTCGAGTTTCTTCTGCAAGCTCTCTTTCTTTCCTCAATAACTCTCTTTCTTCTTGTAATAGCTGTAGTTTCAATTTGCGCCTGCTACTAGTTGTAGATTTACTTTGCTTACTCGTCACGCTTTGAGGAAAAGTTAGAAATCTATTTGGATTTGAGGAGGTTATCGGATTGACTACTAATTGATTCGAAGACTGACGTCGTCTCGACAGTTGTATATCAGTTTGCTGCTGCATAGTTTCATGACGAATGGTTTCACAGTATGGACACAGCCAAGTATCATCTGAAGCTACAGCTTCTGTCACATTAACGCACTCAAAACAGTACCATTTCAAACATTTGGTGCATTCAACCATTCGTTCTTGACGATATGGTCTGTTGCATACTAGACAGTGGTCTTCCTTGGTTCTTCCACTCGTAGATGGACCCATTTTTAGACCGAGTCGAATTTGAGAATTTATTGGAGATGCTTTTGCTCGAACACTTGGTTATTAAGAAGCCAATTTGCAGTAAATCAATGAACACAGCTCATTTTCCACTGGCTAGTATTATTTACTCAAATTCCTATAAATAGTGACATTAATACAATGAATGAACATGGTGAAGGGTAACTTACGATTGCTCCTAATGTTCAAGCTATATCTCTATTATCTTTGGATAAATTCAGAACATTTTCTCAGACTGATGTGACAAATTTTAATTATTTGACGTTTTCCGTCATAACTTGTTCCTACTGAATGTTTGCTGAATTTTACCAAAGATTGTACAATATTAAATGAAAAACTAGCTAATATCTAAATATAATCAATGATTATTTTCCACAGACATCATACAGGGTATTTCATTGGTAAAGGTAAATATTTCAACTATGGTTTATGGGTCGTCGACATAACCGACATATGGGATGTTTTATCAATTTTGTCAATTTCCTTATTGTCTCATAACTTTCCAACCAATCTGAATATTTTTTTGGAAATTGGTACACTCACTCAATCTATCCTGCTGAATTGACTGGGACATAAAAAAAATATTTAATCCAGGTCCGGCTTCCTTTAAAATTTGCGAATCCTTTCTGCCCGAAAACAACACCCTATAAATTTGAATTCCTCTATTTTTGCAATATATCTGGAAAGATCATAGAAATGTCTATTCAACGATATACTTTCGTGCACAGACGATTTTCTATATCTATATCTAAGACATAAATTCAAAGCATTTGCTAACAGTCAATAATAAATATTTTGGAGAAAATCATCAGATTATTTATCTTTCCAAGAAAATAAACAAATTTTTGCAAGCAGTATTTCACGGACATTCATTACTCTATTACTACCGATATGAAAAACAAGTCAATAAGCAATTTCTCGAAGAAAATCCATGTTGATGATCTTGCTTGGAATCTTTAGGTATAGCAAGGTTTTTTTTCTCTCATCAAATTTGGCAATTTTTTCGGATTTTGTTTAAAGTTCTTCGTAATTTAGGAACATAGTATTTTTGCCTGACTTCATTGATAACACTCTCATGATTGCGATGTTGAAAGGTAACGTGGTATTTTTCGATGATCAGTACAGTAAGATGACTTTCTCGGGGTAAGATAATAGGTCGTTTCATACCCGTTGGAATACAACTGGCACCATCTAATCTTCCTCGAATACGAAGGATTCCCTCCTGGTCTAGATACGGTGATAATTTGAAGATGCTGCTCGAAGAATTCACTGTAGGTTGTAGTGGTGTCGAGGACGAATCAGTCAATTTTCTTATCTCTTCTGAATAAAACTCTCTTTGCGCCATACGCAGCAGACTATCTTCAGCAAGCTTAAGTTCTTCAGATGATAATACGCCCACAGACTTTGGCTTTCTTTGAGTTATGGTAATGAACTTATAGACGTAGCCCATTGTACGTGATAGCTTCGTGTATCGACTAAATTTTTCCATATCAATGAAGGGTTTATGATTTGAATGGATATTGACAATTTCTGCCAAAGTTTGTTTTTCGGGTGGGTGACCCTTCAGTTGGCCATAGTTCCTCCACATCGTATAAGAAATCTGGCCCCTTGAACCATTGGTCAGTTGCCTTCAATGACGGTTGCTTAGTCCATTTTGTTGCCTCATCAGCCACATTGAGTTCTGTTGGTACGTAGCGCCAGTTAGATACCATGGTATTGTCTTGAATCTCTGCTACCCTATAGGCGACATACTTGCACAACTTTCTTGGATCTTCCGAGCGTATCCAGCGCAAGACGATTTTAGAATCAGACCAGTAAATGATGTCATCAATTGATATTGATATATGTTGTCTTAGGTTTTTCGCAAATCTAGCACCTATTAATGCGCCATCCAGTTCTAGACGAGGAATTGTTTGTAACTTAATAGGTGCCACATGTGTCTTACTACCTACGAGGACACATTCCACACCCTCAAATTTTTTGAAGATCCTAAGGTATGCAGCTACGGCACTAGCATTCTCGCTGGCATCCACGAATATGTGTAGTTGTACATTGGAACTCTCCCACGTTGATTTATTGTTCAAGTAATGTCTAGGAATTCAAAGTTTCTGCAGATCTGGAAGATATTTCAACCAAGAGAGCCATTTTGCATACTGTTCTTCTGTTATTGGTTCATCCCAAGTAATTCTACTCCGCCATATGTCTTGGAGAAGAATTTTCAGATAGACCAAGAAATGGGACAAAAGACCTGAGGGATCATATATTGACATCAATATGCGCAGAATCTCCCGTTGAGAATTTGTTGGAGATGCTTTTGCTCGAACACTTGGTTATTAAGAAGCCAATTTGCAGTAAATAAATGAACACAGCTCATTTTCCACTGGCTAGTATTATTTACTCAAATTCCTATAAATAGTGACATTAATACAATGAATGAACATGGTGAAGGGTAACTTACGATTGCTCCTAATGTTCAAGCTATATCTCTATTATCTTTGGATAAATTCAGAACATTTTCTCAGACTGATGTGACAAATTTTAATTATTTGACGTTTTCCGTCATAACTTGTTCCTACTGAATGTTTGCTGAATTTTACCAAAGATTGTACAATATTAAATGAAAAACTAGCTAATATCTAAATATAATCAATGATTATTTTCCACAATGTCATATATCTTTGCTCAGGTGTCAGTTCAGGATGCCAAAATATTGACGTCAATTATGATGTATCGCAGATCAACCAAATAGGGCGCAATCATCAAAGTCTGGCCTTCTCAGCATGACTAATTCAAAAGATTTCGATACAATTTTCTCCTAGTGAGAATAATGCTCCAACAATAAGAGCAATTTGTTCTATTCCTGCAATGTAAAGTCTGGTGAAAGTAGGATTGCACCGATTCCTCTTGAATTATCACCAGGATTCCAACAACATATAATATGCATACAAGAATGTTCCTCAATATCCGAAGTTGGAACCACATGCTAGCTTTGGAACAGCTATTTTCGAATTTCCCTCTCGAAATATGGTTATTCACAGGCCGACCACTGCGTGCCCTAGAATCTGATAAGTTGTTCTGTGTTGTGAGAATTAGCAGAAAGGAAACTATCTTGCTTTCATGAATGGTTTTATCAAGTATTAGGAACCTACATAGACTCATTATAATAAGTCTATGGGATCCTACCTTTCAGTTTCATCCATTCACTAGTAGAGGGAGACTATAGTTCCAAAATATTTATTATATACATAACAACAATAATAATAATAACAATGATGATGTGGACGATGAAGTTTATCAGAAATGAAAAAAAAATCAATAGGTAATCACATATGGAGTTGCTGAAAATAAACAATGCTATCTACAAAAATTATAGATTGCGCTAGGGAGGTGACGTTAGATTCTTACGGTATAGGTAATTATACGCGATTCATTTGCTGTATAATAAAACAAACCTGGACTGGAAGAGGCAACATCTGAACGTTAAAGGCGAACAGGTGGGCTATTGCGTAATCCAAGAAGGGCGTGTATAGGTCTCGGTACTCTACCTTGGTGACGCTAAACCTTGTTTTCGATTGATCACTTCAGGCTCCCATGGATTTCTAGAATGAGAACTGTTATTCCTACCTTCACATCTGTTGAACTTATTGATCCAGAGTTATCTCGAACTATGCCGGTCTTTTGAAGTGAAGAAATTGGCTACCTTGCTGACTCCCTAGAGGCCATCGTTGCTCTTCTTCTAAAAGCAGTTTCAACTGTTCTTTCCCGAGATCAGTGCTGCTTCTCACATAGTCCATATATTGATAAAATAAAATTTCCTCTGTGGGTTGTGCAGCCATACCGAATCTTCTTCTTGCCATTATCACTCTGACGTCACAGAGATCCTTCATCCGGTCATTAAAAATTCGGAGATTAGAAGGAACCAACTCATGAATTTCGATAATATTTGTTCGAAAGTTCTCGAACCTGCCACGTTCTCACCAAGTTTACGTTCAAACATGAAGTCACAAGGTAGTTGCTCATAACCCGGCAATACAGTAACCTTTACTGGAGTCTCTGTCTCTTAGATTGTTGCACTACTTTATCGATGAGCTATCAGGAAGAAGGCTAGATGGCATTTGCAGTCTCACTGTTGAATGCTCAAGGAAGTTCCATCAGTATTTGGAAGTGATGGGGTTTTTTCAGTAAGACATCAGACTCGTTCACTGAATTGTTGTTAGAGATCGCATACGGATACACCCACTTGGAGGAATAGTCTAGGAATAGTAGGAGTAAAGTCTCAATAGCATCCTGATTATGGTACGGGTTTCTATTTAGATCATTTTTCACGGTTAATCCTTCGACTGATTGATACACCATGCTTCTGTTGTAGTCTTGAACTTGAACTGCCAGGGCATCGGTGAAGGCCAAGGTCCAATGAGCTGAAAAAAGTGAAATATTCATTCAACAAAGGGAGATCGCTAAAATTTAAAACAGACTATCAGAGCTATGAGAAGAGCAAGAGTGGGTAGAACATGAGATGTTATGAGTTGATATGAGATGTAAAGATGTGGCCAAAGTTTTCATTCAGGTAAAGTTATCTATCCAACAGATTTGTAGCTACTTAGTAGCTCATCTGCTACAAATACAGCGTAGGGGCTGATACTGATGGAAGATGGCACTAGAAACCATAGGTTTATGTTATCAGTTTCTGAGAAACCTACCTCACATCCTTCGCTGTTGAATGGAGCTGAGCATATAACATCTCATGTTCTAGCCACTCTTGCTCTCAAAAGCTTCATATACTATCACAAAAGGTTTCCAATTTGTTATCAATCCAAGGGCGACTGATGAGTCCTCTGGTGGGCCAAAACAGAACAGCCTCGCTTCTGCTCGACGGAGTGGATATATCTCCGACCAATATCTTTCACTATGAGAAGAGGGCTCACAGAACAATAGTAGACCTGTTGACAGACCACTGCCGGGGCAATATGAACTTAAACCTAATGAGGCTGATTCAGATTCTGCCAGAAAAAGGAGGAATTCGCAATACATGTATATTGTACGAATGCGACAGCCTACCAAGGGTGCGGTTTCAAAAATCTGAAGAAATCATGTGCAGGAAGTTACTTCAAGGGGCCATCATTCGAAGTATTGAGTCTGAATCTGGGTACTAAGCGTTAAACATGACAGCACCTTCCAAAATCTATTCTACTCTGATATATTCACCAATATTTACTGTAGGTTATCTTTGATCCTTCTTTGACCTTTTTGTTTGCCTGTCAATAAAATGTAGGTATGTGTGAGAAAATGATGAAGGATTCATATAAAATATTTCCTTTGGAATAATCAAAGATTATGTTCTATAAAAATTCCAGGAGTATTATCCAAAAACACATGGGTAAAACTGCAAATAACTGTGGGTATTCGGCAGAATATTCGGAGTCAAGTTTTTCAAGGATTCACTCACATAATTCATGCGACATCGATTGAATACCTGCTTGAGAATTTTATTTGACAAACGTTAGGCATGTGTACATTCACATTTATACAAATAATTAACAAGCTATATTTGCTATAGCAGTTATATCAATATGAGTAAATATTGATCCAACAAAATTAATCTTCGATGAAGTGCGTTATACATTATATATATACCTTCATGTGTTACATGGCTATATTTGATCTTTTCGTGATAGCGATAAAAAATATAGCTATCATTTGTAACAGAGATCAGATGTATGCAGAGAAAACACAGATCGTCTACGGAGAGTACTCTTCAATTTTGTCTGGCTCCAATTCCATTTACTAGCATATTGAAAATTGTGAGAAATGCAGGTTATCCAATTCGATGGCAGTAGATCTGACATGGTCGTGATCATCATATTCATCATTGTGTGACCCGCCTTCCTGGTTGAGATTCAAGCTTGAATTTTTTTGGATAATTTCAGAATTTTTGCCAGATATTCATTTATTGTATAGACCTTTCTACATCTTTCACCTCTGGCCTCATTAGATTGATATAGGGGCTCTAGAGCAGAATACTTTATTGATTGATTGGTTGAATCAGAATGACCAAGCAGGGTTTCGGAGCCCAGACACTTCAGCCTTTTCGCTTATTGTATTCCTAGTCATGCTTGATATTCGCCTCATCAATTCATTCTTGGAATTGTGATAGAGTTGTATTCTCCAACAAGACCGAAACTCCGGTATGATATGAGTGGCTGTTTCTCCTCTTCATTGCATAGCCTACTAATCGGTTCTTTCAAGTATATGCCCATCTGATGTAGGTGTCTGATCTAACTTCTGCCCGAAGTCAGATTGTCATCAGAATGTCTCCGATGGTGTCTTTATCATTACTCTGCTGTATCTTCGACCTGGAACATTGTTGTAGGGATTTTAGTGTCTTTCTGGTACCCACTTTGCAACGTATCTTCGTACCGAGGTCTTTAGAATCCCGAACACAGGCTCTGATGGCCCTATGAACTTCGTTCCCGATTCCTCCCTTGCTAAGATATCTGCGGCCATGTTCGCCTAAATTCCTGGGACAGACTGAAATTTTATCTCGCTATGGTTCGCCAGATCCTTCAAGTTCTGTAGGCAGTCCCATACCAGACATGAAATGATTTCAGAGCATGCTAGAGCAGAGATGGCCGCCTATTCTTTCGCAATATTTCCTCTCAGGCATGCCTCAAGAGCATGTACCTGCCTGGAATACCAGGGCGTAACATCCCGATGATGCAGAAGCACTGGAAGAAGAAATTCCTTGGCCTTTCTCTGTATATTCCGGCGTACTATCATCCGCGAAGCTATGGACTGGGCACATCCACATCACATCCAACAGATTGTTGACGTGTAGCAAGAACAAAGTTGGTGACAAGATAGATTCTTGTGGAACATGCAGTATTGATAGTCATCATATCATAGGACCACAAAATAAACTGATCTATCTGCGAGAAGAGTCGATAGTCAACCAAATATATTTGGGGATATGGTTATTTTCCAGAATCCTCGAGTGTATTCACAGATTCACTTCATATACGTAATATAAAGCTAATGTACAACTTCTCTCAAGTTATATGGACATGGAACATTGAACAATGACGAAAGAGTGAATTTCATCTGAAATCGTTGTAATATGTGGTGTGATAAGCCCCAGTAAGTTGTTGAATAGTGACACAGTCATCCTTGTTAACATGAAAATCTGCTCTTCATCATTATTTTTTGTTGAGATGAATTGTTTTCTTTTGCGGTATATTTTGGTCTTGAAACGTCGAATCCTCCATAATTTTTGAAACCATAGCCATTAGAAACAGTGATCTCAATGAATCATTATCGTTATCCGTATCATTTTTCAAATCATCATAATTCACAATAGTAAATGGACAGAAAATAAAACAGGGAGTCAACCACAGGAAGTCAAATCAGCTAGCATCAAATAGCATTTTTGAAACGTCAAGTGCATTCATAAATCCAGGCTCATTTCATGTGTGAATTCTTAAGTTATGTATACGCTACGTAATCTATGAATCCGCCCTGATACACACTGTTGATTCTGGTAATGCCTTGGGTTAACTTGAACGTGGATTACAGGAACTCGCCCTTGGTGAAACCGGGCCTCCATAAGCAAGGAAATGAAACCAAATAACCTCTTCGAATGAACTATTCCCCGTGCCTTACAACAATGAACAACTGACGCGTTTTGTCGTGCGTGACTAATCCTCACCTGCCCGCGAGTGGTCGAGAGGAAGTGCGCTCTCGCCCCGGCCGCAATTGGCGGCTCAGTCAGCGCTGTGGAAAGGTTGCGACGCCAAGTGCACTAGATCTCGATGCACGGAGCCGCTTTGTTTTGGTCTCACAGCCGACTTTCGGTGCGGTTTCTGGTTGCGGTGTTTGTTGTTGTGCGAGTGTAGCCGAAAATGGGCAACAAGTTTTGCAAGAACAAGGCGGACGTCATCGACAACGCCGCCGGAGACAAGACACCTTCGCAGTTCGACAGGATTATCAATAGACTGCACGTGAGTGTTGAGTTATATTTGGATATTTTCGTGTATTTTGTTTCTCAATGAGTAAAAGCCAACTGGAATCGAACATAATAACTGTGTTTTCGGAGAGATAACTATGTTTTTTCATCTCCTTCAACATCGTCTTCAACAATGGAAATATTTTTGAGATGAGTTCATGACAGATAAACTGTCGAACCTAACTAATATCGGCAACCCGGTCATTTCAACAAGCTCTGAGTCGAAATAATCGAAATTGCTTGCTGATGATCGTGAGTTCGTACTCGACGCCAAACTGTTGTTTTTTTTTTTTTCGAGCGCCATTTTTTTCGGAACTATAATTCCAACTTACTACGGCGGGCGCGAATCTTTATATTATCTGTTGCTCAGATAATATGAGATGTTGGAGACAGCAACTTAGCTGTTGCCGTTTATATTATCGAGCTGTCGCCATTCTCATGGAATGTTGTGGCATAGTGTATTTTATTGTAAGACTTCTGGAGTACAAATCCTCCCAAACGTAGATGACTACGCCTATGAAGACACATTCAGCGTCAGTTACTGAGTACCCCAAACACTGAGCCAAACATCAACAAATAATGTACACAAACACTGAGCCAAACATCAACAAATAATGTACACAAACACAATTACACTGGTACATACATATAGAACATACAATGGTAACCCCTCCTTCAAAGGATTCGTTCATTCCATGACAGTATTCTCATGTATCTTGAACGTCAGAAGTTAAGAGAGAAATTCGAATTGAAATGCCTCTAACCTTACTCAGCTTGAGGGATACAGGCTCGGATACGAGTAAGTAAAGTAATGAAATATTGCCTATACAATAAGTATACTCCGAACTTTGCTTACTTTTCAAGTATCTTTATATGGATATATTTCTAGTTCTCACTTTTAGAAGCTGTATCCATTTTATTCGAGCTCAAATATACATCTAGAATATGTTCGAGTTTTCATCATATTTTTCGATTAACGAGACCTCGAACGAGACTGTGTATAGATACATTGTCATTGGTGTGTCTGATTTGTGACTATGAGTAGTATATTCATTACAGCTGTATATCTAAGCGAATTCATGTAACCTTCGAAGCATTAATTACGAGTGTATGAGAGATCTCATAATGATTCTCTTATTTAACAAACCTCCATCATCAATAACATTTAGAATTCCAATTTAGGTACAAGGTGTTTCATCGATATCACTCTCCATCACTATCATAATCTGGTTTTACCGTCGATTTGATTATGGACATACAATGGATATCCCGAGAAATATACAGTTGGAGTATGGAATAAGTAGCCATATCAACATATGTAAATAATGTATGAAAGAGTTAGATGATGACCAGGAGCTAAATTATGACCAGTTTATGACCCCCATCCGTCTAGTTTGCACCACTTCTTGATTTTTTTCATCTGTTGACAACACGAGAGGAAAACTCCAGGAAAAACACATATTCGAGGAACATCGTGTTGGACATGATGATGATGGATATTCAATTGTAGATTGATGAAAAAGTTTACATCAAATTATGTTTTATGTACAAAAATGTGAAGTGCAAGTATAGTGCATATCATGTACCATGATTCTTGACACTTCTCTTTATATTTTGTTATTCCGTACTTCAATACACATTATCATTATTATCAGCTCCATCCCTTCAGTTTGCACCATCCAAGGCACCACCCCTTGATGCATACTCCAAAATATTCTTAGACAATCTATTGAGTATGATCTAGTAACAATCAAATCATTCAAATCAAATCAAATATACTTCATTGTCAAAGATTGATACATCTTATGGACAAAGCAAATATAAAGTGCCAATAGGACAAACAATACAAAGGTAATACAGATTAAAATCTTAAAATGAAATAATAGTCAATCAATAAAAATACACAGAGAATAGACATATATAAAATCAGGAAACATCTCAAATTCTTTCCTCAAAAAATTCGCGAATCTCATAGTATGGTCTACAAAGTAAAAATTCTTTGACCGCTTTCCTGAATAGTACATAGTTTCCTATATTTTTTACCGAAAGTGGAAGGTGATTAAACATCTTTCCTCCATTGTAAATGAAAGAATTTATCTTCTATTATCTTCTATTATTATTATTATCTTCTATTCTATTATTATCTTCTATTATCTTCTATTGAGAACATATATATAATATAAACATTTACGTAAGTCTCACTTCTTTCATCTCAAATGTACCTTTCAACACACTTTTATATCAGCTGATATGACAATTCACATCATTTTAAAAGGGAATGAACACCCACGCTCTGGCAATGCCTTAGTGCGTTCGTTGTTTGTTGCCTTTACAACCGGTTACCCTCTGATTTCAAATTATTACATATGAAAAAATTTAAAAAAAATATGAAGCAATATTTGTTTGGTAACAATTTTCCAAAATTCTTAGCATAATATAATAATTAAAATGGCAAATTTGAATCGGCACATGACTTTTTCTCCGGTTTTATGTACTGATCACTGTATTTCGATATATTTCTTTTTTTTTTTTTTTTGGAATAGTATTTTCTTTTGTTATATTTTTATGGTTAGACTTTGATTTTCCACTGAGCAGTTGAATAGTTTACCATATTCTATTGTACGCATTTATAATATTATTGATAATGAATTTATTATGATAAGTAACCCCATGGTTGGATGGAAGAGTAATTCCTGCCATGAGCAATCATGTGCAGGCATTGAATCCTGCTTTTTGTTAGGTTATAAGCTAACTGCTGTACCTGAAATGAAATTTATTATTTTTATTATTATATCTTCAAAAAATTATGTCTTTTGTCCACAGCAGCTCATGCTATTCATGACCCTGTTCATGTATATGAATTCAATGAATTATGAATATACTTATTAATTATTATTGATTATTAATTTTTTAGTATTTATTATTATCATGAAATTTGTATTAATTGTGCCAACTTCCAATCCAATTCATTGGATGGTGTCGAAAATAATAAATGAAATCCATTCTTCAAGAGATGAATCTCACAATGGGACAATTTCCTGGCCCAAATTGATAAGAATTTCTTTCTTTTCTAATTTTTCTATCTGATTCATTTCGGGAGAATGAGCGCTCCAGAGATTCTGACGGAGTTTAGGAACACCTTGTAAACCTACATACCAATGTAGCTGATTGTTGTTTTACACTTTATTTGGCTCATTACTCGAATATTTCGATAAGCTGCTAGCAGTTAGACGTAGAAACGTTATGGGTAATCATCTTTGAAAAATAGTCACTGAAGCAGGTGTTTTCGTGACATGAGGCTTGTAAAAATATGTTATATTGTATTACGCAAACTACTAATGACTAATTACGCAATATACAGGGTGTTCCGGTGATCATGTTACAAACTTCTAGGGTAGATTAAACACACGAAAATAAGAAAAAAAGTTCATGTGAACATGGGTCCGGAAACGCTTCTTCAGGGAGCTAGGGCCCTTCGAAGATGACCTTCAAAAACTACTTTTCGTTTTATAGCTTCGGTACTACTGCAGCTATCGCAACCAATTTTGGGACATGAAATCTATTTCGTAGGTTCATCAATTTGAGCCTTCCGGATTTTGTCACCTTTAACCAGGGGCGTACAAACCAGGGGGGTATTTGGGTAAATTTGACCCTACTCCTCTTAGGCTTTGATTTCTTACCATTTTTATATCTGATTATGATTCTCCAATGCCTTTCACATAAAAAAGGTACTCTTGTAAAAAACGCTATCTGTCACCGTTTCCTCCGAAAATGGCTAAATCCAATCAATAATAAATATTGGTCTTAAACCAATTATTACGTTGGAATATGAAAATGAGGTTCAGTACAGATAGTTGTCAAAAATCTGTCAATAAAATATTGTGTCGTCAGTGAATCATGGATTATACTTTCGCCGAATATGCCGATATACTATTAATTTATGGCGAAGTTCATTGCAATGGAAGAGCCGCTTCAAGATTGTATCAGGAGCGGTTTCGTTGGAGGCGTGTACCTGCTCACACGCTGTTCGAGAGGGTGAATCAGCGCATAAGGGAACTGGCTCCGTGAAAATAACGAGGCCAGATGATGGCGCTCAAAGAACTGTACGAACTGGCTCCGTGAAAATAACGAGGCCAGATAATGGCGCTCAAAGAACTGTACGAACTCCAGAATTTGAGGAAGAGGTACTCCGACAATTCGAGGAAAATCCTAGTGTTAGTACCCGAGCTGTTGCAGAATCCATGAATGTAAGTCATGTACGTGTATGGGAGATTGTTAACGAACAACTTCTTCATCCTTACCATCGCCAAAAAGTACAGGAATTGGGACCAAATGATTATGCACTCCGCGTAGAGTTTTGCGAGTGGTTTCTTCAACAGTGTACGCAAGAACCCCAATTTCCGAAATTTGTGCGTTTCTCTGATGAGGCTGTTTTTACGAGAGGAGGTATTTTTAATTTTCGGAATAGCCATGTGTGGGCAGAGGAAAACCCTCATGCTCTTCAAATAAGAGGGTACCAACATCGATTCTCGGTGAACATGTGGGCTGGAATTGTTGGAGAACGTCTAATTGGACCAATCATGTTGCCTCCTCGACTAACTGGGACGGTGTACCTCAATTTTTTAAAATACACCTTACCTGAGTTTTTGGATGAGCTGTCCCTCGACATACGTCGGAATCTATGGTTCCAGCATGATGGAGCACCCGCTCATTTTTCACATGTCGTACGTCAGCACCTCGATGATCATTTTAGAGGACGTTGGATTGGACGTGGAAGCGATGTCAACTGGCCAGCCCGGTCCCCAGATTTAACTCCTATGGATTTCTTTCTTTGGGGACATATGAAAAGCCTTTTATATGAAACTCCAGTTCAGTCGGAGGAAGATTTGGTGGCTATAGGATTTCTGTTGCGGCTGAAATGATCCAAATGATGTTTTCACTGACGTCAATTTAAATATGCTACGTAGGTGTAATAAATGTATTGAGCGTGGTGGAAGGCATTTTCAGCAATTGTTATTTTGAATTTATTTTAGTACGTACAGGGTCAGTCAACGACAGCGTTAGTAAATTCATCTTCAAGACAAAAATTTACTCTGCCTTATCCTTGACTCACTCGTTGAACCTGTTTGTGTTACTTGTTCATTTTGTACTTTTGAAACTTCAAAACTTCAAGTTTTTCATTGGTGCTCGTGGCTCGTGAATGATTTATTGCAAATTTATTATTAGTTTCGCTTGTGTAGGTTCAATTTTTTTTTTGAAATATTTTGTATACGTTCCCTTTTACTTTTTATACCCCCAATTCCGAAATGGCAATAAATTTCTCTCATCTAATTTATTTTCATTGAAGAAGAAGATTTGACTAACTGATGATGCTCACTATCTGTACTGAACCTCATTTTCATATTTCATAAGATAAGTTTCTTGATTTGTATTTGAATAGTCTGAATCATATTGGAAGCGCCCACGTAACGTCGTTTCCTAATTCGAAATGAGAATCATTATCGGGGCAAATATCTTGAAAAACAAACAACCTAGGTAACAATTGAATGTATATTAGAATCAACATAGATATCAATATTTTGTAAATTTATGAATTCGCCTCGGAATTCGCTCATGAATATATGAATTCGAATGAAATACCTATATGAGTTTCAGAACTGAAGAAGTTTTCGAAATGAATTATCATTCGAAATGGTGAAAGGTGAATCATTGAACACGATATTGAATGAACAAAGAAAGAGAGTCCAAATTTTTCACTATTAGAAAAGGAAGAGATGAATGTCAAAGACGAGGTATGATGAATTCATACCCAATATAACAGACAAGCAGATTTGTCGAGAATGATCCAAATCCACTTATTTCCATTGCAATGAAGGAATTGAATATATTGAAGTATAGTCCATTTTATTTGCATTTAGGCGATGATGACAGGGAGAGGAAAACTAATAAAATGGCATCAGCAAGAGCAGCATACAGCTGAAAGCGAGTTCTTCGAACACAGTGTCATTTTTTTCATTTTGACTCACATATTGGGTTAGTCTTGGTGGAAACACTTCACAATATTTCGAGAAGAAACTCAAGAATCCTGTTACTCCGTCAAAAGGACCATGGCAGAAAAACACATGTTTATATTTTTTTTTTCAACCAAATCTCAAATGGACCAGTCTGGTTTGGCTCATAGATTGATTTCCATTAATATTTACTTTGTTGACACAAATGATGGCTCCAAAAATCGATTCAGGAATCGACATTGAACTTTGTGATAATGTTGTGATACACCCTATACTTCACTCAGAGTTCGAACTGTATATCAAAGGATGAATATTTCTTTCTGACTGTTCAGTAGGAATATGTTTGTGGACATTTCGGGTGATATTTAAAAAAGTTTCTAAACGCATTCCCTATATCTTATTCGGAATACTGAATACCAGCTACAGGAACATGGCGTGAGAGATCATATTGATGTAGTAAACACAATAGACAAAAGGTTTTTGTTCAAAAATATTGACCCACAATGTACATGGGAAGTGGCCATCAGTGTCATCAAGGTGATACCTCAATTTGATTAACCTTCATCGGATGAAACAACTTCAAACGTTCCCACTCGAAATATATATTCAATATATAAGGTAGTCTCGATTTGAATATAGAATATGGTGAAATCACTAATCCTGTTTTGTTTTGCTAAGGTATAACGCCCAATTCACATTCATATTCCGCAATAAACGCATTTCAGTTATTGTATTCCATAAGAGATAGGACATTTTGACAGATTTCTGTACGATCACCCTGTGATTTGGAATTGTACTGATGTAATTTGTTCGTCTATAACAGTAGCTAACCCTAACGTATCTACTACTGGAGCAACGTTATGATACAACATCAATTCTCAATCATCAATTCTGCTGATCTTGTAGCGCTTTCTGTGCTGCCATCTGAAGACTAAATCATGAAATTTTATCGAGAACTGCGTCTGACTGATAACGTATTGTCATCTACATCCTGTCGCGTAAATTCCTGAAATTGAATGCCTCATCCAGAGATTGACCTCTGGTGATAGACGGAGGAATAAGAGACATAATACTCTGGCTGTGAAGGTCCAATGAATCTGATGCATGTTTCATACCTAAAAAAAGAAATGAGACAACACTGTTGGTTTCTAATGCTTGCAAGTAGTCATGACTCAGGATGCTACAAAAAAACAGCGAAGTATTGTCGGCAGTTAGTTGTTTGTCAAATCTTTCTCAAGAAGCATAATTAATTTAATCAATGTATCATATGTTTAAAATAGAACAGAAGATACGTTTCACTACTTGGTCATGTGATGAGATTTCGAAAATTTCAACTGATACTTCACATATCTTATACGATATCGATTGACTAACATAATTATCCTTGTTAGTGAGTAGTTGGCCTCTGAATTCGATATCTTTTATATCGATGTGCCTTCTATTTTCATGATTGTGTATCAACTTACGAATACTTCATCAATGTGAACATTATCGCTGTAGGATTTCGCGTATGAAATGACAATATATTAAAAAAACCACCTGTTCGCCATTGCGAAATACGTCGATATCATTACACCCAATTTGTACTATTATGGACGATTAGCTCATTTATAAATTTATGCATAACCTTGTCGATTCCATTCAATGTCTCAGTTTGAACCTACACCTACATTCCGTTTTTATAGCTTGTAGAGATGTTGTTGATATACAGACTTGGTGTGAAATAATATCGGTGTCTTGTTATTGTGTGGATCGATGGAAAAATATGTCAAGTATTGTGACAGGTTCAAACCTTTGCAATCAAATATTGATCATGCATCTTCTATGGATGAAGTGAGTAGATATGAATAATATTTTATTACTTGGTAGATATGCATCCACAATAAGAACTTCTCTCAATTAACTATTGACAGAAATGATGATTATATGGATGGGAGTCAGTTGAATTTCAAAAATTCATGACAATTATAATAATGACAGTACAAAGTATGGAGGTGAGTTAATAATAACTATGAATCTTTGTTTGTGGAAAGATAGAATTGAAATTTCGATTAATATTGTGGTTGTTACATGTAGACCCTGGGTCTCATTATAGTATTCCATCAAAAGTACCAGTTTCGTTGATACATCTGATGATCTTGAATCAAAAAATATCGAACCCCATATATTTGTATCAGTAACGAAATGATCTATCATGATTAGAATCAATCTACAGAATTTTTTAATAATTATTGGCAGTACTTCCAATCATGATAGGTATAATTTCGAAAGTTTCATAATCAATAATCATGATTTTTGAATTTTCATTATCTATGTATATGGGATCTCATTATCCTAGTACATGAATCACACCCTTGATTTCAGTTTTATTCTAGTGTTTATATGTTCAGAAATTCAGTTGGGAAGAGGTTATCATTTATTTTTGAAACGTCCATATGTTCGAAGGAATTCGGCTGCGATATAATATTCAACACTTCTCGAATATAATAGAGTGGTAAAAATAGTTTCATGTAAACGCTTTCTTGGCCAGCTTCATAGTATTAATTCGTTATTAACGGCCCATACTGTCATAAATATTCTCTTTTAGTGATCTATGGAACAATATACAGTGCGTAAAAGCCAAACGGAATAAATTAATTTCTTCGCATATTTATGAAAAATCCCGAAACACGTCTTCAAATTTGAAATTGACATTCTTCATCGTCGAAATGTGATTCCTAACTTCAACCCCCTTCGAATGACAGGTCAATTTTTTGAATGGGAAGTGTAGGCTAGTGATATTTCGCTTGGAAGGTCTCTATCAAAAAATGTTGTCGTTTTCAGGTTCATTGCAACAATCAAGATAGAATGAAATGAATATATCAATAATAATAATATTATTGATAATAATTATTTATTATTTACCATTAACAAAACAATATATGTATATGGGTTTAAACTCAGATACAATGATAATATGGTGAATAAATGGTTCAGTGTCGACCACGCAATAATAAAAAGAGAGAAACAAAAAAAAAACTCAATCCTAAATCATTGTTGCTCGAGTAATTGTTTTTGAGTTTGTATTTGAAGTTATTCACCGATGATGCATGATTATCATGCTATATATTGTTAGAAGACAGTTTCATTCAAGATAACGATGTTGCGTTCGCGGTGAACATTTTGAACATTTACCTCATTGATATTCATAGTCCTTTTTGGCATTTTAGCACGTTTCGCATTACATTTTAGTTTTCGATTGTATTGTAGCGAATTTCATTTTATTCTTTCTTAATTGTTGCAATCAACGATAACATTTTCGAATAGAGATTGTAGAGATTGTAGAGACATTTCAAACAATATATCACAAGCTCATTCAATGAAAAATGGAGTTGTACCTGTCAATCGAAAGAAATCTGGAGAGGTAGATGCTCCACTCGCTCCATAATGAAGATTTGAATTTGAATTTCCTCGAAAGTTCCTGCTCGTCAACCTGAATTCGACTGAAGAGTTGATGAGAATTTTCTTTCATTTCAGTTTTCAGAGTAAATACGCTCGGAGTTTATATAGTCTGTAAAGTTCCTTAGAATTAACTGAGAATTATCCCCCTGGAATTTGAGTTACATGTGAGGTTTTTTATGCGTTTGATTGAAGAAACTGGTCGCTGGTCGATACACTTTTGAGGCTTCTCCAATTTTCTTCCTGTAATTTTTGTATCTCTTGAGGAGTGAAATAGCTGATATCGCCAACAATTCCGAAGGAAGTACTTTATGCGACTGTATGTATGTTTACGATGAGTTTGCATGGCATATTCCTATTGCATAGTACACTATACCTATTAATAATGGTTTACTGTGACCTTCTCACTCTCTTACTCTGATGGAATAGTTTGAGCTCACTATCCATAATAAAAATAACAAGAAGTGTATACTCGCACGACCGATCGTGCCGCGACCAAGATCATAAAGTTGATATCAGGAACTGATGATAGTTATTTTCCTACTTTTGTCTTGCACAATATTACTGCTGCTAATGACGTGGATCGATTAAGGAATTATGCTCGAAAAAGACACTTTTCTAATGAGTTATGGAAACTGATTTCATTATCATCACTGATATTGTTATTAGTGGTATTGGTAGTTCGTGACACGATAAAAAATACCGAATAATTACTCTTGCTTCCGTTGAAGTAGATTACGCACCAGCTTGAAAAATGAACATTTTGTTTTTTATTGTTTTTTTTTTCTTTTGTTACTTGGAGGTATTTGTGCGTAAACGAATAATCGCAACTACATCATTTCACACAGAAGTTTATGAAAAGCGACTTTGGCTGAACGAAAATTCGTTTCATCAGCGGAATTTGGATTTCTAATGTTCTCTGACATGTTTTCCAAACGAATAACGGTGTTGCAAAGAAAATATAAATGCACTGTTTTCTACGAGAAATTGCTGTGAATTCTTTCATTTCAAATAGGACTATCTATATATTGAATTTTTCATATATAACTAACTCATAACCAACACGATGTTCCTCGAACGTTGAGAGATGTTTTGAGATTGTATGTATGTAGTTTGATTATTAATTGAGAAGTAACCTGAATTACCACTTCTGAATCAACTCAGAATTGAACTGATCGTTCAATTCTCAATAATACTGATATTGTTGTCCTCTTTGTTGTTGCCATCTAACAACTGACATGAGAGATTTTCCGCTATACCGAATAAAATTTTGTAATTAAGTTGGCTGTACGTTAGGAATTTTTTGGCAGAAGAAATCAGATAGGAGAATAGGCACACTTGCTGCACCAATTTTCTACATTGTTCCTTCCGTGATGTCAAAAGATGAAAAAACATCAAGATACAGGCATTTGATATTCTGTTTTTGATAAATGTCGTAGTTCTCATAGTTTAAGTGTGGCACAATATTTTGTGGTTTATAAACTCACATTCCAGTACATTACTCAAATTTAAGAAAATCAAATGCATTCGAAAATAAAAAAAACCTAATGAAATGTAATATTTACTTATTTCAATGATATAATAGATGTCCCATTTGAGAATGAAGTAAGTTTCGTCAATATTTTCACATTTGACGGATCGATTTTCATTTTCTCTGAGTGGAAGTCGAAAAATGCAACAGAAATAACTGTACATACAAAAAGCATATATGTTATGATACTCCGAGACTTGCACAGTCTATAACGAATCTCTAAATGAGTTAAATTGGGGCAATTTGAATCATATTTATACATACCTACTGATTCTTCAGACCAGTCGTACTCTGACTACTCAGCGCGATGGACGTTTATACGCAAAATGTAATGATTTCTACTACCCACTGATGCAATGAGAAAATTAGGAGCGGAGAACGAATCAAGATTATATATTCTGCTCAATTTAACACGGAACAAAGTCAGTGAGTATTCTATGGGCATGTTTCAAACGAGGTCATAAATGTATTTAATTGCTGGCTGCAGTACTAAATGATTTTATTGTTCTCAATGAATCTAATATTCAGGAAAAGGGCCAAATCGAATCTTTGTCTAATCAGAGGAAATTTAGTTACACTCTTCTATTCACTTGAAGCTATCGCGATTGATATAAATTCAATAAACAACCGCAACAGTAATAATCATACCCTCTTATATTCCTTTGATTCCATGATGTCGATTTGACGAATTTATTATCCCACAAGGAACAGGACAGATCATTATTCCTTTCTTTTTGGATGAGAAAGAGCGAATTGAGTTTTGCATACTCGCACTATGATCAAGGTGAAAGAATAATAACGGACATTTCAATGATATCGATAGAATTATGTGGATCACCTCTTTTGGTTGTTGGGAACTGAGTATTCGAAATCTTCTTCATGTGAACACTGACCAAACTCGGAGGTTCACGAGAATTCACGGTTTTTTTGGGCAATGAAAGGTGGTGACGCATCAGAGGTGTGAATATACTGTGTTCAGACAGCTGCCTACTTGATGTCGAAATTTAATACTTCACTGAGCTTTCCCAAGATCTGAACAAGGTGGCGTCACCCCTGCTGATATCAATAGTTCTGGAAAATACGATTTGAATTAGAAATTCAACATGAATGGAAAGAATGGACCGTTAGCTATCCATTACTGTCATATATCCGTTATTATCAGTTGAATCGGATTCGACTTACAGCATCGACGATGTGTCGTTATCAATACTCAAGCGGTGAGGCCTGAGTAACGTCCATTTTTATTGATTCTTGCGGATTTTCTCTCCTCGTTTGTGAGGATGCAAATAGAAATTTTAAATATTATATCAATATATTTGTAGTAAGGACAGATTCATGATTTGACCCATAATTAGATGAAGAGAGTTGTATTCCGTCTGAAAATATTTAATTTCAGTTGCAAAGCGCTTTTGGCTGTCAAGCCATCATCAGTGCGCGTTCTGGCTTTTTGGACAATTGTTACTTACTTGGAGCTATCGCACTGATGATGGCTTGACAGTCGAAAGCGCTTTGCAACTGAAATTAAATATTGAAATACAACTCCATTTAATTGAACTGTTACGTGTACACAGTCAATTCAAATTTCACCTGTGCCATAATATCACTGCGCTTGGAATTCAACCTTCAGATGCATGAAACAGAAATTCTCTATTTGCCAGTGACATCTTGTTTCTCGAGAAAAATTGGAAGACGAATATAGGTATTTGATAAATATTCAAATTTCTACTTATCTTAGCGGTTGACGTTTCGGGAAGAAATCTGCTCCTTTTTTCAACAGAATGAAAAAAAAATCTTCTAATTCGTTTCCCTGCTCAGTCTTTTGACATTGAAGATTGAACATTTGTGTGAAATTGTTCAAGAGATTCAAGTTGTACTTACAATTTGGTTAACTAGAAAATTCAGTTTCTAACATTTCGAATGGAGAAATAGAAAATATCATTGTCAGACTTACGAAGACTGATGCAGCTCACTGGAGCTTGTGGATGAGAGATCACCACAATGTGAGGATGTTCACTTTATGAGTTTTATTTTCGTTCTGACATATATTGAGATATTTTGCCACTCCCGATATCAGATTCCACACGTAAAAAAATGATGTTGAACAAAATTAATGATGAAGATGAAAAATTATCCAGGTGTGGTTTCAAAAAATTTCAGGCTGCATATATTTTGATTATACGAGAGAAAAGATTTTTTCTCTTGCTTTCCAACTAGTGAATTAGTATAGAATGAAAAATACGAACGCAATGTTGTCATCATATTATCTCCGCTAGCAGGAATGAGGAGAATTAATTGATGAAATTAAAATGTCATGCACTGAAAAATTTGATTTCAAATAACATTTTTACCTCAACCAATCCTCTCAGTAGCTTCTGAAATTCATTCCACAAGGACGAACACAAAGTAGCAAATTATGAGGTCTTATTTTCTGATTAATTTATCCGAATCGCTCACTGTAGTTCGTAGTCAACGGTTATATTATGTGTATTGTGTATCAGGGTAGTGAGTCGAATCATCATTCGCATCAAGAAACTGCAGTACATTTTTTAATACACTCTATTGTCCAAGAATTTCGTTGTTATTGTCGAAATACACGTAAGGACATCGATGAATATCTGAATATCAATAAATACGGAAACGTAATTTAGTACCTCCTTCAATTCCCAGTTTCTACCAAATTTCAGAATTTCGGCCTGTCTTATCGTAATCATCAGAACGGTGCCCTGTAAAGATACGTGACAGTATAATCATCAGTCAAATCACTGAAATCCATGTTCCATCACCGACTGAGGAAGAGTTATCATCGTTATAAGATAGACTGAGTATGAATATTTTTTCAAATGCCTTCAATTCATATCATTGTCTGCACTAGTTAGTGAAGAAACCAATAGACTTTTTCTATTTTTTCCGCTACTTAGCTGCCATCTTTCCAACCAATGACTGTAGCAGACAAAAAATAGATTACTTGCCTATTCCACCACGAGCGATTCCACTCGAACTTAGACGTCAAACGACGAACTATATAGAGATTGTCAGGCTCTACCAAACATAATTCATCAATAGAACGGCGGAGTTCCTCCGAAGTATTTCCTGGTGCTCACGACCTCCGAACTTTTGAAAAAAAATCCAATACCTTACTCTTCTCCCAGCATTCCGCTGCTGACTCACATGATGTTCCACGAACATTATAGATTTTTCTTCCTCGTGGCCAGAAGATAGAAAAAAAAGTTATATTATATTTCTCACTGTGGATTGAAGGATGATTTCATCGCAAAAATATATACCGATTGAGTTACTGATCCTTGTTCCGAATTATCTGCATGAAGTGGATTCCTGTACCTGAATCACCATTACCATTAGACAAGGATGAAAACTGTTATATCACCTCTAACAGTGCAATTCTCGAATGAAATCGTCATTGATTATTATTTCCTGAGAAATTTGATTTTCAATTCCAGTTTCGTTGAATCAAATTTACCATATTTGCAGAACGATCTGAATGATTATTGGCCATTTGGAATTCCCAGACATACTAGTCGTAATAATTATGAATTCGATGTCAATAGAAGAAACACAACGGTTCAATTCAGTTTATTCAATTCAGTAGCCCATCTGTTCTTATCGAGAATAATATCAATAGGAGTAGTATGTTTGAGAATGTATCTCGCGCAACATTACATTGTGGAAGGATTCAACCCATTCGAAGGATTTTCTGAAAAATCGAATTGATATGGAAGTCACGATGAGAAAGTTGAATCTTTTTCGAAAGGCAGGGACTCATCATAACATTTCGCCTTGGAAATAAATTTGATGCGAATGCCGAATCAGAGATGTACAAAGTCGAACAGCAATAATTAGTATGGTATGGAAATTGGATTTTTCAAAAATCATTATCATGAGTCAGAATTGACATACCTCTACGATCAGAACATGAATGACCAACTCCTGATTCAGTTACGTTGGAATGGAATATAATATGAGTATGTCAAATCTCTCGTTTTGTTTTTTGATATTCCTAATAATTAAATAATTCATAAATCTCACCTGAGCCCCACCCCACGGCTCCGGCATTTCGACCTTCTCAGAAACAATTATGATACATTGAATATACTAACGTTTAAAGAAATCTAACCTAACGTGATCTAGTGAAACAATGGAAAAAGAGTTACACAGATGCACATAAACAAACAATAATTATTTTTCATTAACATCATTGCAGTAATCATTTGCAGCATCGCAACAAATATACAGTTACCGATTTCTTTGTTACAGATCCGACCCAGTACTTGGAGATCGGAAACCCATTTAAACCAGAAACAAATCAACAGGTAAATGGTTTTTTCTCATGTTTGATTTTCAACTGATCTATATCCAGGTGAATCGTCAGTTTCGTTCATTATACTTCATACAACATTATTTTCCTGATTTGTTGGGATTCAAATAATTTGCTGAAATAATATTGCGATCTGTTGAATAATTATTTTTGTTAATGTTTGGTATCATTAGGAAAATACATAAGATTTCATGTTGGGAACGTAGACAAATCCTCATATTCCAACTTTAATTGCATTCCTTTCATGCAGGATGAAACCTGTGAGTCAGATCTGCCCAATAGATGAGATCGAGAATGAGATTGCCATTGACCATATTTTTGAAAAAATACATTTTTTTATATCATGGTGAATAAATATGATTCAATCATGCTATTGTTCCGAACTGCCTGATTCACGAAGGAGATGTGAACTAATGGTGGGAAATTGAATTGAAAATTGAGGTACCTACACCCCATAATTTTCTTGCGACTGCAAATTTCGAAACGGGATTTTTCATTAGACATTTGATTGATGTTTGATAGAAAACACTGTATCCATAACGATGACCTCACAGAAAATTCTTGGACACTCACATTATTTTCACACCATCGACCTATAAAACATAGATACATATTCACACTATTGTATCATCATTCCAACCCAATATAGTATCGTCAGATGGGGAAAATTCAGGATCTGTTTGATTTCGATAGCAGTGAAAGTTTGTAGTTCGGAGTCATCTGCAGCTTATTGAAAGTGACTATCGCTGCTCATCGGATTTATTATCAAGAGAAACAAAGTAAACATTAGCATTTTCTATGAGACCTATTTCATATCAAAGCTTTCAGTTTTATCAAGTCATGGAAATTTCCAACGATAAATTATGACCGAATAAGTATATGTAACTAGAATGCCTCGCAAATGATTATCTATATACTATATTTGAATTCTGAACTGTTTGCTACATGAATATCTTCTTTTTCAATCTTTTTGAACTTCAATACCCCGTATTTTCGTAACAGAACTTGTCTCCAGTTTATAAAGTAAACTATTATTATATTCCATTTAGATTCATACCCTCGCACATTTGCGTTGTTGACTAATAGAAGTCATGCTAAACGAATGAAGAGTATCGAACTGGAACCGAACTACTTTTTTGACCACTTGAGCATCCATCAATTTCGGATATCACTATAGCTTTTGAGAAGATCTGGCACATTGCCACAAATCCAATCCCCCTTAAAAAAATCAATAGAATGCAATCTTAGGTGTTGCTCATGTATTAGATTTACATAGTTGTTAATGAAACTCATGGGCCTATGATTTGATATTTGACTTCCTTTACTTGTTTTGCAGTAAAAGAGATTTCGAACTGCTTTGGTACAATACTTTTTGGGAATTATCCAAGATGATGGGTCAATAATATGTTGATGGTCACTTTTTGATGAGTTAACAAGTCTAATTTCTGGTGCGTATATTATTCATGAGTTGTTATGGGTGGTTGATTCATGACATCAACCCTCATCATAAATATTGTGTTGAGCCTTTTGAATCCTTTTGAAATAACAATTCCTGTACCTGATATTCAGGGCTGCTTCTTTCTGGAATAATGACCGATGTATTTATTATTCCTGAATGGTTTCAATGATTTCCCCTATCTCTTGTTGGATTATCAGGAGAAACATGCGACGAATGATGAATCTTACTGTGATTGTTTTTATTGTCACTATGTATCTGTATTTGTTATTTTAATGTCACTTAATTTCATATATAGAAATAAATGATGAATGTAGAATATCCTTTCGTTCAACCATGAAAAAAATCAAAAGTATTAAGTACCTAGGTGTGATGATTGATCAACACATTCGTTGGAATGAACACATCAATCATACTGCAACGAGACTCCGCAAATTGATATTTGAATTTCACCAGTTAGAAAACATCCTGAACAAAAAAAATAAAATTACGGTATACGATACCTTGGATGAGTCCATAACCCGCTACTGCATTGTAGTCTGGGATGGAACTTTCAGAACTTCCCTTCACTGCTCAAAATACCTTACTGAAAATATTGTTTAATAAAACAGGAGGTATGGAACTGAGCAACTCTATAATGAATTAGGAGTGATGGATCAATGCCTTATCTGGACAAAAACTTTTACATCACCCCCTGAAACACACTATCATCATACCCGAAGAACAGCAAGACAGGAAATTCCTATTCCCTTGTATAGAACCACAATCACACAGAAATTTGTAACGTATCATGGTCCTAAACTCTTCAATCTACTACCCTCTGTCATATAGAAATATTCAAAATAAAAATGAGTTCAGAAAACAAGCCAAAATATTCGTACAATTACATTATAAGGATGTCCTGAAACCAATTCTCGAATGATTACATGCATCACTCTACAATTACCAAAGTTTTTTTCCCATTTCTTTGTTACTTTTTTCCTCTCCTCATAATACCAGTTTTGAAAATACCAATTTTGAAAATTCATTATAGTTCCTTCCACCCTGTTACTATTTAATCGAAACAAAAATAGATGATAAGAGAACGACCCACAATACATGGTAAGCTTAGGTGGGCTCTATTATCAAATAAATGCGGAATTGTAAAGATCTTACTGAATAAACTTACTCACTTACTTACTTACTTTCGTATATTCAATAACTATTTCTACTCGAGATTGTATCCAGATAAGATTCTGCAGTAGAAGGATATATACAAAACCACAATCTACTAACATTTCCGAAGGCATCCTAATAAGCATACCAAATCATATAAATGCAACCTTATGCTGGAGAACTAAACCAGTAAAACAGATATTATCGGAGAATTTATAGAGAGATTCTAGTGCAACAAGAGACCGATTATTGTAATTACTTGTAGAATAACTGCTATATGATACCGATACATCATGGAGCTTCTCATGAGAACCGTTTGACTGTAATATGGATCTTATGAAGAAATGCGATGGTCTGTTTTGTTAATAAGAGATGTAATGAATGCATGTATTGCACCAGAGGCAGACCAGACAGAGGGGTCGAATGGGAATAATGACTGTTCAAGAAGAAGTAGTAAATAGTCTTTCGAGTAAACATCTTGAAGCCTGGTATCTGTGGATTCATAATTGCAGTTGTTAGAAGAATATAGTTGAATGTACATTCAAAAGAGCTTCATCTGAACATTCACCACAGTCTATCTTCACCCAAACAGTACTCTAGTAGAACGAAAAAGAACGTGAGTGGTAACTGTTATATATTTTTGTACCTATATCATTGACAGTACATCAGAATCAGCGATGACAACATTTTTCAATCATTTTGACGCACCCAACTGCCAAAAACTGGACATACAGTATGTTACAGTAATACATTTGAACTGAACTTCGAGTGTGCATATCGTTGTTTTTCCAACAGCAGTTGTACTAGAAATAATGGTGCCACAATAATGGGTCCCTCAAAAAAAATGATTCCTTTCTCATTCACCTTAGTGAACATCACTAAGGGTTATCGATTGTACTTCTTGAATATCTATTTGAAAGATGAAAAGTTGTATATTTGATCGAATAAATGTCAGTGGGTCATCAAATAAATTGATGAAATCTCACCTTGAAAATAGTTAACCTGCGGTCATGAGATAGATAGATATATTTCATTACATTGTGTAGATGAGATGAGTCATTGCACGGTGTACAAGTGTACATAATTAATAAGTCGACGAGGCTACAATATATAGGGTGTCCCGAAAAGATACCGACAAACTTTTCGAAGGGTGATAGGAACATCAAAACAAGCATGTTTGTTCCATAAACATATGTCCGCAAATGAGCCATTTGACCTATTTAAATCATATTTTTCTGCTCGGTGTTTCCTTTGGTTGACCACGAACTGCGAAAACATTTCCTGACATATCGAGAATTCCTACCTTGGGAAAAATTTGAAAAAAAATTGGGGAAAAAATCCTACATCTATTCATTTGGGTTATCTGAAAAGTTCAGCCTACGAAATACTTTTTCGTAATGAGGAAGATCTGTTAGCAATAAGATAATTTGTACCAATGTAGCTATTCGCAGAATATTCCAGAGGATTTGCGAATAAATGACCTGACGGTGCAATCTTTGCATTGGAGATAATGGTCAACATTTTGAACAACTATTGTGAACCCTAATTTATTTGTTGATGAAGCAAAATTAATAAGTAAATAGTGATTCAGTCATTGCACAGTGGGTATCAAACAAACAAATAAACAAAAATACTTGTTTTGTTGTTTGTCGGTAAATTTTTGGGACTGTATATGAGATGGTGAAATGGAATAGCTCGTTCTCGGTCTTTGCACTTGAAGGCCCATTCGCTCATTCTGTGACTGGAAAAGGTCTTACTACTTTCGAAAACTACTACTATTCTATCTGTTGACGTCTGAAGAAGAAAGGAATTGAAATAATCATTCCATAGGAAAGATTTAGGATCTGCCCCAATAAATTACTGCGCTCGAAATTCAACCTACATTCAACATTAAATTACTTTCATCAACATTTAATCTAAAAGAGAAATTCTCTAGGGACCTTGTTTCCCAAAAACATTGGAAGTCGAATCTTTTCAAACAAATATCAACATTTCTACTTATCTAAGTGATACTTCCTCAATGTTGTTACTCAATTTTCATTTCATTTCTGTTTCACTACGTCTTTTGACACTAAACATTGGCAAGATTGTCAGACAGAAATATTTTTTTCGTTGCCAGGTGTTCATTTATTAATTGATCTTGAATTTACCATTTTCATATTCAGTCTTGAGAAGTAAATGCCAAGTTCTATTTATATCAACTGAACAAGGAAAGATGAATGCAGAATAACTGAATAATATGGATCATCATCCGGAGCATATTCGACGAATTTCACCATGACGTTTTTCTTCATCATCAAAGGAGTTCATAAATAAATACACAACAATAATATACATTTTTCGTACATTCAATGCACCAATAATAAATTCATTACATTATGTAATATTACCCTATTATATATTATTATATATTACCACATTATACCATATGTAATATTTTCAGTAAACATTTTCATGATCCATATCCATTATATAGGCCAAAAAGCTCATGGAATCAAATGAAAGTGGGTACGAGAGATTGTGGCCGAGAAACTCCATTGTTGCACCCCCAGATAGAAAAAAAGAACCTGCAAAAATCAATAGCTTGTTCAGAAATTACAATTATCATCTCTTCTTTTTTTTTCAGGTGTGAAATCAGTGCTCCCCAATCAGTCGACAAAGCAAACAATATTATAAAAACAAAACCCCTCTCAAAGTCATCTGACTGGACAGAAGTGGACCTAGAAGTACCTGAAGAAGAAGAAGAACATATTCACCTCCGCAATCCAAGGCTGTCCATCATCTTCAATAATGATAATGGTACACCCACACCACCTCCTCGGAAACAAAAGAAGAATTTCAGAGAGAAAATCGAAGCAGTCGCTAAAAGTGGTCTTCAAGCCTTCCAACCAAGGAAACCCGTCGATGAGGTGATCTGCGTGAAAAAAACTGTCAACTATAAGTGCCCCCTGTGCGATAAAGACGAGAAATCACATAACAGAGATCATCATCATCACAATCATGAAGGAGAAAAATCGAATAAGAATGAGAAAACAAATAGTCCTGTTCAGGAGGAACATACGAATAAAAACGAGAAGGAGTTATTGAAGAGAAAAAAGAATTTATCTGTAATTTCCCTCCCAAATTACGATGAACTGAAGTTGACAATAGCACACTTTGATGACATCGATAAAGGTAAATTGAAAACGATCCGCCAAAATATCAAATGAATAATTATTTTCAAAATAAAATTAAGGAGGACACTTTCTGCTCCACATATCAAGAACGACAATTCACTCTCCTCCACCACCATTTTCCATCCCTGAATCAAATTTTTGAGAATATCTTTAGAGATATTCAGGTATCACCAATATCAATCTATACTATTCGTGAAAAGACGAATATTGAGGATGTATACTCAAGATATTAGTATCTAGTATTAGTATAACTATTAGTATCATTGCCTGGGATAATTTATGAAATCAACTTATTCGGTTTCCTCTTCACTGAGTGATCAAATGAACGAAATGTGCACTGAAACAAGATAACTATGCACTTACCCATTGTCTAATCTATTGTGAATTAAGTCAAATTGTACTCTGAAATGATCTATTACAACTACGGCATTATCATACATCTGATAATTTCGAGTAGATATTCAAGTATACGAATACAGTAATGAATATGAATACTTATTCTTACGACTCAATAATTTTCTTGAGGATGATGTTTTTAGAGCAAACTGCCTGAGTTGTTCATTAAACGTTCGTGTGAGAGTGTGCGAACAAAAGTTTGCTATCCATTGTATCAGAATTATCCATGGTGTAAATAGAAGGTTTTCCAACTCCCATTTCCAGCTACTAGAAAAAGTTGTAGAGTTGGTCTTACTTGACTATGTTGAATTTAATTATCTCAAAGTCATTCCAAGATAATAATAGTAATAATAATAATACTTTATTTTCCAATAAGACAATATTACAAATTGTATAGGAAATTGTCAGAACATAGAAAAGAAAAAAGAGAAAATATAGTAGAGATGATTCAAAGAACAAGACCTATATCTAGTCTAAAAATTCTGTCAACGAATAAAAACATTTTTGCACCAAAAAACTGTTTAGGGTCTTTTTGAAGAGACCAAGATGCTCTGCATTCTTTATGTGGTCAGGAAGTTTATTGAAAATTCTTCTTCCGATGTGCTCAGGTGAGCTGGAAGTTACTCTTGATCTAGCAAATTTTACATGAAATTGATCTCTAATCCTTGTGTTATGGTGATGAACATTTTTATTCACTTCAAAAACTGACCTGTTTTTATATATATACAGACATATTTTTGACATATATATAGATACTAATGTTAACACATTGAAATCTTCAAAGAGTGGTTTACAAGACTCTCTGGCCGAGACCTTTGCAATACATCGCCATATGCGTTTTTGGGCAATGAATAAATCTTGCGCCCTGCTTGAACTACCTCAAAAACAGACACCATACCTAAGTCTGGACTCTACCTGAGAGTAGTAAATATTAAGCAGCTGAGTTCTATTTAAAACCGAGCGCAAATTCATAAAAAGAAACTTCAGTGAATTAAGCTTAGAAAGATCGAAACTAGATGTCCTCACCTCTCTGATCTCGATAGTTATCTTGGAAACTCTAGAAAACACGATTTGAATTTTCAAATTCAACATGATTGCAAAAATTGAACCGTTAGCTGTCATCCATAATTATCAATGAGAGCGGATTTGACTTTGAAAGATCGATGATCGTATCCCTTTCTATATCCAAGTGATATGGCCCTAGTTAGGTTCTTTGATAGGTCTACGTCTACATGTTTTGGAAAGAATTAGTTGAAGAGTTGTTTCACCATCTCATATCCACCTTGGATTTAGACAACATTTTCGGAATAGTGATAGCAAAACAGCAATTCGTATCCATATTGGATTAATTTTGACTTATTATCGTAGTCAAGATATAAGTATTGATATGATTATAATGACACATATAGCAGAAACTTGAAACAACAACCGATATATCAATAAAATGGTGTAGTATTCTTGTTATGATATCTAATATTATACAAATTTCAGGTCCAGTTTCACTCAAACTCGATGACAACAAGCGAAAAATCTCCGAGTTATCCCTTCTGGCAGACCCCAAAAAGCCAACATCAGGATCAACTGGTAGATTGGATGCATACATTACCCGATGTAGAAGTTTCGGATCATTATTACCTCAACATTTCAAGAAGATCCGTGGTTCCCGGAAAGTTGCCACAGAAATCGAAAGTGACGATTCCTTTGGCGGATTAGAGGACTGGGATTTGGGACTTCTGGAGCACTATAATCCGAAAGATGCTAGCTTGCCACGACCGAGAAAAGTCGAAAGAAGTAGCAAGGACATCATATCTGATCTTGAGAGTATGATAGTCCACGAAGAAGATATTGAAAAACCGAAACCACCAGTCAGAAGATCAGAATCGCTGGTCAAGAAGATTAACCGAGAAGCCGCTCAGAATGCTCACGAAATTTCCAACAAAGAACCCATTGTAGAATCCATAAATCGTACTCCACCGCCTTCACCGATTCAACGACGAATTTCAGAACGACGATTGATAAAAACGAATCTACCGACGGAAGAAAATGGACATGTGGAACATTCCAGTCTGCTAAAGATATTAGAAAACTTCAGTATCAGAGATAAACTGATCAATGAAGAGAATAAGAAATCATTAGGAAATAACAGCAAAGCAAATATCGGTAGTAACGAATCTTCTCTAACACCCTCCTTGGTCGAATTTGAAAAAAATCTACAAGTCAACTCCATTGAAGATTTCATTACCGCCGAAAAATACAATACGGAGCCAGGTGTAAATAATAATCTCAGTCATGTTATAAAAACCTAGTTGATATCACTTAAATGTATTGAAATTTGCCTGCTCATTGGAATATTGAGATTATAGAATTTAATTTCCAGAGTATACCATACAGATACTCGTATGGTTTCTATATATTTACATGAACAAAATTGTTCTGTATAGGTGAACAGATGGTAGATATTTGTGAATATATGTTATTCATGACAGGTATTAAAATTTCGAAGAATTGTATTCGGACTGGGCATTTTCTCGATGAATACCATTCAGGGTAACGACTACCTTCGATCTTGTGTAATTTCTGTGATGTAAGGATAAGAAGAGCCAATTACAAACTTGTGATCAGTATTTTTGATGATTATACCATCTTTGTGTTTTCGATCACTATGCGATAATTTGGTACTCTGACCAAGTTGACCATACCGAAATAGTGCTTACGGAATGAGTTTTTCTGCCTATTTACACCATGCTCGATCAGTAAATAGCTTGGTTCTGGTTTGGTATATTTGATACCTGATCATTTAGTCAGCATATCATTGGGATCCGAGAATAACATTTATACAGGGTGTCCCAACGAAAACTTTCCATACGGATTTACTGGGAAATGACAAATTATTTTCGGAAACGCTGAAACACGTCGATTTTGTTTTCTAGGGGGACACATGTCAGTGATGAATTTAGTCACGCAACTTCATCCCCCTGCGTCAAAACGATAACTGCCCACGTATATTCCGTCTCTTGACAAGCATATTAATAACTTTACTTGTGACTCTATTTCAACCGAAAAAATACTCTTGATCATATTGGTGTTCTTTGTCATGTAACCTGTAGGTGTTCAACGGAGATGGTGTGAAATCCTACTTAACTTACTTTGCTTATCCTGGCGTTAATTCACCAGCAATATACCGGGTGTCCCAACGAAAACTTTCCACCCGGATTTACTGGGAAATGACAAATTATTTTCGGAAACGCTAAAACAGGTCGATTTTAATTTCTAGGGGGACACATTTTAGTAATGGATTCAGTCGAGCAACTTCATCCCCCGGACGGGGGCAGCTACCCCATTGCGAATCATCACAGGGAACTTGGGTCGAGTGATACATCATATGAAAGCTCTCTTCATTCTCTATCCAAACGTTTATTATTTCTTCAAAATCGAATGACTGGTACTTGAGATTAGTTTGGTAATAGGTTTAATTTAAATAATCAATATCATACCTGTTCTTATCGAAATTCAATTAATTAATTGCTCGAAATGAGCCCCTCTACCTCCATACAATGATAAAGTCTACTTTCGAACTATTACGAACGTTTTCCAATACTTCTGGAGTTACGCTGCCGCACTCGTTTACAATTCGACCACGTAGATCCTCTAGTGACTCTGACGGAGTGGCAAAAACTTTGCTTTTGAGATGCCCCCATAAAAAATAATCCAATGGGTTGAGGTCCGGTGATCTAGCTGGCCACTCAATTGGTCCTCGTCGCCCTATCCAATGATTGGTATTTCGTTCATCCAGAAAGTTTCTAACCGCTACTGCATAGTGAGGTGGTGCTCCATCTTGTTGAAAATGGAGGTTGTCTGCCGAATAATCTCCATCGTTTTCGATAATATCCGTTATCATGGAATCGATGGCATTCTCAAGAACATGTAAATACATTCGTCCATTCAAATTATCATCTATAAAAAGCGGTCCACTAATATTTTTGCCAAAAATACCACACCAAACATTCAACTTCTGCAGAGTTTGTGTGTGGACCTCACGTATTAACCTGGGATTGTGACGATTTGCGTTTCCATTAACAAAAAATGTACTCTCGTCTGAGAAACAAATATTGAAGAGCAAATTGGGATTTGTTCTCAGACGCTCAGACATTTCCTCACAAAACTGTTGACGTCTGTCAAAATCGTCTTCGTTCTGTTGATGTACAAGTTTCATTTCGTATGGATGGAATCGATGTGACTTGAGAATTCTCTGGATACTCGATCGCGCTACACCTGAAGCTTCAGCCAAGCTTCGAATACTTTGAGTATGATCCATAACCACGTGTCCCAAAACCGCTACCTCAACAGCCTCGTTCCTTATCCGACGTTCAGGATGATGTTTCTGGTTTCCCACAGACTCAGTTCTTTCGAATTTATCAATCAACGTTTGAACATAGGTATGAGATGCATTTTTCCCTGGATGCCTTGTATTGAAAATTTTAGCTGCAGCTCTCAGACAATCATCATTTTTGTAGTAAAGTTTCACTAACTCAATTCGTTCTTCTAATGCGTAAACCATTTTCAGGAAGAAACTTAACTCACAGAATACGAATCAAATGATATTTCCATATGAATCATGCGAACTGTGAATTCATTCTGAGAACATACACGCAGGCCAACCATAAAAAACAGGTATTTTTTGTCTATGAAAAAGTCAACAGAACAAAAACTAAGAAATATGGTTTCCGGGCTTCAGTGCCGTGATCGGTTCACCTCTGTGGAGGAGGTTCCTTTGGACGTTTCGCTAACAATTGAGGTGAGCATCTTCCGCCTGTATTGTTGTATTCGCGAATAGCGACATCAACCTGATACTTGGTTGAAAGATCTTCGCAATTAATAGTCTGGCTACTTACTTTGTTTTGACTAATTTGTTTTCGTTTTTCGTGGGGTGACTGGGTTCCCTGACCGGATGGGATGTTGCCATTGTCTAACTGTCCACTCATTGAGTCTTAAAATAGTTAATAAATTGAATTTGAATAAGAACAGGTAAGATATTGACTAATTACATTGAACCTGTCAACGACACTAATTTCAATTACCATTCATTCGATTTTGAAAAAATTATACACGTTTGGATAGAGAATAAAGAGAGCTCTCAGATGATGTCTCACTCGACCCACGTTCCCTATGATGATTCGCAAGGGGGTAGCCGCCCCCGTCCGGGGGATGAAGTTGCTCGACTAAATCCATTACTAAAATGTGTCCCCCTAGAAATTAAAATCGACCTGTTTTAGAGTTTCCGAAAATAATTTGTCATTTCCCAGTAAATCCGGGTGGAAAGTTTTCGTTGGGACACCCGGTATATTGCTGGTGAATTAACGCCAGGATAAGCAAAGTAAGTTAAGTAGGATTTCACACCATCTCCGTGTGAACACCTACAGGTTACATGACAAAGAACACCAATATGATCAAGAGTATTTTTTCGGTTGAAATAGAGTCACAAGTAAAGTTATTAATATGCTTGCGAAGAGACGGAATATACGTGGGCAGTTATCGTTTTGACGTACAAGAAAATGATTCGGCCAATGATTCCAATTTGCAAGATACGATGGAGAAATACCATATACGGAAAGTTGTATTTCAATATCGTAAATACATGTATGTATGATATATCGAATCTTAATTTTTGTAATGATAATTTCAGTGTAATTATATGAAATACTAACAAATTCAGAATTGTAATTTCAGGATTATATGGTCGTCAAATATAGCAACAGCAAAGATCTCGCACCAAACTATAAATGGCTGAATTTTTGATATGTTTTAGGCAATGACTTGATGAAAAGATTCAATGGGCACAAGACTGAATGATGACCAAATTTTCAGATAAAGCGTTAATAAACTAAACTTCAAGAACATATTTTTTTTTGGTGGTGATGTGCACTGGTGCTTATCTGATTGTCAATGATTATGTATCCGCGAACATTTCGAATATAAAAATGGATATTCGTGTATCGAGGCCGTGAATTGCGGCTCAGAAGACTGATTCAGAGGGGGAATACTATATTCATGTTTTGAAAATGATAGACATTTTCATCCGGTTCAATCGAATTATGTCTGCATTTGATATGTATCCTCGAAATTAATGCGGCCGTAAAGGAGATAAATATGGTCGTGAAGTGAGTTCGACAGAAGAGTACTGAATGATGTGAATATAGACTGGTGTTTCCAACTCCCTAACCCCAGCTACTAGAATAAGTTGTAAACTTCTGCCTACTTGATTAGGTCGAATTATAATACTTCACTAAGGCTTCCCAAGATCGAAACTAGATGGCGTCACCCCCTCTGATCTCTTTGATCATCTTGGAAACTCTATGAATTACGATTTGAATTTGAAATTCAACATGAATGCAAAAATTTTCCATCACTGTCAGATATCCGTCATCATCGGTATAAGCGGATTCGAATTTACAGGATCGAGGAACGTGTTGCCATCTACACTCAAGTGGTGCGGCCTCAGTGAGGTTGTTCGACAGGTTTACATGTTTTGGAAAGATTGAAGAAATCATTCACCTTGGTTCATGGACGCTGTCGGATCCTTCGATTGTTGTTCGGAGGTCGGATCTGAGAAACGTCACTTTTTACAAATACCAGATCACTGATGAATTACTCTCATTATTCAACATAGATACCTCATAATCATGCTGTGAATGGATGATCATCATTCCCGAATAGAACTCTGGCAAGTGGCAGTTTGTTTTTTCAGTTTATCTAGATGTTCTTTCATTCAACATCTGATATTTTCAATTTGTTTGTTCAGCTCCGAAGCATACACTGAAGCTCTTATATTCTATTCAAAAGAAAAATATTCGTCCAGTTGATGATACTACTCTCAAGAATTCATTGACATCCCTAGAACATCGTAGACAAGTGGGCGATCTCTCTCTCTCTTTTGTAGATGTTAACTTTTTTTCATGGAATATGACAGATGATCACCCCTTGAAATTATTGACATCATTTAAGTTATACCCTGTATAAATGAATAAATAGAATTGTTATAGGCTTTCGGAGTAGAAACTTCGGTTTGTGCTCAGTACTATCCTTTACTAATTGATGGTACTACAACATTCAGATTTTCGAGTTGCTAGTTCTTATAGAAGATCAAATATTTAGAAATTAATTGTTCCGTATGAATGTACACTGTGTACTGTATTTAAATTTCCTCGAGCCCTTGGAATAGCGAATTGCGTCTGTTATTAATAGTTCAATAAAATGAAATGTTAAAAAGATATCATCGGATCCTGAAGTATAGCATAACTTGCATGGCTTATATAGGAATATCGTGAACGCTATCGGCAGAATACAAATAGAACCTGCATGGTCGTGGGATAACGTTCTTGAGAGAGTATTTTTCCACCAATATTTGTCCAAATTCATAAAGTCTGATTCTGGATAATTATCATCCAGTCACAAAAAGAAGCCAGCAATATATATAATCATGACTTTATGTCGTCCGGTGGATATCATCAGGGATGTGTCCTTTTTCCTCTCTTCCTCTGGACCTCTCTGGACCTCTCGTCTTGAAGTCGATGTGCAGATATCTGAAGAGAATAACATGCATATCCTCCAGGATATATACAATAATAGAATGAGTACCTACCATAATAAAGTAATATGATTGAAATAAAGTAAATAAACTCTCTCATTATACCATTTACGAATAAAAAGTAGTTCTTTCCAAACATGTTTTCAACAATTTCTGGAATTTCTGAGGATGATTATTTGCAGAGCAAGTCTTTCATTACGAGGTATATATCAGAGTAAGTTCACTGGCTGTAAATGACTTACTGTGTTTTTCCAAATAAGCGATTGCACACGATTTTAAACAACATTTACAAGTTTCAAAATTGTCAATGAATAGTTTGACTATAATGAGATATTCGAATGACAAACAATGATCAATGATTCAATTATTTGAAAATGATAGGTCTTAGGATTTTAACTCTTATCCAGATTATGAAAGAAAAGAGATAGATTTTGACCTCGTTTACTTCCAGGACCTTACCATACTGAAGGAGTATGCAATAAATCAATCGGATCATGCCCAAATAGTTTGATAAAAAATTATTAACATATATACCTTGAACGTGTTGAAAACAAGACATCAAGAAACAACTTCATTGCTGTACGTTGTATACGTTGATTCTAGGAAAAGCCTACTATTCTCTACATGGATCATTCAACAATGATCTATCGAATATCCACAGTCGTAGTGAAAATGGTTTATTTTTTGTTTACATTTCATGCGTTTTCAGAATAATTGCAATGTCCATGTGGATGATAATTCTTCCTCTTTCAATATATTTCAATTGACTATGAAATTCCATTCATTGCATCTATCTCTCATGATTTGTATAAAAACAATGTCAGTCTACGGATAACGAAGTATACTTGTATTGACTGATTGATTGGTCCTTGTAATTTTCATACTGAGTGAGATGAATGACATCAACATGTTAGTGAGAATATCAGGTGGCCTTAAGATACGTAATTAGTGAAAAATATCGAGTAACTTTGTGACCACGATGAATTAGATCCGGTTGGGAGCACAGCCGGTTAAACCAACAGGGTCTTATTCGTCCGATACTGATACAGAGGGTGAATTGGTTTCGAGTTGACCGTTATTGGTTTCTCCTAAGATCCCTCCGATAAATATCGATGTCCTTCACTTGGCTGCGCTACTGTTTCTGATACCGTATCCTTGTAGTGTATCATGGAGTGCAGCAGCCAACTTAAGAGCAATGTACAGGCAAGGCTCATACTCTTGTGCATGTCAGATTATGATAATGTTCGGACGAGACTCGAGTCGTGCCTTTTAAGTCTTTCTGTCATGGTGATCACGACAGAGCCTGGAGGGAGAGACGATGAGATGATGGAATTTATGCATGAAGATGCGGCTGCATGCTATCAGGATTATTAAAGTGCAGCGAAAAAAGGCCTCGTGCTGGAACAACTTCTCGTTTGAGCGTTCTTCACAAGAACGCAATTTATTTCAGGATGAACTCTTCGGATGTAATTGTCGTTCCAGAAAAAGGACTTACAATATAGGTCGAATAAATCACAAGAGGTGAAGGAATGACAATAAATTATATGGAATGAGATAGAATATGACAATTTAAGAATTGTTTTTGAAAGACATGAACTGTTATTGAGACTACTTCTCCTCCACGAATAATCTGCCGTTCCATTTGAGGGTGCTTTTTTCTCAATAAGATAATTGACTCGAGACGTGTCTGGATACACCGTTTCAATATTTGTGACATAAAACCGCGGCAGTGCGTGGCAATAAGGCATTTTTTCAAGGTTTGGCTGGCTTATATTGATTATAATTAGATAAATATATGATATTATTTACATATCTAACTAGCTTAGAGTTGAAACGACCATAAGAAAGAGACGCAGGGATGAAAAGATACATGAATATGGAATTGCATGATATTTTGATGTCATGCCATTGTATCGAGAAACGACATTTTCAGTTATTTTCATTCGAATCGAGTTGAATACTGTAAGATTGTTCACTCGAATCTATTTTTTAACGAAGTTTATTGATCCATAAGTGTGTTAAAACGAAGAGACTCAGTTTCAATTGTTGTTTGATTATCAAGAATGTGTAAATAATCCTAATTTGCTTAACCGGTGCAACCCGTCAAATCAAGAGAGGATTCAAAAACTTCGTTCAAGATGGTGTTATCCTGTTCAGCCTATGACTGTACTAATATAATCAATAAATATCAGAATATATCATTTCTTAGATGAGTCATTGAATATTGTGGAGAAAATTTCAAATAGAGCATAGTTCGAACCCAGAGAGAGGCGGAGAAATAAAACCAATGGAAACAGAAAACGAGAGGGGGGCAACCAGCAGTAATCAGCTGACGGTTGGCAAAATTTTATCTTTCTTTCTTGCACATCCTGACGAATCGATTGCTTCTTCTTTTTCTTATGTTCGTATCAATGCTCCTAATGAGTCGATGGAGCAAAAGTGCATCCAGCAGATAGATGCCTGCGAATAGAGATTTATTTATTATACAAGAGTGTGCGAGCTTCGAAAATCCTTTGATCTTGAATGACGCCGTCAAGTGACCTCCAAACATACATTTGCGTGCTATGGTGGGTTAGAATGGAAACATCGTATGTGGATCACAGTAGCTTTATACAAGATATGGCGACAATAAGCTTATTATTTGCCTCCTAATGGCACGTGGGCGGAGCTAATGAGTGCGACAATATTTAAATGGTACATTCATCCTCAGAAACCCTTTTATAAAAGAATTAAAAACAGCCCACCACTAGAAGAAAGTTACTATATGAAACAAGTTCATATGTACACATGTGATTTTCGAGTTCAACATACGAATAAAAAAATTTGGATACAAACCACTTGATTTCTGAATGGGAGCAACTCTTATAAAATAACTTATTCGATGAAGAAAGTTCAAGAATATAGAAAAACCACAAAATATTTGAATGATAAACCACGAGTTCAAAATAGACTTAATGTAAGCTAATGGGAAATTTGCCTCCTAATGGCGCCAGCCAATCTAAACAATCCATTGTCGCCACTGCGTATGTATAAAGCCACTGTTATCCAAGATAACGACATTATTGGCTCACACGTTTTTCCAACGGAGAACTCTTCTTTTGTGCCACCACGAGCGATTCCTGGTAGAGCATCATTCATCAATAGAACGGCAAAGTTGTAGAATTCTTTGCCAAGTGAAGTCTTTCTTGATGCTTACAGCCTTCAAACTTTCTACAACACGATATTCCTTGATCATTATAGATTTTCCTCTCGTATTTTTTTTATTAAGGTACATCGATTGCCAAAATCATTAGCACCAGGGTTTGTGAGATAATTCCACAATTCAAAATATGATAGATAGATAGATAAACACTTTATTGTCGGAAGAATGTAAACTCTTATAGACAAATTAATTGAGTGAAGTGAAGTAAAATAAATGTATGATACACACAGTCATGAAGTAAATGAACAACACTTTAAATATATAAATATATAAAATTTATAAAAATATATAAAAAACAAACAGGTCAAACAAGATCAAGAACAGATCAAATCTTTTTATATGAGTCAGTCGTGAAGGCATCTCTGAAATTATTCATGAGGTTATTGTGTACACTGAAACGTTGCCTAATATTTGTTAGATCTGGACACACGCATATTATGATATGTGATACGGTGATTAATTCATCACATCGATCACATATTGAAGGATATTGTCCCTCTAGGAGAAAAGCATTTCCTTTCCATTCGTATTGTCAACAGATGAAGAAAACCTGCAACTACAACCATGAACTTGAGGGCATCATCTTATTTTCTGATTCTTTATAAACCCGAGAGAGCTATTATGTTCAACCAACATCAATCAAATTGGATTTTAGATGAGATTCTGTGAAATTTATTTCGCACATGGAGAATTGTTTTCTTTTTACAGCAGTTGAAATCAGAAAATTACGCGGAAACATCCCGGCTACGAGATATTTTTGGCAATCCAAGAAAAGTAGAGAATTGTATGTACCAATAGAGATCTTAAAGTCTTAGTTGCTGCGAGATATATTCACGAAGTTGCAATTACCATCAACGTTATCACAGTTGGCACGAAAAATCTCCATCCACGTATATTTTCAGAGAAACTCGTCTGCGGGAAATTCTGTAATTCCATTGAAACAAGCACTCGTCAGAGTTGAATTACACGTATCCTGGCGAGAAGTTAATTTGATCCGGTTGTTTTCATTTTGGGAGAAAATATTCAGCTCGGTTCCTAAACAGCTCGGCTCCATTTTGTAATCTAGGTTGAACTGAATTCACGGTGATGAGGATATAGAGAACGATTCATGAGGCGACCTCAAATTGGATGATTATTATCTTGTGATATTTTGCTGATTGGAACCTATGTGTATTTGTTTGTATATAGGATATATATGCCCACACATATGATATATAATGTGTTCCAGAGATGTCATGTATAGAAATGGATAATCATATGTTTTGGCTCAGAGATAATCAGACCAATGGAGTTCAAAGTATTATTGAATGATTTAAATGTCAATGAACTATCACTTTGAGCAGTTCGTCCAGTGAAAGGAATTAATGGACTCTCAGAGAAGTTGGTTCTGTGTTATGAAGATGAAGTGATTAGGAGACAACGTATTTTCAATCCATATCTCACGAACGATTCGATTGAACAACGATTCAACTTTTCCTCTCCAATACATTTCTGATTACTTTTCGAATGTTCGATAGCTGTTAGAGAATTGAAAGACTGGTTATCAATAATAGGTAGCAGAAATATCTCATCTCCATGGCTAGATGAAATTGGAGATAAAAAAAAACTGACATCAAACAGAAGTTGTATTTTAATGGGACAGAATGATACAAATAAGCGTGGCATATCAAAGTGATATAGTTTTTTCAAATAAATTTGCACCATACTTTTGCCCTTACTGTAATTTACAATATTTCTGCTCCCTGAGAGTTCTTTTTATTTTTGAAAATTCATTTCAATTGGATTGTAGACCTCTGAAGAGAAAACGCAATAGTATTTTGCACGTTTGCAAATTTTCGAACACTGTTCTGAACGATCTACCACGAAACTCTCAAGAATATCGATACCGTTGTAACTAAGACAAATACTGATACCCTCAAGAGGTATCTGCCATATATTCATCAATATTTGATGTATTTGGCGATCCACTACAATACGCCGAATATTTATTCTTTTGCAATAAAAAAAAATATCACTCCATTGTGATTTTTAACAGTGACCTCATAATTTTTATGACATTCATGACTTTTGTAATGGATTATGAAAGCATTGCTTCTTGAACCTGGAGTACTATATTCATGTACGAACATAAGATAATGGATGATTTGAACGTAACCCAACGACACATAGTGCGAGAGAGACCTCCAACTGGTTGACGCGGTGATGGTGAATTGATAACGAACCTTCCCAGCAATCCTCTCAGTAGACAAATTATACGAAACATAAGAAAACAACGACACAAGACAATTGCAGTCAGACCGGGACATTACATAGTTTGCATTCATCCACTCTGGTGATTAGCGAAACGAAACCGACAGGGTCTAATCCACTGTTCCAAACGTCCTCTGACATGCAACTGATACCAGTTCTACCGACGAAGTTTTAAGGCCGGAGACCAAAGAGATTATCCCCGTTCTGCCCCATTACCGCCCCGTTTTCAAACGTTGCCCCTCCGCCATAACAATTATTGTGTAGGATACTGTTGACCCGGCGCATCCGCCAGAAATTAGCCGACGCTCAAAAGTTGCTCGTTATGAGTAGTTCTGCGCTCGCTTTTATCTCATTCGTTTCAACTTTCGTCGTTTGAGCTCATTGTCCGCTAGAGGAATATTTGTTCCAGCACGAATCTAGCTGGGTAACTGGTATTTGGAAAAGATTTCCTATTGTGTTTCAACATGGTCCAGCAATAAAGCGTTGCAGGATTTCATTTCACTCATGCACTAAAAAAAGAGGAAAAATTCAGCGTGAAAGTGCTTGTATAATGAAAATCCATATGAACTGTCGTAGCATAAAAACTACTATTCGTAATTTGACGTAATTTGAATTTGATTTGATGTTACACTGTGCATGTCTCAGGGTGACCAAGACTATGAGAACGACTCCGATGGCTACCATGGAAGTTTACACAAATCATACGTGAAAACGGACCCAATGATGGATTTCGCACAGATGGAATGATTACCAAACAGAAGAGTATAGAATTCTGGATTAGTCTGGTTTGGAGATTGGTCCAAGACATAGCCTCGAAATAAACGCCACAGTTTATTCCAGTGCAGAATTAATGGCAATTCATCATTTTTCGCCAAACGGAGGTAGATATGTAAGCAAGTCAAGGCTTGACGGGTACTGTATGAACGTTCTAGATACGCCAATAGTGGGTTTGCGGAAAGGCCACTGCATGCTCTGATGGGTCCAAGCAAGAAGAGGGTACTGTAATACATCGATTGTATAATAATACAACGACCTAGCGAGAGTGCAGTTTTGAAAACTGTCAATTCTAGAAGTTGTTTTCCAAACTGTTAGGTCTCATTGGAGTGACAGAGTTTTTATTTCTGAATTAAATCTGAATATCTCTTCCATAACGAATGAATGACATACTAAGTAACTTGAACAATGAATGAACGTTTATATGATATGTTTATTGAGTTAGTATATTAGGACGTCACCTCACCATTCCCTAACTTCGACTTGAGATATATAATATATTGATGTAAGATATGTTGTTTCATTACCATTCGTTCCGTATTTCATATACCTATAAATACTACATTTCCAAAATGGTGGTTACCTACACGATAGTGGAAATATTCGATGATGACGAGAAATAGTTATCTGAAAAATGATGTAGGACGTGTGATACTGAACTGAACAAATTTATTCATTGTTAAGTTATTTATAACATCGATTTTTGCTACTTCTTGAATTATTCATTCCACACTCATTGCACCTGATACAATGATTATCTTGAATGGTACTATATCCTTCCGTGAAATGCTTTCCACTCAATTTCGACTCACTGAAAAAGAGACAAAAAAGACGTTCGTAATAATCATTTCGCCCTGAGCTCTAGGCTATGTCAATATTCATTTTGTTTCCGACTATTCATATACATATAAAATTCCGTGATGGAAATACAAGTAGATGACGTTGAATTTTGAATAATATTCTTCCATAATATGGAGCTCATCCATTCATATTAATAAAACTCCTGGTCGAGTTACATTCATAAACCTAGTATATTTGATTTGATGTTCTCACAACGAGAACTATTGATGTTCTGTGTTAGTAATTCTTCCCAAACATGTGAATTAGCACTCTGTAGATCAAGAGGATGAGCTGCTGGGGTGTGAAATACCTTCTTGAACGAATATATTCGTGAAGAAATACTTGATATTGACGATGGTACTTGACATCATGAGACACAAGCATGAGTTTTTGTTTTATTGAACTCTACTAGTTTTTCGGATCCCCAATTCGAAATCCTTGCCAGAGCATCATTCCTAGTATTGACCTGTTTCCGTAATACATTGGTGCTCTAAAGGAGAATAGGGTATGAAGTGCACCATATCACATGCAAAGCTATGAAATGGACAGGAGGTCACATATAACAGATCATTGATGTGAAGCAAAGACAGATATTTGTAAAACACTAGTATTAATAGTCATTAAATCAGATCCACCCACCACCATATAAAGTGATATTTCTATGAGGAAACTTGATAGTAAACAACAAAACTGACAAGTAACGCTGCTAAGTGTGTAACAAATAATAATAATTGATAATAATGATAATAATTATTTATTCCCAAACATAAATACATAATTTTCTCATAATATTCGGTGAGAAGTGGAAATAAATAGAGCGAGATACACTGAAATCCGTACATTAGTACGTGTTTGATTTCACTCTAATAAATTTCTGAATCAAAACAAATCGTGAATAGTGATAATGATAATGTGAAATATTCATTAGATAATAATTGATTGAATAATTCCTATACAACGTTGAAGATATGTATGTACATGAGAGTCAATAAGCAAAAACTGAAAATATAATATATATAATAAAAAATGTTATTCCTTATTTGGATTTTTGAGTTAGTGTAATATGTACATGTATAGAAGTCCTGATAATATAAAAGTTGAACCATATAGATAGAACTGATTCAAGATCAACAATATGATATACATACTGAATTTAAAATTAAAGTTTTGTGTTGATATTTCTACATTTTCTTTCAGAAAATTCATATAATTTTCTAGTGATAAGAATATCTCAATGGAAATTGATGATTTTGATTAGTTATTCAGATCGATCCATTTATGTATTACATTTCGAGGGGTAGCGAAGAGCCATGCTCTCAAGGACATTTTGAACTGGTTCTTGTTTGCATTTTCTTTGATAAGAATCGGTATTTTACGGTAAATATGTTGGGCCAAAAATCCATATGATCTTTGGCTCAAATTTTTCTGGAACTTCGAAGTTGTTGTTTTCATATTTTTTTTATGCCTGGTGTCATGGTCATGCTTTATTTCGATTAATTCCGCTGTTTTTTATGTTGTAAATTCATGATTTTATAAATATAGATTTGTCTTACATCAAATAGTTCACTGGTTTCATAAACGAGATCACTTGCATATGTTCTGGTTTTACCTAGCATAATTTTTATGAAGTGTTTCTGGATGATCTCGAGGTTTTTCAGATTATTTTTGTACATACCTCCCCCAGCCCCCTATTCCATATTGGATGTTTGATTCGACCAATGAGAAGTATAAATGTTTCAGTTGTTGGAAATTCAAGATCTTCTTCAGTTGTCTGAATTTGAAGAAAATGCATCTTTATTTTATTTTATCTTAGGTGAGTTTTTTGTATTGTGGAATTTTGGTTTTGTGACAGCTGAATGGGATGTATCGTGTTTTTTCGAAGTTTATAGTGAGAGACATCTCATCGAACCATAATTTAAGTTTTCTCAAATCTTTCTGAGCCAACTTTTTTACACTGTGTCATGTATCATTATCGTACACAATTACTGTATCATCGGCGAAAGATGATACATTTCCCTCACTTTCCAGTTTGAGAAGATTGTTGATAAAGACTGTGAACAATATTGGGCCCAGAACAGTGTCTTGTGGAACGCTATATTCAATTGTACATTCTTCACTCAGGTATTCGTCAATTTGGACAATTTGTATTCGGTTGCTTAAGTATGATTTCATTAGGTTGAGGCTGTTACCCCGAAATCCAATGTTCTCCAGGCATCAAAAGCTTTTGTTGGATCGAGAAACACACCGAGTACAGCACGGTCCTGGTCCAATTTTTTATGTATATTATTTGTTAGGTATATTATTGCATCTTCTGTTGATACACCCTGTTTAAAACCAAATTGCTCATTAGAAATTTTGTTATTTTTTCCTAAAAATGTAATGATTCGTTTCTTGATTATTTTTTCAATGATTTTTGACAGATTTGAGATTAGGGAAATTGGTCGATAGTTCGTCATGAGCGTGCGGTCGCCTTTTTTGAAAATTGGTTTGATAAATATCAGGGTTGTATCCAGTTACGAACATTTCATTGATTATATAGGACAGTGGTCTTTTTATATAGTCAGAAGCTATATTTAAAACATTCGCAGTGATGCTGTCTATTCCAGGAGATTTTTTCGGTTTCAGCTCGTTGATAACATCTTCTCTCCACTTCGTGCGTATTATGAAATTCTTGTTACGTAATATACTATTATTTCATGAGAAATTATATTATTGAATCCTTCATACCTCATACCCACCCTTCTTCAAGTATTGTTCATATGTATGAGCTATTAATCTATCTATCTATCGTACATCGCGATTTGATTTATCATGTAAATATGCTACTAAGAATCACATCCGTTCCGAAGGACCAAGTGAATATTCTCTCGCAGTTGGATTAGTTTCAACGACGGTTTAATTAATTCGCGTTGTCGGAAGTTGCGCTGCTGTGTAAACTTGCATACTCCCTAATAACTTATACAGCCGTTTAATAGTCGGTAGTTTGTTATTGTTATTATAAGAGGAATTCTACTTGGCGCCTCCAGCCGCTCTGCCTCAGCCTTCCTACCGTTCCGGAGATTTGCATGTCGAATCCAAACGTTTACCTTCCGCATATGCCGCGAGATTAGGCGACAAACAAATTACTTATTTGTGTTTGTTGTTGATGGTTTCTTGTTCCTCGAATGGGATTTATCAACGCAACCCTGTTATTCAGCCACAGCTTCCGAATTCGCCAACCGAGGATCACAATTGAATTAATTCATACCATGTGAAGTTTCGTCAATGAATTTGTAAGTTCTACTTCTAGTTTTGAAGAGAAGGAGTTTGTTATCGAAATTATTTGACTGAACATGCACAAACTATTCTCTTTCTATTGTGTTAGAATGACTTAGCAAGTATGGATATTCCTGGGGAGTTTGCATTGTTCGCTGAAGACACGAACCTGTTTTAGTGTGGGAATGAAATGTGCTTAATAATACGATGTTTCAATGCAAATGAAACTAATAGCCTGAATATACTTTGATATTTTCTGTTTAGAGAACCAAACAAATGATATTTGAGTCAAATACTTACTCCTTGAACAACATAATTCCCAAAAAATGGAGGCTAGTAGAAAGAAGAGTGTACGTCGTATTAAACAATTTATTTTGATGTTCCGAACGTGGTTCCGTATGAATCAATAGGAATTTGGTGTTTTGTCATCCTGCTCTCATGATGTAATTCTTGATTTTTTTTCCGCTTGTTTGTTCGATGTATTTTCATAGGCCACTGATTTTAGTAATTCACTTCCATTTTATAGGATTTGAAGTTCGAAGTATACACACTGAACTGGTAAGCGTTTCTTCTGAACAATATGTATATTCGTCGGAGTAACAAGAATTTGATAATTGGAAATATAGAATACAGTAAGTATATATTAATAACAACTGAAGATCAAAACTCGGTTGTCTATCAATCGTTACTGCCTTCGTGAGGGTGAGTTTTAGGCATCTAAATTGTCGCCTTCTTCTCTAGTGGTCTGGGCTATGTTAACTTCATCAGATATCGTGGATACTCAGAGTTATTATAGTCTTCACAGTCTTGAACCACTTCACATTACCGTTTCTATAGAATGTGATAATATATGAGTTCCACATGGGCGATAATAAAAAACGTAACAAACTTCATCAAGGAAAAATCGATACGAACCATGGTGTTACACCATTAACATCACAATGAATTCAATTTCCACGGTGTTTCTGCGGTGATGAATTTACAGCAAAATGGAGTGTATTAATGTGGACACGGCTTGGTGTGAATTTGTTACTGAAATTTCCTACTGTGTATCGTTGGAAACAGAGAGCTAAAAAATATTCAGTGCTTCTTTTGTGCTGGAAAATGATCACAGTGTTTATCTAAAAGTTCATCTTGACCAACTGAGTGTCCCCATCATAACATATCTGGGCCCAAATATCTTTACAGGATTCCACTTCAACTCCAAAGTTTTTAATGTTGTGTATTTATCGAATTCTACAAATGAATTCCACGATCTTGAATTTCCAACTGTGGATGCGCAATGAACAATTCAAATGATGCATCCTGAGAAAATCGAATTTTGATAGATTGAGAATAATCGAATCTTGATTAGGGAATGTGAATTGATAGGTTCTCAGCTGCTAACCTGGAACTTCATCTTACTAGATTATCAAATTCGCCTCTGAAAGTCAAAGTTCCGAAAAATATATTCGAAAAACATAAGAAGAGCGTTGAGATGAATCATGTAATTAGATTCACTGCGTACCACCGTTGAGTTCTATTTTTTCATCGCCTGATTTCGGGTGCCTATATCCATTTGACAAAAAGTGTCATTTTGAGGTTGATACTATGAATGAGAAAAATTGGTCTCATTTCCTAAGACACTGTGTACATGGGCAACTGAAGCTACAGTGCAGATCCAATTCTATTGCCATACTTATTCATTCCATAAGGATATCACAACTGTATACATTATAATAATGCCACATGAGCCTGTTCCGTAGATTCCGTCATTTACATATTATCATTACAGCAAATCACAGCAGGCTGGAGGTGGGTGACGTTCTTTGAATAAAAGGGCAGAAGGAAGGGTATCTCCCCGTTCGAGCACAGTTAGGGACATCAGAGATTAATCTTTGTAAGCGGTACTGTGTGGCAACCGCGCAATCACTCTCGAAAATCGCTGCACGACCGAAGTAAGCCGAAATATTCCCGTTGTTATTCGAGTCACGAATGGCTTATCTTCAATAATGCATTTTTTTTTCAGAAAATTAGAGAATGACTCGTACATTATATGGTCCAATGTGATTTTATGAATATTAAAAAAGTACGAATGACATAATTTCTTCTAGCACTACGAAAATAGAATGGTGTTATGTTGATGCTCTCTAGAAAATATTACTCAACTGGGATTATCACGAAAAAAATGCCAGAATAGCATGACACATTCCATACAGTGTACTAATGAGAGAAAATATTGAATGAAACAAACTACAGTGACAGATGGCAAATGTGTTTACAGATATGGCATACAGTGACTACTGTATTTTTTTAACTGCCAATTGCCAGTATTGAACAATCTGCAAATGATAAGTACCTAGCCTAGTCCATATAACACTAGTTATTGTTTAGAACTTCAAATCGAACTGTTCTTGCGAATATCGTCGCTTTCAACATGTGATAAACCATATTACTGACTGTACTATCATCATTTCTGGTTAGCGCATGACATGTCAGAATTATTGGCGGTTGCAAATTCACATTGAGTAAGGATCGCAACTCTTATATCGTGTTCTGAACTAACATTAGTTCTCTCGGACTACGCAAGTCGAACTATATGTCGAACTATATGGAATCGATATCGTTTCAGAAACCTCAGAAATCTACGGAACAAAACAAGTTGTAACCTCATCAGAACAAGGATACTTGAAGCTTCAACTAGATCATCCTAAAATCGATGATCTGATTATCATCTACGAATGCCAATTGGGATACATAGATGAACTGGAGGATAATAAATCAGGTGATCAGGTCAGGAAATATCCTGGGGGAAAGGAGGACATCAAAGGAAGAATCAAAAATGTTCATCATCCTATAATGAAGAATGGCAATGAAAATAAAACAACAACATGCCTATTCAAGTGAGGAGTAACGAATATCACTGCCCAACATTATTCAAAATTCAGTGATATTTCACTTTTGTATCGATTTTAACAATTTTCCCATGAAGGTGTGAGCGTTTTCATCTCAGTCATCATCTGATGATGAAGTTTCAAAATTCCTGAATACTTTTGTTTCATATAGAGTGGAACAGAAAGTTATGAACACTATCTGAAGAAAAATCAACGACACAATCACGTGTCTTTGAACGTGAATGTCATAATTCGTAATTTCCCACCACGTCTCTTCCATTAATTTAGAAACTGTGCAACTCACAATGAGAACAAACTGGCTGAATAGCTGGTTTTAACCAGATCGAAAATGTTGGGAGGCTCATTCGCAAACCGGAACCGAAAACTATTAACTATTATATAAATCAAACATCAAAAAATATCAAATCATCCTATCAGAGAAATATCAAAGTTGCTACTATTTTTTGGTGGAAGCGGCAACACCGCATTATTGGAATTATTTTAGAAATATAGAGCAAGGTCGTTTATGCGATCACATCCACTTTCACAATGATCCATTGGCTGGTTCGCCAGGAACTTCTGATGAACCGTTTCAATCAATTACCCTGTATATATATATATATATATATATATATATATGCATCTCCTTATCGAAATGTCTTCGTGAAGACGGTTCAGATCTGCCGACACTCGCCTTCTGAGATTCGCATGATTGATGGTTCTGTGAGCAAAGGCGAAGGCGGTGGGATTATCTGCATTGCGTGCTGCATATGTCGACGGCGCGCTGTCATGTGGTTTAATCGATCGCCTAATGGCTCGATTGAATACTCGTCAAGTCTTCATCAAGGAAGCAGACAGATTTCTGTAGTGTTCTGAGGTTCATTCGATATTTGAAGTAATGCTGAAAACTGGGAATGAACCAATGACCCAGAAGATCGATCTTTCTGTTTTGTCTTTTCATAGAGCTTGCAAATTCTCGAAATTCATTACATCTGGCCTCCACTAGACAACCATCATCCCGAAAATTTTCGAGGTATTTTTTTCTGACTATACATGTCATATTTTTGCATATAACTTGACCAGTTTTTCATGTATTCAAGGTTTTGGTATTTTATCATCATATCCATTGATTCGGCTACTTTTGGATCATTAATTTGATGAAATATTATTGCTATGAATGATTCGCAATATCGACCTTCTTTTTCCTTTTTTTTCTTTTGTCTTATCATGAAGCCTGCAAATTTTCGAAATGTATTTTTGTATATCTCCTTTCTCCACTGGATAAACGCCATACAAAGAATTTTCAAATCATTTTCTTTCTTACCAAACATGTCATATTTTTACACCGGTCTTAGACGTATTCAAGTTTTCAAAAATCAAGTTTGGTAATTATGTAACATCTCTCAATCATTTATTTGATGGAATATAGAATTTGCCATCGGTTGTTTGTTCGAAAGTTATTCAAACTGGATCACTGAGAGAAAAGAACCAAATCAAGTATTTAGCTACAACTATGTTTTATAATGGATAGATTCCATGCTATGGGTGCTAATAACTTATTCATTCTTAATTATATTCATTTCCCTGAAGAGCTTTTACTAGACTAGCATAATATCCAATTGTATCTTAGGTTGAATAAGAATCTTCTATCTGAAATAGACGTTTTCTCATCTACTGTGGATATGTTTACAATGCTGGGAAACCACCTATTTGAGACGAGAAGGTTTGTGTCGCAATTCTACTGTTCCAAATAATGAACCAATTTACATCTAATATCGGGTGGAGAATTCCCAATCCTTTTTAGATTCGTGGTTGAGATGAGATTCAGTCAGTGTTTTCTTGTACTTTATTAGAACCATCTACGTACCTATGTGTTTGATCTCGTTGTGTTTTGTGAAGTATTCCTTCAGTGTAAGGCTCTCAATGTAAGTTAATCTGGAACATCATCTTGATTTTTGATTTCCACGTCGAAACTATTCCATCATTCATCCTATAGACTTATGAACTATGACTTATAATATGAACAGAACAGATAATATTCATTTTGAGAACATGTTGAGAAAATGCATCTGATATCCATGGGAATACTACATCATTTGCTTATAACTTCTTGAGATGTACAAGGTTTTCCAAATCTAAAAATACAAGAGAATGAAACTTACTCCACTCGATACTTATTTATGACATGATAAAAATCACCCATGAATAGCAAAGGAATTATCCATGTTGAATCATGCAACCTATTATTTGAAACAGACGATTTGATATGTAGCAAGTACTACATAACTTTCTATCTACTGCAATTATGATTCTTTTTCTAATCACAAATCGACCGATTTGGCGCCTATTTTCAACTACTAATAGAAAATTTTACCACCGTAGGTTTCAATGGGACACCCTATGTAATTCTTTATCTATAGGAAATTTCAGAAGGTATGTTGAGTTCCTCGAGAAATGTTTTCTATGCGTCACGTGGTCCCAGGCGAACACGGAAATTCAATACCTATCCGATATTAATATTGCTATCATCAAAAACGAATTTCGAAGTTTCGATATTACACCAAGTTTGGAGCTTGTATATCGACCAAGTTTCAATCTTATATTCCGTGGTAGATATATTGTTTCAGATATAGGTACTGAACCAGGAATAAACAGAACACTCTGTTCCTTTAGCTTTCTCCATGAATTTCACAAACTCATTTTTTCAGAGCACAGTTGTGTTTGTCGATGAATAAATAATGATAAACCATCGATATATTCTTGAGTTACCAGTAATAAGTGATAGTTATATTTGAAGGAGCGATTCTAATAGGAAACCCTTCTAGGCGAGGAAAAGTTGAGATGAAATTATCATTTTTTTTTGATATCATATGAACTTCAGTACTGACCGTTCAATGGAGTTCTGTTAAAACCATTGCGTCACGATAACTCATCAGAGTACATTTTCATTTCATTGAATGAATCCAAAGCTGAATGGACCTCCAAAATTATCTTAATTTCAAAACTCACTTCTTTCGATGTTGCTCTCTGATTTTCGAATCTATATGTATTGACAACTAGTGGTAGAAGTATTTGCTACCACATGTAATTGCTATTACAGGCCGATTTCACACGATAAGAAATGAAAGCATTTCTTAATACCGCCATGATAATTGAAAATTACACCGTAACCATAGTAACTCATAATTGACCACGGAAAATAGTTCAAACTATAATTATTATATCAAGAGCTCATCTCGATGTAACTGAGATACTCTAACTTTTCATCACATAATTATATGTATATATAGTAGGAAACTAAAGATGATCGAAGTATAAGAAAAATAATATGAAGATTCTGATTTCAGCAATACAAAACCAACGAAATGAAGTATAATTATCTACAGGCAGCATTTTTCTCTGAATATAATGGGCAAAAACTAAGCGTTTTCATGAACCTATAAACAAAACCTGGGTCAGTTGAGGAATCATCGATCACTCTATCATTCAAATATACTACTAGCTTTATTGAATCGAACTCAATGTGGGGAAACTATATGATATATTATGATCCTGAAACTGTTGTTTCTGTGCAACGAAAATTGGTGAATGAAACATTCGAGTTTGGAACATTCCGAACCTCTCATTACCGAGCATCATTCATCATTGGAACGGCAACGTTCAAGACCATGGAATTTTCCGCCTTGTGAAGTCTTTCCTGATACTTACGACCACCAAACTTTCAAGAAAAATTCCAATACCTTACTTCTCTCCCAACATTCTACCACTGACTAACACGATGTTCCTCGAACATTATAGGATTTCTTTCCTGTTGACAAGAGATAAAAAAAGTCACCCTCAACCATAAGGTAGGTACTGTATAAAATAGATTAAAGAAACGACATTCAAACTAAGTTGAATTAAAATGAAGTTTATAACACACTATATTTTTCAATCAATATTCCAACCCATTAAATCCATGAGTTTTTTTCTCGCTCGTGATGATTTTCAAAATATTCGTGACCTCTAAAACAGTCTGGAATATTATATACTCTAGAGAAATTTCGAACTGGGAATCTTCCTGGAACCGTGAATGAAGAAAAATATATTAGAGTGTCCCATTCGAAATCGAAATAAAATATAACTGAATACGGAATGAGATGTTCTATGAAACCTGCAGATTCTGAAAGATATATCGAGGCGCAAATTACGTAATTATCGTGGAAATTTCTCACTGTTGACGAGTCAAGCCATCTCGCATCAGTATCCAGTTACGTATACTTATAACATTCTTGAATATTAGAGTAAAGCTATTTCCTTCGGTATCATGAACATTTTTGTCATGATGTAAGTTTTCAGTGACAAAATGACCCAGGTATGAAGAGTCTATTTTGTTCATATCCTTGAATGAGGTGCCAATGTATGTGATTAGTTATGCAATAAAAATCAATATACGCCAAACAATCAAATGTTATTCGGATGATGATATAATTGAAGAGGCAGAAACTTCATTTATACAACCTATGAGTATTCACGAATCAACTTTCCAATCAACCATTCGAGGAAATCAAAACACACTTAAGAACGAAACTGTTTCTGAAATCGATGGAATGAAATAGGGTTTCTTGTAGAGGTTTTATTGATAAAATTAAAATCAAGGATCCATTGAAATTCAAATGTTCTGCCTTCGAGTCCATTAACTAATTGAAATTATTCGTTCTCAGATGAGGTATTGATGGATTTTTATACTGCCTGTTTTTCGATCATTCTGCTATATTCTCCTCTATCCAATTGAATGACTTTTCTAATAAGAGTGAAAGTAGGGAAAATTGACGAATTTCAGCTGTAATATTGATAATGATGAATATGAATATATTCATATATTATGTATAATGACAAGAAACTTTTCAATCATTTTCTAGCTCATATATAAGGCACCGCTGAAATACCCTCTGGACGGTTAATCATGTACAGGTAGAGGATGTCGTCATTAAATTCACCTACTAAAATTTCCGAACAGAGTTTTTAATGATGCCTTTCGAAATCAACTTCGTGTATATTTTTCCTCTGATATTCCCATTTTATTTGATTTCAGTGGGTGACATATGTAGTTCATATGCATAAAGAATTGCCCCCACTAACATTCATTCGTTACGCACGCTTTCACATTTTTTTAAATTGCCTTTTTTTAAAATTTTTGAACTTTCTCCAAGGGATTAAGATGATGATGATGACTATCGATCTATCTCCACCAACTTATGAACTCAGTGGCTATAGTCGAAAGAAACTCGATAACCCACAAGTGCCGAAATTATAATGTTTCGTTGGAGATAATACTGAAATCTTCTCAACTTTGTAGCTCCATAAGACATTTTGTGTCAGGATGAGAGAAGTGAATTGCCTATAGAATATTCTGGGACGCAAACCACATTCGTGAGAACTCTACATTCAAATTCAGCGGAATGAGTATGATAAAAAACGAATAGGATAACAGCACTATGAAATTATACTGTAACGGGTTTGCCTAATTTCTAGAAAAGAATGAGCCTGCTAATTTGAACAGCTGCCGTTGAATCGAACGACCAATGCATTTAAATGTCAAATTTTCTATCCAAAACTCTGGAACAATGGCTGGAAGCTAGCTAAATTGCCTAAATATGGGTCCGATTCCGATGTTCGTTTTACGTGACATTTTGAGATTCCCTTGTTACATGAATTCAGGATATTTTAATGGGTGTTGCCCTATCAGACATGTGCTCCGTTTAGCATTTTCATTGCTTTCTAGATTCATGTCAAGAAGATTCGTTCAATTCAGAGAACATTTTCGTGTTGAAACTTTTCTAGTAGCGATGTTTTGTATGAGAACGGAGTAGACGATAAACTATATCCTATCTATATGATAGCTAGAAATCTGATCAGAAATAGTAGGTTTGGTAGTAGCCACAAGATTGTATATATATTCCGTTCTTCTGTCCATTTCAGTGGGATGGTATCGATAATATGAAAAAGGTACGTGGGATATCCTGTTCAATTCATAATCGTTTTCGTCTTCTCAGGCAAGTGCGCAATTCACGCTATAATGTTAACGCATTCTTTCAACATCAAACAGCTCTTTCAGTCGCAATTACTGAGGTTGACATATCTCATATGCAGATGGAGCATATCATTTGAGTTCGTGATTCGTGAAGAGATAGCTAATAACAATTACATGAACACAAAAACTCATCAGACAAATAACAGTTTCATTTTAGTCAATTACTGTTCAATAATGGAAACTCATCCTGAGAAAAGGCAGGAATATGAAATAAATAGTAAAGTAAAGTAAAGTAAAGTAAAGTAAATTTATTCTTAGTTTGAATACAATTGATTATATAAACACACCTTTATTATTACCCTTTGTGTGAGGATGGTTGCACCTAAGTAACTGTTGTACTTGTGTTGTGCTTTCCATCAACCACTCAGGGTATACAAAAATGACATGTTAACGATGGCAGTTCATATTGTATTTTTATAATCTATAAATAATATATATACACATATCATATATACATATATACCCACATACTTAAACACACCCATATACATGAATTTTGATTTATAAATTAATGAATATTGAGAATGATGAAGAGAAATAAAATAAAAATGAATGAATGAATGAAGGAAAAAGGAGAAGTGAAGAGATTGCTGAACCTCATTTCTCTTTAACCGAATAAGTAGAGAAGTTCGGTATTGAGCATAATGAAAACTTTGATTGATTTTTTGAATTTATTGAGATTTCTTATGTTGGTTGGCAGAAGATTGAATAATTTTGGACCATGATAGAAAATACATCTCTGAGTGTGACTTTTTTTGAATGCTGGTAGGTTTATGGATGAATTAGTGACGAATCTTGTTTGTTTTTGTTTGTTTGTTGATTGAAGTGTGGATCTGTTTGTGTACACCCAAGTTAAACATTGATGGATATAGAGGTCTCTAGTTTTGAGTAATTGCGTTTCCTTATACAGACATTCGGTGGAGAACAATTTAGGTTTTTTGAACAATTTTTCAGGATTATGTTTTGAGTTGTTTGAAGGATGTTTAGAGAATTGTTGAAAGTACCACCCCAGGCAGCAATACAATATCTCATCACAGATTCTGCTAGGGAGTGGTATATTGTGATCAGATTTTCGAACTTCAAAATATTTCTCAATTCATAGAATTTTTTAGTTAAATGTCTAAGCCGTTTCACAACATAGTTTATGTGGTCATCCCATCTCATATACTGATCTATAATTACTCCCAGATACTTAATCATATTTGTTCTATTTATAACAGCACAGTCATGGATATGGATTATGTTTCGTTCAGGTTGACTGTTCTGTAATAAGGTGAATGTAATAAATTTAGTTTTTTTCACATTGAGACTCAGAAGCTTGTGATTGAGCCATATCTGCATATCTCTTCCAACTATTACCTACGAAAATGAGTGCTGTGTCGTCCGCGTATGAGATGAGATGGCCCTCAAAATTATTGATGAAGCAGATACTGTTGATGTAAACAAGAAATAAAATGGGTCCTAGAACTGTTCCCTGCGGTACTCCTGTTTTAACTTCCATTGCCCCACTCAGGTTGTTATCAACTTTGATCTTTTGTGTCCCATGTGATAGATAGTTCTCCAAAATATTGTATGTTGGGCCACGTACAGCATATCCATGTAATTTGTTTAATAGTAAACTGTGATCAACGGTGTCGAATGCCTTGGCTAGATCGAGAAATATAGCTAAACATTTCTCCGATCTATCCAAGGCTCCAACTGTTTTTTTTAACAAAATCTAGCACCGCACTTTCGGTATTGGAGTTACTAATGAAACCGAACTGTCTGTCTGTCAGTATTTTTTTAACATTGAGATAATTTATGAGTCTGCTTTTTAGAGATTGTTCAAATATTTTGGCAAAATTGTTACCTGATTTATATATGGGGGTAATGATTGACTCCTTCCATTGGTGTGGTAGATCACCATGTTTATAGATCATATTTATGATGTGCGTTAATGGAGATATAATGAATAAATGAATATTTTTTATGAGTTTTGAGGAAATGCCATCTGGATCAGATTAACAGTTGGTTTTTAGCTTGGATATAATTTCTATCAGCTCGTTTTGTGTTACTGGCTTTAGGAACATTGATTCTTGTTGTGTGGTGTCTTTAAGGAAATGTTCAGGTAAGTTTTCGTTTTTTTTTTATGTTTTTTTAGGAATATCTTTTTTATCTGAGATTGGTTCTCCATTTTTATTTTTGAACGTTATATTACCGATTTTTGTTTTTACTGAAGTGTTTTTTCCAGTTATATCGTTTATGAGTTCCCACGTTTTTTTGCAATTTTCATTTACTGTATTTAACTTTTCTTTATAATATTGATTTTTTACTAGCTTAATTATATTATTCAATCAATTTCTGTATGATTTATATTCATATTACCTCTCTTGTGTGTGTCTAATTAATAATTTCTTTTTCAGGTGATCCCTTTGCCGTATTGAGGTAATCAGACCAGTAGTGATCCATGGTTTGATTTTTTTATATTTTTTATATTGGGTATTATAGTAATATGATGCTGCTTTCAAATGAAGTTCAAGTTTTTCAATAAATTTATTATAACAAGGCTGTGTTTCATTGATCTTCATTACTTCTTCCCATTTTTCATCTCTTAATGTTGTGTATAATTTATTGAAATTCATGAAATTTTTTGCAACTAAATTAGGTTCATTTTCATTTTCGGAAGGTAACTGCCTCGTACCTGATATTTCCAAGTATACTGGGTAGTGGTCAGTGATATTAGTTTGGAATGATGCCGGAATTAATTGAATGTTTCGATTTATATTATGTTTACGGACGAATATACAGGGTGTCCTTAAAAGGTCTTTACAAAGAGCTACCACATATTCTTCAGACCAAAACAATTCGATACAAGCAAACTTACCTCAGTAAAAAGTTGCTTAGTTTGGGCGCTAGACGGCTCTGAAGTTGAAATTTTCAAATCGATTTTGCTTCATAACTTTTGAACGGCTCATGAGATTTTTTTCAAATTTGGTACGTTGGCATAGACTCATCGGGCAATGAAACTCATATCATAATCATAATGAATATCATTCCATGGGCGTAGAACTTGATTTTTTCAGTAAATAAACATCTAAAACTCCTACGCCAATGGAAAAAAATTAGTTTCAATATGAAATCTTAATTATTCAACTCATTCACTACAAAAAAGGTACTCTTGACAAAAGTCGATTCCTCTCATGGTTTCGACAAAATTTTAATTTTAGTGATTTAGAGCATAATTAATAATAAAACGATTAACAGATATTTCATAAAAATTGTTCAAAATGTTCACCATTTTCACGTATACAAAGATTTATACGACCCAAAAAGTTGAAATGTACTCTTTGCATAACTTCTTCATCGCCTGTAAGATTATTCGTCGCCTGTTGGATACGTTGCCATAATTGTTCTACAGTATTCACAGGGGTCTTGTAAACCGTAGACTTGAGATAACCCCATACAAAATAATCCATCGGTGTTAAGTCTGGAGAACGTGGTGGCCAATTCACGGGTGCATCATTACCTCTACCTATCCATCTGTCTGGGTACTGTTGGTTTAAAAAATTCCTAACATCCACCGAAAAATGTGGTGGAGCTCCATCGTGCATAAACCACATATCTACCCGATGTTGGAGTGGTAAATCTTCCAACAAATTTGGCAACGTATTTCGTAGATGTTGTAAATACATGTCTCCTGTTAATCTTTGTGGAAGTATGACAGGACCAATTATAAAATTTCCTATTATTCCAGCCCAAACGTTGATTTTGAATTCGTGTTGAAAATGGTTTATTTTAATGGAATGAGGATTTTCAATTGCATAAACGTGTTCATTATGAAAATTAGTTATTCCTCTTCTCGTGAAACAGGCTTCATCAGTGAACAAAATATTCTTTCCAAAGTTCAGATTCATTTCTCTTTGCAAATTTGCAATTTACAAAACATCAGACGACTTTGTGAATCATGGATTAATAAATCTTGAACTGGCGTCTTGTGGTATGGGTATAATAATTGTTCTCTTAGTACTTCATGAACGGCATTCCTAGAAACTTCTAGTTCATTACTTATCCGTCTAGTACTCAATTCTGGATTTTCTTCAATACGGTCTAAAATTTCTACTTCGACTTCGGGAATCCTTACATAACGCTGTCTTCCATAATCACCAGTTCTAGGAGCAAAATGACCGGTCTCCCGAAGACGTCTCTCAACTGCAGCAAAGGTTGGGTGGCTTGGTACGCGACGATTTGGAAACCTTGCCGAATACACCCTCACACTCTCTCGACCATTTCCTTGACAATATCCGAATACCAATAACATATCGGTGTATTCTTCATTGGTGTATTGTACGGCCATGATAAATCAGAAAAGTCCGATATCAACAATCAACGTCAATAAAACTCGACAAATCAACACAGATGAAACTATGGAAAATAAGAATGTGAATATCACTGTTTTCGAGCAGATAATAATGGTCTTCAGAAAAAAAAACCAGTGCTACTTATTTTCAATAGAAATAACCTATGCAAAAAGTACATCTCAACTTTTTGCGTCGTATAAATCTTTGTATACGTGAAAATGGTGAACATTTTGAACAATTTTTATGAAATATCTGTTAATCGTTTTATTATTAATTATGCTCTAAATCACTAAAATTAAAATTTTGTCGAAACCATGAGAGGAAGCGACTTTTGTCAAGAGTAGCTTTTTTGTAGTGAATGAGTTGAATAATTAAGATTTCATATTGAAACTAATTTTTTTCCGTTGGCGTAGGAGTTTTAGATGTTTATTTACTGAAAAAATCAAGTTCTACGCCCATGGAATGATATTCATTATGATTATGATATGAGTTTCATTGCCCGATGAGTCTATGCCAACGTACCAAATTTGAAAAAAATCTCATGAGCCGTTCAAAAGTTATGAAGCAAAATCGATTTGAAAATTTCAACTTCAGAGCCGTCTAGCGCCCAAACTAAGCAACTTTTTACTGAGGTAAGTTTGCTTGTATCGAATTGTTTTGGTCTGAAGAATATGTGGTAGCTTTTTGTAAAGACCTTTTAAGGACACCCTGTATATGATCTATTGTACTTCGTGTCAGATGTAACCCTGGTTGGCTTATTAATATAGGAGAAGTAACCATTTTCAGCGAGGATATCGAGGTATTCATTGACAGAATCAGAATTTTCATCCATTAAATTAATATTTATGTCACCTATAAATATGTCAATATTATTATTTTTTAAATCACATATGTAATTTATTGTCATTCAGATAAATTTGAGTATCAATAGAGGGTAGTTTATAAGATGCTGTTATTCCAATCTCAATATTATCAATAGTCATTGAAATTTTTAACAATTTGGTTTCAGTTAGTGAAATTATTTCGACATTGGCAATAATATGATCCCTAATGTAAACCAATTGACCATCATTCTGATTCACCTTTGAATTATTGTAATATATTGCGTAACCTGGTATTGAATAATCACTTACCGTCTCAATCTCCCATGTTTCTGATAAAATTATTATGTCCATATGCTTTTTTATCTCTTCTAAATAAATAAGGAGTTCATCAAAATTTTTGTTTATGCTTCTGATATTGAAGTGGATGACGGCCAAAGCATTCCTCTCATTCTCCTTTTTATCAAAGAATGCCCAAAAATCACAATATTCCTGAGTTTCAATTTCCTTCTGATTATCTAATAGATCCAAAAATTCCATCATTCTGTATTGTGTTTGTTCAAAATGATACTGAAAAGTAGTATAAAAGTGTAGAAATATATGTATATAGGATTATTTGACTGATTTGATATTCGAAATGAAGATATTAGAAACCTTCTAGATAATGTATACAGGGTGTCCTTAAAAGGTCTTTACAAAAAGCTACCACATATTCTTCAGACCAAAACAATTCGATACAAGCAAACTTACCTCAGTAAAAAGTTGCTTAGTTTGGGCGCTAGACGGCTCTGAAGTTGAAATTTTCAAATCGATTTTGCTTCATAACTTTTGAACGGCTCATGAGATTTTTTTCAAATTTGGTACGTTGGCATAGACTCATCGGGCAATGAAACTCATATCATAATCATAATGAATATCATTCCATGGGCGTAGAACTTGATTTTTTCAGTAAATAAACATCTAAAACTCCTACGCCAATGGAAAAAAATTAGTTTCAATATGAAATCTAAATTATTCAACTCATTCACTACAAAAAAGGTACTCTTGACAAAAGTCGATTCCTCTCATGGTTTCGACAAAATTTTAATTTTAGTGATTTAGCGCATAATTAATAATAAAACGATTAACAGATATTTCATAAAAATTGTTCAAAATGTTCACCATTTTCACGTATACAAAGATTTATACGACGCAAAAAGTTGAAATGTACACTTTGCATAACTTCTTCATCGCCTGTAAGATTATTCGTCGCCTGTTGGATACGTTGCCATAATTGTTCTACAGTATTCACAGGGGTCTTGTAAACCGTAGACTTGAGATAACCCCATACAAAATAATCCATCGGTGTTAAGTCTGGAGAACGTGGTGGCCAATTCACGGGTGCATCATTACCTCTACCTATCCATCTGTCTGGGTACTGTTGGTTTAAAAAATTCCTAACATCCACCGAAAAATGTGGTGGAGCTCCATCGTGCATAAACCACATATCTACCCGATGTTGGAGTGGTAAATCTTCCAACAAATTTGGCAACGTATTTCGTAGATGTTGTAAATACATGTCTCCTGTTAATCTTTGTGGAAGTATGACAGGACCAATTATAAAATTTCCTATTATTCCAGCCCAAACGTTGATTTTGAATTCGTGTTGAAAATGGTTTATTTTAATGGAATTAGGATTTTCAATCGCATAAACGTGTTCATTATGAAAATTAGTTATTCCTCTTCTCGTGAAACAGGCTTCATCAGTGAACAAAATATTCTTTCCAAAGTTCAGATTCATTTCTCTTTGCAAATTAATGAACCTACAAAACATCAGACGACTTTGTGAATCATGGATTAATAAATCTTGAACTGGCGTCTTGTGGTATGGGTATAATAATTGTTCTCTTAGTACTTCATGAACGGCATTCCTAGAAACTTCTAGTTCATTACTTATCCGTCTAGTACTCAATTCTGGATTTTCTTCAATACGGTCTAAAATTTCTACTTCGACTTCGGGAATCCTTACATAACGCTGTCTTCCATAATCACCAGTTCTAGGAGCAAAATGACCGGTCTCCCGAAGACGTCTCTCAACTGCAGCAAAGGTTGGGTGGCTTGGTACGCGACGATTTGGAAACCTTGCCGAATACACCCTCACACTCTCTCGACCATTTCCTTGACAATATCCGAATACCAATAACATATCGGTGTATTCTTCATTGGTGTATTGTACGGCCATGATAAATCAGAAAAGTCCGATATCAACAATCAACGTCAATAAAACTCGACAAATCAACACAGATGAAACTATGGAAACCAAGAATGTGAATATCACTGTTTTCGAGCAGATAATAATAGTCTTCAGAAAAAAAAACCAGTGCTACTTATTTTCAATAGAAATAACCTATGCAAAAAGTACATCTCAACTTTTTGCGTCGTATAAATCTTTGTATACGTGAAAATGGTGAACATTTTGAACAATTTTTATGAAATATCTGTTAATCGTTTTATTATTAATTATGCTCTAAATCACTAAAATTAAAATTTTGTCGAAACCATGAGAGGAATCGACTTTTGTCAAGAGTACTTTTTTTGTAGTGAATGAGTTGAATAATTTAGATTTCATATTGAAACTAATTTTTTTCCATTGGCGTAGGAGTTTTAGATGTTTATTTACTGAAAAAATCAAGTTCTACGCCCATGGAATGATATTCATTATGATTATGATATGAGTTTCATTGCCCGATGAGTCTATGCCAACGTACCAAATTTGAAAAAAATCTCATGAGCCGTTCAAAAGTTATGAAGCAAAATCGATTTGAAAATTTCAACTTCAGAGCCGTCTAGCGCCCAAACTAAGCAACTTTTTACTGAGGTAAGTTTGCTTGTATCGAATTGTTTTGGTCTGAAGAATATGTGGTAGCTTTTTGTAAAGACCTTTTAAGGACACCCTGTATATATAAAAAAAAAGTTATGATTTTTCGCTGGGTTACTGAAAATAACATGGTTCGAAATCTCCTAAATTCATTATTATTAGACTGTAATTATCGTATTGGTTTTTATCAAGAAATTTGTACTATCAGTTATAGAATTTTAAATAATAATATGGTTCAATTATTCAGAAATAATAATAATCATGAAAAAAAAGGGGGTGTATCATTTAGTCTTCTGCACCAAACAATTTATCAAAATCTTCACAAGATCTTAAAATACAGGTCTTATTTTTAAAGTTCACAAAAATTTTTCCTTCGTGGGTCCACACGTTTTGTAATGACGTTTTGTCAATAGCTTTGTTAAGAATGTTCAGCCTTGTACTTGTTAGGTCTTCCCTCACAACAACTCCGGTTCCTTCCAATAATTTTTTCTTGTCATAAATTATTTGCTTCATCTCATAGGTTCCAAATTTCATAAATATTCCTCTTGATTTACTTTGGACTTCTGTTTTCTTCCCAACTCTGTAGCATAATTCTATATCCGCACTCCTTATCTTGATTGCCATTTTCGTATTGAAAAGTTGGATTATGTCCTCTCTCAAATTTTCTCCCTCAGTTTCCTTGTAATTGAAGATTCGTAGGTTGTGCTTCTTCATGCCTTGTTCCATACTGTCAAATTTTTTGTGCATCACATAATTTTCATTCATTATATTACTTGTGATACCCTCAAGATTGTTTATTTGGTTTTCATAGTGTTGTTTCACCTCCTTCATCTCCGTTTTTAGTTCGCTGACTTTTTCTTCTAACCATGAGAGTTTTTTGTCGATGGATCATGTGACCGTCTCGGTCACACTATCAGTGATTGTTTTTATAAATGTCTGGTCTCTCAGGGATTTGGACATCGCAGTATTCACTGCAGATTTTATTTCATCTGCCAAATCTCGCGTTAGAACCATTTTCTTATATTACACTTTTCACCAAAGTGGAATACTACTTCACTTCCACAAGTACACAAATTCCCAGATTTGTTTATCTTAAATTACACGCAGTTTGTAATGTTTATTGTAGGAGCGATCGAACACACGTCTACTCACTACTGCCACTCATTTCTCATTTCAAATATAATGAAATCTCAAAATATCTCACGATTTATTCGAATATGTAAATATATATATATATATATATATATATATATATACATCTCAGGTGACGCATACAGGATCGCAATACCGAATTTCTGAAGGTATACTTGAAACGTTACCTCAGTTTCCCTCAATTCTACCATGAGGATGATATAGTACTCTCCATTCAATTTTCTTCTCCTTTTTTTTTCGATACCACAACATAATTCATTTCCTTAATGAAATTGAGAGCATTGCAAGAGATAAAGTCCTGGAAATGCACCAACTCCTAATCTATTTCTTTCCATTGATCGTACACTGTAAATCTCTAGAATACTATTTCAGTAAAACTTTCAACATAGTAAAAAATTCATTGTTTTCAGCTAAACTGAAATACTATGGATTTTTCAGCTTTTTGTGGGATTTTCTCTTCTCGTTTCTGAAGAATAAAGTAGGAGTTGTTGAAATATTTTTCAATACATTTGTAGTGAGGACAGATTTGTGATCTGTCCCAAAATGTCACTGCGCTTGAAATTAAACCTTTAGATACCTAAAAGAGAAATTCTCTATTCGTCACTGACACCTTGTTTTAGAAAAATTTGGAAATATAAATATATTTAATACGAATGGAACTTCTACTTATCTTAGTGGACATATCGAGAACGAATCTGCTCCCGTTCTCAACACAATTAGAACACTTTTCTTCGCAAAATTGTTCAATTCACAGTTAGTTTTGACACTGAAAAGTGACAATTTGGCAGACAGAGGAATTCTGGTTACAAAGTGTTTTTCATTAATTGACATTGAATTTTTCATTCTCATATAAAGTATCCAGAAGTGGGTGCCAAGTTCTATCTATACCAACTGATGGTTGGTGTGTGAGATTATGGTCTCCTGATCAATCCGTCCATAACTATAGCGATGTGATTAGGTTCTGAGGTATTGGTGAACTGGTGTGAAATGAATCAGACTGAAAATATCTGGGTTGGTGATGTGAACATAGAGCTAAGTACTGTCGGCGAAAACCCAGGAATAACTTTTGATGAGCACCTCACCTTCGAACATCACGTATTGAACAAACTGAAAATTTGCTATTTCCAATTCAAGTCATTATACTTACATATATACTTACATATACTTCCTCAACATACAAAAATGAACTTTCTCTGATATTCTATGAAATTCTCTAATATTATATTAACACAAATAGACTAATGATCTAGAGTTTTTTAACCGTACCTGAACGAAAGAATGAAAAATCGTTTACAAGTTCTCCAAAATAATTGTATAAGGTATGTTAATCAATATACTCCAAGGAGTGATCATATTACTCGATGCACAAGATGAAAATTCTTAAAGTAGAGAAAAGGTTCACATTACTGTATGACTCCATTATTTACTCAATCATCCACTGTCGTATTCTTAAACATCTTCATGAATTACTCTCAAAGCGCATTTCAGTACACAATGTGAATACTCATAATATTGATCAATATACAATTCATATTCCCAAGCATAACTCAGTGAAGTTTAGTAAATTTATCGAGTATAGTGCCCCGACTTTATTGAATACGCATAGAGAACTATTCGATCTAATGACACTGAAATCTTTCGAATACCATTCAGAAGAGCTAGTGGTTATTGAACAATGAGGAAATACAAATTTATATATCAATTCTTTCCATTTTGTGCTAATTATTGTTATCGTATTGTTATAGTTATTAGTTATTATCATTGCTATTTATTAAAGTTCATGTTATAAGTTGAAGTATGTTATGTCTTGATTGATTGTATTATTATTATCACTCACAAGCAGATTCGAAAAATGGCTCGCCAATTTTCTGATTGTTCAAAGTTGTGACTGGAGCTGAATGATATCTCATACATGTATACTTCAATAAACTCTATCATTATAATTTTTATTATACTGAGAGCTGGAACTCGATTCATCCACTTCGATTACTCATTCATTGCTATGTCGAATAATTGAATTCTGATCGCTTATTTAGAAAAACAGGATGAAAGAAAATTGGCGCAACATGAAGCCTTCAGATAATTTTTCTCCTTTCGATCAGTGTTTCGAAGAGTTTGAAGGCGATTAGAAATGATAGCTACTTCATCACTTATAGAATATTTCGATTACACCGTCATTCATGCCCACACGTCGGAGTTCACACACGGATGACCATTTCATTTTCGCTGACTATATCGTTACGGAACATGAATATCAAAGAATACAAAACGTGAACCGCCTTTTTGAAAAGTTGATATACTCGTTCCATACTGAATTACGATATTTCCTATTTTTCATGTTGATACGAATTGGCTATCTAAAAAATGCGAAGAATATAACATTATGAATACTTATCGGAAATATTCAGGCATATTCTATTCTGACGAGGAACCTCCAGTGTTTCTGAATACCAGTCACGAGAAACCAGTCATTTTGTCACTGAAGTAATTCCACAGAAGAGGGAAGTTCTATCTCATCTCATGGACCGGCAGATCCAAGACAAACCTTTAAAATTAGCATTAGCATTCCATTCCAGATAGGGGAAATGTTATCACTATCAAGAGGAGTTCTTGATGAAAATAATATTCCTTCCTAATGATATTTCCTGATGATAATGATGTTACATTATTGGATTATCCATCATGCATCGACCATCTTACAATAAATGAATTACTTCATGGAATTATTGAGGAACCTATTTTTGGGCACACGCCTTGAAAATCCTCTTCTCTGGAGTATTTCCTGGCTGTTGATTGATTCTTTACTGGACTAGTTCCGAAAATCTTCATGTGACATTGCCTGACATTTTGAAATGAACCACATTCATTCAGGTGCGATATGGACAATACACTCCAGCCGACTCGACTGAAATCATTCATTTTCAATGCTATATTTTCGATATTTGTTGTAATGTCAGATCGAAAATGCTTGTTTTGGCCGATAAAAACATAACGTACCCACTGGCTTTCAAAAACGAGCTGTATAGTGTCAATGTTAACGGTTATTAGGGGAACTGTGATGGGTGGGTTTCATATCTCACGGCGAATGGAATCCATATCCTTTCAGTTCCACAAGAAGCATAATACAGGAGTGTCTGAATAGTTATTGATGGGACTAGTTCGATATTATGGTTCGATATGAGTTACTTATCTGAGTTTTATTAACGGAGTTCAAATCGGACGTCCATCATACAGAATTCAATCTACGATGGTTTGAAGATTTGATTGATACCCATATAACAGAAACGATTTCATCGAATTGAAATTCATATGGATATGACGACTTCATTAGTAGCGTTCAACTTTGTACCGGAAGGCAGAAATAAGACATGAAAGAGGCTAGAGTGCTTTTTCATGGTTTCTTTCTGATGAAACTTGATACTCTCCACATAATCTGATGTATCTGAGAGAAAAGTTTCTTCTTCATAAATAGTTATTTTCTAGCTGAATAAGTGCTTGAGTACCCAGGATATTATTGATCCTCGACTCTTCCTTCACGCATCGTTCTGTCAAAACATATCAGTAATCCTATATATTTCCGCTTCTGTTATGGAAACCAACAATCCTGAATTGAAATTAACGAGGAACACATTCATTATTGCCGTTCACTCGATGGTCTCGGGATAGAATATGTGGGATGGATGTTCCACATTCAGCAGTATATGATTTTCGCATATTATTCCGAGGTGGTATATTATTAGGAGGCGTTGGTGTTATTGGAAGTTGTTTACGATGAAACATACCTGTCGATTAAATCGACGTATGCCTGTAAACCTGAATTTAATTCGATCCAATTCTCATTCACAACATCGACAAACAAGTTTATTTGGAAATGAAGTCAAGTCACAAAATCAGGATTGTCAACAATTTCACGACTTAGGCTATGGGATATTGTTGGGAGGATTTGACGACGGACTAGGTTTGAAGAAGCATGAATAGAACTGATTTTTGTGGAACAAAACTCCAGTTCTATAAAATAATCTCTCTGTGGGAATGGACGCCCAATCAATATATGCAAACGGCACAAGCACAATCGAATTCAAGGCATCTCGCGCTCTCTTTTACGGAAAACTTGTTACCTACCTACTGTTTTGTTATCCTTCCAACGTGGTATTGATTTATAAAAATCATATCCAATAAATTGCATGATGGAAACTATATATACGATATGAAGATCTCTTATCCTTATAATGCAGATGAGGTATGAAGAGCAAGGTGTAACTCACTCGACGTGTGAATATATTTTGATGTCAAAGACATATAAAAGGGTTTCTGATGTGTGAAAGATCAATCCTTCATCATCAATAATGTGAAAGACGATATCATCTGAGAAGGAAAAGATAGTATGTGATACCATTCACCAGATTCACCATTACCATCAGGAAATTTATCTGAAAAAAACGAAGGTAATTTACAGCATAATAATTAAAAAAAATACCACAAATGTCTATGCGAGGGAATCACAAAATTCCACACCACCTTAAGAAATGAGGAAAATTTTTTTATAGCAATATTTCACTCATTCTTCATGGACTGATATGATATTCAACGATTATGGAACAACTGAGACAAAGACAAATGACAGGGAACGATATTATTTCAAACGACATAAACCTAAAGGAGGAGAGGAAATTGGTATAGAAAATCCTAGTGCTATCATTCATATGAATATAAACGCATGCTCTATTATTCTCAAGAAGAAGTGTAACCTTGAGTGCAATAAACTCATATTTGAGTAACAAGCATTATGGTAGGTAAGAAATCCAAATCCGAATGTATACCTAGAATCTCTCGCAAATGTGATGTGATGGTCTCAAAAATCTCAAAAATTGCATTCTGTGATGTTATTGTAGCTACAGTTTGTCTTACTTTAGATTCTTCAGGTTCTGAATATCGGAGTGAAGATGCCTGCTTCCCACGAATATATCTTATTTACCTCACTTTTTGTTGATATATATGTGGTTTCATCCGATACAATGACTATTAATGCTGATGTTCCTCAACTGGTTGGCTTTGTCTTGGTATCAACTTCATAGCATAGCATTGTATATCATACCACCTCCTCCTCTAGAGCCCTTTGTATCAGACAATTAGGCCAGAGGTGCAAGCCGCAGACAGGTAGATACTTCAAATGATGATTATCTAGCAAGAATTCCGAAACGGGGAGCTGGAAATCTTGCACAGTTCAATGCATCAAAAATTCAAGCTTGTACTCCAGCAGGAAAGCAGACCATACAATGCCCACTATGATGATGTCAGCTGCCAGTGTATGTATACCTATGAAGTCGTCAATATCCATGCTTGGCATCATCAACAACAGATCTCTCTCATCGGACGATCATGTGAGGACCATTGCGAGAACTACTTCACAAAAATTTGGCTTCATGGTCCCTGCAAAGATGTACTCTACACCCCAGCAACTGCTCACGAACTGTAAGGCCCAAATTCGGCATGTCCTGGAGTACTGTTTCAAGTTCAGCTCCCAAGAATATGATGAAGCTCATAGATTCTATTCAGAAGAAAGCTATACGCCTACTTGGTAATATTACACACACGAATGCATCGAACTCTCTCTAGGACATCGCAGAAAGGTGGGCGATCTCTTTTCGATCTCTATTTTCTATTAGAATGTGATCTCATTTTACAATAGTAGAAATCCCAATTTTTTGAGATGAACATCATATTATCGATATTACTATTTGATCTCAATATCAATATAGATAATATGATGATATTTGAGAACAATCATCAAAAAACTGAAACGTGAAACTAGCAGGCTTCTATCAGTAAGGATGAAAGGGCATAAGTACAATATAAAGGAAAATTATACCAATAAATCAAAATTAGCCGAACATATCCATACTAAAGATGGACAACATATGGCCGATATTAGAGTGATGATCATAGGAGAAGAAGACAACGACCAAAAACGAGAAGTCGAAAAATCTGCTCGCATTATTCTGAGAGATGATAAAATTTCTTCTTGTTCAATTGATATAGGTCGAACTCAGCATCCGCTTCTCAAACCTGAATATGAAAATGGCGAATTCGATATCAATTATTGAAAAATCACCTGGTGATCGGAACTCCCCCGTCTGCCAAATTGTCACTTTTCAGTGTCAAAACAAGCAAACATTGAAAAATTCTGTGAGGAAAAAATATTTGAATGCATTTCCAAATTCCAAAAGGGAATTTCCAGAAGAGAATGTCTGTTTTGGGTATCTTGTGACAAATCAGTTGATTTGTCACAAGATGTCAACTCGTGGAAAACTGAATGGAGCAAATCAATGATGTAACAAGAACATGGTTCCCAAATAGGTTCCCCATCTTTTTTATTAAGTGTCTTATGGATAAATAATTTTTTCATTTGAGAATCAATGATTCCATTGAATTTAGTAGACAAACATATTTTTGTTGGTACATCAACCAGGAATGGAGACACTATCAATGACAGAGTGTTCTGATATTGAACTACAACATAATCAACATGGTTGTTAGACAAATCGTTCCACTTCACGTGATATTTGCATCGGATAGGCTTTGACGCCAAACAACAGACTGGCTCGATGTGTTGTATTATGATTATGCACTGGAATAATAATATATGGTTGGATTGTGTAGCGTTGTTATTTAGGGTGGAACAGTAGGTGCGAATATTTCATCGTCACGTTGTAAATCACATCCAGAACGCACGAACTTGAGAGCTTCTGTTATTAATTTATTGTGCGAAATGATGTATCATTACGTAATATGAAATTAGGAGCCTTCCATCAAATCAATGAATATCAATATTCGAAATCAAGGCTATAATAGTAGGTGAATTATTAAATCAGAATCCATTCACACAATCCACATATTTTCTGATCGTTAATTCTGGAACAGATTCAGTGATATTTACAAATTTATATTTTATGTGATATTTCCAACTACTTATTCCATCATTTCAAATTCCATCAATGTAAAAACTATTTTGTGATATGGGCTGATTAAAACAATTGTAAATGAATGGCACCTGCCCACGAAACAAGTTTTCTTTATCGGGAATAGTTCTATTTGTTCGCCGCCAAAATGTATCAATGTTCACAATCAGTGATATTAAAATGTTGATTCAGAAGTAGTAATTTAGGTTACTTCAGATCGAACTACATAATTACAATCTCAAAACGTCAACTATTTGTACAGAAATTTGTCACCATCTTCTGGGGAGTTTCATAACTATTAGGCAGTGACTGCATCAGTGTTTTGTACATCCTTGTGAACACCAATGAAAGCGATATTTCCACCTCAAAGTACTGATAAAATGTGCACCGAATAATGAGTGAATGAAATCGATATTTGTAATTACCAAATGTTGGATGTTTAGGTAATAATCGGAACAATGTTATCAATCAGCAGCCACTTTGATTTGCTTCCTTCGAAGAAGAACGGATAAATTTCATCCAATCGTAGAGACTGTTCGGGGTATAATAATCAAAGTTTAATGGGCATTTCGAGAGTTATTCGTAGGAAGAGTTAATTATGCAGAAGAGGGCAATATAAATAAATAATCCGTAGGCGTTCGAATTTCAAGGAAATGACGTAGTTGTTTAGTAATTGAACCATTAATAACAAGGGAGCTAGAAATTTTACAATCGGAAAAGAGAATTTCGATTAGGTTAGTGGGGAGTGTTTTATGAGTCGTCTTTTCGTTCAGGATATATAGAATGGAAACATGAGGTTTCATCGCTAATCAATATCCACGAAGACGCAAAACCGATAGACCAACAATTTTGCCTGCTTGTCATATTCATCGTATATTCGAGGTAATTGCAAGGTTAATCAGTTGATAAGGCAGATTGACAGATTTATCTTCCATTTGAGTCAATGGCAATTCAATATATCCATCTCGATTTCAAGTTATCTGCGAGATTCATTTTGCAGTTAGTGCTCAATTGAAAGATTCATCTTACATTCCAGCTAATTTCAAGATTTATCTTCTATTTAAGATATCTTGCATTTAACGGTTGGGTACTCATACTACTAATACCTATATATATTACTGATAGATATACATATTACTGATGATACTACTAGATTTGAAATTTGCTGTTTCGAAAATGAGTTTTTACTACTATGAGTTTTTGCGCGGACACCTGAAGAACGGTATGATCGGAACTCACTGAAATTCAATCCAAACTATTGATGACGTTGAATCATTTCAATTTTATTGATATATGAGTTGATGTCGAACTTTTTCGAAAACAATCAAGATATCTATGTTATGGTCAGGAACGATACATTCCCCAACAAACTGACGATAAAATTATGTTGCAATTTGTGAATCAATGTGGAAGATTTAACGGCTTCGTGTTCTGCATCTCCTCTGACATTTCGTTTATTGTTCTCGATTGGAATCGAGATAGCCCGAATCCAATTAAACGTCAACTTGGGGTAGCTGCTACGTTTCTGTATCTAATTGAGTTTTTGCTGATAGCGGGGTCCAAATTAAAATGTGGCTGAGCGTTAGCACATAGTGAATAGAGGGTTCCGAGAAGGTGTTTCACTGAATGTATTTCGTAATTGTTTCAGGAAAACAGGTTTTTGGAACAAACGGTTGGATCTTGAGCATGTGATGAAGTATTTGACGTTTCTTGACCCTCAATATCGAATATGCATATCGATATAGTTCATTTGGAGAGATGAATAAAAAGAACGGTAATCATCCTTTATGATCACAGGTACCATGATAAAGAAGAAGTCATCACTCTCATAGTCAATATTTGGAATTATACAATTCATTCGGTCTGACTTAGCATTACAGAATATCAAAGGTTGATAGCTTTCTTCAGACGGCCCTTATAGGAGCAATCGTGCACTTCCAATATATGAGATCGAATGATCGAATGATGATACAAATACCAAAATAAATTTTTGACTCGATTGACAGCAAGATATTGATTCTATAGACTTACATCGAACATCAAATCACTACTTCTCCTGCCTATGTAGTGAAATTATGTCTTGATCAGAAAAATATATCAACAAAATAATGATCACTTATGATATATCCAACAATTAGGATAGTTTATATGAAAAAATATGGATAAACAACTATCTCCACAACTGAAGCTCAGCGGTCCGTTCAAATTGTTCTATTGTGGGTAGAAAAAGTACTCATCTACTATAACTTCAAGACCCTATTACTTATCGAGCTGCCTGATAACACAATCTATAATTCGTCTACACATACTCAACCCCGAATAAACTCATCTACTTAATCGTCCAAAATGACCCATCCCCTGTCAGTTCTCCTGTCAGAGCCCTTCCGCTCACAGGACGCTGATGTCCGTCGATGACATAAGGCAATCGGGCATATGACATAGAACCAACCTGACAACACAAATTTGATAAGCATTGATCACATTAAATTTCACTATGCCTCCGAAGCTGAAGTCGAACGAAAATCCATGTAAGATATCAGAAACACCCCAGATAGCAATCCTCTCATCATCCTTCTCCAGTGTGTAAACGTAATGATCAGCAGAAGCTTAACTTGAATGTTTATTTGAATATCTCAGTGACAAGAACTATAAGAGTGTATTTCACTCACTCATCAGGCTACTCTAGGCAAAAATCCAGATCGAACAGTGCAGTTGTTCACCTGATTATAATCCATCAATCATTCCACAGCCGCTGTAATGTATGATTGAAATAAAATCAAAGTGCTTTTATTCTCGAGTACGAACTAGAAAACGACATCCTTTCACTTGTCAAACCCGAAATGGAGTGCACAAATGTATACTTCCACTTACTTTCGGGTTTCATGTTCTCCAGAGTGCGATAATTCATATTCCCATTCGAATGATGAATTCCTCGAAACCCGGACATCCGTTTTCCATTTTCGTAAAGTAATATTTATTGGGGCCATGATGGGATCAAATTAGGAACCCGCAACGCGTTATTTTCCTGACAATGTAAATATATGTAGGGGGATGATATCTGCGCCACATTGGGAATTAATGATATCAGGTAGGACGTGATTTGGGCAAACACTCTGGGATTATATTAAATCGAACCGATACCATGTTTTATTGATCAGACGATTATTCGTTCAGGCTCCGCTCGGCGGCGTTCAGGATATCATTACTTCTGCATTCGCCATTGTTTGACGTTGTTTCTCATTGTTTTTTTTTATCGATCTCATTATTTTTTTTTTTTTTTTTTTATCTGTGGACAACACGAAAGGGAAACCTATGATGTTCGAGGAACATCGTGTTAGCCAGCGGTGGAATTTTGGGAGAGAAGGAAGGTGTTGGAATTTTTCTTGAATGTTTGGAGGTTGTAAGCATCAGGAAAGACTTCACTAGGCAAAGAATTCCACAACTTTGCCGTTCTATTGATGAATGATGCTTGGTATAGCGATGTTCGACAGGTCTCGAGCCTGACAGTGTAGGGGTGACCAGCTTGAGCTCGTCTGGTTTGTCTACTAGGAATCGCGCGTGGTGGCATAATAGATGATATTTCCGTTGAGCACCGACCGTGAAAGTACCTATAAAAAAGGCAGAGATCGCCGACCTTTCTACGATGATCTAGAGAGGTCAATGATTTGGTGAGTGTTGTGTCATCGACTAGGCGAATAGCTCTCTTCTGAATTGAATCCAAGAGCTTAAGCGTATGTTTGGGGGCTGAGCTCCAAACATGTGAGCAGTACTCCAGGACAGGTCGAATTTGTGCTTTGTAGATCATAAGCAGTTGCTGGGATGTGAAGTATCTCTTCGCACGAAAGAGAAAACCGAGTTTTTGTGAAGCAATGGACCTCACATGATCGTCCCATGAGAGAGCACTGTTGGTGGTGACACCCAGCAAGGATATTGACGACCTCATAGGAACAGTGGTACCCGACATCATCAAATTGGGCATTGTGTGATCAGCCTTCTTGGTGAACATACAAGATTGAGTTTTAGTTGCATTGAACTGTACTAGATTCTCAGATCCCCATTTCAGAATTCTTGTCAGATCCTCATTTAAAGCATCAACCTGTCTTCGCCTTGCACCTCTGGCCTCGTTGGATGATATAGGGGCTCTAGAGGAAAAGGCGGAATGGAGTGTACTATCATCCGCAAAGCTATGGACTGGGCTGGAGGTCACATTCAACAAATCATTGATGTGGAGCAAAAACAAAGTTGGTGCCAAGACAGAGCCTTGTGGAACACCAGCATTGATCGTCATTGTATCAGACGAGACCCCGTCTACCACCACGTAGAGTGATCTATCTGCAAGAAAACTCGATAGTAAAAGACACAGTTGGGGCGGCAAACCATATGACGGAAGTTTCGCTAGGAGGCCTTGGTGCCAAACTCGGTCAAATGCTTTGGAGATATCCAAGGCTACAGCCAGAGACTCCCCATGTTTCTCTATTGACACCTGCCACTTATGTGTCACATAGGCAAGCAGATCTCCAGTTGACCTCTGGTGACGAAAGCCATATTGCCGGTCGTTCACGATTCTTGAGCTCTCTAGATATCGGATGAGCTCGATGTTGATTGCTTTTTCCATTACTTTAGAGATCACAGATAGTAGTGCAATCGGTCTATAGTTGTTAGGGAGTGTTTTCTTGCCCTTCTTTGGAATCGGTTGGACCCTAGCTTTTTTCCAGTTAGAAGGAAATACGCCGAGTTTGTACGAAAGGGTGAACAACCTGCAAAGAACTGGTGTTAGTTCCGGGGCACATTTCTTGAGAACAATAGGCGGTATTCCGTCATGCCCCATCGCCTTCTTGACGTTGAGGCTGAGCAGAATGTGTCTGATGGTGCGTTGCCGGAAGACAATTTCTGGCATACGGTTATCGATGGTAGCGACTTCCGGAAGTTCCTGGCCTCGTGGATCCAAGGTAGAATTGTCTGCAAACATTTTGGCGAAGGTGTTGGCTTTTTCATGAGGTGTTATAGCCAATGTATTATCATCCTTTGTGAGGGGAGGAAATGAGCTAGAAGTGAAATTTCTCCCGATTGCCTTGGCAAACGTCCAAAATGAACGGGAACCATTTGGACACTCTATGAGCTTCGATCTTATTTTCGTGTTGTATGCCTCTTTAGATTCATCTATCGTTCGATTGCATGTATTCCTAGCTTCAACATATTCAGCTCTAGTTTGAGGGCTTGGGTTTCTGCGCCAACGACGGTATGCTGCTTGCTTCAGTGCGACAACCCTAGAACAGGTTCTATTGAACCATGGTTCACCAGTGGTTCGTGATTTGGTGCTATGTGGTATGTAAGTTTCCATTCCCAGCATGATGATTTCCGAGATCTCTTCAGCACATTGCGTAGGATCTCCCGATTCAAAACACATTCTCCTCCAAGGAAACTCAGAAAAAAACATGCGAAGGCCATCCCAGTCGGCTGAATTGTAATGCCAGACAGTGCGTGGGGGTGTTGGACTGGTTCGAGGAGTGATGTAAGGACATATCGTGGAGATGAGTGTGTGGTCTGAGTTTCCTAGTGGTGCACGGACTTTCACTTCATACGGTTCCGGATTGTTAGTGAGGAACAGGTCGAGCGTATTGGCATAATGATTGCTGATATCAGGGATCCGAGTGGGTTCGTTTATCAGTTGCTCAAGACCATAGGTGATAGCGAAAGCCTCAGCCAGACGTCCTGCGTCGTCTGTTTTGTTCTAGAATTTGAGCCAGGTGGAGTTGTGGACATTGAAATCCCCCATGATGATGATTTCAGCTGCTGGGTGATTCTGTTGGATGAAATCAAGTTTCAGAGAAAGGAATTCGAAGAGGTCACCAGGAGTTGGTTCGTTTGGTGATAGATAAAGGCAGCAGATGAACTTTGTCTGTTTGTGGTTATCGATCTTTACATCGAATTCTTTCGGTTCCAGTTCCTCCTCACGATGGCATGAGAGATCATTTCTGGAAAAGAGACATAAACCTCCTCTGAATCTGAAACGGGTATGCAGCTCATATCCAGGGCAGAGCATATAGGTCGTATTGGTTGATGAGTTGACCTGCGTCTCAGTTAAAGCCAGTATATCTGGTTTCTCAGCCTGTAGATGGTAATGAACATCGTTTATATTTTTGTTCAGACCTCGGATGTTACAAAGGTCTATTTTTAAATTCAGATGTTTCGATGGTGAACCCCCTCGAGCACCTCTCGCCCGGAAATCCGAATGGAGAGGTATTTTACTTCCGGAGTGTTTTACCCTAGGAGAATTCATCATCTAGATTTTTCTTCAGCTGAAATGGGCGGTTTGGGTTGGGAAGAAGGAGATAGGGTATGGGGATATGACCGGAAGCATCGACCAAATACTGAAACATGGGAGTTACCCATTTCACAGCACCTCTGTCGATGTGGTGGTGTCGCACCGGGCGATGATGGGAACCATCATCTTCCACCTATGGGTATCCATTTAGTCGCCTCTTACGACAGGCAGGATTTACCATGGGGAAATTCTTGATCCGTCCCCATACGGATATGATATGCTTTTCAATGTACCCATCTTGGAAACACTCTGAAATGGTATATCATATTGGTATATTCGTATGATTTCAAACAATATGCGTTTGCATGTATTTGATTTACCGAACTGACAGGTGAGAAAAAATTCACCTAGAGGAACGAGAATAAATCCACCCCAATAGAATAGAATAGAACAGAATATCTTATAGGTGATGAATATGCATCGATTTTGTACACAGGTCAACACAGCACAGATATACTAATGAATTATATGAAATAGCTAGAAGTAGGTACGTAGGTTTCACAATATCAACACAATTGACATTTTCATTTTATTTCCTCTGAGACAAATACAATAGCTGCAACAATAAAATGCCACCTAGCATTCCAAAAATTACATCACATTTCAATCAACTCAGCTGTAGAAGGCTTCTTTGAATAAATACTCTCTCAATACAATCCTTAGTTCATTTGTTTTAAGATCCCTAATATGGCGTGGTAGTTTGTTGTAGAATTCTGAAGCATGATAAAGTGAAGCATTCCTGAATTTGTATTGTATTGGCTCTATAAGTTATGAAGTGATTATGTACATTGCTTTGAGTTTTGCATTGACTAATATTTTCACGCATCTAGACAATGCATTTGTATATGTACTTTCATGGTCAAGATTTTGAGATCGATAAATTTTGTCTGACATCGGCACGATACCTCAAGTTGGAGAGCACATTCATTGCTCTTCTCTGAATGTCAAATACTTTATACGTATGAGGAGAGTGTCGCCATAATATTATCGGGTACGTACGAATGAGAACATGGAAAATCATTGGAAAAACTTTGTGGTCTACTACTGATCCAAGGTGTTTCAGAAGGTGAATTCTCTCACTAACTTTACTTGCTATATAATTCACATGGCAGTCAAACTTCAATGTGGGATCTAGGTATACTCCAGAAAACTTCACACCGGTTCTGGAGTAAACCAGTCTGATGCTTCGGACATTGTGATGACTATATTATCTTTTAAAGATTCGAAATTTCCCACGGAATTAGTTGAAGCCGTTTCATCATCATAGAGTAATAGGAAACTTTGAGCTGGAGCATATTCGATATCATTTATGTAAATTAAGGACAATATTGGTCCAGAATTTGAGCCTTGAGGTACACCATGTGTGCTGATTATTTCTTCTGAGAGAATGCCTCAACAAGATGTTACTTTTCTTCTATCTTCCAAGTAACTTGAGACCAGTACCATACTGATACCATTGAGGTCATGGAATCCAAGTTTTTCTAGTAAGATTACATGTGATACAGAGTCAAAGGCCTTTGACACGTTACAGAAAGGAGATCCCACAATTTTATCACTTCCAAAGCCTGCTATTGAAGCTTCTCATAAATCTTGCGGTTGATTTGCCAATTCTAGAGCTGAATTGTTCGTTTATCAACAGGCTGTTTTCCTCAAACAAATCCTGTAGCTGAATTTTCAGTTGAAATTAAAATATCTTGTGAAGAACTGGAATGAACGCTATAGGTGTGTAATTCTGAGTATAATTTTTTCACCTTTTTTGAAGACTGGTATGATTTATAGACAGACCTGAGTGCTTTCATTGTATGTAGATATGGAAGAAAAGACAATTTTAATAACACATATACGTAGTTCACCAACGATTAGATGAATATGGAAATCTTCAGATCAGGAGAATCCAGAATCCGTGAAGCATTGTCGTGATTGGTTTGGTTTCTGAGAAAAATTTTGTTGCATTACTACGGAAAATTATGTAATAATCGTATTTACTGTATCTCATATGAATCAGATCTCGCATGGACGTTCCACGATCACATTGCATTCTTGTTATAATTGACTATTGATCTGTATTGGGAATATTCCACAAACATTACCTTTCATTCAGAAGTTTTCAAGTTAGCTATGAATTGACGGAAGAACATTTTTATTGCTATAGTGAACAAAACAAATATACTCGAAAACAGAATATCACCCATCCATCCATCTGTCACCATAACCACCCAACTTCATTTATTCGATGAGTACTTGCTTATGTTAATAATGATCTTCCAGCAGATTCAATCGGAAGAAAAATTGGGAATCCATATTATTCCAAATAAATTATGAATATCAATTACAATTCACAATTGCAGATAGTTTTGAACCATATTTTCGCAGGTGTGAGATAACTCCCAAACTTGCAAAACTTGGTTTGATATATTTGGGATGCTTCTCCAATTATGAGTAGGATATTTTCACATGAAGATTTATTTCGGACAATTAATGACTCTCCTTCCAGAAATTGAACTCACATAACAGAATAAATCCTTGGTTCGAAGAATAATTAATTTGTTCAATTTCCCCCTATAATTTTTTTGATTGTAATAAGATTGATACGATTTATAAATACACTCATAATGCCCCAGGGTGTTATTAGTCAAAACTCCGCAGATATACTATGCATTTCTAGTATAGTCTAGTCCATAGGTGTACAACAAGATTCAACTTGGTATTATAGAGTCGAAAAAAGTATGTTTTGATCAGTTGATTTTATCAAAGTCAAAATATCAACGACTTCCTCTATAAGACAACTTGAATGATGTCACGGTTCATACATATACTTGATCAATTGGAGAAAAGTAATCATTTTTCATTGAAAATACCCGTCTCTCGGTCTGGAGGCCCTCTGGCTGGATTAGGCACCCTCTTGGCGTTATCCTTCCTATAGCGCACTTGGTGCATACATATCTATTCTTACACACTGTATTTAGTCATAATCGCATCTTTCCATGAAATTGTGATGTCTGAGTGGGAGCAGATTATCTCGTTCCATGTCAAGAAAATTAATTTAACAACCGAACTCACACAAATCACTCTAGAGAAAACTATCAATGATTCGCCACAGCATCGAGATTGAAGGCATCACGTCCAATTTTATTGAGTTGTAGCCCATGCTGGCCATAATGGTCAGATGTAGAAATGAATAATATCTTCAGATCGATGGTTCTCAATCAACAACAGAATTAAAGTCCTAGTTATTTCGTCAGCACTTGATATATCAGATTGAAGTGTCACTCTCCTCTGCTGAATGTCAGGGGCGTAAAAGCATTAAAAGTGACAAAGTTCGCCAATATCAAATTTGCAGATACCATCGCCGTTACTTTGAATTTTCGATCTCTTGAATTTATATGTCGAAATCAAATTTCCTGAGATCTGAGTTCGTACCATCAATTGCAGGTGTACCTGAAACTAGATCTCCGTGCACAACGGATTTGGCATGTTAGGTCATTCGAGATTCAAGCGACATGGCATTATTTCTCCATCATGGATCTCCAGGAAATCGGACACTTCGAAACTACCAGAGAGAACTTCGATTAATTCTACTTCCAGGAATCCTGGTTAATTAAACTACCCCAAAGAGTCTCTAGATTCTATTCGGCACGCGATGATTAAAGGTTTGCGGTATATTAGTTAGATGATCGGGGAATAATTTTCTCATTACACTAGATTAATTCAACATCATCAATAAGACGCCACTGAGATTATTCGAACACAAACTTTCAGAATGAAATTTTGGGACTTTGATATAGCTATCTCGAAAATATATAGCATTCAATGAACTTAGCGATACACATACACTTTTGTAGCTGAAAATTGTTGGATTTCTTCCCTGATCTATCTGAATCTGTGAGTTCCGCGAATATAAATTTTGAAACCAAATTTCGAAATCAATGATAAAACTGATGTGACGAATATTCCATAATATATGTTATGGTTAAGCCCATCATGACACGCAGTTATTCCCTGCGCTCTAGTGAATTATTTTGAAACGCAACATGTTTTCACACTAATTATGTATATGAATTCAATTATAATTCGTTGGATCTAATGGAACTGCTTCGACGAGGGAATCTAACAGTCCTCAGATTGAAGTTTAGAAGAATTTTTCTTCACTTTGAGTGATGTTCCATCTCAGATTTCACAACAGCTCAGTAGCCATAATTACATATCTATAGGGCATTTCTTCATAACTCAATTTCAGTATGTTATGGTACAAAATGCCATCATTATTGGCGAAGAACTGAGAAAAAAACGTCCCAAGCCATACAGATCCGATTAAAAAAAAAACTGCCTGAAAATATCATTTCTCTGTGAATGTCTGCATACGGTTTTTCGAATTGTTCCTGATGGAGAATATTTCTTATTCCAGTAATGTATACTAAGTTTAATTTTGCGCCAAATTTGTGCTCTGCAAAAAAGGAATAGATCTTTCATTCGAATGCTATATTGGCTCATTGAAATTGGCAATTAATGGTTTTGAATCAAATATGAGTACAAGAACTGTCAGTGGTCAGTGTGATATTTGTGCCATATCTTCAAGCAGCCCATGGTATATATTATTATGAATTTCTCGGGTAGAAGTCCTCGGGTTTTCTTTTACATCAAGAAAATCTCAAAAACATCAATCTTCATCACACTGATGATTCCATTCAGAACAGTGAAAATCATGAGCTCAAATAGGAGATGGCAAGAATGTCATACAGTTCATGGAAATAAAGTTGTTTCGGAAATATTCACTGTAACGTTAAATTACTCAACATAATATTGAATTAGAAGATCCATTTCTTGTTTACGGAGCCCTAATTTTGATCGAAAGTCATCTAATTATACATCACTGGATCCAAAAAAAATCTCTTTCAGTAATGATCAAAAACATATATCGATGTTGCCATGAAAACAACTGATGGTCGTAGTCATTTCGGGTTGGAAAAATGGTCTGATATCTGAATATCACATAATCGACCCTTCTATTCAGTTGGTGGACACATTCACATTGAACATGTATAGATTCGAGAAAATCCAATGACAATACAAATAAGATCAGAATATTCACTCTCATGGTTTCTAGGAGGACGTTTTGAAGTAAGCGTCCTTTCAGTTTGTATTCAGAATAACTTGTCCATAATTCCTAAAAAGTTCCTAGTCGCTCATCTTTTGTTTTGTTTGCGATTCTCTCAAGTGCTTCACTTAAGGAGTTCTCATCTTTCTGAACATACACACAACCAAGGAATATTTCCTATCGGAGGAAAATATATTCTGAAGTTATTTTCTCATGGACCTGACGCATCTGGATATGTCAGCCAAATATTACGAAAACAATATTGATATCCTATTATGCTGCCTTGATATTGCGTTTACAGAGTGATGAAGGAAATTTTCCGGAATGGAAAACTCATGAAACAACGTTTGAGTCAGCGGTTGAAATTTGAGAGGAAAGGAGGGTATTGGAATTTTCTCGAGAGTTTGGAGGTTGTTTACATCATCAGGTAAGATTTCACTAGGCAGAGAATTCCACACTGGGTCCCTATCCTAGTTTGCCTACCTGGAATCGCTCGTGGTGGCATGATGGATGAGATTTCCGATGAGCACTGAGCCTGGAAGAATCTATATAGATATCGATTCCATATGATGTTCTGGAGATGTCATTGAACTTCTGAGTTTATAGAGTATGAGCTTCAGCGTATGTTTGGGGGCTGAGCTCCAAACATGTGAACAGTACTCCAGGACAGATCCGATATGAGCTTCGCTGGCCATGGTGAACTGCTGTGAAGGAAGTGAAGTAACTCTCTGCACGGTACAAAAAGCCAAGTTCGAGCTCAAGTACAAGCTTGAGTTCTTGTTACATCGATTCAGATCCTTATTCCGAAATTCTTGCCAGATCTTCATTTATGGTTTCGACCGTTTCAGAGGCTTCGTTGATGTGGAATAGAAACATAGTTGGTTGAAAGACAGGCCTATGATGATAATATTTGTATGAGTTGAGACTCCATCCACTACTTCTATCTGCAAAGGAACTATACATAGTTAGGGCGACAAACCATATAATGAAGGTATCGAATGATTTTTTTTCTGGATATTGTTGAATCAATGCCTCCCTCTTCTCCATCAAACAAACAAGAGTGAGATTATGTGTCGATCTGTATCAAATATTGCATGATTGCCCAATGTTATAATATGGTATCAAGTTTTCTCGATTCCGTGAACATTGATGAAAATCGATTGGTATCACGGAGTAACTTTCCATTATAGTCGGATGATTATCACTGTATCATAATTCAGTCACCTCATATCGAATTCACGAGGAATTCAAAGAAACTATGAGCAAATTCCCGTTTACTGAATTGGCCAGTGGTGAATCTCCAGAAATGTCAATGAAACGTTGATGCATATCATTCATTTGTTGTGGAGATAATGGAGGCATTGAATTTGTATAAGTTCAGTCAGATATTCTCAAATGTATTTGAATTCAGAATGAACGGCTTCGATTTTGAGTATAGAGGCTGCTAGTTTCTATGAATAATATTTCCTTCTAGATAATAAGTTTTGGTGTATCTTCTCTCGCAATGTATGCAACGCTCGCATTGCAAATATTGCTTACGAATCATCATCGATTCGAATATGAAATTATGAGATTATCATAGAGAAATTCACGATATTACTGCAAAGGGCAATCCTGCAGCGAGGCCTTTCGGCTGACAAGAATATTCGTGAATTCTGGGCGAGTTTCCTCCCCGGAAGACGCTCGTCGCATTCTTACTATAATTTGAGACTCGTTGTGAGGGATGAATAATATATCAGGCAGTGCCCGCGGAGTTTGATGTGAGTCTTCCACTTTCCTTCCTACGACTTGTAAACACTTTCTTATGATTTCGGAGTGAGATGTGTTCTCGCAAGTCGCCAGGAGACAAATTGGGTTTCATTCGAATGGGAAATGGATGTGTGCGCGATGGCAGCTTTCTTTCTGATTCAATTCTTTTTGCAGAACAGCTGTTTCAAAAATATTTTTGTTGAATCTGAAACCACTTCCTCTTCTGGGTACATCGAGAATGAATGTATTATGAATGCTGACTTCAGGACATAACAAATATTATTCCTCCTACTGGAATTGTATTGGATATAATTTGCTCTCCAGCTACGGAAATTCTGTTTGGATCATACAGGTCACCGAATCTCCAACTGAATACATATTCATAATTATGCCGTCTTGTTCGGAAAGTTTCTGTTTTGGTACATTAAATCAATACTCAACAGATTCATTTCCAGCTCAACATCATCATTAGAATATGACATCACCATCACCAAAACTCTATTCATAACATACTTCTGGAATGATTATTAAGGAATATCTTATTTCGCAAGACCGCATTATTGAAACAATGCTGCTCATGACATCAATCATTACCGTTTACTTACTTTATTAATTACTTCGATTGGATAGTTTCCATAAAGGAGAGTCGAGAGTCGAGTTCTGAAAAATATCAGTTTTCTTCTTTCCTTTGTACTGAAAACTATTATTATTATACGTGGTGCTGATATTTCTTTAATCGTCAACTGAACTGATTCAAAGCTGAGGCCCTTCCTGATGAAAATCTACCATACATATATCCATGTTTTTGAATTTCGAAGAATTATAAATTGGCATAAGTGAACGAATATTTCTACTTCCAGAGGAACTCATTGCTACTTCATGAATCTAACGAGACATCTAATTATTGGCATATTTATCTTGCCATCATGTCGATAATCATTTCCTTCTGAATCGAAGCACCTCAGAATCAATCGATAAATATGAATGCCTCTGAACTAGTACCATTAACTCACCAAATACGGAATATTCAGATGTTATAGAAGACGCTCATAATTAATTGATGAAACCATTGAAAATTGAAGGGAATTACAACACCTCGTAGTTGGTGTAATCCGATTAGCCTGAGTGGAAGCACCAAGCGCTTTCCTTAATAGTATTTCTCCGTTTCGAAATGTCATAAAATCAATATTATCAAATTGGTTGAATGCGGTAAACACTGAACGTTGACTCGATCTGCATTGAAATGTCTTCGTGAATTCAAGGCGATAGTAAATATTGATACATCGAACTTGAACTTCCTATCAAATCATAGAACAGAAACTCCAATGGAAGAAATCGTCTGAATAAAAACACCACTTAGTGAAAAAAAGGTGCATGAAGGAAAATAAGTGTTTTGTATGATCGTATCGTAAATTCATATTACGATATTCGATGGTCGGTTCAATACAACTAAAACTCAAGATTGTATGTTCACCAAGAAGGCTGATCACACAATGCCCAATTTGATGATGTCGTGTACCACTGTTCCTATGAGGTCGTCAATATCCATGCTGGGTGTCACCAACAGCGCTCTCTCATGGGACGATCATGTGAGGTCCATTGCGAAAACTGCTTCACAAAAACTTGGTTTTCTATTCCCAGCAACTGTTTATGATCTACAAAGCACAAATTCGACCTGTCCTCGGAGTACTGTTCACAAGTTTGGAGCTCAACCCCCAAACATACGCTAAAGCTCTTAGATTCAATTCAGAAGAGAGCTATTCGCCTAGTCGATGATACAACACTCACCAAATCATTGACCTCTCTAGATCATCGTAGGAAGGTCGGCGATCTATGCCTTTTTCATAGGTACTCTCACGGTCGGTGCTCAACGGAAATATCATCTATTATGCCACCACGCGCGATTCCTCGTAGACAAACCAGACCAGCTCAAGCTGGTCAAGCTATACCAAGCATCATTCATCAATAGGACGGCAAAGTTGTGGAATTCTTTTCCTAGTGAAGTATTTCCTGATGCTTACAACCTCCGAACTTCCGAGAGAAATTCCAACACCTTCCCTCTCTCCCAAAATTCCACCGCTGGCTAACACGATGTTCCTCGAACATCATAGGTTTTCCTTTCGTTTTGTCCACAGATAAAAAAAAAGATGCGCTCGTATTTCCAATCTCATCAAAACTTGCCAAACTTCGGAATTTTACGTACATCAGAAAATCTATTTGAATATTGAATAATGATACTGTATCGAACCCAAGGAATTATTTATGGTTATATGAAATGATATGGGACGTATATCATTTCGAATATCCATTCATTTAATTAGGTTAGTTACGCAATCAAGATATCAATTTATCCTATGACTAATAGCGTTATTAGTTTCGAACGGATGAATTCATTGAATTTGTATTTTTACATGAATGATAACAATAATTTGTATCCAGAATGGGATTTGACAAATATATAATATGGATGGTTAGTTATTTGTCCAGCAGAATTTGAATTAACAAATCGGATTCAGGTACAACAATTTATATGTCAGTAGATATCTGATGGAAAAATACTTATTGCCCTCATGTTTATAAGCATCAGATTGGAATTTGGATGTAATTGAGTTATGATTTGACTCGAATCGAATTCATGTCTGCTAATGAAATCACAATATTGATACAAACTTCATGTAACCTTCTCTTGGAGTTACATGAAGGACTTTGAGTAAGTGATTGTTTTTCATGATGGATGTGAAGATGTGGTACATACTTAAGGATTTGAGAAAAAAAGTGATTCATTGCTGCTATAAATTTCTCCTCCTGAGATGGAAAGTCTAAAATGGCGATGCAACATTTAATACTGGCCATTAAACTGAAATATCCTAGCTGTCTTCCCAGCTGAACTATTCTTTCCACAACTCGAAAGAAACATATAATATCCATGGAACGTCGTGTGAGCCTGTGGTGGGATGTTGGGAGATTAGTGTAATTATTATTGTTCTCTCATCTTTCATATATTGTTTGCAATTTAGCTTTGAAGCCAGGTTTCCACTGAGGAGAAGTTATCCTGAGTTTGCTCTCGTAATATAGCCTAGGAACTAACTATCTTCTCTTTATAATCAACTATATATATATATATATATATATATATATATATATATATTATATACACAGGGATCGCTCTCATGTATGGAATATACATGAGAGCGAGACCCTGTATATATACTGAGGTGTTGATGATCAGCGGCAAATCACTTGACTTCAGCAGTCAAACTGTAATTTTTGGTTTATGGAATATAGAAGTTTGAATAGAATCGTAATTAGACTCCTACATAATGTATTATTTCATGTGGGAATTGAGGATGGAATTTGATCAAAGCCCATACGCTCTCCCGCAAATAATAATGAAATCATGTTGGGATTTCGGTGATGATAAAATAGATTCGCAATTATTTACTTTCCTGTTCTCGACTGTTTGCCCATTTCGAGTGCTGTGATCAAAGCGAAATAAAATTGCTCAGTAACCAGTATGTTTCGCAGAATATAATCCAGCGGATTCAACTCATGGTAGTTTCAGAGTGAATGCAATTAATATATCAATTGATGAAATCTCTTGATTGAATATCGACTGTTTTTTGAAAACTTTCATGAGTTGAACATTCCAGACTCATTTTTCTATGAAAATCAACTCAAATTCTTAACGCTGGAAACTGGAGACTTTCGGAAAATAGATAATAGTTTGAAGCTACCAGGACTGCCGTTAAATTTGGAAAGAACAAACTCCTAGTGACCTCTCGAATTTCTTTCTCTGGAACTCGACTCCATCCAACAGAACCACCCAGTAGCAAATCATTATCCAAACTTTCAAGAAACACGACATGTTTCTCGAAACATTAAAGGTTCCGAGCTGTCAATAGATCAAAAAAATTTGACCTAATTCAAATGCTTAAATCTTCAGAACCATTCGAGATATTGACATCCGGTTTGAACCATTTCATTGAGGGCCTGTCCTCATTGAAACTTCTGGTTGTATGCCGATTATGAATATGCTTCCTTTCAGGTATAGCGCACATTCATTATCTCATGGAAACACCCTGCACAATTTTGCATCTTAAGAAAGTTACCTCTGTTTGCTTCCTTGAAAGGTGTTCAGTGCAAGTTATCTTTCCATAGGAAAAAGTCAGAAATATGACCTCTTGAGCAAGCTACTGCATATTGTGATGAAAGCATCATAAATTCTTTAATGTAATTAGGATAGTGCAAGGATTGATGTTGAAACGGATGCACGTTAACATTTTTCCTCAACACCTGAAAATAGATGACCAAATAGTTTCTTGAACCATATTTGAAACAAGAATGACTATAGAAACTGTTAGATGTCTATTATTGCATTCGTGTTGGAAATATGCTACATATTCACTAATTGTCTTGTTTCAATTACAGGTGGAAAAAAATCCTCCAACATTCTGAGTATGACAGGTTTCCATTTGAATTAATGAAACAAAAGACTTTTGCCGCCAATCTGAAGACTAGAAGCACTAATTTTCTTGCACTACTGTTACCCTGAGAAGAAATGAGAGTTTTATTTCCTGTATATAGTATCTGGAGTTCATATTATATGCTTTCAGTTTTGATACATCAGACAAGCATATTGTGAACTTGTCTTTGCGAAATGAGAGTTATTGCAGCAATTTTTCTTGTAGATAAACGATGATATTCTTACTGTCTGTAAGTTCTTCGAGGAGGTGGTATATTCATTTTTCAGCTTTTAATGGGATTTTCTCTCCTCGTTTCTTAAAAATAGAGTAGAAGTTATTGAAAATTATTGCAATATATTTGTAGTAAGGACAGATTCAGGATCTGTCCCAAAATGTCACTGCGCTTGAAATTAAACCTTTAGATACCTGGAAGAGAAATTCTCTATTGGTCAGTGACACCTTGTTTTTGAAAAAATTTGGAAATACAAATATATTTAATAAGAATAAAACCTCTACTTATCTTGGTGGACGTTTCGGGAACGAATCTGCTCCCGTTCTCAACACAATTGAAATATTTTTCTCTTCGTAAACTTTTTTCAATGTTTCCGATTTTGACACTGGAAAGTGACAATTTGGCAGACGAAGGAATTCTGGTTACAAGGTGTTTTCATTAATTGATATCGAATTTTCCTTTTTCATATTCAAGTTTCAGAAGTGGATGCCAAGTTCTATCTATATCAACTGAACAAGAAACAATATTATTGTCTCCGTTCAGGAGAATGCAAGCAGACTCTTTGATTTTCCGTTTTTGGTTGTTGTCTTCTTTTCCTATGATCTTAATATCACCCCAATCGGCCATATGTTGTCCATTTTCAGTAAGGATATGGTCAGCTAATTTTGATTTGTCAGTATATCTTCTCTTAATATTGTTCTTATGCTCTTTCATCCTTACTGATAGAGGCCTGCTGGTTTCACCGGTATAATATTTTCCACAAACACATGGTATACTTTAAATACAATTTTTTGATGATTGTTCTTCATTTTTCAGTTTTGTATGAGTCAAAATCGATCTCATTGTATTTTCTGTCTTGAACACTGTTTTCACTCGAAACTTGTCACCAACACGTTTAATTTTTTCTGATATTACGGGAATGTATGGGATTACATTTGTTATCAATGTTGGTTGTCTTTGTGTTTGTTGTATATTCTGTCTGTTCTCAATTTGGTGTATTGTTTCATCAATGAAATGTTTCGGATAAGTGTTGAGTTGTAGAACATCTTTTATATGGTTCATTTCGGTATTGAAAATTTGGTGGTTCGATGATATGGATTTGGCTCTATCATGAAGTGATTTGATTATTCCTTTCTCTATACTTGTATGATGATTTGATTGTGGGTTCGATATTGCTCATATAATTTAGAAAATTATCTAGTTCCATACGGCTATGTGGCCAAATAATGAAAATATCATCCACATATCTCCACCAAGCGCAGTGACATTTTGGGACAGATCCTAAATCTGTCCTTACTACAAATATATTGCAATAATTTTTAATAACTTCCACTCTATTTTTTAGAAACGAGGAGAGAAAATCCCATTAAAAGCTGAAAAATATGATATTCTTATATATATACTCTAGGATTCCCATTACATTGTTGATTCGGTTCAAATTATTGAGAGTCCTCTTTCGTCTGGAAAGACCATACGTCAGTTGGAATTCAAAGAAAAAATGTATCACTGGTACTAACGTAAACCATATTCCACTGTCTAGTTAGTTTCATAGTGAAAGGCCATAAAAGGCCCGTTGATACTAGAAAATATCAATGGAATTTATATCAGAAGATGAAAACACTAAGATTGGCCTTCAATAATGTTCGAAAACAACTAAATATTTAGTTCTGGAATAGTTCATTGTCAATAAGGTTTTAGTGCCCCTTCAGTTTCAGTCTCAGCTCAGTTTCAGAATGATGAAATGCATTTTATGGCAATCAAATGAATGGTCATAGGCATTAGTGTCAATACTCCAGGAACATGAGCAAAGACTTCGCCATTATAGCACCCTGACGCTACCTAGTCGGCTGTGGAATCAAAATATATTTCTTCAGGTGCGACACCCATTTGATGAAAGACATGGGGAAACATTGATGTATGTAGTAGATCGATCCGAATGTGATGAGATCAATGTAAATATGTGCATATCATTATTATATTATGGTGGGATAGTCTGGTGAATACATAATTCATAACAGAGATTGAATACAACTGGTCTATTTTTTCACATTAATTCATCCTTTTTCATTTATTTCTCCATACTGTTTTCACTGGAATGATTTGGTCATAAGTGGCAGAATCCTCTTCTGTCCTGTACATTTTCAGGTCGGAAAATTGAACCCGAATCAATTATGCAATTATCCTTCCGAATTGGAATTATAATAACGAACGATATTTTCAATGGAAACTATTCGATCAATTCATCGATTTCCATCGAATTCCAGATTTATGTACCTCTCATCCATATTATTTGTTGTAATAGCAGATTAATCATCGGGAATCAGGAAATTCGCCAATGTATTATATTCATGATTGGATAGATATTCACAGATCTCTTGTTATACAGAGAAATGAAATCGATTTATATTTCATGTTCACGGAACAAATTCCAAGCCTATGAAATCTGTGGGATATATTTATTCAGATTGACTCATTCCCCACAATGCTCAAATTGTGTGTTATTCCTAAAATAATGATAATAATAATAATAATAATATTTGATATATCTGTGATACAATACATTTCTAGTCACCTACTTACATTTAGATATGAATTATGTTTTCATATCATAACCCTACGAATGAATATTACATTTGAAGGCTAATGACCACCAGCAGTCGATGCATTGAAACTAAATAATAATAATAATAATAATAATAATAATAATAATAATAATAATCTTTATTCATGATAGTAGAATTTCGAACAGCATTCGTGACATAATTGAGAAGGTGCAGTTCAGTTGATGGAGCAATATCATCGAACTGTTCTATCTTATGTATCAAAGTTAGAATTATCTCGAACCTAATGAAAGGCATGATATGTTCTTCCTTTTTTTTATCTGTTATCTGTTGACAACATAAAAATGTTAGCCAGCGGTGAAATTTTGGGAGAGAAAGAAGGTGTTGGAATTTTTCTTGGAAGTTTGGAGGTTGTGAGCATCAGGAAAGACTTCACTAGGCAAAGAATTCTACAACTTTGCCGATCTATTGATGAATGATGTTTGGTATAGTGATGTTCGACAGGTCTCGAGACTGACAGTGTAGGGGTGACCAGCCTGAGCTCGGTCTGGTTTGTCTACTAGGGGTCGCACATCTCAATATACTATTCAATGCATAAATCACTGATATGACAGGTGTTTGCATTGGAGATGAAGTGGTGATATAGTTTTCGTTTCGTTCGATTCGCTCAACTTTGACCAGCTTGATCTGGTATGAGAACTCTACTCATCATAGGTCTGGTATGGCTATGTTTATGATTTTCCCGAAATCTATATTACTATTGTGATTGTTAGATATTATGGTATTATTCCTATGTTCATGGTGAATATCGTGTGCTCTTATTATTTATGTATTCTTGATGACGTTATTTCATCTATTTATTTTGTACCAACGAAATATGACTTTCCATATACTATTAGAAGATGGTACGAAAGGATCAATGAAGATTTAATATTATCATTATTCCGAAACCAAGCTTTCCAAATGTCTGAGCGGATTGATTGGCTTGCCGGTAGTATTCATGTACAGTTCATGTATTCAGAAGTATCTGGCCAGTAAGGAAGCATTTGAGCAGCCTCATTCATTTATTTAATTCATTTATTTACGCGGCTCGAAATATTACATTATCCTAGAATTATAAAATCTCACATAGATCGATAGATTTCCAATCGCCATGGAGTAACCACAAGCCTTTCGGTGCTCTTGAGGGTTGCTTCGGCAACTGAGGATATGAGTTTAAAAAAAAAGCTGAACCAAATGTGTGCATGATAACTCAGATTGAATTTTCATAACAATGACCTATTGGATGTTATATAGAGTGAGGACGCGTGGATTGGAACAAATTCGATTAAAATTCAGGGGGTCTGTTTTTTGACACTTTGATTCTTATTCGGTTTTTCTGATAGTGAGTTCATGTACACTGGTTGGTCAAAAATGAGTCACGACCATTGACTCAATTTTTTCAATCGGAAACGCTCATTCCTGATTTAATTTTTGAACTCTGCATTGAATTCTAAATATATGTCCCATGTAACATGTCCTATACCCAAACTCAACAGTTACCAAAGAATTCAACAAATCAATAACTGACCCCATATTATCCTACAATATTTCTTTGGCAATTTCTGGGGTGGAAAAATCACCGATTTGTTAAAAAAAAAACAGAACGAGAAATGAAATCTAATGTTCACACTGTTGATCACTAACTAGTAATCATTTGTTTTTGAGGATACGTTCTTACCTATCGAAATGTTCAATCGCAGCCAAAATAATTCATTTTATATATATGAAGAAGATAATAGTATTGTGTTTTTATAAAGAAAACTAAATATTGAATTTTGACTGTATATTTGGAATGATTTCAAGGCTTTCATCTACCATTTCTCCAAAATCCTTCCCTCTCCTACAAATATTCCAAAATCAGTTGAATTCGGGGAATTTGCTTTGCTATTTTATTATGCTGAAATGTATTCTGAAATGGAGTCCACTTCGATACGCTGATTTTGGTTTCTCAACATTGATTATACTCAATTATCAACCACACATCAGATATATATCTACTATCATACTATTTTCTATTCATACACTTATACCACTTATTCAGTACAACTTTTGGAAATAACAGAATTCCTATTTGGGATACTTTCAATGAGTCCATGAGAGGAAACTGGTAGCTATACTGAAGTTTCGATTACTTCAACAGTGTTGCCAAGCGTCGCCACACTCAGGGCAACTCTTGATACCCCTTACATTTTTGGATTGATCAAAAACTCAATGGAACATAATATGGAAAGTTTCAGTTCATCTGTTCATGAGTTACCAAGTTACAGAGGAAAGCATTTATTTGGTGAATCTCATTGTAGAGGTTGCGACTCTAAACTCATTTTGAAGATATAAGCCCACTACATTCGAATTTCGATTCGTGATATGGAGTGCAGATCCACGAAGCGGTGTTTTGATCAATTTTAATCTTCAATACCTCAATCATTTTCCTTCGATATATGGAATTTCTTGGTATCGATGGTATCGAAAACAAAAGTTGATGTACATTTCTGAGAAATGAGAGGCCATGTATACCAAACAAATATATATTGAAATCGAAATTCAAGTTATTGGATATTCTATCACTATCTATCACATCAAACTTCCATCCTCTTCCTAAAATATACAGAGTTTGGAGAAAATTTGTATTTGCTTGACCACTGGTGATAATAATTGAATGCCACCGCCTTCGACCATAAAACAAATTATGGTCGAAGGCCACCGCGCTCATAGACTATCAGCCAATGAAAAATTTCATCTGAAATTATCAAAAAAATTACAAAGGTTCTCATACCCGAGGTCCAGGATAAAATGTTACTTCTTCCTTGAATGAATACACTCTGTACAATAATTTCAGTTCTCTGGGAAGAACGTTATATACTCTCAGTCATCTGTATCAAGTGTATCTGCAAATTCCTGAGATACCGTTAAACAAGCATTTGGCAAATGGATTCATTTTGATCTTGTATGTTGATCATGTAGTGAAATGAATTCTACCAATATTTTGTCTTGCTCATGTATATCACGTTGAGAGTTCCAATATATGTATGTACGCCATTGAATTTGTTCCTACATGAGGTATTATTTCGAACATCAACTCTTTCGCACATGGAAAACGGCAGATGATCATTGCATTGTTTTTCAAGGAATCCAGTAGTTGTTCCATTATCGCAGATCGAAAACATTCTGAACTATGGTTGTGATAGTGATGGAATAAAAGTTATCCAAACTCAGTCGATTTTCTTTCTTCAAAATGGGTATGACAAGCGCGGCGTTCATTCTGGATGGAGATATCTCCATTCGGCAAGATACCGACACGTTTTATGAGACGTATTTCACGCTTTGGTCCTCGTGTAACTATAATAAGTGAAAACAGCGTCTATATTCTATTTCCTCTTCCAAAATGCATCGAACTCGGCAAGAAAAATTAGCATTTCTATTCGTCATGGAATTAGCGAGTTGTCCATCTTGATTCCCTTAATCATCTTCGCGAAAAGCGCGTGATAACATCCTCATAACATGCAAATTCATCTGCCTCTGCTGGCGCTGCTTGTTATCAGATTATGTCACCTGGAACATTTCCGCGTTGCCTGTGTCATCTTGCGTCTGTCCCTGTCACCCGAATTTGAAATGGCGCAGTTACGGTTTTGCTAATGGCAATTAACTCGACTACAACTAGCCCTAATTTACAGTTATACCTACTGCCAGATGGTTTCTCTGTCTGCGCTTCCTAATGGAATGATGAGTTCGACAAAGATGTTGTATTGGGAACTAGCAAGAACTCAATCAATTATTATAGTCGACAGTCTGAGGATAATTGCTTTGAGATCGAGTTCTTCCTCGGATGACTGCTAATTTTCGAATTTTCTGTAGTACAGCCCATACCTTGTCTCAAAACTGCGGTCAGATCCATTCCACTAGCGTGAAGAATACTTTGATTCGAGTTGGAGACCGACGACAATTTGATTTGTTTCGATTCGTGAATAATTATTGAATTCGAATTCACGATAGTGTAAAGAATTTTTTTTTCAAATTCTTTCAACGAAACATGTCAACGAAATACGATCATCAACAAATATATGATCGCCGCCAAAATGATAATGCAATTATTGTATAAACGAAACGAAAAAATGATTCCGAATCTTCCAGTTCATCGAGTTCAAACAAAGAATACGAAGCAATAGAAATGAATCTATTTTCGAATTGAGAAATACATTGAATTGAACTGGATTCATCATAGTATTAGAGACATATCATTACATTATGTTTGATCAAAGTCAGCTACATAGAGTTATAGTTACGTACATCAAATTGAAAATAAAAGAGTGGAATTATACGAAACTAGTTGAAACTATTGAAATTAGTTTTTCATTTTCCTGGATATGAAACAGTGCGAACAGTGAAACTGATGAATCGGGTTCATTAAAATTAACATCTTACATGAGAACAAACTATCCTTATTACTTCATGCACACATATTCAGCTTTCCAATGTACATATACATGTCTTTCTGAACTAATCTTCTGTTTGGAAAATCATGTAATGAAGTGAATACGTAACTTCTGTAAAATGGTTCATTTACTCCTACGAAGGCACGTACATTTTCGTTCCTCGCTCTCCTGACTTCTGGATTACTGAAGAAGAAGAAAATAAGAGTAGTGAAGAAAGTTTCATCAGGATGGAAAAATGCAAAACGTCTCACCACTTTTTCTGCATTCCCAGATTGAGCTCACCAGATAATCATAATTTTTGTTCGCGAGTGTAAGATATTCAGACGAAGACATTGAGACGAAGGTGGATTAATACAGTATTTCAGTTACTACACATGCGATCTGGTGACAATTTTGCAGCTTTGCCACAGTGCGTAGAATCTGATGAATCTATGGATTGACTTTCAACCACAAAACTGATGATGATGATGACAATGATGTGTCGAAAAGGATAAACAAGCTGAGCTGAGATGTCATTTCATAATAATCCTGTGAATGTTTTTTCATCGCAACTATGAATATGATAGCGAATACCAATCATCAACGGATATGTGAAATCCTGAGATGAGGACGTGGGCGACAATTATTTTTGATAATCCCCATTGAAACTTCATCACTTATTTCCTCATTCTGTAGTGGATTTTATTTCTTATTCATTGCGTTATCAAATATATAGTTCCTCAACATCCGTCTATGATATTTTTCATCTTTATAAGAGAATTATAACTGATAGATAGATAGATAGATAGATAGATAGATAGATAGATAGATAGATAGATAGATAGATAGATAGATAGATAGATAGATAGATAGATAGATAGATAGATAGATTTATTGGTGCTTAGATACATTTAAGTATTTACACAAGTCAGTAAAGATTTAGAACATTACACAAGTCAGTAGAAATTTAAAATTCATTGAAAATATTTAAAACACTTATACATGTTAGACTATACAAGACTGGTTCACATATAAAGATGTTAAAATAATAATATATAATTGAGCATTATGACTTAATCAGTATATGATGACAAATCACTGAAATCATTATTGAGGTATTCCTCAAATGAGTAAAACACCTTCATTACAAAATATTTCTTTAAAGTTCTGATGAAACAATTTACATTTAGATTTTTTATTCTATGTGGAAGAGCATTGAACATTTTTGGGCCCCAATAACTAGTTCCGTTTTTAGTCTTATCAAGGCGATGATATTTTAGGAACAGTTTGTCTTTATTTCTTGTGTCATAACTATAGGAATCTCCAGCTGTACTATATGATGCCAGATTTTTCTTTACATAGGTAACACATTCGAGGATATATGCACAAGGCACTGTTAGAATGCCCAGTTCTTTGAATTTTTGTTTGCAACAGTCCCTGTAGGATTGACCCGCAATTACTCTCACACAACGTCTTTGAACTCCAAAAACTTTGTCTAGGTGGCACGAATGACCCCAGCTTAATAGGGCATATGTCATGTTCGAGTGAAAATAGGCAAAGTAGGATGTCAAGAGAACATCCAAAGAAACATTGTTTTCGAGATTTCTTATCATATAGGTAATGGAAGAGAGTTTTTTACTCAATTTTTTTGTATGGAATTCCCAAGTTAGGTGAGGTTCGATATATACTCCTAAGAATTTAACAGGATCAGCTAGAGTTTTCTCATGATGACGTAGAGTGAATACTAGTGATTTAGATTTGCTCTCATTTAAGGTCAATTTATTGGCCGTGAACCAGTTTTTGATGGTTGTATTCTGGGTCGCCACGTTATCTCTGAGTGTATCAGGGTTTTTGGATGAAGTTAATGTTGTGGTGTCATCTGCAAACAGTATAGCTTTGCTGTCAACAATGTTATGCGATAGGTCATTTATATAAATAAGAAAGAGAGTAGGTCCTAAGATTGAGCCTTGTGGCACCCCGTGTTTCATCCAGGCTTTGTTAGAAATATTACCGTTATATGTGACATATTGTTGTCTGTCTGATAAGTAAGAGGACATTAAATTAATGCTATTTGGGCTGAAGTTATACTGAGTTAGCTTTATTAATAGTAGGTCGTGTTGAACACAATGATGAGAATGACTTTGTCGATGGTGATTCCCAAGATTGGTACTTGTGCCCATAATAGCGCACAAAAATAATTTGGTAATTTTATTTTTCGACTTTCGATTTTGAACGTACACTTTCAATTGCCGATGATAGATATTATCATTTGAGACATGAATTGATTACACATCACAACATTGTTTGTTACCAACCTTGTGAGTCAGATTATTTTGTGGTGGTGCTACTCCATATTGCTAAACTGTCATCCAATGATGCAGTGAGGGCCCACATATCATGGATGAGGATCATATATCCTAGATTCGCCACTGAAACTCAGAAATTACACTTGTGGGTTTTCGGTAGTAACTCGTTCTAAGACCCTATAAATGCGGGAAGTTATGCAGGAACTTTCGCTGAATGGATTCAGGTCACAAGAGTTCCAAGTTATCTGAATGCAAGATGTTCCAGGATTGGGAAGTTTCGCATATTCGGTATTTGAAGAGTAATCTATTCTATTATCTATTTTATGGCTTTGTTGCTCATTCACGAGTCACTTTCTGATGAAGTATTCCGTTTAGTGATTGCAGTAATACTGATATGCATATAATAAAGCTGGAGGTAATGACTTCATTTCGGAGAGAGATGAAATTTCAACGTTCCTTTTTATTCTCCTGAATTCTCCATAGCGAATCAAAATATGAAGTAGTTTGTAAAAGAGTTCATCTGATTCTTCGTGCGATATGGACCATCCACTAGGTCACATATCACTCGTAATTTTCGAACTCGAATTTTTGCTATTTGTTGTTATTTCATAAAATATATTATATATTCTCCACTAGATGCACTCTTACCCCATCGATCATGTCCTCTAAGCGTGATCTAGTAGAGAATATATAATATCATATCTTTGGTTATTTCAGAAATGCGTACTTATCCATTTCATAGAATCAGACAATAGACAAGTGGAAGTAGATAAATAAGAATCCGATGTGAATTGAATGTGAGTGTCGAAATATGTTTTATGTTCATATTGATTTCTTCATGGAAAACGATTCTCTATCTGCGAATTGCTGTTATTTTCGACATCATGACGATAAGAATGGATCCTCGGAAGTACAGTATATATTGTAGAATGGATGACCTGAAAACACAACGATTCTCCTCAAATCATCTCATGAAATAGCGTGATATTGTTATCCTATGGAATACATACCAAACATCAGATAACCACCGATTCGCACCCTAAAAAGGATTTCCAACAAAATTGAGAAAAACGAGACAATTCCATCAGGTTCTATCACCATCATTCTTTATGACCCTAAATCAGGTTGGACCCAATCAGGCATTATAGAAGAAATAAAACGATCCTTCCACCGATATACTCAGATCGAGATAAATAGGTCTGTATCTACAATATAGATAAAAAAAAAACTGGAGTGAGCACGCACAGAATAGGAAGTCTGAAAACGATATTTCTTGTCTCTTCCTTGGCACTTACTGCATGCTGCTTTCCGAATTGAATTGCAGGTGTTCTGTTATAGAACTTGATAATGAATATGTTCCTGCACTATTCATCAAATCACAGCAAACTTTCATTGTTGTATTCACTCATATTCATCAAATCTATCACATACATACAGCTCTCAGGTTTGTTTTGCATAGAACTAACATCACGGAACACCATACCCTCATACATATAATATCTTTTGACAGACAATGTATTCACACCAAGTGCGATTTGGATCATATTTGAATTCATCGAGTTGTTATGATATCGACAGTTGACTTTGACGCGTTACAGTTGTCAGAACATACGATTGTGTGAAATCAACTCGAATCTTGATCAGAATTTTTTGTATATGTGTGTGTGAATTAGTTGAACAGAAGAAATGACAAGAACATATTGTTTTCAGCTAATATCGATAGAGATGTATATCGTATCAGCGGGCATACTGAGCGGGTGCCATGATATATGTATGTTTAACGCTCTAGGACCTTTTAAGTGTTTCCATAGTAACCGATATCAACGAACAGAATGTACAAAATGTACAAAAATGTAAATTCACGACAAGATGGATCGGACATGTGCAACTTCGACAGCGTTTATTGGCCTGAGAGTAATACTTCATCTGAATTGAATTCCGATTGAATTTCAATAAATAAAAAGCAAACTGGAAACTACTGGTGAGGAGAACGATATTCATCAGTTTCTCTTTTTTATTACACTATTCAACAGATACAAGATCCGATTACAGAATAGGAACATACAGTATGGAATTCTCAACTTATTAGCTTATTACATTGATATCACTCATTAGAAAAAAACAGAACAGTCCAGTTTTTTTATGGAGGCCAAATTGCAGGCAAAAATGTCAATGGTTTCAATCACCTTGTCATATGTGGAGCACATCTAAACAGGTGCATGAAGTTTTACATTAGTGTGACAAAGCGGAAGGTGGGAAGTATTATTTTTCCGGGATGTGAATCTAGGAATGTGAAATTTCAACAACTCCAAAATGCAGCTGCAGTCCAAAGTGTTGTGAATGAGATTGAAAAGAAATATAACATATGACCTGTTTCGACGACATTCAAGTAAATCAATTGAGAATCTTGAATATTTTCTAAACTAGATATATGTACTTGATAATGTGGTGCCCAAACTATTGATGCATACACAGAATTGGATCTAAAAAACGTGAAATATATTTGCAGAAGCGTTTTCTCATTCCTTCCAAAACTTTTAGACACTCTGATAATTTCGCAACTCTTGAAAGAAATGATGAAAGCTATATTCATTCCATCTTCGCAGTTTTCGTGGGATTTTTCCTTTCTGTTTCCAAAGTGAAGAAATCGAAATAATCATCTCAATATGTTTGTAGTAAGGGCAGATATATGATCTGTCCCAAAATGACACTGCGCTTGGAATTCAGCCTCCAGATGTCTAGAACAGAAATTCTCAATTTGTCAGTGACACCTTATTTCCGATAAAGAGTTTGAAAGACATAAACATCAAAAAATGAACACCAAAATTTCTACTCATCTTGCTGTAGTAGACATTTCGAGAAACGAATCTGCTTCCCATTTCAACACAATGGATGAAAAATATAATAACGGTATTAATTTTTTTACCGATATTATTGGACAGAGGAAAACTGAAATTACTTCCTCAACGTCACTTTTGATATGATCCAACTTGGTGATATCGATTTCTTCCTCCGGCATTTCGAATTTGTGAAACCATCATCAAATTATTTTCATTTTCAGATATGGTCCTGTTTATGTTTTCACAGATATTAGAAGTTCTTTTCATACATACATAGTGGATTGAATGTGTTTCGACCTGGTTTTAGTAGTCATCATTTTTTTTCCAATTCAAAAATATCATCAATTCTAATTGTTCCAAAGAAAAATGAGTGATCGCATGCACAATATTTCATTTGTTCCAGTTGAGGGACTGACAGAAATCTTTGTTAAAAAAAATCTCATCACGACAAGTTGAGAATTCACAAGGAAAACATTTTGGAATAGAATTTTCTTATGAAGTATCAGCTCTTACTCGATATTTTGCAAGAATCAAATCATCATGTTTCAACAGTTTGTCCGATTGTTATATTGAAATGATATTTTGACCAGATCGATCAAGAAATAATTGGGCGATATGAAGATATGTACTTATTTAGTCAGGTATTGAATGCGTTGATAAGAATTAGGCCTTGAAAAGTGTTGATGATTCCGATGTTTCTATTATTCGTCTTCTCACTATTTTGATTAGAGATTTCACGAATGGAGAAATATATGATATATTTACATGTTACATCTTGTGAATTGATAGATTAGTTCAAATAGTAATTGAAATAGTTAATCATTTCACTATTATACTGGAACATCAGAGATTTTTTTTGCCGGCTAATTTTTCTCTCAAGAACTGGAATTGATGAAGTATTTTCAGTTCATATCTATCTCTAACAATAACGCTGAAAAAAGTGGGAGAAATTTTATGAAAAATTGTTTTTCATTAGTGTAAACAATGAACAATGGATATATATTTTTGAAAATTCTAAATGATTGTTAGAATGAGCAATTGATTGGGCTTTCCTGAATTTGTATCTTTCGCCGTTCACCGTTTCCGAGATCCATATGCTGTGCATCTTTATCTTGTATACAGTGTATACATGATACCAGTGGATATATTCCAGATAGATACAAAAATGATTACAGACAGAACTGAAAATCCATGTGATATTATCATCGTTTTTTCTCTGTTATAGCAATCAATTATTACCATGATGAATTGATACGGCAAAAAGTCTTTCTCGAATAAACCGAAATCGATAAAGAGTTCCTACTCAATTTTACTTCCGATGTATTCGATTTTTCTCACACTTCTTTTCCTTTCGTTGAACTTTCATAGTATGTATGTGCTCCCCATGCATATTAATGTATTCCATATTTCAATGAATCTATATATATTCTCTGGCACATCAAAAGACGTTTCTGTCCCTTGGGCATCTTCCGTGAAATAGAGTTCCTGCAGTCGTCGACCACATCTGAGAATTCTATCGCAGAAATCAGTTGCCTGTCAAAATCAAAATCACACTGACCGAAGCTGGGGCCGTTCCAATATTCCGGGTATGTATAATTCTCACGGAAAATGTGAATACATTTCTGAAGTTATTCAATGTGTATAGAAGCTCAAAAACATACATTGAAGAACGACAAATGGAACATTTCCTATTTCATATTCTCGATCATATATTCGATGAATTCTTGCCCAGGGAAGTAATTGGTACCAAGCTCATCAATAGTTTCAATACCGTGTACGATAATATGAAATACTTCCATCTCATTCAATTGGGATATCATCTGGATATCATTTATTTTGCTAATTTCCATAATAACTGACATATTTGAGATATTCGTCGATTTATATAATTTGTATGGGTCGATTCGAAATCCCACTGGGGTTTCAACAAAGATTAGATGACAAATAAAGATGTTTCTCTTGCTTTTCATTTATTCCGGAGTTGTGAAATGTAGTTGTACGATCAAGAAACACATTCTTCACACGTTTTCCACAGTATTATTCTTTTATCCTCAAGAGAGGATTGAAGCACCAAAACCATTTGCGGGAGATTGTTTCTGTTCCGTTCTATATTCATTTTATTGAGGTTCTCCAATCTCTTTCGTCAAATACTTCATTGCTTCTTATCCCTTAGTTTTACTAGGATACATAAAGCAGGTGAAATATCTAGCTACGTATACCGAGATATTCTGAATTATGGTGCTGCAAGTGAGACATTTATTCCATATTTTATAGTTTCAATAAGAAGTTTAACTACCTCCATTGAATCTATATTATATAGATATTCGTAAAGGAACACGTGAAGGAGTTATTCATACGATGGAAAAAGTCAGAATTATATTCCATTATAGCGGCGACTTTCCGAAGGTACGATATCCCTTGATTCTGTGTTCTGTAGTCAGGATACAAATTATTGTTCTCAGGAGACGAGTGTAAGATTCGATTTGAACTCATACCATCTACATCAATATTATCAGCTGATGAGTGCCAGCACTCAACTCTGAGAATGACTATTTGTTCGTTTTTTTTTCGGAACCAATTTCTGAGTATTCTTCATCGACGTGCTGTGAGATATCAAAACATTAGCCAAATTCAAGAATAAATCAAAATCCATGCACTCATATCATTCACCCCAAGATGATTACCATTCCTAATGGTGATCAATAATGGTACATGCCGAAAATATTCGCTTTGAAAGATTCGAAAACCTCATGAAAAACTCGAACTCTAATGACATGAACATCTGATTCCTCCAGTATAATACTATATACATACCATGATAATTTATTCATTTGAAATTGGGATGCAAACAGGCAGGAGCTCAAAACTGCAGCCACTGTTTCATATGATCCGTAATATAAAGTCTCAGTCCCTAGAAATAATCGTTGATGGGTCGATTCTTTTCAAGAGGAATCCATTTCAACGATCTACGTTATCATTATCATATATGGATCAGCCGATCAGTCGAACGTCATCATCATCATAACATCATGATCATCAGTTCTAGGAAAGACTTCGGAAATCTGAATAATCCAAATCTGAAATATCCAAGAGATTTCGATGAGTCAAAACAATAACAAGGTCTCCTTTTTCAATTTTTGTTGCTTGTTGCTAGAGCTAATATAGATGAGAAACTCATAGATCATATTTTCACGTTGAAATTCATTTTTGCATGAGTATCATACCAAATTCTTGATAACTCCTTCAATCCACTGTGATTCTGTGATTATTTCAATTCCAATAATTGCCCTGATGATGATTAATGAATATAGTCATTATATCCTCCAAGAGAGTATCACCGAATCAGAAATAAGTAGTTCAAACTCCTGTTGCGACTTTGAACTAATGAATAACTCAAATAACATGGATTCGATTCCAAATCAGTATTATCGACTGAAATGCGTTTCCATTTTCCTACTCTATGCAATTTGCAACTGCAATCTCTCGATTTTCAACTGGTGAGGGTAATAATTATTGTAGATTAAAAACTCGTTCATTCTATGTCTGGAATGGAACTGGTGCAAAAATAACAGTTAATCTTCGACATTATGGTCTAGTGCCAAAGATTGTGAGGTTTATGTCTACAAAAAATAAAAAGAGGGAGCTAGTCTCGAACTGGTAAACAAGATAATACGAGCAATTCGCTAGTATATGTGAAACTGGAAATTGAGCATAAAGTGCTTATTCCTGCATGAACAGAGATAGTCTCAGTGTTCGGTAAATTTTTCATATGACTAATACAGAACTACTCTTCATCAACTATTTCAATTTCACCTTCTTATACTTGATGGAATAATAGTATATTGTTTGATCAGCACGAAATCATAGTTTATTATCAGAATTATCAGAATAAGTTCGAAAACCCAAAAATGTGTTTCATCAAATGTTATGTAATCGTTGGGACGGCGGCAAATTGTCTGAAATCGCCAAAAACTGGGATAAGATGGCAGACAAATCAAATCCACGGAATGGCCGTCTTGTGAAACATTATATGTGATTATTCTAGATCAGGATCACTCTGTAAGGCGAGGTATTTTGATAAACCTTTGACCCCCTGCGCCGATGATATCAAATTAATCCAATTGGAAGTGAATTCATTATGGAGAGTTTGAAATTTCAAGCGTATCCAACTACCAAAATCTCTCTCAAATCTTCTACCAATAAGAAGCAATGGATGCAATAATAACCAAAGAATTGTGAAATAGGATTGCAGAACGGAAAATGTAATCCGAGAAACAGGAATCGATTTGATAATCATTATTATATAGAATTCCAGAGTAGAGCTGCATTTCATGAATGAAAATTTTTCACGCAGTTATTATGAACGAAAATGAATTGTTAAATTTCATGTACTCTGTTGTTCTTATCATGGCTAAATTCATCATCTAGTTACATTGTTACTGCTTTGCTAATTGTCCGATTTAATGGGTGAATTATGTGATATGAGATTATCTGGATCATCTGATCTTCACACGAACGGTTAATTATCAAGTGAATATGTACTTCTACCACTATTATGGGAAATAACAATAGCGAGTAGATAGGAAGTGGTAAAACTGGACTGAACCGTCTCATCTATCAACCGAGTATGATGTTCTACTCACACAATGATTCTTACCAAGCTTCATTAAGTAACATCAGAAATTGTGAAAATAGTGATGTGATATGAAGGGAAATTGTATAAATGATTCGATCCTGAAAATATTGTCGGGAAAATCGTCGTATTTGTATATGGAAGGGTACTTAATTTGATTCTTTGATGAACCGATTTGCATTAAATATGAATTATAACGTTTGTTTTCTACTACATTGCTCACCAGTCTCTATAATCATAATTTCATTCACCATTTATATCACGGATGTCGTTGTGTTTGTTGATGTTTCTGATTATGTACATTTCCGCAAGTCGTCGAATTGTTCATTTCTCTATTTATTTCAGGATTCTGCGTTCAAAGAGAGCAACTGCGAACCAATCATGTTGTCAGGAAGTTATAATACGTTCTTCGGATCTGAAGTCATCGACGTCTATGAAAAATATATACTACTTCTTTATCAGTGAAAATATGGTTGCGGAAGATTTGAGTTTCAAGCAATACCTGAACGTGGTCATGATATCCTACGGAATGTAACTCTCTTATCCAGGAAAGTATTGAAGGAATTCATGACATAATTGAATCGAGCTTCAACCTCTTCTCGTCACCTGCTGGAAGAGATTTATTTAATCACTGAAATTCACGAATGAATAGTTCATAGGACATCACAAGCCGGTTGCCAGTTTGGGTTTCCATTTCGGAAGAAATTCAATTAATCTTCCCATCAAATCGATATTACATTCTCGCCCTTTGTGTGTTATAACTTTTTATAAAGACCTTTCAGGACCCTTATCTGCATTCCGGATCGAACTTGCTGAGAAGCCGTATTTCAAGAGGAAAGTTTCGTGATGAAATTGGAGCAAATAATTTCGTGGCCCGTTTTGTTATTCAGGTAACATAGTCTGATAAAATTGGATGATAACTCCAGAAGAGGGCGATAATCGCATTCAGTGTTCAAGAAGAACTCAACATGGTATGTTTCCTGATCATATGATTCGATCATGAATTCTTCAAATCCAATTAGGAGATCGCTGGAATGTAATTATCATATATCAGTCATATTTGCGGGATGACATTATCAGATATTGATTGATATCATTGATATTTTGGATGGAGAATTTCTTTTTTCCTTGGCATGTATGTTTATACACTAGGAACATTTATGACATTGTGGTGTTGATGCTACTATTAGAAAGTAGTAGTATCTTTCTGGTATTTTGAATGGAATAATCTGAACATAAAAGAAACCCATGAATTATTATGATTAAATCTCCTCAAATCTCCAGTGGTAGCATTTCGAATATGAAAATCAAATATTTTTTTTGTAGTGAAACTTGATATTCAACTTGACTTCAACTTGATATCAAACTTGAGTTTGATATTCAAAAATGCAGATCATTTTGAGACAAGATAATTTAAGACCGATACAGGTGGAAATCCAGGAATGAATTTTTTCCAAATAGTGATTCATATTCCCGAGCAATCTACCAATGATTTCACAGTCGACACCTTGTGCACGTTATATGAGATTTATGTAATATCACACGTATGATGCGATAAGGTTCGGAGTTCTCTGAGTAATATAAAAAAAGTCGAAGGAAAATACTGATATTATTTGAAATAAACTTATTTTCCATCATAGTCCCGATACGTATCTTGACCTCAGGCACCCGAATCCTATGATGAAACCGTCGGCAAACCTATATCTTTCGAGATAATGTAGGAAAAAAATGTGAAAATCCACCGTCTCTCTTCGGCCTGTTTTGAGTGGATATCATAGCCGATTGGCATTCATTCCTGACACAGGAAACTTTTCACACCTTCTTTATACATTCTAAGAGTCGAAAAAAAGGAAAAACATCCTCGAAGGAGTTGAATTCATATTCTTCAGCGTCCTTAATGAAGGTAGCATCACCTGCTTTCATATGGAAGCCACTCTCAAATGTGTTAGTAGAAAAACCACCCAAATGAATCACTTTATTGTTGGCTAAGCATTCCAAATACCTACCCAAGAAAAATAGTTTTTCGAAATCGATCCAATGATAACTATGATATGATGAATGATGGAAACATCAATCTTTCAGCGATATCGAACATCAGTGATATCTAAAATTCTACTTTTCTCTATATCAAAGTGTTAGATTGAACACCCACTCAATAATCAACCAGTTAAGTGGTGTTCATGAAATCAAATTGAACTTTCCGCTATGAAGTAGATATCATATTCTGCTACTCCGATATCGAGCATACACGTTTTCCATTCGATAGAGGATCCCCCGCTGGATCGAACTGATTGTCTCAGGGGTCCATCTATCAGGTCTGCGATTCCCAGTGCGGTTCAGCACTAGATTGCTTTGATCGGTTCCGGTAACCACGAAACGGAACTATGAAGCAATTTTGGTGAGAAATTCGAGATATTGATATATTAGGTGTGTTATTTTTATTGATGTTATTAATGTTTTGAAATCTGTAGGGAAAGTTGATCGAAAAAAGATAACCGTATTTATGAGATGGCATCTCAATGAGTGAAGTGAAGAGTGCTCAATGAGAACAAGTGCGACAATATGTCATATAAACTGTGTATTACAGTTTTATTATTTTTTCTATTCTGCAATAATTTTCACGATATCCGATGAATTGGTGCTAAATTTAATGACAAGAAATAGTAGCAATGCTTGGCAGAGGGGAAAAAATTGATTGTTCGAATGCCTCGGATATTGTTCCAACCCATTTTTCAACAGAAATATTTAATAAAAAATTAATTGATAAAATTAAAATAATTTCTCCGCATAACTTCTGAACGATGAAAGCCACCCGCTCTCTGAGAATCCTGATTACATTCGCTTGTGTTGTGTCTATTCGTCTTGCTGATTTCCTTGTACTCATTTACGGATCCTGTTCCACAGTATTTAATATTTCTTCTTCAACTTCTACAGTTCTCGCACTTCTGGGTCGGCCACCATTCCTATTATTGATTTTCAAACATCCTGTTTCACGCAGTCTTTGTACAATCCTCAAAATTGTTCTCGAATTTGGAACGCGTCGAGCGGGAAACATCTCTGCATATCGTCTCACAGCAGCATTTGCATTTCCGAAGCACTCGCCAAGCATTAGAAGCATATCAGTTTGTTGAGAGAACTAATAACCTGCCATATTCCTTAAAAACTCAGTTGATAATCGCAGTGATAAATGACACAGAAAAACCACACGAACAAATCGACTACAACAATGTTGACTCGAATGTTGATGACATGAACGTCAAAATTGAAAACAAAATTATTCATCATGGCCTGCTGAAATATCGTTATACCGATGAATCTCGCGATGAATAAAATCAATCTGCTGATATCATGAACTACAGAAACTCAAATATCTCACGACGGCTCAATTTTTTGTATTCGAATAAGTGTACCTTTTCCATGTAATTTTCTTCGCTCCATCAAATGCTCCTATTTTTTCACCGAAAATAATACAAGGAAGAAATTTTTCTACAAAAAATCATGACTCACCCTCTGAAAACACCCTTATAACAATATCAGAAATGTGGAAGTGTGACGAAAAAATGTATTTTGACAACATACATTCATGCACAAAATTTCAATCAGGTGGCTTTCATCGTTCAGGAGTTATGCGGAGAAATTATTTTAATTTCATCAACTTTGGAAGGATATATCTCCCTTAATATGCATTTTGGGCCATGAGTTTAATCATCGAACTACACTTATTTCTCAATGGTCTATCACCCCCAGAAAGCTCGGTACACATTTTTGACTCACCCTGTATATATAATACATATAAGATAAACAATGAAGAGAAGTTCTTGATGATTTACATGGTAAATACTGTCTGTAGGTTCTTCGAGGAGGTGGTACATTCATTTTCCAGCTTTTCATGGAATTTTCTCTCCTCGTTTCTGAAAATAGAGTAGAAGTTATTAAGAATTATTTCGATATATTTGTAGTAAGGACAGATTTGGGATCTCCCAAAATGTCACTGCGCTTGAAATTAAACCTTTAGATACCTAGAAGAGAAATTCTCTATTGTTCAGTGACACCTTGTTTTTGAGAAAAATTTGGAAATACAAATATAACAAGGTATCACTGACCAATAGAGAATTTCTCTTTTAGGTATCTGAAGGTTTAATTTCAAGCGCAGTGACATTTTGGGGCAGATCACAAAATCTGTCCTCACTACAAATATATTGAAATAATTTTTAATAACTTCTACTCTATTTTTTAGAAACGAGGAGAGAAAATCCCATGAAGAGCTGAAAATGATATACATGGTGTTCCATTTGGACGAAACAGAACATCCGTATTATTTAACAACCCTGTTCCCAAGTGATTGCAATTTGATTCAAAGTGTGGAAAGCCCCCAAGTATTCACTAGATCCAAATCAAAACGGTTGAGGATAGGTAAATCATACATACTGTTTAACATATGACAGTTGCTACTGCTATCGAATATCTGCTACTGCTATCGAATATCGAATGTGGTCATTGTCAAAAATATTTCAGTTGGGTAGAGAATGTCCAAATATTTTTGTGGTTTTCAAAGAAAATCAGTCTATCAGTGTACAGAAAATCAGTGTACAGAAAACTGAAAGTAGTATGATTCTGAGAATTTGTAAAGACGGTGAAGGAACCATTGACAATCCAACTGAAATATATATTTTATTGTGAAGCCTCTGGTTCCTCCGGAAGTGATATCATGAACAGAACTGTCATTGTGATATTATACGGAAGAGGTTGTCGGTAAAGTTGAATCGATAAAGAGGAATCGAACAGTGCACGTCAATATATGAAATGAATCAATATCGAGTTCGTCACAATGTGACAAATGAATTAGTGTAGCTTTTGGAACCTCTCAAAGATTAATGAACCTACTTCATCATTGAGAAGCAATAACAACAATGTATCGAAAAAAAAAAACATTGGTATTCCTTAACTAGAATAAGAAATGCGTCAGATCTCAAATCACCCCTAGATTATAAATGTGTTTGCCAATGAAAATGGTAATGCAAATATGTGGCTATTTGATTTTCCTTCATTCGAGATGATGATCATTCATTTGGTGAAAGCAGTTTGAGAGATGGAACGTCCTATTATGAAAATATAGCCAGATTCTTTATATTTCCATGTCACCGGATAGATCAAAATCATTGCAATACAATCAACACACCACATGCAACCTCTATAGTTCAAGTTCACTTTGGAGATATTTATATTTCCACAAATCACTTCCTGATGCCTTTCATTCTTCTCCTTCGTATGAATTCATCATTGTTCATTGTATTTTATTGTACATGCTACATATCACAGACATTCACGTTCCTCAAAGAAATTTTTGGAGTCGAACAGGTCACAAAAACAAAAACTTTCCGTCTGCTACGACATAACTTTTGAGACAATTTTCTAGTGTATAAACATTTGTACACGCATGCATGAATTCCCTTACGATAAATTTGGTTCTTCATTTCCCTATTTGTTGGCATTTGAAAGTTTAAGAACGAACTCACCGACTTCACTACGGAAATTTGCATAGAATACGAATACAGAAGTTCAACGTCGTGAATGCTGACATTTTTAATAGTTCCGATCCTCTGCAATATTTTTTGATTTATATTCCAGACGTACGCTGGTGTGGATATTGTCTGTTGCATTTTATATCAAAGATTCAGAATTATTATCTCCTAGCTGATATTCAGGATACTGAGAAGTATTGTTTATTGGATTGAGTGTGGATGGAAACTCAGACTGAAAATGAAAGTTTATTAAAAAAAACTATGGAACTGAATGGAGAGTTGAGCATATAATTGACACTCAAATATCATGAACCAATATTTGCATGAGAAGTTAGTGAAATGACACGTTAGAATAGATTTAGAACCTCTGTGTCCACTGTAGAAAAACCTCTCAATATATCTAGGGTTGAGGAAAACTAAGTGACGAAAATATCCATACTCAATTCCTTATTCAGAATCATGATCAACATAGGCATAGATTGACAGGCTATCGAAGGCTATAGTTGCAACTCTATTTATTATCCGATTTCGAAAAACCAGATAGCAAATGGAGTGACACTTTTCAACTCATACAACGTGGCACTAACAAGTTTTCTCCAACTCAAACTCTGAAGACAGCACTTGTCATTTTTCATCAAACAGTAACATGTAGTTGTTCGAATTGTTCCTGATGGATTTTCTGAATTCAGTGAAATATGAGTTGACTTTTGCACAAAATTAGTTCTATACGCAAACAAGATCTTCTGATCTGATATTATCATAGATTAATTGAATCAATCATGGGGCCATGAACTGACAGTGTTACATTTGTGCCATATCTTAGATTAGCTTATATGATCACAACAACTCAGTAACAACATGATATTCATTCTTTTGAATGGAACGAAATATGAGTATTGCATGGAATGTTGCAGAACGTGAACGTTATAGAAAATAGTATTCCTTGGGTTTTCTTCCACACCAGCCACAACAAACTGACGTTTTTCACATCAAGGTTTCTTGTATTTTCTTCAATATCTCAAATTATATTTCAGCTTTGCAAATTCAAAACGATATGAAGCTACTTTCTCTGGAATACGCAAGATTGTCTCATGAGCTATTTGTAGATATGGCACAAATGTCACATGCATAGTTGTTTAAAAGGAAGTTACCACCATATTCAATTATCCAATATCACTTTCAATTGAGAGATTCATTTTTGTTTTCAATGCCCTGATTTGAAGCGATTGTCGGAATAGTTTGAAAAATATATTTAATTCTGCTTGAAGAAACAAGTGTTGTCACTGATGAATGAGATGGAGAAGACTTGTCGAAGCCGAGGAGTAATTTCAATTGCTCTCTTATTCATCAAAATCTGACAATAAATAGCGTCGTTATGGCCTGGAGGATTTACAATTCAAAATGAAACTGATAGACGCTGTCTTAAGACATGGAGCTGAGCAATTGTTTTTGCCCCCTTGTAGCATTCGAGGAGTCATTTCCTTTGTTTGTTCTTCAAAATTGGACAACAATAGCTGCGCTACGGTTTTGGACGTTTGTTGTCAGTCAAGCCTCAATATTATTTCAAATAACTTCATTGAATGATATTGAATAAGACTGAAGAATTGAACAATGAAAAATTTCATTCGATTCTGTCAAAAGTCAAACATCAGATATAATTTCCGTGGCACAATCTGTTCGTGAATGTGGCTTTGATATTCATCGTGCTCTCTACAAGGCCGATTATTTGGCAGTGGAAGTTAATTCAATATGATCTGGAGCGCAAGGGAGTTCTTTTTCTTAGTGATTATTTTCAGATCCCGCACAGACTGTCGTTTCAGATGAAGGGTGAGGATAGCTCGTGCCAATTCTAGTCGAGAAAATAAATCTTTTCCAGAATCAACTATAATCGACCTCTCACAGTTGGCATCAGAGGAATCAATATCCAATTCATGGTTGAAACGATAGAATCAATTCAGATCAAGAAATGATCAATTCACCAAAAACATGAATGATTTCTGGTCAGAAACCAGCAAATTTTGTTACTCACTTTGCACATTTTAGCAAGTATACGATATAACTTTGTATTCATTGAAACGAATGCTTTCCTGTAAATTGGAATGGTAGAAAATTCCTGTCCATAACTACCTCCTTTTCGGAAAATATGTCGTAAACGTTTCATTATGCTCTACTGGTGTTTAAATTGGATGTAACATCTAGTAACACTTTATATGGCGTTATATTGCAATAATTGTAACGAGAAAAGAATAAATCAAATTCGAAGCTCTGAAATGGAGATTCATCGAAAAGATTTTTGAATGAAAAATAGGGCAATAAGAGAATATTGATGTTGTGAATAAATAATCAATGACTAGAGAACCATGATAATAGCAAATACACATGGTTTATAAGTTCGTATGGAACATCAGTAACACATTTGTTAGTAAAGTCATGTATCGCACATCAGATAATTCTATTTGATACATCTGAAATGTTAGGAAACCATTTTCGAAATTATACTTCGTTGATGATATATTCAGAAGATTTCATTTCTGAAAGATGTGCACTTGGTTGGTTATTGAGAGGAATGTACAGAACATGAGTATAAGAATTTGGTAGATAATTTTCCACAATGAATTTCCAATTCCAATGAAATGAATTATTGCCAATACTTCATTCAGTGATCATTTACTTTTACCCTCGTGATATTACGGAACTTATATCATATAATTATCATTGTTTAAATGGTCTATGAGATGGTCGATGCTGAATGGTCGATTTTCACGAAAGCGTAGAACGGACAACTACATTTTTTTTTGTTAATCCCGAGTTCGAACTCGAAATGAGTACTAATTTTGAGTAGCAACTCAAAATTTTAATATCATATATTACTATATTATATTGATTTCGAGTTCGAACTCGATATGAAGACTAATCTCAAGACGAGTTCAATCTACGCTTTCGTGAATTTTCCATCCGTGTTCATCATGAGTAGTCAAGTTCAAGACTCCTGAACAGTATTACTCATTTCTGTATGGTTATTATATTGGTTGGATGTTAATTGATCCGAATATACCCAAATCTTTATATCTTATTCTAGTATTCGAATTAAAATTCCTCGATTTCCGTTTCCTAGTTTGTCAGATTTTTTTAGACACCTTTCGATGTCTGTAATATTTAGATAACAAATTTTCACTTCGACGTAGGTACTTGTATATTCTTATATTCTGTTTGACAATCCGACATAGATGATAGACATTCGGCAGGAATATCTGTCGGTTGTGGTGAACTCGAAAGGAATAGCGTGAGATTTATGTGATGAGAATGTGATAATCAATATGATATATATGATTCGAGCTATCCAATGGGTTGGGTATTGGGTTGAGTAACGGCTTTCCATATAGTCAATCACATTGGAAAAAACAGGTGTCGTATTCAGATTTGCTTTTTTCGATAAAAATTGTATGGAATCACCAAATCTCTAATTTGCCGGGAAGTTCATTGTATTCTTTTTCAGTTCATTCGCAACCTTTTGTCTTCCACAAATCAATTGAGAGGTGCCAGGACTGAACGATTTCCCGAATAATACTCAAATCCCTGACTATCCTGAAATAAAAAACAACAATACGCCGAGGACAGTTGTAATTGGAAGTAACACATTTGTTCCTCCAGCGCGATGATATCTGTCACAATGGTGTTTTTTCCATGTATCCATTCATTACGGAGCATCAGGACAATACGTACGGGAAGACAAAAAGAGGAAAGGATCCATAATAAAGTCGGCATTATGCAATATGTTAAATGTGCAATTTTTCCTTTCTCTGTTCATGTCAGTGAGTCTGGCGCGTCCGTTCCATGTTGCCACTTCCTGTCAGGAACAGGCGAATTAAAATGGGACCGCGCTTAGTGTGATAGCCATGAAATTATATCATCCGAAAGCTGAATCTTTCTCATCTGGAAATCATATGATATACAGGGTTTGTAATACTTGAAGACTCTGACTTTCACAGCCCATGGATGATATTTTTGGGAATCTATGCACGTACATTCAGAGTTTCCCATTAGTGCGGAGAATATACATGGTGGCCTAATGAAAACGGAACAAGGTATGCATTTGGGATAGGAAAGGATTTAAAAAAACACATAAGGCACTTCTCAGATGAACAGCGTTCTAACTACGAAATAAGAAATATAGTGATGAAAGGGAAAGAAGCGTTACTTCCAATGACTAGCCGATTATTTTCATAAACTTGTTTTCTCGAGAACTACTGCATTGAATTCCAAAAACAAGGAAGCGTTGGTGAGAAATTACGATTACATTCAGAATGATGTATACCTTGACCCCTTATCCCATTTGAGATTCAGGAGTTGGAGATCACTCCTCCGGGGGGTTTGAAGTGGAAAAGTTGAAAACATGCTCAAAATATCTCCCCCTCGAAATTAAAATCAAGCGGTCCGAGCGTTTTTTTTCCCGAGAACGATAACTATGTGAAATCGGCCTTGTTTCGTTTTCATTAGACCACCCAGTACATAGTCACAATGAACACAATATACAAGTCAAAAAATTGAACACTATTGATTTTTTGGTAAGCATGCGCATGTGTCTTGTTGCATATTTCGGATTTTGACAGTCACAATGAACATTGTGTTATTTTTCGAAATGCTTCGAAAAATTTCTCGTAATGAAGCCTTGAATCCTATAAAACGATGAGATTCACCTCAGTTTTTGTGCCTTTGTTTGGCCATTTCAACACTATTCCTGCATTGACTGCGTCTGAGTTTATTGTACGGTTGGAGACCGATTCGATACTCTTCTCTGATATGAGAAATTCTCATGGTAAATCCTACTGAGAAATTCAAATCGCAAATGATCTGATTGTTTGCGAAGTAACGACTATCTAGTGCACCGACCGATCGGCCATTTAGCTCACACGTGTTGGTAAACCGAACGGAATACGGCTGTATATAATTGATAAGACCAGTTTTCTATTTGTACCCACTGAGAAATTCAATATTTCAACAAAAATACAAAATAAAATTACACTTTGAACATCGTGGAATTCAGCATGAAAAAATTCGTGATTCTGTCTTCTAATTTGAATATATAATTTTGTCAGATTCTTCAATAATTAGATAAATTTTGAGTTGAAAAAATATAGTCAGTATTCCATAGTCTTCGAACATAGCTATTCGTATTCATCGAATATTATTTCGAGAACTCTCCCATCGGATGAAATATAACCACATTGATTAGCGTTTACGTAGTCAGAATATCATGGAGCGACTTTTAGAATCAGTACATATTACAGTATCTCACGAATTTTTCTACAATATCGAGTTCGATTCTATCAGAGACTACACTCGAGTGTGTTGAAAAGAGAAAAAATATATCTCGAAAATCAATATACAATATTTTCACATTCTTCACATCAATTCTTGAGCTTACCATAATTTTTCAGAAGCAGAATCAAAATCACTTCATTGTCATTGAATTTACAGCTGTCACATATACAGGGTGAGTCAAAAATGTGTACCGAGCTTTCTGGGGGTGATAGACCATTGAAAAATAAGTGTGTTCCAAAGTTGATAAAATTAAAATAATTTCTCCGCATAACTTCTGAACGATGAAAGCCACCCGATTGAAATTTTGTGCATGAATGTATGTTGTCAAAATACATTTTTTCGTCACACTTCCACATTTCTGATATTGTTATAAAGGGTGTTTTCAGAGGGTGAGTCATGATTTTTTGTAGAAAACTCTTTTCCCTGTATTATTTTTGGTGAAAAAACAGGAGCATTCGATGGAGCGGAGAAAATTACATGAAAAAGATACTTATTTAAATACAAAAAATTGAGCCGTTCGTGAGATATTTGAGTTTTTGTAGTTAATGATATCAGCAGATTGATTTTATTCATCGCGAGATTCATCGGTATAACGATATTTCAGCAGGCCATGAACAATTTTGTTTTTAATTTTGTCGATAATCAGCATTAGAAGCATATCAAAATTTGAAATATTGGTGAATCTTTCCGAATATCCAAACGATTTCAATCATTTGAACCAATCAAATTAATACTATTCACATTCATTGAAAGTCAAACCGGTATTCGCGATTCCGTTTACCAATCCAACTGTGATTGGATTGGCCAGCCAAGCGTTTCCAATCGTTGAAGTCGATGTTCCGATTATTGACTAAATCAATTCATATGTGAGTTTCATTCCATATTTTATCAGAAATATTGTTAATGCCGACAGGGAGCGCGCAATGCCAAGATCAATGTTTCCATTGAATTCATTTAGATTCCTCAGATATTTTACAGAATACCTATCTAGAAAGTATAGTTCGATAAGTATGTAGAGAATGATACAGAAGGGGTCCTGATATCCATGATAATTTAAATAATTCATTCACTTCTACATTATCTCACAGGATCAGGGCAGGCACAGAGAAGATATGGATACTCGTCCGAGATAATGAACATTTTGAAATTGGCCTTCTATTTTTGAAATTATATTTCGTATTCCTCGTCCAAATTGATATCACACTGGTAGTATCACTATCATCCTTTATCGAGCACATTTCCAAGGACAGTCAAGAGTTTTTGTCTGCTGCCTGTGTAGCGTGTACCCACCTGGCCGGTCGTGATTCATAACATTATTGTGCTTTATCGAAGACACACGCTGCGAATTTTTGTTTATAAATTCGTTGAAAATGCCGAAAGATAATAGAAGAAAGCGGATTAGAAGTATTAGTAGTAGTGACAGTGATAGTTTAGATAGGAAGAGAAGACGATTATTGAAAAAATTAGATCGGTTGGAGTTGAAACAACTAAATATGAGGAATTTGGAAGTGGATTAGAGTAGTTCCGAAGAAAGTGAGTAGGACCTACCTAAAACGAGTTCGTGGTAGTGCGGGGCTGAAATTGTTGAAGCCCATCAAATGTAATGCGAAAGAGACATAACTATTAAGTATCCGAAATAATTTCATAATAGCTGTAACTGTTAAAGCTATTCACCTCCTCTTATTTGCACACAAAAGTACGTAGAACTGCATAAAAAATACCCTGTGCCAAAAAATATTCCATTTCTCAAAAGTCTCATACTAAATCCTGAAATTATGGCATGCTTGGTAGATGCACAAAGAAAAGAAGATAAATACATGTTTACCATTCAAGGGCAAATCGGAAATGGCTTATCCGCATTAGCTGTTGGTCTAGATAAACTCCTCAAAACGGATGATGACAGGTTGGTGAACTTAAACTGCAAGTGGTGCCACATTTAGTTGATGCAGGGAAAATTCATGCCGATGCATTCCATATGCAATCCACAAACAGGAAATATTGATTAGAACCATACATAAATTCAACAGTAAAAAGAATCGTTCCAGAAAGTGAGGCTAACAATTTTTTGTGCGGACAAGAATTTGCTGAAAAGTTCAAGGATGCAAAAAATCAATTGCGAACAGGGAAGGAGCTTAAGATGACGCCATCTAATTTCGCATCCTACAAACGGTTTCCGATGCAATCTACAGGGTCGTATTCGGGAATGGGAACGAATACTGTCAGGCAGGACGCTAAAAATTATTCTAATACTGGTTCTTTAAACTACCGGGGACACCACAACAAGTTCAGAATGAAAAAACCGCCACAAAAATATCAGAAGTCATATCGGGATATTCGGGACAGAGAGAGATATCGGAAATAAATAAGGTAAGTGTATATGCTGGAAGGTTAAAGTTTTTTTCAAAGAATTGGATGTTATATACAAGGAGTACAAACATTTTGTCCTGGGTTAGGGGATATTAAATCCCCTTCAAAATGCCTCCTATTCAGACTCATCCAGGCATACCCCAATCTTTCAGTAGTGCAGAATTTCAAAATATGAATGAACATATAAAGAAGCTGAGTAACACAGGAGTGATCAGCAAATGTAGACACTCAGTTGGTGAACTTTCATCAAAGTTTTTTCTAGTACCAAAATCTGACAACACATATCGTTTCATTTCAAATTTGAAACAATTGAACAAGTTTGTGATGGAGCCTCCTCATTTCAAACTTGAAAAATCAAATCGGTTAAAGACATTATAACACGAAATTGTTTCATGACCACAGTCGATTTAAAGGATGCTTATTATATGATACCAGTGAACAAAAATTTCAAAAAATTTTTGAGATTTCAATTCAATGGCTGTTTATATCAATATAATGTTATGCCAATGGGTTCATCAACAGCCCCGTATGTTTTCACAAAACTTTTGAGACCGATATTTAATATTCTCAGAACAAATGGCTGTTGTTGTATCGTTTACCTAGATGATATTTTAATTGTAGGAAAAACGAAATAAGAAACTGTGAGAAACAATGAATTTGTGATTTCCTCAATGGAAAACCTAGGATTTATAATTAATTATAAAAAATCCAAACTATTACCAACGAATGAATGTAAATATTTAGGTTTCATTTACAATAGTGAGGAATTTACTCTAGAGTTGCCTCAAGACAAGAAGCTGAAAATTTTACAGATCTCTAAAAAATTTCAGAACAAGTCTGAAATATCAGTTCGGGAATTTTCTAAAGTAATTGGAATATTAGTTGCAGCCTGTCCAGCAGTTCAATATGGCTGGCTATATGTGAAACAATTAGAACGTGCTAAATATTTAGCATTGAAAAAATACAAATCATATGAAGCTAAAATGACCATATCCCGAACGGTCAGATTAGAGTTAGGTTGGTGGGAGAACACTATTCGCGAATCTAAAAATAACGTACATGTTGAAGATTTCGATTTCACCATTTTTACTGATGCCTCCAGAACAGGGTGGGGAGCCGTTTGTGGAGGTAAATCCACGCATGGATTTTGGGGAGAAAGACATAGAAATTATCATATCAATTATTTAGAGTTATTTATGCCCTCAAATGTTTTGCAGATACAAAAAGAGGTTGTAACATTCTACTTCGTATCGACAATAAAACGGCAATTGCCTTTATAAATAAAATGGGAGGCATTCGGTTCCAAAAACTGAATGAATTGAGTAGGAAAATTTGGACTTGGTGTGAGGCAAGAAAACATTTTATTCACGCATCTTATATCTCATCTCGAGAGAATTCTCAAGCAGACCTTGAGTCGCGATCCGTATCTATTGAAAGTGAATACAGTTAAGATATGAATATTTTCGAAATTATCGAGTCTAGAATGGGCCATCTTAATAATATAATAATAATAATATAATATAATAATAAATGCAAAAATTATATTCCATGGCATAAAGATCCTGGAGCATTAGCTACTGACGCATTTACTTTGAACTGGAATGAATTAGGATTTTTCTATGCCTTTCCCCCTTTTGCCATTGTTGGAAGAGTTCTGAATGAAGTTATAAGAGATAAGGCTAAAGGTATTCTTATTGTGCCATTTTGACCCACTCAGCATTGGTATCCCTTATTTTTAAAACTCTGTATCAGGGAGCCCTTCGTAGTTGAGCCTTTTGAAAAATTATTATTATCCCCTTTCAGGACCCCTCATCCGTTGTGGCAGAAGTTATCCCTAGTAGTTGGGAAATTATCAGGGGATCATTTTTAAAACGAGGTGTGCCAGAGGAGGCAACACCAGTGATGATTAATTCTCTTAGTAAGTCTACCCTTAAGCAATATACGATCACTTAGAAAAAATGGTGGGAATTTTGTAAAAGGCAAGAAATTGATATTTATAAAACACATGTTGGTAATATAATTTCTTTTCTTAATGAGCTATTTCAGAACCAAGCTTTCTACGCTACTTTGAATGCTCACAGGTCCGCTTTAGCATTGATATTAGATTACACAAGTGGTGACGAAATATTGATTAGAAGATTTTTGAAAGGGGTTTTAAGGATGAAGCCAAATTTTCCTAAATATAACACAACTTGGGATCCTTCAATTGTACTTGACTTTATCAAATTATGGCATCCCCTTGATACTCTCTCATTAGAAAAGCTCACAAAGAAGCTTGTGGTTCTCTTGATGCTTGCAACCGGGCAGAGATCGCAAACAATTGCAAAAATTGAACTGAAAAATATAAGAGTGGAAAATGATTGTTTGATCAAAATATATATCTCTCAATTTCTAAAAACTTCAAGCTATACTCGGGAACAACCAGTATTGGAATTTGAAAAATTTAAGGAGATTCCTGAATTATGTCATTAAGGAAAGTACAGAGTTATCTAATTCTCACCTACAGAAAACCCTATAAGGTGGCAAGTTCCCAGTCTATAAGTTGTTGGGTGAAAGAAGTTTTAAAAAATAGTGGAATTGATACAAATGTGTTCAACACTCACAGTACGAGACACGCCACTTCTTCAGCAGGGATTTAATATTGATCGAATAAAAAATACTATAGGCTGGACTTCTAGATCACAAGTATTTCGAAAGTTATACAATAGGCCTTTGAATGGAGAAAAAACCTAATTTTATAGAAATTGCTCAAAAATTACCACATAGTAGGAGTTAATTCGTTTTTTGATGTTATGTTTTTTGTTAAAAATACATATTATATATAATTATTCGATTTTGTACATGAGTTCTTATTTTGATTGAATATAGAAAGAAATCATAATGATGTTGATAATGTTGGAATTGTTAATGAATATATTTATGGGTACGTTGGTAGAAGAATTTCTCGTCTTTAAACATCTACCAGTGTAATATCTATTTGGACGAGGAATACGAAATATAATTAACAGAACAAACGACTTATCTGAAGGAAGTTCGTTCTGAATTATATGAGTATCCTCGTCCAAATAGATATGAGTCCCAACCCTTTCGTTTGCAAGCCCGCCCAATTCTCAAAATGCAAAATAATGTTATGAATCACGACCGGCCAGGTGGGTACACGCTACACAGGCAGCAGACAAAAACTCTTGACTGTCCTTGGAAATGTGCTCGATGAAGGATGATAGTGATACTACCAGTGTAATATCTATTTGGACGAGGAATACGAAATATAATTCAGAACGAACTTCCTTCAGGTAAGTCGTTTGTTCTGTTAATTATGTGAATAGTCTCCGAGATATCAGAGGTACAAACATGAACAATCCTGATGATGATTATCCAAGGTGATTATCAAATTGCAATTCTATTGCTACAGAGTCGAACTGAAGGCACCACGATTACTGTTACCGTTACTGTTATTACCAGAGTGATATAATGCCCATTGGCACCTGTCAGAGAGTATGTTGATGGTGCTTAGAGGCAAGCTTATACTATAATCTGTCATGTATAAATCAAGTCGGATACCGGTGCTCTCGAAAAGAGTTTTGAAATACAAATGAACCAACCAGAATTCCATTCATGAAACGAGGAGAGCTCACGTTATGAATGGCCAAGTAAACTATTTTATCTATTCATTCTAACAAAGTCGTAGTTAATAATATATTTTAAATATGAGTTAGCTTCCATGCTTGTATCACTACCAACAGTGCTCTCTCATGCGACGACCATGTGAGGTCCAATGCGGGAACTGCTTCACAAAATGTTGGATTCCTCATACGTGAGTATACCACACCCTAGGAACTCCTCATGATTATCGACTCTTCTAGAACATCCTAAGAGGAAAGGCAATATTTCCCTCTTTTATATAAACACTTCTATTGTCGGTGCTCATCAGAAATCTCGTCAATTCTACCACGAGCGGTTCTATGACTTGGAGACTTGAGACATATCGTACCCCCTTGTACTGCTGGAAACCCATTGAACTCCACTCTCACAACAATCCTCCATTAGCTAACCTTTCCGTCTGTCCTCTCGTGTAACAAAAGATGAAAGAATATACCTACAAGTGTCGATGGGTGGAATAAGTACGTGCATAGATTAAAGACTCCCCTTTAATCTATGGTACGTGATTAAGTTATTTTGGCGGCACAGTGGAAACAAAAAATAATTCTATTCAAACTGACTCAGCTACTATGAACTCCCATACACCAAAGTTTCCTTCGTACAGTTCAGTTTCAGGACAAATCACTCTACTGATGCTGAATTCGTTCTACGACGATTAGGGCATACTACCTGAGAACGCTGAACTCATTTGAACCTCGAATTTCAATCGGAGATTTCATTGCTTCTTCATAACTTGCAATTTGATATTACACTGAGCCGTATGAACAGTGTAATTCTTGATTTATTGTTTTGAGAATCCGAAATTGGGGTGAAAATACGACAAAGATTGGAATGGAAAAATAAAAACCTACACACAGGCTACATCTTCTTAGTTCCCGAAGCAACCCTTATAAGCCCTCAAAGGGCTTTTGCGAGTTTTGGCAAAGGCAGTGTTGAAGTCCTTACTATTTTTTGATTCTCGTAAAATTCACTTCCGACGAGATATCACTCGGGACAAATTGTGTCCTGACATCCTGTGTCTTGAAAGTAGAGTTTGAATATTCATATAGAAGTATGTATACTAATTCCCCTCCTATTTAGTAATATTTTTCATTTCCTGAAAGGAATCAGGTCATGACTTTCCTGAGATAGATTGGTCTACGAGCATTCACGAAAACACGTTAATGCAAAAAGCGCATCCATCTTCCCCGATGGGAGCCATGAAATTATCTAAAAATGCAACGTGCAGAATTCAGGCATGCATCCTGCATGAAAATAAGCCATTATTAATTATTTTGTACGTGTTGAAAATATCTTGCGTGCCGCCTTGATTTACGGCAGCTCTGTACGCTGGCTACCCGACATCTTGTATATTTTATCATAAAATTTAATTAGTACGATACTGAAAGTTCGTGTACGGCAATTTGTCAGACATTTTATTTACAACTACGGTGCGCTCTTTCGCATTCAACGCTGGAACTGATGGTAGCGACAAGAATGAAATCAGTTCCCTGGATGGTCGTTATAAAATTCCTGATAAGTTCCTAAATGGGATGAGTATTTATTGTTGGTTTTCTCTTTCGACTTCGAATACGAATGATATGGTGGAGAGCTCTAATTATCACAAAACGAAAACAAATAGTATTTGAAGAACATCGTCAGCGGTGGAATTTTGGGGGATTCAGAGTGTATTTCTCGAATGTTTAGAGGTTGAAAGCATCAGGAAAGACTTCATTAGGCTGCCGTTCTATAGATGAATGATTCTTCGTGAAGCGAAGTGTGACAGGTCTGAAGCCTAAGAGTGTATGTGCGTCCAGCCTGAGCTTGTGTAGTTTGTCTATTCGGAATCGCTGGTGGTGATAGACGAGATTTCCATTGAGTACCATGTTCAGGTCACGGAATTCATGCCTCTCCACTAAAGAAGGCTGTGAGCTCACTCATGGGTGTTTTTTCCATTCCATACGAATAATAATAAAGGTGAGATTTCAGCTAGACACAACTACCGCTCTGATCTTCGTAGCAAAAATTTCTGGGAACATGGGCACAACACTACTGATGTTGATACTACTGAATATTCCAGGTGTGAACAAGAATGATGTGATATTTTTCCATATCTTTCGACAACACGAGAGGAAATACTATAATGTTCGAAGAAAATTGTGTTAGTCAGTAGTAGAATGTTAGAGAGACATCACTGAGCAAAGAATTACATACCTTTTCCGATCTATTGACGAATGAAAATGCAGCCTGAGCTCGTCTAGCGGCACGATAGACAAGATTTCCGTTGAGAATTGTCTGGAAGTTCAAGAATCAGTACTCATATTATCTCTATTGATATGCCATGGAATATTTTCACTGATGGAAGCTCCAATCCTACAGTTTTAGAGAACATTTTGACTACTATTATGTGTACCATTATATGTCCCCATATAATGGTACCTAGTAGTAGCACTTGTAGCACTAGAAGTTGAAACAGGAGTACCGCAGGGAACGGTTCCAGGTCCCATTTCATTTCTCGTTTACATCAACATCAATAATTTTGAGGGCCATCTCATCTCATACGCGGACGGCACAGCACTCATATTCGTAGGTAATAGTTTGAAGGAGGTATTTAAAAAATCAGAAAAGGAAATGAGAGATATCCAAATATCGCTCGATCACAACCTTCTGAGTCTCATTGTGAAAAAAACTGAATTCATTACATTCACCTCATTACAAAACAGTCAACCTGAACAAAACATAATCCATATCCATGACAAACACTTTACTAATCCAACGGTTGAACAGAAATGAGGTTCAGCAAACTCTTCACTTCTCCTTTTTCCTTCATCCATTAATTTTTTTTTCTTCATCGTTCTCAATATCAATTAATTTATAAATCGATATGGGTATATATGGGTATATATGTATATATGATTATATATGATTCATGGATTAAAACAATACAATATGAACTGCCATCATCAACATGTCATTTTTGAATACTCTGAGTGGTTGATGGAGAGCACAACACAAGTACAAAAGTTACTTAGGTGCAACCATCCTCACACAAAGGGTAATAATGAAGCTGTGTGTATATAATCAATTGTATTCAAACCAATCAATAATCAATCAATTGTAATCAATTGTAATTGGATATACTTAGAATAATTGAAAGAAAAAGTATAGTCTCTGAAGTTGTACATCACTATGGAGGTTTATTTGATCGTACAAAGTCTGAAAATATAATTGGAATCGATTCGCAAATTCATGATACATTCCCTTTCAGTTCATATGATTCACATATCAGTAATCGATTTTTTTTTCATTTTCATCTGATTTAACGACGACTCTTTCATTTCGATACTCAACTGCTGGTGAGTTTCATATAAATATTTGACCTTCTCTTTTCTGGCACTCTGAGAAGAGACAAAAGTAAGGGTCGGATCTAACGCTAATGACTTTTTGATCACCGTCTTTTGTTACCGACGGACCATTTATCAAAACTTTTTCTTCAAAGGAGAGAGGCCGCCTTGCCGTGCTCCATTTTTATCAAATACTTTAATAGGCATCCGGGATGGGATCATTTTTTGTTTGTTCTCTTATCGCGTGAAGGATAATTGGAAACGAGAAATTCGTCTGAATGTTCGTTAGGAGTTTGGAGTTGTTCCGAACAAATTTCCAGCAATAATTTTTTGACGCCAAACCAGACTGACTCATAGATGAAAGGTAGTGATTCGCATTACATTCGACATGGAGGACTAGGCTCGGACAGATGATGAATTCACAGATAAACTGAAAGGGATACTGTACAACAGCACGTCAACACGTGATACTATTTTTCCTGCACTAAACTTGAAGCTGATTGCGGTCATAACATCTAGAAACTCATAATTTCCTTGAGAATAATGTTCTTGGTATCACTGAGTGAAAGCTGTAATCTCATTGCTGAAAATCGCTGAAAAATGATACTGAAAATATACCGTATGATATGACATATACATGTAATGATAGTATCCAAGAAGTTCTCGCCATGTTGCTTGTTCCTCGATGAAAGTCAAACAACAAAATGAAAATGAGTTATCGAATGGAACAATTGACAGAATTCGAGATATTCAACATCGGAGGTTTTTTTTTCACTCATAATATTCAGGACATTTATGTCATGCCAATCAAACGTGGTCCCTCATTGTTATGAAATTATCCCCTATATTCACTTATTTCAACTATGGCGGCCTTTTGTCATATTTTCAATTGAACATGTTGAATAACGATATCAAGCCTAAGAGAAATATGATGTTTACTACGATAAGATCAATCATGAAATTGATATTCCGAAAGAGAATCATGAAAACATTCTTCAACTGAAGAGGAGATAGGTTGCGGGGTGTTATTTAATTGAGGTTTCGACCAAAAAAATAGAGTTCGTTTTGCTACACAACAGTACTACGTAGTCATTGGGAATTCTTCATAAAATCTGAGGCATTGCCAGAGGTGCTCCAACAGACCAATAATACACAGGGTGAAATGGATGAATTATTTTGAGAGTTCAATGAAAATGTTTGGAGTGAGGTTTTTCGTACTCTGTTTATCACAGGGCCATTACTTACCTATCGTTCAAGGGACTCACTGATGGATTTATAGAAGCAAGGTTAGCATTGAATATTCCAAATGTTATATGAGTGTCGGAAATCTTCAAAAAATACTTCTGATGGTGAATATCTCGAAGACCATCAATAATTCCACTGAGGTGTGAAATGTAGAGTTCACCTCATTTTCGATGGAGAATCCGAAAATTCCATGAAATATGTTGATTCTCATTGAAAAATTCGAAGAAGGTTTTTGCCCAGAGGGAATCAACCACCCTGAATGACTCAACTTATTTACATTTCGTTGTTATCGAGATATCAGACAACATCATTCATTTATCTAATCTTTCAAAGGAGATATGGAAGACCTCGTCACTATTGTCGGACCCTATATGTAAACTCCTGGGATGAAAATGAAATGATTCAACCTTACTCACCTGAATTCAAAGTTCTGGTTGGATATTGTGTCTTATCGATACTTTTGAGTTATTATCATCCTTTTCTGGAAGAAAAATGAGTTCTTGGTGAATGCTCTGGAAACTTATCTCCGAATTGATATTGTTTCCAGAACTTCATCATCTAGAACCAAAATCATCTGAAAACATGATTTATAGTCACAAAAATCTTTGCATAGATGATGAAGACGAAACAACATCCTCATGATAAAATATCTTGAACTGAAGTACAGGAAGAGATGAGATTTTTAATCCGAAGGAGCTTTGCTTCAAACCAAGAAAATATCTGCATTCACCCATGATAGGAGCAAAGCGATGGTTCCATGTGTTTTTAGAGATTTAAATCGATACCATTTGATTCCAGTGAAAATGTTCGCTTGCCCTTGATAAGTGCGAAACTTTTTTATGGAGAAGTTGAATTTTCCAAAATAGAAATTCGTAAACTGAAAACGATATGAATCTTTTCGAGCAAGGTTTGTCATTCTCTCTTTGAATACGTTGATGAAAACACATGGGAGAGCAAACAAGTTGAATCTTCTTTATGAGATGTCCGCAACTATATTAGGTCTCTCTACACCATCTTATTCCATACCTCAATATGCAAATTCGACTCATCCTGACTTTACGGTATCTTCAACAGTTTCAGAGTTTCCGTTGCAACTAATAGAATGTGAAACAGCCTAAATATTAGGTCTTCTAAAGTTTCATTCTCCAAAGCTTAAAATAGCAGAGAAGTTATAAAGATAACATCGATGAGTGCGTCGTGCAAACTATACAAGATGTGCCTTTTTGAGAAGAACAATATTAGCTCTGAAGGAAGACGTGTTTTCCTCAGTTATCTACACTCACCTCCTTGTTTAAATACGAGCCCTCCAATGAAATGTGTAAACTTCAGTGAAATGAAATGGCCTTGTCTTCAGTATCAATTCATTTATGAGGATTCCACGAGTTTGTTCGATATATGAAAATCATAATATAGTGAGTAAAATTCATGAATTGAGCTCCAAATCTCTACACCCTTTATAGTGTATGAAATTGTTTATCTGAACGCAGCTGAATCCCTGATAATCCACTGTACTTATAGGGGAGCACATCTTCATTATGTGTACGACAAAATTCTTGTGGAAATTGGAATCTTGTGTCACAGATACGATGTCTTTCAGAGTTGCAAATCCCCACAATTAGTAGGTGCCTCAGTCAGATATCGAACATTAGTTCTCCTCAAATATTCTTGTTAAAATTTGAAAATCTCTTCACGCCTTTTCTCCACTGATATGTTTTGAACAGGATGTTCTTGCGAAAATATCTATTCATCATGGAAATCTACTAATCACACCGTATAGTCAAGAAACATGCGTTTTGTAACTCATATTCTGGAACAAAACAAAATGTCTTTTCGTTTTATTACACCCATCTACTGAAAGAAATCAACGTCGATAGTCATGAGGAGTAGAGAATGTTCATTCGTCTAACCACAAAGAGTGAATTTCTTCGAATATTAGGATATTCATATTGTGTTTCTGGAGCAGGCCAATTGGTTTTTCCTCTCAATTCACAGATTCAATTTCCTCTTTGTTACAGAAAAAATGAAGAGAAATTTGGAACTCTCCATAATGAAAATTTCACCATCTCGAATAACAAACTGTTGAACAAGCTCAAAAGTTCTCTTCAAAGTTCAGGCTCCTGCAGATATTGCTGACATGAATTCGATGATAATGTTCAATCACACCCTTCCCATTCAGTCGATTATCAGTTCATTCGAGAATGAAAGAATAACAACGAGAACAACAGGAAGAATCAGAATCATTATGAACAACCAGTTGAAAAAACTCACAGGAAGTGATACTTTGACTAACTTTTTGTAGTTAGTGAATGAGTAATTTATATTTCCAACGTGACAACATTCATTGGAATCTTTCAAGGAAAACCTTATATGAATAAAATCCATGGCAAGTTACTGAATATATCAATTGAAAAACTGATGTCAACGATTTTTTTATTTGATGAATACAATACTTCTTAAACTGTGGCAATACGTAGGCAACATAAACTTATTATCCTGATTATACTGAGTGAGTCTATGGTGGGCAAACTGTATGATGTATGTAATTAGAGTGATACGAGCAATCGAATGTGTACCCACAAATATAAAAATTCAATTTGTTGATGTGGAATAAAATGAACGACTGCTGCAGTGACATCAAATTAATGAGGAGGATGAAAAACATACATTTTCACGCTTCTCTCCATCGTATCCTACGAAAGGGTCCTGCTGACGATTTGTTCGAGGGAGGAAAAACCGCAAAACTTCCTGGCCTTGACGGTTTTCATCGAAATGACAATGAATTTGAGAAAAATATATTTTTCTGCTGAATGCCAGTTCGTACGTGCGTGCGGATACCAAGTACTATGAAAATATGTTGCTGAGTACCTAACGCATGATAATAAATGATACTACAAGATGAATACTCATAATTATGAATGACATAAGCCCTTTTCGCTCTGAACTATGGTGGCTCTTGGAAAGAGGAGGCAAGTTGGGCCTCCTCAAGAATCCCATCGTTTTATTCTCTGGAATTGAGTGATTATTCTCGATTTTCCAACAATATTTGAAACTATTCAAAAACACACTTGGCTTTTTGGAAACTTCCAAGGGTCTCTGCTCTCCTCATCGATGAAATTCGAGAAAGAAGCCACGCTACATCAGTCGCAATGAACGTTGCCTTAAAATGATTGAATGAAAAAGGAATCAGTTGTTGTAAGTATTATTATGGCTCGATTGTTTTTAGCATGAATGTATGAAAGTTTCGAGTGGTTGGATTCTACCAGTTTCGGGTTAGATTACGGTTTCTCAGTTATATTTCTACTGCGAGCCCAAATAAAAGATAAGGACCTCCTTTTTTCATGGGAAAGTGACAGCTATAAGTTCTGAACTTAAGATGAAACGTTCAAACGTCAATATTTCGAAATCGATTAAATTCAGGAGCGGACCGTATTAGTGGAATCAGTTGGTATTATGAACAGATTCCGAATATTGAATGATATATTATGGCGTGTTTGGTGAGAATTAGTAGACGAGAACGGACTTCATCAAACAGTGCAAACAAAATGAATGAATCGGGAACTCATTTATATTCACCTAAGAACTTGTCCATGAGTACCGATTCGTCTTCTGCCTGAATTCTCCTGAGATTCCCTTTCTAAATTTCTGTAAAATAAAATAGAAGTTATAATGATCATTTCAAAATATTTGTAGTCAATGCGCTCGAAATTCAAACATTCAGGTATCTGTCAATATCAATGTCAATGACACCTTGTTTTCTCTCAAAATACAAAAATACAAACATACATACACTCCATCATCAATCTCTGAATAATCAATTTCGAAAGCCGGATTGTGTTGATGCAAGTAGGTTGAATTTGTGTTAGTGAGATAGGTATGTAATTGGTAATCTTTTTTTGTCGCTACATTCAAAGATTGGTCTGAATATTTCGTTATTGAATTGGGGGTGGTACGATACCTGACGAAAAACATTTATTCATGATGAAAGAGAGAGATGTTGGTATATGTTCGGCAATGAGTTTCATAGTGTCGTTCGTTTTTTCTTCAGGACCAGGAGGTTCCACTTCCAAGGGGATTGTTTCGATGAGGAGCATTGATTGTGGTACTCTTCACAGTTGGTGGTTCCAATATTCATTTGCGATTCATATTGTTTGAGCTAGTGCCGGCGTTCAAAAAAATCAATGGATTGGCCGGCGATATTTTCAGTGCTGGATACTATATTCTTATAGTTACAGTTGAAGTTTGATGATTTTACTGCGTGGTTCCACTCGTAATGTCATTGGAGTTTCTTATTGAATCGAAATATTTTTTCTGAGATTTGATGAATATTGTATTCATCAATTTCTGAAATTCATCGGATATGATAAGAGAATACTCTCCTATTAAGATTATCACATCCGAGAGTTACTCATCTACATAAAATGTGAGCAGGAGGATATTCCTTCTGTTTTTTACTACACATCGAATCAACAATGAAAACTCATTTGAATAAGCGACTTTAATACCAAGAAGAAAATTCATGCAAGAAACCTCTCCAGAGATCTTCGGGCTCCATTGCGTAGAAAAGCTGAATCTCAATGACAAAGCAGTAATTTCATCGAAGCGTTTTGTTGTTGACGTGAAATAAGAAATTTTCCGAGATTCTCCAGCAGCCAAATGCTTCCATTCTGTTTATGTATATTTATGTTGAAAGTCTAGACTTTTTGCTGGTTCAAATATTTGAATCCATTGTCGTTAGGAATTGTCCTGCAATATATTCACTCTGGGGGCTTCGTCCACGTCTTTTCAGTCCCTGAGTATAACATTCATTCTGAGGACCTGATCCCTGAATAAATACTGGCGAAGGCAAGTAATACAGAGAGAAACGTTGGGTGGGATGGTGACTTACTTATTTTCAGAATCGACTGCCGATTTCATTCGAGATAAAGTGTTCAAGCACGTGTTGTATAAATCATCATGTGATGGAGTCCTTGTTCTGATTGGGATAGATATATTAACTGAAAGACATGGCGATTACATTTTTTCAGGTGAAATGGCCTGAAATCATACTTGGTGATCTTTTCAATCCATGAAAAATATACAGTATCAATCGAGGATACTTGAGTAGTCCCGAGGTCATGGGTGTACAGTGGGTGTCAACCTATTCTTTAGATAGCCATGAATCCTAGAGTTCTCGTATTATATCACAGAGTATATTAGATTCCAACTTGGCAATGTCAGTTTCAGTAATTGAAAAATTCTTCGATATTCAAGTCCATCAGAGAAGTTGAATCGAACGGACTCTGAAGCCAATAAAAATGCTTCTCAAGAATGAAATGTACCAATTCTTGGTCTCAATTGTGATTAGAATCATCCATAGAATCCAGAAAAAGTGTCCTTCATTTGGAATATCCATGTTGAGGTCATTTCTGGTGGAACCGGAAGTGAGGAAGGATTATGAAATATTGAGAATTTTAACAATTCTTCAAAGCCCCAATCTTGCCAGTTTTGAATCTCGTACCTCGGAACTCTGGAAACCAGAGCGTCTCTGACAGAAGAATCGACACACAATGTACAAGTCAGATGTATCTTTTTTATCCAACTTGGGACCCAAGCAGGTAATGATAACTCCTTGACCTTGACTCATCGTTCATCGTCGAATCATAATGTATATTCGGTAAAAAAAAACAAGAACGTCATATATATATTCCATATGTATGTATTGGAAGGTATTTTGTTTATCAAACTATCGAGAGGGGCTCCGCTCGAGTTCTCTCGTTCCTGACTGCTGTATTTTGGGTTGCGTGGTAGCTGTCTACAATGAGCAAAACCTGAATGATTTTCGGATTCGAGTAGGCGTATTTCATGTTTTTTCAATGAATACCGATTGACAGTGGGTGAAACTCGGAATATGATACTGTTTCAAATATTTATGGTCGTAGGAACTCGTTGGAAAGTGTATTTCACTCGTTATATTTCCGCACTTGCTGCTAAGCGGCTCGTGCTAAATTTCCACTCGTGCGAAATATGTCACTTTCCATACGAGTCATGTAATATACTGTTTCACATCCAAGAGACACTTTGACACTCTCAGATCATTACAGTACCGAAATCGAGAATTCAATCAATAGCAGATATTCTGATGACTATTGGTGATGGTATAACCAATAGTAACCAATACATGAAGAATAGTAAATCCTTCGAATGATATATCACATGGCTACTGTTTTCCCATTCGAGATCTTTCTGGAGGTTATCTTGTAGATGTAGATCTTGTAGATTCATTTCAACATATTTGATATTCTTCAAGTACGTTCCATCTCGTATCGTCCAGATTTGCATGTTCTCAGTACCAGATCACTATTCTGTCGAATTCCTCTCTATAGGAATTCAATATTTTTTGTTTCTTCTGTTTGAAAATTCATTTTCAAATCATAGCAGAGCGCTCTCGACTTATAGTCACCATCAGTGCGTGGACTCATCAGTCTGGCGAACATTTTTCCATCAAAATATCATCTGTTCAAAATGAATGAAATCCTCAATTCTCTGGATTGATGAAAAACTAGCATATTGAAACCAGTTTCCAAAACTGGCTTTCATTTCAATTTCCAGTTGTGAATATCCACAAGTTGTTATTACTTCACTCTGTAATGATTTGAAAATTCATAAATGTACACGACAAACAAATTTCCTCCTATTTATTTTCGAATAGGTGTACACAGCCGATGAATCCTTCACTTCCATCTTAGTATATATTGGCCTGATAGCTTGCCGGATCAAAATCCGATCGAAACTTGAAATATAATGCAGATATTCATTAACACCATGAAACTTTTAACAACTTTCAAATTTCGTTATGTTTGGAATTCCTCTCTGATATCATGAATTATCATAAAAAAGCAAGGCGTCTTCGCAGATGAAGCAGTATCCGAGAATGATGGAAGGAATCAAAACTTTCCAGGAAATATTTCATTATTATGTAAATCGTGTGGAGGTTGTTATAGGCGATGAAATCCTGGACCAATATTGACTGAATATATTGAGGAAAGGATTTGGAGGGAGAATAAAGGATGGATCATGTCAGTATTCGATTGAGTTCGACCACAGAAGTAATCACTGACTTACATGATTTTCATTTATTGTTCAGTATATTGATCAAACTAGGTTATGTGTGTGATTTATGTCTGTAGTATTATTTCTGATCGCTGCGATCGTTCTGATGTACCTATCGGAATATCGGAAGTGGTCGTGAGTGCTACGCACTGTCTTCGTAGGAAGGCTCCCATATACAGGGTATTTCACGACGAGCTGAGTCCATTTATATATGGAAAACTACTGGCACTAGTTTTCTGAAATGTTTTGAGTTTTCTGCAACTTCCGGTAATACTGGAAATGGACCGCAACTCCGCTATTTCAAATGAGATATACCATTTTCTTTTGAATTCTTGGAACCAATACCGAATTTTTATATAACTCAATATTGAACATCATATGTGTAGAGTATAGCATTTTTGAGTAATTCAAGATTCATAAGAAAATTTGGCAGATGCAGCGCACCCCCTTACAAAAAATTTTTTTACGAAATCCTCTCTAGTCATACAGCTGCCCAATATTTGGAAATTCTTCAAAAATTTCTTACTGGGTGCTCAGAACTCAGAGCCAAATTATTCAATTTCAAAAATTCAAAAACTCAATGTTTTAAAATGGTAACCCCCCTTTTTCTCTCCACCAGTAGTTTCTGCGCTAGAATGTCGACGGACTTCATGTTCAAATCCATAAATCTAAAACGAACAGTTTCTGCAGAAATTCGGATATACCTTCATTCTCGTGGTTCGTCTCATTCATTAATTACTGAGAATTTACTAGTCCCTATAGTTTTCCATATAAATAATGTACTCAGCTCGTCGTGTACACATAGATTTTTTTCTTAATGTATGCTAATCACACCTCCATTCTTCTATTATATATCACAGTTAGAGACAGCAGAACGTGATCTGTATGACTATCATAAATAATCACTGTACAACCATAAACCTAAGTCCCAAATTGGACGAATTTAGCAGATGAAAATGGTTTCAAAACATGAATAAACCCTCTATCGGAATACGAAAGGATTCAGTTTCCTCTCATTCTAGTAACTGATTGATTCTTTGTTATGGCTTATCAAAACTCGATTCGCCAGTACAATCATATTGCCAGAAATGGACTCAATATCGAAATAGAAGGAGCGACTGTTTGATAAAAAGTATCGAGTTTTCAGTATGCACATTGTTGTTCTTTCCGATCTGACTCAAATTCGTTAACTCAACATACCCCAAACTTTTCCGATAGAAAATCTGTATTCTTCGATTTTGTCCCAGTTTCGAGTTTTTCTGTGCGTTGATTGATGATGAGGCAGAAAAATATCTCAAGTGATATCAGAGAAGTTAGTGTGGTTGAAGTAGGAAACATGCGAATGCTGAGTTTCCCATTATTTTCGGAATACTCTATAAGTCTAGAGTCTTGCATATTTAGCTAGAGCCGGCGAAAGCAAAGAAACCCGGAATCATGCCGTGCACCAAGAAACCCTTTAAAAGTTTTAAAGTAATCAGAAAGTATTATTAATTTTAATATGTCTTCTCCGTTCATGGAAGTGGCTATGATGTGAAGATTATACTCGAGATTAATTAATTCGAAGGATGAGGTTCCTGCGAAACTTCGATCCGAGCATAGAAAGTAAATTTCTCTTTTATTAATTCATCGAATGGATTCGCGATGGCAACAGATCAGTTTTCATTTCATCACTCACGGTCTCAGATGAATTCCCGTCGAGTATTGTTTAGTCTACTGGAGACAAATCGTGAATGAAATACTCATCAGAAAATTGAATTTTGCAACATAATTAAAGTAATAACAACGATCCATCATGTTATGTAAAACATGATGATCAATCTGTTATAGTTACAAAATATGTAGATATTTCTCCCTCGAGCATCTGAACCTCCAAAACTCAATGAGGATGGAGCGTATCTATAGCTATCCATCTATAATACATACTTTCATTCACAGTATCTGTTATCATTGTATCAGAAATATACATTCGATGTACCTATTGATTGTTCATCTGATCATTCGAACACAGGTCAGTGCATCAATAGCAAATATCTTGTGTAATACAGTGGTTTCAATTCATCATTCATTGATGAGAGAAAGAAATTTACAGTAATGAAAAGGAACGCATAAATGATAGACACTCGATAAGTGAGCAAACAATTGTTTCAAGGTAGAGGTATCTTACATAATATATAAAAAATATTCAAAGAATCCATACAGTATAAGATCAGCAGCACACATGAAAAATATATAGAAAATATAAATGGGAATATGTAATATCATAATTCAATGAGTGAATAAAATAAAAACAACATAGAAATAAGATCATCTTGAAATGACAACAATTTTGAAATAAAAATAATAGTTATGATGTCAAGACCCGTGCACAACAGAATTGAAGACTAGTATAAACAAGACTAGTAAAAAAAAGAACAGTCAGTTGGAGAGATTTGATTCAACAATCTCCTTACATTTGGCTCTTGGTGTTTCGTGAATGGAACGTTTCACATTATTCTTAAAAATTGAAAAGTTCATTATTTCTTTATTATTGTCAGGAATGGAGTTGAACGCTTTGGGTGCTATGTGAGAAAATGATCGCTGACAGATAGTTTTACTCATCTGTGGAATAACATAGTGGTGTCTTCATCGTTAACCATAGGTATGCTTAGGTAAACTGGTGTGATTTTTCATTTTCCTATTTTTTTTCCATATTTCATAATTTCAGTTGCATCCTTTCGATTGAGCATTTCGATGAACTGAAATCAAAGTTCAACATGAGCTCTGCGAATAAGATTCGTTGTGAAAAACTGCCATCGAATCCTTCCACTGTCCTTGTTGCTGTGCCAATCCTACCTACCTTCATTAAATCTGTCGTCGGTTTCTTCTCTCGAGGTGCCATTTGCATCTGGTCTATATATTCATTCAATTAGGCGTGAATTCCAGTTGGATCTGACATAATATTGATACAGCAAAAACGGTGAATCGAATATCGAAATAGATCAGTAGCAGGGGAATGTTCAGAAATTGCAGATATTTACGAATGTTTACTAAGTTCGGATTCCCATTTCCGTTCTCTTTCTGTTTCAATTGGAAATGATGATAAAATTTCATAGTACTATGAATATCAAATTTCGATTATCTTCATTCAATTCGTTGATGCATGTGCATGAACCTGACGATATCCTGAGTACCTAATCCAGAAGTAGAAAAAATAACTCCAGGATCTGGAAATCCTAGAACGAATTGTACGATACCTGGATCTCATTCAGCTATAAATGTTACGTGGTACATGAGATAATATGTTCAGGTCTCTTGCCTAATATCAGTGGGAAGAAATTGAACTTGTTATATTTATAGTTTATCCTAAACACTGTGTACGTTCTGGAGAGAGGATTGGAGCTCCACGTTATTGACACCATTTTAGATTTTTCAAAATGGAGAAAACAGAAAGTAAGTTTGATCGAGTGAGAATTTATATCTTATGTTGAAATATGAAGTTCGCAAAGAACATGAGTTGGTGCGTTGTTGAATTGATGCGATAATTGTAAAATATGCCTCTCGTAAACCCACAATTCCTGTTTTCCACTTCTTTTTCGAAAAACATAGCAGGTAACTTGCTTTGACGCTCCATTAGTCGACCATGTCTCAGGAATGAGAACAGACGGAAATTTGGGAATTCTTCCTCAGTATATCAAGAATTGACCGATGATCACAGTAGCGTCTAGACAGGCTGACCTTACAATAGTTCCATGAAATTCTGAACGAGAATACTACAATGACAATATGAGATTCTCAAAATACTTTCCTCATTCGATGCACCATGATAAATAGATCGATTGGAATGGTGCATCTGATCGGTGTGAAATAGAACCTTCTTCATGAAATGGCAACAAGGTGACGTTCTCAAATGTGTTAACGGAGAAAGCCACATACATATCAGTCAGCTTGTCTCTGATTGATATGCTCTCGATCGATATTTCCAGATTATGTTGCAGAGTATATCAGGAGTCCCAGATTTTGGAGCTAACTTTCGAATGTCGTACGAATTTTTTCGTCGTGAATGATCTCTTTAAGTAATCGTTAATAGTTTCTCATTCTCAATCGTAGCAGAAAAAGCCCCATATCAGCCAGCCATACTATCAACTCTGCTTGATATGCGTCTAATCGATATTTCTCAATCATCCTAATGTGAGATAGTATCTTCTCCTTCATTGAATGTGTTAGCAGATGGAAAAATACACAGAGGACATGAGGAGAAACCAGCCAGCTCAGCACTATGTTTACGACTGCGTGCTGATGCTCTGCAGCTGTATTAAAAATCAATTTCCGAATAATGTTGATACACACTCTTTCTCATAAAATGTCACAAGCAATCACCTATTCAATTCACAGTTCGTAATCAGCAAACCAGGATTTCCAAAATAACCTCATAATGATTCTTATTGAATCTTTCACATTTCTTTGTAGATTGTGTAACCGTTCTCGCGCTAATTGTCACAGCTCAATTATGTCAGTTGAAAATATAGATAGCCTAACTAACTAGCTATTCATGACGAAGTCCCCCACCTCTTTACATCTGAGGGATTATCCGATATTTCCCACAACAAACAAAGACGAGAAGGAGTTATATAGGGACACCAGGATTCATTGAAGTTTCATATAAAATATACAATATTCCGGCTGCAGAAGCGCACAATGCCTGGATTATATAGCAGGACACTATTCATTCATTCGGGACCGGAGCTGGATAGCTGGATGGATATTGCAGGAAACATGCGGTGTTTGAGTTAACACATGAGTTCGTCGCTCACCCGTTTCTCGTGTTCATGCTGTCGTTGATGATTATTTGTCGAATGTGGGAGATGGTTGAATTTCCACATTTCACATTTTTTCAAAACATATGTTGCTGAAAACTGCGCCCAAAAGGAAATTCTGAATGCTGTCTTATGCTTCTTTGAATTTAAATATAAGTCAATCGGATTTATTCCTCTATCTGTTGAGAGATGCTGTTAATTGAGTCCAGATTGCAATACGATTCAGGACATAGATACTGAATCTTCCAAAACTCCCCAATGGTTGAGAATTCATACAAATTTCATACTTTCCAACTCATTCACTATGTCATGATGCAGTGTATCTATAGCCACTATATCGTCCAATTGAAACAGAACTTGATGAGACAAATACACAGGGTAGGTAGGGTTCTATTGTTTCAAGTCACAAACTTCATTTGAGAAAATGTACGAAAAATGCAACTATGCACTAAATAAGTACCTACGTACTAAAGGTTACCGTCTTTGATTCATTATGGTCGATCGCACAAAATAGTCAGTAGAATGACAGTACTCATAGTAAACGAGTCCGTACGAAATAGGTAGGATTTCATAGCAAATACCGGCAAAATAGAGATGTCTAGTATCCCACGATAGTGCACAATATTTTCTGGACCACAGCTGCAGTAACAACTCGGTCTCTTACAATGCTAAGTAAGACCAACTGGATGCAATTTGACGTTTAAATATGACACGTATAGTAAGTATCCATGAATACTTTTTATCTCGTAGTCTAATTTGCGATCCACTCTGCTCGAGACTCTGGTGATCATTCACTCCGCGCAAAGCGCTCTCGACTCCAGACTGTCGTCTCCCTTCCACCTACCCATTCACCTCACTCTCTCGAAAGGCTCGGAACTATCACTTGCGATACATCATTTAACTAAACTAAATCTGACTTATAACTACATACGTATAGGGTGGGCTTGCTTCACAATGAGACCAAAGTCGCAAGACGGAGAAAGGACAATGTTTCGAATGATGTTCTGTTCGGAGTGTGATTCCCAAACATACGCTGGAACTCTTATATTCTATTTAGAAGAGGGCCATTCGCCCTGTCGGTGATATTACATTCGCGAATTCATTGACGTCCATAGAACATCGTTGAACATTGAAAGGTGAGTGATCTCTGCCTCGATAAATATTTCCACAGTCGGTTCTCAGTGGAAATCTTGTCTACTACCACCACCACGAGAGATTCCAGGTAGACAATCTAGACGAACTCAGGCTGGTCACTGGTCGCCCCCACATTGTCAGGCCCGAGACCTGCTGAACTTAGCTCTGCCAAGCATCATTCATCAACAGAACGGCAGAGTTCAGGGAGTCTTTGCTTAGTGAAGTATTCCTCATGCTTATGACTTCCAAACTTCAAAACATCCCAATACCTTCCGTCTCTCCCAACATTCCACCACTGGCTATCATGATGTTCCTCTGACATTAAAGGTTCCACTTTCAGGTTGTCAAAGGATGAAAAAAATGAAAGAATTCTGCGCGGAGGAAATTGCTAGAAAATGCTAATGGTCTATGTCCAGGTCCATAATCCGATCCAGCACGAGACTGGAATGGCGTCCGCGCCGACAAGCGTCGTCAAAAGTCGTCCATCACTGGGGAGTCAATCAGTGCGAACCACCCGGGTCGCTTCCGCTTAATTGTGGCATCGATCACTCGTAGGCCTCCATACAAATATTGCCACATATATCTTCGATCCTGGACCCTTCGGACCTATTGATGTCCGTTCGACCAATACTTGTTTATTGCGAGCCAGGTAAAGAAGTCTTTCCTCAACAGGATGAAATCACCTCAATCGTGAAGATTGTACATCGTGAATCAAGATGACGAACGAGTACGGCGATATATATATATATATATATATATATATATATATATATATATATATATATATATATATACATATATATGAGCTCCAAACATGTGTGTTTGAACTTGATGTTCGATGCATTGGTTCCTTTTTGTTGTTGTTATGAAGCAATGGTATTGGAATGTTCATGAAACTAGAAAGGATTTATTATTCACAATCACTATATAAATATATACCAGAACTTCCATTCTCGTGAATAATCCAGATAATAAGTGTCGAAGGAAAGATTTGAGGATTAACATAATCATATTTTCATCATGGGTATGGGAAATGATAGCTCCCCAAAAATGAATCTCGATGGTGTCTCAGATGCTTTCTATATAAATGAGCATCTCACGTTAGCCAACAAACTTTTATATAAAGACGTGAGGCTAACTGCAAAAAACAAACAATACAAGTATGTTTGGGTGAAGAATGGTGCCATCCTCTGTAGAAAATCCGATTCGTCCAAGATACTTGCTATGAAAAATCACGAATGCATTAACAAAATGTAACCATGAAAATTGCGATAATTGACTACATCATATATGATAGTTTTTCCAATGGATAAGTTGTTAATTTATGGACAGAACGTAAATGGTTTGCGTTCCAAGATAACCGAATTCAAAATGAATACTTTCAATATCAACGCTGATCTCTACTTGATAACTGAAACCAATCTTTCAGATGACATCTTTGATTCTGAAGTTTTAGAAACATCACATTATAATGTTCATCGCCGCGATCGCGAAAGTGCTCCGTGTGCCGATAACAAAAAATCCGGGGGAGGTGTACTAATAGGTGTTAAAAATACAATTGGTGTTACGCTTCGAGAGCACTTTCAGATCGACGCAGAAGACTTATGGATAACCATCCACAATGACAACAATTTGAAGATCCATGTATGCTGCGTTTATCTTCCTCCCAGGGACGACTATGCCAGATTATGTTTCACTTCAAAACTACAAGCAAACCTTGATGAACTCACAGGTGATTTCAATTTTCCATACATTAGTTGGATTCCCAGTGAATGTAAAACTTTTTTTATTCCAACGAACACTGATAACTCTAACTCTTCATTGATCGATCTCTTAACATTTGGTGAATTTTCACAGCACAATGATATAAAAAACGTAGATGATAGGATATTAGATTTAGTTTTTTGCACTAAAATTCACTATTCAAAATTAGAAAAGAGTGACATTCCCTCAGTATATCCTGATTCTTATCATCCACCCATTGAGTTTTACATTAGTTGTCTCAATATCAAAGTTCTTGACAGAACAGATCAAATTTTTTATAATTTCAGAAAAGGTAACTACAACGAGCTCAACAATTTTTTTTTCAATTATGATTGGGACGAGCAGCTCTCTAACTTATCAGTTGATCAAGGAATTTCTGTATTTCACAAAATTTTACAGGAAGGTACCATTCTGCATGTTCCTAAAGTAACCATAAAAAATAAAAAAATCCTGTATACTTTTCAGTCGATACAATAAAATGTATAAAACAAAAAAATCAGATGTACAAAAAGTGGAAAAAATATAATAATCAATACCATTATGAAGAATTCAAACTTCTGAGACGTAGAAGTAAAAATATTATATCTAATGACTACAAAATGTACACAAACAATATTCAAAATGAAATTACAACATATCCCAAAAAATTTTGGAAATATATAAATTGTTGCAAAAATGAGGTTGGTATTCCTAATAAAATGTCTTACAACGACACATCCGCTGAAAACGGCAAACAAATATGTGATTTATTCGCTACCTATAAGTGTATACGAGCCCCATCAGCAAACCCATCATTTTTCTCCTCAATCCAGCACAAATAATCTATTGAACTCAATAGAATTCACTCCAGAAATGATACTCGTTAAAATGAACTCTTTAGATGTTAACAAAGGAGCCGGAATAGATGGCTATCCCTCATATTTTGTTAGATACTGTGCTCCCAGCTTATGCCTTCCACTCTGTGTTATTTTCAACAAATCCATTCAGTCTGTTACCTTCCCAGATGCCTGGAAAACTGCTCTTTTGGTTCCAATATACAAAAATTCCGGCAATAGAAACTCTGTGAATAATTATCGCGGTATCTCCAAATTATCCATATTCAGCAAATTATTTGAAAGCAACATTGATGACATTATGTTTCATAGTCTTAAATCCTCGATTTCAGAATGCCAACACGGATTTTTCTCCAAACGAGGGATTGAAACAAACTTGGTTATATATTCTGAATACATCTCGAATGCCTTAGACAATCAAGCGCAGGTTGATTCACTGTATACTGATTTCAGCAAAGCGTTCGAAAAAAGTCGATCACAACCTCCTTATATCGAAACTTTCTGGAATTGGTATACAGGAAAATCTCCTGAGATGGCTCTCGTCATATCTTTATAATCGAAGTCAACTTGTGAACATAAGTAGATATAGGTCTGCCTCTTTCGTGGTAACTTCGGGAGTCCCTCAGGGCTCTCATCTGGGTCCTTTATTGTTTTCAGTGTTTATCAATGATCTGAACAACTGTTTCAAAAATTCACAGATACCGTTATACGCTGACGATTTGAAGATATTCAGAAAAGTTCTGACAATTAGGGACTGTTCAAGAATTCAAGAAGATCTAAATAGGTTCACTGAATATTGTAACCGTAACAAAATGAAACTCAATGTCAGCAAATGTGCGAGTATATATATCAATAAAAACATTGTTCCTATGGAATTCCAATATCTACTGAATGACAGTATAATCAAAAGAACGGACCGAATCAAGGATCTTGGTGTATACTTCGATACAAAAATGACTTTCAACCCACATTTTGAGTACCTAATTAATTCTTGCAATAGAGCTTTGGGATGTTTTTGCAGAACATGCAGGGACTTTGATAATGAGGCAGCCATCAAATCTGTATATTTTGCTTTTGTTCACAGCAAACTAAATTTCGCCAGTGAAGTATGGAACCCACATTATAATGTTTATAAATCACGATTGGAAAGACTCCAGAATAGATTTGTAAGGTTTCTCCACTTCAAAATAACAAAGGTTTACATAACTGTTGGCATTAGTGGAATTCGTTCTCTTTATAAAATACAGCTTCTCGAACAACGACGAATGATTACGGATTTACTCTTTATGTACAAAATCATAAAAAAATTGTTACGATTCTCCTAATTTAGTATCTATGATTTTTTATCATATTCCTCGAAGATATACTAGACAATTACTTACTAGTCCTAGTTACAACACGAATTTGGGAAAAAACTCTCCAATCACCAGAATGTGTTACTGTTTCAACAAATATTGTAATAATTTAGATATATTCTCCATGACATTTAATTCTTTCGAAATAACTGTAAGACATATTTTCAATTCTTGATCTTATAATGAATACAATTTAGTTCATTCCTGTACCTCTTAGACTACCGAAATATCTATTATTATTGTAACTTTTAGTGGATCCTTGTATGGGTTTCACCTGTTTGTATCCCAAACTTGAAATAAATAAATAAATGAAAATAAATAAATGATACTATTTGCATTTTTATGAATAATTCTTGATGATATTAGCTCCGGAATGAATAAGGTACGAATAGAAGTTACGAAACAACAGAAACCAAAAACCAGGTTTATTTTCATACTTTCACCAAATGAAAAAAAAACATCTAACAACCAGAATTTCTCCGTCTGCCAAATTATAACTTTTTAGTGTCGAAACAACTAACATTGAGAATCTTCACGAGGAGGAAATATCCGAATTGTGTTGACAACGGAAACAGATTCGTTCCCGAAACGTCCACTATGATATGTAGAGGTTTAGTTTTCATTGAAAATATATTTCCTAATTTTTTGAAAAAACGAGATGTCACTGATCTCAAATCTGTCCTTGCTAGAAATAAACTGAAATGATTATAATATCTATTTTATTTTCTTAGAATCGGGGAGAGAAAATCCCACTCGAAAAACTGAAAAATGAATGGTATTGTATCTCTCGTGATTCATACTGTACTACTTGTAGCCGGAATATTATTCTACCACGTACGTGTCCACAGGCAGCCTCCCATTTGGTACAACAACTACTGTAGCATGTTATCAACACATTTATTCATCAGAGTCATAGTACATTGGCAATTTCACTATCATATTCGAGATAGCACAAATATCTAGCTCCATTTATAATTTCTTGATTGAATCTCCAGAGATCAGTACATGTCGATGTTTGCAGAATATTGCATATATCACAGATTGATGGTCAAATGATTGATGGATGCCTAGAGGGTGGTAGATATGATTTGGCATCCAGTGAATGAATTGGAGACCAGCTCAAAACGAATCAGACAAGGCATGGTATGTACGATTTTGAATATCTTTGAACATCAAGTTTGTAAATCAGAATCGTCATGGTCTTCATGAGTCGAAACATGAATTCAAATCGAACAGTTCAAGAATCATACAATATCTTTCCTCGTGCTCACATTACCACATTCTTGAAAGTGTGAGCACTATCTTTCATTTGATATCTTCGAGTGTTGATCAGAGAAAACTGTAATTCAGGTGGAACGTTGACCTCGATATCCAATTCATCCTATGGGATTTTGCGACTGGAGGTATTTGAAATCTACTTGATCGTTCTCTTACATCTGTTGATCAACGCTAACAGCTCCTTCTATTTTCAAGACATAATAACAGCTACCACTGGGCAAAAATGAAAAATCAGCAGACTGATTCTTCATTTTTTCGAAAACTTTTGGTAATAACATATTTGTATTGTACTGACATGATTCGAAATAGATTATATAACGACTTTACTGTTTGGAATTTGGATAACCATCCATCCATATGTACTGTCTGGTGAGATTCATCGACACTGGTTCGAATATTATCAAGTCAACACATTTTCCTGTTCGTCATCGATCAATATTCCATAATTGTTTTACCGGTAAATGCTGAGTTGATGCATATCTATTTCTGTAGTTTATCTCTTCCTTTTTTTATTCACGGTGGGTCTGTGGATCCATGCCAATGGGCTGCAGTAACAAGACTCCAGTTTTCAACTTTATTCGAGCATTCCCATTCGATTCATGAAATTGATGCTCAAAATTTCGACGAAGAACTTTGGCATGCTGTCTCCATTGTATGTAATAATTCAGAAGTGTCTTCAAAAAATTTCTTTCACTTTCACGAATTAACCAGTTGAACTCTTTGAATTCCAGCTCGACCCTCGAGAGTTTTATTATTGATTTTCCAGTAAAGTTTATTTCTTCATCATGAGAAACCATTCAACCCCGTCAGTAGAAAAAACCGTGAAGCATTGGGATCTCTTGTACCAAATTGTGGAAGTATGAGTCGATGATCATAGAATATGAAATAAGCGATCCATTATTCATAAGAACACGAATCGAAATAAGATAGGAAAATGTAGTTACTCCACTATTTCGAATTGTGTAGCATGTGATTTCCATAATGGTTTTTGGTAGTGAAATTATTGAAAATAAGGTGACTCCTGGAAATTATTTCAGTATTTCAATATTGGGATCCATCAATAATTTGTTTTCTTCCAATTTCCCTTCCGAAAGGATTATTTCAGTATTCCTCTTCAGTTATCTGAAATTTTCCGCAGAGGAAAGCTCCTATAATTTTCCAATTTCTGGGATAATAATTAAATTTTCGATCCTCCCTTGCTCCATTTGACTCTCAGCGTACTCATATTAATATTGACTCAACTTCAAAATATTTCCGAGAAAGTAGGAGTGCATAAAATTAATAACGTCTTCCCATAGGCGTTGTTTGACTTCGAGGAAATTGTTTACTATTGAAATGAAAATGGAACTCTCCATCAACCATATTTTGTTTCTGTCATATAACGCGAGAGACGTTCTATGTCTTGGACTCCAAAATCAATTCCATTTTTTCATCGTCGAAGAAAACATTACCTAACTGAATTCGCATTTCGATGAATTCCCGATAATAGGAAATGGTTCCCAGGTGAATCACTTCTTCAACTTCTAGATTGTCTGGTTGGTTCAGGCTGAATTTCCTCCAACGTCGATTAGAAATTCCATAAAGGGGTGATAGGATGTTCAGAATCCTCCACAATCATTTGGAATGATACGTTGCCATTGGTGATAATCGATCTCCTCATAGGAGCCAGAGCACGCTAGGAAAGTTATTGACATTCATTTCAAACAATGATCGATGAATCACATTTGAAATTGCAATCAAAACTTCATAGGAAACTAGGTCGAACTAATAGTCTTCCATAAATGAGTACTTCGAGAATACTATGTGCTCCATACATTCAGAAAAATGGTCTTTGGATAGTTACAAATATTCACACTACACTCATCCTATAAAACCACTGATAGTCAAGAGAATGAAGCAATATGAATTCTTACTTAATTTGTCAACTATTACATTCTTTACTTCATCTCACTTTGACAAAAAATTCGCATGAGATATGACGTCTTTGTACCATTCAATAAATATTGAGTAGTGAGATTTTTATTAAATGAAACTAGTGCATGTTTTCAGCGTGAAGAAATACTTCTCACAACTATATGCTTAAAATATTAGTAATATACTGAACAAGGTCATTGGATCCGTGAAAGGAGAGAAATATATAATTATATGTATATGTGACAAGACTGGATTTGGAAAATATTCAAGGATTTCTTGCAAGAAGGCCACAGGTCCACAGTATTTTTTTCGGAAAGCACAGAACTATTTGGCACAAAATGGCATGGAATTGAATTTTCATCAGAATGAAATGATTTGCACCACGAAAAGAAATGAGAAACTGTCGTAAATCACGAAGAGAACAAATAATGAAAACCGAAAAAATGACATAATTCATGAAATCGGCAGGAAACATCATGAATGAATTTGTCAACATTATTCATTACATCGAAAGATATTGCAGCGAGAATTCGAAAGTCACAAAAATAATGAACATTGAAACTGTACATATACTGTATGTGAGATTGTATATTGAATATAAAACTGTGATAATATATGAAACTGTATATAAAATTCGGAAGAAAAAACATTTTCGACGACAAGTGATTCTATAAAAATGCACTAGGAATGAAAAATGATCTATTCCATTGATATTCTGTGATTAACAGATTATTGTATTTTCGGCAAGCTTTTGGATCTGCTACTCACAGACAAACCTATATCGAACAATGAATCGATGATATTTTCATGTTTTGTTTTGTTGGGAATGTTTCATTCTCATAATTTTCGATTACGACGTTCAATTATTTTTTCATCAACAACTGACGACACCCTTCTTAGAATTTCCTTCTTCTTCCATATTATTGTCGATCAACTCAATCATCAGACACTAGGACCAGAGTACTTGTCAAGACGAATTATACGACCCCCAACTCGATAGGGTCGCGTCGTTTCATTTTCATCAGCAGGTCAGTTCCATGTTATGATAATTATTGATTGTCATCCGATTGAGACATGCATGCGAAATTCCATCTCAATAGGAAACCAGGAAGTGGGTCAGACTAAACTTGCTTATCTGATTATAGACAAACACCGTGACAGGTGGAACTAAACGAGCCCGTGAAAAAAGCAACGCTGCGATGGTGTACGATCGGGAACATTTCGATACAGGGACCTAATAACAAGGTACAATGAAATCGTAGACCAATGTCCCCTTCTTCACTTCCTTTCAAGCCTCCCGAAGAGTGCAACAATAATAGTCATCTGGTATAAGTCTCGTGTTGCGGAAATCAATTTGTTGCGGTGAATTCAGTCAGTTAGTATTCAAGATGACCGAAAATCGACGTTGACCGCGTCAGCCCACTGCGTTTACGGGCGAACCGATCTTTCATGATGCTTCCTTTATATATGTATATAGTATATGAGCTCAAAAAAATGTTCTGATATAACTCAGGTGATGAAATTCCACGATTTGTGACTTCAAGAGAACTGCGAATGAAGAACTGGAACTTTCGAACACTAATTGAGTCAATATGATAAGTCATCCAGCGAATTTCCATCTTTCATTTTCATAATTATTCAAACGGCCTTCCCAAATATTACTTTCAACAGAGTCTTCACGTATATTCCATAACTCATGCATTTATAGTATTTTTCGCGAAATGTACTCTTCAATAATATTCCCTGAAGATTTCATAGAACAGATAACCAGTTGAACATCTCCTGAATAAGTTATGATCTTTCAATCCGAATTCTTGAATGGATCAATCAACATATTCATATTTCTCCTGTCAGAGAGTATTTTCCTTATTTCATATTTGAGTAACTTGTAGCAAGGGCGTACCCAAGATTGGATTCCATTGGGGAGCTGTATAAATATGTGACATTTATGTAAAGAACAAAATAATCTGTATTTGTAGCATCAATCCATCACTTACCTCTGGTTCTGAAAATCCTATAAAAGATCTCTTCCACATGTTCTTCTGAGAAATATGGAATTTCACAATGAAGTTTCCTCCCAGATACAGTCTCGCACTTTTTGGTGGTAGATGTGATTTGATGGATCTGGTACAATGATTATCAATGCTGGTATAATCTCCTGCCCAGTCCATAGCTTTGGGAATGATAGTACACTTATTGATACCTTCTTATCTTCTAGATATCTTATCACATAATGAGGACAGAAGTGTAAGACGCATACTTGAAACTTGCATGGAGAGATACTTTACATGATAGCAATAATTCTAAAATGTGGAATGTCTAGAAGAGTTAGCTGCATGAAGAACTCAGGCTTCTATCTTCACCAGAGAAGCAGATCACATAATGCCCAATATGAAGATAGGCATATCATCAATATCTAAGCTAGGTATCAGTACCAACAGCGTTCTCTCGTGGGACGATCATTCGAGGTCCATGGCGAGAACTGCGTCATAGAAACTCTGCTTTCTATTCTGTGCGAAGAGGTACCTTCAAAGAGCAAACTCCACCTGTCCTGGAGTACTGTTCACAGGTTTGGAGTTGAGCTCCCGAACATATTCTGAAGCTCACAGATTCTAATCAGAAAACAGCTATGCGCTATTCGCTCAGTCGGTGATACTACACTCATGAATTCATTGAACTTTATAGGACAGCATAGCAAGGTGAACGATCCCTAATTATCCTATCAGAAGATCTCGATGTTTTGTGAATATTAGGAATATTGGAGGGGGAGGATGCCCCCCTCATGGTCCCCATGGGTGCGCCACTGTATTGTAGGTATTATCTCCCACTTATTTCGGTATTTTCGATGTTAAACTAGACATTCTCACTAGATTCTCCCAGTTGATAGAATATGGAAACAATAGTTGTTTTAGAATAATTAACAGGTGCAATGAGCGATTACTTGATTGGGACGAGAAAAAATATTATACACTATCAGTATTTTTGAGAAACGATGAATGAAATCGGTACGTCACGTGGTGATAAAATATTCCTGGGAGGTACGTCAAACATGAGACCCTCTTCTCTATCGACTAAACAAACTCTCACGTGTTTTCATCCCATATTCAAAACGACTATCGAATGACAAATGCGACCGCACATCCCGACAGCATCACACAAAATTCAAGTTATGCCGGAGAGATAACCTCTCGTCTCACAAAGGTGTTCGAGTGAGGTATCTGCTGTCCCAGTAGATGTTCCACGCAGTCATCTGGATGTACAGTAACTCAATAAAACACAGTGGCCACTATCATAGCATGACTTCTTTTCCATTGATCGTTTCAGGGTCGCAAGAAATCGGCCATGTCGAGGGAAATTTGAATATTCAAATTTGTTGTTCAATAGGAAATAGGATGGTGGCCATGTTGAAGATAATACTGGTGGAGGCATTGATGCGTTCTGTTCACTAGAATACGAACCAAAGTTATACTGGCGCTATACAAAAAAAGCCGGTACGAGAATCAAGGAGCTAATCCACTAACAGGAAAGGAAGAACGTAGGTACCTAATGTGTAATATGTTTTTTGTTAGTAAATTAGCGTTAGCATCTTCTCATCTGCTCACTCTCTCATGAGAAGATTGATTGAAAATGGAAATTGCTCAACTGGAACCTCTTTCATGTGGAAAATCCGTGGCCTACTAGCAGTCATTCATCATAATGTAATGATTTAGTGTTTTCAAGCATTTATGAGTATCCAATTCATTATCCTGGAGAGAGAAAATGAAGAATCGAATGAGATGATAGAATACAGGGTGTTCCATTGAGAAAACTATGAGTTTGTGTCAGTAGGTATGGCGGCCACAATGCGCAAGCTTCTCTATCAAACGCAGCTCTCAGCTCAACAGTATTTCTTATAATTCGTAGATATGAAAGATATCCAGAAAGTAATAATTTTCAAAATCGCCTTGTATCTTTCGAACGGACAGTAATGCGAAATCTGATTGGACCATGTTGAGTTTCACATAAAAGTAGGACAGGAACGTGAAAACCAGAAGGCTCCATCTGCAATGACAATTGAGAAACCTGGCAGTCTCGACCGAAATGAGATGCTCATAGTTCCACGATATGCAATATTGATACGAATCAATGAAACAATAGTAAGCCTAGGATGGGCTATCTAAGCTACCTAAAATTCCAATTTTGAACATCTAATATAGAAACTTCCCTCGTGGGACAGAATACTGCTCAGCAGTGCTCGTCAGTAACATAAATAGGTATACGATTGGATCGCAAAACTTCTGTATGCTTCAACAAATTTCATAACGAAGATGACGGATCATATCACGCCGCTTCGCTGCTACATGCGATCCACATCGAACTCCTTTATACCGATTTCGAATCAGTTCTGTTAATGACGAAAGTTTCACAATCCCAACCATATACAAACATCGATCTGCACAGTAACAGCTTCCAGCTTCTTTTGGGATTCCTGGCCAAATGAGTTCTAAACGACTTGTGGTGTAGCAATTTCATAACTACATATAATCGACATGAGTAGATACTGAGATGAATTCTCTTCATGGTTCAACTGAGAACATGCATCTCGATCATCAATACTGGATTTTATGCACAGTATTTTATATACAGTTCTATCATTTCAAAGATATTCTTCTCATTGCATTGTTTTTATGAATCGATAGATGCTCAGCTTTCTGAAATGGACGTTTAAGAAGGGAACTCAGAGATACAAAATAAATAAACTTTGACTTTCGAGACAAAAAACGTAGGACGCATAATAGATAATAGGAACAATTGAGACAGCAGTGCAGGGAATTATCACTTATAATACCACGAGAGTTCAATTATTACCAGAAATATTTTCGGGAACAAGAATTTTCGAAATATTCGTTCGTTTGTGTCCAGTGTAATTTCATGCTTCTTCACCCAGGAAGGAGGAAAAAAAATCCGAGAATGTGTTTATTTGCTATGGTAACGATAAGAAAAAAACAGGTTTTCATTGGTCGAGAATATTAAATATGGAATCTTACAGTTTTTGCATCTTCTTCTCTCCCATAGTTTGTGTCAGTGAAAATTCTTCCTTACCTGAAAATCATTTCGAATTCAAAATGCAGCAGCATTGCAGTTCGAATATAATAGTAATACAGACAAGTGCAATACATTTTTATTGTCGTTGCAGCCACGCCATTAGAGTAAAGCTTGTAGAAGTGCATTATTCATAGGGATCGTTAACACCGCACGTTTATCGTCAGTCCCTTTTTATTTAATTTTTTTAGCTCACGTGTTCCTGCGGATCACGGTGTTTCGCGAAATTGGCTATTTCCTATTCATCTCACATGCGCTCATAGGGTAATTTGTACTTCGATGAGCATTTGCGTCTATTGTGGCTTTTACGATTCATATAGAGTCTCTTTCGGATTCATACAGGGTCTATACCAGGCAAGAGCATGAGTCACTGGAAAGCAGAGAATCTTTCTGAGGTGGTTAGTTTCGATGCAGTTCTTAGCCACTGACGTGGAACTGAAACTGAAATACAGCGAGATACAGACACATTACGAATGATCAACGGTTAGTTTCATTCCTCAGGAGTTGGATAGTTGAGGTGATTCTCTCATTGATTTCAAATTCACTGGCGCAAAAGATGTCAGATGAGTATGCACATACAGGTGCTTGCACCAAGGTGCACTCATAAGTATGATGAAACAACATAATAATGGTAGACAACAAATGATAATCAGAAAAACGGACGACAATCAAGATGAAGAATACGAAGGATATTCAGTAGTGATACCACAACTGATTGAATTCTCGCGATGGGTCTGTTGATGTATTTTATAACAAAGGTTAGTTGCTTGAAAGTTAGTTGTTTCTTCAAGCAACTCAGTTGAGTTGTGGAATGAAAGACAGAATTATAAGATGAATTCAGTCACGAGAGGATTTTTTTCAAACTATTCCACGAACAAAGTGAAAGGTGAAAAATCTAGAATCTAGCAGATTTAGAGGGAATCAGAAATCAGTGGAGGAGTTGATTTGAAAAATGGTTTGATAAACAGGAGACGTTGAAATGGAACAGAATACATATTTGAATAACCCAGTATTAACAAAATGTACTTGAATATTTCTGAATTATAATTGAAAAATGGTACAGTCATCATATACAAAGCTTTGAGCTTGATTATTTGAACACTCGCTTGTATTTGCAATAGTTGTTATATTTTGACAGCTATTATTTCTCACAGATGCGTCAAGACTTCCGTGATGCTGTTTACTAAGTTGGAGCTCGGATGTCCTGTGATTGCTTTGCATAAAAGTTCACTGACTACAGTTGCTCGATTTGTATGTTTGGTTCTTTTTTGCCTTTTCACAACAAGCCCTATATTCTGAGCTGATGTTGGGGTCCATTTACTGATCGAAATAATCCCTAGAGGCATATTTTTGTACCAAAGAGTACAGTGATGACCGGACTTCCAGTGTCCATTCACAGTAAGGAACAATCATTACCTTTTTTCGAAATGGAATTTTCATTAAGTCTCACGGATTTCGCACATTCTAAATCAATAATTTGCTTAACGCACATCGCTACGACCACCTCCTTGGCAAGTTTTTGGAAAAAAACTGTGTTATATTCAATCCTACCGGTGGGCGCCCCCTTATTATCTAATTCTTCTTCAGAATATTCTAACAAATAATGTGCTCTAATAAATAAACTCTATATCTACGATATGCAGAAATATCTCTCGGAGTCCTGTGGGTCTATCTCCATCCCATTGTGTACATCTCGCTTGATGTTCTTCATGGGTCAACGGTACCGAACTGATTTTTCGTTTCTGTGCGATATCTTGAAGCAACTCACGTTTTGTATCTCGTGCATTTCTTGACGATTGAAAAATGATATCTCTGAATGGGTCGAAACTCTGTGGATATTCATTATAATATTTTTCTCGCAATAATTGAGCACTCGTAATCCAGATCATCTTCACGACACATTCCTTGTCATAAGAACCATCAATTTCTCTCATCTTGGAGCCTCAGTCCTTTAATATAACAGCTAGTCTCTCGACAAGCGTTACTCCTTCTGATACGAACGTTTCTGTTCATCGCAAATCTAGTAAATTGCTTTCATTGTATTTTTCGGTACATTTTCATCAATTTTTTCGTTGATGAATTCGATGGAATTCATCCAAAATCTGCTCACCGAATTTGACGGACCACTCAGGATCAAGAGTCAAGCTTGGTGTTATCGATAATCCGAAATTGATTGGAGCTCCTGCTTGGTTCATTTGACGAGTGCGTCAAATAGTCTTGGGAAGTCCGATGTGTCGTTTCTGATGTTCTACAGCTTGTAATGATGCATCGATCAAAACGGGGATCATGTAGAGATATTTCAGAAAGTCCATGCTGCATTGCAGATAAACTTTTACTCTTGGCAAAAAACATCGGAGATCTTATTCCTCGGAAAACCCTCGTATGATCTCGATTATCTATACATCACATCTAGAGACCATTCATTGGAAATAAATCCAAGTGAATCGTGAACACATGGTTGTACATCGTGCAAATTGAACAGTAATTCTCACCAGTCTTTATCACCGTTAACTGAGTCTTCATTACTACCTTCAAATTCAATTAGGTGTTTTATTACTCTTTCCCAAAAAATAGCCAATCAGACTCGTCCGCATTTTAGGAGTTATTACTGGACGCAGTCTTGAATCGCTAGCAATCATAGCAGAATTATATGGCCACATAAATTCAACATAACGGTTTATTGTACAATTTTGCGCTGAATATATGAGCGCATCCACTACAGTGTCCTTTAATTATGTGACTCTGTATTACTTTTCCAACTAGTTGGTTTCTCTTCATTCTCTTGATATTTTCCTGAAGTGAGGAAGGTGAATTACTCATTAATTTTCAGTATATTTCCCAACCATACTGAATTGAGAAATCTTGAAAGGAAGATGATAGACTGCGCTACTAAAATTCACAATTAATTGTCTTGACATGTATTCTGTTAGAACTGCAGTATATATGTACAGTGCAGTATACTCATTCTGTTCTGCCAAAGTTGTGCATTCATTCGCCTAGTGGAGTCTTTCCTTATTCTTTCAGTCTTCAACTCCGACCTCCTCACTTTCGAGAAAAATTCCAATACCTCCATTCTGCTGGCTAACACGATGTTCCTGGAACATTATAGGTTTTCCTTCCGTAAAGTCAACATACAGAGAAAAATTATAGATCCTCCAACAAAAGTTCAAGTCAGTATAGGTACAACCAGATTTTTTCGTCACTGTAACAATTTTTTATAGTAACCATAACAATATTCTGGTTATTGTAATGATGAAACATTGTGAGGATATTGAGATCAAAATGTTGTGACCATACTAACCAGACAGTTTTTTGAGCGCAGATGAAAAAACTGTAGTTCCATGAGTTCATCAATCTGGCATAAAATTAAATGATGAATGTGATGATACCTGCTTCAAATGAATGAATCGCATTAACTACAGAATAGTTGAAATGGAGTTCAATTTTTTGGAGGTATTGCAGTCATCCACCACTTCCGTGACACTTCAAATTTAGCGAATTCAAAAATTGACTGTTAGTTTTTTTCGGATGTGTATTCCGACTCAAGTCCTAATTCACACCAACCAATCAACATATTTGCATTCGGAATGTTTGCATTGTGAACGTTTGATGTAGAATATCAAGCTGAACATAGAACTGAAAGTGTCAACTCAATCTCTCACGATCATTTCACTCTAGTCACTTTTACATTTCATCAGCTTTCAAAAACACTCATGCTCATGACTCAATGACTGGCGTAGTGATAACAAGATACTTCAGATCATTCAAGTCGCAAGTTTTCGACTTATATCAGCATAATGATCATTGAAATTCTGCTTCCTATTACTGATTCTATTACTCCTCCGCTCGTGTTTCTCACATATTTTCTCGAAGACGTTCCTATGGAAAGAAATTGACGCTTTCAATTTCTAGCCTCTCCTCACCACAATAACTCTTTTTTGGATCACATAATCATAACAATAACGATCGTTTATTGAGAATCAAGAAATGAAGGGTTCAACCCAGCTGAGAAAAAGTATTTAATGATCTTGGTATAAATGAAGTCACTGCCACTTTGGAATTGGAGTTTTCGTCATAAAGGGAGTATAATCTGAGCGAGTTTTCAGTTGACAACCACAAAGGGAGAAGACGTCCGAAAGTTTAATGTTTCGAGAGATGTTCGCGTCGTCTCCCGACGCTTTTTATGATAATTACGACGCTAACGATGGCATTACTTACCAGATAATGAAAATTATAATTTCTAAATAGCAACTGCTGCCGATATTCTTTTGTATCGTTGCCAACTCTAGGAAAGTGATACCGAGAACGGGATTGCATTATCACGAAGAACGACGCTTTACACTTTAATGAAACAGTGATAAATTTCTCCAATGCATCTCATACTGTTGGACATTTCGATATCATGAATTGCAATATGTTGAATTATTCAGCAGGTAGAAGAAGTTATGAGTAGGTTTCTATCAATCTGTTGTTCACTTCTCTAACCACTGAGATCTTGTAAACTAGTGGAGATACAGGGTTGGTCAAATTAAAAAAAAGTTCATGGTTTCGACAGGGAACATCAATGCTCTCAAGTTATGACGAGGAAACTTCAAACCTTGTGTTTCTTCTGTCGATCATAACGAAAAATTCCATTCTATTATTACCTACACAAGGAATATTATGCGAATATTAGATTTCAACAGGATACATTACAGATAGGTTACCCAACTTCTATTTCAGTAAAGATTTTTTATTGGCACTAAAATCGGAAAAATTGTTGGAAATTAATAATCACTACTAATCATTATTCTAATGAAATCATGGCATTATCATTACATACCTCGATGATTCCTTGCTTTATCGCATTTCTGTTACTTGAGATGAAAACCAATGAAACTCTTGAATTCTTCTGGATTCTTTTCGAACAATGAATATGACGAGTGATTTTTTCAATAGCACTCGAATCTGATACGGCCACCATGAGGAAAAATGAAGTTGAGTGTTGTATCTGGAAAATAGTTCACCTACTAGTTCACGAGTATACAATAGCGAGAAGGGTGAAAAAAAAATTGTAGATGCACTGCACGCTGGTGCAATACTGTTTTTCCAAAAATAAGCTGTTCGTGCATTTCGTGATCATTCATTCCTATATAATTGATTCAATGTTGATGCACTGCTCCATGGCAACATTCAGTTTCAGTATTCTCTCAGCTTGTATTCGCGGCTTCTTCGCTGAACTCGTTTTCCATTTTTTCCATTCTTCCATATCAATTGTGCTCTTCCACAGCTTTATTTCTCATAGCTGTGGAAGCCACAATGGTTTTTTTCCAGTTCCGTTGCACTCTTTCTGATCCATTTCCAATAAATCGAAATTGGACAATGAAAAGAGTCATGGGTTACATAAAAGAGACTTCACAAGACCTCTTGCTCATCAAAGTTTCGAGTTAGTGACGGTTTGGGAAGACCAGAGACCTTCACATCATACAGATCGGACTGAAGCACTTCTTTGGTAGCTTTTATTTCAGTATTGTGAACATGTAGTAGTTCTGTTGATGACCTTAGCAACATGGGCCAGAACCCATTCCTGGTACGCGAGGTAGATACGCTGAAATGAAATTCAGCGAAATAAAAACGTAATGATATAGTTTCATAAGAAAAAATTAGAAAGTTGTGCTGAGGATTTTTGCATGTATGTGTGCAGGAATATTTATGCTGTTTTTTTCCGGTCTTGTGAACGCTAGTGTCTTGAAAATAAAAGCTATCACGACGTCGCAATAGTCTCATTGGGTTATACTCCAACAGATCACGGATAGGAGAGTGTGGAATAAACAACTATCATAACATAAATGCTACATAATAACTGTCACATAGCAAATTGTCCATGTTAGGAAAATACAAATATCTGGATATTTCAACGTCCTCCCAGAACGTCTCTGCCCATTTTATTTCACGCTCCAATACCGCACCATATCCATCTCTTGCCTACAAATTCGAGCTAAATGTTTCATCTGCATTCTCTCGCAATTCTTCTACCTCTTCTTTATGAATTTGATACGCTATGACTGCGGAACATGTCGTCAAAGTGTAGTGTAATGTACGCTATCCAATGTTGGTGAATTTCTCTGTTTCTCGTTGAAGCGACAGCCCGTGAAATAGGGAACTAGTAGTGAGCTCAAAATATTCGCCGAATGTGCATAGAAAGTGGAAAATAAGGGAGTTAGTAGTGTCACGAAAGGATAAGGACATTCGCGTCAGTGCTTGATAATGGAACTCATTTAATGATGCAATCCCAATAACGAAGACGATTTAGCAACTAATATAGGACAAGCATTCCAGTTCCACTTCGTTATGTTATGTGGAATATCAGTTTTTGTACAACTGTCAAGGAAACTAGACATCTCTGCATCTCTTCATCGAAAAATAGTCTTTTTTCACTGCCTAAATGATTCACGCAATAACTATGAAATATAACTTTTTGAAGGATTCATTTTCAACAGAGTCAAATATCACTTGATCATTCATCATGAAACAATTCTATTTATTGGAATACCTAATAATTGTGATAGTGAAGTTTGAACAATCAGGTACTTCCAACATAAATTCAGAAGCATTAGATATTTTTCGAAGATTTGATTCCACAATTTCATCAGATATTCCAATTCAATTAGAATTGAGGGAGCTGATGCCATTACCGGTTAAACCGAAAGTATATTATCAACGAAAAAATGTACATCAGATGCATTCTGTTCCATTGCACTCACCTGCAAATTTTCATGAACATTTTTCTTTTCGTTCGAAAGATATTTACTTGGTTCCATACTCTATCCCAACCCTGTATAAACACAGTATCAACATATAAAATCACATTTCCATCCATAATGATTATTCATCTAGTTAAGATAACCTCTAAACAGATAACATCGTTTTATGACACTTGACATTTGGTTAAGCAGGCTTATGAACGAGTACTCTGAGTAGCCAATATCGATATATTTCTAATTCACCAACTAACATACTGAGATATAAATCATTTGTGGAATTTCAAAAGCTATTTCAAGTTGTCATACCATCGGGGCATACTGCTCTGATTGGTTAGCATATCTCAAGAGACTAGAATTCCATATAGGTAGCGAGTTGAATTACAGTATATGAATATGACATGCATTCATTTAATTCAGACCGGTGCTGAAAAACAACTAGCCGAATTCTCTGAATATTGTGGAGTTCCGATATTATTTCACCAATCGCTGAACCGTATAGTAGTGAAACTCCCTTCCTCCCTTAGGGTCGTCATATAACAGGATTAGTTTCTTTACCCAAGCGGCATCCGTTGAAATGATTCCGCAAATATGGACCGCTTTATCTCTCCATCAACTTAATCATGAGCAAACACTTCTGCAATGAGCAATGAGCGTCCATACCGAACGTGCACAGTTCCAGTTTATTAGTGAGTTTGTGCGAGCTTTTCAATCTAGTTATGTTTCCATTCAGTTCTAGTGAAATTAAAATTAAATCCGATTTAACTACGGAACACTGTTTTCTGGATGCAAATACGGGATATTTTTGCACTCAGTCGCATTCAGAGTGGGAATTAACCCAATGAACCAGAACCCAATCAATTCAACCACCTATTTCTTCAACTCATGAGGAAGATGTATCTGAAATTTCTTTTTACTTCATTGACTAAGAAACAGTATATGATTCAACGAGCCTGATATTCACGAGGATGACGTTTACAAAACGAGCTGTAGCCGAGTGTCATCAATCATCCAAGTGAATAATAGCCATAATAAACAAGTAGAATACTATACTTTGTCCACTACTCCTGAATAATACTTCGTGAGATAATAACAATTTTCTATTTCTCCTCGTGAGTACCATCAAATCGAAACATCGATTTGTTAGCCATAATATGCGAGTAGAATACTATACTTTTTCCTCGACTCTCAAACAATACTATGTGAAATTATCCAAATTTCTTATTTCTAGATATGACCAACACTGAATCAGAACATTATGAATATTCAAAAACAAAAACCCCGGAGACAATCTTTCGAATTCTTGGAAATATTTGTCTTTTACTGGTTTTACTGGATTTTCCTTGTATGAGACTCAAATGCATCCAATGTGATGAAACGATATCAATTATACCTAGAATGAAAATATGTGAGAGATTCTTCAAATAAACCTCCTGAGTACAAGAAAAAACAATCCCCTCGACGTACCTGTCAAAATATAAAATAATCCGTTTGGAACAAATTCTTTCACGCCACTGAATTTTAATCTTTAATCATCTCTGAATCATTTCAAGAAAAAATATGCCACTTTTTCTGACACACATTGATGTTTTTCGCCGATTAACCAACCCAAAAAAAATTCCATCCACCAATATTGTTACTTGCAGTAAATTCCACTCCCATTCACAAGCAATTTCCATAATCTTTCGACAATTCAATTTCCCTTTTTTTTCGTACACCTAAGGAGTGATCAAAGTTACCGAAAGCCCACATTCAAAGACAAAGATGAATTATGATCTCATAATTCACTACTGAATTATGGATATCATGATGCTTGAGAAAACACAAGTTAGGGGGAAGTAGCCCGAATTGGATCACTTCCGAAAGAATATTAACATAACGAAGCTGAATTTCTGAGAAATCTGAGAAAAAATTCATGTGCTCGAAATTAGGCTACTAGTTTCCTAAATTGGACTCACGGGATCCTAATCTGGACCATATGTTTGAAAAACAGTTTTCCTCAATTCCTGATATTCTTCATATGCTCTCTATTTGTTGATTAAGATAGGCATCTTCGGCAGTGGCTTTTGGCACGTGGTATCTCCTTTGGCATTCGTCCAATCCCACCTCATAATTTCTGTAAGCGTTCTATGCTCCTTCCAAAGGTTCTACTAAACCTTCCTGAGACCACCGGCCATATTTCCTTCTTTTGAACATCTATAATTGAAAATATACATGACGAACTAACGATAATGATGTTAAAAAAAATCGGTTCCTCAATTGGACCGGTAACCTCAAAAAATTACGTTACGAGATTTCATCAAGAAATTGACGCTGAGTTTTTGCTAATAGACTAAAGGTTTATGATACAAAATATTGAAAGCTCATCGTCTTATTGGAAGCGCTACATTTTAAAATCAATTGAAATATTGCTGTGAACCTTCGAATTTCACATTAGAGCATCTCAACCTTCTATGTAAGCGGCAAAGTTAGAATCTCATGGAATTCATTTCGAATATAAATATCAGCTCATAGGTTTTCCCGTCAGATATTGCTACCTCACACTATTAGTCGAAATAATAGGGTGGTCGAAATCAGGCAATTTCTCCCTATGAATTTTCTCACAACAGAGTCGTGGACAAAGAACAAGATAAGACAAATAACGAGATACATTTTTTGTGTATAATTATCCTTCGAAAGTGTCATAACTACTCAACAGTTGATTTCATATTTTGGAGGTGGCAAGATGCTCTTTTTACACACGAAACGAGTCTAATATACTTTTTGCAATATTTTTCATCGAAAAGAAATATTGGAGATGGAACACTATATGACTGTAACTCGAAAATGTCTTCATGATGTTGGCAGTAAGAAGAGTACCTAGTACTAATTTCAGAGAAATTAAAGTTGCGTATCGAAAGAGAACTATAATGAATATAAAACAACACATCTTTTCACTCACAACTATTCAATCTTTGTGATGATAGGAACAAATCAGTGAATAATGTTTGGTATGTTACTCCTATCAAAGATCTGAACCATTTGAGAAAATTCCATATTCCGATATTGATAGATTTTTCATTGGAAATCGAAACTCACTATGTGGAATTGCAATAAATTTGGGAAGAAGACAGAGGAATAGAAGTTGAGTTCATTTCTGATAAATCAACTCCTGTATAAAATGTGTCATTTAAAGACGACTGTTTTGTCATTTTGACAGCGATAAAAAGGTGCATCGTTTTTTATCACCGATAAAAACGCCTGTTCCTCTTGAGCGTCCACATCTAGTATGCTTACGTCACTTTAATGCCTGCCCTGTCAGTTATTTGAGCATTGTTGATAATTGATACTAAACCATTACAACATGAGTCGTCAATTTATCTTGCCAAGAAACACTCGAGCTTCTCTTTTAAGGATGAATTTCTTTTTATAACGAAATAATTTTGCCAATCAGTAATTCTACGAGAAAAACTGACATGACAAAATCGCGAAACCGAAGGTCGAGGGATTTTTTCAAATGTCAGTTTTTCGATAAAAAAAAGCCCTTGTGTTTTTACTGTTGATCAATACAGCCGTTTTCCTACATTGCACATTTATGAACGGTGAATATATTTTCGAATTATTCACTTCCCATACTGTATTTTGTAACTATTTTGTGTTATTGTTATTATTAACTAACTAACTGTGTGCGAAAAGACTCTCTTTCTGCCTATGTATTGTGATGTGTTATTTTTGGCCCAGTCGGGCTGAATATTATCGTATCCATTCTATCCATACCTAATTTATATGAGGAATGATAATTCCGTAGATATTTCCACCTTTGTGAGCCACACGGAACAAGACTATACTCATTCAAAATCTTGATGGTATCAATATTTATTAACCTCTTTACATGCGGAAAGCCTACAATTTGCTAAAATGGGTGGTAAAATAATTGCTGCTGCTTGATGAGGTGTACTTTTATAATTAGGTTGGAACTCTAACGGCCTAAATGGCACTATCCGACAACCCGCACTACTGAATTTAAATTGTAAATTTCATTAGTTAATTAGCCTAAGTTTTAAACGTCTCTTCCTTCGCGCAATTTTGCGTTGCTTCGAGAATATCCTAGTTCCTTGACTCCACATATATTTCCACCCAAATTGCATAGAAGACATGACATTAACATTTTGCTGGATGATGGACAACTCAACGATGATTTCTGCTTCCAACAACTACGAATTATTGTTCATTCCTCATACAGAGTGAGATATTGAGCTTTTTCATGATGAATATGTCGATCCAGGGGACTTGCCTCCACTAGAGATATTTTCTTGCGGAATCAGAAACTGAAATATAAATGAACGAACCTGTGTGTGAGATGATAATTTCGAAAAGTGACCCATTGATCGAATGTTCGTATGGAAAACTGTGAGACAGGTCTAATTTCTTGGGAGTCATTCGACTTGATATTCCATCTCCACAAAAACCACCTTGCCAAAAACTTCGAATGGAAATGGGTCCAATGATATTCGATACCTGATGATGAAAGTATGCGACTCCATCATACTTCACAGCTCAAGAATGAGAATCATTTCCGCTATCATCTGTGATAACTATCATTATCTCACTTCAATTTTGCTTTCTCATCGATTGAATAGGACAATACTCATAAATTTATTGTTTGATGATAATATTATGCTCCTCTCATTTCTTCCCTTCAGCTCACTCATGCGCTCATATTTATACAAATAGATCAAAATTTGAACTCCTTTTCACTGGATGAGAAAATTAATAAACGTTTACTTGGCACCTGCAATAGATCAGAGTCATGATATCAATTACTACCGATGCCTAAGCAACTTGATGAAGTTTGACACAATTGATTGAGTTTGATACAATCCCATCTACTCATTTATTTGAAGGAAATATATAAGTTTCTTCCAAAAATGATCACCTGTATGCACCAAAGGGGATGGAGGGGTAGATGTCATCTCTATGAATGGTTTATGAAATGGGATGGTTGCTATAAGATGTGAGAAACGATATATATTTTTGATAATTGATAATAGGAGTTAGATCGTACAAACAGGCGTTGATTATTTATTGATGATATGTCAGATATTCACGATTGGTTCCAGAAATATTTGTAGCAGAAATTTAGTGTGCAATTTCTTCCTTCAGTTTATGGAGATTTCTTTTCAGAATGAGGTGAAGAAACTAATACGTACTTACTCAGTCACCTCTGAACAAATATCAGCGAGAATTGATGGTCTTTCGACTGTGCACATACCAAGCTTCACAAAAACTTTCTACCCACGATTTCAGCGTGTTTCAGCGTGAGATTATTGTTAAAACTGGTCCTTCTTTAGAATATTCGACAGTTTTCCGAATTCAGCATGATGCACTGAAAAGTCAGCTCATATCAGCTCATACTCAGAGAAATAATGATGAGATTCTATTCTGGTCGCATCAAGCAGCTTTCTGAACTCTGTGGATGAAGTGTATGATTATAATGTAATGATATGCTTCATGTTACTGAGTCCCGTAAGCAATTTTCTCTGATCTATTAAACTCCATACCTCTTTTCGTCTACGTGGACACTCCGCCTATGTCGTAATCTAATATCTCGAGATTACCGTATATTTTTATGATATTGTTATAGTCATGAGACTACCAATCTCTTATCTGTGAATGTTGGAATTGAGACAGGATGTATGATCATTCGTTTTCTAGTAAAATAATCTCAACTGTCCTAGCGTTGCTGTACTATACAGGAAGACCCAATGAAATCGAAACAAGGTATGCATTTTACTGAGAGATCAAGTAACTGACATTGAGATAAATCATCCTGTATGTAATGTTGGATAGGACAAGATTTAAAAAAGGTACTTCTTAGATCAACATCGTTCTAACTACAAAATGAGAAATAGTGATGAAAGGGAAAAAAGCGTTACTATCCATCACTAGCCGATTATTTTCATGAACGTGTTTCCTCGAGAACTACTGCATTGAATTCCAAAAACAAGGAAGCGTTGCTAAGAGATTTCGATTACCTTCAAAATGATGTATTACTCGACCCCTCATTCCGTTTGAGATTCAAGGGTTTGAATTGAAAAAGTTGAGAACATGCTCAACATTTTTTCCCCTCGATATGAAAATCGACCGGTTCGAGCGTTTTTTTTTCTTAGAACGATAACTCTGTCGAATCGGCCTTGTTTCGTTGTGATTGGGCCACCCAGAATTAGGATTGTATTTGGTGCTGATGATTGGATTCTTCGAGAGGCATCACCTGGACTGAATACCATTGAAATATCACTTGTGATATTGAATATTAATAAATATTGAATACTATTGAAATTGTGATGTGAGAATTGATAAAGGTCCATGGAAATTCGAATATTTGTATCGAGATCTCGGAAGAAGTTAGAGATATTGAAGATGCTTGCAAATATTCATGGAATGATTGGAACTCCAAAATGGCTGCAATAATGAGCAAAACATGTGCCATAAATCAAGCTTTCAGAATGGCTTTATACATGGTATTGAACATTAATGTAGTAGGCTGACAGTCTGGTAATAACAATGCCAAGGAAGGTGTCCGAGAGGGATTTCGGTTATCACTTCATCGATCAAAATCAGTACCAAATTTCGTACGGATTAATTGGTCCACCTTCTGAATATGATGGCCTTATGAAGCCTTGCGAAGCTAGAACTTTGTGATCGTATCAAGTCACTGATGTTTCTTTTCTTTCCATACAGGGCTACATATATTCTTTTATAAGTTTTCCGGAAAAGAATTACCTATATGAATTTATTCATTTTTTTATTCTCCTACTGATAGTTCAATATTTCCGAAACACTCTGTAGTTCAGATGGAAACATCTCTCACTATCGGATATCGACCAGAACTGCAAGTCCTATTTTTACCTCAGAATCAATTCATTTCGGAAACTTAAGTCACGAATATCCTGAATACTTCATTACATAATAAGTGAAGTGTGACGCGCAAAAATCAATATATTGTATTTTGTTCGTGATGCCTTATTTACGGATGAATTCGTGAATAAATATCGTGTTTCAGCTGAAAAATCGTTCGTGAGTAGTACGTACGATAGAGCGTTTCTCAGAAAGGTCTTCTATGTATTCTCGAAATATAGAACTGAATTGATGGAATGTGTGCCTCGTGGTAATGAAATGATGGTGCAGATGAAGACTCCCATCCAACTGGAACCAATCCAACTGTTTCCATATCCAACTATATCATATTATTTCACTAATTGACAGCGAAGTGCCTTTTGTGTCGAGGCCAAGGCAAAATAACTACACAGTTGCTCAGGAGCTAGTGAGGGGCTTGATAGTTGTTAGTCAGTGGCTGGTAACAAAATATTACGTTACATAATATTGAAGATACAGAATGCTTGAAATATTATGTATATCCACCTGAGAGTCTCTAGATCAATTTCGCAATTGATGAATGGCCCTAAGCTCGCTGATAGATTCAGTGCAACTAACACAGCAAAAATACAATTTGAAATTCATTGGGTTACGGACAAGATGAAAATCATGATGAGGCGATCATAGGGATTCACGGAATACATTGCGATAACTGTAACATGAAATATCGTGAAATCATAAATTGGATAGTTTGCAGATTATTCCCATTCCACGTTGTATGGGAACGAAATAATGAATCAAGATTCGATCCTGTTCTATATTTCACATTGATTGATCTGCATTGAAAAATACATTCGTTGGAGTGTCATAGCTCACTGGCTCACAGCGGTTTATTGATCTAGGGAATGATATGAAATAGATCTATCGACAATCACTCTCGATGGTGTTTCATAGAGAATTATGTTGTAATATTTATTCACTAATCATTTTTACTTCTCAGGTTTCCTACAGATGCCGTCTTGGTTGCCAAAATATGTACCTATTTATACATCACGAAAGATCATTGTGGTGGTTCGAGTATATATTTTGTATCTTGATGAAAATTTCAGATCTTGAAGTGAGTGAAGTATTCAAACATATCGAAGATATTTACTAAAACCGGAACTAGAGCAAGCCGTGAATATAGCATAAGCGATGGCAAATTTTGGATTGGCTATGGATCGTGTGGTTACCCTTTCAAATTTCAGAATTGGAGTAGCTAGCCTGCTATAGTCGTGGAAATACACCAAGTCAAAATCGTACTCTTTCCATCCATCGTACACTGGATGACAAAGAAAATCCCTAGGAAAGTGAACGTCGGAAACTGATTCATCCATCATTGAACTGTCTCAATGTATATAAGTCGAAAATTCTTGACAAAAAAGTGACTAGTGCGCCGACGGTTCGGTGATTTAGCCTGCCGGCTAGACCACTCGATAACGTTCGGTGATTGAATAACACGTAACAAAGAAAAGGCTAATACGTAAGACAACTTGATTTTTCTCACTCACCTCAGAATGATATTTCATTCTTCTACACAATTCATGGATTATCTGAAGTGTCAAGTCCGGAAGTCAAGTCCGGAATAGGTATTATGTTTATAAAAGAACCTGAGGAATATGCAGTATGCAAGAGGATCAAAATTACAAAATTTTCCATACGGAGAATAAATACTACATTTCATTTCGTTCAAGTTTGTTGAAATCCGAATTTTCAAGTGTGTACCCATAATAAACGGGGCTTTCCAAAAAAAGTGTTGAAAATCTTCTCCTGAACTTTTTTGTACTCGATGGGTACCAAAACTTTCATGGGTGTACAAATTTCCGTGAAAAACTGGTCTTCATCAATTATATTCAGCCGCATTGTTCGTCGTCATTCGCAATTCGATTTCGATTCATGATGATCTATTATCAGGATTCCTTTTTGTTCTGAAAGAATCGATGATTCCTGTGGGGTTCATGGAGAAAATGTAAGGACCAACGGTTGAGGACTCCATTTCGGAGAAAAGTATCGAATAAACTTAGACTATGCAGGAATAGTTTTGAAATGGCCAAAGACACAAAAACTGAGGTGAATTCTAACCGTTTCACACGCTTGAGAGTTCATGTATTTCGAGTAAGAACACTATGATCATCATGACATCAAAATCTGAAATATACAAGAATACACATGCAAATGGTGACCAATGAATCGATACTGTGTTATTCTTTGATTTGGCGTATTTCCACGACTATACAGCTACCACTACTAAACTTCTTCCTCCATTTCACCGGAACCTTTTTTTTTCATTTTCTGAAACAAAATTCATTCTTCAGAGGTATAGCCATTTCAAGGTTTTTGAACTAGAATAATGGATATTATATGTTGGACTAGAAGAGCATTTCGTGAATGAGATGCGATCCTCTCTATGAATTGTCAAATTTCGAATATAAAAAGAAAGAACTTCTCATGAAGCAGAACCATCATGCTGGTAGGTACTCTTCCTTCGAAAATGATAAAATTTATATAGATGAATAACGGTTACTTGTAGCGTGGACTTGCATGAAATTTGGCAACAGAAATATAATTTTTCAACTTCTCATAAGAATAATTAACCATCAAACGCAGTATGTTCATGCCGAATCAAATAATACTCGCAAAAGGGTCATGGCAACCTACCTATCGCAGCAGCGAAATGTTAGTGTTCAAATATAAAGTCATTGAAATGGGTTTGATGCCCTTCGATTGGGTCTGCAAGATTGAATTGGCGAGTTGGCAACACTGTTTGCGAATTATATCCTGAAAACCACCACTCTGCATTCGAGTTAATTGATTTCCATCCAAGTTCGGCACGTCTGCGTTGCTGATGAAGGGCCCTAGAAGCCCTTACACCAACATATTCACAAGTTGAACATAAAGCCGTCACTAATGTTCCTCCATAATTCGCACAATAGATTGCAACTAGGCGTTTTTTATCTCTCTGATGAAGAAGTATTCAGGTCAGGCGATGCTGGAAAAAAACTCACAAATTTGATATGATTAATCAAAATGAAATGGAAGATGCTGGAATCTTTTTCCATCGAAGGATGCCCATAAGATTATGATTGGTCCTATACCATTTGTTATGTGTGAATGGAATTATAGTACGATAAGTATCACAGGGCATTTTTATAAGCTGATGATGAATATATTCGGTTGTCTTGTCAAAATCCCATCCCTATCCAATCATCATCAATCATGAAACAGGCTCTTCCTTGATGGAAAGTCATTGAACACATTGAAACTATATAAACTATGAACTAAATCAAATTTTATGATAGAGGTGTTCACACCTATCGAATATCATGCAACGGCATCATTCGTTCCGAAAGTTCACATGATTCATTTTCGAATCCAAATTATAATCTTATCCTTCAAAAACTGTGTTACTGCTAGACGCTAGTCTCTAGTCAACACTTCGTGACGCTTCTAGCCAGTCTTGTTCAAACAAGAGTATTGTTATCTTTGTCAGAAAATATGAGCATGGCATACGAATACAGTCGAAACGTATGTCGTGATGAATGAAGAATTTTTGCATTGATTTTTAGTGGTTACTCAATCAGTTCATCTCTCAAGGGTGGCAGCCGAATGGCACGGATATTGTTACCAATGGATCTATTCATGATTACTTGAAGAACGTGAGAAGTGCTTGAAGTATATTGATTCAATTATTCTCCCTTCGTCACCTGGAAGAGAGAAATAAGAGAGAGTGACGTATAGCATAGGTCATCTACTATCAGCCTACCCGAACGAATCCTATCGTTAGTCTCATTTGAATAGTTGTGGATGGTGATATATGTGCTGCGACCTGATGAGATCCATTTTGCCTCACAGTTCTCTGATCAGTTCCGTATGTTTCCGTCTTGAAATCACATAAGTACATGAATAAGTCTGGTAGATCTATTTTGAGTAGAATAAGTGAATCTGTCGATAGCTTACCTAGGATATACACATGTACACTATACACTGGTTGGCTGTGGAATGCTTGTTAATCATCATGACGCAATCAATAATGATGAGGAGGCATGCTTCCAACTCCCCTCGTATGCTGTTCTATCATGAATATTAACAAAGCATCGGCTTCCGATAATCCCAAAAAGTGCAAGAATGATGAACTGAATACGAATGTCACTGAAACTGTTTATTCAATTAATCATAACAAAAGCAGGGGATTGGGAAGTGGCTCCGGCTTCGAAGCTGTCCGGCAGTGATTGTCTTTCTGGTCACAATTCCCACAATGGATTATTTTTCGTTCAGAGTTCTAATGAAATACTACCACAAAATGAGTTTCGCACAAACATGGAGTAATATTGCCTCTATCTAATCCTGGAATAATACCGACAAAATATTGGAAGACTGTGTGAGTTAACACATGAACTAGGTCATCTCAGAATAGGGGTGTCCCAGAACAACGTAAACCTATAATAAATCTTACGGGGTGTTGTATATTTTTCATACATTTCTTCGGATATCTCGGAATCCTTGAAAGGTGTTGCCCTAAATTTCGATCACTACGATGAATGTGAATGTGAGATATGTCATAGCATTCTGGTCATTTCACTGAAGATAGGAATATCGAAAAAACTCTCACGCCACTGACTATATTCACTTATCGATAATTCACGTTGAGAACTTCGTATGCATATATAGGTGCGACAAAAAACTGTCTTGTCATTGCTTCAATGCACTTATGTGGTATATCATTGCTGTAACTGGTAGTAGTATTGGTACAAATACAGTGAAACTAAGTACTTATCAAGAAATATTATGGTTTTGGTAACAAAAGAATTGCGATTCAAAAACAAACACTAATTCGAAACTTTTCTATGATGCACAAACTTATGAGTAATCTTTCTGATAGTTTCGATAACAGATATTCCTCATAATTCGTTAAAAAACACGAAGTGAAAGTATATATATATATATATACCGTAGAAAGGTCGGCGATCTTTGCCTTTTTTATAGGTACTTTCACGGTCGGTGCTCAACGGAGATTCCATCTATTATGCCACCACGCGCGATTCCTAGTAGACAAACCAGACGAGCTCAAGCTGGTCACTCCTACACTGTCAGGCTCGAGACCTGTCGAACATCGCTATACCAAGCATCATTCATCAATAGAACGGCAAAGTTGTGGAATTCTTTGCCTAGTGAAGTCTTTCCTGATGCTTACAACCTCCAAACATTCAAGAAAAATTCCAACACCTTCCTTCTTTCCCAAAATTCTACCGCTGGCTAACACGATGTTCCTCGAATATCATAGGTTTCTCTTTCGTGTTGTCCACAGATAAAAAAAAAACCTTTCTCCACTTGAATTGATTTGAAAATCAGCCAACTAAGTACTTTTCAATTCCTGTAGATTGCCAAATTCATCTTTGTTCAGTTAACTTGGCACAGATTAGAAACTTGATAATGAATTATTTGGTACTGGTTGAACGTGTTTTTCAATGCTTATCCAACAAGGGCAATAATCATCAGTATTATTCAACTGGTAGCAAATTCCTTTCGCCAGCGTGCACTTGAGGGCTCTTAAATCATCGACTATTGGTTCTTCCGATCCAATACCTGGTCTAATGAAACTTACATAATTATCATTAGGATGGTTGCGAAAAAATGTTCGATTCAAGCTCTGGTCAATGTGATGATTGAGCAATCGTCCTGCCTTGTGATAATGAATAGCATATACCGCGCAAGAAAACTTCTATCACGAACTCAAGAGGTATTCAATTTTGTTGATATAACAGGTGCCCATACGAGATTTTCAAATCTTCTGAGAAAAGACGTAGTAGAAGAGGAGGTTCTCAAGGTATAGATGTACAACGAGATTCTCAATCCAATCAGTCATTGATTTCAAATTTGCTAAAAATTCTAGTTACGAGTTTTCCAAAGAAGGGTATCGATAAGCTGCTTACGACCCTCAAACTCTTATTATTATATTTTTTGGGGGTTTTGGTTCATTATGATATTCTCTATTTTTCTTCAAATTCTTGCTGATTTGATTTTATATCAATTGGAATATTTCTGTCAGGCGTAGGACAACTATTTATGTGGAGACATTCCATGGAAATGGAAGAACAAGTCATTCAGTGAAGTTTTCTCTGACTGAATTGAACTTCGCCCATTATTTTCTCTAAACTTATTCCTTCTCTTCTGTATCTTTTTGTTTTACCATTCATTGAGAATGATAAAGACGTTCATTATCATTACTATCACAATACGATGTCTTCCTCCTCTATCAACCATCGTGTATTTACATGAATTGAGTTCTCAGTAGAATTTGCTGGGTTCACGATTATATGAAACGGAATTCATTTCGATGCCGACTCATACCTTTATATGTCAATGATGATGTTACAACCATTGTGTTTCACAAGTTCCTACCACATTTCATGTAGAGTAATCGACCTTAATGAACACATAGTACATGATTTTGCAAATCCAGATTCATACAATTATATATGGAGTACTGATTTATTAATATAGGTATTCGAAAAATCAGATTTAAGAAGTAACATAGTTACCAACATAATCATCCCTCATGAGGTATCTTGCCTCGAATGTAAGAAAATGGGCGTGTTTAACGAACAAAAATAATGATCATTCGATAGTACTCACCCTGGCACGAACCAGTTTTTCTATACGTTTTATCAACCAATTGATTCAGTAACGTCGAACTTCGAGTCATTCAGTGAGCCCCCCAGAAAAAGATGAACTAATCGAGTTAAAAATCAATAAAATATAGATGTATATCTGTAACATCCATAGTTTCTGACAGAGACACGAGTGAAAAGAAACCAATGAGAAGGAAGACCTAACCTAAGGATTCCTATGTTTCGAATCTCGACAATATCACAGTTTATACTTCACAGAAGATGAACCGTATAAATGTTTCACATTCATCTTCGAAAATGCGATTGAAAAAAAAAAATCCTAGAAATATGTGCTCAAAATGTTGTTCAGGGCGGCACGTTTGAAATGGAATACTCTGTATATGAATCCTCACATCACTCATCCAAGAGACAGTAGGACATTCGATTATCTTAACGATGTAAATATGTCACTATACTCACTCTTCCTCGAACACATTTCTTATGCAGCATCTCCTCAATTGCGAATTATTGATCACACAAATTTGGTAGAGCAAAGCAACCAAAATGTTTGACAACAAAGAGAAAACCATGTTGGTGCAAGAAACATAATTATCGAATCGAAAATTGTTTCTGAAAAACGAATAGCTGTGAGGCTGCTTGCTATATTGGAATCGTCAGAAAAGGAAGTGGTATAAAGTTAATAAAGTCCTGACTGCTCGTCAGCTATAAAATGTACAGGAAAATTGAGTTGTTCAATTCACGTGTTCTCCAGGAATTGCTTTTGTCAAGGCAATTGATTTTTGTGAAATTTGGATATCTCGATATTTCAGGAAGGAAAATCCATTGTTTTTAATACAGTATGTATCTAATCGATTCCATTTGAAATTATTCCTGGAATCAGTTGGAAATATTGCCTCAAAATGCCCAATGTAATTTTATCTCAATGGGTGGATACACATTTATTAGGATTTCCAGGAAGGATGAATATATTGGCAAGAAAGTTCGTCACTTGTTGTTTCAGATTGCAAGTAGAAAGTGAAGGATTTGTTTTTGTCTGATACCTCGCCACCTATTTTTATTTTATGTTTCATCATTATTATATGGTATTTTTTCCATTCACCAAACATACGAATCTCTTCTTTCTCTTCCAAATAGTATCATCTACTTATTTGATTCTTATATTTCCCGTATAAACTTCTGGAAGTCATTATCATTCTGTATTCCTCTCTACAGGGTGCTCGACCTAACGTTGTAGTGAACTATTAAGTGGGTTGAAATAATGTGGGAATAAAAATAAGGATGATGCAATGAAATGAACAATACCTATGCAAAATCTATGAACGCAATCTTTGTAGTAGGTATTAGGTATAGCAACATTTGCATCAACCAATGATAACTGAAGTGTCTGGAACTTTTCATTTTCTTATCACTCTCTCGAAATTTCTCCTCGTAATCTTATTCTCTGTCAGCATCAAGTTGTAAGTATTTTCCAAAGTTGTGTACTTCCACCAGAAAAAAATATTTGTTGATTTACCTGTTTCAATAGTGATCGATATTTAAATTCTTATTCTTTTCTACAATCATCATTGTGAGGAATCATTTGATGACTGAACATTTTCGACTGTTTATGCAAGTTAGGTCTACCTGAGTGTTACCACGAGATGAACAAAAGAGATCGTATCCATATCAGTATCATGATATTATTTTCCCATCGGTGGATCCCGTTAATTAACGAGAATCACGTGGGTCTCATGGACGTCGCAAGTCACGTTGTGTTACACGATCGCTCCTGACAAACAATCATTCTTGTTTGTTCCATCGGTCCAAAAATAGTCATATTCTGAATATGCATTGTGATAATGTATCAATTTTGATCTCCGCAGATTTCATGAATCAGTTATTCTTCTTTCGTGACATACCTGGTATGATATCAAAATACTAGTTTCTCATAACATGTCGAAATATTTTCCATTCTTTAGAAAATTTTCGAATGCCTATGATGCGTGACATAAGGAGAAATTTCGTTTATGGGTTTGAAATATTCTAGCTACCTATATAGGTATAAGCGAACTCCTTCAAGAAACCAATCAGTCATATATTTCGAAGGTAACGATGCTTCTCGAAATAGTAGTATATCTGACGTACAAGTACTTCAGTGGAATGGACCTCAGCCCTCTCCAAGAAAATGATCTAGATTCTACATATCTTCAGATCTACTGAACATTTTTGAGACATACTTCGTATTTTCATGCATCAGATCATCCAAAGGTAAGAAGTTGTGGAATGTGTTGAGAAATTTTCAATTCAATGAAATACATACTCTTCAACCTACATAAATATATGTTAACTCCTTCCTCAAACCAATGAGTCACATATTTCTGAAATAACTAAGTTTCGATATACTATCCTTTAAATAGAAGTATACAAGGTCGTTGATGCACTCCTAGGGATGATAGAGCATCTCTTGTTTTCAGCTAAATGTCAAAAAAAAGAAAATTGTAAAGGTAGTTGAAAGATATGAAGATTGTTCTGATATTCTCGGAACCAATGTGATTTGGACGTGGGCTTATTTATTTCAAATAGATTTTCTCTAATTAACGGGTCGCAGAGACGAAAGAACTACAAAGGAACGAAAAGATTCTAAACGAACCATAGATTGCACCTCGTTTCATGAAAAAATATCTTCCTGTATAATTTCAAGACCATCTGGCATGCCCAATGGTGTGACGCCTACAGTGTGACCCTTAGTCCGAATCCGAGCTGGATATCTTGGAACCTGCAGGAGCTATAAGGGAGACTAACTGAAATTTCAACACTCCGTAACTCGGAAAAAAAAGACTTTCGGATAGTTCTTTACAGGAACTTACAACAGGGACATGAAATGGTGCTCAATACCGATGTGTTTGGTTCTCCATTTGAATGTGAACATGAAAAAACTAGAATCCATACAATTATTTCCTTTCGTTATGAAATGTATTTGCAGGAAAGAAGGATCTATATGTTTGGGTAATATTCTGTTGAACTCGAATCAAATCAAATCAAAATATACTTCATTGTCGAAAGATGAGTATCTTATAGACGAAGTCATAATGAATAAATATAAAAACACAAGCATAGGTACTATCGACGAACAAATACATCATCAAATACAAATGAAGATATGTATATCGTTATATATCATATGAATATCTTCGAGAAGAACACACTGAAAGCTTTCTCTAATCGGATGAGTGGAGCTGATACAGAGCTTCAGGAAAATAAATGTATAGCGACACTACAAGAAGTGCTAGTTATGATTCGAATCCATATTCGCTATGTTCATTGGGATCATAACAGATTTGTGACTATATAACAATTTATAGGTTATCGAATGTGATATTCGGACGGTCAATATCATCATATATTATGATCAGAACTTGATGGAACCTATCTAGTATATAATGTCAACTTTGCCGTAAACTTATATTGATGTGTTTCAGACTGACAATTAATTGGAGTGATCTTCCAGAAATGCTTACACATCCACTTGATGGTTTATGTGCTGACAGCACCTCGTGATTCCATTGAGATGATGAAATAAAAAACAAGAGTATCACACTTCCTTTGCGAATTAGTGATTTGATGATGTGTTACATGATACGAAAGAGGATACATTCCAACAATATCTGAATGGATGAATGATGAGATGTGATTTTTTGGAAAAGACAATCTCAGACAAAATTACCCTCATTTCCACTGCGGAATAATATGGAATTATGAAAATACTTTTAACGATTCTTTCAAAGTGATTCTCAATGTTAGTTTCTGATCTCCTTCTATGAGGAAACCAACCCCAATCGAATAATTGGAGATTTCATATAGGAGAAATTGATATAGTTATGTTCAGGACTGCAAACGTCATTTTTACATGAAGTTCAAAATAAAATGTAGAAAACGGCTTGATTTGGGTGGAGGACATTTCGCTTCAGATTTGCATAAAATTCTTCGTAGAACCTGAAAATGAAATGATATATTGGGTGTATGATTTGTAATAAGCAAGTTGATGCAGTTCACGGAGGGACATCATGTATAGTTTGTGTATATATCAATACATAACAGGTGAGTGGAATTGGGAATTTGGGAATATACAGTAGGCACACTTATCCCAAACAATATTTCAGTAAAAAATGTTACATTTAGATATACTATGAGAATCGGCTCCACTTTCAGATACCTATCAATCCCAATATTCCTCTTGGATATCCAACAGTGCTGACCCAAGTATAAAAAATCGATGTGGTCAATAGGATAGATCACAATTGAAAGTGTCGGAATGATTGTAGTCTTTTAGTCTTTGATAACTCAACACATGAATCCAGTGAGGACCAAATAGATCATTCGTTTCGAAAATAATTATATCCAAGAAGGAAATTCATTATATCAGAGGCTTCTTATATTGTAACAATCAGAGTTTTCGATTCACAAACAATTCCATCTTAATTGAGCAAAACGTAACATCTATCGTGAAAAATTTTTCCACGCGTGCTAAAGACACGGAAACATACTCCATCCGTATTTATTATAACATCACTTCTACGAGGTTGGGGTGAAACCACTCAAAATGTTATATGCGTGGAACGTATTTAAAAAGACTAATTTGTAACTGTCGCCAGCAAAATGGGCAGCATTAGTGTGTATACGGGAAAAATGTCATCACATTTTGTATAAACTGTCTTGAATAGAGTGTATTTATATAGAGACCCTCCACTCGAGATCTTTTCATAACTTCCCTTTCATTGAAATTCCAGTAGTAGGCTCATTGAATCTCAGCCAGGCTGCATGGAATGAAAAAGGTCCTTCATTTCGATTATTAATTTTTTATCTCTCACTCAGCTTTTTCGGAATAACATCATTTTCACGAAATATTCGAGATGATATCATCACTCAACATAATATGATATTTGATATCGATGTGTTCGGTACTCTTGATGCAGCCTCGATTATCTTTGAGTATGAGTACTGGCTTCCGGAAAGGCACATCCTAATTATTCAAAATACATTGAAGCCATAATATTTCAGAAGAAGCAGTGCTAACTGATATATATTCCGCCTTGGTAGACGATGAGGCCACTGAATTTTGTTCCCGAGTTGCTAATAAAATAGTATTTCTATATACTTTGATTGAGAAACTAGATAAAGATTTCTTATCCTACAAATTGGCGGCCTGGTCAGAGTCGGCGAATCCAATAATCTAGTTCACAGTCTCTTGTGATGATTTCAGTGAGTTTTCGTCTAATAATTTCGATCGAACACCCAGATCTGGTCGATAGCATAACATGGGATACATATTGCAAACGACATTTATTTAAAGAAACAGGTTGCCTAACAGATTTTACAATCCTATTATGAGGCAACACTAAAGTATATCATATAATAATCAATTTCTCGAGTATTCTCTCAGTAAACTTATCTATCTTAAACTGGATATCTAACCAGCCCTGGAAAATTTACTTTAATGATCTGAGAGTGTAGTCAAGTATGGATTATCATTATTATTCAAATAATTATAAATATAATTTTTTGGTAGGGTCAGATTACTTAAGACTGAAATATTTCATCATACAAAAATTTCTGGTGACAATATTAAAGGGGATCCCATATGAGATTCAGTTTCCTGTTATTCTGCTATTTAACATAAGTTTAAATGATTTGAAGCTTAGTCGATAGATATCAACTTCATAATCGTTCGACATGGATATTTTGTTACAGGAGAGGGCACATCTACACAAAGGTGCGTTCTGCATATAATTAGATCTATACGTATTTATAGCAAAGAGAATTCTTTTGCGATAAATATAAGGATTACAGTTCATGTTGGAGAATTGAAGGCAGTATTCAGAGTCAACAAAGTTGTTGAATAGTCGGAAGACAAAACAAATATCATAATATGTTCTACGGTCAGCTATTGAGGACAAGTTATGAAATTTTAGATTGGATGTATAAGAAAACGGTTGAACTTATAGTTAATAAAGTTAATTAACCTTTTCTGAACTCGCTCAATGCGCGTTGTATACTTCAAATAAAACGGATTCCATACTACTGAAGAAAATTAAATAATTGGTCTGACTGTTGTGTTGAATAATTTAATGATTGATGAGGGATTTTTGAATTCCCTTGTTGTCCTAAAAATGAAACCCAAATTCCTCATGGCTTTACTAGTAATGAGCTCTACATGTTCCCTATATAGACGATTTCTAGCTTTTTCTCGATCTTTTTCCTGTTCAGTACCATGGGTGTGTTCACAGTTTTTCATGGTCTTGAAATTCTCATTCCAAGATAGTATTTGACCTCTCATTCTGTATCTGTGATGTCGAATTGTTCCGATACCTCTATTTTCAATAGCACAATTTCTGAAACTACTAGACGATGGATAGATTATCTTCCTGAACAACTAGGTGAATTCCTGAAACTCATTGTACAGTATATTCTGAACAGCTGATATTTTTACTGGTGTACTCAAAAATCTTATGGAGTGAAAGTTATTCGGACTATTAACTATGTGATCAGTGACACCTGAGTCTAAATACCAAGTTATCATCACTGTTCGTCAATTTGCAACAGCATTCTCCTGAGATATATTATCTTCCATACTGAGAGTAGCTTCTCGCATATCTTCCCATGTAACACAAATGTAACACAAATCTACAATAACACCAAATCTGCCCAATTCTTCCGCACCGGTAAGATTCTTTCTCAAATTGGGATCTACCAGAGAATGCTAGAAGTTCTCTCCTAACAAATTCTTAAGATATGTTTTCGAATGTTGAAGTTTCCGGAATAGTAACAGAGGAATCAAACGATTTCAGTGAACAGATCAACAGAAGGACAACGATGCCTAATTCATCTAACGTAGCAAGTGTGTTTTCGAGTTTCTCGACAATCTCGTCGAATTCCAGGAAACAATGTTCCATGCTATCTTCCTCATGATATCTTATCCAGATCAACTTCTTTCTGAAGAATAGTCGGCTTGCTACACCTTTCCTCTCGAAAATACTATCCAGAGCTAACCATTTTTTCTTCGAACTTTTCATCAAACATTGAAGACGCCCGTCTGCAATTCGTTGAAGTATGATTGAATTGCACTTTGAGTCTTGCTGTTACCTCATCGCTGCTGATATTTCCTTGCACGAATCTGAAAAGAATCTTCTGTTGCATCAATCTATACAAGATAGTAGATGGTCTTCTAACAATGCTTCGAACTTCCAACTTGAGAAGTTTGTTCCGTGGAAGAGAGCAATTAGAAATTTATCATTATCACCTTCCGAGCCCTTGCCCTGTTGTTATTTGGTATGCTTCTAATTGATAATTATCGAGATCGTTGAGATCGAAACTCTAATTGATTATGAGATTGACTTGGAATTTCTGTCAAGAACATTCCTTAGATCTTAGTGGTGACATGGAACATCTTCCAAGGATAAATTTTCAGAATGATGTTATCTGATTCGATTCATTCCTTGGTTCAGACTGAACATTTTTCAACAATGTACACTATGATATCGCATGGAATTCTACACCTGGCAAATTTCATACTGTCTTTTCTATCATGAGTCAACCTACGTAAACGATCTATATGACAGAGTAACAAATTTTTGAAATGATAGGTAATTGATTGAATGGAAATCAAGATCTCGAAATGAAAGCTTGAGTACGAAAAGACCAAAATCAGTATTCAATAGCAGTGGTAGTTCTCATGTCGATTTTCATTTGCAGTCGATCTTCCTGTACTAGCATACCGAAAAGTAATAATATATCACGGAACATATATTCCAGTCATCACATATTCTTGTGATAACGAGTATTTCTCACCTTTCAAAGTATGGCCTATTTTTCATCAGTATCTCAGGTCATTGCGCCCTCATCAGCTCTGAACAACACATTATATGGGGCAATCTTCATCAGCTTGTCCAGCAAACTTCGTCCGTGGGATCCAGTTCCTCGGATCGAGTTACTTTCGATTCCTCTGTTTGCCGTGGGAGTAAACACCAACTGTGTGTTCAGTTCAATGCCTTTTCAGCACAGTCTGAAAATTCGCAGAGTGATTCAGAATCCAATTAATGTTAGAAAAACAGGTTCGTTGAAAGGATGCCGTTATATGAATTGATTGTATCAGTGAGAGTTGTTCTTCGAGTAATAAGTATTTCCAACATCTCTTCTCTCTATCCAAAATCAATAACATACAATGTTGATATAATTTTCCTGCATGATCTTGATTGATCATGTTTCCAATTCGTCGAATAGTGAAGCTATAATTTTCAGAAAAGTTAATATAAGTTATAATTTGAAAAGAAGTTGTTCGGATTGGGTCTCCAATAGAAAAACCAGTATTTGTCAGTTAGCCAACGTTGCGGCAATATATATCGATATCCTCAGGGCTCTGAAATATCAAATTATGGACAACAGCTGGAACGAAATTGCAAAAGGAGAATAATTTTCAAAAGTGAATGTAATGCAATGTAATACAATGCAATCTTGTGCAATTCTGCCTCACTAATTGTCCATAATTTCATATTCTAGATCACTGAGGATGACAAAATATATTGCCAAAACGTTAGCTAACTGAGAAATACTGGTTCTCCTATTGGAGACTCAACCCCAACAACCTCTTCTCAATATAAATATGGAACATCAATCATACAGTGTGGAACAGCCAAATGGAATGAATTCGATAATGAATAAATGAGAGCTTGAACGCTTGAACACATCGATTTGTATTTTTAGGTGCGCAGTTTTTTCAAAGGAAAAATATTTTTATAGGGTGTGTCATGTGACAGTGACCGATACCAACTTTCTCATTTTAAATACAACCAACTGTATATTATCAGTTTTTTGGATTCTCCAGAAAATTCAACTGCTTCGGATGTATTACAAAAATCAATAGTGAAAAAAGAAAATTATTTAATTTCACGAATTCGCTACATTACACTCAATACTTATTTCCTATTCAGCTCTTGATATTGAGAAAATAAGCAAAAACAAAAAATGCGTTTTATTTTACTGATATGAAATAAAAAAAAGTTACAAAAACAGTTTTGTTTATTTTCGTATAGAACTCATGGCGTTAGCAACTTGTTGTCTGTCTGCATGACAGTAGTGATCAGTGTCAGTGCTATTGTCGTTTGAATTTCGTTAACTGTACGTAATAATATCAGAAAAATGGTTCATTTAACAGAAATGCACAAAATAACCATTCTACGAATGATTGGTTATGAAGATAACACACGGACACAAATGGAAGTTTCTCGCTCATTTCACGAAAAATTTACAAATTTTCCGCCTATATCCCTAGGAACAATTAGCAAAATAGAGAATCAGTTCCACGAGGTTGGTCATGTGAGACAAATAAAGAAAATACCTGCTAATGCAGTGAGTGATGATACGAAATTGGATGTTATGCTTGAGTTTCAAGAAAACCCACATAATTCTGGTCGAAAAGCAGCACAACATTAGCCTCAAATCAATTTTTCAAATATTGAAGGGAAAGTAAAATGCATCCCTATAAAATGATGTCAACTCAGGAACTGATGGAAGACGATTTTGACAGGAGAACGTATTTTCGCGAACAAATGATGGAAATGTTTGATAATAATATGATCCAATCAGAAGATGTTTTGTTTTCTAATGAGAGCACATTCACACTTAACGATCATGTTGATCGTCAAAATTGCCGTTATTGGTCTAATGAGAATCCTAACTGGATGAGAGGGGAATATATGCAATATCCTGAAAAGTTAATGTTTGAACAGGAATTGTTGGAAATCATATCGTAGGTCCCTTTTTCATTGATGGCAACTTTAATGGAGATAGATATTTAGAACTGCTGCAAAATAATGTCGTACCAACTTTGACAAACTCATATCCTGATCCAGCAAACCCACAAGTTCCTGCCAATATACTATGGTTTCAGTAAGATGGAGCACCGCCCCATTGCCAAATCAATGTCTGGCAGTTCCTGAACCAAAATTTTCCAAATCGGTGGATAGGAAGGCGAGGATCGATAGAATGGCCAGCACGATCTCCTGATCTGACGCCATTAGACTTCTTTTTGTGGGGATATGTCGAAAGTATTGTATATCAAACTAAATCACTCAACTCAGATGATTCAAAAAGACGAATCACGCTTGCGATTAGATAGTTGACATCGTGAAAGTAAAACTTTCATTGAATCGCTCCAAATTTTTTCGTTGATCTATCGCAATTTGCATTACAACCAGTATTACATTAGCTACGGAGTATTGGTAAAGGGCAGATCAGTCGATGGCGGAGAACATGGCTCCCATCAACCAAAGGCACAGTATTTATATTCTCACGCCAATTCATTCTACAATATCATTCCCATTATCCGATCAATGAGTTGAAATAATATTCCGAAAATTTCCTGTTGAATTTCTTCGATCCTAATAAAAATTTACCTTGAATCATGATTTCATGAAAGCTCACAATGTTTTTCGGTTCTCTCAATATTATCTAATATTCGTTCTGTTCGTCCGGACTAAAATATCCAGAAACTCATGCATTCTTGGGTATTCAAAATTCTAAAACAACAAAATTCATAAAATCAAACATTTATTATGAATGTGGGAAATATGGAGAATATTTTTGATGGAGATGAGTCTGTGGGTTTTCGAAAACATTGACCAAATTGAATTTAAGATATGAAAAACAAGGAACAAAGATGTTATCATCGGAAAAATTTGAAATTGATATTTGTGTGTGCTCTGAACTTTTTATTGCGATTGTGATTTCATTAATTTCAGATGGAAGAAGGGGTGCCGTTGCTAGGATTTCTCCATCAACCAATATGGCGATTCCAGTGGCGTACTTTTCTTACAGTTCCGAATAATTGAAAATTCCTAAAAAACTGAGAATTTTTAGATATTTTCGCTTTGTGTAGATAGAGAGTGGGTCATCAGATCAGGAATGTACTCGAATTGATTTCAAAGGGGTCGGAATAGCTGAAAGATTGTAAAATTGTGGAATTGAGCACTAAGACTCATATTGATAGGTATTGGAAGATGGAATGGCTAAGATGTAGAGAACTGTGTATTCAACATATCTTCTTTCTGCAAAATAACAACTCAAGCATTGAATTTCTTCGGTACTCCTGAATTTGTTCGCTTCATGTCGAGTTCAGCAGCGTAGCCTGAATTATTTAAGAGGGGTCCGAGAAGATGAGAGTTCCCGATTTCAAAATCATCTCGACTGAAATTGGCAGGAAATAGACGTTGGAAAGGCTAATTCAATGAAATCTGAATAATATTGAATATAGAATTTCTAAAAATCCGAAAACCTCCGGACATACCAAGAATAAAGTTCTGCAACTGTGAATTATTCAATTTTTTTCATCTGTGGACAACACCGAAGGAGAACCTATAATGTTCGAGGAACATTGTGTTAGCCAGCGGTAGAATTTCGGGAGAGGAGGAAGGTGTTGGAATTTTTCTCAAAAGTTTGGAGGTTGTAAGCATCAGGAAAGACTTCACTAGGTGATCCTGCGATAGTCTATCAGCACAATTGTGCAATTCCGTAATTGTGAATTCAATGACTACTCAAGTTCACCTCCGATGCCCTTACTGAGGTTGCTTGAGAGCAATTTTTGTGTTTTTTTTCAGCTTACTCAAGTATACGAATCAACGTGCATTCACGATATGATAAGAGGATCATTATCGAAAACCTTCCATTGCAGTTTCATCATGGATATAACATGACCTCAAACTGAGACACATTATCGCAGATTCCATTTCACAGACCAAAACGGATATTTAAGGCTCTCTTGCACTTTATGGTTAGACTGTACTATCTGAGAACGATTCCTGAGTTGAATAATGTGCATTCCTATGGCAACTCTGTCTTTCATTTCCTAATGACGACAATGAAGAAAATTCAGTTCTGTTCCCGATGTCAAACATTCATGAATAAGTTCACACTCTGCATTTCTAAGAATGGAAAGCGGTTTTTCGAGTTATAATTTTCAGTAGAATTATGTACCTGATGTGAATGAAAGAACTGTTGTTTCAATGGTGAATAATCACTATGAAAACAAGATGCAGAAGGAATGCAAATGTTCAGATGAATCATGAAATAGTCGCATCTCTTCATCAATTGTATTTATGTATGTCACTTGTATATTATCTTGTTTGTGTGAAGTTGAGAAATTGTTCATTTGGCTTTATTCCCCTGAATACTTCATGGGGAGAAATATTGGGAGAAAATGAATGCCCCTTCATATGATTCGTCACTTTATATCTGGAAAATTTATTTATCAAAAAAAAAATAAAATGATACAGCACAAAAAGAAAACCCCTTATATTGGTACAGTTGGATAGTTCCAAGCGTTCCTACTCCGAATATATGGCTCTACGTCCATATTCCACAACTTCAAGAATATCCGCAAATATAGTGGATGTATTCAAAGTTGGTTATTCTCCTTAATAGCTCGTTAAATGTCGAGTCAGTTGACCAGAAATCGTTTATATAGGAATTGCACAATGAGAGATTCATGATATCAGATTGTGAGCTTCCAGTCAATGAAGATTAGAAATTATTGGTGGAATGCATCCTGTTCTACAGATTTTATTCAAGATTTGCCCACATTTGCACTAATTCCAGTGTCACCCAGTATATCATGAAATCACTGTGATGAGCAATATTTGATCATCCGCTGAATCAAAAAGGAATGAATTCTGTCTGCCGTTCGTCAAATAAATACACTCATCTACATACTAATGTTGTGAGCTCTAACTTCAGTAGATTCGTTTATCTGCGAAGTTCTGAAGGGTCTCCCATTCGAGTTTTCAAATATATTTTGTCGAGTCAGTCTCGACTGGATCTGTTCCACATTGGAGAAAATTGAATTTTCTGTTCTGTGACGGCGAATGAAATGTAATATGATATTTGACAAAGTCTGCAGTCATGTTTACGAGAACTGCTTGTCTAGGTCTTGATATAACTTCCCATCCAGAAATTCCTACACTCAATGAAATATTGAAGTCTACTGGACATGTTTGAATAGACGGTGTGAACGATTTCCTTGGAAATGAACATTGAATATAACACATGTTTTGTAACGAAATGAATTCCATTCGAATAGTATGAGGCATCTGGATGGGAAGTATGACAATTGATAATTTCATGATAACATGCTTCAGCTATCGTCATGGAATGTTTTCATCAGAATCCAATTCTGTGTTGTTTCCACAGAATGCCCACCAGGACTTTGTTTCTCCCTCCATTCGGAATGATTCCGCGAAACTGAAGGAACCGCAAGTTTTTTCAATAGTATGGGAAACCTATTTTCCATATGTAATATTCGTGCTCTCATTTGAAAGTCAAATAGGATGAGGGTATTCTTACGGAAGTCATCACTTTCCTGAGTATCAGAATTATGGATATAGTGTTATTGGAAACAGAGAGAGAATAAGTATACCATATACAACGTTGTTGATCGCACACTATATCCTATGTCTTCAAGGCATGTATAAGACACTGGAACATAGGAGACATCTCTCTGTGAGATAGTAAGTAGCTGAATAATATTTGTTCCAGCATACATGCTTGATCAGACTTCTAGATTCTCATTATATAGAATTTATTCCATTCGATCATTTGTTTCAGATTGATAGTAAGCCTGAAGAATCGTGAGGAGGAAGAAAAACAAAATGCATACACCATATCTTCCCAATTCGTACAGATAACACATGAGAACTGAGATGAATATACGAGTAGAATGAAGAGTGATGAGGACTATCCGTCTCAGAAAAATGCCTCAAGTCCTCATTGTCCTAGCTCGGAACTGTGGCACCATGAATAACAGGTGATACTGAGATACATTCTTCATATCATATTCCATAATGGAAGCAACCTCAAGAAGATCTCTGCAGCATGTAAGTGAGATTTCTTTCAATATCCATGGATCCACTGGTTTCGAGCGGTGATCTTCGGAAATCTGAGGATCAAATTTTTGGGTTACCCAGTCAATATGTGATCAACGAATCTGAGCTCATTAATCGTCCCAGAGCTGAATGGTTTGTCCATAATACCCTCCAGGCTCCTGCTATAATCATCATCAAAAACATTAAATTTATGTATTATTCAAATTGATGTAACTCGACGTACCGAATTGAATATTGTCCGTTCGAAACGTCGGGCAAATGGAATGGGAAAGTGAAAGAAATGAGACGAAGATAACCACGTTATTCATCTCTTTCACGAAAATGCTTTGTCGAATTTATCGCGTGTGTCGGAGGAATTCTTTGAGCAGAAAAAGGACAAGAGAATATTTCTTCTGCCGGATAATGAAACAGCCATCTAGTTGAGTGCGCCCACGAGTGACAAATTGTGCAAGCTTGGATATGGGCATATGGTCGGATGAATGGTGTGCTGAATTCATTCGAAATCATGGCAGGGATTGAATAAGGAATGAATAATGTGTTTCGTGAGGATTAATACTATACACTGATATTATCAATTGAGATGAAAAGATCAAGTGTACAATCGATGACACTTTTCTCTATTCAGGAAAATATGAGAATGAAGGAAAGCAGTAGCTCATGGCAGTGGCGTTTTATGGTTCTTATTCCTATAGTGACAGAAATAGTATATCGTTGCGAAAGCTGTATCCATGCAATTTCAGTGAGTACCCACTATCATGGACTCGAGTTAGTTTTTGATGTGAACTATAACTCATAGAATATTGGTCACTTGTGAGACATAATAAATTGACTATTATTCAGAAAATGTTCAGCCTCAACAGAGGAAAATTGTTGTATCTCAAGTTACACAGTTCAGCCACTCAATATTCTAGATCTACAATGTTTAATCTACTCGTGGAGGGAAAGACAATGTGCTCCATACTGCCATGAGAGTGTCAGCCTACTAGTTTTTTTTTCATTCAGGATGACCATAGTTCAGTCTCAAAGAGTGGTTTTGAAACACTGTTCACTTTTGATACAGGAATGGAGAAAATATCAGAGATGATCTATGACACGAAAGCAATACTGGGATAGCACGAAACTATCATTAAATTCTTCATTTCGTTTACTTAACACATGGAAAATCCTGGAACGTGTCGAATTCAAATTATGAATTGACTTCCTTCATTATCAAAATGCGATTACTAACATTCAACCCCCTTCAAATGACCCCCGATCTCTGAAATAGGAAGTACAGGCTTGTGGATATATCGCTCAAACGGTCTCTCCATTCTGAATTCAAGAATGTTATCGTTTTCGAGTTTATTGCAACAATTAAGATTGAATTAAATGAAGTCATGTGGTTACCATGACAGTAACCTATTTGAGATTTGAGAGAACATTTCGAACATCTACTTCATTAACATTCATAGCCCTTTCAAGTGTTTCACATTTCATTACGTGTCGCATAACATTTCAGTTTTTGATTGTATTGTGCCGAATTTCGGTAACCACATGATCTTATTTTATTCCATCCCAATTGTTGCAATGAACTTGACAACAAAACATTTTTGAATAGAGAATGAAGAGACCTTCCAAACGATTGATCATGAGCATATAGTTCCCGTTGAAATTGAATTTCAGGTGGGACCTGTCCATGGACCGGTCGAAGGTAGGGATCGCATTTAAATTTATTAACTAAATTCGACGTGTTTCTGGATTTTTCAAAAATATGTACAGTAACCGAAATGATGAATTCATTCCGTTTGGCTGTATGAGAGGCCTATGCTTGAAAATCGAGTAAAAACTCACTACCTGAGTATCTCACGAAAACCAATCTACATCAATCAAATATGACGATTCCGAAAACTATATGTATCAATCATATTTTGAGATGAGATTACATGAGAAAATTCAGAGATGATTACCCAACATAGCATATAATGGTACAAAGCTGAATTTATCCATCAGAAAAAAAGTGTCCGAGAGAGAATTCGAAGAAGGTATTAGTGGAAACGTGTAGCGATCCACCTATTTCTCTTGCAAGTTGAAAGGAACTCTCACATTTCATCGATTGGATACTATCCTAACCAAACTCATTTGGCTCCAGTTTTCCTTGGTACACTGATTGAAAGTCTTATCATTAATCAATTAGGAATGTTTAGATATCAACATCGAGGTACATATTGATACTTCGAGGTTTGTTAATTATCGTCCTGTAACAACCGAATGTATCGAAGAATCTTTGGCATTATTCATAAGAACGTGATATACATTCTCATGAGGTGTGGATCAACTTCCGCTATGACTTCATTTTTCCTGTGTCAGAACAGATAAATACCACGTATGTGGCCTGCGACCCTATAAACTCCAAAGCAACCAATCAAACACCGAAGCCGATATGACTGGGTTAAATTGAGTGGAAACGATGACAATGCGGTAAGATGTTAACGACTTTCAGGGACCTTTTTTTGATTTATGTCGATACCAAAAAAATTCGATATAGGTACAGGGTTTCCATTTTATCAGTGAAACGAAAATAGTGTGAAAGGAAATTTTCAGGGAGCGAGAATAAAGACAGGAAAATAGGCCAGGAACCTTATCTTCCTGTTGCCTACATATATTTGATTATTATCATCGTTCATGATTTGTTCCATTTCTCTTAAAATATGTATATCAATATCTATCATCACATCAAGTTCTGATCTGTAGTCCATGTATTATTGATTTTGAATCACTCATATTTCATTTGTTGTGAGTGTGATTATGAATATTGATTACTATGAAATCATTCCTTCACAATGATATATCACTTTCACATAAAAGTGATAAAAGTAGGATTTTAGCGTTTTGCATTCACTTTGTCTAATATTCTTTCTATGTATATATTCTTCTTTGAAGAGTAAGATGTTGAAATGTGAGCTCTCCCCATGAATCTTCATGTCAAACTCTTGACATCAAATCATGCATACATATACTATTGCATAATCCTTCATAGCATACTTCATATGGGAATGTACTGTTATAAGAGGGATGAAGGAAGTTAGAATTCGATGAAATCTCAGTTATATCGGTTGTTTGTGAACAGCAAATATGATTTTGATATATCTTAGGGAAAAATTATTTTCTACCGAATCGTGATTCTCACGAAATAGTTGTACAATCGACTTGAATCGTATCATAGAATGTCTAGAATGGTGTTCTATGATATCCCTGTCACCCCCTCTCTACCCTCAAAGATCAGTTTCAAATAGTGCGTCGGCTAGTAACTTAATATTTGAAATAAGAAGAGTCCAATGCAGTTCCGATCATTAAAAAAAAAAATGGGTCATTGAGCATAATATTTTTGTTGAATTGTGAATCCATGTCAAATCGATGTGCCAAATTTCAAATATTGACTCGGATAACAACGAATATACTTATTGCTTCCGAGTCAACTGCTATCTCCTGGAACAATCACGTGACAGAAATTGATGCCAATCTGTTAAATGTCGACGAACAAATACAGTTTTCTTCCCGAGAATTCGTCATGGAAATCTAATTTTGACGTTGTGTTTTCCACCAACGTAACCTTATATAGCAGGGAAGGCTTCACTCGGTTTCACCATATCAATAAGATCTTATTTGAACTCAGCAGGCTGAAATAATGCGCGAAGTTTATCGGAATATTCTCGAATGAAAAATGAATCGTCGGATCGATGTTTGATAATACATTTCAGTTAAATCATTGAACTCGCTATTCATGCTTATGCCAGTGTCCATAGATAAGTATGAGTGGAAATTTATGATTTTTTTTTTATTTTTCGACAACACGAAACGAGAACCTATGATGTTCGAGAGAACATCGTGTTCGTCAGCAGCGGAATGTAGTTAGAGAAGGAAAGCATTGGAATTTTTCTTGGAAGTTTGTAGGTTGTCAGCGTCATAAAAACTTCACTATGCTAAGAATTCCACAACTTTGCCGTTCTCTTGATGAAGGTTAGTTAGTCTACTTGAAATCTACATGGAATTGCTCGTGGTGGCATATATGTGTAATCGACGAGAGGTCCGCCATGAAAAAGGGATAATCAGCTGCTGTCACGTGAAAGTATCTCTCTGCACGGAACAGGAACCAAAGTTTCAGGAGTTAGAGGTATGTATCCAATACAGCCTCTCCTAGAGCAGCATCATGTTTCACGATTGACACTCGTCAAATATGCATCACGTAAGCGAACAAGTCTCTTGTTGATCGGTGGTAAAGAATTTCATATTGCTTGCCAGTCGTTCAAGATTCTTGCGCCCCTCCAAGGTATCCAATGCTATCTGTTGATTCCTATTTCCATTACTTTGGAGAACACATACCTCAGTGCAATCTGTCCACACCCGTTAGGTATAGTTTTCTTCCTTTTTTTTAAATTGATTGATTTTTCCATTCAGAACGAACAAGTTTGCATGAATAACTAGCAAAGAACTGGTGCAATGAAGAATGAAGAATGACGATGACATTGAGGATTCCTGAAGAAATACAGGTCCATAACCATCGATTCAGAGACCAATATATGAAAAATACAGCCTGTATAATCTCAGGAACAATCGATATATCAATTGATGTCGGACATGTATACCGTTCTGATTTATATATTCATGCTGTGAAAAATGTCAATAATGCATCTGAATACCAATTTGAAAGTATCCGGAATATTGTGTGCACAGAGAATGATTCATCTCTACTGAAGTTGTCACATCAGTATATTTTCTTCATCCAACACTAATACCACACCTTTTGCAGTAGTATCTCAGGAACCGCTAATTTCAGAAAGGGTCAGTTGTATTCCAGAAATTTCAATTTGATTTCAGTAAGGGTCAATTGTCATCCAGAAATGCCAATTGATACCAGCCAAATCCTCAAAATCAGAGAGAATTGGGAAATAAGACCACCGAACACAGGGTGTTAACAATGAACCTCTGATCTCTGAATTACAGATGTTTTCTGAAACACAAATGACGATTTCTGAAATACATATGATATTTCCTGAAAAGCAGATGACAAAGTCTGAAATTAAATTGGCTAGTCTGAAATACATTTGAAACTTTCTGAAATCGAATTGACCTATCAGAAATACAATTGATGCTTCCTGAAATCGAACTGATTATTCGGATACAGTTGCCGCATTCTGAAATTGAACTCACTATTCTGAAATACAATTGATACTTCCTGAAATACAACTGGAAAATGTTCACAAAGCTGGACCTGAGTTGAAATGTATTTTTCATTTCGTGATGATAATAAATATATTATTCCATAGAATATAGTGTTGGATTCGTGAAAACAAAAAGAAAGAGTTATATTCTCATATTCCTGTAAATGATCAGAATAGAAAATTGAAGGAATCAGAAGCTGTCCATGACAACGTTGAAACATGAGAGCCGTGGTGCTAGCTCAAGGCAATGACGTTCAGTTCATTTCATTTGACTGTGTTCATTCTTATTTTTTCATCGACTTCTTTACTCCGCAAGTGCACATGGACGTGGATGAGAATTTGAGTAGGAATGAATTGGAATTCTATAGCTTGTTGCAACTTATAATACTTATACTGACATATCAGTACTACCAGAGAGTTTTTCAGTAATGATAAAAACGAATGAAGAGTGAATGAATCATCGGAAGTAATCATGCATGATATAGATTGCTCCTCATTATTGAGCTCATAGTTGTATAATACAATTCCAGGAATTATTGGCTTTTGCTTTGAAGGTACGTTCGGCTACTGTTATCAATTATTCGAAACTTCACCAAGAAGTCTCATGAATTTTGTAACTTCCTATTAATAATGAATTATGTTATGATGCACGTATGCTATATTATTCCAAGAATACCGTGAATCAAACTGTGTCAGATTATTATATAAAGCTGTTCTGCACATGATTGGAGGAGGAAGAGAGACCACACACCAGAAATTCAATTTCACGACCATGTTCGATCTAACATCAACTCGTCGGTTGAAGTGAACAAAATCTCTTCTGAATTTATCGGCAGTTGTTCCTGATTGTGCGGTTCGTTTTACGCTCTCTTTATTGGATTGGATGGTATTCCAATTCCATGCCTTGACATCCTGATTCTGATTTTGTTCGTATTTGTTGCATAAATTCATGTATGAGGTGTCGGACTATCGATGTGTTCGATTTGAAACAGCAACAAAATGGTCCACCTTGACGGGGACGATGGAAAAATCAAATTTCAATTGGAAAACCTCTGCTTCCCAATGAGGTTGCGGTAAGAATATTTCCCGAGTTGCCTCGAACTCGGAAAGATTAAAAAACCAGACTTACTCATTTTCACACATTATTCCAATTCCAAATTGGCCTGATCCTTTGACTTCAATGAATTGATCTCATGGTTTAATGGTTTATAAGGTTCGACCTCTCTAGAGCTCATTGACATGATAATTTTTGGGAGAAATCTCGACAATATTATTTTTCATCAGCTGAAATGAAGCATTTCTCGAAATAAATTCTCAACTCCATTCCCTTATACTCTCGTCCACCTGAGAATTTCATATTCTTCCATATTCTACCAGATACCGATAAACTGTATATTTCATGAGGAAAATATTTTCATTCGACATAAAACTTTTACTCGAGTAGGTATTATTCTGTCCTTCATGTTGATCATCAACTTTTATGTCAGCTTTATTTGATTTGTGTATTTTCTTCGTTTCTCATGGAAGTGGTTGACCAGATTAGAGGCATATCGGAAGATATGTCTCCATAATAAATAACGTTCGAGCGGTGTTATATCCACTATGGCCCTATTCATACATGTTCGATAAGATAGTCAATGAACGAATTTGGAAAACAAAACATTGAGAACTAGGGAAATTCAACCCCCAAAGTCATCATCGTCAGATAGCATGAAAATTGAAGTTGTTTCATGCCAGCAGAACAAGTTCCTGTGCGTCCTCTAGGCAAGTCGATCAAAACGGAACGAAAAGTAGCCGCAGAATCTAGAACCCTAGATTCAGCTATTCATGGTGATCTACCTAAGAATGCAAAGAAAAAAAATTCTTGCAAGACATCAGAGAATGTGCCTGCGGAGTTTATGAGCGATTCGAGTAATTCCATGGAATGTTTCAAAGTTCATCCCGCAGGACAAGCTACTGACAAAAACTATTTGCCCAGTGATTTCAGATTACTAGAGTTATTTTATTGTTTATGCATTGAGAATCAGAGACCACGTAACTCCGTTAGTAGCTGAAATAGGCTGGCTTAATATGGAAAACAGTAGAAAATTACACCTTGCATGTCTCGTTCATAAAGTTTTAGTGGAAGAAAGTCCTCCATACATTTGAAAAAAGTTAACATATCGGTCTGTTGTTCATGATGTGGAAACCAGAAACAGGCTTCTTCTTGTGATATCCAGGCATTCAACGGCTGCGTTCAGGAGATTATTTTCTCACTTTGCAGTGAATGTATTCAACGCTATTCCAATAGCTATCAAAAATAAATCGCTCAATACTTTCAAAAAATGTTGGAGGGAATATCTTTTGGCTACTTGAATGCTCACTCATTGCGTAGTCTTGAATGATTTAGTTATATAAGCTTCTGATTCATTTATATATATATATATATATATATATATATATATATATATATTTCATATTATGGTTGTTATCATTTATGTATTTGAATAACTATATCTCTTTTCACGAATTATATTATATGTTACTGGTACTCGGTTAAGTAGAGCAGTTTTTGACTGGACTTCGCCGAGGATAATTAAAATAAAGACATTTTATTATTATTATTATTATCATTATAATCTCTGTTGGATAGTACCTACCGCGTTTTCAGTTTGGAGATTTTGTATATAATTCAGGAAATGAGAACTGTTGAAATTGTAACGTGAACTAATAATGGATTATTAGGACTTGTACTATGCACATTCGTGGATATGTCTACCTACCTACCTTCTAGATGTCACACAAGTTTCGACTTATGGGGCATTTTTTGGTTCCACGATGTGGTTTCACAATTTCACAACCTTTACGTGCTCACTGTATATTTTCTTCTGTGAGTACTTCTCTGGAATGTTTTCATGGATTCTAAGAACATTTACATGACTCAGCGATAGAGGTGTTGATAACATATTATAACTAGATAATTAATATTTCCTGAATAATGAATGTGTAATTCAAAACACAATATAAGTAATTTCAAGTGGAGGATGAATAAACAAGGAAAAACGCGAAATGATTGGGTTATTTATAGGCGGCGTAGATTCAGTTTATTACACTATATTCATGGAATGAAGTCAATGAGAACGAGAAACAGAACCCTTGAATGAGCATGCATGAGAGAACAAAACTATGATATGGATATACTGATTCAGCTATGAATTTTCGAAATTTGTAGGTTTATGAATCGATAGTATGGGTTTCCCTATCATCGATTAGGTAATTGACGTATTCAGGTTGCTTCAAGAATCATAGATAATACCTAGTAATCAACGTTCTATCAATATGTTCATATTTTCATAATGACATATAGTTATGGGTGATTAAAATGATTCACTCTCAATTCGTTTCAAGGATAATCAAGATTTTTGTTAAATATCATATTCTGGAATATATGAATGCAGCTGGATTTCGAAAATTAATTTTATTCGTCATACCCTTGTATTCAATTCCCACTTCACATAATCTCTTCGTCAGAACAATTCTCCCGAACTAGGAATACAGTTCTGACACTATGGATCAAGATTGAAAATAAGTCATTTCAATGTCTTTGATCGGGTGGAATTGCTAGCACGAGGATAAATCTTCTGAGGATGAGATTTGATTTTCTGCCGAGAAAGTGGAATTCCTGCTCGAAGGTTATCATAAGGAGGTGAGTTACTCACGAATAGGACGGCACTTTTTTGGAATTTTATTGTCTCCAAAATCATGTGGTCACGAATGAGACCACGAAGGAACTAACGCAAAAATGACGGATTTTAGAGAAAGAAAAATATTTTGCTTGAAGAGAATCCAATGTTGCAACTTGAGCAGTTTCTGTGAGCAGTCCTGTGGAGCTGTGAAAGTTTGTTACAATGTGTACATCTGACATTTGTACCATGAACAGGTAAATGTGCACATTCATCGTAACTTATTCCAGCAAGAACTGTCGTCACAAATTCATTTGATACACTTCCTTCAATTCTTCTACCATTCTCAGCAACAGTCCAATAGCAATGACTAGTTTGAGTTCAGACTCAGGCTTCAGTATCTTGTTTCTGGTTACTGAATATTATGGAGGCATCAACTATGGTCATATCCAAGCAATATCAAAACAACCTGTGCCATCATCTTCTTAATTTTTGGTTATCTTAATAGAGAGTTACATACATATCACGAAAATTATAATCTGCCACGAGTCTCAAACATGGGATATATCAGGGAGAAGCATCATTCTGTTTTCTCGGAATAGTTTGAACATCATCTGGAAGAACTGGTTCATCGTCTATCCACTCCAGATTGCGCTCGTTTATCCTCCATATTCTTCTGTTCATTATTGCTTCTACTTCTCATGCTATCCTCCAGCAGAGATATCCTTCATCTTTTCAAGTTGATCAGTAAATACCGATTTTTATCTTCTCGCATTCACAGCTTTCATGAGATTTATAAATCATATTGGGACATATAAATTCATCTTCGTAATTTGGAAGAAAATACGGAAAATATGCTCGATTTCTTCCAGAATATCAAAACTGCAATAACGAATAATAGAAACTCACGTCTCTGCTCTGTTCCGGCATCTAACCATAAAGATGATATCGTGAACGCTTGCGGCTGGGTTGAGGACAATATTGGATTCTTCTTGGAAGAGATACCGAATATGCTATTGTCGCAATGTGATTCTCCACCATTCTCGTCGGAACGACATATGGATTTTCTGCGAAAAGTTGGCGGGCGATAACTACATCAAATTGGAAATGTCATCGTTTTTATTGGATGATTCTCATAACACACATATTTCCATATTGGGAATCTGGCTATACTACCAATTTCATGGTATACTCTCATACTTATTATTTTGTATAAGTAATGACTATAGAAATTGATGGAATGGTATTGTTGCTCATCTCTTCAGTTGCCGAAGCAATTCTGAGAAGCCATTGGAGAAAGTTCTTGCGAGTGAAGGAGATGGGGATCTTCAGCTTATACAAGTGGAATTCAAACCACTGTGGCATTTTCAGGCTAGTTCTACTATCTGTAACTTGATGATATACATTATTGTGCTTCTCAAAAGTCCCCTTCTCCTCTGTTATCTTTGGAGCGAATGAACATAAGCAAGTGAAATTTGGAAACTGAATATTTGAGGTTGGGAACTTCCCTACTAGTGACAAGGCTATTGTGACCAATAATTTCAAATCGGACTCTATCAGCAGAAGTAAGATATATGGACAAACACTCGAGAAAACTCCACTGAATTTGACTGTTGCTAGAGGAGTTGTTGTTCCACATAATTCTGGAAATGAAAATCCCCTTACAACTTCATTGTATGCGATTGACTTTCACCAGTATTTCTCCACTTCAGGTATCAAGCAAGTCGATTCCTAATTCCACAGCGGCTGGTAACGTGATAGGTCATAAGTGAATGTTGAGTGGTGTAAATCGATCTTGGAAAAGGAGTAGAGATTCACGCGATATATGGTCCGTGAAGATTTCCTTTCCCTCTACACGCTATCATAACCATTCGATAAAGCCAAAGCGCTAGTCAATATAGGACATGACGCAGATGATGAAAAATGATAGTAGGAAAGCAAGCAGATATTTGATACGGGTCCATTAGGAGTGGCGTTATCTAGGCAGAAGCGTTTCAAGAAACTGGACCGAGATGGATCGGGTGGAAGAGTATTGATGGAAGGGTGGAACGTCCTATTTCAGGAAGAGAGCTATCTCTTTCCTTTTCCATGTCAAATTTCTTGACGTCTCTTGATGTGGATAACAACAGCATAAGATGAAAATTCCGTCCTTGACCTAACAAAAATATTTGATAATTTGAATGTATTCGGAAGCCTTTATGACAATAATGGCCTGCAGTTTTTCTCCTCTATATTATCCTCAGATACGGATACTATGAACACATTCATTGAGCTCTAGCCCGATCATCACATGACAATAGAATTGTTCCTCTCATCCATCCATTTCATTCCACTGAATCGAGAGAAAAATCATATATTTGACAACTATATTATATCGGTGTCAAAATATCGACAACAGTCAATGTCAAAGACAAATAAATAAAGTGAAATCTTACACAGTATAAAATTCGACGTTGTAAATTTTTACACCTTAGAATAGTACAAACATTTGTCACCGAATGATGACACCGAACTGTGACACCATTGACAGTGGTCAGTGTGAAAAACTCCATTTTATATGGTTTAAAACCTGCCCAAAGACATTTACAAAATTGGACACCGCTGGTGTTCAACATTGAATCCGCAAGTGGTTGAGACAACACCGTAGAGAGCGAATAAAAACTAAGACGCCATATTGGCGCGTCGTTCGTGGTTCCGGTTAACAGTGAATCCAGTCCCTCCAACAGTCCCTTTGAAGTCGGAGGTCGTACTCGTCCTTATCTATCTAGACCTGTACAAGCCTGTCGAATTACCAATTAGATTCCCATTTATACTCGAATTTTCGGTCGTCGGTTAATCGCCAATATCTCTGTTAACAGGTTAGTGTGTTTTACCTTGAATCAATTCAATAGTGCAGTGTGATAGGTATAATGTTATAATATCGATGTTATTGAAAAAGCTCAACTTTCATTTTTGTACATCTTTCCGATGTAAAACGTAATATTTCATTAATTTTCGCTTCAGATAGTATTTTCTACTGTTGTAAGAAGTGTTATTTATGTTTTGACTTCCTATGTTGTACCTGTATGTTTTATTATCATCTGTCAGATGGAATGTTTTTCGTTGTTCATCATTGGAGAATAAATACTTATTTATAATCCCCATGTTTTTCTCTCACTATACTGCAACTGGATACAGATACCTCAAAATTATTATGAAACATAAAATGATGTATGAAAAAAAAATCACATTCTTTATACAGTTTATATGATATATTTTTTACCTGAATTCATTTCGAATATAACTGTCTATTGAAACTCCATTAATTTTTACAGAAGTTGTGTTTTCTAATGTATCAATATCGACAGGTTCATTATGAGTTATTTTTGAAAAATACAAAATTTCTACAAAAACTCACAACAAATGTTGTTTTTCATATCATGTGGAATGAAAGTACCGATTAGCACTTAGATATGTCAACACTCAATTTGGTGTAGAAATCTTTTGATAATTATCGGTGTAAAATATCTGGAGTGAAATAATTCTATATTTCATGGTGTAAGATCCACCATTTTTATTGGTTGTATACTCTTTTTAGTGTTTTTTACACACCTCTCGGAAGTCAAATTGACACCATCGTAGACAAATATCAACAACTATCGGTGTGAAATATATTCAACATCACAGTGTCATCAATTGAACACTGCACCTACGTGATTAAATCGACACAAAAATGGTGTGTATGGATATAGACACCGCCGGGTGTTATTTTGGTGTCAAATATCCCGTCGATTTTCTACTGTGCATGCAAATCGGTGGAAATCTGTTGGCTTACTCAACCTTATGAAATAATCAAATGTTCAGTGGTGAATTATAATATCCTGTATCCACTATGAGCGTTATGAGATGATTATGCCCATCGGGTGACATCCATTCCTTGAGCCAGAGGCCCCCTGGCGCCTTTCTGGCGTTATCATCCCTATAACGCACTTGGTGCGAGTTCTCACTGTACTTCTTTTAATTCCTCCGCTTTCAGATATATAGAAAGGATTGTGTCCTAGCATATTATTGCATATTATACATCAAATACCAAATGTACATTTTTTCCTTTAGGCTATACAGGCTGGCATCTGTCCCATTTTTCACTATAGAAGCAACTCGGAAAATTTCAGCGAACAATATTGTTCGTGAACGAGAGTTGAACTATTTCGTGTCATTTCGAATATCGAACAAAACTTTAAATCATCATCATCTTTGAACATTCTTGCTGCTGGGATCTGGTGATGAAATAAGGAACATCAATTTCAAAATTTCCTTATCACTTCTTCGCTGTTGAGCTAGCAGATTGAAACTCATTAGTTTGTTATTGTACGCTATAACGGATATTCCATTAGTGTTGTTAGGGACTAAGTTACGAAGGCGTAGAGATCCCACCAACTCATTTTTTTTCTCGAATTCCGAGTTGTAAACAGGCATATTATCCACAAATGTTGCATCACTTCTTTCCGTACAATTCGAATATATGTTCAAGAATTCAACGTGCTACGGTGAAAATATGGACTTTTTATTTGGTTTCCATACACCAAATCTAATTGGTCCTTGACTGTGACTGTAATGATAGCATGGTTATTGTGTCTGTTGCAAATTTCTGCACTGCTTATACATGTGTGTCTCGTCTGTCCATTTGATACAGTTTCCTCGAAACCTGTCGATTTATTCCATCAGAAATTTAAGCGCCTCTGGAAATCGTTCGTTAGGATCACCTCTGACAGTTTTTGATATTACAGTTTCAGTAGCTTCTCTCAATGATTCATTGTAAATTTCAGGTCGAGGTATGGTCGCGAACAAAATATCCTGAAATCTCTCAAATTTGTCTGTAACCTTTTGAATATTTTCGGGTTCGTTTGTTTTTTCAACATAATGAAATGCAATTGAAAAAATATTTTTCATTTCTTCAGAATGTATCAATTTGAATAATAATTCCAAAATTGATATGAATACCTGTGGAATTTTAAATTCCAACACACATGATATGATTCTTTGTCATTTTCTCATGGACTTTCATTTGTTTCCTCAAGAAAACAACCACTCGTTCTCAACGAAAATATATCTTGTCATATATCGTTGGAGACCTATTCAAAATCGTGATCGAATGGTGAAATTATCCAAAGGGTGACCTATTCGAAAGAAAAAAAGTTAGGCTGGCATCTCGAAATATGTTACATGCATACATGATTTCATTACGTATATAATATGTTGAATGCTGAAGTTCTGACGCCCCCCACGCCAAACCTATCAACTGTGGATATATGCTGTCACTGATATTCTTTCGGAAATCTAATTGCCTATAAATCGATATAATGAACTTCTACTCCAGCTCAGAGGGTTTGAACAGCGTTTATGTCTGAAGATAATTCAGGAATAGCCGCGAAATCATCGAAACGCCGAAATTAGAGGTAGTTATTACCATAGGAAAACTGCGTTCGCGCTGTTCATTTATAATTCATTTCAGACTAATATTGTAGGTAGCACAACAATTCTCCCACTATTAAATTGATGAATCATCCTAGTTTGTCATACTGAGTCAGTTTCATCATACACCGATTTCGAATTGGCGAAAAATAGTATTCGGTAGAACGTCCTGATTTATACAACGCCATAACTCAGGAATGATTCATTTCATTGAATCTTGTTCTTCAACAGAAGTGAGAATATTCAATTGGGATCTTCGTTTCGTTCGAGTGTGCTTCTAATTTCCATAGTAAATGAGCAACTAAGCATTCAATATTATCATATGGTCGCTCGAATATTCAAGAAATTGTGTCGCATACAGCACAAGGTCGAGATCAATTTTGTCATCAGAATTGCCATCATTCATATTATTCCGTCTGTAACAGATCTGATTCAGTTCCTGGTAGACACTCATTTATTGCCGTATCATTGTGAGAAGACCAGAATTGACAAGAACATCACCTATTCTGATTAGATCCCACTTGAAAACGAGAATCCGCTTCACTCTTCATGTCGGCAATTTGCTTATGTATTTCAATTTCGTTTCTCGTTGGTACATTCTCGCCTTCCTCCGAAAGCTATCATCTTCTGCTCAAATAATGCGTCCTCGTCAAGTTTGATGTGCCTCTAAAATGAGTCTGAGCACTAGTTCAATTTGGAATTCGGAAAGAGTAGACATAACTAGACCTGTTATTCACAGAATCAATAGCGTGAACAGTTACTGGAGCAATTCCGGACCTCGTTAACCGCCTCTGTGAACATTATCTCCAGGTAATCCTTGCCATACTCGAAACCTCGCAATATTGAATTTTCCTTACATCGATCTTCTATGTGAGATATTCATAATGAAGCAGAGATATGTTATGGTAATTAAGAAATAATTTCATATGCATCTGAAAAGCAATTCGTGATGAGTGACCAGCGTGTATAAAAACTCCACTGAGTTTCTTTGGGGGACTCATCAATATTCGTGACTCCGTGAACGATAAAGTTCCACGCAAGGATGAGATTGAGGATTGTGATTCTGAATGCAGGCGTCTGACCGAAATCGATGAAACTGTCTTCGGCAGATATGTAGGACTGGCTCACTATCACATCCAGTCAGATCATTTATATTTGTTCATCTCCAGCTCATATCTGAATGTGATGAAAGTTCAATGTTTTGAACCTGATATCATTTTTTTTTCTTTTCATCTGTGGACAACACGAAAGGATGTTCGAGGAACATCGTGTTAGCCAGCACAGGAAATTGGGGAGAGAAGGAAGGTGTTGGATTCCTCCTGGAAAGTTTGGAGGTTGTGTACATCAGGAAAGACTTCACTAGGAGAAGAATTCCACAACTTGGCCGTTCTATTGATGAATGATGCTTGGTATAGCGATGTTCGACAGGTCTCGAGCCTGACAGTGTAGGGATGACCAGCCTGAGCTCGTCTGGTCTGTCTACTAGGAATCGCACGTGGTGGCATAATAGATGATTAATCCGCTGAGCACCGACCATGAAAGTTTCCATAAAAAAGACAGGCGAATAGCTCTCTTCTGAATTGAATCATGAAGTTTGTGATGAATACAGCACTAGTTCTAAATCATTACATTTCGCAAATATTGAATCTGAGAAGTTATCTTTAGTATAGGATTGAATGAGTGATGAGTGGAACTTGGTAGGGTGGAGTGGAGATATACTTATGAAGATAATTACCTCATAAGTGAGTGCCTCTATAATCAATTTCCATTCAGAAAATGATGGAATTCGAACTGGAGATCACATAAAACAGAGTTGTGACTTGTGTTAGTTCCATATTGGAATGATATTGCTGAGTTGAAACACTATTTGCCTTCTGACCGAATGAAATTTTCTCACTATTATATCAAAGTTCAAATGTTAATGGAAATTAACAAAATGAATCGTAATGTTTTGCTTCGATCTTTTCCGTTATGATCAATTCCAACTGAAATATTCAGTTATGACTAACACTTCGTTGCAACGAATAATAAAAGATGATATTCCTAGTTCTGCTGAGATTCTAAAATAGAAATATGAATCATAATAATCATCTGGAATTGTCTATTCTGACAGATTTATGATCTTGCTATGCTTGTACCTTGAGGTTTGCGGTTTGACAATCGATATTTTTTTATGATCCATTCTAGTTAAATCAAGATTTTGAGTTGCCCTCAATCTCCCAAATACCTTCAATGTCACCTTATCTCTTATGCAGATGAATCTCGTCATCTGACGATCAATGCAGAAACCTTGTTGTTTGATGAACAGTGCAACAACCAGAAGCAGAAAAGATATCTTCAAGCTCCAAATGTTTTTGGATCTTTGGTTAACTACCTCGAAAGAGCGTCGTTGTTCCTACATTCTTATTCTCAACGGCCAACTTCCAAGATGATATACTCCTTGTGGAAATCACATAGAGTCATCTAGATGATACGGGGTGATCCATGACAATTGTCAAAACCACACAACAACTATCTTATCTACAACAGATTCATGTCTGTCTCGGAATGCCGTTGCCGTTTCTCATTTGGAACACTATGGAAATGATTAATTTTCATATTGATCATCAATAAATATAGTCTTACTACAAACATAACTGAATTCTAGAATAAATATATTCATGATATGATAAATTTATTAGGATTCTCTCAAATCCTCAGGAGCCACTATATCATTTGATGAGACCAGAGGTGCAAGATGAAGACAGGTCGATAGATGATTTGAGAAGAAGTTCGAGACTAACTAGATGGGTTCAGAATTGTCAATTGTTCGAGAATTGTCGAACTTTGCTCTATCTAGCATCATTCATCGATAGAACGATGAAGTAGTGGAATTTTCTGAAGTCTTTCCCGATGCATATGACCTCAAAACTTCGAAAAAAAAATCCAATACTTTCCTCCTCTCCCCCAACATCACATCGCTTGCTCACAAGATATTGCAAGACTATTCTATTTTAGGTTTCTCTCTCGTGATATCCAAAGGTGAGAAAATAGTCAATGTTGATAGAATTAGGAATATTTTCCATTACTATTCAGTCAACAAATTTTCCTCAGTGTACTCTGAACTGACATTCACCCTATCAAATCTTTGATCATACTAATTTTCTATTCGACGTACTTCACGAAAATGACTTCGTCAATCAGCTCCCTGTAAATTTTCTGCACCCGTGCTAAATCCATGAATAACAATTCAGATGCCGCTTCACATGCGCTTTAGCCACCAACTCCCAGTCATCTCTCCGCAACTCCACACAGCCGAAACTTCGTTTCAGTTTCCGGAGAAACGTCCGAAGCGTCGCGACGCTCTCTATAGTAGACTCAACACGCGGCGGTAGTCAGGCAGCCGTTACCGTGGCTACACCTTTCTCCTTTGCTAGTGAGACATTCAATCGAGCCTTCGAGCTCTCAGGTCGGTTTTATGGTTGCTAAATTTCCAGAAATCTCTCAAAAATCTTCTCGACGCGAGCTGCACAGTTCCGCTAGTGTTTTTCTAGGCTTCGAGGTGAGTTACAATGAAAATATTACAGAGCTTCCAGATCCACGGCTAGTACCTCAACCGATATTAGATATTCATAAATTATTCATTTCGCCAAACTCAAACGATAATTACTTACTTTGTGAGAAAAAATTGATGCTTCCACAAAGACTGACCAGTGAGATGTTATCTATTCTAAGACACATACTTTGAAGGTGTGATAGACGATTTTCATATCTTGAAGCTAGAAAGGCACTCTTCTATCAACATTAGTTATTGATAGCGGCAACTGATTCAATAGCATATACGCATATAATGGATGGTGGAAAAGAATCATTTCACCACATTATTTATCAATAACCTATTCTCATCGAATATGACTCAATAGTTGATAATACCATTCGAATGAATCTAGAATTTGTTCTTCCACCTTTTTTAATCATATTCAATGGATTGAATGAGACCCCGATTGTTCCTTGTAGCAGATTTGATAATGATAATAATCATAATAATAATAATAATGAGCGTCTCTGATATTTTCATCATGATAACATAACTAATATGAATATGAAGAAATATCATGGAAATTCCCTGAATGACTTGTTCCTCCACTCAACACTAGCAAATGTCTTCAATGGTCAATAACTTGAACGTATCTTCGATTAATCCTTGAAAAAACAATCAACTGTCTGTAAGTTTTTCGAGGAGGTGGTACATTCATTTTTCAGCTTTTCATGGGATTTTCTCTCCTCGTTTCTAAAAAATAGAGTAGAAGTTATTAAAAATTATCGCAATATATTTGTAGTAAGGACAGATTTGTTATCTGCCCCAAAATGTCACTGCGCTTGAAATTAAACCTTCAGATACCTAAAAGAGAAATTCTCTATTGGTCAGTGACACCTTGTTTTTGAAAGAAATTTTGGAAATACAAATATATTTAATAAGGATAAAACTTCTACTCATCTTGCTGGACGTTTCGGGAACGAATCTTCTCCCGTTTTATTTTACGAATTTTACGAAGAGAAAAATATTCCAATTGTGTTGAGAACGGGAGCAGATTCATTCCCGAAACGTCCACCAAGATAAGTAGAAGTTTTATTCTTATTAAATATATTTGTATTTCCAAAATATCTTTCGAAAACAAGTGTCACTGACCAATAGAGAATTTCTCTTTTAGGTATCTTAAGGTTCAATTCCAAGCGCAGTGACATTCTGGGGCAGATCCCAAATATATATATTCGCATTGTTCTGTTTCCAATTTAAGCCTTTCCAATTCAATTTCGAAAATATTCACTTCCTCTTTCTTGAAATGAAAGGAGATAAAATTAAAGACTTATGTTATTTGATAACTGTATGATCGTTTGAAAGTTTGTGTTTTTTATGAAGAGGTAGTGTAAGAGTACTCTTGAATCTAATATTTCAATTGGGAATATTTGTTCTACTCTTGATACTCGAATCTCATGAAATAGAGAAGCGCTATTCATTCGGCTCGCCTCGCATAATTTATGTGAAATACTTTTCACTACCTTTTCTGATTCCAGAAATGAGACGAAGACATGAGTTCTGTACTTACTGGATCTCATTTTGACAGTTATTTGTTGAATTGGGGCCATTGAGGGGATATGAATTGATCAAAGACTTGACTTCCGGTTCGACCGGAAGTGCTGCCAACTTTGTTACTTCAAATAAAAATATGTTTATTTATTCCTACTTTATCATTCATGCAAGCATGAGTCGTTACAGGAAGATATATTCAAGTTTTTTTTCTCTTCATTAGGAAACCAAAACATCCCACAGAAATCATTTCAGATATCCTTCGTGACAATATTGTAGTAGAGAATTTCGCTTTTTCCTTCATTTTCTGGAACTTTCATGGAAAACAGATTCAACAAATTTGAAGTCCTGACGAAGGTTCAAAAATTTCAGAAAAAATTGGTGAATTCAATTTCCGAAAACCATATTGAGTATAGTGTAGGAAGGTAGGAAGGATAAGGAGTCCTATATTTGTTGCGGTTATGCTGAGTGACAATTTCGACCCGAGCTGATTTTCAACTCCTTGAAATATTGCAGATACTCCAAAAGCTGACTAACACACCAATTCCTTGCTAGTTCATAGATCCTTGCGAATCTTTTTCCACAGGTGATACTTCCGAAACTGAACCCATCGTTTCACAAAAATTCTCAATCGAAAGGCAAATAACCGTCAATTACTAAAAAATCACTTGAGGAATTGGCAAAAATCTCTCTTGATGAATTCACTGTTTAGTGTTCTAATAATTCATCAGAATATAGGAGACTCTACAAGATGTGCTGAACAAATTTCGCAGATTATCATCCTGGGAATGGAATCTCACGACCCCATACCACCAAATCACCAGCCACTGAGGAATCATGATTCAATGAAATCTGTTCTAGTAGTGTCGCTCCGAAGGAAGCAGAGAACTGTCGTTTACGTGAACTAGAACTGAATATGTAGAAGCTAGAATTACATGCAATCAATCAATCGTCTGAAGAGGCATACAACACCGAGATATGATCAAAGCTCATTGGCTGCTCAAATGGTCGTCCTGGAGCTTCGCCAAGACAATTGGGAGGAATTTCACAGATAAGAAGACAGTAACTATCTGTCGCTTGTATCAATTCAGAACTTATGTCGCAACATTCGAGTATTTATATAAAGTCGTTCAGAATGAGGAGTGGAGTTAGATTTGAATTCAGATTATCGTCGTTCGTGCTCGCTTGTAGATAGCAGAATGAATGAATCATCGATTACCCGACATTTTCACATCATTATATCCGTTGTCACCTAAGAGCAATTAGAGTTTCTTCGCCTTTCTTCGTGTTTTGGTACTCTTTGGAACTATCATTCCCGAAGAGCAAGACACTACTGATGAGTTGGATTCCAGTAAAAACTGAATTTACGAATAAATCTCGGTTCGTTTTCGAAAATCGTCCCTTCTTCGACGACCTGACGTGAGGTTGTCACTCACATGGGTATCTAGTTTCCGACAGTTGGAAAACTACTCTGTGTATGATGATTTCTTCAAGAAAGGAAAGGTATTTGATTTGAAGGAACTATGATTTCTTCTCGGCGCGGTACGGCAAAATGAACACGTTCAATGAAGAAACCTTCCTGAACTTGAATGCAAGGTATTCTATGAGATCATATGAGTATGATTGGGGATTCAATTGATTCTCACAGGCTTTTATTTCATGGTCTGAGTCATATCTTCGTAGTGACCGATGAGGTTGATTCTGACTGATTATTTCTGGTTGCTGGCTGAAGTTCCGCTTTCTGTCTTAGTGTGGGCTATGGTATGTGCACTGACACCAAATGCTCTTCTCTATTCCAAATGATTAATTGCTGCCCTGCTGGTGATGATGGGAACACGGAAGGATCTTGGGATATCTCTGAGTTTAGGTAATTCATGTCATATTTCTTTCTCTTCATGGAATACAGTTTTACTAATGTTCATGAAATACAACATACTTATAGTGAGTGAGAATTTTTTTCTCATATATATCATTAGGAACTTGTAGGGTGACAACCAGAGGAGATTCTTCTTATATTATTTTTTTTTTTCTGTTATTATCAGTACTACCAGACATATTGAGTTTGAGAATTGAAAGAACTTGAAGAAGAGTTCAATTTTCATTCAATCTTCCTTGTACTGAATGAACAGTGCATCCTTAATGCAGAAATTATAGAATTCGAGAAATAGAACAGTTCATTGCTTGTATCAGATAACGTCGATATGATTTTGAGTAATTTTCATGCAAAAATATCATTTTGGCAGATTGTTCCTCAGAGTTGAATGGATATGTAACCATCGAGGAGATATTCAAGAGTCTTTCTCTCCTCAGGTATATACAGGGTGAGCCAAAAATGTGTACCGAGCTTTTTGGAGGTAATAGTACATTGAAAAATAAATATAGTTCCATCAATAGACTTATGGCTCCCACTGCATATTAAAGGAGATATATCCTTCCCAAGTCGATTGAAACTGAAATAATTCCTCCGCACAGATAAAAAAAAAGGTGAATGCCACCAGATTGGAATTTTCTGCATGAATGTATATTGTTGTTTGTTTCATTACACTCATACATTTCTGATATTGTTATAGAGGCTGTTTTCAAGAGGCGAGTCATGATTTTTCTGAGACATCTTCTCTCCTTGTATTCGTTTTGGTAAAAGAACTGAAACATTCGATGAAGCGAAGAAAATTACATGAATTTTCGGTTCAATTTCGAAAAATTGAACCGTTCTCGAGATATTTCAGTTTTTTTTAGTCACATGATTCAGCAGATTGATTCATCGCGAAACTCATAGGCAAAGATATTTTAGCTGGCTGTGAATAATTGATTTTTCACTCAATTCTGTCGATGATATCACCTTCCTGTGCCGTTATAAGCAATAAGCACATAACAATAAGTCTGTCCCAACAGGGTTTGGATAATAATAAAAGTTTGAAAACGTTTTCAGTAGTTCTAATTAATAATTTTGATGGAATGAATTGAATTACCTGTTCGAAATGTCCATCGTTTTTGATGATATAGACTCTGAAGCGTTTACGTGAATTATTTATCAAACTGTTCATAGTTTTGTGATCATTTTTCAACACAGTGAATTCATTCACAATGTTTTGCTCCAGCTCCTCAACATTTCGAATTTCAGTTGCATAAACCCTAGATTCCATGTAACCCAAATTCGAGGAATCTAGTGGATTGAGGTCAGGTGAACGAGCTGGCCATGAAATAGGAGCGTCTATGCAACTCTTACGTAATGAGGTGGTGCTCCATCATGAATGAAGCAGATTTCCCTACATCGTCTTCGGATATCGTACTCAACTCATTTCCCAAGATGTTGAGGTACATTGCACAATTCAGAGAACCTGGGAACATGTAGTATCCAACGAATTTGTTACCTGAAGTCACTGCCCAGACGTTTACTCTGAAATTATATTGAAAATGCGTAACTTTGATCTCCTTCAGCCCAGAAATGTATTGCGCGAATTGAAAACACCGTTCCTAGCAAAAGTTGCTTCGTCTGTGAACAATATTTCGACCAAAAACTCAGAACATCTTCGAGATCGTTCTAGCAACTCTTCGCAAAATCTCACCCTCATTCCTTGTACCTGCAAATAATGATAAGAGTGTAGCTGTTCCTCTTTGAGAATCCTGGCAACATTCGCTTGTGTTGTGTCTATTCGTCTTGCTAATTTCCTAGTACTCATTTCCGGATGCTGTTCCACAGTATTTGATACTTCTTCTTCAACTTCTACAGCTCTCGGACTTCTTGGTCGGCCAGCATTTGTATTTTTCATCTCCATACATTCTGTTTCTCGCAATCTTCGCACAATCCTCAAAACGTCTGCATAACGTCTTACGGCAGCATTTGCATTTCCGAAGCACTCACCAAGCATTAAAAGCATATCAGTTTGTTCAGAAAACGAATAACCTGTCAATTCAAAAATCAAGAATATAATCGTTTCTGGCCATCTGATATATCGTTACCTATGAATTTCGCGATGAATCATCCTGCTGACATCATGTGACTGAAATATCTGGAAAACGGTTCAATTTTTTGAATTTGGATAAGAGTACCTTTTTCATGTCACCTCCTGAAAATACCTTTTATAACAATATCAGAAATGTAGAAGTGTAATGAAAAAATGTATTCTAACAATATACAATCATGCAGAAAATTTCAATCTGGTGGCTTCCACCGTCTAGAAGTTATGCGGAGAAATTATTCTGATTTTATGACTGACTCAATATGCATTTCGGGCCATAAGTTTATTGATCGAACTTTTTTTTAATGTACTATCATCCCCAGAAAGCTCGGTACACATTTTTGACTCACCCGTATATAGCCACAGGTGACTGCTCTACACCTAATCAAATCTACTCCTTACTCCATGACCCTGTGAGACTAAATTAGCTGAGGTGAGTGGCAGATCTGGCTCTGGGATGTAGTCTCCAGTGGGAAAATACTAAATTGAGCAGGATCGGTGGTGAGTCCCTATCTTGTCCGAATAATAGTCCTAACGGAGCCAGAGCTGTAGCAACATTCAGATATTCCAATAGTGACTGAATTGATGATATCTTGAAGGCAAGCGAAAGAGTGAATTTATTAATTATCACCACATTTTTATTATTCCAAATACAGGTGGGTGTGGAAGAAACATCTGCAGTACGAAAGATAAGCGGAATATGTATTGTACATGGATACAAAAAGGTACCTACCTTGTGATAAACACGTCGGGTTTCCAAAAATAGGAATTCTCAAATGAAATCAATATCGAGAGGATTCAACCAATATGAAAATGTGAAACTTCTACGAGGAACTCCCATTCAATATTGATGTCAAATATTAATTGGGAACAAGTGTAAAAACCGTATTCCCTTGAATATTTGACAAGTTATCCGTATCAGACAAACAGTGGATTGTATCTGTCTCAGATATCTTGATGAGGATGTTCAATTTAGATCTAATTTCATCCAATGCACCGAAATCCAGGAGAAAACTTTCGCGAAGCTCATCACAAATTTGTTGTGACTAGGATCGAAAACGAGAAGAACAAAATAATGAGGTGACTGTTCTGAAATGTCATTCTCGATAATTCAACTAATGAACTACGCACAGTGATCCTGTGGACTGATAGATGAAATCATCTGAAAATACCATGAAACCTGATATAAAAGTGACTTCCTCTTCGGGTAATTGGCCAGGAACGTTGAAGTATTGCCGATTACTCCACATTTTGGAATATCATTGAGTATAGCCTTACAGTTGGTATTTTTCAACAAACTCACTTCAGAGACGCCCTTGGTGAAAATAATGATATTCCATATCGTCAGGTCTGGTGATACGAAATCATTGATGACACATGGATAAAACCAAATGATTCAGAAGATCAGGTGAGATGTTGATTGTGATACATCATGGAAAACAGAAAAAAATATAGTTACCTCTTGTCCAACCCAGTTTCCGAATAGTTTTTTCGCATTAACTGAATCCATTCAGAACCTTTCCGACGTTTTACTCATGGATCCCACCCAGATCATGTTTTTTCTTGGCGACTCTTGTTAATATATCCTGGTGAGTGATATTTTTAGTTCAATTTTCGTGATTCACGGTTTGTTGGGAAATGTTCATTCAGTATACTAAAAATTAAGTCTAGTTCTCCGAAGCGGTTTGATTGAATCACATCACTATAGTCTGATTATTCTGGTATTCGTCGAACCAAAGATAATATGGATTGTGAAGTTCAAACTTGGATATCTAATGAGACTGATGTAAATGCAATGGATTCTCGATAGGCTTGTATCCGTAGGATATTTCATAGACTATCGGAATCACTGGATAATGGTGAAAATTTCCAACATTGAGGCCCTGCTACAAATTCACGGGATCTATATAACTAGAAGCTAGAAAATGAGTTCATTGAAAAGAGATTCCATAGCTCCGAATATCGATTAATGAACGAATATGGTAGAAATACTCCTCAAAACCACGGTCACCATCAATGACTGATATCTTTTCCTCGAAACAAACTAATTCAAAATATTATGAGTATAATTGTATCTGTATCTTGGGCTTGTCTCTCAAATTATTTCATTTCATTTCCTTCTACAATTGAAGAGATTAGTTTCATTTTCCGAAGAAGATCTTCTACACCCAAAAATTTGTGAGAGATGGGTGAATCAATATCGTTTATTAATATGAGTATACAGAATGGTACCGATATTCCACAAGTATGAAAACATGTACAATTCGTTTACCAATCTATTTCTGATGGCCATGAATATGAATATGCAAGTTATGACTTTGTTTGTATGTTGTTAGAATCCAGCAGGGTTTTGATGTTCGTATAATTGACTTGAGGGTAATACAGATATACCTTCTGCGTATGAATCATGGTAATTGTTTCTATTCACTCGTTGTTGGCTCGTGAGTTGGAGGAATTTCAATGAGCACTTCGTTCTTTAGTCAGCCCTCCTTTGTTGGATGATCAGTACACCATTCAACGAGATTTCAGTTACATTTCTCATTCCACTCACTTTTGATTCCTTTGATGAATAGGACATTCTTCATTGTATACGCAATATTATCGTCATTGTTATTTTTGGTATCTCAATGAAAAGTCGGGCGTTGTTAAAAATATAGGCACTGGAAGGATATTGAAGGAGCTATATTCAGAAGGATGTCTCGGTTCCAGAAACATAAAACTCATTATTCCATGTATTGGTTACTATTACGAATGGATTGCTCACACGATAGTGTAACAGATTGGTTCGTTGATGCGCCGGATCTTGGGAATACGTGCGTCGAGTACATAGAAAGAAGACTTCGTATCGGGCAGATGTATCAATAGTTTTCTGATGGTCCGACATAAAGATCCGAATTCTCAAATGACAAAATAACTCTGAGAGAAAACGTTAGTTACGAAATAGTCTACGAAAATTAGTCACCTGAACACCACTGAAATATCATACAAAATAGCATTCTTCTTTATTTTTTGAAGAATCAAACATCAATGTACTCAAATGCTTCCGTTTTTTTCTTCCGGAAAAAACGTTCTGATTTGAAATCATCTGAAGACCATGTGTATTCTCGAATTTTATATTTTCTACAGAAACGTTAGCTTCAGACAGCGATGTTCACGAAGTGAACAGAGAAGTTCACTTTGCTGAAATAATAATTTCTGGACATATGTTTCAATTCCATGACCATTAGCAGATCTATAGAAAATATAACCAATGCTAAGGGGTCCGTGCTGTAAGAGGGTCCCGATACTTCATTGCCCATACCAAATGAAGGTCTATAGATTAGAAAGAATTCGCACACTGATCTTCTGTAATATTATGGAATGAATAATATCATAGTCGAGAAAATACTGTGATATAATCAATATCATTGACTCGGTCGAAGAGCAACAATTGCCAGCCAGAATGATATTTTTCGTTAACTTGTTACAATACCTGTCCTGTACTTTTTGCTATAATACCATGATGTGGATTTGCTTCGGACTATTCATGACTGACAGATATTTCACACAGAATCGGGTATTCCACAGGATCACGCTGATCTCATGGGCATGGCAGAGTGCATAGGACAAACCATGTGACTGATCTTGAGCTGGGTGAGTTGAGAAAAATCACCAAAACTAGATATATAGATATTTCTGCTTGAAAAACTAATGATATTTCGATATGATTGTTAAACAATTCGATTATGTAATTTTCTTCTGAATGGCTCATGTTCAAGAGCTTAACATTATATTGTTACCCAGTGTAGATTCTAGTAATTTGACTGATCTCCAAACCTTTTATCCAAGATGAAGAAATTGGGATCCATTTCCTATACAACTGGAAGTTTCAGAATACTGGAAATATCTCAGCTGGAAACATATCTCCATGGTGTTTCAGCAAACTAGTGCCTGTGATGTCAATCGATGGCAGTAATGATCACTAATGAATCAGATATGTTTCCTCACATTGAGTAGGCTGACGCTGATGATCCGACTGATTTGTATAGGATTTGATATATCTATGACATTGATAGTTGACGATATTTGGGGTTGTCAGAACGCACATAATACACATAATATCTAATGAAAGATGAAATATCATATGTTACAGTTTATGATACATTTAGCATCCTCATTCAGATCTCATTATGGCCTTCATGATACGTAAACCTGTTCAATCAGAAATTCGATAATTATTCATGAACATTTGATAGCATTTAATGATTGTAGATATTGGATCTGAAATTATCGAGAATTCTAGGACATGACAAGTGGACAAGTGCTGAAACAATCAACAAGCGCGATATGGATATTTTTTAAATTTCGCTTCTGGAAATATTCCAATGTTACAATTTATCAAAACGATACAGGGAGTCCATTTGTAGTAAGTTCAATTTTGGATGATACACTTCCGATATGAACTCTGTTAATGGAACTTGTATTCAACTACTCGGCTGATGCCTCGTGGTTTAAACTTACAAGCATTTCATCAGTGTTCATATCTAACTAGTATCATTAATAACACTATCAGATTACTGATTCGTTGAAAATGATATCCTGCTCTCTTTCAAATGTATCCTGTGTAATGGGATGGGAAATAATCAGCGAAATATATCCATTAGTCAAGCAGTCGATAATTGATAGCCTTTTCTGCAGGAGCAAATCCTTAACAGCAAAAAGAAGAATTGAGGGCTCCGAACCCAAGATGATTTATACTCGAGGCATAAATTAGCATCGAGAAGGCCTCGGTACATTTTTACGATGGCTGACTGGGCGTAATCCTGCTACCGCATATTATAATCCTGCTATCCGTCAAGTTGAGGAAAGATATCCTGATGGTGCCTAATTGATTGCCCGTGACTAGGCGGATATTTATAATCCAGAAAAAGACCAAGCCTTATTTCACATCCATGTTTTGCTTAAATTTTATCATCTCATCTAGCACTGTTGAAGGATAATGATTCCCGATATAAATCTATTGGAATTCCTGGTGTGAATATTCGTTTTTCGTCCACTGATATTTCACAGGGTGTCTGAAGGTTCAGTTCCAACCTGTCGAAAGCTTATATCATTATATGTATCAGACTCAGACCAGATGTTAGAACTCGCCCACATCACTTGCAACCATGTCCCCTCCATACTGTTCTGTATTGTTTTCATATCATTTGTAATTGTATTTCATACTGATCTATGGCATCAGTCGCTGTTATGCATTAGGTCATTACACTCAGAGGATACAGATCCGTTCGATTATTTTTTCAATTTCCATCCTCATTCAGCAAACCTCTCGAAACATTTGAAATCGTTGAGTTCGCTTCTCTCATAAATTATATGGTTTTCCATTTTCTTCTTTATTTATTGCCTATGGTACATTATCATTGATATATTTGTTATATAAGAACGTCTATGATATTCGTGTTCATTCTTTCAGATGAAATTACATGACATTAAATGACATCCTGTCCTGGGTTTGATGCACGATGAGTTATTTCATATAAATATCTCAAGAAACTTGATTACAGTATTGACAAAGTAGAAGGCTTTTCCTTGATTTCCTCGAGTCCATACGTTCGAAACATCGAGTAATCTTTCGAAATATTATGCATTGATATTTTTCATGACATCATCGTTTGAGTACGACGTGATTTGTTGATGACGATGCCAGTTTATGGCAAAGCCTGAAAGTATCATTTCAGAGAACCTGGTGAATGAATGATTTTCAGGTGAAAATATCAGTAGATACCGACCGAATGCACTCAACTAAATCAGATGATACAGTCGATTTAGATATTATTGCATCAAAATTCTAACACCTTCCTCGCCTCCCAACATTTCACCGCTGGCTCAAACGATGTTCCACGAGCATTAAAGGTTTCATTTCTTTTCGAAAGATGAAAAAAAAATAATGGGATGCCAGGCAACCTGGTGGCCAGAGCTGTAGATGCGTTTCTGCAATGATCTTTCCTGTTTTGTTCTGTGGTTTTCTGCGATTCATAAGCAGTTACCTTCCGAATGGGAACGAATAATTGAATTGTTCGCATTGTTGACATACCTCTGAATGATGTCCTCAAAAGTCCTCAGTTCTGCTCACATATCTTACAGGTGAAACGAAGAGCTCAACATCCTTGCTGGATTATCCGGTGCCTGCTGTGGGTACTGGACATGAATTATTCTCAGTGAGTAGTTAAATAGCTTGCTAACGGTTTGAATGATGATAAACTATAGACCTATAGATTGATCGACTTGCCCTGAATACTATACAACTTCAGAACGCCCATCAATTAATTTCCAATTACGAGTTATGCGTGTTTTCATAGTGGTTATATTCTTCGAACATACCGATGATCACGAAATAAATTTGTTCTCTTCCGAAAGCAGTTTGTTCGGCAACACTCTCCAAATGATATTTGCTCAGAAATTTTTGTCGTTGATATGTACAAATCATGACATTTGAGTTCCAAGCGATGTGACACTAACCCATAGTCAACGTTCCGATCAATAGTGTCTATACAAATGTCAATCATAGTCATAAGTCTAACATGTGCTAAACTTGTATCGATATTTGTTGTTGCAAATTCAGGAACATGTCGGAAAATAGTCGATAGTTGCAACCATGAACAAATACTTCTTGCACGTGTTATACACAATATTTTTTGGGATCGCATCGAATTAATTTGATATGGTCCTTCAAAATATTCAGATTCCAAACTGACAACACGAATAAGAAATTATAGAAATTATCATCGTCAAACGCTGATACCCATGGATGAACTGTCATGAGAGCAATTTTTTATTATTATCGATCTGTGTTGATTCTGTAGTCCACAGTGCATAAAGTCGCAAAAATTTGCAGTAGTGCAAGAATAGAAATATTCGCACTGTGAACAGTGCAAAAAGTAATAATTTTCTGCCCGACCGTAGAAAATTCTTCAGTAGTTGCACTTCAGAAACCTTCGTTGAGGCATTGAAAGTGGACTTGACCAATTTTTGAATTCATAATTGTCTAGTTGAGCAACTGTGCTATCATAACTATTGATGTGCTATGTTATTCAGATTTCATTTTTTTTAGCCCTTCCATCTTCTATTTCCTGCTGGTTTCAGACGAACTGTTTGATTTCGTGATATTGAACTTCCATCCCCTGCGACCCCTCTGCAACAATTCCAAATACGCAACTGATCTCACGAATCCCCCTCTTTCTGAACATGATTCGAAAAAATTTAATAAGCCTACTAATACGTAACTGGAGTATCCACATTGGTTAGTAGAGAGATTCTAGCAACAGCACCCCTCCTCGAAGTTCAAAGAAATTCGAATCCCACGCAAATATTGATTTTCAACTTTTTGGGACAATATTTCCTTACATATACATAAGTCGTTTCCTACATTTTGAGCGAAATTCGAATTCGCAAGGAATATACCCAAAATTGACACCTCTATGACTCCGCCCCTATGCATTGTAGATGCCAAGACCTCACCCTCATGAGAAGCACTGGTTTATCATCTTCCGAACTAGCTTGTCATCAATCTGAATTTTCAAAAAAATATGTGCGATGTTACACCATCGAACGCTTTCGCACCTAAAAAATCATCAGTCTCCCTATTTTCACCCCGTCTGATTACCATTTTCAAACCACATCAGAAAGTTCAGATCAGACAAGATCTTCAAAATGACATCTACCTAGCATACACAGGACAACGGTGTAGGGAAGAATGGTGGAACTACTTTGGCCAATCGCCATGAAATTCATGTTAGATAGTGACCGCAAAATAACAGGCTCAGTTCCATTAATATTTGTGCAATCAAATGTATCGAAACATTGATTCAGAAGTAGTGATTCAAGACTACTTCAATGATGGTCAATCTACATGATTACAATCTTAAAACGCCAACCTACTGTACAGTGATCCACAAGAATATATTGCGGAAAATGCCGTTTGCATTTCGGCGAATCAAAACACCTTCAGTGACTGCACTAGTCTTATCTACATCGTTTATAGGACGCAACAACTTTCGCAAAAACTGCGAAATTTTCGAAAGTGACAGAAATTGCTACCGGACAACCCTATACACCGTTACACATGCAAGACGTTAAACATTGTCAATGTTGAAAAATTGTGATATCCAGTGATATCCAGTGTTGATTGATAATTCCGAAATACACATTCGGAATGAAATGAAAGATTCTGGTTGATTTTGTTCGCACCCAGAAATTGTATGATCATGTGCTGTCATTTTCGATTCATGTATGGTGGTTCTGATTATTCAAATTTCTTGGGTAACCTACCATTCATCTCATCGAATGAATCATTCCATACAATCCTGCCCTTACAGAAGAGCAGGAGGTGCCTGATTTATGACCATTTGACGGAAAATATATAGTTTTCTTCCGCTTCGCGAAACGACAAGAAAAGCAATTTTGTTTTATTGAACTGCGTTGACAGCTGCAATTTAACGTTAAGTTGCCATATCTCACATACTCCCTTAGCTCTGCATGTTATAGGATTCACATAAAATGTTCAACTTTCTGGGTATCCGATAGAAGATATTGAATGAATATCATTTCGTCGAAATACATTCCAAGTTATATTATGATGCACTGCTTTTTATCGTATTATCCATCCTGGAGATATCAACGTTCTGTTTAACATTTCAGCGACTTCTTCTATCGTTACAAATAATACCCCAGAATGAAGGAGGAAGTTATTTTCTTGAAAAAAAGTGCATTATCACTAATGAAACTGTCAACACTATAATATTGCGAAGATGGTAATCCGAGTGATATTGTTCGAAACTTTTTTGATTGGTTCGTCAGGTTCAACACGAAAAGTCTGTTGAGTACAGGAAAAAGGATACACGAAATGCCTTCACAATATGGATTGGGAATAAGCAGATTGGCAGTAAATCTGATTTGCTTGATTTGGGAAATGAATATGCTCGTTATTAAAATTCCCAATAATCTCGAAATCAGGCACCACACACACAAACAAAATTTCAATTGGAGGTGATTTGGGATGAAACGTATTCCAGTCATAGATTTACCTCGTGAATATGGTCGTAGAATGAACAGGTACAACATCTAATCACGGATGCTCTCGTGTAGTTATGATCAATTTGATGTTCATCTTTTATGATATTATATCTCTCCATACGATAACTCACACTCGAGTTCTGATGACGAAGAGTCTATCATAAAAAAAAATATTGAGGAGTTTACTCATACCTATTGAATTTTCATCACAATATCTTGGATTCTCTCCGTATTATAGGTCATCAAGATAATCCTCGATTCGACATAATATCATCAGAGAAGTGATGGTATGTGATTAGAGTGGGTGAATAGTATCAGCATAGGTCTCAGTCAGAACGTGGTTTGAAACAAGATACATGTCATCGAATCGCGACAATTGGAATATGATTTTAGACTATATATTACAATGTTGTGATCCGGAACAGGGTAACATTTCGATGTCAACTATCTGTTGTATGTGTGTATCGCATGTGTACAGGATGGGCAAAATCCGATGTTTTTATAGGGTTTATCGGTAACTATAGGAGATAGGCAAGAATCAATTTCATAAATCACGATGTCTCGTACCTATACAGCGTAACCTCTAACAATTATTTGTGAAGGAGTTGGCCTGATTTGTGTCAACACTGATAATAATATTTTCAGAATGAATGAAACCAGAATGATTCATGCAAGATTCATTGGTCGACACAATCGTTCAATAGGAAAATGATGAAATAGGTAGGCAAAGATATTTCAGAAAACTTTGAATAGAATAACTCAAATAATAGTGTATTCTACAGTAATTATGAATATAGAGTAATTCTATTCGGACAATATCTGTCAAGTAATTATTAGCCCAACTGAATTGAACCTACTGTCCTGTAATCAGTCAATTTAATTTATTTACAGCAATCTTTGAGACACTTTCGAGTACCCGAATTCAAATAATATGCAACAGTATGAAGTCCGACTACCAAAGACTCTGTAAAAGTTCGATGAAATGATATCATATTCTTCAGAAAATTATTCAACTTGCTTTTCCATGTATTTTATTCAACTATGAAAAAATGTCGTTACAACGACCTCTACTTCTGTGTGTTATTCATTATTGTCATTTTTTCATTCATACTGTCTTGGATTCATTGTCGACGTATTCACAATTCGTTGGGAATGTAACCCTCTGATAATGAAATTTTCGGAAGCGCTTTGCGACATAAAAATTATTCAATCCAATTTTTGTCACTCTGATACCTGAAAAAAGTGTTGATTGCATTTGATATATATATATATATATATATATATATATATATTATATTTCTGGAACATTTCTCTGGAAACTTCACTGAAGAGAAGTTCCATTTTCTCATGATTCGAGGTTTGGATTCCCGTTCAGGAGACTGGAATATTTTCTATTCCACATAAGCTATGTGGACTACGGAGAACGAGCAACAGTAACATTATTTTAGTTGTCATTCGTAAAGATGCCGGAAGTCCATTAGAAAACATTGGATATGTCGTAGCAACGATTAATAGGCAGCAATATTCTGTAACCAGCGGTTTCATGTCGGCAGCAGCATTCTAATGTTGGCAAGATGTTGGGATTATATCAATAAATTGACTTGAAGTATGCAAATTTATTAAAGATATGTATGATTCTTTCCAACTTTATCTGTTGATGATGTGCCAGTATTGATTGGTTTTCGAGAAGATTAGGGAATATATACGAGATATTTGTATCTTGTTTGGTCTACTCAGAGACTTTCGAATTCATATCTGTGTTACCTAAAAATCGGTGAACAGTCGTCCGTTAATTCTTTCTGACAATGCTCTATCAATGAGATTCGATCCAGTTCGATCAAGTTAAGTTGCATGATTTCGATAATACATTTGATTATACGTAGATTAATTCCGATCAGAAGTCCACCAATTTCGATTCCCATAGGTACCAATCTAGAAAAAAAACCAACCGTCGAATATGGACGATTATGAATGATCATTATTCTTCGAGAACCGATCTTTCAGATTATATCATAAGAAATGATACACGAATTGAATGAAATCGTGCGATCGAATGATACAACATGCCAACTGAAATATTAATTTACTATCTACTAGTTTTGAGTGATAATTCTCAATCATATGCACTGATATTCACTGATATTTGCTTATTGGATCATCTTTCTTATGAAATTCATACTTCGAAAGAATCAGTATAGTAACACCATAGGTTCTTCTGAGTTTAAATAAAAAAATTAATTAATCGATCGCGAAGTGGGATTCGAAAATATCGAATTTTGGATTTTTTCTCTCGGACAACTCGGAATTCGAGGAGAAAATATTTTCGGACTCTCCACATATCAGAATGTTCTTATCATTTCTGCGGATAAAATAGCTGACCAGTCATATTCGTACATCACCGTGGCTTTTCCGGTGAGAATAACTCCAGAAAGGATTCTGTTCTAGGGCAACGGAAGATAATTTCAAGTCGATGAGAATCAGTTCATATGAAGAGAATTATGAAATTTCCAGTAGGCCTGAGCATACAATGTGGAACAGCAAAATGGAATAAATTCGACAACAAATGAATGAGGGTTTGTTGTCAAAAACGCTTGGATACGTCGATTTGTATTTTTGAATACGTATTTTTTTCAGAAAATTTAAATCATATAGAGTGTGTCATGTGACAGTGGCCAATACCAACTTTCTTATTTCAAATGGAACACCCTGTATTCCATTCCATTTTTTAATTCTCACTGAAGAGCTGATTTCTTCGATACACCACACTTGGGGTCTAGCGGAAATTATTACAAAGATATAGGGTGTGAAAAATCGAGATTTCACAACTTAATGATTTTTTTGTGTCGAAACCATTCATTATTGGTCGAAACAGCTTACATGTCCCCGTCTCAACTTTTAATTCACTACCTACTGTTATTTGATTGAAACAAATATAGGGTGGTGCAGAATTCAGAAAATTGATCATCCTGTATCTATCCCAAAGAAATATCAGTAGATATTTGATCGGAAATTGAGATAGAGACAGGTGAGTCGTTTCGACCAATAATGCATAGTTTCGACAAAAAAATTCATTACGTTGAAAAATCTCTAAGAAAGTCACATGACACACTCTATATAATTAATTTTTTTGAAAAAAAAAATCGTTCTCAAAGATACACATCGACGTGTCCAAGCGTTTTCCCCAACACACTCTCATTTATTTGTTGTAGGAATCATTCCATTTGGCTGTTCCACACTGTATAATGCGTATACGATGCATTTTTAAATAAATATGACATGAATCTGTCTTCAAACGACGATTTCTAGATTCAATTCTTTATCAGTATCAGAAAAGGGTTCTGATTCAGTGGAACTTTCTATAGAGAATATCTGAATTCAATATCACTGATATATGATGCATGTTTATAGGACCGTCGTTCTGACTCATTTTTTTATTTTTTCGTGTAGGACTAAATTGCATTTGCTATTTGTAATTTTTTATCATATCTCTGTAAAGTAACCATGCTGTTCACGAAATTGTTATTTTCTGTCATTCTGTCATTGTATAACTTGAAGTCGCCGATATTCCTCCAATATTTGCACAAGCCCAATCCCCATAATTCTCACCTGAAATTTGAATAGAAAATGAAAGAAAACCATGATATATATAAAATTCATTTATTTAACACGAATCAACAAAAATCAACAATAATCAACAATGAAAAATGACTAAGATGAGATATGAATCAACTATGGATCAGTCTTGCTCCATCAACTCAATGATGCTTGCTATGATGGTAAACCACTTTATAAACTGGTACTTTGACGGGAACCGGTCTGGGGATCTTGATTGACACATGTTTCTCTACTGGTACCGCTACTGGTTTCTCCACGTGGTATGGCACCTCCTTCTCTACCTTGTAGGGTACTGGTTTCTCCACGGGAATGGTGATGGTCTTGATAACTGGAACCGCTACAGGCTGAGGTACCTTGATGTGGACGGGGTAGGGTTGTGGGACTGGTACTGCAACCGGCTTAGGAACTGGTACTGGAATGGTGTGAGGAATGGGTACCGTCTCGTGCTTGTATACTGGAACCGGGACGTGTTTTGTTATTTCGACGGTGTGTGAGATGTCATGACCTCCGTGGTCACCACCATAGCCCTCATGGCCTCCATAACTACCAGAGAATCCGGCATTTACGGTAGCAGCAGCTAGCAAGAATGATGCATAAACCTGAAAAGGAAAATCCGAATTGACATCCATCCTTGATCCAAAAAGTGAACGTAATAATGATTCAGTTTCTATCGACAACTCATTTGGAAAACTTCGTAATTGCGGAAGGTACAACAATATTCACGATAATCAGTGATGAAGAAAGGTGGAGGTTCATGGCATTCATACCCTCTTTAATCAACATTACGCCTCCAACAGAATGAGGAAAACATTTGAATGTCATAAGACACAATCAAAACTCGTACACTTTCAAGTTCATTCAAGTTATTTTTTTCTGTTTTCTGAGGTACACCTATCACTCCATTTGTCATATTTCTCTTGTTATACTCAATTATTCAATTTATGATGTGAAAACTGCCTATACGATCGTAAATTCCAGTACAAATTATAAGTCGATTAAAACGAAATTAAGCAAAGATGAAAGCTAACAGCAGCTAGATTGGAGAAAGTCCATCCGATTATAATAAAGAGCACATTGTCTGCAAAAAATATATCCTGCAGCAATAAAATGGAAAAAGTATTAATGAAAGGAAAGGTATCATGCTCGAGTGCTTCAACATACCATATTAGTACCTATCTAATCATTAATAGGAATATTCGAAAAACCTTTTCTTGAAGATACAAAACATAATTCTACGGAATCTATTGGATACTGAAAATCTCCCTAGGTGAATAAAAGATGAATGAATATGATCTTCCAGTTTTGAAACGAATGCATCGATAATTATTCATGTCAAGAGTGCAAAAACTCACTGTTCATGATGAATGAATAATTATATGCGAGGCATTAAGCCAAGACGAACAAGTCACATTTACACTTTTTGCTCAGGTCGCATATAATCATTGTCAATATCAATAGCTGAGTAAAGTTCCAAGTGAATGATCGAATGAAACATCATTTTGATATGGAATTACTTGTCTACTTATAAAATCGATACATCTGTAATGAAGAATAATCCATTAAGAAGTCAACAGTTTCGAATATGATCAACTTGTCAACAAAAATGAGATAAGAGGAAGACATACCTATTCGAATTCATTAATGAATACATATTCGAAGGTTCAAGCAATCAAGAGACATCAACTGACACATTATCAACTTTTTCATCCATGTAGTATTCATAAGTTATCATCTTCGAATCTGTATATTTCTTCTGTCTTATGAATAAAAACGATTCATGATGATAATTATTGAATCACAATAATACAATGAACATTCTGATGAAATTGCCTTATGAGAGGCCGAATTTTCACATGGACCAATAAAAATGGATTCTTCCAATCCAAATATTGATTCAAACAGCGGATTTTTTTCATGAGCTTCTGTCACTTCATTTCATCATAATAAAATCACAAAAACAAGCGTCATCATTTGCTATTCGTATACGAATCCTTGGAAAAATTGCATCATTGAGAACACTGAAATCTTCGATTGGACATAAAAAAAATAATATAATGTGCGTCGTGATGATCTATAATATTAGCATATCCTCGATTATTACGAAATAATATTTTTTCATGCACCGGTGCTATTGGAATACATTTTTGGAACTGAAACGTTAAAGACAATTGATTAATTTTTTCTCTCGTTCCATATGCCGTCTTCTTGCAGGCTCCAGATATTTGAGAACGGATTCATGAAAAACACATAATTCATCATCTCAATGATGGTAGGACAATGATGATTACATTCATGAAAAAGAATATTTTTATGTAGTTCAAAAAATCATGTTGTAGAACCTTCAGTTAGACATGAAAATATTTGAATCATCATAAAACATAACACAAATTATTATGAAAAATATAGGTAATAGGATGACTGTGTCACTCTCTATGATACACTTTGTATTGCTGTCGTGATAAACCAGAAACAAGAAGTTACGGGGTGAAAAAAATTTTCGACACGCGAGTAATCTCGAAGCCGAGGTCAATTGATGATGATAGTGAATATTCCAATAATAAAATCAGTTGATGATCTCAGAACATCCAACTGCATGATTTTTGAAAGTTTCGAAAGGATGCCTGATATATCTGATGAATATGAAATGTTTATGACATTTTGAATTCACACAGACTCCAACATAGCGGAACACGTGTCGAGATGATGCGAAAAGTTGGATTGGAAAACTATGCTGCCAGTTTATCTCAAATGGGAAATATTACTGAATAAATCGATGAATAATTGTTTTCTACATGCCGCTTCCGCATAACCACACTAGATGTATTAATGCACATATTCTTCATCACTTGAGCCATTCACTGAATAATTTGGATTGAACTTACGAAGATATTCATTGTACACTGTATAGTTGAATGTACAGCCACAGAATTAGATGATAGTACTGATGAATAATTTGGGAAAGCACCGTATATATACTACTGGTCTTTCACTACTTTCACTGCATCCCTGGAGATTGTATGTACATCCTATGATATAGATTGTGTTATAACATTCAAAAACTTAGGACCTTAATAGAGAATTCAAACAAGATTTAATCGTGTTAGATTGTTGACGGTATTCGATTCTTAGAAAATATGCATGTTCATGGCCAAATTGCAATATTGATTGAAATTGTCAGCGATGATATGAATGTCCTGAACAGCCTAATGAGTGGGTCGAATTCATGAAACAAATTATGCGCTTGAGTGTTGATTATTGATTATTTCAACAGACGGAAGTTGAATTCGGAATAGTATTACTCTCAGAAAATTCACTAGAGTTTCGTATCGATCTGAATGAATGGAGTGTGCACCACATTACACCTATCCGGAATTATTCAGTCCCGAGTGGAAACATTATTAGGATTAATAGTTCAAATGGTTAAGCGTGATGAAGCGTATTCATTTGATCTCATTCATTCCATTTTCTAGCTTTTCTGTGGGAATTTCTCTCCTCGTTTCTAAAAAATAAAGTAGACGTTATTGGAAATTATTTCAATATATTTGTAGTAAGGACAGACTCGTGATCTGCCCCAAAATGTCACTGCACTTGTAATTAAACCTTTGGATACCTAAAGGAGAATTTCTCTATTTGTCACTGACACCTTGTTTTTGGAAAATTTGGAAATATGAATATATTTAATACGAATGAAACTTCTACTTATCTTAGTGGACAGAACACTTTTCTTTGCAAGATTTTTCAATTTACAGTAAGTTTGGAAACTGAAAAGTGACAATTTGGCAGACAGAGGAATTCTGGTTACAAGGTGCTTTTCATTAATTGACATTGAATTTTCCATTCTCATGTACAGTATCCAGAAGTGGGTGCCAAGTTCTATCTATACCAACTGATGGATTTTCTCTCCTCGTTTCTAAAAAATAAAGTAGACGATATTGTGATCTGCCTCAAAATGTCACTGCACTTGTAATTAAACCTTTGGATACCTGAAGGAGATATTCTCTATTTGTCAGTGTCACCTTGTTTTTCAAAGAACATATATACAAATATATTTTTGATGAAAAAAAAAACTTCTACTCATCTCGGTGGACGTTTCGGAAGAATATGCTCCAGTTTTCAACACAATTAGAACATTTTTCAATGTCGAGCTGTTTTGACACTAAGATTTTCTCAATTCATGCTTTTATTCTTTGACAACATGAAAGGAAAACCTATAATGTTCGCTGTTGTGTGAAAAGGTATTGGAATGCTTCATAAAAGTTTGGAGGTCGTGAGCAACAGGAAATACTTTTCTAGGCAAAAAATTCGACAGCTTTGCCATTTGTCCGCTGATGATGATGATGATGTTTACATGATGATCTCTGTTATTCAATGTGAGTTGATGAATAATGTTTGGTAGAGCAAAATTCGTCACGTCTAGAACTGAATATATATCGATAGCAAGACAATATTATCTTCTGAATTAGTGAAAACTGAAGTGTTCCTATATCGAATAGTCTATGGATAACTTGAATATGTTCTCTTTCGATTATTATGTCCTCGATTGAGTGAGATGCAATTTGAAAAACCAAATTGATGCAAGGAAGTTCCCAGAGAGGGTCAATTCGGAGTCTGTGGTCAAATACTCGAATACAAAATGAATATTCACCCAAAAAAACACAACAACTAACTTTTTCAAAAATTGAATATTCATGTTGTATGTAAGGTACCATTATGATAATTTATTATTCATTATTCAATTTAAAAGACATATAAAATACGTATCCACCGGCCTAGTGATATATCTCCCGGGAATCATAAGTTTAAGAGATGAAGTGTCAAAGTTATGTTTCCCAATACATAAAAATATTATTTAATGAATTCAAACATCCTCAATTTTCATGTACAAACACTCATAACAGTAATTGTGAAGTATGGCTGTTCATGATATAACGGATTCGCGGAAGAATTTTTATGATGAAATGATATAAAATAGAGGGATTCAATGACTTCTGATCATTCAATGTATCTTCCTAATCCTATTAGATAAAGTCAAATAATACGAGTCCACTCTTGATTTCTAGAAGGAGTAGGTTCTATAATGAAATCAACATCAGGAGTTTGCGCCTTTCTTTTTGATTCAGTGTGAATTGTATCAGGTTCTTCTTCCAATTGGAATTATTCTCTAATAGACTAATCGGATGACATGATGAGACGATATAGATAGGCGATCAATGATATCATTTTGTAGTGAGAATACACCACAAATACCTACGATACGGAATTGTGAGAAGTGAATTGCGATCAAGTAAGTCAAAGGAACATGCCCTTGACCGATCACATTCAACTTCAACAGATTCAATTTTTCAGAGCTTGCTCAAGTCTGAAGATGAAAGCAGTGCCAGAAGTCCATGTCAGCATGTCCCGTCCCACTTCGGAAAGAATTGAATTCTGGCTACATTGTTCCCGCTCTTCATTCAAATGAGTGTAAGAAATTAGGGGAAGTCAGCTGGAAAATTAAATTCTCTTCATGCCAATTTATTACGAATGCTGATCCATCTTCAGGCTGAAAATTCAAGAACTATGTAACTCCGGAAAGGACTTATTTACATCTCGATCCTGTTGAATTTTCACAGGATGCCTTCAGGCTAGAATTGAGTTATTTTCAAGGAATTCAATTTGAATATGTAACGCAGAAATTAAAAATTACAACCCAACCTTGAAAGGAGACAAGAAATGTGTAGTCACATGTAGGTAGGTGGTAATGTAGAAGATAACCATGGAAAGTTAAAAGACGTGTGTGGAAAAAAAAATATACGATAAGAATGATATGGAATGTTCCACACGTTGGAATTCTACGGATATTGTGAGAAAAGAGAAATTGTGAGAAAAGAGGAAATATTTATTTTATTTCCCTAAAAATTGATTGGTATGGTAAGAGAGCTTGATGTTTTCACAATGATTCGAGAGGAAAATTGACTACATATCCAGCCAGAGTGTGTGCTTCATCATTGAATTATGGAGTAGATGAGAACAAATATCAACTGCTTCGAGGTTCGCCACCACTGAAGTATATTGAACTAGTTCTATTTTACTTTCAATCAACGCGATGAATCGGATATTTCCATAGTATGAATTCACGTTATGCACATTATCTATCTAGATCAAATCTGCTATACCTTTCTCCATTCCACAGCGATACGGTTAATGTTCATACTGACGCTCTGTTTCAGAATAATGAGAATGAAGGAATATCTAGGTTCAGAAATCTACTTATTATTACAAGAATCCGTATCCTAGTACGAGTAAATATTAATTCCCAATCAATAATCAATATCGATTCATAATCGATTCGTTGAACAGTGGAAAACTTACTGATATTTCGGTGATAGCTTGAATCTTTCTATTTTTTTAGTATTGAGTATTTGAACATTGAAATTCATAACCATCATATAGAAAGCTACGAAGTTTTGAATATTCCCTCGAAGGAATCAATGGAAGAATTCCTGTTGGGAAAATGTTACCTCATTCAGGACTATGAGATGAATGCTTTGCGGAATGTCATTTTCAAATCCCAGATCGATTTATTCTTCGTTTTTGCTCTCATCTGTTCACCCATCTATATTCCTTATATGTATACTTTTCCATCATTCAATCCTATGTTCAATTCAATAATGAATGTAATTTATTCAAGGGGATGGCATATTAATTTTTCTAGTTCTTGTGAGGTTTGCTTTCCTCGATTCTGAAAGATAAGAATGGGAAAAAATTAATAGCAATAGTCAGGAGAGACCTGCCCCGAAATGTCACTGCCCTTGGAACTTAACCTTCAGAAAAAAAATTATATTTGTCAGTGATAGCTTGTTTCAAGAAAATTCGAGGAAAAATGTATTATTTAAATATCAAGATTTCTACGTGTCTTATCGTGGACGTCTCGGGAACGAAATAATATTTTCCTCTATAATTTTTTCGCTGGTCCGACACTCAATAGTGACAAGTGTCACAAATATATCGAGATGATTATTTTAATTTCTATTTTCATTTTGTAGAAACGAAGAGAGAAAATCCCTCACAAACAATCTTTCGTCAGCTTTGATCCTTGATTATCTCATACTTTATAATCGAATATCGGTAGTACAACAATAATCTTCAGTATGGGAATTATTTATATTCTTCCTTTTTTCCTTTCAAAACAGAACTCTGGCATCAGTTTCAATTTGAATAAGAGTTGACGAAACAACATGAATAAATTCAATGGAGAATCTAACCATTGTTGTGGATTTTTCATTAGAGTTTTATTGGGTTGTTTCATGGATATGAATCTCGAGAATGACACACTAGAAATTCCGCTCCAAAAAATACTTAATTTTTGAACACCATAAAGAGAACAAGTATTCAGGCTATGGAAATCATCTATTGTGCCGAATTGTGAATCAAGTTTTATGAGGGCACTGTCGTTAAGGTTTCCAAACGAGAAGGGAAACAGTGGAAAGAATAGAATGGAATGCATAGCGGTTTCGAGGAGTAAAAAATATGTTCTTTCATTTTCAGACGTTTGCCAGTCTGTCCTTAACAAACTGGCAATTTTTACGACAATTCTCGAGTATCCAATATCTCACACGTACAGGTACTTTATATACGAAAGACAGGTTATCATAGTCCTGCAGAAAAGTGACGTCCAAGTTAGCTATCCATATTGAGAAATACGATAAGATGTGCTCATTGTTTTTCGATTTCATGTATTGCAATTATGTACGATCAATGTGACAATGTGATGAGCTGTCATTATCTGCATTATCTTTTCATGAGTTCATGAAATGCTGGGCAACATCATTCGGGCTCATCTCTGGTTGTAGCAATTTATTTTTCCGAATAATTACTGTCTGTAAGTTCTTCGAGGAGGTGGTTTATTCATTTTCCAGCTTTCTGTGAGATTTTCTCTCCTCCTCTCTAAAAAATGGAGTAGAAGTTATCAAAACTTATTTCAGTATATTTGTAGTGAGGACAGAGTTTGTGATCTGTCCCAAAATGTGACTGGGCTTGAGATTAAACCTTCAAATATCTGAAAGAGAAATTCTCTATTTGTCAGTGACACCTTGTTTTTGAAAAATTTGGAAGTAGAAATATATTTAATGAGAATAACACCTCTACTTATCTTAGTGGACATTTCGGGAACGTATCTGCTCCCGTTCTCACACAATTTAAATATTTTTCTCTTTGCAAAATTTTTCAACAATGTTTGACACCAAGGCCTTACAGCAAAACTACCGTCGAATGGTTTGCCTGCCCAGCTATGTTTTTAACTATGGAGTTTCCTCGTAGGTGAATGACTATCAATCCTGGTGATCCTCGTGGATTTGTTGCAGTGCAACAAAAACTCATGTACCACTTACAGGTACCACTCATATAGAGCTCCAAAAAAACTCAGCATCCCTTCATAGTCTATAAAGTGCAGGTTCGACCAGACCTGTAGTGGTGTTCACATGTTTCAAGATCGGCTTTCGGCTCCTAAAAATGAGCTGAAACTATAGGATTATAGTCAGGAGAGAGATTCGTCAGTCGATGTTTCTCTTTTGGCACGAGGATATCGATACATATGGCATCGTAAGAAATGTTTACCATATTATTGATGGAATCATTTGACGAAATTTGGTTTCAGTCCATTCGTAATGGAATTCACTTGCAATATTGTTGTCGCACCTAAAGCTGGGTATCGATTCTATTCTAATTCTATTCTACTCTATTCTATCCAAATTCAATCGGGGTAAGCAACGGTGGATCGTGATCATACGACGGCCATACGACTGATAGCTTGTGAGATAGCTTTCTTCTCATTAGCGATGTCGCACCTCTCATCATCTCAACTTTCTCGTCAGTATTATTCCAATTATAATTTCATCATTTCTCGTTTGGGAAGATCGGGAAGCCCCGTCAATTCTTGCCGATTTCGTACTCCATTCCCTGAATATGATGATGACAGCTATTCCTCTTCGTTTTTGATATCTTCATGAAGATCAGTTATCTCATCTCCCAAAAATAGCAATCAAAAATTCGCGTATTGAATATCGCCCTACAAGTACAGACGAAGAAAAAGAGCAAGACGTTGTTCGAACGAAGAGTGCGAATATCAGTTGAAGTCATCATGAATAATGATTTCATATTTACAAGAACTGATATCCATCAGTCACAGAAGACATATTCATCATCTTCCTTCACCATCAGACATTTCCTCGAACGCTCGGCATCGAACTGCTGGCATTCTTATAAAGTAGGCACGTCACTGGAATTCTTATAAGCAGAAGAAATCACCACGGATTCTTCTCTCTTTTTGTGAACCTGAGAGCACAATGTTTTTGTCACTGTGTTCACTCCAATTAGTTATCATGCATTTATTCGCCTAATAACTTGTGAACTCGTGAACATGTTGCGAATGTGAAAGAATACAAAGAAGTGAGTGATAAATACAAAACGAAGGGTCGATGCTTTGAGTTCAATGTAACAAGAACTCAAACTTGTATGTTCACTGAGAAGGCATATCACACAATGTCCAAATCGATGATGTCTGGTACCACTGTTCTTATGAGGTCGTCAATATCCATGCTGGGTGTCACCACCAACAGCGCTCTCTCGTGGGACGATCATGTGAGGTCCTTGGCGGAAACTGCTTCACAACTGGTTTTCTATTTCGTACGAAGAGACACTTCACATCCCATCAACTGCTTATGATCTACAAAGCATAAATTCGACCTGTCCCAGAGAACTGTGCACATGTTTGGAGCTCAGCCCCCAAACATACGCTGAAGCTCTTAGATTCGATTCAGAAAAGACCTATTCGCCTAGTCGATGATACAACACTCACCAAATCATTGATCTCCCTAGAACATCGTAGAAACGTCGGCAATCGTCAGCGATGGTGTTGTCAACAAATGAATATAAAAATATATAAAAGTAAAATTGCGATATCCATGAACATATTGTTTATCGTTCAGCACGATTTGAATTCCTGAAACAAAGACATGATCATTTCCCTATGCTCCAACTTACCGAGCATATTTCCATGATTTATATATATATATATAATATAAGAAGAAAATAAACACACGACTTCTCGCTATTTCGTTGGTAGCTCGCCACTTCTCAAGCAATTCACTCCTTTAACAATGACCCAATAATTTTCCCGAGACTGTCAAAGTTTCCTCTTGCGTTCATTCTTACATAGCATGCAATAGGCGAATATAAAGTTCCATAATCGGTTATCTTGGCGCGGAGCTAGCTGTTTTCACCATAAAGTTGTACTCAGTATGACAAGCTATCTACTCGCATCTATATTAATTTCCAGAGGGTAAAAACCCTTTCATCGATTCATTCCATTGGCACAACATCAACAAGATTTTGAACTCAATATCTGGAAATGGGTTCTGTACGAATCAGTGTTAGTGTCCTTCATGAACATATCAGAACTTTGATCGATACAATCCGAATAAGCATGCAAGAAGCTATAGAAGTTGATTTTCTTGTATCAGTGCTTTTTCGAATGTGTTTTTCACAATGCATAACTCACGAAAAATCTGCGCCAGTCGGTAAGAAACCTCAATATCTTATAACACGACAAGTATCCTGACCATCATCCCTACCGTTGGTAGTAGATATTGCACCTCGAAGCAATATATAATGTCAATTTTTCGAATGTGAATCGTTGTTATTCACCTTGCTGCTCAAATCTATGTATTCTATTTCATACTACCATCCACACGTTCTTATACATGATTCGACGACGTTATGTAGATCTGTTTCAGTTTTCATATTGTACTCTTTAATAGACGATCCTCATCCCATTCGAACATCTCTATATCTCTGAATCTCTAATATCCAGAAGATAGCAATATTGAGAAATGAAGAAGTGCTAGAGCTCTTCATAACCTTTACTGGCAACTGCGGGTGTATCAACCTGAGAAGTTTCGCTTAATTCAACTACGATATTACCCAGTTGGTCAGCTCGGAAAGTCTAGGTTATTGTTGTGTTGAATTTCATTTTCTCACATTTACAGGCTCACAGTGAGTACGTGAGGAGGCTACGGGAGAGACTTCAAAAAACAGCAGAATCATAAATGAGTGCAATTTGATATCAAAAATGAATGGAACTGATCATAGAATACTAGTAAACAGACGGGTTACTAGTCTCGAGATGATGACATTAGTAGTCCTTGTTCATATACCTTCATCAGAGAGTGACATTTGTGTTAATTTTCATATCATTGAGATGTAAATTGAAGTTTCACTGACCCTACTTAGAATACTAGTACTTTTTGAAGTGTCACGTTCTCGTTCTTCACCACAATTTCTTATGAAATAACTTCTCCATAGGACACAGCAAAGCCTTTGAACATTTGTTACCTCATGATGAGAAGGTTTCCATTCCATTCGAATAAATACTGTACTGAGATAATGAGCATTTGATGCTCATTCTGAAGTATTCTAGTGGATATCTTTGAAAACTGGCCAATCGAGCATTCCTCATGGGAAAATTCTGAATACTTTACTTGGATGTGATATAATTATGAAAATAAAAATGAAGAATGATTATTCCTCTATGATGTAGATCTCATAACTTTTCTCACAGTTTATTCGTTCAATATTCCAGTCAGTCGATCTATTGAATCAGCTCACATATTCTGCTCTATACCTGATCATCTGTCATCCATTATATGGAAGGGTTAATGAATTTGAATGATCCATGGAACAAGCTTTTAAGCGTTTCTTTGGGATGAGTATCTTCCTCAAGTGAATATGAGTATAAACGTAATCTGATTTACTTCATTACCATCCATCAATGACTGGATTACTGTGCATGCAATGACTAACATGTAGTCAAATGACTTCTATATGATATATTGACAATTCATAGATAGATCATTCAGAAGTGAAGATATATGATGGATTCATACAGTTAACATCGCAATCATTATCATGACAGGAGTTCTTCAGTTGTTCTTGATGATATGGATATATCTGAGTAGAAGTCATCAAACGATCAATTCCAGCAATACATACACCATTTGTATTCATGAAACTTTTCAAACTTCCATGCATGTCTGAATGTATTCGAAAATGATTCATACATAATAAGTCATTCAAGTAAATGAAAATATTTTCTCGTACATCAATTGTTTTATATACATTCATTATGAATATGGATAACCATTCTTTCAGTTCCTTCAATTTGGATGGTACATGGCTCAAGCCAATCAGGTTTCATTCACATCCATTTCCTCTTCACTCAGCAATTTCATTTGGCAATTTCTAAGGGGCTATTTTATCTGGCGGTCAATAGGTGACAAATAAATAACGTGTCGTCTACTTTCCACGACAACATATATCCTCTGCTCACGTTTATATTGAAAATTTCATCCAATTAGAGTGGGTAGGTATTTTTCCTTGTGAGGTTCTCCATTTGTTTCATTGAGATTCATGAGATATTCCCATTGTACGACTTCCTGAGTTGGTACATAAAGCCATCATTTGAATATTTTATGATTCTGTGATTTGAATGCCAAATTTGGATGAAACAGAATTTGCAACTCTGAACTTGGACCGTTTTTATATATTGATATAAATTTTCAGTATCTATGTTTCATTTTCTATTTTGATTCCAGCCCAAAGTCTTCATCATTGTCAAATATCAAGACATAGAAGATGGAAGTAATAACGAATATTTAGAGGAATAAAAATATTCAATGAGTGCTCGAACAAGGATTCCTAACTAAACCTAATCAATGATATATTTTTTTCGTGATTCTCGAATAATGTATAATCAAGCAAACATAAAAATTTCATTTAGTTACATACTGAGAACTACTAAAACCCGAAAAAGTTTTCCAGTTTATCCAACCTCTCCTACCGAAATGTAGAGTGAAGTGGAAGTTGTAGCTCAACGATGATCCAACTTCGCCCGAGGGAGTTGAACCGCAGAGAAAAACTTTCAATCCTCCATGCGGAAAGCGTTCAAGATATCGTTTTCACGGTACATGCTATAGGTTCTGACATCAAGAGAGTTTTTTGATGAGTTTTATCGATACATAGTCAAGTGGAAATATAGTTTCAGATGGAAAGACCATTCATCATAGTGAAGGGAAGTGAGAAATTTGAACTTCCAGTATCCTTTCAAACCGGGTAGTTGAGTATTTCATTATTTTCGAGTTTCGATATTCGGAGCATCATCATAGATTTATGATATGTGATTGAAAAAAATGCGTCACTTCATTCTCCAAGTATTCAATACAGTCATGATGAAATGATCGATAGTGTATCCAATGCATCCGATATGAATGAATTTCATAGTTCAATACAGTAGGTGCTTCTCTTTTTATCACCTCTGCTCTACAAGACTATTGACTGATTCCGTTATGATACCACAGTTCAATTCACAAGAATTCTGATTCAGAGTAATTATATCGAAGCTGATTTGATAGCTTCAAGATACCTCAGCTGTCAAAAAATATATAATTATTGAAGAGATCTCATAGAATGGTGAACCAATGGAATGAAGCGTATTGGGTTCCAGATAGAATTCCAGCTGCAATAGGAACACCTAGGTGAGTACTGGAAAGATATGAAAGATGCCAGAAAATGCGTTACTAAATAACTTGAAATCACGATGCCGACAAATTTCCTTCAATCGAATTGGTTCATTCGAAACATATATGTTCGCTCCACCTGAACATGCTTCATACTGGAATTTTGAAATCTGTTCCCATAATCTATTATTACGAACAAATCCTACCTACCTATTCAAGAATAATGTCAGAATCGGAATATTTTGAGCCCTGGTGACTGCATCCTACAATTTTAACGGATTTAGAAATGGCATCTCATAGTGCATCGAAAAATTATCATCCCAACAGTTACTATTGTAGGTCACCCATTTGATATTTCTCAAAACCTTCAGAAAGAATCCAAGAGAGAAAAGACCAAATATACAACACTTTATAGATGAGATTCAAATGAGAGAATGCTGTCAGAGATTATGCAACCTAGGACCAACCGTAGTAAATGTATCTCACAACTCTCTGGAGTCGAAGTGTAGTCATTTGATCTGAATATATGTTGTTATTTTGACCACAGCCATTGCCATACTTTCCACGTTTCTGGACCATGTTCATGATCTTGCAACAAGTGACAGTAAAGAATCAAGTGACTCGCACTGTAACCAATTAGGATATCTAAGTGTATCGATAGATTTTCACAAGAAATCATTTGTTGGAAAATCATTCCAAGAATCAGGATATCCCACGATATATAAGTGGTTGTTAGTAGCAGTGGCACATACACCGTTTGAGATCAATGGAAGACATGCAAACATAGCGGGATGTCGGAGTCAAATCCGAAATTCACTCTTAATTCATTGGATCCCGTTTTGAGTCAATCTCATTTTGATAATTTTTTTATTCATTCCATCCTTCCAAATGTCAAATGAAGCTACCTAGGACAGTAGGATCAATATCTCTCTTTCGATTCATTCACGAATATGTGATTTTAAAATAACTTTCTGTAAATTTTCTGAATGATTTCTTGAATTTTGAAACCTTTCGAAATGAGTCAGAGATCAGGATTGATCTTCCATTTGGAAGTTCATATCCACAACTATGCACATCTTTTAGTTCATTTTCTCAGTTCGTATCATTCTAGATTAATCTGTTTTTGTAACCATTATGTGAGCGTTTTTCCAGTCTATTCGATGGAGTCTCCGAGCAAAAATCGTTTCCTATATTCAAACATTTTTCAAGATTCGTTCAAGACAAGGCCTGTGCTGCGGACACATGCTCATGAGAAATGGCGCTGAAAATAAAGATTTGTCATCATCGAAGTGGCACGATAACTGGAAGACGATTTTCATCCAACGAAATCGCGAAGGAGCTCGCTATAGAACGACCAAAAATGTGGTAAAATGCGTGAACAATGCGAAGCTATGAACATATGATGTGTGGCCGTTTATCTTCCCGATAAGTGATATAACTCTCCAGCAGAAAACTGTTGGAATTGTTCTCTTCTTGAGCGAAACTCAGTGCCCATTACTTCTGACGAAGCAACACAAATCTGAATTGTCACCGTCGTTGTAATTTGCAATTCATTCAGAATTTCTGTCTCAAAAATTACTAGCTTGTTCGAAATTATGAGTTGCTAGAAACAGTCACATGGAAATTGAGATTATTCAACTCTTCTCATCGTGTACTGATTGTATGACGATATATGCTTCCAAAGACTAGGCTTATCGAGTGCCCCAATGGTTTCCGTTCGACAAGAGGAAATTTCACTACCAGTTGATTTCCTCTCCTCACTAACGATTATAGCTCATTTGCTAGAACACCACAAGACAAGCCAGGACCTTTCACCATCGAGAGCCGTGGGCCTGGAATTGTCTCCCATCAAAGTTCAAATGATTATGCTGCTTAGCCTCAATGCGAAGATGGAATTCCGCCTATCGGTCTCAAAAAATGTTACTCAGAACTAACACCAGATCGCTGTGGGTTTTTCATCGTTCCATGCAAAGTTGGTATTCTTCCTCCTAACAGGAAGACAGCTATAGTCCAACCGATTTGAAAAAGGGCAAAAAAACCATACCTGATAACTGTAGACCGATTGCTCTACTATCTGTGATCTCCGAAGTATTGGAAAAAAAGATCAACACCCGATATCTCCATGGGGAGTCTCTGGCTGCATCAATGAATATCTATGAAGCTTTTGACCGAGTTTGGCACCAAAACCTTCTAGCGAAACTTCCGTTATGAAGTTCACTTGCCGCCCTTACAATGTCGTTTACTATCGCGTCTCATCTGATAATGCTGATTTTCTGAAGTATTTATTTCATCATATGAGGCCAAAGGTGCAAGATGGTGATAGATCAATACTATATATACATAGAGATCTGGCAAGAATTTTGAAACGGTGATTAGAAAATCTAGTAGAGTTCAATGGAACATAAATTGAGACTCGTTGTTGCGAAGCGAGCATAAAAAAAATGGAGAATGGTGAACAGAGATAATTGAACAATAGTATTGATTTGGAATTCAAGTCGTAGTATTGATGACGTATAGCACTCAGGAACTTACCGGAGGTATTTGATGGGCTGTTGAAGGAAGCTGGAGGTGCAAAAGAAGAAATGGTATTTTTCTTTATATATCTTGAAGAAAAAAGCGCTCAGGTAGGATCTGTTGAGCGTGCGTAGATCGTCCGACGACCTGGCTGCATGGAATGATCTCCTAGTGCTATACAGGGCGCGCGAGTAATCTCAATCTTCAAGAAGTATGTCTGGCGCCGCAACACTTGTATCGATATTGAAATATATCTAATGTAATTCAATGATTCATCAAGGACATGTGAACATATTTCGGTTACGAAGTATAAAAATCTGAAGGTATAAATTTCATGACGAATCTCATAAATATTGGACATTTTCATATTCGTAGTGAATAGACTGGTGTCCCAACTTCTTATCCTCAGTCACTAGAGAAAGTTGTAGACATTGATTGACTTCATTTTGATTGACCTCACAAGATCGACGATCGTATCACCATCTATACTCAAGCGGTGCGGCCTCAGTTAGTTTGTTCAGAGTTTTCTCACCATATCCTTGGTATACCTTGGTATACTCATATAATAATCACCATCATTCTCTCAACGCAACGAATCATATCTTCAACATAGAGTTTTTATGTATGAGATGGTGTGCATACGGCTACTCACTGGACCTATAACGTTTTCTATGCGATCTGTCCATTGATAGTGTTCATATTGCAATCGATTGTTTCAATTCGGAATCATATAAAAAGTATAAAATGGAACACTCTTCCGAACAGTCGTTAATGGATGGACGTTTGTTACACTAATTACATGACATACGTTCGAAGAATTACGAAAAATAATGAGATTTGGGGTGGCGAGCATGTTCATGATCGTTTGAGAGGCCTTTTTTCAAAATCATTGGTTTATGGTATTTTGAAAATGTAAAGAGCCTATCTAATTATTCTGTTGTTCTGTTAAGTTTCGCAGACAAATTCATCCATTCATCTAGAATAAAATTGTTTCCCATGTTGTTTTGAGAATGAGATTTATCCATGCGTCAACCTACCAAGTCAGTTGTGAAACTACCCCTTTCGACAATCTCCCTCTTTCATCTCATGTGCTCCTAGCGCCTTTGTATTGCATAGTGCCACGCAATTAGTGAGGAGAACATAGAAATTCCGTCCTTTTCCTCACAGAATCTGTGATCTGTTTCCTCGACTACGAATTCGTTCAAATTTCCTTTCAGTCAACAATGATCTGACAGGATTCTTGTGGAATGTCGATGTGGAAACTATTCTTCGAGGGTGATACGTTGAGTAGATCTATTCAGTTCATGGATTACCATAAGAATCTTCATTTGCTGATCTTCCCAATGTCATTGTTCTTCTTCTCTATACAGTTTTTCATTAATTGTGGATTTAATAATCTTGCAAAAGAGTGTTCAATCCACTTTCTTCACGAGGTTGTTGGCTATTTTTTTCCTTCCGTTTGATGTGCCAAGACGAAAAATTTCAAACTGCCAGAGACTTCAGATGAGCTTGGTACAAGGAATAAGTGATTGAAGAAATATAAATCAGGCTTTAGATTTCTTCTCAGGATGAAATGAATGTCAAATCAAATCACATCGATAATTTGTTGGAATTGCATAATAACATTATCATTCGTATCTGTTTCTTCCATACGTTAATAATCATTCGTGATGTGATGGAATTGGATTCATGGAATAAATGCTGAATAGTTTCAGCGAATATTTGAATTTTCTCATAGAAAGTTTTCATAGGAAGGAAGGCAAATGTTCATAAGATTCATTTCCGTGTACACTGATCTGTTTCATATATGTAGTTGGTCGAGATGATTTCATGGGTACTTGTCATGTACTGCTGTTTTTTATGGATTGGAAGGAAAAGTTTGAAAATGTATGGTGTTCGCCAAGAACAATATCTCATTTTCAAAAAAGGACTCTGTACATGATTCTCGATAGTCCAATTCGAACAAATCACAGATAGAATTTTTTTCAATAACCGTTTGAGAACAAACGGAATTTTCCGAAACTCCTATTGCGAATTGCGTCTAGTGAAAATATGCGAAATATATCATTTTCGAGACTTGAAGGTTTCTGTTCACTCGAACAGTTTTCAATGTGAAAATTGCCCAGTTCAGTTTGGTATATGGCTGTATGTATTTCATTTGATTTTGTTATCATCAATTCAGGGGATTCGTTGCTTTCCGTTTGAAGTTCATGAAAATTCTTTGAAGGCTTATGCAAAATCCGGGAAAATCCTAGGGGAAACAGACATGTTGACTGAAGATTTGAGAGGATCTTTCTCTTATACATATTCTTTCATATCACTCATGCTCTTGCAATATATTTGGTGTTTGATTTTGTAGTAGGTTTTGTAGTATCCATGATGCGTCCTCCAGAAAATGGATCATCATGGCACATTGCTGGAGAACTGCGTCGATGTATTGTAGAAGCCTATGAGAGTATTTTGAAGTATCGCAATGATGAAATGAATAATTCAAAATTGTTCAACTATCATATACACTTGACATAACATAATGTAATCACCACCACCCTGGTTCAACTGGTTCAAATAAATTATCATAAGTAGAGAGGATGAACGAATAATTCAAGTTTGGACTCGTTACATGACAAATCAAAATGTATAAAGGGCAATTTTTTTCTATTCATGTTTGGGAACAATCTTCCCATACAATGGGTATACTGGAGGCTTTGTCAATATATACGCAAACAACCATTTTCGAATAGGAGATCAACGTCCTATGAATATCTGCATCTGACAGCGAAGACAACTGTTCACGCAGATAATGGCTCATATGATGAATAACAGTCCTAATGAAATATAATTCTGTTGGAAAAGTAAAAGGAAATTCCATAGATTCACATTCTACCACATTTTACCACTATAATATCTCAATTGCTCTGAAATGATCCAATGATCCAATGATTCTATTGGTGAAAATATTGGGATAATATGATATTTGATATGATGATGAAATGTATTTTTTATTTCTTTGAGAACTTCTTTTACACACACACGTCTTACACACTCCAAATGCACATCCAATAAATTTCAAAGCCTAATAGCAATAGCGTGGAGGGAAAACTGAATAAACAGGGTTAGTGTTTGCTCAATATATTAAGCTTCCTTCTCAGTTGTTCGAACCGAAGAAAACTTGAGGAAAACATTAGAAATAATGAAATTTTGAGAGGGCGACGCGTTCATACACATCGGAAAATGTTAGCTGAGTAAATGTTTATTCGGTGTGGAAGTGTTCTTTCACTCCTTTCGTTTCCATCCAACAGAAAATCAGTTTCTAATAATTCCACAATTAGTATTCTTTCATGCTATCTGACTTTTCTAATTGGTCAGCAACGAACTATCTTATCGACTATCTGGATTAGTTATCATATTGTTCATAGTTCGAAATTGGTTTTCGTGATATTGAATACATCCAAGGTGGATCATTATTGATGGCTCACTTTCATGAACATTTCCAATGTCTGGGATATAAATTTCTTCGCTCATATGTCGGTGTTTGGTATTCATTCACATTCTCGTTGAGATGATGATTATAGTTATGTTTGTTCATATCCAAATTCTTTCAATCGTTTTTTTTTTCGTTCATTTCAATCTTTTCATACGAATAAGTTCATTTCTCTAACCCTGATTTGTTGGTATCCATCATGTCCCACTTGACCGTATATATACAGGGTTGGGATAATGTAGGGAACCAAGTCAATATCTTTTGAACGGAAAGAGCGATATGTATGAAAATTCGCAAGTGAGTGCAATTGAACACAATGCATCTGGTGTACATTTTTTTCAATGATATACTTCCAGTTTGATCGGGAATGCCATCAATTCCTTCAATTTGAATGGGACACCATATATATCTTCACAGATTTTGAAAGAGCTTGTCATTTTGAATTATAACATACTGAATCAAATGTGAGAAAAATCGTAGAAACGAGGAATATAGCACTTTGATCAACCTTCTTCGAGTTTTTTGATACCATAGCTTAGTGCCAAATTTGTGATGGAAGTTTGAGGTGATTCTTCTGAATCGATTGCAATATTTTGTTCAACAGTTTCGCTCGTTGCAGTCCGCGGTCTTCCAGGTTTTAGGAAAATTTTTACCATCCCAGTTTCATTGAAACGTTGTAATGTTTCAGTTACTGTTGAGCGTGATATAGGATTTCTCCTTGGATGCAAATTATTGAAAATATGACACACTTCTTCATGAGTTCTAACACGATCACCATAACCGATCATCATTAAAATTTCAATACGCTCTTTTTCACTTGATTGAACCATTAAAAATTGTGAAGTTTATTTCCGTCTATCAGAATTTGACACTTGGAGAACATAAGACGTATTAAACACTACTCGTTTATTCATCACTATGCATACAAACAAAAACAATTAGTTCATCTGAATTGGATGTTTGCTTTAATGCAAAAAGCTCGGCGGAGGATGATTAAAGTACTATGTTTCTCGTTTTCACAATTTTTTTCACATTGAACTCAGTATGTATGAATTCAAAATACCAAGCTCTTCCAAAATCTGTGGAATTATATAGGGTGTCCCATCAAAATTAATGAAGTTGATGGCATTTGCGGTTGAACCGGACGTATATTATGAACAAAAATGTACATCAGATGCATTTTGTTCTATTGCACAAACCTACAAATTTTCATAAATATCGTTCCTTAAGTTTAAAAGATACTTGGTTCCATACTTTAGCATGTATACTAATGCAGTCAACACTCTCACTGTAAACATTTCCTACGTCTGATCACATATAGTAATGATAATAGTTAGTCTCCATTTCCTCAACAGAATATCACATGGATATATAACATGATGATACGAGGTATGAGACGTACGTACCCATGGGCGTCAGGAGAGAAGTTCAGATAGGAACTTAACCTGTGCTGAACTAATATTCTAGTCTTTTTATGATCCTCAAACTCTCTCTTATGATGCACATATGATCATATATGAACATATCTTCTCAACTGTAGTGACTGATTCTCTTAACTAATTTACGGAATTTCAGTTTCAATTCACGTGGTGATGTGAAATAGAACAAAAAGTTGAAACACAAAGAGACACACAAAATAAGGAGGCATTGTCAATGTCAGCTGGTGTTTAACATTTATATCATGGGCATTGAAACAACAAATGTATGAAATTCAGGTAATGATACTTTAACTAATATCAAACTGATTGACCTGTCACCAATTGCTTCGTTGAATTTGAATTATACTCAATTATGTTAAGATGTTCAAGGGTGCTAATCCTCGGTCAGATTCTAGAAATAACTTGATGAACATCTAATAAACATAGACATAAATAATATTAGCGAGGATGTAGATATCATGGAACAAGGATTCTACAGAATGAGTTGTAACAAATGTAAATAATGATTAATATGCTTTGTGTTCCGTGCAAAGAGGTACTTCACACTCCAGCAGATCCTCACGATCTACAATGCGCAAATTCGACCTGTCTTGGAGAGTTCTGGCATCTGAACATGAGCTGGAGCTCTCAGATTCTATCCAGAATCTATTCGCCTAGTTGGTGATATTATACTAACGATTTCCATGATCTCTTCAGAACATCATTGGAAGGTGGGCGATTTTTTCCTTCCGTATAAACATTCCTATAGTAGGTGTCCATCATCATATCACGAGCGATCCCAGGTGTAGACAAAGAAGACGAGCTCGAACTGGTCCCTTCATTGTCATGTTCGAACTTCGCTCTACTGAGCACCACACACGCTCTTCCACAAACATCATAGGTTTTCCCTTTGTGTTTTCGAAAGATAAAGATAGATAGAAAATGCACTGGATGATCCGAAAGATAAAGAAAATAATTCCGTCAATATGTTCGTATATGTTAACGGGAACTTCTTCCAATCAAAGTGTATCATGTCATGATGGTGGATAGCAAGAAATCAACGAGATACATTTCATTTAGAAATCAATGTGTAATCCTGCATTCAGATCCACTTCCATCGGCCCTCATTACTTTTTTATCTTTCAATTGCTAGTACTGTCACATTTCGAAACGGCCTATTCACATGTGTCGTGAAATTCGGTTAGATTAGCTGTATTTAATAATCAATAATCAGAGGAAAAAACACCGATATGGAAATTTCATGACCTCTCTCAATCGAGGCGATTGCGGACACTGACGAGGTTACACTCATGGAAAAAATTCAACGAGCTCAAATTATACCTACCCAACATGATTTTTTTTTGTATAGGTATCTAACTGCTCCAAGAAATCGATATCGAAAACTTATGAAATTTTCTTCTTTAGATATCGGCCGATGTGAAATATGGCGAAGAACACGCCAGGTGAGTGAATTGATGTCCGAAAACTTGATGAATATTGTGCTCTTTATATTTCAGTGTACAGTGTCCTTCAGGAAGTTGTCATGACATGTGAAAACATTGATAACTCATCCCGAAATTCACTAAGAGCTATGAGTTTTTCCTGAGAAGGAAACATGTTTTTCGAAAATAATCGCCACAAATAATTTCAGAAAATTTTCACAAAAGCAAGTTTTTTCTATTCCAATTCTACACACATATCTCAAAGTACAATTCTCTATCGCATTATTACTATTTACTTTTTACTATTTAATTTTTTTACTATTTCCAGAATCACGAAAACCTCACACACTGAATATCGATCGAAATATGTTCTTCTATAAGAAAATGAAATGACCGTTACAAATTGAAAACATTTGACGAAGTTGATGAATGTATCATCAGCACTTGGATGAAGAATTCATTTGAATGGATTTTTCCAGTAGCCAAATGGAGGAGAAGTCACGAATCTAAGAATCATACAACTACTACAAAATGCATTGAAATATAAAAAAAAAATCTGCGTCAAAATTCAAACAAATGAGTATATTTCAGTGATGATTCAAATAAAATATAACTACAGTCTTGACCCGATCCAGGTGGATCATTCAACTCATTTTCAAAAAAAAAAACTCCACATCAATGTTGAATTTCATAATGTAAATTAATAATACAAGTTCTTCCCATATGATGCCAATATTTTGAAGGATACTGTACAACTCTACTTTATGAAAAACTGATGGAATAGTATTTGTATTCTTCAAATGTGAATCAAATGAACGATGTGATTCCAGAGCTACTTGAGTTCAACTCGTTGATTCATATTCTCAAAATAACAATCAAAATGTTATGTCAGCATCAATCACATAATTCTTCTGAATCGCATCCACGACATTTTTCGATAGGGATGGGATGACTTCAGGGACATAATTCGAACTCAACAGAGAGCATTTTGGAATTCCAATTTTCAAACTGAAATAGATCGAAAAACCTAACATAGATCGACAAATTGAGAGATTCGTATCTCTTATTTCATGGACAAGACTGTGAAACAAACCTTAGCAACATAGGACGGAAATACACAATTCACTTCACTTCTATTCAATTCCAACTTTGATGTCGATGCCTTCAAGATATATCATCAGATATATCCCACTATCACTGTTGACCAGAAATGTTCACCAAATCATTGAAACGGAAACATTTGAATCTGGTGAAACCCTGCAGTCACATCCATTCGCTCCGTTCAAGTGTGCGCTTGGAATTTATTTTCTCCAGGTTTTCATCGGCTGGCTGCACACGAAAAACTTATCTTATACATTTAGTATGGATTTACAGCTGAAAGCGGGTGAACTGAGAACAGGAAATTTCGGTTTAGCTTCTAGGAGATTGGGCGAGGAGATAGGCAGCAATTTGTATAGAGTAGAGCAGGGCCGCATTCCACACCAAACGGCATCGAAAAGAATCCATGAAAATAAGCATCGATGAATTGTAACGTTTATGTCTTGATTCGACAGTTTACCGACTGAGCTTCTTGGAGTATATTTGGACTCGTCTTCAAATTTCTCTCCTTGAATTCAAAAATTATCCGAGCGCCAGGCAATGTGTATATTTATATATATCATGGCATTCAGATATTATATTCAAATCACTAAAAAAAGTCGTCAGAATTATGGCACAGGCTAAATATGACGAAAATTGTGAACCTCTGTTCAGAAATCTTCATATTTTAACTCTGCGATCTTGCTTCATATATGAATGTTTGTGTTATGCCAAAAAATTGAAAGGCGAAAATGAAGTCACCAGGCAGGAGGACATACACTACCCTGATACCAGGGCCCAAACAAACTCAAGGCTAGCCGAAAATAGGTTGAGTAAATCGCAAAACTCATATTTATATCTGTACTTCCAGTCTCCAGACATGAGTATGAGTACTTTCGGAGTGAAAATCAAGAGCATTCTTTCAAAAAATGCCTTTCAGACATTTCAAGAATATTTTTATTATTTCGACCCTGTAACTAATTTATTGCCTGCCTACTTACAGATATTTATATATATATATATATATATATATATATATTGTACTGCTATATCTTTGATTTCACGTCTGTATTCGTTATATTCGTTGTATTCGTTGTATCACGAATAAATTCTACTCTGTTCTATTCTATTCTATTCTATGACTTCCAGTCTTTGAGGGGACGATACATGTTACCGCAAGAACCCGATTGCTGTTAAAAACCAATCTTTCTTAAGCAACATTTCTCACTTTGAGTTTAAATATGTAAATTATCATCATGTTTTACATACGGGTTTGTGGAAACTTTCTTTGGAACGCAGAACAGGAGACATGGTAAAACAACTCTGAATAATACTATGAATGATACGTTTACTTCAACACAAAAGGAACTAGAAAGTATGACTCGTCCAAAAATCAAAACAGTAACAAGAAAGACATGAACTTATTGGTTCTATTATTGCATCTATTGGTGTTGTAAGTCTTCTTGTTGCTTTCAAACATACTAAATTTCCAGGTTTGACTATGCAAATCCATAATTGTCTACGGAACATAGTAAGAACCGGTTTTACCTAGGAGAATGGAACTGTCGAAATATTCTAGTAGAAAATTATAATGAATGAATTTCGAAAATTCGTAATCCCAATTATTTATCTGTGTCTTCATATCTGTTCAATGGTTTCCCTTGTTTCCACATATTGTCGAGTTGGAGAGACTGAGTGCCATTTTGTGAAGAACTGTTTTGAGGAACTGAATTTGGATATAAAGGTCATGTCCTGAGTTTTGAAGGCAATATACGGAAAGAGTAATGACTTGACTTCTTACCCACGGAATTGATGAAACTGGTTCAGATGAAATATCGAGGCCCGTATGCAAAAACGTGTTGAATCAACTTCAGCTAATTCTGGAGGTATAGATTTGAGATGAGAGTGCTGGAACATTCAATCAATGCATTTCATCAGGAAAAATAGATTTGATATTCTTGTATTAGGTCCACTTTGATGATTATATACCTATGGTGATAGAAAGACTGGCCCAAAGACTTCAAATATGGAATGGTTCACCATGATGATGTTGAGAATAACAGTTTCTTCTCTTTCGACAACTTCGAGAGTGCATTCATATATGTTTTTCAAATAACTGTCCACATTGTCATTATAGGTTTCCATGATACGACCAACATTCACGTCATTTCTGGACAAGGAGCGTGTACAGTTTCTCGATGGGAGTAGTTCGGGTCATTTCTTGAATAATGAAACTAACCTCCATCGAATCTTCTGTTCAATCACGCTGCTGAAGATCACACATTTGTTTCAATTCTTACATCGAGACAAGAAGAATCAAGATATCTTAATAATTGATAACATAATTCAATGTCTCTTGTATGTACATGAAATATGCATATGTTCATCCAGCTATGCATTTTTCACATCCTCATATCATCACTTCCATCAAATCTTCTGTTCAAGGACGCTGCTGAATATCACACGAGAATGTTGATCATTCAATTCAATTCTCACATCGGGACAAGGAGCATCAAGATATCATGATGATTGATAACATAATTCAGTGTCTATCTATGCACATGCAATATCCACATCGACATACATTCTTCACGTCCTTATATCATCACTTCCATCAAATATTCCGTTCAAGGAGCCTGCTGAAAATTACACGAAAATGTTGAACATTCAATTCCATTCTTACATCAAGACAAGGAGTAACAATTGATGATTCAATGTCTCTTGTATGTACATGAAATATCCACATCGATAAGGATGGACATACGGAAAAAACCTACTGAATAACTATCAAGTTATGCATTCTTCACATCCCTATATCATATATTGATCTTCTAGAAATTCGTAGTTCACGACAAAAGCATCAGCACTGACTACCAGTATTGTCCATCGAATCATACCTTATCAATATTCCGCGCATAGCTCTCTGCAATTTCTCCATAAATCTGGCGCTAGCCTCTTGAATTAGAACGCTTCGTGGTAATGATGTATGTTTGTTCGCGCCAAAATTGCTTTTGAGGCATCAATTCCACGTACTAACCGTCCTCAAGTTACACCAATAACCATATTACAAGTGATACGAGTGAAATGATGACTCCGAAAACAATTGGCTGAGTTGTGGCTCCCACTGAAAACTAGATTACGACCGACCCTCATTAGGGTCGCCATACTCTGAAACTTCGGTGAATATGATATTGTAATTATGCTGTGGCGGAGTGTTATTAGTATCCTTCATCACTGGCATGTCAGGTCAATTTGTATTGACCTGACATTGACGAATTGAGGGATTGTTTATACGGTTTCCATGGAACACGTGCTTCATCATCAAATCATTATGAACAGGGTGAATTTTGAGTACGTGGCTGGAATTGCTTACATCAAAACAAAGAAGAGAGTTCTCATGAACATATGTCCATTTTCCAAATTGAGCAATAGAATTCCCAATGTGAGATTGTATATCTCATATCATCACACTATATAGAACATGATTCAATTTTTTCTCTGAATATTTTATACCAGATAACACAATATCGAGATTCAAGGAAATGGATGATCAGATTTCTTTACGACCATTGAACATTTTCTTTTCATTCCGTTGAATTATGTTTTGCCTTCAATTTTTTCTTTCATATTTCTTGGGATTTTTTCTCCTCATTTCTACAAATTGAAATGCAAACTATAATAATTATTTCAATATATTCGAAGTTAGGATAGCTTCATGATCTACCCCTCGAAATTTAACGTTCAGATACCTGAAAGAGGAATCCTCTATTAGTCAGTGAGAAATTTGGAAATACAAATATATTTTCATGTTGTCCCCTTATTCATATCCATAAGTAGAACGTTCACTTTGGTGTTTCACAATCAACCCTGATCAATGATATGTCTGTCGTCATATTCATGACTAAGATACCGGATTATTTTCGTCGTAGAGAAAGTACAGTCTTCTACTCGCGTATAATGACTAATTTCTATCCTCAAAAACGATAGACATCATCATAGACAAATTAAAGAATATACTATTTTTGTTCACATGAGCAGTACTACACCTTGGAACTGTTTTTCGAATGCGAATTATTTGGAATGAATATTAGTTTTCAAAGTCATAATATGATGTTGGCAGCTAATACACACCAGATCAAAGTTGTCGAGAAGGCAAATAATACTCCTGGTCAAAATGGAAGTTTCTCATCAGGACAAATTTCAGAATTAATATTCCTGCAGTGGAAATAAAACCTCTCAAGTACCTGATTTATGCGTTTTCAAAATTCCAATACGACTAATGGCCAATTCGAACCATATATTAGCAACATTCAAGCTCGCAATTCGTTTTAGATAAGGGCGAAATAACCGTAAATCGAGCCTTATAAAGTTAAATGAGTCTTCAGAAAATGGATGATGTACGAGTATCTTCAATAAATTGTCTAGCAATGCCATTAAAGTTGAGCTAGGATAGGAAAATCGATAGGACGTAATCATGCAAAACGTGCATAATGTCGGAATAAAGATCCATAATGGTTTTCTTGTCTGCGTTCTGATGCAAGAGGATTTTGTTAAGTCCTGATATGTGATGATGAGACACAAATATGGCATGTGAAATGATCAATCATGAGACATTGAATTCTTAATGCTCGATAGTTGCAATCTTGAGAAACATTGAAATCAGCAAAAATCGTGTGGATTCCATTCGTATGGAGTTCAGATCCTCACCCACACGAGTCCACAAGGATTTCTTGACATACTGAGGCAACTAAGTGAATTAGTAATATATACAGGGTCTGGCAACATTGGCGAGGTCTTCCTAATCTCATCTGAGAGAATAGTTAGAAAATGATCATTCCACCAGAATGATTCTTTCACCATGTCGTGTCATTTGTCGATATCTACAAAGTGAAAAGATTTTTATTCATAAAGGGTGTTCTGTCTGGGCGAGACCCAACTTCGATTTGTCCAATGGCAACTTTATATTCCATAACATTCTAATGGAGACTTCATTTAACGCTCTCATGGGATAATTGATGTTTTTTGAAGTATTCAATGCCACAAGTTGATTTTCATCATTTCTGACATTCATGGTAATGAATAGAATATCATATATCTGATCGAATGTTGGCCATTAGTCCAAAGAATGTATTCCTAAACATTTAGATTGAATTTCCACTCCTCGTTCCTGAAAAAAAAAATAGAGTATAAGTTATTGAAAATTATTTCAATATATCTGTAGTAAGGACAAAACCGACTGCAGATTGAGAAAAAAAATTGCGAAGAAAAATATTTCAATTGTGATGAGAACGGGAGCAGATTTGTTCCTGCAACGTCCACCAAGATGAGTAGAGGTTTTATTCTCATTAGATATATTTGTATTTCAAAATTTCTCGAAAACAAGGTGTCACTGACAAATGAAGAATTTCTCTCCAAGGTATCTAAAGGTTTAATTTCAAGCGCAGTGACATTTTGTGGCAGATCACAAAATCTGTCCTTATATATTGAAATAATTTTTAATAACTTCTCCTCCATTTTTGCACAAACGAGGAGAGAGAATCCCACAAAAAACTGGAAAATGAATATACCACCTCCTCGATAAACTTACAGACAGAACTTTTACAATAATTACATTATTCCAAATGGAACATCCTAAATATTATCGAACTGTTGGAAGCACATGTGGGAGTGCAGAAAATATCATAGAGCATGACTGGGTTGCATTGTTCTCTTCAAAACTCGTGTTTTTGGCTCCAACCTCAATTAGAGAATGATCTCGCCGTCAAGTTCATCTTTGACGATTGTATGTATGAAGGTTCATCTTATTCATCAGACGTCAAATTGTAATGAATTTTCCTAGACACGACACCAAATTCCATATTCAATCATATTTTTGCTATCATTTTATATCGAAAGACGCTCCAGTGAAACGAGTTCCCCCATTGAAACTACTTGTATTCAGGTACTATCCTGGCCTTATAAGAAGTTTTCAATTGAATAACGATAGCAGACCCGATGAAATCAATCATGATTGATATATCAATCGAATATATAGATAGATAGATAGATAGATAGATAGCTTTGTTCAGGTAATTTTAGTTCAAAATCTATAGGGCGTCACCTAAGCAATGCTTGTGTTGTGAACATCCTATAACGATCAACAATGATAGTTAGTAATAATAACAATAGCAATAATAACGACAATAATAGTAGTATAACTAATAAACTGAGATCATAGAAGTAATACCTACAATAATAATATCAATGAAAGTAATAAATGACATAAATGATATTCAACGTTTCGGAAAAGACATTTATGTATTTGTTTACACATTTATATATATTTGAGGAATAAAGGACACTCAGTCAAAGAGCTGTTTCAATTGAGCATAATTACTATCTACATATTTTTTTATTTCTTTCTTCAATTTGTTTTTATTTTTCATCATTTTGAGATGTACTGGTAGTTTATTGACCATTTTCGCCCCATAATATGTTATAAATTGTTGAGTTTGATTTTTTGTATGAAATGGAGTTTTAATTGATAGGTTGGCAGTTGTTCTAGTGTTATATGCATGAGTGTGATATATGTTTGAAGAGTTCAGTGTCCATATCAGACTGTGGTATACATATAATTTCCTTACCTCGAATAGGCCAGTTTCAAGATAGAGTGAAGTAGTTGGGTATCTGCGATTTTTTTTAAACAAGATTTTCATCAAGGAATTCTGGATAACTTGAAGATTATTCATGATAGTTTTACCTACGCTACCCCAAATTATAATGCAGTATCTTAATATTGATTCAGCCAAGGCATCATAGATCATAAGTAGTAGTTTTTTATCAACAAAATTTCTCGATTGATAAAATTTATGTATCAACTTTCAGAGTCGTTTCACTGTGAACTGGATATGTTCATTCCAGTGAAGATGTTGGTCAACCATCATGCCAAGATATTTAATGCATTCAACTTTTTCAATTGTTGAGCAGGTACAGATTATATTATCGCATCCAGATTTGTGAATTTTAAGAAATTTGGTTGTTGGCTGATCTCTAGCAGTAGCAGAATATGTTAAAAATTTAGTTTTGTCAATATTCAGACTCAAAAGACTTTCGTTCAGCCAATCATGATAGATTTTGAGTTCACTTTCAGTGATATCGTATAGTTCTTCCCAAGAATTATGAACGAAAGTTATAGCTGTGTCATCTGCGTACGAAGTGACAAAACTTGTTGTATTTCTGAGGCTTCCTATGTTATTAATATATATTAGAAACAATATGGGTCCAACGGTTCCCTGAGGGACTCCTATTGAAATTGGCAGTGGATCACTGATAGTATTATTAATTTTTACTTTCTGTATTCGGCCAGTTAGATAATCTTGGATGATATTGAGCGCGGATCCTCTTATTTCTATTTTATTCAAACGGTCGTATAATATTTCGTGGTTGACCGTATCAAATGCCTTGGCTAAATCAATAAACACAGTAAGGCACTTTTTGTTTGCATTCAAGTGATTCAAGATATTGTTTATGAGCTGAAATATTGCTTTATCAGTACATTTATTTTCTCTGAAGCCAAACTGGTTATTTGATAGAATTTTATGTTTTTCCAGATATATCATAATTCTTGACTTGAGCGATTGAGTTATTAATAACGGTAATTGGTCGGTAATTAGTAGTCAAGTTTTTATTTCCTGCTTTGAAAATTGGGGATGTTATTGATTCCTTCCATTGCTTCGGAATACAGCTACAAGAGAAACATAAATTTTTAATGTGGCATAGTGAGTCTATATGATATTTGGAGAATTTTTTGAAAAATGAGGATGATATGCCATCTGGCCCAGGTGCCGAATTATTTTTCAAACTTGATATTAAATTTGATAATTCGATATTTGATATTGGTTGCAGAAAAAGGGAATCTTTGAAATTTGTTTCAGTTGCAACTGATGATGAGTTATCATTATCAGGACGTGTGATTCTGTCTGCCATATTTTTGCCAATATTCACGAAGAAAGAATTGAAATAATTAGCTCTATCTTTGTCGGATTTTAGTGTGTTTCCAGTATCATCGACAATTTTAGAATAATTAGATGAATCTTTGCTTGCTTTGTACTTCGTGATATCATTAACTTCTTCCCATATTTTTCTGTAATTGTTTCTGACTGCATTTATTTCATTCTTATAATAGCTTTCTTTAGTAAATCTAATCAAGTTATTCAAATGATTTCTATATTTCTTGAAATTAGTTTTTAGTTCTTTCGAAGGATTTCTATTGAGTTTCCTTTTCAGTTGATCCCTGTATTTTAGTGAATTGATTAGTCCTTGTGTTATCCACGGTTTCAGTTTCACAGATTGCTTTTCCGATATTTTCGTTCTTGTACATTTGTCGATACATTATTTGATTTTATTCAAAAATATATCATAGGCTACCTTTGGGTCTTCTGAATTGAGTACATCATCCCATTTTACTTGTTTAATGAGTTTTTCCAATTTTTTGTCATCTACAAATGATGATGAAATAGTGTTTTCATTTTGCGTATTATTTTGTTTCATACAATCCTTAACTTCGGTACTTAACATGACAATATAATGATCAGTTATGTTTGTTTGTATCAAATGTGATTCAAAATTGAGTGAGTTGCATACTAGTCTATTTCCTATTCTTAAATATATATGATCGATTACGCTGAATGTTGATTCAGTTTCTCTTGTTGGTGCATTAATATAGGAAACGAAGCCATGTTCAGCCATTTTACATATATATTTATTTACGAGATGGTCAGATGTACTTTAAATGTTATTTTAGTATCGCCTATCAATATTTTGAAGTCCTCTTCTTTATGGTTTGCAAAAAGTTCATCTAAATCGTCAATATATAGATCTAAATTTGTTGCTTTTCAATCTTTGCTTCTTATAGACCCCCTATAAGAAGCAAAGATTGAAAAGTAATACAATCCGAGTTTGCAGGAAATTTTCAGCAAGTTTACTTCTGACAAGGTTTCAATACTGGTAATATTGTTCATATTTTTTTTCACATACACAACTACTCCATCATTCTTGTTATAACATGATTTATTGTTGAAAATATCGAACTCAGGTATAGCAAAGTTGTTTATATCTTCTAACAGAAACGTTTCTGATAGAATAATGATATCCAGATTTTCAATTTCGAATGTTTGTAGTAATATTATAAGTTCATCAAAGTTTCTGTTCAAGCTTCTTATATTGAGATTATTATATTGAATAAGTGTTCCTTACCATTTTTGATTTTTTCCAAAGTTTCATCGATGTGTTTGTGGACATGTGTCGTTTATATATATCAAGATTGTTTCACTATTATGATGAATTCTAACGCTGAGAATTCGAATCATCTTCCATGATTTCAACGACTCTTGTGTGAATATCAATGTTCTCGATTCATGACATATATAGTATTGAATGTTCAAAGAGATGCAGATTCCTACATATCCTCCTTCTTCCTCAAGGAAAGCCACTCGAGTTCATAGAATTGCTGACTTTGCTGCTGTCTAATCTCATTCTGCCGATGCATGAATCCCATGTTCGTGAGCGTCCACTTGGAGAACGAAAAGGTCTCACTCCATCGAAAAACAGACTTCGCTCATCTCCTTTGTCTTGGACGGCCGAAAAGGCACTAGGGCGGAAGTTGACTTTGTTACAGGAAGTTAATGCTTTTTGCTTTCCTCCCTTCGAGAATACGGATGTCGACTACAACAGCTTTGCAGCTAATGAACCTGACAGAAATATTCCAAACTTCTTACGTTGCCTTCACTGATAGTGTCGTGCAAAACATCCCTATGGACATTGAACTGAAACAAATCATTGTTGTCATTTCAATTTTGTGACAATTCAAACACTTTTTCTTGATCTGTGATATGAAGATCAAATTATCCATTCGAGAAATTATACTGTATTCCAGTTGAGATGTCTTCACTAGAGATATTCATTGAATAATAATGGTTTGAACCATCTTGTAATGCGGTTATGAAAAAACATTCAATCCATAATATGCGAGGATTGGTATATTGGAAGGAAATATATTGCATATCACTATATTGTTCATCAAATACTCGATTTGAAGCAATGAAGCCTGGTCGATTAACCAATTTCAATGGAGTTATTCAGATTTTCTATTCGGTTATGATGTGATATGACCCTATGAACCTTTGAAGTGGTCAGAAACGTTATACTTTGTACACGATTCTCATTCCCGTTATTAGTTTCGTCATACTGACTACTGAAATCACTTTGTCTCGTTTATAACGCTGACGCAATATTCCGCAACAAAGACATTTCAGTTATTGAATTTCCTAAGGAATGGGGACACTTCTGCAGATTCCTTTACCTTCATTGTGGAACTTTAATTACACACTCCCATCGTGAATTGAGCAGTAACCAAGCAATCTAAGAGGCACAAAGTCTGTTCACCTAGCTTGATCAGCTCTAGTCCAGTAGTGTGTTGATGCACCAGATATTGGCTGGCTTGGAAGCACAATATGAATATATAGTCTGGTGTATATGGACAGGTGAAGAAGTTGTAGACTTCTACCCACTTGATTGTTTCGAATTCAAATACCTCACTAAGGCTTTCCAAGATCGAAGCTAGATGACGCTAACTCTGCTAGTTTTATCGGAAACCCTAGAACACATGATTTAATTTTTCTATCGCGGTGGGCATTCGTTCGAATTTAAGCTATAAATGAATGTTTGTATATCATAGTGGATATTCATAATTGTTCAAGATATCCTTTTGTATATTTTCAGTTTTTGTCAAATAGAATCAAGACATTTTTGAATGAGATTGATGTCAGTTCTTCAATGAAGATATAAAAAGGTAATGTCAATTTCAATCAGAGAAAATTATTTCTCTCATTAGAACCGCTCAAGTTCTGAATTTTGGGGCACTGGTTCCACACAACGAGGGAGTGCAATTGAAAAAAAAATGAAGATCAAGACGTATGCAAGAATTGAATCGTTAGCTTTCCATAACTGTTGAATATCCGTCAATACCAGTAAAATCGGATTCGATGTTACAGGATCGACGATCGTATCGCCATCTATATCCACGCGGTGTTGCCTTAGTAAGGTTGCTTGGCAGTTCTACATGTTTTGGAAAGAAACAATTCGAGAATTGGTTCACCATCCTATATCCACCTCACTTGGAACAAAAATGTAACGCCGATGTGAGTTCTGAGACATCGAAGTTGAACTTCCTGTGACCCGGTAACACGAGTAAGAAGTGAACTGATAGAGGAACCGTATCTGTCTTGCTGGTGTCATCACCTGATAGACCAAATTCAACGAAATTCCATCCTCATCCTTGGACAGATGTCTGCTACAATGACGAAGATCTCTCTAGTTGTGCGGAAGCTATTGATAATGAAAGAATACGTTAATATTCCCAAGAGCTTATCACCTAGTGAACCGTGATTCAACAAAGCTTGTGGTCGAGATATAACCAACAAAAATTGTGCTTTGTGGAAGCTTTGTTGAATCACGGAACATCTGTGAAGATATTTTTGGTGAAGCATAGGAAAACATCGATTTAAAGGACGCTCTCTAACTATTCCAGTGGTATGATATAATTTTTTACTGTAGCTTTCAGGGACACTAATTTGCTGCATTGTTAAAGAAATATGGTTCCTCAATACAGCTTATTCAACAAGGCAGCTTCAAAATGGCTGGGATTTCTATTTCGCATCAAACAGATCACAGGATCTTACACTCTGCAAAGCTCATATTCGACTATCTCTCCAGTAATATTCGCATGTTTAGTGTTCGGCTCCAGAACATTCTCTGAATTTCCTGAATGAACTGAATGAGTTGTGATGGTCTACTGTCGATTTTTTCTCAGAGAATTCCAATTGGATTTCTCAAAGTGGAGGATTCAATATCGCTTGATGTGAATCATTAGTTCATCCTGGTGTCTTCGCCATAAAAAAAAATCTTTATCGAACCGTGCAATACAGTGTCATACATCGTACTGTTCGTCATTCACCTTGAGGCATGACATTGTACGTAAATTTGAATCGAACTTGTTGAACATTGAGATGAGTTTGAATTTCGATTGGAAAAAGATTTAGTAACATCAATCAATGTACTAATTAATGAATTCTTTTTGAAATAGAGTGAACTAGATAAAAAGTCCTGGTTCGGTAGACTGGAAACTGGTTGAAAAAAAATCAGAAAGAAAAAGATTTACGATGGAGTAAATGGTCGACATTAATTCAGTGGAAACTAACATCCAAGACGTTTTTATATTCGGTTGGAATTGAGTAGATTTGAGGGTCTAGCGCGTTGCGAGTCGTTACTGCCCATTGATTAAGCAAAAACTCGTTCCCTTTTCTGCCGTTCAATTTTCTGTGGTCCAGATACCGTTGGAAGTGGTGATGAAAGTCGATCGCATGAATTGGGTGAGGAATCAGAGATTTTTTGCGAACTCCTCATAATTTTTCATCCAGTTTTTCTTCAGTGGTAAAAAATGGAGACATGAAATTTCGATTTTATTTCAAGTTATTCAATATTGCCAATGCGTGTCTTGAAATACTTTATTTACAAAACAGATCGTGGTGAAAATTGATAAATTATTTCCTGCACTGATTTATAAATGATATTCATATAATTAGCTTTAGCAGTCTGTCGATCGCGCCTCAAGCTTGTTAATGATAACGATTATTAAATATAGTGAATTTTTGGAATAATGTGAAAGTAATATGTATGAATAGAACTATTGACACCACAAGAAAATGAAGAAAATAATCATCATTCATCAACTAGCAGTCGTTCTGGTTTTCTCTTTTGAAGAAAAACCTGAAGAAGTGGAAGACGTAAAGAAGAAACAAGATCTTTCATCGATTTGAACTCCAATGGCGTCCATAGTTCAGCAGTAATCATATAAACATGGTTATACAATTTTGACTGCCACAAAATCGAAATCTTACCCTCAAGTCACTTCATTTGTACATAATACTTCCTTGTGTTCCACATACAAGCTGTGTGATGAGAAATGAATAGAAATTTGTAATACACGTTCATTCTCCTTTTCTTTTTGTGATACTAGAGATTCTTGTGCAAGGAAATTTCACTTTTCGTTTCTAAAAATGGAATAAGAAATTATAACAATGATATCAATATATATGTAATAGAGGCGGATCATTGATCTGAAAGTTACTGCGTTAGAACTCGTACTATTATGTACCTAGAAGATTCCTTGGTATAGTTAGTGGTACCCTTTCTCCAAAACTCTCAAAGAACCAAATATTTACCAATAAATCAATATCAACTTCGACTCATCTATGTGGATGAATTCGCTTCCGTTTTCAATACTAAGTTGCAAAATGTTCGCTCTGGGGTATTTTTTGTCATGTTGATTGACACTGATTAGTTATGCGGATTGAAGTTCATATGAGGAAACATTAGATAGTAAGTATCCGAGTCATTCGATTCATAGTCACTGTTGAAAAGCTAGTGAATTTTTCTCCCTCATTATATTAACCTCCTATTAGTCACTGACCATCTATTCATTCAGGTCAACTGGCCCGGACCCGGTCCTCAAATCACAATTTTTCATTTCATATTTTGAAGACGAGCAGAGAAAGTCTGGTTGACTCATGAATGTATGTTCCACCACCTCGAATAACATACACCTCGTATTTTCTATCCAATTACCCTTTTCAAATCGATACCGTAATCAAATGGATGATGCGCTGTCGCAGTTCCTCATCTCCGCTTCTGACGAATCGTGATGACATGCCATAGTTGATGTATCTCGAGGAGACATCCACAATATACCTAGATTTATGTAATCCCCATTCTATAACATGGCAGTGAGGGTTCGTCAGGGACGCCAGAGTCGGCTGGGTCGTACCAGATTATTCCTGAAAAAAAGCTGAATTACTTGATGGAATTGACATATTCAAAAACCGATTTGAATATTCAACGTTCATTATGTGGTAGTATCATGCCACTACTTTTTTGTAATACCTCAGTATGAATGAATTTAATGCATTGTAACGTTCGGGTCAGCCAGCCGAGCGAAAATGCACCGAAAATTACGAACAAAATTTTGGTTCGACTCAACTGAAGTTGAGTTGAGTTGAACCAAACGGACCTAGCTCATTACACTAAACAGGGTTGGGATGAAGATGGAACCGAGTAAATATCTTTGAAACAAAAAGAACGATATTTATGAAAATTTGCAGTTGAGTGCAATGAAACAAAATGCATCTGATATACAGTTTCTTGTAAATGATATACTTCCGGTTTAACCGGAAATGCCATCAACTTCTTTGATTTATATACCATATTATCATATATATTTTTACAGATTTGGAAAGAGCTTGTTATTTTGAATTCATACCTACTGAGTTTAGTGTAAAGAAATTTGTGAAAACGAGGAATATAGCGCTCGAATCAACCCCCTTTGAGGTTTTTGCATCAAAGCAAAAAACTATTTAGATAAACTAATTGATGTTGTTTGTATGCATAATAGTAATGAATAAATGAGTACTGTTTAGTACGTGTTTTGTTCTCCAAGTGTCATATTCTGATTCTGAAAATTTTATAATGATAATAATAATAATAATAATAATAATAATAATAATAATAATGATAATATTCTTTACTTCATCATTTCATAGCACACAAGTTAAATGAATGATTGAAAACGTCAAAATTACGGTCACTTTGATCAAGGACATGTCAACAATTACAGATTCACTTATAAATGTATATATAAAAACATCAAACATACAGTTTACAGAATGAGAAATTATTATCACACAAAGAAATCATCTGAGGAGTAACAGCACTCACGAAGAAGGATTTTTTTCGGTCTTGATTTGAAAATATGAACATATGATCATCAAGAATATCCTCGAACTCACAACCAATACAATAGAAGTTTCTTTGATGAAGCGATGTGCGATGATAATCAGGCTGAAAAAGATTTCTATGACGGGTGTTATAGCAGTGATTGTTATCAACTGCAAACTTATTTTTATATTCATAGATTAGTAGTCTTAGTATACTAAGAGTTGTAAGGTATTGACGACAACTGGTTCTCATATCTAACTAATTCTAATTGCGTACTTCTGAAGAATGAAGATTCTATTCATACCGGCACTGTTTCCCCAATTCAGAATACCATACTTCATGTGGGAGTGAAAGTGTGCAAAGAAGAGCGTAAGCAGTACATTTTTGCTGCAGTGGTCTTTCAAATGAAGGCCCTGGAGTTGAAAATGTAGAACTTCCAATCAACAACGAAACATGTTATAGTATGTGTTAAATGATAGATCATCCTGCATCTCAGGCATGAAGATGGCCAGCCGTAGTCCACCCGCAAATATAAGGCATCGTCCATCAAGGGTGGGGTGCTTGTTTAGAGAATCGAGTGATGGGATTACTCGGTGGTGCTTTTCGGTGTCAAATATTTGAATGATATCGACACAAAATACATCTTTATGATTCACGTCATGTTTCCAGGAGAATTTGTTCTTGTTCTTCGTTTGAAGGTCATGTTTTTCCTGAGATCACGTAACGTTGGCAACAGATATTTTTATTCGAGTGTCATTTCATCATAGCAGAGCAATTGTTAATTTTCCTCGTTTTTGTTATTGTTTCTTCACCAACTGACCTTAATCCCTCTCATTTTTCCAATTCCACATTTTCCTGGTAAGAATGTTCTAACCTCCTCGTGGTTCAGGCAGGAAAATTTAATTTCTCAAGTGGACATGCTCTTCAATCGCATTTCATTCAAAACGTTCACACACACGCCAAAAAAATGAATTGACTAACTGGAGCAACCTACCTCGGACGATTCAGGTTCTGAGGGCACGAGCCGTTACTGGGACATTTTAATGTAGTATCAATAATAATCATAGAATCGCATGTACTGATTAGGCAAATAAATAATTACTGCTCTGAAGTAATATAATGATAGACAGAGATTCAGAGTTCTTCGAATGGTTGGCTGTTTTTATCTACAAACCATTGAGCATGAGCGATAATTCATTGCAGAAAATACAGGGTGGCCCAGAAAATCAAAGAACTGACATTGAAATAAATGATTCCTTATGTAATGTTGGAAAGGACAGGATTTGTAAAGAAATGTTTTAATAAGGCACTTCTTATATGAACATCGTTTCAACTACGAAATGAGGAATAGTGATGAAAGGGAAAAAAGCGTTACTTTCCATCACTAGCCGATTATTTTCATGAACGTGTTGTCTCAACAACTACTGCATTGAATTCCAAAAACAAGGAAGCGTTGGTGAGAGATTTCGATCACCTTCAAAATGATGTATCACTTGACTCCTCATCCCATCTGAGATTCAAGGGTTGGAGCTCACCCCTCCGACGGGTGAAAAAGTTGAAATCATGCGCAAGATATTCCTCCCTCGAAATAAAAATCGACGGGTTCGAGGGTTTTTTTTTCTGAGAATGATAACTATGTCAAATCGGCCTTGTTTTGTTTCCATTGGGCCACCCAGTATGTATCGAAGTGTAGAACTATTTGAAGTGATCAGACAGGAATCCGGTGGTCAATTTATTGCGACATACGTTAGGATGAGGTAGAGGCCACAATAAAATACAAATCTGTTTGCTCCCTCCTGATGAGGGATTGACGTTATCAATTCAACACCGTGAATAAGTCAAAATGAAACCATTCATGCAGATGAAGTGGCAAGTCGGAGAGCCTAGAGGAAATATTCGGAATGTTCCAAATCTGCATTTGAATATTAGAAAATGTTTCATCAGTTTCTTCGAAGGTTACAAGAAGTTTGATACTATACAGGGTGTTCTATTAAGAATGGGACATGGGACAGAGCGATTTCAGAATCTCCAACTCGAAATTAGATGATGAAACGACATGCATAGTTGAATTGTTGATCGTTTCCTAGAAATACTGGGTGTACTGGTACGTACTGTACGTACTGGAAAATTACCGATGGCTTAACTTTGTTTGATTCGACAAAATTCCTCAAAATACGTACCGATAGGAAAATCAGATCAATATGATCAGTGGCATACGGCATCGGTGAATAACACGTTTACCCCTATAAATCTTACACCACTACCCGAATACTAATTCTCACTATAATTTCAACAGTTTTGACGTTATTCAGGTGAATTGCGTAGGTATATTCGTATTTGTTGGACACTTATTGGTTCTCAAGATATTTGCACTCAAAGCTGGACAGATTTCTCTTGTTCTTATTCTTTTTTTATGTTATGTAATTCAGGGTACTTGAATAATTATAGCCAATAATGATTTCCCAATTGTTGACACTCAGTATTCCTGAAACGAGTACCATTCCATCCAAGCATGTTTCATTCAATCGTCTCATTATTTCGAGGTGGAGAATCAGCGATTGTTCTACGTCACATTGTTGAAGGAAGAAAGTAGATACGTCAATAGACATTTCTGACTTATGCATCCATCAATTTGTATCCTCTCCATCAGGTTCATAAGATTGTATTGAAAAGGGTACAAAATTATTTTCTGAGATATTTTGCCATTGAATTCAATAGTTGCTGGAAAATCCATCAACATTGCATTCCCATCAATGGAATAAAAATGATTCATTCACGTAGTAGAAGCCTCCACTATACATTTGTGATTCATTTTCAAATTGAGGGATGGAAATGCGTCCTGTCTGGATCTACTACAGATTATTTCATTTATTGTCCTGAACAGAGCTTTCAGATATCCATATTTGTTTCGAATATATTTTCATGCCACTGAGTGTGGCTAGCATAATCCAATTGGAATAATATCAAAAGCTATTGATGATCATGATAAAGAAGAATAATGTTGGTCTCATAATAGGATCTAAAAGTCTTTGCTATGATGTTCCATCATAACGTTTCTCAAATATACTGATGTGGTGAATTATCTTGGGATTGTTGTGGGAATCTCGATACATAGTGTATGTGTTGAATCAGAGCGTTTTGTTCATTATATGTACCAACATTATTCAACTTGTAATTGATCTTCTCGGAAGGTTTCCAATTTAATAAATGGAAAAATATCCATTTCAACATCTCTGTGAACTCGTGGGATATTTACTTGGTTTCCCATTCTCGAATGGAATCATTGAATGAGTTACTATAAGCTTGCGTATCGATTCTTTGGTGATGATCCACAGAAATATCGTTGGTATGATAATGTGAACAAATAAAAATCAAATAACGAGACTGTTCCGCTTCCATCATCGAAAAAGCAGTTCTCTGGAATTTCCAACCAACCGCCCATGGCAAGCGTGAATAGACCACCCCTACTGACCATCAACTCTTGATGTGGACTAGGAGCGGGCCCCATGTCGTGTTAATAAAAGACCCTGCCTTTTATATTTTCCGCTCCCTGGCTGATAATAAAAACGTTTTCGTCCGAAATCCACGAAGGATTTGTTTGAGACGCCCCGGGGACAATCAGCCCTCCGTGACGACAATTTTGAACTATATCAGTGGACGCGGACCTTTGGTGCTGGCATACACGAAGGTCGAGAGAGTAACGCAAAGGGAGGAAAAATAACGAGATAATAAAAAGAACCCTGCCGACTTGGAGATTCCTTGTAAACATCTACATTGTTTTGCTCATCTCCAGATTCATTTGTTCTTGTCAAAACTCATTCATTCCGGCTTTTCTTGATGGATTTTTCAATGGAAGATTTAGAAAATTCTGGTGCAGGATACACGGGTGGATTGATGAGGCAGGGTGGTTTCTCAGTTGTCCCAAAGGTGTAGCCTTAAGGCACTTGTATCTTTATGTCTATTGGTTATACGCTGAAAAGAATCATCTCTTTCACAAGGTTAGCTATCTTTTCAGGTCCCATCAGTTCATCCAACATTCGACGTTCTCACACTTGGAAATTATATAAGAAACTAATTTTTGCAAACAGGAACTAGTGTGAAGATGTGATCAGGTTGTAGTGTCCGCTTATTATCTCAAGGACTACCCTATTGAATGACTATATGAGTGCAGCGATCCTTTCTGCAGTGACTTCGAGAAGAAAATTGCTCAGATTTCCATTCTTCATTCATTCTTCAGTGTTTTTTGTATATTATCCTGACGGTAGTGAAACGTTTGGAAAAAATCATTACTCATTTTCTTCTACATTACTCACTTAAATTCCTCCCATTATACTCGATTGATACTAAATTAGTTAGTTCTATTGCTGGCTCATTGATAATAATAATGTACCTATATTCATGTGAGTATATTTATATATGATATCTGTACATTTCTGTTATTCGTATCCATATTCCAATCATTGTATGTTTCCTACCTGTATCCATCAATATATCGTATGATTCTTGTCCCTCTTCGATTTTCACCTATGTAGGACTTCAGTTGATTAACAACAAGCAATGTGCTCATGAGTGAGTGTTACAAAATGTAACATCGCCTTATTTTATTAGAGATGATGAATTTTTGAGGAAAGTTTCTCCTTGAAAGTCTTGATAGATTCATCGAGACTTGCCTTCACCCTTGGCATTGACTCGACGAATAGACCGAATAAACGACGTGGACCTTTGATATCAGATATGTATAATGATTGATCGAGTATCAAAGGCACAAACCTACTCAACATACACCATCACTGGCTAGATCTGTCAGATCGCATATCCAGAATAGCACCAAAAATTTACTGGATCCTATGAAAGTGAGAAGAATGAGTTCTATTTCGATTCTGAAGTAAAATAGAATGAAAGAGATTTCCTCCATCTTTTGACAAAACGAATTGAAAATGAATGTTGGGAAAGAACTCGGGAAAGAAGGAAGGTGTTGGAATGTTTCCAGTTTTCAGAAAGTTTAGAGGTCGTGAGCATCAGAAAATACGACAGCCTGATAATGTGGGGGTGACCAGCCTAAAACATCAGATTCAATAACATTGGAGAAAATCATATATTCAGCAAAGCAGATTTTCATATATCTTGATAATTGATCACTAATTCGCACAAAAATCATGATGACCAATTTATTGCATTCCTTATTATTTGGTATTATATCCTGACAATTCACTACGAAGTGATTCACCGGAGTTTCACATAATGTCTCTAATGTCAGACTAGAGAAACTGTAGTATACTATTTGAAGATGGCACATAGAAAATTTCAACTCCATGTTGAATATATGGAACGAATTGTTGAGAACTCTCAATATCCCACTCAAGGGAAATGTTGAGGAAATTATGAGGGGATGTGATAAAAATACTGGATATGCTGGATATGATAGAAAGTGAGTGAAAATGAGTCAATGATCTACAATCTTTGAGTTGCTACTGATAAAGTTTGTTGTTGAGTGAGATTTTGAAGATTCTTGGTGGTTAATGGTTCCCCATCTGTGCTCGGTGATTCAAAATCATATGAGATTTGTTTCCGGATCTCAGTAGCATCAATCCACCGCTGACGTTACTCCATAATGATATGAATATTTTTTTTCACATATATCGTGAATTATTGCAAGTTTCACTCTCGAAATTATTGGGTATCTACTGACGTCTATAGTTGCAAATAGCTGACTACTTTCCATCACACTTATTAGTTACTTGAAGGAAAATACGACCATTTCAGATGTAATTCAATGGAATGTAAAACCATGCACATGAACTCTCGATGGAGTGATTTCACGAAATATCTTTGAGCGAATATCTTGATCTGATACTTCCTCTCCACCAGTGTCATTTGAGAGAACAGGAACTTGGACCGATCGGAAAGTCTGATATCAAACCCTCTTATTCTTTGCTACGTTTGATTTGCTATAATGTATTCAGGAGACATCTGTGAGATAGTGTGAAAATTCTTCTCTCATTCTCTCGTATGAGGCAAAAATTATGAGATTTGATGTCGATGATGATGATGATGATGAAATGATAACGAATAATAACAATGAATAGCCATATAATAGTGAATGACGACAAAAAAGGACCTTATTTGTGACGCAGGGATGATGACCATCTCAAAGGTATGGGTTTTCCAATTCGCACATCTCCGATGATGTCATTCTATCTCTCAAATGCATATCAAGCTACCGTCCTTCCAATACGCATATCTTGACATTGATAATACTCAAGAGTCAAGCAAAAGTCAATGTAATCAATTATATTCCTTTCCGCCAGAATACTGATCTCATTTGCTCAACAGCACATCCAATACACACTGCTGAATCTAATCCAATACACATAATGCGTGATGAATCTTTCTTTTTGACCATTTGGGCTATAATTTTCTTAAAGCGAACGTTTTCAATGAAGCTATTTTCAAGATTCAAATCATTCCATCAGTGGTGACGAGCACAAATTTACTACTTCGCTCTTTTTTTATATTGTCATTCTCATACGCCAAGAGAGCGTTTTCTCAATGGATATACTTACTACTTGTCATCCTCAGGAGTTCAATAATAATCTCAGAAGTTCTCGCATGATTCACCCTGTTAATGAGATATTATTGCAGCTCGCTCAATATAATGTGAAAAAATAATTTTCAACGGCCTGCATCGTAGTCGAAGGTACGTTAGTTCCAGACAAGCTGGATGTTATTGATTTCTCAATTAAATTAGTTCATGATCCCAATAGTGACATCATTTTGGCTGTCTCTACCCTGGCAATGGATCAAAGCACTCTTCAAGCTCGTCCCAATCCCATACGAGTTCACTTCGACGTCGACTCCCGACGTTGAAGTAGCAATAAAGAAACTGCAAACTTCAGTTGATTCTAACATCTTGACCTTCCATAAGGGCAAGGTTGGCAAATTCCGAATGTTTCATCAAAAATGACCCAAACTCGAACCCAAGTTCGACATTCCCAATTGAACACCTTATATTTCATGAATACACTTGGGAATATGTTTGCCCAAAAGTACTAGAACACAAGTTATATGTTTACGAAAGTTATATGCCGAACATTCCCACAGATTTGCCGTTCTTACGGAATATGCGGACACAGCTTCGCAGATAAGCAGTATTCCAGGAAAGCTCTGTTCTCGAATCTCCGAGAGCAGATCTCACGCACCATTTTCCATTATTCTATTCGTAACTATTGTCAGAGACGGTCAAGCCGTATTTTTGTAATAAAAATAAATCTTTTTAAAAATACGTTCTCGCTTTCGAAACATCTAACTGGCGCAGTCGGTAGGATTTGTGCAGTGCGTTAAAAGAACTTTTTTCGCATCGTGGAGTTTCAACACCTTTAGCACAGATTCGAACAAAATCCATCGAGGATCACCCCGAACGAGACGACCAACCCCTGGAAAGCTACGTAGAATCAACGAAGAAGGAACCGGAGACTACAAGGATTTTTATCATCAAAAACCTGTAAGTGCCAAATATTCCTTTTTGCCCTCATCGAACCCTCTGAATAAGGACTTCGGTGAAGATAGTTGGTGCAGTTCATCGAGAACAAATTGATGTCTATGCTAGACGAATAACTTAAGGAATTATTTCAAATCAAATCAGAATAAAGATAATAATTAATTCATGACTGAAATTAATGATATATTGGATAGGCTAAGCAGTTTATCATTTGAAGAGACTTCAACCCTCAGTGAATCTAACTTAGGACAGGTAAATTTATTAGCATCCACTATGGCAACAGGGCAACAAGCACCACAACCTGCCCAAATGAACTGGAATCTTTTCAAATCTAGAATCAATAACATCAAACCGTTCGATGGCGATAGTAACGCTTTGAACAAATTTATCAGTAGGTGTGATATGTTATTCATTTCTTATGCAGTTTTTAACGATCAATCATTGAACGATCACATTCTTGAATGTATTCAGGAGAAATTGATAGGTAAAGCGGAATATATGGTAGGAAATAGGGCCGAACTAAATACGTGGGCCACTTTAAAAAATGCTTTAAAACAATGCTTTGCCGACCGTAGAGACCTAGATTGTTTAGTACAGGAACTGACTAGAAGTCGACCTCATAAAGGAGAAGACTTACTCAGTTTTGGAAGTAGACTACAACTATTAAGAAGTAGTGTTGCCCAAAGAATAAGTAACGATACAAACTTAGCCCGGGAAGAAAAAACTTATCAAATTTCACATTACGACAAAGTCGCTCTGAGTACATTTATCGCAGGATGTACAGGTATCTTGAGAAACAATATGCATCTCAAGAAACCCGCTTCCTTAGAAGACGCAATGGCATATGTGAACGAATATGACAATTTCGAAAACATGTATGGTCATTTTCAGGAAAATGAAAAGATAAAATTCAATAATCCAAGAACCAGACAAGTATTTACTCCCAACGTTCAAATGAATAACGTCCAACCGCAAAGACCCAATTATTTTCAAAGACAATTCCAACAAAGTAATACAAACTACTCAAACCCGAATTTATCTCCTAGACCTATGTGGCCCAACCAACCATTGAATATTCAACCGAGACCACAACCCCCTCAGCGGTACCCAACTAATCGAGAAGTTTTCGGACCCCCTCAGAACGTATTCAGACCAAAACACATTCCGGCAAACCAATTACCTAAACCAGAGCCCATGTCAACAACTTCTCGAAACCCCACTAGAATGTCCCATCAACCTTCTCCACAACAAAATCAACAACCCAGACCGAATTTCAGAAGTCAATACTCAAATAACTTCCAAAATAATAGGGGATTCTTTCAATCGAATCAAAAACCAAATTTTGTATCGGAAGAATTATTTTTGAATGAATACGAAATACCCATTCCCGATCAAAATCAAATGTCCTATGAAAATGGCAGTTACGCCGAAGCCGCGTACTACCCCGAAGGAGAATACCGTGATCAGAATTCATACGTTGAAGAAACAATCGATTATCAGCCACCATACTCCCAAGACCAATACAATGAAGATATTAACACAAACGAATCCGAAAATTTTCAACCAACCAGCCAAAAAGACCTATTGACTTAGCCGAAATAAATCTTTCTAGCAACAACGCTCTTCCTTATGTCGAGATAAAATGTCCAAAAATCAAGTTACTCATAGATACAGGTAGTTCCAAATCAATAATCAAACCTTCGATAATCGAAAAATTCTATCCAAATAAAATATATCAAGCTGAAACAATAATCAAAACTGCTATAGGAAGTCAGAACGCGAGCATTAATTCCGGCATTTCCTGAATTCAATACGAACTATGAAATCAATTTCATTTTATTCGACTTCCATGATTATTTTGACGGTGTATTAGGATTGACAGATCTTATGAATATGAATTTTAATATTGATTTAACCAATACAAAATTGATAGGAAATCACATTGATATCCCATTCAAATTCAGACAAGCCACAGAGTCGAGCTTTTCATTTTCAGTTAATCCACAAGAAAAAACTATAAAAAATATACCTGTCGATATATACGATGGAGAAATTCTAACAGTCGAAGGTACAATTAATAAACTGTATATTCCACAAGTAGTGACAATTTCAAAAAAAGGGTACGCCCCTATAGAAATTCAAAACCCCACAGATCAAACAATTTCTGTGACATTGCGGAAACCAATTCCTGTCAAACAATTCGGCTCATCGATTTACGAAATATACACATTCGATTCTTTTACCACTTCGGACAATCATATGACAAATTCAGATAAAAACTACTCTCACATCTCAAGCTTGATACGCACAGACCACATGAACGCAGAAGAAAAATCTGCGATAATCAAGATTTGTAACGAATTTTCCGAAATTTTCTTCAAACCAGGCGATGACTTGACATTTACATCAAAAATTAAACACGAAATCAAGACTACTGACGAAATACCTGTCCATACAAAATCATATCGGTACCCCTATATACATAAACAAGAAGTACAACATCAAATCAACGATATGCTAGAGAAAAATATAATAAGACCAAGCTGCAGCCCATGGTCTTCCCCAATTTGGATTGTCCCGAAAAAGTTAGACTCTTCCGGAAAAGCAAAATGGCGGATAGTCGTGGACTATCGTAAAATCAATGAAAAAACCATCGGCGACCGATATCCACTTCCCAACATCAACGACATTTTAGACAAACTCGGTAGAGCTCAGTATTTTACCACCCTTGATTTGGCAAGCGGGTTTCACCAGATTGAAATGGCCCAAAACTCGATTGAAAAAACGGCATTTAACGTAGAGCAAGGACACTACGAATATTTGCGGATGCCATTTGGTCTTAAGAATGCACCCTCCAGTTTCCAACGGGTAATGGATGAGGTCCTGAAAGACCTGCAGAATAAAATTTGCATGGTGTACATGGACGACATCATTATCTTTAGCACCGGACTACAAGAACACATTCAAAACCTCAAATCAGTATTTTTCAAATTACGTGAAGCTCACCTGAAAATTCAGTTGGATAAATCGGAATTTCTCAGGAAAGAAGTCGAATTTTTAGGCCATGTAATAACACCAGGAGGTATCAAACCCAATCCAAAGAAAATAAGCGCGATTCAAGAGTTCCCGATTCCAAAAACTCAGAAAGAAATCAAATCATTTTTAGGTCTATTAGGATATTACCGAAAGTTCATCAGAAACTTTGCCAAAATCACTAAACCAATGACAAAGTGCCTCAAGAAAAATGAGAAGGTAATTCACACCACTGAATTCATTGAATGTTTCGATATTTGTAAAACTATCCTCACTTCAGAACCTGTCCTCGCATATCCTGATTTTGAAAAACAATTTGAATTGACTACAGATGCCTCGAACTACGCTATAGGTGCCATATTGTCCCAAAATGACCACCCAATTTGTTATGCATCCCGAACGCTGAACCCGGCAGAAGTCAACTATTCAACTATTGAAAAAGAACTTCTTGCTATTGTTTGGAGTTGTAAATATTTCCGACCTTACTTGTTTGGCCGAAAGTTCACGATTTTTTCAGATCACAAACCACTCCAATGGCTTTTTTCATTGAAGGAACCAAATTCCAGATTGGTGAGATGGCGTCTGAAACTAGAGGAATTCGATTATATTATAAAATATAAAAAAGGCAAATTCAATCAAGCAGCCGACGCCCTTTCTAGGAACCCTCATAATACCGATTTGAACGCCCTCGAAACCTTATCAATTCAAAATAATCCCGGTGACGTTAACGAATTAATAAACGATTTTTGCAAAACCCCGAAAAACTTCCAGATCTAGACGATAATGATCTACAACAAATTCTAGGTCCTCCAGCCGTTCAGCCTAAAGCACAAATATTATCAGACATTCGTATCGTACCACCACGAAAAGATGAAAATCATTCCGACCTAGAAACAGTCCACACTTCCCTCGAAGACCCTGTATGTTCTATACCAATTTCAGAACGAGCTGTGAATACTTATAAAAATCAAATCATCATAGCCATCGGTGACATAGATGAAACTAAGTATAGAAGAGAGAAAATTTTTGAAAACTCTCGATCGTACGTCACAATGCTGAACAAAAACATGATCGAAAACATCGTCAAGCTTCTCAAGGATCATATAGACCCGAAACAAACATATGCCCTGCATTTCAAACCTCCCACCTTGTATAGAATCTTCAGTAACACTGTTCAAAATTTATTCAAAAATGCATGTTACAAAATCGTTCATTGCCCAACGTTTTTTATCGACATAGAAACATTAGAGGATCAAAAAGAAAAACTCGAGTTTTATCATGTGAAAAAAACTTGTCACAGAGGTATTAACGAAATGAAACCATCCCTCGGTTCTAGGTTTTATTGGCCAAAAATGGCAGATGATATAAAAAACTATATAGATAACTGCGAAACCTGTCAAAAGAACAAGTATGATCGCAACCCTCCGATAATAAAATTCAATCTCACTCCTACCACTTCAAAACCATTCGAACACATCCACATAGATACATTCAAAATTTCTAATCAGAGTTTCTCCACAATTATCGACTCATTTTCTCGGTATGGTCAAGCGTACCCCCTGAAATCCCTAACTGGAGTCTCTGTAGTCGAAAATCTTATGAATTTCATCACTCACCATGGTCTACCTCAAAAAATAACAACCGACTCAGGCACAGAATTCAAAAATCAAGATCTAGAAAATTTCTGCAAAATATATCGAATCGAACTCCATTTCACGACACCAAAAAACAGTAACTCGAATTCCCCAGTCGAAAGGTTTCATTCGACATTAATCGAACATTATAGGTGTTTGAAAGATGAAGGTAAATTCTACTCTGCCGAACAGTTAATGAAACGTGCAGTTCTCGGATATAACAACTCAATTCATAGCGTTACAAAATACACCCCTTTTGAAGTAGTGAAAGGTCACATCAATAGTACAAATCCATTCGACTCGAACGACCACATCATCGTATCCGACTATGTTCAAAACCATAAGAATAATTCCCAAAAACTCTATCAGTCAATACAACAGACGAACGAACAAACTAAAGAAAAAAATATAACAAAGATGAACGAAAAACGAGATGACCTCCCAGACTTCACAAAACATACAGTAGCGTACATTCGGACAAAAGCCCGACCCAAAGACAAACCAAAATTCAAGAGAACAAAAATACTCAAAGACACGGGAATCAAACTAGAAACCGACAAGGGAACCTATCACAAAAGTATAGCTAGGAAACCTAAGACTAATGAAAGAAATTTGTTACAGGGAAAGACCAAAAATGAAGTTACTGACCCTATACCTTCTACTTCACGTACTTCAAGTACATTGTAACGACGAAGACATCCAAGTGACTACCATTAATAATCCTATCCTACCCATAAAACTAGGGGAAGCAAAAATTATATATAGTAAACATACATTTTTACATTATATTGATTTATGTCCTATAATAAATCAATTGAATAATTTAAACCAGTACTTCAAGTCAATCAAGGCTAATTTCAATAAGGATAATATTTCCAACCCTATATCTTATCATGGTCTATCAGCAAATATGTTGATGAGAACTGAATATCTCATAGGTATAACAAAAACTAAGCTCGACAATCTTCAACCTCACATTCGTATGAAAAGAGGAATGATAGATGGAATAGGTAAAATCGATAAATGGCTCTTCGGCACTCTCGACGCCGATGACGGCGAACGATATGACAGAAGCATCGCGATCTTAGAACAAAATCAAAATAATATAATTGAAGAAGTCAATATGCAAATCTCCCTATCTAAGCAACTCATCAACCACTATAATGAAACTATTCAAATACTCAATTCAAACCAAGAAAAACTTGAAAACGGATTGAAAATATTCCAGGTGGCAGTACGAAGAACTATTGGTGACTTAACTAATTATATCAGCTTTCAAGGCATACTTGCGCAAATAATCTTGGATTGTCAAAACATAATAACATTCATTGACAACTTAGAGGATGCTGTTACTTTTGCAAAATTGAACACTTTACATAATTCAATAGTATCTAGTTCAGAGCTGAAAGAAATGCTGATTTATTTGAGAAAATTCTATGAACAGTCAGAAATACCGTCATTTGGAAATGTATTAACATATTATCAGATTTTTGGTACCCAAGTTATGTTATCTAAGACTAAATTGATTTTCGCAATCCATGTTCCAATTATCAGAAACGAAGTCCAATTATTCTATCACCTATACCCTATTATACAAAATCACCATATTTTCATCCCCAAATACCCCTATTTGGCACGAACAGTTTCGAAAAACCAGTTAGAATCAACCCCATGTCCACTACTGGAGAAAACTTATTACTGCATCGAGGACTACTACCCAGAGGATCTTTGCACTATCCAGCTGATCGAAGGAAATCTCTCAACGAGCTGCCAACCACTCCAAATGAACCTAGCAGAATCCATCATCGAACAAGTCACCCAAGAAGAAGTCCTGATCATCCCAGTTCAAGAGGAAAGGATATTTTCGAAATGCAAAACTGACCGTTACGTGGAAATAAATCTTCCCACTCTCATCAAAATTCCGGAAACCTGCGAACTTCATGTGAACCACAAAACATTCATCAATGACATCAGAATTCATCAGGGTAAACCACTTATTCTACCCAAATTCAACACCGACAAGTTGAGGATATCAAACGTGTACGAAACACCTAACTTCACCAAGCTTAATTTAGAAGAAATTTACAAAATCAACACTATGATGGAACGATTGATGCCAATCAAGAAATCCGAAAATTCCAATGGAAGTACCATAGTGTTCAGTATTCTCCTTGGATTGATCTTTTCAATAATAATCATTGTATTATCAACCAAGCTGAAGAAGAATCTTAACAGAATTATTCAATGCCAGTCAAAAAAGGAACAGAAGGAAGAAGGAAGCCAGGAAGCAGAAGTGGTTCCAACCCGACAAAATAACTCCCTTATTTTCTCGTCCTAAGGAGGGAGGAGTTATATGCCGAACATTCCCACAGATTTGCCGTTCTTACGAAATATGCGGACACAGCTTCGCAGATAAGCAGTATTCCAGGAAAGCTCTGTTCTCGAATCTCCGAGAGCAGATCTCACGCACCATTTTTCATTATTCTATTCGTAACTATTGTCAGAGACGGTCAAGCCGTATTTTTGTAATAAAAATAAATCTTTTTAAAAATACGTTCTCGCTTTCGAAACATCTAACTCGAAATAACTAATGATTCGAAAAAATTTATGAATCATTAAAGAAACATGTTGTGAATCAAACGGATTTGTCTTAAATGATACATACGTAGAATTCAAAAAGTCACCAGGGAATTTCATTATGAATATTGAAACTGGGTTCAAGTCTTTGATCTCTTCTGAAAGTGATCTTGATTCAACTCTAGAGTGGAAATTAAAGTTTACAGATTTACTTTATTCCAATGAATTGAACAGAATTCATCTGATATCGGTGGAGAAAAAAGCAATTTGTCGTGATTGCCAAACATTTCCGTGGTTTGGCTCACAAAATGCTGAGAATAACAAAATGATAAATATACATTGATAATATTATTATCATTATTAATAATAATAATAATAATAAAATATACATAAATATTATTGAACCATATCTTACAAATATGAATCATACAGTTCAACTACTAAATACCAACGTTTTCCTTTGCATCTAGGTGCGAGCACCTGTACATGCACAAAGATTATAAATAATTTTTGTTCATGAAAATGACTAGTATAAAAAAAAGACATAAAATATATAAAGTTAGAAGGTATTTTTGAGGTGAAGTTTATTCAAATCAGTTTCTATACTATTACAATAGAACCAAAACAACTTAATTCTCTAAGATATCTAAAAAGGTAACTAGATTGTCTATAATATATGTTTTGCAACTTATGCTGAATTTTTTATGTTTTTTTAGGTTCCTCATTGACAAGGGCGATAGATTATGAAACTTTGAACCAAGATGAGCAATAAATCTTCTGTTAATATTTTTTCAACTCCTTGGTTTTCTAACATGTCTCACATCAACACTTCGAGTTCTATAAATATTACTGACATAATTCCCCAAACTATCATTTTTGTGGAAATATATACACACATTGCTTACATAAAGTGATATAACATTAAGAACATCTCTATTGAATAACAAACGAGTGGTATAGTCCTTTTTCTTTTTATGAATAACTTTCAGAATGTGAATTTGTATAATATTCAATTTCTGAAGAGATCTTGTATATAGACCACCCCAAACCAATATCCCATATCAAAGAATTGATTCAACCAATGCTTCAAAGACTTGGATGAGAACTTTTGTTTGAGAATATCCCTTAGTTGATGGAATTTATAGGTCAAGTGTCAATTATGCCTATTTCTATCACCTCTTCAATTTCTTCAGATATGTTGTCTATTGCAATTTTATTAAAGCTGGAGCGTTAATGATCTGTTATGGCAAAAGAGATATATTTTGTTTTTTTATATTCAATGATAGTTGGTATCCATCAAGCCAGTTTGTAATATTTTTAGGTCCTTCTTTCACATTGTCTTTCACCTCATTCCATGTCAGTGCACTGAAAACAGCAACGGTGTCATCTGCCTAAGAGACAATTTTTGCCATTACATTCAGTATCAAAAGCGAGTTACAATGTATACATTGAATGAAATCAGACCCAGAACAGTTCCGTGTGGGATCCCATGTCCATTATTTGAGTGTCACTTGAATCCTCACCTGTTGTGTGCGATTCATTAGATAGCTACGGAATATATCAGATAAAGTGCCATATTTTCCTTTACCCAGTCCCAGAAGTCACTTGATATCCATTACGAAAAGCCGTCAGACTAATAATCGCTCACAATGCTCTTGACCAAAGTAGAAACTTTCTAAATCCGCCTCCAAATCACCACAGATTTAACATCTACCAGAAGACTTCAAAATGAGACAAAGCCTATATCAAGAAATGACCATTCACCTAGATCTGATAGATATTGGAAGACTCATCTGGATATCAATTAGACTGTAAGATCTCGGCCAATAGTTTTTTCAGATATCTCGCAATGAATATGTTTTTCTAACTCCCTCTCTTAACATATATTTCTGAGGAGAAATGATGTTAAGAACATTCCGTTATTCTTGTGACTTCGTAAAAAGTGTGACATTCTTTATTTCCTTGACGAACTTCAATAACTCAATATCCTCGTAGAAGCTGCTGAAGGATGTTTTGCCAAGAGAATTCTCGTCGGTAACGAGTTAACGAATTTACCGAAATTAGTTTTCAGACATGTCGCGAAGTTTTTTCAACAAACAGGTATGGAACAAAGTTAGGCGTTTTTCCGGAAAAGTTATGGAGAGGGTTCCGCTTCGGGCAGGGGGTCGAATTCTGAAGGATTTCCCCTTGTCAGTCGACGATGATTTATTTCGGGTACTCAGGTGCTTTCAAACTCCAGAAGTGTTGATGCACCGAAGTTTGAAATTTTTCACAACTTCTCATCGAACTATACAATTCCTTCATGAACTCACTGTTATCTGGGCTTTGAAATACCTTCTTCTTACTGGACCGGAATAAAAATAAAAATCTCAAAATCACCACAGTGGAATCATTCTGAAGACCCACTGATTGAATAAACTTTCATTCATCTGATGATGATGATGATGATGATGATGATTGATGATGATGATTTCCATGAACTACCTACCATTCCAACAAAATTACAGTGTATGTTGGACATAATTCATAAATTCTATTCTACCTACCACATTTCTGCCAAGAAGATATTGCTTCATCGTCATTCAACTCTCGTGTTATGAAATCACTGACAAATGGCAGATATATATCAAGACATATTACAATTATTGTTTGCATTGGTTTTCAGCTTTTTCGATGATCTTGTACTGCTCTATCAACAGATTTAAAACAATACTGAATATTTTTCCGTTAATTCAATGCACGTCAAAAATGCACAATCATACAGGAGCGTAGAAGGGCCACTTTTATTTTATTTTTATTTCACGCTTGAATTCCGAGTAGCAACTCGGAATATTACTGAATTCTATGCTTCCGTACAATCAAGTTCCATACAAATAGTTCTAATATCTGAGATTTTTTTGGGGTCGTTACACTTTGACAACAGTATGATTCTATAGCATGTTCACTAAGTTATAGAGGAATATAATATTTCGGATTGAGGAATACTTGTTCCTCACTACAATGCCATAGACTCAATTTTGACGGAGAGAAATTTCAAAATGCTCATTAGTCATCTGAACAAACAGAATATGAATGAAGTTAGATGATTTGTTGTTATCATACCTTGCTGAAGACATCTTGATATTTCACAATGGGTCTGAAAACAAAAATTATTAGATTCATGTGTATAGATGTTGACAAAAAAGTTATCACTCCAAGCTTCAGGGACATTCCATTTCCTAATAATTGTATTGATTCGAAGTAAGTGCTCTAGAAACTTCCAGATCAGAAAGAAGAACAAAGAACTTTGGAGCTATTGACAAAGATATTCCAATTAAAGTGGAATTTTATTCGATCCAATTCAATTTCCTCATTTCATTTCAGTTAATTTCTGAAGGTTGTAATTTGATGTTTCGTTATGAATTCAATTTTAAGGGCATCGGAGATGACTATTCCAGTAAATTATAAACGCATCACTCAATTATCAGAGAAAAATAACAAGAAAATTATTTATGAACCATCACGTTAGTGACGTGAAAACTCATTTTGATGCTAAGAAAATATGATCAGAATGATCACCAATATCCATTGAATTGATAGGCGGTCGTAGCCACATGGTGGTTCAGTTGATCGAAGAGTGACTCGAATAATCAACAAGTCACTATGAATATTCATGATAAAACGCTGATCGACTCGAGTGGAAATCAACATGGCTTCTCATTTTTTTTCAACTGTTCATGTTCTCAGTGATGAAAACATGAGAAAACATGAGTACCTCTCTATTGGTGTCACTGAAAATCAATTAGTTCATTCATTATCTCACCAGAAAATTCCAACTTAAGACAGTAATTGTCTTTTCAATTTGAAACCTATTCATTCCAGAAACCATTCCTTCAATGAAAATGATGTGATTACTGATGGAAAGCAATAAGACCTATAAGAAAATTTCAGCTGCAACTATTCATTTTCAGTACTTTGATGAATCATCATCAAATATTAACACGAGCTGGGTTCTGAATATAATGACGTAGACGTTACTAAAATGGCGTTTACAGGATTTGCTACATTAGTAGTAGTATAACAAGAGTGGATATGAAATTCAAATCATACGAATACTCCGAGTGCGATATGGACATGTGATCGGTAGGTTTCATATTTCAGAGTGAACGAATATAAATTCATATCCGTGAATTGATATGAATCGATTTGATACGGAATGCCACAAATTTAGATATATACATAGATATATCATTAGAGCAAGTGTTTGTGTTCGACTGCTTTGCAAATATGGTTAATTATACAATTATCCCTGCAAACCACCAAAAGGCATGATTTAGTGCATCTATCGTCCTGTCATCTTCGACTTCAGTTGTCAGATGAGTCTATATAGGTCTGCATCTAGAAGGTGAAGGAAGAAAAAATCAAAGAAAGATAAAATATCTTCTTTTATTTCAATATATGTCTCATTCACTTGTTATATAATTGCTTCAGTTCTAACTTCAGATAATAGACAAAATTAAGACACATTTTTTGGAGTCGCACATGGACAATGATCCATCTGAGAATGAAAAGTCTTCGAGAGAATTCGTAATCTGATGATGGAACGCAGCCATAGTCAAAAAAGCATACTGTTCGCGTCCAGCGCTTTTTCCAATTTTCAAGAGAGCACTGATAACGGGAAGCGATATCACTCGATATCACTCGTGAAATATAATCGATGTGGAAAATCAATTGCACGATTGTTGCTGCGCCAAACAAACGGGAAAATAGGCTTCAGTAAGTTCAGTATCCGCTCCTGGTCTCTACCACCCTTTTTGTGTCTGCTATATTGGAAGATTCAAAGAGATAATCTCACGATATACTGACATTTTGTCGAAGAATCAGGTATAAACAAGACACAATGAATAATGAACAGAATATCCCATATGATCGAAATACGACCATTCATTCACAGTTTATCACCCTATCATGTGAATACTATTGAGGAAAAAATTTATCTTTGTGCATATACAGGTGCCTGCACCTAGATGCGAAGGAAAACGTTGGTATTTAGTTGAACTGTATGATTTATATCAGTAAGATATGGTTTAATGATGATAATGTATATTTTTGTATTGGGGTTTCCCGTAGATATCAATCTATCAAACTGTTTATCTACGGAACATACCTAAATAATGAGGATTTCATTTAAAAGTAAAAGGTTTAAATTTCATGTCGAAGTCTGGATTTGATAGAACAGGCTCGGAATTTAATCCATTCCATTGCTGCTGACCTGCTGACCTACAACATCTCATCACCCAGTATATGGAAGTTTCCATATCTACTTGCATCGCCACTACACGAGATATCAAGAACGCGACGCCAGCAGCTCAGAATATGATACTTTCATAGAATTGTAACTGCAGGATTACTATCTCGTTTTTCTCGACGACAATGATATAATAGATTGTTGTTCAATACTTCAGAGACTCAACACGCTTCCAGAGCAACACTTGTATGATTTACTTGGTTCCATTAAATAACTATTAATATCCACCGAACACCATCATTTATAATCCACCTGATTTTCAGTTATTGCTCATTTTGGTTCGAAAAACAAATGTTATCAACCCTGAATTTCGGAATATTGAAAAAACTATTATTTTCCTTCCTTCACCTATATCAGTTTCACTCCAGATCCCAGACGTCAGTTGAAACTGCAAAATCTAAATAGAGGGGTCGCGAAAGCAGTTAGAATTCAGAATGGACCTCAATTACATGAACTGGTTGTATGGGTTGAACAGAACTGTTCATCTGAAACTTGTATAATTTCGTTACAAAAGTTCATAAAATAAATAATGGATATCCGTCGTTGGCAAACTAACTCAAAAGTGATTCATCATTTTCGACACTAAAACACTAAACTTCCATAAACTACTTATTACCATATTATATAATCAATGCAGGTATCAATGCATTATATCAATTACGAATCATGTGATATATGATAACTATTAGAAAAACGTCTTTGGAAATATGTTGTAACAATGCAATATACATAATGTTTTCATCTTCAACCTCCTAGCTTATTCGTATGAATCACGATAAATATGATGACCAGTTGAATTTCAAATGTCAATTGAAAATGACAAGTAGTAGAAACACTAGAAAACCTACTCTCATTCTCAGACCATGCAGCGGGATATCTCTCAAAGACAGAGATTAAAGTCAATAAGAGGTATTTTCGAACTTCTTGTGAGCCATCAATGAAGTTATTGAAATTGAAAGAATTCCGAGTGCTTTAGATCCCGAACTAAGTTAGAGAAAACCTCTCCAGATTCCCACAATGCTGAAAGACCAAAGTTTTGTAATACAAGACGATACAGTACAAACGAAATAAAGTTTGAAAACAGTGAAAGGGCCTTTCATCTCTCGATAATATCTGATTCGAACTCAATCATTCATCCGGCCCAATCAGAATCAATTGAAAGACATTTCGACGCAGGGTATTTACATTTCAAAGGGAGTTTCCTGCGCTCCTCGTTGTACCGAGATTTGAGCGCAAATAAAATTAATACCTTCGTAATCGCTTTCTGCGTGTTGAATTTCGCAAACTTGCATTGAATAGCTCTCTGTTGGGGTGAGGAATTTTGATGACTTGAATTCTCAATGGAGGAAAGGTTTGGAAAGGTTCTCGTATAATATGTTGAAGATGCAATCATTCTTCTTGGTGAGTTCAGCGAAGGGGTTTCACATCATTCATTTCATAATAATTATCCTGGATATGGAATTAGACGTTTGTTCTTCAGAATAATCTATTGTTCTCATCTGGAAATAGAAAATAATGAGATCACACAAAAACATGCATTCCATGGATATATTGTAATAAATGGCACTATGGTTTCGTGTAGTTAAACATGTGAAGAGTAAGTAACCCTAGATATTCATTTTTGATGTCAAATGAGAGATTAGATTATCTATCTGAGATGACTTTTCATTTGTTTCGTGGTGAGAATTAGATTCATACATGCTGCACCCTACCTAGACCGTTTCACGATAATACCTTATTATTCCACTCAATGAGATTTGAAAACTGAAGATGAAATTTATGTAATTTGGTCCTTGTTGACGTTGGTATCATGTGGTCTCGAATTATCATTGGATTTTTCCAAATCACACCTCCAGTTGAACTGTTTCTAAGATGTATTTATCGTTCAAGATATGATGAATTTACTGATTATTAGATTATCAGAACCTTTCAAAAAGATTTCGAAAAATTTTAGAATGCAGTCTGTGAGTTATTCGAGGAGGTGGTAGATTAATTTTTCAAGCCCTTCGAGAAAATCAGAATAGCAATTATAATGATTCATATATTTATGGTCAGGACATTTATGATCTGCCCCAAAATGTAACTGCGCGTGGAATTCAACCTTCAGATACATCAAAGAAAAATTCCATATTTGTCAGTGACACCTTGTTTCAAAAAGATATGAATATATTGAAAAATATCGAAATGTCTACTTATCTTATTGTTGTGGATGTTTCGGGATCGAATCTGCTCCCGCTCACATCAATAAGATGAGTGGAAATTTTGATACTTATTGGGCTGACAATTTTTTTTCTCAAAACAAGGTGTCAGATTGAATAACAAGCTCAGTTACATTCTGGGATAGATCATAAATCTGTCTCCACTATACATATGAAGAGATAATTTTTAAAATTTCTAATTTCATTCCTCAGAAACGAGGAGAGAGAAACCCTAGAAATTCATGATGAATAATGGATTCTGTGAAAATTGATGTCTTTGAGCAAAATTTGTTATGAAAATGTTTAACGTCCTTCAGGATTACCGTTCAGGTCAACACAAAATGATGAAATAAGGATTTGTTCGCTTGGGTACTAATTGTTTTTGCCTGAGTATGAATCGGGATTTCTCATGCATTGCGGAATTCAGTTGTGACAGATTGATAATAGTTGACAGATAGTCCATACCATGAGTGAAGCTACCTTGGTACATAAATGCCACTTGAAGACGACTAATAAGTGATTCATTTTAGATATATTTAACTCGTCAACAAACTATATTTTCATTCTTTCCAAAATGTCCAGCTTTATTTTCAATTAAAAAACGAATAGATAGGCATCTACATCAACTGTCGCATATCCTGGGTGAAAGAATGTCCGCTTCAAAAGAAAAACAAAACAAACTTCGTATGCTGCTCCCAACACCATTGTCTCGAAATGAGAGTCGTTATTCGAAGATAATGTTCTCTTGCATTCCTTTCTTCCGCCTGTTATTTGTATAAAGTGTATAATAGTTCATTGCAATCTCAGAGAAAAAATTATTCTCCTAAAATTCGTCACAAAAGTATAATAATATCATCCTGCTGCTGCTATTGAATAATTCATAAGTTTCCAATGGAATAGTTTCCATGCGAAGTCCTATATCCTTTAGGAAATATGCAGCAAATATTATATGTAGTAACTCATACTTGAATAAGCAGAATGATGAGAAGCAATATGGAATCAAATGGTATTAACAATGATAAATCAGGCCCTCACAGCTAACGCACACAAATAATGTGTACGCTCATAATATAATTTGAGTGATATATCACACTTAATCCATTACCATGAGTATACGAATGACTATAATTCAATTTTTCCAGTTTCGAAATTCCCGGATCTACATCAGAGATGACAATAAGGGTGAATCACTATACAGGATGTTCCTTGAGAATATTCCATATGGAGTATGAATATTATATATCAATTTCCAGTATGGCGTTTTCATTCAGAGGACGAGATAATCAATTCTGGCAACATCTTTAAGACGGGCGTTTCACCAAAATGGTTTGGCAGACCCTTTTTTCAGCATGCTTTCCGGCCTTGTCATGGATTCAAACCCAAAAGTAATTGAATTAGTGTAAAGAGGAAGGTTCAAATTAGGGAATGAGTATTTTTTGGAGTCATAACTCTTCCATTTAAAAAAGTTATGGGTCATTGAAAAATGTAAACATTGTAAAATTTGTGTCTTAGAATCAAATGAAATTACCTCATTCTATGGAACCAAAATTGAGGAATGCTTCACCAATCGTTCACTGCTTTATTTATCCATTATCATGTGCTATCATCATATCACCAATCTTATCTGAACTCATTTTTGTAGTTTTAGTGTGGGATCTTCTCTCCTCGTTCCTAAAAAATGAAATAGAAGTTGTTATATTCATTCCAATATATTTGTATGGAGGACAGATTTGTGATCTGCCCCAAAATATCACTGCACTTGAAATCAGATACCTCAAAGGAAAATTCTTTATTGGTCAGTGACACCTTGTTCTTAAAAAATTTGGACATACAAATATATTTTTGATAAAAATAACCTCTACTTATCTTAGTAGACGTTTCAAGAATAACTCTGCTCCCGTTCTCAACACAATTCGTATATTTTTTCTTCCTCAGAATTTTCAATGTCAGGTTGTCTTGACACCATCTTGACAGATGGAGGAGTTCTGGTCACCAGGTATTTTTTCATTGATTGATATTGAATTTGCCATTTTCATATTCAGTTGTGAGAAGTGGATGCCAAGTCCTATATATATATATTTATGTGTATATATATATATATATATATATATATATATATATATCAATTGGTATATCAACAGAACAAGAAGCAATATTATCGTCTCCGTTCAGAAGAATGCAAGCAGATTCCTAGATTTTTCATTTTTGGTTGTTGTCTTCTGAGTATCTGAAGGTTAAATTTCAAGCGCAATGATATTTTGGGGTAGATCACAAATCAGTCTTTTCTACAAATATATTGTGATAATCATAATATTTTCGAGAAACGAGGAGAGAAAATCGCATGAAAACTAGAAAAATGAATGTCGAATATCTTACGACAGTATTCATGTGAACTTCTTGGAAGAGCAATAGAAGTATATTTAATCAATCAATTCTCTATACTATAATATAATCTATGTATGTTGGAATCTAGAATGAATGAAGTTGCCGGTACTGACCTTGTTTCCGCCAGAATTTCCACAACAGAAGACACGAAACCTAATATCTATTACAATCAAAAACAGTAACCGACAATTGATTATGGAATCAGTATTAGTTCTCTAACTACCTACTCCTACTCAATTCTTCGACGTTCGAAGAATCTGTTGGGTGCTTCCTGTAGGACCTAGAATCTTGGACCAAAGCCCTGCTTCCTCAACTCCTGATACCTAATTGAATACTCTGCAACTGAGACACCTCGACTCCTTCAAACTTCTCAGTACAGTCTTTCCTCATGTACTTCAGTCTTTCAAAAAAAAATTCAATATCTTTCTTCTGTCCCAAAATTCCGCCGCTAGCTTACACGATGTTCACCGCCAATCAAAAAAGATGCAGTTGTTAATATCAAGTTGAACTTTGTTACTGAACTATGATATATACATATATCTATGCATACATGTAAAATGAAGGTTGATACGGAAGATAATAATGGAAAAAATATCATCATTTCATTATATCATATGGATGCCAATATTGCAGATACGTCAATCATGCTTCAAAGAAGAAACTTCCAGGAAATGAAACTTACAAATATTTCACAAATATTCACTAGGATGTTGATATGTAATTTTGTAGCTGTGTACGTCGCAATGCACAGAGCTTACAAACCATGCTGTGGGATTATTGAGAATTGCATTCGATTCTGATAATAATGAAGTTATTCTGACTGTTTCATTGTATTCTGGGAATTCATGCAATTTCGACTCGCGGACTCAGTCTTCGAACTCCGCGAGATAAACCAATATGAATCAAAGTTATACAGGTTCATTTGGATAACTGACAGCGGAGTGTTCTCAATGATCATGAGGATAATCATTATGTTATCTCCCAATATCACCGGTTGATAAATCGGATGTGAAGAATTTCTACACTATGAGTTCAGTATGGCAATGATGTTCGTTTATTTCCTCACTGATAAACCCTTTTTCAATATCTGTTTTTTTTTTTATTTTTCGTGAGGAAACATGAAATCAAGACCAAAAATGTTTGTGCTGTTCTATTGATGAATGATGCTTGGTAGAATTTGGGCAGTTCTCGAGACTGACGAAATGTAGATATAACCAGCCTGAGCTGGTCTGTCTGTCTGCCTTCATGGAATCGCTCGTGGCGAAATAATAGACGAGATTTCCGATGCTTACCGACCATGGTAATATCTACGAAGGAAGGAGAGAGCCCCCACCTTTTTACTATGTTCAAGAGAGGTCAATGAATTCGGTAGTAACACCAACTGAGCAAATATCTCTTTCCTGAGTGTAATCTGAGAGCACCAGGTTATGTTTGGGAGCTGAACTTCCTGAACTGAACAAGTGCCAATTATCAGGTCGAATTACAGCTTCGTAGATCATGAAGAATTGCTGGGGTGTGATGTTCCTATTCGCATAGAACGGTAAACCAAGTTTTTCTGAATACCAATTATCGATACCAATTATGGATATTGACGACTTCATAGGAGTGGTGTGGTGCATTGAATAGATTTTCAGATCCCCACTCGAAATGCTTGTTAGATCCTCAGGTATAGTATTGACTTATCTCGATCTCATACCTTTGACCTCATTGGGTGATTCTAGAAGGGAAGGTGGTATGAAGTGTGCTATCATATGCAGAACTATAGGCTGAACAATAGGTAACATCCAACAGATCGTTCATGTGTCGATCGAATATTGAGTATTTAGGATCTGACGATTTAATAAGTGGGTTCAATCAATATCGAACTGAATAATCCTTGGTTGGGTATTGAATTTGGATCTCATTCTATCAATTCTTCATAATTGACAAGATTCTGAGCTAGAATTTTCTGATTCGAATCAATTCAATTTCATTTCCATATTATCATCCTGAAGTTGAGGTAATTCCCTTCAAAGTTTCCAGTTAGACCAATCGCTGATACTGTAATCTCCCAATATATCAAGAGCCTCACCGAATTGATACCCTCAATCTGTTTTGCGAATTGCACATTTTTAAACAATCCATTTCTCGCGCGCTGGCGTCAGAAGTAGAGCAGTTTCCGAATGGAAATCCCAAATTATAATTTCGAATGTTTCTCAGCTTATTCGCAGAAAAAAACTTAGTGAGTATAATTGGCCTATCATTTATATGATGATAGGTAATCCATTCTATCAAAAAAAGTTCTGGTGAAATGGAAAAAATATGAAAATTTGAATTGTAGGTAATTGTATCTATTGTATTTTATCTGTTTTCCTCAAATGAATCCTGTCGAGAAAGAGAAATTGTTCAGGGATGAAAATTTATTTTAATTATTTGATACAGAAATAACTTTTGTATCTGACTCAGCGTATCTGAGTGAATGCGATCATTCAACTAATTGATCAACGGAATTTCACTGCATAAGTGCAGAATCTTGGTTAGAGATATGTTCCCAATTCGTTGAGTCAGAATAATATGTTTCAGCCCACTAGACGCCTCATCAGTTGCCCTAGAATTGCTGACCAATCGGAAACACCTCGTAACCGTATAAGGAAATCTCTTCTGTGGTATGAACATACAAAAATAGAGTAACTGTGGGTGACATAAGGCAGACCATGTTGGGGGCCATCTAGTGACGGAAGATCTGATGTACATTTTTTCGTTAATAATATACTTCCAGTTCAACCGGAAATGCCATCAACTTCTATGATTCAAATGGGACACCCTATTTATTTCCACAGATCTTGAAAGAGCTTGTCATTTTGAATTCATACATACTGAGTTTGGTGTAAAAAAAAACGAGGAATATAGCACTTTAATCAACCTCCTTTGAGTTTTTTGCATTAGAGCAGAAAACGATTTAGATTAACTAATTGATGTTGTCTGTAGTAATGAATGAATGTACAATTTACAAATTTTACAATTCAGAATGGTTCAATTATGTGGAAAAGAGCGTATTGAAATTTCAGTGATGATCGGTCATGGTGATTGTAAAATTTATTTCCGTCAATTGGAGTTTGACACTTTCAGAACAAAAGAGGACTCGTTTATTCATTACTATATACATACAAACAACATCAATTAGTTCTTCTTAATAGTTTTCTGCTCTAAAGCTGAAAACTCAAAGGAGGTTGATTAAAGTGCTATAATCATCGTGTTTACAACTGTAAACTGAACTCAATATGTATGAATTCAGAATAACAACATTTTTCATCAAAATCTGAACAAATATATGGGGTGTCCCATTCAAATCAAAGAAGTTGATAACATTTCCGGTTGAACTAGAAGTATATTATGAACAAAAAAATGTTCATCAGATGCATTTTGTTCCACTTATTTGCAGATTTTCATAAATATCGTTCTTTTCGTTCGAAAGATATTTACTTGGTTCCATATTTCATCCCAACCCTGTATATATGCTCATGCACAGGTGGAACAGTCCGAAAACTTCAATGAATTCACTCTGCATCATACATTCTTGATATTTCTACGGGCTCGAATAGTTTGGAGTTTCAGTATGTTTTCACTATTGGAAGATCAAAATGATTCGGACATCATATTCGGAATCAGATTCTCTGGAATATTCATGCAAACCGTCACACCTCATCAGAGGAATGAATAAACTCCAGAATCAATACTCGACATTAATTCAGCGGACAAAAAAATATAGCAATATTGTGACCAGTCCGTATACTTATCATCTTCCATTCCGTTGTCTAGAGTGCGGTGCATGATTGAATCAATTCCTTCCATTTGAGCAGACATTTTTCCTCATTTTTTCTGGTACCCCAATCACTAAATTTTGAAAAACTGAGAAATTTATGATAATTCATCTTTCCCCTCTCAACTGATTTCAACTGATTTCAACCAACCAAAAATTGGTCGGAATATCCACATGCTCCCCTGTCGATACCAGTTTTCTCTCGAAATTTGTTATACTCACATATCCTCCCGGAATATCATGCTCCATTCTAAATACATAAAAATATAAAAGAGAATTTGAGTGCTTCATCCAGAGGACGTTATATCTGCAGGGCTTATTGGAGCTGGATATCTCGTGGGACTCATATCCTCATATCGTATCATCCTCTTCATTGCCATCATTACTTCGACCGTTACCAACACTCACGCTATTTTTAATGCTGATGGCCAAGAATGGCCACCGGATTTCCTTTTTATCGTCTAGAGCATTTAAATCATGGTGAAAAAAAAGAAGCCGAATGAACCATAGTTCAGTGCGAACGCAGAATTCTGATATATGATTTCTACATCGTTTCAAAATAGAAGGTTCAACTATCCCATTATAAGCTTTGATAAGATGACTATTATATGTCTATTATATTTTACAAGAAATAGTATGGAAATCTTTATTGAATATAAATTCCTGATATAGATTACATTGATCAATTCGAGAATACAAAATGAATGAATGAATAATTCCTTCAAACTATCAAGAAAATACTCACACCACACACACCCTCATCGGACAGCTCATGAACAGAATGAAATACAATTGATGAATTGACCTATCGAATTATCCGTATATTTGATTATCAGTATCTCTTATACAGGGTAAGCCAATGGAAACTTTCCACCATAATTTGTAGGATTTGAGAGGTATATAATTTTTCACCTCCACTCCCGGTAGCGTTAACAATGTATGGGTGAACAGCCCTCAAAATTCACATATGGTTGTGCCATACCCCTAATCATTTCCATCAATAACGAAATGACAGCTTGTCAAAATCTTGGAAATAGACTACTATTTTCCTTAAAAAAATTCCGAAGATAACTTGAGACAATTTTTTTTTCTATTGAGATGGACCTTTCCCATATAATGTAGAACCCGTTCGGCAATTTCTAGACAAGAATTTTAGACGACATTGGATTGGTCGTAGAGGATCTATTGAGTGGCCTGCAAGATATCCTGATCTCTCTCTTGACTTCTTTCTGTGGGGTCATTTGAAGTCTACCGTTTATAAAACACAGTCGGCTTATCTTCAAGTTCTGTAAGAAGGCATAACTGTAGAGTGTCGATGAATAACTGCTGGCATGTTGCAGAATGTTTAGATTTTGAACAGTTTGTAAGATGAATTTGACGTGTTCAACTGATTAATAAACTTGAAACTTCATTTATTTGGTATTTTCATTACGAAAATAATAGTCTATTTCCAAGATTCCGAACAGTTGCCATTTCGTTTCAAATGGAAATGATAAGATAGAAGTTATAGGGTTATGAAGAAATCGATGAGACCTTCAAAAAAAGGCATGGATCGACTACTTTCCCCTTTGCAAATTTTGAGAGGTTTTTCACCACAAAGCTACAGGGTTGATGATAGAAGGGTGAAAAAGACTGAAAATTAGCCCCCCCATTTATATGCAAGTAGCATTGATTCGAAATTATCTACGGTTGAACATTTTTTCAAGTGTTCGGGAACATTATTTTACTCCATTCTTTCAATGAAGAATTCATGGTTAGGAAGAGAAATAATTAGAAAAATTGGTTTTCATTACGTGAAAATCTCCATTATTCAAATGTAGAAAAATAGAAGAATAGAATAATACCATTCCCCTGTTTTGTGGTTTTTGAAGAGCTGAATTATTATTGTTGCTCATCGAATAGAACAGGCTTGTATAGATTAGAATAGCTTCTCACTGCATGATTGATGAATGTTTATTCAATGACAAGGTATCATCAATCGAGAACCGCAAGTTCGAACTGTCCTGATTTCAACTTTTCCATTATATATATCTATATTAATCTGATCTGAGTCAATTTGTCTATATTTATTCTTTGATATCAAGTATCGGAAAAATTCGGTGATGTTCTCGGAAGAATTTCAATCATTCTCTTTTTTTTTTGTTTATGAATTAATTTCCGTGAGCTAACGATGTTCGATGTTATTGAATTCATAGAAGAACCTTGATATCTGATGATGATCCGTATAGTGGAAATGTCATTATAAATACAACTGAAAAACTCTTCTGATCGTTTGATTCTACAGTTATTTGAGATCCCATGTGCTAGCAAGTTCAGAAAGCATCTATAAGAAGTTGTTTGGGTGCTGTTTGCTTATGTGATTCATTCTAAATATAAAACTGTGCTTTTGAAAATTGCTGTTGGAACTATGTTATGAAATGATTGAGTATTATAATTTCCTCATTTCCAAACGATGTATAATTTTTGAGTCATATAATTTCCAACCACAATTATTTTTCATTGGTATACTCCATATATTCCAACATGATATTATCCATTCACTAACCTCATTCATGGTGATTCTGATCTGGTTGTAGTGGAGAACTGTAATATCATCTGGATTGTGGAAGCAAAATAAATTCAATGACTGATCCAAAGAAATAATGTTACAGTGGAAATCGATACCGCTGATTGCGCTCTACGGTAGATATGCTAAATAGATACTGATTGCACTCAAGTTCAGATACAATAATTGCATCATATCTCGAATGCAATTACGATTTACGACCACCAATCATTACTGAATGACAGGAATTCATTACAAACGCAAAGATTAGTTGCAGATTGTCCGTCCCAAACATCAGTTATTCGAAGTGGCCATCTAGAAAGAATAATAATAGATATAATTGACCTGATTTCTGTGTGTGAAATTAACATTTTTCCATTGTATTGATGAGTATGAGTATGCATTTACATTTTGTTGTTTGACTGAATAGAAATATACAGGGTGTCCTTAAAAGGTCTTTACAAAAAGCTACCACATATTCTTCAGACCAAAACAATTCGATACAAGCAAACTTACCTCAGTAAAAAGTTGCTTAGTTTGGGCGCTAGACGGCTCTGAAGTTGAAATTTTCAAATCGATTTTGCTTCATAACTTTTGAACGGCTCATGAGATTTTTTTCAAATTTGGTACGTTGGCATAGACTCATCGGGCAATGAAACTCATATCATAATCATAATGAATATCATTCCATGGGCGTGGAACTTGATTTTTTCAGTAAATAAACATCTAAAACTCCTACGCCAATGGAAAAAAATTAGTTTCAATATGAAATCTAAATTATTCAACTCATTCACTACAAAAAAGGTACTCTTGACAAAAGTCGATTCCTCTCATGATTTCGACAAAATTTTAATTTTAGTGATTTAGAGCATAATTAATAATAAAACGATTAACAGATATTTCACAAAAATTGTTCAAAATGTTCACCATTTTCACGTATACAAAGATTTATACGACGCAAAAAGTTGAAATGTACTCTTTGCATAACTTCTTCATCGCCTGTAAGATTATTCGTCGCCTGTTGGATACGTTGCCATAATTGTTCTACAGTATTCACAGGGGTCTTGTAAACCGTAGACTTGAGATAACCCCATACAAAATAATCCATCGGTGTTAAGTCTGGAGAACGTGGTGGCCAATTCACGGGTGCATCATTACCTCTACCTATCCATCTGTCTGGGTACTGTTGGTTTAAAAAATTCCTAACATTCACCGAAAAATGTGGTGGAGCTCCATCGTGCATAAACCACATATCTACCCGATGTTGGAGTGGTAAATCTTCCAACAAATTTGGCAACGTATTTCGTAGATGTTGTAAATACATGTCTCCTGTTAATCTTTGTGGAAGTATGACAGGACCAATTATAAAATTTCCTATTATTCCAGCCCAAACGTTGATTTTGAATTCGTGTTGAAAATGGTTTATTTTAATGGAATGAGGATTTTCAATTGCATAAACGTGTTCATTATGAAAATTAGTTATTCCTCTTCTCGTGAAACAGGCTTCATCAGTGAACAAAATATTCTTTCCAAAGTTCAGATTCATTTCTCTTTGCAAATTAATGAACCTACAAAACATCAGACGACTTTGTGAATCATGGATTAATAAATCTTGAACTGGCGTCTTGTGGTATGGGTATAATAATTGTTCTCTTAGTACTTCATGAACGGCATTCCTAGAAACTTCTAGTTCATTACTTATCCGTCTAGTACTCAATTCTGGATTTTCTTCAATACGGTCTAAAATTTCTACTTCGACTTCGAAAATCCTTACATAACGCTGTCTTCCATAATCACCAGTTCTAGGAGCAAAATGACCGGTCTCCCGAAGACGTCTCTCAACTGCAGCAAAGGTTGGGTGGCTTGGTACGCGACGATTTGGAAACCTTGCCGAATACACCCTCACACTCTCTCGACCATTTCCTTGACAATATCCGAATACCAATAACATATCGGTGTATTCTTCATTGGTGTATTGTACGGCCATGATAAATCAGAAAAGTCCGATATCAACAATCAACGTCAATAAAACTCGACAAATCAACACAGATGAAACTATGGAAACCAAGGATGTGAATATCACTGTTTTCGAGCAGATAATAATAGTCTTCAGAAAAAAAAACCAGTGCTGCTTATTTTCAATAGAAATAACCTATGCAAAAAGTACATCTCAACTTTTTGCGTCGTATAAATCTTTGTATACGTGAAAATGGTGAACATTTTGAACAATTTTTATGAAATATCTGTTAATCGTTTTATTATTAATTATGCTCTAAATCACTAAAATTAAAATTTTGTCGAAACCATGAGAGGAATCGACTTTTGTCAAGAGTACCTTTTTTGTAGTGAATGAGTTGAATAATTTAGATTTCATATTGAAACTAATTTTTTTCCATTGGCGTAGGAGTTTTAGATGTTTATTTACTGAAAAAATCAAGTTCTACGCCCATGGAATGATATTCATTATGATTATGATATGAGTTTCATTGCCCGATGAGTCTATGCCAACGTACCAAATTTGAAAAAAATCTCATGAGCCGTTCAAAAGTTATGAAGCAAAATCGATTTGAAAATTTCAACTTCAGAGCCGTCTAGCGCCCAAACTAAGCAACTTTTTACTGAGGTAAGTTTGCTTGTATCGAATTGTTTTGGTCTGAAGAATATGTGGTAGCTTTTTGTAAAGACCTTTTAAGGACACCCTGTAGATGAAGAGCACTCAGCATATTGTATGTGTACATATTCCACATGTAGCAACATCCAGGGCCTGATTCATTCATCCTATTACTAGAGTGGAAAGAGGCCTGATGATCGATCCAGTTCAACATGGGTTCCTAGCTATAGTCCTGAGATCTGTCGATGATATAGTAATGCATGATTGGTTAACCAGCCAATGTTTTGTATCCTAATTACACAATACATCTATCAACGCACACTTAGGCACAATCTGCTTGGCCTCAATTTCAAGAAGGCAATGTGTCCAGAAAGAATTCTGCCTATTGTGCCAGAATTGTATCATAACTGTATGAGAATAAAGGGAACTATGACCAAATTCACTTCCGATCTCTAATAGAGCCTCACTTCACTTCTCAACTCATCCTCAGTCAGCAACATATATTCGAATGTGTACACACCGATCAAAAAACTCACAAAGACAAAATAGGAGCTGATAATGGAAATACCGACGACGCATCGTAAACATCTTGTTTCCTTTCGCCTTGCTCGAGGCCACGAAATTTATACACAATGGCAATGAAGCTGTAGTTCGATTTGGAAACGCCCCTCCGATTGTTGATTCTTAATAATGTGTAGCTCCTCAAACTTCTACGTCGCCCAAAATTGTCGGTTTCCATGGATACGTTGAAAAATTCCGCCGAATGAAAATTGTAGAAAATTGTGTCTGCTAGTTTTAATAATGGTACCTACCACGACAATTCGAATCGAATATGAGTTTCCATTTATAGAGTTACACGGGTTCGATGTGGGCGAATCTATGATATAGTGACTCAGAGCTAGGAAATGACAACACATACGTACATATATCTACATCACGTATCGGCAGTCGCCGAAGTTTCCGCAAGGTCTTTTATCTCCTTCGGTGGGGACCACCCACTGAAAAAATCTTTGCATTTTTAGTTGAATCAACCCCTAAACCTATCGAATAAACGTTACAAACATATCGCCTTCTATTATTTGCAACCTTGATTGAATCACCCAATATATTTCGTGTAACGATCGTTTTATTGAATCATCGATCTACTCGTTTTCATATCCTTAGGGAATTGTCAATATTGTTGATTGCAAAGATCTTTCTCTCTTATACCCCGAGATTGATCAAAACCCTTCGAGGCTCTGAGATGTGGAAGATAACTTCAGTGATATTAGTCTTGATAAGCAGTTAATTTGAACGATCAATCCATAATCCATAAATTCTTTCCCAGCGAATATGATGGGTTTATGAGTTGTGGATTGCGCATTCATGAATGACATGGATATTATCATCATGTAATCATTCGAGCTTCTCAGTTTCCTTACTCAAGAAGGTACCTGTATCATTTTGTTATAGCCTAATACCTATAGGAATGCCAGTCCATACATATTTAGAATTCATAATATGAATCACATTGTCTCCTCAAAGAACACCTAAGCTGATCTCATTATGATTGATGATGCTCAGTACCGAAAGTAACGAAACTATACACAGAGGAGCAAATCCGTTCTGGATATGCTAGGAATTGTTCAAATTCTCTATTTAAAATGATACGCATTCGTCACGACACTTCAACACGAATAAGAACCATTATTTTTACTCGATTCCATTTCAGAATATGAGAGTCCTATTCGATTCGTTGAAAAACTGGATACTTCTTTATACAAATGAATGAATTTACCCATGATAGTTCATATCTCAGGTCCTGTGTGACTCATTATTATTCGAGAATCCTGAAACTAGCGGCTGAGCCTTTCCACCTTCGAGTAATACTGGTTGCTGGGCACTCATTAACAAGTCGATCTGCCCCTCTACTTTTGCACTGGAGCACATATAATGCATTTGCTACACCATTCTTCGCGGAATTTTGATTGCATTCCTTTCTTGTCAATTGAAAGAGTGCTATGGAAGATTGGACGATAACATGTGGGTGTCAATAAATCGATGTCAAGGGTTTAGAATGTTTATATAGACTCACTATTCTTCCAGTTGGAACTATTCCTGGCTTTTCAACGCCAACGGTCTGAATCCTTTCCGATACTCAAATCGAATTACTCATTTCTGCTTTCTATTACTGTTTCATATAGATAACCCCCAAAATATGACTTCACTTATATTGAACCTATGAATTCAATATCATTCATTTGAGCAACTCCTACCTAAGGATCGACCGAGAATTCAGTGATTATTTTGCAGGAAAATTCGATATGTCATTGCATTTCCCTGAGCAACTGAAGGATTTGAAAGTTGCTAATGAAAAAGGTGGACCATGGAAATTATCTACATGAAATTCTCAGTGAGCATAAAGAAATCTCGTGTTATTATCTGAAAGAGATAACTCTTCATGGAAATAACGTGTTACAAGGATTATGCAAGGAAATTGGTTTTCTAGCAAGAAAAACATTTGTTAGTTCAATACAAGAAAATTCAAAATAAATTGGGATTGAAAAAAAAACAGTAGAACTTCTCAATGAATCTCCAATCATAATATGGACAAATTGTTATTCACATATTCCCCACTCTTCAATAACATCTTCATCATAGCAGTGGTTCGTGAATCAATAGAATATCTGTTGAGGTTTAAATGGATAATTCCAAAATGGATCGTAATTCCTTGAGAAAATGTTCAATTTTCATCCGAATTAGGATTTTTCAAACATTGAATTCACATACCAAAATCGATATAAGAAAAAACACCACCCGATATACGTGATTCACATTCCAATTCATGGTAGTAATATCCAACCCACGAATACATCACTTACATCATGCTGAAATCACAGATCACAATTTATTATACTGCTTTATCTCATTGTTCGCAGTGATATTTTTCAGAATTATCTATGGAACAAGATTCTGCACGTTCATGAAAAACTGCCAATTCCCCTGTTCGACAAATAAAAGGGGATTAGAGTCCGGGATGGCCATAAACACGTCCTCAGATTGTTAATACTTTCGGAAAGATAATTCATCACGAATGGTGTTGTTTGAATTTTCCTCTTATTGCTCTCGTTGAATATCAGATAAACACATTTCTTCGTCCTTCATTCCTTTCGTGAAACTAGGTGTTCTAAGGTAGAACTTTTATTACATCGCCTCATTTTTTTCCGTCTATCGCATGTCGCTTTACAGCCAGGCGCGGAGTAGGGGAAAAGCGAAAGGCGGTCGGCAGAGCAGCCAAGGCCAATATGGTGGTGCCCATGGCTCGCATCAGCTAACCGTATAGCATTTATATTATCACTCATTCGTGCAAGTGCTCCGCTGTATTCGTGTGTTTCGATCAGTGTATTGTTGTAAATATTGTAGTTCGACAACACGAGTCTACAAATCCACATTGAAAATTATGAAATATCATGCAACACGATTCTGATACTTCAATCGAATAATTTTCCGATGATTTTCAGTTGATTAGCTATCTTCCGGAAATAAGTTTCATTTGCTTGGAACTTGGTTTCATAAACCCTCACAATGTTCTTTCATTTGATGAAATATTTCAGTGATGGGCAAATGCATGAAAACATGTTAACAATATTATAGATGTCAACATTTCTGGATCTCTTGGTTGAAATATCGATTTTTACGAATTTGGGAATTTGGGATTTCAATAACTTCCAAATCAGACACAGACAAAAAATAAATCACGAGTAATACACGAGTTGATAGGAAAAATATAACATTCAAATTAGTAGATGAAAAAAATGATTTCTAGGGATATTTCCTATGAGCTACCACTAGCACGCTCGACTATACCGAAGTTCAATAAATAAATTTCTGTATACTTTGACTATACCCACGAAGAAAATCGTTCAACAAAAGGAGAGAGCTCTTATTTGGCAACATTCATGTGATATCCTTAATCGTTTCCATATTTTCATTCATTAGAAATCGATACCTACATATTTCGTTCAAAAACCACTAATGTACATATTTTTTCATGCAATAAAATATCATAATTGTTCGGCTCAATATGAAATGAATAATCCGATATGGACAGAAAATAGAATTACAATACAAATGTGAAATATATTGAGGTATCAATAATATGAGCGGTTTGCTATCATAATGAGAGATGCTCGGAAAGAATAAAATATGGAACAATGATAATTTCATCTATTTGTTGGATAAGTTGAATTAGAATCGTTCTGACGACTTATTTGCTGATCATATCGTGGGTGTGGCAAATATGATTACAATATTAAAAATGTTCCAGTTACACATATTATATATTTGTAAAGAAAGTACTACCTGTATGTTCACGGAAGTTCTTCCTTTGCTAATATGTTCTCAGATTTGCGACTCATGCTACAAAATTCTTTATACCTATACTTCTACTCTGGTACATGTCCAAGGTATCACAATATACCTACTTTCAATAATCAATTCCTTTGAATTTCTACTTCTCCCACATCCCGTTTCATTGTTGATTGAAGAACGGCGTTGGTTAAAAACTACTACTCAGTTAGAAAGATCTACCTCCCAATCAACGGGACTTGTTAACTTTCATATACTTGGATGCTCTTCCTCTTCCCGGCAACATTACATTTCCTACCCCTTATGGTACGTCCCTAAGCATGTTCTTTCTTAAACAATATATCGTATTGTCACCGTTGAGATACAACGTTGAGTTGCTTTCTTCCATGATGTTTCAGACAGCTATTTCCAGTTTGACTCCAATTTTCATAGGAAATAATCAAAAATCATCACAGGATATCAACTGACGTGAATGGAATCTTGGTACAAGTTACTATAATTCTTGATTTGTATCTTAATTGATTTGGGTGTGAATTTTTTCAAATTAAATCAGTTGTCTCATATCTTTAATGTTGGATCACACAATTTATTGTGCAATACATTGTACTGATATTTTGAATACCAGAATGAATCACTATTCTTGTGATGAAAATACAGGCTGTATGAAAGAGAACTGGAAAGAATGGAAGTTGTGGTAATTTAGGATCTATTTGACAGAATACATTATTAGCTAAGATCGAACCATTCTCCTTCCGATCTTTGATTTTCTTGAATGATTTATTCACATTGAATTTCCAAAGGGTTGTTAAATTTGTAATCCATAAGGGCTCTATGTGTTCTATTCAATAACATTTTCGCCTGAAAATTAAGTTCCGATGATGAATATTGAGGAATGAGCTGTAAAAGCAAAATTCGGAAAATTAACTGACATCTTGAACAATTGGAAAAAAATTCAAATTGCTAATGATGTACTTCAGAATGTAATTTTCCTGAAAATAGGAAGAATATCTACTGACCTTCCCACTTAGTAGTCTTCAATATACATCTCCATACAAACGATCCAATTACCTTCGTTTTTATCTTGGATCAACGTATGGTTTCGATTGAAATTTTTTATCAGGGTTGAATCTGTGGAATGGTCATTGCACATTATACTATGCTTATCTGGTCGTGAGTTAAGCTTATGAAAAGAGTTTGCATTCCATAGTTTCAGAATCTTGGGGCATTTATCGAGAATCTGAAATTCCAAAGAGATCATTTTATTCGAATGCTCTGGTTTGGTTTCAGCGACATCTATGCACACAACTTTTCACCACTTTTCAATTTTTTTCAATAATCCGTAAGTGATTACAATGCCTACGGAGCCGCTAACACTTAAACATCTATCTAATAAATGAACGCAACAGAAACAGAAATACCTGCTTTGCATCCTCGCACCATTCTAACAACAATGCTCGAATTTCGAATATGATTCTATAGATTCGAACCCCATCGAAGTTGTCCTAAATCTGTTCGATTGAAGATAAACATATTATTTGTCTCTACTGAATCATTACATACCAATCGTGCAACTGCAGCTACTCATTAAGAACCATTAATGACTCTCCCAATCCAGTGACGGAGATAGTTCCTTTGTTGAGAGAAGGTTTGTTTCGAGTTCATAAATTACTACTGAAGCGCCAACAAACTTGCAATCTATATACGTGTGTTCATTATTGCAAAACTTGAAAACAATTTACAGCAGTTAAATATAGTCATTATAACTTTTCACGACCCTAAGCACGGTTTATAAATGCGGTGACCGCTCAAATATGAACAAATCATCTTACGTTTGTTTTTAATCAATCCTTGCAAATTTATGGAATTTTTTCATGAAGGAGAAAAAATATGTCAGATCGCTATTCGTCGATTTGATGTCTTTGTAAATTTATTTCACCAGCAGCCATACCAAAATTTTTATCTGCTGGCAACTAAAACCGAATATCTCTTTCAAATCTGTACTTTTATAATCACAAACAATATCGGGTTAGATTTTGAGGGACTGACGATTCTTCTCAAGTCAGACTCGCCTTCAAGTTCTTGCATATCATTCATTCATATCATATCAGCTCCAATATTAGATCACCACTATATCTATAAACATGCTGTCTTATAAAAAAAACTCCGCAAGCTGTAACTCTGACAATTATCATTCGGTTTCGAAAAATAAATGAATATTATGAATGGTTCAGACGACACTATCAACTGGTATCAACCGGAATCTGAAGAGAAGTCGGCTTCTTGTTTGGAAAATAATGGTAGGTATATTTTTTATTGTCTTATGGGATTCAGAATTTCTTCTGAATTCATATAATGTACTACAAATTGATAACTGACTGAAATGTTGTGAATGACGTATGCATTGGTAATCGAAGACAAATCAAAAGTCAGAAATAAAAATATAATTTTTCACTATTATCACTGTCAGTATCGAAGCACTTTGATTTGGCTGCATAATGCCAGCCATAACATTAACTTCACGATAATTTGGATATAAAATGATAATAAGGAGTATTTTGCAAATCTTATCCACAAATATACCATTGTTATCAAAACAAGAATGTGAATTTTTAAGCTATGACCTTTTCTAACCATTGATTTTGTTTTATATGATTATAATAAATAATAAATGAAATATACATAATCAGTCAAACTTATTCAATCAACCTATTAAGGTTGGTCGAGGATCATATTGTCATGAGAAAAGGATCAAAACAGTAGTTCTTAAATGTGAAATGTGAAATTCACTATCACATGTTGCTGATACGTGTCAAAGTTGGAAGTTTGAGATGTGAACTGACGATGGATCAGAAAAGCGCTCTGCTACGCATCAAATATAAGTTTCCTCACAGAATACGGTACCCTTTTTTCCTTCAATCAACATCAATTTGCACACAGCTACTTCCTTTTCATTTTTATAATCTGGGTTTTCTCAATGCATGCATTCAATACATTTTCACTTCAACATATCCAACCTTCTCAAAAGTACTTCTATTTGTTTAATGTGTGAAAGCGCACAGTCTCTTATTTCACTTCAGCTGCTTTTTTCCTATTGAACCTAGAAGAAAAACGAAATTAATCCGACACATTCTTCATTCAACTTTCACCAGAATATTTGATGATGCAAAATGTCACTGACGTGTCGTCTTGCACTGTGTAGACTTATTCTGCGTATCCTATCCATTTACAAACAAAACTAACCTAAGCTTATCCAGTGAAGCTGCTACTAGATCAACTAACGTGAACAAACTACAATTTCTCCTCGAATCGGAGTGTCTGCAGTGAGAATAAGTCAGCACTTCGAAATGTAGTGAATACTATTCCAAGAAAGTGCTACTTGATAAAGAAGCTTCCGGAAAATTAGGAGTGTCTACTTTGAAATATAGTTTCTTGGATTTCAAATATCTACTATGTAGAAGATGCTAATAATACTTCTAGTATTAGCATTCACTTCATTTTCATTCATACAGGCCTACGGGAGATGTGGTGATTTCCATACCAGTTACGCTACTGAGTCTTTTCCATCGCATCATTCCGATATCACGCCCAATTATCTGCACCGAATCCCACTATCATAAATAGTCCTCGAATATTCACCCCCTCCGGACTGCACAGAGCCTACTCTGCGGTAGCAGGACTATAAGGGTTGAACCACAGTTTGTGGCGTTTACCGAAATACCTAAGACTCACATGCTCTGCCAGTGTTACATGCGATATGCAACCAACAAGCTGTTGCCGATACGTGTTATGTCAGTGTTAATATGTTGATGCATATTATAGAAATGAAATGAATGAACGATTATGTTTCCTCCTGTAATGAGTTTCTACATGATACAGGGTATGTCGCGACGAGCTCGCACTATCTTTATATGGGGAATCAGTCTGGAGGAATAAACGTGCATGCTTATATTTAAGATTTTCGACGATGCAGTGTTGCCGCTTCTACTAGAAAGTAATAGCAACATTGATGTTTCATGGTTAGATAATTACTGGGAACTACCAACACAATAGTCAAATCTGAAATACTTCAATACGAGGTGGTCGAAAAATATCGGCATTTCGTTCACATGGAAATGTGACCGGAAGTCAATTTTTTCAAAGTGAACATCCTGTATATGATTGCTAATTTTGAATACTGATGAAATTTGCTATTCATCTATGTACATCATACCTATACCTAACTAGTCTAGCTCTCAACTTATAAGCCTTTATTTGTAAATGTCCTATAAAATATCAACGCCACTCGGATTTTTTTCGTTTTTGGTTCGAAGAAAGATTTTCAAGTTTGTTCTAATAGTGAGTGACTGTCTTATGGAATCAATCGATGACTGAAGTTTTGATCATGAAAGGAGTCTTGAACTGTATAAACCTTCCCTAAATATTGTCTCAAATTCTGAAATTATAAGTGAATATTCTTTTGAATCACTGTGTTTCGGCAGCTACTGAAAATATTTGGTTAAAGTCAGAAAAAATTGTGGAATCATGGCTTGCTTCAATTACGAATAAAAACTAGAAAGAAAATATTTTCATATATTTTTTGAAGCAATTCTACTGAATTTGAGAATCCTCTCACCAAGACTGAAATCATTTTCAAAAATTATCCATCATGAAATCAAATCTGAATAGATCAATCTTATGTACGACTCATCTAACGAATACAAATCAGATGATGAGATTGAAAGATTGACACTAACAAGGAATCTATAGAATATTATATTCTCTCGTTGGAAATTGATGGAATAAAATAGAATGCCGATCGATCCTCGACTCCCGATAGAGAATATAGAGTTTTGAAAGCTATGAATCGAATTTCAATTGAATCTCAGCGTGTCTATACACCTATAGCAGGTATTCAATTAAATGGTGGATATATTCCTCCTTCTGTTATTCGAATTTTTCGGGAACCGATTCTAGAACTTCTCGATTCTTGTTCGAATTATGCAGGTACAAAGTACAAATATGTAATATTTCACCTCAATATGTTCACTTACCACGTTCATGTTACATAAAAGTGGCTGTACAGGTGGCTGTGGAGTTTTTAATACTTTCTCACTCCTCAGTAGTGAAAGCCAAATTCAGTTCTCGAAATAACTTATCAATCCACACTTTTCAGAAATCAAGAATATTCTTCACATATTCAATGAAATGATTTTGTATTCGAGAACAAAAGTTTGCTAGTTAATTATATCATGTCTCCAATGAATGAGTTTTTCGAAAATAATCATGAAATTGCTTCACCTAATGTAATTATATCTGTTGAACAATAGATAATCAATGGATTATCAGTTAGTTATTTCCCCATACTATATCATCAAGTACCATTAAGTGAGTATTTAATATCAACGAAATATATCAGGACGCCGTAAATACCAACTCACTAACGAAACATGCTATCGACAGAGGCGTTAACGAGACCCGCTGTTATTTTGTATTTTCGATCGAACGATTCCGACAACAAAGGCATTTCTGACGTTTAATCAATGTGCCGTATGGTGTGGATTTATTCATGCTCCTTTTCACTCGTCAGCGATATCTAATATCAAGGAAGGAAAAATGATTTTCTGAGCGAAAGCAATATCATTGAAAGAGGTTGGTTGAAACAGAATATAACGTTTGTCGACGTTCAACGTTATGAACATCTGACTATACAGAGTGATTCATCTGAGAATGCAATGATCGAACAGTGGGTTATCCCACCAAATGAAGTGTGAACTCAGTGAAATTTGAGAAATAAAACAGAAAGGCAATGAAGAATACCTTAATATTATTAGGCGATTATAATAATGATAGTATAATAATAACATGCAATAAAATAAGATACATCGATTCATGGAATACTTCCACGCAAGTAATGAACACAAACATACATGAGTGTACATTACACTTCTCTAGTAACAATGAATGAGATAATTAAAAATATAATAATAATGAAAATAACAATAAAAGAGGCAATAGTGATCAAATGACATATGACAGATAAGATCATTTCCCAGCCTAATATTATGCACAACTATTACCAGCTCTTCTCAGTTTCTTCTTCCGGACAACGTGCACAAAATCGAGAATAAAAGCGAAAAAGGGTAATTAGGGGATATTCAAGAAAGTATTTCATTCTATTTCCAGGGTGAATTTCTTCTTGTTAGGTCAGATTCCCCTTTATTTTGATTTCCAGACCCTGGATCTTCTTGCTGATGATGCGATTTGGCAACACCGAGAGATCGTGCGGAGGAGAGTCAGTCTCTGTTCTGAAAAATAAAGTGATTTCGCTATCTTGAGAGTTTCACTTTGAAAACAGACACAATTTTCCTTTCATTGGTGTTCTCTCTATTATCATTAGAGACTCAAAACTTGTCAGAGTTTATTTCCCAATGATATCATCAGTTCATAATAAATTTTGTAAAATAAAAGAATAGAATTGCAAGGATAATAATTATCATTCAATCAATATACAGAAACCTGAAGATTCACTTCTACATGAGAAATGTGTATCAATTCGCTTTCCATGAGCCTCCACCAGAGTTCTAATTTACACAACGTTTTACCTTTCATCTGAGCTGGTGCTAGGCAACAACAGATTTCGCCTTTCAGCCAGCCACTTTCCGTTCGATTTCATTCCATTTCAGAAAATATTCATTCTGCACGAGTTCATATGCAGAAGCATTCCATTCACTTTCTGTCATTCACAAGCCGTTTATTCCTCTATCGCGAATATTCTGATAGTTGGATGCGAGGAAGCAAGTAACATATCAAATATGGGAAAGTATACCCAGCGGGAGAGTTTTCTAGAATCAATCTGGAGGCATTGATCCTTTGAATTTTTCCTAGGAGTGCAGACTGTGCACTGCGAAAAGTCACATTAGTATTGGAAATACACAAAATAATTTGAAAACTCTCTTTATTAGCTTCTGTTGACGTTTCATAAACTCAATTTACGTATACCAACTTTTTATAATTAAATTGAACCCCCTGTATATCTCAATCGACAGCGATATCATGCAAGAGTTGTGATTTGATGAAAGGAACGTTATCTTTAGGGTACTGGACAGCGAAAAAAAATAGTTGATTCACTTCTTATCTTTTCAAATGAGCGAAGATACCTCAGTTACAGGTTTCGATATTAACCAATCTGAAGGAAATGTTTTGAGAAGAAGTCTGGGTAGAACAAGAGGTGTGGAATGTTCAACGCCATCTAACGGCGAAGGATATAAGGTAGGATTCTCAGGGACTGCCAGAAACCTAGGGTTTCCAATTTTGTTAAGGTCCTCTTTCACTACCGCATGGCGTGTTAAAACCCCCAACATTTTTTTTTCAATTGTCCTTCTATTAATTATTTTCCATGCCTGTTTCCTATGGTATTTTCTCAGAAGTTTTTATATCTTCCTTACATCCAGTCTTTCACAGACACACACACTAGTGTCCTGGTTTTGGTTTCTTTACATGATCCTCTTCTACATTATTACGATGATCTGCAATTCATTTAATTAACGAACACAGCAAGAGGGTCCTAGTCACCCGGTCTATAATAATGAATAGACAAATCTGATTTTTGAAATTCACATTGTATTTATTCATATTTCCAGGTTCCGATCTGTGACAAGTGCATGCTCCTAATCGATCATCCACACACCATGTTCAGCTCCGTCTCTGCACCCAGTCGGATTGTCATCTCTAGATATTTATCTATGGATCGCAATTACGCCATGTTGGATCAATCCGAAACGATTCATTCGTCAAACTCCGTTTCACCAATAATTAGCATATCAAAGCTTCTAATTCCGATCTAGATTGAATAATACATCGAATAATTGATGGTTGATTGGCGCACAAATAGAGGACTCTTGTGCACTTCGTACTATAATCACTAGTTGTTCAGATGGTCTTCACGGGCGAATACCACTAATCAAAGAACTGTAATTGATGCAGATAACACATTCACCAATCAAAGAATGCTTAGATTGATATTTTTAGAAATATCATAAGCTAGAAAACTACATTTGAGTGAACAGAAAGTGATATTTGACCGAAGTCTGTGTGATTAGTAAAAGAAAGCTTCCATGAGAACCAACATCTGGGTGAACCATTTTTTGATTTTTTCATAGTGATTGCTCCAAATGGTGAACTTTTTTGTCTTCAATATAATCGTACGCTGCGAGTGCGAGAGTCACATGGACATATTTTGGTTGATGACTTCAACAATCAATCAATCTGTTATTTCTCTTTCGATCATTCATATCAATTTTGGAATACATATTTACGACTATTTTTTTCATTCATATTTCGTGGATTTCATACACTCTTCATACGTCTCTATCGCACGCTGATCAGATTTTTGAATTATTCAAACAATATGACAAAATGAAACTCAATGATATCGGAATGTGTTGAGTTGGTGTGACTGTAGAATAAATGATATTCAATCTGAAGGCGATAGACCTTGAAACATTGGCGCCCTTTTTCAATTGAAACTTTTCTGGTAATGAGGAATTCATGAATTATGTATATGATATATATAATTGCTAGTTTACAGTCGATACAATTCAAATCCCTATAATAGCTGAACTGCCTGTATGATGTTAGTTGGTTCTACAGCATACAGCAGCGCTTTGAAGGTGATTTATCCCCGAGAACAGCACCCATAAACCACTGCCTCAAATAGCTCATTGGTGGTCCCATATAGCCATTTCGAACAACATTATCTTATGATGCAATAACCATCCACCATATAAACTACTGAGTACATAGAATACAAAAGAAACATACACAGGATAGTGTATCGTACAAAACCTAAAATATTGTGGGAAATAGATTCAACGAATAGAAGATTGAAAAATATTCGTAGGTGCTTAATTGCATACTTCAGCAGCTGAATCCATGAACTTGGGAATTACGGGTAGACTCATACAATTGATTCGTCTTCAAGAATTGAAATACTCATTCGCAAATTTATATTCATACGAAACTCGAGACCTCATTCCCTCAATTCCAAAAATTCCATGAAAAGCCTACATTGGTGAATATATGACACTAATATTGTTAAGAATGTTCAATGAATATTGTTCAATGTATTCAGCTCTGATATTAGTGATAATGGATTGGCGAAAAGAATCAATTATCATAGCTGACAGTGAAATCTGACGTTTGAACAGTTCATTCTGTCATCATCAGGGCTAGTTTTCAATGAAAGTACACAACGTGAATATGTATCATCATCTATAATCTGCAACTGAAATCCTCAACCCAAAAAACAAACTGGGAATACAATGAAAAAACGTCGTTGATATCATTGAAGAAAACTAATGACTTGTGGGTAAGAAATACTAATATGGATATCTTTGATGGATTCTCTGATCCCTACGTGATGTAAATACAGGTTCTCTTAAACGCTGTTTTTTGGAGCACGATGTCTTGTAAAACGTGCATCATGGACTGTTCATTCTATTTCGAATAAATTCCTACTGAAAATGATGAATTAGTGCTGAATATAATTTCAAGAAATATCGGCAAAGCTTGACAACATACAAATCGAATGATCGAAACTTCAAAATAGTTGCCAGTGTGAACACAATGATTGCTGTTAGGAAGTTAGGAAAGTATTCCAATTATAAAAGATGCATAACTCATTGTGCTCATTTTAGAATTGAATTGAATTGAATTATTTCCCAATGTAACGTTAAACAAGTGACTTCAGTGCATGCATAGAAAATAGTATGATCACATTTATCTGATGTGCAGTACTACCAATGTCAAAAAGTGAATAACAGTATCATATCGTAATGGAACATATTTCTATATGTATTTTCTCGTCATAATAACTTCAGATGCGAAAGAGGGAATTATTATTCCGACTGTCATGATGACAGAAGAATAGCCAGACTTGAATTTGATTGATATATTCGAAATATATCGCCATATTACATTCGTATGGAACCTCATACCTATGCTAATCGAACACTCCACATATTATGTTAACCATTCGATTGAATATTTTCAATTGAACAATCACATAAACAATAATGAAAATATAACTTCCGAAAACTATGATAAAATCAGTGAAAATGATGTGGGTGTGAATTATAATCATGTGGGCGTTAAATGAAAATCTCTGTGCTGTTTGTTTGCACGCTAGTCACGTATCAATAATTTCACTTCATCTAATCAAGCCTTTTGGATACATAACACACAAAAGCCTAGAGATTCATGAGGATGGAAAATATGAGAATGATAGGAATTGATTTTATTGATGTACAATGTTGTTGTTTTGATTTTTCGATAATAAAAATTTCGTCTGTAGCCACACGCTGGAATTTGCCCACGTGTCTCATAATAAAGATGCCCTTTCTGGACTTTTTTTCAGTTTTTCTCATTTGGTCTGCACAAAAGTGATTATCGCCCTATTATACATGATTGAACGAACAGAAAATGAGGCGTCAGACCTAAAACCGAAAGTAATGAATTACTCGTCCTATATATCCTCATTTCCAGATTAAAAAGCACTTATTTTAATGCTCGCCCTTTTCCATAGAGACGGATGAGCTGCTGATGGTACAATTCATGAATGCTGGATTTGTGAGCAGGGCCCGCAACACGAAAAAAACAAGGTTTTAAGGATTTTGGGACGAGTTATAGATCCCGGCCAGGAGGGGATCCCATCCATCTTAGTCTTGTCTTGTCCATATTCAAGCGCACTCTAATTTATCTCGTGCACATGGCCGTCTCTAATGGTCTGTCGATGAGGAAATGGAAAACGGTCAGAGGTTATCCACTCGCGCGGTTGTGATTTATTTAAGAATAGATCATTCGAGACAATAGACTTTCCGCTCGAAATTCACACAATCTCTAATCGCTTGATTTGAATTGATCAGGATGGAAGTTATCAAAGCTCGAAATCGATTGCTTTCAAGAACAACTATACGTTTCCTTTCGATATATAAATGTCCCTGACTACTATACAACTATACTATATACTGCCCCAACTTGGTTGTGATGATGTTCCACTCAATTGGGACGTATCTGTGTTCATAGGACCAGAATCAGTCTTTGGAGTCACTGGAGTGCTGCCAAAACCATTGTTTGGTATTGAGCAGAACGAACCATGCATTGGTCTGTTCCATCAGGGAGGACGAGAGCGGTTTCTCTTAAACCATTACAAAAAACAACTAAGCAGATCCTGTAATGGAGTAGTAACGACCTGCGAATTCTGACGGGACTGCTTATATATAGGACATTCGGAAGGATAGGTTTGAACAGAAAAACGGAATGGAGGTTTCACTTCCTGGAAGACGAGACAGCTTTTGTTACACAAACTTAGAACCTACCGATTTCAGGAAAATGAACATGAACAATCAGGTTTTGCGATGAACAACCTTACTAAGGCCGCACCGCTTGAGTAGAGATGACAATCGTAGATCGTGTAAAGTCCACTTGAACTGATAATGACGGATATCTGTAAGTGATTGATAGCTCATGGTTCAAATCACGTATTCCTGTTGAGTTTCAATATCAAATCGAATTTTCCAGAGTTTCCAAGATAACTATCGAGATCAGCAGATGCAACGCCATCTAGTTTCGATCATGGAAAGCCTTAGTGAGGTATTAGAATTCAACATAATCAAGTAGGTGAGAGTCTACAAAGTTTTCTAGAGGATAAGTATAGGGAGTTGGGATACCAGTCTATACTCACATCATGGACAGACCCATCATGGGTCGCAGTGGAGAGGCGGCCTTGCATAACATTTCAGATAGTCATCAAGTATGTAAAGAATACTGCGCTTCGTGGAATACAGCAATGAGAATTTTCAAATCATTTCGTTTTATCATTTCATATTATCGACTTCACAAAATCCATTGGGTACTTTTCGGATTTAATTATTGGTTGAAATCAAAATTGATTATTTTGTCACTTCATTTGTGAATCACGCTGCAGTTTGAATAAATGTCAAATCGGTTGAATAAACAACTCAACATGACCTAGCAGCATAATTGATTCTTTTCATGCATATAATGGAATACATTTGATATCGAAGTTATATTATGAATATGATCCCTATTCCATATCCTATTCTGAGGAAAAGAGTATAAAAGTGTCAGTTTATCAGTGATAAATGGCAAGATATGTCGGGGATATCGAATTCAATTCATTCAATATATCTATTCTGAACATATTTATTTTCGTGATGAATTAATTTCTTTTGTCTCATTTTCAGGTATCTGTCAGTGATAGATTATGCTGAGGAATCATCGATAGTTTTTGGCCCTGATTGTCCAAACGCAATTCTTGTGATTTTTAATCAAGGAGTGTGTGTGGACATCATTGCTCGAAACGTTCACCTTCAAGATGGTTTAGTGTCTGGAAAGCTGACCGATTTCATCTTTATTGTAATGAGATTACTATTTATACCATGAGAGACATGAGGTGTATTATTCATCACAATATATCCATATTTTCGTATGGATTGAGTGTAGAATACGCAGTATCGACAAGTAGTAATTTCAACGACTTCTCAACTTCTCTAGACAATACATCGATACATATCACAAAAAACCATAGAAAAATTTTTTTGTATGAGTTTTGTATGAGTTTCCTAGGAGATAGTGCAAATGAAAACTGTTTTGAAAAAGATTGCAATATTACAATTTTGAATAACACAAAGCAACTTCAACTGATTTCTATTTAGAAACTAAAAACGTACTATAAATGTTGATGATGTTGTATTCGTATTCATTATATCGTAGATGTATTATGTTAGACATGAAGTAAACATATCATGTATATTTATATTCATGTATAATCACCACGTACGAGTATGTACAATATTTTTTTTCAGGTGGTTAAATGGTGGATTTTTCCTTTTGACAGGTGCGTCGAGCAGGTTCTAAATGGACGATATTGTTTTTGTATACCAGGTTCATTTCTTACATTAGTTAGGAATATTTTGAGAACAAAAAATGAAAAAATGTTACTATACAAATTATTATTCACAGCCCGTGAACAAGGTTATGTGTGCATGAGATCAGCCAAGTGAATAATAAATCATTATCTATATATTCATATGTTTGAAAATAATATCTGCCTGAACAGTGAGTGATTGATTCTGATGCAGATTTAGGAAATATTGTGATTTTTTTCAGTGAATGTTTATCAAGACTCTTCTCCAGAGAATTCATCATTACTGATTTAGGTGTTTGTTTTATATTAAAAAAAAAACTATCAACCTCTTTGGGCTATTTGAAATCATTTCATTGAGAACTATTGAGTACATGTAATGTTTCGAATTGATACTCGACACAATGTCCCTGGTCACGTTATTCCGGACTCTAGAGCATTCCATAATATAATTGCTCTGGAAAGCACTCGAGTCTGCTGTTCGTTACGGGAGATATTGGCACTATTGTAATCTTCGATCATTGAACAGACTAGATAAGTAATCCACAGCCCTGGCAATACAGTTTGTTTGGAAGCAACATCTATAGTATCTATCTTTGTCTAAACAAGGATAGCAGAACCTGATTCTCCCAGCACCAGTGCCGTGTTGTCAGAGGGGGTCGAATTTATTATCAATTCATGATGTATCCAAATTGAAAATCCGTAACAATTTCAGTGGTACTTTTTAGCATTTCTCAGTGGGAAAATGAACATCTTTATACTTCCTTCACAATGTTACGAGAAATTCGAATACATACAATCCTATGGTGATTTTTGTAACTTGCTTGTAATCAATAAACTTATTATGACCACGTCACAAGAAAAGTTCAATTCTCAACGCCATATTAAACAATATACTTACTATTCAGTATACAGTTGTCTACTTATACTTCATCATAAATAACGTTCAATTTCAATAATGAACATTTATATCTTTGGCGATCAGTGACAGTACATATAAGTATATTTACGATTTCAAAGTTCAGTACCTACTAGTGTAAATAATTTTCAAGAAAGTGAATAACTCGTTTTGGAGGCAAATAGATATGATTGCATATTTGAATGTAATTTTCGAATCTGAAGATGAAACTTGTTTATATCATTTCACGATATCGTCAAAAATGAAGGAGGTTTCATCTTGAGCAGAATTCATATATTTTGACGCGAAAAATTGATGTCTGATTATTTCATTTCATGTAGATAGAAGAAAATCGATAATGAATATGTGTTGACAAGTATTATGACGAAATGTTATATCAACAATAAAATCATGAATCATGTGAAGATGTAACAAATAGCAGTGTTTCTGACTGAAATGAAAAACAACCATGGATAATCACACAAATAATTTATTGATTTTTGAATAGGATTGTTTTTGTTAACATACTTCTTACTCTAATTTCCGTTGAATCTTTCAATTTATTTGCCTCATGATGAAGTCTTACAGTGAAATATTTCTCCAAATTAGTTTGACTAGTTTCAAAAACAGTCAACGGTAAATTTCTCATTGTTGTGTGTAGAAGAAGTATAGAAATATCCTTATATTTTTCATCAAAAATATTAATTGAGTTCATCATTATTCTCAGTGATTTTTCAGCAGCTTCGCATATTTTGATTACAAATAAGGAAGCATTTATCAGTGCTACATATTTTACCACAAGACACTGTCGCAGCTGACCTATGTGTATAATCAATATAATCAAATCAATTCAATTTAAATTCATTTTTATCCATTCCATTTGGGAAAATGCTTCAAAATCTCGAATGATACGACAATGGTAACTCGCCTATGAAATGACGTGTTTTGATCGCCGGTTCAAATTGTCTTTAACACACCTCACAACGTCTCACCATTATATCAAATCACTAAAACAGGAAATAAACTGAGTTTCTGATGAATTCTGAGTACACAAAACTGAACACAAGTTGAATAATATCGATAAATCAAAACGTAAATAATGACCGATACCAAACAAAGCAATAATCGCCGTCGACTGTCAATATCAGATTGCGGTGCTGCAACGTTGAGCAAAAAGTATTCACGATACCCATGCTGGTCTTCGAGCCCCCAAGCAAGTAAAATTGCTGAGTCTCAGAATAATGTAGCAGTCTTCTATTAATCGGAACTGATTCATAATCGTCATGACCCAAATTTATTATTATATATGTGCATTGAACTACATGAATTCATAAGGGACTTTGAATATTATGGACTATTCATCACTTTTTGATGATTGGATATGACAACACTGGCGACGATTGGGTACTAATATTATGATAATTCTGGGAATTCATGTTAGCATCAGAATATTTGTTTTGTGATCCTTCTAGTGGGTTTGTTGTTCGGAGATTGTAATACACTGAAGAAGACGTCATTCTGAGACTGGACACGCAAGGGTTTGTACTCTTCTCACGGTGACCGTTCTTTAGAAATTTTCATGGTCCATGGTTTCGAGTTTTTTCAAATCACAAAACCCTCTGACGAACGTTTACCATGAGAAAACCTGTATATAGATTCAAAGAAGTCGCTAAAAAGAGGCAGCTGCCTCCCTAGACACATGAAAAAAAATAATCAATTGCCAGTTTACTCAATGTCTGACTTGGTTAAGGAGTTCCTTGGTTAAATATTCACAAAATATTCCTCGTGAGAACCTCTGAAACCTTCACGAATCGTATTTATTTCACCTTTACTTGAAAATCGAGAGCGATAGCTTTCGGGCGGAGTTCAATCTATTCAGAGAATAAATCTCTTATAAATTGTTCTTCCACTCAGCTCTGAAAATACTGCATTAGAAAAAAAAAAAACATTTTGAAAATAGTTGCCAGAATTAACAAGAGTTAGGTAACATCAAGTATTGGATCGTTGATACCTTTCAAGAATGAATTTTCACAGTCAGAAATAGCGATTTTGTAGTGCCGGGAGAAAAAGCATTCCTTGAGTTTGGATTCGAAGCTATCCGAAGAGAGATTTTTCATTTCATTTGATATATAGAGAGTTATATATATTGCATATTTGATATGTGTAACATGTTTTTTTGCTCGAAATAATTTTATGGGATGGACATGCAGAATGAAAGAATACAAGTCTCAAACATGAATTTTGCACTTTTCGTATTTTCGAGCTATATTTCTGAGTGAATCGCTAAAATTGAGTATTGATAATACCATCGACTCACATGACAATGATTTAATATCCGATGATAGATAGTGCCTAGCACCATATAAACTTTTCATGGATAGACCAATTTATCTATGTGTTCTTCAAACCACAATTTCGAGTCCAATACAATACCAAGACTCATTGTGATATCATGCTGAGACAAATTATTCTCTGTCCCAAAAATCATTAGATTCAATTTTATATGATTTATTTGCATGGAATGATTTTCTGCTTTTTGTATATAGAGAGTCGTGGACCTGATATTGAACCTTTTGGTACTCCCGATTTGAAGGTCCTACTCTGTGAGTGATTGTTATCTTTACAAACTTTTTGTTTGCGTGCATGTAGATGATAGTTTTTCAATAACTTGGCAGCAGACATAGATATTCCAATATAGTGCACGAAAGTTAAAACCAACTCCTGATATAAGGTTTCGAATGCACGACTCTAATCAATAAAAACTAAAACGGTATCTGGCTCGAATGATGTTATCCACAACCTGAAAGACAGCAGTGGTACAAATATATCCTTTTCTGAAACCCGACTAGATATCAGGTAGTGGAGAATAATGCTATATCTATATTATCCATAATATGCAGTATGATATTTTATGCAGCAAAAGTACGTACCCAAGAAATCAGATCCAGTGAATTCCAAAAATCTTCGGGACATATGTATATTGCCTACTTTATCGAAAGTTTCAGAAATAGCCATAGAACCCCAACTGAAAAAATATCTCTACCATACCTGAGACCAGGCTCCTGTTTGCACAGAATATGATTCGATATATCATAGTAAACCCAAGTGGCTCCTAGTTCATTTTATCTGATGAGAACGATGTCGAGAACAATGGTGGTGCTGCCTATTTGCCATATCTACGATTTCTTCTACCAAAACTATATTGTACTGCCAACTTGATATCGGCATTGAATTAGTTGTAGCAGAAAATTACTCATATGTTACTGTTAGATGGAGCCGACACAAAAATGACAACAAAATTATTGCTATTATTATTATTGATAATTGCACAATCAGTGTTATAAAAAAGTTGTTTGAGTAGTAGTAATACGGGTAACTTCCCAATCAATAACTACCTAATTACAATCTCAAAACATCAACTTAATGTACAGAAATCTACAAGGATGTTGGCATCTCTGGGGAGTTTCTTAACTATTATGCCATCATAGCGAAAAATGCCGGTAGGGTTTTTGGCGAAACAAAACACCATCAGCCTTCTGCACATCATTCTCATGAGGTATCAACATATATCTGATAATAAATATTAGATATATCGATATCAACGACAAAACAACCCTACACAATCCTATAGCAAACCAGGATGAGAAAGAGAGTATGGAACAATCAAACTGTGAACTGTGTATCAATGAAAATTAAATTCTGTTTCAACTTGCCCATCAGTTTTTTGGGTTTATTTCATACAGCGGTTAGTGTACAAGCGTATTTTCATTCTTTGTTTTCTATTCTCCTTCATCTGATTTGAAACTTGGAATTCTGAAAAAGATACATATAATATTACAAAACATCAATTGTTCTCCAATACTCGTATTTCGGAATTCTACTCAACCTTAGTAACGACATGAACTTTGCAAAACACGGTTTTTTCCATTTGAGCAATTTGTAGACTTTCAAAAATGTGAGTTATAAGCGATATAATTACAGGATACTGATACAGAAAACTACACTAGATTTCGAGGGTGAATTCGCCGTTTATCTACCAGCTGGCATGTCTGTGAGTTTTCTTGCCCAGTGGCGAACTTAAATTCAAGAGTGTTGAATCGTATTTGGGGAAGTCGTGATAGCGTATCTTGCATCTTGGAGTGACTGAAGCAGTTACGCATCTATGTTCTTGATATGTGATTTGGTTGTTGGCTGGCATTTCATTGCAGGTTTCAGTTTGAAATTTTATCATTAATTCACTCGGATTGCTGTTTTCAATGATGATGAATCACTATCATAGGTATGAATTTGGCAGATGTACCCATGTACATACAAATTAAACTGTTACATTATGTTTTCCAATATTTCCATTCCGTTTGACATGAATTCACAAATATGAGCTTTTGGATTGACAGATTGAGAAAAAAATGTTTCTCGGATAGTTTGAACATAATAATATCTATATATTGTGCCTCTAGAAATTTACAAGCAAACACAAATATAATGAAGGCAAATGTGAAATCACATGTCACATCGAGGATCCATCCGCTGGCTGATAGCTTAATTTTCTTGTTCAAAAAGTGACTTTATTCAAATAATATATGGGTGCTTGTCCCCATCGAGGTTTCCTACATTCGTATCAACATATCCTGTTGGTGAGCAAAACAATAGGTAGTTATTCAAAAATGAAAGAGCCCCATCCGCTGGGACATTGCCTAACAATCGTATTCGACAGCGACATGACAAATGAATCGAATATAAATGACAATCGAAGAGCGACTGCAGGAATAAATCAAATTAACCTGCGAAATCGTTTTCCCTTCCTTTCCTGCTGAGATCACCCTCGCTCAGTAAACTCCAGTATTATGTGATTGATTTAATACAATTTGAGTTGCAAATGGTTCGCAGCGTTGAAGAATCCCGTTTACAGTGATTCGCAAATTTCCCAAGACATTTTAGGGTCTTGCGGATGCTGATTTCACTTGCAAAACGGGTCAGTTGACAACTTAAGTTCGAGCTTAAGGTTGTAACTAGGGTATCCAGCATCTGTTATTGACGGCTTATTGCGAGTAGCAATCATTGAGCTGGATTTTCCGTAAGCGCTTCGTGGAAATAATGAAAATGATTCTTCCTAGGATATATTCACTGTCATGATATTGATGAGTGTTCAGATTCAGGACTCAGTGGCAGAAACCTATAGAGTGAGAAGCCTCGTGGTATCTGAGAGACCGTGATCATCAACATTTCGAACAGATAGGTAAACTTGTTGGGTATTCTACTATGATATTGAAAGTCATATCATGTACAGTGTTATACACTATAATTGGCGTCCTTTGTGATTGGATTGTTTCTATGCCAATTTTTCTATCGAGAAAAGCTATTTTATAGTTACAGTAGTAACATTCTTTCCTTCATGAATGCATGCTGGAACGCTGTAATCAGATACCGATCATATCTCTTTCGAACCACTTCGTAACTATTAGCGTCACTGTTCCCGTGAAAAATGAGCGTAAGCTAGGTGGAATCAGAAGAGAAATAATTAGGAAGAGAAAATAAAGAATGCTTCATAAATAATATGCAATGTTCGCCCATAACAACAAACATTGACCTTACTATATTGAAGCAGAATTCTAGAATTCCAGATCCAATGATCTTGCAATATGACATTTTTCCTCATCATGGAAAACATTTTCCTTTGTTACAGCAAAATATTTCCTGCTGTATCAGTCTGTTTCTTGATATCCTTGAGTAAGATCTTTGAAAGTCTTTGGCGTGATTATGGTACCCATTTGTAAAAGTAATCAAGGTTAAATTAGGTTAGGTGAATGATGATGAATTATCTAAATGAAATCAAGTTGTTTTGTCTATTGGATTTTCTGCACCAAGGAATATATTCCAGAATCCCCATCGTGAAGACTCATCTGTGTTTGAATATCGGCGATATATGCCTTTTTTATAGGTACTTTCACGGTCGGTGCTCAACGGAAATATCATCTATTATGCCACCACGCGCGATTCCTAGTAGACAAACCAGACGAGCTCAAGATGGTCACCCCTACACTGTCAGGCTCGAGACCTGTCGAACATCGCTATACCAAGCATAATTCATCAATAGAACGTCAAAGTTGTGGAATTCTTTGCCTAGTGAAGTCTTTCCTGATGCTCACAACCTCCAAACTTTCAAGAAAAAATTCCAACACCTTCCTTCTCTCCCAAAATTCCACCGCTGGCTAACACGATGTTCCTCGAACATTATAGGTTTCCCTCTCGTGTTGTGCACAGATTCCAAAATATTCCAAGTCAATTACCAAACGTCTCATATGTATCTCTACGAATGGTATTCCATATCCAATGCTATCCCATATTTTTTCGTCCGCAAGTTTTTTCATCCGAACAACATGTTCACATTTCAAAATTGGTGAATCAAGGCAAAGTAATAGACTTCAATCAATTTTCAGGATTAATTTCTCATTTTAACCTACTGCGTCATCAAATCTTAATGACGGAAGGAGTTCAAGCGTCCATATTTTCTTCTGATACAGTTGGCAACACTTAAGTAACGGTATTGAAATTCGTGTTCTGAAGCAGTGAGTGGTTAGCTATTCGATCTCGCAGATTTGCAGGTTTCACTTAAGGAAAATTCCATGAATTCATTCGGATCACTCTGAAATTTCGCAGGCACTTCCACTTATGCTAAATATAATACACCAACGACATTCTCAGAAAAACAAAGAGACATAATTCATAGTCATAACTTTTGTTTCTTTTATTCGGTGTTTTTACAAATCTCACAACATAAGACGATCAGTTCTTCCGGATACAAAGTTTGTTTCAATTTTATTCAAATAAACGTGTGTTGTTATTGGAGAATGATAATGATAAACACAAAAATAATAATAATAATGATGTTTATCACCACAAAACATACCATATATTTAATTTATAGCATCGGATGTAAGTGAAAATTGACGTTTCAACTCCAAAGAGAGGTAATTTGTGTGTGGGGTAAGAGTGTAATTCATGAAGTTTTTCTTATGTTCATTCGAGAGCTATTGTTGACAAACTTTGCGTGCACAATACTTCCAATATTATGAGGACTGTAATAATATTCTTTCACCATATATAATTCTTTGAATATTTGAACATGAATTTATGATATAATATGAATGTATTCACCTTCACAGGTATAGAATTATACCTTCTGGGGCCATGAACAATCAATGATTTCTGGGTTAGAGTTTTTTACACTTTTGGAATCTCTTTTACATATTCTTTGTTCATTTTACTGTATTGACAATTTCTCCTCTTTGCACAAGTAGTGACTCACAAAGAAGTTGATCTCAACATCTATGCTGATTGATACAGTTCAACGCTGGGGAAGTCCTTCTTTTTCCGATAATCATATTTAAAATCCACTTCTGTAGCTTGTACATTTGAGATGAAAGAAGAATATGAAATATGAACCCAGTGATTCCTCCAGGAATATGAGCGCCCTCTGCAGTAGACATGTAACAAATTTAGTTTGAAAATATTGATACCTCTTTAATGATTCTATGGTGGAAACTGAAATCATATTTTCACTATGAATGTGTTCAAATGACTGATGGAATACACAAAATAAGTTGCACTTTAGCAACCTTCGTTAGAGCATTGAAAATTCACTGTCGATGTTCCGATCTTTTATTTGAATTCGGAGCAGGATTTTGTGGCACACGAAATGACGCAACAATGCCCTAAAGCTCCAAATTGCGTCAGGGTGTATCTCTCATGTTTGATAAGACCCGTATGCTAAGCCACGGATTCATATATTCATGGATTGGTAGTGTGCCTGCATGGAAAACCAAGAAACACACCTGTCTTAACATTTCTGAATGAAATTCAAGTATATCGAATTACGTCGAGAAATTTTTGAAATTTTGATATAAAGGGTGTTTTCGAAATTAGAGTGATAAATGAAGTAGGTGATTGAAGTGAAAACAAAAAAACAAAATCAAAGAATAACCTCTTGTCGGAGAAAAATCATTTTGGTAGGTAATGAATCTCCTATAACATTCGTCTACCAGTGCTTTTGGCCCAGTCAAGTGCATCAGAAGTATAAATATCCACAACGGATTTGAATTTCGGTCAATACACGACTTACACTTCGCTTTGAACTGAACTACGAAGTCCAAACAGAAATTTCCAAATTCTCACTTCGAATCCTTTATTAGAAAAATAATCATACAATATATTCATATTTCCAAAGCGTCATTCCAACTGTGTGGAAATGTTTATGATGATGAAATAATATTTGCGGTGCGAAAACAAGATAGCGTGGCTGCGAATCTTTACTAGATCGTGCGAGACCGAGAGTGACGCCAATTTTGAACATCTGCTGTGAACTCAAATCACGTGTCCTTATTATAAATCTTCCTAGTGAACTAGTAGAGTTCACGAAATGAAAATAAACTGGAAGCAAAACAGTGCGAGACTGAACCCAATTTCAGCAGGTACTTGCCACAGTATACAGGATACTAACAGCTTACTGTATAGTGTATAATTGTCTATGATACTATTCAGCTCATTTTATACTTCCCAAAACACTCTAGCACCTTCCCACTCATTCTAGTATATCCAGTGATTACTCCAATTTCAATTTCCACTTTTTACTTCTCACTTTTTCTATACGTACATTCTCGAATCCCCACCACCCACACACAATGGACCTTGAAAAGTCTACAACATTCTCGATTTTATTTTCTGTCGAGAAAGTCCTGATTCAACTCAGTCTTAGACTAGTATACGCGAGGCAGTATTGCATCAATTCGCAAAAACTGCCCTCTCCTACCTCCATATGCCGTTACACAGCGGAACGTTGAATATATTTTCAATGTAAAAATATTCTTGTTCTTGTCAGTTCTATTATTAGTTAGCTCATGGTATTTTTATTAGTTTACGATGACAACTTTATTGTAGTCATATCGAAATTGTCCACACATCTGGTTGCTCTTTTTATATTCACCTTTTTTCTGTTATAACGGACAACGGAAAACTTTCATATCCCGAGATATCACATATATAGGAATAGGAGTTCGCAATATCTTCAAGACCGGCTTTCAGAAGTTTCTCCAACTCTGGGTTATTAGTTTCTAAGGACTCATCCCCAATTTCACGTGTACAAAATATAATATCAGACAGACACAAGAACACACTACAGTTGCCCTCGAATTATTCAAAACTTCTGACAAGTGTAAGCAATAAGGAATTAAATGATTTGTGAAGTATTCCTATCAATTATTATTCAAGTACATTTCCCAATAATGAAGCAAGATTTATATTGGTCCTATTTTGAATAACAGTTTTCATTTCTAATTAATTGCCAGATATTTGTAACTTGAAATAGCGCATGCTCAATGGTTTATGATTTCAACGTTTGATATAATGGAATGTAGACATATGATCACCACCACAGTAACGGCTCGCAATGAACGCACTGTAGTTCAATTTCAAATTGATCAGGCGTCAGGAGCAGTAACAGAAGAAAAGTAGGAGCAGTATTCCTTTGGGTTGCAAAAAATACATTCGATTTTGACAATATGATGGCAGACAATGTGAAAATAAACTTCAAGTTGAGGTTGAGGAGGCATGCATATACAAACATCAAAGCTTACGCCAGGAATTGAACACAGGTCGCGATGGAAGCGAAGTACGGACCGAGTGCCTCAAGACGATCGCGTCAGACAAGTGTAGTTGATCTTCTCCTGGTTATAAACTTTGAATGTGTTATTAATATCATCGGATTTGAATGGAACTTCAAAATAAGCACACTCGAATCTGAAGTTAATGAGATGTAATTGAAATTTATACGAATTTTAATGACAGTATCTATCATAGTATATAATAATATTCTGCAATCATACAAACCATATCATAGTTTCGCTACTGGTCTAACAAAAGTTCCTTTATCAGTTTTAGATTTTGATAACCTAACAATTCCATCACTGCCAGGATACGTCTCTTCTATTCGACCGATTACTCATTGATTTCTAGATACTTTTTCGTCTACTATCGTCTACTTTTGGGTGACTCCACTTTGTCATGCTATTTTTGCCTTTTCAGACTACACTTCCTCCAGAACCCATCGCCAGGCTTTTATTAGCGATGCCCCACTATTTTCTAGTTAAATTCATGATCTCAGTGAGAGAATAAGATGGTTAGGAGTGAGAAATATTGGTCCAAGGTCTTGAATTCATTATTATAGAGAGTATTCAAGACTCGTTATTTTGGATTCACAGATATCAGACTAAACAGCACATACTCCTTCTCTGGAATGTTTCGATCTGGCATTTTCTTATCCAAATTTCTTGCATCATTCATCACTTCGGCAATAAGGGTTAACTTTCTTGGTCTACGTTGTTTCGAAATTTTATATTTTTTTGTAAAATATCGGAAAACATATCGGAAAACAGAAATGGGAAAGGTACAGGATTTTCGGAGCTGATGGCATCAGCTTCCTATAGCATAACCTTTCTGAATGTATGTTTCAGCTGAAATATCAAATCAAACCATTTTGGAATTGTCTTCGTGATGAGTTCCTTTTATTCGTCCATTGAAATCAAAATGGAACTTCATCACCAGGAAGCTCAAGTTTCTCAGATAAATCTCCCTCAATGGTAGAACAGGAACGAATGTTTTGGGGTTAGTTCAAAAATTACTGGGTGATTGTAATGTACAGGTTACATCTGAAGTATTTTCGGCTGCAGATGATTTCGTGCGAAATGAAGTGTATGTATTATAATACAATACAAGTGTTCATTCACTTAGGTGCACTAGTAAATAGGCAAATCCTAAAATTGTATTGATATTAAGGTTATACAGTTACTCTTATAAGTTATTTTTTAAGTACCTCAATGAGGTTAGTATCAAAAAATATCTTTTTCTTCAATTTTTGTTTCTTACTTTTTTTTAAATATAGATCTGTATTATTATGTATTATGTAGAACTTCAAATAAATGAAATGAATAAATACCTTTCCTGGCAATCTTCTGTACCACATCTCTCTTTCAGAATAGATTTAACATGTGTGGTTAAGCTTTCTGTAGAAGCAGCACTCAACTCAATGATATATCACTTCCACTTGACATGTGGAAGTGATGTCTAAGAAAAATTCTATTCCTAAACATTATCTTTCCTTGCTGGATTTCTGGAGGAATTTCTCTTGAAAGAATTTCTATAGTCTGTCTTTAGAATCTATTTTCGATGATGAGTATGAACAGGACAGCAAACTCAACATTTCGATTACCGAAGAATAAACTCAATATATTCGAAGAGAAAATACATCAGTATCTGTACCAACCTTCGATCATTGGTGGGTTTGTTGTTCGGAGGTGCCAACCTATGAAGACTATAATATGACAATGCCATCAATCGAAAATATCATAACATTGATGATTCATTACATCGATATCAGAACAGTCTAGAATTGAAAGGAATTCCATAAATATCCGGGGATTTTACTGATGATTGTCGGATTTGCTCACAATATTCTACTCTGGGTGTTCGAGACGAAGGAATGTGAGACAATAAATGAGTCGAAGAGAAACTCACATTGAGAAAAAAGATCTTCTTTCTTTGCTTCACATTATGGAGATTATAATACATCAATGTGATTTCAATTATGATGTTGAACGCGAAGCCACTTCATGGTTAATGTGACTTATATTTGGCATCACAATGTTAATCATAAAATGACCAGAAGGGTCCGGAATAGCAGTAATTGTGATTTCGGTGGGAGTCTCAATTCGATTCACGGGTGCGACCTGACCTGAATGTGATGGCCTCTGTTGTGTCTGAAATTAATTTGTGTTAACTGGGAAATAACCAGTTATGTAATAATATCATTATGTACATTACATAATAGCACATTATGTAACGTACAAGTACAAATTCAGATCAATTACGTCCCGAAATGTTATTATTAATAATTATTAATAATCAATTGATAATCCGTAGGAAGCCCCGATCACCGCACTGTCTTACTGCTAGTTTAAAGCATACCCCGATAAATTAAATAATCCTGTTGTGGTGAGTAATGGTCTATAGACCGTGGTGTTGAGTGGCCAATATCGCAAGTGTTGACAGAAAGTTAGAAGCTGAAAAAAGTGGGGACTTCAACCCCATGATTTTTGAGGTTAAGTGAAATATTGTTTTAAATAAATAATTCAAACAATTATGTGTGCTCCTGCATTCCTAGTGAGAATGTCTTGTGGAGCAATACTAAAAAAATATATGATTCAAGATTATAGCCGACCTGTTAGACTGATATCTTACAGTAATACCTTATTTTGTAAATCAAGAAGAGGTTCTTCCAATGAAACACTGGAAAACTCACCATTGAAAAAATTGTTGGACGAATCTGCATCATTTCAGGATATCGCAAGTAGAGAGCAACAGTGGGTCACTCTGCCTTACCCACAAGGTACAAATATAAGGAAAGAAGAAATCCCCAAGAAAGAAAGTCAAGATCCAAGAGATGCTACTATTATATTATTTCCTGGTCAGGGAACACAGTATGTAGGCATGGCTAAAAATCTTCTGAAGTTTCCAATGGCAAAAGATCTTTTTGAACTGGCCAGTTATGTTTTACGCTATGACCTATTGAAATTATGTCTGCAAGGCCCGAAAGACCAATTAGATAGCACAAAATATGCCCAGCCAGCAATAATGGTTTGTTCATTGGCGGCTATTGAACAGCTGAAAGAAGAAAGGCCACATGCCATTGCAAATTGTGTTGCTACAGCTGGATTCAGTTTGGGGGAGATAACTGCACTGGTATTTGCTGGGGCACTTGGATTTGAAAGAGGTTTGGCATAATTCAAATCCTAAATGAATAGGATATACCTACATATTAACAGACAGCAAATTATGTTGTATTTGGTTTAAGATGACCCATGCTACTTATGTATCGAGGGTTTAAAGTACTACCCTGCTTTCTAGATAGTTTTTATGCACTTATATCATGAGAGCATAATATGTTTCAATCCCCAAGTCATGTTCTTATCTATGGAAGACAATTCTTGTTACACCTTGATGCATGCAGAAATATTTGCATTTCCATTCAGTAGAAGATTCAAGAAGCATTAAAATTATTAAAATAATATGAAACTTGGTTGAACTGTTTTTGAGTAACTATGTATATGTTGAACAAAATAATGACAGTCTATCAGGGATTAATTGAAACTGGCTTAGAGGTATTGTATCAACAACTTGATATTCCATCAAAGTCAAATTATTTCTTTATTGTTGTGGTTAGTGGTTATTGTTGAGAAATGATGTGAGCTAATAGGGCAAACTCAAGATTGTCAAGAAATTTGAACAGTTATTAACAGAACATATGTAACAAAGTCATCATCAGAATATTAGAATTCTTCCTTTTCTGATCTAAAACCACACGTACCCTTTCACATATCTAATGGATTTTTACTAAAATCATCTGTTTTTGAAGATTGTATTCTCTTCTATGGCAGAAGATTGTATTCTTCTCTATGGCAGAGAAAGTAACTTCATGATTCAATATTGACACAGATCCATTTGATTATTGGTTGTCTGTTATTTCCAAAGTTCAGTTATCTCTTTGGTGATTTACTATATAGTGATTCATGGATTGAAATTGATGTCCTTCAATGTTCTCCCATCCAGTTGATATATATATAGGCACCAGTAGGAGTAAACTTCTGTATGAAACATATTTTACATTTTTGTGGTCACTTTGATATTTTGGTAGACTGTTTATAATATGATGATATTTTTTTCAGCTCTTCAGCTTGTGAAAATCAGGGGAGAAGCAATGCAATTGGCTAGTGAGGCTTACAAGGGTGGAATGCTTACTGTACTGTATGGCCCAGATAGCAAAGTTAACTATGCTTGTCTGAAAGCTAGAGAATGGGCAGTAGATAAAGGGGATCCCATGCCAGAGTGTAAAATAGCAACATATCTCTTCCCACATTGTAAAGTAATTGCTGGAAGCGAATCGGTGAGTACAATTTTATATATCTTGTGTTTTCACATATTGGTCATGAAATATGCCAATAGGTTATCTGTAAGTATTCATTTCACAAATCTTTCACATATTCCTCAGACCAAAATATGATGATCTAATATTGAAGAAATCTGTTTATGCTTCCTAAAAAACAAGAAAAGCAGATATAACCATCATAAACTCTACATCTTATCCTCAATTCATTTGTATTTGCCCAACTGTTTTGGCTTCTCACCCAGAACATCTATATCTTGTTTCATTTCACCATCCTCAGTATCCTACCATTTCCAAAATATCAATGGGGAGCATGATATATGTGTTAAGACAAGAGTAGTATTGTTTGATAGTGTTTTGAATTTCATTTGCAGGCACTAGATTATCTAGAGAAGAACTATCAACAATTCAATATTCGCAAGGTGATAAGATTGCCTGTGAGTGGGTCATTTCATACTGACCTTATGAGGCCTGCGATGGAGACTTTCAGGAAAGCTTTAAACAAATCTGAGATCTTAGACCCTGTTATCAGCGTTTATTCTAATGTTGATGGCAAAATATACAGAAATGCTGAACATATAAGAAGACAACTACCAAAACATGTAAGTTTATTGTAATAGAGCAATAGCAGAAGGTACTGTGCAGACTTTCATCAGATCTATCATTCTTTTGACAATATTCTTCCTCTCTACTGGTCGTTGAACTAGGATTTTTAACAGGTACTATTCTTTAACAAACACTGTTATCTTGATATGATAAAATCAAGAGGAGCTATGTATTTTTTTCCATGATATTTCATGTAATCAATAAACATATATTCCAGATGATAAAACCAGTGAAGTGGGAGCAACTTCTTCATACTGTTTATTCAAGAGATCCTGATTCACATTTTCCTAGGACATTTGAAGTTGGACCTGGTTCATCTTTGAGAGCTACCTTGAAGCAAGTAAATGCCAAAGCTTGGACTGAATGTTACAGCATAGAAGCATAATTGAATGTTATTCATTCCTTGAGATCTCAAGGTAGGTCTGTTGAACAGAGAAATAATTCTGAATTTGAATCAGAAGAGTGATGATCTGGTATTCTAATGATGGAATGTGAGAGATGCATTTAAAAACCATTGGTCAAAACTGTCTGAGATTTCACTACAATCTGATGGAACACTATACCATGTGTTCATAAAGTAACAGCACCCGGGTCACCCCAGTTTGGAATTTCTCTCTTTTTTTTTTCTTCAATGGTATATACAGTACATTGGTTGTACATGCAGTATATACAACTATGTTCAACATAAGGAGAGTATATCAGAAACTACAAGAGGTACAGATTCGGTTACATTAGGAACAAATTGAGTTATTTTCAAGTTTTTGAGTAAATTTGAAAAACTAATCAATTCTACATTTCATGTTTTTCTGGTGTTGATAGTAAAGTTATATCAAAACTGATTGTACTGCTTCATAACAACTTTCAATGGGCTCATCAGTTTCTCTCTCTAATGTTTCATCATGGATGATCCATAATTTCAGATGAGGTCCTGATCTCATACATTGAGAAGCCCTCATCCTCAATTTGACTCTGTTTCTATAACGTTTGGAGTCCTTTTTGTCATCACCTTTTCTTCATAAGGTGCTGTGTCTCAAGGTATTCCATGCATCTATTAACATTTGTATTCTTGAGATCATTGTTCAGTGATTATTGATCAGATTCATTATAATTTCACTATTGAAGATAAAAAAAAACAAATATCAAGTATGAATAATTTAGTTTATCGATAATAATTGCTCAAATATACTCAACTATTTTCATATCCAATCAAATCTGTTTCTCTTCCACTTTCTCATATATCTCCATACTGGCACTCCTAGTCTTGGTTGCTATGTACAGGCTGGAACGAATTCGATGAGTAGGGTAGAAAAAGTAGCAATGATAAACCAACAATCATTTTCAAATATCTCTTCAAATAAGTCCAGGAAAAATAAAAATGATTGTACGATTCAAGAAGAGGAATGATTGGCATTAAATTTGGTCCAGCCTGTAAACAGTTTTGGGTAAATATGTGGAACCATGTGAATATATCTGTTGTGTAGTATACACACTAATGTTTGGTGATCTATAAAACAAATGTAACAAATCACATTCGGAATAAATGTATATTCATCATATTCATTTACCTACCAAATATCATTTCAGTTTTTGAAAACTTCAGAGGTGTTAACTTGTTTCCATCAATCTGTCTGTCACTGTATGCATTATGCAATATTCGTAGAAAATCAGGTATTTTTTTTATATTTTCCATTCCCCTAATTGAAGAGATGAAGAGATGCCTCATAATGAATCAATTCATAGAAACAGTGAGTGGGTGTTCTTTTCATCACTCTGGTTTATCCGTTCTGATCCCTCTGATACCGATGTCAAAACGAAAACTCGCGCAGATTATTTTTTGTTCTGAAACAATTCACTCTCCTTTGAAATATCCGTGCTATTATCCATCAACTGAGTTGTTGGTGATTGAACAATTTCTCAGCAAGTCGCACATGGAGTCATAAGACTTGAATATCGCCAATATCATTCATCATGAATAAAATTACATCCTACATAAAAAGTCTAAATTATCCTTCGCAAAATTCTTGCTGACGTAGACTTTTTCAAATCATTTTTTCCTTCTTAATCTGTTGAGAAATTCTCAATGCATAGTGCATAATTAATACAGCTTGCTAAAGAAATGACAAAATGAACGTGTACTTGGTAGGCGTCAGGCGAACTCTGCTTGATTATTGTAACGCACCAGTGAATCGTTCAATCAGCTAAGAGATTGACTTTTTCAATTCAAATAATGAGTAGAAAATCTCTGCTGAATGCCTTTCTATTGTGTTTTGAGTAACTTTCATATCATAGATCCTAACTTCATCATTTTTGTAAGTAGCTTTCATTTTAGACCATTCCCTTTCAGAAGCGATATGAAAATATCGTAGATCTGAACCTCATCATTATTGGAAGTAACTTTCATTATAGACCATTTCCTCCTGGGAGCCATTTGAGAATATCATAGATCTGAACCTCTGAATCATCATTAGGAATTAGACACAGTACTTACTGTTGTCTATCGATAAACGATTGATCATGACTGGTCAGAAACTATTATGTATTACTTGCGCCTTTTTGATAGGAGTAGATAATGGTAATTAATTTTATCTCAGTTAATCGTGCAAGAATGATCTCTTCGATCAAATATTATTGAACAGCAACTTCCATCAACTTCGGAAGATACAGCGAATTGTATATTTATGATTCGCTGATGATCAAATTCTGATGCAGTATCATAATTTCAATAGGCAGCATGAAACAATAAAAAATAATAATAAAAATATTTATTCAATAATATATACAACCGACTATAATTCAGTAGCATTCTCACTATCACTGAATTTCCGGAAACATACATGCTCCATGTTATCTTTTTCAATAATATAAGGGCCCTTCCGAAAAGTTCCATATTCTTCCGGAATCATTCCATTAACAGTGATTATTTGTTTTGGAGACCCAATGTGGGTTCGAGTACTATTGATAGAACTAGGAGTAACAGTTACTAGATCTGTAAGTGGAGATACTTGTAATTGTTGTATTTCTTGTGGATTCTTCGACCGATTATCATTCACATCATATAATTCTGTGTAAATATTACTTCCATTACTGAATCCTGAGCTGTTTTTGCCATTTGATTCCTTATAAATCTCATTCATGCTAGATGGTGTAATTTCACTTTGAGTTTTCTTCAACTTCTTTATAGATCTGGTGTAATCCTTTGTACCTTTTCTCTTCAGAGTGAAATCTCGTTCACCATGTTGAGCTTTACTGTTCCATTGGACCCAGTTATGTCGAGATATTGGATCTCTTGGGCCCCAATTCTTTGAAGGTTTTAGTGATGTTTTCATTTTCTAAAAATAATGCTGATGTTACTATCGGGAGGTTGATGAGGTGAGAAAAGGGAGAAAAGGATGTAGTTGCGATAGATTGAACCCATTTCAGAGCAGAATTATATCCACTAGTGCTGAAAAGTTATTCTATCTGAACTGAAATGGGTGCTGAATTATCAGACATTTTTTTGTTATTTTGAATCTCATCCAATCATCCATGGAATTAGGAAAATCTTACATCAATGAGAGTATATCCATCCTGCTGATATACCACATAAAATCCGATCACGAAGATGACTGTGGTAGCTGTCAAAACTACTCCCCATCCTATACCATACAGCCATAATGGGTCATCTTTGAAGATTCCTTCTAGCGGTAGCGTGATCATGCCCCACGCAAATAGAGCTGTGAGTATCAATGGAGAAATCCACCATAGAAGTAGCCAAAAATTCGATAGAATGTGGCCAAGCATGAATTCAAAGTCAGATTTGATCCTTTCTGTTCCTGGAAACAAAAAAAAAACATCAATAATAATGCAGGCTAATCAAATTTCTCTTGTATGTTCACTGTGTATGAAAAAACTTTTTTGAATCCATAACTTACTGATGAGAAACTGTTTATGAACCTCGATAGTTGGATAATAATATGACAAAAAATATGAACGTCGGTGGTTATTTGCACTTATCTATTATTCGTAACAAATAATAAATAAGTGAGCGTGACAGAAAGAAAATATTCTGTCAAGTCAACTTGACTCTCTGTCACACTTATTGGGCACATTTGTAATAGAATTCTCAATATCTTCGTAGCCTTCCTACATAAACCTATCAAACCTCGTATTGTTGAACTCCTAATGAAATTTCATACCCGAATATGGAATAAAATTTTTGGTTTTCCGTTCGAGAACTGTAAATTTTGCTCCTTTATATTTCTAATATGAACTGACAAAACGTGAGTAAAAAGGGAAAAATGAAACGATTTCAAAACTCAAAATTCACATCTTCTTTTCTGTCATGAGTCCAGTTTATATATTAGATTCTTTGTAGAGGCTGCTTTGCTACTAATATAAAAATATCATCAATTCTCGTCGATTGCTTCAATATATTCTGCAAATAATTGAATTTTCCACAATCTTTGTATTTTCTCTGTTGTGATGAATTAAATGAAAACTTGGAAGAAATCGCAGTTGCGGCGGTTGGGTTCTATGGAAATTGGTATTTTGCTTGCTTGTAACATTTTTAAGAAATCCTTTCAAGATATGGTTTACATAGATACTCACCATAGAAAGCTATCAAAGCCATTATTTCGACTATTGCACAAATGAGAATCAAGTTACCAACAATATAGTGATCCATCAGATGTACAATATCAAAATTGGATTGTAACAAGATAGCACAACCTAGAACGTAACCTAGAAAACTGAGCACTACGCTAGCGTGCCACCATTTCAGCTTCTGTCTGCTCTCCACTGTAATCGCTTTGAGTAAAGTGTAAGTCAAGGTTGCCTGAAATTAACAAAATCATCGTTTCTTCATCATCAATTATAATTTAATTTCATAATCATCTTCATCACAATAAGAATAAACTACCAATAGCTGTACAGAATGAGATATTTAAAATTGAATACAATAGTGCATAAAAATTGGGACAATTTCATGAAGTTGTTAGTTTCGGTGAGTGGGCCTTTGGTAGTAGATGGATTTTAGTTGTTTCATCGGCCATTTCGATTATTGAGCTGCTGATATATAGCCATTGAAAGTTTTAAGATTCTCAACCTTTTTATGAGGTTAAATTGGCATTTTGTCGTGATGAGTTGCCATTGGCCATTGTCAAATTTGTTATTTGAAACTAATTTCATTTTCATTTGAAATTTCAATTCAATTATTTTTTTTTCAAAATAGTATTTGTTTTTACATTCATGACATGAAGGTTCCGAAGCTTCATGAAAAGACAATGATAGATGTATGAAATCGGAGTGAATGTAAAAAATAAAAATATACTCACCATACTAATGAACCCTGACAGTAAGAACACCACATGCACAAGAATCGTCCATGTCCTTAAGTTTGAATTCATACCATCACTTCCAATGTCATATATCAAGGAAGATAAATAAAGTTCAGCTATGGCTCCACTATTAGTACTGAGGTTCATTCTAGTATTGTTAGCTAGAGATTGGCTGATGATGACTGAACCTGCGCCAAAAATTAGGTTCGTAGCAGTATAACCAAGCGCTGTCCTAGAATATAGATATCATCAATAATAATAATAAGACAAGAGAAACATGGCTGTGAAATTCAGAAGGTTATGCTACGATACAAATCAAAAAATCCCGATTGGATGGAATATAACTAATGGAAACCATATACTTTGTGATATATGTTGATATGCAGTCCTAATATTATTGGTAACGTGGCAATCATCAAAACAACAAATCAGACCTATTTTAAAATTAATATATATTAATATATAAGATATTCTATAGGAATATTAGGAATGGATGTTCGGACAAGGATAGAATATCCATAATATGACATAGGAGGACTGCTTGTACCAGTTTAAACGAAATCGAATTCATTTAACGATGTTTAAGTTGACAACTTGATCCCTCTCATTGGCAAAGATATATGTTCTCAATAAAAAAAAAAACAAAATCAGTAGGTCACTCAGCTTGAAATACGCTTCGATATTCCTGTTGGGCTGATAAAATTGTAAGAATTCAGTTCATTCTATTCAAATCCAACGAGAAAGGCATTCAAAGAATAATTCAACAATAAAGAAAAAGTCATTGAGAGAATATTAGAGGTCAGACTTGACGATATGATGAAATGATCACCTCACCGCTGAGGTTTCAAGACAATAATAAACAATTGATTCTTCATTCTAATAATTGAAGATTTTTTTTCAAATGCTTACTATAGAACGGCTACATTACCAGTGTTCTGAGAACCAGTTATGAATACTAATGATTTCAAATACCGATTGGGAGATTCCTGCAGAGCTTCATGAGCAGCATGAATCATGATATAAATGTCATCTATCGAACTCTTCAAAAAATACTCAAAATTAAAGACTCTCAATGTTATAGTTACAATTTTCTAGGAAAAAAATTATTTGGTATGACATATAATAGTCCATATTTTTATATTCATGACTAATCACAAAAAATCTGGGAGCAATGAATCATCAATCGGTATAAAAATATTACTGATTCTGGAAATAATAATCATATATCATTTATTTATACTCACCAAAATGGATTCACTTTATTATAAATTATCCCTGCGTTGGTAACAAATGAACCGAAACCAACAGTAGTGGAGAAGAAAACTTGTATGGCTGCATAGTACCATACCTACAAGATTGTATTTCTTAGTTGAAAATTGTTTTCCACTGTGATACTGATTGACTTACATTAGCGCTCCTCAATAAACTCCAATCGGCATTATTGAAAAAATCCCCCAAACAGTTATTCTCTGTTTGTAGAGAAATAGATTTTACGAATAGGGTAATGTATAGACCAACAGTTGGAAAAATCATAACAATCAATGACTTGATGTAACTCCTTGTCTTTGAAAAAGATCTGTAATAAACCAGTTCAGTCTAGCTAGTTTTTTTTATATATAAAAAGAACATACAGTACTTACAATATGGTTACTACAATCCATACCATCAATAATAATCCAGCGTATATTCCGTACCAAGATGGGTCTTCGAATGGTGACTTAAGAAAAGTCGCCTTCAAACACTGTTGGCCGTTTTTTCCGTACGTTGTATAGCCTGTCTAGAATGAATGAAATTTATTTTATGTATCTGAACAGAACCAAATTAGTTATGGAAATAAATTTTTTTGAAAAGACTTACATCTGTTATTTTAACTCCGGCAGAACATTCTTGAAAAGGCATCGAACCTTTCCAAATCCATATCACATAGTAGAGTGATAATCCCATGTATAGAGGGTAATAAATACTCAACAAACATCCTGCTAAGAATTTCACATATCCAATACCTGCAACAAATATCAATATTCAAGTCCAGATTCAAAAGGCTGTTAAGGATTTTCTCATAAAAGTTTAGTACTGATTATCTCAACCATACGTTATAAATAATCTTTGCCTCAACTTGGGACTTCCGGTGCACTAAATGAAGAATTTTCATGACTCAGGTAATTGATATTTCGTTTGTAATACGCAATGAAGGATGGCCCAAAGCTTATATAAGAATACGAACGACATCCATATCTTATAACAGATATATTTGGTTTTCACACTCAAATTGAAGTCATGAGAACAGGAATTAAAAATATTTTCTTTCATTTGTTCCTATTGAGTAAAACTCTAATTCTTAATATCACATGATAACAGATATAGCCCACATTTCTCTCTACAAAACTATTGAATACTGCATCTATTACATGTAGGATATCTATTGACGAATAAAGGTAATCATTCAGAACATATTATCAGAACTTATTATTCAGAACATATTATCACAGAAAATCAATACTTAACGAGCAATAATGAAGCAGGATTTTTTAGGATTCACGGCTATAACAAATTTCAATTGTAGGCTCTTCTTCCCTCACGTAAATCAGTTTTTCAATTGACACGATTCGCAACAACAATGTTTTCAAGAGAAATACACCAACCAACGATGCTCCAATGTTTATCTCATAGAGTAAAGAACGTTTATTTTGCAAAAAGTGTATGCAATATCCAATATCATATAAACTATATCATATAACTATATAAATATTTCCATATTGAACTACCATGTGTACTACGCAAATTTATGCTCCAAGCTAAATATTGAAACACTTGAAAATAGGAAAATACGAGCGGACTTTTGCTTTTTGTACAAGTGTACAGGTGAAATTTCCAGCCCTGAACTCCTGCATAATATTGGTCTGAAAGTGAAGCATTTCGGAACAAGATCAATTTCTACATTTCACGTACAATTCCATCAAAGGAATTATGGGCAAAACAGTCCGTTGACACGTGTAATGAGGAATGCAAATAATACAAATGTGGATTTTTTCAACCCATCCTTCAATAAATTTAAGAAATCATTGGTCAACAATATCCCATCTGGACAAATAAGTGGTGCTTTGTAGGATTATCATAAAACATATTTCCATTTTTACATATACCCATTTTAAGTAATTATGTCAAACTTTGTAATTTGAATGAAAATTGTTATTTGTGTAGTAGTTCTAAGTTTAGTACTTTTTCAGTTTAGTACTTTTTCTGTAAATATCACATAAGTATTGTATTTTACGAATTTCGGGGGTGTATCCCCGTTGAATGAATAAATAAATAAAAATAAATAAATAAATAAACTAGATGAGGTCAACAATGGGATGGTCGAACACTTGGTGTTGAAAAGGAGAACTGTAGGTAGAATTGATGATTCCGAATCATCAATGCTCAGTGTATAGTCATTTATGACTAAGATACAGGTTTTTTCTTGAAATTTCCATAAATGGAATATAAAAAAAAACATTTTTCAGTAACGGAAACTGCTATTATTCTCTTATTTGCTAACTCCTCTATTTTCAGAAGTGCATTCCTTGCTGAATGGATATCTCTCAGGCCCAGGCTATAATTCAATATACATTCAAAAACATAAAAATTTTGATTTCTGTTTCAGGAAACATGGACAATTTCTTCTCCAATGTTTCGTTTTTTTTTTTACACGTCAGATTTTCGGCGTCTAGGGCTCGCAGGACTCATGATTAGGTCTGGCACATGGCAGTTTTTTGTTTACTCAGGTTTTATGTTTGTACTCCAGCTTATATTCAGAATGATAGGTAAGTATTCTATTTCAGATGACATTCTTTAATGAGGATTTCCGATATATTGATATTTATTCGATTTGCTAGAGTAAAGTTTGACATATTCACCCATTGGGTATATTGAATAATTTCCACATAATGTCTTTGTAATCCTTTGAAAAAGTATAAATTTACAAATGTGATAAATCCCGCTCCTCGAATAGTGAATGTATCGACGTGTTAGAGGATATTGTGCAAATATTGAGTTGAATACACGCATTTTCAGTTGGGAATTCTGGGTGAGTTGTTGTTGCACTTAGTTCAATATCACAGTTCCTTGAAGAGAAAATAGACACATTCTAGATTCTCGGTATTGACTAGGTAAGAGATACTGAGAGCAGAGCATGTTTCTGACTGGGAAATTCATTACCTCTTGCAATGATTTGTGAATTCATTTATTTTTCCATCCTTCTCACATAATATTCCGTATCGATGACCGAGACGTTGCTACAACTTTTTTCGAACTAATATGGATGGTACGTTTTCATTGCAATATTTTCGAAATTGTTATTACAATTTCTCCATCGCTTTTGATACATTTCCTTCCGTAGATAGGACAAATTAGTTTCGTTAAATATAGGTATGAATACGATACGTCCAAATTTGCAAATATTTCATTGTTGTCATAATTAAATGCCAGCATTAGGAGTTAGTAGTGTTAGTAGTAGAAGTAGTAATAGTGTGCTTTGGGACTGCAATTCGTCAAAGTTCTCTGAAATTGAAATGAAGCTCTCTAGAATCAAAATGATACCGTATAAAATCAAATTATATATGTAATGACAAATAGTCTATCACGAATCAACATATTTATTCAGAAATGTTCCTATAGATTGTTGTTTGGATCATGAGCATAACCAATCAGTTTGAATATAGGATACGTCCAAATTTACAAATATTTCAATGTTGTCATAATTAAATGCCAGCATTAGGAGTTTTTTCAGTGTTTATTACCTTTGAAAAAAGGAACAGCCTTCCAAGATTTGATGAATCCCTCTTGTGCTAATTGACCAAAGCCCAGTTCAAGGAATAGAAGAGGAAGTCCAATAAATACTGTTAGTATCAGGTGGGCTATCAGGAAAGGTAACCCTCCTCGTATCATCGTCACTTGAGGTAATCTGTAAAGGTTTCCTAGTCCTAACGCCATTGACATCGTGCAAAGGGCTGTTGATATATAGTAGAACCATGTTTCGCAAGTCTGAAAACAGGGTGAATACATTATGTTATTATCTTCTTGGTTCATTAGATCATGAAATGGTGGAAATATTTGTTCATTTTTTGCAAACCAGTTCAGGTAGTTGGAAAGTAATATACCGTTTGCTTATTATTTCAAACTCTAGCTCAATAAGGAGATAATTGATAATCATTTCAGTATCATCCATTAGGTATAATTTATACTCTATGTTATTTTGATGTGATCTCATCTTCTTAGAGATATGCACATAGTATATGTATAGAAATTGTTCTTGCTCTAGAATTCCGCATCGGAATGCAAAAGAGAGTGCTGGACACTTCAAGCGGTGTTGATATCAGTGGGTAGTTATTATTTGTGAATGAATCAACATTATTAATGTTCTTCTCGTAAAATCATACAGTTAGAAAATGTTGCATCCACTGAACTTCCTATGTATTGAGATCTCTAATCGTAACATAATTTTATATAATCAATTATGGCTCACCCACATCTCACAGGTTAATTATAATACGTTTCCAAACCATGAGTGCTATTTTCTACAATAGAAAATGCCTTAGAATTATTCACTTTCAGTTCATTTCAATCATCACGCGGGGATCTACTACACCATGGTGAAGTCGTATTCAGCTGTGAGATCTCTGAATAGAATATGTGTGTACACTCTATTATCTCTGGTGAATGAATAAATTTACAATCAATTATATTTTAATTGATTCAAATGTATTTTATGGCTCTCATCAGTCATATGTGGGCAGCAAAGGTACTAACGTTATACGATTCAAGAACAATAGAATATTTATTCATCCATTTCACTGCTGTATAAATTTCCTCGAATTCACTACTATGTAGTTTGAGTGAATGAGCATGCATGGAGTATGTAGCTGAAAAGATGGTATCAATATTTCCATTTGAACGGTTCAAACCGAGGTTTGAACGGTTGATCGATTTCGTCTTGAACCACGTAACTCCGTTATCGACTGTTCAATTATAGCAACAGATAATCAAAAATAATTGTGAAATTTTGGACAACAAAATAGTCCGCATTCATTCATGTATTGATGAATAGACAATGAGTGACGAATTAATTTGATAGGTGACTTATTTCCATGTGTTTCTCACTTCTCCAACAGTGCAACCCAACAATATTCTCGAAATAAAACTTGTTCTGGAGGATCAAAACTACTGCTTTATTATTGTTCTGGCCATGTTTTTTTACAAAAGAGACATCGAAGAAATCATAAGTGTTATGCACAGCTGACATGTTTATCTGATGATTGTTAGGACTTTAGGACGAAATACCTAATTTAGTAGATAGATATGGTCCACCTAGTTCACTACATAGTTGCTCAAATATGTGAATATTGACTATATTATATATCATTATATATATTAAACATATATGTATCAAAGATATTGGCTTGGAAGTTTTTTATCGGATACAAGAATAATCTCTTTTGAATTATGCATGTCATAAGTGAAATGGCTTTCTATTACAATACCGGTGATATTATTCAGAGTATATAATAACATTATAGGTTTTTTTCCCTTGGTTTCTTTGTTTTTCGTTGTTTCCACAAAAATTGCTTTCTCAGGTCGCTCTCTCAGAATAATATGAAATAACCCATGAACTTTGAGTTTCTCGCACAAGTACTACTACTACTACTATCTAGTGTTAGTAGTAGAAGTAGTAATAGTGTGCTTTGGGACTGCAATTCGTCAAAGTTCTCTGAAATTGAAATGAAGCTCTCTAGAATCAAAAACCGTATAAAATCAAATTATATATGTAATGACAAATAGTCTATCACGAATCAACATATGTATTCAGAAATGTTCTTATAGATTGTTGTTTGGATCATGAGCAAAACCAATCAGTTTGATTATAGGAAAATTCATTATTATGTATTGAAATTCATCAATATATATAAGGTTAACTAGGTAACTTTCACTTCACAATAACTCTTCGTTATCGGCCTCTTAATGCCTACGGCAATGCCGTTTACTATGAAATATAGATATTACTTCATTGCAATAATTGTTCGAACTAACCTGACATAGTATTCTGATAGTTCATTTCCACCGATTGTACCTACCTATCTATTGAATGAAAACTGAACTCATATGGTTTTTTTGAGTGAAACTCTGTTAATCCAAGTGCTGAACATAATTTCACTTATATATATATATATATATATATATATATATATATATATATTGTCCTTGCATGAGTGAAAATACGGAAGCTAGTCAAGTTATTTGCGTAATAAATGGACTTCGAACCCTAACAAATTATAGTCGAATGGTGAGAAAAACCCACTGAAATAGAGTGACAGGTAAAAAGCTGGACCTTGTCATTGCACACATTATTCGTTTCAGGATTCTGTGAAGAGTGTGAGGCACACCGATAAGCATAATTGAGGAGATAGGTTAGCTCAGGTTAGGTTTAATGCGTGTGGGGCACAAGGTCGCCCCTCCACTAGTGCGACCCTTGAATGGGTCTATTATGGCTCACCCCTAGAGGTTACAGTTCACCACACAATTCAGTTCTTCTAGCAGAGTTCATGGTTGTATGGGGTGAGATTTTCCTGGAATCGGTTGGTTCTAAGTTGGTGGAACCAAATGTATCGAACCTTATTCTGTCTAAGCAAGGGCATGAACATTGATGTATCCAGCTGTTTCGTCTTCCACGCATTAGAACCGACAGTCCGTTTGGTGGTTCAGACCTATCCTTCCTAGGAGGTGCCTCAGACGACAAGGTCCTGTAAGTAATCCTGTCAGAAAGCGTAAGTTGTTCCTTCGCCATTACAGGATCTGCTTGATTGTTTTTTTTCTGAGGGTTTGGTAAAAAACTCCTACGAGTGTGTCATACTTGGTGGATCAAACCAATGCGTGAGTCTTCTTCTCTCCGCCTCAAACGAAATGATTGTGTTGGCAGCTCTCGTGTGGCAACACCAAAAACTGCGCCCTGGTGCCCAGACACCCACAACAGAGTCACCCTATTGTTTGCTCCGAGGCACTATAGGGAATCGATGCAGTTCCATACAAGTTTAGAATGAATATCCAGACATTTCACGACCATACCTATCCAAAGTTTCCTTTGACTAAAGATCAATGTGTGGGCTCCTTTGTTTTAGATTCGAAATAATTTGATAACAGTGATGATAGTATGGATGGACAATATATTTTTATTTCAATTAAAATAAATTCCAAATCCATATTAAATTTAATTTCAATTTTTCAGGAAATGAAATCAAACCACTGATCACACAGTCATGAGATATGAAAATAAATTTCAGTACGATTTTGTTGTGCCGATGAGAATATAATTGCGGTTGAGTCAGTCAACGATTTCATAATAGGAATGGCATATGAAATTTCCCCAAAATCGCCTACAAGATCTTCAGATTCCAGACCTCTTGGTTGTTTCTTGTGGGGAGACTAAGCAGGTACCTACCTTTCACAAATATGCCGTTCAATGGCCCACAGTATAATGGACAGACTTTTTCATTTCTTTGAAAAATTTTTATACTTCAAACTTCAATTCATTTTTTTCACGTTCACTTCATATTTTTGGTTCTCATTGTAGCTTGCATTTGACGTATCACAAAGTCCTCCCTTCGTATCATTATTAATTTTATCATTGTGCATTTTTGCATTTTTCTCGTATGAAATATCGTCAAAGAATTACCCGTCAAAGAATTTTCTTATTTTCCTTATGTAGGGAAGAATAGCAAAGAGCATATTTTTCTTCAGTTACGACGTCCATTGTTATCCATGAGGTAAAAGTGAAAGATTTATATGTTTAGTATTATTCACTTCATTTTCTCCCACAATAGTTCCTGTGATTGATTCTAATCAGTATGTTACCTTAGATGTATCTTATAGTTTAATTACCTTCTGTTTATGGGTCAAAAGTGTGAGAGTATTGCATGATTCCTATAAGAAAGAATACAAAGAGTGATGAAATATCTGAAACTCCCAAGAATAATCACTTCAATTTGTTTCCTTGTATCGTATTATCTAATCTTGAGGTCGGTCGCCCGAACTTGGAATCAGAAATTAACTTATGCAACAAAATCATAAATCGTCATATAATAAATCTGAATATAATAAATTCTGAGAAATTGGACTCAGACGTTGTATATTGGATATTATCAAGTTCATAAAGAGATGAATTCATGTTGGTATAATCATCAGGGTTCTGTATACTTGAGATTAGAGGATAAATAAATGCATTCGAATTGGGATATTCTTATAAAGGAGAATCCACCATTTTTTATCCGATTTACCGGATATGAATTTTTTCAACATCGACAGAAGTCTGGTAAAAATCAACTCTTTGAATATAACGGCACTTCCTTGAAGGATTCATCATTTTCATCCTGGATTCAACAATGATTCATAATATGTTGAGTAACATTTTATGAATGGAATAAAATGAGTGAAATACTCATATTATACAGTGCGGAACAGCCAATTGTGATGAATTCGACAACGAATAAATGAGGGTGTGTTGGGAAAAACGCTTGGACACGTCGATTTGTATTTTTGAATACGCATTTTTTTCAAAAAAAATTAAATTATATAGTGTGTCATGTGACAGTGGCCAATACCAACTTTCTTATTCCAAAAGGAATACCCTGTATTCCATTCCTCTTTTTAATTCTCACTGGAGACCTGATTTCATCGATGCACCACAATTGGGGTCTAGCGGAAATGATTACAGAGATATCGAGTGTGAAAATCGAGATTTTTCAACTTTAGGATTTTTTTGTGTTGAAACTATTCATTATTGGTCAAAACGGCTCACATGTCCCTGTCTTAACTTTCGATTTACTACCTACTGCCAGTTGATTGAAACAAATATAGGGTGGTGCAGAATTCAGAAAATTGATCATCCTGTATCTGTCCTAAAAAAATGACATTTTATCGAAAATTAAGACAGAGACATGTAAGTCGTTTCGACCAATAATGCATATCCTAGGATATCCTAGTATACAAACAAGCTTAAAATTATAAAGTAAAATAGGTATGTGGTACATTTTAAAATGATTTAAAATATGTGACAAACATTAGATGAATACATTATTCAGTTAGTTGAACACAAGCAAAAATTGTAGCTACACGCAACAGACGTAATAAATATCATATATGTACATTAGACGGAAATTTCTTCAGTTCATTTTTGAAAATGTTTAGAGATGGGCTATTTTTGATTGTATTTGGTAATCTGTTGAATTGATCAAAACCCTTGAAAAATAAAGAGATCATAGTGCTTTTGTGATTTGACGGATATCTAATGGTTCAAACCTCGCATTCATGTCGAATTTCGAATTCAAATCGTATTTTCTAGAGTTTGCAAGATAGCCATCAGAAATATCAACATAGGTTTTTCACCATCTTCAGTTATTCCGAAATAAACGACGGAAGATAGTTCAAACTATAATTAATCAATACCACCGATACCATCTTCAAGTTACTACGTTCTGTATATAACAATCAATATTACTCTAACATTTCAACAGCGCATTGTCTTAAAAAACTACTGTCAAATTGAAGAATACAGATACTGAATCCATTCTGTCGTGAAATATTCTCACCGAATACCAATTATATGTGGAATGTTTTTCCCGCTCACAAATATTTTCTAAAAAATTTCCGGATGTAATATGACATGATAGATATGACATCTAGTGGTATAACAAGCGGAAATTCGAAGTTGCCACCAGTATAATAAATAGCCGGAAAAAATTAACTTCGGTAATTTCTGTTCTAAGTTTCGAGTTCGTATGAGGTTTCCAAGGTCTATAATCTCTTATATATGTTCAATGATTGATCTCGAAGAAAATCACCCAACAGGGAATCAACGATAATTTCTATCATATCATTTTGATTCCAAAGGAAATTACAACAAACATATCAGGAATTTTATGATCGTTTCCGTCGATCATTAATCAGCCTATAAAGAGCCGAATATAGAAAATTAATGAGTGAGCATATGAGTCAGAACCAATTCAATATCGGTCCATTCTCATGTTATCTGAATCGATATCACAACATATATGCTATATACATGGTGTCTCAAAGTGCGCACATCTCTGTTCAAACCACTGTCTCAACAGTCACCAAATAGTTCTTCGCAAACTGTTGGTTCCAAGTGCACAATGGTCCACAACCTTCTGCTCTTTACAGAAAAATATTTTTATTGTTCTGATACCCATCTCCAATCCTCAGGATTCAAATAATTGTTCATTCACTTTTGTGAATTTCAATTTAATTGAATACTGGTAGCCTCTTCCTATTGACTTGGTGAGCCATAAAAATCGATAGTTATTTCAGAGAATCTTCTGGAACACCATATGATTGCTACCAAGAATTCAATTCTGAGATACGAAGACTTGGGAAGTTTGATTTTTATTTTTAAGAAAAAAAGCTGAATTTGTAATCGTCGCGTTTGTGAATGCAATTCAATACTGCTCTTACTATGAAAAAAATAACAGATGTGATATCATACACAGAAAATGCGTGCAAAAATAATACATAATCTGGAATATTTCCATATTGATCTAAGCTTCCTGAAGAAGATAGTAGTAGAAGAGTAGTTAGGATATCTTTCGATATTTGAAATATCGCATTTAAAGCGAGAAAATCAAACAAGATTACTATTAATAATAATAATAATAATATGTCTTTATTTATACCAATGGTACAAAAGGGCGGAATTCAGCCACACACATTCGAAGAATGTAGGAGGCTGCTCTTTCATTCAACCCTACAAAAGAAATAGAAATAGGAATTATGTATCGAATAAGATACGTAATTCCATAAAAAAAGAATTAACAGAACAAAAAAAAAATAAAAATATAGAATACAATTGTTATAACAATCCTGTTATACGCTAGTGAGAACTAGACAGTCCAAATAAACACGAGAGTAAAATAAATGCAATGGAGATCAGATACATGAGAAAATAGATGAAAAAAGGAATCTAGACAGAATTAGTAATGAAACAAGAAGAGAAACGTTGAAGCAGGAATCAATAACCGACAAAATACGAAGAGACAATTGAATTGGTATGGACACATGATGAGAATGGATTCAAGCAGAATAACAAAGAAGATGCATGAAGCAATGATCATAAAAAAGAAGAAGGGGAGACCACGGAAGAACAACAGATAGCTTTCTCATACTTGACAGAACTCTTAGTAAAAATACAAAGGTGTCTAAAAGAAATTCCCTTTCCTTGATAGGTATTTGTTAGTCTTCCAAAGTCTCTATTCATATCTCATGTTATATCAAATTTTCCAAGTATTTTTATTTAACATGAGATTAACTCTTTGATGGATTGGAATTATAGAATGAAAACTTCACTATTAAAAGAGCAACAAAAATAATTCAATCGACAATGCCCTAATTCAAACATTCGATAAATTGGAATTTTCATCAAATTTAATGTTCTTCACCTTCAAAGTCCGTCCTCTCAGTATTTTATTGACTTACTTTCAATTCGAAGAAGTTTCTGTAGATATCGGTTTCTCTAAGAAAACGCTTCAACTGGTATTTCCAATCATGAACAACAGGACACCTCTTCAAATACTGCGGAGCTGGAGGAGACATATAATGGAAATTCATGAACTGCCCATTCTCGTACTCTCTGTACATCTTTCTGATACCACTTTATCACCGAAATCTTTTCAACGATTCAAATAGCAACGAGATAACCAAAATAAAACGCGCTTGTTGAGATAGTTCATCATTACAGTGGATAAGGCTGAACTGAGCCGCATCGAGTAGTATTATTACTAGAATTCTACTACCACATTATTTGGATCAAATGTACTGAAGTGTAAAAAAACAGCTGCTTCAGTAAAGGCGATCTTCCATTAATTAGGCATGCTTGCAATTTCGTACGTAACAGATGGAGATATTGGTTCATTGGGGTCAATTTCTGGATGAGGTATAGGTCAATTCATATTAGGCGTAGGTACTTATTTGTGGTGTAGTTAATGGACACAAGGCGACATAGCTTATTCCATTTAGAATTTGTTTCAAGGATCGATTATACATATATTGAAGGAAGAGTCTCTGCCTATAAATATTGCATTATTATTACATGATTGGTAGGGCAATTTGACGCAATGCGCAATAGGTAGATATTACATATCCACACACATACAGATATTACGGTCAGTATATACAGGGTGATTCGTTAAAACCGATAGTTATTCTTACGTAAAAGGAAATGATCCCGCCAGCTAAAATAACTTTGATATTTCAAATCTTGTACGAAGCAGAATTTTCGGAATCCCCAGTGACTTGTCAACCACTTTGCCTTATGGTCCCCAATACCTCTGTAATTGCTTGTGAATATAAATACAAAAATGCTGATATTTTCCAACTCTGACATACTGAGATGACGAAATTTGGTATGGAGTCAGGTAACAACCGGAAAGCTTCTCACCCAATAGCCAAATCTCAGTTTCTTTGTGAGTGGTTTGGGAATACATGTTGATTGTTCACACGAAAATATGTCGAATTATTCAAATGAAACACCCTGTATAATGGTTATGGTTAAAATGTGTTGGAGCCCCTTCTTGCTGATGATATAGTTTTTTTCTGCTGGTAAGTAAGAATTATGGTTGATCGGAAATATTAGTCTCTAAGCTCATCGAACTATATTCTCTTCGAATGTGAAGAATAGCGCTCACAGCTCAAATTTCCATTTATTACTGTCCTATGACGTATTGTTGGATGAACTTTTTCCTTACAATTCACTTGACTTATGTACATGATTTTTTCCGTATATTTTTGTAACCCAGCTTCAAGGGTTACTCGAATAGTCATAAAACAGTAAGTACAAAAGTTTTATATTTTTTCTCAACGCCTTTATCTTTGAACTGGTCTGTCTATCGAATATACAAGAGAGCACTTACATATATATGAATCAGAGCTCTTTTCAGATCCGTAGTAATTCTAAAAATTCTGATATGTCAAAATCTGCCGAAATATTTTTGCATTTTTGACCAAAAATTCTGACTCATCAGAAGAACCAAAAACTTTTATAATTACTATGTTTGTTAACATTTCAAATGTATGCTGCAAAAATATACGTGAAAACTCTCTACCTCCAGCTGTGACATTTACTTGTTCGATCTAAAACAAAATTGGTTTTCGGTTCAATGTGAAGTTCACTGTATCCATTATATTTCCGTACTCACTACACTAACTGTACGTGCAAACTCTCTACCTACAGTTGTGTTGATTTACCTGCACGATCAGAAACACAAACTAAATCGGTATTTTGGTTCAATGTGAGTGATATGATATTTCCGTAGAAATCTGATTTCTGGATGGTTGGAATATCGACTCATGATGCTGTATCAGGTTTATTGAATTTTCAACATCTCCTGACAAATTATTGGATGATCTGCTTCATTTATGATGTTTACCGATCTTTCACTTCAGGCCATTTTCATGAGAGCGCTACAAGCCATTGAAAATGTATACTACTTGCGCGAAACTTCGTGTTCTATCACCGTATACACCACCATTAAAATTTCATTACACTCTCAGTTGAACGTGCTATTTTGGCGGAAGAAAAACCTTCCACACATGAATTTTGTACGTGTCATATCTAGATCATCGCCTAGGAGAACGATTTGTGAGCTGAATAATATATTTTCGACTATATTCCTAACTCGATGTTGCATGACGATGAGTGCAATACAATTCTTCATTGGTATGACACCTCACATGTATATTGAGTGTCCAAGTATATAGGTTTTGCTATCGATTCATCATATATGTCATCATTATTTCATTATCAGTTTCTGATTTGACTATATCAATCACTGAAGTTTAAAAATTACACTTGCCTATTTATTCTGCCTAGGGTACTATGGAGGATGAAAATTCACGAAAATTGTTTGGATTGACGAAACCAAAACAATGTTTTGATTGAATAAAGTAGATGGATGAGAATACTCAAGAGATCAGTTTTATATCGATGTCAAAGCACATGAAAGTTTTATTGGCGCAGCAAAAACTCTAAGAGTCTATAATCACAAGAATGAAGAGATCACGAGAGCTTACGTCAATCTATTCGTTTCCATTTTATGCTTGTCCTCCTATCATAATCACCATGATTATCTCAGAAACGGTGAAAGATACGGGGCGGTCGACTAAAAATGTAGGCCGACAACTCTTATGTGAAAAACGAATGAAAAAAAATATTAAATTTGATTTATTCTTGAGAAACATAATCAACTCGAACTATGTCATGAGATAATTCAAAAATTTCATCACGTTGATATTTACCCCGCGTAAAGTGAAGAATATCAGGCGAAAGTTAACTTGAAAGTCATCAGAAAAAAGAGAAACAACCCGCATTGATGCGCAATACGTACGTAATTACCTATAACTTTACAATGTAATGCTCATCCTAAAATTAGTGAATCCCGTATCCCGTCACAAATATACAGGGTGTCCTTAAAAGGTCTTTACAAAAAGCTACCACATATTCTTCAGACCAAAACAATTTGTCATATATAGACGGATCTCCCTGTACAAGAGGTCGAAACAAAGGAGGATAAAAACCCACTGTTTTTAGGAGAACTTGTTTACCTAGCTAGTGTATCAAATATTGAGAGTCAGTTTTGTACCCGGAATTTGGAATAAAGGATATTCTATTCTATCGGCTGTTTCAGTTCCTTGTTCACGCAAGCTTGTGATACGAATATATAACACAATTCGATACAAGCAAACTTACCTCAGTAAAAAGTTGCTTAGTTTGGGCGCTAGACGGCTCTGAAGTTGAAATTTTCAAATCGATTTTGCTTCATAACTTTTGAACGGCTCATGAGATTTTTTTCAAATTTGGTACGTTGGCATAGACTCATCGGGCAATGAAACTCATATCATAATCATAATGAATATCATTCCATGGGCGTAGAACTTGATTTTTTCAGTAAATAAACATCTAAAACTCCTACGCCAATGGAAAAAAATTAGTTTCAATATGAAATCTAAATTATTCAACTCATTCACTACAAAAAAGGTACTCTTGACAAAAGTCGATTCCTCTCATGGTTTCGACAAAATTTTAATTTTAGTGATTTAGAGCATAATTAATAATAAAACGATTAACAGATATTTCATAAAAATTGTTCAAAATGTTCACCATTTTCACGTATACAAAGATTTATACGACGCAAAAAGTTGAGATGTACTTTTTGCATAGGTTATTTCTATTGAAAATAAGTAGCACTGGTTTTTTTTTCTGAAGACTATTATTATCTGCTCGAAAACAGTGATATTCACATTCTTGGTTTCCATAGTTTCATCTGTGTTGATTTGTCGAGTTTTATTGACGTTGATTGTTGATATCGGACTTTTCTGATTTATCATGGCCGTACAATACACCAATGAAGAATACACCGATATGTTATTGGTATTCGGATATTGTCAAGGAAATGGTCGAGAGAGTGTGAGGGTGTATTCGGCAAGGTTTCCAAATCGTCGCGTACCAAGCCACCCAACCTTTGCTGCAGTTGAGAGACGTCTTCGGGAGACCGGTCATTTTGCTCCTAGAACTGGTGATTATGGAAGACAGCGTTATGTAAGGATTCCCGAAGTCGAAGTAGAAATTTTAGACCGTATTGAAGAAAATCCAGAATTGAGTACTAGACGGATAAGTAATGAACTAGAAGTTTCTAGGAATGCCGTTCATGAAGTACTAAGAGAACAATTATTATACCCATACCACAAGACGCCAGTTCAAGATTTATTAATACATGATTCACAAAGTCGTCTGATGTTTTGTAGGTTCATTAATTTGCAAAGAGAAATGAATCTGAACTTTGGAAAGAATATTTTGTTCACTGATGAAGCCTGTTTCACGAGAAGAGGAATAACTAATTTTCATAATGAACACGTTTATGCAATTGAAAATCCTCATTCCATTAAAATAAACCATTTTCAACACGAATTCAAAATCAACGTTTGGGCTGGAATAATAGGAAATTTTATAATTGGTCCTGTCATACTTCCACAAAGATTAACAGGAGACATGTATTTACAACATCTACGAAATACGTTGCCAAATTTGTTGGAAGATTTACCACTCCAACATCGGGTAGATATGTGGTTTATGCACGATGGAGCTCCACCACATTTTTCGGTGGATGTTAGGAATTTTTTAAACCAACAGTACCCAGACAGATGGATAGGTAGAGGTAATGATGCACCCGTGAATTGGCCACCACGTTCTCCAGACTTAACACCGATGGATTATTTTGTATGGGGTTATCTCAAGTCTACGGTTTACAAGACCCCTGTGAATACTGTAGAACAATTATGGCAACGTATCCAACAGGCGACGAATAATCTTACAGGCGATGAAGAAGTTATGCAAAGAGTACATTTCAACTTTTTGCGTCGTATAAATCTTTGTATACGTGAAAATGGTGAACATTTTGAACAATTTTTATGAAATATCTGTTAATCGTTTTATTATTAATTATGCTCTAAATCACTAAAATTAAAATTTTGTCGAAACCATGAGAGGAATCGACTTTTGTCAAGAGTACCTTTTTTGTAGTGAATGAGTTGAATAATTTAGATTTCATATTGAAACTAATTTTTTTCCATTGGCGTAGGAGTTTTAGATGTTTATTTACTGAAAAAATCAAGTTCTACGCCCATGGATTGATATTCATTATGATTATGATATGAGTTTCATTGCCCGATGAGTCTATGCCAACGTACCAAATTTGAAAAAAATCTCATGAGCCGTTCAAAAGTTATGAAGCAAAATCGATTTGAAAATTTCAACTTCAGAGCCGTCTAGCGCCCAAACTAAGCAACTTTTTACTGAGGTAAGTTTGCTTGTATCGAATTGTTTTGGTCTGAAGAATATGTGGTAGCTTTTTGTAAAGACCTTCTAAGGACACCCTGTATGATTATGATGATTATCAACTAAAGATTATACGTATTGTTCCCATTGATTTAGTTTAATGTTCTATAAGCGGTGTTTTCCAGAAAAAAATCAACTGAACATCGACACGATGATCGCTGACAACATGCAGAAGAGAATTGTTATCAAAAATTAAATATTAGATGCTAGGAATCATTGACATCCATTCTTCTGAAATAAAGTGTGCGCATGAAATTGTTTAAACATTGAATTCTCAGATTTACCTATGGTTGAATTATTATCCTTGGAAATAATAGGGGGCCTAGGAAATGATGACCAGACAGATATTTCCACCATCTGCCTTATGGAAACTTCTTGTGTGATTAGCAATAACCGAATTTTTGTAATTTCCTGATCACAATTAATCAATTATCAAAATTATAAAATGTATAATGAATTTTATTCCGACATAACATGAATATTTTGCCGTTGTATCTGAGCATGGTCGCAATATTAATCATTGGCCTAGTCGAAAACCAGATTCATATGTTTTCAAGATATTAATATCAAAAAATCTGCAAATACAAATTAATTTTTCTACAAGATATTCAACTCTATCTAACCTACAGTAGTTGTGCTATCATCTTGTTCCCGCAACTTCTGCTTTTCCTGCTTTCTTCTTTCTAAGATGATTTTCGAAATCCAGGTTGCATGTGGAATAGGTTTCTAGATTACCTATGTCAGAGCTCAATTCTAGATTCCCTTTTTACAGAGATAAATAATATTCATGATAGATGATACAATCGATAGAGATCTAATCTATAGACAATTTACCATTGTTCGATGATGGAAGCAAATGAGTCATGAGTCAGACGGATCATAAAAATATAGCAATATTGCTTCTGGGAAACCTGCAGAAGAAGATTACTGAGAAATGAGGAATAACCCATTGCATCATAGATCCTATAAGACGTCAAATAATAAGACAACAAAAATGTTGTTTTTTCCTACGACTATATCAATGAATTGGCAGTTTTATCGATGTCTCATTCTTTCAGTGTTGTCATGGCAGCTAGTGCAGAATGAGCCCTTACGGGCATGATAATTTTCTAAGGACACCGACATGATTATTGTTGAACTGTTATACCAAAACACGAACGAATGCCAAATAACTTCCAAATGCGAAAATAGTCACCATAGCGACTTCTTGGCAAAGATGTGCAACTTGATGCATAAGAAAATGCCTGATAAAATAAATAAAATTGTTAGTGTTGTATTGAGTGCGTAAAATGAGTTTTTTTTTCAATGGCACACGAGAGTGTTAATTTTCGGCTGAGACCGCAGTTCGAGGCTACAAATTCTCTTGTACGACTTGTGAATGGAAATCTACCTCCGAAGCAGAAGGATATATACAGGGTGTCCTTAAAAGGTCTTTACAAAAAGCTACCACATATTCTTCAGACCAAAACAATTCGATACAAGCAAACTTACCTCAGTGAAAAGTTGCTTAGTTTGGGCGCTAGACGGACGGCTCTGAAGTTGAAATTTTCAAATCGATTTTGCTTCATAACTTTTGAACGGCTCATGAGATTTTTTTCAAATTTGGTACGTTGGCATAGACTCATCGGGCAATGAAACTCATATCATAATCATAATGAATATCATTCCATGGGGGTAGAACTTGATTTTTTCAGTAAATAAACATCTAAAACTCCTACGCCAATGGAAAAAAATTAGTTTCAATATGAAATCTAAATTATTCAACTCATTCACTACAAAAAAGGTACTCCTGACAAAAGTCGATTCCTCTCATGGTTTCGACAAAATTTAAATCTTAGTGATTTAGAGCATAATTAATAATAAAACGATTAACAGATATTTCATAAAAATTGTTCAAAATGTTCACCATTTTCACGTATACAAAGATTTATACGACGCAAAAAGTTGAAATGTACTCTTTGCATAACTTCTTCATCGCCTGTAAGATTATTCGTCGCCTGTTGGATACGTTGCCATAATTGTTCTACAGTATTCACAGGGGTCTTGTAAACCGTAGACTTGAGATAACCCCATACAAAATAATCCATCGGTGTTAAGTCTGGAGAACGTGGTGGCCAATTCACGGGTGCATCATTACCTCTACCTATCCATCTGTCTGGGTACTGTTGGTTTAAAAAATTCCTAACATCCACCGAAAAATGTGGTGGAGCTCCATTGTGCATAAACCACATATCTACCCGATGTTGGAGTGGTAAATCTTCCAACAAATTTGGCAACGTATTTCGTAGATGTTGTAAATACATGTCTCCTGTTAATCTTTGTGGAAGTATGACAGGACCAATTATAAAATTTCCTATTATTCCAGCCCAAACGTTGATTTTGAATTCGTGTTGAAAATGGTTTATTTTAATGGAATGAGGATTTTCAATTGCATAAACGTGTTCATTATGAAAATTAGTTATTCCTTCTCTCGTGAAACAGGCTTCATCAGTGAACAAAATATTCTTTCCAAAGTTCAGATTCATTTCTCTTTGCAAATTAATGAACCTACAAAACATCAGACGACTTTGTGAATCATGGATTAATAAATCTTGAACTGGCGTCTTGTGGTATGGGTATAATAATTGTTCTCTTAGTACTTCATGAACGGCATTCCTAGAAACTTCTAGTTCATTACTTATCCGTCTAGTACTCAATTCTGGATTTTCTTCAATACGGTCTAAAATTTCTACTTCGACTTCGGGAATCCTTACATAACGCTGTCTTCCATAATCACCAGTTCTAGGAGCAAAATGACCGGTCTCCCGAAGACGTCTCTCAACTGCAGCAAAGGTTGGGTGGCTTGGTACGCGACGATTTGGAAACCTTGCCGAATACACCCTCACACTCTCTCGACCATTTCCTTGACAATATCCGAATACCAATAACATATCGGTGTATTCTTCATTGGTGTATTGTACGGCCATGATAAATCAGAAAAGTCCGATATCAACAATCAACGTCAATAAAACTCGACAAATCAACACAGATGAAACTATGGAAACCAAGAATGTGAATATCACTGTTTTCGAGCAGATAATAATAGTCTTCAGAAAAAAAAACCAGTGCTACTTATTTTCAATAGAAATAACCTATGCAAAAAGTACATCTCAACTTTTTGCGTCGTATAAATCTTTGTATACGTGAAAATGGTGAACATTTTGAACAATTTTTATGAAATATCTGTTAATCGTTTTATTATTAATTATGCTCTAAATCACTAAAATTAAAATTTTGTCGAAACCATGAGAGGAATCGACTTTTGTCAAGAGTACCTTTTTTGTAGTGAATGAGTTGAATAATTTAGATTTCATATTGAAACTAATTTTTTTCCATTGGCGTAGGAGTTTTAGATGTTTATTTACTGAAAAAATCAAGTTCTACGCCCATGGAATGATATTCATTATGATTATGATATGAGTTTCATTGCCCGATGAGTCTATGCCAACGTACCAAATTTGAAAAAAATCTCATGAGCCGTTCAAAAGTTATGAAGCAAAATCGATTTGAAAATTTCAACTTCAGAGCCGTCTAGCGCCCAAACTAAGCAACTTTTTACTGAGGTAAGTTTGCTTGTATCGAATTGTTTTGGTCTGAAGAATATGTGGTAGCTTTTTGTAAAGACCTTTTAAGGACACCCTGTAGAAAGAAGATAGTTTGAATAACAAAATTGAGATTTCTAACAAAATTTTGAATTGTTCATCTTCTCCCAAACAAATTAAAATATCTGAAAATAGTGAAGAATCAACTCTTCTGAAAATATATAACGTTTCATAAATGAAATCTTCGGGAATTCCTGTTGGAAGTAATCGTTCAAACTTTAATATCAATTATTATTTCAATAAATGAAATTGTTTTATGATGAACAATCAATTAATCAATGACTCTGTTAAAAATGAATCCTTCAATAATTCATGTCTATTTCGTGAATTATTTTGGTAGTGAAAAAAAGTCTATTTTTCACGGTGAAAAAAAGTAAAGAATATCCATGCATTAATCGAGATGGAGAATTGTCAGGTTTTCTTGACAGCTGTACAAAAATACTATTTTTAGAATCTTCATCCATGTTCTAACCACTCCTGGTGATACTGATCTTATCTATACTTGTCGAAAACTGTTCTTGAAATGTAAATTAGTTTTAATTTGTTCGTTCAGAAATCATGATTTCAACGTCAGAGTGACCTGGTAGCCAGATGAGTGTAACGCCGTTGCGTTTTCCTGTTGCGTGTTGATGGAAGATCATCAATCGGTGGGTTTTTTGATGGTGAAATATTCGATGATTGTTGGTTGCTGATGATATCGGTGCATTAGAGAAATATATAGATATAAAAGTACTAGATGAATGGCAGAGACATTTTGGAAGTACTTCAGAAGACAACGATATCTTCGTTTCATCTTCAACTGGAAGAGTGGTCTAAGCGAGGACGGTATTCTATCTCCAAAAAGGAAGTAGCCTCAATTTTTGAAATGATGGAGGATCAACGCGTGTTTGATATAGTCATATATTATAGTTTTCTGATGGTGAAACATTAAAACTTTTTGCTGTTTTGGTTGTTGATGTTTGAGTTGAGTTCGGAAATCTAATGAAGTAATGAAGTAGTAGGTGACAATATTTTCGAAATCTAGATCTCAGATATATGCCAGATAATATGCCATCGATTTTGGCGTACCATATAATATTGGAAGTATTTCCAAGGGAAACAAGACTTTCGCTGCATATTCAACGGAAAGAGTGCCGGGAGTGAGGAGAGTGTTGAATTTCCATGAAGGAAGTAGCGTACATCTTGTAAGGAAAACGGTATTTTCCTACGACCACCGAAGAACACAGAGCCTTCAGAATTGTTTCGTTATTTATAAAGTAGCCCATTTCACTATGGCAACAGGAGAGTGAAACTCACTAGTGTGGAAATATTGGCAAAATGCACGACGGAATCCAAGGAGTCAGGAACGAGAGCAGACCCGACAGAAGCCTTCCCATAGTTATCGATATTCCAGCTACAAATCATTGGTAACCAAATTCTCTCAACCGAGTCAACGTCAGCGTTGTTTTGTTGTTTGTCAATGTCATTTTTGAATTTTCGTTGTTAAATGATATGGTAGATTCCTAATATCCAAAGAGATCAAAAGGAAAGGGAGGAGATGATGGTTACATTACCAGACGCATCTCGAAGAAGGTTGGAATCATCGAATCGCTAGTGGAGTGAATCATGTCCCGAAACGTTAGGATGCAAAATCAATTTAAAATGTAAGTACCATGTGTTGTGATGCCAGCAAGAAAATATAAATATCTTTACATTCATCAATCACTGGAACCGTGCGTTTTTCCAATATTTCCACACTAGTGCGTTTTACTTTCCTGTTGCCATAGTGAAATGGTATACTTTCTGAAAAATGCTGAAAGCACTGTTCTCTTTTGTGATGGTAGGAAATATACTAATTCGGGGCACTCACCAGCTCTATCTTGGAAGGCACCAATTTCACCGTCGAACCCATTTCGCGAAGGTCCGAATTGAGCTCAGACGCTGAGTTGGCCACAGACAGAGTCCCCACTGTGGCATATTCGTAAAAATTGTGCTCGTTCGATTTGGTGTCGCTGCCGATCGAAATCCTCGATACGCTGGCAGAGTCGTACTTCGGGGGCGAGAAGAGGCACAAGTCGATGCCGGTCGAGTTCGAGCAGCCGCCGTCGACGGTGAGGTCGTTGTACGCCCGGATGGCTTTCAGCGACGGAGAGTGGTGAAGGAACTTTATCGGTTTCACTTGGTCGTCGACTTTTCGGCTCATCTGTAACACGAGAAAATTTCCGAATGTATGCGATAGTCATTTTTGAAAAATATCTGCTACCCGGCGCAATGAAGTAGCAATAAAGCGATAGCTATATGTTTGTTTATGCCCATAATCTTCACGCAAGTGCAAGCAATAATGGTGGATTTATGCAGCAATTATAAGAAATAAGTCTTATGCCGTAGGTTTTAAGTAATAAGCTTCGAGTCGTAAAGAGAAAAATAACATTTATGCAGGAATTATTAAGGAATGTCATGTCATAAGGATGAATTTTCTCATTGGTCAATTTTGAGTGACAGCTGATGTTGTATGAAAATTGCACATATCACAGCATTCGTAATTTTACATGCATTCGCAAATACAAGCAGTTTTTAGTTTCAATCGTAAGAGTTAAAAGTTGGCCAACTTTCTTGTGACTTAAATCTTATGACTAAGAACTCAAAACTAACGAGAAGTGTATATAATCTGAACATTGAAAACCAATGATTGAACTTCTTACGACTTATCACTTGAAACTTACGACTTGAAACTCATAACTTAAAATCGCTGCATAAGTCCACCATAAGCTGACCAAGTGGTATCGGAATCTGATGAAGGGTACGGCAGTGCATATAATACGAACAAACAATAATTCTTATATCCAACGTTGTCTTTACCATCTCTTTGTATCTCAAAAACATGGAGAGCTGCGAAAATCATTGGTATCTCCAACCGAGATATCGCGCGGAAGCATCGATAACACTAAATGGTTTTCGTATATATTTTCACACCCTTCCTACAAGTTTTATTTCGAAATCTATCAGAAAGTAGTGGAAACCTTGTACTATACCTTGTTTTTGATCCGGAGTGGACTCCGTCTGTATCTCAGAATCTATTCATGGAAGACATTTTGTGTGAACATTTTTATGATAAAAGTGGACAATAGACTAGAGGGTGTAATTGCTATCACCAATGATGAAACCTCATTTTTTCGTGAAAATACCATATTGATGTATGTTCAGAAAATGAAATCCATAATCGGAATTTCTCCCAATTTGCCTACCCACTCGTTCCTCTGACGTGCATATCAGTAGCAGTGAAGTACTAGTCACAATGTTGGTCAATTTTCACCTGGATTCATTTTGTTCAATGAACTATGAAACATGAAGTTTCTAATCAAAACTGGTGGGTATCAAAGATATTTTGTTAAAAGGTTCGTGTGCATAGAATTATTGCTTTCAATATTTTTCCAGAAATTATTCGACTTATGACATATTATTTAAACATATTATGACATCATATCATTTTCTGGTTGCATTCCATGGTGTTAAACTCATATAAAAGGAGTACTCTAACCCTAGACTCATTTTGAATAATATTTAAATTCACGAGATAAGAATCATGGGTAAAATAACGTGACTGAATAAATGAATCGCATTTCGGAAATTATCGGCCAGCATGTCCCAGGAAAACAACTCGGTGGGAGTTGTTCTGTTTTCAATCTTTGAAGGGAAATTCGCGATTTGAAAGTCTTGGTGGAATCGGATAATTGTCAATGTGCCTAATTTGTGGGAGCGGATTTCCTCGTATTTTCTTCCGGCAATCTCAACGAATGGTTTGGTTCAAAACCTCAAACTTCCGAACAGTATTGAACAAGTTGAACTTGGGCTTTGTTTGCTACCATTACTACCACATAGAGCTTCTATATTTTTGGAAGAACAATCAATATGAGTGCATTTTGCAAAGTATTTATTGAATATTGTTCGTTGAATGAGCCGGAACAGTCTGTCATATAGAAAAGCTATACAAAACAGTCATGTGAGGCAATTCGCCAGAAATGAGACATTATAAAAGAATTATCAAAAACCATCGTCAACATTCATAGACCATCAACTGCATTGAATTGAACTTGCATTGTAAGCTCAACAAACAAATGAGTTGGGATAATAGGGGTAGTTTGGCAGAAGAATTGCTGTTCAGTTTCCGACGATAAAATTAGGAGTAACACATTCTTTGCTACCACGGGTGTTTCTCAATATATTAACATTCTTATAGTGAAAGGGAGAAAGATGAAGATTTCTAGCCGTTATCATGAAGGATGAAAATGGATCTGAAAAGTCTGGTGCGATTTAGAGTGAAATAGAACGAAAGTCACTAATCTAATCTAACTGTTGAAATCGGATAACCATGTAGTTATTTTATTTATCGGAAGGCTGAAAATGAATTCTCCCAATTTCTCCATACTGTCTTCATGATTACAAACATATAATGAACTGAGTTATATCACATTACCATATCAATCGTTCTCATACGTCTTTCATCATTATTCACATCGAATGTTTATTCATAACAACACTCAATTACAATGATTATTGATAACAATAAAAAACTAATAATCCTTGGACTTATGAAACATTTGCATGCATAATTGAAATACGCAACAGAGTGCAAGGCTTTTTCAATTCAGTGAAATGAATCTAAGATTGTAAATTTTTGTTGGCAGTGATTTTCTCATTGTTGTTACTTCAATCGATTATCACTATTCACTTTGCCAAAGTGAATTCATAAAATACATGAAATTTTTCCAATATGGGAAATATTAGGCGGAAATAGGGGATGATTAAGTCCCCAAATTTAAATTCAGACCCCAAATCTATTAGCAGCAGTTGAGATGTTTTGTCTGAATATTGATAAACTAAAGAAGAAACTACTGAAAGAGTTTGAAAACTTTCTTCGGTTTGTCTATTGCCAATCTTGCCGTGGCTCTTTGAATTAGGTGAAATCATTATTTATAAATATGAAATACATTCTACCTATTCTTGAATTCTTGCCTTGTTAGGAATGAGAACTATCAACATTTCAGATGTTTTTGAGACCTAATAGATATATCAACACTTCTAGATACATCATACGAAGAATAACATAAAATAATGTTTCTTTATTCCTTCACTTCTCAATTTCAATCGAACAGCTGAATCATGCTTCTAGGCGTTCTCTTTAATAATGCTCTTGGTACATAAATAACTATTATCAACGGCCGCTAATGTTTTCAGATATATGACAATATAAAACCGTCAAAGGCAGATCTCGATACGTGTGGCTCTAAATATGAAGAGAAATCGAGGGAGAAATTCATTATAAATGACTATACATCTGAGAATGAATAACATTCCAATGGAACATACCATTGTATCATATAATTGCATACGGCTGTTAATCAATTTTGTTCGCATGAAATGTTTCAGAAGATGTTGAGAAGTTGAAATTTTATACCTCGATGTTTTGGACGAAAGTTGTTCATTAGATAGGTATGTCATAACCGATTATTATACCGATCTGAATTAGTTATGTCCAAAATTATTCGTGAAATAATAATTGTATAATACACCAACAAGTGATCGATTTCTGTAACTAATGAATTTATCGTGACTGATGAATGATTCTTGTTAGGCCGGTGGTGGAGTTGAGTGAAGATGAGTTTTCAAGTTCGAATCCTGCTCAGGACATCATCAGGTAGTCTTTCTAGAATGTATGATTAGATATAACTTACCAAAACAATTGATGCTCTTTACTCTCGTAGGTTTTTAACCCGGTTTTCAATATTGACCAACGACTAGGATAGTATATTGTATTGTATTGTATAGTTTCAGGTTGAAAATTCTTATTACCAAACTATGAAAATAATCAGCCAAACCGAAGTCGGAAATAAGCTGGATATTTCACTTGCTGTTATCAGAAAAGCATTATGTTGATAAGAATTTTCTAAAAATTATTATTGTACTGCCAATATATCATCGATCGATACGGTTTATTGATTGCTTATCTGCGAATCGTTCATATTCAGATACGATCTATTGTTCGAATTGAAAATCAATGAAATAATAGTGTAGTAGTGTGATACTAGTTTACAGGCACATTTTATCTTGGAAATCAGATATATTTAATATAACCGTTTCCATGATAGCTTTATGTATAGATGATTAGGAACTAATCGGAAATGTTCAGAAGTTGTATACCTATAAAAATATCACTCTCATAGTCAAAACTTCACAATAGAATTCCTTTTGTGTCATGGGACAAAATACAAGCTGATGTTTCAAAGAATTGATCAGCCAATATAGTTTACAAATATCATTTCTGGTAGAAAAAGGATGATGGAAAATATTTGGAATTTCACAATCAGATCAGATATTTAGAATATACCGCATTATATTGGGTGTCCGTGAAAATGTGGGAAATCTCTGGGATTCAGATAGAACTTTGTGAAATAAGGCAGGTTCCTATATTTCTTTTCCTATAGGCCTTCCTTGTAATACATATTTGTATTTGTGTATCTGATATGTAACTGAGATTGATGGAGTGTATTTTTTCTGACATACATGGCTTCTTTCATGGACTAGTTGGTGTACATGATGAATGACAATAGCTAATGTGTGAAATATCTATTCGATACCTCTAGTAGTTTGCAATCATCTAATCTCCATATGAACTTCTTCAGCTGACCACACGTAAGTGTAATACCTATTATATAATGTATGTATAGGAACTCATTCTATTCAATCACCTTCTGATATTCTGAAGATTTTCCAATGGTGAGGACAATAAAATATTATAGAATATCACGGGGCTTATTATTACATGATCCATCAAGTCCATTTGTACAAAACGCTCTTGTAGGTACCGTTACGGTGATAATCTAAACCTATAATGATGTAAGTACCTACCTATATATTCCTATATATAAATGTGAGCTTATCCAAGAAAACAATCATCATTTCACGGCAATTTATTCGAAGTATAGATTTGAAATCTCTCAGGTATTCATGAGCTCATAGTTCTATAAGTAAGTGAAAATAATTAACCGAAGCCAAGCATGAATCCAGGAAGTCTTGAGATTCGCAATCTTGATCTTGAACTTTAATAGATAGATATAAAGCATTATCGTTTCTATATACAAAAACATCATTCGATTCGATTGATAAGCAAAAGGAACAAGAAGTGCTCTCATGGACAAGGATGATGTGTTGAAAATGTTGGATTGCTAATGGTGTACAGTACGTAATATTGCTAGGTCGATTATTAATTTATCTCAAAATAAGTATCTATATTGCATATCTTAACCTTAATGGTCTAGCATGATATCAATATCAAAAGGAATAGCATATGGTCCTTTCATCACGAATTCCGTATATTTTGCTTATTCTAGAATATCAGGAATGTTATCGAAGTCGAACGAATGACGCACCTGTCTGACGAAAACTTTTTTTCCTGCCAGAATATAAAATTGAAGAGCCCTTTTGATTTTTTGCTTCTTTTTGTTGGGGTTGATGAACTTCAGATGCATCTAAATGTACCTTTATTTTACTTCTTGGGATTTACGAATATCCAAGATTTATCCAAGATACGAACCCCTGATTGAACTGACTGCTATACCTGCCTATTGGAAATTCCCAGAGAAAAAAAAGGTATAGGTATGTCATCGATTCTGATTAAGACGATTATTAAGGAGATGAGATCATATTTCGATTCGATTGAATTTTATCAAAGATGATATGATACTTATTGTGATGATGTAGAAGGTACCTATACAAAATGCGTCACCGAAATATAAGCTATAAGCATATAGGCTACTACTATTTTTCAAATCTTGAATTTGGTACCTATTGATTCTGTTTTCAAGGTTAGTGAAAATCGAGTTGACGACCAGATTGATATGTACATATATGATTATTTGTTCGTTCAATCCAGCATGTATAGTTATTTGTGTAACTAGTGCAAAAACTATATATTTATTGCACGACGCAAGAAGCAGCTTCACAGACTAAGTCGAAAGTTGCAACAAATACTTTTTGTACGTGTTGCACACAATATTTTTCCTACGATTGAGTTGATTCGATCTGTTTCTTCAGATTCAATACTGAAAACAAATAAACTGTAGTCAGTATCATTAACTGCCAGAGAAATTTTTTATTGTTACTGTTCTGTTTACTGAACTGAATTTTTGCACGGTCGTAGTTAATTATGTGACTAGTGCAAAGAGTGTGTATTTGTTGCACGAAGCATGAGGTTTACAAACTAACATTTTTTGCACGTCTTGTCCACAATAGTTATCATACGATCAGATTAATTTGTTGTGTTTCTTAAAAACTTAGGTTTCGCAATGACAACTGCTAATCAATTCTAGAAATTTTCATTGTCAAACGCTGGTGTCCAACGGATAAGAACGAATAAATAGTCAGTATTAGAGCAATTTTATATGGTTAGGTACATAGGTACTCATCATTGATTGATTTCTGCAGAAAACAAGTAACTTTTTGCACCAGTGCAAGAAATACAATATTTCACATTTTTCAGAATGCATAAATTGGGTTTGATAGGTGAATGTCAAAGAACAGCCTTAATGAATGAAACTTGTCTGATGAATGAGTGACGCATTCAATGGAAAAATGTACTAGAGATAATGGTGAGATCGATGATTGCGTTTGTGTTTAGGAAAATATAAAACAGAATCATATTTACCGATCTGTTTACGAATATTTTCGATATTTCTCATATGCGCCTTCCTCAAAGGAAATATTCATGGAGTGACGAGAATAATATTAATCGGTGGATGAGCAGGGTTACCATCCGTATATACGTTTTGAATAGGTTTTGTTTTGGTCTTCTCCCTTAAAAACAGGTGAAATGCGAAATTTTTCTGGAAGATTTGAAAATATTAAAGAAGAGTAAGAGATCTAGGATTCAAAATCAATAATCTAAAAACCATTTATAATATCAAGTACCTAATCCGAATAATACCGAGAATTCAATAAACTTGACGACACGAAATCAAGTTGGTTCTGTCGGTCCATTTCATATCATCGATGTTATGTGAACAATCATTTGAAATTCTTGTTGATTTCATTCAAATCAAGATCAGAAACCGAATGAGGAACAGAAATAAAACCAAATCCCAATGAATCTCCATTTAGAGTTATATCAAGTTATGACGTATGATAGGATTCCTTTATGAATTTCTCACAGAAATACATTTTTTCTCATCAACATTATTGCCTATCCTCAACACTTCTCTGAAATCTTTATAAAGAAACTAAATGTTTCCAAAGTTGATATATTGCTTTGCAGAAAAATATTTCCCACGAAATTTCAATTGACTGGAAAAGTATCTGAATCTGCGTTCTGAGTGAAATTAAATCAATAAAATCATTAAATATCTCAAAATCATTGTTAATGTTCGTTCTGAATATGTATTTTGTAGTTCATAATTTTACTTTACAAAAAAGACTCAGGATTCAGAGCAGAACTTTGGGTTCAATGGTAACTTTTTGTGCACGAGTTAAACTAGTAGCTCTGATATAACAAAATGAATCATTTCTGGATGTCCGAATGAATGAGTAGTTACATTTTTCCTTGGGTATGCCACCGACAGGATGGAAAGCTCTTCAGTCAGAATATTTTCAAACTCCTAGGAGTTCCCCTCGCTGTTCCTTCCATACTGGAAGTTTCTTCTCAATTATCAAACCCGAATGGAGTAGGTACCTGTTGCCAAAAAAATCAGTTCCCGTGATAGCGTGGAAATTTGTATGTTTCAGACAAATTATTTATAAATCAAATAAAATAATAATAATGTCAATATAAAACGCTCATCAAACTTACCGAAGAACTTCTGTTTATATTTATTGGTGTTCCACCATTAGTCCACTTCCCACGCATTATTGCTTCCAATCAATAAGACACTGATAAAAAACTTTTTTTCACTTATTTCTCTATCTCGCAAGTAGGTATCTTTGTCATATTATTATCGAACTATCTGCATAATCGCGCCTAATCATATTTGCCATTATGCACCTGCACAGTACAGTTGAAAGTGAAATCCACGAATTTTGCCAACGCACATAATAAAACGGAAGATAAATAATAAATACTTGAACAAGAACTAAAATATAAACGTTTTGTTTTCCATCGCACACTTTAACGAAGTTGCGCTCTCGCAAGTCGCGGTATAACAAACTGGTTTTCCGATCATTGCTGTTGAATCCATGGAAACGAAACTCACTGATAACGTAATGAGAATTCTGTGGTCTGGGTACGAAGGTGGGTATTTACCTGTAGAAATAATTTGTAAACTCGGCTCTTGCTCACAGTTTAGTCTCAATTAAAATTAGAAGAGATTCGTAGGTATACCGGATAATCCAAATCCGATGCATAGGATTCATCAAGTACTACGTAACGTCGTTGGCACAAGTAATACATTGACGTTATTTCTGGATAGTGATCAAAAAGCCATTACGGCTGCATTGAATAGGTTCACCCGAAGGTATACCTAATATAAACCCAGTAAATGCTCACTCCTTTCGTAGCGTCCGTAGTCATTATATTACCTGACGAATACAGAATCTCCTGAAGAGAATGTAAATCCCTATACCCGACAAAACTTCCGAATAGAATTGTGAACTCCGAAAGCATATCATAACAGACATCAGTCTAGTGTCTAAGGAAAAACAGATAGTCGGCAAAGAGTACTATAAAATGTCTACTGGTGACTATGCAGGACAGTAAATAGACCACGATACAGTAAAATTGTCTGATGCGGAAAAATAGAAAGTATTAGAGAGTATATTACAGAAGCGTAGAAAGATAATCCTTCATTTATTCCGAATCATAACTGAGATTTTCACTCCAAACAATTTCATTTTTTTTTTGTTTGTATGCATCACAGAATGATAGCACCACTTTGTCGAAATCAGTTTCCATCATATGTGTCTCACTTTTGATGGAAGCACCCCTGTCTCTTCCGAAATTTTTTAGTGAATTTTCCTAGTGTGTCTGTACTTATAGGTACTTTCACGGTCGGTGCTCAACGGAAATATCATCTATTATGCCACCACGCGCGATTCCTAGTAGACAAACCAGACGAGCTCAAGCTGGTCACTCCTACACTGTCAGGCTCGAGACCTGTCGAACATCGCTATACCAAGCATCATTCATCAATAGAACGGCAAAGTTGTGGAATTCTTTGCCTAGTGAAGTCTTTCCTGATGCTTACAACCTCCAAACATTCAAGAAAAATTCCAACACCTTCCTTCTCTCCCAAAATTCCACCGCTGGCTAACACGATGTTTCTCGAACATCATAGGTTTCCCTTTCGTGTTGTCCACAGATTAAAAAAAAAAAACTTGCATGGCTACTGGCGACCAGTGTGTATTTCACTTGTGATCACCACATTGGGTCACTCAGTACATCTCTGGTATATTTCTCGCTCCTGTGGAGTTCAGTATCGTACCTCGACAAATACAGTATATACGAGATGGTGCGTCCATAAAAATTGAGACATTTTGAGTTGAAATTTCTCAGGTACATATTGTCTCAATAGGAAGTTCGACCAACTTTCGACCAATCTTGCATTCTGCTATAATTTTCCGAAAATGTCGGTGGTTCTATGGCAGCTGACAAGCAGTTTATATCACGGAAGACGGTCCCACTCAGTTATTGAGTGTATCTTTAGTATTTCTCTCGCTCCTGGGAGTCGGAATCCTGATCGTAATCGTCGTGCAGAAGTACTCCATCAACCTGTATAGATGGAATACGGTTTGCTTTTCCAATACCACCACCGCTACACCAGCACGTTAGCCAAATATTGAAAAATATCATCATAGTGTGAAGTGATGAGTCAACAAAATTGTGATGGAAAATCTCGCAGCAAATAATGAAACTCCCATACTCCTTCCCAGATTTGGTTCTGTCAGAAAATTTGAGATGAATAATTCCCTTTCAACATACTGCATTGCTTCTTTCACTACTTTGGTCAGAAGACGTAATTACAATCGTACTCTGGTGTCGATGAAAAATACTTTTTTCTCAGTGAAAGTATATACCGAATTTTGAGAAATCACACAAACTGCTTTACTATGGTAGTATAATATGGGACATCGTTATGTATAGCGGGATTCTACGTGAGAGAAGTCGATCCGACTACTGAGTTGGTTAATCGACTCGACCAAGTGATAAATATCCATCATGTACTACGTTTCATAGTGAATATTGAAAATTTATAGATTAGTTCGATCAGTCCATATTATCCAATTCAATTCAGTGATTTGCCCAGTTTACTATTGAATTTGTGACTATTCTGAACTAGTGAAGTGTGGATGTTAGCTCTAATGAAAGGACAGAGGATGTCCGGTGAAAAGTTACCTACTTGGCTATACCTATATAAGACGGAAACAGGCCTTGTGGAAATTTCACAAGGAAGCGTTCTGAACCGTATATTATTTTATCAGAGATCATTTTTCTCTGATGCTACTTTCCTTGGATCGTCTCATAAACAAATCGAAGCTAAATCGTAATTTACCAGATGTATATGCATGGTCCCCCTAACCTTTCAAAAGAGAATACATCCATTGTCAAACGATCAGTAGTATTTTTGGGATTCATAAGAGCCAATATCTTTTGATATATATATATATATAGTACCAACCTGAGTGTTTTAGTTTTGCCATGCTTTCCTTCTAATACAATGAATTCTCGAAATTGTTTATCATGAAAAAAATCAAGGATCAAAAATTTATGAAATTATAAAAAATGGAAGAATGTTTAGATGCATGATAAGACGCGAAAAGTGACTGAAATCATGAAAGTTTGACAGATTGTCGAGAAACAATGGGTTGCTATTGTTCTACTTGAAGACATTAACAGACATTGAAAACAAATTCATGCGATTTTTCATCTTCCAAAACATATTCATGCAAAATTGCATCTCAATGTTGCTAGTAAGTTGAGTAGAATTTTCATTCAAAACCTTGATTACGGATGCGGTAACGAATATTTCTTACTGAGCAAACACAACTTATTTTGCACAGTTCTACGTATCCTAATACTACCTCTTTTTGAAACAACCTGTATATATTATGAGATATATTATGAGTGTTTTGCTGAACGAGCTTTTTGTATTCACCAAATATTGAATATCCCAAGTAGGTCTGGTTTCGCCTACTTATATCTTCCGTTCGAAAGTGGGATAAGATTTTTTCATTTCGAATAAAATTCGCAAATGTTAATTTCCATCTATGAGTACCAATATTCTTCATGCTCTCTCATTAATTTTTCTATATCAAGTTTGATATTGATTTCTGAATAATAATTCATTTCTTATTGCTCTTCCCATGAATTGATAGTAAAATTGCCATTTGTAAAAGCACTTTAATTGCTTTGCAAAATAATTTCGCCTTATATATTATATTCATATAAAACTAAATATATAAGGCGAGAAAGTAGTGTAATTGATTGGGTGTAATTATAGACATATGTCAATGAGTCTCTTGCCTCGAGTTTCGAGTCATCATTAAATTCTTATAGAGGTTAAATCGATTTCCATTGTAGGAGATTCTCATGGAAAACATGACTACATAGGTACACACAAAAATATACCTCGAATTAGATTCATAGAAAACATGACTCCATAGGTACACACAAAAATATACATCGAATAAGATTCAAGATTCTAGTTGATCAAATTCAGGCATGAGTATAGCAACATTGATGCATACTCTGCGAGCTCTGAAATGTTTCCTCCTGAATATTTTTGAAACGAATCGGATTGAAATCATCGAAAATTATATCGAGAGTTATACAGGGTCGTTCAAATTCATGATCTTACTGCTAGATACAAAAAGGGTTGAAAGTGCGTATTTCAAATGGAGCACCATGTATATTATAAAATATCCTGGAAGATGACTGAATTCCCTTCGAATTGATGTATTATGTTCCTATACCTACATAGCCAGAATTCCGAGATAGGAGCAATTTCCTAAAAACATATTTTTCTCATATTCATCTAAGGTGGTTATTAAATTATTATTAAGCATTATTGGTTATTAAGCATTATTGTTATGGCATTATGAAGATTTGACAATTAGTGCATTAGTAATAATACCTCTGTGTGTTGTCTCAACGGAAGTGACTCAATAAGAATTGAAATGGAGGAAAGTAACTATTCAAACAAAGTTTGAATATTTAAGATCAACTCACAGACAGTATGTATTCTTATATCGAATCAATATTGCTTTTGAATATTCAGATCACGCAGTGTATTCCAAAGTAGTTTCATTCCTGGAAATATCTTCAACTCAAGCTGCCTCATTGAGCCCTATTTTCTATGACCCAAATTCATGACCAGATTAAATCCACATTACAATTTTGAAGTGCTAGGAAATTTTCGAATGTATTTTCCTTGAAATAGTGCATCTCATTCATTTTTTTGACAACAATTCGGAGTAAGGTATGTATATGCTTCCACGTCAAATTTGACTAGTTCTTCTGTGGAGCGAATTCATATTTCCCTTTCAATATTTTCTTTTCTATCAATCACATATTTCTGCATCTTTTTTTTCACTCCCTCTCTCGGATCTTTCCAGCTCTTTTCTCTGTGCTGCTGCTATATTCTTTTTTCCCTGAGTGCATATGCATGTGCATATCGTCGTCTTCAACAATTTCACAATTGTGTCAACTCACTGCTATGGTATTTTATAAAAATTCATCCCAAAATAATTGATTCAATCGTTATTAGTTTTAGTAGGTTCGAATTCATCATAGAATCCAAATCTTGGGTTGAAATCGCTAGACATGACCTATACATCCCTGTACTTCCTCCAAACTAGTCAAGCATAAATACTAGTCAACCTAACTTATTACCCTATATTACATCATGAGTGCTCAGGTTTCACTTCGACAATCAATATAAAAACTTGAATTTCATATGTGTTTTTTTCTAATCACTAAATTACGATCTAAGTATGTTCGGAATTCTCAAACACAGTCAATATACTTAAACAATGTATCACTAACTCAATCCAAACAATACTTCGATATATCACATTCTCATCTGTATTTCGCTAATTGTACTCATCAATTTCTACCAATGAATTGAACCTCCGAACAACAAATCAATGATCGAAGAATTGAACCATATATTAGGGGTGAATCATCTGTGATTGAACTGAATTGCCCTCTGCTAGTCGATTTTTATCTCTTGACAATACAAAAGGTGAACCTATACTGTTCGTGGTAGCCATTGGTGGAATGTAAGGAGAGAAAGGAAGGTACTGAAATTTTTCTTGATCCATGCCTAGAATATGGATCTATAAATTAAAAGCACAGAAATTCATTCCTCAACATCAATACCCTGATGAATATCAATGAAAACTTCTATAGTATTATCTGGAATTGCACTGCTGTTTCAGGAAATTTAAACAACTACAAAATAATGCCAACTTATTTCAATCATCCAATTGATGAATGTTCATGGATGGGTCAAGATAAATAGCTATCATATTTATATTTAACCTTGTAGATTCAAATACAATACCATGTTGACGGTTCCATTGTTGATTGTTTCGGTACCTACTAATTATTGAGTTGATTCTCCACGAGCTCGGCCGACCAGAACATCAAGTTGGTGAAAATTTAAATTATTGTGTAGTACAGAAATATTCATTTTGAAAAATATATCAATCATCATTGTATCAATCAAATTGTAGGAAATCTGTTTAAAAAGCTGCTCTAGCTATTATAGCGCCAAGTGACATTTTCGAAGATTAGGTGGAATGTCAGGCTGTGTTCACGTTTCAATATAATCGCATGAAGAAAATTGTATTTCCTGTAGAAAATTCTTTATTGCAATGGTAGCAGAGCGCTTTCGTTCGTTCAGTTATCCTCAGTGCTTACTCATCAAGTCTACAAGAAATTAGAAAGTGACGAAAAACATATTAAATTATGAATACAAAAATCAATGATGGGCCCATATACATTTTTGAAATATTTCATCCAGAAAAATTTGGGCCCATAAAGATAGTTATAGATCCTAAGACTAGCATGGTGCAGCAGCGGATTTTCTGGGGATAGGTATGAGTGGAAAATTCAAGCTTGCGAAGACTTTAAGCAACCATTAGCATATAGTTCTCCCACTTGGCCAATGAATATACAGGTAACTAATACAGTCGAGAATATTGGCAAACTATCAATTTCCATCCTGAGTTGAAAAATATACAGGATTCCAAATTAACTCAAAAATATCTACTTGAGAGATAGCCGACTCATAGCGTTATTGACTTAAGAGATGATGGATACATTCGACTGTTGACTATTTGCACCATCATTTTTTTTGTATTCGGTACTTGTTTATTATATTTTATTCAGTGATCGACCATAAATTTTTCGTAGTGAAGTTGACATGAATATAGTCGATAGTTGATATGGGTATAGTATGAATTCATGTTCACTCACAGTACAGTCAGAAGTTCTTCATCTTGAATCCCATGCAAGTTCTTCCACAACAAATATCATAAACACATAAAATGGGAAATTAATATGCATAATTCACTAAGGAATACGAGATTTATTATGAACTATGAGTACACGCTCAAAGATGTCTGAACACGAATAAATAAGTTATCTCTAAGAGATACATAGAAAATTAAAAAGTATGAGCATTTCTGCATACTCCACAGCCCAATGCAAATTCTTCACCGGTCATAGGATGCTTAACGTGCAATGGACATTCATCACCTTCTAGTTGAATAGCTCGAGGACCTGGAAATTGATAACACATTCTAATAACCACATAATAAACTAATGATTTTTTGGGGAAAAACTCAGCAAAACATGCAAAGATGTCGATCAAATGTATCATGATCCACTTTGAATGAATTTGAAAAAAAAATCAACGAGATTAGAGACGATTCCATAATAGTATAAAAGAAAGTATGCCAAGTAAAGAAATATCACAGCTACAATGATGGATTCCTTTACACCTTGTGTATAACTATTGCGGCTGAATTTCTCACAGCAATAGCTGTCTTCTGTGAAATTTCGATTGGTCCACTCAATGTGTAATTTCAATGGTCAAAGTTCATGCCCATTCACTAATGCAATGTATAGTTTTATTTATTACAAAATTCGTATGAAATTCCAATTAATTACCTGCTGGACAACACGGTAATTCATTCTTTGGTAGATTGGCTACTCTTTGGAAATCATCGTGACAGGGATTGCAGAAATGAGTCGTCCCAAAGCAGAAGAATACGGCGACAGAACAACAGTACCGACACTTATATTCCAAGAAGTCAGTACCATGTTTGGGGCACATCTGAGCCCTTGCAACATCCGAGCAAGCTCCACATACTAGCTCCTTAGGATCATAGTTTTCTCCCATTTCGGCATCACATCTGGCTTCACCGCCATAATATGCCTGAAAGTACAAATGTTTCAGATTATTTCTTTTTTGCATTCTGATAATGAATGTGCCTTTAGAATCAAAGAATGTATCTAAATGAAGTAATAATATATATATATATATATATATATATATATATTTATGGTAATGTTACTACAGCGAATTCCATAATTGATACTCTAATACTCACTTTTTTACATTTATAGCAAACATAATAGGCATATCTGTCCATGGCATAGCATGCAGGATCATTATAAAACCTTGCCCCTGGTGCAACGACGGCATCCACTGTTTGTAGACCTTCATATTCTAACCTCATCTGAGCCTTTCTGCGAACATCTTTGTAAAGATCCAGCACTGGTGCCAGTATTTCATCTAACATCTCGTGAACCATATCATCCTTCAAGTTGATATTGAAATTACTCATTATATATTTCATTAGCAACAATGCACTTACTTTACAAATTGGACAAAGCTTGAATGAAAAAGTTATTCTTGGCCCTGGCCACCTCTTCATCAACACTGCTTTACAACAATGGAGATGGAAGACATGTCCACATCTCAACTGAAAATGAGATTAAATTGTACATCGGTTCACATAATTCAGGAAACAATGGATTTTTATTTCTTCCAGAATAGCGAATTTCAATATCTTGTGATATATGTTTTCGAAATTTGGTGGGAATACAGAAGACATTTTTCCGCATTTTTTGATAGTGTCGTCAAATTGAATGCAAATTCATCACGAGAAATATCATGGTAGGCTGTATAATTGAATGACTTTAGAAGTTCAATAGATTTCTGAAAGGATATATTTTTCGTGTATCATGAGTTGAGGTTTGTAATATAACGCCATGAGAAAAGGCAAGAACAAACAAGTACCTGGATTGCAGGAGCACATGATAGTGCCTCTGTGAAACAAACCATACACATATCATCTGAATCTTGCCTCAAGCTATTATCACCAGAACAGCCATGTAAACACGGTAGACATTTTGTTTCTCCCAGAACTCCACCACACATATGACCACAAGCAAGCAACTTGCAGCATGCAGTACGCCCATATTCCTATGAAAATTTTATTAAAAATTGGAAAATATTCGTCAAAACAAATAATATACCTGACATTCATGATCTGCACAAACATTGCCGATAGCTAGTAAACCAGAATTTCCAGTCGTTCCACAGAATCTGCAAACACCACTTATACCGACTGCTTTAGTACGAGTTCCTCCTTCTCTGAATTCTATCAACGCTTTCAGTGTCCTAGGATCTGCTAAGGCCAACAGCCAAAATAGCTTTGTCCTACCACAGCCCTCATGTAATTCAACTTTTATAGCTTCTTCCTCTTCTTTACAAACCTTGAGTCATAAGAATTTCGAGTAAATTATATGTGTTAATATTTGTGCACAAGTCGAAATCTTGAATATTTGAACACGACTGATTCTGTCGATTTGACATGGGAACCGATCAAAACAAATAGAACTTATTTTGAAGCAGAATTGATAGGCAAATATGTAGGAACGTGCGTACATATCTCTATATAGTTTTTTGTTGAAATATCAGGTAGGTAAGTATTACAATTTCATTTTGGTTGCTTTAAATTTCTTTAGCCTTTCTTTAAAAGATATTCTTTGTCAATATTTCGATAAGGCGTAGAATGAAAAATATCGCACCCAATAAGTTTGTACTTTTGATCGCAAATTCTATTCATAATTAGAGTGTTTCATTGAAATAACTGGTATTAGTTGCAGTGAACCTATATATACCTAGATATAAACAGAGGTACATGAGTGAACTTGTGAGCTTGAGTAGAAAAAGTTCAAGATGAACACATAATTTGATATAATATGTAACTACCAAATTTCATTTCGATATCTCTCACACATTGCCCATCACTGTAAGAGTCAATAAGCTAAAAATCTCGTTTGTTCATCATGACGATAACCATTATCATCATCGGTTATTCAAATTGATAGCAGGAATCTGAATTCCTCTATAAATATTTATTCATGTAGAACAGATGTTTCTATTGACAAATATCACTAATATAATAAAGATAATAATATAATAAAGATTTGAGAGTGATCTGAAAAAACACATAGACTCCGTTTTCCTCAAAAAAACCATACAATGTAAGAGGCAAAAATATCATAATATAGAATATGTGTTAAGAATACGTTGACGCCTATATTTTCCTGAACACTGAATCACACTTTATCCGTTTAGATACATATATACCTGTCTCTGATGATTCCTAGTTTTCCTATGAAGATGAAGGAATCTGTCGCAATCTGCACATAAATTTCCACAATGACTACATTGAATTACAGCCACAGTTTCTCCATCATCATGATTACCGCAAGTTGGACGTGGAGGAATTGGCTGACCCTCAGGTTGACTCCACTGACCTATATTTTCATATAAAATAAATTCGATGATATTGTACAAATACATGTTGAAGATTGTGAGAGATACAATGTAGATCAAAAGATTTAGGTATTTATCTACCAAGTGCGTTACAGGAATGATATTGCACGAAGGGTGACTGATCTAGCCTCCGGCTCGAGAAAAATAAGTCATCCAAGAATTGAGCAATTAATTGAGGGGTGTACAAATGCACCCCCAGAACACATTTCATAATAGGTGTATTTCTAATAGGTGTATTGCTATTTTGAAATTATGTCGAAGAATATGGAGAGGGTAACTATTTCGAAAGATCAACAATCCATCACCAGTCAATTTCATAAAGGAATAGTTTCTGGTACTTCTTCTTGATTCCCAATTCGCCTAGGAAATAACTCTCCTGAAAGATTTCTATTCATACCACCATTTTCTCTCATATAGTTTCTGAATGAATAAACTATCGATCAAATGTTATTCATCCAAAGCATGTAGCTAATTTGCTTATTTGAAAAAAATATATTCTTGGTGTTGCCCAAATTCAAAATTTTACAAACTTCTCCCAGTATCTGAATTCCATCAGCACATAATCAATTGAAATCGTCTAATTGATGAACACACCTGACGACAATCTCTCAACGTGATCTTCATCCAAGACACAAAGTGAAGCTAAAGCTAGCCACAATGTTGGAGTTCTCAAACAAGAGGACGGTACTCTCTGTTCCTCAGAAAGATAAGTGAGATGTATTATATTCTCTGCTATAGCACCTTTCGTTATATTTGCCCAGCTGTCAGATAATTTTCCCTGAAATGAATGAAAGACGATTACATGACGTCACAAATATATCAACACTTACACCCGCCATATCTTTTATGAGTTGCACTATAACTTCTGCAAGCTTCTTATTTACAGAACCTCTCATCCACCATCTTGCTCCTAAAGTATCTCTTGTTTGAATTGAAGTAGCCAAAGTTACAGTGTTTATTTCTTTTGCAGTGGTTCCGTTGCCGGGTTTACCTCTCACTTTCACTTGTAAAGTTAAAGATTTTGCAATGATACTAAGGAAAACGTCTAAGATTCCTAACCTGAAATTATTCCGATTACAGCATATTGCTATTAACCAAACGGATACTCATACTCATATGATAATACTCATATTATCAAGAAATATAAAGAATTGGAATGATCTATTCTTGCTCAGCAGTACTTACTGATTGACATCAAAATGGCCAGACTTTGAATCTTTATTAGCTACTGATACAATGCTAAAATCTCTAGCTGGTAGTTTTTTCACACCCATAACTTTTGCAAATGCTTCTGGTGATATTTCTGGTAACATTCTTCTCAACAATGAGGTGACCTTTAATATAATTTATTAGTATAGCATTTCATTCATATGACGATTGTGATAGTTTTGTGCTTATCATTTCATACCTGTCTTTGCACTCTCGCACTTCCTGTATGTAGTAGTGTTAGAATATCACCTAGTAACGCACTCTGGTGAGAAAGATAAGCGCGACCAACAGAGCTGCCAGATAGTGCCAATACCATGGAAAGCATTTCAAAACAGTAAGTATCTGAATTTTTTGTCGCATCTTGGCTTTGGTTAGAAAATGCTGATGAAATACAAAGGTTCGACTCCCATTCATCATGAACTCTCTCAGTTTCTTTTCTAATTGCATGGACAATATGAACGATAACCTATAAATAATATTCAGCTATTAAATATCCAGACATGATAAATGGAAGAACATATGTATGTAAGCTGGAGGAATACTGACCTCCACCAGACCAGCTGATCAAAAATCATCACTGCATTGTAGAATTTAGTCTACAGTATAATATAAAATATTGGAGAGAAATCGATGAATATTCAGTGATGAGTTGTGGAAACGAAGATAATGAGAACAAAATCAACAGAAAAATATGTGAATATGTGTGATACGAAACAATTCTTGGTCTCATTTTCTACATTTTTTTTTTGGATTTTCTCTCCTCATTTCTGATGATGAAAATAAAAATCATTCCAGTTCCAGCCATGGATGGTTTTATCGCCGTCTAGTGGAGATCAAAAGTGACTACAACTTCCAAAACTAACACTGCGACAGATAGGAACGAATACGCTAGAACCCTATTTAAAAGTAGATGAAGCACCAACGCTGTGAATTCATTCTTTCTACAGATATTTCAGTTTGAGAACAATTAAACCCCTGGTTCAATATAGAAATATGGAGAATATATTATTGTGTGAATTAGTTTCTACGATACACCAGCGTACATTCGTAGACGATGATACACTCACCTGCTTCTGCAAATGTGTCAGCTTACTCCTACTAAATAGAATCCCAACAACGTGCTCTCTCAAATCATTGCTCTCCTCGTTAGGGTCCCCGCTCTCGCTCATCGAAAACGATCCCGTATGAGCATCCACATTGTTAACGTTCACACCATCTTCGCCATGCAGTAATTTCCCAAACACCTGAGACGTAATGAGACGAAATACTCTGAGAGTGTCCGCCTCACAGTACTTTTGTTGGAGGTTACTGGCAGCATATTGCTTCCCCAATCTGAGAGATTCACCCTCAATGTTGCCGAGAACACGAATTTGACGCACACGCACTGAGTTGTCGGGTCCTTTGAGTTCTAGTCTTATGACATTGTTTGATGATTCTGAAATTGAATTGAGTTAGTTATGCACTACATTTTTTTTTCAGACCCCAGAGTGAGGACTCCACTAAACATATGCTAATTGAAAAGGAACCAAGCGACAATGAATTTTGTTGGACCAGTAAGCGTTTGATACTTTTTACACATAACAACTGAGTGTCAGGCTGTTATATGGAACTATTATCTCAATTTTATCAATTTGGTGCATGGTTCCTTTGCAATTATCATTACCCATGTATTCAAATCAAAAGCTTCTATAATCAAACGGATACGATACAGATACCAATCAGGTTGTCCATTTCACTTGAAGCAAATATAGGTTCTCATTCTGATAAACAAATTTGTCCTGTAGCCATATTGGAAAGTGGTCTTGTTTATATCACTATTTATTTGATTGATATTTGAAATAGGACAAATTCATTTCGATAACTTTTTTTGACCTCAAGCTTTTCAATATATTGAAGTGATGGATGAGCAAATGTGTGATTTCAAGTGAAATTTGGTAGGTAGATATTACAGTGGATTTGAGTCCATGATTTATGATAAAATACAGTACAATATGGAAAGAACAAAAAATAGAACACGAAAATAATGGATATTATTCGACGAATTAGTCACAGAACTAAGATGACGCTTCAGCCTTTTTTATAATCTGAATAAAAATAAATCTCTCATTGTAAATATGGTGATCATTCATTCAAACAAATCCACGCTGGGGTATATTACTGAGATAAACATGCAAAGATGGAGATTGGAACACAAACACAACAAGAAAGGAAATGAATATGAAGCTAACAAAAGCAGAAGATACACATAACACTGAATCCAAAAAATAATCTTATGATCTCGAGCCACAAAAACCTCACCTGTTATGGGACAACTAACCCAACCTCCCAATAATCTAGTTTCAACTTCTACAGTCCTGAGTTTTATCAACTCATCGTTATTTTGTCCAGAATAAAATGTAATTGAAGATATTTTATTCTGAAACAATACACCATATCTGATGAACTAATACTGAATTAACTTGAAAACACGAACTGTATATTGTGCGAGTCGCGTTGGTAAATTATTGAAAGTTTCTGATACTATAACCATTCAAAATCAACTTTTGAAACTTTTTCCTTTCACATTTATGACAAAATTGATAATATCTGTGATGAAATGAACGGGTAGTGATTCAAATACAAAAATATCATAATAGTTACTTACGCCCAGGTCTCTGCAGTTATCAATATGTATGCAAATCAAAATTGGATGATGGCCTTGGGGACAAACAATGGTTATACTCTTCGTCTTATTCCTGTCCTCATCTCCAGACTCCCAAAAAGTTTCTGTGGAATTATCCGTCAAACTCCCCACCATAGCTTGTCGACTCGATGCTTTTATCTCGGTGGATGAAGTTAGATCTTTCAGACACTCAACGGTGGCAGTGATTTGGTTTAAAGCACTTTGATGACTTTCGTGCATCGATACATTAAAGTCTTCCATTTCTTCACCTCTTGATAAAATTTTGCTTATATTGCTGAATACTTGAGAACGGTGCAAGAATGAGTGATCAGCTGAAGTGAATCTTATTCCCCAACAACGAATTGCTATTTGTTGCAGAGCTGAGCCCATCGGGAGAAGTACCATCAGATCAGCTATCGTTTGAAGAAGAGCGTGAAATGTTGAAGGTAAAGGGTGGACAGCTTCACCAGCAATTGTTATATCTGAAAGTGGATGCTCACATACCTTCATTTCCTGAAAAAAACATTCAATTATTATCAGATAAAAATCGAAATATATCCGAACACTGAGTACTGAAACTCAAATCCTCAAATTTAAATCCATTCACGACAACTCTGGTTGTTCTATTCCAATTGATGAAGCTACAAAGTAGCGAAATCTATAGTGAAAAAATATTTTTTTTCGAAATCTAATCATTTGTGCACTTTATGCATTTCCATCGATTAGAGTCAGTTCAAAATATATCACTGAATATAATGAGATTAATTATTTTTGAATTCAATTGTACTCGGCGTTACTGGGTGGCCAACCTTGTTTAGAAGAAACGCTTGCCTTTCAAGAATGATTGTAAAAACTTCTGATGAGGCACAATAAATTCTTTAGGATTATTCAGTTATTGATGGATGTATTCAAAGATCTATAGATTATAAATGAAACTAGGATTCACCATTTCATCTTCCCTCTTAGGCAATCTGTTATCGTCTTCTGGTTCATCTTCGGTTTCTATTGGTGTCAAAGAAGTAACAAACCACCATAGCAAGTCATGTAAACACACAGGTTGTGTTACAGTCCGTAATAACCAGTTGAGAGCCTGCATCGCATAGACTCGACATGTAGCTTTTCTGAGGATGAGAAAGGTATCCATTATTAATGTAAAACAAAAATGTTCTACAAAAAAATATTATTATTCCTAACCTTAATGCTTGCTTCATTGCAAGTTGCAATGACTCCAGATCATGTTGATGCAACAAAAACTGTATAACTGGTCTCTGTAGTAATGCAAGACGTTCACTGCTGTCGCTAACATTGTTTGGGTCTACTTTAGCAACAACTGCAGAAAGGTTATCTTTATTCAGAATCAACTTCTGAAGAGCACTTGACGGGTTACAGAGTAAAGAAGAACCTCCCTCTGAAATGAAAGAAAACAAAAAGCAATAACACTAATTAGGATTCTGGACTTTTGTTATTACCATTCACCATTTCACTACTACTGTTATTTCGCTTTCTCATCATGATAATTCTACCATCATAACCGGTTTTTGACCAAGGAATTCCATTTGTCCCCATAGATACAGATCTATGAAATCTCAGTCCTTTATTACTGTCAGAATCATCAGTTGCAGATACTTCAGAAAGTGGCTGGAAGTAAAATATATCCATTTTATACATTGTGGATACATTTAACATTGTAACAACTTCAGAGCATACATCTTCGATAAGACGTCAATCGGTTTCAGGCGTTATTTTCTTATTTAAAGATGTTTCTTTGGTCATCTGTTGTGAAAATTCAGTTATCAAAATGATATTTAGAATGGAAAAATATATAATTCCGGAATTGGATGAATATCAGTTCAGTATGAACTTGGTGTTAACTAACCCTTTGGACTGATGACGATGGGCCTAAGCCAAAATTATCCATATAATCATGTTTCCGCAACACTTCGCCATAAAAAGATGGTTCATCTGCCAAATCAGCTCCAAGTGCCTGCAAACACTGAAAAGACGGAGGTGGTCCAAAAGGCCCTGAATAGTCGGGAGGTGATATGTTTTCAGAAACAGAAGGCATTATGTTTGTAGAAGATCGTCTCTGATGAGATATATTTGGCTCGGCAGAACTTGCCAAATCCAACAAGAACATGGCATTATTTTTCATGATTATATGAGGTTCCAGACTGGCTGAAGGGGATGAGAGTGATTTTATTGAAACATTCGTACGGTTAACTGTGGGTTTTTGGCGGAAATTCGTATGTTTTCCTCCTCGGTTAGACTTCATGTATTTTTCTCGGCAGGTTTCACATAGTAAGTACCAAGAACTACCAGCTGAAAAGAAAGCAAATATTTGAATCGTTATAGCTCACATACATAGTTTACATCGATAATGAATCATTAACGAAAGTAATCACAACATAAATATAACTAATTCGTGTTCACGATATTATTCGATACTGTTATTGAAGCTATTCGCACATCATCGCAATGAAGATGAAAAAGAAAACATCAAAGTCAAACTGTATAGTACATAATTTCAGTCGAGAAATTTACGTGGTAGACTAACACAACATCCATATAAAAATAAATCATCTCAAGGACAATCTGTCATTCAATGGCAATGGAAATCCATGTAATTTTATATTATGTTCATATGCAAATAAATCAACTCACGGACTCCTCCATCGCCACAGTTTCCAGCCCATCCCAGACAATAACTTCCACCGGAATTGTAACCTTTACCCCCCGCATGTTGTCCGCATCCTGTGTGAATTTGGTGCATATGGTAAGTTACCGGGTGTGGAAAGTTTTCTCCGCATAGCTCACATAAGGTTTCAACACCAGACGATTGGAAGTAACTGGATATGCCACCTAAATCTTCTATAAGAGAATAAAATGGTAACGAATTGTATTGATCTAGAATTGTTGGTAGATCTAGTCACTAGGTTTCAATCATAGAGTATCTTCAGTTACTTCATACCATTTTCCAAGATAGAAAAAATTATTCATTTGGGCCAGAATTGGATATCTCTGTTAGTTGAAAACAGTCCATTTAATGAACCTGGCTTATCAATCACACGAGCACGAACACGAGATGGATATGGCAAACTCGAAGCAAACTTCGTTACCACACTCCAATGATATAGAAGACGACCCATTGAGAAAAGAACTTTCAGGGATTTTGAAAACATCTATAACTTCTGATGGCATTTGATGAATTAATTGTTTTGAAATGTTTTGAAACAAACATCATATTCATGAAGTTCACAGAATTCTTCTTATTCTAAATATTACTTTCATTATTTTTCTCGTTTCGGTGCTGTTTCCTCTCTTCAATTCAAGAGCTGTGAAGCAAACAAATGAAACCTTCTCTATATACAGTCCTCTTTATTCACTTCTATCGAAAGAGATGCATTTTACAACGCAAAGTGATACTCACTAACGAACTCAATGATATTTGAAGAATATTCGAAACCTGTGGGCAGAAGTGGTTTAGTATTTACCTAAATAATTCCGTGGTGGTATCTTCTTCTTTCTACATTTCCTAGACTCTCTCTCAAGATGGGTGTTTTTCTCTCTACTGCCAATCTTGTCACCTTTCCTTTCTTTTCCTGGACTATCAACACTATCTTGTTGTGCAACGACTGAGAGGCAATTCGAGGTCAATTCTTCCCATAAATAAACTAACGATTTTAATGCTGGAGGTAGTACAGAGATAGTTTGATAGCCATAGCTATCAGTACACGATTCTTCCTTTATTACTCCTTCATTAACCTTCCTTCTATTTCTATTCGCACTTGCATTCGCGGCAGATCGCGTGAGAGATTCTAGAGTTGACGGTTGGATATGTAAATAATTTCCTGCGTTACTAACTTCAACTGAATGTCTTTGTCTTGCCTTTTCTTCTTTGGTGAGGTCTTTGTGTCTTTTATCGGTTACAGCGTCTTGTGGACGGGTGACAACTAATGCCCCCTGCTTCGGAAGTGTTGGGTGGAATTTCAGGAAAGACGCACAGGCCATTGCATCATGAACGATACCTTGAAAAAATATTCAATTCTAATCTGTAGAAGATTGATTTGAACATAATGCAGCTGCTACAGTAGAAGTATGGAGATTCTTCAGATATAACTTCCCATATTATTTTGAGTGGTGGGAGAATTTATAAAGCGGAAATTTATGAAGCAACATTTGACAGAAGGAATACCATAAGGAATATGTACGGTTATCAATTGCAGCGCATACCGTTTCATCACAAGTCCAATATAAAAAATCTAATGCAATCACATCATATTTTATAAAATTATATTATGATTAGAAAATAAAACTCATAATCACCTTCATGCCATAAGAAAGCAGCGAACACAGCTCTCAGAGATTCAGCTATTGAAGGACTCATTGCCTGTTTCGCTGTTTCAGGCCCATAACTGATTTTGGAACTTGCTGGCAACTGTTGTAAATTAGCTGGTGAAATTGCCCTTTTAGGTCTGATTTTTGCAATGCTCCTATCTTTGCGTGACAATTTCGGAGATACTTTTTCATCTTTTCCTGCTGCTCCGATGGAAAAATTTGTTTTCATTGGCATATCATTGCAATTTTCTGGTGAAGTCTGAGTACCAGTTTGTGTGAGTTTTTTGAAGGTCTGGTCCGAATCCTTTATTTGTTATGAAAATATAAGAGTTTAATTTTCAAACCTAACCAATTCTAGAACAGTGTCATTGAAAAACTCGGCAACATTGGAACAAGAGAGTCAGTTATGCCTATTCATAATGAAAGATACTCGAGATCATACACAATATATATATATATATATATATATATATATATAAAGTTTTGTTGTTTGAAGTACTCAACAATGGTAATTATGAACCCTTGCTACATCGACACTAAATTTATGCTGAATCGATTCGGTACAAGTTTGCATTTCAATTAAGATTTTATAAATTGGTAGTTCAATCACATTTTGAGAGGAAGAAAGCAAATGATTGAATGATGAATGAATAACTTTTCTAAATACAGCTCATCGGAGTACCCGATACAATGAAGAAGTGAGCCGGTTCGCAAGGTTGTAATATTTCCCACTTGAGCTAAGTTTTAATCGTGAATTTGTAGAAATTCAAACTCTGGCTGTTGCGAAAAATATAGGTTTTCCTTGATCTGGAATATTACCCACTAAGTGAGAGCATATGTATGCAATCTCTTCTCCTTGATTTCTATCATACTTCAAGTTCGATATACTATAATGATTATTTTTGTGTTAGATATTGAAAGATATTGCATCAATATATGGAATGACAAATTTCAAATATTCATCTGTAATGCATCATCGAGTTCCTTCAACAAAGGCCTGTGAGTTCCAGATGGTATTCTATTATTTCTCTGCATAACAAAATGTTACCAATGATACCAAGAGAAAAGTAAACAGTTCTTACAGTAACTTCTTTTGAGTAAGGAGTGTGTAGTGGGCTTCCTTCTGATCGTATGGTATGTACTGAACTACAACTGGCACTAGGAGATATTTCTCTTGGCTGGGTGGCTTGACTTGGGGACTGTGATGTATCTCCTGTGAGGCTACTTAATAATGCACTAGTGTCTGACTGGTTTGAGCCGCTTCTGGGAGTTGTATCATATCCTGTACCGCATACTTAATATAACATAGTATTAGTTATATTGAAATTTCGTACAATCGAAGAAAAAATATCGAATGAAATATGTGAATTCATCTTCCGATTTGATCTTCCCTATCTACTGCTGATGTGCAAACAAAGACACCACTGGTCCGGTGGCACACTATATAACTGATTCGTCAGTCTCTAATTGAAGGAAGGAATAAAAAAACACTACTTATGAATAACTGCAATAAAACTGAATAGATACCTAAAGGTGAAACACTAGGTGCGCTACCACTAGTACTTTCTTGTACTCCTGCAGAATCTGTAAAATGATAGAATAAAAATTTACATAAAATGTTATATTTTTTTTATATCTGAACTCACATGGAATGGCAAAAGGGCTAGAACTCTTTGTCAAAATTTTTGGAGACAAGTTAGGGACTCTGGGACTCTGTGATCTCTTTGGTGTATCTGGTGGTGTTATTCCATTACCATTTGCCCCACTTTCACTAACAGGTTTCATCGCAGAATGTTCTGTTAGTTCTGATAGGTCACTGTGGATGAAATTCGGCAAATATCGATAACCACGTTGAATTCAATATAGAAATATCCTTACGTTTTTGAATCTTCTCCCTTGAACCACTTTGGAAGGCTACTCAATTTACTCTCCTTCTTCTCCTTCTTCGAAGTTTTTATTTTCTCAGGAGTCAAGCTTTCTCCAAAAATGAAGGGATTAGTTGAAACGGCCTCTTGTTTATGCGTCGAACTCTGAGCTGAGAATGAAAAGCTAGCCTCATTAGATTTGAGTGAAAAATTGAAACCCCTTTTTTGTTTTCTAGAAGCTTCAAGCTCTGGAGTCAACTTTGGATATTCTTCTGCTTCATTGATATTTCCCAGATATAGAACATTATTGTGGCCAATTGCTAAAGACCAAGCTTCCGAATCAGAATTGAAACAATATTTATCTTTGGTGGCCTTGTCCAACATGACCCAACAACCGTCGGAGTTAACAGTGTATTCAGTGACTCCTACTCTGTTTCCTAGTACTAACATGCCTACTGGAGGTGCTTTGAAACTCGGACGGCTCCTCACATTATGACCAGATGCACCACATTTGATTACTTGATAATTCACACTTGCGTTTGCAGATTTATTCCTGGACGAGAAAATAATATTTAAATTTGAAGAAGTGAAAAATGAAACGAAATTACCTATCTTGAATTTCTGGAAGTTTCCTCATTATTGTCTCATTTATTGCTTTGTCAATAATAGTTTTTGGTTCTTCTACAGGTAGAAGAAGTGTTTTACCTAAATGTTGGTTATACTGTAGGCACCAAGCTTCGATGACACTTATGTTGCAATATTGTTTGATAGTATCAGCAGATAATCTTAGCCAAACTCCATCATCATTATGAATCTGTAAGAGTTTTTTTCAATGAAAATCATACATTTCCATAGGTAGATTGGTTCTTACCTCATCAATGAAAGCTATGGTTCCATTCACATGTACAACTCCTATTTGTTCACTTTGTAGTGAAGGATGAGCTCTAACTCTGAGGCCTGCTGAGTGTTTGGCAACGAATTTTCTCAATTTGCTTGGTTGATGTTCTGACTTCTTGGCAGTATTCTGATTTGGTGGCGTCAATCCTTGAGGTGGTTCGTTTACCTCAACTTTGAAAATCTATGAGGGACGAAAAAAAATATTTTCTCAATCTTAAAAAATAACTAACGAATAAACATTCCTAATCCGATGGAATCAAGAAAATACAGAAATTTTGATAATAATAATAATTGTAATCATAAGCAACGGCATTAATCGATAATAGTCATATAGTTCGTGGTAAAAATATTCTGGTTGAGAATATTGCTCAAATCGACAATTTTTGTTGCGAAAAATTTCAAGATACGTCGATGTATTCATCAAAATAAAAATAGATGCTAGAACATGTTTTGATAACATACGTCGATGTATTTATCATAATGAAAATAGAACTGCTAGAACATGTTTTGAATAAACAAAGTCCGACCCGTTCGTTATTAAGGCTCAATTCTTGTAATCGCAAAAAATGACACATTTTGTTTACTTGCATCATCTCATAGATAAAATTTATCAATGATTTTCATATGCATCAAATGATGTTTCAATACTGTCATTCCATTATTTCATTCATACACTCAATTTCTATCCATTGGAAATTGGATGAAGATGTACTTACTTCTTCCATATCATATCCATCGATATTCACTACTATGGAATAACATCCAATAGTCGCTGGAGTCCAAGAAGCAGTATATGAACCATCAGAATTCGGACGGACTAACATATTTTCACCTGATCTTTTGACAGGTGGTGAAGTAAAACGAAGTTCTTCAAACGAATAATTTTGGAATGGCTGAAAATATATACATACATGTAGTAAATACATAGAGTGTGTGGAAGCCAAACGGAATACTTGAATTATAAATTGACATTCAAATTGGGGTACAAACCTCAATTTCTTAACCCGGAAGTATAGGCTTGTAATATATTCTCTATTCGAAAATGAAAATGAAAATGAAATAAAATCATATGGTTACCGAAATTCGCTACAATACAATCAAAAACTAAAATGTAATACAAAACGGAATGAAATGTAAATCACTAAATGAGACTATGAATGTCAATGAAGTAGATGTTCAAAATGTTCACCGCAAACGTCTTGGCAACATCCTGATCTCAAATAAAACTGTCTTCTAACATTATTTAACATATCATATTCATTTCATTCTATCTTAATTGTTGCAATAAACTTTAGTATGAAGTATGTAGTATGTATGTATGTATGTATGTATCAAACGATATATCACAATTCATTTTTCAGCTTTTGTTTGGGATTTTGTCTTCGGGAGTAGAAGTTTTGTTTTTATTAAATATGATTGTATTTCTTATTTTCTCAAAAAACAAAGGGTCACTGACAAATAGAAAATTTCTCTTTTAGGCATCTTAAGGTTAAATTTCAATCGCAGCGACATTTTGGAGCTGATCACGAATTTGTCCTCACTACAAATATATTGAAGTAATTATGATAAATTCTACTATTTCTTTGAAACGAGGAGAGAAAATCCCATACAAAAGCTAGGAAATAAATGTACCACCTCCTCGAATAACTTACAGACACGATATATCACAAGCCTATACTTGGAAGAGTTTTGAAGGTAGAGATCGCATTTTGACGTTGAAAAATGTCAATTTATAATTTAAATTTGACCTGTTTCGGGATTTTTTGATGAATATGTACAGTAATCGGAATAATGAACTCATTCCATTTGGCTCTTACACACTGTTTATTCATTGAATTGCATTGAAAATAAACCACATTGAAAACTGAGTGAAAAAGAAATAATTTCAAATACACATGCAAAATGTGAAAGACATCGAAGAGATAACGAATCATATCATTATTTTTCGCGCTTCTAAATGTTTGAGGGATTTCTACTATAAATTGGATTTATTTCAACAAACAATCGTATCGTAGTTGTTCTAATGAAAATATACGAATATTTTCGATGTTCCACACTATTTGGGCACCCTGTGTATATGATTCCCATAACATAAACATACAACCCTGATACTCAACGATTTAGGTATTTCACTTCTAACGGTCCAGTGATTGCTACATGAAATTAAAATAATATTAAATTCATAACAAACCTTCATCACTGTAATGGAATGGAAACACATCTTATCCTTGATAGTTGGTTCATAGAAATGATTTAATGGTGGTGGCGGTAGCCCCCCATAAGTCATTATATCTGTCTGACTGACTCTCCTCATCTTCCTGCCACCATCGAATTCTCCTATACGCAGGATAAGAAAAAGACCAAGAAATTACCAATATGGTATGATTTCATTGGAAATATTTGCCAGAAACTAGCTAATGAATCGAAAATGTTTTTAGGGCTAAGAGAATATTGCAGTGAGGGTACTTTGAGGAGGTACATGAGATGAAGAAAAGTGAATAAAATGATATGAATGAATAATGAATGATCAAAATGAAAATGAATGGAATGAAAAATGAATAGAATATTTTTTTAATATGTCAAATATCATTCGTTTATCGTTTTTCTTGATTTATTATAGAAATGCAAGATCCCATATCCCATATCCCAAACACTGCAGTCACTCGGCTTATTGCTTTACCAATCAAAGAAAAGTTCGTTTCCTTCATCAGACATGGATTTTTTTTGTCTCTTCCTCTTTATTGCAATGTGTACTTATGAGTTTATCCGTACGTATGTCTATTCGATGTAGGTGTTTCCTTCAGATATAGTGACGATTAGTACCGTCACCTGGATTATCTGACGTCTGCTCAAACTCACAACATCATTGGCTCATTGTCTTTGATTGTGTTTCAACTATCACTCTACTGTGCCAAGATAAGTAGGCATTGTAGACAGTTCCAGAAAGTCTTTGGAATTATCTAAATTTCACAGCTAAATTTTGTTGTGCTTCAAATTGTGCATCATTGTCATAATACGAGCAATCACAATGGTGAGGCTCGAATTTGAACCATACATCCTGTATATTGAATCAACACCGACCGATCCCTTCAATCCACTATGAATATTTGAATGGAAGTTTGTCTCGGGCATTATTTCATATTTTTTTCCATAAAATAATTAAATCAAGCTCTATTCATATAGGTACTTCATCATGTAATTTTTTAATATGACTGAACAAATAACAGAAGTTTATCTATCAGTTTCATAAAATACAGCGACAAGTGACAGATAAAATTACATGGTGTATATTGCATCTTTTATGGTATGATGATTTCCTCAGACGACTATATTTATTGCATTCATACGTAGCAAGGCAGGATAATGTAGTCATTAAATAAACCATAGTTTCCAGAGATTCGAACGGGAATGATAATATCTTTTTTCCGATATTGTATATCTCCTTGCCCTTCCTGGATACGTTTCTTAGAATGATCTCATAGTTATGCGGTACGTGGTTTTGAAACAGACTTTCTTTCATGGGCATATCGACTTTTGTCGATAGCTATTCGAACATTTGTGTTCAATAAAGCACTAATACTCTACTAGTATATTTTCATGATTGACAAGTCATGAAAATGTATCATTCATTTCAAAGTGTCCTCTCAACTAGGGTAAGTAAAAATTCAAAAAATGAAAAATGTTTCGATAATATCCTGAACCTTTTGGAGTTTTTCAACTTTCTCAAAGGCATACTGATACGATTCCAAATCCTCGTGATCGTGATTCGGTATGTATAACACAGATATCTCAAACTCATTGGTGAATCTGAATATGAGAGATCTAATCAATTTGAACTCTTCTCACACAGTCCCGTCCCTTTGTTGTCCTAGATGACTGATTTTACAATCTGATGAGAATGCACTGATTACAAGCTGATGTCTACTTCATTGTACTTCAGTGTACGAACAAGATGCCGAATTCGAATATACCGAACTCAGTAGATGAGATGAATATATATATATATATATATATAGCCATCTTAGGACGCTCGGGAACTGATATTCAAATGATAGCAGATGATGAAATATAAAACTTCACCTCGATTCTTTCATGAATGAAAGGTAGTCTGACTTATATTTCCTACAAAGAAATCGGTCCGGTTCGTTTCCTTTCCAAAATTCGTTATTCATCTGAATAATTTTTGATGTAGAGCTTCGAGCTGTTACCAAGAAACAAGCTATCAATTATCATGAAATTATCTCGTCTAACATCAATGTTGTAAGGATATTACTACTGATAATCGTCTTGAAAACTTGCGCACTATACAGCTAATGTAACAACAATTATGACTTGATAAATGGATGTTGAAACTGGTCACATTCGTTCCTTCATTGTGAATCCAAAGCAGGGTATCGATTCGAAAGATCTGATGACGAATACCTATGTTCTTGTCGATCGGCATCGCCTTGACGTCGACCCTCATGCCGGGCACGTGGACCGGCTCGCCGTACTGGTCCCTCGTCAGCACGGCAAGCACGGCCGGCCAGCCGCAGCGCAGCTCGTCGCGCGCGTACACGACCTGGCACTGGGCGGGGTCGACGCGGCTGCCGGGCTGCAGCCACTGCGCCAGACGGCCCCCGCTGCTACCCGACACGCAGTTGACGAAGTCGCGCAGGAACAGCTTCTCGTTCGAGTGGGCGCTGCAAAATATATAATAAAATTAATGAGAAGAATCAACGCGCTCTTTCCACCACGAGCCATAGAACCTGCCCTCAGAGCCGTGCAGAGGGGCCCTGCTCAGTGACTTTTCTGGTATTTTTTCTTTTTTCAGCTCGTTAATAATTGATAATGTACAGGCATGAATCAGGGTTTCAAAGACACGAAGAGGTAACTGAAAGGCAATCTAGGATATATAAAAGTCTGCAATCCCTCTTCAATCTCAGATTTTGGTCAACAACTGAGAATCATCATAGTGATGACATTGCCTCCATTGACTTTCGCCTCCAATGGGATTTCAATTCAATCCAATTCAATTTATTGATGGCAATGTACAACATAGTGAATATAATCACAGTAATATTAAATGAGTTTTATTAAATATATAACTTTTTAACCCAATTTGAGTAGCCTGCTACACCTAAGCACTTGAGTGCTTGTGTTGTGCTTTGCAGCACTCCTCACAAGGGGGTGTGTGTGAAATATGGTTGACGCTTGATGAGGGAGAAATTGAAGCTAGTTTTTTTTTTTCTAAAAGAGATTATCAATACTTTCTTTGTTGGCGAGTATGAATTTTTTTCTGGAATATTTGAATTTGTTTAGCTTTTCAATTTTTTTTTAATTCTAGTGGCAGATAGTTATAAAGTTTTGGACCATGGAAGTGTACAAATCTTTGAGATGAAATTTCGAATTCCGTGATTGACACTCACACAACAACTCAAATGAGATATATAAATATCTGGTCGCCGATATTCCACTGACAGCCACCACAATCGACAAATTCGATCCTATAATACATTTTGATATTGGTGCCATTGAATCGGACTATCCTACATCGTCCGACGTAGAAAATGCTGTTAGTTGTGGACAAGGACCTTTACCAGATCACCATCGATTCTGAAGTAAAAAGCTTTCCTTAATATATTCTCACGCAGAGATTACAAAATGGAGAAATTTTGAAACGCAATTGGCTTTGCTGGAGCAATGTTGTGGAGTGGATAAGAAAAAGTCCCTATTTCGTTTTCCTAGTGAACTATCTACAATGTTAGCACCAAAAGTGAGATCAAAAATAGCTATATCTTCAAGATATTCGAAAGACTCCAAAATGAATAGAAACAGGTTACCAGAGCACGATCATGATGAGTGTTATTTGCAATGGCGAACATTAGAATTAGGGACGAGGAATTGAAGTACAATCAGTCCCATGGAGACAATTATTACGACGTTAATCAGATGTAATATAACATTTGGGTGAGCGATGACTAGCATTTCGTGGTGAAAACCAATTGATGGGCAATCTAAATAATGGAACCTTCTTATTCTGTTTCTTTTTTGTTTCAACAATATAGAAATTATCGATTCCTTTCATTCCATTTCATGAATGTCGAATCATATATCTTCTTGAGTAATAAGGTTGCCAAGGGGCCCGTCATGATATCTGTTCTGGGGCTCGCGCTGGCTCTGAGCGGCCCTGCCTGCCATTATCTGACTGCTTTTCAAGGCGTTAAGAGACTTTTCTTTACCAAGGTAGTTTCTCACATTTCATGAACTAGTAGTTAATGAACACAAGGCCACCAATTATCATCTACCTAAATTCATATCACTACCATGATACGATATCCGCAGGAATGGATACTCTAATCACAGAATTAACACAGAATACAGCCAACTGCGGGGTTATTGACAGGCACGAATCTCATAGTGAATTGAATTCTCAAATCCAATAATAAGAAACATGATCTCGAATCCTCTCATATGTCAATAATAGATAACCCAATTGTTCAATATACTACAGCATAACTCACTGAATTTGAAAAAAATGCTATTGTCCCATGCGGATATTGTGATATAATGACCTGTACTTTCATTATGATTATTAGTATTCTGAAAATTTCTTCAACCTTTTCATGGCGTTGAATTTCCATACGTCCATATTTATTTGTATGTCCTATTTCTATTGAAACTTTGACGATTTTTGTTACATTATTTATTTTTTCATATTGTATTGTAATATATTCATATTGCTATCTGTTAACCTAAAAACAAGTATTTTTTTCACTTCGTATGATGATCAATGTTTATTCAGTTGTTTATTCAATGTACTGTAATTCGTTAAATCAAGCGAATAAACATCATTAATATTATTATTATTATTGAGTGAAGTATTGTTATCGATGATAACCCTATGTCTCTACGTTTATTCTTATAATTTTCATGGTTGCTTATTAGTTTTGATTCATTTATCAAACATATTACATATTCAAAGGTATTACTACAGTTTGACTATTGGGTGAAGAAGTGAGTGATACTAGAAAAGTTGAAAAATTTCAGAACAACGAAGTCTGGCAAAGAACGGGTGAAAACTGAATGACACCAAGCAAATTTTGCTGAGATCCCACAAGTTTCTATATTCATTTGTAACGATACGAGTAACCCGTCGGTACCTCAATGTTAAATTTGGGAACTCTATTCATACTTATGTCATAATATGTTTACTCATATCTATCGAGAAGGGGAAATTCAGTTGATGAGTTTACTTGGGCTTTCGCTATTAGAGTTCGGAAAAAAATGTCATTGGGAATGAAGAAGGAAATTATGGTCGAAGTCAGCGGATGGACTTATTGCGAAAAATACATTATTAATGTTACTATGAGAACTAGACCTGCACTGTATCCTAGATTTGCCAATTGCCAACTGAACTAAAGATTCCCAAATGCTAAACTTAATGGAAAAAGCCCAAATAATTGGCTATTTTTATAGAATTCCTCACAGTCACAACACATCTTGGCTAATCTCAGGTACGACTCAACATCTTTCTCACGAAATTTTTGTCACCAGGACAAATTGGTCGTGCGGAGTGATAATCTGGCATCGGCCAGAACAAAAACCGAACAAAAATAATTAAATATTAGGGAAATTTTCTCATATTATTCAAAGAAAAAATTTGCTGAAGTCGCTGACGTAGCTGATTGCTTCGTATAACCAAACTGAACATATCAAAAGACGCTTGGATACAGATCACACAAGACAATCCTGCGTCAGTGATAGTAAGGAAATCTTCCAATGAGATTTCGAATGTTTTGAAGAAGGGCACAAAGATACAGGATATGCGAACGTCCTGTAATGAAATGTTTTTCCAACCAACCAGTTTTAGAGTTATCCTGTAAACCAGATACAATAATGAATGAGTCATGTGTCTCTTATGACATGTTATTTGTGCCAATCATTTGATACTACCCCAGACTAAATAAACTTCATGACACCCCTGCCACCTTTTGATAACCGCCACTAGGCAATTGGATTCACCAATACAATTTCGGTAGTGGCAGAAAAGATTCAAGGCGAAGTTGGATTGGTTTCTTTCGATGTTTAGGTTTTGCATTAATAAATTGTCTCATTTTTTGCAATTATTGGAATTGGAATTCTGATTCGAACTGAACAAATATATTGTTGCCTTGCTAGACTCATGAACTAAGCTGTCAAACTAGCATTAGAAGGACAATTAGCAAAGCCACCTCGTCACAAAAATAACATTTCTAAAAGTGAACTGTTGGTAACACGTTCACTTCGCTCTTAAAAATGAATCAGTGCACCTTAAGAAATGAACCAAAATTCGAAATGTAGGAAAGGAATGGTTCTTCTCAAATCAAAAATTCTTATTTTGTGAGAATTTGGCTACGAAAATATTCCACAAGGTGTTTTAAAATTTGAGTTGCTTCACAATGTATAGTTGACCGAAAATACAGAAATTATGAAATCTCAAATTTTACCAAATATCAACCTAGTACCTAGGTATCAAAAGTATCAAAAATTCATTGAACTCAATATAACGACTCTCGCTCTTCTCGTCTGCTTGTTTCAACCAGTCTGTTTTGTGGGATCCCAATGGATCAATTTGTCGTTGCCATGACACTGAACCACCTTTTTCTTTGGTCGGTACGTCCCGACACGATGAACCCATGCGCCTGGCCAGAAGCAACACCACAGCAGCCGCGACTCTTCCCATTCATACACGACATAACAAAGACCGATGAGATACGCTCGATAATTAGAAAAGGACAGATGACGGGTACAGAACGGCATAGTCAGGCCTGTATTCGAATATTATATTTACTCATTTCTGGAATGGAAACATCAATTCGAGCTAGTGGAATGCAGGTTTCAGCAGCAGAATCGTAACCGAAACGTCCAGTACATCAAGATAAAATGTTGATACTTGTTAAATATATTTCTCTTCCAAATTTTCAAAATCACGGTGTGTCACTGGCAAATAGAGAATTTCTCTCTTAGGCATCTATATTGAGATAATAATTATTATAATTTATATTCCATTCTATTTCGAGGAGAGAGAATTCCACAAAAACTAGAAAAATTATTTGATGTGATCTTTGAGTATATTTGAACGACGGACAAAATTTATTAACTCTAGTTTACATATTTCAACGATAATAACTACCGATTAACGTCGAAATTTGACGTATGTTCCTATGTACCAATGTATAACTGGTTGGTGTCAATAGAGAGAGAAATAATTTAATATTCCTGATTAGTAGAGTTATTCTATGTACAATCATGTACCTATTGAGGAAATCATACAAGGTAACTTTCAAACTGAATATGACGTTCTGATTGAAAATCATACGAATAAAATAATCAAAATCATCATGATTTTATTCAATAATGAAACCTAAAGTATCTGATTTTGGTATACGAATCCATTCATATAGCTTATGGAATATAGTAGAACAAAACTTGGAAAGTAGTTTCGTGAATCATTTTTTATCGCTGAGGTGAGTAACTCGTGATATATTTCTTACGTAAGGACTGCAAGTAGACCACTATGATTAATGTGTTATACCTACTTCATTGAATACTGAGAAATTCTGAATTATATGAATTTTACAAATCAGCATTTTGTCTAGAGATATGAAGACAATTAATGCCTACCTCATGAAATAAGAAAGTTGTTTGAAAAGATAGTCAATTCCCTTTCCAACGGACTCAAATGTTTTTTTTTTGTATTTTCCAATCAATCATTTGTTCCGGATTACAGACCCACCGTTTAATCCCGTAATGAAAAAAAAATGAAATGAAGACATTCAAGTTACATCTTCTCGTAACCCTGGATGGAAAATACTAGCACTTTCTTTAAACACATAAGGAAATCAACTACCTATTTGGCATTGCTTTCAATCACATATTCATAAGTACCTACTATATAAAGAATATGACCACATCTCGAATACACAGTGTTTCATGAAATACCAAGATTCATTAGGCTTACAAAATAAAACAAATTACCCACTATACTATTTCGGTTATTATAAGTATGCTTCACCTTGGACTTGCAACGAAGAGATGTATTCCGAAACATTTCATAGGCATTTTTGATACCTTCGTTTCCCATAAGGAAGTTTTGTATAAGAAACAGTCTCTAGATAAATTGAATGATAATAATTTGTTCTACTTCCTTCAATGAACATTTTTTATAACAAAACTATGTTAGTTTGTTTTTGAACTAAGCATAACACTAAGAATGGAATTATATCTTTCATTCCTGACCGGGATATGATAAGCTTATATAGTGATAGTTATGCTATCAATAAAGAGGGTCATAACTCTCTTGGGAAATTATAAATTCTATAATTCCCTCTGAGTCATAGTATCCTTTTTGGTATACGGCTTCACTTTTCGATGGAAATAATGATTCTCTTGCTTTCTCAACTGTATTTGGGGTAGAAAAAACGATTTTAACGCAAACACAGATTGATATCAAAGTTCTGTTTATGAAAAAGTAACATAGCAACAACAAAACTCCTATGACGAACGGTACTTGATTCATTTATTCCGTTTTAAAGATGAATGAGATGAAATTATCTATTTACCACGGGAATTGAAGAGCCTCAATGAAATCACATAATTGCCATCGATAATTAACGCCCTTATAATTCCCTTGATAACTAATAACTGTTTTTCGGATACGCAACAGATTGTAATGTAAAGAGGAAACTTGGAAGAATATGGGAGGTAGTAGATTTTTGTCAACTCAAAGTGGGCGGTGGTCGGTATGAGTTTGAGAACTTGTAATCTATGCTATATCTCTGATTGGAGCATCTCTGGGACGTATCATGGAACATAGGAAATGAAGCAGTGATGAAGCTGCTCCATGTTTGGGATCTGCAGATTCGAAGTCGATCCGAAATCCGGTCCTGCTCAATTACTGAAACAGACATGTTCACTGTTCACGAATCGGTCGCTCGTAGTGGTGGAGCTCTTTCTCAGTCGGCTCGGTTAATCTCGGTCTATGTAGCTACGGTACACTTTCTTGGTCCGTCGGGCACATGAACTGTCGATAAACAAAACAAAACGAAACGAATCTCGTCATGATCGAACCAAAACAAGTGCCAAACCGAAAGTGGAATTGAAATATTTCCTTCGATGACATCTGGACCATAGGTGCAAGAATGTGCGTGAAATATGGGCGTGAGATGTATCTTTCTGCTGTGGATGATTTTTTGTGCGTTTTTTGTGTCTGTTTCTGTCGTGGCCCAAAGAGGGTTCACTATGTGCGATATACAAGGATGCAACTGTACCGTTAAAGCCGCTTCTTGGAAGATCGTTAACTGTAGTTTACAAGATGACCAGGCAAGTTGAATTTTTCCATGATATCCATAATCATAAGCAACAATATAAATAATGATAATTTGAAATCAGCAGACTCGTCAATAGATTCTGAGCTTGTAAGCAAAACAAGTTCAAACTTGCGAATGGAAATGGTAGCAATAAAGAATACTTCCTGATGAATCATAACTTGTTATTTTTGTTACATTTTTGTAATAATTGCGATTGAAGCGAGAATTCTAGATGATTGCGAGTTACTTATTACTCAGTCATGAGTAATGGATTGAGAGAGTTAACAATAATTTCGTTAATGATAAAGTATCGATCGATCATGAAGTTATTAATCCAACAAGTAATATTTATGCTGGAGCATGAGACAAGGTCAAAGTATTGTTCAAAAGATGTGAATATAATTATCAACCGTGAGTCAGATCTTGCAGTTTTTATCTTTATTTATGGTAGGTATCACAAGTTACAACTTGTCACAGCTCATGAGATTGTGACCTTTGTCCAAACATTCGAGACACGATGTGAACAGTACTCTAGGACAGGTCGAATTTGCGCTTTATAGATCACAAGGGAGCTACTGGAGTGTATTGGAGTGAGCTATCAGCACGGAACAGAGAGCCAAGTTTTTGGGAAGCTGTTCTCGCAATTGACTTCACATCGTCGTCTCATGACGTGGAGATGAAATAATGTTTGAAGCTTGAATAAAATTCATAGATGTTATGAAATGTACCTCTCGATGAAGCTCTTAGGAAGCCTAAATAAGTACTGTCCGTAAATAAAATAATATATAATAAGTAATTGGAAAAATTACATAACAAAAAACCATTTGATCATCGTGGCCATCAATCGAGCCATCAAAGCATCAATGCTCATTGAGTTCAAGTAGGGACCTACTTGTACAAGAAAACCTCGGAGAAAATTATTATGAAGAGATTGGAAAATGCTGATTGAATGTAAATTTAAAACCCAATGTCAGAATACTAAGATTGGCAGGAAGATTATAATATCAGAAGTAACTGTAGAAGCAACACATTCGACATAGTATCAGCGAATAGATGCCTCGTTTCCAGGTAAACTCTAGGAAAACTTCAAGAGTAGGTAAACAGATGGTATCAAGGGGCATTTCAGGTAGGACTCATCCAAAAGAGAAGATTACCATTTACTGAAAGATAAATTAAAACAATATTCTACTGCAATTGAGTACCTACATCATGAGCGTGAAAAGGTAATATAATCCGAGGTGAAAACATCCGTATCCGCCAGAAAGATATTCAACAGGTACATACTTATTAAAGATGTACCTAGGCCTCGACCTAGGCGGTGTTAATCCTATCACATCCTAGTGTTTTAGTACTGATGCATATCACTAATGAATAAAATATAATAAGGTACATTTCCAGCCATGTCAGTCTCTATGTCACATCAGTTGCTCAGGTCGTCAACATAATTTCTCTCTCGATTTCTTTACAGAGCCCAAGGTAGATTGCGATCTGAATAATTCATGAAAAATATGGGTTTGAGTCGATATATACGCATTACACTCGGCATTTTCAAATAAACTATAGTGATTTCAACTGCGAATTGATCATCTTTACTGATTTATGTTGTTTCAGAAAAGAATACGGTGAATGAGTCACTATTTTTTTTCCTGGTTTTATTCAATACACTAACACGTACCATTTTTGGTATCAATATTTTATTGACACAAGTTGATACAACTCGGCCTCGTCCCTGGATTATATAAAAAATAATGTTGATATTCCATCAAAGACAAGAGCTTCCTGATAAGCATTGATGAAACTTGATCTAATGGGACAGTTTTCACCATAGATAAGGTAATCCGAGGATACCGCGGTCTCACCAAAGACTACAGATTCTGTAAACTTCGATAAATTTTGTCTCAATCGAGGTCTCATCTCAATTCTCACAGAGGACTTGGGTATAGGAGGAAATCTAAACGATTCCGAGGCTATTGATGATCAAAACACACATCTCGAAAAATCAGCACTATAGCCTACTAATGAAACACCTGGGAAACCAGCTACGTGCGACTACACAGACAGACAATAACTGTTTCCAGCTGTTGCTTGTTCCTAAAAGCCCATCAGGCTGAGCCGAGGGCTGAGCGCATTAGTAGCAGATAGCAGAGAGCGCGACCGTAAAGATCGAAAAGCTCAGCTCAGAAAAAAAGATGACGTGAGGACTACTGCAAGAGAAGTGGGGGTTGAATGGTGAGTATTTTGGATGGCGAGGGAATTTTATCCAGCTCGATGGACGGAACTCCTTGAAGATGGGACCCACAAAAGGGAAAGAAACCTGTAACATATCCATAACAGCTGATAATATTATTCTCGATATTTTTGAGATTTTTCCTGGGTATAATCGAGAAAAAAAAATTCTTCAGATAGACATACCTAAATTTCTCTCAGAAGTATTCATCTAAATCAGGCTTCGGATTCAGAAATTCCTAATTTACATGAACCTGTTGTATTATCATCTTCTGCACCGATGATTCCTCTCTTGTTCCTCATCAACTATCACCATCGATATAGAGGAAGTGTAGGAAAACTACAATACAATTAGGCGAATAATGAGTAGGTCTTATATCCTGGTTATCAAAATTCGAAATGCATCAATCTGCCTGCCTCGTTGTGTGCAATGAATGGCCAAACAACAAAGGAATTTATAATGTACTAAAAAGTACGTCCTTTCGAAGAACGACACATTCAGTACCGTAGATAACTGTAATTATAGTGGCTCACAAGGTTATCGAAACGTCGATCGAAGCTCTTGATTTTTTTCAACAATTACAAGGATTACTTACGATTACTTTAGTTATTATCAAGGACATCGTTCATCGAATCCCTCGTTATGTTTCAAGGCAAATTATTCAAATATTCAAACAAAGTTCAATCTTGGCACCAACTTTGTTTTTGCTCCACATCAATGATTTGTTGAATGTGACCTCTAGCCCAGTTCATAGCTTTGCGGATGATAGTACACTTCATTCCGCCTTTTCCTCTAGAGCCCCTATAACATCCAATGAGGCAAGAGGTGCAAGGCGAAGACAGGTTGATGCTTTAAATGAGGATCTGACAAGAATTCTGAAATGGGGATCTGAGAATCTAGTACAGTTCAATGCAACTAAAACTCAAGCTTGTATGTTCACCAAGAAGGCTGATCACACAATGCCCAATTTGATGATGTCGGGTACCACTGTTCCTATGAGGTCGTCAATATCCTTGCTGGGTGTCACCACCAACAGTGCTCTCTCATGGGACGATCATGTGAGGTCCATTGCGAAGACTGCTTCACAAAAACTCGGTTTTCTTTTCCGTGCGAAGAGATACTTCACATCCCAGCAACTGCTTATGATCTACAAAGCACAAATTCGACCTGTCCTGGAGTACTGCTCACATGTTTGGAACTCAGCCCCCAAACATACGCTTAAGCTCTTAGATTCAATTCAGAAGAGAGCTATTCGCCTAGTCGATGACACAACACTCACCAAATCATTAACCTCTCTAGATCATCGTAGAAAGGTCGGCGATCTCTGCCTTTTTTATAGGTACTTTCACGGTCGGTGCTCAACGGAAATATCATCTATTATGCCACCACGCGCGATTCCTAGTAGACAAACCAGACGAGCTCAAGCTGGTCACCCCTACACTGTCAGGCTCGAGACCTGTCGAACATCGCTATACCAAGCATCATTCATCAATAGAACGGCAAAGTTGTGGAATTCTTTGCCTAGTGAAGTCTTTCCTGATGCTTACAACCTCCAAACATCTAAGAAAAATTCCAACACCGTCCTTCTTCCCCAAAATTCCACCGCTGGCTAACACGATGTTCCTCGAACATCATAGGTTTCCCTTTCGTGTTGTCCACAGATAAAAAAAAAAAAAAAAACGTTTCAGCCATGATATAATTTTTCAGATTCATAAGTTGTGCCTGCAATCTTTTATGCAGGTAGAAGTAAAATCCTATACCAGTCAGACATGATTTCATTCAAACAAAGGTTTGAGATTGAAATGGTTGATTGATTTCATTCCGATTTTGACTCTTCATTCCTCCGTGTCATTTCACAGGCATATTATTCCATGTGTTGTTGTTTTCATTAATGACAACCATATTTTCCCTTTCATTCGAACATATTCCTTCCATACTTTTTTGGATTGTGTCCATTTTTATTTCTCAGCGTATGATCGTGAATTCATTGCAAAATGCTTAAATTCTCTAAGGAATAAGGCTAAGGAAATTGCACGGGAAATTATGATAAAATCACAAATTATTCTTAGAAAATAGTACAGCTGCCAACTCGGTATATGCAACTGATATGAGAACCTTTGGTGTCACCAGAAACCATAATCATTGCTGTGTTCGAATGAGGCAAATTGTAAGGTTTTTGAACGATGTATTTTTTCTGGTATTATGGATGCGAAATATGCATGAAAAATATTTTAATATTATTATAATCATCTCCAATTTTAGAAACATGTTCATTGATTTGCGCCATTGTAGGTGTTCATAAAATTCACACCGAAGGGCAAGTGTATTTTTTTATACAAAGTGTCAATCTTCTACTTTATGACGTACGACAGACGTACCAACACTTATATGATGAAGTCATAAGAGTTATCACGTCATCACATATACAGTGGAGGCGTTGTTCTTCATAACGCTCGATAAGTGTTATATATTTATAAATATTGTAATAATTACCAATGCCCAAAAACTAGAGCAGCAGTTCGGATACACTTATGTACATACATACTGGAAAGATTTCAAGAGATTACTGTATGTAAATTCGAACTGGTCCTGTTGTAATTGAAATAGGTTGGAGATATTCGACTTTTTATGAATTTTGACACGTATTGTTTTGTTTATTATTTTTGTGAAGAAATATCTCCGGAAATAACCAGAAATTTTATCTTGTACAAGATCTACCTCCTATCTACCATCCAGTACAATATTTCTGTAGTCTTTGCTTTCAGTCAATTTTGGTCTATTCCCTCGAAGCGTCGATTCCCGGAACCGATACCATTAGGGTTTCAACGGGACTCTCGTATACAAAAAGGCTTTATGGGCGCCAAGAAATAATGTTTTTAACACTCGATATAAAGCAACGTGAGAATGCCGACCCGCCTCGAGAAGGGATTTGGGGAAGAGTCAATGATGAAACATCACTTTGCTGTGGTATTTGATGGGTAGTTATGTTTATAATTTCTCGAAAGAACTGCTCGTCTGGCATTTCTCTCAAAAGAAGTCTGTTCGTTCAAAAAATGCATGATATCACCGGCGACGAGATGAAAAATATGTGCCATTTACGCAAGTTATATGGGTTTGTTTAACTTTTTTATTTCATATATTAATAAAATAATAAACTTTATGACTTGAGTATATTCAAACATAGTTTGGTTCGATCAGTTTATTTTCTTCAATAGTAAATATTAGGTGTAGGCGAGAGTGCAGGTATTCTTTATATATACAAAACTTCCGGTCCCATGTATGTGTAATCAAGTTCCCGAAATATTGATTCCAATGAAAATTTCACACATAACATTCTCCACCAATTATAATCCTGTATTTTGTATTGTTACCATAGCAACTGAACAAATTTCCGGAAATCTTTTCCTTCCCTTGGGGGCAGGAGCATGAAATTACACTGGAAGAAAAGTGTCAGGGCCACAAAGTTCTGCGATGTCGCGAAATTCACATTACTCAAGTACAGTATTCTCAAAGCGAGTTTGCAGTACGGGTGTGAAAACAGCAACGGTTTTACAGCAACGGTTTTTTTTTCTTTTTTTTTTCGTTTATGGTATTTCCTGGTGATTTTTTTATGTGAGTGCACCATTCCGCAGTTGTTGAAGAGGCTCTTAACAAGAAAATAATTAATGAAACAAAAACCACCCCTCAACAACCCTCCAAAGTAGAAAAATCTTGAAACAGTGAAACAGTTGAAAATACCCGTTGCTCGGGATTTTCCGACGGAAATGAACTAACTCACATCCGCTGAATACGCTCTATGGGGTGAAATAATTTGTGAACCAAAAACTACCCCTCAGCAACCCTCCGGACTAGAAAAATATTGTTACAATTGAAATACCCGTTGCTCGGGTTTTTCCGACGGAAATGAACTAACTCACATCCGCTGAATACGCTCTATAGAGTGAAATAATTTGTGAACCAAAAACAACCCCTCAACAACCCTTCGAAGTAAGAAAATTCTTGAAACAGTTCATATTCTCGTTTCTCGAGTTTTTTCGACGGTAATGAATTAACTCACATCCGCTGAATACGCTCTATAGGGTGAAATAATTTGTGAATCAAAAACTACCCCTCAACAACCCTTCGAAGTAAGAAAATTCTTGAAACAGTTAATATACCCGTTGCTCGAAATTTTTCGACGGAAATGAACTGACTCACATCTGCTGAATACGCTCTATAGGGTGAAATAATTTGTGAATCAAAAACTACCCCTCAACAACCCTCCAAAGTAGAGAAATCTTGAAACAGTTAAAAATACCCGTTGCTCGGGTTTTTCCGACGGCAATGAACTGACTTACATCTGCTGCATACGCTCTATAGGGTGAAATAATTTGTGAATCAAAAACCACCCCTCAACAACCCTTCGAAGTAAGAAAATTCTTGAAACAGTTCATATTCTCGTTTCTCGAGTTTTTTCGACGGTAATGAACTAACTCACATCTGCTGAATACGCTCTATGGGGTGACATAATTTGTGAAACAAAAACTACCCCTCAACAACCCTTCGAAGTAAGGAAATTCTTGAAACAGTTAATATACCCGTTGCTCGAAATTTTTCGACGGAAATGAACTGACTCACATCTGCTGAATACGCTCTATAGGGTGAAATAATTTGTGAATCAAAAACTACCCCTCAACAACCCTCCAAAGTAGAGACATCTTGAAACAGTTAAAAATACCCGTTGCTCGGGTTTTTCCGACGGCAATGAACCAACTTACATCCGCTGAATACGCTCTATAGGGTGAAATAATTTGTGAATCAAAAACTACCCCTCAACAACCCTTCGAAGTAAGAAAATTCTTGAAACATTTAATATTCCCGTTGCTCGAGTTTTTTCGACGGGAATGAACTAACTCACATCTGCTGTATAAGCTCTATAGGGTGAAATAATTTGTGAACCAAAAACAACCCCTCAACAACCCTTCGAAGTAAGAAAATTCTTGAAACAGTTAATATACCCGTTGCTCGAAATTTTTCGACGGAAATGAACTGACTCACATCTGCTGAATACGCTCTATAGGGTGAAATAATTTGTGAATCAAAAACTACCCCTCAACAACCCTCCAAAGTAGAGACATCTTGAAACAGTCAAAAATACCCGTTGCTCGGGTTTTTCCGACGGAAATGAACTAACTCACATCCGCTGAATACGCTCTATAGAGTGAAATAATTTGTGAACCAAAAACAACCCCTCAACAACCCTTCGAAGTAAGAAAATTCTTGAAACAGTTAATATACCCGTTGCTCGAAATTTTTCGACGGAAATGAACTGACTCACATCTGCTGAATACGCTCTATAGGGTGAAATAATTTGTGAATCAAAAACTACCCCTCAACAACCCTTCGAAGTAAGAAAATTCTTGAAACATTTAATATTCCCGTTGCTCGAGTTTTTTCGACAGGAATGAACTAACTCACATCTGCTGTATAAGCTCTATAGGGTGAAATAATTTGTGAATCAAAAACTACCCCTCAACAACCCTCCGAAGTAGAAAAATATTGTTACAATTGAAATACCCGTTGCTCGGGTTTTTCCGACGGAAATGAACTAACTCACATCCGCTGAATACGCTCTATAGAGTGAAATAATTTGTGAACCAAAAACAACCCCTCAACAACCCTTCGAAGTAAGAAAATTCTTGAAACAGTTAATATACCCGTTGCACGAAATTTTTCGACGGAAATGAACTGACTCACATCTGCTGAATACGCTCTATAGGGTGAAATAATTTGTGAATCAAAAACTACCCCTCAACATCCCTCCAAAGTAGAGACATCTTGAAATAGTTAAAAATACCCGTTGCTCGGGTTTTTCCGACGGCAATGAAGTAACCCACATCCGCTGAATACGCTCTATAGGGTGAAATGATTTGTGAATCAAAAACTACCCCTCAACAACCCTCCGAAGTAGAAAAATATTGTTACAATTGAAATACCCGTTGCTCGGGTTTTTCCGACGGAAATGAACTAACTCACATCCGCTGAATACGCTCTATAGAGTGAAATAATTTGTGAACCAAAAACAACCCCTCAACAACCCTTCGAAGTAAGAAAATTCTTGAAACAGTTAATATACCCGTTGCTCGAAATTTTTCGACGGAAATGAACTGACTCACATCTGCTGAATACGCTCTATAGGGTGAAATAATTTGTGAATCAAAAACTACCCCTCAACAACCCTCCAAAGTAGAGACATCTTGAAACAGTTAAAAATACCCGTTGATCGGGTTTTTCCGACGGCAATGAACTGACTTACATCTGCTGAATACGCTCTATAGGGTGAAATAATTTGTGAATCAAAAACCACCCCTCAACAACCCTTCGAAGTAAGAAAATTCTTGAAACAGTTCATATTCTCGTTTCTCGAGTTTTTTCGACAGGAATGAACTAACTCACATCTGCTGTATAAGCTCTATAGGGTGAAATAATTTGTGAATCAAAAACTACCCCTCAACAACCCTCCGAAGTAGAAAAATATTGTTACAATTGAAATAACCCGTTGCTCGGGTTTTTCCGACGGAAATGAACTAACTCACATCCGCTGAATACGCTCTATGGGGTGGAATAATTTGTGAACCAAAAACTACCCCTCAGCAACCCTTCGAAGTAAGAAAATTCTTGAAACAGTTAATATACCCGTTGCTCGAAATTTTTCGACGGAAATGAACTGACTCACATCTGCTGAATACGCTCTATAGGGTGAAATAATTTGTGAATCAAAAACTACCCCTCAACAACCCTCCAAAGTAGAGACATCTTGAAACAGTTAAAAATACCCGTATTTCAATTGTAAAAATATTTTTCTACTTCGGAGGGTTGTTGTGTTGTTGAGGGGTAGTTTTTGATTCACAAATCATTTCACCCTATAGAGCGTATTCAGCGGATGTGAGTTAGTTCATTTCCGTCGGAAAAACCCGAGCAACGGGTATTTTTAACTGTTTCAAGATGTCTCTACTTTGGAGGGTTGTTGAGGGGTAGTTTTTGATTCACAAATTATTTCACCCTATAGAGCGTATTCAGCAGATGTGAGTCAGTTCATTTCCGTCGAAAAATTTCGAGCAACGGGTATATTAACTGTTTCAAGAATTTTCTTACTTCGAAGGGTTGTTGAGGGGTAGTTTTTGATTCACAAATTATTTCACCCTATAGAGCTTATACAGCAGATGTGAGTCAGTTCATTTCCGTCGAAAAATTTCGAGCAACGGGTATATTAACTGTTTCAAGAATTTTCTTACTTCGAAGGGTTGTTGAGGGGTTGTTTTTGGTTCACAAATTATTTCACCCTATAGAGCGTATTCAGCAGATGTGAGTCAGTTCATTTCCGTCGGAAAATCCCGAGCAACGGGTATTTTCAACTGTTTCACTGTTTCAAGATTTTTCTACTTTGGAGGGTTGTTGAGGGGTGGTTTTTGTTTCATTAATTATTTTCTTGTTAAGAGCCTCTTCAACAACTGCGGAATGGTGCACTCACATAAAAAAATCACCAGGAAATACCATAAACGAAAAAAAAAAGAAAAAAAAAACCGTTGCTGTAGAACCGTTGCTGTTTTCACACCCGTGTTTGCAGTTACACACAACCGTACACATGTGCAAAATCTCGACTCGAGTCTAGTTTTTCCTATGACGAGATGTTCTATATCAGAACCCACAGAGTTAGTTTTTCTTTCAAAGCTTGGGATGGTTCGAGTTATTAGTTTCGCGATTCTCCAATCATATCTGAATCTTTTCACTGGTTGCGTCTGTTTCAGAAGAACCTGCCGAAATCAGTGCAACAGTGAGTATCAATAATATTCCGAATAATTTACTCAAATTTTAGGTGAACTTATATCTATCTGGTTGGAACTGATGTCAATAAATACTACCTAAATACCGATCGAGTAGAAATTGAAATTATTAAATGCTCTCAACCAAGCTGCTTCAATCACTCTCAAGATTATTGAAGTATTGACTAGTCGATTAGGAATCACTGGGCGAGAGTTTACATAGATATAAGTAAATGCCACTTTGATCAAACTATCCTTGTATTTTCTTTTGCGTAGACCGATTTCAAAAATTTATTTATTTTTCATTTATAGTTGGTATAACCTACTGTGAACAAAATAATATGCAAATAATATATTAGAATGATCACGGGTAATTTTGTTCTTTCTTTTCAGAGGATAACTTATGTTTCCAACATCCGAAAAACATATATTTTGATTTCAACGTTGAGGTCATATACAGGGCGTTTCCAATAAGCGATTCCATGAAAGCATCGCAAACGGATAGTGGAATTGAATATATAAAACCGAGTATAAAACTAACGCATGATATTGAAATCATTATTTTGTGCGAAACCGAGTGGAGACACACTATAGGTGACTGATGTTATGTGCAACTAAAATTAAACATGAAACATACGGAATGCTCCGAAATTCCTCACTACTACAAAACTGCTCACTATTTCGTTTTTTATCGTCAGTGAGACTGTGTATTTGAATTCCCGTAGAATACTCAACGCCGTCTAGCAAGTTATGTTACAAAAAGCATCATCAAGTGATTATATGTTTTATATCTATAATTTTAGATCCGACAGCTTCCTGTTACCCGAAACACCTAAATGTTTGGAGCACATGTAGCTATTATTAGATGCTATTATGATTTTTTCTTTTATCTCGCATATACATACAGTGCATTCTTCCTCTCAGGTGAATCTGATATTTCAACATTCGACCCTATTTCATTGACTAATTTAGAAATACTCGATCCCTCCCAAATCACCAATATATACTATTGCATCTTCCACTTTCGTTGAAGACATTCAGGCTCCCATTCAGGCGACTCAATACTTCTATGATTTTTGACAATCTATGAGTAATGCACTCTCACATGAGCTGAACATATAGAGATATATCTGGAACGAAATGAGTTCGATGTATAACATAATCGCAACCTCCTTCTCAACTTCCGGTTTTCAAATGAAGTTTGAAAATCAACTTTCTTCTCAACGATTCAATAATTTGAACACAAAAGGGTATTGACGTTCAATGAATTTTCACCCGAAAATTATATTAGTGTTTGTAAAATAATATCCAGAATTCGGTAATATGAAAATAAAGTGCGTGTCCCATTTGAAAATCAAGAGCTGAGATGGTATAACTATAACAGATTCCAAACCGATTTTTTTTTCGAGATTTTCATTTTTCTGTGTTGCCGTTATTATTTTAAATAGATTTTTCAAATTCCTCTTATATTGATCTGATATATAATCTGATGTTGAGTAGAATTACACCATTATACCACGTATCAGACCTAACGAAGTGCAAACTCTTAATCTTTCACTAGGTATGTGAATGTATATATGAATAGTGTTCTAAATAATTCGAATGATTGAGGACGAGTCGGTTTCTCCTTCAGATGATGATCGACTTGGATATGAATAAGCACATCTGTACAATCACCTTTGATGCGTGAACACAAAAGTTTACCCTAATTTGGATATCAATAAACTAGTAGCATATATACTATCTGTAAGTTCTTTGAGGAGGTGATACATTCATTTTTCAGCTTTTGATGGGATTTTCTCTCCTCGTTTCTAAAAAATAGAGTAGAAGTTATTAAAAATTATTGCAATATATTTGTAGTAAGGACAGATTTAGGATCTGTCCCAAAATGTCACTGCGCTTGAAATTAAACCTTTAGATACCTGAAAGAGAAATTCTCTATTGGTCAGTGACACCTTGTTTTTGAAAAAATTTGGAAATACAAATATATTTAATAATAATAAAACCTCTACTTATCTTGGTGGACGTTTCGGGAACGAATCTGCTCCCGTTCTCAACACAATTGAAATATTTTTCTTCGTAAACTTTTTTCGATGTTTCCGATTTTGACACTGAAAAGTGACAATTTGGCAGACGGAGGAATTCTGTTTACAAGGTGTTTTCATTAATTGATATCGAATTTTCCATTTTCATATTCAAGTTTCAGAAGTGGATGCCAAGTTCTATCTATATCAACTGAACAAGAAGCAATATTATTGTCTCCGTTCAGGAGAATGCAAGCAGACTCTTTGATTTTCCGTTTTTGGTTGTTGTCTTCTTTTCCTATGATCTTAATATTACTCTAATCGGCCATATGTTGTCCATTCTCAGTAAGGATATGCTCAGCTAATTTTGACTTGTCAGTATATCTTCTCTTTATATTGTTCTTATGCTCTTTCATCCTTACTGATAGAGGCCTGCTGGTTTCACCGGTAAAATATTTTCCACAAACACATGGTATACTGTATATACAATTTTTTGATGACTGTTTTTCATTTCTCGGTTTTGTATGAGTCAAAATCGATCTCATTGTATTTTCTGTCTTGAACACTATTTTCACTCGAAACTTGTCACCAACACGTTTAATTTTTTCAAAAAAAAACAACACAAACGTGTTGGTGACAAGTTTCGAGTGAAAACAGTGTTCAAGACACAAAATACAATGAGATCGATTTTGACTCATACAAAACCGAGAAATGAAAAACAGTCATCAAAAAATTGTATATACAGTATACCATGTGTTTGTGGAAAATATTTTACCGGTGAAACCAGCAGGCCTCTATCAGTAAGGATGAAAGAGCATAAGAACAATATAAAGAGAAGATATACTGACAAGTCAAAATTAGCTGAGCATATCTTTACTAAGAATGGACAACATATGGCCGATTGGAGTAATATTAAGATCATAGGAAAAGAAGACAACAACCAAAAACAGAAAATCAAAGAGTCTGCTTGCATTCTCCTGAACGGAGACAATAATATTGCTTCTTGTTCAGTTGATATAGATAGAACTTGGCATCCACTTCTGAAACTTGAATATGAAAATGGAAAATTCGATATCAATTAATGAAAACACCTTGTAACCAGAGGTTTTATTATTATTAAATATATTTGTATTTCCAAATTTTTTCAAAAACAAGGTGTCACTGACCAATAGAGAATTTCTCTTTTAGGTTTCTAAAGGTTTAATTTCAAGCGCAGTGACATTTTGGGACAGATCCTAAATCTGTCCTTACTACAAATATATTGCAATAATTTTTAATAACTTTAGTCATAGTAATAACTCTATTTTTTTAGAAACGAGGAGAGAAAATCCCATCAAAAGCTGAAAAATAGTAGCATATATATTTATTCAAAGCAACTGATGTGTTTCACCCATATCATTATAGAAACGGATTAATAAAATGTTCAATATATACTAGAATATATAATATGGTCTCGAGACAAGTAGAGATTTACGTTCTACTGGGCGTAAAACAATGATCAATGGAGTAATAGAATTCGTAATTTATCATTGAAATGGAGGCACTCCTATGTTATTATATTGAGATTGAAATAATTAGAATCTTACTTCGAGCCTTTCAGAATAAATCAAGGATGAATAACTGGAATAATGAGATATACTGACATGTCAACCTTTTATAGCCAATGTCGTTTGAAAGTCCTTTGGCATCAGATATAGTAGCCGCGTTGTTGATGTATTTTTTTCTGCCAATGTGCAAAAGGTAGGCATTTGAATGTGAATTTTCAATACAAAAAGTTAGTGGGTATTGCCTCGGTTATTGCTCAAGTGCCGTCGAGTACAATAGGATTTTTTTTGAACTCATATGTCAGATATGTTAAATTCAGTATCATATCTTTTCATCATCATGTCATTTTTAAACATTAATAGTCTTGTCAGATCCATTATGGTGACGAACATTTATAACATAAAAATAAATTTGAAGGTATGTTTGCTTTTATTGCGAATGGTAACTCAATCATTTTGAAATCGCTATGAAAATCTTGCGGAAAACCCTGTCATCAATAGTTCGAGTTATCAATAGTTATTATTTGATGTGAGCTGATATGACTTCCCGATTTATCTATGTAATGCTTTTCGAACACAATGGACAGTCTGTTTGGAAGATCAACTATTATTTAATTACATAAACATAAATGAGATATGACAACAGTTAATAACAACATATTAATGTATTCCCTATTTGCCTTATCGAGCTTATCGAAGTGTGTTGAGAACATACAGTGTCATTCAGAAAGTGGGCATTCAATGGGAAAATCTTTCAGTGATAATTTATTAAATAATAATAATAATAAACGCTTTTATTGATAGATACAAAGGAATGAGGCAGAAAATAGAGATAATGTTTTGTACAAAAATGTGAATCTATCAAACGGCAGAGTTAGCTCTTGAACGTTCCAGAGAGGAACGAGAAAGTGCTTTCTTCCACTCAACCGAGAGTTTCGGAATTCAACTGGGGCGTTCAGTTTTGAAGAAGAAAAATGATCATGGCATTGCATAGCATAGAGGGAACAATTCAACTATTTGCTCCGGTTTCTTGAACGTTTGGTGCTGGATTTCAAATATATGGCAATGTCATCTAGTAGGGAAGGAAAAGTGGCTATGATAAGAGTTCCACTGTTTTGATATACATTTTCTCCAATAACACCAGAAACAAAAATGATTAAAACTCGTTTTCTTTTCATAAGAAATCGTAAGATGGGTGCGCGCTTTGCAACAATCGACAAGTGAGAAGATAATATACCTCAAACGATTTATAAATTATGCAAAAGATCCCAATGTGAGGAAATAATTCAGAAACACACTGTATATTCATTGGAATTACATATAAATAGATGAATAAATTTCACAATTCCTATGATTCTCAGCAATGACAACGGCACATATTCAAATACCAATATGTAGTTTGAATAAAACAGACAGCAGTGCGCCTTCTGAAGCATGATAGCATGAAATGCAATCCTGATGAAACATACCACTCAACCTCTAGATTGAAAATACGAGAGAAGTGGTATAAATAGTAGTGACAATTTTCCAACGGTCAATAATACTCGAGATGATTACTCATCATTCATCTAATTAGGTACTCTTGAAACCTGCGATATCTTGAATGACAATTCTTAGAAATCATGCCATGTCCAGGAAGAGCAACGAGTCCGAGAATTATGAACGAACAATAATAGAATGACAAAAGTAATAATAAAGACATATTCGGTAGTAGATTGTATGTATTGATTAAATCAGAATCAGCCAGTGTTTCAGGGCCTAGACACTACAGTCTTTTGGCTTTTTGTGTTCCTAATGACCTTTGTTACCTTTACCAGGCTTAACAGGCTTCAAAACGCCTCCTGTGTGAATTGTATTCTACCAGAATGTTGAATAACCAGGGTGATAGTGCTTTGCACTCCAGTATGATGTGAGAAGCTGTTTCCTCCTCCATATTGCATAGACTACAAATGGGATTTTCCATGTATATACCCATACCCATCCGATGTAAGTGTTTCTTCAGGAGATACTGACGGGTTTAATCAGTCCAGTCATCTGTCTATTCTGACTTCTGCTTCAACTCAGGCTTCAGGCTTCATTGGCCACTTTCTTCGACGGTTTTTGATCATTATTTTACTGTGTCTCTGTCCTGGAATGGAATAGAATCGTGTCATACCGAGGTCTTTGGAATTCCGAACCTCGTTCCGAACACAGGCTCTAGCCCGATGAACTTCGTTCCCAATCCCTCTCTTGCCAAGATATCTGTGGCCTCGTTCTCTTCAACGTCTTTGTGTCTTGGGACCCACTGAAGTGCTACCTTCAGGCTTTGTAGGCAGTCCCAGAACAGTATTGATCTGATTTCAGAGCATCCTAGAGATTGGATAGTCGCCTGACTAACAGAGCAGATCAGGATTTTTTCAGCTCGATAGGTTTTCGCTATATTTTCTCTTAGGCATCATCAGTATATACCTATGCCTAAAATTCCAAGGCATAACATCCCAATGATGCAGATATACTCTTTCTCCATATATTCCGGAGCCAAAGCCCGTACATAGTGGATAATGTGCAATCAATCACAGATTCAATAAGGTTCGAAAAAACAATTTTAGAATGTGCGGTAGGTAGGTAAGCATCCGACGTAGTGAAATATTTCAACAGTGGTGTAGGTACATACATACATCAATTAATATCCATTTTGAAATCATTTGGGTTAGTTTCTTTAATATTCAACGTGTCCTCAGGCCTTCAGGAATGATTCGGTAGTTGGTGGGCAGGTATGAAATGGAATATACTTACCCACCTACGAAAAATAGCACCAGTTATTATCAAAGCTCAAAAAGATGACCACATAACTTGAAATCCTTATGTTTTCAAATGCGTCTAATAATAGAACTGCAATAAACTTCCATCGCAGTGGAGATACTTGATGAACCGTGATCTAGATGCGATCTGAAGACCAAATTCACATGCACAGGCGAAAGCCGGCTTATGATATTGCCAGATGAACATTAAATATGGCTTTACAGAAAATCAGTATCGATTTCATAGATGAATCGACTTTCACCAGACAAAAATATTTACTTTTTTCCTTGCATCAGTTGAAAGACGGGTTGATAACTATTAGATAAACTATTTCCTTTACAGAAACAGGTGTGCTGTTCCAAAGTCATTCATTTCGAATCCTTTGTCATTCTCATAGTCTATTCAAGGTTAACGTACGCAAGGATTTTTAGACACTATAACTTTTGTACTCTGTACTATAGTGCCATTTGGCAGTTGATCCTAGATAACTAACAATAAAGATCTGAAAATACCAAGTCCATCATGAGAAAGTCGAAAGTACGGATATTTGCAACAAATATCATCAAGTCAGTTCAATAATATGCAAGGTGATGCGAAATACTGATGAAGTTCCTATAGTAAAAATTTACTTTCTCTACTTTCACTGTATGTGATTGATCAGGTCCTTTCCATACCTATATGGATCGATTGTAAGGATCATACTGAATTAAACACCAACCAATGTTCAATAATCAAAAACTGACCAATACTAATAATTTCAAACTTTCGTCCAGGTAGGTACGTTCGAAGAATTATCTTGTTTTCTTATCTTTTATTTATTAATTTACTATTACCAGTTTCAACTTTTTCAAAAATATAAAACATTTTTGAAGGATTGCGAGAATAATAATCTAGTGTTAGCCTCATTTCGAGAATCACACAATCGTTTGGAGTAGATATGTTAGAGGTCTCGAGGTTATCATTATAACTATGCGATAAGCCCATAATAATTGATGATCGTTTGAAATATCCGATGTATCTTAAATATCATAGTCCGTCCACTAATTACCTTACTAAACATCTTCAGTGGCTCCAACAACTAGATATTTGAGTCACATGAATTAATATGAACTCACTTGATATCTTTATTCTTTCAAGCACTTTCCAATATTGTTCATAATTGGTCTGGTCTTTCAATTTTACGTGAAAAAATGTCTGAATATTTGAAAAATCCCATGCAAAAAAGTTTTCCAACTCAGCTCCCACTGATAAAATACGGTATTACATCATGTTTTCTGACATCCCTGCGTAACAACTTGTTGCATTCCTGATTATAATCTCCAACTGGTTGTGGAATCAAAATATAGAGTGTTCCATTTGAAAAAATTGTCAACTACCCTGTATTCATCACGAGTTTATCAAGGACACCCTGTTTATTTTCAAGTATATAAGTAAAGTATATAAAATCTCGCTGCAAAAGCATATCATGTAATATTGTATGTTGATGGTAATGTATCAGTCAATCAAACATCAATGATTTAATATTTCCACAAGTAAGACGTGAAACGTCAGTCGTTCATTTTGATATTTCGACACTTCACACAAAAGAGAGAATAATATTAAAATGTAAATAAAAAAGAGTGAAAAAAAATCAACTCCGAATCAATACAAACAATACTTTGTAATCATTCTTATTTTATACTCAATTATGCAAAGATTCGATTCAAAATTCAATCGTTCCAAGATATAACCTTGTCCTCGCTCCAGCCGCTATAACAATCAAGTTACAATCATAATGCCTATTCTTCCGTTCCAAATCGTAAACAAAAGCTTTGAAGGCATCAGAATTTCATGGAGCGAACATCTGTAGTCGTTTATACTTGGAATATTGTTTCCTCTCTGTGACTGCCTGGCAGTCGGGAAAATGTTTTTCTATACATTGTTCACACACCCACCCCATAACGTCGATCTAAATGTGAATATAGTTTGTTTTCATACAGGACGGGAATAAACTTTACACTCGAAATATTCGAATCTGGGCAGAGTTAGTGTGGATTAAATCAACCCTCATATTGCTATTGTGTTCAAGAACACGACTTCCAGGAAATCAATCCAAAATAAAAAAAGGTGATAGAAAATTTCCGGTATTACCGGAAATGATGTAGTAAATCTGATAGTATCGAAAGGAAAACCTATAATGTTCGAGCAACTTGAGAGGAAAGAACAGAAAGAAAAGAAAAACATAACACAATATCGAATCCAAGGGTGAATATATAACGTCATTTTAATGCATATCGCATCTTCACTTGAAGACATTAACATTGAGAATGTAACTTTTTGTCTATGGACATCTTCTCAATGGAAACGACCACTGTTGCCAGACCTTGGTACTAATGTAGATACATCAATAAAGAATTATATCAGTTGAATTCTCATGTAGATATTCTCTGATTTTATTATTTTTTTTTCTAAAAGATTCATCATCTACAGAGTGATTGGCCAAAAATGTTAAGATCCAAGTGATGTGAATGACAGGATATGAAAAACAAACCTATTTCGCAATTCGAGTACCACATTCAGAAGACAAATCCATATAGGTTGTCTTGCATTATGGTAGGAAAAATATAATATTGCCAAATTTATTGTTTCCTATATTAGTTATTTAGAGCCCTTGAGAAAGTAGGTATATAGGTATTGTTAACCTTGTGTGAATAAGGTAGACTTAAATCAATTTATACAAGTAGAATCCAAGCAACTGGCATTTGGGATAGTTCTATCACCGAACATTATTCAAACGTAAAATTTAATCTAATTTTGTATAATTTAAAAAATGTTCCACTACGCACTAAATCGTGAAATTAGAAATTTCCCCCTCCCACTTCTTTGACCCACGCACCGCTCCTAATGTGAGTGATTGCATATAAAAAAAATCATTGGGATGAGCTGTGAATGAAGAACGAGTTACCTCTATCCTATATCGGGAGAACGCATTTACTGGCTGAATACTTATGATCCTTGTGCTCGTTAACCTTTCACACAGACAATTAAACATAATAAAGACGTGTTACGAGTCGCCGATGTTGTTTGCCTTCCGCCCTCATCTATTATTCAATTATCTTCTATTTGGTTGGTACCTACTGAAAGTAGCGAATCAGTTTTTCCAGTGAGTTTTTATAGTACATGAGGTTTCGTGGAAAAAATGTCATTCTGTAGAATTACTTCAAGAAATTTGCCACCTTTCCGTTTCTTTCATGAAATTTTCTTTGAATATTCAGTTATACACGGTTATACAAATACACATATGAGCACTCAACTCATGGTGAATCTAGTCTGATAGGGTTATCCCATTATCATTATATAATTTGCTATTCTATACCTGTAGAAACAGAAGCCCTGACAAAACACTGTCAATTCGAACATCTACTGACCAAATGAATTTTGTATACATCTCAATGTTGTTGATTTTTATGTTTGTTCTATTTCTATTCGAAATGCTTCAGAATTCATTCATTCGCATTTTTGTATCGATTATGATCGGTTTTTTTTCTATAAGTCGTTTAACAGTGTTTTGTGAGGGCTTCTGTTTCTGTGGACATCGAATAGGAAATGTATCCCATATGTTCTTGATATAACTGTGTTAGATTGATCATAAATAATGAATAAATTCAAGTAATTTTCATTTGGATAATTCGAAAGAGCCGGCATGATTGTTTATAATGACATTTCCGTGGCACTTGATTGTTTCTAACACAACCGCGGGCGCCCCGGTCAACTGAGAAGAACTAAACTCGAGAATACGCAATTTTCTGGTACAGAAAGATGTTCGCTCATTCGCCCCTAACTATCTTTTTTTTAAATAATAGGTGCTAAGTTTTAATCAGTTAACAATTCATATTCCAATCTGGGATTTGAAATTGGTTTGGATACTATTGAATCAATTTATGTTCTGATGAAATCTTGCTAGTCATTAGTCCCAATAAAAAATTCTTTAGTCCCAAAAAAAATCTTTTTGCGATTCAACTCATGTAAAAATCAAATCATTTTACCATAAGCCTTATAATGAAACATCTGAATTGATTTGTAACATCTGCTAAAAATTGTAACTTTCGCTACCATCCCATTTTTCATGTTATCAAACGAAAATCACCAAAAATTTCACCGGCTAAAAAATAACCGTCTGTACAAAAAACACTACACTACTACACTGAGTGAAACTACATTTCTTCAAAAAAAAATTTTTTTCGCTTATGTATATGTTTCCAATTCTGAACGGTACTGTTATCTCCTATATAATCCAATGAGGCCAGAAGTGCAAGCAGAAGACAGATCAATGCTCGGATCAATGCAACAAAAACTCAATCTTGTATCTTCACTAGGAAGGCCCTATATATATATATATATATATATATATATATATATGATAATGTCAGGTACCAATGTTCCTATGAAGTCGTCAATATCCATGCTCGGTATTACCACCAACAGCGCTATCTCATGGGACGATCAAATGAGGTCCATTGTGAGAACTGCTTCACAAAAACATTGCTTTCTGCAACAAGGCACGATCTACAAAGCGCAAATTCGACCTGTCATAGAGTACTTTCCACATATTTGGAATTCAGCGCCCAAACATACGCTGAAGCTCTTAGATCCTAGTCGGCGCTAGTACACTCACGAATCCATTGACCTCTTTAGAGCATCGTAGAAAAGTGGGCGATCTCTCCCTCTATTGAGACATTTACACGGTCGGTGATCAACGGAAATCTCGTCTATCTGCCACCTCGAGAAATCCAAAGTAGAAAAACAAGACGAGCTATCCAAACATTCCGAACTACTTCCTACCAAGAATCATTCATCAATGGAATGGCAAATAAAATCAGTAGAAACTTCCGAATATATATACCTAGCGTTCTTGTCTCTACTGAATTGAACTGTACATTACAACTTTATTGAATAGTTTTGAACCGAATTTTTAATAATCTATCATTCTTTCAGGTAGTAAACTTTGACCATGATCTCATCCCTAAAGAAGCGTTCGAGATCTACATCAATGGCGGTAAAGAAATAACCTTCGCGATGAAGACCTTCAGTGCTATGCCAGGACTGACGCTAATCTACATTAACGGAACGAAAAAAATTGTGATGGAGAAAAAGTCCTTTTATGATATCAACTCTTCTAGTCTACTGATTCAAATGCAAAACTGTGATGAAATTATAATTAAGACTGGTGCCTTCGAATATATTCAGGTGGGTGAATTAACTGCAGTAATTTTTGATACTATATGAATGATATGAAATAATTTTGTGGGAAGTTTCTAACACTGGCATTATTCCTCAACTATTGTGCTGAATGAATGCCAGTGCACACATTAATTTTCTATTGAAATAATAATTGAATGCAGAATTGAAAACTTTCCTGAATTAATTATATAAAATGATAACTCAGATTCAATTCTTCAAGTTTTTTTTTCGAAATTTCTCACAAACTGAATGAGCATATACTGAGTATCACGCGAGATTTATATTATACATATTTTCTTCGTATACGTATTTCTTCGTATGTATATGAGAAATAACAAGCTGAAATAGAAATTGAAATCAAAATAAAAATCAAAAAAAGTTCAAATAATAGTCCTATCAATTACTTAACTTTTTTTTAGCTAAAAAACTCTTGATTTCAGAATGAACTAGGACTGCAGCTCAGACAATATAACATTCTTTGAGAAAATACCCAGTACATTTGAGCATTTACAACTGAGGACCATCTCTTTGGAACATCTAGTATTTCAAATTGTAATATGAATAAATAGACGATTCGGCAATATAAATAATTGATTGTCAACTTCGTGACTTTTATTAGTGTCACTTTGCTTTCATTGGAATGTTGAAATGTTCCTGACAAATCCGAATTCTCTAGGTTTTCGAGATCAAAGGAATCTGCATGTTATTGATTTATTATGATTCCTGAATATTTCTTTCATCATACTTTATTACTTTCCGTATTCGACAGTAAATCATTAAATATTATGGAAGGGTTAGATCCATGGTTTGGAAATTAAATTTTTCTGAATGAAATAATAATAATATGATTTTGGAATGGTGCGTGCCTAATTCTTTTGTTTTTTTTTCAGAGCTCTGTATCAACAGAATTGTTCGATATAGGTTATGTAACCATAGAGCAAGCAGCCTTCAGTAAGCTATTCAATATTACCTTCAAAAATGTAAGAGAAATCAAGTTCCATGAAAAATCTTTCGATTTCAAAAACCAAGGAAACATCGGGAGGCATGGCCCTGTTACTGTAGTGAGTATGGTTTACAACTGCTGTTACCACTATTACTACTACTACCACTACTACTACTACTACTACTACTACTACTACTACTACTACTACTACTACTACTATTACTACTACTACTACTACTACTACTATTACTACTACTACTACTACTAGGTCATCGATCGTGCATATCCGACAACGTAAAAAAATAGCTATTTTCAATTATCTCAAATGTTTGCTTGTAGTAGTATATAATCAACTTTTGAGCAACTTTTTCAAATAGCTTCTCTAGAGCTCGCAATCTAATCCCACTTTTTGACTCTTCCTACTAATTTCTGACAATTTGTCCCCATACCAGTGATCAAGTTTTAGTTGGTCATGAACACGATTTAGCAAACAATGGTGAAGCTACTCTGCCAAATTACCATTCAATTCATTCTGCTAAAACTCTAACGTACAGCCAACTTGATAACATTCATTATATTCATTCATTCCATTCATTACAGCGAAAATTAACTCGTATGTTAAGCGTTAAATGGCGACAGAAAAATGACATTAGGATCAGTTTCATTAAAAATTATACAATCAAACGTATTGAAACATTCAGAAGAAGTAATTTTAGGCTTTTTCTCTGTTGGTGATCAAACTAGATAATAGCGATCTCAAAACACCAAGTAATTGTACAGAAATCTACAAGAATAGCGGCACCCTCTAAAGAGTTTCATAACTGTTATGTCATTATAGCGGAAATTGACGTTAGCGTTTTGGCGAAACAAAACACCATCAGTGGCCTAATCATTCTTCTCTGCATAATTTTTATATGTTATGTACTTTGTGGCGGACACTGTATGCACAGACTGAGTATCCATGACTTACTTTTTTTCAGATATATTTTGACAACGTTGGCATACCAGAAATCCCCCGCGAACTGTTCCTAAAGCCGCTTGCAAGCATATCGTTTCGTAATTCCAATATCGGTACCATCCATTCGGAAGCTTTCAAGGCTGCTGAAATATCCGCTATTGTGTTGGTTGACACCAGCATAGGGGAGATCAAAAGTGGAGCTTTCTCGGATAGGACGTTGATATGCGACTTCAAGATTAGCAAGTGTATCATTTCCAAGCTACAGAACAAATCTATTATGGCCGCTATTGGAAACTTTTCGCTGAAGCATTCCATGTAAGTATAGATATAGAATATACCTACATGCCAAAATGTCAATTAATAGAAATGAATCCAATGAATGATCTCTAGCTGCAATCTCATATTAGAATTCGTCGAAAATTGATCATTCATGTTTCGAAATATCAGAGAGGTTTGTCGAAGTCAATGCGAAAATGTTGACCAAAACTCGGATTGTAAAATGTTTCTCATGAATCCTGAACTGACATGGACGAAGGATTAGTTGATTTCTTTGACTTGAATATAAAGCCAATCAGATTCTTTTACTTTCAGTCACGTGTATTGGAATTTCCAATTGACATTTGATTACGGCGACACGATATCACAGCAAGGTCTGAGTCACTGTATAGATTAGGCACAAAACTGACAGCCATTTGTGTTTTTAATATTTTAGTCTATTCAAGTTACCCATCATTACTCGATTCTGAGTTCTAAAAAGATTGTGTAGTCCTCAGAATTAAAAACAAGTTTCGTGTATAGCATGTGTACATCAAACTGAAAAAAAAAGCAATTTATTTCCAACAGGGGTACCCAATTACAGGAAATGCTATCATAAAAAATATAGATACAAAAAATATAGAGTCAAAATGGATATCACAAACTTCACCGATTTTGTTGAAGCTACTGCACATAAAATTCAGCGGTGATCGTACCATAACATTTGTTCGTGATGATACACAAAAAACTTTAAATTGTGTCGACCTCCAACTCTAGGTACTAAGAAATTGATATCGTTCAAAAGAGCAATACTATCAATGTTGTTACTAACTAATTTATGCAGGAATTTTGTACCAAGAATAACTCTCCTTTTTTCCAGAGATGTTATATCAAATCGCGATAACAAAATGTTATGGTCGATACCTCTCGCAGGATATTGTCCATGGACTTTTAGGCATAAATATTTCAATAACTTTCTCTGCACGCATTCGATTGATGTTTTTTGGTAGTCGTAAACTGGATTCCATATCATAGAACCAAAACTGTAACTTAGATCTAGCATATATAAAATATAGCATGAATATTTTTTTGCTGTTTCTGTAAATGAATCCAAGCATCCTATTTGCATTAGCAGTCATATTTCTGATATTTGTTGTAAATGTGAGTTTACTGTCGTATGTTGTACCAAGGTCTTTCATCTCGTTTACACGGTTGATTGTATTATTGTCGATTGCATAATCGTGCATGAAGCTAAGAGTCCGAAGTAATTCAGAGATCTTAAACGTTATGTACCAGTGTGCCCTGATAGGCAAACATCTATATCAACAAAGAAAGTATTGAAGAGAAGAGGTCCGACCCCTGAGATACCCCAGAATCCGATAAATGATCGAACTCTATTGACCACTATAAACTGATGACGATTTTCCGAATATGAGCCCACCAACAGCTGCTTTGTAACAAGTGTAAAAACCATGCTGATGTATATTAAAACTACATTTCAATCGAAAAAATAACTCATTTGTCAATATAGACTCAAATATTTTGCCAAAATGGCAAACAAAGGAATGGGTCTGTAATTAATGACGTCATTTTTATAAATTTTACAATTTGGGTCATTTTCCATTTCATCGGCAAAATATCTTTTTTCATGCAATTGTTGAAAATCAACAGGAGAGAAAGAGGAATAGCATTTTTAGAGGATTCATTTTCACATTGACTTATTGACATATTAACTAATGAACTTTAGAATTCAAAGCCTAGCTATCAGCGAATGAGGGCAATAGCTTACTTTATGTATTTCAATAAATTGGGATTCAACTGACAATCATGACACAAATACCAATTTGATGAACATGATTGGATAAATAATTCTAAGCCAAATAGGATAGGCTATAGAAATTACCAGGTTGACATTTGAAAAAGAAGTTGGAGTTACTTCCGATCAAACAGGTGGTTGAAAAAAAATGTTGTTAGGTTCAGATTATTGCTCACGTACCTCCTTTCAATTCCGAATTTTTGTCTTTCCGAATGAAAGAGCTACAAAATCTGATAATGCCATAATTTGAGGTTGATTCAAGGCTTTACCTCACCTTATCGCCAATTAATTTTCTTTGAGAGTGTGTTATACAAGCTTTACTGTATTTGAAATTATTCGTTTCGAGGCTTCGATCTAGTTTAATCAAACTAATAAGATATTCTATTTCTTTCAGCATTACAGACATAGAGTCCCAGGCAATAACCAGTACAATAGCGAATGTCGAAGTAGTTGGCAACCAAATTTTCAACATCCAAACCTCTGGCTTGAATATCATGAATTGGAACAAAATTGTGATGGATGATAATATCATCAAATACCTCCATTCTGGTTTCATAGAAGCATCTAGTAGCACAGATATAGAAAAGTTTTCGTTCAAGGGAAACGAAATATATAACATTGACGAGGGCGCTTTCACTTTCCTCTCACAGATCGACTATAAATTTTTGATATTTGACGATAATTTTTTCAACCAATCTTGTAACTGTTCAATCGAGAAATGGATTGAAATTATCACAAATAACTCTGAAAAAAACAAACTTGTTATGGATACTAGCTATTGCACAGTTGATAATTATTTATCCAGATGTTTCTCCTTACCTATTGGAATAATTAATATTCAAAATTTCACTGAAAGAGCTTGCACAAACTTCACTGTCTGTGAGCCGTATGAAGGAAAAACAAGAATAGTGAACACAACTAGTAAAATTTTTATCCCAGAGGATGATTCTGAGAAGAAAAGTTGGTTAATTTTCATGATAACCATAATTGGACTTTTCATATTGGCGATTGTAGTTACTTTCGTCATTCTTCTGGTAAGAGGCAGTAGATGGCTTAAAGAGAAAGGTTACTTTCGAAATGTTCACTACAACAATAATGAATTGAGCAATGAAGAAGAAGGCACCATCGTTACTATGGATGAGAATGAGAAACTAGATATTCCAGAAGAACTTACATTAGAATTTCTTCAAGTCTTATCCAGAAGACTCGACGATCCCAATACTCACCAAGAAGCTTCAGAAATGATAGAGAGGCTTTACGAAATGTTCATCATAGATGACGGATATGAAAATAATAATAGACAAGAAGAAGAAGCGCATCTATATGAAGAACTGGGCAATCTCAACTTACAGATACCTCCGCCACCTTATGAGGAAGAGAGGGAGGCATCTAATGGTGCAAGAAGTATTCTCAAGCTAATGGAAGAGAAAATCAATAATCTACAAATTGAAGATAGAGAACCAGTTGAACCAAAACCTGCTCTAGTAGGAGAATATTCTGAACCAACAGATACTGCAGTACACCTATATTCAGAACTGAAGAATAAAAGTGAGCGTACTGATTCTAAGGACGTCAGTGATACTCTGAAATCGAATGGATCAACTTCTTTGAAACCATTACCAGATAAACCAAGTGACAAGAAATTTTTGATAGAGGCTGGACCTTCTCATAGAATTTGAATCATCATCTTTCGTGAAGAGTATACTATAAAGAGGATCTCAGGAGCCATAATCAATAGACTGAACCACATACCCAAAATCTCATGTATAAATCAAGGCGAAATCAAATTCAGTCCATGATATTGGTGACACAGTTAATTGCACGAAATATTGATATCATATTTTTTTGCGAAAAATTCTGGAATAAAACTAATGAAATTTGAAATTTTCATTGATAGTAAATGAATTCGTTTGAGGAGTCTGAATTGTGTACATACAATATAATTAGGTATGTAAAATATTTTACGATTGTAATGGAATAAGGCATGAGAAATATTTTCGTGGTAATTCATTTCTTTCCTCGATCAGTTTGTTCATTCTGGTCACTAAAGCTCCTCATGTGCACATGACACGTCTTGTACATTGTGTGATCCTATGATGTTTTTATTTCCAAGTGTTTCAAATGCACTCTATACTTACTCTGACTGCAATCAATAAGAAGTATTGACTACTCTCAAAATCTGGTATCAAAAAACTCGTGGTACCCAGGAATGAGAAGCAATCGTATTGAAATCATCTTAGATATTACTAAATTGAAGATAATTTTGATTAGGATCAGAACTTATTTGATAAATCCTCATACATCAATGATATCTTCATAGAGTGTTATATTTTTATATGAATAAATAGAAGAAGAATTATTATATATATATGATACTCAATTTCTCTTATTACTTATGAACTTGTTTATTGCCATTTTGATAATTGAAGCAGGGTGTATCTTGCCTCACTGTGATAATGTACAGTTTTAATTACTTTGGACATATTATAGTCGTTGTATATATTTTGTATTTTAGTTCTAATGATTGAATATTAAGATTTTACAGTTGAAACAGTCGTATCATTTCCTTTTCAATGGCCATGAATTTGATTTTTTCCCTCATATCCGAATTGTGTTCTTATGTATGCAATTTCATTATACATAGGTATGTACTCACTTGAGGTAATAATTTCCACAAATCATTCTTCTTGACATCTATTAAAACAATTACTAAAATTGAAAACTCACTAAAACATGTGAGAGACGACTTGTGCCGACAGTATTCAACAGAGATTATTTGCAGCGTGGAACAATATATTTTTTTTTATCTTTGGACAACACGAAAGGGAAACCTATGATGTTCGAGGAACATCGTGTTAGCCAGCGGTGGAATTTTGGGAAAGAAGGAAGGTGTTGGAATTTTTTTTGAATGTTTGGAGGTTGTAAGCATCAGGAAAGACTTCACTAGGCAAAGAATTCCACAACTTTGCCGTTCTATTGATGAATGATGCTTGGTATAGCGATGTTCGACAGGTCTCGAGCCTGACAGTGTAGGGGTGACCAGCTTGAGCTCGTCTGGTTTGTCTACTAGGAATCGCGCGTGGTGGCATAATAGATGATATTTCCGTTGAGCACCGACCGTGAAAGTACCTATAAAAAAGGCAAAGATCGCCGACCTCTCTACGATGATCTAGAGAGGTCAATGATTTGGTGAGTGTTGTGTCATCGACTAGGCGAATAGCTCTCTTCTGAATTGAATCTAAGAGCTTCAGCGTATGTTTGGGGGCTGAGCTCCAAACATGTGAACAGTAGAGAACTTATTGACGATTGGTTTCGAAAATTTGGAATCTAGATTTCAGCAGAAAAATAATAATCTGAAGATAATCCAGTAGTTCCACTGAGAACTGTGAGATGATAAATTACGGTTTACTGTTTCATTCGATGTTGTGACTTCAATGCGGACCATGAGTATTCGGCCAAATCCTCCAGCACAAACACACCCATATAGGTATCGATTTGAGGAAATTAAATTTATGCATCGCGTGAATTTAATGCATTCAACGAAAAACACCAAAATAGGTCAATTCAGTGCAATTAGAGGGAGGTAAACATGAAAGAAAAGTTCCGCTGATAATAAACGACGCCACCAATGTAATATACGCCACCAATGTAATATCCCCATGGAAACCAAGAGCATATCGTATACGAAATACATAACCTATAATGAGCACGCATTTTTCATAACGAATTCAATATTCAACTTCATCATATCGTATGATAAATCATGTAGATACACAGGTCTCATAACTCTAAGATAAAAAAGTGCTGAATTATGACATCTTTCATTTTGTGCCCTCTTTGGCGTGAAAATTCCTTCAACTTTTTCAACCCTAATTTGAAATTAATAAGCAGGTTGGGTAGTACAGTCATATAGTCACTAATATGTAAAGTAGAAAGCTTTATGTATAGATGGATGAGATTGATGAGAGCCTGCACCAGAATCAGATGACTGAAGCTCAAGGGCATAATGGCATTGGCCTGATTGCCTGAATCTGTATTAGTATCGGCCAGCTCATAATACCGGAAGAAAACAACCACTATTTACTATACTTACGAACAAGAAACTGAGAAACACTTCGAGAGCGTCCTATCCTATTACCCAAGTTATTAGGTAATAGGATACTATTACCGTTACTACTACCGATCCTGTACTGTATAACTGATTCAAATTTCTGATTATGATTTCGACGTTATTTCTTCAGAATCTGAATGTATAAAGCATTTTTATTTTAAATTTCATTTCAACTACAATACTTCAAAATTACCCTTGAGAATTTGATTGATATTTGAAGAAACGTAGATTTGTTGTGGAAATTATAAACTATATGGAAACGAATGCTTATTATGTAGCCTGCAGTAAACGATTAGAAGCTTGTATGAAAGTTACTTATGAACTTGTTTATTGCCATTTTGATAATTGAAGCAGGGTGTATCTTGCCTCACTGTGATAATGTACAGTTTTAATTACTTTGGACATATTATAGTCGTTGTATATATTTTGTATTTTAGTTCTAATGATTGAATATTAAGATTTTACAGTTGAAACAGTCGTATCATTTCCTTTTCAATGGTCATGAATTTGATTTTTTCCCTCATATCCGAATTGTGTTCTTATGTATGCAATTTCATTATACATAGGTATATGTACTCACTTGAGGTAGTAATTTCCACAAATCATTCTTCTTGACATCTATTAAAACGATTAGTAAAATTTAAAACTCACTAAAACTTGTGAGAGACGACTTGTGCCAACAGTATTCAACAGAGATTATTTGCAGCGTGGAACAATATATTTCGAGAACTTATTGACGATTGGTTTCGAAAATTTGGTAATAGGATATTATTACCGTTACTACTACCGATCCTAAGTACTCTTTAACTGATTCGAATTTCTGATTATGATTTCGACGTTATTTCTTCATATTCTGAATGTATAACGCATTTTCATTTTAAATTTCATTTCAACTACAATACTTCAAAATTACCCTTGAGAATTTTATTGATATTTGAAGAAACGTAGATTTGTTGTGGAAATTATAAACTATATGGAAACGAATGCTTATTATGTATGAAAGTTTCCACCCGATTCGACAAAAGGAGGCAAACAATTGGATAAGTACAGTTGATAACTGACAGACTAGCACTAGTATATGGATGTTTCCCATTATCCGGCAGATGTTCACAAATGAAATGTTATTTGATTCCTCTGTATTGTGATTGAATATACGAATGTATGTTATGAAGGAAACGTACCTGAATGTAAATATTCAACAGATGGTCAGAAGTAAAAATGAACTTTTATATTTATTTATATTTATCTGAAAAAAATAGTGTATAGAACTCTACGAATATAACTTTTGTTTTTCGGACATCTATGAGGATTCTATATTGAGCGGACATTGTGGAATATTCCCAGCGTCATGAGAGACGTCGCCGTCGTCAACACCATTTGCATAAACAGAAACCAAACGACGATCGCAAGGTTGAAAAATAGTACACATTAGATCATGCCGTCTATTAAATAAAACATTAGTGAGAACTGATCGCAAATAGAAATAACAGGTCGCGACATGCATGCAGTTAGTATTGAGTATTTTATAGATTTTTTTATCAAACCGTCTATGTGAGGGACTAAAAATGTGTAATTGATTCTTATTGCATTGGATATGAATCATCTACAAGGAGGGTGAGTAGGATATAAAAAAAGTTCATCTGAATACAGTTATAGTTGATTTTTTTAAATATTGTTTGTTCATCACAACACAAATATAACGAATATCAAGTTCAAGGTGGATAATTTTGACAGAATCAAGTTCCAAAAGTATAGCATCTTGTTATAATGGCATTTTATTCATATATCATGGAAAATGTAGTATCGATACTGAAATTGTACATTCATTACATTCGTTTATGAGTAGCTTTTCGTTGAATACTATTAAATGATTGCATTTTTTTTTATTCTTGACTGCAATTAAAAAAGTCCTATATTTGACATCTTCATATTTACTCAGTATTTGAATGATAGACATTTTCTCACCGGCTTGTAAAAATTACTAATTTCGAATGCTTTCTATAATGTATATCATCATCACGATTTCTCTTAATTGATTATTTCCTAAAAAGTATACATATACATATGCATATATATATATATATATATATATATATATGTGTGTGTGTGTGTGTGTGTGTGTGTGTGTGTGTGTGTGTGTGTGATAGTATAGTATATTTGGTTGGAGAAATAGTCATAGTAAACATAGAATTGTGGCATTTTCATTTTCATAATTTTTTAATAAATCATTCTACTCTCCTCTCCGACGACAAATGGCTTTCGACTAGTTACTTAAACGATGATGTACATCAATTCATCAACGGTGACTACTTACATACTCTGGATGGATTACTGGAAATGTCACGCAGTCTAGAATCGAGGAAGATATAGCATGAAACAGCGATATATGATAACAATAACATAAAAATAAATATTTGGCACGAAACTCAAACGTTTAAATATTCCAAGGTGAAACATAACTCGAAATATAATCATTATGTAATCAAACTAATAACAACAGCGTCAATCAGGTCAGGAATCGTTTCCTGAGTTTGTATACTTATTGTATACTCCTACACTGGGGCGGAAATTACCCTCATCTTTTCACAGGATTTGCAAAACTCGTCTTATGAATCTTTTAATGTTTACCTGATAGGACAGATAAAATGAAATCATAATTAGTTGAGAATATCCAAAACCTCATCTGCAAGTCAATAACCTGATTTCGAAACAGATGCAATAAACCAAATAAACCGAACTGCACCTTTGGAAACCTAAACAAAATATTATCGTCGGCTAACACATGCAAGCTTTGCTTCTAGGTGAGCAAAGACTCCAGATAAAACGCTCAATTGCTGACGCTGACACATTCGTGAAACGAGATATTACAAACTCAATAAGTCTCTATGATGATCGTTATAGAAATTAGTGCAATGCAGCTGTATTCGGAGTGAACAAAATAGGTGCGTTCGAGTCGACTTTTCAATATTTGTTATCAAGCGGAACACACACCTGGTAATCATGTGTGCCGAAAGATTCTTTACGATTCAGCATCAAGGAAAATAACAAACAAATGGATGTGAGTACCAATATGATGGATGGGAATATATGACAACAATTTTACTTGCTAGCAAATTATACGTATATAGTTCGGAAAAAGGGCGCGCAGGTTTATGTAGGACAAAAAACTGGATTCTGAAGAAGAAGGCCTGAAAAAGTTATTAAATTTCTTATAGGAGTCGGAAAGAAAAATTCTTTCAGTCACATAAAATATATATAATACATATATACATCGATTATTCATAATCTGATACGGATTCCTGCATTATTCTGAAAAAAGCATCAATCTTATCGAAGTGAAACTAAACTACCTTCCTCCAGTATGGAGCATTTGGGAAACCATATTCGTACAGAATTTCAAACATATTTTTTCACAGTTCCAGTACAAATGATAACATCAGAGGATATATTCATGTAAAGGAAATACAGGGATTTCATTTCAACGATTCGATACCGTCTTAAATAATAATAATAAAATTTATATGAGAGAATAAATAGTCAATTAATTGAAATTGAGATAGTTTAGGATCAATTAACTCAGCAACATGTCATCTTCCTTCATTCTTCCTAGCACTACCCAATAGCGAACTGTAAAATCTAATACCTCAGAAGTTCTCCGTTCAAACAACTAGTTATTATTACGATCAATGTACCTACACAACCAACTTAGTCATCAGAAATTGCGAAAGATAAATGATAAATCGCTTCTAATCTTATCAAAGGTGTTAATGAAATATTTGATCGAGTGTTGAAACATCAACCCATTTAATAATTCAGAAATGTGGTAAGAGTGCAAAATCGTGTTCATGGTGAGAGGTTCATCTTTTTAAAGAAATATGTGAAGGCATCTTCGAGAATTTGTGGATGTAATGATTCACGAGGTACGTGATACAGAATAGGTATTAGTAATTGTGCAAACAAACTGTCGTATTTCTATCTACATATTTCCTTGTCGAATTGTTTACATAGTGTGCTGGTCTCATATTGATTTGCTTTTTTACGATCAAATATTGTGAGTTCAGTGATTGTTGTTACATGAAGTGTATGAACTTTTATACTATAAGATATGTGTTGGTCCTTATGATGTGTAGAATATGTTCATGAATATCATATCAAAACCCTCAATAGTTGTACGTAATGATGGTGAGTGCAATTCTCAAGATATCTTTCGTGTAGTATGTAATCTGGTCTCTCTTGTACGGTTTAAGAATAGCTGAAAACGTTCATTGTTAGATTCGGACTAGATGTCACAACTGTTCGAAATTCTACATGCGGCATGATTAGGATTGTGGATCATATGATGTATTCATTTCCAACTAGATTATATGATATATTCATTTCCAACTTCTGATCATGTTAATGATATGAGAATTCGAATACAGCCAGTCAATGTGTATTTTGGAGGAAACAGCCTGTATACAGTAGACACAAGTGAAGAAATGCTTGATATATGGGTTGAAGGGAAGGAAAATTCTCACAAATCTGTCGAACGTGAATCTGTCATATATGTGATTTATTTCATTCACTCGACTGAAAATGATGTCCAATGGCGTGTTTCCAGAGAAATGATAATAAAATTTCACACTATTTTCCAAAAATAGCGATGATAGTGTGAGGGTCACTACGTTTATAGTTCAGCATAACTTTACTTTCGATTGATCTAGTTGACAGAAATCTATTGGGATAATAGGGTCACAAAATTTCGATACAAGAATTGAAAATTGACTCAATATGACTTAATCCCATGTCAATTATATCTATCAGAGTTTTTAAGTCAACATGCGATGAAAAAATTTTTATAGCTTACGTAACACCTCCCTCTCTACGAAAATAAGAGTATTGCGTGGTGTGAAATCTTACTCAGAAAAGAACTATTTTGTTTTGTAATACAAGCTTATTGTACCTACAGTTCATTCATACAACGAAAGTGCAAGTCAAAATACTCTCACTTCCAGGTCCTCCAAGACAGCGGTTGAGAACATTACTAGAAGCCAAGATGTAGTTCATGGAAAGAGCAATGAACTTGAAACTAAAAACTGTGACTATCCTACTAGTCTGTGTTTGTAACTTAGTCCTTTCACAAGACATCACTCAACTCAGGGAGTTTGGATGCCAATGGCATGGTGGTTCTAGCGTTAGACTAGCATGTGACTGCCAAAATGGTGCTGAGGTAAGATCCAATATAATAGAATCCGTGAACTGATACTGTTCTTGCGCCCCACATTGGCGTCCGTTAATCACTATTAGAATTATTATAGCAATGAACAATCAGATTATTCCTCGAATCATTCTAAATTAATTGATTGCACTTGCACCCTATTATATTCTCTGACATAGATGAATGCTGATGTTCAATTATGCTCATTAGGAAAAGCACATACATCGGTATCATCAGAATGGTCTCAAAAAATATAATCGATTCAGACTCATTGTTAAGTCGAATTTCGAATATCAAGCTTCCTATTGTTATCAGGCTACTCACAATGTATTGAAATAGTATATCAAAATAATAATGTATATTGATCAACGGGTACGGAATGATACTCATTTTTCACGAGTATGAAATATTTCAACTTCATAGCACCACACCCTCTCCCGACCAAATTCAGACTCCAAATGGGACTATTTTCATTCTCGTCTTGAGACTGTGCTAGATTCTATAGAACACATTGTCAACCCTCTACACCATACCATACAGTCCCTACTAAGGCTGTGAGAAATCTCCTCTTTCTCTTCGAGGAAGTGAAGTTCTTTTCCGAATGCTATGTTAGCCATAAACTATCAAGAACAGGAGAATATGACTGTTCAAATTCCTCTGTTGTTCTTCTATTGGTCTGGAAAGGTGTTCATCCGTAGTTGAACATTTCGCAAATGCCATCTGTCTGTGGGTGAAGAGGAATATGCACAACATACTCCTTCATACAATTTCGACTCAACATTCCTTCCTTGGTAGTAATGTAGCTCCATCGGCACTTCAAACCACGAGAACATATTGTTCACAAGAGCCCTACCATTGCCTACCTAAAATGTCCTCCACATGTCAGAATGAATTTGACTCTTGCCCTTCTGAGTAGATCATTTTTCTTCTATTTTTAAAACGAAACTCAATGGCTAAGTGGAACAATGAACAAAAAGTACAAAGAAGTACAAAGATTCTGCTATCCAACGTCCATATGCATAGAAATTTTGATATTTATAAGGTGTCACTGACAACTAGAATATGTCTTTCTTAGGCATCTTTTTTAATGTTTCTAAAAACATGTTGAAATAGAGAGCGGAAGTCACGAGAACCCATCCGAGTAGGCCATTCTTTTCTAAGGAAAAACTTTGAAAAAGAAAAAAAAAATTAAAAATAAATTTTCAAAAAAAATTGAGTTTTATTCAAAGGAAGAATTGAAGCACTTTCTTACTAAAGAGAAGTTACTACATTATCGAAGAGTACCTAGGTCTGAGCACAAACTAATTCGAGCTATTCTGATAGACATTCTTCCTGTGTTTCAAATTTGGTTATGATGTTTATGTACAATGATAATTTTTTATGAGAAGGTGAATGAATCCTCTACACATATTACATAGAAAATTTTAGTTGAGTCATGGAGTATATATGTTCAACGTGGGTCCTAGTGTTTTCACCACAAAGAGATAAAAATATCACCAGAGTTCCAAAAAATCTTTCATAGAAAAAACTTTTTTTGTAACTCTGATAATATGAGTTATTTTTTCATAAATGAAATAGATTGAAACTTGAACTTTTTCAGATGATTATCAAAAGTCAGTCAATTCCTGCCTTCGACACAACTTTCATTGAAATCAATGGCTGCAAACTGGTCAAATTCGAAAGTTACTCTATTATTGACATGAAAAGTCTAAGGACCATCACTCTCAGCAGCATAGATTCGATAATATTCGAGAGCAGAAGTATAAACTGGTATGGCTACAGAGAAAATCATGGTGACAATGAAGAGAGATTCGACATGTCGGTGCCTTCATTGAAAATTTCTGTGATCGAAAGTAATGTATCATTGATATCCAGCCACACATTCACAGGGCGAATAAATGAGATTATTTTCGATACTACAACGATAGAAAAGATATCACCACTTGCTTTTGTGAATCTTATTCAGAGTTCGACTATAGCAATTAGGAATTCAGAAATCAAAGAAATAGAAGTGCAGTCATTCAAGAAATTATCTACTGAATACTTGGAGTTGAATGGGGTTAGAGCTAATTTTATACCAAGCAGGACTTTTTCCAACATAACTGTTTATCAAAATTTTACAATAGACAATTGTAATTTCAACACTGTACGATCTAGTGGCTTCACTATATATAATCCAACAGTATTTCAAGTGACGAATACCAATATAAGTCATCTGAATGGGGAAGCATTCAGGATAGTTTCTAGAGGGATAGTAGTTTTCAGAAATAATATTTTCGGGGAAGTTAACGATGGAGCTTTCCAAGGAATCACTTTGCGAAATGACATTCAAGCCAGTGATAATTCTTTTATATTTGATTCAAATATATTATCAAAGTTGACCAGATACTCCCTTAGTACTACCGACTTCAATGTACAGTATACGAACATTTATATTAGTGAAAAATGTGATTGTAAGGATATAGACCACAAAATCAAAGAAACTTCATATTATAATGAAATTATGTGTTTGTATAATGAAAACTATATGACTGTGAAAGATTTCAAATCAACCATGTGTTCCATTATAACAAATTACTATATCTTTATAATTATTATCTGTATTGTCATTGTTCTAGTGATAGTAGTCGTATCAGCATTAGTGATGTATTATAAATTCGTGTATAGAAAGAATAAATATGGAGGACCAAAACAAAGTAAAAATGTACAATTGAGCATGATAGTGCCTGATGGAAGAACTTATAGAGAAACTGAATTGCATATAGTGTTAGAAAAAACTGATCTCCTTACTACTGATTTGTGAATAAATGATCAATATTGTTATTAATAGTTGATACTAGATTTTTTAGAAATATGAGAATTCGAACCATCTCCAAAGGAAGAATAGTACTTTTGTTTCATATCAATCAACCGCACCTCATTCCAGTGAAATCGATTGAAAAATTATGTTTCGATCCCACAAATCATCCACATCAGTACAAGCGGTAGAAAAATTATTTTTATTTCAATATTGAGGTGAAAGAACATTAGTATAAAGATGAGTTGGGTTAGTTTTTCATCTTGCTTGTTGCTTGTTAATCATGAAAATATTCACAAATTCCTAGAATCACTGGATTTCTGTATTAGTTTTCGAGATAACGTGAAGACATCAATGCAGAGCGCAGATTTGAAACACTGCGACTCCCTTCATTACTTTCATACCCTTTTTGCGATAGAAAATAACCGCCCATACTCAGCGGTGATTTATGCAAGCTGCCTAACTGGGATTATAGGAATGTTTTGTTATTCACTTGGAGAATTACAAAACACAACTATGACAGTTCAATGTGTTTGAAATTGCCGTCAGGTGGAGCTACGTGTTATTTTCTATGTTGAGTGATTATTGACATCGATTTTATATTTTATATTTCTTTATTTTGAATATAAACTGTGAAGATTATTCAGACTATTTCTAGAATAACCCAAGAAATCTAAGAACTCTATACAGTAGGTGCACTCAATTATATTACATTGAACATGATCTTCTTCTGCAATTGAAACGTAGGGGATGGCATATATAGTACAAATATTAAGATGTTGCGAATATTCAATATTCATTCATTGATCATCAAGCTGAACCCATGCACTACTCACCTGTATGGCAGCATTCCATCCAAAGCTTGATGCACTGTAGGCGGCGAACTCAAAGCCAGACCTTTTGATAATAAGGGTCCGTGACGCATAAAAATATCGGAAGCAATGTCCTCTGCCATATCAGTATCCAAATCAGCTTCATCTGAAAATAAATGCATATAATGATTACGGTATAACAGAATCTTGAGATGCATTCAAAATTTTGGCCTTCAATAATGAGAACTGTTCGTTATTTAGCAGAGCTTTGGAAAATATTTATTTGCTTTATAATAATTAAGGTTGAAATACTTCTCAAGAATCACATGATGAAAAGTATCGAGAATATCTTCACATATCTTCAAATAACAAAATGGGAGAAATGATATTGCTTTTGAACTGGAGATACAATTTCATGAGATGAAACAGATTTTGAACTCAACAATCGGAAGAATACGATAAAGATTTTCAAAATGAAAAATAAAGCTTTCTCACCTCCTGCAATGGGCAGAAGAATATCTTTTTTCATCAAACTGGCGGCACACATTCCACCCAAGAATGCCAGTTCTGCCTCCAAATGTTTCAAATCCAGATGTATGCTACCATAGCACTCTGGTGGCCATTCGTAGCCTATGACAAGGCATTTGAAGCCATAAGCGTTCTTCCGCTCGTCTTTCAGATAATCAGATGCTGTTTCTAATGAGAAGATAACTTCATTACCTGGTAAGATGATGGAACTTGTAGGCCACTGCAAACTGAAAATGAAATTAACTAAATCGCCGTTTTTTCATCATGGATGTATCTATGTGATGTTCAGTTTGGAAAGTATCAAAAGGTAATTATTACCTTAAATGTATGAAAATGACATACACCATTCAGAGAAATGAATTGTATTGTGATCCAGTTAGCACTATCGGCAAATATAATGATAATTCATTGTGAAGTAATTTTATGCTCGCGTGAAGACTTTCATGATTCATGAAACTTCAATGAGCATTTCCAGTTTCATAAAGTTTTGCCGTTTTTGTCATAATATTGTGAGGAGTTGTTTAAATCATAGTCCTTGATAATCCATTAGTCAAAGCGCGTTATTCAAACAAGAATATTCAAACGCCACAAATTTGGCGCCGATCAGTATGCTTTGAGAAATAATTGGTTGATTTTTTCAATGACGACAGAAAGGTGGGGGCTGTAAGACATAACGTAGTAGTCAATCGAAATCGCCCGCGCACTGATATCACACGGTTCCCGCCTTTTAGTACTCGTTTGACTTTGGAAATCATGTTGTCGTTCTTAATCATCTAATTATATATGATTCGATTAATTTAAAAATCTCAAGAATATGTACTACCATATACGTACAATATATATGTATGTAACTTCAGTAATCATTACATTAATCATTGAAAAAATATTGGGTTCCAGATTTTTTTCTCTTCTGGTATATAAGCTTTCACACACCTTCCACTGAATTTATGGAGAACCGGCCAGTATGGCATAGGATTCTCACTATCGTCGAAACAATTCGAATGCTTCCTATCGGTTCGTTTAAGAGCTGGCACAAATAGTTGTAGTACATCTTCAGGTTGAACAGTAGAGCAGGCAGAATCGAAATCCAAACTCATCCATTTCACACTTTCCGGGAACAACACTCTGAAATGGATTCCAAAGAAAGCATTACGAATGCAAATTTTCTGATCATAATAAGCGTGCGATATCAAAAATTTCTATGACAATAAATTAGTACAAACATAGGTTGAAAATTGCTGAAAAGGAAACTACTACTCTCTGGAGGAAGAGCTCTGGAAAAAGTTCTTTCAGGTACCCAGAATTTCATGAATATTCAAATTATTCAACATTTGACGTAATCAATACATTTTTTTTTAAAACTCAGTACTTTCCCCAGACTCATCATGTTGTATATGTACGTCATGTATGTATATTTTCAAAAATTCAAATATACACATCCAGACCTCCTTCTACAATAGACTGTACCTTCCTAATGAGCTGTTCAAGCACATAACCCATGTTCAAAACTGCTGGGAGCTTATTCTAATTAACCTATATGATGAATCAGTGTTCTTATGAATATTTCTAAATGCCAGGATGACTGAGGAAAGCCATACATATCTTAAGCAACATACGGTTGATATTCTTCACTCGAAAATATCTTCAGAACTGGACAATATCATCATGTGTTATCAGGCATCAGTGACATAATTGATGATATTTCATACATACCTGTAATTTGCAACTGTCGAAGGTTTATAAGGATGATCACTCTCTACCAACGTGTAGTGACGACTAGTAGTCTCAGTTCTATATTCCATAATTTCTTGATTCGAGCATGAACTCATGGATATGAGTGATTTAGTATTACAGCTGGTAGATTGGTTCAAAAGATTTAGAGCTGATACATGAGGCAAGAGCTCCTGAATTAGATTGAGTATATGAACAGCACTCTGAAAATCACATTGTTGCGATGAATCATTTTGTTCTTCCATGTATACATTGTTTGATGAAAAGGAATAGCACGTTGTTTTGTTGTCTCTTGGAGCAAGTTTGGAAATATTCTTCAAACTCACGAGCATAATGCGCCAGAAGATTCTAACGTAACATGAAATTAATTCACCAAGTCAAAGAAAAACTTTACAAATGCAACAAACGAACCTTCGAATCGCTAGTTGCTAATGGACTGATGTGAGCCAAGACTAATGGAAGCAATGTTGTTACTATGCAAGATTTGCTCAATATGTCTGCCGATGGGACCTCATCAGCTTTTTCTCTAGCTATCACCATCAAATTACTTGCTTTTTCGATGATAGCACTCGTCATTGATAGAGCTGCATTACGAGCCTGTTGTTCGAGCTTCGTTGTAGCTGCTCTTCCATATTCTAGGGGGTTGCTGAAATAATAATTGAAAAAATATAGAGACATGGCTTTTGGGTCGGCCTATAATTATGTTAACGAAGATGAGTCACCTGTAGTAAAGGATTATTGGAATCTGTCCTCGAGTGAGAGTAGTTCCATTGAAACTTAGAGAACATGTAGAAAAAGTGAACGTCGTATTATCAGAGCCTTTCACGGAACTCAGTCCACCATCGCCATTATTCGTTCGTCCACCATGATTTCTCAGCCGAATAGCATACTTTATATTCTCCTTCAAGAAAAAAAAAATCAATGATTATGTCAATTGATATGATGATAATACATAATTTTCTATCAATGAAAAAACATTCATGGTTGATGGCAGGTTCAAAATTGAACCAAACAAAATATCCAAACTCACAATTTCCATTTATTATTTGAATAATTCACCAGTAGACGCCAGACAATCCCCAAGAAAGGAAATAAATCACCATTTTATTATTTACTACCTCATCGATCGTCAGTGCCAGATTTAGGCGAGAAGTTCTTTTATACCGCCGTTTATTCATTAGTCGCATTATCATCATAAAAAAATGTTTGACCTAGTCTGTAATAACGATAATGGTCATATATTTTATAAACATATTTTTTTGTTGTCCTTCGAAAATGCCTTAATGCTATTATAATCACAAGGTACTCCTATCACCAGTAGTAGGTAACAAAATTTCCTTTTCATCAAAGGTGAGTGGTTCTATTTTTCCATATTTTAGCGCTGGAGTTAGGTTTTTACCCTAGCACCCGCCTTCGGTTCATAAGAAATTAATTTTACTGACTGAAAAAACAGATCTATAGATGATATCAAAAGGTTTATAAAGGTTTGATTTCAAGCGCAGTGACATTTTGGGATAGATCATAAATCTGTCCTACAACTACAAATATACATTAAATGCAAATAAAACAATAAAATGTATTTTTTAATGAATGACCAGGATATTTAAAATTTTATGAAAACAATAGTTAAGACAGGAGGAAAGAGAGAAAACAAGTTTTAATAAACAACAAATTTTTCTTTGAAATTCTATTTAATAAGGTGCTCAAAGTGTTTACCATTTACCTCCTGACAGTAATGAACTCGCTGAACAAAATTTTGTAGTGAATCTAAAATCATGTGAGGAGGAATGGTAGAAATTTCATGCCTTATTCTTTCTTGCAACTCTTCGATATTTGGCGGCCTATTTTTGTAGACTACATTTTTTATGTGACCCCATAGAGAAAAGTCAAGTGGGGTCATATCGGGAGACCTAGCTGGCCATTCAATTGCTCCCCTGCGTCCAATCCATTTATTAGGAAAAGTTTCATCTAGATATGCGCGTACCATACGTCCAAAATGTGGAGGAGCCCCATCTTGTTGAAACCATATTTGTTCTGCCGGCAAATTGGGATTGTTATTATTCGGAAATAATCGTCTAAGCTCTGGAATAATATGCTGTTGTAAAAGTGATAAATATCTCTCAGAGTTCGAATTTCCGTTTATAAAATAGGGTCCAATGACGTGTCCACCAATAATGCCACACCAGACATGAAGAGCAAAGGTCCAAGTACCGTCCCTTGTGGCACCCCGATTTTGATAATCTTGGAGTCACTATATTCGTTTTTTATTCTGACTTGCTGTGATCTATTTGACAGATAATTTTCAAATACCGCCAGTACAGTACCCCTTACTCCATAATGGGGAAGGACTTCCAGGAGTTTTTCATGGGGTACGGTATCAAAAGCCTTTGCTAAATCAATGAAAATTCCTATACATTTCATATTATTTTCCAAGTTGTTTTTGATATTTTCAACAAGAGTAAACATTGCATCAGAGGTACGTGCCCTTAAGAAAACCGAACTGATTTTTATTGAGAATATCATTATTTATGAAGTATTCATACAATCGAACCTTTAGGCATTTTTCAAATATTTTCGCAAACGAACTGATTAGACTGATTCTGTAATTACAGATGTTATTTTTATTACCGGCTTGTTTATATATAGGTATAACTATTAATTTTTCAAGATCGTCAGGTACTATCCCATTACTGAATATCAAATTGAAGATATGTTTCAAGGGCTCCAGAATATATATGTGACATTGTTTTATCAGTCTGAAACTTATTCCATCATAGCCAGGCGCAAAGTTATTTTTCAGTTGGTTCATGTGAGTAATTAATTCAGTTTTGTCAATAGGTTTCAAAAACATGGAATCTATGATAGCAGGTTAGTTGATATTAGCATTACCGTTCTGTTGATTGATTTGTTGAGCAATATAATTATCAAATAACGCGGGATTGTTTTGTTTCTTATAGCAATTTTCTTCAGACTATCCCTTTTTCTAATAGAAATCACAATAGAATTGTTGATCCATGGTTTTGGTTTTTTGAATTTTTTTACTTTCACAATTTTTGTAGACTTGCAGGCATTATGTATATTGTTGAAGGAATTGTGAAAAATTGACCATGCTTCTTCTGGGTGATCTGTCAAAAGGACAGGTTTCCAGCTTACCTCACCAACCAATCTCAGAAATTTGTCTTGATTGAAATGATGGAAGGCATTTACTGTGATTTTTGTACTAGACACACGATCCTCTGTAGCTATTTGTATGTAAACAGGATAATGGTCTGTTATGTTATTATTAATTAAAGCTGGAATGAAGTGCAGGTTTGTATTTAGGTTTTTTCTTAAAAAAATATGATCAAGACAGCTCCTAGATGTGGGTGTAACTCTTGTATAGGTATTAATATAGGAATGAAAACCAAGCGACAAGAGCATTGATAGGTAGCTGTTGCTGACTGTTGAGTCACTTAGAGTGTGATAGGTAAAATCACCAATTAAAACGTCAATATTACCTCTTGAGGTTTCGGTTAAATGCATTTCCAAGTCATCCACAAAATCCTTATCCGAGACAGATGGTGACCTGTAGCATGGCATAAATTGTATAGTTGACATTGTGAATTTTGAATCTGATGTTCGACACAGTTATAGATGTTGAGGGTAAAATATTGTGTTTAACTTCATAGTTGATTCAAATATTTACATATATTACAAGAACATCATTCTGATTGATATGGAATATAGTTAACATTATATTTACTACAGACGCCGACCTCATGGGTGCTTTGGAAAGACTTTTCGGGTGTTCAGCACGCATCGCACGGAAAAGTGGGTGAGGTGTCCTTATGTGACGTAGTTCTTAGGCACAGCCAAGTACGCGATAAGCGGCCTTAAGTCAATCCGTGGATATGATATTTTTATTATTGAAAAAAACATATTATGTTGAAGATGAATCTAAATAAAGACAGCATGCGCTTTCAAAAGCGCAGAGTGAATTCATTAATCCTCGCCTAACTACCTTTGACCTTGAATAAATTTGCGCCGTATAGAATCACTTAGCTAGAAACTGAAACCTGGAATCCTCTATTGAAAAAAGAATCTACGTCTCTGAGAGCCGACTGGTTTAGATTAGTTTGATTAGTTGAATTGGTTAAATGCTATATCATATGCATAATGAAAAGAGAATAGTGAATGCACTGATGCGCTTTTGTTTAAACCAATCCGCTTTACCTCCAACTGATGTAGGAGTCGCGGGTTTTCCTGAAGATGGCTCCATTATTATACAAAAAATCGCGTTTCGAATTCAATTGGGTCTTACAAATGTTTTGATTCCACTCATTCGAATCTTTTCATCATGATTTCATAAAAAATACAACAATTAGATACACAGAGTTCTATTTATGTTTCAATTTTGTTTTATTGCAAGTTTGGTAGAACTGCAGTTCTCACTGTTTTCAGTTTTGCCACCCTAAATTTAGTCGAATAATGCCTCCTCCAGGAGAACTAATGACTCCTACAGTATCCAGGTAGAGCGATTTGGTTTAATTTTCTAACCTTGCATTTGATAGGAATGCGCGCACCTGTCTTATTTCCTCATGATCATATGCTACTGCTATACTGAAAACCTAGTGTTTTAACACTGTATCGATGAGAAGAAGAAGAACATAACCACAACTTTATCGAAAAAGTCAATAAAGTGATCATTCCAGATTCCATTTCAAAAATGGAATTAGAATGCGAAATACAAAACTATGAATGGGGAAAAAAGGGTTATCAAAGCAAAGTAGCAACGTTATACAGTAACATTGATGAGAAATTCATAGTGGACGAAAATATTCCATATGCTGAACTATGGATGGGAACACATGTAAATGCGCCATCAAAAATCAAGAAAACCAAAGAGAATCTTGACTTTTATATAAAAAATAACCCTAGTTCACTCGGTCCAGAAGTTGCTAAATTGTTTAAGAACAAACTACCATTTTTGTTCAAGGTACTATCAGTTGATAAAGCTTTATCAATTCAAGCACACCCTTCTAAAGAACATGCTGAAGAACTGCATTCCAAGTTTCCTAACATTTATAAGGATCCCAATCATAAACCAGAGTTAGCAATTGCTCTGACACCCTTCGAAGCCTTATGTGGTTTCAGACCAATTGATGAAATAAGATTATTTTGTGAAGAAATTCCAGAGTTGAGAAATATTGTAGGATGCCTCGAAGAATGTGATAATGTAGAGTTTCTGAAGAAAGCTTTCAGGTGAGAAAAATATCAATCTTTCAATGAATAATTATTCATATTCAATTAATTTGATTGATTTTAAGAGAATATAATTATATGCATGGAAAATTCCAAATATAAATTATTAAAATAATCATTGTTCATTTTGTTCTGCATACTGGCATTTCATGAGCATTATTCATTATTTTGTTTTGCCTGCACTGAATTTAGACAAACCACCTATCAACTGGAGTGAATCTAATAGTGCATTCAGCTATCAAATCATAAACAGAACATTCCATTTGAACATGAAGTCCTTTGCTTTCATAAACCTCTAAATGACAAACTGGATAACTTCTGATAAAATTTGTGATTTCACTCAAGTCACACTGTTGAAAATTAGTATAGAGGTATCATCTTATGAATTGTTTCAAAATGAAACATGAAGGATTCAATAATTCATTGGGCTACCACAAATTACTTGTCACTGAGGGGACTGTGGCTCAGTGGTCAGCATATCTGCACCTCAGTCAAATGGACGTCAATTCGACCCCCACCGGCAGTCTCGGTCCCCTGAGGTGTTTTGTACCACACTATGATAAAAAGATCCAGTTCTTTTTGATCCCGCAACAAGTTTCATTTTCTGTGACGTTGGATTCCAATGTTGAAATAGCAATATACAAAAATGTGACTCATTTCTTAAAAATTCTGGAAATATTTGGTTGCCCATATCGGAAGCATTTGTCAGAGAAAGCTTATATTGATAGTGGAATAGGTAGTAATCAATTACATCAATTTTTGAGGCATAATTATTTTGAAACTTTTCTTTTTCAGAATAGTATTGACATGCAACAAACAACAAATGACCACAGCAGTTGATAGTCTCATTTCAAGATTACGAACTTTAGACCATGGAAAGCAAAATTATTTTTTAGCTGAACTGATAGAACGTCTGAATAGTCAGTTCCCTTATGACAATGGCATTCTCATGGTATACTTCTTGAACTACATAAAGTTAAAGCCATCTGAAGCTATATACTTGGGAGCAAATGAACCACATGCATATTTGTCAGGGGACTGCATCGAAAACATGGCTTGTTCTGATAATGTGGTGAGAGCAGGCTTGACTCCGAAATTTGTTGACATAGATACTTTGTGTTGTATGCTCATTTATAAGGGCGAAAACCCAACTGAAAAACTATTCATACCTAGCATTGAGGATGACTTTACAAAGATATACAAACCCCCAGTGAAGGACTTTGCTGTCGCCGAGATAAGGATTCCAGTTTCTACTAAGAATTACCAGACTATCAAGAGAATTAGTGGAAGCATTTTCATTGTTATGAGTGGAAAAGCTAAAATGGCAGATAAAGAGCTCAAACCAGGATTGTGCTTGTTCTTGGATGCTGATAAAGAACTAGTTATTTCAGAAATTACTGAAAATATCTTGATTTATCAAGCTTTTGCCAATGTATGAAATACAATATCAAATAATAATATTCACCCTCATCAGATATATATTTCTGTTGAACATGAAATAAGGCGTTGAAAACTTGGGTCATAATGTGTATAAGTCTGTGACATCACTATCTTCATTTGTGAGAACAGATAATTGTGTTATTGTTTTTGTTCATATATTCACTATGAAAAGTGTCATTTTGAATTGTCACATTGCCTGCAATATTCATTCCCATTGGAAGAAAGAGGTGTATGTGAACTTGTGATTGAACAATACAACATATTCAATTTCACTTACTTTTATCGGAACAGCCCTGTCGAATTTAATTTCTATGAAATCAGGGGGAAAATCATCAGGACCATAAGAACCACGAATAATTTCCAAACTATTCCATCTATGAGCATGAGTATGACTTTCCGAACCATTCGTTGAACTCGTCTAAAAAACATATTACATTTCGTTATCCATGCCATGAAGGAATGTAATGAATTACATCTTCCAATAGCTCGACTTCGAATTCATAGTGTCCGATGCCACCATAGATGGCAGCCCCCAAAACCGAAATTCCTGGATGATCAACTTGAAAACAGATCGCATCAGGAGAACCATTACCAGAATTCCACGTTCTTGACTGATTGGTTCGTGTGAAGCGAGAAGGAGTCATATGCAAGGTTCTTCCGCAAGTCCCTTGAAGGTCTTCCTGCAAAAAAACCAAGTATTTTGAAACAGGTGATGAATATTGAACAGACCGGCCGAAGGACATTCCAATTGAACCAATCTCTCATTTATCGAAAAAGAATGGTAACTTATGGTGCAGCATTGCATCCATTAGAAAAAAGTTGATCATGATGGCAGGATGACGAAACGTCGTACTGTTAATCTAAGAACGCTATCATGGCAGGCAAGCCAGAAAAAGATGAAAACAATTTCCCAAAATTTCTTTTTTTTTTCGGATATCTCCGAACATACTCGGAATTTCAAAGTCCCAACTTTGTCCTGATCTAACCATCTTCGTAACTCTTATAGTTTTCGAGCTCCCAATGGTGAGGATCCTATTTGAAAAAGCCGGTTGAAACTTTTTGATAATGAATAATCATAAATATCTCTTTTTATTTTGTATCGACTTTTTTTGTTGTTGTGCATCAAACAATGTCGAACTTACTTCTGTGGAACTGCACTGATGCACTAGCTCAGCCAATACCCTAGCTAATAAATGGCAACAGTAACGGGTGAGCTCTAATGAGCATGCTGTATTGTTTTTCTGGAGACTCCTCACTACTGGATTCGAAGCCAGGTTAAGCAGACACTCCAAAACATCATTCCATTGCCATGAAAGTTCTGCACAACTAGATTCCATCTGAAAATATCAAATAATTCATGACAAACCTGTAAACTTTTATCGAATTTTGAAATCATATCTCGATGCTGCGACCCACTGGTGTTCAGCAGCTTATCTATGTTTAAGGTTGGCGGACGAAGGCACGGATTTTGACGTCATTAGATCTGATCTCGTTTTCTGATATGAAAATCGCGAATTTCAATAATCATTTAAAAACCGTAGGAAGCACTTAGAGAAAATCGGTTGATCCCAGAAAGCTGGTATGGGTGAGTACTATCGAATGATGACATTTTTTTGCTGTATATGCCCATTTAATAGTACAGGAGAGAATTCCGAGATATTCCCTCTAGAGGAGAAACATCAGAATGAAGATTGGACCGATTGAAATGAAATTTTGTTCACATGAAGAGTACTCTTGTTTGAGTAACTATAATAGTTATGTAAGAAATATTATAAAATATATCTCAATTAACTCGACAACCTGTCTGATACACATGACGTATAAATAATTATTTCTGCTCTACAAGATCATGTATTTGATGAGTATTTTCATTCCTGACACAAAGGTGATTGAGTAATCTAAGTTTCTGGTCCAATGTGACGTCGGTTCGTATCATAGTCAATCCATGAATAGTTGTGGATACATGGTTTTCCAATCATTAAGAGATACAATAAGAGAACTTATCCAGTAAATATCGAATGCTCTGATTGATGTGAGATGATTATAAATCCTAACAATGAGTAAGAAACAATAGTTGTTTCTAACAATCATATCACCGGTACTCAAAAAAGTAAAAGTTGATACTTATACCTTAAAGTTAGCTTTTTTTAAATCATCATAAATACCCTTGATACTATTTTAATGGATGAAATTACCAAGAAGACATGCGAATAACCAAAATCGGTTTTTCCAGCGTGAAATAGAAATACATCATTTAGAATATATCTTTGCATATAACATTAACCTCAATGAATTACTTGGTGTCATTCAACCACCTTCGTATTTATCAACGTTTCGGACATACTCATGGTGAGCATGACGAATGGGATCGCATGTGTATATCATTTCGAGATAAGCAAAACTTGGAAAATACCAGACAAATAACAGAAAATGGGACACAAAGTATGACAACCTTGTAAAAGAACTATTGAATACAAGCATTTACCTGGCTTTTATAACTCATTTGCTCTACCAGTATGGGATAGTGATGAGAATCAGAAACACTCATCATTGGCAATCCAGTGTTGTCTGACGGACTCAAACCTCTGTGTACGGAACTTTCAGAACTTATACTATGGCCGATGAGAGGAAATGTGCTTCTCAACCTCACGTTTGACGCACTGAGTGCACATAACACAGCACTTAATAGCCTCTGGCTACTGTTGTAAATATTTTGTCCATTGTCCTATAAAAAATTACATATATCGAGTCTTAGAATAAGTAACTAACAGAGTTATGGCCATAAATAACATGAATATTAAAACATAAAAATTAAAACATTCAAGCAGAATGATACGATAAGGTCCTTTCACCACTCGATTATCATAAGGTAGTACGAAGTTTGTTGACCCAGTATAGAAACTGCAATTTTCAGAACATGGCGGAAAACATTAAGACTATTCTCATCTCAAAACAAAAGGGAAGTTGATGATTATGTATTACTTTAACAGTTGAATGCTCACGCTGAAGGATATGAGAGGAGAAAAAATGTACCATCCTTCGAGTAGAGCTCAGAATATTGTCAAGACTCATACATTATGCCAACTGTCTGTATAAACACAAGTTATAGTTGAAACGCATGCTCAAGTTTTCAATCTTCCCAAAAAGTGTTGCAGCTCTGTCTCTGATACAATATGAAATATACTTTTCATATTTCAAAAAAATTAAAATAAGTTGGTATACAGTAGACGTATGAATGTATAGAATATTGATATCTTCATGAACGACTCTACCTAAATGATTTCAATTATTATAACTTGGTTGACTATGTTGACTCTAAGGCTAGGAGCTTCATTTAAGAAGCAGAAGTTTGAATCGCCCATTTATGTTTCGTCAACTGGAGAAATTTACTAGGCATAAAAATATTCATTGATTTGGTTCATTTTAAATGAATATTAATGCTGGATTGAAAACATCGACTGTGTTTCGATGTTATCAATCAATCTTCGACGTATGAATCAATACATCGAAGTGCTCTCACACTATTGGCCACAATTATTACTTACCTTATTACTCTCCGCCAAAAGATCACAAAGACAAGTCCATTTCAGATACGCGGTAGGATAAAATGCATGGAAACAGGACACAAATGTATGATGGCACTCATCTAGCACATTATTCATCATATTGATGCTCACTGTGTTGATTTTGCTAGATTTTTTATTCTGCATCACAACTGTGATATTATCGGACAATATTTGCTTCAATAATGTTCTTACATCGCCAATGGTCTCTGCTAACTGGACGTTTTCTAAGGAAACTTTTTTGCTTATATGTCTTGGGTATATCTCATTGGTGTAAGTACAAATCAAACGTAGGCTAGCTCTACTGATATATACAAGCCGCTCCAACTCTAGGTTGGTGTACATATTTTTGAGAGACTGCCCCTCCAATATGCCCCATTTGAATGTATTCCAGGACCACTGAAGCAGAGACTGCAAACTTAGCAAACATTCTTTAGTAACAGATCTGGAAAATTCTTTGGACAAAATATGAATGGGCTCTATTATGTCCCCTTGTCTGGGCGGTGACTGATTCTCAGATGTGATAATTTTATAGAGTATCTGCGGTATTTGTCCTGCATTGACATCAGTACCATTATTCGATTTCTTTGAAGACTTGAAGTAAAAAAGTACTTGGTCTTCAGTTGTTACCATCGTCTGACCTGAAGACCCACAATCACTGCTTGGACCACTGATTCGACACCATGCTACGTACCAACGATGAGCCTGCAATAAAGTGAGTATACATTTAGATCAACAGAATGAAAATCCAGAATCAATCACCTGTATTTCAAACAGATGTTTTAATTCCGATACGAATATGACCAATATGAATGGATGGAATGGAATGTTTATTACTGGGGCAGATCACAAAAATCTGCCCTTACTACAAATATATTCAAATAATTTTTTGATAACTTCTACTCTATTTTTTAGAAACGAGGAGAAAAAATCCCACAGAAAGCTGGAAAAAGGAATGTTTATTGTCTATTAAGAAATTTGACGTTTAGTTTAATTAGCGCCATCTGTTGGTCCATAATTCTTGCGAATATTCAAAATCATTCTGAACCACCCAAATTCAGGAGCATTCTATATTATTTGTGCAATTATTGTAATTATAGCTGATGTAACACTAGAAATGTTTCGGAGCCTCAGTGCTGGTTTTGATAAGAAACTCAAGAATTACTTCGAATTGCTACGTAAAAATTTACTTGTGTTAAAATATACTATTTGACACGGTAGTGTATGGTGATTATAGTGATTACCAGTCAATTATCTGATCTCGTTTGTATGATTATTATGATTTATTTATCAGATATCGAGATACAGAGATCTAGGATAACTTTGTTTACCTGTAATGGAACTGGTTCATCAAACAATATGGGAAACTTCTGTCTTGGTCCACACTCATACGGAATCTCTTCCGTTTCAGCTAACAATTCTCCATCGATTTCTTGTTCTCCACCCTCTGGTCCAATATCTAACAATTTAAGCTTAGCGGTGTATTCTCCTCTACCGCCGAATAAGCCAAAACCGCCCACAATAATGTCTGAATCTGCCATGAATCGAACTGCCTCAATACTATGGCCCGAATAACCCCAACCACCACCGTGGCTTTCGAATCTATTAACAGCCTGAAGAAAGCATATTCGAATGAATGCATTTATATTGAATGAAAAGCAGCTAGTATTTTCAAAGTGTAGGTGTCAGCCTTAACTGCGTGATAAGTTGATGAAATGAATGTATTATACTAAAATTGAATTTAAAATGGGTAGAAAGTAAATGTCAAATATCAACAGATGAATGTATGGAGGCGGGAATGAAAATCTCCCAAAGTTTATATGTACAATATAGCGACAGAATCCAGAAACACCTCACCATATCCTGATGAAGTGTGATGTTGTACATCACAAAATATGGAAGATACTGGGGATCATACCAGATGACTGTGGTAGAAATATCATGACTAAACCCGCTCAAAATTTTGAAATTCCTAAGGGATTTTAAGCTTGAGGAGCCGCTTTAAACGAGCAAACCTCCGACGATCAAATCAGGTCGCAGCGCAATCTGATCTGTCTCCATCCACAACCACCAATACCAATAAAGCGACAGACTGCCGGTATGTGATTTTGCGCCTATTCAGTGCATAAACGCCTGCGTTCTTCACATTCGCAGATGTGTTTCGTTTATTCACCCTACTCTTTTCATCAGAAATCGCAGTGAAGTCTTCACATTCTTCCCACTTATGAACAAAAATAACTTCTGAATGATGAAATACTCAAGCAAATGCACAACTAAATATGCAATATAAAAGGATAGATATCATTATTAATAGCACGAATTGCTTTAGACATATTCTGAAAAAAGTGACTATATTTTATAATTTTCATCCTAGATCATGTCAGATTAAGTTGAACTTTCCTAATTTTTGATCCTGACGATATATGATGTTATAATTCTGATCCAATAATTGAATTGGGGTACTATAACATCAAGCGGTGTGCTGTTTTAGAGCAAATGAAATAACTCTTCAATCTACGAAGATTGACAGATTACTATCACTGTCACTGTACTTTTGCTACCAACTATATTGGCAGAGCTAGCAAAGAGAATCGCAAACTGCTACTCATTCACAATATTGAGAACTTATATAAAAATCAGTGATTTCTTCTTACTATATTCAAACAATCGGCAACTTCAAGTTGCGAACGATTATAGTACGATATTCACTTATATACTCAACTGTAGACAGATTTCGATGCGCGATGAACAAAAATTTTTACCGTGGTGATACAATGTACATATAATATTTCAATAAGCCACTGACGAAGAAATAAACTAATATTACCAGAAAATCCTCTTTGGAATACTGCTTTCCCGAGATGAACTGTCTATCATCAACAATCTCACTTATCGTCGCAATATGCATATCATGGGCCATTGATAAAATATCCAAACAGCACAACAAATTGATTGCTGCTTGGAATCGAGTCACTTGACAATTCGAAGAGATAGGAAGTGCCAACTCCGGTGTCAAAATCGATGTCAGGTGTAGAATTTTATTGATATTCCGTTGTTCAAGAACTGGTTTGCTGTGGTATTCGGAGACACCGATCATTTTTCTGATCTGAATTTCGCTGGCGATAATATTATAACATGCAAACTCATTGGTTGTGGAACTATATGACCACAGAACATTGTAAATTGGGTCCATGCAAACTATTTTATTGCTGAAATCCGTTTGATTTGGACTTTTGAATGAGTTACAGTTACCATCCCGTTTATTGATTACAAGGCACTTGAAGTTTCTGGCGATCTCTTCGTCATTTGGCACCAACACTGAAAATATAACGGAAAAGTTATCTGTTAATTGTTTTAAATGTTCATATTTAAACAAAGTTACTAAATGTACTATTACTGAATAACCAAATGATGTGTTTCAGAATTGATAGATATTTCGAAATATGGATTTAGTTTGGAGAAAAATACAATATTAGCAATGGCAGCTTTTGATATCATTTCTTAACAGTGTCTCAGTCTAAAATTTACTAATAGATATTTGATGCGCATGCGATTGAAATATTTCAACTTCAACACAGACTCTCGAGTTAGTGAAAATGTCATTCATCTGAGGAATTAACCTTAGTATAAGAACGACTTTCACGAGTTAATTGATGGAAATCACCCGAGTTTATTACCGGTTATGATGAAAACTGTGTATCGGAAGTGATTGTGAAATTGCATTGATGATAATCTATAGAATACCAATCCATCAATCAACTTCATTATGTTCGTTTGAGACATACTGAGTATAAATTGATGGAATGAAAAATGAATGACTTCCGGTGAAACCGGAATTTTCAATTCCAAGATGCCAAAAAGTATTATTTCTCATATACATATCCTAAAACGTTTGGTCGTTCCCTCAACATATACAAGCTGCTGGATCACCTTGTTGTGTAGATCACAGGTTTTTCATCCAGCATAATTTTTTCTTACGAGTTCCGTTGAAGTTTCGAGAACGTTAAATTAGTAAAGAAAGTAGTACTTCCGTTACGAGATAACTCAGTATGAACTCACCTATTGAGTGCTTATTCGCAGTCACTGTTGACTTCGCAATGCTGATGGAATTAATGAGACTCTCGTCTAACTTCAGAAAAGTTTGATCTCCTGAAGCTCCCACCCATGTAGCTCTCCTTCCATGCCTCGGTCCGATGTTTGGAATCGGTCCAGGAATACTGTACCATGGAGTTCTTGGGTTCGAGTTGCGAGAAGAAGAACTGTTACCCGGTTGACAGTCCTGAGACACAGGAGCGTTGGGTGATCTACCCAATTGGCCTTTCTGGAAATTAATTATTTTAATGGATATAAGTATATATAATTATATATATATAATTATATATATATAATTATATATATATAATTTATTCTGAGTAGGCTGAACTTTTATGCTGCTGGTCTATACTGAGTATTCTAGATATTTTTTTAAATACTGTATTGTTCATGAATAATAGAAAACTATTTTGAATACCGATTCGAAATCAATTTTTTGCCAAACTACCTCATGAAAACAAACAAATCGTACCAGATAATTTACTGTGTTTTGGGTAATTCATGCAGAATTGCATTTTCAATTCAACAATACTTATATATGGAATATATATGGGTGCAATTCGAGGAAAACCAGCTCTGGGTAGTTTCTGGTTGCTTCAACATGGAGTTAAATCATATTCACATTGCAGAAGAGCATAAATATGTTCCTTCCAAGCCATCTTTCGCTTCATTTCAATTTCTGGTCATATCAGTTGCGCAGATATCCACTGACCTGGAGATTCTAGGATACTTGGTATAGATGCATAAGAGACGATTGAACTTGATAAGTATCTAACACACTAATGGTGCATAATGGTGAAAAAAATTCTTTGTCTCCTTTATAAAGACCATTCAGTATGTTATACAAAGAGTATCACTATGAGGTTGATAAAAGTAGACAAATGTTATCTATTGTTGAGGCCAATGGTATGGATGCACTCTGCAAACTATGGATATTATATGAATTGAAAAAATGTCAATCGACCATTTTAGATTGACGGTAAAATAATTCTACTCACTTGTGCATTGCCGAAAGTATACACCTCGCCTTTGGTTGTCAAAACCACTGAATGGTTGCTACCCGCAGCGACTTGTACAATGCTACATGGGAGATTGACTAACTGTAAGCTACCTTTGGTCAGTATATCTCCACAACCTAACTGCCCATATAGGTTTGATCCAAATGTGTAGACCTGTGAAGTATAAAATCTAACTTCAATATTTTCAATTAACTTTATATTATCATTTGAGGATATGTAAATGAATAAAGTTAGATTACAAGATGAGTGAAATCCCCCCCTCTCCCTCCACCATTAACCATTTTTTATCAACCAAGACTATGTGATACAGTTTTTATTATGAATGAGCAATTGATTTTTCATCACAAATTTCTGTGTTGACACCGATTTCAGCAGTACAAATGTACATAATTATTTGTGAGGCACATTCCAATTTTAAAATTTCACGATTAAATGAAAATGACGAATGAAAAATGAACGATGAATGATTAAATGAAAGTTTGACAGCCAATTAACTTTACCATATCAAAATAAATTGGAAACAATTTCAATCGTTTCACATTGAAACAAAGTGTACCTTGTGTATGAGCAAATATCCAGTAATAACCATAATTACCTGTCCATTTTGCATGAGGAGTATACTGTGATGTAATCCACAAGAAATTTGCACAACCGGAATATCAACTGGTAAAGGAAGTCTTGCAGGAGGCAGACATGTTATTCTTGCAGCATCCTTCTCGACATCTGACCCTTGCTGTTCTTTGACTAAGGAAAGATTTTTCTTATTAGTCGATCAGGAAAATGAATTGAGGTATACATAGGCTATAACAGTTAACCTTGACTGCATTTGAGTTCTGAATCTGTAGACGTAAGGATATTACACCCTCCCCTTTATTTTTCAAAATGTAAAAAACCGAAAGAGAGCGTTTCTGTGATTTTGGAACAAATACGAAAACAAGAGTTTCTTCATCAGATTAATTTTAGGGTATCTGATTCCAGTTGAGGTAACAAGTCACAAAATAAATTTTTAGGTTTAATGACAAACAAGATTTTGTTCTAAATCTGTAATAAAAAAATCCAGCAATAATTGCATTAATTACTGGAATAGTTTCATCGCCATTACTGATATTACTATATTCATAAATATCTTTCCTATCTTCAATCATTTCTCTAAATAATGAATAAAGCCACAAAAAAGCCACAAAGTGTCATTTCTCGGGGTTAAATTTCAATGGCCAATGGCAATGAATATCACCCCAAGAATGATAAGCTATACTTTCAAAGAATTATATTTTCAAATAATATTTTTCAATCGTCACGACAATAACAAATACAGGATGATATCGCATATTAGCGCACAATATTACAACAATATTGATCTCTGCTTGAAAATAATTGATGATTTCATGAAAATCACCACAATGTTTCAGTTACATAATTATATATTATTGAATTCGGAGTCCTTCATTATTTCATTACTAAGAGTGAACCCACTTCAATGAATAACATAATCAAATAGCCAAATGAGGTCAGTTAGTTGAGGACGTATATTCCACAAATATAATGAAATCCTCAAATGACAATTCATTATTAAATTACCTGTAGCAAGGTTATTCTGCCTAATGCTGTTATTCACTCTATGAACACTGGGCACGACAGTTCTAGATGATTTCGACTTCATGGACTGCTTACTAGAACCTTGTACAGATTTCTTGCTTTTATTTTTCCTCTCCTCTAGACGAGTTTGTAGCTGCAAAATAAAAACAAGCTAGTTCAATATCACTATATGTTCATGGAATCTGGTATCGAAAGAATCAAAGACACACAGACTGACCTGTTCCTGTAATTTTGTTCTTTGTCTAGCGGGTATAGCTTTCTCCCTGAAGATCAAATCGATTTTCATCATTCCAGCTAAATCAGCTAGCTCAGAGTTATCAACCACTTCTCTAGCACATATTCTGCAACAACCGCAAATTGCACAACCACTATCACCTTCCCCACAACCACATTCCCTAGAAATTATTTCATTGTAATTTTATTGTAAAACATTATTCTGGTCATGATTGACGAGAGAACATAAAAACAAATATAATTCACTTTATCATATTCACTTCTGAAAGAATACCCAATTATTAAAAACAATGTAACACAACACCAATTTTGAAATATTATATGAATAAATGGTTGAATGTGTAAATGAATATGAAAAAAATACCAATTAAAGAACTATAATTCTGATTATTGATTTGCAATTATTCAAACATCTCTTCAGAATCACAATGATTACTTTGTTAGTGCGTAGACCTACTTAGTTTTATATCCTGCATTCTGTAGATGTATCATTCAGATTGGTAACAGTTGACGTTGAAAAACTGTTGATTATTCTATTTCTTAATATATTTGCGTTATGTCAAGTACATACACAATGAGCTACCGTGGCCAAATTTTATTGTGTAATGGGACTACCTCAACCAAAGACAGACACAATAATATTCAGTTGTTTGTCAATCGATCATATATTTGATGAAAAGAATATGTCTCGCACTTAGTCGAAAAATCATACTCGAGTTACTTTCAATTTAATCATATACTCACTGCCCTGGGTTCCTCTCTGCACTGACAGAGGACAAACAACTGATAGAATAGCCCGTGCATTCTCTACAGACAGTACATATCATACACATATCATCATGCCACGAATGCATTCCAGAAGTACATATGTTGTGTTGTTCCCCAAGGTTTGGATCTGATACACCTGGGTCAGTGTCTTTTTGGTTTTCAGATTGAATATCATCGAAGAGTTCTTGTTCTTCTTGCACCCCGCAGGTGTCCATGGCAACAACATTCGACATATTTTCTGAAACACATCATCAGCTTCAACTCCGTCTATAATTCTTGAGGAAACAAAATTCTAAAATACGCTATCTAGTCACCTAGTATATCTTGAATCAAGTGAATCAAGGAGATTTCTTTTTTTCTCGTGTGGGATGTAACTGAGATGCAAAATCCAAGTTTTCAATCTCGGCAGCCCCCCGGATCCCTTATGAATCAAAACTGCAAAGATTTCTCAATTTTTTCGATTTTTTTTCCATTTTGACCAGCATGAAACATGTTTTCGAAAAAGACCACTCTACATCTTTCAACCAATTCAAATTTGCTACAATTTGAGGCTTCATTGGGTTTAATAGACATAATATATAGTTTTCAAGATCAAATGTTGAGCTGATTTTCATGTGCAATCATATGCAATCATCAACATATCTTCGATATCCTGTCAAATTCAAATTGTAGCAAATTCAAAATTTGAAAATATATAGAGTGGTCTTAGTCAGTCAGTCACATCCCTCTGTTCATGACAAGGTTATTGGACTAAACTAAGCTAGTATGGAAAACCTTGTTGATATTATACAATGTCCATAACTCTGTTCATGACAAGATTACTGGACTAATCTAAGCTAGTATGGAAAACCTTGTTGATATTATACAATGTCCATAACTATCTCTTGTGGAAAAACGTACATCAAACCGGCAATGAAAATAAAGAGACAGCCTCTCATTCAAAAATATTTCGACGCTGGAGCTTCAGAATTCTTGGAAATATTACTGATATAAAGTTGTTTCAAGAAAAGGGCAGCTGATCCTCGACCAACAGCATGAATATACATGAAGCATGGATACAATGAATCTAATGAAATGAATGAATAATGAATCTGAAATGCTGACAAATTTTGAAGAATGAAATGTATATGAGGTGAAGGAGAATTAAGTTAGGTTCCAAATCAGGAGTGAAGATCTCGAATATTCATTTAGAAGAATAATCTTTAGACATTTAATTATAGTTATTCATGGCGTTGACGATTGAGTGGCCGCAAAATTGACATAGCTTCTTTCTGATGAAAAAATTGAGTAGATGATGGTTGCTCTATGACGGAATGTTGAATGAGAGTAAACATCATTCCGCCCCATCAGTTATTTTATGCCACCATTATTGAGACAAAAAAATGTTCCTAAAAAATCTCAGCAAAACAGAAAATCACGTCCTGGCACTCTTGGCATCATTTTGGAGCCTTTTACTGCACAATTTTTCCTGGCCCAGGATACAGTGTATATTAGTAATCATACTTACCGTTGATACAGAAAATATACGTAGTTATCCAACGTTCACAATTCTCACACATTCATGCAGATAGCTTACCTTCTTTCAATGAATTGAATTCTCTTCCACATTGGAATTTGTTATTAATTCCAAATGTATAAACTTCTCCTTTATTAGTGAGAGCAACAGCATGTGCTTTCCCAAGTGAAACTTGTGTTATGAATTCACCCTTCAAACTTCCTACAACCCCTGAAAGAATGTTTAATGTCAAATTCCCAGTGTCAATTCTTCTAGATCGCGAGAGGTATAATTGGTGCAAAGTATCAGTTTTATGTTAGTTCGGCAAAAACGAGACATTTTGGGGTGATGCATTTGCTCAGCACACCACAAATCTACAAATCAATGACATTATAGGGAGCGCTAATAAGTATGAGAGTCTACTATACATACATTACAATACATTTTGAGGAAAGAGCGAATTGAAAAATATTTTATTCTACATTGAAATGTCCTAATCATTGAAGTTACCTGTAGTTGGTTCAGTATGTGTAGTATCTTTTCCGAAGAGGAACAGTTCTCCTTCTTTATTAATCAAAGCAGTAGTCCCATTATTACATGCCAAAGACACAATACACTGTCCATCAACCTTTATCATTTTCTTTGGTTTAACTGGTTTGGGTTGTCTTCTGACTTTATTTTGGTCGCCATCTTCACCTCTACGAGCGGTTCCTGAAAATATAAGTTATTTCACTATTCAAGGCAAAATAGTAATCATTCATCTGATAGACATGGAGTAGAGCCATATTTAGAAAATAATTCACATTTTTCAGATATTATTAACTTTACTAACCTAAAAAGAATACAGATCCATCTTCAGTCAACAAAACAGCATGAAGTCCATCATGACCTAGGGCGATTTGGCTGACTTTGGGTGTTTTCGTCAATACTAGCTCAGACCATTTCCCAGTTCTCAAACCTGCCTGTTTAATTCCAAGAGCAGAAGATTTTCCACAATAGGAAACCTGCAGATATCGGTTGAGAATGATACCATGAATGAGTATTTTACCATACATACTTTTCCCGTAACTGTCCTGATGAGTCCAAATTCTTTTCCGCAACAAATATTAGCAATTTCCTCCTCATTTCCAGTATTAACAGTGTAGGATCCAATATCTTCATCAAAGGATGAAACTCCAAACACTTCGACACACTTTCTTGCTAATTTCAAAGGTAATTCACTCACGTGAGATGCAGGTGATGTATTCTGATTCAACATTCTTACCACAAAACCATCCTGAGGGAAAATAAACGTTTAATTCTACAGTTTCCGATCATGAATCCTGACTTAAAATTTGACCAGTTCAAAAAATATGTAAAATGAATCTCAAAAAATCAACTTCAACAGTAACATCAACATCAAAAATGAGTAAAGATGACCTACCCATCTGAACAACAAATAATTGATGATATAATAATGACTAAGTAGCCGTGAGCGATTTTATATAAGTCTCTCACAAGGGTCCAGAATATTCTTGCATGTCATACTATGGATATTATTATAAACTTATCAACTTTTTTTTTTATTATTTGTGGACAACACGAAAGGGAAACCTATAATGTTCGAGGAACATCGTGTTAGTTAACGTTGTAACGAGAGGTCGGATTCCAAATGTGATATTTTGTAGGAAACAAAAATGGCATTTACTTTCATATGTTAACGTCGGAAAACAATGAAAATGTTTTTTTTATATCATGGCAATTATTTAGAATGTTGAGGCCGTATTTCATTCATTACTCATTTTATTTTATTTCGATAATGCCAAGTATTCAATCCCTAAGAGGTTCACATGCGAATTAAAAGAGATGGTAGTCAGTAGTAAATTCTCACATCTTTAGCTGGCGAGATGATTCCTAGATGTTCTCCATCCGAGAATACCACAGTAGCAGAGGAGTCTCTATTATGTAAAGGGATTGATGCAGATATTAGAAGATTTGTCCTTTCAACCATAAGAAATTCACACCCCCTTCTTCCTAATAATTTCAAATATAGGTTACCCTGAAAGAACATAACAGTTATAGCATTGTTATCCACAAATTGAATATTATTTCGATTTTTATCATGGAAATTCGAAGTTTCTATGTCTAATTGGCTAATATCCCCATCCTATTGAGGATATTATTACAAGTACCTCTGTTTTAATATGCAAATTATTTTGATTAGATACGAACACGAACAGAAGTAAAAGTAACTGGTCATTTTCAACGATAATATAGACATTAATAAATAATATAATACAAAATGAAAAAAAAAATAGAAATATCCATTATGTATTAGGTATCTCTTTGGAGCTGAGTTATGTAATTCCTGGAGCAACATGAAGTGTGAGGATATATCATTTCAAAACAAATAAACATACTCATCAATACATGAAGAAATAATAATTATTAATTATATAATAATTTCTAGTGATTTATGAAATTATATGACTAACTTACATCACAGAAAACCAAACTGCCATTATCGTTGGGATAAAAATCTGGTTTCCACATGACCACATGTCCTTTGATTGTGCCCCCATAGCCACTACCAATTTTCAACAATCCATTTGATGTGAACAAATATAGATATTGTCCATCACAGGCCAAGGATTTAATTTTCAACGTGACATTGTGTAAATCTACCGGCAATTTGACTAAGAAAGAATCGATTTTGGCTGAATTTGGAACTCCATGTGTTGTCCAATCTGGACGGATCAGTTTTCCCAACAGAACGCTATGAATGCTCTTCTGTAGGCAAGACAAAACACCAGGCATCTGAAAAATACAAGAAATATACCCTACGATTTTTTAGAATTGAATTTTTGTTCTTCAGAAATAATGAAAGAGTGAATGGAGGAGTGAATCATGTAGGACGAGTATATATTTATATAAATTATAATAATTGGGATAAACCACAGAATTTGTAGAACATTATTGCAACTTCAGAGATAACATCTATGTACATATCTAATTTTTCAATAATAATGATAATAATGTATAAATAATTATAACTATTTTTTGGAAAGTACAAAATAGTATAATAGTATGAGAACAACAGAAATGAAATATTGTGTGAAATATAGATACCAGTCTATAAGTGACAACATATAGTTGCATAATACATGGTGTATCATAATCCACTACAAAGATTTGAGCGGCGTAAGTTTGAGATCAAAATATGAGTATTTCTTCTACAACCATATATCTTGAAATGTGACTAGCCATAGCCATGAATTTGCAAGCCACTGTTCATTTGGGTACTATATTCATTTTTAGTCTCTAGACCTTGATTGATACCATTTGATACCAGGAATTTCATGTTTTCACAGACAAATTCTAAATGACAACAGCAATATTCTGGAAAACAGTTATTTGTATAAAAAAAATGAGAGACCGAAACGATAGATTTCAACTATATTCATTTTTAGTCTCTAGACCTTGATTGATACCATTTGATACCAGGAATTTCATGTTTTCATAGACAAATTCTAAATGACAACAGCAATATTCTGGAAAACAGTTATTTGTATCAAAAAAAATGAGAGACCGAAATGATAGATTTCAACGGATTTTAACATGCTTTGCAAGACTGCCCCAATCACCTCATAAAGTAAGGTTGACGCCATTTTTGAGTCTAAAATATATTGATTATATTTTGAGGCTGATGATTATTTGTGTATTTTAGTACCTTTCAGGTTCAGAATACAGAATGCATTTTGTAGTTAAGTTGTTAATGACATATTTTGGGTTGAGACTTCAGACAGTTCTCATGATTTTCAAAAAGAAAAATTATTTGTACTTTCCCATTAGGGAAATAGTATATAAAAAAACAAGAGTGGAAAGTGACATATTTTCAATGAGAAGATATTTAACACACAAATGGGAGATGTAGTTTGCAGTAAGGATTTTTTCTTTCAACTTTTCAGGTCAAAAATGAACCATTGGATGAATGTACACTCAAATAGTTTTTTTCTGATATAAGCCCTCCTGCAACTTGAACCTGAATCATCCTTTGAAAATTTTGACAGTTCATCAGATTCTCATTTGTTTTCTTCACCCACCTGAATATTCTGTAATGACAAAGCTCTTGGACACATCAACAATGCAGCAGCTGCAGACAAATACTTCCCAGTATCCCCTCTCACTACCACTAGTGATAGTAGGCATGCACAAGCAACAGCTGTGAAATGACTCCCATCATTAGGAACAGAGCTCTCTGGCCCATGAAGCGTAGCCAGATCTAACAATAAGTCAAAAAGAGAGTCAATGACTTCATGAGGTTCAGATTTCAGTGCTTCTGGAGCTTGCCCTTGTAAGACATCTAGTAAAGCTAGTAGAGCTTTGGTACAGAGTACAGGATGAGTTATTCTGGTTTCTTTGATTAGTTCGAATACTGATTTCAATCCAAGACCAACAATTTTTGAAACTCTGAATGGTGTGAGGTATGTACTTTGTGAATTATCCTCAGTGTCACTATCAATTTCAGTCTGATCTTGAAGGGGCACACTGCAGCTACTCTGAAGGTATTCGTGATTAGCCTGTCTAATCCACCTATCAAGAACTGCTAAACGAATAGAAGCAAATACAGAGAATAAAGAAGCATTCCCAGGTAATTCAATTTCAGGAGCATCATGTGAATCATTCTCAGTTGGTGTTTCAATCTTCTTTTGTTTATATCGCAATTTTGATGACTTCTTTTTCAATTTTTTCCAATGCAGTTTCGTTCTGTGAAGAGATCAAAATATGACTTTGAAGATCTTAATACAAGTATTCAATGAAATATACATACTTAGAGTTTTCTGGAAGAAGTCTATATGCTTCATGAAATATAGAACTGAAATCTTCGGGATCCGGCAACATTTTTACGTAGCTTCTCAACTGCTTCACAATATTATCGATTTATTATTCGATGTGTCATACAAGAGTATTACCTGTATTTATACTGCTTCCGAAACTAGATCGATGAATTATAATATGGTTGAATGAAAATCAACCATGATGAAACGTCTATTCTATTCTAGATTATTTATAAATTATGTCGTTGTCAGCGAAATAGAGGATAAATTCCTACTTAATACCATTTTCTGAATTAGCAACATTCAAGCGGGTAATTTGAAAATTGTCAAAACCATGAATCATCAGTGCGACTGCGACTGAATACTCGGATCTATATGAAGTTGGGTTTCAAATCTAGCTTTCTTAATTTTCGAACGTACTCGCCAGTGGCGTATGTCCTTTGTAAGTTCCTTTTTAAAGTATGCGTGAAAAAACATGAATTTTTTCATTAGTGCTTTATTTTGCAGTCGCGAAAGAAATTTTGCATCAAGGATCCAGTGAAGATTTGATGGATAGATATATGATCAGTTTCACTATTTTCAAAAATAGATTTTTCTAATAAACAGTTTTTCCTTCATGAGTTCACAAAATTTTACGGAAAAGCGGACGGACTTCTTGGAAGTTATAACATAATTCCAGTATAAAGAGTGTCAGTGTTCACTATGGAGGGTGAGTACTTTAATAAGAAATTGATAATGGAGGAGCAGCCTCCTACATTCTTCGAATGTATGTGACTGAATTCCGCCCTTTTGTACCATTGGTATAAATAAAGACATATTATTATCATTATTAAAATCATTATAATTTGATTATTTGAAATAAAAGAATCATGTTGGATGTAGAGTCACTTATCCCTTCCAGTACCGGTTTGAGGTGTGATTTGTCGCCTGGTGCTATGATGTTGATGCCACCTTCAGACACAAAAATATTGCGTTCCTATAGGTTCCTGTTTTTTTTTGTTTATTTTGAAAAACCCTTTCGTTTGAGAAATGACTGGACTGTAAATGTTATATAATATACGAAGCGTTGAAAGGCAGTTACCTCTCGAAACTCGAATTGTGCGAATGTTTGATCTTATCCAGATTTCCTGAATTCGATTTTTTTATGGTGTTCGAAAATACGATCATATCACCTCTAAATTCAGAGATTATGAGTGGCTTCAATAAGAATGCCTGTGCAAACTTCATCTTTCATCATTAACTCACAAGATTCTACAGACAGGTGAACCATCATATCTTTGGGACAGACAGAGATATGATGGTAGTTAGACTAGTTTTACATTCATGAATATTAATCAAGTGAATACCAGGAAAATTAATTTACTAGTCATCCCAAGACACTCAACAGCATTATTTACATGAAGCATTTCCTACAACGCACCTAAACATTACAACCCGATTCATATATATATCTATGCGCGTTAGATATCGTTGTCATTGATTGAAATTCACTGAGTTTCTGGATTATTCCAAGCAGAATTCAATTAATCTGATTATGATATTGATGCAAATTTTCTTTTTGAAACAATATTTATTTTTGTGGAAAATGTGCAGGACCGAAGAATGAAATGTTGCGAAAGGTATGACCAATATTTCTGAAAATTGCGGTTATCCTGAATCTAACAATCTATCATTATTTTTTGAATTTATTGATTTTTACACATTTGCATATTTCATTACAGGAATGGTTACTGACTAGCTCGTGTCCAGTGAACACATTCTAAGCGACGTCTCAAAGGTACAGACATCTCAGTCTCAGTCTCCGAATGGTGCAATGAAGCTGATGAGGTCTTCTTGGAAAATGAGTTGAGTACGATATTAGAAGAAATCCCTCTCAACATACGTAGGGAAATCTCTACTTTATGCATGATGGAGCACCACCACATTACGTAATAAGAGTTGTACGTGATTGGCTGAATGATAATTTTTCTAATAGGTGGATAGGACGAGGCATAGACGCTCCTATTTCATGGCCCGCTCGTTCACCTGACCTTAATCCACTAGATTTCTCGATCTGGGGTTACATGAAATCTAGGGTTTATGCAACTGGAATACCAAAATGTTGAGGAGCTGAGGCAAAACATTTTAAATGAATTTACGTTGTTAAAAAATGATAACCAAACTATGAACGGTTTGATGAATAATTTACGTAAACGCCTCAGAATCTGTATTACTGAAAACGGTGGACATTTTGAACAGCTAATTTAATTTGTTTTATCACTTTCTTTCCATTCAAAATTATTAATTAGAACTACTAAAAACGTTTTCAAACTTTTATTATTATCCAAACCTTGTTGGGACAGACTTGTTGTTATGTACTTATTTCTCATTAACGGCACAGGAAGGTAATATCATCGACAAAATTAAGTACAAAATTAATCATTCGTGGCCTGCCAAAATATCGTTACCTATGAATTTCGTGATGAATTAATCTGCTGACATCGTGCGACTAAAAAAACTCAAATATCTCGAAAACGGTTCAGTTTTTTGTATTTGGATAAGAGTACCTTTTTCATGTAATTTTTTTCGCTCCATCGAATGTCTCCAAACGAAAACAAGGAAAGAAGATGTCCCGAAAAAATCATGACTCACCTTCTAAAAACACCCTTTATAACAATATGAGAAATGTAGGAGTGTAATAGAAAAATGTATTTCAACAATATACATTTATGCAGAAAGTTCCAGTCTGGTGGCTCTCACCATATTAGAAGTTATGCGGAGAAATTATTTCAATATTATCAACTTCGGAAGGATATATCTCCCTCAATATGCATTTTGGGCCATAAGTTTATTTATCATACTATACTTATTTTCCAATGTACTATCACCCCCAGAAAGCTCGGTACACATTTTTGACTCACCCTGTATATCTAAATACATATATATTTATACAAAATATTTTTAATCACTCAAAAACGCTTACAGATTGGGGTATAGGGAAATATTGGGAGAAGTTGTCACGAAATTGTTGGATATTCTGAAAATAATAGTGAATATAGGGTGTTCTATTCGAAATATCAAAGTTGCTACTTGTTTTTGGTAGAAGCGGCAACCCCTCATTATTCTGTATGTACTATATGTTCTGTATCCTAATATCTCACTATTTTCTCACTTATTAATCTATGATGATCTCACGTGTTAGTCCATATTACGGTTTATAGCTATATATAAACCGTGAGTTCATAATGGACTGGTACAATATGCTCTCCACTAAAATAGGTTACTGCTATTTCGATCATTGTTCATAAAATTGGGTACTTTAATATGTATTTATTACTATTTGGTGTCTATATACAAAAAACATACTCATCCATAAAAAAGGGTAAGAAATCAAATTATAATAAAGTGTGTGCACTAATTTTCTCATTAGAGGATTCAATAAAATATTTATGAAGATCATATAAATTAGCAAATATATGATTTTTATCTACATCAGGATATTTTTTCTTTATATCGTCTGGATTTTTGTCATCGATTAAAGCCGCATGCCAACCACTGTTTCTAGCTCCAGTGTAATCAAAAGGTGTTCTGTCACCTATATGAAGACATTCGTCAGGATTCAGATTCTTTATTCTGGAAAGAATCATGGCTTCTTCGAAAATTCTTGGGTCAGGTTTTTCTACTCCAACTTCATATGATGTAACAACGAATTGGAAATAGTGACGAAGTTTTGTGTTTTCTAAAGTTATGTTCAGTCTTGGATCGAAATTTGAAACTACGCCCATACAAATTCCTGAAAGAAAAAATCAAATTTAAGAATTAAACTAGCTCTATACATAATAAGGAATGAAGTTCGAATTTTTCGCGCTTCTTGAAGGTCACTCAGCGTTTGCTCATGATATCTACTAGGCGAGCGAGAGTTTAGATTTTGGATATATCTAACTCATTCTTTTTGCCTAGCGTTAGCGAAATTTTTATCACAGATGTCAACTAGAGAATATTCTCGTGGCCGATGAGGGGAATAGACGAAACGCACACTTCTTTATACTTTTACATTGCGATGTTTTTTCGTTCTCAAACGCCTCGGGCACAGGATACCCTATTCACAATAGCGGCTTTACGATAAGGGAATATTTTCATCGAACACAGTACCTAACTGCAACAGCGTCCCGTCAAAATTTTCATTCGGTTGCACTAATTAATATTTCAGAAGGCATTCTAATTTACTAGATACACACCATCTATCGATCAAACATGTAAACCACTCCAATTCCAAAATGAAGCTGCATAGTATAAACGAGACCTAAAATAGATGTTGACATTGTCTGTGATTGGGGGATCGAAAGTATAAAGAATGAATTGCGAACAACAATGATACCAGAACAACTAAGTCATTTATGTGCATAGAGAGTGACATCCTTGAAAACAATTGACTATGAGGATATGATACGAAATTTTGCTCAACAGAAATCCCGAAAGAAACCATTTTATCTTAATCGTAACCATTATATTGTTCATTTGATTGCCCATAAAAAATAGGTCATTAAAGAAAAATATATAGTATAATTCGCGATCTTTATTTTCCAAAAAGGCCCCAAATTCTTGTGTGCCCAGTTTGTATGTGCATAGTTTGAGACGGCCTTGCCTATCCACATGTGGATTCTGCGGATAAACAGTCCTGTTATTCTAGGTCCACTCTGGTTTATTAAGCTGAGTGAGCGAATAAGCTCTTACACCCGGTATAGCCACTTGGTTGTTACAGGAACAGACCAGCAATGGCTATCGAAAACGGCTATAATAATCGCTGAAAAACGATTTTCCCATTGAAAGCGATGCGAGAACCTTACAAATTGGGCGCTTCTCTCGCTCAGCTCAATCATTGCGTACAGCGACTCGCCTTGCATCGTCAGTATATCAGTATCGTCGACCTATTGCCGACTTACTGTGAACTCTACGAGGAAGTAGGGACACAGTTTATACCTCATAGAAGAAGCGATGATAGAGAATAGAATGTGATAAGGAGCGGTATTCGCGGAGAGTGCCTAAACTGTGTTTCGAGTTCTTGTTCTTTGTCAATTTCACTTCTGAAAGCCGGTACGTATAATAACAGTTTATGTTGTGTAGGTGTCATATTATTGTCCTACATATGTTTTCATCATCCTGTCAGTATAATTGAATTTTATACCATATCTCAAGGCGCTCTCAAACACTTTTCTGTACTATTATGCTCAATTTCAGTTCATATATATTATGGCCGAGCCGTGCCGATTCTTCAAAGAGGTGCATGGTACCAGGGCAGCACAACACGATGATTTCGTCAAACCATTTTAAATCATAAGAACGAAGAAAATACGTATTATTGAAGTCTGCATCGTTCTCCTAGATAGTGAATTCAGTGAGCTGTGAAGAGATGCTAAAATTGAGCTGCATAAAAAACAGGAATAATTTCAGGAATAAGTCCAGCTTTTGTCGGGTCGCAAAATAAAATATTTAATGATGGAATACCTCCCTTTTTGATTATACCGTAATTTATTTAAAAATCGTGGATGATATAAATTAAAATAGGATGCCTCTTTTAGTTTGCCCGTCTAATGACTGTCGAACAACTCGACGACTCGAACTTGGCACAACAAATAAACACTCTTTACGCTAATGATTCACACTATTTGAATTTGACTTATTCATCACCGGTGGTTGAATGTTGTTTAATAAATCAAAAATAGGGTGATTATATTCGAACTGTGACTTGTGTAGTGACATCAATTTGATTCAAATAATAATAATTTTGAAATGATGTGATTTAAATAATTAAAGTAGTTCGGTAGTAAGTATCCATAGACTTATTATCCTAATAAGTATCTATGTCTGAATGAAATTTACCTTTACTTCTTATGTAGGATAAAATGCCTGATACTCCATAACATTGTTGCCAGCATGCGGAAGTCTTATAAGCTTCAATTAGATGTGAAGCGACTGCATCCAACTTTTTTTCCTCCAAATGGAACTTGGCATCTCTGAAGGTTCCTTTTACTACCATTTTCCACCATTTTTCCCAACCGAGTCCAGTCGAGAGTCCAAAATTTGGGTGTTCTTTTGTCATTTTCCGCCAGTGAGCTTTGAAATTGGCGCTCAAATTTCTATCGTCACAGGTAATTCCGTACATTGCGCCTATCTCTCCGTATTGTTGGCCAGGATTGGATCGAAATTTCAGAAGAGTATCTGTAACATCGAAGGTTATGAGGCGGAGACGGGACATTAACATTTTGAAGGCGATGAATTCGGTGAATTCTTTCTACTGAGACTACACCATGAATATAATAGAAGTGACTGTTTGTTTGGAACCAACAACATATGTTATTCTCGACACAACATGCACTAATCTTGATGTCAATTCTGACTTATAAAACAGTATGCACACCAGGGTCAGAATTCGTAATCAATGACTAAAGTCTGTGTTACGTCTACCAGAAACAGGGTCGTAGTTAGCCCAGTACAGTTAGAAAAATGTGTTGAAAATTCATTACTCTTGATATTGATTTTTTCAGTATATATACTCTTGAGATATTTAAACAGCGGATTCCTAGAACAGTGAGACAGTTGAATATCGAAATACCTAATCGAAAATTAATGATTTCACAGAATATACATGAAAGTTAGCTATATGTACAGGTAGCGGGAAAGGTGCTGGATTAGAAAATACAGAATTCTCAATTTCGACAGATAATATGTCATTGCTTCTAAAGATTCATACAACACCAAGATAAGATCGAAGCTTTTATCGAGTGCCCAAATGGTCCCTACTCGTTTTGGCCCTTTGCCGAGGCACATTCTGCTTGGCCTCAACGCCAAGAAGGTTATGGGGCCAGATGGAATACCTCCTATTGTTCTTAAGGAATGTGCCCCCGAACTAACACCACTTCTTTGCAGGTTCTTCATCATTTGGTGTATTTTTCCTTCTCTAACTGGATGATATAGCTAGAGTTCAACCGATTCGAAAAAATGCAGTGAAATCATTCCTAACAACTATATTTATCTATGAAATAATGGAAAAAAAACAATAAACATTCAGCTCATCCGGTATCTAGAGAGCTCAAGAATCTTGAAGGCCGGCAATACGGCTTTCGTCACCAAAGATCTACAGGAGGTCTGCTCGCCTACGTGGCACATAAAATTGGCAGACAAACATGGGGAGTCTCTGGCTGTACCATTGGATATCTTGAAGCATTCGAACGAGTTTGGCACCAGAGCCTCTTAACTTCCGTCCTATATGGTTTGCCGCCCCAACTATATCTATCACTATCGAGTGTACTTGCAGATAGACCATTCTATGTAGTGGTAGATGGGGTCTCATCTGATACAATGCCTATCAATGCTGGTATTCAACAAGGCTCTCTGTTTTCGCACCAACAGAATATGGATATTCCTCTCCTATTCCTATCGAATTTCGCTCTACCAAGCATCTCAATAGAACTGCAGAATTGTGCAATTATTTTCCTAGCGAAGTCTTTCCTGATGCTCACGACCTCCAAAGTTTCAAGAAAAATTTCAATATCTTCCTTCCCTCCCGAAATTATACCCCTGGCTAACACGATGTGCCTCGAACATTATAGGTTTTCCTTTCGTGTTGTCCACAGGTAAAAAAAATATAGAAAATATTGTTGAGCGTAGCAAGATAGCTTATGAATCATTGATCAAGTTCGAAAGTACCCGCAGTCCTCATTCAGTATTGAGGATGAATATGCTTCTCTTGGAAATTAAAAATTTTTATAGCGTTCTCATTACATGAATGCAAGCTTGCTTTCTGGGATGTTGACGTATGAAATAGGATAAATTGTGCATTTTTTCAACAGTTGAAAAATACATATCCACCTCGAATAATTCAACGAATATCCACTATGCACTGGTATTTGTACAATCATCGGATTCGTGTATTAAAATGATATTATGGTATATCGATGAAAAGACAATATTTATTATCATTTTCGGTCAAAAAGTTGCAGTTTCACTTGAATGAAATTATTGTTGGAAGTACTTCTGGTCAAACACCAAAAATTCTGTCTTGCGATTCTCGAAATCAAATTTTTACACGAAATTTTAAATATATCTATTCAGATAAAAAGAGATACAAGGGTGTATATTATTGGTTTCGAGTACTATTAAATAATATCCACTAACATATTAATGGATATTACCCATAACATAAATGCAAGTTTGTTTCACAGGTGAAATCGTGCCGATGACCCATATTCAAGAACCCCAGATTAGCGTCTCACTCCTGCAGGATGAGGCAATCCCAGAATCCCTTAAACGCGTGCGTCAGTCTGTATCAGCTGTGTGGAATACATATTCACGTAATTCCAGCCACTTTCAGTCAAATACGATCTCGTCGTTTCGAATTGATAATATACCGTTAGCCTTTGAGATGTGTGATGTGTTTTTTTGATTTGTGATGTGTCTACGATATGAACTATCGGTTCCGATAGGAAAGGAGATCAGATGCGGGTTATGACTACGGTTTGCGCAATTTTACTTGTATTGCAGAGTTCTTTCCTACCTATCTCCACAAAGCACACACAGGAAGGTGAGATATTCACCGAATTCAATATTCTCATCCCGTTTTTCTGGTTCTTTTATACAGTGTATTTGAATCTAGTGTCCCTTAAAATGCTTTGGAAAACTAAGATATGTTTAGCTTTGCTTATATATATACATATACGGAGATATTAGGCTGTCTAATTAGATCTTTTCGAGAGGAACAAGGTGACAGAGAACTGTCTGAATAGCAACTTTGATACGTTAAATGCGAGGTCAATATGATTTCAAATTACAGGTACTTAATCTGAGATTGAGCGAAACGATAATATCTGTATTGACCTTATTAGTATTATATATAAAATATTAGTATTTGGGGCATTTCCTATAATAAATCAAATTACTCAAACTCAAAAATGATAAATCTATTTGAATGTTTCTTATGCCACCCTGTAAATGTGATAGTCAATATATAATGAATTCATTTATATTTGATTTGTTCTTCGATCTTGAAACCTGCTTACTGCAGGTAATATCTCATCGTCGTTTGTTCTTTTCGGTACCAAAATTGAAAATTCTTGTATAACTTTGGCAAAAGTATTTTATTATGATGGAACAGTTGTATGAAAGGAGTTATCAAAAAACATTTATGAAAAAATGTCTAAGATATGGGGACAAAATATATGAGATTGTCTCACAAGCAGTTCCCGCCTCCGTTAGTACTTCATAAAATCTATAGTTACATCTGAACAATACACCTGCAAGTAATGAAGGTATTGTAATCATTTATAACTGCCAATTAAATCGAAACCTTGCGGTTGGTGAATAGTAATCACACGATCTCCAGCCCGACTTGCATGGCTTCGGAGAAAGCAGAGTCCCAACTGGAAATTTTCGAATTCAGTTTTTCAGATAATAATGAAGAGAGGGCATTACTTAAGTTGCCCTTGGTGAGAACCAGTACCTCCTTTCCAGACCTGAAAGTGCAAAATCAAACAAGCAGGATAATCAATGGTCAAGGTCGAGCTTCTGGGGACCAGTAGCAGAGATTGCTGATTAAATGCCGTATTTTTATTGTTTAGGATAAATGTCCTCTTCCCTCGTTGTAACTTTGATTGGTTGATTTCCTAATACGTACAAAATGATGATTTTCCATCGAGATTGCTATATAAAAAATACTATGTAATATTATCTGATTACATGATGTCGTAGATTGAGCCTCGGAAAGAGTCTCAAAATGTGCGATTGTCAGCAGAAGAATCTGATTTTCATTTTCACGTTGTTATTTACAGATTTTCCTTTTGATTCATGCTCGCCTCCGCAACTGGTTCTGAATGGCAGCGAAACAGAAGAAGGAGAAACGCGGATCAAGAAGGACTACTCACACATTCGAGAAGTGAAATTCTCAGGATCCATTGGGCCTCTCGGAGAAAAAAGACTTTGTAAAATCAAATGCATTGCTGGACAATGGGTCGGACCCTTATGCGTGGATCAGCAAGGTTAGCAAACTTTCAGAATCAGTCTCAGTCAACCTAAAAATTTACGCAGATTTCGGTAGCTTACAATCGATTGCGATGACCTTTCTTTCAGAATTGAGCAAGAGAATCATTGCAAATTCAATGAATAGAATAGAATATTCAATAGAAGATAGGTTGATAGATCTAACTGATTTCGTAAATTTATATAATAATACGTATTATCATATAAATAGTTAGTTTTCACTGAATACTGCATAGTACTCTTTCAAGCACTTAACAAACCAGTAATGTACAAGCAAATTGACTCACTTTAACTCTATCCGAGATATAAGGAGGGCCAGTATGGGTATCTCGGAAATTACCAGAGATACAGATTCAGTTGAATGACTTTAAAAAATATTTGATGAAATTTTCCATCAATGAGTTATTTCAAAACACAATGAATCGACGGATTTTAAATTTAATTTTTTTTGACGTGAATAATAAAGTTATAACAACACTGAATTGTTTACCCTATATCGTGAATCACTCCTGCGTGTATTTTCAACCTCATCTACCAAATATTATGCATATGTTTTTTCCTTTCAGATAATGGTCGATTCCAGCCTTTATTCAGGAATTGCAAACTTGAGTACATAAATCCTCATTTGATGGTAAATTTTCGGAATGTAACAATCTATGTAAGTAGAGGAATATAGGTTTCATTTACATCGACATACCTCTAGTATTGTCGGTATTCCGTTTATATATACATCTATAAGTACATATACAAGTCTATATGGAACAACAGATTAATGTGGAAGACGAAATACTACTACTCAAATTCTGAGGTTTTACAAATCAGATCGTAGGGTTGAATGGGTTGTGCAACGAAAAAATGAATATCCTCTAGAACAAGGTGTTCATTAGGCCAGTTTCATTTCCACATGAACCTATTCTTACTTTCGGCATCTGAATCTCGCAAATGAACGTAAAGTTATTGGGAGATACACGTGATATAATTGGCATGATATGGTTAATATACTCGTATAATGTAATCCGGAACCGTATGAAGTGAAGTATGAAGTCCGTGCCTCACTAGGAAACTCAAACCACACACTCATAGCCACGATATGTCCTTACATCACTCCGCGAACCAGTCCAACACCCCCACGCACTGTTTGGCATTACAATTCAGCCGACTGGGATGGCCTTCGCATGTTTTTTCCTGAGTTTCCTTGGAGGAGAATGTGTTTTGAATCGGGAGATCCAACGCAATGTGCTGAAGAGATTTCGGAAATCATCATTCTGGGAATGGAAACTCACATACCACATAGCACTAAATCACGAACCACTGGGAACCATGGTTCAATAGAACCTGTTCTAAGGTCGTCGCTCTGAAGCAAGCAGCAAACGAACGATAGATGAGTCTGAAGAGGCATATAACACGAAGATAAGATCAAACCTCATGGAGTGCCCAAATGGTTCCTGTTCATTTTGGACCTTTCCCAAGGCAATCAGGAGAAATTTCACTTCTAGCTCATTTCCTCATCTCACAAAGGATGATAATACATTGGCTATAACACCTCATGAAAAAGCCAACACCTTCGCCAAAATGTTTGCAGACAATTCTACCTTGGATCCACGAGGCCAGGAACTCCCCAAAATCGCTACCATCGATAACCGTATGCCAGAAATTGTCTTCCGGCAACGCACAATCAGACACATTCTGCTTAGCCTCAACGTCAAGAAGGCTATGGGGCCTGACGGAATACCACCTATTGTTCTCAAGAAATGTGCCCCAGAACTAACACTAGTTCTTTGCAGGTTGTTCACCCTTTCGTACAAACTCGGCGTATTTCCTTTTAACTGGAAGGAAGCTGGGGTCCAACCGATCCCAAAGAAGGGCAAGAAAACCCTCCCCAACAACTATGGACCGATTGCACTACTATCTGTGATCTCTAAAGTAATGGAAAAAGCAATCAACATCGAGCTCATCCGATATCTATATAGAGAGCTCAAGAATCGTAAACGACCGGCACTATGGCTTTCGTCACCAGATATCAACTGGAGACTTGCTTGCCTATGTGACACATAAGTGGCAGGTGTCAATCGAGAAATATGGGGAGTCTCTGGCTGTAGCCTTGGATATCTCCAAAGCATTTGACCGAGTTTGGCACCAAGGCCTCTTAGCGAAACTTACATTTCGTTGCAGATAGATCACTTCACGTGGTGGTAGACGGGGTCACGTCTGATACAATGACGATCAATGCTGGTGTTCCACAAGGCTCTGTCTTGGCACAAACTTTGTTGGATTTGTTGGATATGACCTCCAGCCCAGCCCAGTTCATAGCTGTCCGGATGATAGTACACTTCATTCCGCCTTTTCCAACGAGGCCAGAGGTGCAAGGCGAAGAAAGGTCGATGCTTCAAATGAGGACCTGACAAGATTTCTGAAATGGGGATCTGAAAATCTAGTACAGTTCAATGCAACAAAAACTCAAGTTCATATGTTCACCAAGAAGGCAGATTACACAATGCCCAATTTGATGATGTCGGTAACCACTGGAGCTCAGCCCCCAAACATACGCTAAAGCTCTCAGATTCAATTCAGAAGAGAGTGAAGTGAGTGAGAGTTCGCCTAGTTGATGATACAACACTCACCAAATCATTGACCTCACTAGATCATCGTAGAAAGAGCGGCGATCTCTGCCTTTTTTATAGATACTTCCACGGTCAGTGCTCAACGGAAATATCCTAGTAGACAAACCAGACTAGCTCATGCTGCTCACCCTTACACTGTCAGGCCCGATACCTGTCGAACATCGCTATACCAAGCATCATTCATCAATAGAACGGCAAAGTTGTGGAATTCTTTGCCTAGTGAAGTCTTTCCTGATGCTTACAACCTCCAAACTATCAAGAAAAATTCCAACACCCTCCTTCTCTCCCGAAATTCCACCGCTGACTAACACGATGTTCCTCGAACATTATAGGTTTCCCTGTCGTGTTGTCCACAGATAAAAAAAAAGAAAAATGTTGCGTCAATTGGAATAAAGAAACATTCATTTCTAGACTCCTGGATGGACGTTTCCTCATGGAGCAAAACTGCATACAAGATGCTCTGAATTGGGCATGTACAAACTCCTTGGTACAGCGACTCCACAATGTCAGAATGGGCAATGGTCCTCGCGATTGCCTTCGTGTGTACCGACCACGCTAATAACAAATTTCACAGGTAAACGTACTGTTCAAAAGTAACTCACATTGCACTATATATAACTGAAAAAGTGTTGAAATGAACTACTATTACATTAATAGAAAGAGCCTAACATTAATCTTATATTTTTCAAAGAGGATTCACCGCCATCGGTACTCATCAGGATACCTTCAGGATCAGCTTCCGTCGAACCGGGTGGAGAACTCGCAGTTTTTCCAGGATCTACCGTCCATTTTGAATGTATATTCTCACGGAGATTGGGCTCTCCTGATTGGACATGGACGTCTCCACTCGGGCAGTATTTAACGGGTAATAACATATAGAAATTTATGATTGATTCGTCTAATTTCGTCACAAATTATTTCAGACAGTAGTAGAAGACGAACCAAATCGTCTGAATATGAATCAGGTCAGAAGTACTCTATAGAGAAATATATATATGTATATATATATATATATATATAACCTGATTTAAGTCTTTCACATACAGTGCCGAGCATTGTGCATTTTACATTATTTTCTCCATGCAACCGCCCTCAATTTCGACGCGATCTTTTTATCGCGCATTTGCCTGGCTTGCCTCCACCTCCCTTAGATCGAGCCTTACTAATGGGGCAATATTGTAATGTAATGTAAACGCGAGTGATCTGCGACCTGACGCACTTGGGCGACTTCGGGACCATTGTGCACCCACAACTCCTGGGATCGCAAAACAACGGTGGATAAGTCCAATTTCGTAAGCAAAAGATACCATCTTCCCTGGCCGAAACATTTTCACGGGTTTCTGGGTTCAGGATTACTGCCCCCAAGATTCATACCTCTTGCTGCTACCACCGCCGGGCATTCAGTGAGGATGTGAGTGGAAGTCATATCTCTTCGTCCTCAAGGCACACATATGTTTGTTTAAGTGGCAGTACTCTATCAGGAGACCCACCACCGATTTAAACTCTTGCTTACATTGCTGTTCAAATCCAGGAGGGTATATTGCCTGTTTTCGTGACGGATTTCCTATGTAGAGTCTAGAACGTCTCATTTCTGGAGCCTCCGTCTATCTTTTCTGAAATGTCTTCATCACTATTCCCGCCATTCTGGAATTGCTTTAGGATCGAGTGACCCCTAAGGTTGGCTCTGGGCCAATCACTGAACTCTCCGCTTCCTTTCCGGCCAGACCGTCGGCATTTTCATTACCAGGTACCCCTGAGTGACTAGGGACCCATAGGAGACAGACCTTATTCGTCGCTGACAGCCTTTTTAGGCTGTATATGCACTTGGTCAGCAGGGAAGAAGTCACTCTGATCGCTGCCTGGCTGCCAGTATAGTAATTTACGGCCATGATAGCCCCTTTCGATGTTCTCTTGAACACATTCCAGTATCGCGAATACTTCAACCTGAAAAACCATGGCATATTTCCCAAGGGTAAAAGTAATGGTCTACCTTTGATACCTTTTGGAGGAATTTTGACCTGCGGCATTTTCCCGAACCGAATATAATATGTGTTTTATTGTTCCCTTTCATGATGAGTGAGAAGCTATATTATTAATGAATATAAATAATTTGAATATAATGAAAATCTTGTTTGAAGGTTGGGCGATAGCCTCGGAAGAACGGGATTGGAAATATAGATTATCGATTTACTACGCCAAACCTCAAGATTCCGGAACGTTTACTTGTGCTACTCCTCGAGGGATCACAAATAGCATCACACTCATGGTAGCTGGTAAGTTAAATGAAAATTCTGCTCGAATGGAACTATTCAATAATGCGTTACTATTTCATCAGCTATTCATTGTGAACCGATATCTGTGAATGGCATACATATCAGCGTTCGTGTAGAAGGTACAAGACTAGGACACAAGGCTATTTTCCAGTGCCCCATCGGATTTCGTGTTACTGGCGAACCCAATATCACATGTCAGGCTTCAGGTAAATTATGGAACATTACATAACAAGGGTTCTAAAAATAACGATATCATATCGTTAACGGTATTGTTAATCGTTATATATATAATAGCATAACAGTTTGTGTTTCATAAACATAACTTCATGATTGTGTATACTTATATAGTTTCCCTGATTGGATATTATTCATGATACTCTATACACATGATACTATAACACTATAACTCGTTATAGTATCATGCTCATACATATGTTGATAAGTATTTAAATGGCCTTCATCTATAAATTCGAAATATGATATCGATAGTTCGATGTGATTCAGAAGATATTATATGTATATGAAATGTTTCCTTTATTCCATCAATTATATATCTTACCGTATCAGTAATATTTCTTAAACCTACTATTAATATATAATCTCAAACATTGCGATACTGATATCGAGTTTCATAATGAGATATTCACCGCACTAGTGCAGCAAAGTGGAAAAAATATGAACGCGTTAAAGGTGGCAGTCGCAGAATGATTAATAACAACCGATTTCACAATGAATCTGCAATGGGTATACGTCCAACGTTTTGGAATGCTTGAGAATCAATTTCAGGAATATCAACTAATTTTGAGTGATTCGGTATCAGGTAAAATATTGTACTGTATTCGTATCATAAATTCATATTACGTTCATTCCTCATATCTCATATCGTAATTATTCGGTACTTTACCATCCTAGCAGTTCCTCTCAAATATGGAAATATAGTGCAATTTTGATAATACTGTTTTGGTAGGAAAATGGTCTTCTCAGGTGCCAAAGTGCGATTTGGTAAAATGTCCGGCATTGGATGTCATTGAAGGACTTTCAGAGCCACATCTACAGGTCGAGGAACACAACAACAGTTACGGGGGACGGTCCGTCTTCAGTTGTGCTTGGGGATACAAGTTGGTAGGGCCTCCAGGAATCGAATGCGAGCTCAGCGGGAACTGGTCTGGACCATTACCAAAATGTGTTCGTAAGTCGTCATAATATAAACCACCTATTTTAAATGTGTAAAACAGTATTGAAATCATTTATAAGTGGTCCTTCAATGGTTATTACAATAGTAAAACCCATTGCTCACTAGTACTAGTGTTAATGGTTCGTATTAAGATAGATAATATAGGTACCTACACAACAAAAGATAATTGTAACACATATTACACAATTATATACTGTGTCTTACTTTGTACAGCACAGTCACAGATAGCATATGATACGACTGCAAAGGACGAATGATATTGAATCCTGTCTTATTATTCCACCAGAAAAAATAATTTCAATGTTCAAGAAATATTTTTCAAAGGATCAGTCCTTCGTTATCATTGCAATTTGAGATTGAATCATTTCAGAGTGGTGTAAAGATAACACAAAAATTATATAAAACCTCAACAGGTTATATAAATCGGTTTCTCGGATTATAAGATTTTCACCATTCTAAATTGCATTGAACATTCAAAATTCATACATAAATATTCAACATATACAATAGTAATGATCCTAAATGAACAAAATAATGCATTTTTAGATTTATTGATTTTTCATCTGCAACAAAGACAGATACAAGAAAAAATCAGGGAACAAGAAAGTTGAATTTGAATCAAGATGAATGGTAAAGAGTGAAACACTGGCAAAAAATAATTTTTCATATCATTAGTTATCATCTCATGTGCCTCTTAGGATGCCAGTGGAATAGTTAAATAAATAATAATTTTAATTCTCTCCGAAGAAATATGTCATTATAGAAATAAACACCATTTTTTAGAAACACCATGAAAATATGAGAATTTTGAATTCTTGGATACTTCAGTAAAAATACTTTTCAGCTATTCAGTGCTCACCTCCTGTTCTACCTGTTAATGGACATTTGATTCAGTCTGAAGCCGCTGGTATGGATGGCGGTAGATACGCTGTTGGCAGTCTAGTTCAGTTTGCTTGTTCTGGGGCACATCATTTGGAAGGAGAAGCAAGTATCATATGTACTGAAACTGGATTTTGGTCACATCCTCCACCTTTTTGTGAGTCTATCAATAGAATATATCTGCATGAAGAATGAGTGCTATCCAAAAATGTTTCAACTCATTTTATTTAATTTTATATAGAAACTGTGGTGATGTCAATGTCCTATTGGATACTATAACGACAATAAATATTGTTATTATTACTAATATATCTGATATTGATTTGGCCTACACCACATCTGAGTATATTGTTGATTATCGTTGAACATAAACTTTTGATTCATATAGATTTATGAATGCTAAACTTTATAATGCCTTACCAAGAAGCAAGCAAGGTTTGAAAGATACTTTATTCAAAAAAAAAGATCCACAATGCATTAATGAGTGCATTGTTTTTACACAGTTGATGAGTTTCTCCTGTACATGCCCTCTTATACATGCGAGTTACACGCTTAACAAACTTAAATTTCAAGTCTAATATGTTCGCTTTCAAATTGTTTCCGATCATTCTTTCTACTTAATTTTAATAAGAGTGTATACCTATGTATGATGATTGTAAAATTTTTGGAATCTTACAAAAATAAACCTCTCTCTTATTAAATTTTCACAACTACACCTTTTCCAATTGTATTTCTTGAATTATCTCAGTGCAATTAGTTCAAAAAATAATCTCGCCAATTATTGTAAAACACACGTCCTTAGAAATGTCTGGCAGATAATTTTTCAAGCTACTGACATAAAAATTAACGTTCCACGGATCAGTTAGCGTTCTCCTGTCAAGTTTTTGTTTTCTGTCAATTAACTCAATTCGTCGCCGAATTTAGCTAGGTACTTCATAGCCTTACTTAGATAGATAGATTAATAGATAGATCCTTTATGAGCTCCTTTGTAAAAAACCCTTTTGAGTGTAGAAAATTGTGACTTCAAATAGAATGAGAATCTCCTCAAAATAAATGTACACCATAAAGTATTAATACTACTTGTTATTCTTACAGGCAGGCCAAGATGTTCCTATTTAGGACAACCTGACAATGGTGTCGTTGCTCCAATAAAACCAGCATACGAACCAGGAGATGAAATTGAAATAATCTGTAATCCCGGATACAAAAACACACCAACAGAAGATACTAGATTGAAATGCCTTTCAGATGGAAGATGGTCTTCATTTCTATCTATCTGTATAACAAGTACTAATACCACCGACTATAGAAATATAACGGATTAGCCATTAGATCTTTTCTATTGGTTGGTCAAGGATAGGTGATTTCAATTGTATAACAGACTCCAATTCGATCATTATGAAGAAAGTAATCAGTGCTATAATTTTTATTCCTAATATGGCAATAAAAACTATTGAATCACATTTCTCTTTTGTTCTGAGGTAGGTATGCATATACCAATATTCATGAATGATAGTGGAAGAGATAATTATTTGCCCCCTGAGGAAATTTTATTCAGTGACAATTTACAAAACAGTTATTGCAATGTGATTTTCCTTCTTTGTGAAAACCGAAGCAGATTTGGTCACGAATACGTTTACAAAGAGAATATTAGAATAAAGACAGTCAATCTTTGCGAAATTTTTAAAAAAGATTTTTCACTGAATATTTCTTTTTGATAACTAAAAGTTGAATATCAAACAGAGTGAAATTTTGCTTTATGTTATTTTCTAGCTACAAATATATTGAAGTAATTATAATATAATATAATATTTTCAATTCAAGAAAAAAACCCATGCAATAAGAAAAATGAAGATACTTCTTTCTCGAATAACCTAGAGACAGTATTTATGCATAGAGACCAAGTATACCCTCAGAGGATATATACTGTGATATAGTAGTTCAGCATCACGACTTGAATATCTTGATAACTTAAACACCAGTTCCGGTATCAATTTTATGGAATCGTCGCCAGTTTCAGAAATTACCGACAACACATGTTGTCTGTTTTTCAGTTTCTGCTTTCACTATATCATTTCTATATTATATACAGGGTGTCCTTAAAAGGTCTTTACAAAAAGCTACCACATATTCTTCAGACCAAAACAATTCGATACAAGCAAACTTACCTCAGTAAAAAGTTGCTTAGTTTGGGCGCTAGACGGCTCTGAAGTTGAAATTTTCAAATCGATTTTGCTTCATAACTTTTGAACGGCTCATGAGATTTTTTTCAAATTTGGTACGTTGGCATAGACTCATCGGGCAATGAAACTCATATCATAATCATAATGAATATCATTCCATGGGCGTAGAACTTGATTTTTTCAGTAAATAAACATCTAAAACTCCTACGCCAATGGAAAAGAATTAGTTTCAATATGAAATCTAAATTATTCAACTCATTCACTACAAAAAAGGTACTCTTGACAAAAGTCGATTCCTCTCATGGTTTCGACAAAATTTTAATTTTAGTGATTTAGAGCATAATTAATAATAAAACGATTAACAGATATTTCATAAAAATTGTTCAAAATGTTCACCATTTTCACGTATACAAAGATTTATACGACGCAAAAAGTTGAGATGTACTTTTTGCATAGGTTATTTCTATTGAAAATAAGTAGCACTGGTTTTTTTTTCTGAAGACTATTATTATCTGCTCGAAAACAGTGATATTCACATTCTTGGTTTCCATAGTTTCATCTGTGTTGATTTGTCGAGTTTTATTGACGTTGATTGTTGATATCGGACTTTTCTGATTTATCATGGCCGTACAATACACCAATGAAGAATACACCGATATGTTATTGGTATTCGGATATTGTCAAGGAAATGGTCGAGAGAGTGTGAGGGTGTATTCGGCAAGGTTTCCAAATCGTCGCGTACCAAGCCACCCAACCTTTGCTGCAGTTGAGAGACGTCTTCGGGAGACCGGTCATTTTGCTCCTAGAACTGGTGATTATGGAAGACAGCGTTATGTAAGGATTCCCGAAGTCGAAGTAGAAATTTTAGACCGTATTGAAGAAAATCCAGAATTGAGTACTAAACGGATAAGTAATGAACTAGAAGTTTCTAGGAATGCCGTTCATGAAGTACTAAGAGAACAATTATTATACCCATACCACAAGACGCCAGTTCAAGATTTATTAATCCATGATTCACAAAGTCGTCTGATGTTTTTTAGGTTCATTAATTTGCAAAGAGAAATGAATCTGAACTTTGGAAAGAATATTTTGTTCACTGATGAAGCCTGTTTCACGAGAAGAGGAATAACTAATTTTCATAATGAACACGTTTATGCAATTGAAAATCCTCATTCCATTAAAATAAACCATTTTCAACACGAATTCAAAATCAACGTTTGGGCTGGAATAATAGGAAATTTTATAATTGGTCCTGTCATACTTCCACAAAGATTAACAGGAGACATGTATTTACAACATCTACGAAATACGTTGCCAAATTTGTTGGAAGATTTACCACTCCAACATCGGGTAGATATGTGGTTTATGCACGATGGAGCTCCACCACATTTTTCGGTGGAATTTTTTAAACCAACAGTACCCAGACAGATGGATAGGTAGAGGTTATGATGCACCAGTGAATTGGCCACCACGTTCTCCAGACTTAACACCGATGGATTATTTTGTATGGGGTTATCTCAAGTCTACGGTTTACAAGACCCCTGTGAATACTGTAGAACAATTATGGCAACGTATCCAACAGGCGACGAATAATCTTACAGGCGATGAAGAAGTTATGCAAAGAGTACATTTCAACTTTTTGCGTCGTATAAATCTTTGTATACGTGGAAATGGTGAACATTTTGAACAATTTTTATGAAATATCTGTTAATCGTTTTATTATTAATTATGCTCTAAATCACTAAAATTAAAATTTTGTCGAAACCATGAGAGGAATCGACTTTTGTCAAGAGTACCTTTTTTGTAGTGAATGAGTTGAATAATTTAGATTTCATATTGAAACTAATTTTTTTTCCATTGGCGTAGGAGTTTTAGATGTTTATTTACTGAAAAAATCAAGTTCTACGCCCATGGAATGATATTCATTATGATTATGATATGAGTTTCATTGCCCGATGAGTCTATGCCAACGTACCAAATTTGAAAAAAATCTCATGAGCCGTTCAAAAGTTATGAAGCAAATCGATTTGAAAATTTCAACTTCAGAGCCGTCTAGCGCCCAAACTAAGCAACTTTTTACTGAGGTAAGTTTGCTTGTATCGAATTGTTTTGGTCTGAAGAATATGTGGTAGCTTTTTGTAAAGACCTTTTAAGGACACCCTGTATATATATATATTTATTTATATATATACAGGGTGTCCCATAAACATAACGACAAACTCTAAGGGATGGTAGAGGACATCCAAATAAACATTTTTGCTCGAAATACATAAGTCCGGAAACTCTTCGTTTTCGAGATACAGGATGTTTAATTTTTTTAAAAAAAAATCGATTTTTTATTGATATCGTAAAAACGATTTGGTCGAATTCAATGAAATATTTACAGATTATTGATACATTTAAGGTATCTTTTGGAGCTATTAGAATTTGCCCAATAATTTCAGGGGCGTGCCCACGAGCTGTCGGATAGTTTTTGCACAAAAAAAATATCGCCCAGTAGATTTTTTGTAATTATGATAATTTTTTTATAATAAACAACTAAAAATGCAACTTTTTTGTCCCTTGAAATTTTTCCGTATCTACGTTTTGAAGAAAAAAAAAATTAAAACCATATTTCTTACATCTATGAACAAAAATTAAATGCTTCAAAATTATACCTTACATTTTACCAATGCGCTTATTGATATATTGAAAAACTAATAAAACTTCCAATAACTTTTTTTTACTAATCATTAATTATTATTGTTTTGTATTCAATTGGAAAATATTCGTAATTTTCAATATCTCGGAAAGAGTATTCAAAACATACCGACAAATAAAGGGTACTAAAGCAATAAAATGTTTTAAATAAAATGAAAATACTAAATTAACTCTCAGTTTAGTTGAACTCCACTGACTTCTGTTTACATTTTTTGATTTAACTACGTGTGATGTTGGGAACAAACATTGTTTTTACAATAAAATTCCACAGATGCCAATTTTAAGACTGATACTATTTTTTAATATAATTTAACACCCTGTATCTCAAAAACAAAGAGTTTCCAGGCTTATGTTTATCGAGCAAAAATGTTTATTTTGATGTCCTCTACAATCCCTTAAAGTTTGTCGGTGTGTTTATGGGACACCCTGTATGTATATACAGGGTGTCCTTAAAAGGTCTTTACAAAAAGCTACCACATATTCTTCAGACCAAAACAATTCGATACAAGCAAACTTACCTCAGTAAAAAGTTGCTTAGTTTGGGCGCTAGACGGCTCTGAAGTTGAAATTTTCAAATCGATTTTGCTTCATAACTTTTGAACGGCTCATGAGATTTTTTTCAAATTTGGTACGTTGGCATAGACTCATCGGGCAATGAAACTCATATCATAATCATAATGAATATCATTCCATGGGCGTAGAACTTGATTTTTTCAGTAAATAAACATCTAAAACTCCTACGCTAATGGAAAAAAATTAGTTTCAATATGAAATCTAAATTATTCAACTCATTCACTACAAAAAAGGTACTCTTGACAAAAGTCGATTCCTCTCATGGTTTCGACAAAATTTTAATTTTAGTGATTTAGAGCATAATTAATAATAAAACGATTAACAGATATTTCATAAAAATTGTTCAAAATGTTCACCATTTTCACGTATACAAAGATTTATACGACGCAAAAAGTTGAAATGTACTCTTTGCATAACTTCTTCATCGCCTGTAAGATTATTCGTCGCCTGTTGGATACGTTGCCATAATTGTTCTACAGTATTCACAGGGGTCTTGTAAACCGTAGACTTGAGATAACCCCATACAAAATAATCCATCGGTATTAAGTCTGGAGAACGTGGTGGCCAATTCACGGGTGCATCATTACCTCTACCTATCCATCTGTCTGGGTACTGTTGGTTTAAAAAATTCCTAACATCCACCGAAAAATGTGGTGGAGCTCCATCGTGCATAAACCACATATCTACCCGATGTTGGAGTGGTAAATCTTCCAACAAATTTGGCAACGTATTTCGTAGATGTTGTAAATACATGTCTCCTGTTAATCTTTGTGGAAGTATGACAGGACCAATTATAAAATTTCCTATTATTCCAGCCCAAACGTTGATTTTGAATTCGTGTTGAAAATGGTTTATTTTAATGGAATGAGGATTTTCAATTGCATAAACGTGTTCATTATGAAAATTAGTTATTCCTCTTCTCGTGAAACAGGCTTCATCAGTGAACAAAATATTCTTTCCAAAGTTCAGATTCATTTCTCTTTGCAAATTAATGAACCTACAAAACATCAGACGACTTTGTGAATCATGGATTAATAAATCTTGAACTGGCGTCTTGTGGTATGGGTATAATAATTGTTCTCTTAGTACTTCATGAACGGCATTCCTAGAAACTTCTAGTTCATTACTTATCCGTCTAGTACTCAATTCTGGATTTTCTTCAATACGGTCTAAAATTTCTACTTCGACTTCGGGAATCCTTACATAACGCTGTCTTCCATAATCACCAGTTCTAGGAGCAAAATGACCGGTCTCCCGAAGACGTCTCTCAACTGCAGCAAAGGTTGGGTGGCTTGGTACGCGACGATTTGGAAACCTTGCCGAATACACCCTCACACTCTCTCGACCATTTCCTTGACAATATCCGAATACCAATAACATATCGGTGTATTCTTCATTGGTGTATTGTACGGCCATGATAAATCAGAAAAGTCCGATATCAACAATCAACGTCAATAAAACTCGACAAATCAACACAGATGAAACTATGGAAACCAAGAATGTGAATATCACTGTTTTCGAGCAGATAATAATAGTCTTCAGAAAAAAAAACCAGTGCTACTTATTTTCAATAGAAATAACCTATGCAAAAAGTACATCTCAACTTTTTGCGTCGTATAAATCTTTGTATACGTGAAAATGGTGAACATTTTGAACAATTTTTATGAAATATCTGTTAATCGTTTTATTATTAATTATGCTCTAAATCACTAAAATTAAAATTTTGTCGAAACCATGAGAGGAATCGACTTTTGTCAAGAGTACCTTTTTTGTAGTGAATGAGTTGAATAATTTAGATTTCATATTGAAACTAATTTTTTTCCATTGGCGTAGGAGTTTTAGATGTTTATTTACTGAAAAAATCAAGTTCTACGCCCATGGAATGATATTCATTATGATTATGATATGAGTTTCATTGCCCGATGAGTCTATGCCAACGTACCAAATTTGAAAAAAATCTCATGAGCCGTTCAAAAGTTATGAAGCAAAATCGATTTGAAAATTTCAACTTCAGAGCCGTCTAGCGCCCAAACTAAGCAACTTTTTACTGAGGTAAGTTTGCTTGTATCGAATTGTTTTGGTCTGAAGAATATGTGGTAGCTTTTTGTAAAGACCTTTTAAGGACACCCTGTATAATATACCAACTGAGAAACCAAGTGAATATATTTGGAGCTTTCTGAGATATCGAAGTGGAATTTTATCATTTTTTCAAGAAGCTGAGGTTCCGGTTTAACTGAAGGTAATGCCGAATGTTTATGTTATTGAATAAAATCTCTTTGCAAAATTTCATTTTATGTCTACAGGTATATTTACATGTTTCCACACATTTTTAAATTATGTATATTATCACAAACTACAACTGAGACTACAAATCACTGTAAATAATGATTAAGAAAGTCACAGCATTATAACATAAGAATTACTGACAACAGGATATATTGTTCCAATATTTACATGCTCACTAAAATACCATATAAAAAACGAATAATAAATATATAAAAAACTTCAAGCACAAACACAAGATACTTTGTCTGAATAGTAATTGAAAAAATAACATTCATTGTTTGTTGAAGAATCTGTATTCAATTCTTTTTGATGGACATGATGTTTTGGCTACTGACTGCTAATTAGGAATTGAATACTAACGTTTACTACTGAATTTGAGAAACTCTTTGAATGCTGCCTGGATTTCTTCATCCATTTCCGGTTCAGGATCACACAACTCATCAGGATCTGAATCACTACAAAAAAAATAAATATATATATATATACACATATCATAACAACTAGAAAAGATTACAATCATGTTAATTCAATCCACATATTTTCGAAACCAGAGGACATATAATAAATTTTTGCAGAGTTTTGACAAGATATGCTGCAATAGGAAATTCCAAAATTATGTGCCTCATTTGAATACAGAATCAATGACGACTTCTCAAGTTCTATCATATTATATCAACATATTTATATTTTGGCCTATCAGCTACACATATCAAATTGCCTTTTGTACTTGATTCCGAAAATGTTATATTTGAATTTTATTCGCCAGTAGAGAGAAAATTTGAAGTTTGTGTAAGATTTTATGGTGTCCAGTATTTTACGAATCAACTACAACACGCGACAAATTGAAAACTAAAATACTATCAGGCATGTTGATTTGAAAAACTTTTGAGGATCCATTGGAGAAAACTAACATCAGAGTCAGAGGTGACCTCAAAAGCACACCACCAAACAAAGGTTTGAAAATAGGTAATTAATAAATTGAACATCGAAATTTGATACTGATTTGATGTTGATATTGAATGATATCATTGTAAAACAGATTCAAAAATTTTTGATAGCAAGATTAACATTAATTTGGAAAGCTCCATCTATAGTCAACAGCCAGATTCATGAATATGGCAATATTGCTTTCATTCCCTTTCTCTCATTGTATTACCCCATTGTCTATCATTGACATTAGGACACCATCAATCAGACTTACCTCAAATATTCTTCAGAATAATTCATATGAGCAGCAATGAATTCATTTTCTTCTTTTGTAAGTATCTCCCCATCAGTGCTATAGAAAACAGTATCATGATGAACATCATCATAATCCAAACAATCCCGTTCATTTTCTGACCTGCAACACATTGAATCACGAATTGTAGAAGAATAGTAGAATGAAGAAAAGAGAAAACTAAGAACTAACCTGTTTGTCATTGCAGTCAAACTAATTGGGATTGAAAGTCTATGGGTTTCTCTATAATTCTTCCATAGCTATCGTATATATACATATGTAGTGTATGTTTGATTAGCAGAACTTCAAGGTGAATACATTATTGTAGTAAGTTTTATTTCAATATTGCATAACAAAAATTCACACAGAATCTCAAGGAGCAATATTCCAAAGTACTCTCAATAACATATTGAATCATTGAATTCATTTAACCATAACCAATGTTACATGCATTCAAATAATTTGAGATTCCAATTCTCCTACACTACTCACATGATTTGACATTTTTCATCATTGGTGATAGAGGCGAAGTTGGAAACTTGAAAATGATTTCCAGTGATTTTTCTTTTCACCCTGAAATTCTGCCAAATAGTTTCAATAATAGAGCGAGAGTCCACTGTTATTTAAAACATATCAAAAATCAAGTGTTTTTAATACTGGCAATATACACAAATTCACTTCTTTCCTCTCAAATGTTAAATGTGATTCATTATATAACTGTACAAACTTCAATATAGTGTTTGGGAATTCTTAAGAGAAATTTATTTCCTACTTCCTCATAGCTTCGAAAAAAGTACCATACATTATTCTGACAATTTGACAGTAGTCATAAAAAAATATAGTTCCAATACATCTGGATCTGCATGTATGCATAGTTACACTTCCAACCAGGAATTGAAGCCATTCAACATTTTATTTCTGTTTTAATTTTGATTAATGTTATAGTTGAAGTTATTTCCAAGATGGCTATTGATTTAACTTGTATGTAGGTATGTATGTATGCATGTATGTATTTATTTAGGCCACAACAAATTAAAAAAAACACCAAACACTTACTCAGATGGGTCACTAGTATGTCCCCAGTTTGATGACCTCAAGGTCAGCACAGAATTCAATAGGATCGAGGCTGTTCCACTCACGCTTCTCTCCACTTTCTTCAGTTTCATGAATATTTCACTCAATTCCTCATTATTACTGCATTCTAGAGAGTACCCAGTCAACTAAAAAAGTTATTTCATGAAAATAAAATCAATGAGTTTCAATAACAATAATCAATCAGTTTTCAATTCCAGAGATGTAAAAACAATAGTCCTGCAACAGATTCCTCAGAAGGTTATAGGAGATTTCTCAAGACCACTACTGTGAATGATACAGTACAACAGAACAATATCAATAACTTTTTGATTGTTTTGTATCCTACTTAACATATATGTTTTGTTTTTATACTTTAGAGTCCTGAGGATGAAGAAATAAAGTTTTGAAACGTTGACAAATCAGCAACTGGTTTTCTTCAACATTTCAACCAAATTCTCACCAACTCAACAATTGAAATCATAATAAAAGGTTGCCATCCTATTCAAATAATCAATAGATTGATCAATGGTAAGACTCAATGATTCATTTTAATAGAAGAGCATGCATTATATTATGCTCCTATTAAAAAGAACTATGTAACCTTACACAAGGGCACCCTGTATACATTTTTATGGCGTCATTGCATCCTACAACTTCCATATTATATTATATCTATCTTCAGTGATAAATATTAAGATAATATAGATGTGGGACTTGGATGAACAAAAAAAATTTCTTATTGATTATAATTTATCTCTCCTGAGAGTCATGAATAAATCTGCCATAAAATAATTGAGAAAATATGCATGGCACTTACCTTCAAAGCTTGACAGAGGCATTTGATGTTATCATTTCCACCTTTCTCTAACAACTTTTCAAATGAACTAATGAGAAGTGCACCATATAAATTGAGATGTGGAAGTTGTGTGTATAATTCAGCAATGAACAATGAGACATTCTGAATATCTGGACTATCTTCAATTTTTTTCTTACACCTCATGTATAGTTCTGCTCTGAATTCAGGAGAAGCATGTTCAATGTACCAACACAATTTTGCTCCTGTATATCTGAAGTTGGGGTGGATGAGAGCCTGAAACAATACATTAATGAAATATATACATATACACAGAATACACAACTGAAACATACCTCATTGACCAGAGTTTGTGTTATAGTTGAAATAGCTGCAATATCATCAAAATGTGGTGAAAGGGTGTCCAAAAATATCTCTAATAAATCATCAAATTGTCCAGGATCTCTTGTCAACGTGGAAATGATGTGCTTGACTCTTCTAATATCAGATGAATAATCATCTACATCAGCTTGCAATGATGCATTATCAGATACATAGTTCATTTCATTTTTATGTATTTTCAACCTACTCTGAACACTGCTATTACTATTATGTATGGGTTCTACATAGTCCTTTGTTCTTGAAGTCATGGATGAAAATGGAATAAATTCAGGTGCGTCAGCTTTCAAATTTGATTTTGCAGCAACTTCTTGAATGCTGAGGTTATTTCTTTGAGAACACTGCAATTTTTGCATCTCTTTTGAAAGACCAACAGTTTCTGTTTCTATTGCTGATGACTGGCTGCTCGACTCTGAAGAAGGTTTATTGAGACTCTTGGGAAGTATTTTGGGCTGCCTCAATCTTTGCTGGATGCCGACCGAGGTTTTGTCCCATAAAACCATCTTGGAAGCTGTTTTATTGTCCATCTTGATGTTTATTTCAATTTCACAATTTCTTCAACTTTAACTCACAATGAATTATTCACAACTTTTAACTAACCATGCGAACACCAGTCTAACAAGTAAATACGTCTCAGATTCTAAAACCCGACATCCGATGCCTGCACATTTACGATTAATGATTAAATTTTGTGATCAGACTACGGTTTTTATACTCGTGCTTTCATTGTAAATAAATATTAGACATTTCGTGACAACTGACAGAAATGACAGTGGACAGTGGACAGACCATAGAACACAACTGAGTTGTGTTCTGTGCACAGAACTCATAGTTTGTGATTCATTCTCTGGTTTTATACAGTTGACTGCTCATCCGGAAGTAGCTATCCGTAGAACTTTCTACGAACAGAAAAATGGCTGCCAAATCCTGGTGCGCCATTTCCTATCCGTAGAAATCCCTATGAATATATTTTAAAATCCTATCTGTCGGATGTCGCTTCTGAGATCTCAGTCGCGTCTATCCACATAGGTGTTCGGCTCTGATTAGAAGGTGAGGTCTAAAGAGGTCGAATATTAGCAGATTAGTAAGCTTTTTTATATGATATTATATATCATATCTTTGAGCCTAATCGACCGATTGTAGTTGACTTACTCATCATTTCCTCGACTGAGTTGGTATAGTATTTTTACGATCTAAGGAAGTGACTCCAATATACTCCTAATACTCCAAATATATATTTATACTTGACCCTAACAGAAAAAAGCTGAAAAATGAATATACCACCTCCTCGAAAAACTTAACAGACAGTATCTGACCCTAACAGGATCGGATTATGGATGGTCCCAACGCCCTCACCTGTGTAAGTTTATATCGAGCCTTGAAACATTGTGTATTATAAAGTTCGATAGTGTCTTTAGAAATGTGTACCAAAAAGCGCAAATGTTTGCCCGTTGAGATAAAAATGATAGCTTAAAGTGTCAACTCAAAGTTATAGTAGGTCGAGGCCACGGAAAAAACCTTTTCATTAGAAAAGTCTTCAGCTTTAACGAGCATCCCTGAAAGTACAGTTTGGAAAGTTGTGAATGATTCAATAGCTCCTAAAAAATTACGAAAAGACAAAAGTGTACGAAAGTGCATTGATTCATTTCAAGAAGACTTTATCCGCCGCAATCTTTATGGATTGTATGCAGAACAAAAAGTGCCTACGTTATTGTCACTTTGACGGAGATTGTCCCAGGAAACTGATGGTGAGATTGAAATTGTTCCACTACAACTTTGTGACGTACTCTACGTCGTTTAAAAGAATGGACAAGAGGCAAGTTATATGGAGTCACAGCGCTTGCAAAAACTCAGAATAGAATATCGTGAAAACATAAAAATACAGCTAGATCGGAAAACCGAACGATAATTTACCTAGATGAGATTTGGTACGACAACCATATATTATTATGACACACCCAGTAAAAGATGGATTGATGGTTCCCAAAAATGTTACACGAAAGCTCCATCTAAAGAAGGTAAAAGAATAACTATTCTACATATGCGGGGTCAGAAGGATGGATATTAGAATGTCTGTTTTTAGCAGCCAAGAATATTTTGGATTCCAGCCTCGATAATCACTGCGATACAACCGCGGTATTCTTCGAAGATTGGGTTCGAAATGAATTAATTCCGAATATACCACCGAATAGCAAAGGAGGTAGGTCACGATATGAAGTAATTCGGATTCTACCTTATTATTGTATTTTTAATCCGATCGAGTTGATATGGCATAAATTGAAGACCAAAATGTACGTGCTCAGAATAATACACCTACTTTGAACTATAGTGTGATCGTGATAAAGACGAAAGTTAAAATGTAACCGCTGAAAACTGAAAAAACTGTATTCAACACGTGAAAAAAATTGAGAACTACTCATATAGACGTATGTACACAACTATAAAGAGTTCAGGACCCGTAAGAAAACTTATAATTAATTTGCAAGATAGTAGCGATAGCGAAATTGAACTAGATGATATCTAATAATGAATAAAATGTAATATATGTATGTATGTAAATATATGGTGTATTATTTTGTAGATTCAAGTGAAATTCAACAGTCCCCATCATATTGAAATTTCAATCCGAACAATGATACAATAATGTAAGCCAAATATACCCTGTATCAAAATCAAATGAATTCTATAAAATTCAAATTTCTCTTCAAACTATGAGGGAAATTCCAGGTAATTAAAGATAATCATGCGGCCCTGCACAATGCCCTCCCAATAAATAGCCATAAATTTACGTCCTCTGGGTCTTATCGAATTTTATATAGGTTTCGGTAGCACTTTCTTATATCTTGAAGAATACTATAAATATTATAAATGGAGTGTTTATTATCAATATGGAATAATAATTGATAAATTAACCATTCTATAGTTATACATTTGATGTCGATGGTGTCTGCCCGCCTGTAAAAAGCAAGTAATATATGGCGTCCACGAGCCATTTATTGCAGCCTCGGCACCAGCTCCACACAGCAACCGTCTTAACGACGGCGTCGTCATGTAGGAGCCAGCAGTCATAGCCGTCGTGGGCGTCGGTCATGTAGTAGAGCATATCTTACATGCATATCTTGACCACTGTGATACACCACAGCGAACAACTTGTATTGCCTTCCTAGCAGTTCTCAAATCCGACTATATTGAATTGGAATCAATTTGATGGTCGACAGGAAATTTCAGTGCCTTGACGATCTTAGTGCAACCAGCTTGCTTGAACTCGAAGCATTCAAGATGTAGGATGAGGGTGACACGCAGTTCGAAATGAAAATTTACATGACCACAGAATACCCTCGTGGCTTAGATCATAGCTATAAATGCTTTGTGGATAGAGATTCTGTGACATATCACAAAAACGCGGAACGCAACGCAGATATAGTTGGTGGGTAACTGCTTTCTCTGGAACTCTGATACAGCGCAATCATTCCTCATACCATCGTAACGGGCGCGTTCCACTAGGCACTTGCAATGCTCAAAACGCTCGTCGAGTCATTCCACTTGACAACCACGGTCGTTATGGCCGTGCTGAATATGTCATGAATGACGTCATCGTTTTCGATCACATCAAGCTCACGGTGACCCATGTCAAAGAATAATACTCTATGTCCATGTCTTGAGAGTCTTGAGGTAGGTAGAAGTGATTGTTTATTCACAGAAGACTTTGGTTTATTGGAGTTCAGTGCTGGCAACCGGAACAATAGATGAAAACTTTCACTTGTTGAAAAAAAGAATGAAACCAAAGCTATTTGCTATAGAACCTTACCAAATTAAAGATATCATTAAGGCACTCTTGGAGGTATCGGTAGTATTTTGCTCCAGCTGGCAGGCTAAATTGTCGGTGCACTAGTCACCTGGAATTGTTGACATTAATATCCCATTTTTCACAATCCACAATTAAATGCACAGATTATACATATACGGAATCAAATGATCCAGTGTACGTTAAATAAAAAGAGATGGATTCTCACGAATTTCAACAACTATATATGATTGTGGCACATTGAGGGAAAAGAGAGGTAGAACAGAGGCACAGAAACAGATGAGGAAACGAACCAAATGAACTTGACATTGACAATTGGCATTTGACGTTACAAAATTACAGACGTCAATGTTTCTCTTTGGTTCTTGGTTGTTTTAGTTGGTTTATAAGTATGTTAATGACAATTGAATAATTATAATGGTTGTTTTTATGAAAAAACCGCATTTACTCCTATAATTCCTAGTTGAATACGCATTTTAGTGATTTTTTTGATTTTTATTCCATTATTATTTGTTGAGTTGTGAGTGTTCATTTGATGATCATTTTGGACAATCAAAATTACTTCTGAATGGCTGTATTAGAAGTATCAACAAATAATATGAAGTGAATAATGTGAGACAGTTCTCAATGATAAAATCTGGTATTTATGTAGTATTGTCAAGTGTTCAGTGACTGGGAATATTGGTATATAATGGGTTTTAATAATCGACGAACTGTTTTCTTCGTTTTTGGCTGTATGATTCTCTTCTGTCACAACATTGTTGGTAAGATATTCCTCATTTAAAACCTATTCCAATTTGTTTTCTGATGTGCATTTTTCTTATTCCCTCTCCAAGTAAAGTTTACCCAAAGGTGATGAAACTGTATAAATTATAATTTTCTATAAGTTGGTCCTTGATTGAGAAAATTTTTATGTATGTATATAGGGAGATCCAGTTTATAGCAGCGTCATTCCAACAATCGGAATACCTTTTTCAACAAAGAAAAAGAAAAAAATCAGTAAACATTGGGTTGAACTTGAAAAAAACTGCTTGATTCTGATGAAATACCAACTCAATATCTGGAACTATAAGGATTGTAGTATTCTTCAGCTAGACTCGGTCCCATCGGAATTCATATAGAAATATACTGAAAAAATGTGAAAAGGCATTCAGTTGCAATTGTTGTTGATGAAACACCCAATAGAATGCACCATTTTCTACTAAAAACGCAGAAATAAAATTGGGTAGGTTTAGGCATTGCATAGATCCCTGTTAATATACCAGGTATCTGTGAAATTCATAAATGTCAGCATAAACCCAACAAGTTTTTTCATCATGATAAATTGATTCAACTCAGAAGTAGTGGATCTAATAGATATGGAACAAGATTACCCTGTTTCTTGTTGAATTGTCCAAAATTTCATAATATAGCACATATTTGTTAAAGAAAAAATTGAATACAAAAAAATTGAAACAATTTTTATTGTAGCACCTCTGTTTGATAGGCTCCTGTTTGAAATTCTTTACTATTTTTTTCAATAATTTTTTTAAAATGAGAAGTCAAGTGAGTGTGCAGTCTGATTGTCTGGTAATGACTGTTGCAGTGATCATGGGCATAATGGAGCTTGGTTCATAATTTGCTTGTATATCAAGTTTGATGCCCTGTACTTGCTTCTACCTATCACAGAGGAAATCTCCTGTGACCTATGTTTATTGAAACTATTTTGTCTTAGAAAATGAGTTGCTCTATCAATTAACTAGTTTTTTTTTTCATATTTTTAGAAGTGTCTTCTTTGAAATGTAAATGTGAAATTTGCAAAGGGGCAAACAATACATGTGAGACTACAGGATACTGCTTTACTGCTGCTTTCTTCAAAGGTGGAGTTATTCAGTATAATTACAGGTATGTTGTTTTTGGCTATGAAAAAAATTATAGTTTCGTATTTACTATTCATTCATCAATAGTTTATGCATTGAATATTAGTTTTGAATTGTTCAAAATAAAAATTATTCATTTCCTGAAGTTTATAGATCCAAAATAAATATTCTCAAAAGTCAAGGAAATATTAAAATTGACATAATCCTTCATTGGTAGAATGAAAAATTTCAATATGTGTTCAGAATATCATCATGAATCAAGATAATATATACACCAGACCCACCACTCAAAATTTGTTTCTTGCTGGATTTTATTCTAGTCTTAGTTTGTGACCAAGCCATAAGTGAGAAAAAATCGATTCTTACGTCTTCTATACACATATATCTTACAAATTTAATTTCTTGATTCATAATTACAAAAAAGTAATAAGGTTGATCCACCCCTTCAGAAATACATGGTATATGGTATAGTTTTAATAAACTGTATAATTCTCAGATAGTTATTGGTTTTTCTTCACAAATGTTGAGATATCTACTGACTAAAATACCTTTTAGAATGAAATTCATTTCTTTCTTACAAATTTGAAAGTGTTTTAGGAAACAAATCTGTTTCCAACCAACCAAGTGAAATAAATATCACCCCCACTCATTCATCATTCTTGTATTCTCAAATATCTGTGAGCTAGTACCTTTTAATTTGAAGCTGTTTTCCTGAGAAGTAATTAAACAATTTAGAGTTTTTTCCAATTAATTGTTAAATGTTAACAGATTTCAGTTTATGCTATATCAGTCAACTTAGGTTTTTTGTCAAAAAACATCTAAACATTTTGTTAGCGTTTGAAAATTCTCATTTCTCTACTCAAATAATAACTGTCAATCATACTAAAGGAATTAAGGACTAAATTCAAGTTCAAACCTGGTTGTCGATAGTTAGGCGCATGTAGAGAATGATCTTGGTGGCATCAATTAATCCGGGAAATAGTTCAAGGATCAAGTGTCTTAATTATTATGTTGCAACAAAAAACTTTACAACCAAGCAGTTGACGATTTAAAATAGAGTTAAAATCATCCAAGATCGTCCAAAACATAAGTGTGAAAACGTGCTGTATAGAGAAAATGGCAATACTTTCACAGATTTCTTTAACTTTTGTTTGATGTTTATGTTTTCGATGAATGAATTAAATTATGTGGAGGCAACTTCCGTACACAGTAAATGTGTATATTAGCCTATGTTGCTCCACGATATTTTATGTCCATCTATATTTCAAGCTTGAATTTATCTTACGATATGAGCTCCAAGTCAAATCGAGGGTGTCAACTGATTAAACAATGATATTAATGTTAGCTGAATCATCATAATCAGTTCTTATGTGATCATCAAACCCGGTATTTCATAGTCATAATATCTATCTGAATGGAAAATGATGTATGTACAGGGTAACTGGTGTGAAAACAGCATGACAATCACTATCATTGGCGAAGATCTGCAAAGACAGGTCGCGGAGTAATTCAAAATCGTCACAGAATACGAATTAGACATTGTAAATGAAATACAAAGTATTGCCAGGTATCGATATCAGTCATAATACCTGCCATACTAGAAATTATTTCTGTGAAATCAGCTCCACAATGATTGACAACATTATCAAACAAATACCTCCCACGGGTGTGTCTAGTGATGAGCTCGTAAAAATCACTGTGAAAGATTCGGTATTCTTGAGAATAGTATTCTTTGTAGTATTCGGTATTCTTTGAGAATAGTGAAGAATCTAGATGTGCAATCCTATGCACCAATCATAAAAACTCCATTAATATGGGATAAGTGGACCAGCTCTTCGCCTCACTGAAAAATTCATTACAGATAGACAACAATACATATCCTACAATAACGTGGTCTCCAGGACTACACAAATTAAACATTGTGTAGCCCAGGGTTCAAAACTGAGGCCATTGTTGTTTTTAATGATCTGCCTACCTTCCTAGATATTGCAGATGTTTTCATGTATGCAGATGATTCGACGTTTTCAATTGGATACAGGAATCTAAAAGAGATAAAGAGACTGTCAAGTGAGACTCTGTCACGACGTGAAGCTTACTTTGCCGCGAATATTTCATACTTAAATGAAAACAAATTAAATATCTTTCTCAAAAAAAAGAGATACAGCAAGTGATTAATCAGTCAAATTACTGTTTCCAAATAGACCCCGACCTGAACTGCAAAGAACACATAATATTGAAGAATCCATGAATGGACTTGATATTTTATATTATTTAGCATCATACATATAGCCTAGTTTCACATAAATTGTATTATTTCATTTGTACCTACATATTTCACTAATAAATTAGTGAACTTGTCACAAATATTTTTGTCATTTCTGTATGTCAATAAATAAATCATTATCGAGTAGAATATCTATTGGCCACTTCATTGTGATTAAGTCTTCACATCTCAATAGCAAATATGAATTTCGAGATTGTATAATCCAAAGTACCTAAAAAAATTCAGAAGATTGATCTTTTTTTTACTGAATTGGATTCGAAAAACCTATCAATTGCCCTCGGATGGTTGATTTTGTAGTATCCATTTCACCCCTTTTCTACCATCATTCTGCAAATCTAAAAAATTCAGATCTCAAGTGGAATAACCCATCAATCACTCTCCTGTGGTTGTTTGATTTTGTAGCACAAATTTATTTTCTGAGTTTCAACACGAACTCTTCAATTTTCAAAGAAATTTTCAATTTAACTTACTTCGAGTTATCAAAGTCTCAAAATTAATAGTTGTTCTCATTCTACTAAATAGTTGTCATGAAAAATGTCCATTGAAAAGTCATAACGTTACTGTTTTGATATCAGTTGAAGAATCAAAACCTTTTCAGTTTACGAGGTGTTTCCAAATACGTGCGAAAGTTTTCAAATGGTGATTCCTTGTCGAAAATTAAAGAGGGTCTTTCATGTAAACAAAAGCTAGGCCTGTCCTTACACGCCTCCAAAAATGAGAAAAAAAAATAGTTGGTATTGCTCTTGTGAAATTGTTGAAGATTTAAAAAAATAACATCTTGTGGGCGTGTTCTACCTAGGATTGTTTTTTAATTTTGTCGTAATCTTTTGAATGGGTGAAACATGTAACCCCTATTCCGTGTGATACCGGAATTTCTAAATAAAATTAAATGGATTTATTTAGAAATATCTGCTGGAAAGAATGATGTGGTAAACTTTTTCAAAGCTTGTATTATTTCTTTAAAAGCTATGGTTTCTTGATAGCGAAATATAATACAATATCGTATCTTCAGTGAATATAGTTGATGAAATCTAGTGGGTTACTGTTACAATCTGTTCTGTTTGCACAAGTTATGACTTCAATCGTAGTATTTTGAAATTATCCCGCATGTTTTAACTTTCAAATTTTTCAAATTGAATTTTTTTGGGAATTCAGTTTCAAAAAATATAACAAAAAAATTGAAAAAAATATTTCACAGAAGCAAAAACAACCAACTTTTTTCATCATTTTTGGAATCGTGTTACTTTTCGAAAACAGGCCTAACAGAGCTGAGAGCTAAGACCTTCTGTTTACTTGAAAGACCCCCTTTAATTCTCGACAAGCATCACCCCCTAAAAACTTATATCGCAATCATTTGGAAACACCCTGTATGGTGTGCTGATTTGATTGAATTTTGTTACGGGAGACTGAAATAAAGTTTTGGCAGAATGGATGGGAATCAGTTTAGTGGTTTCCATTCTTTCGAAGCCGTTTACTATCTGAAACAAAATTTAGTCTTCAGACCTATGGCCAAAAATCCAAAGTATTGAAATTGGCATTGTATAGAAGAAAGTAAATAATTTCATTATATTGGATTATTTCTATATGAATGATTTAATAATTAACCATTCCAATATTATTTGACACCAAAACATGTTCCTGCCGTTTTATTTGGAAAATGAGCCTTTATATATAAAAAAAAATAAAATCTATGGTTTTCAAATTTTTTATCAATTTCGAATCTGATTCTCTATGTTGGAATGCCTGGTTATATTAATTTATAATGAAATACTATACCTGTCAGTTGTCTACACCCAGAGCAGTGTTTGCCACCTGAGGACCCGATATGCTGCCGCCGAGATCCATCTTCTCTAAAATGCTGCAAAAATGTCGATTTCTGTAATGCCGATATTAAGTTCCAATCTAGTTCCACTTTCAGTAATTTAACTAGTGCAGGTAACAGTGTGAACCCCTCTACCAGTATTTTTGCACTTAACGATAACAATCTAATGTCCCAGAGTGTTTTCTTTTACGTTTTTCATTCAATAACAATATTTCTTACTAACATTTTCAGGTTGCGGAACATTTTTTTTGTTTGGACAGGCGAATAACAAACTTTCATTCAACAGTTTTAATTATTATTTTTTATCATTGCTCCAATCCAACGAGACACTTATTTAAGATATTATTGTAAAATAAGATATTATAATGATGATAAGATATTATTGGTACAATAAGTGAAATGTGTTATCACAACAAATAATTTTGTGGAAAAGCATTGAATAAATAAATTCGGGAAATTGGGATTGATAGTTTTCCTGAGGTTCATAGTTGTGTTGATACTTGATTTTCGACTCTATTTCAAACAAAATAGACACTTTTAGACTACTTCTCGCCTCCCTGCCAAAATCACTAAAAAGTAATGTTTTTTTTTCCTTGAAAAATCATTCACCCAAATATAATCCTGGAAAGCTATAAGTTCTGTCACAAGATGCATCAGCGTCGACTTCCAGTATTCCTGTTGATAAATTTTTCCGTAATGGTCTGTAGTAGGAAAGAAATTGGAACATCTCATGTTTTCGACAATAAAAAGTGTTTTTATCCTCCTAATATGTATCATTGCCATTCATTTTCTCACAAACTACCTCGGAGTATTTTTCTTGATAATCGTTATTCATCAACAAACTGACATTTTTCTGGATTTAAAAGTATCATGGCATACTTGAAATAGTTAGGATGAATGTCTTCAAGAGGTTCGTACTTCCAGCTCTCAGTACACATGATGAAATTCCTAAGCTGGAAGTATAAAAATTTTTCTCACTGTATTTTCAGTGTATTGGAAATTTGATATTCAATTAACGCCATCTATTGGTCTGTGATTCTCGCAATTCGACCGGAAATCTAATCTTACTACGACCTTGACCAATAAAGCTGTGCGATGAGCAAAATGATTCGTGGGCATGTGCCTTAGAGGATCGGTAAAAATTTCGAAAAAAAAATTCAATAATACGATAATCGAAGCATGGACATAGTGATGATAACCGGACTAGATAGTTCAGTACAGTTTTTTCAAACGAGACAGGCTCTAATAAACTACACAAAAAATAATAAATTACGACATTCAGTTTCAACAATAAAACAATATTCTTGAATCTTGAATCCTCATAATCTTTGGGTGTCGAGGCCATCGATTCATTCTTGATATGAAATACTTCTGTCTCATGTCATCGTCTACGCTCGTTTTATGTTTTTTCTTTCACATTTTCATATTGCATCGTTCTAGGTTTTTCATGGGTCGCCCTCTCCTCTTACTTTCTATTTTGTCCTCATCGATCCATCTAACAAGACTGTCATATTCTATGTATATTTCCCCTCCAGATAAGTTCTCTTGTTCCATTTGTATACCCAATCATTATCTGCCTCCTTCTACCTATTCTCGTCAACCGTTGATTCTAATTCTTAGAAACTGATCACAACTTCAAAACCAATACTCAAATTAAATGAGATGTTTGCTTGATCATCGGTAAATTTTATTATCAAGTAAGTTTATCTTTGTCAATTGAGAGATAAATCAAGGGGTTGGTGAAAATGGCAGAGTCAGCATTAATAGAAAATTACAATAAAGAGTCACAAAAATATCTGAAAAGTCATGGTAACGAAGTTGCAATCCTTAGTGTGGATCCCAAAAGCAAAGGTAGTTGTTTTCCAGCTTTTTGTGGGATTTTCTCTCCTCGTTTCTAAAAAAATGAAGTAGAAGTTATTAAGAATTATTTCAATATATTTGTGGTAGGGGCAGATTTTGTGATCTGCCCCAAAATGTCACTGCGCTTGGAATTGAACCTTTAGATACCTATAAGAGAAATTCTCTATTTGTCAGTGACACCTTGTTTTTGGAGAATTTGGAAATACAAAAATACTCTTAATAAGAATAAAACCTCTACTTATCTTGGTGGACGTTTCGGGAACGAATCTGCTCTCGTTCTCAACACAATTTAAATATTTTTCTCTTTGTGAATTTTTTTCAATATGCTGTCGGTTTTGACACTTGAAAGTGACAATTTGGTAGACGGAGGAATTGTGGTTACAAGGTGTTTTCATTACTTGATATTAATCTTCCATTTTCATATTCAATTTTCAGAAGTGGGTGCCAAGTTCTATCTTTATCTAGTGAACAAGAAGCAATATTATTATCTCCGTTCAGGAGAATGCAAGCAGATTCTTTGATTTTCTGTTTTCGGTTGTTGTATTCTTTTCCTATGATCTTAATATTACCCCAATCGGTCATATGTTGTCCATTTTCAGTAAGGATATGTTCAGCTAATTTTGATTTGTCAGTATATCATTTCTTTGTTCTTATACTCTTTCATCGTTACTGATAGAGGCCTGCTAGTTTCACCGGTATAATATTTTCCACAAACACATGGTATACCGTAAATACAATTTTTTGATGATTGTTCTTCATTTTTCGGTTTTGTATGAGTCAAAATCGATCTCACTGTATTTTCTGTCTTGAGTCTGCAAGAGTCTGCTTGCATTCTCATGAACGGAGATAATAATATTGCTTTTTGTTCAATTGATATAGATAGAACTTGGCACCCACTTCTGAAAATTGATAATGAAAATGAAAAATTTAATATCAATTAATGAAAACAGCTCGTCACCAAAATTCCTCCGTCTACCAAATTGTCAATTTTCAATGTCAAAACCGATAGCATATTGAAAAATTTTTGCAAAGAGAAAAATATTTTAATTGTGTTGAGAACGGGAGCAGATTTGTTCCCGAAACGTCCACCAAGAAGTAGAGGTTTTATTCGTATTAAGTAAATTTGTATTTCAAAATTTTTCAAAAACAAGGTGTCACTGACGAATAGAGAATATCTCTTTTAGGTATCTGAAGGTTTAATTTCAAGCGCAGTGACATTTTGGGATAGATTACAAAATTTGTCCTTACTACAAATATATTGAAATCATTTTTATTAACTTCAATTTCATTTTTTTAGAAACGAGAGAAAACCCACAAAAAGCTGGATTATGAATGTACCACATCCTCGAATTAACAAAGGTATTTAACAAAGGTATTTGTGTCGGGTTTATTAAATTTCAAAAACGATCTTTTACGATATACATTTTGAATGATGCCAATGAATCTACGTGTAGGTGAATTAAATACTAGTCGAAACGATTGACCCAAAATCCGTAACCCAATATTTTTGCTGTCATATATGGTTTCCTGACTCAGGAATGCAAGTTGATTTGCATCATTCAAGAACTATAACTGATGTAGTAAGTTCTTGGTATTTTTTAAGTAACTATCGAACTACAACAATAACATTACGGTCTTACCAAAAATTTGCCAGATGAGAAAATGATGGTAGAAGAATATTCCCATATTTATCATTCCACCTTTTAGATCAGATCGTCATTGTTCAAAATATTCAATCAGGAGGATCTTAAATAATTCATCTGAATAGAAATGTAATATGACTTATTTCGGAACAATATTTCATGTTATTTCCAAAATTCCAATTGGCTTGAAATTTAAAAAATTTAGGTGCCTGGGTCCGAATCTTTCTCTTCCTGCCCATAACCCAATGTTCTGCCATAAAAATGCCCTGAATCATACATACGTAATGGAGTGCTGCAAGCAAGAAGATTACTGCAATGCTCTACTGAGCCCTGTCCTTCCACCACCAAGAATCGAAGGTAAAGACGCACGAAGAGTATGGTACGCTGCCTTCTTAAGCCGTCAAAATCTCCTTGCATTTTGTACATATTTTCACTCCTTTTTATTTTCGATGCTCTGCCTACCCTAATACATTGCATTTAATTATCTCATCCTTTTAGATGTGTGTATATTGTATATAACATTACTCAAAACAAATAAATGTTTCTTTCTATTTTCATTCAGTATTATAACAATCGAATAATTATCATCGCATCTACGGAGTTCATCCGAAGAAGTCGTTGATTAATTGTAGATAGGTACTTGTTCTATGAACAGATTTCAGCACGATTGAATTGATTTGTTTTGAGTAGATCAGAGATGGAAAAATCTTTGTCTTCTACTGGATAATGTAATGCAATTCTGTGTAAGCTGTAATACTTCATTAGTCGTGTATTGTCAAAGTTTTTCAATAGGTTAATGTTCGCACTAGATAGTAAAGTTGATGTAGAACTATCCTCTCTATATTTCCTGTAGAATGTTGAAACTCTGGTAAGTACTAGTTATTTCATTCCAAAATACTAAATGTGTTCGAGAACCATAGTGTCATGAACAAATCCTGGTTTGTAATATGAACTTTTTTTACCCCTTCCATCATAAGGAATGTAATTCGAAAATCGCCAATGAATTGCACTCGAACCTGTTCCTACCCTGACCTAGGGTTGACGTTATTGAAGAAAATGTAGCGGCTTGAAAACAGAAATGAAAAAAATCAGGAGGATTTTGGCGATGCCTTATTCATTGGTGATAATTTCTATGATACCCGTACTTCAAATTTTTCATGATACTGTCGTAGTTCATAGTTTAGGTTTTCATTAGAATTTTATGAGCAAGTCGATGAATTCACTCGATATCACAGATAGGAGATCATTTTCCTGTCATAACTGAAACCCTCTATAGGTATGTCATTTGCACAGTCAATATTTCAGAAGCGGTTTGTAATTACATGGGATCATGTGGGGTTCCATTTCTCACAGTTTTTCTTATGATTTACTGACTGCTAGTTTTTTATAGATGCTACGACAAAACACCTGAGATCGTTAAACTTGCGAATAGAAGCATGCAATATTGTAACGAAACCTTAGCTGAAGTACAAAATAATCCCGATTATTCTGCCATGTCAACAACCTGTTGTAATAACAGAGATTACTGTAACGACATAGAATTGCCGCCTTTTACAGGTAGATTATTTTTGAAAGAGTACTGGGGTTTATTGAAATGAATGTACGTGTTTTGTACAAAATACTGGTCCATTCTCAAAGTTTTGTTAGTTCATTTGATTAAAATTGTTCAATACCACCTAGCCATGAATATGCAGTGTGAGGTAAGGGTACCAATTTAGTAGAAAGAGTACCTACGAGCTTAAATTACAAAATCCTAAGGACAACACTGATCAAAAATAATAATTAAAATATCCAGTTATATAATATTTCATAGTAAGTAATCTTAATCAATGATGTTTTATTCAAACAGATATCTCGAAATTGACAATTCAAATTTGTTTCCATGGCTAGGCAGATGAATTATTATTGCACAGTTCTCAACACTCGAACAAATCATTAATTATTATGGGAATGAAATACTTCTATTTATTAATTTACCTTAGGGCGATTACGATATGGACCAGACTTGTGTTTCGTCTGCTTAATTGGTTTTCATGTTACAGGTTCATTGAAAAAGGACCGCAATTATCAATATTATGATAAAATCCAAATTAATTCGCCATTAAGTTCTCAGTGCTGCATGTGAGTCTTAACATTGTTGCTTATTTGAGGTTGGTTGCCACTTGTTTCGTGTCACAAATTATCAGAGATATGTTAAGACCTCTACACTGTGAAAAGTGCCACTGAAGTTTGCAGAGACAATATATATGATACATCAATATTATCAAAAATAGTCTCAATCTGCAGAAAACATGAATAACTATTTATTATGAGTTCTCGAATACCTGCTGCATACTATATTTAGTTGGTTGCATTCCACTTATCATTTCTCTGATGCTTCTGCTTTCGCTTGTAGTTTGTGATAACTGTTAATAACTGTATAACATGAGCTTCTACTAAAAAAAATCTTGAGAAATTTGAAAATATATTCAACTCAAGATATTTTGGCTGTTGAGTGAAAATAAGTATTTTTTTTACTTACTGTCATAGTATTTTCAGATTTCTCCTACTCCATTTGTTCACCTGATTTGAGTCCCAGAATGTTTTACCGGCAAAGAGAATATATGCAGAATTGAAAGTTGTATTGAAATTCGTATTATGAGATATGAGTCGTTATCTTTTGGGCTCTAACAAATTATTCATCTTCACTATGATTTTTCAATGAAGTGTATGAACATTGAATATTGGAATCAACAAGAGTTAGTATTCAAGTTGTCGAATTATGGTTCCTTTCAGAATTGGCATAATCATCTACGGAATGTGCATAAAATTCAATGTCTCTATGATGTTCTATTACATTGGTTTGGAAAAATTTCCTGACAAATATTTGTTAATCACTGATACTGAATTCGATCGTATCAATCACCAAAATTGAGTTATCACGGGTGTAGATAGTTCTGGGATTCAGATATAAAGTGGACAGTCAATTATATTCAGTAGGCTAACTATAATTTCTTCTTAAAATAGCAGAACCGAAATCACCGTATTTAACACCAATAGAAATGGCTGCCACGATATTCCTCCCCGTATTAGCCATTTGCGCCATCATCGTGGGTGTTTATTTTTACCACACTTCACACCGGAAAAGAAGCAGGCACCAGCATTTAAGGCACGTGGAGGATCTTACTGACGCACCAGATCATCCAATATTGAACAAAGGGGTCAGTTTGAAACATATGATCGAGATGACTACCAGCGGGAGTGGATCAGGTAAAGATGAGAAAACTCAAAAATGCACTTGATGTAGAAAGTATAGAGGATACGTTATCACAGCAAAGCAAGACTTTTTGGTAAATAATTGAACAAGTCCAAGTTATTTTGCTCTCACAAATTCTCAATTTTCTCTCCTCGCACCTCTCAGCGATATACACGTCTGGCAAGACTAATTTTTTGGATTTAAGATAGCGTAATCTACTATGATTACTTGTTAAGAAAATAAGAACCGTCTAACAACACGCGTTTTTAACCAGTGTGGAAACAGCAACGAGACGGCGGTCATCAGCGAATCAGATCTACAAAGGCAGGACGCAGAGTAACGCGTCGATTCTTCTAATTGAACATTGAATACATATAGTTTATTCGCATTCAATTATCACTGGAATATTTTTCACTTCAAGACATATTCACATAAAATGGACTATTACCCTTATTCACCCACTTATCCATTGAAAAGTCTGCATGTAAAATACGAAATAGAAAAGGAATTATCAAAATATCAAGTTACGACACAAATAAAAAAAAATGATTATTTTTTCCAGTAGAATAGGAGGATTCTACTGTTCTACTAAACACGATCAGATGTTTGAAATAGCATCCTCTCCACCCCCTTATTGAAATAATCACATTGTCAAGTTGCGTGCAGTGCAGTTTTAACTGCCATAATTATGGAGATGAACTATTTTCAGGTCTACCCCTTCTTGTTCAGAGAAGCATAGCCCGCCAAATCCAGTTGGTGGAGATCATAGGCCAAGGGAGATTCGGCGAAGTGTGGCGGGGCAGATGGAGGGGTGAAAACGTCGCTGTCAAAATTTTCAGCTCACGAGAGGAGAGGTCCTGGTTCAGGGAGGCCGAGATTTATCAAACAGTCATGCTGAGACATGATAACATACTTGGCTTCATTGCAGCTGATAATAAAGGTGATAACTATATATATATATATACTTACCTCAGTAAAAAGTTGCTTAGTTTGGGCGCTAGACGGCTCTGAAGTTGAAATTTTCAAATCGATTTTGCTTCATAACTTTTGAACGGCTCATGAGATTTTTTTCAAATTTGGTACGTTGGCATAGACTCATCGGGCAATGAAACTCATATCATAATCATAATGAATATCATTCCATGGGCGTAGAACTTGATTTTTTCAGTAAATAAACATCTAAAACTCCTACGCCAATGGAAAAAAAATAGTTTCAATATGAAATCTAAATTATTCAACTCATTCACTACAAAAAGGTACTCTTGACAAAAGTCGATTCCTCTCATGGTTTCGACAAAATTTTAATTTTAGTGATTTAGAGCATAATCAATAATAAAACGATTAACAGATATTTCATAAAAATTGTTCAAAATGTTCACCATTTTCACGTATACAAAGATTTATACGACGCAAAAAGTTGAAATGTACTCTTTGCATAACTTCTTCATCGCCTGTAAGATTATTCGTCGCCTGTTGGATACGTTGCCATAATTGTTCTACAGTATTCACAGTGGTCTTGTAAACCGTAGACTTAAGATAACCCCATACAAAATAATCCATCGGTGTTGTCTGGAGAACGTGGTGGCCAATTCACGGGTGCATCATTACCTCTACCTTTCCATCTGTCTGGGTACTGTTGGTTTAAAAAATTCCTAACATCCACCGAAAAATGTGGTGGAGCTCCATCGTGCATAAACCACATATCTACCCGATGTTGGAGTGGTAAATCTTCCAACAAATTTGGCAACGTATTTCGTAGATGTTGTAAATACATGTCTCCTGTTAATCTTTGTGGAAGTATGACAGGACCAATTATAAAATTTCCTATTATTCCAGCCCAAACGTTGATTTTGAATTCGTGTTGAAAATGGTTTATTTTAATGGAATGAGGATTTTCAATTGCATAAACGTGTTCATTATGAAAATTAGTTATTCCTCTTCTCGTGAAACAGGCTTCATCAGTGAACAAAATATTCTTTCCAAAGTTCAGATTCATTTCTCTTTGCAAATTAATGAACCTACAAAACATCAGACGACTTTGTGAATCATGGATTAATAAATCTTGAACTGGCGTCTTGTGGTATGGGTATAATAATTGTTCTCTTAGTACTTCATGAACGGCATTCCTAGAAACTTCTAGTTCATTACTTATCCGTCTAGTACTCAATTCTGGATTTTCTTCAATATGGTCTAAAATTTCTACTTCGACTTCGGGAATCCTCACATAACGCTGTCTTCCATAATCACCAGTTCTAGGAGCAAAATGACCGGTCTCCCGAAGACGTCTCTCAACTGCAGCAAAGGTTGGGTGGCTTGGTACGCGACGATTTGGAAACCTTGCCGAATACACCCTCACACTCTCTCGACCATTTCCTTGACAATATCCGAATACCAATAACATATCGGTGTATTCTTCATTGGTGTATTGTACGGCCATGATAAATCAGAAAAGTCCGATATCAACAATCAACGTCAATAAAACTCGACAAATCAACACAGATGAAACTATGGAAACCAAGAATGTGAATATCACTGTTTTCGAGCAGATAATAATAGTCTTCAGAAAAAAAAACCAGTGCTACTTATTTTCAATAGAAATAACCTATGCAAAATGTACATCTCAACTTTTTGCGTCGTATAAATCTTTGTATACGTGAAAATGGTGAACATTTTGAACAATTCTTATGAAATATCTGTTAATTGTTTTATTATTATTATGCTCTAAATCACTAAAATTGAAATTTTGTCGAAACCATGAGAGGAATCGACTTTTGTCAAGAGTACCTTTTTTGTAGTGAATGAGTTGAATAATTTAGATTTCATATTGAAACTAATTTTTTTCCATTGGCGTAGGAGTTTTAGATGTTTATTTACTGAAAAAATCAAGTTCTACGCCCATGGAATGATATTCATTATGATTATGATATGAGTTTCATTGCCCGATGAGTCTATGCCAACGTACCAAATTTGAAAAAAATCTCATGAGCCGTTCAAAAGTTATGAAGCAAAATCGATTTGAAAATTTCAACTTCAGAGCCGTCTAGCGCCCAAACTAAGCAACTTTTTACTGAGGTAAGTTTGCTTGTATCGAATTGTTTTGGTCTGAAGAATATGTGGTAGCTTTTTGTAAAGACCTTTTAAGGACACCCTGTATATATATATATATATATATTGGTATACTTATAATATACTTAGTAAAATAAGATTACAGTTATATGGCACGTTCCACTTAACTAGACGAATTTCTGCTATTTGATGAAACCCTGCATGAAAAGCAGAATTGACTATGAATTGAATATCACTCACTGACTGATTATTTCTTTTCTACACGAAGATATCACTGCAGTGTAAAGAGATGGAATTTGAAAGGCCAGTCCTTCACTTGTTGCCTCTCGCTTGTGAGGCAATTATAACTGGTACTAACCTTGTAGGTTTCATCTTTAATGAATAATAAAATTGATGTTACCCAGTGGTGAATTTTGAAATAGATTTTTTGTTGAAGATATTTTTCAATTTATATCCAAGATTGTGTAATTTTGACTGTTTTGTTCACTTCGTAGGTATTTCTTGATTATTGAGTGATTCAAAATATTTTGAATATTGGGTGTAAAGAAGAAATCGAAGTATGTGTGTTTTCACTAGCTGAATGTGAGTTCATGGAAAATTCTAAAGTATTCTAAATTATAACCTGCTTATCAAAATTGCCACTGACAAGTTGTTATTCAATCTGATAAAATCAGCAAATCTAATGAACCTACTGATCAAACTCTCAGTTGTCGTTATTGTTAACAACCAGTTTTATATTTTGGGGTTAACTGTTCTTTGTATCCGAAATGAATAATTATAGTAAGCAAATACAGAGACTTCTCTTACAAGTTCTAGTATTCTTATCTAGATAAAATAAGATGAATAATAAATACATTTTTCAACCAATTTGATGATAATCTTGATTCATTTTAAATTCATATTTTGTTTCAAGATAATGGAACCTGGACCCAATTGTGGTTGATAACAGATTACCATGAACATGGTTCTCTTTTCGACTTCCTGGGAAGAAATACTTTGGATATAAATGGTATGATACATATGGCATTATCTATTGCCACAGGCCTAGCACATCTACACATGGACATCATGGGTACACAAGGTATGAAACAATCATACTCTCTGCCAATAGATGGGAATAATACATATTACAGATGTACCTAGTCATATCATTATGATGAGATTAGGGCCATGACTGTTGAGTTCAATGAATTATGCTTTCATTTTTCCTCTTGAATTATTGATGATGATATTCCATCGCGACGACTACCTCGAACGTGTAAAAAATTTCAGGCCAGCCAAAATAAGTGACAATGTTAGTTCCAGTAATTGTTCAAATGCGTCTCACACCTACGTTTCAAGCAAGGCTATTATGATTTCTCTTCAGTGAAGAAACAATATTCTAGTCTCTGTTCAATAGTTTTCCTATTTAGAACGAGAATGCTATAACTAAGGAAGGTAAATCTGAAATAGGTAAACCTTTTATAGTTTTGTAATTTATATTTTACCAATCTTTTATTGAAATACCACCAGTCAGATTTTTCAATCTCGATTTTTTGCTCTGTGTAAAATATCGTGAACTGTCAAGTTCAGATGAATTAAATATAAATTATTATCATGATATATTGTCTTAAATTTTATGAGAATAAACAATCATGACTATTTCAACATGTTGAAATGTGCTGTTATCCTCTTCTCAACGAACCTATGATATTTATCATAATACTACTGGTAGTATATTATAAATGTTCTCTATAACTAAGGAAGGTGAATCTGAAATAATATTTCATAGGTAAACCTGCGATTGCACATCGAGACCTGAAATCCAAGAATATCTTGGTGAAGCTGAATGGATCTTGCGCCATCGGAGACCTTGGATTAGCTGTTCGACATGACGTAACAACAGACACAGTCGACATACCTCTGAATAATCGAGTAGGAACAAAACGATACATGGCTCCCGAAGTGCTAGACGAGACCATGAACATCGATCAGTTTGATTCTTTCAAACGGGCCGATGTTTACGCCTTAGGACTGATATTCTGGGAGATATCGAGGCGGTGTAATGTGGGCGGAATTTTCGATGAATACCAATTGCCGTTCCACGATGCTGTACTATCTGATCCTACGATTGAGGAGATGAGAAGGTGAGTGAAGGATTATAATATTTCAGTACGGCACAATAAATTATGAATTTAATGAACTTTCTTGAAAAACTTTTCACTATATGGAGAAACTATTCAATTTTTGAAACATCACTATATGTTGCCTATGTGACACATAAGTGGCAGGTGATAATCGAGAAACATGAGGCTGTAGCATTGGATATTTCCAAAGCATTTGACCGAGTTTGGCACCAAGGCCTCTAGGCAAAACTCCCGTCATAAGTTTTGCCGCCTCAACTATGTCTTTGACTGACGAAATTCCTTGAATATAGATCACGCTATGTGGTGGGAGATGGGGGTCTCATCTGATGAAATGATTATCAATGCTGGTGTTCCACCACCAACTTTGTTTTTGCTCCACATTAATGAGTTGTTGAATGTGACCTCCGGCCAGGTCCATATCTTTGCGGATAATGGTAGACTTTATTCCGCTTTCAACTCTAGAACTCCTATATCATCCAAAGAAGCCAGACGTACAAAACGATTGATGCTTCAAATGATGATCTGGCCATAATTCTGAAATCGCGATCTGAAAATCAATGCAATAAAAATTTAATCTTGTATCTTCATCAGAAAGGCAGTCACACAATGCCCAATATGATGATGTCAGGTGTCACTGTTCCATAAGGTCGTCAATATCCATGCTATCCTTGCTTGGTATCACCACCAACAGCGCTCATGTGACGATATGCAAAGTGCAAATTCGACCTGTTCTGCATACTGTTCACATGTTGGAGTCCAGTTCCCAAACAAACACTTAAGCTCATAGACTCTATTCAAAAGAGAGCTATTCGCCTAGTCGGTGATACTATACTCGCCAATTCATTGACCTCTCTTATATCATTGTAGAAAGGTGGGCGATCTATCCCTCTTTTACAGATATTTCCATGGTCAGTGCTCAACGGAAATCTCATCTATCATTCCACCACGAGCGGTTCCAGGTAGACAAACTAGACGAGTTCAGGCTGTTGAATCATGCATTGTCAGGCTCAAAACATGCTGAACTTCCTCATTCATCTACACTCATGAACTTCATCATTATTCATCAATAGATCGGCAAAGTTATGGAATTATTTTCCTGACGCTTACGACCTCCAGACTTTCAAGAAATATTCCAATACCTTTCTTCTCGCCCAAAATTCCACCGCTGGCTGACACGTTGAAGGATTTCCTTTCGTGTTGTCAAGATTAAAAAAAAAATGATCGGTTTTCTTATCCCAGGGACATGTTTCTCAGTTCGAACTTTTCATGGCACAGTTTTTGTAATCAGTATAAGTCAGAATTTCAATAAATTTCATCGAAAATTCATTTTTGTTCACATACCAAATATCACTGTGTTTCGGAGATATTATTAGCTTAAATGTCGTGGAAAACTTGATTAATCCTGTATATTGCAAAGTATCTACAGACAACGTTTCTTTCTGCAAAGACTAGGCTTGTGTACACCTTGTGTGAAACAACTATTGTTCTCTTGGTAAAAAATAGTGAATGAGTGATTTCACTCAGTGTTTTTATATTTACAGGGTTGTATGCGTTGAAAAACAGCGCCCAAGTATACCAAATCGCTGGCAAAGTTGTGAAGCCCTTCACATTATGTCAAAATTGATGAAAGAATGCTGGTATCATAATGCAACTGCCAGATTAACGGCCTTGAGGATCAAGAAAACACTCTCTAACTTCAGAGCATCCGAAGAACTGAAGATGTAATATTTAGATGGAAGTGGTGAGTTTGACATAGTAATATTCATTTGTGAATCCTCATTTCTATTTAGTAGTATTCATGAAATTTTTCTATTTCAGGTTTTCTTCAAGATATATTAGTGTGATTGAAAGTTCGTTATAAAATATTGAGGTTATTTTATATCGAAATTCATGAATTGGTAATTGAGAGTATTTTGATGTTTAGTGTTGATTTTCACATAATTTTATGTTGTATTGTTAGAAGAACAATTTTATTCTGGTTCAGAATCCCATTCATTAGGATATATTTGAAAACATTTCTTTATAACTGCCACATCTTCATAGAAATTCAAAATCACTTCTTTTCTCAGAATATTCAAAGCCTGTTCACTGCAATGTTTTATATTCAATTTGCTTTCAAGAATGAATGAAATTAGGTGCACAAAAGTTAGATCTTTGATATTGTGATCAAATTATTAATACTAAGAATTTTCTTATTTTTCTTAAACAAAAATAGTGAGATGAACTGAAAATACACCATTTGAATAAACAAATTCATTAGGTACACATTATTAGAATGTTTTATATTGTGGTCTAATTATTAATATTAAGAATTGTATCTTTTTTTTTTGAAGCAAAAGTAGTGGGATGGACTGAAAAAACTATTTGAATAAACAAGATCATATATTTTGTTTGAAGCTAAAAACAAATTTCTGAACAATTTTTTCCAATCCATGCATGGTTACAAATACCATATTTGTAAACCAGTGTGCAAATAATCATAACACCTGGACCACCAATTTTATTACATTCTCTCAAGTTAATCCAGTGGCTTTTAATTTTCATAACTTATATCATATTTTTCCAATGTAATATCAAAATGCCACCAGTGATATTTCTGTAGATAAATGTACATTTTTCAATCTTGTATTTTTGCTCTGTGTAAAATATCGCTTATTGTCAAGTTCAGATGAATTATATATATAAATTATAATTTATGATATATTGTCCTCAATTTTGTGAGAATAAAAAGTCATGAATTATTTCAGCATGTTGAAATGTACTGTTATTCTCGACCGACCAACCCAAATTCATGTAATAATCATCATGAAACTACTGCTAGTGTAGTGTGAATTTTTCTCTCAATTTTTTGTATATTTCAAGTCGGTTAACATTTCATCTGTTGAAACTGTTTATGATGAAAATTGAATTTACCTTACAAAAAATTTCTAAAGAATAATTATACTGTGTACTTTGCAGTTATTTTTGAATCAATATAAGTGAAATGGTACAGCAAACAAATTGTAAAGGTTTTTAACTCTATGCATTCGGCAAAAACGAATGTATTGTTTAGCAGTTTTGATTTTGTCATCTTGTAATTTGTATCAGCCACCGATGATTTTTTTTTTCAGTCATAGTGAAACCAGGTGAACTTTTCCAAGACTGATATGATAGCAGCTAAAACATGCCGAAATACATGTTTATTGTGACCATATAATGAATTCAAGTTATATGTCTTCAAATTCAATACCTTCAAATACCTCAACATTTCATTATTCATTATTATCTCTTATATAGCACAGTTCATTTCATTTTTGCTCAAATGTTTCTCCATGGACTGCATATAAGTTATCAACCCCTTCCATCATATAGCCTTCACTGTTTGTTGATATGTAAATAAAGGTTTAGCCATCAGAAGAAAAGTAAATATTTTTCAACTAGTTAACAGTTACTACTGCTGTTTGCAAGGTACAAATTCATGTCAGATTTTATACAAGAGTTATTAAATTTCCTCCATAGAAAATATATGGTCAGAGTTCTGTTGAGTGATTCTAAAATAATATCTGAAATGAAAAGAATTTGTAAAACGATATTTAATGGAATAATTTTCAATATGTCCACTAATTTTTGTTGAAATTCATTTGACCATATATTTTCCTTGTTGTAGATAAGATTAAAAAGTAAAGTACTGGTATAAATCCCTAATATATTATAATCTCCTTTATATAGAAATAGAATGAAATTTCCTCAGGATTGATAAAAAAAAGTGCATATTAAATATAAACTTGATTACTGCATTTTTTGTTTTCATCACATAGGTTTCACTGTGTTAATTTTTCAAATAGCTTAGTAGTTTTTGTAATATTTCAATTTTTGTGTACAGTGTTTTAGGTTAGTAGCAAGTATATTACTATTATAAACAAAAAAGAAAATATAGTACTATCTGGAATATTTATCGTCTCTTCTGTGATGAACAAAGTTTTTTAATTCTCGTCATGCACGTTTTGAACTTTATACACCTATATGCGATCATTCAATGAAATAGTAATAAGAAACCATTGATTTCTTCACATCAAAAATATGTTGTAAATAATGTTTTCTACAGACATAGTATTGAACATCATCAACTAACATGACCTATATGCTCTGCCCTGGATATGAGCTCCATACCCGTTTCAGATTCAGAGGAGGTTTATGTCTCTTTTCCAAAAATGATCTCTCATGCCATCGTGAGGAGGAACTGGAACCAAAAGAATTTGATATAATGTGGCTTAAGATCGATAACCACAAACAAACAAAGTTCATCTGCTGCCTTTATCTATCACCAAACGAACCAACTCCTGGTGACCTCTTTGAATTCCTTTCTCTGAAACTAGATTTCATCCAACAGAATCACCCAGCAGCTGAAATCATCATCATGGGGGATATCAATTTCCACAACTCCACCTGGCTCAAATTCTCGAACAAAACAGATGACGCAGGATGTCTGGCTGAGGATTTCGCTATCGCCTATGGTGCACCACTAGGAAACTCAGAGCACACACTCATCTCCACGATATGTCCTTACATCATTCCGAGAACCAGTCCAACAACCCACGCACTGTTTGGCATTACAATTCTGGGATGGCCTTCGCATGTTTTTTTCTGAGTTTCCTTGGAGGAGAATGTGTTTTGAATCGGGAGATCCTACGCAATGTGCTGAAGAAATTTCGGAAATCATCATGCTGGGAATGGAAACTTACATACCACATAGCTCCAAATCATGAACCACTGGTGAACCATGCTTCAATAGAACCTGTTCTAGGGTCGTCGCCGTGAAGCAAGCTGCATACCATCGTTGGCGCAGTAACCCAGGCCTGCAGACTAGAGCTGAATATGTTGAAGCTAGGAATACATGCAATCGAACGATAGATGAGTCTGAAGAGGCATACAACACGAAGATGAGATCAAAGCTCATTGAGTGTTCAAATGGTTCCCATTCATTTTGGACCTTTGTCAAGGCAATCTGGAGAAATTTCACTTCTAGCTCATTTCCTCCCCTCACAGAGGATGATAATACATTGGCTATAACACCTCATGAAAAAGCCATCACCTTCGCCAAAATGTTGACAATGTGCAGACAATTCTACCTTGGATCCACGAGGCCAGGAACTTCCCAAAATCGCTACCATCGATAACCGGTATGCCTGAAATAGTCTTCCGGCAACGCACAATCAGACACATTCTGCTTAGCCTCAACGTCAAGAAGGCTATGGGGCATGACGGAATACCGCCTATTGTTCTCAAGAAATGTGCCCCAGAACTAACAATAGTTCTTTGCAGGTTGTTCACCCTTTCGTACAAACTCGGCGTATTTCTAACTGGAAGAAAGCTAGGGTCCAACCCTTCGATCATTGAACAGAGAGTGGGTTTGTTGTTCGGAGGTCCAACCGATTCCAAAGAAAGGCAAGAAAACCCTCCCAAACAACTATAGACCGATTGCACTACTATCTGTGATCTCTAAAGTAATGGAAAAAGCAATCAACATCGAGCTCATCCGATATCTAGAGAGCTCAAGAATCGTGGACGACCGGCAATATGGCTTTCGTCACCAGAGGTCAACAGGAGACCTGCTTACCTACTGGCAGGTGTCAATCGAGAGACATGGGGAGTCTCTGGATATCTCCAAAGCATTTGACCGAGTTTGGCACCAAGGCCTCTTAGCGAAACTTACGTTTCGTTGCAGATAGATGGTGGTAGACGAGGTCTCGTCTGATACAATGACGATCGATGCTGGTATTCCACAAGGCTCTATCTTGGCACCAACTATGTTTTTGCTCCACATCAATGATTTGTTGAATGTGACCTCCAGCCCAGTTCATAGCTTTGCGGATGATAGTACACTTCATTCCGCCTTTTCCTCTAGAGCCCCTATATCATCCAACAAGGCCAGACATGCAAGGCGAAGACAGGTCGATGCTACAAATGAGGATCTGACAAGAATTCTGAAATGGGGATCTGATAATCTAGTACAGTTCAATGCAACTAAAACTCAAGCTTGTATGTTCACCAAGAAGGCTGATCACACGATGCCCAATTTGATGATGTTGGGTACCACTGTTCCTATGAGGTCGTCAATATCCATGCTGGGTGTCACCACCAACAGTGCTCTCTCATGGGACGATCATGTGAGGTCCATTGCGAAAACTGCTTCACACTAACTTGGTTTTCTATTCCGTGCAAAGAGATACTTCACATCCCCGCGACTGCTTATGATGTACAAAGCACAAATTCGACCTGTCCTGTTCAAATGTTTGGAGCTCAGCCCCCAAACATACGCTGAAGCTCTTAGATTCAATTCAGAAAAGAGCTATTCGCCTAGTCAATGATACAACACTCACCAAATCATTGACCTCTCTAGATCATCGTAGAAAGGTCGGCGATCTCTGTCTTTTTTATAGGTACTTCCATGGTCGGTGCTCAACGAAAATTTCATCTATTATGCCACCACGCGCGATTCCTAGTAGACAAACCAGACGAGCTCAGGCTGGTCACCCCTACACTGTCAGGCTCGAGACCTGTCGAACATCGCTATTCCAAGCATCATTCATCAAAAAACGGCAATTCCACCCCTGGCTAACACTATGTTCCTCGAACATTATAGGTTTCCCTTTCCTGTTGTCCACAGATAAAAAAAAAATCATTAATGGGGTTGTTTCGAATATCTTGGAAACGTACAATATAACATAGAGCAACCTTTATTTTTGTGAAGTATCTAACGTCTTTTTGGAAAATATAGGTTGCTATTCAAAAAACAAATTTGAATCCTTCATAGGAAATAAAATATATGTATATGTTAGATTACATGTTAGTGACATATTTATTTACAAGTGTGACCATTGTCATTCAATTTAAAAACAGGACATGAATAAAAAATAGCGCCGCTGGTTACAGTGAATTATAGACACTGTCTACAGGTTGCACAATGAAGAAAAGATTATATTGGTGTGTTAGTAAATTGAGGCAATATGGTGAACAAAGATAATATTCCAAAATAATTAGCGGTTCTTCCTCATTTAGTTGAAAAGTAAATTTTTGTTTTTTGTACTCCCAAATCAGTATATTTTGTGTACTGGTTGCCTCGTCACGAGTAACCTAATTATTGAAAAACCAGGACTGGTAAAACTAGTACAAATGGTCACCTATGAAACTGAATTTATTTTTGAAGTGAAAATACAAGCAGAGAAATTCTTTGATTGAAAATTTATGGATCATTAGATTGTCTGAATTCATAAGGTAAGTAGATGAGTGAGTACAATGATGAAAGATACAACTTCACAGGTTTGGCCAAATAATCACTTTCATCTTATATGCCTTAAATAAAAAAAGATACCATGTGATGAGGCTTCATTGGTATTGAATAGCAATACCTTATGGTATAATGAATTAATAAAATTCCTCTAATGTTGCCAGCTAGTTACTGTTACATAAACTTCTTGTGTTCATAAATTTCAAAACTAATTTTTCAAGCTCAAACAGATGGTCATCTTCCACTTGTGGAAAAAGTGTTCTCATAGCTTCAGCTAAATTGCACACATAGTCTATATTAGGTCCACTAGGTCCTTTGGACCTCAGAATCTGTTCAGCTATATCCTTCAGATCAGCATGTCCTGCATAATTGAAGTTGTTATGACTAGCTAAATAAATAGTGATTTGAAATGGTTTTTTGTCTGCATCAATTGGATGGAATGTTATTGACTGTCTTTCATATCCACCTTTTTCTCGATGATCCAAATGATTAACCACTCGTTCAATATCAGAGTTAGGGATTTTATAGGCTATACCATATACTCTGGAATTATCGTCAGCTGGTAATAATGTTACAACCCTTCCAGGGTTTTCTGGAGTTCCTCTGTGATCTGTACTGAATTGGTAAAATTTTCTAGTGAAACCTTTGATATATCCTAGTACCTTCTCATCGAAAGGAAAATCTACTTTCCATATCAAAGATCCATATCCGAAAACCCACATTTTTATGAAACTTCAATGCATGTATGCTTCTGAATATTTAAATTCAAAATGGTCAATATTGAGCCATTATCATTTTCAATAAAAATATCGTATTCTGTAATTCATGATCCAAGTAAAGGATACATATCCCACTACAATATTGACCAAACGCCATAAGAGCAATGTTAAAAGTGATCTTTCCTTGTCTTATTGGCAACGATGATCGAGGGCTCATGCGCAAAATTCAAATTTTGAAACTTCAGGTGTAATGTGTCAATCTCTTCAGTTTGTAGGTTATGTTTGGACTACTTATCTATTCTCTCCTTGGATCATCCTCATCTAAGATTTTCTCTGTAAATAATCATGTTATTTGGAAAATATATATTTGAATATATATATATATATATATATATATATATATATATATATATATATATTGATGGTAGACACCATAACATATACTTAGCTTTGATATAGAGTGATCTGGTTATACAGGTACGTTTTTTTCAGATTGAATAGAATGAAGCAATCAATATTTAAAAAATGGTAGAAATCTCGGTAGAAATATAAGATATCCTCAGTATTGAGTGTGATACATTTCTTACCGATGATATGAATTGGAGCTCTTGGAGTCTTTGAAAAAACAAATTTGTACGTTTTTTGCGGACATTTGGTGAACAGTTACAAACTTAAACTACGAATACTACAAATAACAACAACAACTATGAACTAACGTCTAAACACAACACTGAATAATCCAGAACCGGGAAAAACAATTACTAACACTAACGCTAATTACGAGTGATGAAAATATTCAATTTTTAAACATAGACAAGACGACAGTTCAATGAATCTGGTTGTTTGAATAATTGCGCTGCACAAAAAGGATTATGTATAAGACACGACGCACGATCATTCCCAATTTGAGTAGCAACGACAGGCGTAAGAGTGAAACAACACTAAGAGAGTCTGTCATCTTCCACTTTCATTTTGACGCATGCGCATAAATAAATCCTTGCCAATTGCACTCTTTTATTTTGACATCAGATAGGCTGTCCTTATTATCAATATTCGTAGTTAATACATATATGGTGTCACCTGGTATGCATCATTGCATCTATCACAAACTATACAGGTTGTTTCTCAAAACATGTACTTGAATAAAAAGGGTAATATTCATGATATGTTAATTCCAAGAAAAAGTTCCAATAAACATGGCCCGTTTACGCACCGATTTCGAGAGACTTACAGAGTCCGAGTTTCTAATCGAGTGAATGAAAAAAATTCTCAGGAAAACCAACATTGACGATTAAACCGATGCCCAGTTGACCAATCGACCAACGACATATTGAGCGTTCGAGAATGTTCAGCGTGCCGTGGTCAAGGCAACTATTGGTCGGTTACCTCCTCAAAGAGACAGCGCCATAAATTAGTATTACCAGAGATTAGTTGTTCTATTAACTAATCTCTGGTACAACCTATGGTAATAGATATAACTCGAGATGCTGCTTGCGTCAAGAGTGGGATGGAACTGGCGGCACCGACGTACCGATGATGGATGGAAACAGAAAATCTTCAATAACCTACGATGAGTATTATAGAAATTCAATTCATTGAAAAATTGATATGAGGTTTCCAATAAGGCTTATGTGATGAAAATACCACTATTCACCTTCGCTGTAGCTCTTTTTTCATTCATCATCAAAAAAGCTAGTTTATAACCCAATTTGCAGAAGTACGACTCCATCCATTGAAATTATAGAGTAATCTGTTAAATTTTACCTGAGTTGTATTGCTTTTCCATACAGAAACTGATGATCCCTTTTCTGCATCGTATCACACGTGCTTATTGCAAAACGGGGTTGCGCTCTGAACGAGCATTTAGACAGCGCGGTGGTTGGGGTGTCATAACTATCGATAGTTGGCCACCTCTATTCCGGGTATTATTACCTCCTTAGGAGATACAGGCCAGCTGGCTTGCCAGGCTTGCAACTTGCTAGCTATCCTATCACTATAAATATACATATATTAGTCAAATACAAGAGCTTGAATTATAAATTATGGTAATGCAAATGTGTTCGCTTATGTACAACTTGCATTTTTATTGCTTCCATCCATCAGGAAACTAGCACAGTGTGTTATACTGTTGAACTAGTTGGCAAAAATAGAAAATTCGCTTCAAGGTGAAGACAATACAGGTCCACGAAACAGAATGGTCAGCAAGCGACGACCAATCCATGCCACCAATTTGAATTTTCGACCGAACTTAAACAATGCAACTAATGTGGAACAGAGAGGCACCAAACCAACAAGTGAACCTACCTCTGTTAAAGAGATATTTGTATTGATGGTTCTATACATTTGTAAGAAATCATTATTTTTCAATACCAATATCAAAGTTTGTATCTATCTTGCATCACTGTTTGTGGTTTCTCTAATTGCTGATGTACTGACAATACCAAAATTTTACCTAGCTAGATCTGATAATATTTTCAACAAGTTTTTTGTGAAGTTTGCATGGGGATGGAATCTGGTTCTAGTATTACCATTTATTATTCTCACATCATATGTCTATTGCTGTGGAAATAAGAAAAAAATCATTTCACATCATTTACCAAGAGTTGGCATAGCTACATTTTTCTGGTGGTTCTGGACATCCTTCTTCAATTATATTGAGGCTTCTCTAGGAAGATGTGTGAACTCTGCTTTCAACACAAAAACTGTTTGTCTTCGAGAAGGCCATGTGTGGAATGGTTTGGATTTGTCAGGACATTCATTCATACTCATATATGGAAGCTTGTTTTTAATTGAAGAGGTGAGGTGTGTTGTAAACTGGGATACAATCAAGGAGCATATGAGACTGGAAGAATATAGCCGTGTCACCAAAAATGCAAACGACAAGATAAACCCGTTGAGTAATCTAACAGATGAAGAACTTGAACAGACAAGAGTAAACTATGAAAAATATACACCTTACATTAGATTATTGGTTGTACTCATAACCCTCATACAAATTCTTTGGGATATCATGCTAATATCTACAATGTTATACTACCATATCATGATTGAGAAATTTTTGGGTGGTGCATCTGCTATTGTTACCTGGTTTTTAACTTATAGAGTGTGGTATGTCCATAAAAAATTATTACCAAAGCTTCCTGGAGAAGGAGAATTCAAGTATACAAAGAATGTTGCAGCATCGCCAGTGCAGGTACGAAATAAGAAGAGAAGCTTAATAGACCAAGGACCATTGTTTATGGGTAGACCAATTTATGCTAATTTGAAAGTGGATGAAGGACAATCGGGTAGATAGCATTTACTAATAGAAACAATCAAACTTGATTTCAATTCAATGTTTTCATTTCATCTAATGTTGATTTTTTATTAGTTTTACTATTTGATGGGTATTTTTTAATTATGTTGTTATTTTATTATTAAATTTCTTGTTCAAATAATTTGTTTTTCTGCTCTGATGAGGTAAATTGAAATTAGATATCTAGGATTGAAGAAAAGATGAAGAGTAGGTGAGCCCCTGAAGGTGAACTGGATACCTATTTCATGCTTTGTGATGAAAAACCTATCACCACTGTACCGTATACTGTACTGCTACCAGTTCATTAACTGATCTCTGGCTGTTACAGAGTACTCATGAATAATTATAGTCACCTTGATTATAATGAATGACGACTCACCCAACAGTTGAATGCAGGATAAAATAATACACCAACCTATTTCTATCCAGAGCTAGAGCTGTTAATAAAATTGGAATGATGCAAGATTTGTTCACTTCTCATTAGGAATGCAGGTTCCCACTTTTCTTCATACATTAATGCATGTTCCATTCATCCAGAATTAAAAAAAAAAAGGTTAAAATGCCGCCTAACTCAACAAAAAGTGAATGAGCATGCTCGAAATTCATTTCAGAAACAGAATATTGATGGTAAAAGTTTGTTCCCTCTTCTTCAATATTCTAGATATTGAATTTATATAGGGTGTTTCATACTATATAAGGGGAATCATAAACCAACTGGAGAAACAAGAGATCAAAAGTGGGTACAAGGCAGTCTTCACTTTATATTTTTCATATTATAAATTTTTTTACAATGACTTAAAATTTTTCCTGTAGTTTTCAAATGTGTTAAAAGAAAAACAATTGAATATCTCACAGAAAAATCATGGTCAACTGAAAATTTTCAACTATAGATCACTGTAAATTACCATTATAGAATAGATATTATTTTCACAATTTTCACATTGAAGGAATGAAATAACCAAATACTAACGACGGAATGGATATGAAAATTTCACTGGAAGTAATGACAACTTCAGTCTTTCCAATGAACCTGTATATTTTTCACATATTCCCATATTGTGTACAATTTTGTAACAATTGACTTGAAAAAAATTAACATCGGTTGTAGTAGTCAGAATTATTGATTTTGAGTGGGCATAACGTAACAATTTTTGAATCACATTGCAGATATTTCATCAGTATATATGGCATTGAAATGCGGAGAAATGCCAATTTGAGTATTCAGAGAAATGGTATCAGTTTGAGTAGAGATATTATATATGGTTTGTTAGTTTAAACTACACTCACCCAAATCATAAAAATAAATTGAAAATTCTCATGTTATGGAGTGGGATAGCAATTCTAGTCCTTCTTGAAGTCTTAATATTTGGCTTTTGAACAGATGTCAACAAATGTTTCTTAAGGACGCCTCTACTCTTTTGTAGAAAGTACTTACGTATTGCTTCGATATGCAAAGGTAACATATATTCCTCACCGTTTGAAAATTTAGGGTTATTTATAGAAATTTCTCAATTTATAATGCAATAACTATATATTCACTATAAAAAATGTAAAACATAAGTACATTCCAAAAATAAATCTTCAGAAAATCAACATGTTAACCAATTTAAAGCATACGCTATCATAGTCACAGCGCGTCGAAAAAATACTATAAAAGATCTTCGACTATACAAAACAGATATGAAAATTGGAATAAGCCTCAGTATCACCTGATGAATTGAAATCACTTCTCTCTCAGGCTTTGCGAACGAATGTTATTGTTATAGCTGATTGACATCTCTGCAATATGAATTTTTGGTTGGAAATTCTCTACCAGTTGAAGTAATCATATAAATCAGAACGACACCTAGTAAAACGACTAAACATATTGTAGCCAGTTGGTAATACTGCAACATTTTCATGGATTTTTGAAGGCCGTGCTGGTAATTTTCAAGCTGGGTTAAAGCAGTGGACAACTTATTGAAGTTGTTTTGGTCTTGGGAAGTATGTTGTGGATTGACGTTGCCATTATTACTAACTTCGCCGCCGTTCTGGACGCATTTCAGTCGATGTTGGTTCACTTTTCTGCTCGACTGATTCTGAAAGACATCAACATTAATGAAACCTGCATTCTAGAAACATATTACTGAACAAACATTGAGAATTATACAGGGTGTCCTTAAAAGGTCTTTACAAAAAGCTACCACATATTCTTCAGACCAAAACAATTCGATACAAGCAAACTTACCTCAGTAAAAAGTTGCTTAGTTTGGGCGCTAGACGGCTCTGAAGTTGAAATTTTCAAATCGATTTTGCTTCATAACTTTTGAACGGCTCATGAGATTTTTTTCAAATTTGGTACGTTGGCATAGACTCATCGGGCAATGAAACTCATATCATAATCATAATGAATATCATTCCATGGGCGTAGAACTTGATTTTTTCAGTAAATAAACATCTAAAACTCCTACGCCAATGGAAAAAAATTAGTTTCAATATGAAATCTAAATTATTCAACTCATTCACTACAAAAAAGGTACTCTTGACAAAAGTCGATTCCTCTCATGGTTTCGACAAAATTTTAATTTTAGTGATTTAGAGCATAATTAATAATAAAACGATTAACAGATATTTCATAAAAATTGTTCAAAATGTTGACCATTTTCACGTATACAAAGATTTATACGACGCAAAAAGTTGAAATGTACTCTTTGCATAACTTCTTCATCACCTGTAAGATTATTCGTCGCCTGTTGGATACGTTGCCATAATTGTTCTACAGTATTCACAGGGGTCTTGTAAACCGTAGACTTGAGATAACCCCATACAAAATAATCCATCGGTGTTAAGTCTGGAGAACGTGGTGGCCAATTCACGGGTGCATCATTACCTCTACCTATCCATCTGCCTGGGTACTGTTGGTTTAAAAAATTCCTAACATCCACCGAAAAATGTGGTGGAGCTGCATCGTGCATAAACCACATATCTACCCGATGTTGGAGTGGTAAATCTTCCAACAAATTTGGCAACGTATTTCGTAGATGTTGTAAATACATGTCTCCTGTTAATCTTTGTGGAAGTATGACAGGACCAATTATAAAATTTCCTATTATTCCAGCCCAAACGTTGATTTTGAATTCGTGTTGAAAATGGTTTATTTTAATGGAATGAGGATTTTCAATTGCATAAACGTGTTCATTATGAAAATTAGTTATTCCTCTTCTCGTGAAACAGGCTTCATCAGTGAACAAAATATTCTTTCCAAAGTTCAGATTCATTTCTCTTTGCAAATTAATGAACCTACAAAACATCAGACGACTTTGTGAAACATGGATTAATAAATCTTGAACTGGCGTCTTGTGGTATGGGTATAATAATTGTTCTCTTAGTACTTCATGAACGGCATTCCTAGAAACTTCTAGTTCATTACTTATCCGTCTAGTACTCAATTCTGGATTTTCTTCAATACGGTCTAAAATTTCTAGTTCGACTTCGGGAATCCTTACATAACGCTGTCTTCCATAATCACCAGTTCTAGGAGCAAAATGACCGGTCTCCCGAAGACGTCTCTCAACTGCAGCAAAGGTTGGGTGGCTTGGTACGCGACGATTTGGAAACCTTGCCGAATACACCCTCACACTCTCTCGACCATTTCCTTGACAATATCCGAATACCAATAACATATCGGTGTATTCTTCATTGGTGTATTGTACGGCCATGATAAATCAGAAAAGTCCGATATCAACAATCAACGTCAATAAAACTCGACAAATCAACACAGATGAAACTATGGAAACCAAGAATGTGAAAATCACTGTTTTCGAGCAGATAATAATAGTCTTCAGAAAAAAAACCAGTGCTACTTATTTTCAATAGAAATAACCTATGCAAAAAGTACATCTCAACTTTTTGCGTCGTATAAATCTTTGTATACGTGAAAATGGTGAACATTTTGAACAATTTTTATGAAATATCTGTTAATCGTTTTATTATTAATTATGCTCTAAATCACTAAAATTAAAATTTTGTCGAAACCATGAGAGGAATCGACTTTTGTCAAGAGTACCTTTTTTGTAGTGAATGAGTTGAATAATTTAGATTTCATATTGAAACTAATTTTTTTCCATTGGCGTAGGAGTTTTAGATGTTTATTTACTGAAAAAATCAAGTTCTACGCCCATGGAATGATATTCATTATGATTATGATATGAGTTTCATTGCCCGATGAGTCTATGCCAACATACCAAATTTGAAAAAAATCTCATGAGCCGTTCAAAAGTTATGAAGCAAAATCGATTTGAAAATTTCAACTTCAGAGCCGTCTAGCGCCCAAACTAAGCAACTTTTTACTGAGGTAAGTTTGCTTGTATCGAATTGTTTTGGTCTGAAGAATATGTGGTAGCTTTTTGTAAAGACCTTTTAAGGACACCCTGTATATGAAAAATGTTGCAAAAAAATTTAGAATTATGACATTTTGTTATGAAAAATTGTCTTATCACCATTGAGATCAATTATAGAGTAGAATGATTCTTCATTATGATCTTAGATGAGAACCCTGTGGTGATATTATACCAATATTAGTGTTGAGACAGTTGACATCTTGCCAAAAGAGATAAAAATCACGGAAGAAAACAGATTTCAGAAATTTCCATTAGACGTTATAGTAGGGCTGACGCAAACTAACGTAATTATCTGATATAGTGAGACCAAACAACCAAGATTAAAGAGACTCATTACGGATGATTCTCTAATAATTCACTTGGCGCCTCCCCTACGGAAGAGGTCTCGCATATAATTAAATAATTCTTATTTAGATAAAAAGGTAGGTATAAGTTTTGTTTTCTGCAATTTCTGCTGATGATGAATGATACCTTCCAGACGAATCTATAGTAATTCATGTTTTGTTTACATAATTCGAATAATTATGAACTAACAGATGGCAATAATTTATGGTTAATCACAAGAGATGAAAAATAAATATTTTCACTAAGTATCAACTGTATATTGCTCATATATAGTGTGAACAGTGAGATTCTGAATATGTATATATGCTACACAAGACGAAAAATGTATTCTGCACGAGGTTATGGAGTTCTTATAACTTTCAGAGTCAGTATTTGCATTTGTATTTCTATATTATTCATCCTCATTTGGCATATTTCAGGAAAAGGCTTGAATTTGGAGTGAAAATCTCAGATTTATTAGATTATATTGGCAACATGATGTAAAGAAAAATGGTGGAACTACTTTGCCCGATTGGAATCGCTATCTCTGATATAACGCCATCATCTAGAAAAAAGTACAGAGGTCGGCGATCTCTGCCTTTTTTATAAATTCTTCCACGGTCGGTGCTCAACGGAAATATCATCTATTAGGCCACCACGTGCGATTCCTGGTAGACAAACCAGACGAGCTCAGGCTGGTCACCCCTACACTGTCAGGCTCGAGACCTGTCGAACATCGCTATACCAAGCATCATTCATCAATAGAACGGCAAAGTTGTGGAATTCTTTGACTTTGTCTTTCCCGATACTAACAACCTCCAAACTTTAAGAAAAATTTCAACACATTATAGGTTTCCCTTTCGTGGTGTCAACAGATAAAAAAAATGTATAAGCAATTACTAATTCTGAAATGGTTCAATACTAGGGATGCAAGGCAATTCGCTGGTTGCAATGTTGAGCTGAGCGAGTAAAGCTCCTTATATTGATGTGAATTTTGTCCAGAAGTACCAAAAAAACTTACAGACAGTATGAGTGCAGTAACTTTTCAAATTAGTTCTAATATAGGAACAAACAAATAATATGGAGAAATCACCTAATCACACACCAAAACATAAGATGTGGAAATGAAATCATGAAGGAAATAAATTTCTAGTAAGACCTATTCTTTAGTAGGTACTTAATCTGTGACCGAAGACAGATTCTAGCACAGGGAATACCACTATTATCATTGAATTTACCTTCCACAATTCAGATAGATCCAAATTATTCAGTTCACTCGGGTCCAATGGAGTACTCATCACAAGAAATTTGTCTCGTGACAATCCGCCAAGTTGGAAGCCCAATAATAACGTCACAGTAACAGTTGCTGACTCTCCGGGTGCTAAGCATCCTGTGCTTGGTTTGACTCTGAATTTTTCTGGTGATGTTGTTTTCAGCTGGAATATAATTCATAATAGCTATATATATAATACCTACCTAATTAGTAGAGGTGTCAATTTATTTGAAATATTTCATTTTGCAGTATTTCAACATACAACATGATAAATTGAATTATGTCTGGACCACAAGATATTTCTTGATATTGAAAATATTTTGAAATATACAAGTTGTCTCAAGCAAGCGTTGATATACAATTCATATATAGAACACACATTTCATTGCATTTTTTTTAAATATCATCGATAAATCAAATCAAATTTAATTATATATATATATAAATTTTTTTCATAATCAGATATCTTTCAGAAATACTCCACAGCTGATGAAGGTTTCATGTTGAAATGAATAATTACAGGATATGAAAGAGTTTAAATTAGGGTAAAGTTAGGCAATATAAATGTAAATTAGGGCAATTTTGTAACAAACAAAATGCCGTTTAGGAACATTTGGTTCTCCGAGTACTTACGAAGATTTCCGGAAAAAATGAATTCATTTCATGTCAAAAATTACACCACAGCAATGTAGTGGTTAAGAAAAAAAAGTGAGGGATGATGAATATTACATACCTTATATGATAAATGGGTATTTCCATCCGCATTATGAAGTTCCAAGGTACTTACAAGGTCATTGCCATCTTTATCAAAAGTAATTATGCCAGATGGCGTCACCCTGAGAGAACTGGCATCTGAAAAATAATCGGAGTTATTGATGAAATCAGAAGAAGTGGAAAGCTGAATACAAATTTTTTAGCCACTTGTGGTTGAGATATCTCTCTCGCATCATTGTCATTGAAGGAAGGAAATCGAAATTTTTGGATTTTGAATTTCCAAAATTGTAACTGCTGTCACAGATCGTGGTACACGCCATTTTCTCCTTAGTTTTTATTTCTGAGATTTGGAACATGAAACATGCTCACTAGAAGGCACTTTCCGACATATTCAGAAATTTTTTCAACTTTCCGATTCTTTTCCAACTTTCGATTTTCGAATGGAACACTCTGTAGCTCATTACATTTTTGAAACTTTTTGAAATGATTGAAATTTTTATACTAATCATCTCATTTTGAAAGCTATAATACAATGGTGTCCAATTAACCGATTCCGAAACCTTAAAAAATGGTATTTTAGTAAACATCTAAATATTGATAATTTATTGTACATTCCTGCCAACAAAACCAAACATGCAGCTAAATCTCTAATACGTAAATATATTGAAATTTGTGCGAATCCAAAAAGGAAAACGGATTTTCAGAAAAATTCATTTTAAAAATAGGCTGACAATCATTGATCTATGAGACATCTGTATTTCAATGATTTATATAATAGGATCTACTGATGTCATGTATTTTTCATGAGAAAATTATTATTGATCACGTAGATGAGATCAAATAATAGAGTATATCTTCCTAAAATACAACAATCGATAAGCAGAATTGCCAGTTCGTTACTCTATTTGCACAATGAGAGTTGATTTATTCGATATTGAGCTTTGCACTTCTACCCCACTTTTAATACAAAAATCGTGTAGGTGTTTTAATTGCATGAAGATGAACTGTCATATTCATCATGTTAATTGCATTTTTATAGTAGTATAGTTCATCAATCTCATTTGATATTGAATTAAATCACACTGGTGATTTTATTGATATCTATAGCTGTTTTACAAACCAACCAGTATAACCTAATATTTGATTGATATATTATATGATGTGATAGATTAACGAATATTATGATAGTTTTTGCACTTACCAGAATCTTTCTCACCACTACCTGCTGATATTTCTGACATTGATCCATCCACGAAGTGAACCTGCCACAAGATTATTGATTAGTGAGTTCTGCTATATTCCCAATCTTTGCTCTTGATATACACAGCACAAAAAGCTAAATGCAATATACTGAAGAACAAAAGTGAGGTATGTTATCCAGGATATTATGATGTGTTGCTAACCATTTTTGATTTGAACAGGGTGGTCCAGAAGTGAACGAATTTTTGTAAATGGATTATATTTTCATCACTATATCTTTGTGATTAAAGTATTGTGAAATATTAATTTTCCTAAGATTCGAAGACCATGATAATAAAAAAAAGAGTTGAACGCCTCTCTTTCCAAAATCTGCCAAAGAAATGAAATCAAGTAAAATAACTGAATGAATTTTTGCTGTTAATTGGACACGTCTAGGGTGATCACATTTTAATGGCTGATTGTCGACGAGATGATATACCTTTCTATGGACATATATGATGGTTCATTATTGAATTACAGGATATTCCTTAATGTCTTGAACATACTAAAGGTAGTTATCCTTTAGACGCATTTCAGCGTTGATTGATTTTCTGAAAGTTTACATTAACCTGTCTTAAAATTACTTAGTAGTACGTATTTTTATACCGATGTTTAATGGATATTCATATACATACTTGTTTTAAAACAGATTGGGTTGATAGATACTTTTTGGCTCAAATAGAAGGAAAGGGTCGTACTGACAAAATGAAATCTGGAAAATTCAGTTGTGTCATCGAAGATCTTATATAAGATGTTATAAAAAACTAACGGCCGATTATTGCAATGCAAATTTCAGATTTTGTCAACAGTAAAATTACAAGAGCTTCCGGATAAATTTCTTTTCCTGTCGGGGAATTACGGGTTTTCGAGTGAAATTACTGATGAAAAATTTTTTGTTTGTAAGGAAATATATCCAATAAAGAAATGTTCGAGTGTTTTTTTGGCAAGCTAAATCAACGACAATATATAAATGAACCAAAATAATGATTGACTTTATTGAAATAACTGTTTGAAGGATTATTCGTGATTTCTGGCTTTACAAAACTCCATGAGTTGTCTCCAAATCGACGATTTCGTGTTTCTGGTAGTTTGCGGAATTGATTATTTTTTTATTTTTTTTTGTGTTTTTTGTGATGGGCGTATACTAGATGGAGTATGCTTCCTAGAACGATGTACAGAACACTGGTGGAGCTATTCTGTCTATTTGCCTATCTAAATTCTTCAACCAGAACTCTAACGTACAGTTAACTTGAGAACAGCATTTTATTCGTTATACCGGAAAATCACTCAAATGTCGGTTGTTAGATGGCGACACAAAAATGAAAACAGATTAAGTATCATTGATAATTGCACAATCAGTGGTAAAAAAAGGTTACTTCTCATTTAATGATCAAAATACCTAATTATAATCTCAAAACATCAACTATTTGCACAGAAATCTGTAAAAATGTCATCATATTCTGGGGAAGTTTCATATAACTATTAGGCCATTATAGCGGGAAATGGCGTTGGCGTTTTTGACGAAACAAAACACGATCAGTGACTGCACCAGTCTTTTGAACATCGTTCTTCCGAGGAACAGGCACTTTTACAGCGATAAAAAAAGATGAACCTTTTTTATCAATGTCAAAATGACTCAAATCATCTCATGTGTTTTCTATGGAGGAGTATAAAATAGTATGATTGACTAATTGCTATCAGTTGAAAAATCAAAAACATCACTTTTTGACACTATCAAGAGGAAACATGTGTTCAAAACAACTTACTTTTTTATTACCGAGAACAGTCGTGGTATCTATTTCTGCTTCAGGAGGAGTTTCTGACACAAAATCGAATGTATAAGTATTTTCACCACCCCAACTTTTCAATATATTTTCCTGTGGCACGTAGGTTTTGATATCTTTCTTGGAAATGAATTTAATTTTCTCAACAGCTTTTTCAGGCAACATTGACTTAACTATTTTGAAAGCAGCTGAAAATATAAAATTAGTACAGTGGAGAATAACCTTCTGGTACATAAAACTTCAATAGTGAGGATGTAAAATAAACAAAGAAACAATATATTACCATTTAATATCCAAGGCATCTCGAAAATGAGAATATAATTCAAAAAATATGGGTAATATTCTTTGAACATATTTATAAGATATTTGATGAGTTCCAAATCCATATTTGATAAGCCACAACCTTCCATATCAAAAAATATTGTTATCCGGTCTCCTTCAGTTTTCCTAAAAAAGATCAGTTGTATTGAATAATGTACTTAGTCACAGTAATGTAGATAGGAGGGTAAAAGGTAATCACCCCATCTGGCTACACTACTTATCCTTCATCCCTCTCCTATCGCCGGCATTTTGTTCGCAAATGGGATAAAATGGTATTGATGATTTTGTAGCATAATTTATATGACGACTGGACAAATATGGATTACATATATTGTGTATATTTGTTTCATGTGAGTTTTAGATACAATTACGCCCCCAAATCGATTTCCTAGATCCACTGCATATACTGGTCAAGTTGAATGAAATTCTGAGTATTCACGGAGTATACCAAGTAATAATGAATATTCGTTTTCGCCACTATCATGAATCATTATTTTCCCCAAAGCTAGTGAAAATATAGTTCAAACATTCAATCTGCAATATTATTACCTTTCTATTCTTTCAAACCAATATATAATTGTTCTTTTAATTTCTTCCACATCAACTGCTCCTTTCACATGTTTTTTACACTTGAATACCAACATCAAATAGCCGTCGATATCAGCACCAAATGGATAAAAAGCACCAGAGCAGAGAAGGTCCATTTTGCACTTACTTTCACTCATTTCTGTAATTATTGTAATCAATATTTATTACCCAAATTCAATACAAGCATAATTACCATTAACTTTGTTATCTAGTCTCCATGTTAGTGAAGTCCACAACATTTTGAGAGATAATGTTTGGTCTCCATCATTGTGAAGTAGAAATCTTTTCAACCAGTCATCACTAGTCTTTACCCTTTCTAAGTCCTTCGGGTGAACACCTTCAATCAGAATCTTATTATTATTTTACATTGTAAAAAAAAAAGTATTTCCAAGTTCGTGTTGAAGAAACATCATGAATACACAATGTCATCATTTACTCAATCATGTTGCCACAATTATTAACAGATATATCAATTTGACGATAATTCTGTTTTCCATAATGAATAAATGGTTTTGGAATTTGTTTGTGGCATGGATTTGTTTTAGAGTTTCCAGGAAAAAAAACAGTAAATGCAGATCTATGTTTCTTGTCTTGGCAAATGATTTTATGAATTTCCAAGTCAACCTCACAGTGATAAAATTTGAAAAATATATCGAGATTTTATCTATTTTCTCTTGTTCATTTTATTATATTTCTATTGGTATTTTTTTTTGAAATCGACTACTTATAATTTCATTGTTTCTCAATCATTTGATTATTCATGATATTTCCACATGGAATTATTGTATTGTAATGTCAGGCTCGATATGCACAAAGCACATGAGTGCACATTCTTCAAATGGTTGAACGGATATTTTTATTTTGTTGTATTTTCAATTTCATTTTTCATTGTATTTGTATCATTGATAAATCCTGTGGATGAATATTTTTGTAATCCGAATTCTCGTATACATTTTATATCCACTTAAGTTTTTATTATCCTTGTTTTCATTTTTTGATGTGATTCAAATATGAAGACTATAAGTGACCCAGCATACAACCACAAACTAAGGCCTTCCTGCAAACTCGTTGTTAACCTTGTTGACTGATAGTTTAGTATGAAAATCATTCATCATCATTATTCATTCTTCATTATGATCGTCAATTAGCCTGTTTTTTGATGAAACTTTCGTTAACGTTAGGATTATTCTTGCCACTTGATTACACCTACCTTTTTTCCATATTCAGAAAACGGCGCTAGATATGAATGTTCGATTTCGAAATGAAAGTTAAATGACAAATTTTTTTGACCTTTATGGATCGATTTTTTGGAAACGAAGGCGTGAAAGAAAGAATATATTTGCTGGATATTATACTTCATATAATTCAAATGAATGGGTGATTGATTTATGGGTAATATATTCAGCATGAAATATACAAGGTATCTCATTCGATAAAATTGAATGAACCGCGGGCCCAAATTTTCTTTCATCCTGTATAGAAATTATGCAAGAAAGGTGAACTTGATGAGAATCAGACTATATTCAATTTGTGCCTTTTCACCTCATCTATCTTGTATAACCAATATAACTTACAGACAGTATTCAATAGGTAATGTTTGCAGATTAAATATAAATGTTTATAGAAAAGGTGGGAACAGCATAGGTGAATCCATATTAAATTGAGAAGTTGTTGAGTCAAGATATTCAACAAACACACCCATATACATGCAGTCAGCAAATTTGATTCCAATAGTAAATATATGATATAATATCAAAAATCAAGTACCTTCCTATAAGTAGTCCTATAGTAGTATAAGTAGTATCCCAGAGATGATGCCATTTTAGGAAGACTATGTCTGTATGTAAGAATTTTTTGATGAATCGGGATAATAATGATACTGGGAAGGACGTGTAATATATTAGAGAAAAGTGGAACAATCCCAGCTGAATTGCGACGCCTGGCAACCCTACTACCGGGATGTTGAAGTTAGCAAGAACTTCAAATAGAATTGATCTTGGATCATACATCTTGAAGCAATAACTCAAATGATAGTTGAAAAAAGGAAAATAGAAAATAAATTGTTCATGTGAAAAATATAGATGGTGCTCCAATGGAAGCACTGGGTCTATTTTTATGTAATTTCTCTTCTGAATTCAATAGCAATTAGAGATTTAGGACTTCACATCATTAATTTGCCACCCTGTATGTTAATTTGAGAACTATAGTCAAATCATGCAGTTACACAATTCAATGTTACCTTGAAAATATGCTCTAAAAAGTGAGACTAGTTTTTCAACTCCTTTATATGACTTTGAATCCATGAAAAGTATAGTTGATCAAAATTATTCCCATGGAGCTTATTTAATTTTATAATAGGTCGAGGTGAATAAAATTCTAATTATTGAATATACAATATATTTGAATAGTTACTTCTATACATGAAGCTACTTATCTACTATTTATTATGCCACTGGGTGTTCAGTTTTATCAAAACAATTTAGCACTGGATGAATGAATATCTATGAGTTTTTTCTATTCATTAAGAATTTTTAAATATAACCAAAATGATTCATTATAATCTTAGGACGGTGATTTCATGTTTTGTGAACTCTATACTAGGAAGAGATCACCTATATTTCGAATAATGTACTAGCTGAGGGCTCATCAATACACATATACATATATATTATTGTACTTGCCATTATTTCCTTTAGTCACTATCTCGTTCAGAAATGCATTTCGAAAATCCTGTATTTGGTTATTAGATATATCCATATGACCTTTGATGACAACCATTTTCAAAAATGTATAGAATTAAACACATAAGCAATACAGTGACTGAATACTTGAACAAAGTCCTTTACATACTTAACAATTTTATCAGATATTCAAAACAAGTAAACTTCAAAATTAAAATAAGAAACAAAACCTCAAAAATTAAAATTAAAAACCTTCGAACTGACTTCAAAATAGAGGTGGAAAACTATCGATAGTTTTGTACTATCGAAACAATCGATAGTTTTCGGTGACTATCGTATATAAATCCAGTCAGAGAACGCGTCACTCACTGAAATATATTTATATCGCTTCTCGGGCTCTGGCAGAGATAAGTTGAGTCTCTGGGAGTATGAAAACCAATCGAAATAACCATAGAATAATTGTGATTATAGTATACAGGGTGTCCTTAAAAGGTCTTTACAAAAAGCTACCACATATTCTTCAGACCAAAACAATTCGATACAAGCAAACTCACCTCAGTAAAAAGTTGCTTAGTTTGGGTGCTGGACGGCTCTGAAGTTGAAATTTTCAAATCGATTTTGCTTCATAACTTTTGAACGGCTCATGAGATTTTTTTCAAATTTGGTACGTTGGCATAGACTCATCGGGCAATGAAACTCATATCATAATCATAATGAATATCATTCCATGGGCGTAGAACTTGATTTTTTCAGTAAATAAACATCTAAAACTCCTACGCCAATGGAAAAAAATTAGTTTCAATATGAAATCTAAATCATTCAACTCATTCACTACAAAAAAGGTACTCTTGACAAAAGTCGATTCCTCTCATGGTTTCGACAAAATTTTAATTTTAGTGATTTAGAGCATAATTAATAATAAAACGATTAACAGATATTTCATAAAAATTGTTCAAAATGTTCACCATTTTCACGTATACAAAGATTTATACGACGCAAACAGTTGAATTGTACTCTTTGCATAACTTCTTCATCGCCTGTAAGATTATTCGTCGCCTGTTGGATACGTTGCCATAATTGTTCTACAGTATTCACAGGGGTCTTGTAAACCGTAGACTTGAGATAACCCCATACAAAATAATCCATCGGTGTTAAGTCTGGAGAACGTGGTGGCCAATTCACGGGTGCATCATTACCTCTACCTATCCATCTGTCTGGGTACTGTTGGTTTAAAAAATTCCTAACATCCACCGAAAAATGTGGTGGAGCTCCATCGTGCATAAACCACATATCTACCCGATGTTGGAGTGGTAAATCTTCCAACAAATTTGGCAACGTATTTCGTAGATGTTGTAAATACATGTCTCCTGTTAATCTTTGTGGAAGTATGACAGGACCAATTATAAAATTTCCTATTATTCCAGCCCAAACGTTGATTTTGAATTCGTGTTGAAAATGGTTTATTTTAATGGAATGAGGATTTTCAATTGCATAAACGTGTTCATTATGAAAATTAGTTATTCCTCTTCTCGTGAAACAGGCTTCATCAGTGAACAAAATATTCTTTCCAAAGTTCAGATTCATTTCTCTTTGCAAATTAATGAACCTACAAAACATCAGACGACTTTGTGAATCATGGATTAATAAATCTTGAACTGGCGTCTTGTGGTATGGGTATAATAATTGTTCTCTTAGTACTTCATGAACGGCATTCCTAGAAACTTCTAGTTCATTACTTATCCGTCTAGTACTCAATTCTGGATTTTCTTCAATACGGTCTAAAATTTCTACTTCGACTTCGGGAATCCTTACATAACGCTGTCTTCCATAATCACCAGTTCTAGGAGCAAAATGACCGGTCTCCCGAAGACGTCTCTCAACTGCAGCAAAGGTTGGGTGGCTTGGTACGCGACGATTTGGAAACCTTGCCGAATACACCCTCACACTCTCTCGACCATTTCCTTGACAATATCCGAATACCAATAACATATCGGTGTATTCTTCATTGGTGTATTGTACGGCCATGATAAATCAGAAAAGTCCGATATCAACAATCAACGTCAATAAAACTCGACAAATCAACACAGATGAAACTATGGATACCAAGAATGTGAATATCACTGTTTTCGAGCAGATAATAATAGTCTTCAGAAAAAAAAACCAGTGCTACTTATTTTCAATAGAAATAACCTATGCAAAAAGTACATCTCAACTTTTTGCGTCGTATAAATCTTTGTATACGTGAAAATGGTGAACATTTTGAACAATTTTTATGGAATATCTCTTAATCGTTTTATTATTAATTATGCTCTAAATCACTAAAATTAAAATTTTGTCGAAACCATGAGAGGAATCGACTTTTGTCAAGAGTACCTTTTTTGTAGTGAATGAGTTGAATGATTTAGATTTCATATTGAAACTAATTTTTTTCCATTGGCGTAGGAGTTTTAGATGTTTATTTACTGAAAAAATCAAGTTCTACGCCCATGGAATGATATTCATTATGATTATGATATGAGTTTCATTGCCCGATGAGTCTATGCCAACGTACCAAATTTGAAAAAAATCTCATGAGCCGTTCAAAAGTTATGAAGCAAAATCGATTTGAAAATTTCAACTTCAGAGCCGTCCAGCACCCAAACTAAGCAACTTTTTACTGAGGTGAGTTTGCTTGTATCGAATTGTTTTGGTCTGAAGAATATGTGGTAGCTTTTTGTAAAGACCTTTTAAGGACACCCTGTATAAACTCTCTGATCCAACTCCCTATACCCAGCCACTAGAAAAGGTTGTAGACTTTGTTTAATACCTTACTAAGGCTTCCCAAGATCGAAACTACATGGCGTCACCTATGCTGATCTCGATGGATATCTAGAAAACTCTGGAAAATACGATTTGAATTCGAAATTCAACACGGATCTAAGATTTGATAGATATCCGTCGATATCAGGTGAAGCGAATTTGGCTTTACAGGATGGACGATCGTATTGCCATCTCTAATCTTTACTAAAGCCTATTATGATTCGTGACGGTTACATGGCCAGACAAAGAGAATAAACGCAAAGAAATTGAAATGATTGAGGTTGATGGTGAGTTGTGATACATCTCTTTCCTGGTTTTTTTCACTTCAATGCTGTCTCTAATGCTTTGCAGACAATATCAAATGAAGAAAAATTTGATTTTTTCAAGTTCAAGATAAAAGTTCCACGTGATATGAATACTGATTGTATAGAATTCAACGAATGTTTGCAGAATATTTCTACTTTTTTCACTATTTCTAATTTCCACCAATCTAACTGGTAGCTTTGAAATGAATTATCGATGGTTTTCCACCACTTCTTCAAACCAAAATAGACTTGTATTAGATATTTGTTTTATGGTCGAAGGATATCTCTACCTCAAATATTTCATTATTTTTTATCATTATGAAATATAAATATTGATATCACCAAAAGGACAGATTACCTATCCATCCGTGTCCAAAGTGTGATCATAGAATAATCTTTTACAAATTGTTCACATATTCTTTGCTATGATATATTATTTTTCGATCACTTGGTGTTTCAGCGTTTCATGGTCCTCGTAGATAATCTATTATAGGAGGAATCCTTACGAAGCGATACCGCATAACCGTTATACAGGGTGTCCTTAAAAGGTCTTTACAAAAAGCTACCACATATTCTTCAGACCAAAACAATTCGATACAAGCAAACTTACCTCAGTAAAAAGTTGCTTAGTTTGGGCGCTAGACGGCTCTGAAGTTGAAATTTTCAAATCGATTTTGCTTCATGACTTTTGAACGGCTCATGAGATTTTTTTCAAATTTGGTACGTTGGCATAGACTCATCGGGCAATGAAACTCATATCATAATCATAATGAATATCATTCCATGGGCGTAGAACTTGATTTTTTCAGTAAATAAACATCTAAAACTCCTACGCCAATGGAAAAAAATTAGTTTCAATATGAAATCTAAATTATTCAACTCATTCACTACAAAAAAGGTACTCTTGACAAAAGTCGATTCCTCTCATGGTTTCGACAAAATTTTAATTTTAGTGATTTAGAGCATAATTAATAATAAAACGATTAACAGATATTTCATAAAAATTGTTCAAAATGTTCACCATTTTCACGTATACAAAGATTTATACGACGCAAAAAGTTGAGATGTACTTTTTGCATAGGTTGTTTCTATTGAAAATAAGTAGCACTGGTTTTTTTTTCTGAAGACTATTATTATCTGCTCGAAAACAGTGATATTCACATTCTTGGTTTCCATAGTTTCATCTGTGTTGATTTGTCGAGTTTTATTGACGTTGATTGTTGATATCGGACTTTTCTGATTTATCATGGCCGTACAATACACCAATGAAGAATACACCGATATGTTATTGGTATTCGGATATTGTCAAGGAAATGGTCGAGAGAGTGTGAGGGTGTATTCGGCAAGGTTTCCAAATCGTCGCGTACCAAGCCACCCAACCTTTGCTGCAGTTGAGAGACGTCTTCGGGAGACCGGTCATTTTGCTCCTAGAACTGGTGATTATGGAAGACAGCGTTATGTGAGGATTCCCGAAGTCGAAGTAGAAATTTTAGACCGTATTGAAGAAAATCCAGAATTGAGTACTAGACGGATGAACTAGAAGTTTCTAGGAATGCCGTTCATGAAGTACTAAGAGAACAATTATTATACCCATACCACAAGACGCCAGTTCAAGATTTATTAATCCATGATTCACAAAGTCGTCTGATGTTTTGCAAAGAGAAATGAATCTGAACTTTGGAAAGAATATTTTGTTCACTGATGAAGCCTGTTTCACGAAAAGAGGAATAACTAATTTTCATAATGAACACGTTTATGCAATTGAAAATCCTCATTCCATTAAAATAAACCATTTTCAACACGAATTCAAAATCAACGTTTGGGCTGGAATAATAGGAAATTTTATAATTGGTCCTGTCATACTTCCACAAAGATTAACAGGAGACATGTATTTACAACATCTACGAAATACGTTGCCAAATTTGTTGGAAGAATTACCACTCCAACATCGGGTAGATATGTGGTTTATGCACGATGGAGCTCCACCACATTTTTCGGTGGATGTTAGGAATTTTTTAAACCAACAGTACCCAGACAGATGGATAGGTAGAGGTAATGATGCACCCGTGAATTGGCCACCACGTTCTCCAGACACCGATGGATTATTTTGTATGGGGTTATCTCAAGTCTACGGTTTACAAGACCCCTGTGAATACTGTAGAACAATTATGGCAACGTATCCAACGGGCGACGAATAATCTTACAGGCGATGAAGAAGTTATGCAAAGAGTACATTTCAACTTTTTGCGTCGTATAAATCTTTGTATACGTGAAAATGGTGAACATTTTGAACAATTTTTATGAAATATCTGTTAATCGTTTTATTATTAATTATGCTCTAAATCACTAAAATTAAAATTTTGTCGAAACCATGAGAGGAATCGACTTTTGTCAAGAGTACCTTTTTTGTAGTGAATGAGTTGAATAATTTAGATTTCATATTGAAACTAATTTTTTTCCATTGGCGTAGGAGTTTTAGATGTTTATTTACTGAAAAAATCAAGTTCTACGCCCATGGAATGATATTCATTATGATTATGATATGAGTTTCATTGCCCGATGAGTCTATGCCAACGTACCAAATTTGAAAATTTCAACTTCAGAGCCGTCTAGCGCCCAAACTAAGCAACTTTTTACTGAGGTAAGTTTGCTTGTATCGAATTGTTTTGGTCTGAAGAATATGTGGTAGCTTTTTGTAAAGACCTTTCAAGGACACCCTGTATATAAAATCCCTAGTTCATAGTTTAACCCAGTCACTTATCAACTGTCAACAGCGTGACCGTCACCACATAGAACACATCTCACAACTTCTTTAGTTGTGTTCTATGGTGAACCAATCAACCATAATATAGGAATTGAACCTGGCATGTTTCTTGCTCTGCTGGGCCCGATTTCCTAAATCCCCACCTAACATTGATATCTAATGCTTTAAAAAAGTAAATTAAATAATCAGCATGTTCAAAAACATAATCAAACGTCCATTTTATATCGCTCGAAACTTGTCAGCTTTGTCACAAATTCAAGTTGAGCATACAGGTATTAGATTTGAAATATCCTATTTCATTAACCAATTAAGACAAATTTTTCTATAGGTTGTGTAGGAATCGGCAAATGTGAAGCACTACAACATCCCGATTATTTCAATGTGCATAACTTGTTCACAGTGAAAGACTTATTTGATGCTAGGGTTCACTATGGACACAAAGAAGGATCTTTGGATGAACAAATGCTCCCATACATTTATGGAAGCAGATTAGGACATGTCATCTTTGATCTGGATAAGACAGCTGAACACCTAAGACTAGCTCTGAATATAGCAGCACACATAGCATATCAAGGTGGAATAATATTGTTTTTCTTGAGAGGTGCACAAAACTCTCACATTGTTGAATCTACAGCCAAAGAATGTAATGAGTATGCACACACTAGGTTCTGGAGGGGTGGAATTTTCACCAATGCAGAGAAGCAGTTTGGTGCAGTCACCAGGTTACCTGATTTGTGTATCTTCTTGAACACTCTTAATAATGTATTGATACAGCATACTGCTATTAGAGATGCTGCTAAAATGTCCATAGCGACCATTGGTATTGTAGATTCAAATTGTAATCCTAATTTGATAACTTATCCTATACCTGGAAATGATGATTCACCCACTGCAATTGAATTGTATTGTAAATTATTCAAGAATGCAATTATGAGAGGAAAACAAAAACGACTTGAACAGCAACAAGAATGAGGTTTCAATACAATATTCTCAATTATATAATAATAAACAGAATTAACAGAAGGATAATGCTTGTAAATGATGTATAGTCTTAACAGATAATGAAGACATTGAATTGTTCAATTTCTAAAAAAATTAGTAAAGGGACACTAAGCTCCTTACTTTGACCAATCTGATCTAATGTGAGATTGCTTAAGCATGGCAGAGATGAAAATATGTATTTTCAGTTTCAATAAATGAAAATAAGACTTCTCTATTTATCTGGATATCTACATAACATAATACTTCACTAAGGATTACTTAGTTCTTAGAAATATCATTGATAAGCATGATAGTATACTCCAACATACATTTGGTCACTTCAAAATTTGAATTAGAAGTCTACTTCATTTTTGATGAAAAATAACAAGTAGGTGAACAATCGATTCATTATGATATACCGGGTGACACAGAATCTGACAATGTAGGAGTGTGCATTTTTTTTTAAACAAGGTTTCACTGACGAATAGACAATTTCTCTTTTAGGTATCTAAAGGTTTTTTTCAAGTGCAGTGACATTTTGATGCAGTTCAAGAATCTGTCCTTACTACAAATATATTGAAATGATTATAATAAATTCTATTTCATTTTTTAGAATTGTGGACAGAAAATCCCACACAAAAGTTGGAAAAATATACGTATTCAACTTGTAACTGTACATTTCAACATATATGAATACTCACTGGGTTTTGCTCATTTTCTGATTTTTGTTTTCAAAAATCAGACACTGAGTTGCCGAAATTATAACCTAATCATTCTTAAGATGCAGACATCTTTTTAGAAAAATCCACCATTTCTAGTTTCATGAATTCATTTAAACTTGCATGGCTATCAGTAGTCGATGCCATATTCCATAACATTGAATTTCCCTAATCCTTCTGTCATCCTCTCCCTGAAATTTCCAGCGTAGTCCCATTTCCTGTTGAATTTCAAATGTTCATAAGCCAGTGTTTTTAAATGGCACACAACCTATATCATTTCACATTATTCAACAGTTAGTTCAATAGGCTTCATACACTCAGGAGGATTAATACATCTAAGCAGCAGCTGCAGTTTAGCTGTAATATGGAAGAACACACAATAATTGAGAGATTTTCTCATTTTTTTTAACACCCTGTATGATCAAAAATGCATGTATGGAATATCCCACCTACTGGATGTAACACGGTTTTCAAAATTGAGAAAATACATCAGAAGGGCAGCTTGGGTTTTGAGATTTTGTCGACGTCTTCTGAAAGAGGTCATAACGAAAAGAAAGAGGCATTTTGTAAAGGGTTGACAGTAAATGAAATAAATGAAGCCAAGAACGTATGTTTGAGAAAATGCCAAGAAGAGTGTTTTGGATCTGATATCCAACTGAAAGAGAGCGGACAGGTTGGAAATTCTAGCAGACTTTTTAAACTCTCACCTTATGTTGATGACGATGATGGCCTCCTGAAAATGAAAAGTAGAATTCTTCACGCTCTGCTTAGGTGATCTAACCAAACAGCCAATTATATTGGATCCAAAGAATTATACTATCATTCTTCTTATTGCATCAAGGAAAGGAGATGATTTTGAATGAGATACGACAGAAATACTGGGTGATTGAAGGAACGCAAGCCGTCAAGAGTTCATCCACAAGGTGCTAATAATGCAAAGTGAAGGTGAAACAAGATACTCATTGTATGAGTGATTTACCAGAAATTATACTGACTCCTGGAGTAAAACGTTTCACTTTTGTCGGTATTGACTAGTTTGCACGACGTGGGCCCATTGGACACCTCTATTCCGACAATGGTACTAACTTCAGAGGAGCAAATGAAGAGCTCAAAAAGCTCTACAGAGAATTAGATTCGAATAGAATGTCTACCGAATTGACAGGAATGGAAATAGACTGGCATTTCATAACACCCATATCTCCTAATATGGGAGGCTGTTGGGAGAGACTCATCAGATCCGTGAAAAGGATATTGCAAGTCACCCTCATTCAAGATGCTTCCAAAGATGAGGATTTTTAAATGCTGAAAACATCGTCAACAGCAGACCTGACCTCTAACTCATGTCTCAATACATCCTCGTGGCCCTCAGTGTCTAACACCGAACCATCTTCTAATTGGTTCCCCCCAAAAATCCTTTTCCGATGTCCGATGGAAGCTTCATGTTATCGAATATGGTACTGCCTGCCGATAGTTATGCAAGTTTGGATGAATTCCCTCAGAGCATGACCTTCATTTTCATTGGTATCTCTCTGGAGGTTCTAGTATAAATAGTTAGCACACATCATATCAGATTGCTTTCAAATTTCACAGCGTCTTACTCAAGTGGGAGACTAATACACCATTTTTTGATTCGCCGTCTTAGGTGAATAGCTCCTTTATAAAATTAGATACGAGAAGTTCAACAATACAGTGTCAGTACAGGTATTCATTGATTAGACATATTAATTCCAGTACATATTTTATTACAAGATGTAGATAATGGCGAAACATGTTTCAAATAGAATGACTTATCCTTCGATTCAAAACTTGAGAATTTCAAATCGTATATAGATTTACTTTAAGTATAGAACAAGGAATAAGCGGCGATGTTTTATGAATAGAGAATGTGTTCGCATACTACATACTACATAGCATTAGCATAGATAGTTCAAGATCCAGCAGAAGAGACCCTCCACCAAGGCAATCATTTTGATTTCATCTGAAAATTTAAGATTCTACGAATATACCTACTCAGTTCCAAGAATAAGCTGAATATAATTCTTGATATGGATATTGAAATAAACTCATGATATTATTGGTACAATTATATACTAAACAATATGTACCTCATCCAACTTTTTGCTGTCTCTAAGTTTATACAAGGTTTCTGGTCCTAAAACTTTCAATCCACTGGAAAGAATTCAAAAGCATAAAATAAATATCATTTCCACTCTAACTTTTATCTCACCATCTATAGATGATTGGGAAGTGTACCATAAGATACGTCAAAGAAATTAAGGGGAAAACCGCTGCCCAAGATTCTTTTGTTTTATTGGCCAGAGCGACGGCTGTTAGGTATCCACATCGTTCAGCTGACATTCGTTTGTCAGTAGATTGAGTAGGAATATTGTATTTCTTAAAAAAAAATCAAATTCAACAATCGGATGACATCAAAGATAACTAATTTACCTGCCCTTGTTTTTCAGTGAAACTTTCCGTTAGGAAATTTGTAAATGTAGGACCTGGACATATGAGCGTGACATCTATATTGCTTTTCATTTTTTCAACACGCAATGCATTGAAGTATCCCTAAAAGAATCAATGGTTCAGTTTTTCGCTATGACCATGGATAGTATATTATTCACCAATGAGCGAATAATGATGATTTTATCATTCTTGAGATGAACATTCCGAATCGAGAGAACCGAACTTCGCAATCATCCAAGAAAATAAATAGCCATTATTCGCGAGTAGAAGATTTTCTCTACGACTTCCACAAACATTTAGCCAAATAAGAAAAAAAAACTATCTCAGTCATAAATGACGGTAGACATATCATTGAGAGAGTTGATTCTGAATCACCAGATATAGATGCATATTGCAGATATAGATTATATGGGAGACTTTAATAGAAAGAAAAAAAAATAGAAAAATATATATTAATATATGAAAATATATGTATATATATAAAATATATATATAAGGAGTGGGTTCGACTCTCGTCGAACCCACTCCAACAGATCATGTCTGGAAGCCGGCTGCACATCAAATGCTCGACCATCCCATTGTTGACTTCATCTGGTTTATACGCATATTGCATTGTTTCATAGATAACACTGTCAGGAGCATCGTTGGTAAGTATATTACTATTGAAAACATTGTCGCGAATCATGACAGTTCAACTGACTAACGTCAGGGGAGAAGAGCCTATGTTTGAAATTTGCAGCAACATAATTGGTCACAGCCCGTGAATCTTGAAAATTACAGGTTTGCTATCGGTAGTCAAGTATTGAATAATATCTTCTGATCCACGGAGCGTGGATAATGACCATGATTCGTCAATAGATAACCTATACATGTAATAGATGCTGTATTTGATAGTCGTAGAGAAATATTTCTATTTACAGTCCTGAATATAATGTGAAGTTGACTTCTCGAATTAGATCTTTCGTGTGATGATCTGTGATCGCCAGACACTCCCTCAGTGGAATTGTTCTGAAATTCTCGACGCTCGTCGATAGAATATGGAAACTATATAATATGATGATATAACAAGGCGATGAGTTCCATTTGAAAAAAAAAATTCATTCAGATCTTTGTATACAAGTGAAAAAATCTTCTCTGAAAAGAAAATACATCTCGTCGAGTTCACTTTGTGAAATATTTTTTTTTCGGCTGCAAAATTCAGGAAATTGTAATATGGATGGAAAACTTAAATAGGAGGGAAATAATAAGGACATTGATGTTCAGATGATTGTGCAGCAATGAAAATGAGATGAGCTGAGCTGTGAAGAAAATGTGAGAGTAAACGAAATGGAAAATAAAATACGAAAGCGTTACCTACTCACGTGAATTGCGTGTTTTGTTCCAGTATATGTTCCAGAATAAGGCACTCCAAATATTCCAGCTAAACTAGACATGACTGCGACATGTCCAGCCCCTACCTTATTGAAATGCTCCAGTGCCACCCTGGTCAAATTAATTACAGCAAAAACGTTCAAATTGAACATTTCCTTATCAACAGCCAATTCTATATTATCCCACATTGCTCTCTGTGAGCGCCCTGCATTATTCAACAGAATATCCACGGTACCAAAATGTGACACAGCTTGTTGGAAATGTTTTTGGTGGGAAGAGAAATCTGTCATATCCATTGGTATGACAAGAATATCATCTTTTTCGAGCAGTCCATTTGACATATCTGTAAGATATGATAATTATGCTTATGATCTATGTCCATCATTATATATAATGGTGATTCTAATCAGTTCCTGTGAAATTGAACTTGATGCGTCATATAGTACTTCCGTATAGTAGATTTCAGAAAAAAAAAGAATTGAGCACTTCATTTCAATATTTTTTCAGCGTTATTTGACAAGACACCCCAAAACTGAAAACGTATTTTCATCGCCACTTTTTACCAGCTACGCCATGAAAAAAATCAAGACGAAATGAATAGTTTTATTTTTTTTTTCAGTAGTACTCGGATTATCAATGTTTGAACGATATTTTGTTAAACACTAAATTGCGCAACACTATGTTCTCCTGTATTTTCCGAGATCCCAATGGTGGAGTCGAATTTGAATTACCCAGTACTATACAGGGTAACTCACGGTCGATGGTACGTTAAGACGTTTATGGAGAACGCAACGCAGGATTTTTCTGAAAATTTCGCATCTTACATTTTATCACCTGTTCTATCGATCTGAAATATTTTCCAAATTGCGACGTTGCCTTTTCTATCAAAAAGTCGTAGCAACTATATGCATTAAATGCAACTATGCATTAAAAGGGCTTCGCAAAGATGCACTCTCCGCTCGAAGTCTTCTGCATTGAGAGCTTGAACTTTACTGAATTTATACGGATGTATTTTGTGATTTCCCAAAATTCTTTGTACTGAAGCATGTGATACACCCAAATCTTTTTCTGCACCAAGAATGGATGCTTCTGGATATGCATGAAAATATGCCAAAATGTCAACAATATTGTCTCCATTCGAAGTAACAGGTTTTGGTAATGTTGGAGGCGCTTTTAACTTTGAGCCATAGTTGATGAAATTATTTTGTAATCTTACGAACAACCTCTTGTTCATTGTTGTAAATTCAGGATACATTTGGTTGAATTTTCTGCAAGTTCTGGCAATGATTTGATCACATTGTCCGTGTATAATAATTTTTGAAACACTGTCAATAACAATTACTGAATTACTTATTAATGTCACCGAATTGAATAATTAATATATATATTATATATATATATATATATATATATATATAATATAAATAACATAATTAATTATATTTTTCACAAAAAGCAGCTTTATTAAGAAACTTAATTTGATGATTTAGGTATAGGGATATGCTATGTCATCTTGTAGCATTTTTATTGAGTAAAAAACAGTGGGTACCATTTGAAAAATGAACTTTTGACCACTTGTATGAACAACGGATATAATAATAATTTCAGCACGCCCTGTATGATATGGAGGCGACTTCTCGGTGTAAATTGAATACATCAAGCCTGTCCAAACCACCACTAAAATATCAACTCTTTATGATTCGAGAGCCCTGATTTATAAGTTCAATTAGGGATATGTTTTGGATCACATTTAACACAAATTATTTTTTATCTTGAAAACCGATAGAGATAGGTATAGTGATTTATCAACAAAAGAGTATTGTAATAAAAAGGCAATTCTAAAAATTTGTTAATATACGGGGTGTTCCATTTAAAAAAATGAAGTTGGTAGGACTTTTTGATAGAAACGGCAACGTCGCAATTTCGAAAATATTTTAGATCGATAGAACAGGTGATAAAATGTAAGATGCGAAATTTTCAGAAAAATCCTGCGTTGCGTTCTCCATAAACGTCTAACGTACCATCGACCGTGAGTTACCCTGTATAACTTTGATGAAATAATATTTATGACGTTGTATCTTGCGTCGAGTCTGGAAATATTCGATACATTGTAGTTAGTTGGGAAAGCTTTGGAATTTTGAACTCGAATATTCGATCAATATAGCTTGTTTATTCAATTTGATTTCTGTGAAGTAATATGTTTTGAAAATGTTGATGACTTTAGCAATGCATGGCTGATATCCATATACTTACCAAGACATTTTCTCTTGACCCTTTGGAGTTCTTCATTTCTTCTAGCGGCCAGAACTAACTTGGCACCAGCTTTAGCAAGCACATAGGAAGTATGCTCTCCAATACCACTGGAAGCGCCAGTTATAAATATTACTTTGCCTTTCAATCTTCCTAAAAATATATAATACCATCATGGCGCTTTTGATATGAATATTTTTTTTACAATATAACTGATATCGTTAGAAGTTACCAACAAGCTACAACGTGAGAATGACAATTTGAATTTGAGAAAACCTCATCTAACATGTTCCCTTACATAGGGATTATCTGAAAAGTTATCAGAAAATTATAAATTCATCAAAAAATATATTGAATAGGTGAACAAAAAATATGGCGTCAAGTCCTGTCGTTCTCATTGCCTCTTGATTATGGCTATGTTTTGATGAAAATTAATTTATATTTCAGATTATATTTGAACAGTTATAATTCGAAAACGGATGGATGGAATAAACACATGTAAATATTTCAGGAATAAAAAAAAATAATCTTCATGGATATGAAATAATATACAGGATCTTTCATTGAAAAATATTGACAATTTGTGACAATATGACATTTGCTGAATTAATTTCGAATTTCTGACAAAAAATTCTGATTATCGAGCTCTTGTATTCCTACATTTTTTTGCAAATACAGGGTAACTCACGGTCGATGGTACGTTAGACGTTTATGGAGAACGCAACGCAGGATTTTTTCTGAAAATGTCGCATCTTACATTTTATCACCTATTCTATCGATCTAAAATATTTTAGAAATTGCGACGTTGCCGTTTCTATCGAAAAGTCCTAGCAACTTCATTTTTTTTAATTGAACACCCCGTATATTAACAAATTTTTTGAAATCGGTTTTCAAGATAAAAAATAATTTGTGTTAAATATGATCCAAAACATATCCCTAATTGAACTTATGTAAATCAGGGCTCTCGAATCATAAAGAGTTGATATTTTAGTGGTGGTTTGAAGAGGCTTAATGTATTCAATTTACACCGAGAAGTCGCCTCTATATCCGTTGTTCATACAAATGGTCCAAAGTTCATTTTTTCTAATGGTGCCCACTGTTTTTCACTCAATAAATTGAAATAAAAATGCTAAATTGAATAAAAATGCTACAAGATGACATAGCATGTCCCTATACCTAAATCATCAAGTTTTCTTAATAAAGCCGCTTTTTGTGAAAAATATACTTATGAAAAAGTTAATTTTAGATAGCCATGGAATTTTCAAACTCATGACAGTTCGGTGACATTAATGAGTAATTCAGTAATTGTTATTGACAGTGTTTCAAAAAATCTCCCAGAATGAACGCGAATATCGATTATTCGAACGAAGTTCTTATGGAGTTATTTATTATACACGGACAATGTGATCAAATCATTGCCAGAACTTGCAGAAAATTCAACCAAATGAACTTTTGACCACTTGTATGAGCAACGGATATAATGATGATTTCAGCACGCCCTGTATGATATGGAGGCGAATTCTCGGTGTAAATTGAATACATCAAGCCTGTCCAAACCACCACTGAAATATCAACTCTTTATGATTCGAGAGCCCTGATTTACATAAGTTCAATAAGGGATATATTTTGGATCATATTTAACACAAATTATTTTTTATCTTGAAAACCGATAGAAATAGGTCGAGGGATTTATAAACAAAAGAGTATTGTAATGAAAAGGAAATTTTAAAAATTCGTTAATGGGGTGTTCCATTTGAAAAAATGAAGTTGCTAGGACTTTTTGATAGAAACGGCAACGTCGCAATTTCGAAAATATTTCAGATCGATAGAACAGGTGATAAAATGTAAGATGCGAAATTTTCAGAAAAATCCTGCGTTGCGTTCTCCATGAACGTCTAACGTACCATCGACCGTGAGTTACCCTGTATATATGGGAAAACTCTGTACATTAGATGTCCTGAGTCTTCAATCATGTTAAGTTCTGAGTGCTATATGTATGGATACTGGGTGATCCATTCAACCTTTTTCACGGTCACGCTTTCAAGAATACTGCTGGGCTGACTTTGTTTTTTCAAATGAAAACATGTATTTTTCCTTACTGAATCTGGATAAATAGAAAAATATTATTACCTTTTCACTTCAAAACATTTTCTCATCTTATTTCAGTTGAACAAGTTGAAAAAATGGAATTTTGTTTTCACCAATTATTTTTGCCAAGGTGAAAAATTAGTATGACCAAAATTCTATTTCAATCGATCGAGCAATCGATTATCAAATGAACTTTTATGATTTTTTATGAATGCATTGAATCATTATTAGAACATTATTATTATAAGTTTTAATGCATCTAGATGATGTGCCTATATAGTGCGCTACCCAATATGAGGGTTGAAACGAGAGGTGCAAATGTATTGGAAGCCTCTCTCAGACAGAAAATTGCTTCAATTGCATTTTCATCACGTACAAGGGGTCAATTAAGAATACATAGAGCAACCGCAGATTCTCCAACTCCAATCCATATATCATCAAAGTATATTCGCACTGAATTGGACAGTATGAGAGTACCTCTAATTACTTTCAATCACTGATGCATACAACATTTACTAGAGGAATTAATATTATATTCTCTCGTTACATTTACTAACAAAAGTAAAATTTCATACTATAGGTGAACAAACTCTCAATACATATACTTATCTCAACACATACTATTAGAATAGAATAGGAGAAAGAAATTTGTTTTGACTGATAATTGTTTTCTATGGTTACATAAAAAGGTTGTTGTTTGACTGAAAACCGTCAGACTGGAAGATATAGATTTCGTAAAAGTCAATTCCGATAATTATTATAATTCAGATAGGTTTCTTGAACCTGTTGATTTTACATATACCTTGTGCTAATTTCGAGTTGCTAGTCGAAATTAGTATTAATTTCGAGTTCTGAGTCAACATAAGGGCTGAATTTATAACTCGAAATCAAGCAATTCTGACAACACGAAATTAGTACTGATTATATATAGTTTTGAGAAAAGATAAAAATTCTGAAGCCTGAAAAATGATGAAAAAGCGAAAAAATTATGACTGTGATCATAAGGACTATTTTACAATACATGAACGAGTTGGTATGCTTTTATATTCTATAATGATAACGAACGATTTATGTATCCATGAGAGAGAAAAAAATATATATATGCATATATATATAATATATATTTCAATCCGCGATAAGTGTTGCTGCACTTGTTTCGCCAAAAAAAGAAATACGGGTAAAAGAGTATACGTAAAAGTAAAAAAGTGTATGAATGAAAAAAAAATGGAAATATCCTTTGGTACTTATGTCAAGTGATTTTGATTAGTTTTATGCGTGTCAAATCTATTTAAACAACCCATGTTCTTCAATCTGTAATCAACTACCGAAACTTATAATTAGGAAACTCTACGACATACTTACTCGGCGATTTTCCAAATTTTTCATAAAAGAGCAGTTCTAGGTCACAATCGCTTAATAGAGTTAAAAGTGTGAATATCGCCCCATAAGCACAAACTCCGGCTCCAATTAAAGCGAATATCATAATGAAAACGAAGACTTTTGAATAGGAAAATAATAATATCTACTGAAAGCAACCTCTTCTGTGCTAAAAGGTTGCAATTTCACACATCTAAAGTCGATGTAATACCACTCATCTGTGGTAATACTTTACGTTCTAACCCTACTTTATTTTTATCAGAAAATTTTTCACAAATCTTGTCTAAATAATATTAGGCTTTAAAAATTCGGAGGAAAGGAGGGATACTTAATTGAAACAAGGTATCAACGAATATAGGAATTGAGGATTCGAAGTGAATTATCACAGCTACTTAGGAAAAGAAAACTCATTAAAAATATTTTTGGTACATTGATGTAATAAACTAGCTGGTGAACCCACTCTTCAATTGTTTTGTCAGACTCTAAAGTCCAAAAACAATTGAATTCTAGCATATGGCGTGGGGTTCTCTTATTCAACAATAGATGTCGTGAACATCGAGAAATTATCACGAAACAGTTCCAAAGCAGGCAACATTCCGGTTGAAATATAGCCGTTAATGACAGCTGTCAACCCGTAACAGTTTTAATTTGGACGCGGTACAAATACAAAATTTTTGTTTCTTCTAGTTTCCAATAAAGAACATTTATCAATTCCCATGTGAAGACAATCTTGAGTGTGAGTTTCATCGTGAATAAATCGATTGAATTTATTGAACGAGTGTGGAACACATAAAAAACTCCGAATGTTTTCAGTACCCAAAGTTAGTATGAATATTCAAATGAATTCATCATTTGATGAGCATTCATAATGATCAGGAAGAGCAGTGTAGGCTGATACGTTTCCGATTTCAGGACAAAGAAGAATTGCTGAAATGGAGTATTTCTACTTGCATAAGTTGCCCCCTAATGGATATGTCTGTGAAAAACATTTTCAAAACGAAGCCATTGGGAAGAATAAATTGAAGAAAGGTGCCGCACCACTGAAAATGTTTTTATTTTTTGAAATCATAACCAGGGTACCCGTCATGAATCTTCTCTTGAATATACAGACAGTCAAAATTTGTCTTTCAATATCCCTGATGGTGTATTGAGAAATAAGGGTAGGTACCTTAATGTGTTAACTTCCTTTCGAATAGAAAATGAGGTAAATATGTCCCTCTCAAACATGAATTAATCAGAAACGGCTTGGTTCATCATAAAGTGTTACAAAAAACACTATGAAAAACAGTTAATTTTAACTAAAAAAACAGCTTATGATAAGTATGTCTCAGATGCTGAAAATAAATCGAAAGCAAGCTGGCGCTTGATAAATTTCGAAAGGAACAATTCTAAGTGTAAATGTGACACTTCAACGGACAAACTATCGTCTGATGATTTCGTTGAATTTTTTTCAAACGTGGCCGAAGATATTATCAAATCTTTACCACATGTACCCACCACAACATTCCTAAATTACAAAAATTTTCCCGCTCCATCTTCCTCATTTTTCACGCAGCCTGTAACAATTTCTGATGTCAGAGAAGCTATCTTATCTCTGAAAAACTCAAGATGCCTAGATATCCATGAACTTAGTAGCAGAATCTTAAAAGAAACTATTGATACAATTGCAGAGCCTCTAACAAACCTAATTAATCAAATTTTCGAAACTGGTAAATTTCCAGATATTTTCAAATACTCCAAAATCATTCCGCTATTCAAAAAAGGGAATAGGGATGAAACTGATAATTATAGACCCATTTCTATCATCAGTATTTTTTCGAAACTGATTGAAATTATCTTAAAGCAAAGATTATCCAAGTACTTCGAAGACAGCAAGTTTTTTAGTAATGAACAATTTGGCTTTCGAAAAAATCATTCAACAACAAGTGCAACAATGAGGGTGGTTGAGCAAATAGTTGCGGGTCTTGAACAGGGAAATCATGTGGGTATTACTCTCTGCGATTTATCTAAAGCTTTTGATTGTGTTTCCCATGAAATCCTTCTTGAAAAACTCAGCTACTACGGAATCAGAGGTATCACTCTCACACTTATTGAATCGTATTTGACAAATCGTTTCCAAGCTGTATTTTTCAATAACGAATTGTCCAGTTTTAGAGACGTTAAATTTGGTGTCCCACAGGGTTCGGTCCTGGGCCCACTGTTGTTTGTAATTTATATTAATGATCTTCCTTCCTTTTTGGCCCCAAATCAAAGTGTTCTATATGCAGATGACACTACTTTAATTCATTCTCATGAGGAATATAATTCCCTAGAAAGCGTATCGGAAGAAATTGAAGAGAAAGCTGAACAGTGGTTCATAGCTAACAAGCTGAAATTAAACAACAATAAATCACAAAACTTGATAATCTCTACCAGGAAACCCATCCCAGAGGATAAAAATGTGAAGCTACTAGGATTCATTTTGGACGATAAGCTAATCTGGACCGAGCACGTCAGGCAACTTAATTTGAAACTGTCGCGCTCTCTTTTCTGTATTCGACAACTCAGACTCTGCACAAATATAAACACCCTGAGATCAGTTTATTTTTCTTTATTCCATTCTCATCTTAATTATGGCATTGTAGGTTGGGGAAACTCATCTGCAGTTTCTAGCGTTTTCCGACAACAAAAAAAAAGCTATTAGAATTCTGTGCAATGCAAATTATAGAGAAACCTGCCGACCACTGTTAAAAAATTTAAAAATCATGACTCTTCCTTCTATTTACATTTGGAATACTTTGATAGAAATTCACAAAATAATTCCCACATTAATAACACAATCAGACATTCACCAACACAACACCAGAGGTGCAGATATAATAAGAGGACCTAGACATAGGCTCAGTAAATCCCAAAATAATTCACTGAATTTGAACGTCTACAACATTCTTCCAGGAGAAGTTAGAAAATTAGGAACGTTTGCTTTCAATAAAACAATAAAATTATTTTTGCTCGAAAACCCCTTCTACTCTCTTGAGGAATATGTTAAATGTGTAAGGCAAGGTGTAACTATGCTCAGGGAATCATGACTTGTCAATAACTTTTCAATTATTTTAAATGGTTGATGATATGATTGATCGACTTATGCTCAAGTTCTTGTATGTGATGTCTATTATGTCTGGAATAGCATATTGATGCTCTATTGTGTTCATTTTGTTTTATTTACTTATTTACACATATTTTGACACAAACTTTTTTACTACTTGTGAACTACAATTTTACTATTTTTTTTAACTGTGACCTGTCATAAATGTATTTTGTGTACATAGCATGATTAATAAAGTATCTATCTATCTATAATACTATAAAAGATTACCTTTTAAATAGATGCAAAATTTGGCGATGAAATAATGATATTCATCAACCTCCTCCAAAAGGAACTATGGGGAGACAACTCTGGACTATCCGGTATAGGTCATCAGCTCTTGAGATATGTACACAGTTGTACCTATATTTGGTATTTTTTCATACAAATAATCAACCTCTTGAATTTTCAAAGGTATTATTCCTTGCTCTAAATACATTGGTTCTGTTATTACCCTAATACTGAATTCAAGTACCATTATATAAAAATGCCAAGCAGGTTTATGGATGGTATATGGAAACAAATATTTCCAACTGAACTGATTAATTATATAAGGTTCACTAGTATGATTATGCATGCATTCAATGATGTCAATTTCATCTGGATATTTTGGATAGGCAATTATGATAACGCTGAATAAATACAAAAACATTTCAAAAAATATATTTTGTTGGATAATTTTTTGTTCCTAATTACTCAATTATATTGTTCTTTCTCTCTCTTGTAGTGAACAAGATTCCTCTGCAGCCAATCCACAATCCCTTTCCAGTTCCTACTTGAACCCTGCTTCTGATACTCCTGAAGATACCTTTCCTGTGAATATCGATAAGAATGATCATAGTACTACTGTGGATAGTATAACTAGTCTGTATCAAGAACTGGAATCTCTTGACCAACTGATACTTCCACCCCGTTGGGGTATTCATAATTTAGAAAAGCACGTTCTTATCACAAAACTGAGTATTCATATTGACTTTGGAATTTCAACTGACAGATCCATTATCTTAGGCTGCTCACTGATTACGGCCCACGCAGGAGCAAAACGTTTTAATCTAGAATATGCCATTACCACATTAGAAAAACTTCAAGAGCTGATCAATAAAATGGATACGTGAAAAATATGCAATGGCAACAGCAGATCATGTTCAGTTCTTATTCCAAGTTATAATTATTGCAGAGCATGCACAAGTAATAAATCGTTATTTAAGAAAAGACAAGAAAAAAGAAATAAAATAACAACTAACAAAAAACACAAATATAACTACATGGCTTACTTGTCAAGAAAGAATGCACATTTGAGTAGAGTGATTGTCAATCTGAGAAAGGAAAATGCCAATGTGGTTAAGCTTGATGAACTTCTTGAAACTTTGCCAGAAGTTCAACAAGAAAAGATAAAAATTTGTTTAAAATCGGCCAAGTGTAAATCTGCACCTTGGAATGGGTTTATAATTGCATTCTCATGAAAATTAAGAGCCCAAAGCTTTATAATTATATGAGAGATAAACAAATGATGACAATACCATCAACTAGCACTCTCTCAAGGTAGGTTAGTTATTTTTACAATGTATGGAAATAATGAAATATTCAAAACATATTTTTCCAATAGGTACATTAGAAATGAAGATGGAACATTTGGTTCCAAAAAGGAGGTTTTTGCAATGATAAAAGAAAAAACTAAGAATATGGCAGAATGGCAGAAGCATGGATGTTTATTACTAGATGAATATAAAATCACTCCTACTAAAAAATTTGACAAAAATACCATGGAATTCGTGGGATTTATGGATCTTGGTGAATTCACTCCTAATGGCATGGAGGATCAATTAGGAGATCATGTACTCGTGATTATGTTCCAGCCATTTGCTGGTCATGGCTTGCAGGCTTTGGGATGTTTTCTGACGAAAGGGAATATCACTGGTGAACTCCAAGCAAAACTAATTTCAGAATGTGTGATTTTGTGTGAGAATGCTGGAATTGATGTAATCACAAGTGATGGAGCAGCTTGGAATACTTCATGACAGCTAGGATGAACCAAGACCATCTTCCATCATCATCACCATCATCAATTCTCCTAGAAGTAATAGAAAACTGCACACTCAAGAGTTTCACTGTTCAAAGTTTTCAAAGTTCATCAATTTTCTATTTTTCTCTGAATCTGAATGATACTTGATTTTATTAAATTATCCTGCAATGACTTTGAAACTGAATAACAATGGAATATCTACTGAACACTGCAGCATATCACAGTTCATACATTTATTCTTTGATAAATTTATTGAGTTAAAGCTGGTTAAAGTAACAGGTACCTAACTGAAGAGTTTAAAAAAAGAACTGGTAGCTTCAGAATATATCACATATTCTCGTCTCTAGTATTTTCCTTGTTCAGTGAATGAAATATGAAATATATCCTTACTATTATGAAACAATATGAAATATTTGAATATATCTATACCTATTTTTTTCCTTAGCATTTCTTTGGGATGATGAGAGCTGCAGGGGGTTGTAAGTCACCCAGAATCCATTCAAGTGGGCCAAATATTCAGGCTGATGACTTTATTTTCATTAGTTAAACCACCCAGAGGAAGTAATGTAACAGGTGGTGAAATGATCCAGTTTCTTTTAACAATAGGCAAACTAAAAGAAAAGAAAATAAAATGCGTTTTTGATATCACTATAAAGTCAGATGAAAATGCCACTCTGAATGAATATGAGGAATTTGAAAATATAGAGGAAGCATTTGCCTACTTCTGTGGGTACATTTTGAAAAGGTTACGGTATCCACAACATGTCAAGAATGTTTAGAGACAATTTGTGGAGATGGAAATGAAAAATTCAATTCATTTATTAAAATGAAAAGTAGAGGATTCCTCACATTTCCATCTACCCAAATCATCTCATTTTTGACTGATATTGAAAAAACAATAGCAGATATTTTTCAAAAGGATTTGAAAAAATCATCAATATCTATTATTCCCGAAAAATTATCATCAACCTAGAGTGCTTTTAGGGTGTCAAAATCACAAAATTACTTTGAGTAAAAATATAATTCAAATATATGTAGTTGACAGACTGAGCATTTGTTGTTCAGCAGAGCAAAAAAAAAGAAACATGGAGAATAAAGCAAAAAAATTATCGAAGCTTGCAAAACTAAACTAGGATGATGTTTTTAGATGATGATGTGATCAAGACATCTTTTGTTGAAGTTAACATATTGCAAAGACCACATCCACAATTATAAAGAGTATAATTGAGTATTGAATACCAAGTATACAGTATTGAGTTGGAGTAATCAAATTTGCAGGAGTTACAGAGGTACCAAAGATATACACTCAACAAGATGTGAAATGAGATTCAATTTTTTAGCTAAAAATCAAGTGAATTTGATACTTATATCTTGATATGAGAAGACTTTTAACCTTTTTTGCCTCCTAATATGATTTTCTTGAAAAGTAGATCATTCCATTGCAGCTGACAAGCAGTTTATATCACTGAAGATGACCAAACTAGATCATTGAGTGTATCTTTGGTTGATATTCTCATTTCCATGAATAATTTTCTGGAGAAGATCTCAAGTTTTCTTCTACTCTTCACTTTTCCACTCCACTTTGAGTAAACATGGACTTTCTTTCAATGATAGCAAGACATCATCCTGTTATGAATATATCTGATACCTACTCTACTATTACCTACTCCAAGAAGTCTCACTTGATTGATATCATAAATGTATTAAAAAAACAATAACAGTTCAAGATAATTCAAGCATAGCTGTTACTTTGATGTACCTGTATAATATCAGTAGATAAGATTCTCAGAGTGATTGTGATCTGACTCAAGTTGAATTGAAATATGAATCAAATGAGCAACTTTATTGATTGAGTCTCAACTGGACTGATTAATTCTCATTTGTAATTTGCAACTTATTGTGATTACTGCTGATGCAGCAATTATTGATGAATAGTTATTTGAGTACTCACCTTATCTTTTATTTCAATCACAGAATCTTAGGGTATGCAAATAATCCTGAAAATACACAAAGTATGAATCAGCATTGATAATCAATTTCAATGGATTGATTAATTCAACTGGACTGATTAATTCTCATTTGTAATTTGCAACTTATTGTGATTACTGCTGATGCAGCAATTATTAATGAATAAAGTCTTTTGAGTACTCACCTTATCTTTTATTTCAATCACAGAATCCTAGGGTATGCAAATAATCCTGAAAATACACGAAGTATGAATCAGCATTATACAAGATTATATATAAGAAGTATTAACTTGATACTCACCTCTCAAAATACAAATATATCACTCTGAAGTCTGAAACGATCATTACATTTATTTTTACACCAGATCAATCCGCCTTGCACAGTAGAAACATGAATCCCTCTCAGGTTTACATATGGAGGTAAAAATGTTATCAAGCTTTTGTATTTCATTCTGATTCGCAACAAAATAGAATAAAACTCCTTTCCATAAACCTTGTAAATCTCCGTTTTTTAAGAAAAAAAACTAATAAAACAGTAAAAAGTGAAATGCTCATCACACATAACCTCATAGAATATACCAACATTTGTTGGCGACACTGACAAATTCAAAAACGTGTCTCTGCAAATTTGGTTGAGAACTCGGCTGGCAGATTTTACAGTTTTTACAGTTTCGCCCACGCCATGTCATGTTTATCAAGGTTGGCCAATATCAAGAAATTTGAACACGCGAGAAGGATAGGAGTAACTCCACCAGCTAGTTTGTTACATCATGTTTGGTACTATGGACAATTGGTACAACTTCAAAATCTTAAAATCTAGGTTCACTTATTGTTGTTATTGTTACAACATTTTACATTTCATAATTACATTTAATTACTTTTACTTTTACTAATTACATTTAATAATTATGGTGCACTGTTTGCACCCAAGACCCAAGGTTATCGGAAATAATGGTCAAAACCTTTGATCACAGTACAAAGAGTAACTTCTCTTCTGTGGTACAGATCACCTACAGCTGTGCTTACAGTGACTCTATAAACCACAGTGGCGAGTGTTTGAGTTCGATTAGTATACGAATAAAAAGAGTTGGGATTACATGACCAGTGTATGATGGAGAAAGATAGAACAACGAATCCTCAGAAAACTCGAGAAGACCGTGACATATGGCCTTCTCAACTGGTTTCTAATCGTTAGAAATTTATCATGTGAGAATCTGTTAAAGTAGGACGTATCTACTACTGGCTAATATTTTATCATCTCCTTTCAGGAAACGCTATTATCATCTGTTCTATAGCCTTGATAAAATAAGACAGGTGTGCGCATTCCTAGTTAGAAAATTAAACCAAATCGCTTTACCTGGATACTGTAGGAGTCACTAGTTCCAAAGAGTGTAACCCCTCTTCTGTGCTAGTTCGCCTGAAGAGGGCACTATCAAAGAGGAGAGTGGCACTATTATTCGACTAAATTTAGGGTGACAGAACTGAGAACAGTGAGAACTGCAGTTCTACCAAACTTACAATAAAACAAAATTGAAACATGAATAGACTTACTGTTACTGTTTATCTAATTGTTGTATATTTGATGAAAACAGATGAAAAGATTCGAATGAGTGAGATTAAAACATTTGTGAGACATCATGGAATGTGGAACACAATTTTTGCGACTCCTACATCACTTGGAGGTAAAGCGGATTGATTCGAACAGACATTTCATTATGGCTATAGCCTAACCCTGGTGGCTATCAAATGTGCGGCAGAAATTCCTAGCAAAAACTTCCCAACAAAAAGATATATTCAACATATAAATCTTGCTGGGAATATTGTGAAATTGTGAAGATGAACACATTTCAAGTAGAATTTCCATAGTTGAGTAGTTTCCTTCTCTCAGAGCAAACTGAATACGGAGTTCTGTACTCACCAATTCGCTAATCCAAAAGTCTAGACGACCTCTGGTGGCTAAATTATGAACCTACTTAGTGAGTTATCGATAATGGATACGTTTGCGTTTTATCAATGAATCATCGTTATTTCGGCGTGCTTGTGGGATATCAGAGATTATTGGTGGATTATGTTGTGTTCTCGTCGTATTTCTAGATCTGTGTGTCAAGCAAACTTCAAAAGTAGGACTCTAAGCGAATAATTTTTGGGATAACCCAGTCAAAGTACTGGCACAACTAGGAAGACATTGCATAACACTAACTGTTGTGTCTCAAACTGTTCTTCCAGGAAAAATGAATATAGGACATTTCCATGCGTTCCCAAGAAGGATGCTTCTGAAGTCCATGTCAAGAATATGGTATACTTGAGAAAGTTGATAGAAGAAAAGCATGGACAAATGCTTTGTTGATCGGAAAACCTGTGACTCACTTCATTCGAGTTTGTTTCCTTCATTTTATTTATTATATTAGATATTGCAGAGCGTTACATTACCTCACAAAATGATAGTTCTTCAACACACTATCAACAATTGTCCAAAACACACACGAAAATCCAAGATATCACTTGTTCAACGTTCGGAAACAACTAAAACATACACACAAAAACCACGCCGAACAGAGAGATTACTCACTATCCGCCATATTTGTTTACGTCTCGTAGCGTCCTTTTCGGTAGTTTAAATTGCCAATCATATGGAGAGATATTAGAAAAAAATCCTGTAGTTAGTAGGTTCATAGTTGGTAGGTTGTTGCCACAACGTCGAATATACCCTCAACAAATACATTGAAGACATATGGACCGCAATAAGAACAACCTGTTCAATCTTCTCTCGTTTGAAGATCCACGCACGTTGTGGATATATCATATTACCAATCATACAGTATATCGAAGTAACCCAATGTAGAACCAAGATCCTTGCCATACGGATCGAAGGAATTTTGAGTGATTACAGTAATAATTGCGGAATACTACAGCATGCCATGCTGCAGCTTCTAAATCTGGGCAGAGCGTTGAGTCTAAGAGATTGTGTCAGAACATTCTGAAATATTTTTTAAATTTCATTATCAACCCTCATTGTGCGCAGATGCACAGGAGGCGGTGAATATAATGGGTACATAAAGAGAATATGATACAAGAATCTCTTCGAACTGAGCACCGAAATACAATTCAACGATCATACGAACTGTGATGTTCGATCGTAATTGTGTGAGAACAGACCCTCCCAAATGCATTTCATACTCTCCCCGCCCATGGGTATTTCTAATTTCGCTACTCATAAACAGAATGAAGTTGGCGCTGTGATAATAGAGAAGTATGGTGCATTTCTCTTTGGTCCACTGTGTCTATGTAGCTTAGCTTAGCAAGCTTACTACAAGTGAATGTTCTCTTCGAACCACAGTCTAGGGATAAATTATCCCGGATAATATACTGTGCTTCGAACGAAGCACCTCACACGATCCACCATCCTAGGTAACTGGTAACTTCGTTTGGTCGTTGATGTGGTTGAAAAGTTCATGTCCTATTTTTTATCATAGAAAACACTCACTGATATTTTCTTCAACTCGAATGTTAATTTGAGCCACTCAATAATGAGTCGTTTGTGCGTTGAAAATTCAACATTTGAAGTAAGTTACTCCGGTTCGGAAAAGAAAGATGATATAAGTCCTAAGCAAATCAAGAATCATAACAAGGCTCAGGACATTTTAGTGATGGACTTTCTATACAAAAACTATATTCAACAGTTCAGAGGTGCTATTCTAAATGAGGAATTGGGGTTCAACAGTCCATTTCAAGTTTCAACATTTCTCAATAGAATATTTTGCAGTATAGAACAAAAGTTTCTGGTGCTTATATTGACTATAGGTGAAGACATCATAAAGTGGCATTATCACTTAACAGTGCATGGTGGATTGAAGGTTCAAATAATTGATCGAAAAACTTGCCCCGCAGATTTTGACGAAGAACATGGGTTAGCTTTACTTTTGCCCTACCATGAATTGAAATTAGCTGAAGCATTGATTGGCTACTCATTTTTTTCTGTGGTAATAGATCATTTTGATGAAATAGCAACTAAATCAATTGTTAAAAAGTTGCAAGGAGAATTCAATATTGGTCTAACGTCCAGAGATTTCTATAGTCATCCAGATCAGAAATTGCAATGGACAATGTTGAATTGGTCCAATCCTGGATGCTGTGGAAAATTGAAAGATTTTTATATCAACGATAGTGAGAACTTCTCCAATCTACGTGATAATTATCATCATTGGTGGTTTACACTCACTTGGGGTTATTGTGAAAACTTCCATAAACCTTCTGAAATCGAAAATCAAGATTATATTGAAAAGTTAACTTCTTGGGCAGTTGCAAATGGGCTGAATCAAAAACTAATACAGAAAGAGGAAATACAAAAAATTAGGAAATTCAAAAAATGTCCCAACAAAAAACCCAAACGTAAAAGTGAAATATCAAAACAAGAAAAGAAAGGAGAGGAAACTGAATACAATATCAACTTGATTTTGGAATTGGGAAATGAAAATTTCAGGATGAATAATAGTAATATAAATGCCTCTGAAAATATTTCTGAGAGTATGAACATTATTGGTGTTGTCACAAATGGACAAATGACAAAAACTGATGAAACAAATAGTGATGGTCTTGAGAAGACAAATTCAGAAGAAAAATCATCATATGATGCTGCAAAATCACACGAAGGTGATATAATACTGTCTATTATAAATGAAGAGGAATTGCCTGAGGTACTAGATGAAGTATGTCATCAAAGTCAGTTGGCTGATAAAAAAAAAGAATTGATGTCTGATATATTTGATGATGAGCAGTGCTTGAAGAATGAGCCAAACACAGAGGATTCTGATTTCCTACTCTCATTGATATAAAAACTGTTGTAACACACTTCAAATTTGAATTTTATATCTTTGCATTAGGTAATGAAACTATAAAATTATATAAAAGCAATAGCTTCACAATAAAAAAAACGAATATCAATACATATGTATTCATGCTAGTGAAATCAGTTCAACAACAGAGAAAGACAACATTTTTGGATGTAAAATTTCTGAAAACTTGAAATGGAATGATCATTTAGATATGAACTGCAAAAAATTGCTCCAATATCTCATTGTATTCAACAACTACACTACATTGTGAGTAGATCTTTATCATCAATTCACTTTCATGCACATCTTCACTCTTATCATTTCTTATTGAACTGTGGCATGGGGAGCATCTAGAGATTGCCTGAGGTTATTAAAAATTCAAAAAAGATTCATCAGGTATATTGCAGGAGTAAGTAAAATGAACAGTTGTGAGACCATTTTCCAAATTCTCAGAATCTTAACACTCACCAGTGCATACATCTATGAGCCATTGAAATATGTTGAATCAGACATAACAAATTTTTAAAGTCTCAACAGAAATACAAATTATCTCACTAGGAATTTGCATCAGCTGAAAGTGCCATCACACAGATCAACAATAACCAAAACATGTCCTTGACTTATGGCAATAAAAGTTCATAATACCAGATGAAATCACGAATCTGCCCCTAAAACACTATAAGCATTGAATCAAGGAGTTTCTCTTGGATAAATATACTCTATACTCTTAATGAATATTTCAGTGATAGTATGTGATACTGTATACATATTTTCACTTCTGCATTGTATGAGCTGAATGACAATGCATTATATTGCAATTTTTTTTTATACTATTGTTGTGACCATTATATGTTTATTATACTACTGTATCTATATTATTATTATAACTTATGCAATATCATCTTTGATCATCTCACTGAATAAATTTTATCATGAATGTCGATCATGAATAAAGGCAATGAATAATACAAAACAGATTGAAAAAATGGAACATTTATATACGTACAGAGTGTTTATTTCATTCACATCATTGCATTCTCCGAACAAACCCACTCAATGATTGAAGATTGCATTTGTGACTTATCCACATAATATTCCTGCAAGCTATAGATAGGTAGTATACTTCTTTGAAAAGCAGATTTTAGACAGTATACTGATGATACATCAATGTGAAAGAATGTATCGTAAGACAGTACTAATATTATCGTTAAAAGAATTTGCAAAATGATTATTAATGACTCTGATGTGTATATTTATTACGATTGATTACTAAAATCATACTTCACGTCTAACGGATTTTTATTGATTTCAACAGTTTCTATTTTTGGATAACACCACAATATCCCCATTGGGTGAGTTTTTTCGTTTCTTCACGGATCTTCAGACTCACGGGGCGTTAGTTCCATTAACGACGAAATGCGATTGCAAGAAATTGATATTGGTATCACTGACCTATAAAAAACAAATGATATTTATTATTTATTAATACTATTTTATTGAATTAGAATGTACAAATGATATTGGGGCGAGAATCAACATAGTTACTCTTTCATGCAAGCCCCAAAGTTTTGTTCATAAATATTGTTAGCAGCCACCAAAAAAAGAAAAAGCTGTATATTAGGTGAACTTGCTCTATACGTTAGTAATGATGGTTGGATATAGCACTAAAATGATATATCTTTTAGTTACCGATATTAGTTTAGTTAATTAGTTGTATATTTTCATTTTGGATTTTAGCAGAGCTGGCGCAAATATTCATATCAAAACAGTCTGATATCATTTCACAGTACTGCTGGTTTTGTTCTGGCTGAATATATTGAGTTATTTGTATCTCAGTTTCGACATATTCAATTTTGCAAAGCTTTATTCATATGAGAATACTCTCCTGAGTATGAATGTTTATGAAGCTATATATACACTATAAACATCATTTATACATCTCTATGAATGCATTATAAATCATTCACCATATTGTGATATGTTAGAGTACAAACAAAACCAAAATCAGATTCTAAAAAAAGTTGACTATTCAATCAATTTTAATTCAGATATTCCGTCTTGATTAAAGAAAATAAGAAACTGGGTTCATACATTCTAATTATAGTCACTTGGAGATGCTAACGCTTAGCATAAATAACACTGATGTCAAATCTCCTTTTTATGTGATGTGTTATCACCATTTGGTTCTTCCATCTTTGAATCATTTTCTATCTCACAGTCAACGTTTTCATTATTTTTCTTAATCCATCTACCGCCGCCGTAGCCAACAAGGGCACAACCTATTGCTGCGATTCCTCCCACTTTCAGTCCGGCGACCATTCCGATAGGGCCACCAATTATGCCACCAAGGAATGCTCCTGTAACTGGATAGGCTGCTGCCTTCAATCTAAAATTAAAATGATTCTTCTTTACGAGAAAACATCCATTCGACAATATTAGGACCAAATAATTAACGCTCGTTCTGCCAACGTTGTGAACCCTAGGGTAATTTAGGCAGAAAATTTGAAATTAATTAGCCAACAACCAACACTGTTTTTGTTTGGTAAGTTGGTGATCCCTTCATTTGGAACCATAATCTTAGAATAACGATGAACAGAAGACAGGTGCAGTCACTGATAATGTTTTGTTTCGCCAAAAACGCTAACGGCATTTTCTGCTATAACGGCATTTAAGTTATGAAACTCCCCAGAAGATGGCGACATTTTTGCAGATTTCTATACACATAGTCGATGTTTTGAGATTTTAAATATGTAGTTTGATCATCATTTGAGATGTATCCTAAATTACTACTTCTGAATAAACGACTTTATAATACTGATTTTGTTGTCATTTTTGTGTCGCCATCTAACAACCAACAGCGATTTTTCTCCATAACGAATAAAATGCTGTTATCAAGTTAGCTAGCTAGCTATCCAAAAATCGAGAAAGCTCCAACATAATGGAATATAGTTGATAACAATCATACTTATAAGCTTTTCTTAGATGCTTTGTCCCACTTTCAACATTTTGTTGTGCTTCATCGACATTCTTTGCTACATTCTCCACATCTTCTCCTTGCTCAATTATAATGCCATTGAGATTTTCGTACATCTCATGGAGGTCTTCTACATCTCGATGAATGTTCTCCACATGTGACAGTCGATCTTGATGTTGTTTCAACTTCAATTCTTCAATATTCTCTAATATTTGTATTTGGGCAGCTCCTTCAAATGGATGACTTTTTTCATCTATCGATTCTGTGTGACTCTGGTCCAAACGTATCACTTTATTTGCTCTTTTTTCTAATTCTGAAATCATACCATTAACAAATTAGCATGAATTTGTCGAAATAAATAAATGTTTGCAAGCATAATGATTACCTGAATATCCGCTGACTAAATTAATCAAAATTTTGCGTAATGATAATGTTCTTGAGTCAAACTGATCAAGATCTTTATCCTCTACTTGTGTTCTCAGAGTATCCAGTTCATACATAAGATCCCTCAGCTGTTTAATAGTTCGTTTCTTATCCCTGGTTTCTCTTTCAAGTTGTTCCGCATCATTGACTGATATGAGCTGAAAATTGATATTTTCAGCTCATTATATTGATATTTCAATAATCTATATCTAACGGTTTTCAAATGAGTTTTTATGCATCCTGTCTAGAATAAACTGGAGTGCAAACTAAGGGAGAAATACAACTTGCCATTGATCGATAGAAGCAGATAGAAGCCGATGGTAGAAGAAGATTGCAATTTTCCAAATCTGGAATAAGCGCACAACAAAGGGAAGAACAACTGGAGAAGTGGTGAATTCAATGAAACCCTAGGGTAGCTATAATGTTTCCTATTTACGAGTTGTAGCTGGTTCTCTTCTTAGACAGTAGATGTACAATCAGGAAAATTATTATTTATTGTAGCGTCACGCGCTAATACTCTTTTTCGTAAATGATAATTCTTAACTAATATCATTGACGTGCGCTCGGGCCATGATCATGTAATACTGTCCTTTCTTGAATATGATCGTATCGATCGAAAACTGCTTTCACTTCACAATTATAAGGATAGCATCCCACGAGATGAATTAGTTTCATTCACGTCCTAGGCCACATCCTTGATCCCTCTTCACAACCTAATACAGTCCTTCCGAAAGCGTTGTTAACTCAACGTCTCGAGAATTCTATGCCATATCAAGATAGATTCATGTGGGTCATTGTGGAAACCCTTGGCCAAAGCTTTGAAAATATTTAGTTTTAGTCGGCAGCTGAATTACAAAAGAAGTGGAACGATAATCAGATACTTTTATTTCACTTCTTGGTAATTATTCTAGTGACCTTATAAGCAGTCGAGAATAATATTGACGAGTACAGATTATATGAAAAGGATCTACAAAAATCTGAGAATGATTTGACACACTACATACCATACAAAGAAATTGAAATTTCTCTTGAGGATGAGGATCACCAAATTACAGTGAGACTTGTTATGATAACTTCTGGGTTCAGTACTGCCTTCTATTCGAAACTTTTTTCTTCCTCTCAATTTCCAGGTTAGATTGATTGGAGAAGATGAATATCTTTTGGACCATACCATTCGCTATAGGTAGGTATACTCTTCAAAGTTATACTGACCAAGATACTGAACGCACATTCGGACAGTTCGTCAAACTCAACACAACATGAAAATTTGTTGTTTCATTTCCAACCCACTGTTTGCTATTATGATTAAATTGAATGTCTACACACATGTCAACTTCTCCCCGTACCTCGAGTTTTTGATATTCAAGTATCAAAATCGGTAATTCAGCGCAGTTGATGACGAGAGAAACGCCCACCTCAACCAGAGAATAATTTCATAGTTATTAGCTTACTACGATTATTTTTTCTCCTACGATTTTCAACCTATCAGATCATACAATTCAGTTACTTTATATAATTTCGATTATACATATATTAACCCAACGAATCAGAAATACAAAATTATTTCAAAATCAATAGTAACCAAAGAAAGAGCGCCATCAAACTTCGATGTATAACAGTGACTATTTTTGTGAGAAAATGAGAATATGTACTAGAATCGATGTATTGTGTCTACGTTCAAATTGACGTCATATACTTCCCATTATACTTATCTTCTGTTAATAAACCAATCGTACTTGTTGTTTCTACACCACAATTGAAAATTACAAAATGAAATCAAATACCTACACACAATGAGTATTTTATCTTTCATAGCTATTTGATCTAGTTTTCCCTCTGATAACAATGTGATTACATTCGGTTCTAATTGATTTTTTGTAGTGAGAATCGACCCCAAAATTATCTATATAAAATCTTATATCTCAATCATACCTCAGCTTTAAAAAAAAATACATAAGGCAATTTTTTTAGATGAAACGTGAGAATCTGTTATTTCTAATGCAACTGAAAAATAAAAGTACATTTGTTCTTATAAGTATACAATAAATTCAAGCCTTATTAATATTCCTAAGTACTCTCGAATTTCAATTGTTAGACTGAGCTTTTGGCGTTTTGATTGAAAAGCAAAGACATTCAAGTCTCTAAACACCAATGAACATAATTGTCACAGGATAAAGTGATTGAAGTAAAGTAATTTATTTATTGGAAAGTGTATGTAGGTGGATTCCTGGCATTTTTTGGTTGCAGATATTTCAGATCTGTTATATATTGTATTAGTACATATTGCTATACAAAAATCAAGTTCATTAGTTACGCTAGTATTTATTGAAAATCATGAACCTGCTGTCATGAAATGAAATTTTGTGACTTATGCTCTTCAATTTACAAAGGATGCAATAGGTTATTACTTAATTGGTGGTATGAGTTTATGAACTTTGTCATTAATAACTATATTAGAGAACAATCTATCGAGCTGTTATTAAAATGTCTACTCACTTTATTTATGGTTGTTTTATATCGTTCATAATTACTTTGGTGATGAGGCACTACTTCGTCAGAAAACTTTCTCAGTGGTACTTCTATAACTTTGAAAGGTTGTTTGACGATACTGGGATTTAAAACGGTGGCCATCTGATAGTTTTTCATAAACAAAGATGTTCTTTCTTCACCAAAATAGTAATATTTATTTTGTAAACAAAGCACAGATGATTTGGATTTTGTGAATTTTATAATTGACAATGTTGACAATTATGACACTGACACTAATGTTCTTTCATCTACTGTTCAGTTTAGTGTAAACTACACCCATCACACACCACACTCACTGGTGTGAAAATAGCTGACAAGGATGGCAGCTTAAATTTTCGACGTCAACCGAACGTTCATGGGCGTTGGAAGATATATTTTCTCGAAATTGAAAAATGATGAAATGAAAAGTGAAGAGAGTTATATAAGTTTGAAATGAACACAAATGATATTTTTTATTTACGCCATAGTATTGACAAGAAATAGATATTTGATAACCATAGAAAAGCACGACAGCATTATGATAGGTATTGTTGTTTTTCCAAATATTTTGGAGGTTACAGCAAAAGTCGAGCGCGCAAAGGGAGTCCCCTTCGGAGATCTACTGATCTACAAGGAAAATTCCAATACTTTCCTTCTCTACAAACATTCCACCGCTGGCTAACATGATGTTTCTCGAACATTATAGGTTCTGCTGTCGTGCTGTTGAAAGATAAAAGAAAGTGACGAAGAGCGTTGACAAATTTGAAAGATTTTTTTGTGTCTCTTCAGAACATAAATTTGTAATTTCTGAATAATTTTTTTTCAAAATAGCCGAATGAAATATATAAAATTGTCCTAGGGACACGATGTATATACAGGGTGATCAAATTTTACTGACATACTCGAGGAGTGGATTGACTATTATATCTCTTTCCATGAACTAATGCTGTGAAATAGTTCTTCATTGATTTGAATGAAGGGCGTTGACGTTCACTTTTTTTTAAATGAAAATCTCAAATATTTCGCGATTGTTAGTATATGTATTATCATTATATGTATTAGCTCATAGCTCTGAAAAACAGTATACATACAAACATACATACAGGGTGTGGTACATATTTTGGGTACCTACTGTTGATAAGAAATCGACCAGGTTTCAATACATCTCTTAATCTTTCCACCCTTAGACGATTATTAACGTTCTGAGCTTTCTTAGTGCTCTTGAGTTTTTTTTGATTATATTTTGCAAGTTATTTGATGAAATTCCATAGGATGCCATTGAAATGTTCCTTCGAAAGGGACATATTGATTACTGAATTACAGCAGGTTCTTCCATAATTTCGTGAATTTATGAATTGATTACGTATTATTGATCATAAATCAATAATGTTCTTCACGATTTTTGTAACACAGGCATCTGCATTTCCTGTATGGAACATACCTATGCAAAGAATCATGTATAATGAAAAAACTCAAATATAGTTCTCAGTTGAGTGTACAGCAGAATTGATCATATAATGATATTGTTCATTGTTCAGCAAGTATTTCTTCACGATATTTGTAATACAGGCATCTGCATTTCTTGCATAGAACATACCATTGCAAAATATAGAATTTTATAGTTCAAAAGATTCCTGGGAGTATGAGTCATTGAAACTCAATCACCCTGTATAATGAAACTCTAATTTAGTTCTCAGTCGAGTGTAGAGCTTGATATTATTATTTAGTGATTATTTAGTGTATGTATATATATATATATATATATATATATATATATATATATATATATATATATATATATATATATATATATATATATATATATATATATATATATATATATATATATATATAATATATATAGCATATATAGCATATATATATATATATATATATATATATATATATATATATATATATATATATATATATATATATATATATATATATATTATCAGCAACCAACTCACAAAAAATAGAATATTTCATATTAATGACTACTGAAATCGATTTTCAAGTTGAAATACACAGTTTAACAAAGTATGACCTTGCACATATCAGTTGAGCACCTTGAAAAAGTCCAATAATGATAAAAATAATAATGTAATTTTCTTGGATTTCCAGTTGAGGGTTGCCAAAGTATGATAGTGAATATCCCTGAACATGATGTATGATCTTCGAAATAAGTTACAATTCCTAATAATTTTTAGGCCAGCATATCTGTTGAGACGAACTGTAAAAATAAAAATAGGGACATCTTAGACCGTATGATTCATTGAGATTATTCATTCAAAAAGCTTTCCTTTATTCATTTTTTCATGATGAAATTAAATACCATTTCGTACAGATTTACAGATTAACGGTATTATATGACTGAATCACTACAATAACATGTATGAAATACCTATACTTCAGAATGCTCATTTATATGTGTCCATGCATATCTGAGTTTAAAATTTTCATGACAGTTCATTAATTTTCCTCAAAGTTTGAATTATGAAATCGAAGCACCGTTTCTTATACCATAAAATACATATACAGAATACTAAACTTCGGTTATATAATGTTGAAATGACTATGAAACGAACTATAAGCTATAAGGAACATCGCTTGATACATATAGTATGATTCATTCTTTCGGTTCACCTTAGGGTGATATCGAAATGTAGGACAGTAGGTGGAGGTAATGGCCAACAAGAGAATCGAGCAATACATATCATTTCTGCAGAGTTGTTCTCGTGTATTGCCACCTGTAGCGCTGTCATTTCTTTCCCGGGCTCTGTCTTCTCGTTGGTATTTCAAGGCATCCCATAATTTGGCAGTAATTTGCTAACTTGGGACATGCAGCGCAGTGCCGTTTGTGTTACATTTAACAAAATATATTTAACATGCTTGTAAGAGACTCTCTCACCCATTCATTTTGCTGAAACTTTCTTATTCACTTCCCACATCCACACACTAGAGTTATGCAGAAAATGAATGTTGCGGACGTGAACTTATTCTTCCAATAAATTTGACCGTTATTGAATTTGTCAAAGGCACAGTGGCGCAGCAAGACACTGGATTGATATATGATATATCTTAGTCTTCACTTATATTCTGATATGCAATCGTAGCTGTGATCTTGTTACAGGATATACCTATAATGAGAGGGTGATGGACAGTATCAGAACTTGTTGATTCAGTATCACACCAGAGCAAAAGAGTTCGAATTATCTTCCTCTGCATTGAAAAAGAACTGCATCATAGCTTATGACAATAAAGATCGTTCGAAATAGCTTTTTAAGATATCATTGACACTGAAGATAGCATGGACATGCTTCATAAGTATTTTTATTCGTATTTGTTCTTCATGTGGAGAAAAATATATTTTTGAAATTATTGAGTTTCTGTGTAACCAAAGATATCATATATTCTCTACTAGATGCACCCTTGCTCCATCGACTTCAGAGGAGCATTGAAACGAACACAAGGAAAAGGAAGAGTTATCGATTCGTCTGGATGTGCAACAAAGAAAGGTGCAATTCTGCCAGCAGTCAGCTGCTGGTTGCCTTTCTCTCTCTTTTGCTGTTTTCATTCATTGGATTCCATCGCCTTTCCTTAGTCGCGAACTGGGGTCTATTTGAAATTCGGTATTCGGTCCACATCATTCAATAACTCACATATTCTAATAGTTTTTGAATCTATCAGTACAACCATAGGCTGAACAGGATAACACCATCTAGATCGAAGTTTCAAAATCTTTCCTTGATTTGATGGGCTGAACCAGCTAGGATTATTTTCCAATTTTTAATGTTCAAAAAACTAGTCAAACCGAGTCTCTTTGTTTTAACACAATTATGGTTCAATGAGCGCCGCTTTGCTATATCTGTGTAAATAATCCTACACCATCAACACTAGGTGGCCGAGATGGTCGTGCGACTTCAGAGCAATCATGAGGTCGTGGGTTCGATTCCTGGCTGGCCGTTGGATTTGGGTTCATTTATGCACTGTACAATGAACATCATAAATTTCTACATAGAACTATCCCAAATGCCAAAGTGGTTTGGATTCCACTTGTATAAACTGTAGCGCACAAGCCCTTCGGGGCTTGCTTCGACAACTGAGGAGATGAGTAACAATGAGTAACAATAATGATAACACTCGATACGAATGAAAATATCCGAAAATGTCATATTTCTCAATGGAATGTCATGGCACATCAGAATGTTTTGTCAACAGTCATGCACCTGATTTTTGTTTGCTGCTTCTCTCTCTTATGCATGGTCGTTTCAATGCCTTTCTCTATGAGCTCGATCTAGTAGAGAATTTATAATATTATATCTCTGTGTACGACCTATTTCGAAATGACACCAACAAACGTCAAACCAACAATTTTTATATCAACTGCACTTTTGATCGTAACAACAGCTCTAAAGTAAAGTGTAGATGATGAGAACATTTTCAAAGAAAGATACTATAACGAACATGGTCCACAAATTTTCGAAATTTCGAAGAATGAAGGCGTTCGAGGAGAGTTTGATAATATATAGGGTGTTCCATTAAAAAACATTTCCTTCCGTTCATAACAAGACCTATCATTCATGAGTATCTTTTTTTCTTTCGTAGTACCTTGAGAAAATATATATGAAACCCTATAACTCTTCCATTTATCTCTTTTCTTGAAGCTCTCATATCAAAATTGTTCAAAGGGGGGGGGAGGGGGAGTCAAAATATGTTCTGGGTAAGCCTGTACCCCATTAGTTATTATCAGCTGAATTATGAACAAATCCGAACAAACTCAATGAGCACTAATTCGATTTCATGGCTTACATGTACATATTCATTATTGTGTTTGTGGTTTCTCTTTTGAATCAATCGAACAATTCGAGTTTTGAATTACTGAATGAAGAAATCCTCACTTAATGAAGAGGACGCTCAACAACTTGAAATTTACCGCATAACGACACCATCAGGTCCGTATGATCATAGATCTTAATAAATCACCGATATATCACCACGAGATCTCAACAATAAAATGAATACGAGAAGGACGGTATCTTTGTGAGACTCTACATGGATGTTCTTCATAAGGAAAAAAACTTGGATGGTAAATAGCGTCGTAAAATGCCAGTAATTCGACTGTTACGGTTCGACAGATTGCTTTCGTAGAGTCGGTATACGGCGTTTATGCTACTGTTAGGAAGAAGAACAATATGTCGCGAAGATGAGAAAACCAAGAACGAGGACGTCGGCATATTTGCGAAATGCTGGAAGTTGGATGATGAATGCTAAATACACCCATTATCAACATAGAAGAGGGTTACAGTGCCTGCCGCAACTAGGGTGGTTAAATATTGGGCAAACTACGTCGAACTAATATGGTTAAGAAAAAATTTACAGGCCTTTTTTGAAGGTCAAGGACAGTTGAGGCTCTTTGGATCTGAGAGATTCAAGTTTAATTTCCAAATTCTCCAAGTCTTTGATGGATATTGCTGAACATCACACTAGTTACACCATGAAAATAATGCATGTCACGTAGTTTGACGTTTGTTCAAGTATCATCTTCCAGAATTGATTTCAGAGCGAACTGTTTCCTGGTTCCTTGACAACTGACGCTATTGTTTCCGAAGCATGCTATTGCTGATGATGAAAATTATAAGATTTTATGGTGGCCGGGTTTAGTGCAAGCAAATTTTCAAAACCGGTTTTCTCGGAAACAGCTCATTGAATCGAGATTAAACAAGAGGAGTTCTCTCGAGAATTTTCTTATGCTCTTCAAAGATTCGTCTTCAGAATTCATAAAAGAAAATAGAGCAGAGTTATGTTTTTTTTCAAGGCCAAGGACAGTTAAGGTCCTTTGCCTTTGAAGAATTCGAGTCTCATTTGGTCTAAGGATATAGAGCAATAACAATACTGAGTGTGCCAAATTTGAAATGAATCCATAGACTAGGAAAGGAGGTATAGTTGTATATACGAAAATAAACATTCACGAAAATCAACTTTTAAGGGCTATAACTTCCTTATTAGTGAGTTTTCAAAACCATCATGTATAGGAACATCAAGGGATATATTTTCAAAATGTATCATTCCCTGATTTTTTGCGCACAATTTCCGGACACCCTATATACAAAAATATATAGTACTTCATAAGGAACTTTGAAAAGTATCAGGTGATTAACTAGGCAATAGAGAACTTTATGAATAACACAATACAGATATGCCTAAAGAACGTTGTACGTAAAAAATTCAGAAACGCTCTTGAGGTTTCCGTATTGGGCGAAAAGGTTTTGAATTTTTTATTTGCACATAAAAACTAACAATATTCGTTCGAATAGATTCCAACTGAAATTGAACGAAGTTTTCAAGATTCGTAGCGACAAAATGATGCGGAATCCTGCGTTCTAAATCTATTATATGAAGCAAAAAGCGTTTGAAAAGTTTAGAGAAGATTAATCAATCACTCCTCATTTCATTCCTTCATTTGATTTTATCAATAACTTTCGATGCACATCTCAAACTCGAGAAATTTATGAAGTTTTAAATTTTTGGTATAATTGACTCCTCCACCAAAACTTAAACAGCCAGAACAAATAATAATGTTCTTGCATCCGCCAAAGTATTACATTCGAAAGTTGCATCTGAATAGACAAGATTATCCTGGAGATGATTTCATTTCATTTTTGAAAATTTGAAGAAATCGGTCCCTTCAGAAATTGTGAAATACTTGCTATGATTTGGAAATGTGAGATTTGTTTTTATTCATGATAATATTTCATTGGTTATGTTATCTAAAAGGTAATGAAACAATCAAATGTACGAAATTCACATGATCAACATGATATACATGATGGAACACATCCATCATCATTCTCACAGATTTTTCGTATATCTCATGGGAATTAATTATTCCAATATATTTAGAGGAAAAACATGTTTCCATTGTATTGGAAAATTGGAACAGATTCGTTCCCGAAACGTCCACTACTAAGATGAGTAAAAATTTTGATATTAGTTGAATATATTTGTCTTCCAAATTCTCTAGAGAACAAGGTGTCACTGACGAATAGAGAATTCAAGTGCACAGACATTTTGGGGCAGATCATAAATCTATCCTATTACAAATATATTGGAATAATTATTATAATTTCTATTTTCATTTTCAGAAACGAGAGGGAAAATATCAAAAATCTGTGAAAATTAATATACTACCTCATTGATTAACCTATACAGGCAGAACATCTTGTTTGATGTGGGCATATTGTAGTCATGTGAGTGAGAACACCACTGTATTTCATTACATTCATTTCATCCAAAATATACAAAGAGAAGACACGAAATTTCAGAAATGAAATGATTTTGTTCCAGGATGCCTATGTGAATATTTTCGCTTATTATTCATGATTTCTCACGATCATCTACAGTTTTGCGAATAAAAGTGAAAATATAAATAGAGTGGAAGTCAATATTATCTGAAGAGACGTAATAATATGTGAGGGCGGTTATTCATATTGAATGAATGCATAATGCAAACAAAAACGGATCACGATTGATAATGATAGATAAACATAAATTCAAAGTGCGTGGGTCTCCACCGTGAGAATGTAAATAATATGAGATATTGATGTATGATTTTATGAAATTATTATCGATTCATGTAGTTTGCTCTCCTGATAAATAGCCAATTCACATCAGTTCAAATTATTTATGCATGGAAGTATATTCATTACTTCATTGTCAATACTTCATAGTTGTAATAGATATGATGATTGAATGATAGGTTGTTTCTCAGCATGAATTTGTTTATTTCAAGTATGAGAAAAGATGACTCATTTCTTCTCGAATTGGAAATTACTTATTCATATGACGATATAGTACTGAGTATCTATTCAACCACCATTTACATTTTGAATTTCGTTCTCCAGTTGTTAACATAAAAGTATTTGAAATTTTGTTCATCGAAACTCAATTTATAACTGAAGAAATTCTTTTTTCATGCTATTCCTTCTTGTGGTTTCGGTAATAATCATCGAATAGGAAGGGTCTTCTTCACTTGCTCAAATCAACTTTAAATAGAAAGAAATCGAAATATGGAGAAAACTGAATTCCTTTTATGACATTACTAACGAATCTATCAGGACATGAATAGCATTCTGAAATGGATCATCATAATGTAATCAAAACAACATATATTTCAGTCTTTCATGACTTTCATATTCCATAGCATTAATTCTAATATGAGCATGAGATCATTTTCTTCCAAGGGTTCAATTGAATTCAATAAACTCCATACGAATATGAAATCATCAGTGTTTGTTCCTTACTTCCAGATGATAATCATGAATGTGTGTTGGACACATGATTTTTGGACCTTTCGATATTGTATTTAGAACATTTGAGTGAAAGAGAATTAGCTTATTAGGAACCACAGTCTATACAGGATGTAACTAAATAAGTGTAAAAAATTCAAGCGGGTGATTCCTCATCGAAAAAAGATAGGATCTTTCATATAAAAAAACTTCATTGGAACATCCCATGTTAAGATACAGCCCCTTGAAGGGGGTACATATGCATTGTATGTTTTGTTATTGATAAATTAGTTTTGTTTATCCCCCTTTGATTATTTGATACAGGTAGTAACTACAAAATTTTCGATGAGGAATCACCCCTTCATATGTTTTACACTTATTCAGTTACACCCTGTATATGTGACCAATTCTATCTATAATCTTTGCTAATCGTTACACCCTGTTATTATGTGACCATCAGCTCCTTCTTTTTCTGATTTCGATGCCTGTTGATATTTATGAATCCACATAACAAACTCAATGAAAATGACTCAACACGAAAACATTTATGACGATGAGTGAAATGAGTCGACAAAGATCTCAGAATACCCGAAGATTGCCGAGCTTGAAACAATTCATATGCGCACGCACATTTATTTTCATGGAATCGTATTGTCTATGAAATCATCTAACGGGCTTGCGATCGGGTATTCTCGTTCCTGACTGCTGTACGGATAGTACACAAAATATGAATATTTATGGTCGTAGGAAAAATGATGTACATAACTCGTTGGAGAGAGAATTCCATGCACTCGTTACATTTAAGCCCTTGCTGTTATACGGCTAGTGCTGAACACCTACTTGTACGTAGGCTGTGTGAATATGTCACTTTCCACTCAACTTATGTAATATACTATTGAAAACACTGCTACTTCTTCTCTGGTGTCAACTTATCGTCATATCGTATTGTGGTTATCAATGGAAATATCAGTAAGTAACACTGTATTGATTGAATGAAATTCGAACTAGTATGATCTGGAGATGATCGACAAATCTCTTCAATCTGAGAATAACATACTCATACACATAACTCAGACATATACCATTGACAATGGAACATCTTGATCAAAATATCAGTATGAATGTTAATATTTGGAATTCACGTACCGCCCCTGGTGATGTTCATCAATTTCGGCGAGACACTGGATATCTCCAGCCGTTTGCATTGCCACCGAAGACCCAGAATGGCCATTTACTCTTCTTGTGCAAAGTAATCAACTAGATGATAATGGAGAGTCCATTTGCACTGGAATTACATGAAATATTCAATTTCAATTACATGGAGTTTACATCGAACTGATTAGATTTACACGCAGAGACATCTCCTAGTCCCTTTTGTCAGTTTGTTAGTCAGTTGGTTTACCGCCGCTCAAACCCAGCATCACAGCAAACTCCGAAATTATTTGTGTTTCTGGTCGGTTCCCGGTCACAACTTGACCACGGAAACTAAATGAACGGATCACCTCGAATGGAATGGAAGAATGCATTGAATAATGATAGAGGGAATATATATTAAATACTGTCTGTAAGTTCTTCGAGGAGGTGGTATATTCATTTTTCAGCTTTTAATGGGATTTTCTCTCCTCGTTTCTAAAAAATAGAGTAGAAGTTATTAAAAATTATTGCAATATATTTGTAGTAAGGACAGATTTAGGATCTGTCCCAAAATGTCACTGCGCTTGAAATTAAACCTTTAGATACCTAAAAGAGAAATTCTCTATTGGTCAGTGACACCGTGTTTTTGAAAAAAATTGGAAATACAAATATATTTAATAAGAATAAAACCTCTACTTATCTTGGTGGACGTTTCGGGAACGAATCTGCTCCCGTTCTCAACACAATTGAAATATTTTTCTCTTCGTAAAATTTTTTCAATGTTTCCGATTTTGACACTGAAAAGTGAAAATTTGGCAGACGGAGGAATTCTGGTTACAAGGTGTTTTCATTAATTGATATCGAATTTTCCATTTTCATATTCAAGTTTCAGAAGTGGATGCCAAGTTCTATCTACAGGGTGTCCTTAAAAGGTCTTTACAAAAAGCTACCACATATTCTTCAGACCAAAAAAATTCGATACAAGCAAACTTACCTCAGTAAAAAGTTGCTTAGTTTGGGCGCTAGACGGCTCTGAAGTTGAAATTTTCAAATCGATTTTGCTTCATAACTTTTGAACGGCTCATGAGATTTTTTTCAAATTTGGTACGTTGGCATAGACTCATCGGGCAATGAAACTCATATCATAATCATAATGAATATCATTCCATGGGCGTAGAACTTGATTTTTTCAGTAAATAAACATCTAAAACTCCTACGCCAATGGAAAAAAATTAGTTTCAATATGAAATCTAAATTATTCAACTCATTCACTACAAAAAAGGTACTCTTGACAAAAGTCGATTCCTCTCATGGTTTCGACAAAATTTTAATTTTAGTGATTTAGAGCATAATTAATAATAAAACGATTAACAGATATTTCATAAAAATTGTTCAAAATGTTCACCATTTTCACGTATACAAAGATTTATACGACGCAAAAAGTTGAGATGTACTTTTTGCATAGGTTATTTCTATTGAAAATAAGTAGCACTGGTTTTTTTTTTCTGAAGACTATTATTATCTGCTCGAAAACAGTGATATTCACATTCTTGGTTTCCATAGTTTCATCTGTGTTGATTTGTCGAGTTTTATTGACGTTGATTGTTGATATCGGACTTTTCTGATTTATCATGGCCGTACAATACACCAATGAAGAATACACCGATATGTTATTGGTATTCGGATATTGTCAAGGAAATGGTCGAGAGAGTGTGAGGGTGTATTCGGCAAGGTTTCCAAATCGTCGCGTACCAAGCCACCCAACCTTTGCTGCAGTTGAGAGACGTCTTCGGGAGACCGGTCATTTTGCTCCTAGAACTGGTGATTATGGAAGACAGCGTTATGTAAGGATTCCCGAAGTCGAAGTAGAAATTTTAGACCGTATTGAAGAAAATCCAGAATTGAGTACTAGACGGATAAGTAATGAACTAGAAGTTTCTAGGAATGCCGTTCATGAAGTACTAAGAGAACAATTATTATACCCATACCACAAGATGCCAGTTCAAGATTTATTAATCCATGATTCACAAACTTGTCTGATGTTTTGTAGGTTCATTAATTTGCAAAGAGAAATGAATCTGAACTTTGGAAAGAATATTTTGTTCACTGATGAAGCCTGTTTCACGAGAAGAGGAATAACTAATTTTCATAATGAACACGTTTATGCAATTGAAAATCCTCATTCCATTAAAATAAACCATTTTCAACACGAATTCAAAATCAACGTTTGGGCTGGAATAATAGGAAATTTTATAATTGGTCCTGTCATACTTCCACAAAGATTAACAGGAGACATGTATTTACAACATCTACGAAATACGTTGCCAAATTTGTTGGAAGATTTACCACTCCAACATCGGGTAGATATGTGGTTTATGCACGATGGAGCTCCACCACATTTTTCGGTGGATGTTAGGAATTTTTTAAACCAACAGTACCCAGACAGATGGATAGGTAGAGGTAATGATGCACCCGTGAATTGGCCACCACGTTCTCCAGACTTAACACCGATGGATTATTTTGTATGGGGTTATCTCAAGTCTACGGTTTACAAGACCCCTGTGAATACTGTAGAACAATTATGGCAACGTATCCAACAGGCGACGAATAATCTTACAGGCGATGAAGAAGTTATGCAAAGAGTACATTTCAACTTTTTGCGTCGTATAAATCTTTGTATACGTGAAAATGGTGAACATTTAGAACAATTTTTATGAAATATCTGTTAATCGTTTTATTATTAATTATGCTCTAAATCACTAAAATTAAAATTTTGTCGAAACCATGAGAGGAATCGACTTTTGTCAAGAGTACCTTTTTTGTAGTGAATGAGTTGAATAATTTAGATTTCATATTGAAACTAATTTTTTTCCATTGGCGTAGGAGTTTTAGATGTTTATTTACTGAAAAAATCAAGTTCTACGCCCATGGAATGATATTCATTATGATTATGATATGAGTTTCATTGCCCGATGAGTCTATGCCAACGTACCAAATTTGAAAAAAATCTCATGAGCCGTTCAAAAGTTATGAAGCAAAATCGATTTGAAAATTTCAACTTCAGAGCCGTCTAGCGCCCAAACTAAGCAACTTTTTACTGAGGTAAGTTTGCTTGTATCGAATTGTTTTGGTCTGAAGAATATGTGGTAGCTTTTTGTAAAGACCTTTTAAGGACACCCTGTATATCAACTGAACAAGAAGCAATATTATTGTCTCATCCGTTCAGGAGAATACAAGCAGACTCTTTGATTTTTCGTTTTCGAGAGGTTTCATTCTTATTGAATATATTTGTATTTCCAAATTTTTTCAATAACAAGGTGTCACTGACCAATGGAGAATTTCTCTTTTAGGTATCTAAAGGTTTAATTTCAAGCGCAGTGACATATTGGGACAGATCCTATATCTGTCCTTACTACAAATATATTGCAATAATTTTTAATAACTTCTACTCCATTTTGTAGAAACGAGGAGAGAAAATCCCATTAGAAGCTGAAAAAGGAATATATATTTCTTTTGTACGACCAGACTATTTTTGGATTTTCACCTCCTACCACATTATGTCTCTATGACAGTAGATTTTCTTTATATGTATGAACAGGGTGTGATTCAATTGATGGCTAAAAATATAGGATATGGTTACTCAACTCATTTTGAGAAGGAAAGTTCTCATGAGCATATATTCTAAAACTCTCAACTTTCGAACTATACGCTGTTGGACTTTCAAGGAAAAATTTGTTTTCTTATTTCATTTTCTTTCGATGCAGGATATTTCTCAATATTTCTACCAGTGGCGTCCGTATGGGATGTATACTGTAGAATTTTCTAAGAAAGTTACGCCCTTGCTCTTTCCGAAAATGAAAATCATTTTTGAAATCCTCATTTATTTTGCTTCCATTTGACCACTTGTATTCTTTCCTAACGATGCACCGTTTTCGCAAATGAGCTGAGGAACCATCATATATCCTATAATTTTGACCATCAATTATATTGCACCCTATATAATATAATAAAACGAAAATATAATGTTCAAAGATACCTCTATTAGACGAAACAGATTATTAGACACAAAATATCAAGAGCAGACAATCATTGTTCTCAACCAGTAAAACATTCTTACCGTCCTTCATTTTCAATATACTAGAGTAACCTCAAACGTGTGATTCGTCTCAATAGTATATGACATGTTAAATATTTGCATTGCAGACAACACAAACAGGTCTCGAAGATATCCTCTGGGGAGTTGAAGAGCTTTTTTTTGCTTCAATTCTCAAGGTGGTCTCGTATAGATATCGCTTGAATAATCTCAAACATTAACCAACTGACCGAAATGATACAAGTGTGCTTTGAATGCAGTAAAAATGCAATGTTGGTGCCATCTTGTAGTACTCGAAGAGTCATTTGCCTATGAACTCGTACTATTTCACTGCCACCATAGCTGGTAACGAAATTTCATCATAGTTCACCAAGAAATATTTGGTGCCACAGAATTTTTCGAATCTGCGAATTCTTCAGTTTATTCTTCTCATTTGGCTGCTTTGCTGCTGCTTTGGTCATGACATCACAAAATATTATTTTACCATCGTGAATAGACTCGATCTCATTCAACCCAACTCGTCTCCGGGAAGATAATCAATCCGTAATTGAGGCTGGTCCTCTGGTTGGAAATAAATAGGTAGCAATTAAATTCCTGAATTTGGTGTGGCTATGACAGCTTGGTTCAATTGAATTGGAAACCGAGAATAACTAATCGATTGTTGTACAGGGTGATGGGTGATACGAACTCCATGATATTATGAGTTCCTCCGAATCTAGTTTTGTTTCTCACGACCCACGTCTCTCACAAAATGTAAACTCTATCAGCATGAATTTAGTAAATAGTTTCAATTGGAAAATGAACGATACTATCACGAAAAGGGTTGTGAATATACGAGGGTTACTAATGTTTGTGCTTTGAATCCATTAGAGAATGAAAGGATATTAATGATAAAATGAACGTTTTTCAAAACACAAGTAGGTATACATAGCTACTGCTACTCAAAAGATATGGACAATCAACTGAACTATGCTTACCATCTATGGAAATCTAGATCTGATCTCCAGGAGCCTTGAGAGAACGATTTTATTCATTTTTATTATACCTATTTATATCCATTATCAACAAAATGATAAATTTCGGATAACCCCATTTGAAATCTAAGGAGAAAACAACTATATTGGGTGATACTATGAAGACCAAAACATTCCTAGTAACTGGAATATCCTGGAAGTTCCTTCTGGTACGTGGATTCTATCAATTTGTTTTCTAGATCTCTATTCAATGAGATGAATAACTCAAAAGGAATGGAATTATAATTGGAAATTTCAACAACATGTATAATGATGACATTAATGATGAATCTGGTAAATGTATGAAAAATATGTGGACTTCGTCATGACTGATCAAGGATCTCAGAATTTAGAGTATGGTTATGCCAGTAAGTATCTGGTGATGAATCTTAAATATTGATGCCAACAGGAATCCGATCTTAGGTTAGGTTATTGCAAATTTTCATTCGGTTGTGATCGTGGGAAAATATTTCAGACGGTGAAGGCATGCGAACAAACAAAATTCACCCCACTGAAATAGGTTATCAAAAATTGGTTGTTATGCTTATGAATACACTTATAGGTAATACTGAAGCAAATATTAGCTTTCTGATAAGAGTGTCGGTATCCATTTCATAAAGAGATACTAATTCAATTTGTGTGGGACTATGTAAGAGTGCCGTTATAATTTCTTGATTTACCCCTGTATATTAGAAACGAATGAATATTGAATAATGAGTTAAATTTTCATGAGAATCTGTTGAATGAAGCTTTTGTTTTGCAAAAAATAGTATATGAATGTTGCACTGATCTTTTTCCACCCATTAATATAGCTGATCGATTTGCACTATTACTTGAGGATCAAGTTATTTACTGTTGTAGATCAAGAACGTGATTTGGTCTAGGATTAACAATACAGAAAATAGGATAAAATTGTTATTAAATTCTTTGGCAGTGTTGAAGTGTCACCAAATATACAGGGTTGCGATAAAGTATGGAACCAAGTGAATATCTTTCAAACGAAATGAATGATATTTATGAAAATTTGCAGGAACGAAATGCATCTGATGTTTATTTTTTTGGTAATAATATACTTCCGGTTCAACTGGAAATGCCATCAACTTCGTTAGTTTAAATAGGATACCTTATATATTTTTACAGATTTTGGAAGAGCTTGTTATTTTGAATTCATACATACTGAGTTTAGTGTAAAGAAATTTGTGAAAACGAGAAATATAGCACTTTGATCAACTTCCTTTGAGTTTTTTGCATTAGAGTGAAAAACTATTCAGATAAACTAATTGTTATTGTTTGTATGCATAGTAATGAATTAACGAGTACTGTTTAGTACGTCTTTTGTTCTACAAGTGTCAAACTCTGAGTGATGGAAATAAATTTTACACTTTATAATGGTTCAATTGAGTGAAAAAGAGCGTATTGAAATTTTAATGATGGTTATGGTGATCGAGTTAGAACGCATGAAGAAGTGTGTCATATTTTTAATAATTTTCATCCGGAGAGAAATCCTATATCACGGTTAACACTAACTAAAACATTACAACGTTTTAATACAACAGGAATTGAGACAAAGAATTATTGATGAATCTGAACTAATACGTGGAGAAGTCTTGGAGAGAGTGACTCAAGAATTTGTTAATAGAATGCCATATTGTCAGCAAGTAAACGGCGAGCATTTTGATTATTTGAAGTAATTTTGTTTCTCATTATTCTGAAATAATGAAATGTACACCTATTGTACAACTAACAGTGAGTAATTCCTCAATTTTACAAATTTTTTTGAACTAAACTCAGTATGTATAAATTCGAAATAATAAGCTTTTTCGAAATCTGTGAAAATATATAGGGTGTCCCATTTTGAATTGAAGAAGTTGATGGCATTCCTGGTTAAACCGGAAGTATTAGCAAAAAAATGTACTTTATCTCAACCCTATATATGAGAAGAAAACTAGGAAGAATACGCTGTGCGGATCAGTCTGATATACCTACTCGAACTGTTCAACAACGACTATTCAATTATTATTATATACCTACAACTAAAATGCCCATTAGCACTAAAAGATGTACTATTCACAAATTCAAAATTTGTTACTTTAAGATATTGATGATATCACCATGGTCGCCCATCACTGAAAACTTCACTTCCCTCACTCATGCTCATACCTACTGAATTATTCTTAGTTTTTTCTTTAACTTTTGACAACACGAAAGGTAAACCTGTAATGTTTGTGGAACATGATGTAAACGGAGCTCGTCTAGTTTGTCAACCTGGAATCGCTCGTGGTGGGATGATAGATAGATATTTCTGTCGAGCTCCGACCATGGAACTCTCTACAATATAAGGTCAATGAAGGTCAAGTATGGTATTGCCGACTAGGCGAAAAACGCTCTCTTCTCAATAGAATATAAAAGCTTTAAGGTATGTTTGTAAGCTGAACTCCAATTATGTGAACAGTACCCCAGGAAAAAAACGGAAAATAAAATCTTTTTGTGAAACAGTTTTGGCAGATAACATGGTCGTCCCGAGAGAGTGTGCTGTTGGTGACAGAGCATGGATATTAACGACCTCATAGAAACAGTGGTACCTGACATCTTCATATTCGGAATTGTGTGTTATCTGTCTTTCTGAAGAAGATACAAGCTGAGTTTTGATTGCATTGAAATCTATCACTAGATTTCCAAATCCCCACTTTAGATTCTTGCCACATCAATATCATCATCATCTGATTTTTATATCAGAGAATTTATTATACATCTTGAAATCTGAAGGATGAAATTGAAGGATATAGGTGCTAAATGAAATGGCGGTATGAAGTGTAACTATCATTCACAAAGATTTTGAAGGCAGGAGGTCATATATCCAATAGGTTGTGGAGCAAAAACATAATTGGTGCGGATATAGATCCTTGTGGAACACCAGCATTGATAGTTATCATATCAGATGACACCCCACCTACCATACAGAGTGATCTATCTGCAAAACATAGTTGGGGCGGCAAACCATAGGAAGGAAGTTTATCGGAATATCACTAGTGGAACACTATGAATATCTCCTGCCACCAGGTATAGTGTACAGGGGTTCTCTGAGAAGTCTATTCTATGAAAATGATGCATGCCAGGCATTGACTACTGATAGCTAAATGAAATAAGGATACTTATATAATGCTTGATGGATTGACTCCCCTACTTTTTGGATGGAAATGTGATTCACCGCTAGAAATTGATGCAATTTTTCAATTTCATGTTATGGTAATTATTACTCAGCCATGGCTATGAAGCGGCAGAAGACACTGAATGTACTTCATGAGCAGTGAAAAAACGAGCCTGCTTTCATCATATACAGATTGGAATACTTCCTGATGTACATAATTAACATCATTCGTCAACCCGGCAGAATGTGAAATGCCCAGTGATTCCGGGCTCCAAAAGTATTCATTAAAGCTGTAATTAATTATTTTCATGCCATTTCTTATTAATTTCTCTTGGTTTGTTTGTCACGAAACTCTTGTGTTCTCAGGTGGTCCATGAAATATCTCTCAAAATTCTTGCCTCACAAGTTACATGGAGAGAATGAAATTCCTTCATTTCGAGTCCGATTTGTTTTGGAATACTTCGAATATTTGTTAGTTGTGTTGACATTTTTTGTTTCCAAAAAATATGAGAGCTGTTATCTGGTTGATCATGAGAGGTAGAGTTAGTCATCGAAAAACGAATTGTTTCTATCGTATATACTGAATATCAGGAAATAACATTGCCCTAAATTGATACATTCGAAGTATGCAGATTTCCAAAATATAAGTCATGGAAATTTGGATCAGTTTTTTTCTTAGTTGTTTCTATCTGCAACTTGGAATATTCATTACAATTGGCCCGATATATTTCTCACGGCGAATTGAATATAAAAATATTCCATCCGTGAAAACTGATCATGAATGTAGACGAAAAGCACTGAGAACGGTATGAGCAGATACCCTCGTGAACAAAAAAAAAACTAAAGAGTTTCCCTTTGAAGATTGAAAATCTATGCATTCGATAATATATTCCTTGCTGGTATCTCAAATCTATTATAATTAATTATGACTCGATAAAATATACTGTGATCACCATATACATCATCTGTAGGTGATTGGTTTCAAATTAGAAAGCGTTCAGAGATACTTGTCCACCCACGACAAATTCTTGTAATAATTACGATAATTGAATACATTAGTGTTCGATCGAGGAAGTTGTGATACTCCCACATAGCCTTGTTAGAACTAATTTCCATCAATTCACACCGAAATCACTACCAACGTACCGATAAATAATTATATTTTGACGTATCTCAATCTATTTTTATAGAATGATAAATATCTTCGTTTTTATTGATAGAATCATTACTAATTGGTAGTGCACATACACTACTATACATAGGAAATGCTCCATTAGATGTTTATGCATTAGATGCCATCACGAAAAATAAATATTTTTTCCTACGATCACCCAAGAAAACAGCGCTTTCTACTTTGTTTTGTTAGGAAAATAAAACTCACTAGTGTGGAAATTTTGTAGAAACACACTATTGAGGAAATATTAGAAAAATGCTCGGTTTCGGTGATTGATGAATGTGATGGTATTTCCCCTGGTAATTTTCCTGCTGGTGTCATCACATCACATACAGTATATCAACTAAGGTTGGAAATTGTGATAGACTTTCTTAGCTATAGTAACAGAGATTTTCCTTGCAGATAGATCACTCTATGTGGTGGTAGTTGGAGGTTCATCTGATACAATGACTATCAATGTTGGTGTTCCACAAGGATATGTCTTGGCACGAACCTTGTTGTTCCAATGCCTTTGCTCCACATTTGTTGGATATTTCCTCCTAACCAGCCCATATCTTTGCGGATTATAGTGAACAGTCTTATGCTAGTCGGTTTCAGAACCCTATTTCAGGCTCTGGAGGAAAAGACGTTACCAAATACATAATATCATCTCTTAGCACAATTATTTTGTCAATAACTTTATAATACTTCAACATAAGTTCAAGCTGTAACGATATGGATTGAAGAAGACATTCAACTCGTCAATATGATTCACAAGGTAAGTCACATCGAAATAGTTCTCACAATATATATCGTCTCTCCGAGAGAAAACTATTGAATTTTCAATGCCGTTCAACATTTTGTTGGAACAGATCGAAATATCTTCGTTGAATGTTTGTTTATTTGCTTGGAGGTTATCGAAGTAATTGTAGAGATCATGAATTTGAAGGTAAGGTTTTTTTTTTTATTACAATTGCCTCTTGTATATTGCACTCGTTGCCTTGTTTTCTCTGTCACTATTTCAGAAACTATAAATGAGTGGGTTTTCTCATGAATTTTGATTTGTTATTTCAGCAGTTCATCTCTGTTTGAGGGTGGTGGCCGAATGGCTCAGGTGTTGACGTTACTGGATCTTTTCGATTTCTGCTAATATGAGCATCGCTAATTTCAATGATTAATTGAAAACACGTACGAATGAGTACCTATATGAAAAAGGTTCATGCCAGGAAACTAACTTGTTGTGAGTACTACCGAATCATGGGATATTTTTTTCGTTGAATATGCCCATTCTGCAGGCTTAGCAAGAACTTCTTGGCGTCTAATCTGCGATACAACTGATCGGTCGATCGACATGGAATCACCGATACGAACAGTTTAAAAATGAATGATATATGAGTTGTATATTGCAGATGCTGTAGGATTGTACATCAATCAGTCTTCTTGACTTTGCTAATGTTTTATTTAAAGAAACGTCCATTCGCGATCGTATCCTTCATTTAATAGACGGTGTACGATGACGCACCCAACTTTGCGGATATAACTACAACTAATTCATACACAGTAGATAGTTCGGAATTGTGTTCATTACTGGAACAACGGCTTGCAGCTAAATGAATGTAAATTCATGTACACCTCAAATGTAAGAGAATATAGGAATAAAACTGATATTGCATCTGTTGAATTTCGAACATTTGCGTTATAAAGTGTTATGTATGAATCTTTTTTCACGTTTTCCTTCACACGTGCCTCGGAAACTATCCAGAATAGAATCATGAAATTTGACATCAAAGGAAAATAAACAATGGTTCGGAGTCATTTCCGGATATTCCGGTAGTAGAACTCAAATTGAACTGACGTTTGTTGAATGTGTCCCATACGTATGTCAAGCGGTTCTTCATTTGAAAATAAAAATCTTTATGATTTCCGATAGCTCATCCAAAATAATGATTTATCAATAATTATCAATGAAATGTATTCATCTCATCATCTATCTGAATGAAAAAGGTTACAATTACAAATTATCAAGCAGTTTATCGATGTGACGTTCAGGGTGCTCAAAATTTCTTTCCATAACTGATTGACATTTGTTAGATTAAAACTGATGATTTTCTCCATTATCATCATTCGATATGACTATTTAATTATAAGCTCCAACTGCTATTTTCTCATCGAAAAAAGTTGTGATGGTGACCAAGTTGTGAGTGGCGATGAAAATTTTAGTATTTTCTTGTCATATACTGTTAGAAGAATAATTCATAAAGCGGAATTTTGTTGAGCACGAAATTGTGTATTTTGTAGGGTTATGTTATTGATGTCGAGAACTTTCTTAGAGAATGTACCACGGGAAGAATTTTCCGAGTCTGACGCTGAATATGGTTGAATGGTTTCAATTATAATTTGACCAGAGTGTATGAATTGGTAAGGAGGAATGAAAATATAATTGAAGTAGTTTTTACATGAAATTCATATTCATTGAATCATAGCAAAGGGCTTTCGATTGTCAAATCATTCTCAGTCAAGTCAGATGTTATGCACGAAATACAAAATATATTTCTTCGATAATACCGAAACGTGCACACAGATTGACTGACATTCAGTGTTGAAAAATATGCATATCCAGGAATGGCAACTGATCTCTTTGCTCCCATAACTGCGTGTACCTGTGTTCAATTCCAAATAAATGAGTGATGAGGAATGCATGTTCAGATGTGATGTTTTACAATCATCAATAACATTACGGAGTACGCGAGTAGCAAAGCGAAGCAACTTCTTTTGCTACAGTCCGTAGTTCGAATCATTTCTTGTATAGTGGTGGGTGTGTCGAACTGGACGTGTCTGCTTCATTTCAGCACACCTGAATACGTCGGAATCCGCGAAAATGGCATGGATAAAGCTAGTCATGAGATATAATCTGAGGGTATTGAAATAATTGCGTGTGATGACAAGAAACAGGTTCAAGTGAAGTAGGTGAATTAATTATGTTGTGATCATTGTTCGTATTTCGTTTCCGTTCAATTCGACCACAAACTGAATATATATCAAGTGATATTTCAAATATGATGAAGGTTTGTACAGTGAATCCCATTTTGGTGAGACCGCCAGGTTTCCCAGAGCCTTAGGGTTTTCACGCTTCAATCCAACTTTTTTTTTAAACTCAAGATGGTCTAATGAGATTTTGCATATCATCTGTTTCTGTTCGAGAGATAAACGGCGACTTTGAAAATTATTACTTTTTGGACTCTTTCTCTATCCACGAAGTTATTATAGAAATACTGTTTAGCTGAGAACTACGTATTTTGTGCAGACTCCAGTGGCGTACTCAATTTTTATTTCAGGATATAGTTCTGGAGATACGAACACACTGTATTTCATTGTCTCGTGGAATTCGTTATTTTTTTCCTTCAAAATGATTGATGATGTATATATGGTTCATCTCATGGATGTAAATTGGGAGGATTCACTTAAAGTGATCAATGTCTTTAGTTTTTCCGCAAAATTCCACAGTAGTCATTTTTATGATCATAAACAATGCCTAATCGTACATTATGAAATCTGAGTCCATGAAAGTGATCGTATTTGACCACGATTACACCAGTTGGATGAGCATTTCCAATACCCAACAAAGAGGGTTTCCGAAATCGATCGAATAATAGAAACCTTCTCAGGGGTGGTTAGTTCTTGAGGTGGACACACTGTTGATTATTATAATTTGATGAAAAAAATGATGGTACAATGGTACAATTTCGGAGTTCAGTGACGTAATTTGAGATGACGATGATTTGCGTTGAAACATCCAGAGAGACTCAAATGAGCGTGAGTCAATAACTGCATGAAGTGGTATATGGATTCCACTATGAGCTGTAGTTTCGGCACTTCTTGAATTATGACTCTTGGAAATTTGGCACCCTTAGGTGTTATGTGTACGATCATATATGCCTTCGAAAGCTAATCAGGTAGATCACAAGTTCGTATGCCTTTTACTTGACTGCATGTTCAATTTGTTATTATTTGCAGGAATATAATAGTTTTTTAGTAGAAGATCTCTTCTTGTGTCCCAATAACGAAGAGAATCACTCATGCTAGCGAATCAACACATACCTCTGATTCATCATCAAACCTGGTAACTAAAATTACTGACAATCCCTCTCAGAGAATGAATAACTCCAATCGATTCCAACGTGTACCTCTACGGCCCATTTCCTACCTGTAATTAATTAACTATCTATTGCATGCACCTTAATTAGAACATCTTTTGCTATTTACTTATTTCACCGAGGATTTATAGCTATCTTAATCTGCGGTTACTTTGTATAATGAGATCAATAAAGACCTGTTCTTACAGGTGTGCCAAGTATCATAAGCTTGTACCTAGAATTCCATTCCATAAACTATATTATCTCCCGAAAGTCTATATTCTACACTCTCTGCTCTTTTTTATTTTCTTTTGTGTAAGAACATTCTTGATTGTTTCACTCATTTTTTTCTCTGAGGAGTTTTTTTATCTCTTGAGAAGACGAAGTGAAAACATACAGGGTGGCCCATCGAAAACGTACCGCAAGGCATTACAGGCTGGGAAAGAACTTTTCGATAAAATCCGAAAACAGGTCAAGTTTCTTTGTCAGGGGGACACATTTCGACGTAACAAGCATAGTAAATCCTTCAACCTCCTAAGTAGAGGTGTCACCCCAACATTTTCTTCAAATGGGAAGGGGGGTCAAGCGATACCTCTTTAGAAGGGGCTTGTCATTCCGTATACAGTGCTGTTTAGATTTTTCAAATCGATCTACCCAGATCAGAAAATATGGAGCGTTGAAACTACAACCATCATGTGGGTCGAAAAATACAAAGATCGGTTCAATTGTACTTTATCGCAATAAGTTCCTTCGAATGAATTCTCTGTTTTTGCCAATGGACACATTTTCTTAGACTCATTTTGAAGTCGAAGTGTTTACGAATTGTTGACTTTAAAATTTATTATTATGGTGTATTCAATTGCAGACAGAGTGGAGATCATTGAGCTTTTTTTAAAAAATGATGAATGTGGAAATCGGGTCCCGGAGTTGTTCAACCAACGGCATCCTGACAAACATGCCTCTAGAAAAATTGTTCGCGAAGTGGTGAACAAATTTCGCGAAACAGGTTCAGTTCATAACAAAAAGAGAGAGCTTGAAAATCCAGTACTAAATGAACCTACGGAGGTAGCAGTATTGGGGCAAGTTACAGTTGATAGTAATACTCTAAGTACAAGACGATTGGCCATTGCGACGGGTGTGTCTCGTACCAGTGTCCAACGGGTATTGAAAAAATACAAATTCAATCCTTACAAAATACGCTCAGTGCACGAACTGCATGAAGACGTCTTTGATGGTCGCTTGCAATTTTGCGAAATTATGAGTGAGCGAGTGTTACACAATGGTAATTTTTTATTCAATGTGTGTTTTTCGGATGAATGTTCCTTCTTCCTCAATGGTTTAGTGAATCGCCACAATTGCCGGTACTGGGCTGACACCAATCCAAGGATTTTCCACGAGATACACACGCAACACCCCCAGAAGTTGAATGTGTGGGCTGGTATTTTTGGAAATGCCATTTTAAGACCTTTTTTCCTTCCTGGAAATTCAACAGGCGATATGTACTTGGATTTACTACAAAATGCCATCGACCCAGCTCTAACAAATATCATTGAGAACGATCCCATATACGATGAACAGGAACTGATTTACTAACAAGACGGAGCTCCTGTTCATTATTCCCACAATTTGCGAAATTATTTACATGACACATTTCCAGGACGATGGATAGGACGACGGGGCCCAATAGAATGGCCACCTCGGTGACTCGACTTAAGTCCTTTAGATTTTTTTTTGTGGGGACACATCAAAAGCGTTGTTTACTAAACACCACCAGACACATTAGAACAGTTGCAACGGAGAATCCTTAACGTATGTCGCGAAGTGACACCCCAAATGAGTTTTGAAGTACAATTGAATCAATTTTTGCATATTTCGTCACACATTATCGTTGGAGTTTCAATGAACGAGTGGATCGATTTTGAAAATGTAAGCAGCACTGTGTAGAGAATGACCAGCCCCTTCTAAAGATGTATCGCTTGACCCCCCTTCCCATTTGAAAAAAATGTTGGGATGACATCCCTACTTAGTGGGTTGAAGGTTTTACTATGCTTTTTACGTCAAAATGTGTCCCCTGACGAACAAACTTGACCTGTTTTCGGATTTTATCGAAAAGATCTTCCCCAACCTGTAATGCCTTGCGGTACGTTATCGATGGGCCACCCTCTATAATTTACGTGGAACATCGTGTGAGGCAGCGTTGGAATATTGGGAGAGGAGGAAGGTATTGGAATTCTTCACAGGTTTATGGGGGTGTGAAGTAACTATTTCCTCTGAATAGGAAGTCAAGTTTTTGTGGAAGAGGTCTTTCGAGACATCACATGAGAGAGCCGAGCTTCGATATTGACAATTTCTTGACTTCCTCAACGACTTTAACCGGTGAAGATACATAACCTAATTTTTTTCGCACTGAACTGTACTAGATTATCAGACATCCATGCGACTTCTTGTCATATCTTTCTTCATCGATATCTATTTGATCGACCTGCCTCCATATTTCAGCTGCACAACAATCAGGAATTCGAAGAATACTTCCAGAAATAAACATCAAAAGAACCTCCTAGAATAAATTCATCAAGTGTCAAGTAGGTATGAAGGCAGTTGGAGTTGATTGTCGTAGTTACGATATTGAGTATGATTTTAAAAATATAATCTGATAGCACGATTACACTGGTTCTGCATCTCGAATATCTGATTAGCGAAATTACGTTCCAGATATAAGTATACACAATAGCTGATGAAGTACTATAATTTCGCAGCTCACCCAAGAGCTGTGCATGTAATTAACAACAAAAACAATGTACACATATTTTTTTTCACGACTGACTACAATTTTATGTTTGTACACACCTTTCAATCTAGTATTCATATTTTTTATTCAGTTGCATATTTCAGTGGGCATTATTAATGCTAACCATTGGTAAAATGTTATGGCAGATTTAATTATATTGTGGCTATATACGGCGATTGCTTGGAATATTTTGTGCATGAGTTATTATCTATATTCCAGATAAATTGATCGGAATTATGAATGGAACATGCTCCTGGTCATTAAATAGGTATGTGCACCTAGTTTGAGTGAGATGTTATATAACAATGCAGCTGTTATAGAATTGTCTGATGTATGAGCTGATGTAAATATCCATTCAAACTCCGGTGTACCTCCATTCCGCAGTATTTCAGATCCAAAAAAATTCTCATCATTTATATTCTTCATTCCCAATGGTTCTAGATTGATACCTGCCACTTATGTGTCACGTAGGCGAGCAGGTCTTCTGTTGACATCGGGTGACGAAAGCCATATTCGATGAGCTCGATGTTGGATGTTTAAATTATGTGTGTGAACAGTCTTGATTTTTCAGGATCACATTTGTTGTTTTTTATTCATTTATATAATTTCCTACCCTACCCAGGATCTCCTATTTTAACTGCATTTAGGACATCATGCTGTCTAGTTTGGAAAGGAATTGGTATTATAGCCTTCTTCAGTAGTTCCGATATTGTTGTGATCATTCACGTGAGCAGAGAAATAGTTCAAGTTCATGTCATCGAGTAACGTTTCGTTAACTTATGACACCAAATCACTGCAAGTTATAACTTGCTAGTGAACAAATGAACTCAGGCATTCGATGCAACCAGCGTGCATTCCACCTGATACTCTCGATTGAAGGAAATCATTCTGCCATTTTACCATAAGAGCCAGTTCGGGTGCGTCGTAGATTAGTCCGACTTTGATTAGATTTCAATCCGTGTATAATACAGTGAGGACGCAGTAAGTTGGAACATTTCGATAGGCAGGCATTTCAAATCCAGGGATTTGTTCATTAGAAGCCCGCTCGGACACTTCGATTATTATTTTTGGCTGCAGTTTTTCGGTCGGTAAATTCATGTACTCGGAGTGGCCCAAATAGAAGTTACGACCATCGACCCCAGTTTTTTAAGGGAAAACATATATATTTTTCAGTTCATTTTTCATATTTGCTCATATGAGTTCACCTAAATTTCAAATGAATTTGCTCCAACCCACGCGTCCTCTCTGTATCATATGAAACATGGGATAGATCAAGTCAATGATACATATATAAAACTGAACCTAACCCTGGCAGATCAAAGCATTCGGAGGAAATAATACTCAGAATAATACTAACTTTGTAGGACCGCTGCGAGATGATATGATGAACTTGGTGATATTTTAATTTCTCTTAAAGCCTGCAAAACATTGTCTCCCCAACTGTGTCTTTTAATATCGAGTTTTCTTGCAGATAGATCACTCTACGTGGTGGTAGACGGGGTCTCGTCTGATTCAATGACGATCAATGCTGGTGTTCCACAAGGCTCTGTCTTGGCACCAACCTAGCCCAGTTCATAGCTTTGCGGATGATAGTACACTACATTCCGCTTTTTCCTCTAGAGCCCCTATATCATCCAACGAGGCCAGAGGTGCAAGGCGAAGACAGGTCGATGCTTCAAATGAGGATCTGACAAGAATTCTGAAATGGGGATCTAAGGATCTAGTACAGTTCAATGCAACTGAATCTCAGGCTTGTATGTTCACCAAGACGGCAGATCACACAATGCTCAATTTGATTATGTCGGGTACCACTGTTCCTATGAGGTCGTCAATATCCATGCTGGGTGTCACCACCAACAGTGCTCTCTCATGGGACGATCATGTGAGGTCCATTGCGAAAACTGCTTCACAAAAACTCGGTTTTCTTTTCCGTGCGAAGAGATACTTCACATCCCAGCAACTGCTTATGATCTACAAAGCACAAATTCGACCTGTCCTGGAGTACTGTTCACATGTTTGGAGCTCAGCCCCCAAACATACGCAAAAGCTCTTAGATTTAATTCAGAAGAGAGCTATTCGCCTAGTCGATGATACAACACTCACCAAATCATCGACCTCTCCAGATCATCGTAGAAAGGTCGACGATCTTTGCCTTTTTTCTAGGTACTTTCGCGGTCGGTGCTCAACGGGAATATCATCTTTTATGCCACCACGCGCGATTCCTAGTAGACAAACCAGACGAGCTCAAGCTGGTCACTCCTACACTGTCAGGCTCGAGACCTGTCGAACATCGCTATACCAAGCATCATTCTTCAATAGAACGGCAAAGTTGTGGAATTATTTGCCTAGTGAAGTCTGTTAACACCCGCGTTTTTTAGGTAGATATATTTTAGTTCACCTTTTTTCCTTCATCTTCGTGATTTGAAGATTTCGATTTTATTTTAATTTTTTTTTGTTATAATTGATTCGTATTCAAATATTCACTACATATATAGTTGTAAATAAGTTCGGTTTTGCTTCTTTTAACGCATGCCTGTCAAAATTTCCCTGGCGGGCTTATCGTGAAGAACCAATCGAGGATTAGTATCACTCTGTACTCTATCGGAATCACATATCTCTTGTGATTTCTGTTTCGGTTCGCGAGAACTTTACAATTTTATCATAGTGCTACCGGTACATCGTAGTCCTATCTCCAACGCAAGTATTCACTGAACCAGCCTAACAAATTATACAGTCCACAAAGATTTCGTGGATAGGTGGTTGCAACCCCGTCAAATGGTCAGAAGCGAGGAAGAAAGGAATCCAGGTAAGTCCTCCTTTGGGTTATTTTGACAGTCGTTTCATTTGCAATACATACCTCATCCAAAACACAACATTATTTGGTCCTTCGAGCCGGATTGTCAGTGAATATTTGAATTATTATATCGATTACATTTCCTCTTTAAAACTATTCGAAATAAATTTCATTTGACCTTGAATTTATTCATCTAGTAGTCGACAATTTGCAAGTCGGAATCCCCTTTTTTGCAGAACTTTTTGGTTCGCTGAACGTTCGCCACCTCGACTAGTTTTTACTCAGATTTAGCTTCTATTCAGTTGACATTACTCATTCTGCCTTCTCTACTCGCCTTCCGGCTTATGAATACAATACCTGTCGGTATTGTGTTTGCATCAAAAGTTTAATATTTTTTATTTTCTGAATTTTCTATCGAAAAAAAAAAAAAAAAAAAAAAACAAGTAAGGACCTCTAAATAAAATGGCTAATAAAATAAAGCAATATCGCGCTTCTCGAGATATTGCTAGTGATAGAATTCTAGAAATATGGCAGAGTGCAGAATCTGCAGTCACTGATGGCGATAAGCGCACAGTTTTCAAAATGAGGTTTATGCAACTGTCTGGAATATATGAAGAATTCAATGTACAGCATAATGCGATAGTTCAAGCTCTTGCTGTACAGGACGGTGCAGATTTGGGCCCTGAAAAAGACATTCGTTCCCAGGTGGATCGCCAATATTTCGAGATAAAATCGATTCATCATGACCTCTTCGAAAGTGTTCCTATAGCTCAGAACCCTCTCACGAACTCTAATATTAAACTTCCAAAACTTAATGTTCCATTATTTGATGGCACCCTAAAATCCTGGACTACCTTCAAAGGGTTATATGATTCTTTAATCCACGGTAACAATTCAATTTCTAAAATTGAAAAATTCCAGTATTTATTATCTCTACTATCTGGAGAGCCACTCTCATTAATAAAAAATCTCCCGCTTGAAAATGATAATTATGATATTGCTTACAAGAATTTGTGTGGTCGTTATCAGAATAAGCGAGCTCTAGCAACCTTTTATTGGAACGAAGTCACTAGTGCTTCCAAAATCAATCTTGAATCACCTTCTGACTTGAGAAAATTATTAGATACCTTCAATAATAATTTGAAGGCTTTAGATAACTTAGAATTTCCTGTCGATCAATGGGATTTTGTTCTGTTCACTTTGCTTTCAAAAAAGATTGATGATGACTCCCTCAAACGTTTCGAAATGAAACATGCCTCCTCAGACGTACCTACGTATACTGATTTGTACTCGTTTCTGGATAATCACTGCCTTGCCTTGCATTCTCTTTCACTCGTGAAGACACCGACCAGATTACACCACAACGTTAATAATAGAAAGGGTTATTCAGTTCAAAAATATCATAGCACCCCCTCAAGCTCTCCCAAGTATTCATCCACTATGTTAACGAATACTGAAGATAGTAAACAAAAATGTCCTCTTTGTAATTCAGATCACACTATATATAAATGTCCTAACTTTTTATCTAGGACAGTAAAGGAAAGATATGAGATTGTTAAGCAAAATAAGTGGTGCATAAACTGTTTAGGATTCAAACACACTGCAAAAAATTGTTCATCAAACTCTGCTTGTTTTACTTGTAATAGTCCTCATCACCACACGCTTTTGCATTTCAATAGCACCCACACAAAATCGTCTTCCGGTGATATCAAAGAACTGCCCGCTTCCTCAGCGACTCCAACTCTCTTGGAGCCGGAAGTAAATGCTTTAACCAGTATTTCTTCGACTACGACAGTTTTGCTCTCTACTGCCCAAGTTGAAATTCTCGATTCTCGAGGGAATTTTAAGATTATACGTGCTCTTTTGGACTCCGCGAGCCAAGGTTCGTTTATTACAGAGAGCTGTGCAAAGTGTTTGAATTTACCTCTAGAAAATTCCCGCATTTCCATTAAAGGCTTGGGAAATATGACCTCAGCGGTTTCTTCCTCAACCTTATGTAGTATAAGACCCGTAGGCCAATGTCAACCACTAATAAATGTCAACGCGTCCATTATCCCTCAAATTTGTTCCCAGATGCCTGTTACTTCTTTTTCTATTGAAGAATGGCCTCAACTTGCAAATATCACATTAGCGGATAAGCGGTTCAATATTCCTGGACCGATCGATATGATGCTTGGCGCTGATATATTTTCTATGATTTTATTGGATGGAAAATTGTCAACACCTGATCGACCTACTGCATTCAATACGATATTTGGTTGGATCGTAATGGGAAAAATGAAATCAACCTCTATTACGCAGGTTAACTCCTTTTTTGTCTCTTGTGAGTCTTCGATAGACGATACTTTGAAATTGTTTTGGCAAATCGAAGAAGTACCTGTCATTAACTCTATATCTCCAGAAGATTCCCATTGTGAGAACATTTTTCGAAATACTCATTACCGCAACAGTTCTGGAAGGTATACCGTTTCCCTTCCATTTAAGGACAGTGATCCGTATTTCAATGGCACGCGTTTCCTGGCTCTCAAACGTTTTTATTCATTAGAAAAACGCTTGTATCAAGATCCTCTCTTATTTTCCGAATATTCTAAATTCATGAAAGATTATCTTGATAATAACCATATGGAAGCTGTGAATGTTCCCTCTCCACTGGAAAATAATTATTATCTTCCTCATCATTGCGTGACGAATCCCAATAGTTCAACTACCAAACTCAGAGTGGTGTTCGATGCATCAGCAAAGTCTCCCTCTGGTTTGTCTTTGAATGATACCCTCTTAACGGGAAAAAAGCTCCAACAGGACCTGGTGGGCCTTTTATTGAATTTTCGTCTGCATAGATTCGTATTTACCGCAGATATAATGCAGATGTACAGGCAAATTGCAGTAAAAGAATCACATTGCGATTTTCAACGCATCTTATGGCGGTTTTCTACGAAAGATCCTGTCCAGGACTTCAGATTGACGACAGTCACTTTTGGAGTATCTGCAAGTCCTTTCCTTGCCATCAGAGTTCTGAATCAGCTGGCTGAAGATGAAAAAGACAGATTTCCTCGCGCTTCAAAAATACTACAGACAAATGTCTATGTGGATGACATCTGTTCTGGAAGTCACTCCTTAGATGAAGCAAAATCTCTACAGATGGAACTGATATCTTTGATCAAACTTGGTTGTTTCCATTTGAGAAAATGGTCTAGCAATCACCCCTCTCTTCTCGAGAATCTTCCCCCCGAAGATTGTCAACAGTCTGAACTCTCGTTTGATTCAAATGACTCTGGTATCAAAGTTCTAGGCCTCAAATGGAATCCTTCCTTTGATAATTTTCTTTATGATATCAAATGCCTAGATAAAGCTTGCACAAAAAGAAGTATTCTCTCTGAAATCGCCAGGATGTTTGATCCTCTCGGTTTCTTGGCGCCACTCTCTTTCTTTGCAAAATTCTTGATTCAGCATCTCTGGAGTTTAGGTTGTAAGTGGGATGACGTTCCTCCAGCCTATATTGTAAAAAAGTGGACGCAGTACAAGTTAGAGATTCCTTTGCTTTCGGATTTGAGAATTGCACGACATTGCTTGTTAACGAACTCTCATGCTTATGAGCTGCATGGCTTCGCAGATAGCTCAGAGAGGGGCTACGCCGCTGTAGTTTATCTTCGATTAAAAATATCTGAGGACGAATTCGACACTAGGCTGCTTTGTGGAAAATCTAAAGTGGCACCACTCAAAAAACTGTCGATTCCCCGGCTAGAGTTATGTGCATGTGTATTGTTATCGAAACTCATGGAATATATTTCGCTGACCTTGAAGGATTCTATTTGTTTCGATCAAATATATGCCTGGAGTGACTCTATGGTCTGTCTCACTTGGATAAAATCTTCATCTCATCGTTGGCAAACCTTTATAAGTAATAGAGTAAGCTCTATCCAAGACAAAGTAGGTCCATCTCACTGGCACCACGTCAGATCTAAAGATAATCCGGCAGACTGTGCGTCTCGAGGATTGTTACCATCGGAACTTCTAAATCACACCCTTTGGTTCCATGGACCTCACTGGTTAACTGTCCCTAAGAAACAGTGGCCGATTTATACTCCTGAGTTCAATTCCTCTGATGCCTTAGAGGAAGAAAAGAAGATTGTTCTTGGTTCTTTCGTGTCATTGGATTCTTTAGACTTACTTCTAGAACGCTACTCCTCTCTCAATAAGATAAAGCGAATAATTGCTCATTGTATCCGTTTTGTTGAAAATATGAAAAATCCAGTTAAAAGGGTTTCCACCCCTCTCACCATGCAAGAGTTGCATAATTCCCTGTTGGTGCTGGTTAAACGTGTTCAACACACCTCTTTCTCGTCAGAAATTTCTCATTTAGAAAATAAAATTCCTCTATCAAAAGTATTTAGAAAGCTCAACCCCTTCATTGGGGAAGATGGTGTTCTCAGGGTGGGCGGACGTTTGCATGCGTCTGGGCTAGCCTATGAGCAGAAACATCCTGCTCTGTTACCGCGAAAGCACCGTCTCACTGAGTTGATAATTGAAAGCATTCACAAAGAACACTTCCATCCTGGCCTTCAAACTGTTCACTTTTTAGTGGCACAAAACTTTTGGATACTCTCTCCAAAACAAACTATCAGACACGTACTCTCAAAATGCCATAAATGTTTCAGGTTGAACCCTGTCCCCTTGACTCCCTTTATGGGTAACCTTCCAGCCTTGAGAATTAATCAGGTCAAACCTTTCTCAGTCGTGGGAGTGGATTATGGAGGACCTTTCCACATAACGATGAGCAAAGGTATAGGAATCAAATCTCAAAAGGCTTACCTCTGCTTGTTTGTGTGCTTTGCCACTAAGGCAGTCCATATTGAACTAGCCTCTGATTTATCTACAGACGCGTTCATCGCTGCTCTCAGGCGTTTCGTTAGTCGACGAGGACGTCTTGGTAAAATTTTTTGTGATCAGGGTTCCAATTTCATTGGGTCTCAGAGAGTTCTTTCTGAATTCATGAAACAAGCTGCTGAAGCCGAAAAAATATCCTTTTCATTTAGTGCTCCTGGTTCTCCTCACTTTAACGGTCTGAGTGAGGCCGGTATTAAATCTATCAAGACACATCTTTTCCGTACGATAGGATCCCAAATATTGACATACGAAGAATTATATACCCTTTTGGTCCAAATCGAGTCATTATTGAATTCTCGACCCCTCTGTGCGCAAAGTTCCGATCCTAACGATCTCACTTCAATCACTCCGGGCCATTTTCTTACCTTGGAACCTCTCACCTCTGTTCCGGATCCAGATCTTTCCCATCTGAGAATGAATACTCTTAATCGGTGGCAATTGGTGCAACGGCTACAACAAGATATCTGGAAGAGATGGAGTTCTGAATATTTACATACTCTTCAGCAGCGTAAAAAATGGTATACTGATGGTCGATCTCTAAATGTTGGCGATCTAGTCCTGATCAAGAATGAAACTTTACCGCCTTTGCAATGGCGATTAGGAAGAGTTGTAAAAACTCACCCTGGGTCTGATGGAGTTGTGCGGGTGGCGACCGTTCATACAGTTCAAGGGTTATTCCAAAGGCCGTTAGTAAAACTTTGCCCTCTGCCACCACTATAACCTGTAGAAAATACTATGTATTTTGGTGGGCGGAATGTTAACACCCGCGTTTTTTAGGTAGATATATTTTAGTTCACCTTTTTTCCTTCATCTTCGTGATTTGAAGATTTCGATTTTATTTTAATTTTTTTTTGTTATAATTGATTCGTATTCAAATATTCACTACATATATAGTTGTAAATAAGTTCGGTTTTGCTTCTTTTAACGCATGCCTGTCAAAATTTCCCTGGCGGGCTTATCGTGAAGAACCAATCGAGGATTAGTATCACTCTGTACTCTATCGGAATCACATATCTCTTGTGATTTCTGTTTCGGTTCGCGAGAACTTTACAATTTTATCATAGTGCTACCGGTACATCGTAGTCCTATCTCCAACGCAAGTATTCACTGAACCAGCCTAACAAATTATACAGTCCACAAAGATTTCGTGGATAGGTGGTTGCAACCCCGTCAAATGGTCAGAAGCGAGGAAGAAAGGAATCCAGGTAAGTCCTCCTTTGGGTTATTTTGACAGTCGTTTCATTTGCATACATACCTCATCCAAAACACAACAAAGTCTTTCCTGATGCTTACAACCTCCAAACTTTCAAGAAGAATTCCAACACCTTCCTTCTCTCCCAAAATTCCACCGCTGGCTAACACGATGTTCCTCGAACATCATAGGTTTCCCTTTCGTGTTGTCCAAAGATAAAAAAAAAGTCTTAGTATTTTTGGCCTTTTCCAAAACAATTTCTCCATCTATTGCGTCTGAGTTTTTGGCTGAATTTCTGATTCGATACTTCTCCCTGTTATGATGACTGCGACTGTATACTAAGCCTCTCCCTATGAACTAGACAAAAATCATTGTTTTCCAAAATAAGCGACTGAACTCAAAGGTTGGTCATTGCATTCGAATTGCAAATGATGATGAAAATCAATCAGTGATCCTATTGTTTGACATCAGTGACCGCTCGCGACCTCCCAAACTTCGTTTAACGTGATGAAATCAACAGTTGCTGCTCAAATGAAATAACTCGCAAGCAAAAATATATTCTGTTGAAAACGTAATGCCAACCTCAAAAAAAAAACAACATGATTCTAAAACAAAAACAAATTCTCTTGGAATCATAACTTGTAACTCTAAGATTCATTTTGTCACAATATATTTAATCACTACTGTACTGCTGAAATGCAGCACTGCAAAACAAAATGACCTGCTTACCCACCCCACTACCACCTCCTACGGCTAGCCGTCCCTTGTCCGTGTGATGAGAGATAATAATTATACAGGGTGTCCCATAAACATACCGACAAACTTCAAGGGATGGTAGAGGACATCAAAATAAACATTTTTGCTCGATGAACATAAGTCCGGAAACTCTTCGTTTTCGAGATACAGGGTGTTAATTTTTTTTAAAAAATCGATTTTTTATTAATATCGTAAAGACGATTTCGTCGAGTTCAATGAAATTTTCACAGATTATTGATACATTAATAAGATATCTTGTGGAGCTATTAGAATTTGCCCAATAATTTCAGGGGCGTGCCCACGGGCTATGTCGGATAGTTTTTGCACAAAAAAATATCGCCCAGTAGATTTTTTGTAATTATGATGATTCGTTCCAAATGAACACCTAAAAATGCAACTTTTTTGTCTCTTGAAATTTTTCCGTATCTACGTTTTGAAGAAAAAAAAAAAATAAAAACCATATCTCTTACATCTATGAAAAAAATATTAAATGCTTCAAAATTATACCTTACATTTTACCAATGCGTTTATTGAAATATTGAAAAACTAATAAAACTTTCAATAACTTTTTTTACTAATCATTAATTATTATTAATGACTTTTAATCATTTTTTGTTTTGTATTTAATTGGAAAATATTCGTGATTTTTAATATCTTGGAAAGAATATCCAAAACATACCGACAAATAAAGGGTGCTTGAGCAATAAAATGTTTTAAATAAAATAAAAATTACTAAATTAACTCTCAGTTTAGTTGAACACCACTGACTTTTGTTTACATTTTTTGATTTTACTACGTTTGATGTTGGGAACAAACATTGTTTTTACAATAAAATTCCACAGATACCAATTTTGATTTTTTTAAAAAAAATTAAACACCCTGTATCTCGAAAACGAAGAGTTTCCGGACTTGTGTTTATTTTGATGTCCTTTACCATCCCTTGGAGTTTGTCGGTATGTTCATGGGATACCCTATGGGACTTTAACGCTATAACTATAATATATATAAGTTCTGAATTCTCATCATCTTTAACTCGATAGGAAAATTGAAAGTTCAAGTAGATATCAAAATTGAATAATAATATTAATTACCTGAATTATTCCATGATTGTCAAACCAATATTGACTGGTCGGCCTCAGTGTCATGACCGTTTCAACTTAATGTCGCTTTCCGATGTTTCCACTGTTTGACATCAATAATTATTATTCTGATTTTCTCTCTCATCCAGTGTGAGATGAATGAAAAAAAAAAGGATTTTAACTTTGCGGCTTTCCAGGACTCAACAGTACATCGGTCTGATTATAAAGATACATTTGATGTCATTATCTCCACCCCCTTAATCTGCTTCACTGATTTATCTGTAACGGCTCACCTGGGGCGAAAATCAAGTAAGGACGAAGACGCTGTTTCAACTGAATTTATTCGTGGTGCCGAACCCATTATCTATGCCGGTGGCGGTGAATGAGGATTTCGGTTCGGACTCCTACACATTTGGGCCTCCGCCAGACGGAGGCGTATACCGAGTGTCGACGACTTCTTTCCAATTTTTCTTTCTTGATTAATTCAGGAACCTCATTAGACACTCTTATATTATGAATCATTGGGGGATGAGAGGACTGAACGTGAACAATGATGAAAATGCCAGTAGGTACATCCCTCTTTGAATGAGAAATATTTGAACTGACTCATTTCGAACTTTTTTATTATTTCTGAAATTGAATATGCTTTCACTAATGAATACCTCAATCTGCTACAACAATACATCTAATGTACATTTTTTTGTTAATAATATACTTCCGGTTCAACCGGGAATGCCAATAACTTCTTTGATTCAAATGGGACACCCTATATATTTCTACAGATTTCGAAAGAGCTTGTCATTTTGAATTCATACATACTGAGTTTAGTGTAAAAAAAATTGTAAAAACGAGGAATATAGCACTCTAATCAACCTCTGAGTTTTTTGATACTGTGGTTTAGTGCCAAATTTGTGGTGGAAGTTTGAGGTGATTCTTCTAAATCGATTGGAATATATTGTTTGACAGTTTCGTTCGTTGCAGTCCATGGTCTTCCAGGTTCTAGGAAATTTTTCACCATCTCAGTGGAATTGAAACGTTGTAATGTTCCAGTTACTGTTGAGCGTGATATAGGATTTCTCTCCGGATGCAAATTATTAAAAATGAGACACACTTCTTCATGAGTTCTAACATGTACACCATAACCGATCATTAAAATTTCAATACTCTCTTTTTCACTTGATTGAACAATTCGAAATTGTGAAATTTATTTCTGTCAATCAGAATTTGATACTTGGAGAACAAAAGACGTACTGAACAGTACTCGTTCATTCATTACTATGCATACAAACATCAATTAGTTTATCCAAATAGTTTTTTGCTCTAATGCAAAAAACTCAAAGGAGGTTGAATATTGAAGTGCTATATTCCTCGTTTCTACAAATTTTTTTACACTAAACTCAGTATGTATGAATTCGAAATAACAGGCTCTTTCAAAATCTGTAAAAATATATAGGGTATCCCATTTGAATTGAAGAATGTCATTTTCGGTTTAACCGGAAGTATATTATCAACAAAAAAATGAACATCAGATGCATTCTGTTCCTTTGCATCAATCTGCAAATTTTCATAAATATCGTTCTTTTCGTTTGAAAAATATTTACTTGGTTCCATACTTCATCCCAACCTTGTACAAATATCCAAATTCTACTGTAATCAGCCATGTCATTTGGAGTTGCATAGGAAGGAGAATAATATTGCAAGATTCGACTCTCGACTGTTGATGAAAACCTCAAGAAAATATCACCGTTGTTTGTCAAAATACTTTCATCGAACGTAAAAGGAATGAGGTATCCTATACAAGGACATACTGATCTGTAGTCTACTTCGACTAACCAGGTAGAAATATGATATGATATAGCCAATTTTCAGTACATTCTAGTGATAAAAACTCTCAATAGGAACGTAATGAAATGCGAAATACCACTTTACACTTTTTCAGCCACGGAACTGCTAAATAAAGTGTGCACTTACGGATTCTCTGACAGTCGCGAGCCATTAGTACCTGGTGTTTTTACTTAGTAATTTAATTAAAGAAAATGGTAATGTGCCCAACAAGATGGCGCGTCTTCACACGATAGTGCGTTTTCAAGTTCGATGCCAACATGTGGCTGGCGTGTCCACACGTTCCGTGAATGTCGTTGAAAAAATCATCGTCTTCTGATTATCTATCTGGTTCGGTTGATGAAGAATGGATTCTGCTTTTTCTGCGCGCATTTTGCTTTCGATCTGTTTTCAACTGTAGAGAGCTACTATGATTGATGAATCGAGTAGGTTTTTGCACTGATTTGACTTTCCGCAATAGGTAGGTAGGCAGGTAGTTAACAAACAAGTTGCAATCTGACTAACAACGTCTTTGAGTGCTTGTGAAGCTTATGTGTATCTGATATATGTCTGTTGGTCATGGTACGTGAAGGCATAATCACATTGCGACTGATACATGAAAATATCAATTCGTTTCATTTGAAAGTTACAGGTTTGGTGTAATGAAAATGGGAAAAGTTGCGTAATCGAACGAATAATAGAATATCACGTCAGTAAATCAACGAAATGACTTTCTTCTGTTTCGACACTCAAAATATAGGAAACACTATTGAAACACTAAGAAAACAACCCGTAACATAGGCAGGCACTTATAAAGTCATTGTTTTTATAATTCTTCGTTTTTACTCTAATTCTTCCTCAGAATATATTGTTTATTATTAGTACAACTGCTGCAGATTTCGGAAGAAATGTCAGAAATGGTTTCATCGAAATTCCAGGGATATTATGAAGAGAATTCAGGCGCTGTCCCTTGAAATTCATCTGACATATAAATTCACTGATAGAAAGGTTGATTTAACTAGAATTTTGAGCACCTTGTAAGTTTACTAAACTTTCCGCTATATTGTGTCGAATTTCTGTCAACTGTCATTTCTGAATTTCAGACTCGTGCTATAGAATGGAACGCGAATATGGATACTTGTGGAACAATAGATGCCATCAAATGAATTGACCAAATATTATATTTCTTCTATACTCCTACTTCTGAATTGCCGTTTCTTTGAAGTACACATATTCACTAAATTATCGATTGAACAGATATTTACAATCTGTTTGCTCATTCAAATATTGGCTGTTATCATTATCGAAACGCCTAGACACGACGAATTTGATTTCTACAATGTAGAAATCAAAAATCGATGTGTCTAGGCTATTTTCTCAACAAGAGAGTAAGATAGGGGGGTCACACTTATGTGCTCACTATATGGTAAACATAATCGTTTAAAAAAACTCTACTTATTTTGTATGATCTTTGTTGAAGTCGTAGATATAGCATAGTCTTCTACTACCTGCGGTTGCCTACGGCTCTGTTCTGAACTCAATCTTTGATAATAATGGCCATCACTTTACGTTCACTGAAGAATATTACAACACTTTTGAAATATTCTTAACATTATAGGTTTTTCTCTCGTTTTGTCAACAGACAAGGAATCTCGGAAAAGACCCACATATTTCGTATCAGAGCGTATCAGAGAGACCTTGCTATTATTCCAGAAACACTAGTAATAGAGTTACTTCTCACATATCATCATCAAGCAAAATATTATCAGTAATATTCAGTAATGCCTAACCACTTTTTCTATATCTCAATTATGAAGACAGCATCCATTGATCTCATGTAGGTATGATTTTCAGAAAAGCATTGGCGTGGCTTTATGAAAACGACTTTCGCTACAGAAAAATTACACTGAGAAAACTATCTTCTGAAATTCTGGTGAATGGTTATTTCATAACCAACAGTATTTCACCATGAAGCCGAATTTCACTTTCAGTTCTGTAAAATGATATTCCAGTACGAATACTGTACTTTCACAATGGGATTTTCATTATAAGAATATGTGTATTCACAAAATTGAACTAGAACTCTTCTACATGGATTCCACGATTATTTCTTACGAATAATTTTTCTACTGTAAAATGATGTTGTAGGGAAAGAGATGAGGACAGAATGATCATTCAAAAATCACTTCTATTCCACAGTTATACAAAATTCGTAACATAATAATAAAATAATAATAATGATAGATAGGTTGAGAACCTGATTTGCAGCAAACACTTGTACGATGATTTCTAAGAACATTCTGTTTGGATGTGGTATGTTTTCCATGTTGTAATGTATGTCGAATGTAATTTTTGAAAACCACATCACAGTTGGCATCTTTGTTCTGCCTATGCAAATACTGGTATATTTTTTTTTATCGATATAAACTTTACAAAACATTACTCTCATCATCACTTCACTTTTATCGATAGAGGTAAATCAAATTGATATCACTGACTTTTTCTACTTATTCAAAATTCATCGATGAAAATGTGTGACGATAAGGTTCTAGTTCGAATAGAGTGGGCATGCTCAAGGATTGTAAAACGGGTATTTCCCGTCTTTATCTTGGGATCGACAAGATCTGAGCCCTTCTATACTCATGGATATGAATCTTGTCGAAACATGAATCTCAATTCGGTTCTGGTTTTCATAAAGAGCCACATACCTCGAATGATTCAGTTCACTTCTACTTCAGAGATTCTATCTTATGGCGAAACAATTTTCAGTGTTTCTCAAATCATTTGGTCAACTTCTGAACAGTCCGAGTGGCTTTATTCAATTCAAAAACTGCTTCTATTTCACGGAATTCCTTGATATTCCTGTTGCTTTTAGTGAATTACGCAGCAAACTATATATTTACACGGCCCTTTCACAATATTACACGGGACTATTGAGGATAAAGGATGGTGAAATTATTCCTTTCCAAAACATGTAGACCTGTCAAACAACCTTACTAAGGCCGTTTTCACTGATAATGACGGATATCTGATAGCGACGGAAAGGTAACGGTTTAATATTTGCATTCGCGTTGAATTTACAATTTGAATCATGTTTTCAAGAGTTTCCAAGAAATTCTTCGAGAACTACAGAGGTAATGTCATCTAGTGTCGAACTTGGGCAGCTTAAGTCAGGTATCAAAATTCGATTCAATCAAGTAGGCAGCGGTATACATCGTTTACTAGTGGCTGGGTATAGGGAGTTGGAACATCAGTCTTCATTCACATCATGGCACTGGTATTCAACTGAGGGGCGGAAAAAACATGATAATTTCCTGAAAAGTACATTTTTACCTAACAAATATAATTTTTTGAGGCGAAAATGCAGACTTTCGAAAAAATGCATTACGGACACAGCAACAGTTCGAAGAAAATATACTGTTTTCATCCACCGATTTTTATCAGTGTAAAATACATAAAAGTGGCAACACCGCGAAATCATGATGGGGGTGTTCCGAGAGACAGCGAAGCAGCGATCCAGCGCCGCCTGGAGCTGACCTGCAGGTGCTCATCAAGTATCAAACCGCCCGCCAGCCACTGTCTAATGATAACGTACGTGCACAGCTAAGTGCATCCGCGGCAGCCAACACTTACTCTCGTAATGATACATCTTTCGAGAATAATGCCGAGAAAATTATTCATTGATGGTTTTGAGTTCACAGAGTGGTTGGGTATTCCAGATGGAAACTTGGATGTACAGTCGTCTAGTGATGATTATTACTGATATCCGATGAGAATGTGTGGAAACATGAATGATGAATCCTAGAAGGAAGTGGAATACAGGAAGTTATCAGCAAATACGGCAAAAATGTGAATGGAATTTACTATAGACATGCCTATTGAAATGCCTCGAATTAAAGTGAAAAAGTCATTTCAACACGACATACATGCTCATTTCTGGTTGACGGATGAAATATGGTGATATTGGGAAAAATCGATCTGCAATCAATTCAATTTGAAGTGTTATATACCGTGTGGAACAGCCAAATGGAATAAATTCGACAACAAATAAATGAGGGTGTTTTGCGAAAAACGCTTGGACACGTCGATTTGTATTTGTGAGTACGCGTTTTTTTCGGAAAAATTAAATTATATAGAGTGTGTCATGTGAAAGTGGCCAATACCAACTTCCTCATTTCGAATGGAACACCCTGTATTTCATTCTATTTTTGAATTTCTACTGGAGAGCTGATTTCATCGATACACCACACTTGGGGTCTAGCGAAAATGATTACAGAGGTATAGGGTGTGAAAAATCGAGATTGTTCAAGGTAAAACGTTTTTTGTGTCGAAAGTATGCATTATTGGTCAAAACGAGTTATCTTAATTTTCGATACACTATCTACTGACATTTCTTTGGGTCAGATACAGGATGATCAATTTCCTGAATTCTGCACCACCCTATAATTGTTTCAATCAACTGGCAGTAGGTAGTAAATCAAAAGTTGAGACAAGGACATGTAAGTCGTTCTGCCAATAATGAGAAGTTTCGACACAAAAAAATCCTAAAGTTGAAAAATCTCGATTTTTCACACCCTATATCTTTGTAATCATTTCCGCTAGACCTCAAGTGTGTATCGATGAAATCAGCTCTTCAGTGAGAATTTAATAATGGAATGGAATACAGGGTGTTCCATTTGATATAAGAAAGTTGGTATTGGCCACTGTCACATGACACACACTATATAATTTTTTTTTTGAAAAAACGCGTATTCAAAAATACAAATCGACGTGTCCAAGCGTTCTTCCCAACACACCCTCATTTATTTGTTGTCGAATTCATTCCATTTGGCTGTTTCACACTGTACATATAATATGCAGTACTTGTCAAACTCAACAAAGAATTCTTTAGATTCCTGAGACTATATAGAGTATGTTACAGTAAAATGTTCTCAAAATGTCATTATGTTGGCTTCTATCTAAATATTTGTTAGTCGAATTTCTGTGTTGATATTCTATCAGTAATGTCTCTGACAGGCTATGCAAAATACAATATTAGAAATGATATCTCTAAATCATAGGTTATCAGTAATCTATCTGGAAGATAACTGTTCATCAGTTTCACGACAAAATCAATCAGACATAATATATAACAGCCTAACCATCATGAAGTGATATTGTATGGATTTTGGAAGTGATTTCTTCAATATCATTATCATTCAAGTGGGTGATTACCCATCATCTTTTTTCATGCATCATTTCATCTACCTACTTTTGCTCTACTCGACAGTAAGGAAATTGGGATACGTTATGATTTGCACACTACATCCTGTATCCCACCTTGAAGAGTGACCTAATGATGGCTTTCTCAATATGGTCGGAAATCCTTCTCTTTTGATTATATTAGTGATGAGGAAACAAACTGGTTTAAATTCCAAGTGAGAGATGTGTTTGATGTTTTCAGAGAAATGTTGCATTCACCTGGTGCTTCGTTTGATTTTAAATCTCCGATGGTGTTTGTTCTATCCAATTCCGAAGTTCCTCTAGAGTAGAATGATTTTTCTCTATGGTTCACGTCTCTGGAACACTTGACTTGATTTCGACCAAGTTGATATGAAGACTGATTTGTTTCACCAATGTCCACCAATTATTGCTGAACAGTCTCAAACAGATCCATGTATCTTCGAATACGTATTAACGTTGAAGAAAACCTGGAATTCGGACACAAATATAAATTGAGAGGAATTATTTCTGACATGAAGGATAAGGATGCAGCTGGCATAGACGATTGCTCCATGAAGATTTTCGTTAACTTTCTTGACAGGACAATTAGTACTCTATCACATTTTGTGAACGAATTTTTGAGAAAGGAAAATTCTTTATCTTTCATGAAGACAATAGTCACAATTCCCTCACATGTAGGGGGTGATAGAGGCGATCCTTTCAATTTCAGATCATTTCATTGATATGCATACTCACCAAGATCATCGAAAAACCGGACAAGAAAATAATTATGAAATTTTTAGTCAATGATAGAGTACCAAGTGAGCAGCAATTTATTTTCCAATACAGTCCAATATCTCGAGCATGTATAGAGAAAACAATATAAAAGAGGCAACTGCAACAGTATTCTGTGACTTATGGAAGGTTTTTGATTGCGTCAATCATGAGGAATTACTGCAGAAGCTTCAGCTGTACGGTTTCAGGGGTATATACCTGGATTAACATATATTTCTGAAAAGGATCAATTTGTGAGATTATCTACGTGTACAGTTATCATCGAGTTAGAGCATTGATTACTACAGGGTTCGGTACTTGGCTCCGTTCTATTCCTTCTTTATACTGATGATTCGACCATGTTTAAAATTTCGGGTAAATTCTATTTGTTGACGACACCATACTATTATGGCACCATAGAGGAGAGAATAAATTACACACTGTGAATAATGTACACTGACCTTTGCAAAGTTGAGAAATGTAAGTGTAACGTACTCATTATAAATCACAGTGATACAAACAATATATCTTTCAAATCCGTGATATCAGATGAGCATCTAGATAGTCATCCAATAGGAAAATAGGAAGATACAGTGGAATTTTCATTATATTCACTATCATTTATATTTTTCAAATTGATTGATTTCTAATATCATACAATTTTCAATATATTTGTTATTATTCAAAATTTTCTTGCAAAACCATCATTTGAAACACAGAAGATCTCAAGATATGTTTCAATCGAGAATCGATATAAGATTCAATCTCCACAGTGGAAACAATCTCTATATTCCATAAGAATAGATCTATCCACCGATGAAAATATCAAGAAAAACACTTTTAAGATTTCATACGACTTCCTAAACGAAACAAAATAAACTGCTGAGCAGAAAGGCATATTTATAATTCGAGTATTTTGAGAACACTCTTCAATACTAACATTTCATTGTTCTTATACAGAGACACCCACTTTTTTACAAATTTTATATTGTTTCACATTATTTCTTTTGCATTTCAGAATCCGTTGAAATTTTCTTTCTATTTCTGGTCCTTGCACAGTATTTTTGGGACACGTCCTCTTTCTATCGATTCCTAGTGGAAATTTGAATTCAAATTATATAGTAGATGTAGAAAAAAAAAATTTATTTTGATTTTTCGTTCATGAGTAACGTTTTTGGACTCGCCTGTGAAATTTAAATTTTGTGAGTCAGGCCATGCGTGTCTGACAAAGGTACATCTAATGACGGATGCTGGCTGTTGGTAAATTTGTTTTTTTTCGCCCGCCACCATCCGGCAACAGCGCTGACAGTGCAAACGTTTGGGTCAGCGACTCCGCCAGATGCAAAATCGCCGTCCACTTGTTCGCCATCTTCAGTGCCACCAGCGCGGCACTAGGCAGTAGGCCGTGCCAACCGCTTGGCGCTTCTCACGCCTCACCCACGCAAGGTCAACAGTCTTGATGATTTCATTATCATCGATTCGAAGTGCTGCTCGTCACCCGATTTTATTGATCGTAATCGCTCTCTAAATTGGACATTCCCAATAGTTAATAGGTTATTCATTTCGAGTCCCGATCGGATAAGGATATTCATAGCGTGATTCTAACAATAGCTATTGTGTGCCAGTGTTTATGAGCAAATTGGATCGAGAATACCGACCAACCCTATTGGTATTCGCCCAAGATGGGATGCATTATAATAATAATAATGATGGATGATTTTTTTGAAAAAACAACAAAAGTACATAAAAATAAAGTGCATACAATAAAGAAATATGACACAATTAGTAAGCTCAAAAGTTCGATTCACTGATTCACGAATTCACAATCTTATATTTCACTTGATCAATCGATATTTATTTCACGTTCATCTACACAAAAAACAGTGCTGTTTTATAACAAGAATGGAATTGACAGTGCAAGAGCAGGCATTCTTCTATTAGAGATGGCCAATTAGATTTTGAATTAGAGGAGACTACTCGAAACGATGTTTGATGGACATACGCAACGCCATTATAGCAGGTTTTCAAACTCTGTCTGGAAGCGAATGCAGTAAATTCCGCCTGATTCTATCGAGGAAGTTTTTGGTGATTTGAGAATCTGTAAAGTGATATAGCAGACATGTCACTATCAGATATTCTTCATGAGATTCAGTGAAACAAAAGTTTGTGTCAATGATTTTGCTCGGAATAATAATCAATAAGCAACGCACTTCTCAACATGATCTAAAAGTTTCGAATATGTGATATCGTGTATATTTACATCTGTATATTTTTGTACGCAGTGAATCAGTTGTTTCTTATCACAAAAAACTCATACTTAGAATATCTAAAAAAACTGCATTGCCCAAACAGGTACAAGACCCATATAGGACAAATTTTCACAACGTGTACATGTAACTGTGTACAAGAACTAAAATCTAAGAACTAAATACTAAATATAGTATTGTGATAAATCATTCAGTGATTTCAATTGTGAAGAATAATGATATAAAGAAAACAATGAATAGAAGGGAACATAATAACATGTATTAATGAATAATATGTACGAATAAAGGGGGATTTATTTCATATTTGCTCCGTAGGCATCATTTTAAACACTCCAATTGGAGTTGAAAATATATCAGTTTTTTCGCATATCTGATTGAACTTTTTGCACATCGAATGAATTGGAGATTTCAAAAGTATATTCGTTCTTGAAGTAGGTAGAAAGAAACAGAGTGAACTGTTCAAACGAGGTATATTGAAGTTTAGTTGAGTTTATAGATGAATATGCAAGAGTGGTAAGTTCAACAGTCCTCCAGAAAAAAAGTGAAAATCTGTTTAGTAATGATTTTTCATCTGAACTTTGTGCAGGATGAATTCGAGGAGATGAATGTGATTCAAGTTAATAGGAGACCAATCTAAGCATGATCTCACATATGAGGTATCTTCATCTTCGAAGCCTTTGCAATTTCTGAAAATCAAACCTAGCATTTCTTCCGCTGCTGATGCAGGTTTGGTAATTGAAGTTGGTAATTGAAGTTATTGTTGTTTCAATGAAATGTTTCTAAAACAAACAAAAGTGTTTCTTCCTGCAGACATAGTATGAACAACTCTAGTTGATCACAAATTCATTCACATCATTTTATTATTACATTATTATTAATCATTAACATTAATAAACACATTATTTTTTGATAACTCTCGAAATAACCTCCTGGAGTGCAAAAATATACGGGAAAACACAGTACCTACTGATTCGTAATTCGTAATAGTAATCATATGTAATTCCTTATGTAAGAATAGTTATAAACTGATTTTGAGTTGAATCTATGAGATATTGTGTGATCTCATTGGCGGAATTTACTTGTTCAAGAACTTCCAATTCTGTCGCGAGTATAAAAAGAACGGCCTGCACCATACTCGATGCTCGATTTCCATGACTGCTACAGTTCTCGGTAAGCGTGGTAGTACTATACTCGTATCTGTGTTATATGGAGTATTGCCTGAAATGAACGCATTCTTGCCGAGAAAGGTGCTGCAAAAAATATAAGCACGCATTCCGTAAAAATGGAAAACAAAGGTGAAGGATAAACAATTCTTCCGAGATTTCACCACACAAATTATTGCATATGTCTCTAACGATATTGATGGTAGGAAAACATTTATTCCAAATTCCGAAGCAAGTTATTGTTTCCAGACTTTCTCTCCTCGTTTATAGAGATCAGTAATGTGCTCCAAGATGATACTGCGTTTGGAAATCAACTTTTAGATACCTCAAAGAGGAATTCCCGGATGAAAGCCACACCGACACTGAAATCAAATTATGAAACTGAAGAATGAACAAGGAGTGATTATGAATATTTGGAATATGCCTTGATGTGTGCTTTGGAGGTGGAATTATCTGAAAAGAAATCAAACCTGTGACACAACTCCTCACTCCGAAAACTTGAGAATATTCCACAGAAATGGACGACTTCATTTTATCCCTAGTGATGATTATCGAATTTTTAGATAATGTGTACCATCAATCCGATGGTGACCCACATTATGATCCCATAATTCATCAAAAAGAAAATTTGAAAACTTTGAAATACAAATTACATCTTTGGTGTATCAGAGAGATGAGCCTTCACAGAATATTTCACCTGGAGGAGTTTGTACCTTATAATCAGCTCATTGATGGACTGCGTGGCTTTCAGGGGCACTGTTCTTACTGCGTTCGGTATTGCACATGCCTTGAGCGCGATATAGTATAAATTACCGAAAATGTCGGGGTAATCACTGACAACCATTGGCCCGATATATATTATTAATAGTAGGTATACAGCTCGTGCAACATACTTCTACTTGAACAGAACACTTATGGTCACGAAGGGCTGAACAGTTCGAAAACTCTGGAATCAGTGAACGGTATTCTAGATTGAGAGTCATCCGACGAAGAAATCAGCATACTGGATGGTAGGTACTCAGAATCATGTCGAATGAACGAATTCCATCTACAGCGATATCATGATTTTTTATTCTTCGAAATGAAAAAAAAGTGTTTCCGTTCCACGGAATTTCACTTATCTACTTGGATAATTTGATTCAGCTCTTTGGAGCAAGACGTGCTCTCAAATTCTTATTAGACTTCTCTTGTGAAATTGAGTTCAGTTATTGTATCTTTGAGTTCAGAGTTCAGTTTGGTTTCTTGTGGGATTTTCTCTCCTTGTATCTGAAAAATGAAGTGGAAGTTATCGAAAATTATTTCAATATATTTGTAGTAAGGACAGATTCGTGATCTGTCCCAAAATGTCACTGCGCTTGAAATTGAACCTTTAGAGACCTAAAATAGGAATTCTGTGTTTGTCAGTTCAATGAGAATAAAAAACTTCTACTTATCTTAGTGGACGTTTCGGGAACGAATCTGCTCTCATTTCCAACACAAATACAACACTTTTCTTCGCAAAATTTTTCAATGTTTGACACTAAAAAGTGACAATTTGGCAGACGGAGGCATTCTGGTTAGGTGTTCTTCATTAATTGATATTGAATCTGCCATTTTCATATTCAGTATCAATTAATGCAAAACACCTTGTTATCAAGAAATTTTGCGAAGGAAAGTGTTCTAATTGTATTGAGAACGGGTGCACATTCCTTCCCGAAAAGTCAACTTGTCACTGACAAATAGAGAATTTCTCTTTTAGGTATCTAAAGGTTTAATTTCGAGCGCAGTGACATTTTGGGGCAGATCACAAATCTGTCCTTACTACAAATATATTCAAATAAGTTCCAATACCTTCTACTTTATTTTTTAGAAACGAGAAGAGAAAGTCCCACAGAAAGCTGAGAAATGAATGTACCACCTCCTCGAAAAACTTACAGACGGTATTTAATTTGGATTTTTTGAAGTATTGTGACTATATTCTGATGTAGGTCGAATATATAGAGATTGAGAACTATATAGAAACATTTTCTTCATGAGGATGCAGTCAAAAATTTGGCATTAAGTGGAGTCTCTGTTAATTGTCTTCATAATGTTATAAGCTTATAATATGTTATAAGTCAAGAGCTCAAGTTATAATGATATAAGCCTCAAAATGAGGTTCATTAACAATCCACTTATTATTCCACTTATTTAATGCCAGAACTTCTCTCCCGAAATTCCACCGCCGGCTAACATAATGACATATTAATACATATTTCCTTTCATGTTGTCGAAGAATAAAAAGAATAAACGTCAGCATCGATTGGCAAATTACTTCAAGAGAATAATCCAAGCCTAGGTTGGATTTTACGATCATGAACATCTTTTTTTGATATCTTTTTTTAATATGTGTTTCAATAACCTGTGAAATGTTCTTCGGGATGGAGGTTTTTTTTATGTTTTCTCTCGGCGAGTGAGGGATAATTGCAAATTTTTCAGCTTTTTTTAGTGTTCTTACTCACAGGTGAAAACTGATGAATAATTAGCAGTAGAAAACGCTTCGTTACGATATTTTAAATGAAATTCATGTACGAATCACACAATCTCTTTACACAATTCTCTTCTTATACAGCTATAGATATTTCACTTCACTCAAGAAATGGCTCGCTTTCAGAGATTCTCTAGAGTGAACAGTTGTTCCAATCATCGTTCATTTTTCACAAATAATGAGACTGTCAAGAGACTTCAATCTCCTATGTCTTGTTAGTATGTTGACTGCAGTTCTCAAATCAACACATAAATCAGTTGCGAAATCGTTACTAATAGTATTCATAGTACACAATTGAGAAAATGGTAGAACATGAATGAATATACGGGCTATCAACTATCAATGGAACAATAATCCAGTGAGAATAACATGCTAGTACGGCATGTTCCTGTTACCAATCGATAGCATGGGAGCTCATGGTCCCAGAAATGGAAATATTTAGAGTTCATGGAATCATGGAGCAGATTCGATTTGATCGTCAACTGTTCACCACAGAGTCTCTATAGTTTTTCCGAACGTTCATTCTGTTCAGACGTGTGTGTGAGTGCTCTCTTGTTCACATCAATTATTGGCGCTTATGAGTTTTCTCAATTTTGTGAGTTTCACGCTACCTATAGAATGAACTGTGTGTAGTCAATCCTTATGAATAATTTCCTCCATTGTTCATCCTATTCTTTGATATTGAATGCAAGCTCTGTTGGAGTTTCTTCAGATTTTTAAAAATGTTCGAAATTCTTTAGTTTTTTGCTGGTATGCCGACCTGGATTATCATACACTCGTAATAAATATGAAGAATATAGTCACAATCCGTTCAACGCAGAATTGAATCTGATGTTTGACGAATTCGAAACGAAATTCAACGATCTGAGTATGATCACTTAAGCATTGGTGAATCAAATTCAATGATCATTGTCGAACCGGAGGATACTGAGGAAACCAAATCCAAAACTGAACTTGATATCTTATTGATTCGAACCAGAAGGTGTTCCAGATTGAGCATATAAAAGATGATGGGATTCTTATATCAGCTAGGATGAACTCAATAGTGCGAAGAATTTCAAGAGAGTTGAAACTGGAAAAGTCTCCTTACATTAAAATATTTGTGATGTGAAAAAGTTCATTCCCAAGTCGAAATTGTGGGTTTCATGTAAACTACTTCTCTGAAGATATGAAAAAATGTAGAGAGGGTCACAATGATGTATTTTCTGAGGTTTCCCATTCGGAAATTCTGACAGTTTGGTCAACATACAAGGACGAATATCATCCAAGCTCTTGTGGAACTTGATGCAGCTACTTACGGCTGCAAAATGGATCCCGATTCTCTCTATAAATTATCATGTTTGTACCGTTGACGATGCGATTGACATGATTTATTATTAGTGCAGCGATTTCAACCATGGAGAGTTGATACTGTTGATACTGTCAGATGCTGACCATTCCGTATGAGATGTCGAAAAATATCCCACTCACAATAAAAGATACCAAAAAGCAATCACAAGAAGAAAATATGTGCACCCAATACAACTGGTAATTTCAAATGTCTACAAAAATGTCTGGAGTCTTCTTAGAAAAACTCACTTCATTTATATAATAGCATATCCCAAAATGCATTCGATTTGATTTGCTGAAACCTCAGACCTCGGTGAAAACCGAAAAAACGAAATTGAACGTTAGGTTGATTTTCTTCTGATGTTTATTTTAATCAACGCTTTCAGCCAATCAAGTATTGTTATCTCTGTCAGAAATTATATGTATGCCATACAGGTATGGATGATAGAAATGTCGTGATGAATGAGAAATGTTTGCTCTGATTTCGAGAGGTTAATCTATCGGTTCCTCTCCGTTAGAGGGTGGCAACCGATCGGCACGGATATTGTGATATCACTAAATCTGTTCGTTTTCTGCTAATATGAAAATCGCGAATTCTAATTATGGGTATGTTCAGCAAAAACAAATATTTCATCATTCGGTAATACTGGCCCGATCCGTTTTTGTCTAAGTTCTTCCTACGTTTTTAGAATTATTTTTAGAATTATTTATTTTTAGAATTTTTAGAATTATATATATATATATATATATATAATTCTATAAATGGTGTCTGTGGGTTTATATATTTTAACATAGTATACCATGTGTTTGTGGAATATATTATACCGGTGAAACCAGCAGGCTTCTATCAGTGAGGATGAAAGAGCATAAGAACAATATGAAGAAAAGATATACTGACAAATCAAAATTAGCTGAACATATCCTTTCTGAAAATGGACAACATATGGCCGATTGGGGTAATATTTGGATCATAGGAAAAGAAGACAACAACCAAAAACGGAAAGTCAAAAAGTCTGCTTGCATTCTCCTAAACGGAGACAATAATATTGCTTGTTGTTCAGTTGATATAGATAGAACTTGGCACCCACTTCTGAAAAATGAATATGGAAATGGAAAATTTAATATCGATTGATGAAAACACCTTGTAACCAAAATTCCTCCGTCTACCAAATTGTCAATTTTCAATGTCAAAACCGATAGCATATTGAAAAATTTTGCGAAGAGAAAAATATTTTAATTGTGTTGAGAACGGGCAGATTCGTTCCCGAAACGTCCACCAAGATAAGTAGAGGTTTTATTCCTATTGAATATATTTTCATTTCCAAATTCTTCAAAAACAAGGTCTCACTTTGACAAATAGAGAATCTCTTTTCTAGGTATCTGAAGGTTCAATTTCAAGCGCAGTGACATTTTGGGGCAGATCATAAAATCTGTTCTTACTACAAATATATTGAAATAATTTTTAATAACTACTCTATTTTTCAGAAACGAGGAGAGAAAATCCCACAAGAAGCTGTGAAATATAAAATATAAGTTTATAATTTAATTTATCAGTTGTCAACATTGTAGAATGTGTGTATGACAGCACCCTTGTATAATCCACAATATCATTTATAATAATTTGAATTTATTAGTTTCAGTTTTTCTCGGTTGAGTGGAAGGAAGCACTTTCTCGTTCCTCTCTGGAACGTTCAACAACTAACCCTGCCGTTTGATGGATACTGTTTTTTTTTTCGTATAATACATTATCACTACTTTCAGTCCTCTTCCTATGAATCCACCAATAAAAGCGTTGTATGTGTATGCTATACTAATTACTGCTCGATAAAAATGTGCATTATTATTAGCAGCGAAACGAATTCTATTCTATTCTCTTCTATACGAATACGAAGGCCCCCCCACTGTCTTGCATCTCCTACCGGAGCCACGACTCGTCCACGGAGATGCTTCCGAGCCGGTGGCGAGGAGGTTCGACCCTCACGATTTGCCCGAGGTTAATGAGCGACCGTCATGCAACCGTCTCCCGCCTAATAGAAGCGTTTAGCGAGATAATCTTCGTGCCTCTGCCTTCGGGCCTCGAAAAGTCCGGGCGGAGGTCGCGTCGCGATACGCGCTGCGTGGACGGTATATGGATCTCTCAATATTTTCGTTTTCGGAGATGAGCGACGATTACAGATGCATTTCGGCATGCGAGAGAAAATATTGAATGAAATGGTTCCGCCGATGTCGGTCGAGAGCGAACAGTTTCGAGCTCGACTCGATAATTCCCATTCATGTATTCTGAATGGGAGCACGATATTCGCCTTCATTTCCGCACGAGAGATTGATGTCTCACTCATTACTCGCCGGAGTGGATGTAATTACTCTGTAATTTTTCCACACTCCGCTGCTCCGAATTATACCGGCAGATCACCAGTTTCCGACGCCAACTCATCTATCAACTTGGCTTGCAGATTTGCTCGTGTTAAGTCTAACTCTTTCGTGGTACTCCAAGGCTTCTCATGGACGACAGCTCGAATATGGAGACTGGAAATGAATCATTTGGATATTAGGTACTCATCAACGAGAGCTAAACTGATGAATGTCTCAAGACTTGTTCATAGATAGAATGAAGAGAATACGGGTGGAGATCTCGGTTATCTTGAGAGATACGATGTAGATGAAACTATTGTTGCGCATTCTGATGCTGATCAGTGATCTGGAAAAAAATGTGACCTATCTTTCTCAGTTCTCAAGATATCGCAAAAAAACAGGATGTTGCGATGTTCATATATATATTACTTCTTTGGAAAACCGATCAAGTTAGCCATTTTCAACCGGAATAATGACATCACATTTTTTTTCAACACACGAAGGAAGAAACCAACGGAATTCAACTTATTACGGACGCGATACTGAAACTGGACACAGTTTTTTTTCTGATTCCGACGATTCGCTATACAACATGTTTTGGTTTCATATCATGTTCGAAATTACTTAATGAACATTTTTTCGAAGATTGCAGTGGAAACAAATTCGTCAGATTTCTTTAATTCGAATTTTGAGAGTTCAGTATACAGTTTTTACACTGTTAGTTCACTTTTGTAGATTGCAAAATGCCATTTACCAATGAAGAACAAGACAAATATGTTGGAAATGGGAATGCAAAGGCTTGTCATCGAGATATTCATAAGTAACAAGTGAAACATATTTACAACGTTCTCCTGAGAGACAGCAACCATATATTAGATATTTCCGACGTCTACATAAAAATCTAGGCCAATATGGTTCATTTCGGCGACTCATCACTCAAGAAATCATAGCACAGCCACCTCTCTTTCCGAAAGTTCTATCAATCTAACAACGATTGAACATGCGTAATAGATATGAGTTGGTATCAAAGATGATAAATTTGTTGTTAATATCGGTTGTCAGATTTCATTCGATAGTGAGACTCTATACCTCAATTTATAAACTTCGTTGCCGTAGTCGCAGTTGACGTAGCTGTTGCCGTTACAGTAGTGTTCAATTTATAAACTAATGACATTGTCGTTGGCGCATGCACAGAACTGATGATTTTCTGTCACTATTGTCGGTTATGTGTTGTGTTATGAAAGGCATTTTTCAAACTAATTTGTCCTCGTGGGGTGCAATTTATAAGAATAAAATGAACAAAACTGAACCATAAATCAGCTGATCCCTGGTACTCATCTGTGATTGGATGTCCGCAGATGAATGCCGTTGCCGCAGATGAAAGTTGGTTGTCTTCGACGGCTCCGGCAACCGCAACTGCATCGACTGCGAAGTTTATGAACTGATGTACATATTTAACATTTTACATCTCGGCATGTCAACGGCTACGTCAACTGCGGCTACGGCTGCGGAGTTTATGAATTGAGCTTAAATCTTGTTGATTGTGATGCAGTTGGCAACATCGGAAGGTCACTCGATAAGGGGGGTCGACTCTGTGAGGGAAAGTGCTTCGCTGCCAAGCGGCTTTTCAGGTTTCCACACATTGAATAATTTCTATGAATTCATTCGAATTTCTCTGCAAATTTTCAGACACTGCTTCTGGTACCTCATCAATACATAATACTCTTCACCCTGTATATCCAGATGAATATATAATTTCACAATCTTGTACCATTATATTCTATACGCACATGAATACGCATATCAAGTTTGTCCGAAATGTGGTCTAGTATATGTACTGTATATTCTTCAACTATCCAACAACCAAGTATGTGATAATTGCATCTTTGTACCTACAACTTTTTATGACCTGTCTCATGTTATGTAAATAACCTAAGAAATTAACAGATGTATCGATCTAAAATAATTGCAGTGATTTTATTCACGTTCCCATAGGTATGTTAAACAAGTCATGTGAGGTTTCTTTATGACTGGAGTATTACGGTATTTTTGCTGAATTGGATAAACGTATATCATGTATCGATTCGTCGGATGAAGGTATATTATGTGTCGACTAGACTCATTTCTGTTTGAACGATTGATTATTATTATAATGATATAGTATAAAGACCTACGTTCAACTAGTGCATAAGCAATGAACAGACGTGGAAAATAGTTTGTTTCTTATGTATGAATGGAATGGAAGCCAGAAAGGTGTGGAAACTCGAACGATCAGTGAGACAGGAAACCTTCCCTATACTTCACCCATGATGCTTGGACACGATCCAAGACTGCAAATTTCATAAAATACTTATAATATGGAGGAAAACTCAGAAGTGGTAGGTATGTTCTTATCGAATTTAGCTACAGCATATGGGGATATTTTGATGAAACTGAAATTTCGGAAAATATATCTTATGTTTTATCTGATACTGTTCGGGAAGATGATCCGAGATAAATGACACATTCTCATCGTAATTTTTTCTTCTCTACACGATGATATTCTCTTGTATTTGTAATCCAGTTAGTTTTACTATGGATATTCCATCATCAGTTTTTCTTTCTCAAATACGATCCTGTATTTTTTCTCTCATATTATATATACGTGAAGGTTTGGAAGTGTTATCATTCAGTCATCTTTCATCATTTTCTTCTCTCTTTTTTTCTGCAATTTCACACGAAAATTCAACCTATTTTGTGGGGCAAACCCACTAAATAATTTTCTGTTTTCTTAGGTGAATCACCTTGTATCTTGTATAATATATAAAATCAAAGGTTATTGAGCGATAGTGATGAGCCGAAGTAGAATCAATCCGAGAGAAATACTGGAGTCTCAACAAAAATTATTGTGAGAAAGTTATTTCTCATTGATTAACGAATATATTCTTGCCTATCAAAGATTATTATTGTATATTGCAGAGCTATAATTCCACTAGATTTTCAGTAACCGTACAATTGGTGCTTGAAAAATTTGTTGATATCCAGGATGATATATAGAAATTGGATTTACATTTCCAAACTATCGGGAGGATATTTTTCAAATTCAATTACAAGGTAAGAGAAAGGTTTTGGTGGAATACATAATATATGCTCATAGAGAGAGGTATAATTTCCTTACGATTACAAAATTTTTACTCTATATTTTCATGAATCTTTCTTCATGTTGGGTTATCTATGCTGATACAACCAATATTCCGGGAATGATATGAAGTTTGAGGTATTCAACTATTTCGAATATATGTTTGCCTTCTATGCCCGAGAAAATATTTACATTCCAACTCAAATATTCTTTAGTTATATTTCATTCATTGAATTCACACAGCCTGAAAACTAGGATGCAATCAGAGATATGAATGCGGTTAACATAATTTGTGATAGAGAACAAATTGAATTCAGACAATCACTCTGGGGAATATTCTACGAAAATCCCACTGATATTATCAGCTGTACCAGAAATATGACTCATAATGAATGAAGTATTATTCATTTATTGTAAATGAATGATGAACATGAGTTCAGTATCATCAAATCTGAACGGATTGTTGACGTTTGTCGGTCTGCATAACTCTTCTTGGGTTTGGCCAGATTTATTTTCAGATAACTACAAAAGTTGATGAAGTGTGGGCGTTTAATGATACAGCTGGTCTAACTAGAGTAGTAAAATATATCGAGCATATATGTATACGAAAGTGGAAGTGATCTTGGCCATAGATAATTTTTATTTCGTAATTTCCTAGTGATCATCTCAGCTGAATGTGTGAACAAACACCTTAGTCTCAGAGGATCGTTTCCAATTCAAGGTGTGACTGAAATGGGCGTACGCGTATCGATCAGGTGTTACGATTAGGTATCTGATTCGATCAGTTCATGGAATGATTTGAATGAAAAAACAGACATGATACTTTGAGTAGAGGAATTCTGTAATATTCTGTCGATAAACCACGAAGTATTTCAATAGAACCCACTCTCTACCTACATTGATTTCATTGGGGAGGGATTTCTGAAATGCAGACTCAGTGTTTCAATTTTTATGAATTTCTCTTCAGGAATCCATAATAGTTAAGGTTGAAATAAATATCCCTCTGAAGGCAAGTATCAGAACTTCTATCATATTCAAATATATGAATATACAGGGTGTCCTTAAAAGGTCTTTACAAAAAGCTACCACATATTCTTCAGACCAAAACAATTCGATACAAGCAAACTTACCTCAGTAAAAAGTTGGTTAGTTTGGGCGCTAGACGGCTCTGAAGTTGAAATTTTCAAATCAATTTTGCTTCATAACTTTTGAACGGCTCATGAGATTTTTTTCAAATTTGGTACGTTGGCATAGACTCATCGGGCAATGAAACTCATATCATAATCATAATGAATATCATTCCATGGGCGTAGAACTTGATTTTTACAGTAAATAAACATCTAAAACTCCTACGCAAATGGAAAAAAACTAGTTTCAATATGAAATCTAAATTATTCAACTGATTCACTACAAAAAAGGTACTCTTGACAAAAGTCGATTCCTCTCATGGTTTCGACAAAATTTTAATTTTAGTGATTTAGAGCATGATTAATAATGAAACGATCAACAGATATTTCATAAAAATTGTTCAAAATGTTCACCATTTTCACGTATACAAAGATTTATACGACGCAAAAAGTTGAGATGTACTTTTTGCATAGGTTATTTCTATTGAAAATAAGTAGCACTGGTTTTTTTTTCTGAAGACTATTATTATCTGCTCGAAAACAGTGATATTCACATTCTTGGTTTCCATAGTTTCATCTGTGTTGATTTGTCGAGTTTTATTGACGTTGATTGTTGATATCGGACTTTTCTGATTTATCATGGCCGTACAATACACCAATGAAGAATACACCGATATGTTATTGGTATTCGGATATTGTCAAGGAAATGGTCAAGAGCGTGTGAGGGTGTATTCGGCAAGGTTTCCAAATCGTCGCGTACCAAGCCACCCAACCTTTGCTGCAGTTCAGAGACGTCTTCGGGAGACCGGTCATTTTGCTCCTAGAACTGGTGATTATGGAAGACAGCGTTATGTAAGGATTCCCGAAGTCGAAGTAGAAATTTTAGACCGTATTGAAGAAAATCCAGAATTGAGTACTAGACGGATAAGTAATGAACTAGAAGTTTCTAGGAATGCCGTTCATGAAGTACTAAGAGAACAATTATTATACCCATACCACAAGACGCCAGTTCAAGATTTATTAATCCATGATTCACAAAGTCGTCTGAAGTTTTGTAGGTTCATTAATTTGCAAAGAGAAATGAATCTGAACTTTGGAAAGAATATTTTGTTCACTGATGAAGCCTGTTTCACGAGAAGAGGAATAACTAATTTTCATAATGAACACGTTTATGCAATTGAAAATCCTCATTCCATTAAAATAAACCATTTTCAACACGAATTCAAAATCAACGTTTGGGCTGGAATAATAGGAAATTTTATAATTGGTCCTGTCATACTTCCACAAAGATTAACAGGAGACATGTATTTACAACATCTACGAAATACGTTGCCAAATTTGTTGGAAGATTTACCACTCCAACATCGGGTAGATATGTGGTTTATGCACGATGGAGCTCCACCACATTTTTCGGTGGATGTTAGGAATTTTTTAAACCAACAGTACCCAGACAGATGGATAGGTAGAGGTAATGATGCACCCATGAATTGGCCACCACGTTCTCCAGACTTAACACCGATGGATTATTTTGTATGGGGTTATCTCAAGTCTACGGTTTACAAGACCCCTGTGAATACTGTAGAACAATTATGGCAACGTATCCAACAGGCGACGAATAATCTTACAGGCGATGAAGAAGTTATGCAAAGAGTACATTTCAACTTTTTGCGTCGTATAAATCTTTGTATACGTGAAAATGGTGAACATTTTGAACAATTTTTATGAAATATCTGTTAATCGTTTTATTATTAATTATGCTCTAAATCACTAAAATTAAAATTTTGTCGAAACCATGAGAGGAATCGACTTTTGTCAAGAGTACCTTTTTTGTAGTGAATGAGTTGAATAATTTAGATTTCATATTGAAACTAATTTTTTTCCATTGGCGTAGGAGTTTTAGATGTTTATTTACTGAAAAAATCAAGTTCTACGCCCATGGAATGATATTCATTATGATTATGATATGAGTTTCATTGCCCGATGAGTCTATGCCAACGTACCAAATTTGAAAAAAATCTCATGAGCCGTTCAAAAGTTATGAAGCAAAATCGATTTGAAAATTTCAACTTCAGAGCCGTCTAGCGCCCAAACTAAGCAACTTTTTACTGAGGTAAGTTTACTTGTATCGAATTGTTTTGGTCTGAAGAATATGTGGTAGCTTTTTGTAAAGACTTTGTACCGAGCTTTCTGGAGGTGATAGACCATTGAAAAATAAGTGTAGTTCGATGATTGAACTCATGGCCCAAAATGCATATTAAGGGAGATATATCCTTCCTAAGTTGATAAAAATAAAATAATTTCTCCGCATAACTTCTGAACGATGAAAGCCACCCGATTGAAATTTCGTGCATAAATGTATGTTGTCAAAATACATTTTTTCGTCACACTTCCACATTTCTGATATTGTTATAAAGGGTGTTTCCAGAGGGTGAGTCATGATTTTTTGTAAAAAACTTTTTTCCCTGTATTATTTTCGGTGAAAAAACATGAGCATTTGATGGAGCGAAGGAAATTACATGGAAAAGGTACTCTTATTCAAATACAAAAAATTAAGCCGTTCGTGAGATATTTGAGTTTTTGTAGTTACATGATATCAGCAGATTGATTTTATTCATCGCGAGATTCATCGGTATAACGATATTTCAGCAGCATTTGCATTTCCGAAGCACTCGCCAAGCATGAGAAGCATACCAGTTTGTTCAAAGAACGAATAACCTGCCATATTTCTTAAAATCTAAGTTGATAATCGCAGTGATAAATGACAGAAAAACCACACGAACAAATCGACTACAACAATGTTGACTCGAATGTTGATGCCACCACGCGCGATTCCTAGTAGACAAACCAGACGAGCTCAAGCTGGTCACTCCTACACTGTCAGGCTCGAGACCTGTCGAACATCGCTATACAAGCATCAATCCTCAATAGAACGGCAAAGTTATGGAATTATTTGCCTAGTGAAGTCTTTCCTGATGCTTACAACCTCCAAACTTTCAAGAAAAATTCCAACACCTTCCTACTCTCCCAAAATTCCACCGCTGGCTAACACGATGTTCCTCGAACATCATAGGTTTCCCTTTCGTGTTGTCCACAGATAAAAAAAAACGGGGATAGTATACATAGGTCATGAGTTTGCAGTTTGAAATCTATCGATGAAGAGATAAATAGGAGGTTACCTGTTGAAATATGAGTTTTACAATTTTTGTGATTTCAAATCAGGTACCCTTAATCACCATCATTTTTCTCATTTTCCAATATAAGATCTTATAATTTATTAAAATCCTGAAGAAAGGTTCGAACTGCTTGGATTCCGAAATGATATTTTCAATATTTCCCAGAAGAGAAATTTGGAAAATTTGAAATAGCACAAAGGGTAGTTTATACATATAAGATCCCATATGAAGGTATATAAGAATAAATATTCAAATTATATTCGGCGTAGAATGAGAATTTAATAAAAATTGATGTGATATTCCATTCTAAGTAGAGAAATTCTATTCAAAACTTGCAGAAGGCTGAAAATTTATAGCCTATATGTACATCTCAGACCAGCATGATTTAGCTAAATCATGCGATATTCCATTCGAAGTAAAGAAATTCTTCAAAACTTGCATAAGGCTGAAAATAGAAAGACTATATGTACTTCTTAAACCAGCATGATTCAGCTAAATCATGACCAGCATGATATGTACTTCTTGAATCAGCATATAGGCTATCTATGACGCATATTGAATGAAAAGAAGTTGTGGAGGTTCTTGTTAATAAACGAATATTATTACACGAGTATCACGTTTTTTGATACCATGAACTTATATAGTTAGAGAGAGTTACAGAGACCTGGCTCCTAGATCACCCGGTATGTAGCCGGTGTATTCACATAACCTCAAACTATTGAAGTGTTCATTCGACACGCAAGCGCACACTGAAGAAACGATCAATCTAACATGACTCTAAAGAAATATGTCTGTAAACGCCCACCTATTATGTAGTTGACGAAATATAATGAATAAGAAGAAGAAAATTGGGGTGCAATCTGTCAATTATGTACTTAATATCATGTGTTGCATGTTGGCTATGTAAAGATCTGTGAGTGTGGTGGGACATATTTTCGAAATTAAATGCCTTTTCAGATATAATAATAGTTCCTCCATGAAAGCCTCAATTTTGGAAAATCATAGTCATAAATCTTACGGGTTTTTCGTCTAACAAAAGGCGTATAATTGGCTATCATTACAAAGATTTGGTCCAAACATCAGAATCTTGTTTTCATACGAAATAATTCGTTCTATACAACAATAATATCATCAACGACACATAAAAAATATGATGCTCTATGATGCGTTCAGAAACTTACTCTGAGTGAGCTTTCTTACTCTGAAGCGTTCATAAACGTACTCTGTCAGTATGGAGTATGAACTCACATTCGTTCAGAAACTTGTTCAGAGTAAATTCAAGTTACTCTGCTCTTGAACAGAGTAACGATGTAGTCTGACATTTATGACAAGTTGATCTGCTGTTGTTAGGGTTATGTTGTGAATACTCTAATATTCATTTTCCAGATCTGACTCAAATAGAGATATTACACATTCATACAAGCAGGCAGTATTAACAAATGATAACATAATATCGTCCATAATGGTTGTTCATCCATCAAAGATAACCTCAAAACAAGTAACCTCGTGTCATGACATTCGATATTCATTCAGGCAGGTTCATGATGGGTACTCTGAGTATATTTCTAATGAGGTGATAATACTCTACTCTACTCACAAGAGTAAGTTGATGAACGCAGCCATTGAGAAATTTATTTACGAAATAAGTTTTCTCCGGGTGAAAATAATCTCAGGACATGAAGGTCATAGAATGCGATATTTATGCCTGAGTAACCTATCACTTTATGGGTTGATTGAACAATTACGCGTTTGGATTCTGTGAAATAATAGTAGAAATCATATATGGCTTGAAATATTCAATTCATTGTACAATATATCTCATATAGGTATTGTCAGTGTTTGGCCGGAATAATGGTGAGAACTGATGATTCTCCAAAATCCAAGATGAAAAGGATTGAAGTTCGAAATTTTTCCTCATTTTTCATCAGTATAATGCAGCGCTCATCGAGTATCGTACTGCACCTCTTCTTGGAGCTTTTCTATGCTCATAACCTCAAATACAAGAATAACCTACAATACCTGAATAAAGGAATCAATCGAACAAATTCCTCCAGGATCTTCAAGTCGTTAATGAACTTTCTCCATGACATTCATTTTAATTTCTACTGACACAATAATCACCCCCTTAGTAAAACTGAGAATATAATGGGAAATGAAATATTATGATAATGATTTTGATTACTGAATAAAAAGCATTGATCTATCATTTGCACAATCTATTGTCTACAAAAATATCAATTTATACTTCTGACTTCTGACTCAGCAGCAATGAAGAAGACAATTCTAGCAATATATATTCATCCTAGAAAGAGACCTTTCGCGAGGTACCTATGTGAGGGCATTTTGGAAAGAATTATTATTCTGAAGAATATGATCACATATAATTTCCAAAACACAAGGGAAGCAGGATTAATACTGCGTCTCTTGGAAGCCTCTATTCAGCCTCATCAGTTCCCATATCTGACTCAGTATTGATTCCGAATGGGTACCTACTTCTTGGGAATATTTCTTCGGGAGCTGGGACGATGACAAAGATTATCAATCAAAAAGGAAAAAGGGAAGGAATTATTTCACGTTCAGTATATACATTCTAGCAAGAGATCGACTAATCTACAATGTTCGATTTCAAATGAGGGATACATAGTTTGAAATATCGCCAAAAAATCAAAAGTTAGTGTCTCCCGTGACTTCTGAGAAATCTCAGCAGAATATTGAAGTGATACCTAAAACGGTAATATGAAAATATAAAACCATATGATCTGATAATATTCGAGAAGATATCCTATGAGGAACATATTTTGAATTCATCATTACCATTTCATTTCAGTATCATACCATGATATAAGGCTCAATTGTGTTACATCGACGAAAGTGAAGATATTACATCTAGCAGTTTACCATTGATTTTGTAATTCATACTGAGCTATCTTAATATCTGCTAACAGATTGGATACTTACCACATCCATTAAAGTTCTTCCAAAGCACGTATCACATTTCTTTATTCATGATTATTGTTCAATTTAATTACTGTACTTGAAGCTCACTAGAATATAATGTGTTCATGTGGGGAGAGTTATTGCAACTATTAATGGGTAAATTGACACTGAAGATAATATCATGAATATTTATAATATGACTCATGTATCAACATATGATATTACACATAAATGCTCACTTCATATGGAAAATTGATTCGTCGTACTGTCGTAGTTCGAATTGAATGAGAATATTTCAATATCAAATGATTTGTAAATAAACATAACATCGAGCATAACATTCCTCATCCTATGGTTATGTCAATGTCAATCCAAATCCCGAAAATCAAATCCTTCAGAATTATGACTTGAACAATTCTATTATGCACTGGTCGCCTCTATAAAACCGATAACTAGTGGGTGATGGTAAGTCGTACACCCTTCTGTATCGCAATAGGAGGTTAATGTGTGCAATAACACATTATAACCTTAAAAGAACTTCTGTGAACTTCTCATTTCGTCATATCAGTTCAGAAGATCTCCTGAGCCACAGTACTTCCTTAGAACTTGTCATGATATTCTGAAACATGTTGGGCATTTTCAAATATTCATTTTGATTTGTATACCCTATGGTCACTTTTCAAATCATTGTCCAATAATATTTATTGATTGTATCCACCTTAACTACTTCCTCACAAAAAAAGAAACAGAATATTGATTATTCCACTCGCTGAAGTAGCAAAAACACTATGAAACAGTCTTGTTGCCTATATCCGTACTTTTCGATATTTCAGATTAGGGGTCTATCCATTGATATGGAAATGCGGCTCAGTTGTGTCAATTTTTCAAGATTAACCTGCGTAGGTGTCAAATAGGACCTGATCGTATGCGTGGAAAACTTGTATGACCGACTACCCATACCTTCCAAACACTAAAACAAAGATAACAGCGTGGGATCGCTGCTAGTTGAGATACAGGCAAGCCAATTGAACACAATCTTAATTGCGTATGTAGTGGGGCGACGTATTAATAAATTTTGAACCCACGCTTGCTCGGAGTCCACTGAAAAAACGAATAGAGATTTCAATACATATGAATGAGCCTGATTGAATCATTGTAATTTGGATAATCATGTAATCATTTTTGATTGAAAGCCTCGACCTCAAAAGAATCTGTCTAAGATGGAATATGAACTAGATATAATCCTAGTCATATTCCATATTCACCAGAGCAAGGAGGAAAAAATGGACTGGTATAAAATAAATGTTCTTGCATTGTTTTCAACATGGGCGAAATTTCCAATCCGGAAAATGCAGAATGTATTGGTGTTTGATACACGTTTTTGATGTGTCATATTGAAAATTTCTGTATAGTTCAAATCTTCTGTTATGCCCTCTCCTATGGAAATTTTTCTAGTTGGAGACTCATATACGCTTTTCTAAATTCTCATTCTGAGGTCCCCACACCCATTTTGAATTAATTTCAATCCATGATATCATCCTTCTGTAGTATGGAAAGTTCGAAGGTTATCAAATCCAAGGTCGTCAATCCATGGACTTATTATTTTCTGATCGCATCAGAAACACTCTGCAGGATTTGCAAGAGTTCGTTCTCCTCTTATCCTTCCTCCTATCTTTTGGTTCTCCCTCCAATATGTTAGCACTGCTTCATACGTACGACGATATTCACTTCAGATCCATCACTTTCACATCTTGCTTGCTGACCTGCCTCACCTGCCATACCTCATGCATACCAGGAAAAATCTTGCATCTCACCCAGAGGCTTCTTTCTGTTTTCCATCAGGAACCCTTCCATATCACATGCTATGAGTATTCATTCCTTCCTATTACAGCGAATGAATCATTCTATGCGGATTTTTCTTCTCAGCTGTTCTCACACTGATCAATAGTCAGAGTTCTTTTTGAGTAAGTGACGTGTTCTAATAATTATCTCAGGATTTGTAGTCTCTTCCAACAACCCCCCCCCCCCCCCATCAGGTTCCGATTGGTATTGAGCACTAGTGTATGTTTTCATGACTTCCTATCCAGCTTTGTGGATGATATCAGGAACAATTCTAATTCTCAGTGAGCAGGGCAAACATAATGTCATCGTTTCAGACTATCTGAGAAATTGAGATTCGGCCAAATCAATCGACAATAAGCTATTCCATAGCAGCATCTCATATAGATAGATAGAAAATGTGATTGAGGAAGATCTGTAAAAATGTCATCTGATCTTCAGAGTCGCATCTAGGAAAATTCACACATTCGAATATAATAGACCCATCAATGGATACAAGATCCTACAAGACAGTTATGAACAAGTTGATCGTAAATCAATCACTCAACCACAGAGAGACCTGAGAGCAATAATATTAGATATTTAAAAAATTACTTCCTCATCTATGGATTATTTAACATTATATTATTTCTAATATATAAACTCTCCATCTAACTTGAAGTTTTGAATGAATTAAATCCTGTTGGTGATGAATATTTATTTCTGCATCATCTTCTGACTAGCAATCTGAGCACTCATATCCTGATGAACGAATTTATTCCAATATCATGATGGAATGAAAATATATGCACTTAGTTCATACACACTGACACTTATTATTTCAGCTTCCGCAATTTAAAACAGAGGTGAAATTGAGATTGGTTTGAATTTATTGTGAAATATGACACTCCACTTCCCTTTCTTTTCATGAACACAATATTAGAGGAGGGTTGTTGACTACTACATATTTTTATTTCATCTGGAGGTGAAAATAATTGGTCATTCAGTAATTTGGGATTCAAAAAAAGCTTCTGCACAATCGTCAGCTCTTTTTAATCATGCACCATAGACGGCCTTCGAGTAATTCGAAAGGTTTTTATGAGATGACCTTTAAGTTTTCAAAGGAAACATTTACTTCTCCTAGTGATTATTGAATTCCTCCTGAAATTTCACATATCTCAATGTTTTTCGGCATTCTTAATACTCAACCTAGTTCAATTATTTTGAGTTTTAATATCAATATTCACTGGAACTGGACGGAAAGGTACAATATTCATTGTATTTTCTGAGGCTAGTGAAGGCATTTTCAGGAGAATTGATGAAAAATTGAAACCACATTCCAGAAAAATCGCAATTTATGATGTTTTCAGCTCAGATGTTGTATTTTATGACACATCATATTGATGTAGTTGAATGAATCATTTCAAGACCTATGAAATCTTGGTTGTGGAAATTATGCAGCAATATATATTTTTTCCATCTGTTGACTACACGAATTGTTCATTATTGTTCGTGTTAGCCAACGGTGGAATTTTGGGAGAGGAGGGAGGTTTTGGAATTCTTTGAAGGTTTGGAGGTTATCAGCATGGGGAGCGATTTCAGTAGGCAAATAATTCCACAAAGTTGCCGTTAAATTGATGAATGATGCTTGGTATAGCGATGTTCGACAGGTCTCGAGCCTGACAGTGTAGGGGACCAGCCTGAGCTCGTCTGGTTTGTCTACCAGGAATCGCACGTGGTCGCATAATAGACGATATTTCTGTTGAACACCGACTAGGTATATAATTTATATGATTAAAATAGTTTCAAAATGTTCCAAACCAATAAACCATACTGGTCTATGGTTCATTCGATATCAAAGATCATGATGAGATCGAAAAGTGCGTGGTCGGACCGCGTTTGACTCATTTACATAACATACCCACAGTCTACAATGCCAGGAATCTACCGTACCGCTTTCTGTCGGATGTTAAAAATATCAACAAACAAACACAGGTGTGGTAGCATGAAACGTCCTTGCACGGTCGTTCGTTCTCGCACTATTGTTATTGGAAATTTCAATGCGATACCTACAACAAAATAATAATCTTGCACACAATTGTCGACCAATTATACTCATGTCGCTTACTATAGAGTCTTCACGCAGATAGATTATGTGGTGGTAGTAGGAGTCTTATCATGCAGTTACAATGACTATCAATTATGGTATTCCACAAAGATCTGTCTTGGCATCAACTTTTATGCACACATCAACGATATGTTGGACGTGCCCTCTTGTCTAGTTCATAGCTTTGCGGATAATAGAATACTTCAACCGGCTTTTCTTCTAGAGCTCCAATGAGGGCAGAGTTACAAGATGGCGACTGGTCGATACTTCGAAAGGTGATCTGGCAATAAGTCTGAAATGGAAATCTGAAAATATAGTAGAGCAAATCTTCAAAAAAACACAAGCGATGATCAAGGGGAATCACTTAAATTACATGAACTTGAAAGAGATTTCACAATAAATTTCCTTTTGGTTCCTCTCTTCACCATCTTCAGTCTCATATTTGCCAGACATGTTTTGCATTTCTTCACTGTGCTACTCCTCATTTCGTTCAGAATATGGCAATTGATATGTGAAATCTAGGATCAGAACATTGGCCAATTGTAAGGAGATTTATGTTTGGAAAAAAGCGGGGAGTTGGGTACAACAACCTCTTCATTGTTAACATTCACAATGATTTCCTGGCATCACCTTTGAAGCAGTTAATGACATTGTTGGATTCCAAACACAGTCGGGGGCCTTGAAATTTTGGTTGATCATTTTCATTTAATATCAGTAAGATACAAACAAATAGCCTGATATATGATATCATATAAAATCAATAATTCAAAGCCTGAAGTTTGAAATATTTTTTAATATTTTTTTAAAAAATTTTTTAAATCATTTCGAAATACGAGTTGAGGAGCCTGGATGAGAAGATATTGTTTGATGTGTGTTAAAATCATTAGGATTATACGCCGACGAAGTTGAGAAATATTTTGGTTGGAATCAAACTTGCAGTCGGTCCCACCTAATGGTAATCAATACGAATTCATTGAACCTATGGATGAAATAAAATCTCCTCTCACCACTTGATGGTAGTCAACTTGGATTTCTTTGAACTGAAGAAGTAATAATATCAACGTGTTCATTTATATTTTTCGACATTGTTACTTGTTATTCAATCACATTATCATTACTTATGATGGAAGAGATTGAGTCATGTTGAGATAAGTTGAGTGATATGTCGCAAGTATCGCAAACGAAACAGAAGGGCCGTAAAGATTCATCCATGAATTACCATATGACCATGCATTATAACTGGTGGTATCATAATCAATGATATTACTATATCCGTCTTCAGAACGAAGAATAATCCGTAGCCGATAACTATCGATAATATTGTATATCGTGAAATTGTAGAAAATTCAACATTTCGTAAGAGTTAGTGGTTAGGGCCGTCACTTCCACTAGAAATGGAGATTGTTGCAATTTCATTTTTCACAATCATTATTCTGAAGTATGGCGTGTTCACTACTATTCTGACTGAATGATTTTTCCCTTCATTATTCCACAAAAACGGAAGCAAAGATTTTATTCACTATGAAAATCTGAGCGATTGAGATATATGTTTTGTTGAACATGCTGAAAAATATTAGAGACATAATATACTATCACACACCAATGAATATTCAGACAAAGACAAAGTTCTAACAAGTATTCAAATCACATCATTATTGTGGAACTTTACACTTCGGTTAAATGAACATAGTGCATTTTATTTTTACTGGCGCTCAGACGCATATTATATACATGAAGTGATATGAAAGAACATCAACAATCAGAAAATGCAAATAAGTCTGTCACTCATAATATGTTATATTGTCAGTCGTCATTTAAACGTACCTAACAATTACATCAACATAATCTGATAAAAAGTGATATATCACTAACTTGATATTATACGGCATAATGTTTGTATACTTTCACCTATTTTTATCTCTAGGATGGACAAACAATCTCATTCTGAATATTAATAATTCTTGATAGATGTGACTACCGGATTTGAAAGGTGAGCTTATATTACTTATCATGTTTCTTCTGGGTTGTCTTTGGGCTACTTGAGAATCTCGATTGTCAGATTACCAGTGTTTTGACAAGAGGTTGAGATGATCAAAATAATGAAATGATTCGATCAGCTCTGAATGATATACAAGGTGTTTCAGTAGGAAATAAAATTACGTCAACGGTGGAAAAAACTTCACTAAAAGAGTACAATAGGTTTTTCATATAATTAATGGATCGTAATGTCGAACTAGTTTCATTCGAAACAACACATTTTGGTGATTTCACTCATATCAGTGATCAATACCTAAACGAATCTATTGCGAACTGCCTCCGAATGATGAAATTCACAATTATTATTGACTACTCTATCAGTTGTGTCCTACAACGGGTCGATATTGGATATCTCTCATGTAATGGTATACGATATACTGTGATGTTCAATTCAAACACTTCACAGAGTCGATAGTAGTGATTTATTATTCGGGAAAAAGACGAAATATTCTGGACCGAAAACCTTGCCGATATCTTTTTCTTCCATTCTTTTCCATTATGAAATTCAAATTGTACCACTTATTCTCACGTATTGACAATAATGTGATGGAAATTTCAATTTCTGATAAATATATTTCATGTTTCTTCCATTTTGTGTGGAATATTGATTCAGCGTCAATTATCAGTATCACAGTTATGCAGTCGTCAAGACGTCAGAGCTAGGATTCGTAAATGTCAAGTTTTTATCGATTGAGAAGCATAATATCCAAAAATAATTCATCATTCATGATGATAAGTTGCAAAATTCCAGTTGTGGTATATTTTTACTACCGTCAAGTTAAAAACGGAGAAGAATCGTTCGCGAAACCCAAAAAAAAATCAAATGAGAAATGAAAATATCTCTTTTCCGATGAACCTCAAAGATAATCTTCTGAAAAAACAACGCTTATTGTAATGTTTACTCATTCATTCATATACCAGTATTAACGATTTATTTATCGCAGTGTGTTTCTACAGGAGTACGTATACCGATAATAATCATTCTTCGACAGATAAACGAATTCTCATCTAAAAATTCCCCTATAATATGATTATAAAAACTATGAATTCCAAAAAATACACCTCTTGAATGTTGATGTTTTTTCAGTTCCCAAACACCTATAGATAGTCATCATGTGATATTCAGAGGTATTCAAGTTTGGCATTATGTAAATGGATTCTGGTCTTGGGGAACATGAATCGAAAAAAAATGTCAATATATTGTCTCGAGGAATGTCGATACACCGATGATTTTCGTGATTCAAAAATTAATATTATCGTTATTTCTTGCAAATTTTTTCAGACAAGATATTTTCAATGGAAAAACATCTGTAAACTAGAGAATTCTCAATCAATTCCAGCAATCTGTCAATAGACTTGATGGCATAGCTAAAATCTGAATATTATGTACCTAACGGTTCATTAATTTGGTACCATTCACATTCAGGGTGGAGTTGCGAATTTCCCAACCTCAGTGATCTTTCTCAGACACACGATATAGTATTACTTCAGCTGAGTTCTGTGATTATCGAACATTATTGAAACAAATAGAGATACTTTTTGTCACCTTCGCCAAACAAGTTTTCGGAGACTCGCTCGTATGGACGTTTCTGCGACCTATCCGAAATTACCAGCATTCAATGAAAATATATGATCTGGTGGAGGTCTATAACACACTGGAAGAACTCTAGATGGAAATTGAAAATGCCTTCTGTCATCTTCAGGTTTTGTATCATTCATCGATATGAAGTATTTCATTGCCATGTATATATTCATTATATGAATACGTAATATTGTTTTCCAAATTGAATTAAGTTTACAATTGAAAGTATATCCCATGTTGGGATCATTCGATCAAATATAACTATGGTATTAATTTTTTCTAGCTATTTTGAAGTTTCTCTCCTCGTTTTCAAGGAATAAAAAAATAATCATAATAATTATCTCAATCTATTTGTAGCGAGGATTTATGATCTGCCACAAAATGTCACTGCGCTTTTGGAACCTCTATTCGTAAGTGACACTTTGCTTTTGGAAATTTTGGTAGAACGAATCTGTTCCCGTTCTCAACACAATGGAAGTGATGTTCCTCTCTGTAATAATGTGAACTATTTGTGATTTTGTTGTAACCTGTGCCTACAGGTACCTCATCATTGATCTTCATCGATCGATACATAGATCGAATTTTCTCTCAACTTCTCTGACAGAGCAACCACCGTTCAGCGATAGGCGATCGATTCTTTTCTCATAACATCTAATTTGCATTTATTACTGGTAGCTCATACCAGGCCGTAAATTGTGCCATAGGAATTTCGAAATTCGGACCGTAAAGGCAATTTATGAACTGTGAGCTTATCTAGCAAGTTCATTCTTCTGGTGACATAATGTTTGTGAGAAAGGACACGACTATTGAATCGGATCAGTTCGAATGTCGTTGGCGGATACTTGAATATTAATTGTGAGAATTGGAGTGAGTTAAGTGACCATATCACACCCACAAGTATTGGAAAGATTCAAATTAGAAGCGGAGGTATTTGGAAAGGCCACCAGAATCATTTGGTATTCAATTTGATGCTGTTGTTATTATAATTCAACGTAAGGATACTTAGGGCTACAGCAAATTTTTGAATGCATACATCAACCATGGCGACACTGAAATCATAACAAGTTGATCATATAATCTTTCAATTCACTGAAATTTGCCCGCAACAAAAAAGCTGCTCCTGCATTTAGATACGACACATAAATTTCGATTGATGAGAATTATAATCAATTGACGTATGCTAGAATGGGGAAGTGACAAAAAGATGCATTGAATCCTTTAGTAGTGCGGTTGAAACTGAGCTCATAGTTATTGATGAATACGCTATCATGGGTGTCCGGTTATTCATAAACCAACCCTCAACCATCTAAATGAGCGCAACCAATTTGTAAAAGCTAACAAATGACAATCGATCCCATATCAGTCTTTTAATTAACCGGCACAGCGCTGGAAACCTTCAATTAATTTGCATTGAATCGACTACAGCACACTGACGCACTCTTGATCCTAAGGAAGGTACAATGGTCGTGATTGCGAGCAATTGGGCATAAGTAGATAATAAATACAATAGGGTGTATTTGGTTCCGCGCAAAATAATCCGCTTGCCTACCCACGCTTACCACAAATTATTAGACTCTTTATAACACCTACATTATGTATAACTAACTGGATTGAGAAATAGTTCTACAGGGTGCATGGCGAGTGAAAGTTTTCGATTCGAAAGAGCTCGCAGAAAATCTGACACTTGTCATTCGTTGTTTGACTTGAGCTAGTCTTTCGCTGGCACAAGGTGTTCGGATCATCATCATCATCATCATCACCCGATGGTACTCACTCGAACTAGCTTTGTCGCATGAACCCTTTCTATCAAATTACTTCCAACGTTTTTTTCTCCTTTGACAAAACGAAGGGAAAACCTATAATGTTCAAGAAACTTCGTGTGAGCCATCGACGGTATGATGTTGGGAGAGATGGTATTGGAATGATCCTTGTGATTTTTTTCGATCGATTCGGTGTTGCTGCTTGTATCAGAAAGCGTAGCTACTTTTGTATTCTGATTGGAATTCTTGTGAATTATTTAATTTTTCGAACCACCTCTGTTGATTCCACATGAAGCTCCTCAAATATCTTCTCTTATCCATCAAGGTAATAATTTGAATCGGAATATTTTTGAAAGAATATATCATGACTTATACGAGGGTTCTTGATCGTCCAGCCAAATTATTATCAAAATACGGGTGGTTCAACGAATATCTTGAAGTTACTACTGTTATAACCTCGGTTATAACACATGATCAGTGAGAGAAGTTGGAACTGAATAGTCAAAATTACTTATCCAATGAGTTATCATAAGAAGTCTTGAAGAAGTCTGAGGTGTGATGTGTAGGATCTCAACGAAATGTCAAGATATCCCAATTTCGATGAAATAAGTTGACGTGCTTCTAGAAATCTCATTTCCGAAATCTTTGTGGATCTATATATTGTGGATGTATTATTTATTCATCAGTTCGGAAGCCGAGTGTTCATTCATAACAACTGTGTAAAAAATCCTACATTTCTGAATGAGACACTGAGAGCAACTTATGTGAGACTGATGAGTACTTTTTCATTTAAAAAATGCGTTGCTTTGATGCATTTTATATTCCTTTCGAACACCTATTGTCGTTCGACGTAAGACTAGGTCACTAGAATTCAGATAAAACAGTACAAGAGAATCACTCTATCGAAGAATAGGCTAGAGAGAATAGGATATGCGTTAAGGAGGTGTTTAGGAGGATATTGCTGCTCTCATGTATAAGCTCCAGAGATTTCTTCTTTGTTTCGAATAGTGTTACTACGCTTAGTGTCTTGTTGTGAGATGACAAATTCTTATACTGTTTCCTTATCATTTCGGTATTCAATGAATGAAGTGATCCATGATCATACCTTCCATTTCGAACATCTTCGATTTGCATAGCCACAATCTGTCATTCACAAACCAACATCAAGTTTCTATATTTGTGATAGTTCCGTCTGCAACACACTGTATATTCTTGAGCGTCTCGTTTGATCATTTCACGAGGTTATGATGCCAGCGTGGGCGATAACGGATTAATTTCTGACTTTACGCAAACAGGCTCCAAGCATAATATTAATCAGTATTGAGTGTGCTAATTATCTGGAACTCAGTCATTGCAAGTGACCTGATGTTTCATTGAAAGTGGACTGACTGTCTGTCTGTCTGCAAGACGGGAGACAGGCGCATGGTCGCTGGCTCCGATGGGTATGAATAATTCTAGTAATTATTGATGGTGGTGAAGATAAGCAGAGTTCAATTAGTTTCATTCTCTGTCTGCCATCATAATTTAGCGAACTCTTATCGGCATTACGTACTGCGAAGTTTCCAAGATAATCATCTCATTTTTCGAGTGGGTTATTCAGGGTGTTACAGTTGTAATCAACATGACTTGGCCAAACGATTGCTGTTCATGTCTGGAGAAATTGGTTGGGTGCCGGTGCTCCCCTTATATTTTCGCACCCCACCTACGGTTATTTCGAGAATTATCAGAAAATATCGAGAACAAAAGTCTTCCAAATATTTCGATAAATGTTTGATATAAAAACATCATTTATACATGAAAACCTATATTTGATTGGTAAACAACAAAAATGATTCATTCATTCATTAAGTTCAGTCATTCCAGATTGCCCCTTTGCATAGCTTCCTATGTTTCAGTGAACGTTCGTTAATATTTTTTGAAATATTTGAACGTTGATATTTCGAAGACGGATGGATGAAGTGCATCACATGTATATATTTTCGAAATCGAGAGAAATATCTTTTCTTGGATTTATTAGTTGTTTTGAAAGGTGTTCAATTGAGAAAAATTGACAACATATCAAAATGTGTCCAAATGATTTTGAATCTTCGGCTAGAAATCACTCACTCACAAGGAATATGAAACTTCTCTTTCGAATAATTTTTCGATAACACCCGAAATGCTCCCTGTATGGGGTGCAAGAATATACGAGAGAACTCTGTACATAATTTAGAAGAGTGATGGAAAAATTCTTCTTACAGATTGTTTCTCAGGACAGAAATAATGATTCATCGCCTTATTGAATCTGATATGTGTGCTGTATTAGCGATTTGTTCATGGAATATCTGGACCAATCTCTCGTCAGGACATGTACATTGTATTTCACACTACAATATCATGCAGAAAAAACGCAACGAGTTGATATTTGCTAAAATTTGAGGTTTTATGAATTGTCTATTTTCATTCCAATCAAAATTGTTCAATGAGAAGTTTTTGAAAAACCTTGAGTTTGAAACACTCTGTGATTTTCGTAGTGTAAATTTCGTGAAGAAATTCTTTCAAGATACCAATTTTTGTCAAGAACCATTTTTTACTACATTTTCTTCTTCAATTCATGTTTTTAAGGGGCACCTCTGCATTTCTGAGAGTAAAATGAACTTGTTACCAACAGTTTATGTTGAGAAAATGTTATTCTTTTACGAGGTGGATTCGCTTGTTGTTTCCCTTATATCACTTTGACAGTATAGTTTATGAGTCTACCAATGAAATGGCAACAACATATTGTTCAGTTATGATAGGGAATTATTTGAACCTGTTCGGAAATAAAATGAAATATGAAAATTTATCAAGGCAAGCTCCAATTCAACTTCGCAAAATCTATTTTCGAAACTCACCAATTTAACTGAATTTTTCTGCCACTACCTGCCCTACGCTCATTTCTGCCTGTTTTTTTTCAAAACGTTCGACAACTATTTTGATGGTAGTATGGATACAATATCATTCCACATTGTATTTCAAATTTATGGTTGACCAACAACCTTTCAATTTACTCTGTATAACGACTAATACGCCAGCATTTAAAGAAAAAAACTGTTCCTTCAACAATTCAAAACTAATTTCAACAAGTTGTTGAAACTAGTCATCTTATCTACGTTTTTCTAAAGAAAGAACTATTTGAGTTGATTTTCAATTGAAATTTTACCAAATATTGATATATTCAGTGTTCTTGCATGTGAGTGTATACATATATTGCTATCCAATTAATATAGTCACTTCTGAAGTGGTGTAGTGATGTGGGCGGTTAGACAACTGGTTTTGATCTGATGGATGCCCATTATAGGAAGTAAAAACTATCAATGCAAGAATGCAGGTTTACAGCTAAGTCAAGGATTCCATTTTCAGAACTGCAATTATATTCACAAATTCACACAGCGAAAAAGTCGGATATCAACCAATTAATATTTGATACATTATTAATAGCATTCAATGATAAATAACAGGAATTCTCATTGAGTTTATATCACTGATATATAATGGTTAAATGAATTGAATACTTGTATTTCATTAGGACGGAATGAGAATTAATGTTCAACTTGTTATCAAGAATGAAGACAAAATAGTTTGTAGCAAAAATGATTTGGAATATAGCGAGACTAATTTTCATAAGATTATCTCAAATCAGAATGAAAATGGAGAAACAAATCATATAGTTTGATTGTGAGCGATTGACACTACAAACTCATCATCTAATTATTTTGAACATATTTCTTATAGGTTTCTTATGAAAGGAGGTGTAGTAATGAGAGAGGTATGATGATAGTATAATATGATTCAAATTCCACAAGACACTGTTTTGTTCTAGAAGAAGATCTAGATTCAACAATTCTCAGGTGATTTTTTTGATGAACCTTTGCTCATTCGCTTTGACATAGAGCCAGGAATATCAAATAGCATAAATTGTATGACTCATACTGCCTGTGAGTTTTTTGAGGACATTCATTTTTCAGCTTTTTGTAGGATTTTCTCTTCTCGTTTCTAAAAAATAAAGTAGAAGTTGATAAAAATTATTTCAATATATTTGTAGTAAGGATAGATTTTGTGATCCGCCCGAAAATGTCACTGCACTTGAAATTAAACATTCAGATACCTAAAAGAGAAATTCTCTCTCTGTCAGTGACACCTTGTCTCTCGAAAAATTCGGAAATATATAGCAGGTTCGTTTCCGAAACGTCCACTGAGTTAGTAGAGGTTTCGTTTTTATTGAAAATATATTTGTTTTTCTAATTTCCAAAAAAAGGGGTCACTGATGAATTTGAAGTGCAGTGACAATTTGGGGTAGATCACAAATTTGTCCTTACTACAAATATATTGAAATAATTATATCCACTATTTCATTCTTCTGACAAAAGGAGAGGAAATCCCACTTGAAAAATTGAAGAATGAGGTTGAGAAATATTGGATAGATATTTTTCATTTTCATTCCTACCTATCTGGGGAGATAATCCTGAAGAAAATGACATTGCTGGTCTTTCTCTTCTAGATAATATATTCAGATTTTGAATCCTATTTTCCGCAATTTGTTTCCATCAACAACTTTCATTTCATTTTCACATTGAAAATTCCGAAACTCATTCAGGGGCTATATCTCGATTAGCCCACATGCATTTCTCTACTTCCGGTTGTAGACGATTTGAAAATTCAGCAGGCTTGTTATGGGAAACCATGTATAGCGATTACTTGTAACAGTCCAATTTGCCTGTTACAACAATATTTATTTCTCGTGGGTTTAAAAGGGTGTAAGCCGAGTTACTCTGTCTGAAGATTTGTATATTCCCGTGAACTGTAGACAATTATAAACATATAGTCTTCCTTTTTGACCTTCATGTTCCTAATCATAGAGGCCAGAACGAGTATGATTTCGATTTTAATAAACTCGGTAGCGAGCGAGACAAGAAACAAAAACAAGTACCACTTTTTCTGCGCAATAAAACGATAAATAATGAAACGCTTTCTGATTTTTGGGAAAAAGACAATTTCTAGCAGCGGTGTGCGTATTTGGTGTTGGCGGTCATAACTTACCAAAATCTGGAGACAACTCAACCTTCTTTCGAAGGGATTTCATTCTGGAGGTTATTTTGTTGTTTTGGGAATTGTTTGGCTCTGGGTTATGGTATTCCAGAATTTTGGTTTCCCGAAATAATTTCTCTTTGTGAGGATCATATCTGCCACGCCCACGCTACTACTAGGAAAAGTGTGTTTTCACTCCCATCAACATTCAAGGTATGTATCGTAGTTCACTAGTAAATTCTTTCCCCTCATAATTCTGTTATGCAACAAGAGGAATATCTTTTTGTCTATGATCTTTTTAATTTTTTTTTGGATTATTACTATTCGAATTCATTTTAAACGGTCACTTCATCATTAGCACCGTTCATGTCGCCTGCTGTTCATAAGGTGTTTCATTTCTTTGCAGAGAGATTCTTCATTTCATAAAACACTCATTATATTAGGCCCTCAACCACTATATTATAAGAAAAGAAGAAGGAACGACCCCTCGGCCAGGGTGAGTAATTATTTTTATCAACACGCACCTTTTTCAACTACAATTAAATTTTGGAATATTTATCTTCCACTGAGAAAAATAAAATGTCTTCGTTCGTTTATCAGATTATGGTTTATTTTCTTTTCTGTAAGGAAAGCAGTGACAGATTCAAGAAATTTTCTTCAATATGTTGGTAGTTTACATAAGCTCAGTAATTTGTTGACTTCCAGACCGGGCAGTCATTTATTTTTTTGTAAATTTTTTTCTCTTTACTTTCTTTATATTCTCGTGATGTATTTCCACATCCGTATTTTTCGGTGTATCGTATTTTTTTTATGTTAATTGTTATTTCTAATCCTGGTATTCCAACTCAAAGTATTGGATGTTTCCTCTGTTGGATGGCATTTCGGTACCTACAAGATTCGATTGATATATATTTTCGGGGTTGGATGGTTACTGACTGACTGCTGTGGTATACAGGGTGATTCTTTGGTGTTCATCCAACATTGGCTGGCCTCAACCACCGCGGGATTGCACGCAAGTTTACTAATACTAATACTATCTATATATAGATACATATATATATAATTTCTCTTCCATTAAATGCATATTGAACAAATTCTTGCTATATAGATACCTATAAGGGTGAACAATGTTTATAGATAGGATCTTGTAAGCGGAGAACTATGGCGGCTTCACTTCAATTATCTACGTTGTTATCAGCGTCCTGAGCTCACGCGAAGTGTTATATATATATATTTTTTTTCCATCGAAATCGGTTGAATCGAATGCCAACTACTAGTTCCCTCCCCTCCATAGTGATCTTCACCAAGATAGTTCAAATGATAAATTACCGGTATATGTCTATATGTACATGTATGTCATCTATTTCTTCGATATAAATTGATGACTTAATATCACCGGAAACCAAAATTATATCGAATATTATTTTTTTTGCTACGAATGGTATTGTGAACTCAATAATTCTGCTACTGTAGATTCGTGAATCAGAATTGAATATATGGTTTCGTTCAAGTTATTCGTGAATGTTGGTTTATTTCCCAAATATTTGCTTATTTGACTTATTGGTGAGCAAATAAATTATATTTTGATTTCTTGTTAGGTACTCAGGGCACAATCTGTCTGGCGCCCTTACATGTCTTTCTAAATATTTTGTGGACCACACCCATCTCTATAAATTATTATTATTTATTTATTATTATATTCTATAAATGTTATGGCTATTACCCTGAACGAGGATATGCCCATCAAGTCCTTCTGAATACTTTTCACTTTCAATCTCTACAGGAAAGAAGAGACTGCTTGGCAATTACCACTCTCCATAAATTATTGAACGGCATAATAGACTGTCCCTATTTGCTGGGTAAGATCAATTTTCATGTACCAAGAATAGTTTCCCGCCAAGAAATTACTTTTTACAATTCGGTTCCTCGCACCAATGTACTCCTCAAGTCACCAATTTTTTCAATGTGTAAAATCTTCAACGACAATTGCACGTCGTGCGATATCAATTTCGATGATATTAACCTTATTTCATCAATTTATAAGCGTAATCAGAATTAAGATTGTTATTTTTATTTGATTTCTTTAATGTAATGTAACCTACCTTGTAGTTATATTCTATCTTGATTTTTTTCTGTTATTGGGTGTATACCTGTTGAAAATAAATGTATTATTATTATTAGTATTATTATTATTATCTCCACTATAACGAGCTCTCGTCTGTCGCGAGACGCACAAACACCATTAATCGAAATCATATCCCCATCGTTTCGATTGAATATACATCGTGGTTTGGCCCTTAAGAGGTAGGTGATATACTCCACTTAGAGAATAACATTCAGTCAGCACTCACATTATAATTTGCATTCCTCAACACCAATGATACATGAACAACAAATCTGCATAACAATAAAGAACAATCAATTAAATATTTTAATTCATTGCAAAAGTTGTGTCGAACGAACTATTCGAATAAGTCAACTCGAGATATATATTCTCTCAGCATTCAGTACTGCGATTTCGTTTTGAAACATGCAGATATATGTAGATCAGTATATTAACATATATTACCGTACATCTTGTGAAATAGAAGAAGCAGAACGCGGTGTGGCTGAAAAACTCATAGACACTAATATACCTAACGACCCTGTTTGTATCCCACTGCGCTGAAAGTCGTTGTCATAAATCTGCGCGTTCAGACTACCAAGTCTTTGCCTACTGTCATCCTCACCATGGAAGACATCTGGATTAGTACTTTAATAAGGTGTATCATTCATCAAATGTTATTTTTATCAGCGATTCTCGTTTATATTATGCCGACCAAATGAATTCTTTTTCAACTACATGATAATGGCGGAATGAAGTTAGCGATACACGGCCTTCTCTTTGCCTCAGATGATTTCGAGAGGAAACAATGAGCAGAATCATCACCTACATTGATTCAAGACTATTGGAGTGACCTCTAACATCATGAATAAATATTCGAACCCATGAAACTGTATTAGAATAGATGAGCTGGAGATGATTCCAAAAAATGCTGATATTTTTGAATACTGGTATTCAACACAGGTATTGGGTCTCTGAAATATGGTTCATGGTTGGGTGTGATAACCGAGAGGTATCTACACCTTAGTCCCATCTGGATTGCTTCAATACTGGGTCGCCAAAAAATATAGGTGTCGATTTACACCCTGTATTCGATTACTGAGTATCGATGCTGATGAAATATGCTATTCATACCTCTACTTCCAGTCAAGTTTCTGACTTACAAGCATTCATTCGTGAATGTCCAATAAAATATCATTGCCATTCGGATTCGAATGAGCCCTATTTTGAAGGTGGTGATGATGTAAATCAGGTGAAGAGCAACTCATGGGAATTTTATTGAAAATGATTCTGTCCCACAAGAAGATTTTGAAGATGTAAGCATCCACTTTCCTATAATAATTAGGAATGTTATTCGAACTTTTCGTCAAGTATGTTATGGATAGAATTCAATGAAATATCTTCATTTGGCTTCATCGATGATGAATGGCGATCATAAAGTGATCGACAGATTGTGAATGCATTATGTCCAGAAAAATATCAAGTAGAAACGAAACAATTGAAAATATGTCACGGTATAAATTCAAGTGCAAGTTCGAATCTGGTGAACCATCCATCAAAAAGGCCCATTCTATTTGTGCATAGATGAAAGGCAAATTCCATCAGAATTCAGAATCAGTTATCATATACGCGGTATATCATTGAAAGATGTTTTTTTAGTAAAGATATTCTTTGACCACCCTGTATTGGAGCAATCCAGATTCGACTACGGTGTGGATGGCTTTTGGTTATCATCCGACCATAAACAAAGTTTCAGGGTCCCAATTGATAAACAATATCAGCATTTTTTGGAAGTGCTGTTTTCCGCAAAAAAAAAAATGGAAACTATTCAGGATCTCATCAAAAACGATCAGAGATGAGTATAGGAAAATATCAGAGAAGAATATCAAGACCCTGATGGGCATTCTAAAAATAATATCGCACATAGGGTATTCCATTTTGAATATCAAAGTAGCTACTACTTTCTAGTTGAAGCGGCAACACTGCATTGTCAAAAATATTTTCAATGAATAGAGCATCATCTTCAATACAAGCATACTCATTTTTGAGAAATTCGTATGAGTGATTCTCGATATACAGGTAGTGTAAGCTGCTCGTTACATACCCTGTATGTATACCTGCCTACCTGCTATTGTGAAAACGTACTCGATTTGTTACCACTTGATTGATTGATTACTAATGAATTGAATAATAATGACAGTTCCATTGAATGATACCATAACCCAGTTGATCTGTAAAATCCAAATGTAACCAACTATTGTAGAACCATATTCTTGACGTCTCATAATTCATTAGTTTCACTCAGTGGATAATAGATACATAAACAGTGAGAGTAGTTGTGAATTCGTTATTAACCAAGTTAGAGATTCAGGTAAAATGATTAAGTAAGCTAGCCAGCAGTACAGGAACAGAAAAGAACAGAAGGGAATTCAATGGTAGCACCTTCAATTAGTTAAGATAGAATATCTGGATCCTCAGTGGAATTTCGAATGAAATGTAAACATGACATGGCCCCCCGGATGCAGAACAGGTTTTCATACGGGTGTTTTGATTCTGATCGATTTCTATTTTGTGTCTGAGCAACAAAAACGACTATCGAAGTGTACCGTTTGAAACTCTTCTAATTCAATTTGGAATGTTTTTATCACTTCTACAATGAAAAGGATCAACTCTTGGAGTTCAATATTCAATATTCGTTTAGATAAACTATAGTATTCAACACGCGGGGATCCAAATTCTGCCTTACCAACGACTGGACACGATCGCTTGAACAGCAAATGGTGTTGAGACCAATAAGCATATCCGGCTCGAAGGACCAAAAATATGTTATGATTATGTAATCATATACAAGTTACCACGTGGAAAATAGACTATTTCTAACTTGGAGATCAACATGAGAATTCGTCCCGATATTTTGTAGAAGACAAAAGATGAACGATCAGCTTGGTAGTGAATAGAAATAATAGAAAATGCGAAGATGAATTCAGTCACTGAGTCACTCACTCGGCGTATGCTGAAGGTGATCCGTAGTAGATATAGCTGCTTAAGAGTTCATCCACTTAAGGTTCATCCACGACACAATCGTGTTTCGAATAAAAAAATGATGGAAGTGGCGAAAAATAGCGGTTACCAGCTAGAGACGTAATTTCCATAGGAATTCAATTTCTTAGGCGTCCTGGTAGACAGACGACCAAATACTGGCCCATCCCATAAGAGCAACCTAGTGACCTTCACTGGCTTGGTTACTTCTTTTCGATCAAACAAATAAAAAGGAAACTTATCACGAGTATTTTTAATTTTGAATACTACAACTTGATAGTGTTTCATTTCCGTTTGGTGTCCTTCAAGCGTCATTTACATTTTTTTTTTATCTATGGACAACACGAAAAGGAAACCTATGATGTTCGAGAAACATCGTGTTAGCCAGCGGTGGAATTTTGGGAAAGAAGGAAGGTGTTGGAATTTTTCTTGAATGTTTGGAGGTTGTAAGCATCAGGAAAGACTTCACTAGGCAAAGAATTCCACAACTTTGCCGTTCTATTGATGAATGATGCTTGGTATAGCGATGTTCGACAGGTCTCGAGCCTGACAGTGTAGGGGTGACCAGCTTGAGCTCGTCTGGTTTGTCTACTAGGAATCGCGCGTGGTGGCATAATAGATGATAATTCCGTTGAGCACCGACCGTGAAAGTACCTATAAAAAAGGCAAAGATCGCCGACCTTTCTACGATGATCTAGAGAGGTCAATGATTTGGTGAGTGTTGTGTCATCGACTAGGCGAATAGCTATCTTCTGAATTGAATCTAAGAGCTTAAGCGTATGTTTGGGGGCTGAGCTCCAAACATGTGAACAGTACTCCAGGACAGGTCGAATTTGTACTTTGTAGATCATAAGCAGTCGCTGGGATGTGAAGTATCTCTTCGCGCGGAAAAGAAAACCGAGTTTTTGTGAAGCACATGGTCGTCCCATGAGAGAGCACTGTTGGTGGTGACATCATCAAATTGGGCATTGTGTGATCAGCCTTCTTGGTGAACATACAAGCTTGAGTTTTAGTTGCATTGAACTGTACTAAATTCTCAGATCCTCATTTCAGAATTCTTGTCAGATCCTCATTTAAAGCATCAACCTGTCTTCGCCTTGCACCTCTGGCCTCATTGGATGATATAGGGGCTCTAGAGGAAAAGGCGGAATGAAGTGTACTATCATCCGCAAAGCTATGAACTGGGCTGGAGGTCATATTCAACAAATCATTGATGTGGAGCAAAAACATAGTTGGTGCCAAGACAGAGCCTTGTGGAATACCAGCATTGATCGTCATTGTATCAGACGAGATCTATCTGCAAGAAAACTCGATAGTAAAAGACACAGTTGGGGCGGCAAACCATATGACGGAAGTTTCGCTAGGAGGCCTTGGTGCCAAACTCGGTCAAATGCTCTGGAGATATCCAAGGCTACAGCCAGAGACTCCCCATTTTTCTCTATTGACACCTGCCACTTATGTGTCACATAGGCAAGCAGATCTCCAGTTGACCTCTGGTGACGAAAGCCATATTGCCGGTCGTTCACGATTCTTGAGCTCTCTAGATATCGGATGAGCTCGATGTTGATTGCTTTTTCCATTACTTTAGAGATCACAGACAGTAGTGCAATCGGTCTATAGTTGTTAGGGAGGGTTTTCTTGCCCTTCTTTGGAATCGGTTGGACCCTAGCTTTCTTCCAGTTAGAAGGAAATACGCCGAGTTTGTACGAAAGGGTGAACAATATACATACAAAGTTTCTTTTTCTACAAGAAAATAACGATGCTTCCGTACGAAGATCGTTAGTTATTATTATCCCTTTTTATTGTAATGACATTCGCAAGTTAGATGGGATATCCTCTTCTAGGCGAGTTTTCCCAAGTAAATTCCGAGGCGAGGTGATCTAAATAAGACCGAGGCGCGACAACAAATATAATCGTACATCGTGAAATGTGTGGCTTTGAGCAGCTTACACACAGGGTTGAGAATTACGATAACCATACGTTTTCTTTAATTGGAACAGCGTGTATTCGAGCTGTTACCGTTCGCTCATTTCATTGCAGTGTTTATGGCTGCAGTCGGTAATATGTAATATTCAATATTGTGATTGGCTATTTATTCGATTGGATTATGGTACATAAACTAAAGATTATAAGTGTGTATGAAATGAGCGTCTTATTTTCCTTCTGATCGTCTGCTCTCGGCAATGTCTAGCGAGTGTTAAAATCTTAACGTTCATGGTAAAGCAGTTTAATTCGGAACTTTGTGTATGCTTTGTGTATGAGCAGGTGCTGATGGTTGTTCAATGCTTTTTCGCATCGATATGATCAGAAAGGCGAGTTTTCGAATATCTTTAACTGATAATTGATGAATAAATTGCCCTCGTAGTGGTGCTAGTAGTGCACCAATTGTTACTAGCACCAAGCATGCGAATCAGGTGAAATGTAATACTTCGACATGGTGATAACGACGTTTTCTTGAGAAAATTCAGGAATATCAAGAATTATTAGAATTCATGTGTACAACAAAACGAGATCACCACAGGAATTCAAATATTTGATATTTTTCCCACAACAGTCCGTTCATCCTAGTGAATCTTGTACGAATTGATGGAATGACATATGACAAAACGATGACATACCTTCAAGGACCAGAATGATATCAACATAGTTCACCCATAAGCTGCCCCATCATTTGAAATCGTCAATATCTCATTTCACTCGAAGAATCTTATGTAGGTGAATAGTTCAATTCATAAGATGACAAGATAGATATATACTTTATTGTCCAAGAATATTCTTATTGACAAAGTAAGTTATAAAATATAAATATAAATTTGGTCATATAATATTAAATATAAAACAGATAGGTGTAAATACAATACATACAGTCAAAATAAAGAATGAAAGACAGGAAATATTAACAATAATAACAAAAAAAGAAACATAATATCTTTGCATAATATAAATGCAAGAGGAAATGAAATGAAATGATGAAATGGAAGAGGAAATGAAATCGAGAGAGTGTATTTTGTTCAAAAATAATTAATTTCGAATTTTAGAGCGCTTTCGTCTATCAGGTCATTATCAGTATTATTGTATAGTATTGTGAACTGTGCTCGACACATTCTGATGTTCTATGACTATGTTCTTTGCCTAATCTCCTTCTGAGACACTACGTCATCAGTCATTCCATGGTCTCTTTTGAAGCGCTATGTTGTTTTTTTTTACAATTGGGTAGTATTAATAAAGAAGTACATTGATGATGTTCACGACACATTATATTTTATTAACCTCGACCATACTTACAGTTACACCAAGTGCGATACATGGAAGTGAGAAATATTTATTGAAATGATGACATTCAAAGTTGTAATTACTCACTCGTCAAGTATTTTTTCATGGTACAAACGTTGGTGATATGAACAGACATGTTGTTGTTGTACAATAGGGGTATAATGTTTGTGGAAAATACCATTTTTGATTGGAACTTTTGATCCAACAAGACATGTGAAATGGAAATGATATCGATAGCAAGTGATATTTTTCCATACAACACTAACCAAGACCATACGAAAATTCATACTTTGCATTTCATAGCATCGCACTTAATTACTTATCTCTCGGTTCTTTCCATCATTCATCCAGAGTTTTCTTTTATTTATTAAAAAAAAAGATCCTATCTTCCATAGATAATCATGACTTCTCGTGTACTATATTCGTTCTAGGTTTTCAAATGTCTATCAATGAATGAAGATTGATCAAGATATAAGAGGGATGAGAATATTGAATCCAATTAAAAAATGAATCTGATGCGCTCAAATAGAATAGGGCACTACACGGTCTCAATACTGATGATAAATTGCAGTAACCCAACTTTTATTCGAAAATTCAGTTTCAGTTAGTATCAATAAAGGGCGTATAACCACATGGGAAAATATTCCCACTTTGCGCAACTGAACATTCAACGCAATGTTGTTTCTCATGATATGGTATACTTCAGACACCAATGAATAAATCTTTGTGCACTGGCTTTCGAGGCGTGGTCCCGTTTCCATTCCCTGGGGCACACCATCAATAAAATTTCGACGCCTAACTTGGCTACCAAACGCTGAATATAAATTAATGAATTAGTACAACTGCAGTAGTATATATTTTAGGTGTTTGGAAGGAATGTGCCGAGGAAATGGCCTGCAGGACACTTCAATTATTGCTACGTGAGATATCGGACAGTTTATCACTCGATATTCTCGGTTGACAATTGTTTGTTCTCTCACAGTGACAATTCGATACGTTCTTTCCTCAGAGATATAAACACTAATGCAAGAAAAATGCAACAAGCGAAATGAACTTGTCACCAATAGTTTTCTTCCAGAAATATTATTTTTTGATGAGGTGGCTTTGCTGGTTGATCTCCTGATGTCAGTTTGACAGCTTATTTCAGTCACAATTCCAATAAGACATTATTGCCACTCTCATGGAGAGAAAGGAGTATGAGAATTCACTAATGCAAACTTCAATTTCGAAATCGGACTCCAGAACAAACCAATTCAACTATGACCTTCCTGCCACTATCTTTCCAAACTTATTCCAGCTAGTTTGCCTAAAACATTCGACTATTAGTTTGATGGTAGAGCGATCGATGACCATGAAATATTCTTCCAACATATTCATAATAATGTCCATCATCAACAAGAACAACAGCTTTCGAACATTTTTCCGCGGTCGAAACCCTAGCGGACGAGCAACGAGCAATGTCCAGCTTGACAAAAAATACCATTCCTCAAAGTAAACTATTGGGTTTCGCTTCTGAAAAAGAACTAGTGCGTCTTGGGACATGACCCAATAAACATGAAGGAATGAAGGAATGGTTCAGATATTTTCGGGATTCTCTCTTCCCGTTTCTAACAATTGAAACAGAAGTTATTGTGATTATTTCAATACAGGGTTGGGATAAAGTATGAAACAAAGTAAATATCTTTTACACGAAAAGAACGATATTAATAAAAATTTGCAGGTGAGTGCAATGGAACAAAATGCATCTGATGTACATATTATTGTTAATGATATACTTCCGGTTCTATATATTTTTACAGATTTTGAAAGGGCTTGTCATTTTGAATTCATGAATACTGACTTTAGTGTGAAAAACATTGTAAAAACGAGGAGTATAGCACTTTAATCAACCTCCTTTGAGTTTATGCATCAGATCAAAAAACTATTTAGATAAACTAATTGATGTTGTTTGTATGCATAGTAATGAATAAACGAGTACTCTTTGGTACGTCTTTTGTTCTCCAAGTGTTAAATTCTAATTGACGGAATTGAATTTCACAATTTGGAATGGTTCAATTAAGTGAAAAAGAGCGTATTGAAATTTTAATGATGATCGGTTATGGTGATCGTGTTAGAACTCATGAAGAAGTGTGTCATATTTTTGATAATTTGCATCCGGAGAGGAATCCTATATCAAGCTCAACAGTAACTGAAACATTACAACAATTGGGATTATGAAAAATTTGCTGAAACCTGGAAGTCCGCGGACTGCAACGAACGAAACTGTTAAACAAAATATTGCAATCGATTCAGAAGAATCACCTCGAACTTCCACCACAAATTTGGCACTGAACCATGGTATCAGTCGATGTAGGGAAGATAATAAAAATGAAAAGTATCATCCGTATAAGGTACAGTTACAATTTTGCGAACGGCTAATGAGAATCCTTATTGGATTCATGAATCACATACCCAGCATCCACAGAAGCTGAATGTTTGGACTTCCATCGAAGGACACTGGAATGGTGACAAGTATTCGGATCTACTAAATAACGAAATTATTCCTGCACTTCAACAGAATGGGCAATTATCACAAAATGTTTGGATTCAACAAGATGGGGCACCTCCCCACTATGATAGACGGGTTAGGGATTTTCTGGATGCAAATTTCCCAAAGCGATGAATTGGACGTAGAGGATTCATAGAGTGGCCTGCTCCTTCTCCGGATCTTAGCCTGTTAGATTTTTTCTTTGGGGTCATCTGAAATCACGTGTTCAAGTTCACGACCAACAAACCTAAGGAATCGAGACAAAGAATTATTGATGAATGTGAACTAATACCTGGAGAAGTCTTGGAGAGAGTGACTCAAGAATTTGTTAATGGGATGGTATATTGTCAGCGAGTAAACGGCGAGCATTTCGAACTTCTGAAGTAATTTTGTTTCTTATTATCAACAGTGAGTTATTCCTCGTTCTTACATTTTCTTGACACTGAACTCAGTATGTATGAATTCAAAATAGAAAATTCTTTCAAAATCTGTAAAAATATATATGGTGTCTCATTTGAATTGAAAAAGTTCATGGCATTTTTGGTTAAACCGGAAGTATATTATTACCAAAAAAATGTACATCAGATACATTTTGTTCCATTGCACTCACCTGCAAATTTTCATAAATATCGTTCTGCTCGTTTAAAAGATATTTACTCGGTCCCATACTTTATTCCAACCCTGAATAATTGTAGTGAGGACAAATTTGTGATCTTCTACAAAATGTTACTGCGCTTGAAATCCAATCATCAGATACCTAAAAGATAAATTCTCTATTTGTCAGTGACACCTTGTTTTTCGAAAAATTTGGAAATACAAATATATTTTGAATGAGAACAAGATTTCTACCTTTCTTCTTATCTTAGTAGACACAAATCATATATTTTCTCTTCGTAAAATTTCTTGATGTTTGGTTGTTTTGACACTAGTGATAGTGTCAAGTTGGCAGACGGAGCAATTCTGGTTACCAGGTGGTTTTTCATTGATTAATATTGAATTCGCCATTATCATATTCAGTTTTGAGAAGTGGATGACAATTTCTATCTATATCAACCGAACAAGAAGAAATATTATTGTCTCCGTTCAGAAGAATGCAAGCAGATTCTTTGATTTTTTGTTTTTGGTTATTGTCTTCTATTCCTATGATCTCAATATTACTCCAATCCACTATATTTTATCCATCTAGAGTGAGGATTTGGTCAGCAAATTCTGATTTGTCGATATATCTCATACAAAGGTGTATGTATGGTCTCAATAGTGATGAGGTGCGGATGACTCGTACCGAATCCAAAACAGTTAAAATCCTCTGCAACAATTGCAACTCATTAATGGGCGAATTAGGAAATCTCAAAAGGCTTCTTGAATCTATCAAAGATGACTTCAACAATAAATTTTCAAGTCTTGAAGAGAAAATAGCACATAGTAATCAGACTGAAATGAATAAAATCAAGGAAGCCGTCAACAATTTACAGAAGGATATTAATAATTTACAAACCAATGTCTCTTTTCAATCTGACTCCGTAATTTTTGAAGAAGTTATGCAAGAAATGAGTGAGAGAAATAATCGTAAAAAAAATCTGATTGTATTTGGGATGCCTGAACCGCAGCATGATAACCCTGAGGATCGATTAGTTGCTGACAGAGAGCAAACTAGGTATCTGTTGGAAAAAACTAATTGTCCATTTTCTGCCTCTGCTATAAAGGTTATACGTCTTGGAAAATTCAACACAGACAAGAGCAGACCAATAAAATTAATCATGGAGTCAGATGAACAGGTCCACGCAGTTATCAAATCAACCAAAGCGTTGAAAAATCACTCTCAGTACAAAAACATTTCTATATCCTTTGATAGAACTCCGAAGCAGATTGAGCATTATCGACAAGTGAAGAGAACCTTAGATGAAAGAACAAGAGGGGGAGAAAAAGATATTAGAATCAAGTACGTCAATGGCTGCCCAAAAATAATCCGTTTAAACCATTAGAAACACCCAATAGCGACATCACTTTGTCCTGTTATTATCAGAATGTGAGAGGTCTCAATTCAAAAGTGGAAACTTTTTTCAACGCGGTATTTTTGAATGAATTTGACATTATCTGTTTAAGTGAGACGTGGCTATCAGAGAAGGTGAATAATTCTGAACTATTTTCCGACGACTATACAGTCTACAGGTGTGACCGTAATTTCGATGCAACCGGGCTTTCTACAGGGGGTGGTACAATGATCGCTGTGAAAAACAAGTATAGTATAAACAGTCTGAATGTTGGAATTTTCAATGATTTATTTCCATATATCGACATTGTAGGATGCAAAATATCGTTCAAACATGGTTTACTATTGGTGTATGCCATTTATATTCCGCCGACTGTAACCTTAGTCGATTTCGAGTCTTTTCTTGATGTTTTTGAAACATTCAATGGTATGTTCGAGAAATGTAAATTGTTGATATGTGGTGACTTCAACATTCCCACCTTCAATGCCGTCAATGAAGATAGGAAATCACTTATCATGAATAACGCCTGTTCTTTTATGGACATAAAACAACTCAATTCTATTCCTAATAAAAACAACCGTTTTCTTGACTTGATTTTGTCTAACATGAGTTTTGATGTTAGTAGAGACGACTGTCCTCTGATCAGCGAAGACGGCCACCATCCTGCTCTGAACTTTGAATTCAGTGTAAAACAAGCTGCAAGCAACAACTTTTCCTTCAAATCTGAATCCCCTAAATACAATTTTAGGAAAGCAAATTTTCCTTTAATGTATGATGTGTTTCTCAGTATAGATTGGTCAGTTATAAAAGCAATTACTGACGTTGACGAGGCTTGTACTGAATTTTATGGGATAATCAATAATATTTCTTCAACTTGTGTTCCAATTTTTAAAAATAACACAAGAAAGTATCCGCCTTGGTACAATCACGAAATAATTTCAAAGATTAATAAAAAAGAGAATACACGCAAGAACCTTAAAAAATTTAGAACACCTTCACTAGAAAAGGAGTTCAAATCCTTACGTCGCGAAATCAAACAGTTGATTAGCACGGCTTATGCTGCCTATATTCAGCAAGTCGAAAGGGATATCTACAATGATCCCGCGAAATTCTGGTCATTTGTTCAACTCAAGAGAAGAAAACCTCGAATACCTGGCATTATGACATGTAATGATTCAACATATGACAATCCCCAAGATGTAGTGAATGGGATATCACAATTTTTCTCAGACGTTTATATTGAGTCTAATCCCATTAATTTACAAGCATCTACTAACACACATAATAACTCTTTCATTTCTCTGACGCAAATCACTGAATTTGATATTATAAAGGCTTCTAAAAAACTCAAGAATAAAATGACTTCGGGTGTCGATAACATACCTAGTTTCATAATAAAAGACTGCATAAATATTCTAGCTAATCCACTTTGTCATATTTTCAACAATATTATTAAATCTAAGGTATATCCAACATTGTGGAAAACAACCAAAATTTGTCCGGTTTTGAAATCAGGTGACAGAGCAGTTATATCTAACTACAGACCCATTGCCATTCTATGTAACTTTGGTAAACTATTCGAGATTATTTTATATGATGTAATCTATAACTCAGTGAGGAACACAATCTCTCCTTTTCAGCATGGCTTCATGACCCGAAGATCCACTGTTACTAATTTAACCTGCATTACTCAAGTAATATCCGAGGCCCTTGACTCTCAAAGTCAAGTAGACGTCATTTACACTGATATCCAAAAGGCTTTTGACACCATTGATCATTACTTATTATTAACTAAATTAAGAGCAGTTGGTTTCTCTGAATCACTAGTCGATCTAATGAAATCTTATTTACTCAGAAGAACTCAGTTTGTTGAATATGGAGGGTACACGTCTAATCGCTATGTAGCTTGCTCAGGAGTCCCACAAGGCTCCAATCTAGGTCCACTTCTATTTTTGATATTTATCAACGATTTATCACTCGAACTTAGTGCCACCCATCTTTTATTCGCTGATGATTTGAAAATATACAGTCCAGTTACCTGTATTCAAGACTGTTCCATACTACAAAATAATTTAACATCATTGGAGCACTGGTGTACCAGAAATAATCTCAAACTCAACATCAACAAATGCAAAATCCTAACTTTCTCGCGAAAACAATATCCAATTGCCTATAGCTACAAAATAAGCAACATTGTTCTTGAAAGATGCTTCAACTTCAAAGATTTGGGTGTAATTTTTGACAGTGGACTTACGTTTAGTGAACATATCAACAAAATTGTAATGAATTTAATGAAATTGCTCGGTTACTGTGTTAGAAATTGGTCTAGCTTTGCTAATATAGACAGTCTGAAAATACTGTACCTCACATTTATCAGAAGTAAACTAGAATATGCTACAGTCATTTGGTCACCACTATATAAAAACTCAATAGACAGTATAGAATCTGTTCAAAGAAAATGTCTCAGATATATATTCTATAAATGTTATGGCTATTACCCCGAACGAGGATATGCCCATCAAGTCCTTCTGAATACTTTTCACTTTCAATCTCTACAGGAAAGAAGAGACTGCTTGGCAATAACCACTCTCCATAAATTATTGAACGGCATAATAGACTGTCCCTATTTGCTGGGTAAGATCAATTTTCATGTACCAAGAATAGTTTCCCGCCAAGAAATTACTTTTTACAATTCGGTTCCCCGCACCAATGTACTCCTCAAGTCACCAATCTTTTCAATGTGTAAAATCTTCAACGACAATTGCACGTCGTGTGATATCAATTTCGATGATATTAACCTTATTTTATCAATTTATAAGCGTAATCAGAATTAAGATTGTTATTTTTATTTGATTTCTTTAATGTAATGTAACCTACCTTGTAGTTATATTCTATCTTGATTTTTTTCTGTTATTGGGTGTATACCTGTTGAAAATGAATGTATTATTATTATTATTATTATTATTATTATGTATGGGGCAGATCACAAATCTCTCCCCACTTCAAATATACTGAAATAATTATACCAACTTCTTTTTCATTCTCCGAAAACGAGGAGAGAAAGTCTCAAAAAAAACTTAAAAAAATTTACTACTTGTTGTTCGGAACTGGCTACATCTTTTGTCGTCATACTCATCAACAGTCCGAAGTGATATCATTTTGCCGAGACCAATTTTCAAGATCCGATATAGGCTGCCTCTCCGATATAATCCAAGTGCCTTGACATCTGTGACATGGAAATCAATCAGAACTCTATGTCTTTCCCTTAATGGGCATCCGCTACTAATGGCAACTAGACTGACACGTGCCTTACCATCATTCCAACTTCTCTTCGAGTGCCAACAGATGCAGTTTATCTACTGCGCAATAAATATCAATGACCTGTTAGAGAGAAAAAAATTGCCGTGGCATGTACATAAATGAACTCGGGGATAATATGGTATAAAATCACAGATTCATACCGAGAGGCTGCTACTTGAATCGTAATGAAATGGTAATGTAACAACATAAGGTTAGCTGAACGCAGAAATGAACGAGGTATTCCTCGATTGGAATTTATGAATCTGTTTCTTTATTTTTCGAATGGATACGGAATAATTAAGAGAGAATGAGAATGATTGAAAAATAAATGCGAATGCTTCAACTGCACCATTGATCTGGAATACTTATATGATCATCACAACCCTCTTCAATTAGCGCAAACTTTCCAATCTCTAAGGAAACACTTTAATGTTCTGTCATTTGTCAGGATATTTGAATCCAAAAATTTCTTCCTACGGTCAACTTATGAACTCAAAACATCAAAGGAAATATGGAGAGTAAAGGAGCTGTCATATTATTCTATACACGGCCAGGTGGTCGAGCGACAGCACAGTAATCATGAGGTCGTGGGTTCGATTCCTGACTGGCCGTTGGATTTGGGTTCATTTATGCGCTGTACAATGTATATGATAAAAATCTACATAGAACTATCCCAAATGCCACAGTGGTTCGGATTCCACTCGCATAAACTGCAGATCCCCATCTCCTTCAATCGCACAACGGGGCTTCTGAGGGTTGTTTCGGCAACTAAGGGGAGATGAGTCACAAAAACAATAACAATAACTGTAATTGCCAGAAAGAATAACATAACTTTGTGAATGAGTTAGCAGGAGTATTTGGACCTCGCACCAAATCCTCTGAACCCATGGGCATACACACTTCATAGAAAGGTGCGTTCATATACCGTCGTAGCTCTACCTCGACAGAAAACAGGGAATACCGGGACAAGGGAATCGCGATCCCATCATATAGCAAAGCAGCCATGAAATTGTTGAGCTCTCCTAACATCATCTCGGAGATGGTGAGAGAATGCATACGAAAATTGAATGGTCTGAGTAGAAATAACTGAGTGATCATCTTCTATGTGTCAGGAAATATCAGATCCCGATCTCTGGCACGAACTGATCGAACTAGAACCATTCTGCGGACTTGGGGAAACTCCCATTTCCTAGAACTCAACAGAGCGAGAGAAGCAATGGGGGGATAATATGAAGAACTACAGATTGTGACAGGCCTAAATATTTTCGACATTTTGAAATAGAGCTAGATTCTGAGACAATACCGGGATTCCTAATAGACATTGCAGACTCAAAGAACACCTGAGAAAGATAGACTAAGAGGAAGAACAAGAATACTCCACTATAACCTGATGGAGACCGATGAAGTTCATCACGATAAATAATATAAACTGGTATCCTTACAGCTGATGGTCGGAAAAAAACCAAGAATAGATCTCTCGAAATCCTGAAACTCCTGAAGGGATTGAAGCTTGAGATCTTTCGATAGAGCAAACCTTGATATAGCACAAGGAGATGCAGATGAGCAGATAAAATTATTATTTATGTTGTTGATTAGCAGGAATTCGGTCGGAATGTTGAAGAAAACCAATTGTTAAATTTTTCGACGTCTCGAAACTTTATTGTCTCATCTTCAGGACGCTGAAGTATAAGAACAAGAACATACATATTAAAATAAGATTCTAAAATGTGGGCTTTGATAATAACAAAATGAATTATGTAAAATAACAATCGTTGAAAATAATACACTTCGAACACTTTACAGAAAACAACATTGATGGGTACTTACATTTAGGGTGGTTTTCCGGGTTCAAAAATGATGAAATAAATAAATTCGACATCAAGTATAAATACATATACAGGTTCATGAAAGACCTCGACACAGACACACGAACAACACGAACACGAAGAAATGAACAAACTAAACTGTCTTTGAATCGTTTCTTTATACTGTAATTCTATTCAAATATAAAATTATTATCTTTCCCACATGTTGAAGACAGATCAATGTTTCTGAAGAAAGCTCCAACTTGGTGATTTTCCATATGTGAGGAGAGGACATGTAATACCTTTCTTCATTGGTCTATGCATGCTCGACATAACCTAACATTTTCAAAACATTTGATTTCTTTTTACTAATTACTCCTGTTCTTTACAGTTAATCAATGGGCATGATGAGTTTCATTTCGTGAAATTCGGGGTGCATATCAGAAATGCAGAGTATCCAAGGTCTAGAAAATCAGTCATGAAACTCGCGAATAATTCAGTGGCGATCATACGCAAATTTCGGGAAGAAATCACTGTTCTGATATCTAATATCATAGTATTTTAGGAGGACGGTATTGTTTGAACGTAATCACCTTCGTTGGAAGATGATAAATTAAATTGAAAATCCCTTGCAATGGTAGAATTCCTTTTTATCTCTTCTGACAACTTCTGTCATCGAATAAAATTCTATATACATCTACTGAAAACTACAGAATGTTTCAGAGAGGGAAATCAAAAAGTTGAGCTTGCACCCACAGTACCTACCAGTAATATGAAGCTGCCTGCAAAATAGGTTCTATTGCCATAGTATTCGAACATTCAGATCGTATTTTCAATTTTATTGTAGACATTGAAAACTATTCAATAGCGCGACGTCCTCACATAAAACTTCTATGGTGAGCAGAATTCAACAAATTCCGTCCGCGAACTTCAATTGTAATCAACGAATAATTTCACTATGAATAAGACTTTTTTCGGAGAAAAAGCCTAGCTCAGCTATGGTGACAACCGCGATGCGTCGACGACATTCCGAGATAATTCTAAAAATGGAAGGCATTAGCAAGTCCTAATGAACCTAAGAGTACTGAGGATCATAAGTTGAATACATATAGTATATTAATGGATGTTAAGGTAATAGGACCATCGACTTCTACCTTATGGGTATCGAACTGTCTACTTTTGCCGATTTATTATAGCAATTCGCGATGGTGCTTAATTAAAAGGTTTTCTTTCAGGTGAAACATTGTTGAAGATATTTTTCCTGTTGATAGTTACATGGTTCTGAGCATATTTGCACGGTTAAGGTAGTCAATGGCACATATTCTGGTAGCTATAAGAGATAGCTTCTTCGAATGACCGATTAGTTGATCATCCAATGTTCTATAAGAAGCATATAAAGTGAAGAAGTCGGAAGATGATGCGTTCTTCGAAAACAGTAGATATACCTTCATCACCCAACGAATGGAATGAATCTCACTTCGAACACAAATTTTCAAAATGTCTGAATATTGTCAAGAAAGTCAGAAATGTCGAATGTCACTCGATTTTTGGTCCCGTGATTGGAAGGTTGCTTCAAGCAACGGGGATGTCCGAATTGGGACATTTTATTTGCTTGGTTTCGTTTCGACTTATTTTTCAGTTTTGTTTGAATGCTTAGAAATATCAACTATAAATGATCTAAAAGTCGCATCTGTAAAAATATACAGGGTGAGACACTAGTAACAACAGATGACATATATATGATGGAAGAAATTGCAAAAGTATATAGGTCAATACTCATTCCAACAAGTAGGTACACCTTCCTATGATAGCCAACTATTATATATCACATATTCTACCCCCATGGAATGACATATCAATGAAAAGGTAATTTCATAAAAAATTCGACTGGGTGTATCTTTTTTGGCGATCTCTATTATGGCGGTGAACAAAACTAACGTTCTCGATAATATGATTATTCCAAAAATATATACATATGGTTCATTACATACATTTTCGTTTTCGAAATTTGAGCTCCGAATATTCCGAAAAATCTGTCCTGAAATATAATATAGTTATTTTTGCTTGAGAGGTAATGGGGAATGACAGGAATGCCTATGGCGCCATTTTTGTTCTCAACCTCTTTGATGACAGTTGTCATGGTTTTATTCAATTTTTCAGAGCCTCTGTTGATAAGGTGCCGGTATTGATATGTGTCAGTTCTGCATCGGTCTGCATCGATTCATTTCGTGAATCTCATAGCGTGTGAGAAATTTGGAGACACTTGACAAAATTCAACTGTGCCTGTTAACTTTTTGACCGTTAATTTATTCCTGATTTCATAGACGGGAAAAATAATCGTCAAGTAGGCATACATTTTCATTAGTCATATGTATTGGAATGATAAACAAGTCATCATAATGGTGTTTGTTATTTATTTCGTGGAAATTTTCTTCCAAGAAAAAATCAAAAACACAGGTGAACATTCCGCATTTCGAAAGGATCTTATTGGAATCATTTCATACTGAGAGTCGACATGATTTCTAGTCATTGAATAATAAATCATCACATCCATGTATATGCGTTACTGCCATGAATTGCACTATTGGGTAACAGTTTATTTCAATTATGTAATGCATAATTTTCAGCATACTAACCTTGTCAGAGATACCTATAAATTTATTCAAAAATCTATCTTTATGGTGCTGTCAGCGTAACTCACATTTCAACTCGTATGCGGATATATTCGTATAGAAGCACTGGTGTATCGAGTTTCAATGATATTATACCTACAATCGATGTCATTAACTTCAATTTATTTCCCTATCATTTATGAGAAGAATGGTTCCGGTATATTTATAATTTGCATAATTTGAACATGAGTACTCAATGTAATGTTTATTACTCCATCCTGAATATCTGATGAATATCAAACGAAAGTGACTACTGATAAATATATCTACATTTTGATACCGTCTGTTAGTTTTTCGAGGAGGTGGTATACATTCATTTTTCAGCTTTTTGTGGGATTCTCTCTCCTCGTTTCTAGAAAATGAAGTAGAAGTTATTGTAAATTATTTCAATATATTTGTGATCTGCTCCGAAATGTCACTGCGCTCGAAATTAAACCTTCAGATACCTAAAAGAGAAATTCTCTATTCGTCAGTGAAACCTTGTTTCGTGGAAAATTTGGAAATATAAATTTATTTGATAAGAATAAAAACTTCTACTCATCTCGAGAACGAATCTGCTCCTGATCTCAACACAATTATAACACTTTTCTTCGCAAAATTTCTCAATGTTCAGTTGGTTTTGACACTGAGAAGTGACAATTTGCCAAATTGAATCTGAGGTTTTTTTTTTAAGCGACATTCTGGTGCACTTCAAAAATTTCTCCTCGCTACAAATATATCGAAATGATTATAATAACTTCTGCTTCATTTTCTAGAAACGATGAGAGAAAATCCCACAAAAAGCTGAAAAATGAACTACACTTTGATAGGTATTTCAAAATTGAATGAACATATTGGACAATATGATTTCATATACATAATGCGTGTAAACTATATATGCGTGTAAACTATATCTCCTAGTTCTCCATATAGGAGTTCTCAAATACCAACTGCGAAAAAAATGAAATCGCAATCTCCATATGAATTGTGGTTTTCATTCTTATCGCCTATTGAAGTCTTTCGGCTGGCTTCTCACGTGCGCCAGATTCAGCGAATGGTTCTTGGAGTTTGTCATCTCGGGAAGCTCAGGCAACATAACCATTTCCATAGCGAATGAAATTGATAGCGATATATACTGAAACTAGTCATACACTTTATAATTCTACATTCATCACATTCAGAGAGTAAATATATACCTACTTCAGAACATTCACACTCCCAACATTAGCATACTGACATTTCATTCATTTTAGAATCTTGGTTGCGAATATCTATTACAAGTTCTGAAATTTCATCACCAACGTTATTCAATTGACTTCTTCTTCTAGATCCGTTCATTTTGGGAAATCAGGTATCAGTATAAAGGACCAGGTAAAACAAGGGTGGATTTACCTTTCCTTCATGGCTGGGGGAAGAGAGGTGATAACTTACCAAGGCGAGGTAACATATTATATTTCATATTCTATTTCATTATCTATTATTTTTTCCAACGATACCCCTATACTTGAATCCAAACAGAAGAACTTCTGCGTTGTAACTTGATATTGAGTATAGATGAAAACAGAATGGAATTCCCTCTGCAGAATTTCTTTTGACGATTCATCAATTCAAGGCTCGCAATTCAATGAAATTCTGGGTTGCAACTCGGAATATTACTAAATTCCGAGATGTGACTCAGTTAAAGCTAACCAAATAACAACTGAATGAAACTGGCACTCCTACGCTTCCGTACATATCTGGATGGAGAAAATATTATCGCTGCAACATCATCTCCAATATTTCATCAATCCAAAAGCTCCTCCTCGACAAGTCGACAGAAATATTGGTTACCAGGTGTTTCTAATTGACATATCTTAAATTTACAATTTTCATACACAGATTCAAGCAGTAAATACCAAGTTCTATCCATATCAACTGAAGAGAAAGCAATATTATTGTATTTAGAAGAATGCGTCACTATTCGCAAGAAATTTCTCTTTCAGCAATAAACTATTTCGAATCATATTATTCATTGAAACTGATGACATATTAGAAAAAAAAAACAAATTGAGTACATCAGGTTTGTGACTACTATAATTGCAAGCTCAATACAAGTGGTTCCGGAGAAGATTTGTATCATCATAATTTATTCTAATGATTGTGAAGTCGTATCTTCGTATTCCATTGTGAATCCAGAATATCATCTAGATGATTCTGGTATATTCTGATATCTCAACTGATTATTATATATGACGATGCACAACATATTGCAGATTATAATGTCTCTCATTCGGCCCAATTCACACGATACGTTTACGAAGCAGCGAAGGGGATGTTTTTCTTCGCTTCTACCCTTGTGACACATCTTGCGAGTTGCCTTTGTGTCGTACGGGTGGCAAGGGAGTGTTTTGTTTCTTGTCCCCAATAGCAAGTTCTTCCTTCCTAAAAGGCTCTTATACAAGACCAGTTCCTGAATGTGGGGAGTTTTATATACGCAGCTGGTGCGAGTTGTAATATCGATCGATTTTTTTAATAAAAATTCGCATGGTAAAGGGTGATCCATTCAATATATTTTCGTTTCGATACGGTAGATGATGGATATAATACAAAATTATAAGTACATGGGTTACTCTAATTTGAGACTTACGTCATCCTTGGTGAATAACTAGTACCAATATGACACTATGGAAAATACTATGATAACATTAAAAATCAGCATTCGTCTCTCTCGGTTAGATATAGCGACCCTGCGCTCGACGATGCCAGTTATATCATCCATTATTCAGAAAAAAATTCCTAAATCAGCTGATCGATCCGAATTGTTTATTTTTCAAACAATAGTAGGAATATTTTGTTCCTTCAAGAACATTGGCGAATCGTATCCGAAATGCCAAAAGCATAATCTAAGACATCCCATAGAAAATAATTGCATGAGCGAATGAATATCGGTTAGGAAGGCCTATTACTTCCACCATGAGAGAAGTAGGTAAATTATTGTGATTTTTCTAGTTCTCAAAGTTTTGTAAATTTTGCGTGACGACATGCCGCCAAGAAATCTGCAAACTTCCGAAGATTATGAAAGATATACGGGAAAATTCGAAAAACTGTGATTTCGCTTTTAGATTTCACTGATTTGAATTTGTAATCTGTGGACAACACGAAAGGGAAACCTATAATGTCCGAGGAACATCGTGTTAGCCAGCGGTGGAATTTTGGTTTTGGGAGAGAAGGAAGGTGTTGGAATTTTTCTTGAAAGTTTGGAGGTTGTAAGCATCAGGCAAGACTTCACTAGGCAAAGAATTCCACAACTTTGCCGTTCTATTGATGAATGATGTTTGGTATAGCGATGTTCGACAGGTCTCGAGCGTGACAGTGTAGGGGTGACCAGCCTGAGCTCGACTGGTCTGTCTACAAGGAATCGCGCGTGGTGGCATAATAGATTATATTTCCGTTGAGCACCGACCGTGGAAGTTTTTATAAAAAAGGCATAGATCGCCGACCTTTCTACGATGATCTAGAGATCAAGGCAAGTATTGAAATTCAAAACGTCTGGTCATATAAGAGCGTTTGATCGTCCTCCCTTCGTTGCACTCTTCTTGTGCTTCCATCTCTTGGGATCATGCACGAGGAACTCTAACAGTCATGTCTTGATAAATGTTTGCAAACTTAGAGCATATCGAACCTGTTTTCTTGCAGCACACCCATTCATGAACGTACAGGACAGAATGTTCAAATTGTCGTCTGAGGTTACGTTTCGTGTCACTTTGATGGGGGCGATCCCTTTTGTCGTTAGTGGCCTCCCCCAAGCTGATAGATCTGTGATAGATCGGTAATATAGATCTTGACCCAGCCACGTCTGTACCTGATGGTATGTGAGGAAAACGTGAGGTTGCTGTATCTTTTTGGTAGGTGGTGGTCTAGCGAACTGAAACTTGGGTTTCGCCACCGACTCAACAAATAGTTGATTGACGTATCTAGGGAATCAGTCTCCAAATTTCTTCCATGCAGTGCCACCAGAAACCTCTCGCCTGCTTCGGAAATCTGGGAATCGTTTTCTCATGAGTTTCGCATACTTTCTTGTTTCTTTGCCTATAGGTAGTTGAGTGACTGACCGAAGGAGGAAAATGTTGTGTACTTATCATGCACGAAGCTGCTGAACACATATAGAATTCTTCATGTCATACATAGCCTCTCGAGAAATTTGGTCTATTTTTGAGGCCAAAAATAAGTTTGGCTGATGAAACTCGTAGAAAATTCATTACCCTACAGCATTGAATGATCTGAGTCGTAAGACGTGAAATAAAAAAGTTAGGAATGGTATGAAAACTGCAAGAAGTTGAAAAGAACGCGATGTTTTTGTACAACAACAACCCCCTCCCCCTCCCAGCTTAGCCGATGGAATTTTTATTGGGTAAATGGAGTGTATAATAAATAGGTACTAACGAACAACTAACCAAAGTTTCAGGATGTCTTGGATTTATTGCACCCCTAAAATATTGGAGGGATGCAAGTTAATTTCATTCGGAATCATAGAATCACACAGAATACATGAGACAGATCTCAAATTCTACCGACACCAATATCACATGATACAGCATCTCAGTCATCCGGATGATTGGGCTAATAGATTCACATTCTGTCAACGATTTTCCAATCTGTATCGAAACCATATATATGATTTGTTGATAACCGACGAAGTATATTTTCAGTTGAAAGATGCCAATAATGAACAAAATTCTAGATATTGGGGAGCTGATAACCTTAACAAATTGCACACGAGATCTACGCATCGTCTTTTGGGTTGCGATTTGGAGTGGTGTAAGTCTATTCGAAATCGATAAGTCCATATTTTTGGACATTCACATACACATTTCCATAAGTGAGTATTTGGATGAACTCCAAATTTTTTTTCTGTAATTCAGAACAATAGTACGATTTTTTCATCAAATAAAAATTTTAATACGGGACACCTTGTACTCTCCATAACCTTGATGATCGATTCCTTACTTTTTCATTTTAGTAATACCCATATATTTTTTTTATCTTTGTGATATTCCACTGAGATTTTTTCAGGTATCTCTGTTTCTTCTTTTTTCAGATCTAGACAGATCAGTGATGCCTACTTGTAAAGATGACTTCGATTTATTGTAACATCTCTTGTTAACTGTTCAATTCGAAAAATGTCGCTTTCTCTTGGTTTCTCCCAGTTTATCATGTTATTTATAGACTAAATAGCCAATTATAATAAGAACCTGCATGGGGTATCAATACCAGGTAACTTCAAATTTGAATTCTACAACATTATATATAGCTATGAATATGTCTACGACAGATACATCTGGAAAACATATAAGCTAATTAAAAAACTCCTAGCTTGTAAGTGACGTATTATTAGCATTTTGAAGTTAACAATAAACCGTACAAACGGACACAGATATGTATAGTGACAACCCCATGTAGAGAAAACTATAAGTTCTATGGTACAGGTGGCACATTATATAGGAAATTCATATATTATCTCAACTCGAGTGACTGGTTCTTGTTAATCTACGATATTTTTCATTATCAGTTTCCTGCGGGTTGTGTGAACATTATTCATTTGTTGTTACATGTCGTTAGAACTACCGGGTGTCTTATGGTGGTTCGTTTTTATTACAAAAGAATTTTTCGAAAACAGATTGCTCGTATATAGCCAGACAAAATATAAATCACAGGTGACAACAGAGTTATAATAATAATGATGTCTTTATTGGACAATAAAATTGAGAAAAACAATTGAAGAATTACAATGTCAATGTCCCAGGCGAGGTTCAGGTACCCCCCAATAGAGCAAGTCCTGTTCTACCACCTAACTTGTGAGAAATTTCAAATAGGTCACTTCCCTGAAATCACTCACAAAACCAGTACCACCCAAAGTACAATAAATGAATGAAATGCACGTGTTTATGAAGAAATTCAAGGGAACAATATAGATTATTACATGAACATAACGAGGATTGGAAACCTAACCATCTGACCTGTGAAAATTTTCAAGTACCTCCCCCAAAATCATTCAGAAAACTAGTCCCCTCCAAGTACGATAAATAGATGAAATGTACTTGTTCATGAATATATGATGAAGAAAATCAAAATGAAAGATAACGATGTAAATTCTCACATAAACACAATGAGCGTTCAAAATGAATACATATAGAGTGAAACTTGGAATGAATCATGTTGAGTAGGAAGATACCTTCAGAGGCCATTATCAACAATGCTCAGAGACGAAACTTCTACAATAAACAATAGATTCAGTGAGGTCGCAGTGGACTACACTGTAGAAACTCTGAGTAACTGAATTTTTGTTAGTGAGTGAATCCCCTATGAGTTGGATCGTAACAAGAAAGAAATCAAAAATAACTGGAAATAGATTAGTTATGATCTCCAATTCTGCGTCACCAAATTCATTTAATTTTTTTTATCCAAAAGCCAGTTCCCCCTCGATTCTGATCTGATATAATCAATCAAGTGTCAAGAAATGATTTCCAGGGACGTTTGTTCGTCAAAGACCCTATAGAGCAATAGTGGAAGACGAAAGAAGGTCCACAAATTTTGGGACAGCCTATATTAACCTTATATTTATATATATATATTGAAATATATTCAGCATGAAATTATTCATGCCATTATTTATGTATCGCGTTTATGTATCACTCCTATTTCCATTGAATTCTCCGCTCATTTTTTTTCCACAGATATAAAACTTCCTTAATAATGCCATAATTCATTACACTACCCGAACAGGGCGAGTCTTAGACTCGTAAACTACCAGACCTGTGACCAGAACATACTCTTGATAGTCCTAATATGGAATGAATACAAGGAACAGCTCGATACAGATACCAGAATAACGAACACCACAGTATATCACATCTTTGACAAGCGTAGCCTTAATTAACCTCGATAGAGTTGTAAGTCTTCTCGGACTCCTGATGCAATAAATTAATTATGGTATTTATGTCCGATTTTTCGATGGTCGGCTATGAAATTGAAAATCTGCTGTAATTCCATAGTGCGAATCACAATCCTCGAGATTTATGACTGATATTCGCAAATCCCTGATTTATCTCTGTAAAAGTTCAGTACAAATCTTGAATATGAGTAATGGTAATCAAGGGTATGGAGTAAGGCACTCGGCTTTGGAAACGAGATATCTTAAATCATCTCATGTCATCATTTTTGGCTATAGTCGATAGTGCGAAGAAATAAAATAGAATATATTTGAATATGAAAATAAAACAGATCAGAATACAATGTATTCCTGATAACGTCACGATTCTTTGTGCGATTTCTGATTTCAATAGAAAAAGGGGAGTGAAGAAAAAAGTTCGTGAATATAAATTTATTAATAGTTGATTATTGAGTCAATCATTGCATATGATTTTCTTTTCCACATTTCAACGTCCATTGAAAAAAATCGTCTGCGTATTTGGAAATTGTATGGTGTTTTAGTAGGGCATTAGAAAGTGGCTGAAAAATTTCATAGCAGACAGATGCACTCTCATCGATGTGATCTCCTGGTTTTGCCAACTTGATGGACATTTTCCACTTTGGAAGCTGTCAATAATCAGTCACAGTTGAAAAATACTAAAATGTCACGATTGAATTCGGATACTTCAAAAAAACTTTTCTCACGAACTTCACGAATTCATTCAACGAATTTTATAATTAGAAGCACGTTGATTGGAAGCAACATTCCGCCACACCTACGTCGTCTTTCTGTTTCAATGCAACATGCTTTCGAGAATTATTACAAAATGATTCTTCTCATAGATATATTCATGGGTCAGTAGGTATAATGAACAAGATGTCAATATCAGGAATGCCAATATTGAACTTCCTTTTTCGTCATCCAGTTTCCAGCATATTGACTGGTTCTGAGCTACGAATGCATATTATAGGTGGATTAATGATGAATGATGATTTTTATTGAACCCAGGCTTATCTCCCCCCGATGTTTCCATGCGATTGTCGCAAATTCCCCTTCGCATACTCGTCGATAACAAAAGTTAGTTTATTCGAAAAGTAAACATATTGACACTCAAAAATACATCCCGCAGCGAGGAAAAAACTCAACCATCACCTCGAAATCAAAGTCCTCACACTCTCCTGAAGGACTAGCAGAAAGAGGGGTCATCAGAAACTGGCTCGCATTCTCACGGTCCATTCAAGGCGCACCCCTTGAGTCCCCTTGCGTAAGAACAAGTAACCCCCTTTCGCAGAAATATTTACCTTTTGATATGCAGGATTCTCACATGCTCCCAGCGTGGGACCACTAGCAAAGGTGGTGACGTAACCACCCCTCAGATTGTGCACCATGACTTTGGGCAAGGAGGTTTCAATTGAATTGATTGTCGAATGTGTAGGTATGCGAGAATAATTGCGAGGGGGATAGGAGATGATTGTATGATTCCTAACGCGAGCTTTTCATCAAGGGTTGCTAATGATAAGGCACTTGGAAATTCATATACTGCTGGGAATGAGGCAGAATAATCAGATTATAATGACATTGTTATCCGTGTTACTGTTTAGTCGTGAAAGGACATCATTCAATTTGTAACAGATGGAAAGAAATTCCACTCAAAAGTAATGAAATATCTCAAAATGACAAGAAAATGAAAAACATTATTTGAAGTCATGAAATGTGAGCTCAGTAAGATATCTGAATGATTTCTTGATCAATTCAAGGAATCAAAATCACGTTTTTCCTCACTCATAGTAATAATACTTCATATACTATACCAATATAAAGAATTCGATTCAAAAGAGTTGTCGTTGTCTTTCCGATATTCGATCATGGATAAAATCCAATGGATTCAGAGAAGGATCCCAAAATGCAGAGCCAACTAATCTCCTTTGTAAATTCCAAGAATTCCACTAATTCTCCATGTCCTTATTTTCAAAAATTTTCGAACAATTCTCGATAGTAACAAACAATTTCAATAAACAATTTAGTCACAAGATCAAATCACTACATGTTGCAGGTACTTAATAAGAATGGTGAATGAATATAGATGTATACAAGGTATAGTATGTATATTAGAATACACTCATATGCTCGTGTGTAGAACAGAGAAGATTAGTTATATATAAATATAAATGAAATGATTATATCATACATATCTTGAAACAGTATCTAAACATGAATCTAATTTGACATTTTCTATATATTCTGATTTCATACCTAAAGATAAGCTCAATTTCATAACAAACATTAGTAATATCCTTGATTTCATGTAATATCAGATACATCATAATTCTATAATATATAGTTCGATCAATTTGATTCCATATCGAAAATTCACATGGTACTTTGCAACATTCATATCCAAAACGACTTTGAATTCGACAGATATCCCATGGGTCTGAGATTCTTAACGCAAACTTTCCTTCAAGGGTGGCTTAAGATATGGCATTTTCAAGTTTATACAGGGTGATTGAATGAAACGGTTCATTATATAGTCGTTCCTGGCGAACCAGCTACGGAATCAATTTGATCGGGTGATCGCATAAACGAACCCGATTTATCTTTCTACCAAAAAGTATCAGCAACTTTGATATTTCAAATGGAACACCCTATATATAATATCATCTCCAGACTTCTTCCGAAATTTCCCTCTAGCTATCTGAAAGCATTTTTGAGCAAATAATTATATCAAGATAAGTTGTCAAGAGATTTTTGGAGATTCTGAGAATGATATTATATTTACAATATACGGTGTTCCATTTGAAATATCAAAGTTGCTGCATATTTTTGGTCGAAGTGGCAACATGGCATTATTTAAATTATTCTATTCTATATTCGGAATTATTATATTGAATATGATATTAATTATTTTTCGCAATTATTCGCATTCGAAACGATCTCTTGACTGGTTCGCCAGGAACGTCAAATGAACCGTTTCAATCAATCACCCTGTATACTGCTGTTCAATCGTGAGTGGTTATCATTCACTATGTAGCAGATTTCGAAATTATGAAATGTCTCAATGAAAAAATGTTGCGATAAAATTGGAGAACATTCTGAAGATTCTTCAAAAAATAACGTGGGAAAGTTCACAATTCGAAGTTCAATTGAGTTGAATATATTTGTTTTTCAATATACGTTAAAAGATAATATACATATATAATAGATCATGCATCCATTCCTGAGAAGGATTCCAGAATGTATTATGTATTACCCAGTCTCCCCTGCGAATTAATTTCACGACTACACCATGTTTCGACTTTATTTTTGATACATTATCTTTTTAGGAATATTTCAGTACGCCCCCAAATGGAGTGAAATTATCCTAGGGTATACTTTGCAATGACGATAATTTCAATTCTGATGTATTTTCTGTAGAATTTGTACGCTTTCAATACACTAATGATATAACCAGCAATATAATTTGCAAGTTGACTGAGAATTAATTTGAAATAGATTTTTGTTATATTTTCTTGTTTCACTTGAAATTTGGTTTGTTGCACATGAAAATGGATGCAAATATCTCTATTGATATTGTTGAATATTTTTCGAATCATATCAGATTTTTGAGTTCACTCTATTTACTCCTCCAAGTATGTTCATTCGTGATATCTGAGAGTTTCAGGCGTTCCTCTCTTTGTCACGACTACAGATTTTATACACAACAAATTCCTACAATTCCTTGTCACCACATTCGTACTTTAGGTGTCCGACTCAAGTTACTTTGAAGTAACCACACATGTTAACAAGTCCCGAGAGTCTTCCAACTCCTACAAAACCATAAAGTACGGCGAAAAGTGAACGTACCTATGTTCGTATGTCTGCAACATATCTTACATCTTTAATGTAGTGATCAAATCGAGGAAGCTTCGCTTTTTCTATGAATGAGGGATGTCGCGCTGATCTTCCCACACATCGGCAATTTCCATACGAGATCAACGATAGACGATAGGCTAGGTGAGTTCTCTCTTCAACGGGAAGGTATATTTTCTCTTACGGTCAGCATGCGATGCTTTCACACACGGAATCATCCGCGCGAGTGTGATTTTATCTGAGTTTTGAAGATTCAAATAAATGCAGCTGCAGAGTTGTCTCAGAAATCGTAACATTCAAATTTGGGTGAAGGCGCGCATTCCACAATCATTCAAGATAGACAATTCTCACTAAGTACAAACTCTCGAGCTTTTTTTTATCTGTGGACAACACGAAAGAGAAACCTATGATGTTCGAGGAACATCGTGTTAGCCAGCGGTGGAATTTTGGGAGAGTAGGAAGGTTTTGGAATTTTTCTTGAAAGTTTGGAGGTTGTGAGCATCAGGAAAGACTTCACTAGGCAAAGAATTCCATAACTTTGCCGTTCTATTGATGAATGATGCTTGGTATAGCGATGTTCGACAGGTCTCGAGCCTGACAGTGTAGGGGTCACCAGCTTGAGCTCGTCTGGTTTGTCTACTAGGAATCGCGCGTGGTGGCATAATAGATGATATTTCCGATGAGCACCGACTGTGAAAGCACCTATAAAAAAGGCATGGATCTTTCTACGATGATCTAGAGAGGTCAATGATTTGGTGAGTGTTGTATCATCGACTAGGCGGATAGCTCTCTTCTGAATTGAATCTAAGAGCTTAAGCGTGTGTTTGGGGGCTGAGTTCCAAACATGTGAACAGTACTCCAGGACAGGTCATATTTGTGCTTTGTAGATCATAAGCAGTTGCTGGGATGTGAAGTATCTCTTCGCACGGAATAGAAAACAAAGTTTTTGTGAAGCAGTTTTCGCAATGGACCTTACATGATCGTCCCATGAGATAGCACTGTTGGTGGTGACACCCAGCATGGATATTGACGACCTCATAGGAACAGTGGTACCCGACATCATCAAATTGGGCATTGTGTGATCAGCCTTCTTGGTGAACATACAAGCTTGAGTTTTAGCCGCATTGAACTGTATTAGATTCTCAGATCCCCATTTCAGAATTCTTGTCAGATCCTCATTCAAAGCATCAACCTGTCTCTGCCTTGCACCTCTGGCCTCGTTGGATGATATGGTGACTCTAGAGGAAAAGGCGGAATGAAGTGTACTATCATCCGCAAAGCTATGAACTGGGCTGGAGGTCACATTCAACAAATCATTGATGTGGAGCAAGAACAAAGTTGGTGCCAAGACAGAGCCTTGTGGAACACCAGCTGATGATGATAACAGAAATTTGCAAGAGTGCAACACTTCCCTTGTCTATTCCGCAACATCACCCAACATATATTGTATGGGTAATCGAAATCAGTAGGTTACTTTTGTGTCTGGACACTATAGTTAGATTAGATTAGATTGGACTGATGAGACTCTTGTGCCTCTTGTACATCTCTACCGTGATCTTTTCAGATCTATTGTGTTTGGCACTCGAAATCATTCAAAGTGCTCTGTCTAGCCCCGTCTTTGCTACAAGACTCCAGATGCTAGTCTTTAAATCCTCCATATATCTGGGAACTCTTGGTATTTGTTAGAAACTTTAGTCTTGACAGACCATGACAGTAGCAAAGTATGTGTACTGCTGTTTCCTCTTCTTCCTGACAAAATCTGCATAATGGTTCTTCTGCCAGGCCGATCGCACTCATATGTTTGTTGAGCCTACAATGCCCTGTCAGAAGGCAAACTAGTATTCTAGTAGAAGTCTTTGAATTGAACGAAAATTAATTCAACTCATAATGAAATGGATTACAATTCTGAATATGATGATCAAACCTGAACGCTCTGATCTGAATGTCCTCCCACAACTTCTACGCATGCTCTACATCTTGTGGCGTTCCTTACAGTTTGCATAGGCATTCTAAATTTCATCTCTGGTAGCTTCTATCTGCTCTCTCAGTTCACTTCTGTATGGTGAACCGTGAAATTGTTTCAAATGCCTCCAAGAATAATAATGTTGGACTATGAGATAAGAAGATCACGGTGGTCCCACGATCATTTTATTGAGTATCAATACAGTATCGAGAAAAATGTGGTGGTGCGCCATTCTATTGGAAGTAGCGTCCATGCCTATCCATATTTTTATCTCAGACAACACAAAAATAAAATGAAGATGAAGATCTTGTTAGCCAGCGGAGGAATGAAAAGGAAGGGAGGTATTGGAAATCGTCTTTTCTTGACTTGGCGTACGACGCGGTGTGTCGATATTTCCTACTCGTGAAAATGTAACACTTCACTCAGTTGTTACATATGGAATGGTTTTTATGACTATTTTTCGTTCTCAGCATGATTTCCATCGTGGAGTTGTTTTTCGATGATAAAACACTCCACTGTTTAAAATCTCCTATTTTTTTTTCGTTAGATGCAGGGACATTCACCATGTTCCAGACCCACACGAATGTTTCTGCCAGATTTCCACTGTATGCCATGATGCGAAAAGCCACATTCGTTTCAATATTTTATAGCTTCATATGAGCAAGTATCTTTCTATTAATCTGTCCTGTCCATTACTCCTACAACGTTGTTCAACCAGAGTCGAGCAAGCACGGGCGTTAGGTGTCAGATTGACCGATTACAGTACGAAATACACGTGTTCACCCCGACATAAGTTATTCTGGATGCGAGTCGTAACATCGAATAGAGGAGTTATAAAATGTGATAGAGAGGCGTTAATTAAGACCTACGCTTCGATATCGCCACGTTATGTGGACGCGCCATTGGATAGATTACAGGTTTATTTACTCACACAGCGTTTTGCAGCTATTATAAATACTCAACGATAACTTTCGAACATCCTGATCTTATAGAAATAAAGATTGCAAAATGGACTCAACATTTCCATTCTTAGGAATGTCCATTAAAATTACTCTTGAAAATATTTGCATGTGACTCCATATCTTCGTGGTGATGGAATATCTTCCTCTTTCCTATGAAATCGTTGAAAAGGATTTGAAAAGGTTTGCCTGGGTCCATTTCGACGAAATAATTCGTACATGTGATGGCAGCCTATACATGAGTCATGATTTTGAGTTCTCAAGTTCCCTACCTGATAACACACCAATAGAACATGATACCTTGATTGATTATTTTTTTCTGATGAGTGTATTTGTTCAGTAAATTGATACACAAGACAGCCAGAATGACACGTGTACGCCATTCGAAATGGCATAGTTCACAGATATTTCCATGAGTATTCCTAACTTATCAGACAACGTTGTGTCCTCGATGATATTTTATAATAAAAACATAAATTGTTATTGTATTACAATTACAATTTTGGAAACAGTGAATCATCATCAATTTCGAATTTTCTACTCACCTCTGCCCCTTTTTCGAAATAACTCCGTCTCATTTTCCGACACATAATTTTCTTCACTGATTTCTCAACCCTACAAGAAAAATTTTTGTTCGCCCTTGTTGTTCCTTGAGAAAAATTCTACTCCCAAGCAAAACGAATTTCCTCGAACCTTCAACATTTTATATTCGTCATTTTTCATACAAGTGACCCCTTCTAAAATTTTCAGTCAGTTCATACAAAGAACTTCTCTTTAGTTTTTTCGTATCTCAAGTTCAAGACCGCAGTGAATTATAATATGATTTATTGACTATAGTAAGTTAGGGATATCATAATGCTTGAGGTGGTCCAACCAAACAACCAACCAAAATGATTATCCAAGTTGTGATGTTCAATTGGCTTGCTATCAGGGTGGGAATGTGGGACAACGAGATTCTCCAAAAAAAAACACGATATTTCCGATCATCTTGAAAACACGGTGAAACTTTGTATTGCAGTATCTTGTCTCTTTCTTCTGTTAGACTTTTCATCATTTATGAAGACATATGCTGAACAGTCTGAATATACTATGTGGTGGTGAAACCTTACACTATACACTATCACTTATCACTATACAGAGTTAGGATAAAGTATGGAACCAAGTTAATATCTTTTAAACGAAAAGAACCATATTAATGAGAATTTGCAGGTAAGTGCAATGGAACAAAATGCATCTGATGAACACTTTTTTGTTGATAATATACCTCTGGTTCAACCGGAAATGCCATCAACTTCTTTAATTCAAATGGGACATCCTATATATTTTTACAGATTTTGAAAGAGCTTGTTATTTAGAATTCATACATACTGAGTTTCGTGTGGAAGATCTGTATACACGAGGAATATAGCACTCTCTTCATGGGACGATCATGAGAGGTCCATTGCGAAAACTGCTTCACGAAAACTTGGTTTTCTATTTCGTGCGGAGAGATACTTCACATCCCAGCAACTGCTTATGATCTACAAAGCACAAATTCGACCTGTCTTGGAGTACTGTTCACATGTTTGGAGTTCGGCCCCCAAACATACGCTAAAGCTCTTAGATTCAATTCAGAAGAGAGCTATTCGCCTAGTCGATGATACAACACTCACCAAATCATTGACTTCTCTAGATCATCGTTAAAAAGTCGGCGATCTATGCCTTTTTTATTGATACTTCAACGGTCGGTTCTCAACGGAAATATCATCTATTATGCCACCACGTGCGATTCCTAGTAGACAAACCAGACGAGCTCAGGCTGGTCACCCCTGCACTGTCAGGCTGGAGACTTGTCGAACATCGCTATACCAAGCATCACTCATCAAAAGAACGGCAGAGTTGTGGAATTATCTGCCTAGTGAAGTCTTTCCTGATGCTTACGACCTCCAAACTTCCAAGAAAAATTCCAATACTTCTCTCCCAAAATTCCACCGCCGGCTAACACGATGTTCCTCGAACATTATAGGTTTCCCTTTCGTGTTGTCCACAGATAAAAAAAAACTTGGTTCCTCACTTTATCCCAACCCTGTATAGCTCTCGCGGGTGAGTTAGCTTAAGACCAGTTGAAGGTAGAGTTCTCCTAACTCTATCATTAGGTTGGAAGATATTGGTTGAAGACAAATTCATACAGGTAAGCTACGTAGAGGCCTGTATGTGTCAGTTCTGTTCTGTTTTGCTTCCATAATTATCCCGATCACGATCTTTATGGGTTCCACCGACTGTAGTCATTTTGTTTTCATATGAATCAACGTTGAAAATCGAACGATATTATAAGAAATGTTGACTTTTTTTGCTGTTGTATGAAATTATGGAAATGAGACTGCAGCTACGCTTGGAGAAGACGGTTGCGAAGAGAATTTCACATCACCAGATCATGGAATTGAAATACGAAAAATTTCATCAAAAAGATGTATGCAAAAGTGTATTCAAAAACCAAGAATGCCTACTCTATCTATCTAGGCAACGGTACGGAATGATAATGATTGGGTAACTATCTTTTTTTGATTTGATTTTACTCTTCAATTTCGAATTTTGAGTTGTAACTCGTGATTTCAGGTATTTCCAAGTTGTAACTAAAATTCTAAACTTACGATGAATAGCTTGGAATTCAGTGGAATTCCGAGTTGCACTTCGAAATTTGAGAGAAAAATGAACGCAGAAGAATATTGGAACTTTTACGCTTCCCTGGTTCATTTTGAATAACATTTATTTTGGATGGATTTTGAATTGATTCTGGTCCTCAGGATTTGCGAGAAATCTAAACATTTCATTTCGATATGCTTTCAATATGTTTCGTACCTTTCATGTTATCGTCTTCTTGTTATGAAATACTCATGATCTGATTGATTATCTGAACAGAATGTACCAAAAATTTCATCGATCCTGTTTCGCATCACAGCCAGAATTATTATTTTCCTCCATTCATTCATTGATATGAAAAAAGATAGAACGATATGAATTTGTTACCGTCATTCTCCAACTGTTAATGATGATGACGCTATAATTTTCTGTTGATAAAATCGACTATTTTCATAACACTTCCATGGCATTTTTTCAGTGCCGATTATTCGCATAATTCGAAATAATCTTAGTCTATCGAATACTTTTGAAGGTGCACCTTGCCGTGAGGTGGACATTAATTTCGAACTGTTCAGGCTTGAGCTTGAAGGAGTTAAAAAGGCAAATTGGACCAATGACCGTATCCCGTGAGTGCCAGATGTTTGTTCGAATTTGGACAAATAGGTAAATTTGCACAAGGTGTTGAAAGTGTTATTTATGTTGGCGATGTAATTCATTAATAATCGAATCATTAATGTTATTACAAGCAGCTGATGTCGTCAATGAATTGAGTATACGTATGCGTGACATCGGGAGTTATTACACAGTTTTTTAACATCCGCACTTGCGATTTTAATTTGCGGAAATTGAAGTCAAATGAAGAAGTTTAATTTCATAAACTACTTATGGGATTCGAATTATTTTTATTTTCGAGAAACCACAAATAATGATTTTGAGGCAGAGCAGAGTGATATCAGAGTTTCCTAGCTGATTCTTTCAATATTCATTTGCGAAATCAAAATGGACTACAGCGAGGTCATAGTTGTATTCAGATATTCCACAAGCAAGTTTTCCAGAAATCAACTTGAACCTATCTTGATTAGATTTGGTGGATGAAAAAGAAGCCAATTGGAGCTAGAATTTATTCGATCACCCTTCTTGAGATTGCAATCTCAATAAATGCATTCAACACACAGTGATAATGATACTGATGATGATGAGGAATATGGCTGATATATACAGAGTTGAATTTGAAATCAGGAAGTTGTTTTGCGTCGAATGAAACAATATATCTAGGAGCTACTTTGAATGGCATTACTCACCCATAATATTCGTATCGAATATTTGAATATTTCTGTAGGATATTTGTGATGAGTGATGATCAACTTGCAACTTGTATATACAAGAAGGTTCTGTTTCTACCTCATGAACTTAGAGAAACCAATAATCACGTACCATTTTCATTCCTATATGAATGCTCCATAATTGTACAGCTTGATGCCAAAAATATTCTAGAGAACGCATACTTAACAAATATGGAAATGTTGAAAACATGATACTTCAAACAATACATTTCAAAGACCCGTATTTCTTTTGAGTATCTTCTCCTATTGCTGCTTCTCATCTCATAAATCATTATCATTGATATGATTCTCAAAATGTTGATGATATATCGAGATACAGATATCGACTCTCAAGATCATTCACTCGTGGATTTTGTGAGTACTAGAAAAATCATCAGTTCACAAAGGGAAAATTGCTTACATGCATGTTATTCTGTTTTTTGACAGTATAACTGATTGATAATTGATGAATTTCCAACACTGACGAGTTGAATAATCAGAACCACCCTTCGAACACTAAAAAAACAACATTCGACAGGTAATCAAGAGTGAAGGAGACATTTTGGAATCCTGGTTGAAATTTTGTTTTACCGCTGAGAATACCTATTCAAGCAGTTGTTCCCTAGAACCTTATCTTCAGAATTATTATCTAACGGTCAAGAAGATTTTGAATCGGAACAGGAGCGTGGGAAGTACGTGAGTACCTATTTAAAGGTGCCATTTTCTGGGGGGCTGTGAATCGAACAATGCAGGATAGTGAGTATCAAGGTAAGCGATCTAATTTTCCCATCGATAACGGTTTTTGCCATGTATACTATCAACTATTTTTCAATATGATTTCAGTCATTGACAGATCGAAAATCATTGATACCACTTATACTCCTCTGGGTGTGCGTCGGAGAAAAAAAAAACATTTGGCATCGAAAGTCCATAATGTTTTCCCAAGATTGAATCGGAGTCATGAGTGAAATCAACAATCTATTTTTCCAGTGCTTTCTCAATGAGTTCTAATCAATCTTCCAATCATTTGCCTAGCGATGAAATATGTCATACAAGTCACCTGAATTCAAGATACCATGATAGATCCATGATAAGATAATTCGAGAGAACGATTCAAATTTCTTACATTAGCCTTTCTAATTAGAGCAGGTTCAATGAATTGAAGAATCCAGGTTCCACGGCAAGTCAGAAATTGACTTTCCAAGTAGAAATTTCGTGTTTTACACTTCACTAATAATAATAAATCAATGTGAAAAAATTCAAGAAACGTTGAAAACCGTCATCTCTGCGTATCGGATCAATAATAGTTATATTTAACCAACTAGTATATTACTGAAGGCGATTAATGATCGAGATATTTCAACGTACGAGCGTATAGCGATCGAGTTATTGTTCGAGATCATCAATCGCTATTCAATATACGAGTTGGTTATAAGATTTTTCTACGACCTCATTTGCAATGAAACAGGGGAAACTCACTATTGGTATTCATCGTCGGGGTTGTCCAATTGCAATAAATACCCGATCTGTATAGTCATGACAGTCAACTTGTCCGCTGATGTGACTTTGACATCTGTCAAATCTTTGATTGCAAAACACTTTTTTTTTGAGAACTTGATGAACGAGAATAAGTGAAACGTCCTTGAGCTGTTTGAACATGTAAAATCTTGATTGATATCCTTCTTTTTCCATTCAAATACAGATTTCACATAATATTAGCTTCAAACTAGTAAGCCACGAAGTATGTTTGGTTGCCTATACTACAATCATGCATAAATAGAGATATTGATCGTAATAATAAGGGGTTGGTAACGACCAATTTCATAAAAGTTGAACAGACTCGTTAATACGTGGTCGACGGAAAGAGATATTTATTAGCTGATCATATTCTGATTTCTCACCCGAAACTCGTGATTTGCAGCACAAATTCCACATGAACATGTAGATATTTCAAATCATTATACTTTGGTGTTATCCTCGGTGTTGGGTGACAATTATCACACCCATAGTTCACTGAATAATTGAAATGACTCCCATAACAATAGCAAGAAGGATCAGAAAGTTCTTCCGTTGCACAAAAACAAAAATTATGTCGAATTCTGCAGCAGGGGAAGCTGTAGGACTGCAAAAGGTCATACCAATTTCACCCCACCTGGTCCAGATTGCGTATTCCCGCCAAACGAGAAGAGTAGGAAGTGAATAAAATTGCCAGATCTCACCTGTTGAGTGGGCTCCAAACGCAGGAGAATTATGTGGAAGGGAGCGTGGGAAGAACGTGGGTATCACGATGAGGGTGACGTTAGCACATGAGGGGAATCTTACAATATAATTTGCGCAAAAAATTTCTCATGGGGAAGATGCATTACATTTTTATGTAAATGTGGACTGACGGTACTCGTGGAGACTGCCTTCTGATGAATTGAAAACAAAGATGAGCTTGCATACGAAATGTCATGATTTCCAGAAAAAAATATCGGGTGTGGATACATTTCAGGCACGAAACATTGGATATGAAGGAAAACATTGTCACAATGTGTAATCTGTAAACTATGGACTGTGACTTTTTCGACAGTTACGACCTGGTATTTTGAGGTTAGGTCATCCTCTTCATTGTTTTCATTTGCACTCGTGCAAGTGTATATACGAAAGCGCTGAACGGACATGATGATTTTTTTTTATAATTGCCAGTTCAAACTGGCAATCAGCCCTAATTGCCAGTTCAAACTGACGATTAGCCATAATTGTCAGTTCAAACTGGCATTCATCCCTAATTACCAGTTCACACTGGCAATTAGCGCTAAGTGTCAGTTCGAACTGTCAATTAGCCAATAATGCCATTTCAAACTGGCAATTAGCCCTAATTGCCAGTTCAAATTGACAATTAGTCTGTATTGTCAGTTTAAACTGGCAATCAGCCTTAATTGTCAGTTTAAACTGGCAATTAGCAATAAGAAAGTGGGAAAGAAACCCATTCATTTTTCGCATTTTTTAACGATTCTTTCTCACGAATTCTCCACCGATTTATATTCAGCATTAAAATCATGAACCAACCAAATCCGCAGCTCCCAAGATGACAAAGGAATCATTATCAAATGAATAAAATACCCGTATGACAGACAACAAGCAGTTTTTTTTTTCTAGTTCGCATCCGATCCCTCATTTACAATTCTTGTGACCTCACTTCTGAAACTGAATCATACATATCGATAATTCATTGTCGAAATTTGAGCGCGTGCAAGATGTATACGCGACCCGACAGAATTATAGCATGCAATTTTGTAAAATGTAAATATATGCGAAATATCGAATGAAAGCTCATGTTTTAATCATGAGCCTTTACGCCTGCATGAGAACCCCGTGTCTATGTTTCCTTCGAGATGCAAATTCGAAGGTTGATCTGAATTAGTTTCCGTCTCTTTCTGATTTGCGTAATTGGAAAATTCGTGAATTAATTCAACGCGCATCACTGATTACTTCACCTCAGGATAAAGAATTGGAAGATTGTTTCAATCCAAAAGCATTTTAGATACAGAGGGTGTACAGAAACTAGAAGTCATGAATAACCGGATATATACAGAAATTAGAAATAATGTCGAAAATAAATCGTTCTGTCCTATCTGGCTTCCTCAATAATGAACAGAGTTTCAAAGTAGCATTTTTTGATCTTTCTGAATTTGTATGTTTTTAAATGAATGTTTATTTCGATAGTACTTGTATAGTAGGGAATCCGAAATTCCAATCGCAATCATCAAAGTTGTATCACTTACTTCATGATCACCAAAGAATTTCAAAATTCAAATATATCAAAAATTCATTACATAACTTGCTACTTCAGATACCTAATCATAAATAGGGAAGTTGGATAGAAGAAATATATTTTTTGTCCATTGTTATTTATCTTTCTATATCATTTCGAATCTAGGTTTGTGGTATCATTCATGACCACTTGCTTACGGATACCCTGTTCATGAAATGGAAGCATCCCAAATGAAAGTGATTTTTCCAGTGCTAATCACTACTATGCAATATTTCTTTCATCATTCGAGCACCCGATAGGAAAATCAATAGGTAATGTTCGTGGAGCAATCGTGCAGAGGAGGAGAATATCGGAATATTTCTTGAAAGTTTGGAGGTCGTACGCATCAGGAGAGACTTTGCTAGGAAGACACAACTTTGCCGATATATTGAAATGATACTTGGTAGAGCAAAAGTCAAGAATGTAAGTGGTGACCAGTTTGACCTCGTCTAGTTTATGGAGAGGACTGCCCGTGGAGAAATCTATGAAAATGGAGATATCGCCCACCTTTCTACGATGTTCGGAATGAGGCAATGAATCACCGATACATATATTTGTTGTTCATCAATTGGCTATCACTAGCTCTCTTCTGAATATAGTCTTAATGCTTCAGCGTGAGTTCGGGAGCTAAACGCCATAATTTTGTGTCATGAAAGGCTGAGAACAAAACAAGGAATCATTTTAAGAATGCAACATGCATAAAACTCACAGCCATCTGGAATTATTCATTACACATATATTCATTATTGGCAAAGAAAAGAGTAGGTAGCAGGAGAAAGCCTTTTTTGATGAATTATATCCACTAATAATTAGGCAAAGGAACAAATCGATTCCTATTGAAAGAACCAAATTGAACATTGAAAATTATCTTAGAAATCTGGAAGACTGGTTCGATAGCAGATTACTCTCCATAAAGTTTGACAAAACCGTATACTTACCCTCTAGTAGTCATGAAATATCTTTACCAAAATATAGGTCTGAAATTCAACGAGATTTTTCAATTGAACCTGCGAATAAAAAAAAATACTTGGGCATTCACATTGACAATCATCTACGATGGAACCATCATATGCACTATTCAACAAAAATACATCGTAGTATTCTATTCCATTTCAAACAATCTGGACCATCCTTAAGCTCCAAGCATGAGAAAATACTGTACCAAAGTTTGGTTGAATCGAAACTGAATTATGGCATTATTGGCTGGGGAGGGGTATCCAGGTGTTAGCTAGATGCCCTCGAAATCTTTCAAAAGCGATTCCTCCGAATGATGCTCAAGAATCCTGTAAGATACCCAAGCTCTCTCCTATATACTGGAACACAAATATTAGATAAGAGACAGTAGATATCATTCAGATAGTATGCCAGCAGAATGAAGGGTCAATATTGTAAACTAGTAATTTGTAAGAAAATGGGTCAAAAAAGTTACTACGATTTGGCACCTAAATTCTTCTTCTCTGAAACGCTTCAAAACCCAACTTTTGTTATTTGTTAATGGAACAGAGAGAACGAAAATACATGAAATTATTGAAGGCTGATTTATCGACAAAGAGGAGGCCCACACTAAGAATAAATTCCGACTGACTTCTATTCAGGATATTTTCATGAACCAAAAATGTACTTTGAATGTTATTATTAATGTTATATTCATGTATAATCACCACGTACAAGTATGTAGAATAGTTCTGTGGATGTTTTGAATGTTTATTCAGTTTATATACATTCCTTGTATTCGCATTACTGTATTTATTGTGTATTTATGAATAAACGTTATTATTATCATTATTATGTCATTATCTCATTATCAAAAGTTTTGGATTCATTCTGTTATAAAACAAATCTATTTCCACTTCAAGTTGCCTAATCGCCTGCAATACCGAACTCATTCATCTGATCCGAACTCCAATTGAAACCACCAGACCACGTGCAAATGATTTGGCGCATTATATTATGTAGATCAGCTGATACTGCATTCTTTCACCAGCAGATAAACATCAACATCCGATAGATTGTAATTCGCAAGGGTGCCTTTCGCATTGTACAAAGACCGTCGATAAAATCCTATGCGATTGATTGAGCACATGCAGATGTCGGCTTTCGAAACTTCAAATATCAATGGTCATGACATAGTGATTGATATTATATTTGATTCGACTGGCGGATTCTGATGCTAAATCGATAACTCTCAATCTGCTGGCTGATAACTTCTTAATTCTGTAATGATAAGGACACACTGGAACGCATGAATATCTATGAAGTTGAGAAAGTCCCACAAAGAGTTGAAAATGAATTGATGGTTATTAGGTGATCGTCCTCAGATTAGCTAACACAGGTATGCAATGATGCTTCATAGAATATCGATATTTCATGTCATGGATTGACTGTTATGACGACTCTATACAAAAAGAAATATATATATAATTTGAGATTTGTGAAACATGTGAACAAACTAGTGCAAAGATCGTATGGCTTGCTTAAAAATTTATATACAAACAGACATTATCTTACTAGGAAATTGAAAACCACTTTATGTGACTCTCTCATTCTTTCAATCTTCAACTACTGCGATATCGTCTATGGCCCTTGTCTCGATCTAGCAACATCAACACGAATACAAAAAGTTCAAAACTCTTGTATACGTCTAATATTCGGTATCAAAAGTAAAATACATAGAACTCCTTTCATTACAGATATCAAATGGCTCAAAATGCATAATAGACGGCAACTACATCAAGTATGTTTTCTGCATAAGCTCATCCAAACAAAAACTCCTTCTTACCTATCCAGAAAACTTTTACCCAGAAATCAAATACACAGTAGAAATCTACGAACCACTGATAGTCTTACTATCCCGAAACATACGTCCGTGCTATATGAACGATCATTCTCGTATCAGGTCGCCAAACTGTTCAACAGTTACAGTGATCATATGAAGCTTAGTTCCTCAATATCTTTCAAAATCAAGCTTAAGGAAATCATTCTCGGAAAGCAGTGATCCATTTTGTAATTCATTCTGTAGTTTTGTAGTTATGTATTCATTTTAAGAACATCAATGTATTTCACATTTATAACCTGGTTGAGTGGAAGAGTAGCTATGCTAAACTCCGCCAGGCTAAATAAAGGCAATTTATTATTATTATTATTATTATTATTATATAAGATTGCGATTTCTACGGAAGCGTAGAAGGGCCAATATTATTTCAATTCAATTTTCCGCTTAGATTCCGAGTTGTATCTCGGAATATCATATTCAAAATATTGAAATAATATTTGAAATATTGAATTTAGTAATATTCCGAGTTGCAACTCGGAATTCAAGCGAATAATGAAAATAAAATAATAATGGCCCTTTTACGCTTCCGTAGATTTCTGCAATTATAAAAACTGTTTTCAATTATGAATAATTATCAATTCTCAAAATGTCATAAATCATACGTGAGCTGAGTTGTCACTGCCATATGCTAATTAGAGATGGGCATCAACTGAGAGAATATCTATGTTCTATTTTCGGAAATTTATTAGGTACATCAGTTCGACGGTTTCACGAGGTTTGGATATTTCGAATCATTTTGATAAACACTGTGATTTTGAAGTATACTTGCGATGTTTATCAGTAATCGATATTATGATTTCGATCCCTCATACCCATGTGTCCAAACGTCTAGTGTATGTTTACGTTTAAGTTATTTAATGAATGAGATTTCTCTGTCGGTAGCTTTCAAGAAAGAAGAAAAATAATATATGTATAATCCTCAGCTCATAAGTTTTTGCACTGATATATTTCCTCCAACACTAACAGTAATGTTGAAAACTACACCATGATTTCATGTGGTATACTCAGAGGTTGAAATTGTAGCTTATATCTACTGTCGCTAGGACCACTTCCGAAATATGACTTGAAATATCAGCTTTCATCAGATATCAGATGCCTCGAAGTGACAAATTGCCTATTGAATAAAACATTTCGCTAAATTTGACCTCATCTGAACAGGCATCCGGTTTGAACTTGATCAGTAACAAAGGTCCCTCCGGACATTAGGAATGCACATTCGATAACAGATTGCATTCTCAATGAGCAAATTCGCAATCGGTGAATAATACATCCTAATGCATCGGTACGCAGTCCACACGTGCATAAAACAGCATGAATATCCGTAATATAACCACTAAACAAGGCTGAAAGCAATTTTCGATCCATGACCTTGTTTGAAATGAGGTTAAATCATCAGAATAGCAAAACATTTCAGATAAATTTTTGGCAACCAAGTAAATAATGATTATTAATTCACATCAGGATATTATATATATGGATATATAGCTGAAAGCTGTAATCTGAGCTCAGGGTATATGGAATATGTTGTCTTACCACCACTATAGCTATTATCTACTCCTTTTCAAGGCATATGAAGGGTTTTTCCTTTACCAAGATAGGTTTCCACATTTTATGAGCTAGTCGTCATAACACAAAGCCATCCATTATAATCGACCTGAATCCACAACACTGTCAGGATACGATAATTGCAAGAAATATCAAAAGCGAATTTCCACAGAGCACAAAACATTAGAACATATAGTCAACTGCGAGGTTGAGACAGACAGGATGTATAGTTAGCGGGGTTGCTTGCGCTCATGTTGCGCTATAAACGAGCATACAACAGTGCTCAGTGATTGGGGTAAGATGATAGAGAGTGCCTCAGCTATCAACATTTTTTTCGTGGAACCATAATGATCGAGATATAATGCTGATGGTGGAGAAATGTAATACACACCTTGGAATATGAATAACTATCCATCTATTTCACATTTAAACCTGCTGATGGTTCATAGTTATTCAAGATTGAGAATTCGAAATATTTGACATTCGAAAATGATTATGATTAGTTCTCAAGTATCTTACGATGAACGGATCCAGAATCATATCCATTCAGTTAACTGAAATTTCTTACTCATAGAATGTGAAGAATCGATAATATCCAAGTGAGAGTATCACAAATGTCGACAAGATGATTGAACAATAGTTCGTGGTTTTTCACTATCTCAGGGATCATGTATGTATGTGATGTATTCTCCAGATTTCTTGATGTTTTCACAACACTAAGCATAACCTTCGTATATTGATTGATCAGATGAGAACTATCTACTATCTTTGAGGGGGTGTAGCCCACAAAAAGGAATTTTCGGGACCTATGTTGATATCATTTTTTTCTCTTATTTTTGTCTGTTCGTTCTTTGTGGGCCTCTTCCGAAGAATAACCCTCTACAGTATGATTTGTTGAAAAGCTAGTTTGTATACTGCGATCTATAAGAATGATTCGACCAGCAGCACCTATCATTTAGGGTGAAGGTCCAAATTTAGCAAAGCAGCGTTTTTCAATGTCGATCCTCTTTCCAGAAGATAGAGTACTATATATCTACAAATCAGAGTGGAAAATATATTTTTTTTGGCTATCTTCGTATGTCAAGAATACATGTGGAAATAACAATGATTTTTATCCGTACAATCTTCAGAGGAATTAGTCTACCGCGAATGCAAATAAAAGAAGATTGAAATCTCTCCCTTGCGCAATAAATGAAGGGTGGCATGAAGGGAAGTATTTAAAGTCATCAGGTTGCTCTGCACCTGGAAACATCGTGTGGGATATTCTCCCGCCAAAAAGGGGAGGTTTTCATAATCTCTGGACTGCTTCTATTCAATGAAGAATATCTTTGGTCTTCCAGTGTCAAGTTATCGTGGGAAAATGTTGGAGGTTGATATTCAGAGATTGAGCAAAATCTTCGTTTTCGAAACCTTTTATGATTTATTTCGTTGAAATAATTGACCTAATGACCAAATTTCAGTCTGTCGTTGTTACTAGTGATATATAAAATATATTCTACAGTAGTAGAGCTATAGGGGTTCTAGCACAGTCGAGTAAGCATCAAACACAACATATGCGACTTCACCAAAACACATCAAACCCAACATGTGCGACTTCGCCAAAACGCATCAAACCACCCAACATAATATGCGACTTCGCAGAAATGCGTCAAACCCAACATATGCGATTTGCCGAAATGTGGCTAACCTACCTTGATGAGCCGAGTCGGTAGCATACCTAACCTATCTAAAATAGTTCCACCAGCCAGGGGCGTACCTAACCTATCTAATAACCCCACCAGGGTCGTACCTAACCTATCTAATAGCCCCACCAGGGTCGTACGAACCCCCATAAATATTTTCGGGGGGTACACAGGTCCACATCCCCAATGACCCGCCCCACACCGTTTCAATGTCCCACCCCGACCTACAACATACGTCATGCGTCATACGGTGAAACGTCAAAACGATGAAACGCCAAAACGATGAAACGTCAAAACGACGAAATGTCACAATGGTTCAGGGTCCACCTCAACACTTCCCCAGTGGCCTTCCCCACACCGTTTCAATGTTCCACCCTGACCTACAACATAAAAAATGTTATAGACGAATGTTTTTCAAACAGTTTTCAAATGGCGTCGATAGAGTATAGACATCAGCTTGAAGAATTCCAAAAGAAAATAAAAGAACTCAATCATACAATAAAACAATATGAAGATAAACAGCTGATGATTAGAAATTTTTCGAGAATATCTTTATTGGAAAAAGTAATCACTACTCGCAGCATACCAGTATCATCACCAACTGTGAAAAAACTATGGTTATTTTGAAATATAATATTTTTTATAAGAACTGCATACAATATTAGGAAAATTCGACGATACTCAGATGTAATCCTAATACAAGTACCACAGATCATATTTTAATATAAAACTCTACGATAAAACCCATGAAGATGTCAGTTTTTTTGAAGCATACAGCATCCTCAGAACCGCCACACGACCTCAGCCGACAATGAAGCATAAAAAACCATTTGAGCTATCAAACAATCTGTTACATGCATTTCACATTATATTAATTGTAATCAATATTATTTGATGTTTTTCCAAATGAAATGAAATAAATTCTAATCAATATTGTGTATTTTCATCGAAGGTTATTATTATAGATAAGCATGATAGGTGAAAAATATTCTTACCTTTATAGAAAAACCGCAATTTTTGTTTTCAACAATATTTTTGAACTGAACAAATATTTATCTATTTTTCTGCGGTTACCAAATTTCGATGTTTTTCATGCGTGCTATATAACCGAATCACCATCACCAAAAATCATTATTCCTGCTACACCTCGAAGACATCGAGCAATAATCAACCTTTGTGTGTGTGAACCACATCAGCTGACCAATAACAGTGAGTATTTTTTCATTTTATTCTTCTCAGAATTATTCCTTTGATATCAATCCAAATTCTCGTTTATGAATACACAATTTTATAATAATTTCCAGATGGATCTATCCTTATTGAACACCGTTTCATGTATTGCAGAAAGAAAACCAATCACAAAGATTGGAGAATTGAAAATCGGAGTGCCTTTCCCCATCATCTCAGCAAAGAGCGTTGAAACAAAATTTGGGGTGTCTATTCTGCTTGAACTGCAGGACTCTGTGGTTTTCCTGCCTTCAAGAGTAACTAAAGCATACGCCGCTCACACAAAAGAGCTCTCAACTGGTGGATACGCATTAATATTCAAAGGCCTCATCGCAGTTGGAAAGCCACACCCGGCGGCATCCTTTGAAATAATCAAAAGCCAAAAGTGAGTAACATTTTCATCAAAAAAATATAAATTGATACGACATGGAAAATTTTGATAAAGTTCTCGCGGAAACAGATGAGACCCTTTCAAAAATCAAAAGCGGTTATACAAATCCATTGAAACTAATAAATTCACAAATCAGAAAATGTCTTTCGGTAGTGGAAAAATTCGGACTTTCGATTGGACAAAAGAGAAAATTACAAGCAAAGATTGGGGAGCTGAAACGTGTTAGATTTCTCATGACAAAAATGAAACGGGGTCATGTAGGTTCAGGATTGAGATCATCTGTTCGTTGGATTAATGTAGAATCGATTTTCGACTCGAGAATTCAGACGGGGCTCGTTGTGAATTTGAATCACAAGGAGATTGAAGACTTCCTCATAGATGCATCGAAACTTATAAAGAAGAAAATATTGAAAATTTTAGATAATTCAACAATGCTCAAAATAAATTTTACATTTTGCGGTGATTTCGTAAAAAAATCAAATGATGAAGAGATAATCGATCGTAAACATTTCAATACACCAAATACAGTTGTAGATGCAGGGACGGATCTAGATGAATGGTTTAAAATTAATGGAATCGATGTCATCCTGAATAAATTGAGCGAATTTTCTGAGAAAAAAAGTGGGTGGGCCTTGAGTGAAATAATTTCCCTAGAGGTAGCAATCAATCGATTTGAAATGGGGAATGGCTCGTCCTATATCAAATTACCTGAACAAATTGAAAAAAAGCATGCCTGCGTCAATGTACAAAACAATGATGATGCATGCTTTTTCTGGAGCATAGTCAGTGCTCTATATCCTGCACCTAGAAATCCTCAAAGAATGACACAATATCCAAAATATTCTACAGTTTTGAATATGAAAGGGTTAGACATACCAATGAAATTGACTCAAATTTCAAAATTCGAAAAACTTAATAATATTTCAGTCAACGTCTACACTCTAGAATTGAATGTGATTGATCGGAATGTAGATTTTACAGTACTACCTGCAAGGCTAACAAAGCATAAATTAGACAAACATATCAATTTATTATTAATTCAGGATAAATACTTTCCAAAAATGAATGATTATGATCCACCATCAACATTAGCTGAAGGTAATAATAATGCGAGTAATACAATTAGATATCATTACTGTTGGATAAAAGACTTGTCTCGTTTGTTATATAGTCAGCTCAGCAAAGCAAAGATGAAAAAATATATCTGCGACAGATGTCTGAATTATTTCTTGAGTCAGAAAAAACTAGATGAGCATAGTGTACTATGTGAAAATATAAATAACGAAAAAATTTCTTTTCCAAAATATGATGCTGTCGAGTTTAGAGATCACATTTATCAGCAAACATGTCCATTTATAATTTATGCCGATTTCGAATCACAGCTGAAAAAATGTAATACAAAAATTTCGAGAACAATTCTCAAGTATCAACACCACAAGGCCTATAGTGCAGGATATTATTTCAAATGTTCCTACGACGACACACTTTCATTTTATAGGAGCTATCGAGGTGGAGATTGTATGGAATGGTTTGCAAACGAAATGGCGGATGCTGCCAAATTTGTGGAATCGAAATTCAAAAACATTGTACCAATGATTGTGAATCCAGATATCTGTAGAGCAACTATTTGTCATATTTGCGAAAAGAAATTCACGGATAAGGACATTGTAGTAGTCGACCACTGTCATTTTTCTGGCGCAGTTCGCGGTCATGCGCACCAGTCATGTAACCTCCGATTTAGAAAATTGTTTGTTGTACCAATAACATTTCACAATCTCTCCGGGTATGATTCGCATTTTATTATTCGAGATATTTCCAAGCGTGGACACGTCACCGTACTCCCAATAAATAGGGAAAAATACATCTCCTTCACTCAATATGATTCAGAAACATCAATAAAATTTAGATTTATTGATTCATTGCGTTTCTTGGGTACCGGTCTAGATACTCTAGCATCAACTTTGAAACTAGATGAATTGAAGATTCTAAGGAAAGAATTCAGTAATGTGAATGAGGCTCAATTCAATCTTTTAACACGAAAAGGTGTTTTTCCCTACGATTATATTGATAATGAGGAGAAATTAAACGAAACCAAGCTACCAAGCATTGAAAATTTTCACAATATATTGAACGATTCAAATATTTCAGATGACGATTACGCTCATGCTCAAAAGGTTTGGGAATATTTCGACATCAAATCGCTTGGAGAATATAGTGATTTGTATATGCGTACCGATATTCTCCTTCTAGCTGATATAATGGAAAATTTTCGCGAATCATGTAGGAAAACATATCATCTCGACCCCGCATGGTACATTACGATGCCCTCGTATACTTGGAGTTGTATGCTCAAGTATACTGGGTGCAAATTACAAATTCTAAAAGATGTAGATATGTTGATGTTTGTTGAAAAGGCGATTCGTGGGGGAATAACGGTTTGTAGCAATAGATACTCTGAATCGAATAACAAGTATATGTCAGAATATGATCCCGAGAAACCATCAAAATACCTGCTCTATCTAGACGTAAATAACTTGTATGGGAAAGCCATGAGCGAACCCCTACCGTATGGGGAGTTCACTTGGGTCGAGAACACCAACATCGATGTAACTCAAATTCCGGATGACAGTCCTGAAGGCTATATTCTTCAAGTAGATTTGGAATATCCGACAACATTACATGATGCGCATAAAGACTTTCCGTTTTGTCCTGAACACCGCACTCCGCCAGATTCCAAATTACCTAAATTAATGACAACTCTACACAATAAAAAAGAATACATTTTACACTACAGAAACTTGAAGCAGGCTCTCGAACACGGTCTTAAATTAACAAAAATCCACAAGATTCTAAAATTCAAACAGTCGACGTGGTTGAAATCCTACATAGACTTGAATACTCGATTAAGAACAATGGCCACGAGTGCCTTTGAAAAGGATCTGAGGAAATTGATGAATAACGCCGTCTTTGGAAAGACTATGGAAAACATTCGCAATCATCGCATAGTTAAATTGGTAAGAAAGTATGAAGGTCGTTATGGCCTCAAAAATCTAATATCGAGTCCACAATTCCAGCAGCGCACAATTTTCGACGAAAACCTCGTAGCCGTTGAGATGAAAAAGTGTGAGTTAATCTTTAATAAGCCTCTATACATTGGTATGGCTATCCTAGATATCTCCAAAACTATCATGTATGATTTCCACTATAATTTCATGCTAACTCACATGGAAGCTGATAAATGCAAGCTCATGTATACAGATACAGATAGCTTTTTTTATGAGCTGTCATGCGAGGATGTATATAGAGAAGTTATTCTAGAGAATATCAATAGATTTGATACATCTGATTATGCTCCAGACAATGTCTATGGGATTCCGCAGGTCAACAAAAAGGTTCTAGGTTTGATGAAGGACGAGGCTAATGGTAAAATAATTACACATTTCGTAGGGTTACGATCTAAAATGTATACTTTCAAATTATCTATGGATGAGGAGGACATTGATAGAGAGCGGGAGCGCTTGAAGGGAAAGGGGTATAGTAAAGATCAAATTGATAATGACTTGAAAAATTTCGGGATGACTAAAAAATCTAAAGGGGTGAAAAAATGTGTAGTCAAAAATAAACTAACATTCGACGATTACGTAAATTGTCTGAAGGAGTGTGCGCAAAAGACTGTAACCCAAAAAACAATACGCTCATACAAGCATGAAGTTTTTTCTATTAAACAATCGAAAATCGGTCTAAGTCCACATGATGATAAGAGAAAACTTTTAGCCAATTCGTTCGATACACTTCCCTGGGGTCATTACAGTTTGAATTAATCGAACTTCTCCATGTCTCATCAATTTGTATTTTTTGAGGAAAATGTTACACACACACACCTACACAATTGTATATGATTTGAATATTTACTATAAATATATATTGAAATGTTTTCACTAGAAAATGAAATGAAAAACATTTTGAAAATTCCTGTGCTTTATTTATTTCCCCCTATATACAACATCTGTGAAAATTATTCATAAAAAGAAATCACTTTTGAAAGTAGAGTTTTCAGTTCATGTAGAATACCTCGGTTTGGACAATTAATGTTAAACATATTCCAATCAAAGTCTCCAACCGCAACTAGCTTTCTCTGAAATTCATTGTACTTGAAGTATGTACTTGCTTTGAAAAAATATATGTGTCCGTCAATGTAGCGGAATGCTGAAGTAATATCGCTTGGTATATTTGGAAAAATATCCTCAATTCGTCCTCTGTTGACTAAACGATAATCATCTTCATGCTGATGGTATTCAATGAAAGACGAATTGTTCAAGAACATGTAGATTTTTCCAGTATTCGTTTGGAAGGCGGCATTTATTTCAGATTGTCCAGGTAAATTGAGATTAATTTTTCGTTTGATTTGCAAGTTTGGAAAATAGCTCGAATAAAATTTATTTCCACTTACTACAAATAGATCTCCAGACGTTGTTTGAAAAACGTGATTCACTTTAGCCAATTCTTTTGGGAGATATTCATGTAGCGGTTCAGATTGCATTTTTTCCTTCAGCAGTTTACTATGCATATTTGCATCTCTACTACCGATATCATTTTTCCATACCATATCTTCAGAAATTACATACATTCGATGGTTGTGAAATTCCGGACTGTAAGCCAAAAACATTACATTAGGGTGATTCACTTCACACAAGTTGTGTTCAACCAATTCAATGTCTGGGGTAGTAGTAGTAGTAGTAGTAGATAATGGGAGTACGATTTTTGTATTAACGTTGATTTGAGGGGTGCTTGACGTCATCATCTGTGATGCTGTTGTCGATGTCATTGAATCGAATTTTGGGATGAGGGCGTAGCGTTCTTTGAAACCATACAGCGCTTGGATTGCATATAAATCATCATCTTGTAGGGGCTTTGTTTCACCCTGATACCATGGATACATGATTGCAGTCGCATCATCGCTATGGTATATCCCCAAAGCATGACCAATCTCGTGTACAAGAACCATAAGTAAATTCGTATAACCATCTGGTACTGTTCCATTGCCTACATACCAATTCTCATCGCTATCCAAGTGAACTTCTATGCATGACGAATCTGATTTCGGGAAGAAGGCATGCCCCAAGACACCACTCGGCCCATCGAATTTGAATCCACAATTCACACTTCCCATACATACAATGCGAAGAAGGTGATTTCTTTTACCAAACGAAATTGTAATGTCTGGATTGATGCGATTGGGAAGAGTTTTTTTAAATGTTAATTTAGATGCATTCTGCCACATATCGAAAGCCGTCTGAACTACTTCATTATATTTTTTATGTGTAACAGGTAGATACCATTGAATTGTCGTCTTGTTCCATTTATTTCCAACCCGGAATTCATTGTCACCATGTTGGCATCGAGGTTTTTTCATCAACTGTATTGTTTCTTCATTGAGGGTGCCATCTGGCGGTAAATTATATCGATCTTGAAAATGTCTAAGGGCCTCATTAAAATCCGTCAGAGTACTATTATCAATATAACCATATTTTTCAAGATATTTTCGTGCTTCAAGTTGAGTTAGTAGGCTACCACCACCACCACTAACATAGTCATCAGATGTCACTGTGCGTAATGTCAACAGTAGAGTGGTAAAAACAACTGTCTCCATGGTTAGCTTGATGGGAAATGATTCAAAAAAGATTTGTGGAGGTCTTCAAATATAAAAATAAAATCGATTCAGTAACTAATCGCATTTATTATAGGTAAATACATCATATTAATTACATTGTAAATCGGATTCAATTTGAGAACGATAATAAAATAAATATTCACGCAAAGCATTGGGATACAAACTATTCAAAGATGATGTTTCACAAATTCCCAGAATGATTTCTGTAGCAGACACATTTGTCTTATTATCTCGCAACCACCCTTTAACAATATCAAAAATATTTCGAAAATAATCATTGAAGTTCATGACATCCAACATGGCAATTCTATCAGACACCACACTCGTATGAGTTTGTAACATTTTTTCGACGTCTCTCTGGCTCAAGTTGATATCGACGCCTGTCCCGTCCGAGGCAATGCCGCCGCCGCCACCGGTCCATTTGGAGATTGAAACCTGTTTTATGCTGCACTCGATGTATTGGTACACTTGCACAAAGTCTCCACACTTTATCATCACCGGATCATATTCATCGGGATAGCTGTCGTCGTCGTCGTCGTCGTCGTCCCCATCGAAAAATGATTGTTTTATTCTAGACAATATGTCTATGAGTGTGGCCCACTCGTAGGTGTTGAAGGAAATCCTTCGAGGTGAAAACTTTTGCTTCAGAATCACACAGACGCTAAAATCTCTCGCTGGACTTAGGCCACATTGAATTTCATAGCAGCAGCCGTATGAGTCCATTGGAAATGTCATCAGCAGCAGTGGGTCTTCACTTTGAGCAATCTTTTCGAATCGAGCTAAAGCTTTATCGACGCCATCATCGTAGTACGCAGTTTGAGCTGAATGCTCATATTTGTCTAGAGCCTGATTGATGACTTTGAGCGTTTCTTCAAAGTCACACTTGTTGTTGTAGCCAACATCGTCGTCGTCGACGTCGACGTCGTCGTTGCTGTCGACATCATTGTAAACAAACTCCATTTCTGTGCTGCTACTAAAATAATCACTATCTTGACTCACCATAATTCAAAACTGGACTGAATGAATATTGATTTTTTTGAGACTATTTGAAGCTTGGAATCACGTGATTATGGCGTGATGTTTTTCGTTTTTTTGTTTTTTCCAATGTGATATCATTGTTATGGTAATTCTTATGTTTTTCGTGTGAAAACATGGAATGTGTGGTGGTGGTGGTGGTGAAAAGGCCCCCTGAATTGTCTAGATTTGTTTGTATTTTCTATAACATCCTATACTAAATCGGTATTTTGAATCCAGCTGTTGTGAGATCTATCAAGACCTAACCATTTCACGTACAGCTTCTGACCTTTTCTTCGCATCACTTTCTCCACGAGATAGATGTCGGGATTCTTGGTTTTCTGCAACTCCTCATCATAGAAGGCCCCCCTGATTGCCGTCCCATGCATATCTTCCAACAGATATGTGGTGGGATTCGTTATTTTGACTTCGACGATTTTAAATAACTCTGTCGTCCAATTTGGGGTGTACCCCTTTTCGAAAATATGCTTGACCTTGGATATGCGTACAATATCACCAACTTTGAATTTTCGCGGGCCAACAATCTTCAAGTGTGTATAAGATCTATTGAGAATTTGTTTTTCATTGGATTTATCGACTTGCGATGGTTTGCAACCAATCGTACTGTGGTGTGTATCATTGTAGGATTCTGTAATGGTGGGTAGTACATCTATCCACCTGTAGGTGGCATTCAAACTAAAGTATTTGAATAGTTTTTCTTTCAAAGTTCTAATTACACGTTCTGCTATTGCAGCCTTCTTGACGCTGTACGTACTGTAATGGTTTATGTTATGCAATTTCATTAGACTTTGGAATTTGCTATTGTAAAATTCAGTTCCCTGATCTGTTTGCAGATTTTTCGGACATCGTTTTGTGTGCGCTAAAATGTCTGCAAACGTTTTGGTTATTTCCTCGCCAGTTTTCGTTTTCAATGGACGCGTCCATACATATTTAGAGAAACAATCAATCACAATCATAATCATTTTGAAATTTCGATTCTTGTGTGAGACATACTGTCGCATTTCCGCTAGATCCATTTGCCACAAGTCGTCTATACCTTTAATTATGGTTCGCCGACGTGGGTAATTTTTTCTTGCAGGTTTATGCAGCTCATCGACAAGTCGAATCTTTTCTGCAGAGTGTGACATATCTCAATATCAATATGACTGGATGATAGCGTGACATGTGTGTGTGTGTGTGTGTGTTTGTGTGTGTGTGATAAAGTGGTTAAAGAATTGTAATTTTTCCTCATATATATTATTTTATTGCCGACTTAGGGATACAATTTTGTTTGGAATTTTTGTTTGCGGATCAATGGTGGAATACACATTCTTTGCGAGATCATCTTTGATCTCTGTGACGATATTGGTGAGAAGCTGTTCAGATTCAAAACTTTGCTGCTGACGCTTCTTCAAATCGACAATAGTTCCATTGATATTCTCCTGCACCTCGGAAATATCCAGAATTGCCTTTGAATTCAAATCGATGTCCTTCTCCAGTTTAGGTAATGATATACTTAGAAAGTTTGTCATCGAGCTGGTTGTTTTCTGTAGCATCATCGACAATTGTATCAAGTTTGAATTGAATGTTTCCAGTTTGATTCGATGTGAATCGAACATCTTCTCTAGTTTTATCGATTCGTTTTTGAGACTATCAATCGCAATTTGTACCTTATCACCAAAATCATCGAACGCAATCTTGAAATCTGTTTTTATTTGTGAAATAGTCTGTTCTACATATATTTTAATATTGTCTACATATTCCTTGTTGGCGACATCGTTTTTCAAATTTGGCATTTTGACATTACACAATTTCAAATTGTCAAAATCTATATCCCCTTTAGAAGTGTACGATAGTCCACCACCGACGCTCGGAGATGTAATTACCACCAGTTTGCGTTTTCCATTCGAACTACGTCCGAACTTATCGATAGTCATCTTTGAAATGACCTCAATATCCATGCGAAAGTCTGTATCTATTGTATGATGTTGGCCTCCTTCAATTCGTCAATGATTGATACAATCTCGTTGTCTAGAGAGGTATTTCCTGCATTTTTCGAGGCTATGAGCAATTTTAATCTTTCACACAATTCATTGGGGTCATCCCAGTAAATGTATTCCACAGGTTTAGTATTGTAGGACAACATTGACGATTGGAATTTCGTCGGCAAATTTCTCAATTGGATATTTAAACCATGTCCCGTTGTATAACGTCTCGATGATGATGTTGGAGGTATGAACATGGGTCTAATGATTTCCTTATACTTATATCTTTTGGTACCTTTCAGTTTTCCGCTAGCATTCTTGTGGGCATTCGAAAGTTCCAAAATTTGTTTATATCCATTCAGATCTTCTTTATTGAAATTTTCTGGTACATCGTAGAATATCAGTTCATATATTCCAGGCGTCCCTCTCACTTGTTTTCCAGCAATTTTGATGTAGCCTGTACGACCATCAAAATCAATTTCATTATATCCAAGACGCCATTTTGAATTACTGGAATCGTATATGGGGCCATATACTTTGTCTATTTTTTCGTCCTCTGTCCAATATTCTTTCAGGAATCGAATGCTCATCACAGGATACTGCTCAAGGTATGACTCAATAGCTGCGGGATCAATTACATCGGTGTCACCATCAGGCTCTTCAGATTCCTCATCTTCCTCGAACACGCCATCATCACTTTTACCGCTAGCGCTAGCAATACGTTCAAGTTTTTGAAATTGAATTTCCGATGCTTTCTCTTCTTCATCTTCTTTTTCAGTTTTTTCACTTTCATTCCATACTTTCAGCTCTTCTTTTTTCGATAGTGTTGAAGGCTCATTTTTTATGCCACTATCAATTAATCGACTTTTTGTCGATACTAGTTTTTTCAGAGGTGTAGATATTGGTTGGAAAAATTTCTGTATTGTCTCATCCTCCTCAGACCTACCTAATTTCAAAGTTAGATATTTCTTCCTTATAGCCTGGGCTATTTCACTGATTTTATTCTTGCGAATGACGTCGACCTCTTTGCTGGACGGTTTCATGATTATGAATATGATACATCACAATGTAATCATACTTTTATAAACTTGTCGAAGCCCTGTCGATAGCGACCTGAATTCAGATCACACTCCTTGACAATAACCATTGCACCATATTTTTCACGCCAACAATCTGCACAAAGTCGCTTGAATTCATCGAATGTGACGTCTGGGGAGACGTGTTCATCAAACACATGCTTTAAATTCACCTCGTCTTGTTTAAATAGCACAATCAGGTTACAATTATCTCGAAGCATTTGCTTTCTAGCAAAACTGTATGTCTGGCCAATGTATATAGCGTCAATACCTCGATGTCGACACATTGAATAATATTCTTGAATTTTTTGTTGTGAATCGCAAGAAATGTCATCGAAAATGAAGACGGAATTTGGTTTTGCTTCGTTGGGGCATATGATTTCATCATTATCTTTGTATGGAAAATAACCTACTCCTTTGACTGCCTTCAATACCTCTTCGAGCAGCTGGTACTTGGGTTGATACAGCGATTTTGAGTACACGTATACGTTTTCAAATTTGGCGCCATTAGGATGAAACAGCAGTGCCAGTGCGGCATTTGTTTTTCCACATCCACTCGGTCCGCAGATGATTGCACGAAATGAGTTTGGTAATAAAGCACCATGTTTACTTGAATCTCTCGCACCTGCACCATCATTCAGATGGTCCAAGTTTTCGATTGGTAGGATGTTTTTCTGCTGAACGGTCCTCATGATGTGAGACATACCACATTCAAATTCATAATAAATATCGATATCTCGTAACATCATTAGTCATTTTTAATGTTGATCTATCGTGGAGAGGGTGTGGTAAATTCATTAATCGATAAACTACCATTCGAACTACATCTACCCGGTTATTCGTATTGTGGTCCTGGAACCAAATTACAAAAGCGACTAGAGCGTGGTGATACGGGTATCAATCCGTTGGATGAGGCTTGTAAAGAACACGATATCGCATACTCTGAAAACACCTCTGTGGAGGAACGTCATAAGGCCGATCACGTATTGGAAAATAGAGCGTGGGAACGAGTCAAATCGAAGGACGCGAAATTTGGTGAGAAAGCAGCAGCTTGGTTCGTCACCACAGGCATGAAGGCGAAACGTAAACTCGGTATGGGTATGGGGCAAAAGCAACACCCATTTTCAAAAATTGTAAACAATATACTTGGCGTTTTGAAAAAACAAACATTTAGTCATGGTAATGATAATAACGATCTGCATCAGGGTAGTGGTTTGAATCGATCATCTGTAGCAGCTTTGCGTGCAGCTCGAAACGCGATAAAAAAAGTTGGAGGTCGAAAGAGAATACGAATACCTCGAATTATACCTTTACCGACGACTTCATCATCATCATCGGCGGGAAAAAGTGGAGGATTTCTACCGCTAATCCCGCTATTCGCAGGCCTCTCGGCTTTAGGGTCGTTGGCTGGGGGAGCTAGTGCCATTGCAAAGACAGTCATCGATGCCAAGAATGCAAAGAAAAAAATGGAGGAAGATATGCGTCACAATCAAGCTATGGAGCATTTAGGGTCTGGTGTGTATCTGCGTAAAACACGTAAAGGATTCGGTCTATACTTGAAGAAGAATGCGACTCCGAAATGTGTCAAAGGAGGCAGAGGTCTATACTTGAAGAAGCGTCAGTCAAAAAACTTCTAGCTGAGCTGCCCGATAGAGCATTATATGATGGAGAGATTATAAAGTATGCAAAAAAGCTGAAAATACCATACTTTCGAGGTGTTTTCATGCGAGACACTCTGCCTAACCGACCACGACGTTGCGAGTGTGCAGTGGTGAATTTAGATTCCTCCATTAATTCAGGTACACATTGGGTGGCTTATAGAAAAGTTGGAAACACGGTTCGTTATTTCGATAGTTATGGTAATTTGAAGCCGCCAGGAGAATTGGCTGAATATTTCGGACGCAGCGTTGATATTTTATATAACAATAAACAATATCAAAATTATAATCAAATCAATTGTGGACATTTATGTTTAGCATTTTTACTACATTCCAAATAAATGAATGTGTTTGATGAATTGAATCTTATTACTTTCCTACACACCAATCAAGAATCATGTCTATGATATTAACTCTGAAGGGTCGTACTTCGACGCTATCCATCGATTTCTCCCCACCGATTCAATTAGAGTCTGATTCTGATTATGGCTTAGCTTTACTCAGTTTTCATTCATACAACAGCATACCTAATATTGAAAAGGACACAAAGTTTGATTATTTCGAGAATGGTAACAAAGGCAAAAGAAAAAGTATTGATATTCCTGTTGGAGCTTACGAAATTGAAGATATTGAAAGGTTGCTCAGAAAAGATCTTGTCGTACCAACTTCGCAAAAGAAAAATTCACCACCGACAGAGAAGTCCGAAGACTTTTTCTATCTCAGACCGAATAATAATACTTTGAAAAGTGAAATTTTTTGTAAGCACCATGCAATCGATTTCACTCGGAACAATAGTTTAGCAAACATATTAGGATTCTCACCTAGAATTTTGGAACGTGACATTCACCATGTATCCGATCAGCCTGTGAACATTATAAAAGTACGAACGATTCATGTGGACAGCAACATTACCTCTGGAGCCTTCTACAACGACAGACCATCCCACACGATCTACGAATTCGCTATCGACGCCGATCCAGGCTACGCCATCGACGAAACGCCAAATCATCTCATCTATCTGCCCATCGCTACTCATACATGTGAAATTCATAATATCACACTCAAAGTGCTCGATCAAAACTTTCAATTGGTCAATTTTCGAAACGAAGAAATAATCATTCGATTGGAGCTGAAGCCATTATGGTGTTAGGTGTTTATAAAAGCCGCTCCACTGTTTCCCAGCCATCAGTCTTCAAGAAGACCTTCATCAGTCACACTCGGCAGCTCAGTCTGCAGAATATAAAATTTCTCAAGTCTCTCGGCTACCATGTTATCTGCACAAGTGTTTAACATCTTCCGAAAACCTCACCTAGATGAATCCATACAAAAGGTGGAATGGCGGACATACTACCCCTATGTCAAGTCTTTTCGTAACAATGATGTTATAGAAATCAATATTAATCAGTCTGATGCCTTCGATGCTCTGTATGATAGTATGCTACACATTAGTGGAAAAATCACTCGAACTAAAGGTGCTGGACGTGTATCTTTTGTCAATAATGCTGGGGCATATATGTTCCAATCCATCAGTTATGATCAAAATGGTAAAGAATTGGAATCTGTACGTGAAGTTGGAACTGTCAGCACCGTTAAAGGATATCTATGCTATACTGCCGAAGATTCAAAACATTTAGTTATAGCAGGTTGGACCTACCCCAATAATGTTGATGTCATCAATGGAGTGGAATTAACGTTCAGTATGCTCATTCCTCTGAAGCACTTACTAAACATTTTCAACGATTACGAGTGCGTCTCCTATGGCAAGCATTCAATTCGCTTAGTACGAGCAGGAAACGATAACAACTGCTTCAAAATCACTGAAGCTATTGGGGCGACTGTTGACACAGAAGTACAATTGGACATCGAAAATGTGGAACTCAAAGTGAAAAGATTGTATCCGAACGATCAAATTAAATTACAACTTCTGAAGGCAATTAAGGCTGACACTCCTATCCTTATACCCTTCAGAAAATGGGAATTGCATATGCTGCCTTCTCTCACCACAGGTGCCACCAATGAAATATGGGCTGTCAAAACTTCATCGTTCCTCGAAAGCCCTCGATATGTCATCGTTTGCTTTCAAACAAACCACGATCAAAATAAAGTGAATAATGATCCAACAGTTTTTAATCATGTGAACATTACAAATATCACATTAACACTCAACGGAGAAAGTTACCCAAAGGAAAAGATGCATTTGGCCTTCAATAAAGGAGCCTTTCCCCAAGCCTACTTTAACTATTCTCAATTCGGGTATAGTTACAAAAATACCACCATACATACCCCACTCCTCGGTTATGCCGAATTTTCCGGTAAACAGCCTATTTTCGTTATAGATTGTTCTCGACGTGATGAAAGTGTTAAAAGTTCCAGCGTCGACGTCAAACTTGAAATTGAAGCTTCCCAAGGTTTTCCCGCCAATACTCGCGCCTATTGCATCATTGTTCACGATAACATTATCGAACACCTCCCGCTCAGTGAAATTATTAAAAAGTGGAACTGATTCGATTTCATCGACAGTTTGAGTCAGATATTCATCATGAGAGTTGCGTTCGTAGACATTCAGGGGTTTGTTGTTGAACAGCAATTTCACCCAAAGGAGATTGCTATAAGAATTGGTGTTCAATGTAGTAATTATTTACTGTTGCCAAAAAAACCATTCTCATTGCTAAGCAAAGAAGACCGATGTGGGGTTTGTTTCTTGGAGAAAAACGTTCATGGTCTGAGATATTCTTCAGGCTTTGTGGAATACAACTTGCTAGATGATATTCTCCGGGAGAATTTGTGTGACATTGATATCATTTATGTGCGAGGCTATCAGAAGAAGGAATTGTTGATTGAAAAATTAGCTCCATTCAATGTACATGCAAAAGTTGTGAATCTGGAGGATTTCGATGATTCATGGTGGGTTGTTCCAACTTTCCAGAATAGCACCAAGATATCCTGTATGCATCACCTGCGTCGCTGTTGGGGTGACTCCAATCATTGTTGTAGTTTACGAAACGTTGATATTTTATATGAATGGTTTGAAAATATGCTACCAAAATAATTTGTGATCTCTCTCTCAATAAAAATCTCATCATTATTATTTATGAAAAACTTTATTTCTTCCTGAAATCCTGTTGGGAAACCTCGATGCCGATTGACGTTTCATCGCTTTGACGTTTCGTTGTTTTGACGTTTCGTCGTTTTGACGTTTCGTCGTTTTGACGTTTCGTTGTTTTGACGTTTCGTCGTTTTGACGTTTCGTCGTTTTGACGTTTCATCGTTTTGGCGTTTCATCGTTTTGACGTTTCACCGTATGACGCATGACGTATGTTGTAGGTCGGGGTGGGACATTGAAACGGTGTGGGGCGGGTCATTGGGGATGTGGACCTGTGTACCCCCCGAAAATATTTATGGGGGTTCGTACGACCCTGGTGGGGCTATTAGATAGGTTAGGTACGACCCTGGTGGGGTTATTAGATAGGTTAGGTACGCCCCTGGCTGGTGGAACTATTTTAGATAGGTTAGGTATGCTACCGACTCGGCTCATCAAGGTAGGTTAGCCACATTTCGGCAAATCGCATATGTTGGGTTTGACGCATTTCTGCGAAGTCGCATATTATGTTGGGTGGTTTGATGCGTTTTGGCGAAGTCGCACATGTTGGGTTTGATGTGTTTTGGTGAAGTCGCATATGTTGTGTTTGATGCTTACTCGACTGTGCTAGAACCCCTATAGCTCTACTACTTTCTACTGAATACCTGGAGGAAGTTATATTATAAGTATATGTTTTCAGTTGATGAGTCGTACCCAGTTCACACATATTTTCAATTCATACCAAGATCTCATATACAGCTACTGACTGATATTATCATATTATGTCCATTTATAATGGGCTCTCAATGATTATTCGATCAGTTGAGTAGAATTTGAATAATCCTCATTGTAAGTATCATTATATTAAAGTGGGTGCGATGTTACGAATCATAGGGTTGTTAAGATGAAAAAAAAATATCACTAGCCACTTTCTTCGATCTTGTATTTTGGAAAAATAAATGTCTCTTCACGAATTTCACCTCGCATTTGCAACAAAAGAATCTGAGTTTCAATTTCATTGAATAATACATTTATACATATTTACACAGAACATGAAAGTATCCAGAAACATTCAACTGAGTTGACATCTGTAGTATTTTTTTTTCATCTCATCTTTTCTGATCATATTTGGAAGATTCTTGAGGGTATTTTCTTCAGCTCAATTTTTCATGAAGGGTTGAAACATCAAATGTAACTGCAGTAATGCAACAAAATGCATCAATCAATGAACATATGATTAGGTTATATATATGGTGATTAGGATAGAGTGTAACGATGAGATTTTAACGATTCTGTTGAAGTGAAAAATACCTGTCCAATTCAAATTCATTTAGGAGATTGATATCATATCGATATTTCAAGTGAGGAAGAAAAAAAAATGTAGGACTAGTATTAATTTGTAGTGACATTGGAAAAATACGGAACTGCTACTTTCGACCAAAAATTGGTTCTGATGTATTATTTGTCGAATGGGTCTTCAATTTATTTTGGATACTCAACAAGAAATTCTCAAACTACGCACTGGAACGAAGCATTTATTTTAGAGCTTCGATCAAAGCCTCACTGACAATCATCCATTTGATGGTAGGTTTCATGTTTGCTGTCGCTAAAATTGCAAACGCTCAATGTATGCACCGATAGAACTGTTGCGTCAGATTGATGATATAATGGGGCTTACAATCGTCAGGTTACTCTCCATGATTCGCACCTGGGACAGTGCATGTACGTCTGGGACATTCTTCCCGCCAAAAAGGGGAGGTTTTCCTACTCTCTGAACTTTCATTTCCAGTATTCAATGAATGAACATGCATCATTCATCCCTTTTATGTTATCGTGGGAAGGTCTTCGTGACGTAAACTATTCGTTCTCTTATAAAACTCCGAGATAATGAAAAATTTGCCTGGTCATAGCATGATTTCAACATCGCAAATCAATGAATCAGGGATGATGTTTCATAGATAGCTACATGGAAATATATGAAAAACTACTTCTTCTACTTATAACGTGTAAGTCATTAGTGTATTCGCGCGGAAGATTGCCGCTGATCAGTTCGAGATAAAAGAAAGAGAATTTCACACATTTAGAAATTATTTTCCGTTGCACAGGATGATTGAGAAAAAAGTGGCCTATCAAAGTTAGGTTTTTGAAATTGAACACCCTATATAATCATCTGAGAATGAATTCAGTGATATTTTTTTCTGTGAGTTTTTTGTTATTGAAAATCCATTGTGGCGTTCAATATGCTGGCTGTGCGAAATGAAATGTGATGATTAAAAATAGGTACTGATTATCTACTATATATGTACTAGCTACTGATGACAATAGGTATTAATCAAGTGAAAATTAATGATCCTTATTTTTAGAGAAGTAATTTGAAAATTCTTTACTCTGGTACTCCGGTATGACGAAAAATCTCCAACTCGATCTAAATGGCTGATATGACTGGGATGATAGAGAGAGATTACTAAAGTTGAAAGGAAATTGAAAAAATATATAGTGAAGACTAACGAAAAAGATGAAATCCACCTGAATCAGGAGAAAGTTGTGCTTTATTAATTGCATTACCATACGATGAGTACAAACCAAAAATGAATAATGTACAAGTTGGTAAGTTTGGAAAACTTTTGGGACAATCTAAAACTTTGAAATTCCTCTCGATTATCATCAACAACAAAAAACACGATATATGAATTTTCACATGAGTCATCAGTATTTTTGCCTTCTCCCGTCTGTTGTATCATATCTTTGAGAATATACAATGTTTCGAATAAGGCTGCCTACAAAATTCTACAAATTCTGAAGATCCTTCCGAATCCAATCAATTTTCCAACACCTTGCAAGATTCATTTCATGTACATCTTCATCTTGAACAAACCGTATCATTTTACTATTTGAATGAATGTTTAATAATCCACAGTTGAATACGTATTTGCCAATAAAGATAGAAAACAATGTTGATAGCCAGCCATAAGATATAGGATTGATATTGAAATTTGCTCTGTTGTATTTCAACCAGTGTGGTGTTACGAAATGTTTTCGTGGGAATTGTGTATAGTGATTTGAAGAATGTTTCCTCCGTTATCCTCAATGTCGATTATAATAAGTCATGGTACGTAATTATTATCAGTTCATCAGGTCAAGGTCACTTTTTTCGATGACGTCAAACGTTCTGACGTAAAACTATTAATCATTGTAAAAACAAATGAATTAACAACACCCACTAACGACTAACTCGTCTTATCAGCTATTGATACAAACTGTGAGTGGAAGATTCATTAGCGAAATATATTTCCAATGTTGTATCCTTTCGATTTGTACACAATGCGAAAGCATTAATCAAGTTTTGAGAATATTCATAGTACGGTCGAGGATGTTAGAAACCTATTACTCTCTTCTATGATCTATTACGTCCTATGATAAACCAAACAGGGAATCTCTTCGCTATCTTATAAATACTGTCAAATGAGTACTCAAACGCATTAGGCAAGAATGATGATGAGATATTTTCAAAGGTATATGATACATCTGTTCGGGCATTGTAGGGGGTCCATGTCTGATGAAATATAAAATTATTCCAACAGCTCGTCAAACTGGGGAAGTCTCATATTGAAATTATCTAATATATATAGTGTATCAATTTCGAAACTCTGGGATTTCCATTTGGAATATTAAAGTTGAGGTAACCATTTTGCCAAGGATACAACTGCCACTACTAAATTGCTTCCCCTCACATTCTGCTGGAACGGATTGATCATATTTTTTATATTTTCAAACTTCAAAGCTATAGCCAATCCAAAGTTTCGAAAAAGACCTATCGTATTTGAAGTTCAATTAGTCAATACTCAAGTCATCGAAAGTTGTTCGCCATCATCATAACAATTGTGAATATTTCATGAAGTTATTCCGCATCTGAAGTTTTGAAGAAGGGCTATATCGAAAATGATTCATATCGCTTAGTCTGTTGGATAAATAAGTTTGAGTGCCTTGAAGCTGGAAGATGACGTTGCAATATCTCTAATAATTGCGAATATCATTTTAAGTCGCGATAATAATTCATATTGTGGATTGTCGTAATGGAGATGAATATTCTAGTATTGTTATTCGGGTCTATATGTAATCGATGTGTACTGCCATGAATAGTGCCGTCGCCAACAGCTGCTTTGATTTTTGTTTCGCATTAGAAAGTGAACAAAGCTTTCAAATCATCGCCCCTTCCTCAAACTTACCTATTTAAAAAAATTGCAGTTCTGAGTCAGACCTTCAGTAAGGCAATTTAATATATTACATGAGATAATTACCACTTCCATGATTATCGTATATTTGAATGAACAACCAATTTTTGTGAAGCATATTGAAACTGGTGAAAACTAAAATTGAAAACCGATGAGTTCGATACATATTTTGCCATTTCCGAAGAATTGAGAATTCTGAGCTATGTCTTTTGAATTTTTGTGGAACGTCTCTAGAATAGGCAGGCTTCGTGTTTTGATACCTGATAACGCATCCCTTAGTCAAAGTGCAAGTTATGAATATTAAAGGCGACATATTTATTTTGATATTCGTAGGATTGAATAGTGAGAACAGAAAATGAGAACTGTTCGGATCTTTTTGTCAGTGTTGTCAAATCGAATATTCTGTAGCGTAGCAACAACCGTGAATAGGGTTATATTGTATACACGCTATTCTATCAAGTAATAATAATAATAATAATAATAATACGACTTTATTCAACAAATGTACATAAATCTGCCCTGAAAAGGCGAAGATTAGCTGAAGCTACTCTCAATCTCTTAACCTTTTCAGTTTATAAAATAAATGGAATAAAAAAAATAAAAAAAAATAATATGAAAATAAAAAAAATGAAATAAAAATAGAAAGAGATCATTTTACAATTTCAGTGATATTGAATTGATCATCAGTAGAAGAGAAAAAAAGAAACAAAGAAAATAGTAGGTATGTAATGATAAGTAATGTAAGAAATATGAAAATGCAGCAATGCAACGACAATGTGGCTAGTTTTGTTGAATCAGCAATTCATTTTTAACGACTTTTCTGAATTTATTATGAATTTATATTGAAATGAAATAGTTGTATGATATCCACTTCTCACATATATACAAAAAGCACAATTGGGTGCAAATAATAATGGTATGATTTTCGAGAAATCCTGGGAGTATACCAGTACACGACCAGCAATGGTTCAAATCCGATGGGATGAAGTACTTCTCAAGCTTCTTGGCTATAGCTGTCCGTATGGCAGTACTGTTTGTTTCCGGTACGATTTGATGTTTGTTAGAATCCTGCTGGAAGTATCTCCGGAACACAGCTTTCAAAGTTCCAAGTCCTGCCAGCAGTACTTTCCAAGCTTTTTTGCTATAAATATTTCTTCTGGCAACCCTGGTAGTATAGAATTCGGTTCACAGTTTGTTTGTACAAGATTTTCCTGATTTCAAATAGCAACTACAAACTTTATGTACTATGAAAAAAAAAGTTGAGATTCGTATACGAAAAGTTATCGTCTCAGTTGATAAGAATTCCTTGTTGCACAAGATGTAAATCTTCTAGCCTGACACGACTCTTCACTCCTATTTGGCTCTACACTTGACTAATATGGAAGAAATGATTCAACAGTACCGTAACATATTGCATTGATCCTGAATTGGAATTTGCGGTCCCAGACTGATTCTTATTTGTGTTTGATCCGTAGATTATCATCTACCGAATGGTGTCAGATTCGTGCTGAAGTCGGTAGGACTGCTGGGAGTAGGTAGAAATTATCAATTAAGTAACCTTAATCATCAGTTCGACTCGGCAAATTTAGCAATATAATAATAGTCTCACCATGATCATAACAAACTGTGTTCTGCTATCAATGAAAACACTGTACCTTTGTATCTACCGATACCTTTCTACTAACACGCCTACGTTGAGTCGAAACATCGAATTAATTCTTCATTCCCCCGAGATTATTCGAAAAATAATTGCTCCATAAAGAGCATATAACCATATTTTCCACATACGCCGACTCATCATTCGACCCGCATAATAATCTCCTTTTCTGCGTTTCTAAGCGGATTTCATGGCTAATTCCTATAATCAACGATTGATTGACATTCAAATGACTCGAATTAATGATCGGTGCCACCCGCTTTTCAATAACGAAATGGTTCCTCATAGAGTGGCTATTAGTGACTGACCTCCGCACAGATTCCTGTGAAAGAATCCATCGCCTTGGGTCAAGGGCCGCATAATTTGTGACTGGAATGAATTCGGAATCAGTAATTAGTGGCACTTCCAGTAGATATGGAGCTTATCATCATATACAGGGTGGCCCAATGAAAACGAAACAAGGTATGCATCCTACTGAGAGATCAATGAATTGACATTAAGATAAATGTTTCTTTATGTAATATTGGATAGGATTTGTAAAAAAACACTTGAGACACTTCTTAGATGAACATCGTTCTAACTACAAAATGAGAAATAGTGATGGAAGGGAAAAAAGCATAACTAGCCGATTTTTTCATAAACGTGTTTCCTCGAGAACTATACTGCATTGAATTACAAAAACAAGAAAACGTTGGTAAGAGATTTCGATTACCTTCGAAATTATGTATCACTTGACCCCTTATCCCATTTGAAATTCGAGGGTTGGTTTGAAGTGAAAAAGTTGAAAACATACGCGAAATATATCCCCCTCGCAATGAAAATCGACCGGTTCGAGCATTTTTTCTGAGAACGATAACTATGTCAAATCGGCTTTGTTTCGTTTTCATTGGGCCACCCAGTATAGTCGGTATGATAAAGCGTCATTCGGTCTCCAGAAAACAATACAAACGAATACACAATCTTCTTTTTATATTTCGAAATGCCCGTATTCGGTTATTCGTGTCTTTTATCAATGAAAGATATTCTCTTTCTGTTTGCATTGTATTCGTTGATGATTCCTGTTTAATATCATTGAATCGTTATTATCTCTGTTTCATTGTTGGCATCAACTTCTTTTTCTTCAACTTCTTACAACACCAAAGGAAAATCTATATAATGTTCGAGGAACATCATCTTTGCTTGCAATAGAATGTTGGGATAGAAGGAAAATCAAAAATACTTCAAGAGGCAAAGAATTTCACTACTTTGCCATTCTGCTGATAAAAATCACCTACCTCTCTACGATGAACTGAAAAAGTCGATGAATACGTGAGTGTAGTATCAGCGACTAGACGAATAAGTAGGTCCAAACTCCAAACATGTGAGGAGATCGTGAGGAGCGGCTGGGGTGTAAAGTACAATATACACAGGAAGCCAAGTTTTTGTGAAGCAGGTCTAGCAATGGACCTCACATATGATCGTGTCATGAGATAAGCCTTGTTGGTTGTGATACCGAGAATGGATATTGACGACTTCATAGGTATCCAACCTCATACTGTGCAATGTGTTGTGATCTGCCTTTCTGGTGAAGTCACAAGTTTGAGTTTTCGTTGCAAATAATTGACAGTTCATTCGATCGACATGTCTGGGTCCCGCACCTTTGGATATGAAGTATATCATGACCAGCAGAGATGAGGACTGGCAGGAGGCCACATCGAACAAATCATCGATGTGGAATGAGGAAAACTGAAAATTTGTATATCGATCAAATCAACGTCAACTGATCCAAGAAAGGAAGAATATATAATCGTGATTCTGTAGTCATGAAAAATGACAATGAACCTTCTCTGCAGTTTCTGCCAACATGCGAAGGTTCTTTGAAATTCATGATGGATTTCACAACTATATAGTCGCAATGGGAAAACGGGGGAGTACAGGGTTCAATGAAAAACTCTAGATGATTTTGAATTAGCAGGAATCATTTCACGATAGTTGTCAGAAATTGTTGAAATGTGGAAGTTTTGGGAGACCGCAGTCAGAAAAAATATGCCAAGGATAATGAGAATCGTGATAGAAATATTCAAGAATATTAATAAGAATATTCGAATAATTTTTAATATGTATAATTCATTCTGTTAGTTTTTGCGGTTGGACATTAGTTGGAATACGAAAAGAAGACCTAATTATTATGCTGCGTTGCCTTGTTTATCCGAATAATATGATATTACGTTCTTGCATTAGATCATTATAGTTTACTTCCTTCTCAATGAAAGGAACTTTGATAGGTACTCACTTGGAGAGGTAAAATTGAGTACTTTGCATATGAAGTGAAATCGAATATGGCACCTTTGAGAAAATGGAGTGAACAATGATCTTTAGAAAGTTTTCGAAGCTGGCATTTGACTTTTGAAGTTAGTGCAACAATCGCACATTCCTGATGATGGCAGAAATCTAATATGATGATGTAAACTCACCCCTCCGTATAGTACATGATTGAAAAGGTGAAATGTATATTTCGACAGACATTGAATCCAATTTGGCGGCCATAAGAAATAATGAAGTTGATAGTGGTTTGAAGATCAAACAGTTGAAATCTACATGAAGAGTTGCTCTGAGAAAATTTTCTCAGATTTGCATTATCTAGAGAAATGAATAAAATATCCCAATATCCCGATATCCCAATGTACATCATCAATAACCAAATCTGGACAAACTGTTCATTAGGTTTCTCGAAATTATTGATGGATGGCAGAATAAATTATTGAAACATTGGCTGGTGAATGAATATTCCATCAATCGCGTAATAGAAGAAATACAACCGTAAATGCCTTGAGTGGAAAGCGAAAGAATGTTCGCATTAAAATATATGTTCCTCTCCTTTCTCTTCTCACTGGACCTCTTTTGAATGATTCATTGTGAATGTTAATAAGAATACACTTTTGAAGTATATGTTTCGACGTTAGTTCGATATTTGTGGATCATAATAATAATATTCTTATTTTGGTGGAACAGTGTTGTTTATGTTCGAATTAATGCATAATTCAGATAAGATATACCTGAATATCGTTGCCTTGCCCTTTGGATCACCCGGTATTTTTCTCTGTCCTTCACCCAATTGAATAACTAAGTGCAGCGAAATTGAGTTCAAATGTCACATATGGAATGACGTCAATGAACGTTATTATTGATGTTAAATTGTTTATTGAATGTCGCGACTATATTTGTGTGTACAGCAATCAAATCGAATCGGGTGATTCGTAGCAATGTTGCAACATTTTTGATCAAGTTTCAGTATTAGTCTTCAAATGACTTGATGATAACTAATGTTTTTGGATCACCAATCGAAGTACCAATTGTTTATCATGTGAATTCAGTATTAGATTTCAGTACCGGATCGATCGTTGGCTGTTCAGAACTTCGAAGGAGTTACATGATGGAAGTGAAGAATTACTACTGATTCAATTGCGGTGAAGGAGCATCTTTCATTCGAACTGAGCCGATTTCTTTTTGGGACCAGGAATATATATTTTTTCTTTTGAGAACACGAAACTATAATGTTCGAGAAATATCGTGTTAGCCAACGGTGGAATTCTGGGAGAGAAGGTTTTTCTTGAGAGCTTGGAGGCCGTAAATTTCAGGGAAGACTTCAACAACTGTCTACCCGTTTTATGGACGAATGGCGATTGGTAGGGGAAGTTCGGCAAGTCTCGATCCTGACAAGGTACGGGTGACTAACCTGAGCACGTTTAGTTTTCCTACCTGGAATCGCTCGTGGTGGCACAAGATTGCCGTTAAGCACCGACCATGGAAATCTATGTAAAGAGGAAGAGATCACCCACCTTTTTACAATGTTGTAGAGAGTTCAATGAATTCCAGGACAGGTTGAAATTGTGCTTTGTAGATCGTGAGCAGTTGCTGGGATGTAAAATACTTCTTCGCACGGAAGAGGAAAGCCAAGTTTTTGTGAAGCAGTTTTCGCAATGGACCTCACATGATCATCCCATCAGAGAGCGCTGTTGGTGGTGGTACCCATCATGGATATTGTCGACCTCATAGGAACAGTGGTACCCGACTTCATGAAATTGGGCATTGTGTGATCTGCCATCTTCGTGATACTCATTCCAAAATAATAGCCAGATCGTCATTTCGAGGATCGACCTTTCTTCGTCTTGGCCTTATTGGATGATATAGTGGCTCTAGATGAGAAGGCGGTATGAAGTGTCACATCCAACAAATCGTTGATGTGCGTGGAGCAAAACTAAAAATGGTGCCAAGGAACACCAGCATTGATATGGCCAAATACCAATCTCAAAACCCTCTAGATTATAATTATTTCCATAATGATACCAGCAGTCAATGACAAGAAAAGTTGAGGCATTTGTGGAAATTTCGAATACCTCATGCATTATACTTCACAAATTAGGAGACAATTCAATGAGGTATTGAAATAGTGACGTAATCAATCGATTCGTTTCAGGACACATCGTGAGAAGTGTGAATGAAGGAAAAAAGACTGTACATTCCTTGATGAACACCCGTTACAGACGAACATGAAAAGATCAATATCGGAAGAGTTTTTCTTGTAATCAAGCATAATGTGGTGTCATTTTCAAATGCCATGACTTTTCTGTCATTCGCTGGTGCATGACTATTGGATATCTCATCCCATTGTTTAAGTATGATCACAGTTTAGAAAATACTACCAGTTCCTGCACTCCTCAGGATCACGTTTGAACTTCGACTTTGAAACATCCCGACTTGTTTACTGTTGTTATAATAGAAAGGACGAAAGCGGTATTGATACGGGGGTCATCATTATACCAGGGGACGTCGCGCGTGTTTGATTGCGGTTCTTCAGATTCAACATAAATGATACTTATGCATTGCATTTCACAATCGTGTGATGATATAACACTTAGAATGGATGAATTGATGACGGGCATGAACGTGGAAAGATGTCTATCTATATTACAATATAATGATGACGATCACTACAAATCTGATTTTAAGAAATCACAATATTTCAGAATATTGATTTTCGAACTCAAATAATATTTGTAGAAGTACTGCAAGGACTGAAGTAATATTCGTCGAAATGATGTAATTCAAAAATGCAATCACCTAATCTTCAAGTATCCACAAGAAGTTCTCAATAAATCCAATCGACCAATTCAACTGTGATTCGTTTCAAGTTCCACAATCACGAAGATCTCGGCATTATTTTATCACGAATATAATATCAATATAGGATATTGAACTAACGCCAAATCATTTGTTGAAGCATCGTCATATCAATTATTATGAGGTGTGTAATAAAAACGTCACGGGCAAGAAACTTACTTTATGAAAAAATGATCTTGTATCTATCTATCTATCTATTATCCTGTATCTTATATATCAATTGCTTCTGATCCAATTTTCTAACAAATATGAACTGGCGCTTGTTTGCCCAAGCAATTGACATAATAAAATACAGGCTTCTTTTCCCAAAAGTATGTTTCTCGCAGAGAACTATTTCTCAAAATACCCCGTATATAAATTTTCAACATAGAATTGAAACCTCCAGGAGTTTTCACGTTATCTGATCCTTTTTGTTTTCGATTCGAGAAAAATTATTGACCGAGGTAATAACTGGAATCCAAAAAGATTACCTTTTGAAGATATGGAATAACTGTCGATAAAGAGGAAGTCGAGAACTTATACAAGCGATTTCGAACTGCGTCAACAAAATATTGTTCAGGAAAATATGAAAAAATGTAAACATCGAACTCTCGATTGGCCCAATAAGTTTGTTGCAACGTCATGAAATTTTTCTCCAATTGAAACTTTTTCTGACCTGTCTCCATCTAGAGGAGATCTGAATAATGATAATTCTCCACCCATTCAACTTTTGCAACCTTCCGCAACGCTAGTTCAGACATCTCCAACATTCAATTGAACAAAGTATCACTCGTATTTGGGGCACTTGGTATAACTACCTAGAGCACGTTCCGTGCGCTTATACATATAGGCTTTCCACTGTTTAAGGTTCGCCTACTGTTAGCCTAGGCGTCATCTGTTATAGCATATTTCCTAAACTGTGCTATGAATATGAATAGATAAGTTAGTGACACCTCCTCGTCTTTTCTATGTTTAGAGGAAATTGTTGTTTTCTATTCATACTCACCGGATATTCTAGTACATGTGACAACACTGCTGTGATTCTTTAACGTAAGCGTATGACTGAGACGTCATGTAGGTGGAATGACTTTATAAATTTGACCAAAGGGTCAATTACTGTCCTACCCGTTTGCTAGAATAGGTGATAAAGTTCCCTGAAATATTCATTAAGTAGTATCAGTGTTGCGCAACTACAGTTACTTTTCCACTTCGATATAATACAATAAGTGGTCATTCTTGTCGAATGGAACGATTATTTTAGTATATGTGATAAAAAACTCGACTTGTTATCGATATTTTATCGTTTTTATTTCTTAATTTCAGAGAAATTTTCAATGGAATTATGTAAAGGTGCCAGTTTTACGAGAACTTTTCGTTGCGAATTGTTGTAGCGGAATCTTAGCACTATAAAACGATATTGAGGACCGAATGCGATACATATCACAGCCGAAGTAATAAGTATAATAATAAGTATATAGTGGGATTATTACATAATACCGTTCTTCATACACTGAAAATCGACATCGATCATATCAATAACTGTACTATCTAAGTTGACATTTGTGACTCATTAATTTTCCCTTCTCACAACCATATTCCTTTGTTAGTAGTGGTGCCCGCGAGAGTCTCGTTTTCGAGAGTCTCGCATGGTTTCGTCTCGTTTTCGAGACAAGACTCGAGACGAGACTCGCACCAGGCCAGACGAGACTTTTATTGGTCTCGTCTCGAGTCTCGTGCAAGACTTCTCGTGTCTCGTGCGAGAGTCTCGCAAGTAAATATTTCTGCGTGACGACTGCAGACTTGAGAATTTCATTCATAATAACGAATTTAGACTATTCAGCACAGATAGACAAAACATTTCATTTATAAATACTGTAACAACACAATCCATGATGCGTTAAACGAAAACGGACATTTTCTCACTTCATCGCCTGTCGCCTTTTATGCTTTGCACTCCATTTCGACTGCCATAGTATGTACCTATTAGGTACTTACTTTCCAATAAATAATGTTATTTTTGTTGTAATTTCCTCTTCCTACTTCTACATTATACCTGAAAAGTAGGTAAAGGGAAATATCCCGTACTAGACTGGAACAAGATTATGCATGACAAAATTGCGATACATTTGCAAGACTCTCGTTTGAGACACGAGACGAGACTCGAGGCTGCGAGACGAGACTCGAATAACAGAACATCCATCAAACCCAGAAATATTAGATTGAAAACCTCTTGGATCATTTGTCAGGAAACGACTGTGGTTTGAGTTTCCATTACAAGATGTTATATCGATTGTATGAAGGTAAAAATGAGTTGTTATATAAGAAACGGTCTAATATGTTCTAGCAATATAATTCCTCTGTTTTGACACTTTAATAGCCTCACTAACGATAGTACTCTCGTATAGCTTCATCAATACACAATTTTTGGCCAAATTCAATAGCCTCAATTGAATATAGTAATATAACACTCAACTCACTCATGGACATGATTCATCGTTCACGAATATATCCTATTCCACCTATATATCAAATTTCGCGAGTAATCAAACTGATAACACACCAATGAAAAAAACTATATTTGCTGCTGTATCAAGTGCTATATCACTGACTATTTTGTGAGAAAAAAACACGTATTTTGCATTGATAGAACAAAACAGATCAAATGTTCGATACAGGAGGCAGTGCATATTCATGCATTCGTGTTAGAATATGTTGAACATATATTCTAAATCAGTGTGCATTTCCTTGAAGAAGGTCAGTACTCATCAAGATTTTTAGTAAATAATTTCAATGTATTCACTCACGTAATAATATAAGCAATACAATACGTTATAATAGAAGTAGTCCTATCAATGAAATGGGGAATATATAAAAAATACTAAATACTAAAGGAAATGATATGATGAGTAAATATACTTGGTAAGTATAATACTTGTTCCGAGACAGTGTAGCAATTGAAAATATAAAATATGAATGCATGAATAATATATAAAAAATATAAAAAATATCAAAAATATAAAAAAAATACACACATATATAACGTAATAACTGAATTATTCATAATAAGACACAATGAAGTTTTTGAAATTGAGGCAAGAGACAATAGAATTTTTCAACATTGACTTTTGAAATATTTGAATTTGGATCGATTTCATCTGGAGATTGGTTGCACGGAAGAAGGTAATGATGGTAATGAAGATATCTCTTCAGTCTGGAATCAAGTAGAAGCAGCATATGAACTTCAATCAAGTAGTATATTATAATATCGAACAACCGGATTATACATGATGGAAATCCGGATTATGAAATGAATTCTATAAGGTGTGTGCATTTAAATTGTGATTTTTGCGCTCGACAATCGTCAATCCAAGTGAACATCAATTCAAGTGAATTTTATATCCATTTGTACATACAGTTCAACCGGAAGAAATCACTTCCCGAGGCGAGAACCAGGTACTGAAATCAAAAATGTGCTATGTTCACGTTTCAAATTAAATATATATTCCTTCGGCTCCACACATTTGCCAATAACTTATGTGAATTGACAAGCACGAAAAATGTATTCATCTCATTTTATCTTATCAAATTCAGACACAAATGCCATTCGTCATTGTATCTGAAGAAATTCTTTATATTTTTGAAAATTTTCGAAAGATACTGAGAAGATCAAAAAGTCACTATGTAGATTGTTCAGGGAAGAATATTCAATATAATTCAAATAAAAGTCAAAATCGACAATTCAAGTCAAAGAATAAGGGCAAGAAAACCCTCCCTAACAACTATAGACCGATTGCACTACTATCTGTGATCTCTGAAGTAATGGAAAAAGCAATCAACATCGAGCTCATCCGAGATCTAGAGAGCTCAAGAATCGTGAACAACCGGCAATATGGCTTTCGTCACCAGAGGTCAACTGGAGATCTGCTTGCCTATGTGACACATAAGTGGCAGATTCAATAGAGAAACATGGGGAGTCTCTGGCTGTAGCCTTGGATATCTCCAAAGCATTTGACCGAGTTTGGCAACAACGCCTCCTAGCGAAACTTCCGTCATATGGTTTGCCGCCCCAACTGTGTCTTTTACTATCGAGTTTTCTTGCAGATAGATCACTCTACGTGGTGGTAGATGGGGTATCGTCTGATACAATGACTATTAATGCTGGTGTTCCACAAGGCTCTGTCTTGGCACCAACTTTGTTCTTGCTCCACATCAATGATTTGTTGAATGTGACCTCCAGCCCTCTTCATAGCTTTGCGGATGATAGTACACTTCATTCCGCCTTTTCCTCTAGAGCCCCTATATCATCCAACGAGGCCAGAGGTGCAAGGCGAAGACAGGTTGATGCTTTAAATGAGGATCTGACAAGAATTCTGAAATGGGGATCTGAGAATCTAGTACAGTTCAATGCAACTAAAACTCAAGCTTGTATGTTCACCAAGAAGGCTGATCACACGATGCCCAATTTGATGATGTCGGAAACCACTGTTCCTATGAAGTCGTCAATATCCATGCTGGGTGTCACCACCAACAGTGCTCTCTCATGGGACGATTATGTGAGATCCATTGCGAAAACTGCTTCACAAAAACTTGGTTTTCTATTCCGTGCGATGTTTGGAGCTCAGCCCCCAAACATACGCTAAAGCTCTTAGATTCAATTCAGAAGAGAGCTATTCGCCTGATACAACACTCACCAAATCATTGACCTCTCAATTCAGAAGAGAGCTATTCGCCTGATACAACACTCACCAAATCATTGACCTCTCTAGATCATCGTAGAAAGGTCGGCGATCTATGCCTTTTTTATAGGTACTTTCATGGTCGGTGCTCAACGGAGATAATATCTATTATGCCACCACGCGCGATTCCTAGTAGACAAACCAGACGAGCTCAAGCTGGTTACTCCTACACTGTCATGCTCGAGACCTGTCGAACATAGCTTTACCAAGCATCATTCCTCAATAGAACGGCAAAGTTATGGAATTCTTTGCCTAGTGAAGTCTTTCCTGATGCTTACAACCTCCAAACTTTCAAGAAAAATTCCAACACCTTCCTACTCTCCCAAAATTCCACCGCTGGCTAACACGATGTTCCTCGAACATCATAGGTTTCCCTTTCGTGTTGTCCACAGATAAAAAAAAAATTGTATTTGATTTCTATGTTATTTCCTATTACTATTTCTATCATGATTCTTAGATATGTTATTCTTAGGATTTACTGTTAATCACACAACTATGTGAAAATTTACGAATATGATGATATTTGATACTCGATTTGAACTTGGTTTGATTCTCGAGTCCAAAAATTTTAGGTTAGATTTCGTATCTCCAATCAGAAAATGATCCACCAATAATCTTCAAGTCTCCAATTTTCTGTCGTAAGGCTCTGCAACAAAAACAGTCAATTAAATTAGATTATAATGCGTGACATACAATTATGCAAATGATTGGAATTTGTTTATATTCATTTTATTCTCATGTTGAATGCCTATATAGTAGATTTCAATGAGCTTTCGAGATAATGACATAGCAAACCATCGATTAACACAAAAACTGATACCGTTCTCTACTGGAAATATGAGTACGCAGTAGTGCAATCTTGGTATCAGCATCAGTTCTTTCATTATCAGTTTCCTCGTTTGGTTGAAATTCTTTATAACCAGCAATAAATATAAATAATGCATCAAGGAAGCAAGAAGGCAGACAAACTAGAACGACCAAGAGCCATTATGCGATGCTGCCAAGGTCTTGAAGAAAGTATCGATTGAAGAATGTTAATCGAAAAACATCGGAGGACATCGACGGTCACCAGTCAGGAAAATGTTAGGGATTGATCACAGACACTGTCTTCTGAGAAGGCATATGAGCGTTATCAACATGATGCACTAAAAACCTATCCCTATACTGATCACATGAGATCACAAGGTGTTTAAATTGTGATGACATGGTGATAACATGATGATTATATGGTGATTACATGGTGATTACCTCTTATAAGCTTGTTACAGGATTACATGTAGAGGATAACCTCTCGGCCACTACAAAGACCTGACAAGACTGAGATTTCATGCTTAGATTGAGAGTCAGATTCCCAGCTAGTGATTCTTTTCAAGAAAATGGATCTTGACTCCATACTCTTGAAAATAGGCGTTCACCACAATAAACGTTGCATTGCATCAAGCAGAATTGCCAAATTCCACAACAAAAATCTAATCTAATCAACAATGATATTCATATCTACACACTAGTCTTCCAATTGTTATAATGAAGTTTGTCGTTTTATGTACCAAGTTTCATACTGACAGATAGGTTAATCGTTTCGAACCATTTCTTGTCGAAAGATTATTCTATAGCAGATAAATAAGAATATTCATCAGCTGAAAATGCTTTCACAGCGAATGGGAAACATAGACCGTTAACTTGGATAAATTTGCGATATTTTTTTAATGCCGCATGGTACAAAATCATGGCGCCTATATGACTTAGCGATATTCTGATCATCAGTAATGTGAACTCGACTGATGGGCAAATCATTGATCTCCTATGACGAAGAGTTGGAGATATCATTTTTATATCATTATCATTGAAATAATCAGTATTTCCAAGTCTTCTCCAATGATGAAATGAAGTATTTCCTACTCCACATTGATTGACAAACTTGATGGAGCAAGGTGTAGTTTCAGATGTCCAGACCCTACCTGACCTTTCTCAACTTATCAACTCCTATTTTCTCCTACGGGTATTACAACATGATATGATGTATCGAGTGGTAGTTATGAATGATTTGACGAATGAAGATATATGATGGATCAGAATGCATGGCATGAGACTCTTGGGTGGATGATAATGGATACACGTCGTATATTTCATGATTGTATGCTGTTTCACAAGATAATTACAACCCAGTTATCTCAGTGAAATAATCAACTTGAGGACAGATGTGCACAACTTGAACTTGCGATTTAAACACCAGCTCACACCGCGCAATCAAAAAACATCCCTCTTTCGCGGCTCTTTTACTTTCATTATAGCCTGTTAAAACACTTTCTGTAATTGGATCCGAATTGAAACACCTTTTGCTCGAAAATAAACTATTTCATCTCTCATCTTTCTCAGAGTTCACTCACCCATCAATTCGTTTTTATTTCAGAACTCATCAGTCCACCTTTTTATTTGGAAATTCATTTCAATTGATTTTTTTTCGGTTTGATGAAAGAGCAATCTTGAACCGAGTCTACGACTTGGTGAGAGACTGAATCCTGCCTTTTGATCTATTATTTTTCGATACTTGTATTTCACTATCGATAACATTATTATTATTATTATAATTGATCATTCGTCATCTCTTGACAACACGATTGGACAGCCTATATTGTGTAAAGAGCATCGAGTTAGCCAGCGATGGAATGTTGGAAGAGAAGGAAGGTATGTGAGAAATATATTTATAAAAATATCATTCAGAGAAAATCAAACGTTCCGTAGTAAGGAGATCATTGAGATAAGTTCTATAAACAACAAACTCATTCGAATGCAATATACGTAGAGGATTAAGAAACAGATACTCATCCAGCATAGGAGACATATGCCGTTGCATTTAATTATATCAAGCAGCACTTTTAATTATCTGTATAAATCTTAAATACATAAAGATCGGACCTCCGATAATGCATCGATGAAAAATAAAATATCCTAGGAGATCGTGTGTCGGATAAAAAGAAATATTCTACAGTAAGTATTCATTTTACACGAAGAATTCAATTGAATAGTTTTCTCTCTCTTGTAACCCGGACAACATGGGTGTTAATACTTCCAAACAATTCGACATGGAAATAAATATCCCGACAGATATTCGTGAGAATGTAAGCTTTCAAATGCAGCCAACGTTCTTTAGGAGTATTATTTAACAGTTCCATACTACAACTGAACAGATAATAATTGATCAATTCATCATCATTGAAAATTTCGATAAGGAAGGATAATCTATTACAGTAGAAATGCTAACAGTTTTCGAGATAAGTTTTTTTCTCTTTTATAGTATCAAACTTGCAGTGTGTCTCCTTCAAAATGTAAATGAATACCAAAATATTACCCATGTCACTTTTTTAAATCGATAGTTGAACTTTTCCTCATTTTGAGATGATATGTACATATCGAGACAACCAATTGATATTCAAGTAACAACCTGAGACAGTGTCAGTCACCCAAATGAGGAATATCGAAAGAAATCAAGCAATATAGAAAAACCCAATTCCCATTCTCGTCACCGAATTTCATGATAAAATGTCCTGATCAGTCACAGGATGCTGCCGTTGTATCAGTTTGTTCTTCTTCTTCTCATTGGTTGTCATTAGATGTATGTCTCATACAGGATGACACTTGTATGCCGAAGATCAAATCATTGTTTTCAAAAGAAAAAAATAGGATAACATCCGAGTTATGGATCAGACACGAATCCTTTGTTATTGATCTACAAATGTAATATTATTGACAATGATGGTGAATTGGTTCAACTGAATCTGAAAACGTTCGTTTTGATTGGTCTAAGTCAAAATATCCACTGCCAATCCATGACCACTCAATAGAGTTAAATCTCATCCAAATCATTCATATCACACATCAGCTTACTATGTTGCATACTCCCATTTGGATGGTGAGTTCCTTGCCACATCATTTGGCATACTTCATATTTCTTTTCGGAAAATGTATCCTCGTCGCATGACTGACCAAGTGAATAAATAAAGCCAACACCTAGATAGAAATGAGTACAAAATATAGAAATGAGGAAACATATGAAAGTTGAATCTTATCCATGTTGAAAGTAACTTCAATATGATCAATATACCTTGATGACAAATTTGGCATGTATACTCATGGGCGTATAGCTGAAAGCACGCAAATTTAGATATGTATTCAAGTATTCAAAAGATATTCGAATTGTTCTCTAAATGAATTTCCACCCATACTGTCTGTAGGTTCTGATCGAGGAGGTGATATATCGATTTTAATAGATTCAGTGTGATTTTTTGTCCAAAACTAAAAGATAATATATACAGATATTCATATTTCTTCAAGTACATTTTTCTTCCAAATTTTCGGAAAAACAAGGTCAAATTCAAGCGTAGTGATATTTTGGGACAGATTTCAATCTTCAGAAACGCAAAAATCTGGAAGAATGAATTTTCACCTACCCTGAAACACAAACAGTAGAGTAAGTTGCTGAACGAGTGATTCTGCTATCGAAATGAATATTCTTTCCATATATCAGTATCAGACTCTTTCGTCTATGACCAATATGATATACGTATAGCCTAAATTTATCACTTCGCTTGCCTGGTATATATCTGTCCCATTCACAACTAATTTCCATAATGATTATAGATAAATTCAGATCGTCCATGGAAAGTATATGGTTGACCTCGAACGAATAATTAGAATAAATCGTCAGAGAATGATTTGAAAATTCAATTAATTATTATCATATTTCGTGGGAGTAATGTCAATACGTTTCGGTGCGATATCGAATGATTGAGGGACAGGACTGGATTGAGATGAAAACAGAAACTTCTTGAGGAAATTCCATAAAAAAGGAAACCTATAATTGAGCGAGAATACAAATTCAACAGACGATGAATTCAATTCACTGATATCCATGGTATAATTCATCTCAGCTCGCGATTTATGAGAGGAATTCAACTCTACTGTAAAATAACAGAAGGCGTTATTCAACCAACCTCAAAACATGGTCACTAAGTAGCCGAAACAATTCTATTCAGTCCCTCATTGCTTCCATCCCACAAGTGAAATCTAAACTATTTCACCTTCAAGGCTCATATGCATTTTGTCTCTTACCTATAATCAGTTAATCATATCAGGTACTACTGCTCATATGGGACGATCATGTGAGGTACGAAGAAATTCTTCATCCTCAGCAACCACCCTAGATCTATAAAGCGCAAGTTCGACCTGTTCGAAAATACGCAGAAGCTCTTACATTTTATTCAGAAGAGATCTATTCGCCTAGTCGGTGATACTACACTCACGCAATCATTCCAGCTAGACAAACCAGACGAGCTCAAGCTAGTCAATCACACATCGAGACCTGTCGAACTTCGATCCACCTAAGCAACATTCATCAATAGAACGGCAAAAATATCGAATCATCTGATACAAATGACCTGAAAGCTTTCAAGAAGAACTCCATTACGAGTGAATTCGAATTGAAACTTCATTCTATGAGAGCCATAGATCCTAAAATGCCGGCTGGATCAAATGATGACACATCTCAACATTCTCGAACGATCTTCAAAAAAATCTTCACATCAAGATGGAAACTAAAAAAGGAACTTCAAAATAGATGGAATGGCTTTCCAAGCCAACTTATTTGGCTTCGGTACAAGGAGTTTCTTTCAATGTACCGTCTAGGAAGATGATATTGAGTTATTTGAAAATATCACACAATCTTTCCGTGGAATAGCCATCAGCCACTTTTCCTGATTCCTCTTTCTTCGAAGTAGTACTCACATTCGGGCACACAACCCTACCTATGTTCCATCATTGATGATCTCCTTTTCACACGAAATTAATGGAACATAACAAATACCTTGTGATATAACCCCGCTGCGCATGACAGAATCTGAACGAAAACACCAGTTTCACGTTGATTTCCGCATTAATTATAATTATGGTTCACTCCACACGTATCAAAAAATTAGTCATCGACCATTGACAAATGAGCGATAAATTGAGTGATTATAATCCAAAATCAATTAGATCTCCATCATGAGCAAGCGAAATCTCATTACTCAGATAGAGCCGACTAGTGGAAGTGTGACTAGGTCATTGTCGCCAAATCGTTATCTTCCAAGCTCGTTTGTAAAGTCAGAATTGGCTCAGCGATAAACTGGAACTGACTTACCTCTTTTGATAACTATTCCTCAATACTGACCTAACTGATTACTGACCTCTGCTAGTGCCAAATGGCGAAGATCTTTGGCTATTCTGATTCCATTATAAGTTGTATATCACTCACTGTTGAAATTCCTTTCCAAGTCAGACGTTGAAATGGCGATATACAAATTGCCATACAAATCCCATCAAAACATGAGGAAAATGTTCAAGTAAAATTCAGCGAAGCATATAAAAAGTACACATCATCTATGATTCTTTTTCCGATGGAATGAGGAAGACGGATGTTGCAAGAATGTCAACTGAAAACATATTTTTGGTATATTTCTGTTCATAAATTGGTCATTCATTCAAAACGTCAGTTATTCAAGATTTACATCAACAAATATAGTCCTACTTCATGAATAGCGACGTATTACTACAATATAAGAAGATAACGTGGATTATTCAAATTCTTAAAAATGAACAACTGCTTGACATGTCCTCAGAAAATTCCTAAGTCCGCCACTGTTGACAGTAAGACATATTTATCGATCGAACGAACTTCCTCCCATATTCATGTCGGTATTTTATACAACATTATCTCTGATTATTAACTCATAATTTCACGTACAGCCTCACCTGTTACAGTGGATTACTGTCAAACCATCAAAGGCAAATGAAAGTGTCCATGCGTAATACTACATGAATAGGTACTTTGTGACTCAATTTCCCGAAAACCCTCACCTACGGAAATGAACAAAAGAAATAAATAAGTATTATCTGCGAATAACTTTCTCTTATTTATCTGACCCGTTGGCAAGTCAAGTGTGTATGACAAAAGAAAGGAGCCGGCACTCGACCTTGATGGATTTTAAGCCTATTACTGTCGATCAAGTCGAGTTGAAATAATAATGAACGGCTACTAGCCAAGTCGATCGGTCATTTGTATTGTACAGTCGAACAAATCTTGATCTTTGGCGTATATTAGGCAAAATTACAATTACTCTAATAGCGGTTTGGATTTCTTTCATACCTGGGATATTTTGGACTTAGACGTAGATCATGCACTATTATCATCATCATCCATTATTATAATCATCATATTCCTCGTCATGTGATAGAATGAACAACCATGAATGGATTCTAATGTCACCAGCAGCATCATTGCTATCGTAGGACTCAATGTTTTTTCTTCAGAAGTTCAGTTCCACATGCTATGCATGATATGCATGATATTTCCATATCTGATGATATATATATAGCAGCAGAATTTATAGACTTTTGGAACGGTTTGATGTTTCAACAGCCCCTTTAATCAGCTGAGGATATTTTTTTTTCTTCTATTGAGATCATTCAACATTTCAATATTCAAAATCTTTTGAAATTCCTAAGAACTAACTGTCGTTTGTCCTGAATCGCCTGGTTACATGAGGATGTTCCAAGCTTTTGATTTTTTTTTCAATTCGATCCTCAAAATTAACACTCATTGGGGAAAAACTCATTGTAAATATTCTTGTGATATCTCTCGTACCACTAGCCAAGGTTGAACTGTTTCATCAGTTCACTCCATCGTTTATATGGCATCAATTTCTGCGGAAGTCGATCGTGATCATGTTGACCTAAAATGACCTAAAAGTCAAGAACTCCAAAGTTAATTGAGATAGAACTTGGCCTATACAGGAAGCGGTTGTTTGAAACAGGTGTTTGAAGTAGCTCTGAGATTTCCAATCTGCATCTCGTCGTCTTCTTCATCTTTTCGTGTTATTTGTCTCCTCCGTCCCACTCCCAAGTATATTGACCTAACGCAGACAGCAGTTGATTGGAAAATATATGTCGAATATATCGAAGAGTCTTCAATATCTCTCTATGTATTCGCACCTTCTTCGTCTTGTTAGTTTCCCTCGTTTTTCACGTATCCTCCGACTTCTTCGTTCTTTTCGTTCTTTTAGTTTTCTTCGTTTCCTTTGCCTCTTCGACTCTCTCTTATTCTCCTACTCTCTTTCGTCTACGCCACGTATTCGTGTTTAACGGTGAATCCATTCAAATGTTATGTGAACGTGCAATTTTATGAGGAATTATAAAAATATTAGGAGCGTTTCAGCCATCAGCTCAAGGCATACGAATAACTTGAGATGGCGGATCTATTCAAGTGAAAGAGTCGAGATCATTATCTAGCAATTTTTCGACGTTCAACCTGATGTCGCTCACTCTCGAATGTTGTGACATATTTTTCCCCCACCCTGGAAGACATCTATGGGATCCGGTTCGATTTTGGCTGCAAAGTTGATTATGTTTCGAGTTTTCTTTTCGACAAATTGGATTTAGGTTATACAAGGTCATTAAATGACATGAATTCCTTCAGTGACTGTGCATTCATCAACCTCTTTGCAGATAATACTCTTATCGCAGTAAGCGACACTGGTATTCTCAATGCTGTACGTTAAATTAAATTGACTATTGAAAAGTTTTTGAACATGAACAAACTCAATCTGAGTACCACGAAAACAAGAGCTATGACATTGACAACTCAATCGATATAAAATCCATTTAAAACTATTGAAATCGTGGAAGAATTCAAATATACTTGAGTTTCATCGTTGATAACACTTTGAACTTGAAAAAACACTTCCAGTTCATGAGTAATGAAATTTCGAAAAAAATGTTTTTCTTCACTGGAATTAGTAGACAACTGACATTCCAATCTAATTCGAGAGTTCAAAGAACAATAATCCAATCACACTTTTATTGACATAGTCTGATATCATTACTAGACAGTAATTCTATCTCTACTGTTATAAAACAGACGAATGCGTTTGTTATTGAAATGCAAAAAGTATACCCCTAGCTTTTCAAAGATTGATATTCTGAATTGGATGACAGTAGAAGATATACTACAATATTTTTCAATGATCTTCATATTTAGGATACTCCCTAGAAAAGCACCACATTGGTTCAATGAATTCGTCACATATAACCATCAGATTCACAACTATGCTACAAGAGGAAGAGATGACTTGGTTTTTCCACGAACAAACCTTGTGTGAACAATGAACTCTTCATTTCACAGAGCGCTCTTGGACTATAACAAGCTTCCTAATGAAATTAAACAGACTAACACCCTCCAACTCTTCAAACGCTCCTTATCTCAATATCTACGAGCGTACTGTGAACTGAATTGTTCATCATCTTTTCTCTATCAATCTCCTTATTATTCACTGCTTCATTTTATACACTTATATTCTACTGTATATGTCTCATATATTTTGTTTTCAACTCATATATTCGTATAATCTTCATGTATATTGGGATATCTATTTCAAATGAATCTATTTCTATTAAACTCATTTCCGAACAACATCTTGTTTATCAGAAACTGAAGAGAATATCCATGAATTCTTCGTACTAGAACTTCGACCAAAACAATCCATATGAGACACTCACCCATGATCTAGTTAATATTCATTCATAATCATTTCGATATGAGAATGATGTTATGTATGATATAATATTTCAGGTATTTCTGTACTGCTATCTAACTAATTGTATTTCCGATCGATAAAAATGGTAACAAAATGGACTGGGTGTTTCACTTCGGATACTCCTCAAGGACGTATGTTGTCAGTCCACTTTGCACATCAATCTCTTCATATTCTATTCATATACAATGAGCGAGAGTTTTAGATTGAAACCAATTCCTGAATCAATGTTAGAATCCACCTGGAGACAGGAATACGATTTATTCTTGACAAACCGAAAGGAACCAGTGCTGAGAATACTCAGCTTGCGCAAACTTTGGATGGCAATCAGAAACAACAGATTATTGTTCATCGTGAATATCAAATCTGGCCAACATCAAGTATTCTGCTGCAAAGTGGGCTGATTTCGGTTAATGTATATGGAAATACAAGAAGGATTTTTCAAAGTCGCTAGAATGGTACAATTTGTACAGAAGAATTATTCTCATGGATGTGTGAAAAAAACAGAAATCATCCTGCCGTAAACCGCCTGGCATCAATTTCGAACAAGAACACCACGAACCGACAACGAACGGTTACAAGCGCATAGTACCAAAAATCTTGTTCTTTCCCACACAGACCCTATCCGAGGTGGAAAATATATTGGGTTTTGATGCGCTTTATGTTTTAGACAACATGTAAATGCGTGTCGCGGCCGCGACGTCTCGCGGTGACGGATTCGTGTTTGGGTTCGGAGGATCAGCAGGAGGCGATCATCGTTGGCCATGATGCGTTGGCGGATGGTCCGGGGTTAGTTTTCGAAGACTCGGCAGGAGGGCCCCGTCAACACCCGCGCATTCATCAAACTGGTAGGATCGCGGGCTCACGAACTTTGTGGTCTCTGCGGCTCGTAGTAGATGCACCTACTCGATTCAACGGGGGGTGAGCATGACAAGTGGGAGAATTCGATGGCGAGTTCACATGATGGTATTTTGCGTTTCAGCACGGAGTGTGTCGGATTCCCATTGGTCGAATTGCAAGAAAGCTCTCCAAGGCCTATATATTCTGTAATTTTGAATTGCTTCAACAAACATTTCACGTCTTTTCAGATTGCAGCATCGACGAATGATTGATCATTCATTTAGAAACTAGCTTCAATTTAATAGGTAGTTATTAATGCATTTGAGTGAATAGATAGATAAATATAGATATTTATTTCCCATAAGATACACAATAAATGTACATAAAAAGAAAACAGAAAATATATATTCGGAAAAGTATCTACTAATAGCCAAAGGCGTAGGGAAAGCGACTAGCCGACATAAAATAATGAATTTAAGTAGGGCTAACTTAATTTTTTCAAATTGTCACTTCATGACATAAATAAGAACACTGTATGCATCATGTATGAATTTTGGGCAAAACAGCGAAACGTGTAATGAGGAATGCAAATAATACAAATGTGGATTTTTTCAACCCATCCTTCAATAACTTCGAGAAATCATTGGTCAACAATATCCCATCTGGACAAATAAGTGGTGCTCTGTAGGATTATGATGAAATATATTTCCATTTTGACATATATTCATTTTGAATTATGTTAAACTCTGTATTTTGAATGAAAATTGTTATTTGTGTAGTAGTTCTAGATTTAGTACTTTTTCTGTAAATATCACATAAGTATTGTATTTTACGAATTTTGGGGGTGTATCCCCGTTGAATGAATGAATAAAAAAAATAATAAAGTATTAACGCTCATCATGGTGCATGAAAAATTATTTTCTAAATCGCCTGGTCTTCAATTGAGTGAGCTGACGAATGTTCTAACTTCTGACGTCATTGAGCTGACGATATTTTGACTTCAAACAGAAGAAAAATGATACCTGCCAGAAAGAATTCCACTGAACTCATAACATGCTATCCAGCACATACAATGTGTGCAATTTTAAATAGCAACACCCGTCAAACTGATTTTCAAAAATTCTCCAACATGAGATTCAACGAGCTTTCTTTGAAAACGGGGACAAATCTGAACTAGTCACAAAAGGCCTACAATTGTTTGCTGAAGGGATGTGAAGTCCAGAAACGGCTACAAGGCATTTTTTCAGAAAAAGTCAAGGGACTATTTGATTCCAGCTGAGCTGACATTCCCCTAACCGAATTTGAAAGCAATAATTCGTATAAGGTGTTAGTAGTTATTCAATTACAAATTTTGAAATTTTGCTTTTTCTGCTCACCCTGTATTGGGGTCTGATGAGTTTATATAACCAGTGAAATAGTCATTCAATGGAAGAACACATCAAATACCAAGTTTCATTGTTGTATCTCCCACTCTGTAAATCAGCCAAAAAATTAATTGAAAGCAAAGTTGGAAAAAATTATTCTCTACAACTGTCGAATGAACTTGCATCTCTATTGATGCGTAAATATTCACTATTTTTCACCTTTTCACTGCCAAAATAATTCACAAAATGAACGTGAATTATTACTTTTTGAATGATTTATCAACAGAGTCAATTATCAACTGATCATTCATCATTAAACAATTTCATTCAATGGAATGATAATCGATAGTGAAGTTTGAACAATTAGTTCCAACATAAATTCCTGCTGCTGATCAGAAACGTTAGATATTTCTTGAAGAGTTGATTCCACAATTTCATCAGATGTATCAATTTGCTTAGAACAAGATAGACAATTCAATATTTTGTTAGAAATCTCAATGTTGTTTTTCGAACTATTTATATACTTCTATAAATGCTTCTGCTACGGAGGCAGATTTCCATTCACAGTTGTACAAAAAATGTGCACATTCGAGAGAATCACCTCATTCATGTGCCATTGGAAAAACAATGATTCTACATACTCAATACAAAAAACACTAATTATGATTCATATTCCTTTCTGGTTTAAACAGTAGTGAATGATTCGAAGGACTAATCTCATTACTCTAAGCAATTTCGTTTAGTCATCTACAGTTTTGACGAATTCATTTCTATCTCGACAAAATCGGCACATGATCAGATCAAGCAGACTATGCTGATCATACCGTAAGTTTTCTCGCACACTTCGGAAAGTATTCGTCTATCATTCTATTTGTATCATATTTGGAATATTCCCTTGAATCAATCACATATCACTTTACTTCATTCATTCAAGCAATTTCTTCTGGAAGAATTTATCTTCTGAATAAAGTATTCGATGTGTTCCTCAATTATACAAGCTCTTTAGATCCTAATACAGGGCGAATCGAAGAAGCACACATTTTAAAATCTGATATTAAACAACTTACACATTTATGAGATATTGCGTTAAAATTTGGTAATGAGGGTATTTCAACATGTGTATATACCATGAATCAGAAAGGCTGCCCATTCCTTCAGAATAAAAAATGCTTAGTAGTCGTTTCCGAAATTTCGACCTCTTCAGCAAATAATAATAAATAATAATAATAATAATAAATGAATTTATTCAATAAGTGAGTGACATAATACACTAAATGAAAATAATACACTCGATAATATAGTATGCTGTCAATACTTATTGAAAAAGACCATATTCAGTGTCATGATACAATCAAAGATTCTATTATGACCCTGATCTTCCATATGGCCTTGAGGTAAGCTATTAACAAGTAATCCTATCAACTAATAATTACAATTTGCAGTGAGCACTGCAGATTGATTACCATTATTCAATCTGAGCTGAAAAACTGAGGACAATAACCAATTCAAATACCAAAAGCCCAAAAGGAAATTTTCAAATAGTTTTTATCTTCAGTTCTATATCTTAAAATCGAATGCTGGCTCATTTTCGAGTAACAGACTCCTAATTTTTTTTTTAAATTGAACTGCATCGAGACATTTCAATTTCCTAGGCAGAGTATTCATGACCTTGCAAATTACATAAGAGAATGAACTTTTAAAGAGGGACGTTTTGTGTTTTGGAATAGTCAGATTATCTTTATGGCGGATGTTGATGCTATGTGCATCAGAACGAAGCTTCAGTTTTCGGTATAAGTATATGGGTGTTTTGAATTTGATGACATTGTTGAATAAACAACTACCATGCAAGAATCTTCGCTGTTTAATTCTCAACCACTTCACCTCGGTGAGTTTGTGTGAAGTATGTGACCTTCTTTTCATATTGAAAATGAATCTAAGACAAAAGTTCTGGATCTTTTGTAAGCGATTTTCATTTTCTTTAGTTAAGCAGGGCCCGTAGACAACATCGGCGAAATTAAGGTGTGATAATACAAGTGCTTCACATAAAATAGCTTTAGTTTTCATATTGAGAATGTTCTTGTTTGCATAAATAAGTTTGAGGCTGCCAAAAGCTTTTTTGAATATACTGTTAACGTGCATATCAAACTTCAAATCAGTATCAAGTAGGAGTCCAAGATTTTTAGCAGTTGTTGTTGTGGGTATGATATTATTATCGATTTGTATTTTTAGCTTATGATTACACCTATCTCTCAAGACTTTAGGACCGAATAACATCACTTGAGACTCAGTTGGGTTGAGAGAGAGACAATATTTGGTGGAAATTTCGGAAAGGGCTTTCAATTCAGAACTGATGACCTCGTTTGATAGGTTAATACTTGATTCGTCAAAAGACATGTAGATCTGAGTGTCATCTGCATAAAAATGACTAGTACATTGACTTAAGATATCCCCGAAAGAAGATGTATATATTGTAAATAACAATGGCCCTAAGATGGATCCTTGAGGTACACCAGAGGTGATGCTGAGTTCTCTCGACATCTTATGTTTGTACTTAACGATTTGTGCCCGATTCATCAAGTAACTTTCCATCAAGGATAATGCCGTTTTTCCGAAACCTATGTTGTGAAGTTTCGCCAACATAATACGATGATTTATCCTATCAAAGGCTTTAGAGTAGTCTAGAAGTACGAGTGTCGTGAGCTTATTTTCGTCAGTAGCAGATATGATATCATCAACCACAGTTAACAAGGCTGTCGTACAGCTATGTTTTTGTCGGAATCCTGATTGATTATCAGGAAGTAGATCATTTTTATTCAAATGCAACTTGACTTGTGCGAGAATCACTTTTTCATAAACTTTAGAAAGTTAACATAAAATGCTGATGGGGCGAAGCTGTGAAAGTTCTGTTGGAGTTTTTATTTTTGGCAGTGGTAGTATATATGAAGTCTTCCATTGTTGAGGAAAAATTCCCTTCTCTATTGAAAAGTTCATAATATGAGTGATATGAGGAATTATCAGGGGACAACAATGAAGTAACATATTAAGACTTATACCGTCGACACCAATTGCATTCGATTTCAAGGACAGCAGTGCTTCATGTATAGTATTTTCGTCTACAATATTGAAATTAAAATTTGTAACGTTCATAGCGCGAGTGCTTTCGAGAAGATCAATCAGTTCTTCTTCTGGAGGTGGAGCAGATTGAGATTGATTTACTAAATGTTTGTTGATTTCATCAACGTCTGCCAAATTAGAAGGAAGATCAGTGCTGAGGCTTTTGGAGTAAATATGCAGATTGTTCAGTTCACGGTATAAATTTTTAGTGCTTTTATTTTGACTAAGCGAATAGTTAAGATAGGCTCGTTTCTCATTGCGGATTGCAATGTTGGTGAAATTTCTTAATTCTTTATAATAATTCCAGTGTTGAACATTTCTGCTTTTTCTGTATCTTTGGAGAGCTTTATCACGAAGTTTCATGAGCAATTTGACATTATTGGTTACCCAAGGATTGTATCTCCTCTTACGATGCAACGTGATTTTATTTAGTGGGGCATGTGTGTCATATAAGTCAATCAAGATTTTATTGAATAATGATAATTTGGATACAAGGTTGATAGTATTATGAATTATATGAAAGGGAGCCTTTTGGAGGTCAATGTTGAAAGCTTCTATATTCATTCTGTTCAAACTTCTAACGAATAATGAATTATTTTGTTTCAAGTCCCTATAGTTAAGATTCAGTAAAACTGGATTATGATCTGAATTTATATCGGCATGAGTGAGAACATGGCAAGAATCAACGTCGACTGATTCAGAGCATATAAAAAGATCTAGAAGAGTTGATGAATTACGATAAGTTCTAGTCGGAGCTTCTACCAGTTGAATGAGACCAAACGAGCTCAAAACATTGCTCAGCAGTCGTGATGCTGATGACTGAATTTTTCAGATCTGTCCAAATTTTCAGCGAAAGCTCGTTGCGTACTACATCATTGAATGTTTTTTCGAAAATCGACAATGAAGTCAACGGGTTTCAAATCAAGAAGGTATTGAAGTTTGAAATCAGACACGCTGTACTAGAACAGCTTCATTTCTAAATATTGGCACTGAATCCAGCCATACCCTTGGGAAAAATATCGAAATATGTCATCGAAAGTCTTGGAAAAGCTGGAAACCAAACCTATTATGTCCATGGAACATCATAGAATGTTTGTTGATATTTTTCAGTTCGCATGCAAGAAATACTCCACTTAAGCAGATAATTCTACAGGTTCATCCATCTGATAAATGAATGATGCTTGGTAGATTGACAGGTCTTGGTTTTTGGATATAAGATATCAAACTATTCCACTAATTGAACATATAGACAGTATTGGATAATTTTTCATTGGTTATTTGAATAATAACCAGATATAAATCATAGAGTACATCAAGTAATCCTCCATTGAATCATATTTCATCATGAAATGACGGAAATGGCTTGTCACGAAACCGTAACGTTGTACATATTATGATATTTGGATAATAATTTCGAAGTGATTGAGCTAGGTAGTAATTCACCATCATGAATCACAAGGCAGACTCATTGAATATGGTGACCGTGATTTTAAAAAACTGTATAAATCGATATGAATGCAGTAGTTCAATGAATGGTTCTCGATTCTGACTTCCTTACCAGAAAATCAGCTTATCAATCTTCAATTTCGATCTGATCAGGAGATGATGTTGTTGAAGTGAACATCATTGATATTGTGGATGTGATAATTCTCCTGATTTGAATTGAATTTTATTGCGAGTTCTGACCTGTAGAACAACTATTTCATTGACAATCGAATCAAAAATCGAAACTTCCAGAGAACTAGTAGCTATTGTACAGTTCGTACAAGTACATTCATGATGCAGGATGATGGTGATTATCAAAATGAATGATAATGAAGGCTGGAAATGAAGTTTATACAAAAATTTGCAGCGTATAAAGAAAAGAGAGTATGGATGATGGAGAGTATGAAGAAAAGAGAGTATGGATGAGAATATAGAACTGCAAGATGGAAGAGATCTGGTAGGAAGGTTGAGGAAGAGAGGAGGAAGTCGAGGTTATCCCTCTTGATGAACAGGAAATATAATCAGTCACAGTCACTTGGTTCTGCTGTCATCGGTATGAATGACAACCTTAGACATCTAGGATAACACAAAAATAAAAACTAGCACTAATGGATATACAGTCGTGTTCGTCTCATTTTGATAAGATGAGGATATCCCTCTCAAGTAATTGAGGAAATCCACTACATGTAGAGACCTGAAATCAACCTGAGACCGCCGGTCACCAACCAACTATACTAATAAACGTTCGCGACGAATACATAATTTCTTGATTTAATTAGTATTTGGATTATCATATGCTTGATAGGCCTTAAGTCGTCAATGCCAGCATTATCTGCTCCAGCCCATTGGTTGTGAAATGGTCCTACAGATGGAATCGTCACTAATTAAATGAATGCCTACACTAGAACGAATCGGATTCCAGTTAATTATTGTCAATAGTGCGGTAGATTACATGGTCCTGATGAGAATGAACGACTCCGAAAACGGTATGATGTCTATTTCTGGCCGCCCATATTGGGCCACCACAAAGATGACCGCCGGGTGTCGGTATGTGGGTATAATTTTTGGGTTCCTCCTCAAGACGAACTGTGTCTGTCGCGTGCTCTCAATTTTGAAATTGTTCATTACACAACTGATGTGGAAAATGCCCTCGACTGATTAAACATTTCAAAAAGAGACTCTCCAAAGAGTGAATCGGCGATTACACCAGTCATGGTTTCGACAATATCTATATCCTCATAATTTGTAGTTTAGATTTTACAAAGAAAATAGTGATTATAATTCATCTATTCCCAAATGAATATTTTCGGGAAGAAGTAGGAATAAATAGAGCGAGGGACACTGGCATGAGTTGATTATTACTAACACTACATACTAAAACATGAATACAAATAATAATGATGTCATGACAGTATATTGAAGTAAGATTTTAAGGTCTTCAAACACACGCGCGAGTTTAATAGGATAAAGCTTGAGAAACATTTGTTAGTAATTTTTCATTTGACGTTACAAGATACTCCTGTCTGGTCAATGATTAACAACTTGACTTTTTTTCAGTAAGATATGATATAATATATTCTCTAACACTAGATCAAGCTCAGAGAGAGCGAGAGAGAGAATTGAAACGATCATAAGAAAGAGACGCAACGATGAAGAATCATATGACTGTTGGCATTGTCAAATCATCTTCATGTTTCATACCATTGTATTGAGGAATACGACGTTTTCAGTTATTTTCGTTCAAATGGATTCGATAGTGTAACGAAACATTCATCATTCATCATACCTTCCTTCTTTCCCGAAACTGCACCGCTGGCTACCCAAACATTACATGAGTGCCTTTCGTATTATCGAAAGATAAAAAAGAAGGCAGTGGCAGGCAATTATATCAATGAATTATGTAAGCATTTGTGTCCGATGTTCTTAATCTCAACACAAAATCACCTGCTAGAAAATCAATGCATTTCATGTGATTCAATTTTCTCACATAATGATTTCTCCTGTATGTTATCAACTAATAATCATATGTATAATATAGCTACCAGTAGATTCAGTAGATTTTCACGATTAAATGATGAATAAGAGGGGTGTGTGATTACGAGTTGATGTTATCGAAAATTCAGTAAGACTTTCCCATACCCACGCCTCTATATTTTTGAATAATGTCTTCAAATTCCAATCTAATTGAAATATAAACATGGACATGGATGTCAGTTCTGGATCCAATACGAGTGCAGTTTGTGATACAGAATAGGTACAATTGATTAATAACTGTTACTATAGCAAGATATTCTTGAGCTAGAAGAAATCGGACAAGAACTCGCATTCACATATTTCTATGGGATTTCAGGAAAGTATGGAAATTTCATACATTATTCAAATTTGTTGAATTTGCGGCAGTGTTCAAAGGAATCGTCGAGTCGCCATCACATCTAATAACATGAGTTGTTGATTTGCTTTTTTTTAATTAACATTACATTCGAGATATTGGAAATATCTGAGATCATATCGTCTCATTCCAAATTCTGATTCGACTAAACATTCCAGAAATATCTTATATTTGGCGACATCAATTTTAACTCAATAGTGCCGGGTGATTTGAAAAACGATGATATCTCTAGTAGGAATTCATCCAAATTAATGCCAAGAGTGTTACAAAGTTTCCAATTGTTGCTTGCTAAAAAGACTCTTTCGACATATAATGAAAGATATTCAAAAAAACATGACATTACATTTTTGCAATGCCGTTCGAGACAATAGATGAAATTTTGTAATACCCTGCTTGATTATACACACTAATGTACACTATTGCACACGATATAGCTGTACATTGATGTACACTAATGTAGTGCAGACCAATTTCTATTCCACCTGTACAACTTAATTCGGAAGAATAAACTTCATGACATTCATATTTGATGTTTTCCATTATTTCTTGTGGATGTTCGAAGCTCACTGTGGATTTTCACTTGGATCGAAATATCGATGAAGTCATCACAATAATTATGGGACTGATTGAATAATTTTAATTCGTTTTTCTCAATTTTGACGTCATGAATTATTTGGAAAAATCCATGCATGCATGTTGTAGTTATTAGCAAATTATGAATTTCTACATTGTTTTACTGCTGACCTATTTAGATTATTTTTTTCAGGTTGAGAATATTGTAGGTCTGACCCACTTACTGAGTAGACAAGTATAACGTTTTCTTTCTTGAGATGGTTATAATTAGAAAAACGCAGATTCAGTCATATGAAAGAAATCATGTGAATTGATTAACTCATATTTTGTAACAAATACTTCAAAATAATACCTGAGGATAGCAAATTCTGTAATATGGATTTCCGTTTGAAAAATGAAGTTGATCTGCAATGATCTTGGGGAAAAAACAAGATTCTACTTTACATAAGAAGTAAACAATCTTTCGCCTGCAAATGTGTTTTCTAAAATGTATACATACATATTTTAATAGATTTTTTATTCAAAATCCATACTTTCAATAGGTATGATATGATAGATAGGTGAAGTAATACTGTATATTCGAAGATGGCTTGACGATGAATTCGCGGCAAAATCTTCCGTTAAAAAACACAAAGGATGGATAAACAACGTCTGGAGAAGATTGAAAGGACCCGCATAAGAATGGGGCACGTGGATATAGGACACACACAGGAGCTTGTAGGTATATCAGATAAAGTCTCTTAATCGGGTAGCCAAGTCAGCAATTCCAAAGGTAGCGCACTCCGTCTGCAGCTGCCTGCCAAAGCTATAATGAAACGTCAGCAACTTTCCCAGAAAATATTGTTGTTTTTATATAGTATGTGTATCTACAATGGAATCGAATAAGGTTTGAAATGTGCTACATTTCGGAAATAATGATTTTTAATGGCTTCTGCAATATTCCTGCATTCAATATATTCAATCATTCGTAGTACTATTATATGATTCCTTTGGAATATTTCATATGAAACAGGTATAGAAGCTGAATTGTGACTTAGTACTTTCAGTACCCATGATATCCTCATGAGCTACCAAGAGAGATACGTTTCAAGTAAGTTTATGGAGAACAAAGTAAAAATCATTCGACCAACAGAAATATCGTACTGATATCTCATACTCTTCACACTTCCATATATAAGGGAGTTAGCAACTTCCCCAGAAAATATTGTTTTATTTTTATATAGTATGTGTATCTACAATGAAATCGAATAAGGTTTGAAATGTGCTACATTTCGGAAATAATGATTTTCAATGGCTTCTGCAATATTCCTGCATTCAATATATTCAATCATTCGTAGTACTATTATATGATTCCTTTGGTATATTTCATATGAAACAGGTATTGCTTGATAGAAGCTGAATTATGACTTAGTACTTTCAGTACCCATGATATTCTCATGAGCTACCAAGAGTGATACGTTTGATAAGAAAGTTTCAAGTAACTTTCATAGTCATACTCTTCACCCTTTTATATATAAGGGAGTTGAGTTCATATATAATTTCATTTTAATGCGACAGTGTGGTTTCCTGGAATTTATCAATCGAAATTTCTCAACAAAATCCAGCTATACTGAAGCATCAAGTTACTTTCAGCCAGCATCTTCCCAACTCATCGGAGCTACTGAAGTGAACGTGAAAGCGTTAGTAATATGCAAGTTTTTGAAGAAGTTTACAGGGATATTACTCGTGATATTTGCTTTTGCGACTGTTTGCACATAAAACGTGATAGATAGATTTGATCATATCTATTTCATTGTTGATTCGAAATTTCTTTGTTTCGTTCAGAATGATAAAATTCTCTCTCAGATGTCTATAGCGTTACCTCCCATTGGGTACTTTCTTCATTCTGTGTCTCGAGTTGATCGGTCTTGAGCGCGTTACGAAGCAGACCCAAGGAACGAGCCCCTTCAAGAATATCTTATTATGTTATTGTGCACCTTTGAGGTTATTTGTGCATATGAAAAACGTTACAATCGGCGATATTTATTAAATCGGTTTAGATTTCCGTCCATTCTTTAGTGCCCAAAACCACCCTCACTTGAAATTCTACACCTTTTGACGACAAAAAGTAGGGCTTCGCTGGTAATTCGAGTTATAGGATATATACCATTCAACGAATTATTGGTATTGAATACTAAGTTTCAAATGTACATAATATATTAGATTTTATGATCTTCAAGTACAGAAAATTACTCTTAATTTTTAAGATACCAAGTTGGTAATGCATTGGCTATTTATAAACGTATATATGGAAAGGAGTATTCAATGCTGATATATCAAACCTCGAATTCCTGGTGATTCCAACATTCTGATGAGATTCCTTCATTCATATAGTTTCTTTTGTGGATATAATAAAATGTCATGAGATCGTTATTTGTCGTGTTTACCTCTGAAAAAAAAATCCGTGAATCAGTGAATGAGATTCAGTCAGTATCCTTTTGATGATCGAGCGAAGACATAATATAAAAAGGAATATACATAAATGTCCTATTTCGGAAAGTATATACATATAGGGAGTGAAATACCTTACCATGGTTCATCAGTATGGCATTAGGGAAAGTGCGTGTGAAATTTCAAAGCAATTCTAGAATGAATTCATGGAATTTTTTCACAGTGAAAATTGAAGAGAAGCGCCACTGGACAGCGATCAACAATATCCCCTTTGAAACAGGTTTTCGCGTATATTTTTTACCCCATTGTTACCAACTACAGAACTACAGAAAAAACGAAATCCAGAATACGAGTAAACAATACTGATCCATAGTCCCATTGAAATCTCGAGCTGACTGTTGCCAACTTTTACCCCCACCGCATGAATATTTTCTTTCTTCCATTTCTACCCAATTTATAGTACATTTGATGAGGATAACGCACTGAATAAATATCCGCATCTTCAAGCATAGTAGTTTGTGGTTAACACTGTCGATTACAAGTTTATGTTCATTTGTATCATTATCTGATGAATTGACGATATATTAGCTCAAAATTTCTTTTCAAACCTTTTTCCTCCAAGTGACTGCCAAGTGATTCAAAGTTTTGGAATGAGCTGATAACATAGTATAAGTACGTGTGATGGCAAAAACTGTCCGAGAATTATAAAAACGCCAAAAAATCTGGAATCTTTGATACCTACTGTTTTGCCACACATAAAATCCCTTGAGGCGATTGCAGAAAAACCTAACCTACCGATAGTGAAACATGAAAAGGAAAGCACTGCCATACGAAACACAATCAACGCGATCGAAAAACAAAATCAACAAAACTCCAACGTAGTAAGTCTGAACCGTTATTAAAGACCAGTTCAATTAAATGGCCTGAAGGTGTTACTGCGCGTATACGGTGGCAAAAAATTTTGATTTGTTGCCCAAGCACCAGCCAGCCGTAATTTAGATTGAATGTTTCAAAGCTTTAAATATCATAGATTAGATGTAATTTATCTAAAAGTTTATAATAATATTCGGGTGCGGTTTGGACTGAATGCCAATTATTTTATCTTAATGCCTACTGGAATCGGGAGCTAATAAGCAATATTACGCTTTTTTAAATACTTCGATTCTAATCTATGGAATAGTATCGCAGTTAATTTTTTAATAACCCGTTTGATTTATAACGTCCGTTGAGAAAAAACCATCCGGAGGTGAAACACCGAAATAATATTTGCGTCTCTTAATGGGCTCTTGGGAAATATGTTTGATGCTTTCTTTGATAACTTACCTACCACATTTCACGAGAGGAATCTCGCATTCATCGATCGAGATCAGCTGATATCGGTAGCATTTTCTCGACGATTGAAGTCCCGTTTGTGTTTCTCTTGAATTATTCATCGCCAACTAATTTGGGATAGAATAAATACTGCTCTGTTATTTCAGATTGCAAGTATACTCTCACTATCATAAATTTCATATATTTCGTCGCCTTGGAATCGAATCAGTCAATTGATGAGAAGTACAATGATGAAATGCCGGTGGGTATATTTCGTGAAGTCTGCACAATCTGCCGAAGGGTTCGAGAAAACCAACGATGATATTCCCCATGGTTGGGTCAGGTTGTTGGTTCAGACCAACAAATTGACTTTAGAATGGATCAACGTTGGTTTCTTACGTATGCCATTGGATTTTCCCAAATAATCCCAAATTTCCCAAATTATTGAAATAATTAATGGTATGAAATAGTAATGAGAGTACCTAATATAATATTAAACAAAGTAAATGAATGAAAATTATAGCTATATATATAGAGGTATTTCGAACCTTAAACCTTAAAAACAGTTATGTATATTATATATTAGACTTGTTCGCAGCGTATAAGCTTTCTCTCAATGTAAGTAAAACCCAAACTAATCTATGTAATCCTTATGGAGATATACACAATATTCGATTGATCGTAGGCAATGAAACAATAAATCCATCACATTGTACAAAATTTTTAGGACTAACCTTCGATAATAATCCTCAATGGTTTGAACACATAAAACAATTAAACCCGAAATTGAGCAGAGCTATATTCGCCATTCGAACCATAAGAATGAATACAAATAATAACGTCGCCAAAACAGTTTATTATGCCTACTTCCACAATCTTTCACAGTTTGGTATTGAGTTTTGGGGCACTTCTGTTGAATCAGTATCTACCTTCGTTATACAGAAACGTGCGATTCGAACAGTATTCAATCTCAGGTATAGAGATTCATGCAGGAATTATTCCGCAAACTATAAAATATTAAATTCAACAACTTTACATATCTACAAAGTTTCGCTTTTAATCCACGAAAATAGAGGTTCCCTGTTGCGCCCAGCTGATATGCATTCATACCCAACCAGAAACCAGTCTATAATCCTACTAAATTACAGACTCAATAGAACTCGTAAAGGATTTATAATCACCTTCCAGAAGCATTGAAAAGATTCTCTATGAATAAATTCAAGATCAAAAAAAAATTACACCAACATGTTATCTACAATCTGGATGAATTTTTCAATACCACTTCCCAGTAGTTACTCACCACAATCATAACTATGGCACTTACGTTGCGATATCTGATTAGTTCAATTATTTTATTTATATGTATAATTTACATTGTCAGCAAATTGGCTAACCATTTTCCCTATATAAGCTCTCTGCGATAAAGATACACTAATGAAGGTTAACTATAAAATACTTCTAGATATACGTTGTCTGTATAGGTATACCTACTACCTTCAGTTGTATTACAATTCATCTTTGGGAAATAAAAATCTATCTAATCTATCTATGTCAGTTCCTGTCATTCCTGTTTTGCCACTGTTTTCAGAATCTTATACACCTTTTCCAGTTGTATGTATTTCACCATGCGTCAGTTGATTAATTTTTCCTCAGAAACCATCATTTGAATCTTGGAATATTCAATTGTACATATTGAGATTGTAATCAGTGTCTATGGTTCTGTTTGGTTGAGTATTATAGGATGATGACTCGGATGAGTCAGATAATGATGATGATGATGCAAAGAACACGATGAGAGTTATATGACGTAGGAGGAATAGCTATAGAAGATGTGCCAGTCGGGATTTGAATTTGTCAATTCGTTGAAGTGGAAAATCATGCAACGATATAGAAAAATCTATCGAATTGATCTGATATGCAATTGATGCTTTTTGGAATCGAAATGATTTTTTTTTTAATTGAACTGACACTTCCTGAAATTCATTTGACACTTCCCAGCTGAAATACAACTTAGAAAGGTATAGTTCTTTTTGAAAATAAATGGAAAAGTAGAATTTTCAAAGCAAGTACCCAAAATTCTTGTTATAACCTAATAATAACAAGAAATATTTACATGATGATATGTTCTAGAGCTAGTATAGTGAGAAAAATATAGATCGTAAGATGATTTGTGCAATTCTTGTTATCATAACCAATATAATTCTGTAGATTTATTGCTCGAATGAATAGACGCGAAAAGGAAAAGAACAAGGCATAAATCCACCCTCGTAAGCTGTCCAGTAACAAAAGTGGGCAAATACGCAAACACAGTGACAACAATCAAAGCCAGCTTGCAAACAAGGGTGCTAAACGCACGTACAGATTGACCGATGGCCAGCGACCATTAGACCATCTAGAAGGAAAAATGTCAGTTCAAAGAAACGACGATCCGTCGCCATATAAGATACGAATGGATACGATAAGTCGATGATTCCATGGAAGCACGTGAGTCCAGTGGAGCGACTAAATTTCTTGGGCTGCCTTCTGCACTCATAAGTCATGGGCGTACATATCACTGTCATTCACGGAGGAAATGATGATCAAAATATCGAGTGATTCGACAAGAAACTTTGCAGGATAAACTGATATGATTTGTTTCTGGATGGACATCATTGTGTCATAGCTAGTTGCAAAATCATTTTTTTGGTTCTATTGATGAATCTTGCAGTTTTGTTGCATTTGACAGAATATTATTGCAATAAGACTGATTATCCATGGATCCATCTCTAATTACAAGCTATTCTAGTGAACATTGTAGATGAGAAGGTTTCAGATGTTTTGGATGATTTCAGGAGAAAATATGCTCTCATAGAACAAATCAGAGACTCATATTATGGGTTATCTCACATCAAGAGTTAGCTGTTTGAGAGCTATACTATTTTTCGCTGCAAATCTTCCGAAATTTTCTGAGGAGCGCACTCGTTCTTTACGAGTTTGTAGAACCATCGCACCATAAAATGAAATATCGTTATACCGATGAATCTCGCGATGAATAAAATCAATCTGCTTATATCATGTAACTACAAAAACTCAAATATCTCATGAACGGCTCAATTTTTTGTATTTGAATGAGAGTACCTTTTTCATGTAATTTTCTTTGCTCCATCGAATGCTCCTGTTTTTTTTTAATACATGACTCACCCTCTGAAAACACCCTTTATATTAATATCAGAAATGTGGAAGTGTGACGAAAAAATGTATTTTGACAACATACATTCATGCACAAAATTTCAATCGGGTGGCTTTCATCGTTCAGAAGTTATGCGGAGAAATTATTCTAATTTTATCAACTTTGGAAGGATATATCTCCCTTAATATGCATTTTGGGCCATGAGTTTAATCATCAAACTACACTTATTTTTCAATGGTCTATCACCCTCAGAAAGCTCGGTACACAATTTTGACTCACCCTGTATATAGTTCTAATTATGAAAATTATGATGGAATATTCGAAGGTCAAACCACATATGGGCCCCTTAGGAAGGTTCGAAGATGAAAATAATGATTTTATAATAGATACTGCAATATGCGAACATTAAGAGAAATATTTCGTTCTTGCATGGTCTGTCTATTGATTGAATCACTCGTCTGTCCATTCAGTGCCTTGTGATGATTTCTGGCGACTATTTGAAACAAAAATATTGCTATACCAGAGGATTCTACATCTAGATATATGTCAGGAAAATCTTGTGGTGGATGGAGTCTGATGATCACAAAGTATAGTCGACTGGCATCCTGCGAGAAGTGAACTTTTTTCATCATTATTTATAGTATAGAGCTGTCTCCGTCTGGCACCACTGGTTGATAAAGAGGCTCTAGATAAGAAGGCGAAAGATGGATTTCGAAAACTGGGATACGGGTCTAGAATTTGATTTCAAGCAACTTCTCTATATACATTTTCGACATCAGTTATTGAGAAGCTATATGTACTTTCTTGGGAAATAATATTTTGCCGAGGATTTTAAAATTTGATATAGAAACCAAAATATGTTAGGGCCGATTTCATAATCGAATTAAATACTCCTTTAAATGTTAAAGGACAATTTGAGTTCGATATCGATTTCATAAAACAAATTTATGGATAAAGGTACCTTTTAAGGGGACTTTAGTTGAATGCTCAATTTTCCGTATTTACAGGCTTAAAGGTCTCTTTTGTCGCAAAATAAGAAATGTCATTCTACTCATTTTTCATCTTCTGTTTCTAACTTATCCACCTAAACTCACATATGACCATTGTGTTGGCAGTTTTGTGCTGTTGAGTTTATATTGAGTTTGAGATTACATTTTTATTTTATAAACATGAACTATCCAACTTCATCCAGTTCGAGTGATTCTGACGACGACTATGTTTTCGTGAGACGTAGAAAAATTTATAGAGAACGAGTTAACAACTTGGAGAAATTTGACGACTTGGATTTTTTCGCTAGATTCAGGATTACGAAACCTACTTTTCATTCACTTTTAGAAGCTATTGAGCATTTGATAGGGACACCAACTAACAGGTAGGCGTTTCAATAGTGTGTGGCATCATTCATTTCATAAATATAATTTTTACAGGGGTTCAAGCATTAAACCAGTGAATCAAGTTCTCCTCACTCTGAGATTTTATGCACTAGGATGTATGCAGAAGGCAGTTGCTGATTTCAGTGGTGTTTCAACTTCTTCAGCATGCAGAATTATCAGCAAGGTGTAAAATGCAATTGCTTCATTGAACAGACAATACATCAAAATGTATGCAATAGATTGCACACTGATAAAAATAGATTCACCGGGAGATGATGCTGAAATTTTCAGAACAAGAAAACAGTTTTTTGGTCTGAACACACAAACAGTTTCAGATAGTGATTTGAAAATTAGAGATCACCAATTCTGTGCAAATAGTGCATAAAGCCGCAGTAACTGATGCAAATATACCTCTTTCCAGGTATACCAACATAACCAATCTTCGTTAAAGGGTCATTTAGTAAAATTACCAATCTCAAGTGGTTATGAAATAGTAGTTTCTTAAAATTGCATTTAAATGGAACTTTAACTAAAAGGATCATTTAGGAGAAAGAGCTTTTAGTATTTCATTATGAAATCGGCCCTTAGTGCTTACACCTTTTCTCCATAACATCTTGCCATATCTACACCATAAAAAGTACAATAATCTACAAAAAAATATGTTTTCAGAAGATTACATGAATAATGAGTGATTTCAACTATCTGCGGGAATCCATAGAGCATACAGTTTGATAATTTCTCGTCGTATTTCGGACGAACGTACAAAGGCCTCAATTATTCATATTTAGGGTACCTTCGGAAGAATGAAGACGAAGAAGAAGAATGAGAAGTAATAAATCCTCCCTCGCGCGCGTACCAACAAAAGAGTAGGCAAAATACATAAACACAACGACAACAATCGAAGCCAGCTTGCAAACAAGGGTGCTAAATGCATTTATGACCAGTGGTCAGAAGCTATTAGACCGTCTAGAAGAAAACTGTTGAGGATAGGAAACGATGATCTTCGACTGAATAAAATACGATATCCCGGAGATGGAAGCATGTGGGTTTCGGTGAGGAGAATAAATTCTTCCGCTACCGCACCATGGGCGTACATCTGAAGATGTCCTAGCAATAGAAAAACAAAAAATTGATATTTTATACAAAAGACTTAAAGATATCCATCAGTATAGAAAACTACGAAAACAATGCCTGTCTGGTGATGTAGAGAGTGAAAAGTAGGCATTGGAAAATAATTTTTGGCTGAATTTATCGGTATTTCGCATTGATTCCTGAATTATTTTGCAATACAGTTTATTGAATGCTGTTGAAGAGTTTCACAACTACCCATCATAAGACGTAACAATCATTCCTAGACTTCAAAATGAGTACCTATCAACTTTGCTGTATCTGATGTGTTTTTTTACAAAATATTTTGTCATGTTAACTTGTGGATGAATTTTGTATAACTTCCGCCAATCTCCTCCGAAACAAGTGTCCATCATTAATCGATACAATTGATATCAATTCATTGAATAACTACTATTTCCTACTCACATTATATAACATGCAATCATATAATAACTAGGTAATTTTCATCTGCTCTCCTGGATCTGGATCAGTTTGGTAATTCGCTGATATATCTAAGCAAAAGAAAAAACTATATCAGCTCTCAATTGGATATCGATAAAAATTTCTATTTATTCAAGAACTGTCATCTTTGATATAGCACTTAGGATCAAAATTTTGTTCGAATGGATTTCTCCAGTACGGAAAGGATGTCATGAATCAAAAAGTCATGAAAGTTTCCACAGTAGAAACTTTGAATTAGACACAAAACTGGAAAATTTGCATCACCTAAATGTTGAGCGGTATTTTCATTTTCTTGCAAACAAAATATATGTTCATATCCATATTTAGTGAATAAGAGTCAGTAGCATGTTAAAATGGAACAGCATGTTATTTGAAATTGGAAAGTATTTTTCCATAGCCCAAATTCTTGAAATTCAAACAAATAAATATTTTCTTAAAAAAATATCTTTTGATAGGGAGAGAAAATAACATGACTTCGCCTGAGTATGTTGTTGTTCTCCTTTCCTAATAAATTATTGATAAATGATTCTTCCATATTTTGAATCCAACTTTCCGAAGTAAATTGTAATCATGTATTCATTTTCCAGCTTTTCGTGGGATTTTCTCTCCTCGTTTCTAGAAAATAGAGTAGAAGTTATTAAAAATTATTTCAATATATTTGTAGTGAGGACAGATTTTGTGATCTGCCCCACAATGTCACTGCATGCGCTTGAAATTAAACCTTTAGATACCTAAAAGAGAAATTCTCTATTTGTCAGTGACACCTTGTTTTCGAAAAATATATCTAATAAGAAAAAAACCTCTACTTATCTATCTTTAATAACTTCTACTCTATTTTTTAGAAACTAGGAGAGAAATTCCTACGAAAAGCTGGATAATGAATGTACCACCTCCTCGAAGTACTTACAGACAGTATGTAATCATGTATTGTTCAACTTAGTTGGATCTCTGTCTCGATGAGATTAACGAAATGTAATTGAGGATGTGAACAAAATTCAGCATCATTTTTTAATGTTAACTCAGTGGACAGTGATGACAAAGTTCTTTGTTTTGGTTTCTAGAAGTGTTCCATACCGCTAATTTGCTTAACGTTTGTTTTCTTTGGGAACAATCATGTTAATGAAAGTGGTCCAATAAAACAAAACAACGCCAAACGATAGCATCGATTCAATTTGCGATAATAAAAATCGTGATTTGTTTTAGGTTCATAATGGCAAATAAATGAATCGGACCCAATTAATTACCACAGAATAACTTAGTCATTATCAATTCCTTTTGTTGCGGCGATCTCTCACGCTCGAGATTAAGGAGCAAGAGAACTGTGAGGAATATTGAGTGTATTTTAATCTTACAAATTAGTACAAATCCAAGAGTAAATCGAGATGAATCGATCTAATTTTTCCATGAATTCACAAAAATAATGATGATCTTTACATGCGTGAGTTATTTTTTTTGATGAGAAAAAGAGGAGAACCAGTTTGAAAATATTTTGATGGGAGAAAACAATAGATGATCAACGCATTATGTCGAAAAAAACATTTATCGAATCACAATTTTCCAATGTGACCAATTACATTCGATGATTCTATGACACAAATGATCCCGCAACTTCAATAGTATGAATGGTTATCATCGCTAAATGTATAAACGTATTTCATGAATAACAAATGAGAAGTTTGTATCTACATATACAGTGTGTGACAGCCAAACGAAATGAATTCATTATTTTGGTTACTGCGTACATATTTATAAAAATAATCCCCAAACACGTCAAATTTAAATTTCAATTGACATTCTTCCACGTCAAAATGAGGTCCCTATCTTCAACCCCCTTCGGTTGACAGGTACAATCCCAAATTTTTCAAATGGAAAGTATAGGCTCATAATTTGAAAAGGTCTCTTCATTCTCTATTCAACAAATGTATCCATTTCAAGTTTATCGCGAAAATTATTACATGCAGCAACTGTTATTTCAGATAATAGATTAGGAATAGAATGTGACACCGATGTGACAGTAAATGAACAGTTTATAAACACAAAGAAATGATGATATTTACTCATTCATGTCCTGTGATGTGAAAATCCATCAACATTGTGAATGTTTATTAATCTTAATCGAGAAGGCCCTATAAAGGATTCATTACTGTTATAGGTAGTAGCAATATATAGCTGTTAGTAATAATATCACTTTGTAGATTGATTGTACCTGGCCATTTCAGCTATAAGTAGCTATGGAAGACGGAACGAAAACTCTGTTGCCAAAACGTTTCAAAGTATCAGATTTTTTTGCTTTGGACAACACGATAGGCGACCCTATAATGTTCGGGGAACATCGTGTTAGCCAACGGAAGAAAATTGGGAATTTTTTCTGGAAAGTTTTGAGGCCGTAGCTATCACGAATTACCTCCACTAGGCAAAGAATTCGACAATTCTGCCTGACAATGTGGAGGAGACCAACCAGAGCTCGTCTATAGTTTGGTCACCTGGAATCTCTCGTGATGTCCGATGAGTACTGACCATGGAAATGTATACTGAAGAGGGATGATAGATCGTCCACCTCTCTACGATTTTGTATAGATAATCACCGTCCAGGCGAATACCGAATACCTAGCTCTCTTCTGAATAGGATGCAAGAGGCTCAGCTTATCTTTGGAAGCTGTATAGGTTACTGGGGTGTGAAGTGTGCACGGAACCAAATTCCAAGCTTGTGTGAAGCAGGTCTCGCAATGGACCTCACATGTTCGTCCCATGTTGGAGGTGATAGCAAGCTTGAGATTTTGAGCGAACGGTCGCAATATTGAATTCATGCAAATGAAAAATGTATCATGATAATCAATATTATGTTTGAGAAGATGCGATATCAATTCATGAGAGATGTAGGGAACCTATTACATGTGCAAATCTTCATAATTATCATTTTTCATTGATAAATTATTGTGTTCTAGTATCAATTCAACAATATCGATATCGAGATGCATATTAGACCGAGTATTAGACCAGTTGACCCGTACCAGAAAATAGTGCTGTGTTGGATCCGAAGAATTAAAACCACCGATCTAGATCGATTCCATCGGATGATAGCTCAATAATATACACCGCAGACAAGCAAATTGTCTGCTCCAGATTTGACATCAGATTGTCTTTCCAACAACAACTAACCATCGAGTTTAGTTAGCCAATGCCGATGACACCCACTGCTGTTCAACATGTGGGAGTAGCTACCGTGCAGAAGTGATGGATATGATAATACCAGTGAAGAGAGAATAAATACATACAAGAATGTGCGAGCTTCAAAAATCCTTCGTTATTGAAAGAGACCCCGACAAATAATGACCTTCAACCTTCAACAGCCTTCTTGGCGTACTATGGCGTGTTTGTTGGGTCTGTGAACAAATCATTGTCGCCAACGCTTCACGAATGATTATTCGAGATTTCATTTAGTGTTTTTTCAACAGAATACAGTTAATAGGTACCATGCAGTTTTCGCTACTTTTTAGCTTGATACTTCAAATAGAACACCCTGTGTTTACTCCATCTTCAAATTCTCACTGAAGAGCTGATCTCATCGATACATCATACTTAAGGTCTAGCGGAAATGAATAGAATAGAATAGAATAGAATAGAATAGAATAGAATTTTATTTAACTACGTTACATAATATAATGTTTGTAGCAAGTCATATTTGAATTACTTCTAAATGTAAAAGTAACGTAAATAGTGTACAATCTGTAAAACAACAAAAAAAAAGAAAAAAAAACGACGAAACATCAACAACGACATCAATAAACTTAGACACAAAAAATTTGTATAATCATATAAATATATTAACCTTTTAAATCAAATGGAAGTAGTGAGATGTTTATTAGTACAAAAATGAGTTCTGAATTCATCGACAGAATAGAAGCAATGCCTAAGCAAATATTTTTTCAATTTTCTCTTGAAAGCGTTCAGACTGAGCTCTTCAAAATCTTGAGGAAGGATATTGAATAGAGAAAAATCTAGTGAATTTTTCTTGGATAGGTGAAGACGAAATCGTTCAAGACGTATGTGGTGAGAGTTACGTGTATTATATTTGTGAATATGAGATTGTTTTGTCAAGGTTGATTGCTTAATATATTGCATAATATAGAAATAGAGTTGGCAGTGGCATAATTCCAAGTTTTTTAAACTTCTCTGGACAGCTATCCCTGAACCCAATATTAGCTAGTACTCTCACAGCTTTCTTTTGTATCCTAAATATCTGAATGGCGTCAGATGAATTACCCCAAAGTTGGACACCATAACTAATATGGGAGTGGAACAGTGAAAAATATGTGGTTCTTAATATATTTGCGGTAGTGATGTCTTTCAATTGGCGAAGAGCAAATAGAGAACCCGAGAGTTTTCTCTGCTTAAGTTGGGAAATATGTGCAGACCAGTTAAGCCTGTTGTCTAATGTAATGCCCAGTAATTTAACCTGATTTGTTTCACAATTGGAGATAATTTGATTACTAGCAGAAATCTGGATGTTTTGTGTCTTTTCACCATTGAGTTTCAGCTTATTAGATAAAAACCACTCATTGGCACTATTAGTAATCTTGTCGAGATGAAATTGTAACTTATCATTATTATTATCTGACAAAATAAAAGTGGTGTCGTCCGCAAAGAGAACCGATTTGTACGGCAGCATATAGCTACACAAGTCATTCACATAGACTACAAATAAAAGAGGACCCAAAACAGATCCTTGTGGAACTCCATGCCTGATAGTTCGAAAATTTGACAAGGTACTGTTCATCATTACTGCTTGTTGACCATTTGTTAGATAGGTTCTTATCAATTGAAGCGGAATACCTCTAACCCCGTAATAGTTTAATTTTTCAATCAAAATTTCATGTGAGACGCAGTCGAACGCCTTCGACAGGTCACAAAGCATCAACGCAGTGTGATTGCCTTGCTCAAGTTCCTCAACTACGCCTGAAACTACGTCAAACACTGCTTGAATTGTTGAACGCGAGTTTCTGAAACCATATTGGGAATTGCTGAAGAAGTTATTGTTCTCGAAGTAGGCATAAAGCTGTATCTTAATTAGTATCTCAATCACTTTGCTGAAAATTGAAATGATACTTATTGGTCGGTAATTATCAATGAGTTCTGCATCACCTTTTTTAAAGAGAGGTAAAACTATAGAGAACTTGAAGACATCTGGAAAGATACCAGTACATAGTATCAAATTGATCAGGACAGTGAAAGGTTTTATTATTATATGAGAGGTTTCCTTCAGCTATTGAGCTCGTGGGTGTCCAAACATTTGAAGTCCTTCAGTGAATTAATCGCTTCGAAAACATCTACCTCAAGAACGGGTCGAAAGAAAAATGAGCTACACGGAACGGGAAATTTTTTAAAAGTCAAAAGGTCTTCGTTTGCTACATGCGGAAGTGAATTTATGATGTCATCAGCTATGTTGCAAAAAAAGTTATTCATCTCATCAGGTGATGCCTTAATTGTTTGGTTCAAATTAGTTTTATTTCTCTCAAAATTAATTATTTTCCAGCAAGCTTTAGATCTATTGCTGGACCAGGAAATGTACTCATCATACGCCTTTTTGTTTTGCAGAAATCAATTTGCTTCCATACTCTTTCTCAATATGCTTGTAAGCAATGGAATCAACAGGATTTATTACTTATTATTATTTATTAATGATTACACAATGGACTTTTTTCAACTTCAGGAATTTTTTTGTCGAAACTGTTCATCATTGGTCAGAACGGCTATCATGTCCCTATCTTAACTTTTGATTCACCATCTACTGACATTCAATTGAAAAAAAAATACAGGGTGACCAATTTTCTGAATTCTATGGAAGTGGCAACACCGCATTGTCGGAAATATTTTAGTTGCGGGTAGAGACTGTCCGAATATGGTCTCCACCAAATTTTCACGGTAATCCGTTGTCTGATGGTTAGCCAGAAACGTGCCATCCACCGTGAATCGGTCTGTATAGACTCCCATTTGAGAGGGGATGAACAGATTGAGAATGATATAGAGAAAATCAGAGGTGTTTTTTATGAATTTGAGTATTTAGTAAACATTATTTCAATACGTCACCTTAGAACCCTGTATTTTGCCTTACATTCAATTTATTCATTGAATCAGTTTTAATTTCATCAACGTTGAAACTATTTCGATGGCCTGATTGATACTATTGTAAATGAATAAAACCTATCAGTTATCTTTAGTCTGGATAGTTCTATTGTTTACCGGCAACATAAAAAACGAACATAGATCTATTCCAACAGCCTGTATCTCCGAAACGAACCGTTTTCGCACACAATTTCATATTTTTTTTTCGAAATTGTTTCAGGATTATACGTCATTTGGATATTTCAACGTACTCCACACCATGCATCACCATGTATATTTATGTTTCTGTAATATTCAATGTATTTTATATCAAGGAGAGAGCTATTTCAGTTGATATATATAGAACTTGGCATCCAGTTCTTGAAACTGAATATATGATGATGGCAAATCAATTAACCAGATTAACCAGAATTCATCTACCTTACAACTTGTCACTTTTCAGTGGTGAAACAACAAAACATTGGAAATCCAACGAAAGAAAAAATATACAGGGCGACATATAAAAAAGTACATTGCATGGTACCACACAATAGAGGACACTAAAATAAGAAAAAAAAACGAAGAAATAATTGAAACTCAACACCCCGTATCTTTTAACCGAAGGCCTTGTGGACCCGTGTTCATAGGAACGGTTTTTTTATTTTAGTGTGTGGCACAATGCAATGTTTTTTTTTTCTATGTCACCCTGTTAAAAATTGTGTTGAAAACGGGAGCAGATTCGTTCACGAAACGTCTTCTGAGATGAGAGGAACTACTGTTGTTGTTTTTTTTTTGGAAAACAAGGTGTCACTGACAAATATAGAGAATTTCTCTATTAGGTATCTGGAGGTTAAATTTCAAGCGCAGTGACATTTTGGGGCAGATCATCACTTACTATACAGACACATTGAAATAATTATTATAATCTCTATTTAAATTTTTCAGATACGAGGAGATAAAACCTCAAAAAAATCCAGATAAATTATTCTACCGCATATTCGTCCTTTATTACCTGCATTATTATAATATGTACTTTTTTGTTATCTCAATGAAATCATTTATTGTTATTATTATTTAATACGCTTCTCTGAATTTGTTATCCTATCCGAATGAACTGCAGCACCGCGATCTCCTGATAGAACCTCCTAATCGGGCTACGCTTGCGAATTCCGTCAACAATCCCAACGTCAGCAAACATCTGCCAGCCGGCGTGCGTAGTAGCCTAAACGTAACGTAGCAGTCTCGTGGCGATTCACCTCACGGCTCACGAGTGCAATCGCCTCTCGCAGCGCCAAGTGGGTGGTGGGGGTCGGTACGCCGAGGGGGAGGGGCCGTGCGCAGCGAATCACAGCCCGCGACCCACCACTCGACTGCTTAGCGAGCCTGAACAAGTGATCGTCAGTCGTTAACTAATCGTTTGGTGGGTGAGAACACGTTCGCTCGCAGTTCTCTAACGTCAAGAGCGTGAGTTGTGGAAGAGTGATGTGAAGATTTTTGTTGGTGCGATATTATTTTTGGTTTTTTTTGTGGACTTCTTGACTGTCTTCATGGTTCAGCTTTTTGTTGTTTGTTGTAGTGTTTAACTTTTACGTGGTAAGTGATATTTTTCATTTTTGCATGACTTGATAGAACACGAGTATAGTATTTCTAGAGTCAGGTGAACCAGCTCCCGCAAATATTTTCAGTCGCGAGCGACCGTTTCCTTTGAAGAATATCCCGAATCTGAAATAAGTATTGGTTGAAATATTCATTAGTGATTTATCAATGAAACCACATGGTCTATAACCAGATTTGATATATGGATAGTGAGGTTGCAACATGCGCAGTCATATCACGAACGATATCTTTTACTTCGCCTATGGCGGTTGCAAATTAGTTTTCCCAAACATCAGCATTTCCTAATTCATCGACCACTCTCCTTATATCGTCTCAGCATTATCGCACTCAATATTGGTAACTGTTGTTTCGGCAACTGAGGAGTTTCTGTTTTACAAATTGTTTGATAAAATACCCTGTTCTGAATCACGCGAAAGAACTACTTATAGTTAACTATATGATGAATGGCATTGTCACCTTCGAGCAATAGTATAGATTTTCGAAAATTCGTAGGACGATCGATTTCTGGTCTCATTTATCAGTAACGTTATAAATATTGAAACACATATACAAATTCCTTATTTGCTGGGATATATATATATATATGAAATCGAGCGTCCTCCATAGGTCACATTTCTTATATGCCATTTCAATTATCAATGAATTATAGAATATACGTAATGTTGATTCTGAAAAGTGTGCGCTGGAATATGAATCCAAGTTTGTTTTGTTGACGATGTGATCCAAAATGAATTTTTGTTAGCTGATACACTGGAAACAGGCATCAATGTTGAACGTGTTTACAAACATATTATTTATGAGTAGGTATTAGGTACCTTTGCCATTTCGAATAATCCCTCATAATGACAAAATTCTCAGATTTTCTTCATCCTTATTGTGTAGTATCATGAATAGGTAATAATCCTACTCTACTCCATTTGATTATATTCAATTATATAACCTATATAGGTATAATTCATTTATCGTGTATCGTACTATACCTGAAAGGCATTAATATTAGGTCGAACCATTTATTAAAATTACGAAATTGATGTCCATAATACACAGAAATTTGAGGTGAATTACTTTACTTTTCCAATTCATAATTTTCAAAGAACATTGATGAAATATAGAAAAAAGTTACACTCTTTCTCTCGGAACATTCATCACTTTGCACGTCGTATATATTACGACAAAAATTTGATGTACCAGCGAAATCTTAGAAAAAAAGTGAAAATGAACTACCTATAATCAATTATACTATTCTTACTTTCTCATTGGGTGTGCTAAGGTACCCATACCTATTAGATATTATAGATTCTGGAAACTCTCGCAATGAAAGTTCAGCAGAATCGATTGGAAATTTGCATTACATGTAAAAAAAATCGCGAACTCAGACACCTCTTTGAATCAAATATCATTATAATACACTTTTTACTTTTTATTAATCGTCACGGCCAAAAATAAACGAAATTCCGAAATTTTCCTGAATAAGTTCAGTCTAAGGTTCATTCATCATGGTACAAGGAAGAATCATTGAAAACTAAATACTGATGGTTCCGTCAGGGATCAGTAATAATTTAATTGGTCTGAATCAGATCTAACTCATAGGATGCCAAGTAGGATACGAACCACTAACATTATCTTGAGTATATATGGCTTTATTAGGTACTGTATATTTTGAATGTTAGCTACATCAATTTCATCAGGAAAATCACTGATTGAATATAAAAGAATAAAAATAGGTAGGTACAAACCGAGTACAAGCAAAGTTTACAAACTTTGAAAAAAGTTCAATGAGTGATCATTATATAGGACACCATTTTATAAAAGTGGTTGATATTTCATAGCATATATAGATTTATAGACACCGAACAGATAATTCACCTACCTACTCGAAATCGAATGAATATCATGTTCAAACACATTTATCTTTACGTTTCGCATGATCGACGTATCAGGAATGTGTTTGGTGATAATCTGCGCAAGTATGACCGGTGTTAGTTCCGATTTTGTATATCTAGACTCGTCTCTCATTACCGGTATCTTTGAGAAAAAAAACTGTTTTATCTGATTTAGTGCAGTTTTAACTCTATAATATGTCGCGGATCTGACTGACCTGATGATGGTTTGCTGTCTTCAGTGAGGTATATATACATCATCTGAACATATTATTTCAATGTTTCTTTGTTTGTATGTTAGCCATTTTGAATCGTGATATCTATTTAGTAACTAGGAATTGCTAGGTGCTATACTATGTAGAGTTTAGAAAAAATTCAGTACTCCAAAACCTGTCAATATCTACTTTATAATGCAGGTTCAGCACTATTTTCTCCCCACTATTATTATCTCCTAATAGAGCCTCAAGGTCTGAAAAAATACCGGGTGAATATCATCATCATATTTCTAGGGTGATGTCTAAACCGTCGAATACAAATTTTCCTCAAAATTGTATGAATCATAAAATCATAACTGAGTTATCAGGGAGCAAATTTTAATTCTTCTCATCAGATATCTCCGAAACTCAAGACGATAGTTCAGTTAGGAAGAGACAACTTTTTTCGATATAAAAATTTATATTGACTATCGGAGATGATAATTTCAACAATATGAAATCATATTGTCCTTTTTGATGAATTCATAGATATGTTATTCATTGAAAACACTAATGTAAATATGCTTGTAAATATGTATAAAATGCTGCGCGAAAGTCCGGAATGAAATTAATATCTGTTTAACCAGGTCTATTGGTTTCCAATAAAATTCAAATTTTTTCTTCAAACCTTAGCTGCAACCCTATCCATTCTTTTTCAAATGCAATATGTCGTGGAAAAATGGAATCCAACCACACCCTTCTTTTTTCTTCTATCACTTCATAAGATATATATTGCATATATTATTATACCTTTGCATTTGAGAAAAAAAAATCGGTAGGGTTGTTTATTGGCTACAACGTAAAACCAATTCACGCGTGTTTCAGCATTTTTTTCTCAAGTTACTGGTTGAACAGATAATAATTTCATTGTGGACTTTCGCTCAACTCTGTATATAAGTAAATAGTCAATTTCTTTACCCATATATAATCCTGTCTAAGTTATACGAGAAATTATAATAGAAATAGGTAGAAACATTCTTTACGAAACATCAAGATTTTGATGATGAAATTATGGGACATATGAATATTCAAAATGGATATAAATATACTCAACATCGAGCTCAACAATGAATTCCAAATGGAAACCATTCATCGTATCCTAAAGAAAGTTTTATTATTTGCTCGTATATATATATATATATATATATATATATATATATATATATATATATATAATATATGATGAGGATGTTCAATCAAATTCGATATCTCCCATAGTTTCTCACTGTATTCATTTATATAGGACCATGAGATTATCCATACAGGTACTTTATATTATTATACTAAGTATCAGACTATGTCTTCAATTATGAGCAAAATGTTTTCCACTTCTCATATACTGGCTACATTTTGAATTCTCTTCTGACTTTTTCCGAAATCAGATCGATCAGATTCAATAGAATCGAAACTTTCATTTTCAAATTTCGTATACCATCTCTTCAACCTCCTTGGTGGAAACATACTCTTTCATTAATCATAGGAGACAGTGTCTCGGGAGAAGTGCTTGGAATGGATAATGAAAATCCAGGGTACCTCTTGCTCTATACCGATTGCCTATATCCGAGCTCGTACCTACTCGTAAAGATGTGTTTTTAAATCAGTGAAAAATACCTTAGATATAATAGATTTATATTGATTGAGGGTGAATACGCATTTGTCTACAAATGTCTAACAACGCAGCGGGCAATTACACAACAACCATATGAAAATCATAATTAATATCACAAACCGGAGCCGCAAACAATAACTCTCGAACATTTGCAATTGTAATTTATCAAGGAAAAATCTGAACCAATTAAAAACGCACAAGTGCCTTGCCTAATAAAACTAATCCACATAAAATAACATCTATTAATCACGACATGAATAGCGCGAGTGATAACAATGCGTCACAATAGAACTAAAGGTAGGTAGGTAATTAGCTTTTTGATTGGGCTCCCTGGTTTATTTTGCTTTTGAAGCATGTGTGATCGAAATGAAGTTTTCGGACCACCTGTGTCTGTAAATTGTTGATTTTAATTATACAAGGCAAAGACTGACTCATTATTGAACTCATTAACGCGTTTTGAATGCATGGTTGTTCAAGATTTCATTACGTTGAACAGGGTATATTTTGTTATGCAAACATAATTTCATTATTCATTCATTTAAAATATTCGATGGGCGAAGATTCATATATGCCTACTTATTAGAGCAGTATGTGTGAATCGATGTGTTGTTTTTTTGTGATATGATATTATATGAATGTCTGTGTGGAGTTGAATACAAGAAATTCCGAACATAAAACATTCAACAAATAGTCTGGCATACCTGCCTTTGATTGATTACCATTCTGAGAGCATCTGATACAGATTCCACATGCCCATGAGTTTCAGATACCTACCTATAGGTATACATACTGAATATTTTGGACACGATTTTTCGATGAAAATATTCGTAGTGGGAAATGATTTTTTTTTGGATGATCATACTTGCATACACTGTGTTCATTAATCATTAAGAAATCCTGAGTGTCCTAAATATCATATAAAATATAATATGAACCAATGTCACATCGATTTCCATTTCGATAGGGATTTTTAATCTACATATTATGAGCGTCCCATCACCATCCTTCCAAATGGTATAGAGTATATTGATTGATCATCATTTGAATGGCCTTCGAATGAACATCTCAACGATGTATGTGTAGTTTCAAATTTTGGCTGATAAATAGGAGAGATATGATATGATCTATAAGATCAGTAATAGCTTTACAAAAATTCCATTTCTATAAGAAAGCTTCCATTTGGGTAATAGATGACCCTTCTGACCTCCAAACTCTCAAGAAAAAAACAAATATCTTCTTCCTATCGCAATACTACTCAATACATTATAGATTACATTACGAACTAGGGGGAATCAACTCTTTGAGTATATATGGAATTTCAAATATTGTAATATTCGAAATACATCATGTACATATTAATACGATTTAAAGAACTTCAGTAAGTATTAAAACATTGACATAGAATATATGAGTATTTTTCTTACCAACTACATCAATTGGAGTTGATTTGAATATTTTAAGTACCACAGTTGCGTTCCAGGTTTTATGAGTTTGAGTGTCGAATTTTATTCTTCAAGTATCTCTTCTACTGGTTCCAGTACTCAAAAATCAAGAAAACTGAGAAATTAGTATTTAATCACCACCTCAACTAGTTTCAAGTCACTTCATCTATAAGTACCAGATATTTAAATATGATGTACAAATTTCGGAAAGTTGTCTCCCCCTCGGTTAAGAAGCTATCGAATCTTGTCGTTTGGTCTGTAACTACATTTTATACTACTTATTCCCCAACATATACTGAATATCGCTAAATAATATACCCCAACCATACGCTAAAGCTACTTATTCCCCAACATATACTGAATATCGCTAAATAATATACCCCAAACATACGCTAAAGCTCTTAGATTCTATTCAGAAGAAAGCTAGTAGATAATTCGCCTAATCGGTGATACAACACGCACCAAATCATTGGCCTCTTCTGAACATCGTAGAAAGGTGAGCGATTGCTCTCCTTTTCATAGATACTTCCACGGTCGGTGCTCAACGAAAATTGTGCCTCAACTAGCGATAACTTATACATTATAGGTTTTCCTTCCGTGTTGTCAACAGATATAAAAATAGTTTGTTTTTTCAAGACCCATCCTTACCGAAATATACTAATATCAATGCAAATGAAACTCAGAATCGAAAGATCCATTGTACTGCATCGGCAGCCCTCATTCATTTCGATTCTTCCAATGATAAACACGTCATTGTTAAACAAAGAGGTTATTAGTATTAACCAGTTCGATATAGAGGACCGACCGGTAGCTGATGGCATCTGTGGTGTCGGGGCCGTTCTCAAAGATCATTGACATGCCTCCGCTGGTAGTCGAGACTTGAAGAATTCGAATCGTATGAAGCATTGAGTAAAAACACGAGAGAGAAGATCGTTCGTACGTTCTGCAGGTTTGTTGTTCGCGATATTCATATGAAGATTCTGATGAGGCTGATTTTTTGACGACCAACCTCTCAACTAATCCCATAACGTTGCGTTCATAATTAGAAATAGGAGAAACTATAATTCTATTCAATTTGCAATAAGTGCTCAATTGATTTCCTATTTGATTGAAAGTAGGTATAGTTGTCGACACGATATATGATCTGCACACGAAAAACCACATAGAAACGGTGTTTATCGATAAACATCAATAAAAAAGTCTGAAACGCGTGCCAGTATTGTTCTGAAAGCCATAACTTAGTGGATTATAACCCAACTCTACCCAAAGGTTACCGCATAATAGACCGGTAAATAATGTTGAATCATCTCGTCATTCGAGAGTGGTTTGTTAAATATACCATAAGAATAATTGTTCAGGAGTTGAGCTCACAAAAGAATCTAAGTTCACTGTGGAGTCATAAAATTTAATTTGCATTTGCTGTCAACTACACAAAAAGGCATTCCGTTCTCAAGTTCTCTGATCATATCACGAAGTTGTGTTATCTTGCCATTTGTTCTGAGGTTGGTCGCTTACAATTAATTTTTTCAATAAAGGCTACATTACCATTCTTATCTTATAAAATATGAAACCCCCAGAAATATTATTGTTGCTACTCATATTTCCAAAATCGTTCGTATGGTATGAACAATCATCACATGCTATTATAACTATATATCGTAATTTTATTTTTTTACGACCACCCATGAAAACAGCGCTCATTATTGTGCCCAATGCTTCAGCATCGTTTTGTTATTCAGAAAATAGCCCATTTCACTCGCATTTCACTATATAAACAGGAAAGTAGAACTCACTAGTGTGTAATCATTGTAAAAACTCGCTAGTGTAGGGAAACAAGCATGGTTGCAGTGATTATATATATTATATATCATCACACATTGTACTTACATTTTGGATTTTGCATCTCAACCTTCCAAGTATTCAATCCACTACCCTCGTTCCTCTTTCAAGATGCGTCTGGTAAGGTGACCATCATCTCCCTTTCATGATTTCAATCTCTGTGGATATTATGAATCCACTATATTATTCAAGAACGAAAGGTCAAAACTGAGAATGGCGAACAACGAAACAACGTTGACGTTGACTCGGTTGAGTGAAGTTAGTAATCAAAGATTTGTAGCTGGAATATCCGGAATTCATAGGCGTACACGCATTTATTTGTATGAAATCGTCATCGACAATTACTATCGAAAGGCTCCGTTCGGGTTCTCTTCTCTCGTTCCGGAGTGCTGTATTTCGGGTTGCGTGGTAGCTGTCGACGATGAGCGAAACTTTGAATAACTTTCGAATGGCGTGGACAATGGACATAGGTGAAACTTGGAATAATAATGATTCAAATATTTTGAGCACTCGTTATATTCGTTATATTTACGCACTCGCCGCTATGCAGCTCATGCTAAATATCAACTCGTTCGAAATTAATCAATTTCCACACTCGTTGTGCAATATACTATTGTACACCAGTGTATTATTCTTTCTCAATGGTTGTTCTAAAGGAGAAAGTTATCTGTGTTTGCGCCTGCGTGGGTTCTCATCAATGAATGGCTGTATAGTATATATCTGGTGCTTATAATAATTTATTGTTGGAGAAGTTCTTTCTCCACCGATATCTTTCGTGTTCATGTGCTATAATGAACATATTATTCATTCAGGAAGAAACTGATTATAAAAATTAAAGATTTTTACGAAATGATGATCAATGACCAATTTCGCACAGGAACACCGTTATTTTAAATGAAAACGATGTATAATTACGCAAGTATTTCAAATTTTGAAGCAATAATTACCGGTAGAAAAATATCGTTTATACCCGCTATTTACCGTTGAAAATAATCTCTCTTTAATGTTATAGATATAGTCTGGTACAAGAACCTGTTATACATAACACGCAACGTCTGCTTCTTGCTGTTAAAAAAGTAAAAACAATGTAAAAACCACAGTAATTTCATCTTCGCGGCAGCTTGGGTTGTTATCAGATCATCAATGGGTTGAAGCGTAAGAACTGGAATATCGGTAGCCTTTAAAGTGAACTGACGGATAATATTTCATGAAATATTTTTTGTTCTGATCCTCTGTTCGAAGAATATTCATCAACAATAGTATCGAATTGATGATTCTCAATCTATACTCTGAATCTTATCAGAATGGAAATAATGCCCGATTTCACTCTTAAAAAAATAGAGAAACAAAGAAACGGAGATATTATCAGTCGAAGATTTTATGAGATCTGGTTATGGTCATAGTAAGTAAAACATGGTGAACGTAAAATTTGGTATAGAAAAAACATGACGATCGAGAACGTGAAGGCAAATTGAACAACTATGACAGGCTTCTCGAAATCCATCCATACTGGAGTGAAAGAGTCGTGAATGAACCATATTGAGGTGAAATGAGATGAAGGCACTGGTGCTGGAATATATGGAGAGAGGCCATTGGGATGTTATGTCTCGGTATTCCAGCCAGAGGTACATGCTATTGAGAGAGACCATCGCGAAAGAGCATCGAAGTGGAAAAAATCCTCATCTCCTCTGATATCTATCCAATATCTAGCCTACTCTGAAATCAGATCGAGACTGGTCTGGGACTGCAAACAAAGCCTGAAAGTCTTGTCAAACCATCATATGGTAACACTCCAGTGGCCCCAGAGACCATGGCAAGAGAGGGATTGGGAATGGAGTTCATGGGGCAGAGCCTTCTGGTGTTCGGGATCACAAAGACTGGTTGGCAAGGCGTCTAAGAAAAACACTTGAACAACATTTCAGGTCGAAAGTACGATAATATAACTATTCAAACATCGTCGAAGACAGTGGTCAATGATCATTCTGAGTTTGAGCAGAATTCAGATTAGACAGGTGGTGGGACTGACAACTAGATGGTCACTGCCCTCTGAGAAAACACCTATATTGGGTGGACATTGTGGAAGAACCAGCTTATCACATCATACTGGAATCCGCTGGTGATTTGGCCTTCTGGGAGAATACAAGTCACAGGAGGACATAAGAAAAAACTCGGTGAGGAAGTCTGTTAAGCCTGGTGGAGGTGTCAAACCTGTTCAACTAAGCCAACAGCATGATTCGGAACACAAAGCCAAAATGCTGCAGTAACTGGGCACTGAAACCTAGCTGGTCATTCTGATAAAATCAATCAATCAATCAACCTGGAGGCAACATATCTGCAGCAGGCGAATAATTTCAGAGATATCTTGTTCAGTTTCGATATCAAATTCTGAGATCATCAATTTTGATTTATGCATCCATAATATAATGCTTCATCATTGTCGATGTTATTCAAATTAGAAATTGAAACTTCAATGGAATCGAACAGCCGATGAAAAATATCTAATATCAATCATGGATCATGTGGAAACAGATAAGAGGAACCCCCAACCTAGAGCAAGCAGTTTCGGCTCGACTGCAATAATTTCGATAATTCTTCATGAGCAGCGGTCAATGCCGACTTGTGTAATACTCATCATCTATCAATAGGCCGTGTGAATATATCTTTGATATCGAATACAATATGCCAGATGTAATGGGTATTATGATCTCGAGATATAAATGAAGCGATACATCATGGAAGTGTTTTACATAACTTTCATTTTCGTTTGATATCTCCTTGGAAAATCGAATCTATAGGTGTTTAAACAGATATCATCAATTATTTTGCTCAGTTTATACGCACAATACATTTTGAATATCTGTTCAGCTTTTGGTTGATAGACGTTAATTCATTGAGAATAAACGTCAATGGATTAACAAACACAATTGTGTCTACAATTAAACGATCTATTGTTTCTTATATCTGATGTTGCTTCCGAACTATTCATGGAACATTTAAAGCACTTTCGAATGTGGGTACCACACTCGAAATCATACAAATCACTCGAGTATACCACATTATATCATCCCTATACTCATCAAGGAAGATTTGTCAAAATCTACAGGAAGAATTTTCGCTGCCATATTTTATCTCATTGAATTCCAAAAAATTTTGAGATCTTACTACCTATATTATTCAAAAGATCGAAGTGCTTGTGAAGCAGCAGGGACTTTAGGGCCCATCTATGAACTACCTTAATTATTTGGCCAACGAATCAGATACTGATGGACGTTTATTGCACTCAACGCAAAGAACTTCAACTAAACTCGATTTGATGCGATATTCTAATGAATTTTCGATAACTGGTGGTCATGCAATGTCAATTAGGGAAATTGAATCAATAGAAGCTCATTCAAGTTTGTTTTGAAATGTCAGTATAAATAAATGCCGTATAAATGAAAATTGCTTGATTAAATAAATTGGCCGTTAATTTCGATGACTACACAAAATGTATGAAATGACCACGGACGAATAAATCAAAACCAAATGCAAGCTAAAGAAGCTGAACAACATGAGCTCAATGCAGAAAATAACCCTATTGCTCATGGCCTTTAGGGATTCATGAAAGAAATCGATTTCTCAATTGGTCAACTTTCTTTGTTTTATTCTTTATTGCATGAACATTGATTCTGAAATGATTTCAAGATCAATTCATGCTTATATACCGTTTCAATATATACCTATATCCACTGTGTGACAAATCAATTCATGTTTCATAATATTATCACCTATATCATTATTTGCTTCCAGTTCGATTGCATCATGCACCTGCATGAGTGGGAGGAAAATTGCCTAAATATACCTTGAAATTTGATAAAAAATGCCTACATAACAGTTCCATTTATTTCATTCCTGATGATTGACGTATTACTTCGTAATTCGTGATCAATTGAAGAATATAGGTTCGAAATATGATGACAAAAATTGGACATCCAAGTCGGCGTATTTTCAAAACTTTCAGAAACAATGTTCAATAGCTACTAGATTATCGGACGAACAAATGCCTGTATGATAATTTATATATCCTCGATGTAATTGCAGTTCATCTATTGGAGGAAGGATGATGTTGTGTTAATATTGATTGTTGTGTTTAGGGTACGTTTCCAAACAAACTCTCTGGTTGAATCTTCGATATCTATACTTTGGATTTTGAATTCAGAGATGTTTTCGCGTAGATAGATTTAATTTTTCAACTAAATGAGTACCTATAAATCATTAGGTAATATTGATGAACATGAATATGGAGGATTCTTTCAGTTACCTTCCATTAGGCTTCCGCAACAGTAAATACTGGCATGAGTGTAGTTCAAGGAAATTATCTTTCATAGATTTCCATCACGGCATTCCTTCTAAAAATCCGATACACACGTAGGTGTTTCTATTTGCATGTCCTCATAAAAATATGACCTCCCACACGAAGTTTACTCACTTTTATGTACCGGCGACTCATTAGAATGCTAAACGTAACTATGCTTTTACCATAAACGTTAATGTGTTATGTTTGCTTAGGTGCTGGTATTTTCTCATTCTTCTCTGCATTTTCAGCGGCCTTTGAAGAACGTGTTCAGTTAGAGAGCAGCACGTCTCTGAGGAAACAAATATTGAAGAAATCGTAGTGATAAATCCAACATCATTGGTATTGGCGGAGTTTGTTCGTTCATTCAGAATTACCATCGCAACTCCATTAGCAATGACACAATATTAGAGATGTTGTTTTATATTGAGATGAAGTATCACAAACTTGTGCTTGGCGAGTACAAGCCTCGAACATTACCTCAACTTTTTTCTTCAAATGAATGCCGCCATAATGATACTAATATAAATGCTGTTAGCAGCTGCTTGGACTAAATCCATTATGATCAGCTTCATTCGACTTCGATGCTGTGGTCATCAGCTGTAGAAAAAGTTGGGTTACTCAGCAGCATTCATTATTTTTCTGTCGCTGTCGTCATTGCCAAAATTCGAATCTTCACATACCATTTCCGGAAATCAGACACATGACATCTCGCATGACCTTTAATATCCGGGCCGGGACAGTCACATCTCACTGATGCCCCGTTTTTTCCATTCATTGAATGCTTGTTTTAGTATTTATAGTTTCGATAAGAAATAATCTGTTCAACTCCAAAGATGATGTCGTTGATTGTATTTATAATGTATCATCGTTTCGAACGTGATCGAATAGCCAAAAAATTTAAATGAGTATAAGCCCACCCGACATATACTCGAAAACAATAGTTAATGATAATCACAGTTCTATCAACATAATTTATTGAACAATACAAGTCGGTATGTTGAAAGGTCTTCGAAACTTTCAGCTATATGGTAATTCACACTATGAATTTAATATTCATGTTGGAAATATTATAAATGAATATATTATTTTATATTTCGGAAACGAGAAGAAATCTTTTCTTGTATTGACTGCTGCCTATTTTGATGCAAGTTCTGATGGTACACATTGTTTCACTGTGTGTACAGGGTTTACGAAATTGGAGTGATAAGTGAAGTGGGTGAAAGAAGCCGAAGAACGAATAGACTTCTGAAAAAAAAATACATCTGCGAGATAATGAATGAAACAGTTTTGTTTACCACTGACCAGAGGTCAACGATTGAATCGGACAGTGTGCAGGAATTCGGTTCTTCATTCCTTCCATCGGTTTTTGTCTTTGGCGATAGCTTGTTACGTATGCGATGAAAAAGCGTGCGACAAGATCATTTTCAGCGTGCGTACGAATTTTCACCACATCGTAAACGCATAATAAACGCTAATTTAAAACACCTGTTGTGAACTCAATCCATGTGTCCTTATTCGTCAATCTCAAGACAAATATGTCAACTGGTGAAATCAGACTCATAGATTACCCCAACTCAATTTAGTGCTCCAATTTGGGAGACCCTTCCTCTATTGATGTCACTATCATTATCACTTTCACAGTTCACTAATCCACTAACCCCCTAACCCCTTGAAACATGCGGTATGAGGAGGGTGGAAACGTGCAACAGTTGTGTGCAGGTCGATTAACCTTCCGTCACCCCCTCAACCATCCCACTACCGCCCTTGTGAAAGCGAGAGGAAACGTTGTGACGTGGCGGTCATTACCTTCATATCGAACGAGCGTCGGTGCGAGTTCAAGGTCACCGGAAAGAGCGCCGGGGCGCTCTACTCTCGCTCTCCGATTAGGGTTGTTGCCAGAATGAGGAATTTATAGTCAGATTGTCACACAAAAATCCGTGAAAACGAGGAATATAGCACTTTAATAAACCTTCTTTGAATTTTTTGCATTAGAGCAAAAAACTATTTAGATCAACTGATTGATGTTGTTTGTATACATAGTAATAAATGAACGTACAATTTACAAATTGTACAATTTAGAATGGTTCAATTGAGTGAATAAGAGCGTATTGAAATTTTAATTATGATCGGTTATGGTGATTGTAAAATTAGAATTTGACACTTGGAGAACGAAAGATTACTCGTTTATTCATCACTATATGCATACAAACAATATCAATTAACTTATCTTGATAGGTATTTGCTCTAATGCAAAGAACTCAAAGGAGGTTGATTAGAGTGCTATATTCCTCTTTTTAACAATTTTTCTTGAACTAAACTCTGTATGTATGAATTCAAAATAACAAGCTCTTTAAAAATCTGTATAAATATATATAGGGTGTCCAATTTGAATTAACCGGAAGTATATCATTAACAAAAAAATGTAGATCAGATGCATTTTGTTCCATTGCACTTACCTGCAAGTTTCCATGAATATCGTTCTTTTCGTTCAAAAGATATTCACCAGGTTCCATACTTTATCCCAACCCTGTATACGTCCCTGGATGGAATATGCGAAACAATTTGGCCCTTGAGTCAGATGCTATTGGTTAGATTCTCTATGTTTTGGCAACACGAGAGGAACACCTATGATGGGTACATCGTGTAAGCCAGCGGTGGATGTTCAGAGATCGTGAAATTATCTGCCATTCCACTCTGTGGAATGTGGAGTATATACTCTCAGAAGACTGCATCTCCAGGGTGTTGAGCCTTGTACATCGAAATATCCACACCTGATTAATATAACCAACAGTGATGCCACCTGCCTAATTTGCTGTCAGTGTGTCAGTGGTTTCCCACCAAATTATATCACTGTGCTCATCTGCCGGCCTCCTATAGAGATCTTTGAATTCACGAATTGATTCCATAAGCGTCGTTTCCGAACCATCTCTTATATTATATGCGAAATGTCCGCTGCTTCTTTTCCTTCCATACCTATATTCGTGCTCATTGATCATTAGTGTGGATTTATCGACACTCAACTTCAACATTTATCAATTCAGAATCAACAATTATCAGTTGAAGTTTCTTTGACATTTTACTTCAATTGAACCAGGTTTTCTTCTAGTGCACAACCAACTGATTTGTTTTATGAGACTCATAAAGAGAGCGTGTGATTGGTCAGACCTAGTCTGACATGATGAATATGAATTTGAAGGTTTGATTATTCAAGGGTTCAAAATCATTTCAAGTCGACCTTGTTCGTAATCTCCTTGATTCACGTACAAGAAAATAAGGAATTCTAAGGATTCAGGAGGACTTGTGCGGCTACGTATCATTTCTTTCTACTCGTTGATTTGGTCTGCCTACACGCTAATGTGTCCGCTACTTGTAACTTGCTATCAATATGACTTCATATGCTTGTCAATTGATGCTGCATGAATCCAAACGTATACCTCTATATGTCGAGAAAAGTTTGGAAACTATTCAAAACAGTTCCGATAGTTTTAAGTAGGTTGTAGATTTTAGGTTGACATTTGTATTCAAATATTTTCATATCGATTCCCATCCTCCCACACTCAGTTTATGTGGCAACGCTGTTTTCATATTATCCCAGGAATCTGCTGTGGGCTTTAGCCGTCCACGTGGCTTTATGAATCCATATCAAATGATAATTTCTGAGATGAATTTTCATCATGAAATATCAATTTGAATCTATGAAATATACAATACCTACATACATATATCATTTCTTGTGAGACTCACTCTATACCCTTTCCGATCACATATTTGTATTCAAAATTCAAAATATCTGCCTTATTTCCAAATGTTTGACTTCTGCGTATAGTCGTATACTCGGTAGGTACTAGAATTCGTTCTGATCCCCACCGTGAAAAATTATTTCTTATGGATATCCTTCTTAGGAAAAAAATCGTATGAAGAAATGATCATTTTCATCTTACATCTTATGTTTGCCAGATGTCTAAGAATCAAGACAGCGTGGGCGAGGGCAGAGTAATTAGAGCGTTATTGCATGATGTGTATTATAGTGTCTACTGGAAGTTAGTCTGACGCAAATATTTCATATATCATGCTGTCATGACTGGTCAAAACTACACCTGGCGAAATGGTTTACACATCAGAAAACGGGTCAGTTGTGCTCTGCTTTTTATCAAATACGTACTTAATCTGTCAGAATAGACGGTAGTTCTTATAGCCCATGAGCAGACTTGGCTTGAATCCTCAAGTCAAGGATGTTTGAGAAGTTTAGACTTCTCCATATAGTGCTTTGGTGTAGTTCCAGTTGCACATATCTCTCCACAAAGTTGCCAAAAAAATGGCAACTCTGTGAACGCATGTATGATGAATATGATGAACAATTTCTTCAACCGACATCTTAGCACTAGTATTTTAATATACATCACATACATATATACATCACGTATCCTATCGTCGAAAATTGCTGTTAAAACTCCAGTTGGAAAGGAGTTGCTGATCCTCACTGTAGGCGACGAAACAAAAACGGTTTCAGATAAATGTTGTGAAACCGTAAGTTTCGAATATTCCCTGCAAAGGGTGGTCCTTCAGACGCAAGATAAAGCAATTACAACTATACGAATAAGTTGTTCGTTTACTAAAATTAGAAGTTAGAAGCCATGTTACTATTTCATACAGAGTGAGAAAAAAGTTCGAGAAATAATGATGAATTTTTAATTCGACTGTATAGCTCGGACATTTATAAATGACGAACACTTTTGATCAACAGCAAAACCATTTGTCTAGTTGACTTACGTCCGATGGAATCGCCACACATTCTCGTAAACGTAAATTTAGTACAGACTCGAACGCAAATAGCAACTTTGACCGACTGCCACGTGAAAAATATCACATCAGCTGTGCATGCGGTTGAAAACAACAGAAACGCGACATAAATTCGCTCTGTACTACGTAATTGCTGGAGATTTATGCTTTATTATGACGTGGGAGATGTCTGTAAAAATTTTCGCTTTAATCTACATTTCTCTAATAAATTTAACGAAATCTAACACCTGACGTTAATTCCCATCTGCTGATTTAGTGCCAGACAAAACGCGGATTACCAAAGCAGGGTTTCACGCTTTGATCTTCCCGCAATTCATCATTATCTACTCTTACTTCTTCATACTTATTATAGATTCCTTCCATAAAAAAAAATAATGTAATTCAAAGGGTAATGCTCCCTATCTCGATTGGAAATAGGAAACTGATATCGCTTCTGAAAAATATTTGTTGCAGGAAACTAATTGGTCTCCATCATATCATCAACTTCATTTCGATCACCTACGATGGGAATTTGATAAATCTGTATCGCCTTATCGAGAACAATGGCTATCTAATTACCAATTATAAACATTGAAATGAGCTGGGTAATGCCAAGATCTTATAATTTTAATTACCGCTACTCTGAAATGATTCTAATTGGAAACGAAAGAAATATTAATACCCAGGAGAATTGTAGAGTACATGCAAGAGTAGCAAACCAAGACAAATAATTGATTCCAAGCGGGAATAATGACTCATACATTAGGTAGAGTATTCGCAAAATGCAACAACTTTTATGAAAGCTGATGGGTGTTGCTCAGGTGGTACAAACAATGACTACTAATAACTCAGTCACCTCGTTTTTTAGTAATGAATCTCTTATGATTACCAAAATGCTCAGCAACGAATTTGTGAACGGATGTATTCTGAGCCAAAACACTCATATTTGGACGCGTAATTTTTAGAAATGCGGTTGTTTAATATGGTTGTGACCTAATTCAACCCTACTTCTGTTGAGGGTCAGGGTCGTGATGATTATTGCAAGATAAAACTGAACATACTTAATTGAACTATGATAATGTATATCAATACGAAATGAAGGGTATAATTGTCATTGAATTTATTTCCTATCTGTTATGTTGTTCGATTAAATCGTAACGGCATGTTTTATGAGAGCGTTTAAAGTCCATATACATTGTATATGTATAATAACTACTAAATCAAATCATCCATAATGATTTCATGATTTGCACGCGACGTCAGAGGTTATGAATGATGGTATATCAGCCGGGAAAGTCTTTGATTCGGTTATGACCAAATATTTGCTACAATATTTCCTTTTTCGGTCCAACTTCAGAGATCTCATGTTCATGTATCCAGATTCGGTGGAATATTAATTTATTCTTGAAGGCATTTTGATTTGATACTTGGCAATAGAATGAAGACGATTGATCGATTTGATTAGAATAGCCAGCCAGGGTTTCAATAACAGGTTTTTTACCTCCATCAGGTTTGGCAGGCCCCTCACCACATTTTTTCTTGTGAAGGCCTCCCGTGAGTTGTATTCTCCTCAGAAGACCAATTCTACAGCGTGATAGAGCATCGCATTCCAGTATGATATAAGAGGCTGTTTCGTCCTCTTTTCTCTACTGATGGGGTCCCGTCACCGATATACTTTTTTGCTCAAACTCAGAATATCATTGGCCACTGTCCAACGACGTTGTTTCGATCGGTATTTCACTGTGACGAATGTCGTGGAATGTTGTTCCAATGATTATGGTGTATTTCTTGTACAAATGTACTTCGTTCTCGATCCCTCTTTTGCCAAGTTATCGTTGCCTGGGAACCAGGTTTGTTGTGTTATGGTTAGGTTATGTTCAGTCATGACTTTCAGGCTTTGGAGGCAGTTTCAGACCAGACCTCAGAGCTCAGAGAATGCTAGAAATCAGATATCTATCAGATAGAGATTAGATGTCTATCAGAGCGGATGAGACTTTTTTACCTCGACGTCCTTTCACGATATTCTCTACCAGGCATACCCCAACAGCATCTGTCTAAAATGACGCGGCATAATTAAAATGATGCAGAAGCACTGTACCTTGGTTCATGTAATAGTATTTTGTGAAATGTGTGAATAGTTTCATTCTCTGATTCAGTATATTTCATAGAAAGGTGCACATATCATTTATAACTGAAACTCGTCAATTTCTGATGAGGTTCTGTGGTAGCGGATCTTCAGCTACTTTTTGTTGATACTCCTTGAGGTATGGCAGAAATGTTCGCTGCATACAGCGAATAATTCTCTGAAAAACAATATTTCTATGTAATTATTTGTCTATCATCACAAAAACTTGCAATATCCTGTCTGAATAAACTTCATAATCATCGTTATTATATACCTAGATGGATTCCAATTTCTCATTTCACCATGCTTACTTGATATAATAGAATGTATTAGGCACCCGTTTCGATATATTTCATTATTGAACGATCAAGTGTGTTTTCACCATCATGAGTTCGTTGTGGAACTCGCATCAGGACTTGAAAATATAACTACATTCACTTTCGAACCAAGATAATGATGACCTGTCTATTTTTATACTCCCACTCGCCTCTACAGGTTTTTTGGAATTCGATCTCCTGCAGTATTCGAAGAAAAATGACAATCGCCGAGCCAGAGACCTGTTTTATAATTCGCCAATTATTTTGGTCATTATATACAGTGCTGGAAGAACTGAGATCGCAATTGCTGGGAAATATAATTAAGGTATTAACAGTAATGAAGATCATAATAATAATGAAGAACGTCCTTGGCTGAATAACCGCCAGACTGCTGTCTGATATCATGTATCTATATTACTAGAAATGAAAAAAAAATTGACAGATTACCTACACGCGATCGTATTCCTCTTGGAATATCGGAAAAGAGTTTTCTTTTCCAAATCACTTTACACATTTATCTGTCAAAACGAGTTTTTGTTTCAACATGCCCGTTTAGATTCAGCTCAGTAAAAATATCATGAAAAAAACATACGGTATATGGATCGAAAATGTCGATATTATCAGGAGAATGTCACAACGCTGCTGTCGAATAATAATCATGGCCTGCTCAACAAATACCGAATGGGGACGCCATGTTCAAGGAACATTTTCACAAATAAATGCACATCAGTCCGAAAACTGACTAGCTACATAGATGAAAAGCGAATTCCAATTATTGAATAATACTGTTTTTGGTATTTTATGTGAGTATTTCATGAATAGAATAGGATAGAATAGAAAGTATTTATTTCTGAAACATATATCGTATTGTTAAAGCCTATTTATTGCCCATATTATAAGTAGAAGGCAGTGATTATGGTCATCGTGTTTTAATAATATAGTAGACTGAACATTCAGATATAGATATTTTTGAAATATCTTTTCACCAATACAGTCTGGTGGTGAGACTCACAAATCGTTATTATTGACACTTCTTGGAGAGAAATAATGATTTGAGTGACAAGAGTGACAACGGAGATATCATCTATTATGCCACCACGCGCGATTCCTAGTAGACAAACCAGACGAGCTCAAGCTGGTCACTCCTACACTGTCAGGCTCGAGACCTGCCGAACATCACTATACCAAGCATCATTCCTCAATAGAACGGCAAAGTTATGGAATTCTTTGCCTAGTGAAGTCTTTCCTGATGCTTACAACCTCCGAACTTTCAAGAAAAATTCCAACACCTTCCTACTCTCCCAAAATTCCACCGCTGGCTAACACGATGTTCCTCGAACATCATAGGTTTCCCTTTCGTGTTGTCCACAGATGAAAAAAAAAACTAGTAGAAATTGTCAGTCTCTCCTAATTTGCAAATTAAATGTAATTCGATTCGACACACCTTGTTACACGACGATTTGAGGTACTGCAATGATAGCCTGCAAGGAGGATGATCTGATTTCGATCTCTCTAGTTATATAAATTACCATCATTATGCAGATTTCCCTGAACAAACACAATAAATCAAAGTCTTGAAGTGCCAACATCTTCACTGTGTAGGTTTATCTATATGGCCAGTCTGGATCTTGATCTATTCTTATATTTAAATGATTCGCACTTTGATAGTGTCTCCATAGTTTTTGTCTGTATGGCATTCGTGAGATATTTATGAAATCGATTCAAAAATTCTAGAATCCATTACCATATCCTTCTGCATTCGATTATATTTTCCGTTACACTGATTTAACAGGAAAATCAACAATACTTTTCTAATTAATCAATTACCGAGTTCATTCCCAGCTATACAAATGAATATAAAATAAATAGGAATCATTCTACAATTTAAAAAATATAAATATTCCACTAAAAATGTTAACATTTATATATACCGTAGTTAGTATTTCCTCATTATTTCTTGTAAAATTCAAATCGAAAAGTGAATTACGTTCAGACTAATATGCCTTCGACCTCTTTGAATATGTACTATGCATAGTGGGAGAGATGTTACAATCCTTACGTCCAATCAGACGCCAGAGGAGAAATGTTTCAAAGTTTGTCAACTCTACTCATTCAATTACACTCAGTATTCATTCGGTGTCTAATATATATATAATCATTAAATTATTATTTTCCAACAGTTTTTTTCTTCGACAAAATCACAAGCAATATTTTAAAATAAATAGACTTGGGACTGACGTTTGCAGCGTGGAATGACTTGCACTAAATAGCACTATTCTGAACATAGACTTATTATCCTGAGGAGACGGAACTATTTACATTTAAAGAAGATCAGACATTGCCAATATCTGGTCCACTGTAGGATACTATTGTGACCGATTGGAAAGTGCCGTTGCCATATTTCCAGATTGAGAACGAGATTTGCAATAATTATTGACACGTTCATATCATTTTTTCATTGTATTGCAAGTAATACAGTCTCGATGGAACATTTTTCTGAACGGTATTTTTATACATAATGAAAACCTGAAATGTACACGTTGGAATTACCGAATATTGATTTTGTGAACTATCACATTGTAGCATCATAGGATTTGTTACCCGCAAAGCGACATCGGCGCGTCCAGGCCACGCCCATTGTATGAATGATTTTTACTACGAAACTACGATCTGCCCATTTCTCGTTGCGGTGTTGTAGACGAGTGATCTTGTGTTTTGAAGTGTTGTTTTCAGTGATTTTGAATAGATATTGTGGAATTCAGAGTGAATTTTTGGACGATATGGTCCGTCACTGCAGAGTGTGCAAAAAACTTGACATTTCCAGCCCTGATGTTTCTTTTCACAAGTAAGTTGGAATACCTAACCTCCAAATTTGTTTGTTATTCCAGTGGCGTGAATATATGATGATTAGGTACTGTTTATTCATGATTGTTAATGATTTAGGTAGTGTTCATGTTTCCATGGCATAGACTTTCTTGTTCATTGCATCAAAAATTCTAAGCAACTTATTCCTGTTAACCTATTTCTCTATTACTTCAGGTTTCCCGCTGATAGTGAAAAAAGGAAATTTTGGGCACCTCTTCTTGGCTGGCAGGAGAATCGTCTGAGCAAATATCTTTATGTATGTTCTGATCATCTCGATTCGAGGATGTCATAACAAAGAAAAGTGGTAACAAATACTTGAGGCCAGATGCAAATCCACTACCATGCCATTCAGCGTTTCAGTTCGCATGTGATAGGTAATTTGCAGTTAATACTCCATTGTTTCAACATCACATTTTTCCAATACAGTACAGAAAAACAACAAACTATGTTCACGAGCGACATCATTTATTTCCTTTGTGAATTGTCCTTGTATTTAATGATATATTGTTTTGTATAAAAATCCAAAAATTATTTGCAGTTCAATTTGAACCAACACCTTCTTTCCAGTAATGAATCAAAATGTGTCATCATTATCCGAATAAATTTGTTGTATTATATGAATATTAAAAGTATGAAAGCTGTGTTTTTTGTTTTTATCAAAGCGGAGAAATCTGTGTGCAAATTATAAGGAAATTCAATTTTATACAACTGTCTGAATGCATATGATATTGCACTTGTTTCAGTTGAACATAATATCGGGAATTACAGGTACTGACAAGAATCTGGTTATATATTTCCAATGATGTTTCATTTTTCAGAATGTTGATTGACAAATACAAAGAGAAATTACATGTTTCCATTGAGAGTACATTCGTAGCTTGTTCATAATCAAAAAGAATTTGTTTGTCTTCCTAACTAACAAACACGACGCTTCCACTCCGTACAGAACAATATTTAATAATAAAGTTATAGATAAAATATATTTCCAAGTCATAGAACCATTAGGACGGTACGCCACTGGCTGAAATCAGGGAAACAAGACACATAAACATAACAGCGTTGCCAACAAGTTGGCGAAGACAAAGAGGTTCGATCGGTAGTCTTTCTCATACTTGTGCAGTTCATTTTCAATCATTGCTTCAAAACAAAAGCAGTTTTATGAATGAGATGTTCCGTCTCCTCAGGATAATAAGTCTATGATTCTGAATAACATCGTTTGTATGAGTTTGCGAAGGTTGTTCTTAAATGGCATTTCGGGAAGAAGTGTTCGCTAAACCTAGTCGTAAACATACCATAGAATGTCAAGAATAGCGCCACCGCCTCAGATCCGTCGGGTTGTATTTCCACCATTTTTTTTAAGAGTAAGCTAGAAAAAGTCGATATGAGTTTCAATTAGAATCAAAATATGGAAACGCTTAGAGATCGAGAAAGTTTAATTATGACGTGAAATGACCGGCCTATATCGTTTTCCCACTACGCCATTTCCCTTCGCAAAGGTCGCCTTGGGTGCGTGGACCGGAAGCAAGGTCAAAGGTCGTGCCGCCGCTCCGATATAGCGATCGGCTCTTGACACGTGGCGTGGGGCGGCGCATCGGCAACGGTGGCGGCCCGAGCGCTCTAGATCCGTTGGCGAGGCACCGTCGACCTTGACACCGCGGGAGCACGCGGTCGATCTGCAGCGGAGAGCGGCGTTGCCGGATCTTCCGGTTGTTTACCTACTTCTATGTAAAACGGAAAAAAAATTCGTCGGTCTAAATCGAAAAGGCTCGTAAGTCAAGAATGGAGTATTCAGGGAATTCAAATTAATTCAACTCAGGCAACTCGTATTGTTGCTATGTTTGATCTGCTATTTACGGAATTTACACCACGAAAACTATCACAAATGCGATTTTCCAAAAATGTGATCTTTTCATTATCGAAATGACTCATGTTTATTGGAATGACAAATAAAATGAAATTTCTAACTTGATGTTGATGAGTTTTTGACTTATGCGACTTATGCGACAAACGCCGTAGAAGCGCCACTAATTCATTTTCCCAGAATTCCCAAGATAACTTTCCAAGCCTCAGTATACAAGGTATTAAAATTCGACATAATCAAGCAGGCAGAAGTCTACAAATGTCGTTGAGTCGTTGAGTGCATCTTCGATATCTCTCTCTCTCTCTCTCTCGTAGATTTGAGCAAATTACCGAAAAGAAGTTAGATAAAATGAAATTTTCAGAAGAGAAAATTTTTCTGGAAACTTCTGTTCACCAAGTAATTTTGATGTCTAGATTCGAATCCGTAGAGATTTTCAACCTATTTTACATCCTAAGAGCATTTTCGGTCAATCCATTGCAGCTAGTAAATTTGAGCATTCTATCGTTAATCATCGAAGATACGAAGGTGCTTCCATCAGAAATTTCAATCAACAATTTCCCGAGATCAAGGTATTGAAATATTGTCCAGAAGCACCTGCATAGTTTTCAATGGCTTCATGATTTCCGGTATTCGTAGAAAAAGGTAAATCCTCGACCGTTTGGCACCATCGCCTTACTCTGACGCTGAGGAGATCGATGCAGCGCCAGTGCACTCGCACCGGCTCGTCGGCGGATCTCTTTCTGTGTCATCCACCTGTTCCATGACTCGTGGAGTAAAGCCACGTAAAGCTCTGCTTGTGGCCTCTCCTATAGGGGCGAGAGAGGCAATAAAACGCTCTGTGCTCTGTGTGGTGGGAGTAATGGAGGTGTATCGAGGGCGCGTTTTATATATTCGGGCAATTTGTTGCGAATATTTCCAGTTCGAATAGGATATTTCAGGAGTAGGATCAAATGAAGAGTAATAATATGCAGTTTGGGTAACCAGCGTTTGGGAACACGTCAAATTCAAATTAAAAATTGATATCCTTCAACGTCAAAATGCGATCCCTACCTACCATCCACTTTGAATGACAGGTACAACTCCCATTTTTCAAATGGGAAGTATAGGCTTGTGATATATGTGTGATATATTTGTGTATTTGAAAGGTCTCTTCATCATTCTCTATTCGAAAGTGTTTTCTTTTTCAATTTCATTGCAACAATTAAGATAAAATGAAATATAATGAGATAAGATAGATTAGATAGATTAGATAGATTAGATAGATTAGATAGATTAGATAGATTAGATAGATTAGATAGATTAGATAGATTAGATAGATTAGATAGATTAGATAGATTAGATAGATTAGATAGATTAGATAGATTAGATAGATTAGATAGATTAGATAGATTAGATAGATTAGATAGATTAGATAGATTAGATAGATTAGATAGATTAGATAGATTAGATAGATTAGATAGATTAGATAGATTAGATAGATTAGATAGATTAGATAGATTAGATAGATTAGATAGATTAGATAGATTAGATAGATTAGATAGATTAGATAGATTAGATAGATTAGATAGATTAGATAGATTAGATAGATTAGATAGATTAGATAGATTAGATAGATTAGATAGATTAGATAGATTAGATAGATTAGATAGATTAGATAGATTAGATAGATTAGATAGATTAGATAGATTAGATAGATTAGATAGATTAGATAGATTAGATAGATTAGATAGATTAGATAGATTAGATAGATTAGATAGATTAGATAGATTAGATAGATTAGATAGATTAGATAGATTAGATAGATTAGATAGATTAGATAGATTAGATAGATTAGATAGATTAGATAGATTAGATAGATTAGATAGATTAGATAGATTAGATAGATTAGATAGATTAGATAGATTAGATAGATTAGATAGATTAGATAGATTAGATAGATTAGATAGATTAGATAGATTAGATAGATTAGATAGATTAGATAGATTAGATAGATTAGATAGATTAGATAGATTAGATAGATTAGATAGATTAGATAGATTAGATAGATTAGATAGATTAGATAGATTAGATAGATTAGATAGATTAGATAGATTAGATAGATTAGATAGATTAGATAGATTAGATAGATTAGATAGATTAGATAGATTAGATAGATTAGATAGATTAGATAGATTAGATAGATTAGATAGATTAGATAGATTAGATAGATTAGATAGATTAGATAGATTAGATAGATTAGATAGATTAGATAGATTAGATAGATTAGATAGATTAGATAGATTAGATAGATTAGATAGATTAGATAGATTAGATAGATTAGATAGATTAGATAGATTAGATAGATTAGATAGATTAGATAGATTAGATAGATTAGATAGATTAGATAGATTAGATAGATTAGATAATTTAGATAGATTAGATAAATTACTCACGAACGTAAGTACGTTTACGACCACTCACTAATTGTTGATCGACTATAATATTACATATTCACTATTTTGTTTCTCCGATAAGTTTGCACATGGATACATACCTTGAAAAGAAATGAACTGAATTTAGTAGAATAACGTGAACTAGGCATATTTTTTCTGGCCTTTTCTAGTTGTGTTCAAATATAGGGCCTCATGGAATCGATGAATCATTTTTTAGTTGTCCAATCGAAAGGCGATCACAGACGATTCGTGTATTCGGGAAATGGGCGAAGGTTCCTTGAGTAGGTATTTTGGTCATACGGCAAATCTCCCACACAGTGGATGGCGGAGGTTCGTAAAATGCCCCTTCGTCATCATCCACTTTCGCCAATTTTTTGACAGATCAGCGGAACACTGACGAATATGATATATTACGTATCTAGTGTGACATTTTTCGCGCAACCAACAATACAAAAACTGAACTGTATATAACTCGTTACGGCGGAACAATCTAGCCGTGCTTACTGTGTAAACTATTTCTCCTATTCAGCCGAAATGCGTGTCGAGCTCGATGGGTGCGAAGGATTATAACAAATGTTCGGCAAAATCACGAGTTGTTTGAGGCCGCCTCACCTTACCTCACCACGATCGAAGCGATGAATCGATCATTTATATTGATTCTCATTAAATGTTCCACCTTCTCTCTACAATTATTAATAAACGTAATAAGTGGATGGTATTTCCGGATAGCGGAAAAATCTATTAATCGAGTAATTGGTTATTGATTCAAGAGATTTTATCCGTCTCGACTTAAACCAATACGAATGTTTTTACTTCTGATTGGGCATTGAGGAGGCGTACATCCAATTAAAACTATAATAATTGATGATCATTGCAGTTCGTCCCTGTAATTACTTCTGATACAATTTACAGTGAAAATGTTATTTTTGCACATCAGGAGGAATCTCATCAGTGCTGGAAACTCCATCCATGCATGAAGGAATTTAGGTTGAATGAGTTGGTGTATTCGGAGTAGATATAGTTGTACTATATCGTAACGAATGTAATGAAGTGACGAATATAATTAAAAAAGTAAGAACGTGAATAGCGACATTCAATCAATCAGTGGATCAATCAATGTATTTCAAGATAAAAATGAGATGACAAGTGAATCTAGAAAAATGGGAACCTCAGTGTCACACCAGTTAGTTGAACCACAATGTTCAACACATGTTTTGCTATATATATGCTATATGTATGTAGGTTCAAACCATATCGAATGCTATCGATATTTCCTTATTGAATTCGAATAAAATGACGATAGTATCTTGAGAATATTAATTCCGAATAACCTTTGAACACAATGCAGGCAACCAAGCTGTTCTATAAGGTATAATGTTGTGACTTTTAAAATTGCGCAAATGCTCCGTTGTCTCCAATTACTTTGCTCCAGTGTTTTCCGCAATATCAGTACATGCCAGACATTCACATTTTTCACATGCCAATTCGATGTCAATTCGTAGAATTTACAAATATATATTTCGAATTATTGCGGATCGTAGTCCCTTACTCATCTTGTGATTATGAATAATTGAACCTCCTCAAGTGAACATCAGAAGAGCCCAGAAATGTGAAAATGAAATCATTATTCATTCATCAATGTACGGAAGACAAACTGTAAAAAAACCAGTGCTGTTGATTCGTTGATATTTTGACGAACAAATTTTCAATTTTTTTTCTACAGACAGTATTTAAATATTCAAATCTTGTTAGTTCTGTTCTGTATAATATTTGAGATCTGGGAAGCCTAGTACTATTATAAAAAATATCAATTCAATTTCAATGTGACATTTTGAATGTAACTGTTTTTGTGAACATAACGAAAATGAAGAATATACTGTAAGTCAATCTTGATCATTGTTAGTAGTAGGTAATGAACAAGGAGTAAAATCATTTCATGGCACCTTCCAGATATACTAGAAGTGGCGTTGAACAGAAATTGTGAACGAAAATTGCGACAAGGCTCTAATATTGGAATAGTCACTGTTGAAAGGTGAAGACTAATTGAAAAATTTCTCTTTCACCATTACGGAAAATGGGTCTCTTTTTGTGCAATTCTCTGTTCAGACATATATGTAGGGTGTCCCATCATGATTCGAACTATTGCCTCTGTTCTACTTGTAGATAAAGATATTTCAATTCTCGAGCTCGTGATAACAAGTATCAAATATATCCGAATATAATTGGAATTGGTATTTTTACGGGTTGGCACACATTTATTTATAAATTAGCTACCTCAATGATATGAAATCCTGTTTAGAAATTGTATGAGATTTACGACAGTTCGAATCCAGTAGTGATAAAAATTATCTACCAATTTCCTCCCAAAGTCCAAAGGAAACGCAAGATATTAAACCACAAAAACCAGCTAGCTAGATGTAGAATTGCATAATTTTTTCAAATGATTTCCTGCTCCGGTAGGTACCTCAACCGGTTTTGTACCTAATTATAACTTTAAACCAACAAATTTACTGGTCACAGTTTTATAATATACTTATTTCTTTTTTTTTCAGACTATCTTCCAAGTGGAACTAAAAAGCTAAATATTCACTCGAGTATATAAGTCTTCATAAATCATCATTAGTGCATGGGATACAAGAAAAATATTGTATAATTGTTATAAATACTTGAGTTATTACCATAAATATCCGGGAAAATAACTAATGTGAGCATTATGTTCGAACTGTAAGGCTATAAAAGTGATTTATCTCACATCTAAATTTCGAAAGACGAACACTATTTGAGATGCTTCACCATTGTCGGCGATTGTTTCAATAAGAATATTGTAAACTTTGCCACGTAACAAACTCTTCCTGGTCTGATCATACGTATGAATCGAATATGTATACAGATTTAGTCCATAAATAATGGACACTTTGATGCTATTCGAAACACTCACTCAATAAAACATAATTGACACTATATTTTCAGAATCAATGGTGAATCAAGTAAATGGCCAGCTTTCAGCTATTCTGTGCCAATTCGTTACAGATCCAGTGATCACATTTCATTTGATCCTATTATACAACGCTTGTGCTTTGGAATGCTGACCTCGTATGATCATGTATTGTTTATCGATAAAGAATTCTCCCATTAAAAAATTGAAATGATCTGATTGTGTAGCACCTATATTCAATAAGTAAGGAAAAATCTACTCTCCGTTTGAATGTGAAATAGTTAATGCTCAGTAAATCGAGATGATATATACAAGTGAGTATTTGCAAAATAATAATAGTCATTCATACGGTTTCTTTACCAGAATTTCAGTTATTATTGATGGTACAGCCGTTGATGGAGCTATTTTCATATACCTATGGATTGTTTCATTGTTTATTAGTCTATGATACATGATTTGGCATGACTGATACATGTTTGTATTCTTTGCTGTGTAATATAGTATTCATTCAAAAATAATTTCTGCAATTATTGAAAACAATATATTCCTTCATCCAAGCAATAATATGTGCGACCGTTCTGCAATAAATATAAGCATGAATATTCATTATTTAACAATTCTTGGATTAAAATGACTACCTTCAGTTCAGTCGTCTTTCGGTGGATTTCAATAGAGTTGTGTTGGTGGGCTCTTTTGTCAGGATACATCATCACTTCAAACTATTTCTGTTTCAAAAAGTCGACGTTTGTCACATTATAAATATAGCCCGCTGTACGATACTCTTTTGTTCACGTCGAAATAAATTATTCTCAGACTTATTTAATTTACCATGGAGCTTTGTAGCTCAGAGAAAAGGTCTTTGATGTATGGAAAATGTTATCTGAACAGAAAAAGTATTGGTAGGCGAAAAAAATATATTAGGAAAATTTGATTGGTGCCAAATAGAAGACACGTTTTGAAAGAATTCCTCATTGTCGGGTACAAAAAGAATACATTTTAAATTCGAATACATTTGAAGTTTCGGTGACGTTCTTAGTTCTTTATAATGATATTGAATTGAAGATGTAAAAGGTGTGTTCCAATGAAGATGTGCTTGGTTTTGATGATTGTTTTTATTGATTTGTTGAAATTTTGATTACTGTTCAATCAAAATTTCGATAATTTGAAAAATTTTCTTCATTCCAAACTTGTGAAACATAGAACACTTCAATTTCGGTTGTTACATGATCGACATCAACTTTCAAATAAAATTAATTTTTTGTAGTAAAAATATCTGAAAATGAGAACTTTTTGTCTCAATTCGCCACAAATAAGATTGAGTCATCAGGGATAGGATAAATGATGTGTTGAGGTAATATTACTCGATGCTCAATATTTATTTCTACCAAGATAAAAGAAATGTTGCTTTGGCAGGTTAGTTTCGGAAGAAAGTGATAAACTCCATTGAAACATAGCTACACATAATGGATTTAAATTCAACAATTGAAATCAATGAATAAAACTAGTTTGAAATAATGTTTTGGTTTGTGAAAATGACCTCGAATAACGGTAATGGATGTTTCCTTGCTAACTGTGTCGTTCATATTGAAGAAATGACGCATGAAAATATTATGTGATCATAAATTTAATGTCATGAAGGAGTGATTGATTTAATTGGGATCTTTTTAAGCTTTGGTCGACTATCTAGATATTCATACCATATGAAATGAAGCACATTCACGATATATTTGATATCATGAAAATTTTAATGGTTGAATGACATATTTTTGACGGAAGAATACCTACATAATCGAGAATACCCATTGGACCACCCTGTGAAATCACAAAACAAACAATCGGCAAAAAAGAAAAGAAGAAGACGAAAGAAGAGAGCAGCGGCTCATTTCGGGTAACAGAAAAGAAGCCTTCCTCACCATATCGACTTGTAAACGCCGACTTGCATACAAATTTATCGTCTCTTCCATGCATAACTCCATCCGTCGGACAATTCAGAAGAGGCAGTCCAGTGGCGTCTCGATTATTTCTTGATGACCCTGACATCAGAATTATAACAATTATATCCCAAGAAATCATGAAGTTCACTTCAGCCCTCTATGTTCTACCAAATGTTATAATTAATCTCAACTTCAAATTCATTGGGAAACAGTGATTTTTTCGAATGAATAATTTCAACTACTTATTTCCATGTGATTCGGTCTGCTAATTCTGAAAGAGAAATTGATCAATTTTGTTACAATTTCATGTAACGCGTTTGGTCTGATACATCTGGATATGAAATTAGAACTGTTCCATACTGCTCACTATATACCTACATTAAACAATGGTCACACAGATAAAGTGTCATACTACTGGGACCAAAAATTCAGAATCCAAAGAATGTTCTTCCTCCACCACTACACATCGAGCAGGGCTTGATCATGAAACCATAGGGCTTCAAAACTTGGTTCTAATATTTCTCTACAACATGCACTCATATATAGATCTCTTCCTCTCCAACTTTGCCAGTGTAAGTCACAAAATACACTCAGAATGACAATATAAATATAAATATAAAATTTTCTGGTATTCGAAGACATATAATTTTATTCAATTGAAATGCATGTGTCAAGAAATCTATGCCAAATAGGAAAAAAAACTGTTAACAGATTCGAAATCAGTACATTAGATACCACATAAACACTTTCTAGTTCATTCAACATAAAAAAAGTAGTTATTTTGTCCAGAGTTGGACTTCCACAATAGCCTTCGTTCTTTAGAACACCCACTGCCATCAAATTTTCCATTCCTTGAATCTGACTGACTCAAGTAGGGTATTCTGACCTTCTACTACGAAATTGGTTGAATCAAATTCACAAAATCATATATCGATTGTTGAAATGTGAGGAATGCAAGAAAAATTCAAGCCAAATGAGAAAACGACCTCTTATCGACTTTCCAATGAATTCTTTCGGGCTTGGACTGTTAATTATCATCGTTGGGTCATTGAAAATGAACTCACGATATACATCCACCTTTTTTAGTGCAGCATTGCATAGCATTCGATCACGAATTTGACTTGGAAAATACTAAAAATAATAGGTGATGACTTCGTGATTTCCGAGAGATGTGAGCAGGAAATTTTAGAAAAGTCGTCGAAAATGGAAGTAGTTCAATTCATATTATATCGAGTTTGATATCTGAAAGAATCTCATGAGTCGAAATAATAACAGCTTCTGATATCGTTTATCAAATTTGATTCTGATCATTTGTTAAGTGAAATTCTAGCATGCCGAATCGATAATAGATTATGAACTGCATTTCACATCTTCACTGGAATCTTATGCTCATCTAAGTATCATACAAAATTCTTGATTAGTTCTTTTCGATGTCCTGTCATGCTGTGATTAGAGTTTCAATCATTTTTTATATATTTTCTCCAATTATTGTATGTATTATCTCAAAAGGATCGCATGATGACAGAATGTGTCGAAAAGGCTGTTAGTGAAGACCTGAACTTAGAAGAACTTATTGAAAATTGAAGCAAAAATTGAAGTACCAATAGTAATTGTCTAACTGAAACGAGATCATTCAGAAGAAAAGGCAATGAAAGGTAGTTGCCCTATTCCATTTCAGCAAACTTTTTCTTAGAAGTTGTCGGTTGCATACCATTTTCAGTTTGAACAGTTTCTTCCCAGAGCCAGTCAGCTTGAGAACGCATTGAAACTAGAGAATAATGTTAATTTCCAATGATTCATTCTTTGAATTCAGCTACTCATTTGCTTCCGTGAGTCTGACCTCTACGCCACTGGGCGGCTACTTCACAGGAATCCGAGTGTGTTCTCCCACACTGCGGCAAAAAAATAATACAACAATAACAATGCCCAAAGGTTCTGAGTGGACACAACTCATTATGATCGCCCCCACATCGAATTTTAATGCAAGATCAGGAGAACAGGCTTCAGGTCTTTGAATGAAAATACCATGCAGGAAACTTCTCCGAGATTTCTTGTCTGGGGTGAGATTCGAAGATGTTGCTAGTCTCTCTGCCAGTGGCGTGTTATCTAGTTGCTGATTACTATGCTACTGATGCGATGCGACACATTCACGAATAAGATTGACTAAGAATTGATTGTCTGACACAATCATTTTTGAAAACTTTTAACGATTCACCTCGCCCATACTGAGAAAGTTGATGTGATATTAATGCATGCTAACGGAAGAAAACCTCTCTGAGATGATTTTTTTTTAGTTGTTAAAAATAATTGCATATCATAACAGACCTTACCTTCTCATACTCCTTTGGCTTAGTCGCTTAGCTTTCAATAATGATAATACTAACAATTATGAATGGCCTTCATTCATCAATGTAATTTATATGTCGGTATTCTTGTATTTGCTATTACATAACAAGGGGACTGAGATCAACTGTTTTTCAACTCAGACCAGCACCAATTCACCAATTTCAGTTCGATATACGTGCTTGAGTTTCTAATGAAATACCGTAGTGATAAGAGAGATACTCACTGAAGCTTAAGAGTAGGAAAATACCATCAACTTCACTAACCGGAAACCGCAAAATATCGATCATACGCGAATGTACCACTTTGTTGATAAAAATGAAATGTTTTATTTATCAGTCTCTGATGATGGACTGTATAAACTTTCACATTATAAATATACAACGAACGGCCAGCTTTGAAACAATGAGAATTTACTGGTCTCAAAACTAGAATGATGACAAGAAGTGGTGATTCTTGTCTTCTGAATGTTATTTTATGGGACAAAAAAGGTCATAACCGACCAGACTAGCGCGTCATAATTCATTCAACAAGCCGTCACTATCTTCAGCTATTTTATTGGCATTTTCAACAGACATCACACGGTGGGCATAATATTACCGATACCTGCCTACCACAAATCACATCTAGAATTTCATCACTTATAATACGATAACATCAATAATTCATTGGGTGAATTATAAATGATTGCATTATTGACGATTCCACTCCTCTATTCCAGAGTATATAATATGCAGAGAATATTGTGGTGAAGGCTTCAACAATGAGTGTGAAATCGATTTTGAAAGATAATGAAGATATTCGCATGGAATTAGGATGAATTCCTGATTAGCAATACAGTGAATAGGCTGGTATTTGAAAGAAGGAGCAATTCTTAACAATCAGTTTCCGATCATGAAGTGAAATTATTGCGATAACTTATATGTCGCTTTTTATCACTGCAAATAATGGAACGAGACTGTACCAAAAATCTAAAATCATACAACAAAAAATGATATACTCAGTTAGAGTTTGGCGTATGTGATACAAATTTCGAGAATTTCATTATCTTTCTTTGACTATTGATACTAGTTCGTTGTGATGCTCGAACTAATGTCATATATCATAACCAAATGTCAAGGCGCGCTGGTTGTTAGGTAAAAATGAAGTTCGGATGAAAGATTACATAGCTCCATAGCATTACCTACTCTTTTCGTATATACATAGCAATACAAATTACCACAATATTTAAAGCAACCTGAATAAACCAACCAGAGTCCACTCAATGAAATGATAACATATTTTTTTGGAATTAGATCCATAATTGGAATATTGGAAGTTGAATAGGTAGGATATCTGGAGTTGGAAATTCATCCTTTAAAAACTGATCTCTCTTCACTGGTCAGCAGTTTTTTATCAAGCCTTTCACAATATGTTTCACTCGACTAGATCTTTCTAATTACATTTTATTTTATAGCCAACTCTAAAAAGCACTTTGGATAATATACCGTGAAATAACCATGGCGGTCTCGTTTAAATTACTTCTTATATTGTACCCACCCACTACTCTATCAGTTTTTATTATATCTATGATATATAGCTATAGTTCTCTCTTGAATTCCATTTTATCATTGTATTTGAGGGAGCATTTTTTAATCACATCATCCTCTTCAAACACTATCTGTCAAGAAACAAGATCGCATTTGGTGTTACGAAACACGAACATATTGCTACAATGAGAAAAAAATGTATGAATTGCAGATTCCTCGCACGTCATTTTGGATTTTTACGAAACGAAAGCATACGATCAATTTTTTGTTGGGAACTTCAACATGCGATAGCGAAGAAATGAAATCATATCAACTGACAACTATACATTCATTCGGGGATATTGGAGGTATACTCCCATGTTACAAGCACGAGTGCTAGTGTGAGAACTTCTTGTGAATATATAGGTTTTTCATCGAACGCGCATAGCTGATTGTTTGTCAGCTTCAAGACGAACAAGAGAAGTTCTTATCAATCCTTATCAAGTGAACCATACATCTTAGTGTCATATCGAAAGAATATGGTGAAGACTACAAAACCTAGTTTCATCAAAATACTCCATGGACGAAACAAAACTTCGGCGAAGTTTCATTGGGCGAAAAAGAACCTTTGATTTATTGAGATAGCACTCAACAATTTTCAGCCCATTAAAAAGGAACAATTCTGTTGATTGTCCAGGCAGTTAAACGTTAAATTTACAGCTTTATTGCTTGTGACAAAGGTCTGAAAAACTACCTGTGTGTGCAGCGACTACCGACTGACACGATAAATTTATTGGGGGTTGCCTGAAAACAAACGAAATATCAAGAAAACAAATGAGTGTGGGGTAATTAACCAAATTGAAAGAAAGCTACCTCATCAGTACACCCATGGAGAAAGAGACATCTCTGGAGATATATTGTCAGGCATCTATAGGACTGAAGCCAAAGATTTATCATTCATTATTAAATACGATTATAAACTTTTTCCGCTCGTATGGTTGAAGAGGTGTGCAAGGAATCAGGAATTGTGATGTTATTTCAACGTGAATGCCTCAGATATCTACTCAACTATGTGCTACCAATCGTACAAGCACAGACTGGAAAGATTTCGAAAAATATCTATTAAATTGAGATTCAATTGTGTTTGTATTCGCGCCTTCTTTCAATATTCAAGAGAGACGATTATGAAATCTCAAATTGATTATATTGTCAACATCAACCATGCTTATTTCTCGATTAAAATATCCAAATGGATGATGATCATTCATTCATTTTTTGCTTTGTGTAAATCATCTCTTGAATTTCTCGACTAGTTTATAAAGTTAATATGGTACATATTCATGCATGACTATTTCTGTTGACAGTTTAAATGCTATGGATAACAAAACGAGTATGCATAAAGATTCAAGAAGATTTCTGTATTATCAATTCGGTTCTAATTATTTCAATTAATATATCTCTAATATAGTTACACAAATCAGACCTTACACACCTGATGGTACAAATATTTTTTTGTTGCATCTGCATCTCATTTGTATCACTTCCATATAACCTCAATTATACAAATCATTCGATATCAGTGAGAGATTAGAAATAATTAAGACACCTGTTTGCCTCTTTCTCATTTCAATTTGCTCCAAGTTTCTTCTACTAACTACGGAAAGATAACCACTAACGATACCGATAAAATACATCATTAGACAGGAGTCCGATAATATATCTCATCCATTGGCTGTTTTTATTATCATTCTGAGAGTATCATTCTTCTTTTCTGTGTCGTCAAGAATTTCTATGGAGGGGATTCGATGAAAAGATGGATCTTGGATGATGGTATTAGGAATGATCTAACTATTTCTCATGTGTGGAGATTCATTGACTATAACTGCTTGTTTCTTGACGAAAATTACGTCATGATTATATTCCATAATGGTGGAATCATGAAATGAGAATGTCACCAATAGCTGCTGAGTGATTAACCATTGCAGAAATGAGCAAACGTGTTAGACTTTTGAAATATGGTGTACATAGATCCTCAAGCTGAGACATTATGTAAGAATATTTTGGTGAATGAGTGGATGATGATGAATATTATTGAATTCATTAAGGAGGTTTCATATGGTCTATAACATTCGTGAGGATCCAATGTATGTATACACATATATTCATATAACTTTTTTTCTCGGAAGGATGAAAGTGATTCTTATGATGATGATGATGATGATGATGATGATGATGATGATGATGATGATGATGATGATGATGATGATGATGATGATGATGATGATGATGATGATGATGATAATGATGATATTCGTTGCAGAATTGAAAGATACTCCTCGATCCTGACATATTGGGTGTTATATTCTGATCATAGTACTATGTATCAGCCACATACTTGCTCTGGTTTGGTCGATTTCCATGAATGCGGTTTTCATGATATTCAAAAAAAACTACGCTACGCTAATAACTGAGATTTGAAATCACCACACACCTGCTCTTATAGGTATTTCGTTTTGCTTCTACCACTAATCCAAATGATTCCGATAAAATATATATCATTAAAACTGAACTTTATGCTCATTATATCGAATAGGCGACTAACTGGGAAGCTGCCGGCTGTTCAGGCATCAATAAACGGCCAAGACTTATTATCTTTCGATAAAGAAACCACCGGTGAGCTGAATGGCAGCAGGATGAAGTACGTGGAGATCGGCTTCGGTGAGCGACCGAAGAATTTTGATGAGCTGTGCCCTGTGCCAATGTGGCGCTACCTAGACCATTGCGATTCACCTTTGATATATTGATATTGATAATAATAATAATAATAATAATAATCTTTATTATACCTTCTGGACCATCTCGCGATGGTATAGGACATGTCATAAATAGTTGGTACAAACAGAATAGATAAAATTAAATGTTCAAAAAAAAAGTTCAAGTCTATCTATCATGATCAAGATAACTACCTACTCATACTATAAAGTCATTTCTCCATCACATAGACTTTTCAATTTGAAGTAGTTGAATTGGCTTATGCTTTGAATATCAGAGAAACGATGATTTTAAGAGCTTTATTCCTGCATCATCAGGACTGATTCATATGGAGTTGACGAATGGCTATGCGTGATATATCTTCCTCTATATGGATAATCATGTAGAGCTCCGTTTTTTCAAATTGCAGTAATTGAAAAATATCTATTAAAATTACTAGCCCTTTGAATATCATAGCAAATTTTTCCTTTTCTTTTCACAATGAAATCTTTCGGATACACCCACGTTGATTCAATCATTTACATTATCAAATAAAGCAAAGATGTAATTGGAGTTGATGTTGAAGTTCATTCTGATTTTAGGATTTTGGATTGTAAATGAAGGCTGGAATTACTGATACAAAAGTCTATACATAAATATATACTTATATAATATATACAGGGTGAGTCAAAAATGTGTACCGAGCTTTCTGAAAAATAAGTGTATTTCGATGATTAAACTCATGGCCCAAAATGCATATCAAGGGAGATATATTGATAAAATGAATAAAATCAATCTGCTGATATCATGTAACTACAAAAACTCAAATATCTCACGAACGGCTCAATTTTTTGTATTTGAATAAGAGTATCTTTTTCATGTAATTTTCTTCGCTCCATCGAATGCTCCTGTTTTTTCAACGAAAATAATACAGGGAAAAAAGTTTTCTACAAAAAATCATGACTCACCCTCTGAAAACACCCTTTATAACAATATCAGAAATGTGGAAGTGTGACGGAAAAATGTATTCATGCACAAAATTTCAATCAGGTGTCTTACATCGTTCAGGAGTTATGCGGAGAAATTATTTTAATTTTATCAACTTTGGAAGGATATATCTCCCTCAATATGCATTTTGGGCCATGAGTTCAATCATCAAACTACACTTATTTTCAATGGTCTATCACCCCCAGAAAGCTCGGTACACATTTTCGACTCACCCTGTATATACTATATATATATATATATATATATATATATATATATATATATATATATATATACACTATATATATATATATATATACTTTTTGAACTGTTGTCACGTATCAACATAATCATTGAAAACAATTCAAGATGATCCGATCCGATCAGTGAATATTTTCCTGTTTGAACACCTTGATTAATCCAATATAACAATAATGATATATGTTAATCTTAATAATAATATGTTAATCTTAGATTTTTTTTCATAAGCAATATTTGATGGCGCTATTTCAAGTTCTCTTTCTTATATTTCCTCTGCTATGAAACGAAGCTATATTACCTAGTCGAAGGCATTTTTCTTCATTTCCATAAACATCTGCTAGGAAATCAACACTCGCAATAGCGGATAGAGAATCTCTCAAACCTACATAAGTGCGAATTGATGTTCTTGCTGATAATTATTCGTTAACTCTACTCATTACCATTCATCCGATTTGAAAATGAATACGAGGTATACCCCGATCATGCGTATGTATTATGGAATACAGTCTATCAAAAAATGTGACTTGATGTCTTCTGTTGGCTAGCGTAGGACAAAACACCCATATCAAACCCACGATCCCATTGTAGGAACTCAAACTAGTTTTATTTATTTTTATAAGGTTGTTGAAGTTGTTATAGGCGTGAATTCAAAGTATACGATCACGTAAGACAATTTATGTCTCATACCTCTAATTGGATTTCTCTGTTGGGTTCGATTTTGAGGAAAATTAATGTACTCTTTACAATTACAATCGTCAACTACCGTTCATGCTCTAATTGATATAAATGTTCCAGCAACAAATCAATTAAGATTGTGCAGGTGTAATTAGAATTTATTATTCTCAATTGGCTTGTGGTGAGTGTCTTGGATTGCTCAAATTGGCTCTATATAACAAAAGAAAACCTTCGTGCTTAGGTAGTTGCATGCTAGTTGAGAAGAACGTTAGAATAATTATTGACATGTCATTTGGTATTTGTATATCTGAAATGACATTGAAATATCACTTGATGATGAGTTCATTTTTTACTCCATTACTAGAAGGGTAGAATTGAACTTGGTGAATCTTGAGTTATTCCTCAGTACCCTTCAACTCGTTGTGGATTGAATAAATCATGGGACGAGTATTCCAATTTCCATTCCAACTCATTTTTGAGTTTATACCATCAATAATGAGTTGGTTATGACTCGATTTATGATTAGGTGTATTTCTTCTTTCGAGTTATGTTTTAGTGATTGAATCAAACAACCATACCAGATATGTACCTACCAAATTCCACTCTCTTGACTATCATTGGCCTAATGGATCAAACTTACCCACATTATTTTTGAGTTATTTTTCAGTCAATGAATTGAACAACCATGTCGAATAGAAAGAAGAGTTATCCAGTATGTCTCCATCCTTATCTGAGTGAAATTGATCAAATTTGTTGTAGCAGAACCCTCAAACAGTAAAAATAATTGAATATTTGGGTATCCTACAGATATGATACATTGTTTTCTCGATTGAGATCATTGTCTTCAAGTCTTTGGAGGATAATATTGAGACTGATAATTCAACATATATTCGACTAATAGCTCTGGTATCAGGTGAGTGATCCAAGCGATCTTCTGCAATTTGATCGTCCGTTCCTATTTTCGTCGTGTCACTAAATTGTCATTTTCATATTGTTGAATTACATTGAAGAGTTCGATTGAAAACCTTCGTGTTATCATCTGAACCGAAGAAAGAAAAAATTGGTAAATATAACTCAATCTCGATGGGAAGTCGAAACTAAAATTTCACTTCGAACATTGACTCTCTACATCTATACATACATACATCTATATCTATATCTACATCTTCATCTACATCTACATCTTTATCTACATCTATATCTACATCTATATCTACATCTATATCTACAGCTATATCTACACCTATATCTACAATAGAAATTCTCCTATTTGATGTTTTTCAATTCCGTTTCAGTTATGGTGGAATCTGATTCCGATCCGAAAAAGAATCAATTGAATATGGCTCGGGTCGACTATAGACGTCACTGAACATTTCTAAAAAGTATCAGATGCCGTATATGCGGATTTCTATATAATGCTGATAAAAAATCGAACAATTTGTAGCGCGTACAGAGAAACGATCTTTATTTGCTGAAACTGGTATAATTCACCTTGATTTATTGTAAAAATAGGCATTCGGTATCTAAATTCAACACTGCAAGGAAGGCAGTTTGTCCATTTCTGTTGGTAGCGCGGCATCCATATCTAGAGAGTGAGTAGCTATTCCGCGAACACTAACCACCTGACTAGAATTCCTTCAATTCCAGTATAATTATCACCGGAGGTAATTGCATATAACGCCAATATGCCCTTTTCTGCTGCCAGTACTGACAAAAACTGTGAGTGTGCTTTATTAGAACTCGTGCTTTTTGCTTAAATCACTACTTTTGTTGTTTTGTTGTCTATGATCAAAATGGAAATACATCCATTCCTGAAGCCAGTATCGATACCACTGAACTGAGTTCCTTCGAAAATTATTCGAATTGCTGAATTCTGAAAATAAAATCGACGACCAAGTGCATTGGTACATGAGGAATGTGCTTTTTCAGCTCCAACGTTTTGAATACTTACTACATTCTCGTAGCTTTCATACTATCGATTTCAGTGAGCTTGTCATGTTCTCATCACTTTTTCCAGGAAAGAGCTTGGAAAGCAGGATGTTGAACCTGAATCAATGAACTGGAGCTCGCTTCAGTGTGAGATGTCAATTGGAGTGTGAAGAAAAATTCAGCCATGATTTCTGTATGGGTTCATTTCATGACATCACTCTCCTTCTATCATAAGTACAAACTCAGATCTAGGATAGGCACCAACAGATTGTCAAAAACAGCAACTTCCTCCTGCGATAACCCAAAAAAATCTGAAGAATTCCAATTCAAATATTAGAATACTGAGAGCGATGTAAAAATCGAAACTGGAGTTAGTTTCAGAACTCTTCAATTCCAATGCTGAATAAGAAATGACATTTCCTGCCAAAAATTGGCGCTGGTCACCCCTAACTAGTCTTGTACCTTGAATTATTTCCCTAGTGGATTATTTCTTGATATGCTCACAGAATCCGAAATTTCAAGAAAAATTCAAAACTTCCTTTCTCTCCCAACATTCCTCTGCTGGCTAACACTATGTTCCTTGGTCATATAGTGTTCTATAGTCGATATAGTGTCTTCACGGTTTGTTTGTCAGTATATGGCCATATACCGAAAAATAAAATGATAAAAAAATAAATTTCGAGTTTGAAAATACTTGTCCAACGAATTGCAAGTAATTCCTTGACAGACAGACCCATACAATTTCCAAGGTTTAGTTTGGACCTAGAATTACGATATTATATATATATATATATATATATATATATATATATATATACTACTCACCATATAACATATTCTACAAGCTATTATTAGGTACGCTATTAGGTACGCAGAAAAATAATGAGCATCGCATGAGTATTGCCGCAGTTGCTTGATTTTGCTTATATAGAAGTTTCAGCCTTGAATTATTTGTTTTTTGAATAGCTATAAACGAATTTCGTTAGCATGACCTCTTGATGATGTCCGTCTCACCTGTTGCATTCACCTCTCCTCCTATGGCCTATCATCCAGATAAATCAGGAATTTGTCGATGATACTCGATAGTAACGACTTTCCTTATCGCTACAACACACCGAAATTCTATTTCTTTGTGCGTAATAAAGCCGCTCGGATGGAGATCACCTTCTCCCACTATATTCTTACATTCTTTTTCCGTAAATTATTTCGGTAACGAGGTACACATTCCTCGACGTTACACCTACTATTCGTCAAAGTGACTTGACCTAATGAGATCGCATCTTGGTGCACCTACCTGGGTAGGACACACCTGGCTTACCGGAGATGCACTGATTGCTATCGTTTTTTTGTTTGATGTGTAACTGTTGCAACCATATTATGACAAACTTTAGCGACGGGGCATACTTTTTTTTCCAGCAGGGATGGGAAAGAATGGGACATTATTCTTTTGACGAATCACGAACACGAACATTAATCCATGTGTCATTATACTACTTTCTTCGCAGCAGCAAAACTGCTGGGTGAATACTCCTGAAGAATATCAAAGTTCACTGTTGGAACAAAATCTCCTTCGGATAAAAAAAAGGAAACTATTTAGAAAAGCAATTACAGTTGACATTTTTATGTGACCATCACCGCTTTAGTTGTTTCTCAGACCGAGAAGATGTTTATGAAGAAAATTACGGTCTCAAAGATTCTATTTTGTGTAATAGTATTTGTTCTTAATAGTGGAATTCTGTGTTTTATCTACGCTTTGATTGTTATTGCCCTTAACGAGCTATCATTTAAAATAAATGAAACGGGAATATAGTGTATTATTATACACGCCTATTTAGAAATTGTCGAAGGATCGTGCATAAACATTTGATCAACAGTTTTATAAGTAGTGGTGTGGTAATGGTTTCGGTTCTCTATCAATAATTGATTCTGTGTATATACTAGGTGGTCGGTTTATGTTGGCATCACTGTCTTGATCCGAAACATGAATGCGGGTTTTTTCAAATGGATGGATGAATGGATGATTATTGCTTCGTGAAGTATCTACCTATGAAGGAAATGATTTGTATCCAGGGTGCTCCATAAATATCTCGATAAACTCTTGAGGGTGGTAGGGAAAATCAGATTGATATTTTTTTCGCATTACAAACACATGTCTGAAATCGCGTTGTTCTCGAGATACGGGGTAGGTATCGAAATTGAAAACAAGGCTTCATCAATATTCTTCGAAATATTATTGGAAATCAGCGAAATCATCAGGCAGTAGATTTTTGGCAGTGTTTCAACATGTCGTTTGGATATCGAAAGAAAGCAAAACTCTGAATCTATTGAGATAAAAATTAGGATACTAGAAAGTTTTCCAAAGACTCTGTGTAAAGGTCGTGAAGTAGATCTTTTTCGGCCTGACGAAAGAGAGTTGCAGTCTAGGCTAAGCGAAATTCTGGTGATGCACACATTTTTCTGTACAACCTGTATTTATGTATATATTGCCGGCTGCAATGAAACTATCGATGTAGAGTTTGAGCTCGACAAAAAATACAAGTCAGTCTCAAATACCAATGGGATAGTGGCAACTTTAATTGTCAATTAAATTTTCATCTGTGTGGTATGTGCTTATTCACCGGCGATTATTACACCAATAAAGTGTCTGGGAAAATAGCCTGATGGATTTTTTGTCTATCGATTATCTTCGAATGCCGTTTCATTTCGTCAGATACTTACATTATCTACCTTGTATTGGCTGTGGTACTGATGCATGGGAAAATAGACATGAATGGTCATGGCTTTGATTCCATGCGAAACTGTAAATGTTTCCTGATACGAACTCCGATCATATCCATATTTCACACCTAGTCTAGGTCTTGTCCCTTTTGTTTGTTTCATTATTATTATCCCTCACTCCTTTCTTTTTGTTGTTTTCTCCATTGTATCATCTCCGTATCCATCATGTATTTCCCTTCTTATATACAGTTCTTGAAAGTCAACATTATCCATCACATATCTTCATTTCGTTTCATACTCGTAGTGTATCACTCGTAGCTTCAGTGTGAGTTGCTGTTCTTGGGGAATCTTTCTCTGGAGATAATCAAGCAGATGGCATATGCGATATATCTGTAATATATTTTAGTCGTCTTTTTATCGACTGAAGAGTATTAGTCCTATGAAGAGTCTCCTTGTTTCTTTTGGAATCTTTTATGTTGTTCCTATCCTTTGTATTAGATTTTTCTCTTGCGAATTTTAAAGAATTTTTCATTCTATTTGGTATCCCAATTCTGTTCGTGTCCACTATTATCTTTTTTCTTCATTTCATTGATGGCCTCTTCCGCCACTCATTTATTTATACCGAAGTATTCTTATTTTTTCCATCACCAAAATTTGTCATATCTTCTTTTTCTTGAGGATGAAAAGCATTCAGTGTTCTCCATTTCAAATGCAAGTATGGTATACCGTCAACACGCTGTCTTTCTCACGTATATTCAGGTGCAGTATTGCTCTTTTAGTATTCAGAAGAATTATGTGAATATTTCCATGCTGAAAGCTTCATGTATCCATGGAGGTATATTTTCTTGACTATGCATCAAACTTTATTACCATCATGAAAATCTTATTTTTAAGTGATTTTTTATCGTTTTCTGTTCAATTAAAGAGATGAACTCAATAATGAAGTGAATGACCTTATATACAATCTGCTATACCTATTAAATTATTATTCTCTACCTGCTTACCGAAATATCTGAAGTACACCAGACCATAAACTAGTCTAATATAAGTCTTCTCGAGAATGAGTAATTATTATTCCTTTCATCAGCACGCAAAGTGATATGGAAATAGTTTAATTCATGAGGTATGGAAGAAACGCGTTAACAATAATTTCACAGTTCATTGGTTACAGTGTCGGTTACAGTCCGATCAAAAAAATTATATCGGCTGAAGTGAGCACTATCACGTTCTTCTGTGCACAGTTCGCTGATTTCTCTGACCCGAGGCGATTCGGTTTGTTTTCCTCTCGGAAGTGTGAAGTTTTGCTCTCGTAGCTTTTTGAATCTGTGTTCGAAATCATTTTCTAGACAACTTTTCAATTAATTAGGTTTATGTATTTATGTTTTTTCTTCTCAGTGAGTCGGGTTTGTGTTTAGATGATCGTCAGAAACTGTTCGATAATGAAATCTATATGATCTTCTATGGATCACTGTTAGTTTGTTGTCAATTCGAACGATAGATAGAGATAATATATTTCCAACTCAAGGTACCGTTGGGTATCCTGTTGGGAAGTGAATGTTGATCAGAATGATATAATCGAAACTATATCATGCCGACCTGAAATATCTTCATATGAAGTTCTCTTGAATGAATGGTTTCAAACAAAAGGCATTTGTCCAAAAAATTCAGTTCAGTGTTATCGTTCTAATGATGAAGCTGGTAGCGAAAAAACAATTGATAGGTACTTTTCCAGCTACCACTAGATTGATTCAGCTAATCATAACAGTTTTTCTATATCCCCTTCAGTGACCGAGGAGTTGACCACATGAGGATTCCGTTGTATTAATAGAAATATCTGTATATTCGGAAATGAAATATCCAGCGTTACAGGCATTTTTGAAGAAATCAATCTAGTTAAACTATCAGAAAGTCACAATCACAACAGTTGCCATTATCAGATAAATGTGGTGTGTTAAATGGAAGCGATGTTGCCGAATGACATTACATTTTCAGTCGACAATCGAGATTTGACATTGAAGGCCTACCTCGAAACTCACTAAAAGAGAATTCATCCAATTCCAACTGAACAAAAATGAAAAAAATGACAGGTGTTCATGCAAAATTGATTAGGAAAATTAACAGAATACTAGAGATGGAAATGTGTCCAAAGCTTGTGTTGTTTGTGAATAAATCCTCACCTACATTGAGATACAAGTTGAAATATTTATAACCAGAAGAATACAAATAAGATTCAATTCAACTAAACATGAAGATAACCAAATTTCAAGCAATCAGTTTTGTGTAATTTTCCATGGAAGAAATTGATTTATTAATTTCTTAAAGTTGAATGTTGGCCGACTTTCTCAATTTTCAAATCAATTTTAATTCCACTGCATCCTAAGATTTCATTTTATCACTTTTCGTATGTTAAATTCATCTTAGTTTAAGTTGATGCTTGCATGAATCCACCTCAATACTCTACTGACTCAGGACAGGATCAGTGAAGCTTTTATAGATTCCTAATTTCGAATTATTACTCCGTATGTACGGTGTTCAAAGGAGATTCGAGAGTTATCGAAAATGGTTTTTGTCATCGTTGTCACTCGCTCTTTTCTAGTCAGCTGTTTCGTCTGATTTTTTTATTTCATTCATACACCATCCAACAGCCGAAGCCAATTACAGGATGGGAAAACTCACATCTAATTCCAAATAACAGTTCAGATATAAACTACTACTCATCATCACACTACTGAATGGAGATGGGCACATCTGCATATGAAAAGAGAAAAAAAAAGCTAGTATGCAGATATACGCACTACCAAACAATACTACAATAATGCCCTCTTCATACAAGCACTATCAGAATCGAGGATATCGAATGAATCTTGAGAAGACGTATCAAGGTGGTGGATCAGATTCTGCTGTCAGAGTTTCCAGAATGGATATTTTGTTCTGTGAATGTCGAACTGTTCCCTGTAGTTGTGGTGCAGTATATTCCTAAACTATTTACTAGTATATATTTGTTAATATCAATATTCGGAATCACTACCAAATCCATGTCCAAGGTAGCAAAATGCTCAACTAGATATAGGCGCAATCTCAGGAGCTTTTTATCTAAAGTGGGGTTTACATTATATCACTTTTGAGGTACATCCAAAGTGAATCACTCAGAGTGAAATCATCCAGGGTGATCATCCTCGTTTACATATTTTCTACAGTTTGCTGGTTTCACCTCCTTCAAGTTTGATGAACTGGCTTTTGGAGTGCATATGTTGCGTAGAAACACGTCTGCAAGTTTAAACCAGAATAGTCTGGGCTCATAAACGTCATCAGCACTAGCTCCACTTCTTTCTGAATTTTTTATCTTGCAAAGTTCTGCCCCATAACGTGTTCTAATAGTTTTTATTTTTGCCTTGATGTCGAGTACAGTTAATCCAGGCAAATTTAAATCGGCCAGCATTGAGGAGTACGCTTTTTCCCGTAGGTTAGTTTTGCTGTAATCACTGCATTTATTATTCCACAAGCACTCATACCGCTGGTAAGTTTCTAGAAATAGTTCCATGTGTTTATCTTGCCACTTGAATGACATTACCACGATGATAGGTATGCACAATATTTAAATCAAATAAAACTACCAAAACTCAAAACAATCAACTGGTGTTTGTGAAGTGAACAAACGTAATAAACAAAGTGTTTACATTTGTCATTGGGCCCTCACTCTCGATGAATCATCGCTTCGAGGAACGACTCTTTCATCAAAAGTAGGTCGGGGGTCGAAATATTTCATCCTTCCATCTTAAGTGTACACTTTGGATGAAATCACAATGAAAGGCAATTTACACTTGTCACTTTCGATGATTCCTCCAAGATGATCATCAAAAGTGACAAATGTAAATGGGCCTTAATGGACACCACAACATTCGATCGTTTGATTGTTATTGAAGTTGGAAATTTGCCACACATATCCTAGCAGTTATATAGGCTTCCATTTCAGATACAATAAAGCCCATTGACTCCATTCATCACTTCTTGAGTCGACGCACACTTTCTCGACACGATCTTACAGCACCCAAAAATATCATGTGGCCCTGCCATGAAAATGCCCCCAGCCCTCCATAAATTCCATTCATCGGACCACTCGTCACACAGCCAATCGTGCAGCCCCTCATTACGCGCAATTTGGAAATTTCTCCGCTACGGGGCACCCGAATGCGAGTGGCGGATTCGAGATTCACTGGTTTATAAAAAAAACGAGGTAGTGGCGACAGGGTTGCCAATCCTTCCAATTTATCGGGAAAACAGAGAACTGTACACTGAAAATCGATTGAATCTACCTATAAGGTAGTACACAGATCTTTTTAACAATAGCTACCGAAAAACAATAGATTTTCATTATATTCCAAGATTGGAATTTCATACCCAGAATGTCACACTTAGAAGATATTTCGAATATTATTCCAATATTATTATATTATTTTTCATATAATTTCGAAATTTACTAATATTTCCGTTTTGAGCGAGGAATTTTACTGGCGTAGTGTCAGTTTTATTATTATTGCTGTCCGGAGCAATTCTGTCTCCGAATGTCTACCTCCGAAGATACGAAGCTTTACCAAGTAAAATGGGAGAGAGATAAGACAATTTTTGAGTAATGCATTTTATGGCTTGGTTCCAATAATGAATGATGATTAAAATATATTACACACAAATTGACAAATACATAGAAGTCGACGTTGACGCGAATATGAAATGAATATGAAATGATATGAAAAATTCAATACCAATTAATAAAAACACCTCATAACCAGAATTCCTCCGCCTGCCAAATTGTCACTTTTCAGTGTCAAAAACCAACTACACGTTGAAAAATTTTACGAAGAAAAGTGTTTTAATTAGATAAGTAGAAGTTTTATCCTTATTGGATATATTTGTTTTCCCAAATTTCTCACAACAAGGTGTCACTGACCTATAGAGAATTTCTCTTTTAGGTACCTAAAGGTTTAATTTCAAGAGCAGTGACATTCTGGGGCAGATCACAAAATCTGTCCTTACTACAAATATATTGAAAAAATCCCAAAAATAGCTGACAATGAATGTACCACCTCCTCGAAAAACAGACGGTATTTAACAATTTTATGTTTTCGTTCCACGAGGTCAATAACATTTTAAAGTTCACAACTAATCGAAAAGGAATGTAAATATTCCTCACCATCAATATAAGACATACAATTAGAAGTGGAGTGAAACTTTTTTCCAATCGAGGGAACCATGAGTCGAAACTGATGGTGATGCAGGATTGGCTTTCCATCGATGATACGAAGTTTCCAAAAATTTAATGATTTACATGGGGTATTTCATTTGGAAATCGAAATCCAAAAAAACCAGAAGATAAAAAAAACATTTCTGAATATGTCAAAAAGTGCCCTCTAGTGTTTCCAGTGCATATATTTGATGTTCCAAATATCAGAAATATAGCTGTAGAAACAGAGGAGAATAGGCCGTATACCATTAGTCTATTTTACCTGGTATATAGATCAATTACAAACAGTTGAACGTCATGACATAAAAATCTTCTGGCGGGTCCTTTTTTGAGAAAAAATCAGTGGTCAATGGTTTTTAGGCATAGTTTATGGCAATTAGGCTCACCTTTTGGCAATTACGCCAATTTGCACTTTTTTCCTAATAAATAAACAATCTCCTTACCATTTCTCCAAAGTAAAAGTAGTATCGGAGGTGTGAAGCGCCGAAAATGTGAGCATATAATCGTTCAATATCTTTCAGAATTAGAAATTTCAATTCATATAGTTCAAAATTCATTCAGTGGACCATTCATCCCTTTGAGACCGTTTTCCGAATTCGGGGTGAGAGAACTGGAAAGCTGGCAACACTGACACCAGGTCCTCGTCTGTCTTTTTCGATTGATCTTCGGCAGTTCGATACCCGGAGCTGTGAGATATAAGTATACAACTGTACAAGCATCGATGGCATTTTAGGTTCGATCGAGAACAATGAGGCTACACAATGGTGCGGTAAGATCTGAAACCGCAAAAGTTGGGCCTCTGGCGGACGACTGGTCTGGCGTGTGGATAAAAAGAAGCATGCTTTACAAGGTGCTCCATCGCGGTAGCAGAACCGTTATAGTATTATTATTATATTGCGCAAGTGGATAGAAGTACCTACTGGTCTAATTCATATTTGATAATGACTTGACGAAATCTACTTCATGGTGGCGGACTGTGACGTATAAATTACATATATACACGTGTGTTATATTATAATGTATAATGACAAGTTGACACCACAACTGAGTTTTCGAAAAGACAATAATCACCACGACAATGAAAATTGGTAGAAAAAGCACATATCCAACTGGAATATTCAATGGAAATGATTTTAGTTTCCAACTTTGGGAAATCCATTGCAACCAAAGCATTCGAGATAAAATAACTATATGTTTCATTATTTCGAAGAATTCGTGAGTGATATGATAGATAGATAGATAGATAGATCTTTATTCAATATAGGAATCCTAATATAAAACGAAATTGAAACATTATTACATTAAATCACAACAATACCATAAATCACAAGTAATCACACAATAATCGTAATAATACACAAAATATATAGAAAAGTACAAATATAACAATCACACATATGAAAATAAGAAAATATAATAGAAAACATTCACAAGATGGTGTTGCAGATAGGTACTTATGAAATAATAAACACAGAGAAGACTAGGAAAATAAATACGGTGGTGTCACTGATTCAGTATATAGTTTTCAATGTTGTTTTTGAATTTGATCAGTGAATTACTGTTTCTTATTGACTCAGGTAGTTGATTAAATTCGTTGAATCCTTTGAAAAATCTCTGTGCAAAACTATATAGGGATGGAAATACGAGGGACCCAAATTATTAAGTATTTTGAAGACAAGAATCATCGTGAAATAATATAGTCTCAGTTTGACTGAATACCATTGTAGTATATTATGCATCAGAACAATAGGAGTATCACGACTTGTTTTCAGAATCACCCTCATACCGCGATTTTGCAATTTCTGTAGTTGATTGGTTTTATTCAAATCTAATGTATACAATACCTATGAAAATATAGGTGTGATACAGCTCGTCTTTAGGATGAGGAGGTTATGTTGCGTGCATATGCATCGATGCTCATGGCTATATGAACTTTCAATCCCGCAATGAAATGTATCGGCTGTTTCCATATTTTATATACATATTCATTGTGCGTTTCGGACTATAGCTTCTGCTGAGTAGCCTGTTGAGAAATGCTGCTAGCTATAAACTGACATATTCGAAGATATATCATACCAACCTGAAACATCCTCAATTTCTCTTGTATGCATGGTTTTCAACATAAAGGTTCGATCTCGGGTTTGATTGTCTGAGAATTCCAACAGTGTCATTGGTTCTACTGATGAAGATGATAGCAAAAAAATACAACCGATATTTTTCTGTGAAAGTTTCTATAGTAATATATAGTTTCATTATATCCATTTTAGTGGGTTGATACCGTGGTTATCATCATGAGCAATACTAGGGAATACCCGGATATTCAAAAATATGTAACAATTTCAACCAGCGGAACAAGCATCTGAGTAATTTTTTCACAAAGGAAAACGTAATCACAAAAGTGACCGACCAGCAGAAGAAAAATGTGGCGTGTGAATCCGAGAAGTAATGAAAACGTTGGTGCTGGATGAAATTACATTGCAGTACATTTCACATTGTTCGAAAACAATAATATCATCCTAATAAGTATCAGTCGCTTGTACAAGCCCTCGGGCCTTCAATATTGGAAATGAAGACATACAATATACTGGAATACTGGAAACCTCAATGTGAACAATTGATTTCGAAATTGAGTTCAATGAAATATATGTTTGCCAACCTTCGTACTGTTTTGGATACGCATCAGCTCCTAAATGTGTATTATGCACAAATTGAATCCCGGCTTAAATATGGCATTTGTTTTTGGGGCAATTCAACTTATGCACGTGATATTTTTACAATTCAAAAACGAATTATAAGGTGTATTTTCGAAATTCCATGGATGGGTACATGCAAAAATATATTTAAAGCTTTCAATATAATGACAGTTCCCTGTTTATATATATTTGAAATATGTTTATACGTTTTCCAGAACACACATGAATTTCTGCTCAATATGGATATCCACGAACATAATACAAGACATAAAAGTGACATTAGAATAAAGAAGACGAGGCTGAACATATCTTCCCATGCTCCAAATATATACGGCCCAAAAGTGTTTAACATTCTGCCAAAGGAAATAAAGTCTTGTGGCTCCCTACTACTTTTCAAAAGAAGACTTAAATTGTTTTTAGTAGATGAATCATTTTATAATATAAATGAATTGTTATTATTTGATAATCTGTGATAAACACAGATACTTATATTGCATATTTTAATGTACAGTTTATTGTATGTTTTATTTTATTGTATGTCTTATTTTTATATAATGCTGAATTGTTCTCAATTTTCTAAACTTGTACTTAACATAAACTGACTATTTCCTATACATGTAAAATGTCAAAAGGAAAATAAACTGATTGATTGATTGATTGATTGAATATCCTATTTCTGCGAGGATCTGCATGCTCTCAGAAAAGTGTGGCTAGTATATACACAATAATTTTGTTATCCTTACAGTGTGTTTTTTTTTGTTATATTTACCAGAATATTTTCATGGATACCATAGAAAATGGTTGAAAGAACAAGGGAATGTGGTTGTGCCTATACTTACTAGAACTTTTTCAAGAGACACTATATTTTTCTTCCATGTGTATCCTGTAAACAAAGATATTATTGCTCGAAAGTTGTGTATCGAAAAATGGAAATGCATTGGAAAAACCATCAACAATCCTTCCCATTGTGATCTGATTGTGAACTCATGCATTCGAGATGAATATCGACCAACCACTATCCATATTATTCTCGAAGAAAGCTCTCACGCAGTTACTATTTTCTCAGCTATCCAACCATTGGCACCAAGTCTCTGGTAGGCATCTCTTCATTATATTAGCTCGTTGACACACCTAATAGAAAACTGCTTCTCGTCCGGCAAAAAACTCGTCTCTGTAGAAATATTCCTATGAATCTGTAATGTAATGTATTATTTACTAAGTAGCGTCGGCGAGCGCAGATAGAAGCAGTTGTACTTATTACAGTGCTGGTTGCATTAACGAGATGGAAGATAAGAGATGCTATTGGGATGCCGACCACACGGTGGTATTGTGGATGTGACTTGTAATATCTATCATAGCATGTAGTATGGAATTGTTGATCGGACAGAGGAAATAGACAGTAATCTATAACTTCATGTATAGCACTCAGATTTATTCGCTGACTGACAAAATTATGTACACAAAAACTCATAATATTTATAAAATGTATATGGCTCAATAGGCCTGGGACTCCTGGGAGAGGTATGTACTGAATGGAAGAAATTTAAATACAACATCCATCATAATTAACCCACATATTTATCCATATATCCATTCAGTCATTCGTCAAAAACATTTTCCTTTACTGAGACCATTAGCACCTACTCAATTGGATAATATTAGGCATCAGAGTTTAGGCATTCAAAACAAAGATGACCAGAAAATATACTTAGAAAATTCGAATGTATACCCGGATTCGTCAAGGCACATCATGTGATGCTGTTATGATGATGACACGAAAATTGAACAAAGAAAAAGACAAGACAAGACAAGACAAGACAAGAAAATGCCTTCAATATGAGCAAAGAAATACGAAAGATTACATGGAATGTTATGTGAAGTCTTTGTGGAAAATCGTAAAGGAGAGTTGGAGAAACTAATCTCCAATCCACGAGTATTTTTGTTTTTTCGATTTTTTGACATCACAGTAGGTTACTACTGATTGATTTCCACCTATGATATATCCGAGGTTATATCTAATTATGCTCGTCTTACTTCAACTGATGCGGGTTGCAGGAATGTCTATAGGCACATTATCCTATTATCCCGTTTCTCTATTAGATAGTGAAAAATAATTTATCGGCAAGTTATTTGGATTGAAATCAAGAAATCAAATTTGCTCAGTACTTCTCCGGTGAACTTTTCCATCGGATATGTACAATAAAGGATTTATTATTCGGAGAGTTCCCTCACTATAATACCTGAATGAATGAGAAGAATAAGAAGCAGAATGGTAATAAGTCCTTCTGTTTTTGATGAAGCTACAGTAATTCACGGCTCAATCACCATATGAGATTGAAGAATCATAGAGCATATGGTAGTCGACAAAATATCGAACAATTTAACCGCAGAATAGTTTATAGCGTGCTAAATTATAATACACCTACTATAAGCAGGTATCTATTCACATTATGTTTTCAGCGGTCAAGGAAGAATACATTTTTTATGGATATTTTCGAAACGGTATATTCGATATAGCGTTATTCATCTTTGGAAAGTAGATTTCCTTGAACTCAGGACCTGGCTCTGAGTTAATTAACTTTGTTATGATACATTTTAGACTACCTAATTCTCATTTATTCGATTGCCGAACATTTTCTCTGGAAAATGTTGTTAAGAGCATTAGTAGTAGTAGAACTTCTGATAGTACTACTACTATAATACTAGTACTAGTATTAAAATAGTACTGTATAAAAATAACTGCTGCTAGTACTGATGGAAATAATAATAATAATCGACTTTAGTATTTCAATATTACACAATAGGCGAAGTTTACCTACTCTTTAACTTACAACCTATTACGCATTAGGTATAAAAAAAAGGGTAACTGACCAAAAACTATAGATTGTGTGGTAGAATAGATTATTTGAAGTGAACATGTATTAGCAACAAGTAGAAAATAAAAATGAGCTCTTCTGATCACATATATTGTGTTTTGCTTTCAGTTTCTTTTTGAATAAGGATCTAGAGGATTGAGTGAGGTCATTGATATTCGTATTGTGACAAAATACAGCTGAATAGAAAAAAATAAAATAAAATAAAATAAAATGAAAATAAAATTCAGTGTCAATGGAAAGCTCGTGAAAAATGGAATCTCACCATACTCTCTTCTCATTTCACTACACACGACATATCTCTGCATTTAAAAAAATACTGAAATGGGTTGCAGATAAGGGTTTGAAGAAAAGAATCTTTTTATTGGAAACAATACGTAGAGTTGATATACGTGTTTCAGCGTTTTTTTGTTAATTCACGTGTTGAACATTAATGATTTTATTCCGTACTCTCGCGCAACTGTGCAATAAGGTCGATTATAGTATAGAATTACGACATTTATTTATACCTCGATATACTGAGCAACAATCAGAAATTATTTCCAATTACCATGATGCACAGTTTTTTGAACCGAGTTTTTCGAAATCTAAAAATCATACTAAGAATATTTCAACACCACTGAATGAAAATATAAAACAAAAAATGCCAGAGTTACTATAACAATCGGATGAGTTGATTTTACATTTTTGATGATCTTTGTTCCTTCTATCATATTGGGATATAGAAAAAGTCTTTATATCGTCATCTCAACCTTTTTACTATTGCCACCTCGAGTTACAAAGTTACCATGATAATTGTATCAATATAATCTCAATCTGAACGGGTTAAAGATTCGCATGACTAAATCCAATAGCAGCAATGCTACCACTTATTGTTATAATATTCAACGATTTCGTGTCCTCGAACCATAACCGAACTAAATAATTGACTAACTGTTGCCACGGCTAACAAGACGTTATGAAGTAGCGCAGGCGGCTGTTTGACTCGAACAAAAACAAAGGATTGCGTCGATGAGGAGATCTATCTGTCACTGGCTGAAGAGGTATTCCTACCTGCATTCGCCTCATTGAAGAATTCGCAGATATGTGGGTACCAATAAAAGGAATGGAACTTGAGTAGGCATATAGTCGACTTTGGATGGTTTTCATGGAATTCATGCGATCTTGCTTTGATATGGGTATTTTTCCCATGGTAAATTACAAGATATAAAGTAGAAGAATCATATTTGTTCATCTGCTTGATAAAATAATTGTGTAGATCTGATGATCGACTTCAAGGCATTCGTTCATGACACCAATGATTTGAAAAACGCATTCGAAATAAATATACTGATGATGCTCCACAATCTTTGAACTGGCCCTAACAGTATTGTTAAGTGCAGTACCACCGGCTAGGCGAATAGCTCTCTTCTGAATAGAATTTGAGAGATTCAGCTTATATATTTGGAAGCTGAACGTCAAATATGTGAATAGTACTTCAGGAAACGTTATCAGATCATGAGGAGCTGGTTGGGTCTGAAGTACCTCTTTGTATACGTAACAGAAAGCTTAGTTTTTGTGCATACCGACCTTGGATATTGGATATCATCATGAAGATACAAGCTTGAGATCAAAATTCTCGACAAATCTACATTTATAACATCAACCTGTCCTCTCCTTGTTAGATGATATAGACTGTGGAATGAAGTATACAGTCATCCGCAATAGATCGTTGATGTAAAACAAAAACAAAAGTTGGTCTGAAAAGACATGGAACATCAGCATTGATAGTCATTATTTATCAGGTGAGACCGTCATGTTCCACCACATAGAGTGATCTATCTGCTAGGAAACTCAATAGTTGACGACATAGTTGGGGCGAAAAACCGTTTGGGAGGAAGTTTTGCTATAAGGCATTCGTGCCAAACCCAGTCGAATGCTCTGGAGATAACCAATTTCAGATACTCCTTATGGTTCTCGAATGACTCCTGCCACGTAGTTACACTTTCGACGCTTAACATCGGGTAGCCCGATGTTGATTGCTTTTTCCATCACTTCAGAGATCACAGATAGCAGTGCGATCTTTCTATAGTTGTTAGGGAAAGTTTTCTCAATTTCGTCAAAGATGGTAACGATATTACGACTGTGGATCAAGAGTTTGCTGCAAACATTTCAGCAAAAGTGTTGGCTTTTTTCACGGTGTATTAGTTGGAAGTGAAATTTCTTTCAATCGCCTTGGCAAAGGTCCAAAACGCACAAGAACCATTTGGGCACTCAAACACCTTTGATCTTATCTTCCGTTGTTGGCAACGCGTCTATCGTTTAGTTCAACATATCTTGCTCTAGTTCATTCCTATAGTTATTGTATTCATTGTATGATATCACAGATTCCATCAAGAGAAAAATTGAAATCATACAATTTGTGGCTTCAATCAATAAAATGGCGAAGTCGCAGGGTATACACTTGTCCCACTCCAATCTGTCTGCTGCAACTCTTCTTCCGGATTGCATCTGACGATTTTTCCTTCAAATACATTAGCTTCTATAATAAGGGACAGTGATAATGAATATATGTTGGATTGATTGGTGGATTTTTAATGTGAAAAGGACACTTCCATAAGAGAAATGGGAAATGTAGAAATATGGAGAAAGGCTCTATTTACTCCTCAAGAAATATTCCAACTCATGATATTCTTCTCTAGACTCTTAATTATTGTGTGATAATTTTGTTTAGAAGAGTTCTGTTTTTGAAAACTGGTCATCAAAGAATGATGAACTATGGTACCGTTGTAAAGAGAATTGAAATTCCTTCAAAATAATGTGCCTCTGGACCCCCCTTCCCATTTAAGATTCTGAGGGTGACATCTACCTCTCCTAGGGGGTTCAACTATGAAGGCTGAGAATTTTTATATTATGTGTCATCCTTGAAGATGGAATTGACCTGTCTTTTCGATTTCTGAAATTATTCTATGGAAGAGAGATATTGAGGGTGGGAAGTTTCAGAAATGTCAAAATTTCTAATTGATATATTTTACCTATGTACCTGCGCATGATCAAAGATCAAAGATCAAAGATCATTCAAACATCATCTAATTAGATCTCTCGATGAAACCATTTGCTCACTTGATACCTCATCAGTGCAAACTACAAGGTCTCAGTTAGTCGAAGACAGTTGTTTTTTATATAAATGCGAGAACGCGATACAGAAACAACTGAAAACAGGTAGCTCTCTCGTGCAGGTGTCTTGACTACCAATAGCGTTGTTGTCTATAATTACTCTTAAATAGGAGGCGGTATGTATTGTAATTGTATACTTGAACATTATTTCCCTCTGACTGGACAAGAAGGAAAAGAGTATACATGTAACTTGCACGCACGAAATATCTTTAAATTAGTAAACCAGTAAGTCGGGTGTATGTGATTCAAGGTGATAAGTCTTCGAACATGCCTGGTGCTTTTTTCATATTCAATTCAACAATTCATATCATTTTGCCGGAAATATTCGATGATTGTTACAGCTTGTTGCTGTGAGTTATGTTGCTAGGGTCGAAGGACCAAGATGTACATCAATTGGCAAATGTCCTCTGGAAAAATGTTATCACGACTATTTTGTGTATGAATAAGATAATATATACACAATGGAATCATAATCTTAAATTTCAAGGAGGAAGGAATTATCGAAACATTGATGATTCATTTTCAAAATGATGCAGAAGTCATGGCTTAGTCTTACCTGTTCACAACATGGAATTGACCTCTTATACAATTTTCCACAAAGACTTCACAGATCTCTCCATGTCTTCACCATTTCTTTTTTTTTTCATATTGAAGGCATGGTCTTCCAAAATTGTGCTGATTCCGTTAACAAATTCGAAATTCCTCTGCTCATTAACTGATGTACGTGTTTTTATTTCATTCCATGATTGTGTTATAATCGTGAGATTGTGAATCTAGAGATATTCCAGAACAGTTTCACTTAATGGGATCACATCCAGAATAACACTACGAAAATTTCAAATGCCTGACTTCATATTTGTTGGATGTTAAAAACTATTAGCTGAGAGATAGGGTTAGTTGGTATCGTTAGTAAATTACTAACGTTAGAAACGTTAGTTATTAACCAACCCTAGCATCATGGTGACGTCGTCTCCATAACGATCATCACACATTTTCGTGCAATTTCGAGAAGAATGTCTCAACCTATCAAGAAGAAATTGTCAATTGTCATTTTCAATCGAATTGTAATTGTTGTCTACTCTGTCATAGCCACGTAACTACGCATTTCCAGTCATTTAATCGGTTCAAGTTCGAATGAATTATCATCGATTCGATTCCACACATTGCCGAATAATCCACTGAGAGTGGCCATTTCTAGTACAGAACTAGTTAATTTCCTTCGTGCGGTGTGCCATAGATAGCTTATCAGAGTTGGACTGAAGTTCTGCTTTCCATCAGGAAATGGATTGGCGAATAAATCGAATAATCGAACAGATTCTGAGATAATTCCGAAAAGGATATCGCGAATGTGCACGCGTTAATATTGAGTTGAATGGAAATGTAGGCGTAACTCAGAAGTGTTACAGATAAATCCGAAGCAAAATGCATAGATACTTATTTATTGATACATGCAGTTGGGTGCGGTTGCCAGCTCCCAGTTTGTCAAGTGTATGAGACTTGTCTTCGAGGAGATTGTGATCTCCGTAGATGAGTGTTGAAAGTTTTCGAATTATTTTTGAGCTTATCAGATAGAATTCCCATTTCAAATTTTTTCGGCTGCCACTAATATTTCTCATTGGTATTGAAATGAGTGAAAACGTCAATCAAACCTAACTAAAAATGAAGATCCTTTATTCGACATCTGTATTGAAATTTGGTCATCTTGTTTTGAAAAATCTCAATACGTATTGCCATGTTTTCGAAACCCCATACGCTTATTCACATCCAAAACCAAACGCCAAAAAAACTGCATCTTTTCGAAGCTCAATTATCATTGAATTAGAAACGGTGAGAATATGGGATATGCCTATTTAAGGAAATGCTCCATGGGAATTTTGAAGAAATAGCATCTTTTTTTGTGAGATGATTCATGATTCCTTTAATTTTCAAAGGAATATACTGCTAAGACGAAGGCATGCTTATACGCCTTGAAGTAATCGATATAAGAGTATACGAAGTTTTTCAAATCTCCAATTATCACTATACTTCTTGCTGAGACTCATTTCCACATTATCCTTTCGAGTGAAATCGAAGTAGAAGTGGGAATTTGGGATGGACAGTTGCTAGATTCTCCAACGAAAAAGTGAAATACCATTTCGCTTCAACACTTTATGCTGAGCTGAGTTCACATGCATTCTCGATAGTTGTCTTCAAACGGGCTACCTTTGCAGCATATAACGTGTCAAGATGTATCCGATACCGGCTGTCAAAACTGATACATAAATCAGAAAACATTTTTCCGGCAGTGGGATATTCTATACTCACTTACTACCTGCTGGACGGAATGTTAGAGATGACAAACAGGAAATGATTTTAGATGATTTAGTATCGTATGAGACACTTCGGGTATGACCGGTATTTGGTGGAATACATATAATGTTTCACAGTCGAGAACTGAACACGAACCAACTGATGTTAAATAACGCATACATATAATGATTGCACTATCAGGTTACTTTCCATCATAAATATTTGATTTTTTTTTCATTACATCAACTGTGAATTTTGAAATGATACACGGATTTCATTGAAGAAAGGAAATGGATTAGGATCTCCTTACAATATATTCTGAATTCTCCAGGACCGCCTGTTTCCTACGAAACCTAACTAATTCAGGTACCTATAATGAGTACGCTTCATTATCGAATTGGATAATCAAGTGTACTATGTTGTCTGAGAGTCAAGGTGGGGTCATTTCGAAGTTCCTTTGAATGAATTGTGAATTATTCATCGCACACCTTTCGACCCAGAATATTATGAGTTGAATATTCACCGCATTCAATGACAGGGATGTCTTGAGAGAATTATTGTGACGAATATACTGGGTAATATTAGGTTTCATTAAGATCCTCAACTATATTCAATTATTTGTTGTAGAGGTTTATAGAACAGATGTTTTGAATTGGATAGTGTATTCGGTGTTTTTTTTCTGAATATTCCAGTAAGTATGGAAAATATCATCAATCATTATTCGGAGACATTTTGAAGTCATTCAGGTTGAAGGGTCTCTCAAGATCTTGATAATTCAGTAAAAAAATCATGATGCACGAGCCAAATATACAAGGTATGAAGTAAATAAGTGCCAACACTCGTTCAATTCTCACGGAACGACTATTCTGCTTTCATGCCCATCTAACTGTCACCCTTCCTTGAAGCGGCTCATCTACTTCAATTGTGATCAGAAGAGACAAATCGAAACTCATCACAAAGGTATATTGACATTCTCCTACATTCAGTTAAACTTCCTTGCCATTATTTTCGATCAAGTGCAAGTCAGCCAAAATATCTATTCCATCAATAAAACTTCAATAATATACCTGAATTATTGTTGAGACACCTTTATCCAACTCTGCATTGCAATTTCATCTCTCCATAGACTTGTATTTTAGGAAATACATAAAGAAATTTTGACAATCCCGAGTTTCTAAGTTCGTAAACCTATCCCACACTTTCAGGTATCTCGATGGGATAACGGACATTGCTTTATAATCACTAGTCGAGTTTTTACTCAATAATAATCCTTCTACCTAGAATCCAAACAGGTGAGTGTCAGTTTTTGTTCGGAGAGTTGACGGAGCACCTCTGCAATCTACGTATAGACTTGCATAAACATCTTATGAATCCGGTGAAAGGTCCACCATAAACATCACAATTCCGTCACAAAGAAAAGAAAAAACACTTTCGCTTGACCACTGGATAACGCAGGTAAATTATATAGTATCGTTTGAGGTCACTACTGTGACTGTTTTTATGTACATGCATCATTGTATGTAATTAGTTGACTACCATGTGAAACTCAACTTGATTTTGAAAACTGACTAAGGTGTTCGCTGATGACTTTGTTCTGGAAATTTTCTACTAATTTTGCAAGGATATGGACCGTAATCATTCATAGCGGTCAGCAGAAAATTCATATTGTATATATACTATTATTACATCATTGCCCACAAAATATATGAGCAAAATTACTTTTGTAAGGCAGATGGGGTTAAAAACAAACACCATACCTCAACTATATGTCTCTATAGACATCTTTCCTAATCCAAGAGCATAATTATTATTATTAGGTTTCTGATAGAACACCGTGAATGAAAGAGTTCCAATAGTGTTACATATCACTGTCCATAATATTTAAGTAGCTTCAACAAGAATATACATTGTGGAACAGCCAAATGGAATAAATTCGATAACGAATAAATGAGAGCGTGTTGGGAAAAACGCTTGGACACGTCGGTTTGTATTTTCAGTTGCACATTTTTAAAAAAAAATGATTATATAGAGTATGTCATGTGACAGTGGCCGATACCAACTTTCTCACTGTGTATATTATTAGTTTTTTGGATTCTTCAGAAAATTCTAGATATAATTCATGTTCAATGTCCCATACCTATCTTCAACTATTTCGGAAATATTATGTGTTTTCAGATGTGTTACAAAAATTAACATTAAAAAAGAAAAGTATTTTATTCCACTAATTCGCTACATTAAACTCAATATTTATTTTCCATTTGACTCTTAATACTGAGAAAATGAGCAAAAACCATCGATGCGTTCCTTTTTACTGATATGAAGTAACAAAAAATACAAAAACAGTTTTGTTCATTTTTGTATAAAACTCATAGCCTTAGCAATTTGTTGTCTGTCTGCATGACAGTAATGATCAGTGTCAGTGCTATTGTTGTTTGAATTTCCTCAACTGTACGTAATAATAGCAGAAAAATGGTTCATTCAATAGAAATGCACAAAATAGCCATTCTACAAATGATTGGTTATAGAAATAACACACGAACACAAATGGAAGTTTCTCGCTTATTTAATGAAAAGTTTCAAAATTTGCCGCCTATATCCCAAGGAACAATTAGCAAAATGAGGAAACAGTTTTGCGAATAAAATCCTCACTGGATGAGAGAGGAACATACACAATATCCTGAAAAAGTTAATGTTTGGGCAGGAATTGTTGGAAATCATATCGTAGGTCCCTTTTTCATTGATGGCAACGCAAATGCAGATAAATATTTAGAACTGCTCCAAAATATTGTCTTACTTTGACAAACTTATATCCTGATCCAGCAAACCCACAAGCTCCTGCCAATATACTATGGTTTCAGCAAGATGGAGCATCGCCCCATTGCCAAATCAATGTCCGGCGGTTCCTGAACCAAAATTTTCCAAATCGGTGGATAGGAAGGCGCGGATCGATAGAATGGCCTGCACGATCTCCTGATCTGACGCCATTAGACTGCTTTTTATGGGGATATGTCAAAAGTATTGTATACTAAACTAAACCACTCAACTTATATGACTCAAAAAAACGAATCACGCTTGTGATCTGATCAGTCACGCCTGAGATGTTGAGTAACGTTAGACATTTCCATACCAAATTAGCATATTGCCAAGACGTTCGCGGCGAACATTTTGAACATTGAACATTGAAATTAATGTTTTTTGTTTTTCTCACATTATTTGTGAAATTGAATAATTTTTATTTTAAGTCTGATTCAATGTCTGATTTAATGTCTGATTTAATATCTGATTTTTTCTCTATGGCCATTCGATGACAAAGATCTTGATTGAAGAAATTGAAGGAAATACCTTTCAATTCAACCAAGTGAACGCGATTTCTTCAAATCGTTTTGTTAGCCATTCGAGTCTGATCGGTTTCAAAAAAATTATGTAACAAATCAAATTAATGCTTATTGGAGCGTTCAACGAAAAATTAATTCACTGTTATCGATAATTAAAAAATATATTTAGAAACGGTCATTGAATTCTGTTTCAACTCAACTGATCAATCGATTTTATCTCAATATGCATGAATAGAAATGAGATAAGAGATTCGATAATGTCAGATTCTGATTATTAAAAAGCGTAACAACTCTCATGAATGGGTGTTACGTCTAGTAGGACGTTTTTGTGAACTTTTGTATGGTTTTTAATTTGTTCTAAGCTCAGATATTGAGTTCCAGCTGCCACATTCATATTTTTAACGCTTCATTGTTATTTTCGAGTTTGAATGAATGAATGAATTTTGGTTTGAATCATGTGAACCACTATGAACAAATAGGTTCAATAATGATATGGCAGTGAAGGCTATTTTGTTGATATTTCGTTTGGATCAATTCAAATTGGATTCAGGTCGTTTTTGTACAGTACTCGTAGTGGGTATATTATAGAGTTGGTACCTATTCCTGAAGTGAGTGATTATTATATCGGAGATTGAAAATATGCGGGCTTGGGTCGAAGAAATCCAATTAAAACATTTATGCCGATGAGGATTTAATAACCTCTCCTGCAAGTTCATAGGATCAGGCAAGCGTGAATTTTTAATCCGTATCCCATGAGTGCACAATTTACGTTCTGAAATAGCTATAGTAATAACGTTATATCATTATGTCGATTGGTTACTTGCATAAAGCCATCAGCATATGACAGTCAGTTAATCAGTCATCATTATCTACCGACTGCTCCAGAAAGGCAGTGGCGGGTATAACCTATGCCTTAATCTAGGCGGCCAGGTGGTCGAGATGGTCAAGCGACATCATCGTAATCATGAGGTCGTGGGTTCGATTCCTGACCGATCCATGACCGATTATCATTGAAATTTCAATAAGCTTTTTTTCACTTAATTGAACCATTCTGAAGTGCATAATTCGTGAATTGTACGTTCATTTATTACTATACATACAAACAACATCAATCAGTTTATCCAAATAGTTCTTTGCTCTATCGCAGAAAACTCAAAGGAAATTGATTAAAGTGCTATATTCCTCGTTTTTATAATTTTTTCCACACTAAACTCAGTATGTATGAAATCAAAATAACAAGCTCTTTCAAAATCTGTAAAAATATTAAGGGTGTCCCATTTAAATTGGAGAAGTTGATGGAATTTCCGATTGAACTGGGAGTATATTATCAACAAAAAAATGTACACCAGATGCTTTTTGTTCCGTTGCAAATTTTCATAAATATCGTTCTTTTCGTTTTGAAAAATATTTACTTGTTTCCATACTTTATCCCAACCCTGTATATCTACCTATATTGACTCTCATATTTTTCTACTCCATGAACTTTGTGTAACAGATATTCTTCTAAAAATCATAGTCAATTTTGCAGATTCATATTGGCTCATATAGAGAACACCTATGAACTCTTGATCAATGTTGATAGGAGTTGAAGAAAGAAACCAACCCATTAATTAGCGGAAAGTAGAGTAAAGGCGCTTCGGTTTCACCCCGGGGACACGGGATAATATACCGACAAGTGAATCTAATGACTCTAATGGCATACCGCATTTGAGCAGTTCATCGGCAAACCGGAGATAAATCTATTTTTTCTCTCTCACAGAATGCTCGTAAAATTTTACAGCTCCCTAGATGACAATAATTATAAAATACTATGACGACATTAGGAACAATTAAGGTGGTTCCAGGAATTTCCGTTGTTTCTGCCAGTGACCGTTCCACTCAAAATGGCAAAAACAGTCATTGAAGTGTTTTAATATCAGGTGTTCGTATAGTTTTCGTTCAATTGTGTACAATAAAAAGTAGCATTCTATTTTGTTCTTCAATTTTATGTTGTTGAATTTCTTTAGAAAATATTATTTATTTGTCGAAAACAACTTTGCGCGTTGCTGACCTGTAGTGATCAAACTCATACAAAAAAGGCAGGGATATAGATGTATACTTTTGAAATTCTTACTTCGCGTGGAATGCCATTCATTTATTTTCAAATATTGTTCAATTTTGTTTCAGATACTGAGAGTTTTGTATTTACGATTGAAATTCAAAATATGAACATTATGACAAACCAAGTGTTGCATGATAGATTCCTCAGACAGTAGTGATGTCATATAACCTACAAGATGATCAAAAACTTCTCGTTACAGATCTCAGACAAGAAATTCAATTTCAATGTTGATCGAACATCTATCATTTTTAATATTTCATCCTCCAATCTCCTATTGTATGGCTCAATATTTCTGAAAATGTAACGGAAATATAGCATATATATACATGATTACTTGAGAAATATTTGCTTTGATATTCCGAAGAAATTTTGTCTGAAAACCCCTGTTTCTTGGAACATTCAATCACAACATTAGTCGCGAATATTTTGCGACAAGTCGTATCATGTATACATACAACAGCTGCACATAGCAGAGTTGTCAGGAATGTAATGTATGTAATGACTTACGAAATTATTCAGTAAATGTCTGAGTGAAGAATTCGAAAAATCTTGGTGAAAATTACATTTCCGCAAGTTAGGTCATTAGTTTTACCGAAGATAACTCATTTATTTTTTATCCATATTCAAGTATTTGAGAGTACATCTGTTATGCTTCCATTTTTTCGATGTTTCTGTGTTACTAAATAGTCATCGATAGTCATTATAAAGAACACGAGTCAAAATATTGTTTTCTATAGAAAGTTATCTCCTGAAATTTCAATTATGTTGATAATATGAAAATAAATGTCAATACTCTCATTTGGTTGACCTTATAACAACACAACTTCTCCATTCAACCCAAACTGTCATTGTGACATTTTCATGTTCCAAGAAGGACGTGAAATTATCCAATTCATCCATTTACTATTCTTTCAAATCATCCTTCCTGCTATACTAATTGTTTTAATTAGGTACTCACAAGCTTGGAACCTTTCTTAATCAATTTATCCCATTATCGTGTGTATGCACTCCGAGCAGAACCAATCAAATAATGATTGGAGAAGTGCAGTGTCGCAACAAGATGAAAAGATAACCGCAGCAGAATTTGTATTCAAAACGGCCTGTGGATTTAAACACATACGCTATGGCCTGTTTGTCATACTTATAAGGAGAAACGGCTTACAAATATTCGAATAAAGGAAGGTGGGTGGTTTTAATGTGCAGGCACTAAGGATTCTGTCTATGTTCAGATGCAACCATAAACAGGATGTAGAGAATAATACATTGAATTCTGTCAATCATAGCAGTTGCCATATCAAAATTGGGAATAGTGATAATGCGATATGAATAATTCGCTCGAAATAAAACACAGATTGCACTATACCAAATATCATTCATCGAGCCCAACAACAGGCATTTGGAATACAGTCGAGTGATAATCATCTACGAGGGTATTGAATAGGAAATATAGTTGAAAGAAAGTAATCAAAGATATAGATCTACTTCTACGATATTGCTGCAAATCGCAAGAGTACAATCAAACAACCAAAATCCTAAAGATCCCAAACAAGCTTCAAGATGAAAGCGGTCACTTCCTGTTCAGTCAAATCCCCAGTAAATGACACGAGGATTAGTGTTATCCGGCTTTTGGCAATATGTTTCACTAATGATCATCAGAAGTTTTCCGCTTTACCGAAGTTCTGCTTCTTTGCCAAAACAGTGTATGTCTGCATTTCTGGATCCTGGAGGCGGCGCCTGGATGACTTGCACCGTGCCAGCTTCGCCGTCGCTTCTGCACTGCAGTCTCTTCGAGTGCAATGCGCCCACCCCCGCCGCAGTGCGGTGTTGCCGTATGTACTGTATATGTGAGCGAAACCGTTTACCGCATACCGCGGTATATCATTCCACTATACGGTGTATTATTTCATGAAGGCATCCATATCTCTGAATTTACACGAAGTTAGATTGTAGTATGTAAGCTAGTGTAGATAAGATAGATAAGGATCATCTTGTATACGATAAGTCAAGCGAGGGCAAAGCACCATGCGGGTGGATAACACTGTTGTTATCCAAGCGCACGGTGTATTCATGAACTTAGGTTGTTTAGGTTTAGTAGACGTTCTTGAGGTCATGACTGATTGGTATTTATATGTCTGAGTACCCAATGTCGGGGAGATTACTGATTAAATAACTCTATGGAATGGCTGTTACTATTCATTCCAACCAACCAGTAGTGAACCTGGAATAAGATAAAATAATCCTATTACAAGATGGTTGCGCATGGTATGTGTCGTTTTTGTGGTGATGATCATTGATGATCAACAGAAACAAGGGTTTTGAGTCCCAAAAGTGATGAAATCGGTGTCCATATGGCTTGTGAATGTGAGTTCTGGCTTCAAAGTTTCCTAACTGGCAGTTGCCAGTGAGTTGAAAATGGATTCAGTTTTTATGGAATATAAAGGGATACAAACCACCTTGTTGATTGGTGCAAAGCCAATGGTATTTATCTAAAAGCGCTCCTTCATAAATATCAACAGAAATCGCAAAACCATAGATTCATCATGTCCTATGACATTATTGGAAGAGTAAATCAAATTGAAGACTTAGTTACGAAGGATTCATTGCATGATGTATCAAGAGAATTTCCACTCGGTAAACTCTTTCAGGTGATTATAGTGCTCACTATCAGATATATTTGAATATGTTGAGCACAAATTTTCAAGATGTTCGGCAAACAAGTTATGATAATCCTGTTTTATGGTCCCAATTTAACATCACTATCCTAGAAGAATTAAAAAAAAATAATACCTCAAGTATCGCAGTCGTAATCATGGATTTCACTGCCTTCCAACAAGAATGGTACGGAGTGCTGATAGTATCGAATAAAATAGTTTTGTTTGCTTGTATATTTATCAATTTTTTTTTCGTATAATCCTCATTGTAATGAATCGATCTGTAAATAAACAACGAATGGATGAATCCTCCATGTCAGATGTGCTGCATACGGAACCACGGATGCTTTCAATCAGTCTATTAGCTTTACATTCATGAAATACAATATTGTACATCAATTGACCACTCAAACTATCTGGTGATTTCTGTTGTACTGTTTTATCGACACTGAGAAGTGTATTTCAGAAACTTATGCATATGCTTTCATAAATATTTACTCTTCTAGCGATAACTAAGCCTTCTCTACACAAGCTCATGACACGCCTATCGAGTAATCAAAAACAACAGTTCAAGGTTATTGATGTCTGATCTTCGATGTGATAATTGTGCTTGATCATATGATACCTTAGAAGTGCATAATTTTGATTTTGTCATTATATATTCACAAAAAAATTGATGTTCATCAAAAATATATGTAATGATCATAATACATTACATCAGGATTCGACCTTGAATTCGCAACGAATTCTTTCTCCATTCTATAATCGATAATAATCGATATTTCACAATGATGGGGTTCTAATTTCCAACAATTTTGGCATTCAAACCGGTCTCAAAATGAGCGATAATAAGCGATGATAAACATTCATCAGATACTAACACAGCAACATTCTACCTGTGAGGTTGACAATTCTATCAATTCCATCAATGAGTGCCACAAAATTCTGAGATCCGGTGATTTTCGATTGCGCCGGCAACGTCGCAAGGGTGTCTCACGTGTGTCCGACCGCCAGTTTCTCGTATTTTCATAAGTTTTGCGGTCGGGTCGCGGGAATCGTCTATGGTGCGTGCGAGCTGCGAGCCCGCAGCTTTCCATTTTCATTCATACCGGACGCACAAGAGGCACGGTCAGGTGTATATCAGGTCGGCCATGCGAACAGGTCGTAGAAGTCGGTTTTCGCAAGGATCGCGAGCCAGCAGATGGCGCTAATTAAACGTCGAACAACTTTTAACTTTGAACATTTTGTATTCAATGCAGATTAGTCATATCCAAATAGATTTCCTTTAACATGTTCTTAGATAATTAGCCGGGAGAGAAATTTGAATCATTCGTATAGTTTGAGACAAAATATGTTTTTGCACTCATTTTATTTGCTCGTCCCCATTATAAAATATCAATGTCACAATAATGCTACATGGGAATTTAGCCCGCTTCATCAATATATATATAAGAAACTCAAAGCTGAAATGAGTCTTATACATCCAGCTCATATTTGCGAACCTTGACATTTTCCATGCACGGTATCAAGTGAATTCAGATTTATTTGCATTTTTTCTACACTCATTTTGTTTACCGAATCCATATTAATGAATCAATGAACACTAGTTGATGCAATCGTAGAGTTTTCGTAGGAATATTCTCAACCTGCATCCTTCTTCATATTTGTTGATTTCAATAAGATTTTCCTCAGTGTTGAACAGGTATACTTCATTTGTCCGGTGATTGAATATCCAGTACAACAGTGACACTGCAGAAACTGCAATCTTTTGGCTTATCGTGTTCCTATTCATGCTGTAGGCTTAATTCCCCCCTGTTTCTTTCTCTTTTGTGAGTCCCATCCTTCAAGAATTCCATTCATCGAGCTGGATGAAATTCCTCGAAGACTAACCTTCCAACCCCCGCTCTTCCTGAAGCGGTCATTTGATTTAAACCTTTCACGATCGTGGTTTCTGCTACTAATGCTAGTAGGCTACTAAGGCTTTCAGAGCGACTCGTCGTTTGCGTGGTGTGGATGGTTTCGGAACAAGCAATTACTGTAAAGAGTTATTGACTGTCTGTCTCAACAGCCTCCTCACCAAGTTATCTTGTGAAGGCCTCCAGTAAACTGTATTCTCCTAGAAGGCCTAATCTCCAGCGTGAAAGTGCTCTGCACTCTAGTATGACGTGAGGGCTGTTCCCTCCTCTTCATTGCATAGCCTACAAACGGAATGCCACCACGTGCGATTCCTAGTAGACAAACCAGACGAGCTCCGGCTGGTCACCCCTACACTGTCAGGCTCGAGACCTGTCGAACATCGCTATACCAAGCATCATTCATCAATAGAACGTCGAAGTTGTCGAATTCTGTGCCTAGTGAAGTCTTTCCTGATGCTCACAACCTTCAAACTTTCCAACATCTTCCTTCTCTCCCAAAATTCCATTGCTGGCAAACACGATGCTCCTCGAACATTATAGATTTCCCTTTCGTGTTGTCAACAGATAAAAAAAAATGGGTCCTCCCATGTATATGCCCATCATATGTAGGCGTTTCCTCAGGAGGCAGACAAAAACAAATGCATAACTTACTCTTCATCTAGAGAATAGTTCCAACATGAACCGAGGCACTATTAAACTTCGGATATCAACTATAAACAGTCTGTTGTCCATTTTTCCTATGAACTATCTGTAGTCAACTGTATATGATTTCATTTTGTATTCATACCATAATTTGCATAGGAAAGAACTCCCTTCCTCTGTCATTACCGTGACTCTTGGCTCATGTAACAAGTGCTAAATATAAACATATACAGACATTTTCTCACTTTTATAGAAATACTCCCACTGCATCATTTCAATGCTGTTGTCGCTCGAGAATTTCCTGAAAGTATGACAATAATGAAGCAATATGAATGTAATATTTTCCTTGTTCCAGGTGAGCACCACATCCAGAAAGGTTGTCTACTCCACCGCGCCGTCTTCCTAGCATGAGCCAGCCTTCTCCAGGTGCACGTAGAGACTAGGAGGACCCGCGGCCCTCTGCCGCCCCGCGTAGATGACGATGGCCGAGAGCGCTGCCACGCACGACAAAGCGAACAACAACCACCCCACGGTCGTCAACCACAACCACCGCGGGGCCGGCAAGACGAAGAAACGGAAGCGGCTCAGTCAAGTCTTGGACAAACTTATCGGTACGTTTCTTACGATGATTGCATATCGAATATTTTTTGGCTGTGTATCTCATATACCTATCTCTCAATATATAACACCTATTTCTTTCTTCATTCGTTAGTGAAACCAAAACAATCAAACGTCAGAACGATCGCAACAGAGATTTGCGCTTGTCGGATTCATATAATCTAATAACTATATGGATAACAACGGTATGAGAACTGAAGCCAGAAAAAACAAATGCCAGCGGTTCGCAGCTGATATATGCGCATGAGTCAGTCTGAAATGAGAAGCGACATATGACAAGCGTCAGAATCGCGCAAGCGCATATCTCTGTTGAAGTCGCGTGACGTTCATTTGTTTCGGTATCAATATCGTATGAAGGAAACAATGGGTGTTATCCATGTTATTATTATTTAATATATGGTCGGATGGTGCTTGATTGATATTGAGTATAATATTTGTTATCGAAGTTTTGAGATTCCTGTTCGATATATGGCAATCAAACGCCAAGAGCGATATCAAAAAATTGTTTCTGTGACAAAGACTACATATATATGCCTCCAAAATGAGAAACAACACATTAGAAGAAGGACGTTCACCTATCACTGCATTGTGTGAGATCAAGAAATTCTTTTCAATATTGCCACTTCGGAACATCTTAAAATCTCGGTAACATTGAAATTTGTTCATTTTGACAATATACGAAGCAAACTTCATGGAACCTTATTGTTATATCAAAAACGGCAAAAGACACAAACCCGGTTGGATTACAAAAATGATGTGGAATTGCATTACATGATCATACATTCTGAAAAAAATAAGTGGAAAACTAATACATTCTTGTTGAGGTCCGAACTACACGCTTTAACTTTCAAAAGAAGAATTTGAGCAAAATTGATGACACTCAAGTGTTCTTCATCTTTCTCACTCGCGATTTCACTTGAGATTTTGATTGACTCGATTGCCTGCATCACATTCTCATCTTTAAAAGAAAAATGATCCTTTCTTATCTCCGTCAAATGGCCACGCTCTTTCTCATATCCGAGTAGAGCTGAATTCTTCATTCACTAGTATTTACTTAGTGTTGAACCTGCCCTGTATATTACTCTCGGAGAACGTAAAAAATCTATGTATTTAGCACTTTATCAATTCTTTGTCATACATCTCATATCACCTCTACTTTCATCTATAAAAGTGTAATTGACATATGCGAAACCACCATAATGTTGATGAGGCAACTAGACCTAGCGTATAATCTATTTGTGTCATTGGTACATATCTCTCATTCCATAATGAAGTTTCATACATTTTTCTACACTCTTCCCATAATTTTATTTCCCCCATTCTTGATATCATCAGTATATTTTTTGTTCATTAAAAATATTTATGATTCCATTTGGCGGCCTCATCATTACCTAATTGGTAATCGCTACTTCTGAATGTTCTCTTCTTCACCTTCGTTAATTTACTCAAGAAATTACGAAATATGAAATATTATCTATTCGACTAAATGATATGTTTTTTTTTCAGGCACATCACCACCCCAAGACAACGAACCGTCGCCCGACCTCGTGATCAACAACAATGTTCAATTCTTCAACAACAATAAAGGGGATGCTATAGAATTAGAGGAACTCAAAGCACCGAAACAATACCGTCCAGAGATATTCAAATTCGATATTCCAGACCGCGAACGTTACAAGACTGTGAGCGAAGATGAAGACGTGTTCAGTCCAGCTAGCTCAAGCAACAAATCGCCACATAGCTCTACAGAATCTCCGAGAATAAGGTTCAGTCCTCTCAGGATCAAAGACGATCCGAGCCCCAGTCCACCTTCTATCCAAAGACCGCCCATGTGTGCCTGCTATCAGTGCGTGACCGGAGTAGGGGTAGGGCATCATCCTCCCCCGTTACATCCTTACGATCGATTTTTTCCCGCCTCGCCTATCTCACCATTAACCCCAGCCTCTCCAGCCCCGACCTACAGTTTCGAAAGATACCTCCACTCCAAGTACCTCCCTGATATATTTCGGAAGAGAAGTCACTCCGACTCAGACCTGCCGCTGTGGTTCGAGGCTGCCAAAGCGGATAGAGCCCGAGCACCCCCAGTATGGCCGCACCCCCTCACCTTATCGACCGGTTGCGGCAAAGGTTCAGTAGAATCAGACACCTCATCGCCGCAAGAATGTCCTTTGGATCTGTCGATGAAAACGTCGCGGAGTCGACAACACCTAGAATACATGGTACCGAGTTCTCTCCAACTGCTGCCTCCCGGATTCATGCCGCCTCGCGGCCCTGTGTCAGTACCTGTGATCAAGGGCGACGTCGCCTCCCACACAACGAAGGAATCAGTAGCGTCGAGGTATAACTTGGAGGTTTCACCGGTGGTGGAAGAAATGCCTCCTGGTTCGGACGTGGCCTACGTGTGCCCGGTTTGCGGGCAAATGTTCAGTTTGCACGATCGTTTAGCCAAACACATGGCATCCAGACACAAGAGCAAACAGACCAACAGCGAAACAACGGCCAAGGCGTACCTCTGTGAGGTGTGCAAACGGTCCTTCGCCCGCAGTGATATGCTGACGAGGCACATGCGCTTACACACCGGCGTCAAACCGTATACGTGTCGGGTATGCGGTCAAGTGTTTTCGAGATCCGATCATTTGTCCACCCATCAGAGGACACATACGGGTGAGAAGCCTTACAAGTGTCCTCAGTGTCCTTACGCTGCATGTAGACGGGATATGATCACTAGACATATGAGAACGCACACAAGGTTCGAACCTGAATCTGTTGCCGTACAACAATGCAAGGCTGAGCATCAATGAATTATATTTTTCACAATTGAGTTTTTTCATTCATTTGTAGTGTTAGAAAGTTTTATATTGATTAGTAAGGACTCCCGGTGTTGTTTATTTATTATTTTTATTTTTAACCGATGACGTGTTCACCAGAAATACTTTTTTGAGGTCAAATTCATGTTATTCTTTGGTATTGTTGTATTATTCAGTCTGTTTGACTTAAAAAGATGTTCTAAACAAATTGTTATCTAGTCTTATCCAGTACTCTCAAAAGTATTTTTGGTTTTACACATATGCAAGAATTTCCAGTAATCTTTCATCGAGGCATGTCTGTACCAGTTGGAGTCTATATTCATTTCTATATTACATTTTTTGGCCAATAGAGTCGTTACTGAAAACTCTCGATTGATATGCATAAATATCGATTCAATGTTCTTCTGAAGGTGACTGGACATTTTTGCATAAAATTTCGCCATGTTTTTGCCTTCTTAATGAAGATCTCATACCATTCCACTAACTATGTTAATATTGTCAGGCCAGTCTGATGAAATGACTAACATTGACGGTGTTTGAAGTGCCAAATGAGTGGCCAGTGGCGATGCTTTGCCAGAATATCACTCGTTTAAATACACAATTCTATAATAGAAATTCCTCATCACATTTTTAATTTTCGATTTCCTCATAATTCCAACCCCGTTTTCAATGGAAGGAATGAAATGTTCAATTATCTCAGAGAGCTTGAACGTTTCAGTTACTAGTTGTATCAATTCAATTGTACACAGAGTACGTATTGGTATGTAGAAGTAACATGAAGACAGCAGCACACAAAAGACATTTAGATTCGATAGGATAAAGATTTCGAATAGGAAGTACAACCCACCATATGAGATTTGAGGATATCATTCAATAGGTTGTAAAAAAATTACTCATACGATGGCAATCGGACATAGTCAATTAGTAGGTAAGCCTCTTATAGAACGTTGAAATTACTGAAATAATCATTCTTCTGGGGTGGTCCAGCAGGAGAGTTCTCATCTGAACGTATTTATATCATCATTTTGAACAAAAAATATTTTCAAATCTCTTGTAGAGGAAATGTGTGATTTTTTCTGATCCCCCTGTTCAATCAAACTTATTAGCGAATCATGCATCATTCATCTATTATCTTTCTTCTCAGACGCTATATTAGTGATTTCGCAGGTGCTTTGTTTTCTCATAACTATCTAGATCCCAAGCCTATGGAAGTAATTTTTCAAGTAACCTTCAAAACAACCATTGGGAAAAAATAAAATTCATATACTCATATATATATTTAAAATAATAATTTTATTACCGTTTTGAGTATTTGAAGAAATCTTGGACCATTTTTGAGACATTCTTAAGAAAAAAAACACGCGCGGTAAGTATATGAAATATCATGATATCAGCTTCGCTTATCCAATTCTATCGAATTGAAAGTTTTTATCTTGATATTATTTGCACCGATAATTCTACTGCTGGAATTGGATTTTTCAAATTTCTAGACATACGATTGAAAACAATGAATGAACAATGAGAACTGGACACGCTTACCGGGTTACCACAAGATCAATCTGAAAATCATAGAGGCACAATTTTCAATTAAATCTTTCCTAATGCATTCGGATAGAGCTTGGAATTGTCTAATCGGATTATTACGAATTATTAAAAAATAGTAGTGGAGAAAAATATAACTTCCGAAATTATTTCTACTTGCAAACATGAACTTTTAACTCATCATCATTTTTCCTGTCAGGTTGATACGGATTGGTAAATCTCAAATTGAAACAAACATGTCTGAGCTCTTTCATCTGAATTGTGGGCTTGTTGAAAAATTTCTCTCTCTTTTCTTTTTCCCTTCGGTTGCGTGCTGAGCCAAAGATGTGGAACCTGCTATGCATCATTCTACCCTTTTCCCAAAGGAATGTATTATATAGGGTAGAACTGAAAGTCGGCCATCTTGTTTGATATTCCAAGATCTCTTCTCAAATATCTCGAAAATGCGGATTGATTTAAGAAATAACGTAGATTCAAAGCACGATTCATTTGGAAATCAACAAATCCAAGGCTATCTTGAGTCGCAAGAAGAAGGGTTGAAAAAGTGTTCCTCATGTGGTGTCAAGAATCTGATTATCGCTGTGATAAGTAGATGATAGATGACGTTTGTTGTGGAAGTCTGAAACAATTAATTTTGATTACATATTCTTTCGACAGAAATTTATAAGATTAGAGAGTCGATCTCACGTTAGTTCCTTCATTCATTTCTCTATATGGTGGGTAGTTAACTAATTTAGGTAGATATTGGAAATGATATACGAATACTGTGATATTTGTACATTTCTTTGTTTTATTTTTGTGAGAGATATGAATTTACGTTCTATTTTTGATATTGAAAAATATTGATATGTAAATGACAAAAATTGTATTCATCCGTTCTTCATGTAAATTGGGCATTATTGTATTCAAAATGAGAGACATGGTTTAAACAATTCTATAGAATTTTCACAAACATGTTGTTTTTTTTAAAAAAATCATTGTGCCCAAGGTGATTATGTCTTCCAAAACTACAGATATCGTATCCCCAAAACATATAAAATCATAAAACAGTTGTCAAAACCAAAAGAACAAAATACATTTAGTTGAATTATTGAAAGAAATATATATACAGAAAACTGTATCCATATGGAGAATCAATTTGACTGATGAGTAGGTCGAATGATAGATCAAGCATAACATAACACAACACGTGATCATTGATTGTTTGATGAAACGTAAGCCATGGAAAATATCATTCCGTATTCGATATAACAATCGAACTGTTGAACTCACAATTTCATAATTAGGTCTCGAAGATTGAAAAGTGTTGAAGATTTTCAAGTGAATTGTACGTTTGCAAGACCACTTTTTCTGTAGTTTTGGAGTTTTGTTTTCTTATTCTCATGATGACATCTTGGACACAATGATATATTTCCGTGTGTCTCAATAAATTATTGTTACCTGTTTAAAATGTTTGAAAAATTATCATAAGGTTGTGCCACGAAAATATTGTTGTATAATTGTGTTAATGTTAAATGTACCTACTCTTTTATTGTATAAATTAAGTTAATTTATTTAGGAACCTGTGGTTGTCGACAATTTAGTGTGAAACAATGGGTTTCAAACCTGGTTTCATCGATTATTTATGTATATTTATTTTATTCGTTTTTACTTTCACTTGCATGTACAAAGATATAGCTACTCAATTATTTAATTCGTTACATTTTTATTTGATATTCTTGAATAACGATTCTGTGAATCCGGTTTTAATACTTTTCTGTTGTTCTGAAAAATAAATTGATTTTGAGTTATTTTTGTTTCTTTCTATTATTTGGCCCTTCACCTGTTTCATTCAAAGAACTAATGGTATGTTGTATCGCGAACCTTTCAGTGAAGTATCTTGAATATTACTTTCATGAATACATGTGCCAAATTTTCGAAATTTATGTGAGATGTGATACCAAGCAAGAATTTTTAATCATAAGATGATAAACAGTGGACCAACGAATGAGTCTATTTCATTTAGTTTGTAGTGGAACTGTAGAGGTGTACTGTCTCAATGTAACATAACCATCACCCTTATGTGCCTTTGTATGCACCTATTCGTTTATCAGTTTGGATCTTTATAGTTGATTTTTAACTCGAATTGATTTTTATACTGTTTTCTCTGATTATGAATGGTGAATATATATATATACACAATCGAAACGACTTTTTCTTGTTGGGAATCAAACTGAATTGAGATGCTCATTGAGGGAGTGATAATTGAATGAATATACCAATTAAATGATGTCAGGTACCACTGTTCTTAGGACGACCATGTGAGGCCCATTGCGAGAACTAATTCACGAGAACTTGACTTTCTAAAAAGCACAAATTTGACATTTCTTGGAGTGTTCACATAGTGGGAGTTCAAATCCTGGAGCTCTTAGATTTTATTCTATTCGCCTAGTCGGTGATAGTACACTCACGAATTCATTGACCTCTCTAGACCATCGTATAGACAGGGTGTTTCGAAAAGAGGTGGCAGTTAGGAAACGAAAAACATGGCATAATAAGTTGGGTTTGCTCAGTAAACAATTTTCTTCACGACATCTATATTTCAGATACGTGATCTTGAAAAAAAAAATTATGTCGAAACTGCTGGCAGCATTGGGATGAAATTTTTTGTGAACATGTTTTGGAAGCTGACGGTTCGTACCAGGTAGTTTCGAACATAACTCTTTCGAGGTTCGATTTTCTTTAGTCTAAATTTTATGTGAATTTCAACATCATTCAATTTTACACGAGAAAGATACTTTACTGTATACCATTTTCGAAATATTTCGATTTGAAAAAGATGAAGTAATAAGTAAGTAAGTATTATATAGTATTATATAAAACAATTACCTATTTATTGAAAATCAAAAATAATAACATTATTCATGTGTTGATTTTATTATTCGAACGAAGAATCACAATAACTAGAAAAAAATGATAGAGAACATACAATATTCAATAAGCACGAATGATCAGCATGATATGAATACACATTTTTTTTTTTGGAAAGAATGTAATGATCTTCCGGAGTGATGTTTGATTCTGTCCTAACTATTTTCGATATAATCGTGAGAAATGTGCATAATTCTCCTTCAACACCTTGTATCTCGAATACGGATGTCGTAACGTAATTTTGCAAATTCAAATTGCAATTTTGCAAACCCAACTTATTTTGTACTATTCCACGTACCCTAGCGACGAGGCCACCTTCTTCAAAACACCCTGTAGAAAGATTGGCGGTGTCTTCCTTTTCATAGATATGTGTCCATTTTTTTTTTCATCTGTTGACAACACGAAAGGGAAATCTATAATGTTCGAGGAACATCGTGTTAGCCAGCGATGGTCGATGCTCATCGGAAATCTCATCTATTACAGATAGACAATCTAGATGACCTTATAGTCATCCACAGCGTCAACCTCTGGAACTTCTCTCTACCAAGCAAAACTCATCAATAGGACGGCAAAGTTGTATAGTATAGTCTCTCGTAATGTTTGCGTCTTCAAACTTTCAAGAAAAATTCCAAAGCTTTCCTTCTCTCCAAACAGTTCACCGCTGGCTCACACGATGTTCCACGAATGATATAAATTTTTCTTCCGAGTGGTCAAAGGATGAAAATGATGAAGCTCCATCTGAATCGATGTTTTCGATGTTCTGTTTTGTTCTTAGAAATTATTGATAACTAGGTACATGAAGTCAATCGAAGCAACCTGGATGAATTGAAGGAAGAATCTTATAGAACTATCGTAATGAATGATGAAAGTTTTGACTGGAATGTATATTTTTGAAGCAACGCGTATAGTGTTGACAACACGGTCTAAACTCGTATCAAGAGAGAGAAAAGTTTCTTCCTCTGAAGAAGGGTGTGAAGATGACCAAACTTTTTTGACAATGGGCCAGCTACAAATTTGGAAATGTTCAATTCACTTGGTCTATGAGTGCACCCTTGAAACACCTGTCGCTCCTCAGAATCATACCTCAAAAAATACGAAAGATACAGGGGTGTTTCCATCAGTAATGAGGCACACTGTATATATGTTCATGTTGTATGTGTTATTATATAGACATTATACAGTTCAAACCAATATTATGTTCATTTAATGAGCTAATGGTAGAAAGTAGTTGATCCAAACGAATTTTTATAACATTTTGTCGTTTATTACATCATGAAAAATGGTTGGAGATGTTATATGTATCCATTCTTCTATTTTGATTTTGAATGCACAGAATGTCTGGATATTTCTCACTATTGCAGGTATATGAACCCTTTTGGTCCCAGATATTCGATAGTTCGTTGCCCGATAGTTTTTCCACATCTGAGCAGTAAAATTATACATTTCATTTCTATAATTTCGACTGAACTCCCTTTCTGTCCGAAATTTTAGAGCATTTTTTGGCAAACTATACCAAACCAACCAAAATATCAAATTTAGTTGTGACTGTAGCCAAGAAAAGTACGGGGTTTTCTAATGATGTATGTTTGCAAAACAACTGGGATATTTGAATTCATGCGCTTAGCTTCATTACCAATGCTGTCGTTTATTTGGTTAATATTCTATTGATTGGAAGCTCAGATTCATGGAAGGTAAACTGTGAATACTTATTTATGTTGAATGATATTCCTTATTCAATTGGAACCATGCTTTTACTTTACGCATGTCTGTTTTTGCGATATGTTCCAAAGAATCTCAGTGTCAGCTTTATATCAAATCGCTGTTTCGTCGACGGAGATGAATACTTTACCTTTCGTCTCCATATTAGGCAGACTGTCAATATAGGCCGTAAAAAGTAGTAGGTCAAGTACAGTATCTTGTGGTACACCGTATGTCACAGTTTTATGACTCTTTCTGCTTCCTCCCTGTTGAATACCTTCTCATCAGATTATGAGCTACGCCTCTGAATTCATTCCTTCAACTTTCAACACAATAATGATAACAACTGTGTCTGTGTTCACGTCTTCTTGGATTCAGATTGATGAATTCTCGCACCATTTACGATACTGCGAATTATTTCATTCCTGTAGTGAATACTCTATATTTTTTCTATATTTGGTCACTATTTTTTTCAACAAGGAATCTATCCATGGTTTTTCAACACCCTGTATATTATGCTCTGCCCAGCGATCCCAACGAATGAAGTCATTCTGCATCTTTCTTATCGGATATTCAAAGCCGAACCGACGTGTATCTCGAGGAATTAATGCCTACCTCTCATACGGAAAAATTTTAAAATAAATAATTTGTTCATTTGAATAAATCAATTAATATGAATTTATCGAACGTCACTAGAGCAAGCGCTGCCTGCTGGCCTCCGTATTTTTGGGCCTACAGATACCGATTCATTAGAGTGATTTCGAAATAGTCCAAAGAATAAGACGACGTTGAGTTGCGCCTCATTTTTTCCTTCTTGTTGATTCATTTTCGATTTATATAATGTATGAAATAACTCTAATGAGGTGGGTATATTTTTGAGTAATCAAATTATTTTCACTTTGATTGTTATCTGTGATACTTGATAGTTACTACTAGTATAAAGTGAAAGTATATGTCTGTTTAATCTACAACCCCAAACCGAGGAATACTTTTATATTATATCACAGTGAACATTATATCCCCATTAAATGCACTAAATATCAATTCTATATTTATCCATCATTTCTGAGAATAGGTATCAGTATACCGAGTACTTTGGTTAGCGAATTATTATTTGATGTTAACTACATATACAGCGTTGTCAATAATTTTTGCGAAGTAACGGAAAATACTGAATATGATCGTTTCTGCATATCAGAAAACCCTAGAATTATGTATACATTATGCTAGAACACATTCAAGATGAGGAAGTGTGAAAGTTTGAACAACAATTTTCAACATCCTTTAAATAAAGAAATGATGTCAGAACTTCCTGAAACACACAAAAAACTGGTGAAGGGATATTCACAAGGAGCATAGGCAAACATACAAGTCCTGTGGAGAGCCTATTAGTTATTTCAAGTGCAAAGGAGATTTCATTATGGTTTAGGTAGGTAACAATAGAAATCAGTAGTCTACGTGGAAGATGAGATTTAAGATTGTGAAATGTCTTCGTTCTTCTCTCATCATGTTTTACCACTATCAGGTCAAGATTATCTGACCTGAAAAGATCTTCTGTTTTTCTTGTCAAGTAACATTTTCAGGACTAGTCCTGTGGAGAGGAATTTTGCAGGCTGCAAAACTTTGCAAATATAATGTAACGAGAATGGAATCGGTTAGTTTTCTCGAATATTTATCATATCGTAAGAATAAGTAATAACATAATGAGAGCTGGATCAGCGCAAGTTGCCATCACCTGACGTGAAATATCTCCTTCCATGGCAGCTACCTGTAGTGACACGAACACTGTTTAAACTTAGAGATAAAAATCAAGTTGGTGCAATAAATTATATTTTAATTAATATGGAACATAGTTAACTAGGAGTTGCATGTCTTAAATGGATACAACTACAAGTGTTGTGGGCTGAAACTATAGTTACTAAGTACAGGCATTGGCGATCACCCAGTACATTAAATTAAACAATTAGCAAATCGTTTGATGCAATCTGTGATATAGTTCTGCACATTCTAACAGGAAATACCTGATGTATTGTCTCTTAACCGTGCGCGTTCCTTCAACTGTAACAATAAAATTTCAAAGTACCGTTCGGACGATAATTGCTTATTGTAACAATTAACTTATACTAAATATACCCCAAGAATGTCTTTTTAATATGATAACTATCGCGAATAAAATAATTGATTTTCATTCCCTTGTTACCAGAAGGTATAAGTAATTAGGATATTTATTACTTATACGATTATTGGTGTCATTGACTGTCAGTTATCTGCAATATAAATGGAAAGACATGCCCAATGTTCGAGGTGAACGTCACGAATATTGGATACCCATGACTGTATACTTTACCTTTGGTCAAAGAGTCCAATGAATAAGGAGAGTGATCAAACGTTTGGTTTGTTCCGAATTTTGTTCAGCTATGATACTATTGCAAAATAAATATGTGAATAGGCATGAACACATGACCGGAAACTAGAACGAAATATGTTGAAGCTAGAAATACATGCATTCAAACGATAGATGCGTCTGAAGAAGACATATAACACCAACAAAAGATCTAAGCTCATCGTGTGCCGTTCTCTTTTGTTTGGACCTTTGCTAAAGCAATTGGAAGGAATATCTCTTCCAATTCACTTCCTTCCCTCAAGGATGATTGCACATTGGTTATAACATCACAAGAAAGAGCTTCCGCCAGAATTTCTTCGACAAATTCCACCATGGACCCACAAGGCGGCTATGGTGCGAGATGGACCTATTGATTGTCCTCCAAAAATGTACACCAGAACTAACACCAATTCTTTCAGGTTGTTCAGGAAGATAGCTAGAACACAACCGATTCCAAGAAATGTCTATAAAGTCACCAGAGATCAAGACCAGGACCTGCTTGCCTACGTGATACAAATCTGGTGGGCATTGATCAAGAAACGTAGGCAGTCTCTGGCTGTAGCCTCGGATATCTTGAAAGCACCAAAATTTTCACGCGAAACTATATCATTCACTATCGATTGTCCTCGCAGATAGATCACGTGGTGGTAGTGCAGTCTCATTTGATGCAAAGACTCTCAATGTTGGTGTTCCACAAGGATCTCCATACAATATTACGCTGAGTGATAACGATTTTTCTGGTTATTTCAGAAAATATGGTTCACTTGAAAGTTCGCTTCCTATCATCAGACAATGCATCTCAAAATCCAGTGCAATATGTCAGTTGGCCTTGAGCTCTTGAACACATATACTGGACCCAAAGATGGCTGAAAGAAGCTCTCAGTTTCATTTCGAAAGATATACGAGGGATACCAATGTAGTGTAGAGGGATGTATTCAAAGTGAAATAGGATGATGGGACAAGCTCGAATTGATTCAATGAACTGCTTTCCAAATATCGAACAGTAAATATTTTATAAATTATCTGGGATCGGATATCATGGCTGCTCATATTCGATCATTCGTCAAGTGAAATCAAGAGAATCTTCAAACTGACTCGAGTTCAAGAAAACTCTACAGGATTTGAAGAAAGTAGGTGTTTTGACTTTTTATTCGAGACTTGGTCGACATCCCTTACGTTTGTATTCCGCGGAATAGGTACCTAGTTTGTGATTTAGGTGTATGTGTGTATTTATATTTCCTTGTTTTTCTGACCACCGCCCAATGACAAAATGTAATCTTAGGTAAAATAAATGATATATATTTATCTATCCATCTATTCATATCTATTTTTCTGGAGAGGAAGGGGAAATCTTACATGAGACGTAGTGCCGGATTCCTACCGACTGGAACCCCTCCATTTCTGCTACACCCCACTCATTGGAACTACTTGCGCACTACTTGAGATGGGTTGTCTACAATTCAACTCTCGTTGGCTTCCTGTCTTCTTCCTTTTTTTTAATCTGTATTTATGTGTGAAGGAAAACCTATAATTTTCGGGGAACATCGTGTTAGCCAGCGGTGGAATTTGGGGAGAGAAGGAAGGTGTTGGAATTTTTTCGAAAGTTTAACCTTTCGATGATCGTCAGCGTCATCCTGCTTTTCGCAGCATGGACATTCTTCCGATTCCTTTCTTCTATGGTCAAACAAGTATTTCCTGAAGCATCCATGACCCGTGATGGCCGTGACAGCAAATATTCCACCCCACCGTATGATCTCTTTGTCCAGTTCTGTATTATTTGTATCAGGCGGTATTGTCCATCTACCGAAATTCCCACTGTTCCACTTGTTTTGCCATCGTGACATCGTGAGATTTTCTGCTGCTGTTAATCTATTTTGTCCGCTATATCTCTCCTGCCTTTCTTGGATCAGAATCCCTACTCCCTCTGCTGAGACCGTCCTCAAGGCTGAACATTTCCTGATCATCATTTTCCTCTGTACGCATACGAGTTTTGTTACTAGTTTTTGATTTCGGCACTCATTTATGATGATCACCCTGATCTCGTATTTTCTACAGTGTGTCGGAGACTAATGACACGTCAATTTAGATACACACACTTCGTGCATGCAGAAAACAATAGAACAATATGTGACTATTAAATTATTTATTGTTACGCCTACACACGGGACCGCCTCGAACATTCTACAATGGTAATATTGAAATAACACCTTCAATTATTACAGTTTGGCACATTATAGTGCAGGTGTCGAAGCTTCGCGGATTTTTCGAGTCGCATGAATTCCGATGGGAAGGAACGGTAATTTGATTCTCCAATGAGAATCAAATTACCGTTTCATTTTTGTCCCACTAGATTTGTCTGATTTCAATAGGGTCAAGATTCATGAGTTTTGGACCAATATATGATATAAATCTCTGCAAGTGAGTCAGTCTATAGAAAGGAGTATTACTTTTCCGTTCAGATTTCAATTCGAACGTATGTTACAACTTTGAAATACTCAATTCTAGATGATTCTTATACCAATGTCGCCATCTGTTAATATCATCAAATTGCAGCAATATACCATACCTTCGGGATTCAGAGTAATATTGCGTTAGGAATATGAATAATTACCATTTACCTCAGAAAAAAACACGAACTGATCTCTATATTCAGAATAATAACTGTAAAAATAGTGTCTGCAAGCATATTCATCTTTCAAGACTTCATGTGATGCTCGGTCCTTGTTTCCAGAAATAAAAATAAAAAAAATATAATAATCATTCCGATATATATGTCTATATGAAGGCCAAATCAATGATCAACCCCGAAATGTCACTAAGTTTGATGAAGAAATACCCGGTTGCTCACATTTTCTCTTTGACAACTTGTTACTGGAGTGTCAAAAACTCAAACTTGTATCTCCACCAAAATAGCGGATCTCAAGAGGCCCAATATGATGATGACAGATAACACTTTTCCTATGAAGTTCGAAAATATCCATGCTCGGTATCACCTCCAACAGCGCTCTCTCATGAGACAATCATGTGAGGTCCATTGAAAGAACTGATTTACAAAAACTCCGCTGGTATTTCAAGCCTCAGCATCTTCTCTTCAACTACAAAGCGTAAATTCAACCTGTCCTGGAGTACTGTTCACATATTTGGATATCAGCTATTCGATTAGTCCGTAATATTGCACTCACGAACGAATTCATTTATCCCTCTAGAACATCTTTGGGAAGTGAGCGTTCAGGAATATTCATTGGGAAATGTAATGATTTCAAACTTCACTGCATATTATCTATATCAAACAGAAATGGTACAACACAACACAAGAAGCTGTAGTGATTCGCTGTGTAGCAACTTTACTATGAACTCTTATAGGATGAGCTAACTAACGTGATTGAACACTATACATACATATACATATTTACATCAGATGACTTCTATGGTCGGCTGATAGTTATTTACCATAGAATATTTGCTGAAGTGATACATTTGATAAATCAGAAAAAGGATACCAATCCTATGAATTCGCAATTAATCGAACGTTTATCTGAATTATTTTCAATGTACACGATATATATAGAATTTATGAGCTATGCATTTCGTTCGTTCCAATTACAAGATACAACTTGAGAGCTACTCCAGCGCGGATATGCATATACACGCATGCTTTCATTATATTTGAAATTGTATGACATTTTATACACTAATCGAGTTCTACAACCAACTTTGAAATATTGTAGAAGCCGTGGAACGGGCGATAATTTATTCTTATCTGCAAGATGTGCGCCTTTCTCTCATAAGAATGAAACCTACACTCACAATAATATTTCAGAATCTGGATTATACTATTCGATTTTGGAATGATGGGGACGATAACATATGATGAACTTCTACCGAAATCAGAAATTTACAACTAGCTCTTGTTCCTGCTAATGATGATAATAGAAAATCGACTTCATTCATTGGATGAACATGCATTCACCCTGAATGTATCTGAATTATATCTTCAATATGACAATAATACGCCGAATAGTTTTAAAATAACCATTTCCTACGAGCGTGCGCAAAGTTACACTTATCCGCACTGCGTGAGGACTACTACTCATAATTCTGACTGGTATCAAAAATTTATATTCATTGCAACATGAGAAGTCGTTCAGATGTATTCCTTTCACCTTCCAACCTTATTTACCGATATTTGTATTTCAGCTTGAATGAAATTAAATTATTTTTTGAGTACCTCACTTACGATTATATTTAAAATTGTCAAGCTAAAATAAGTCGACTCGTCAACTTTGACCTGATGTCAGATTTTTCCTCAGTTTGGCAGCAAGAATCTACAAACACCGACCTTTTTCTATTCGATCATATGGAAGTTCAAAAACATTTCAGCCAAATACTTCATGGAGTAAGTAATCAATGTTAAAAAGTGTTCAATCAAAAATTTTCAATTTCATTGTTATCTCTAATATGGAGCTCGTAGGAAAAATTATTATTTTTATTATCATAATTATTTTTATAATTATTATTCCAAACACTCATACGAACAACGCGAAGCGTGCGGAAAAGTAACACTTTGCGCACAGTAACACAGGCGCACATAAAATCGTTTTGTCGAATCACATGTTTCGACGACTACGATATTGTTGTAGTGATTGTTCTCCATGTCGCGAAGAGAATGTAAGGTTCCCCGAACTTGTTAGTGTCCAGTTTTTAGTGAAATGTCTTCTCATGTAAGAAAATTGTTTACAGTGCAGATACCTGATTCCGCTGGCCTGTTTGTGTGTGTGCATATAAGCGCCACTTCCCACGTTGTTGCGATGAACCATTGTTTATCAAGTCATCATCTTGTCATGTTATACTGAATACAAGACACCATAAACATCAGAGGCTGTTCTCATTTTACGACCTGAGGAGCTTTCCTCACACTCCATATATTATTTTTTTTTTAATTGTGGGTTGACTGTGTGTGTCATCTGATACGAGCAATAATTGGGATTTTTATAGTTCATGTCACGAAAATGATTTCTCCACCTGTTTTGCTTCAATGTCGAACGGAGATATCGACAGTGGTTCATTTTGTCAACTTTCGACAATACGTAAGGGAAACCGATAGATAATGATAGATAATAAAATCGTGCGAGCCGGCGGTGGAATGTTGAGAGAGAAAGATGGTATTGGATTCTTTTTTTTCAATTTGGAAGTCATAAGAATGCTCTTTTCCGAATGGGACATTCAAGCAAATATATGTCATCTTCCATTGGAGGCTTTGACTTCTTCCAAAGGCAAATAATGATTGAACGAGTTCATTATTCAATGAAAGTATTGCAAACAATATGAAATTTCGATACCATCGAATACAATTGAGAAGTTTATCTGAATCGAAGACATTGAAATACGGATCTGAGTATTCAAAATTTTTGGAGCATGTGCGCATCTGGACGATTGACCTATTCGATAGATAAACATATTGTGTATTTCTTATGAAACCACAACTTCAACTAACTCAAAATACACACAGAGATTTTTGAAGTATCGGTAACAGTGCTATTTCCATAACTTCAAGAACTACGAGAACTAAGATGTTGGTTGAATTAGCAATTAGCAAGAAGTATTCTTTCTGAAGGTCATTCAATGTGCGTTCACCCAGTTGCCAAATTGTATGCAGCTTCCGAAATACCATGAAAAATATTGAATGTTTTGAAAATCGATAACCTCCAGCCATGAAAGAAATAACATGATATGTTCCGCTCTACTAGAGGAAAAAATCGATATTGTTATATATCATGAGCGATAGGTATAACAGATGTGTCAACCTTTTGTTTATAACGTAACTTGGATAATTACTGTCTGTGGGTTTATTGAGGAGGTCGTGCATTATGATTTTCTAGATTTTTTTGGATTTGCTATCCTCGCTTCTGAGAAAAAATAGGAATCATAATAATCATGTCAATATATTCGTAGTGAAGACAGATTCATCGATATTAGAAGATGGATCATGATCAATTAATAGAAGAACACCTGGTAACCATAATTTGTCTGTCGAAAAAACTCTTATTCAATCACTTTCCAGTGTGACGAAAGAAAAGAAATTGAAAATATTACAAAGAAAAAATAAAAGGAATTATGTTGAAAACGGGAACAGATTCGTTCCCGAAACGTCCACTACGATAAATAGAAGGATATATTAGTATTTCCAGAATTTTTCGAAAACAAGGTGTCACTGACACCTCACTGCAAATTTATTGAAATAACTATTTCTATATCAGGAACAATGAGAGATATTACCAGAAAATCAAGGAAAAAATATTAATATGGATATGTTATTGATTCAGATGTTATGTGAGATTTATCATATCGGGAATAAAGAACGATTTGAACATCCACCCATCATCCTCCATGTCGTTGCATGGATATTTTTTTGTAGGAATCAGTTATCAGAAAAGACAACTTCTTTCACCAATATGAACATATGAATGTTGACGATACCTGAAAAAAACACCCTGTGAAATGATTCTCAAAAATATCTGATAATGCAAATACTGATCATTGCAGATCATTGAGATCACTCCTCAATAAGAACAGAATTAACCTTTGCTAACGAAATACAGACATTCCCAGGCAACTCGAAATCACGATAATCATGTTATTCACCACAGCAATAGTCAATAAAACTTGTCGTTTTACTGGAAAATCTAATTCGTAAATATCTCTTCAGACAAGCACATCTTGACCAGCACAATATCGAAGATAGCGGTTAAAGTACGATTCAGCAAATATCCGCTTGAAATCTTGGCAAGGAACATGTTCCTAGAGAATGGCGCATAAAATCTTAGTTAGTTACTCGATACCACGAAAGATTGCGAATTTGAATAAAATGGCTGGTTTATTGGAAAGTAATCTCTACGTAGTGTGCATTATGCTTCCCGCGATGAAGATATATTCAATTCTCAGATGTAGGAGTTTGATTTCGGATGAATCATAGCAAGTCTTCACAGCGGATGGTTGGAATGATGAGTATCTGAGAGACTTCGGCCAATGAATGGAAAGTGAAACAGAGTATGGAGAAACAAAAAATTCCTTTCCCAATTTGCTAGTGATTGTATCTTCAATATCATTCGTCTTTGTCGCCATATTCAATGATTGAATGATCATTTCCGATGTATGTACAGAACAGGTTCGAAATAACAAAATTGGTATTATCATTATATTATTATTCGCTTGTTTTTCATCTCAGATGTTTTGATAACGAGAGGGATATCTGCAAATGAGCAGTATACTTATAGTATACGTATGTAAGTTATCCTCTCCATTCTTGATAGAATACCTCCTCATCCTATCAAGAATATCATCGATAATATCGATATTATCTATATTATCGAAATTATCGATATTATCGGAATTATTATGATATTATGGATATTGTCAAAATTGTCGATCTCATCGATATTCCGATAATATCGATAACTTCTGATAGTTTTGATAATCTCAATATCACTGATCTTGATTTTCGTAGCCTGAGTATCATTTTTACGCATGGCATAGCCCAGCTTTTGTAAATCTTCCTTCGATTACAATTTCCTTGCATTTTTCCATACTGTGTTATGATGAAGTTCGGAACTAGACATTTTTTGTATTTTTGATATCTTGTGAAATCTGAACAGCTTGAGATCGAGCAAAATGGTTCACATTTTCTTATATTTCATTTCCTCATCATTTTGTTCTGATTTTCATTTCAAGCAAACGTTATATGATTTAACATCTGGCCTCTAATATATTATTGTGATATATGTATTCAATACCTACTAGTTGAAAACACATGAATGAGCATAGGAAATTAATAAAAAAAAAGTTTTATAGCCTGTTCAATTGTAATTGTCTAATCTACCACATTTCAAATGGAAAACTGATATTTTGATATTTTTAGAATCTCCAGGAATTTCTTATGATATTGATTATATTAATATAATTCCGATTATATCGATGATATCGAAAATATCGATGATTTCCAAGATTATATCGATATATTGATATATCGATAAATTTTCCCACCCCTAGTATCAACAAATGATTAAAAAGCTCGAATCGGTTAATTTTCTGTAATGATGCAGTTGATGGGACTGAGCCTTCACAAAACGAATACTCAACCTATACAGGAAATCTTTGAGTAACCAAATGAAATTCTACGAAACAGAGAATTCTAATGAGATCATGGGGTTATAGATGTGAGAATACGTTCGTGAAATGTTCCACTAAAACGCATAGAACTATAGATTAGGCATATGATGTTTGAGCTATAAAATACCAGGTGACATTAGGCTCAGGGTACACGCTCTTTTCATTTTCGTTTTCCTAGCTGTATTTCTGAAATTTGGAACATCAAATATAATCACTAGAGGGCAATTTATGACATGTTTAGAATTCTTTTTCAACTTCCGATTTTTCCGAAAATGACATCAACTTCAGACTAGATTATAGAGCTAGATCTTCAAATAGAACACCCTGTTCATTATAACATTTTCTGAAAACTCAATAGGTTTGTATGGTACATTCCTGTGATACCATTTTGTTAATCTTCCTTAACTATTTATTTGTGGTACAAGTTGGCCTTTCATCTCACTCTAAATAATCTGGCTGGTATCACGAAATCAGAAAATGCACTATTTGTCTGGTTTTTCAATTCATTTCCAAATTTCATATCATTCATATCATTTCAATAATCTCATTCATCAACAATTATCATTATCGATAAGTGACTGCAAAACCCCATAATCATATATAGGAACTGATATACTAAAGATGCACCTTCAAAACTGAGTTTCGAAAGCTATCACCGCACCGAAAGTTATAACGTAAATGTTGCAAAACAAATATCATCTAATGTCTGAAAATTACGATCATTGAAATTTACAATTTGAACATGAAGGATCTATACTCACTTGGTGGTCTATAATGAAATGTGCGTATATTTTGTCCGTATATATTCTTCACATGTTGGATTTTCAAGGATTATAGTGGTTGTGTTTTATTTATTCCTGCATTAGCATAGATAAATCACTATGATTGAATGGATATTATGTGGATATACACGTTATAAATTATGAAATTGAAGAAAAAACGAATGAGATTTTGTTCAACAGGACCACCTTCGTGATCAATGATTATTTCTATAGTCCCTCCAAATGGATATTTAGATGGGAATCTCATTTCAAATCACACACTGTTTTTCTATTCTAACCAAGATATTTGATTTTCAAAATATTGCCCTGAATATGAGAAAGATTCCAATGAAGATCATCATTCGAGACATCAAACTCGACGTGAATGATTTTGTCAACCGATTTTTCTAGAGAGAAAGAGAAAGGAGTACATAATTATACTATAAACGATTGCTCTATTACTATTAATGACAAAAAAGTGTGAAACTTGATTTTTTTGATTAGCATTGTGATTCTTAGGAAGTACAACTAAATTTCAAGATTCGTAGACTTTTCGTAAGGAAACCGTACGAAAGTTGAAGATGAAACTGTTTTTTTTTTCATTTCGATGGCAATGAACCAATGTTTCACAAATCTGATAAACACATCATCGACATTACGAGTGAATAGACCGGAATTGTTTAAATATTTGCTTATTCCAAATTCCTCTGCTAAGGAGTTGATATTTTATTACGTTCAAGGTTTCACAAAGTGTATACTAGATAGTTATTGATATCTCAGTTTTTTTGGGATTTTCTCTTTTAGGTATCTGAAGTTTTAATTTCAAATGCAGTGATATTTCGGGGCAGATCACGAATCTGTCCTCACTATAAATATATTGAAATAATTTTAATTAAATTCTACTTTATTCTTAAGAAACGAGGCGAGAAAATCCCACAAAAAGCTCACAGACAGTATTTAGATTAAAAATTTCAAATATGTGATGAATAAATCGATTAAATTTCTATACCTATCAGGTAATATTGCAGTTCTAGTTTTAGTGAGATTGTAAGTAGTTTTGAACTCATGAAAAAACCAATTTGAAATTGAATCGACTATTTTATCTTCTATATATATATATATATATATATATATATATATATATATATATAAATGTATATCTTTCATCAGACAAAGAATCTCCAGCTACATTAAAAATTCTGACATCTACAGTTACCCAACAAGACATGGTAACAGTCTGAAAACTCCCTAAAACAGGACTTTTTCTTATGAAAAAGCTCCCTCGTATATTGTCGAATGATTGTCATTACTTTCAAGAAATATTTGAAGAAATATTCAATAACGAAGTCCTATACTGTTCAAGAGTTTTTCAATATGTGACATGGTTCAATGAAATAACTGTATTTTTCTAAACCTGTTCCTATCATGAGATTCATAATTTTATCTGTTTTTTCTCATACAGTGTATATATATATATATATATATATATATATATATATATATATAAATATAGGCATATATATATATATATATATGCCTATATTTTACTAGTTGAAAAACTGATATTTGTATATTTCTACATATTACCACTCTCTGTTGACCTTTCCAATATCATGTAAAAATGATCCTACTGGAATGGATTCTATTATTATTATTATTACTATTATTATTGTCATCATTATTATCATTATTATTATTATTATTATTTGGTAGATTATTGTGGAGACCTCTAACAGACACCATGCGTATTTCCATAATATAAAATCAATTGAAGACACAAACATAAATCTATACACATAAGAGGTCTAATGACGGAGTAATGCATCTCATTCAATAGATATGAAACAGAAAAGTACTGTTTGAACTCGTGCAAACTTCAGCCATCGGAAGGAATTCTCATTGAGCCGTTCCTTGTTAGTTGTTAGGTTCTTCATAATCAAGATACGAAGAACCTACTCCAGGAGGTCCTCGGTAATTGGCGGACTGCGTATACTCAACTACTGCAAATACGGATTTCTATCCGACCTACCCTGCATCCGACAGAGATTACATTACAAAAAGTCGCAAACAGTGATCTTGAGGTGTACATCGAAGGTGAGCTGAACTCCGTCATGGATAATCTTTCTCTACAACTATCGAATACTACAGAGTACGCCAAACTCTATGGCGTATTAGAAGTATCTAGAGAACGGAGAGGAATGTATTTTTGAAATTTTGTGATGCTGGAGTCTAAGGTTCGGAAATGTTTTCGAATGTATCGCAGGATCTAGTTCACTAAGTACCTGCAATTTCAAATGAGAACGAGAGAACAAATTCCAAATGGAACACGCTTCACATTATAAGATCTTCAGATCCTACAGGAACGTCTGAGAATATTTGCTATGACATCTCCTGCAGCAATCTCACTGATTTTGAACCATGAATTACTCTATGATTTTCGACTACGTAAACAGCATTATTATAAATTGCGATATTTTTTTTCTCAAATTCTGATAGAAATTTGCAATTTTTGCGAATTCCTGGAACATAGGTATCTTCTAAATTTTGAAACGGATTGAATCAATACCATACGGGGCGTGAAAAAAGAAGCGTTGAACTTCGGTACAAATGAACTCAAAGAAGTCGAATTTCTCACCCTTCATTTTGTGTCATCTGTGAATTGGAGTTTTGATTACGTTCCTAATGATATAATATGCTATCCTTGACGGTTTTTGAATTATAAGATGTTTTAGGACAACAAAAGGACAAACTTTTGATTTATTCCCCATTTATGGGTCAGTGTAACAAACAAATATCAAGTAATGAATGATAAAAGAATAGTATATCAAACTCGTGTCATATGTCGCATTCGAGAGAGAACGTCCCATTTAATGATATACTGTTTTATGTACTGGTTTTCTACCAGAAACGAATTCCAGCTCTTGCGCTGATCAGAAGATTAGCGGAACTCGATCATTTTATGTTTATCAACATCGCGGCGTGCGGTGCTAACCAATAACTCAGAATTTTGATATATTGTGTTGATTTGCTATTACCGCGGACAATGGTAATTTATTCAACGGACAGCGGAAAAATCGCCGAGTTTATGTAAGCATCCTGTGATAAGAACAGGGAAATGAAACCGAAGAAGTCGAGATAAATAACTCAACAAGGTATTTCTTGATCGGTTAGGATTCCGAACAGAACGACGTCCGCAAAAATGTTTATATTCATGCTTATACAGATATCAAATATGAAATGATAGTGATTGATGAATTCTGTCCGGAATAAATCTATGTAGCCTTGCTATTTCATTCGGATACAATTAACTGAGATTTCTACTCAAAATTCTTCGCAATTATATTTTTTTCAGTTGTTGTCTTCAATTTGATTGAATTTTTGCTCATATTCTTTAATCAATAAATCACCATTATTCAAGGAATTCCTCAGATGAGAAGTCACACTTTCTCGACCTAGCTAAATAATGATGAAGAAATTATACCTAGGTGAATAATAAATTGTCAATAGCGTCGGTGGTATGTAGTAAACACACGTAGATACCGATGCCCATGCAACCAATGGAACATTCATAATTAACCGAAAAGTCAAAGAAATATAGATATGACTGCAGAATCCACCACAAACCAAAACGATTTCTGCAGTTATAAAAAATGTTTTGGAATTATGAATAATTATCAATTCTAAAAATGTACCAATCAGCGTGAGCTGAGCTGTCACTGTCATGTGCTAATTAGAGATGGGCATCAACTGAGAGAATGCCTATGTTCGAAGACTGGTACGATTTACTGGTACGACAGTAGCAGTGGCATTCGCGATATTCCTGAGGTTTGGATATTTGAAATCATTTCGATATTCTGATTTCGATCTCTAGTCTATGTTTATGTTTCAGTAATATGCTGAATGGAATTTCTCCTCCAGAGGAAATGAAAATAGAAATTGATAAATCAAGCTGATATTTCAGTGTCAGTAGTGGGAAAAATATTATATATACTTCGGGTGAAAATGCTATTATATAGCTCACTTCTCACTCTAGATATGCACTGTGTCCAAGGTAATGAGGGCCAGTATGGGAAACTACGTGATATACAAATTTGGATAAATGGGAGAAAAGTTGGCTTTCAAAAATCTCAGATATCACCTCTCCATGGATTTGCCATGGAGATGTTTCATCAGCTTTGTCATAACTTCGATATTAACTCCGGAAAAAAAAAGAAATTGAAAATCCGGAAATTCAGTCTTTTGAAAGTAACTCGAGAACGAAAGGTGATATCAGAGATTTTTGATAGTCATTTTTTTGGACCTTCAATCGTGGAACTTTTCTTCCATTCAACTAAATCTTTATTTCTCGTAATTTCTGAGATTCCCTGACTGAACCTCTTAATCTTGGACACTGTGAATGATAAATTATTTCTAGCTATAATTCTGACATGGTGAAATAGAATTCTGAGATGCAAATTATACACGGGGAAACTTCAACAGGCTCTGAGCATATTCTGCAATCTCCACCAGCGAATAGAATCGACTTCCAAACTTTTGATCAGTACCTATATGTCACCATAACAATTGATTGTCCTTTTTTTTGTCTTTCGACATAGCATTTTTGAGAATATGTTCAAGAGGTGCAAATTGGGCCCTATATCCACTTCAAAATGGTAGTAATGATTTGATCTATTCACCCAGTTATAGTATATGAATTTTCCATAATGCTATTGGATACCAAGACACCAAAATTGATAACTTGATTGATGGTATCCAACCAACAATAAGCAGTAAAACTCAAGGCGTGGATACTCGCAAAATATGGAGACTTTTCATGAAAGAGAAAAATGCACGATATAACTTGAAAATATTCGCAGGGCATGGAAATGCGGCAAACTGTTTTTCTATTTTAATCCGCGTCCACATTGTGGGTCAAAAATAGTGACAGGAATCCAGAGGGGTTCAATCATTATTTTATAGAAATAAGTAGTACGCCACTGGATATTTTTGAGAAAGAATGAGCACGCTCGTGAAGTTTGGCCAAAAAGAGCAGTTTTTGATTTCGATTCTTTGATGCATGTGCGAAACGAAGGAAATTCAAGCCACCAGATATGGATTCAAAAATACGTTTCATTGATATTCAATACAAAATCAATGATAGATACCATCGAGATCTGGACTACCACGTATAATAATTATTGATGCGTCGATTGGAACCGATTGATATATCAGAATGAACCTTCGGAAGAAACACAAATTCCTAGGATATAACAAGCAAGTTTTCCACTCGTTTCAATTACCTAGACTTCGGGATCTAAAAACGCCCCATTGTGACACATTTTTTCGGATCATTTTCAATGCCTTATTATTTATTACCGCATTAGAAGCCGTTATAACTGCCGGAGATAAGCAATAATAAGATGGTTCTAATAACTGTGAACGATATAAATCAATTACAAGAGGAAATCAATCAACTGCCCAATAACTACCAGGTGAAACAGCGATCATTACCAGCCCATGTCGCCATATAGAGGTTAATAGGATGAACCTCCGAACTACCTGTGTCGCTCATCATTACGCACACTCTCATTTCCCACAAACTGACTCCGCTTATGAAATACAGAAATGTGTAATCATTCTAATTAAACGGATAATAATCGTGTAATCGAATCATTTTTCCGGCTAAATTACACCGTGCAGGTGTATATTAATCCATCATTTCCATTCGAAAGTGCTATCGCTGATAGCCTGCGCGCATTAATATTATTCTCACATACTCTTAATCGATTATAAATCATCGGGAGTGCTGCCCATAATAATGATGAATTTTTTCAAAGTGTGAATTGTTGATCGTTAGCCGCTACCAGATATATCTAATTTCATGAAGACTGAATTCTTGGCTGGTGTAAATTAAAATGAAGTTATGAATATTCAGTGTAGAAATCATACATGCGGTATATATTCATATCTCATCTGCGGACATTATTTAGTATCGACATAAAAAGAACGTGGAATGTTGGAAAATTTGCATACATTGGCTCATGCAAATTTCGATATTCCATAAGAAATTCTGATACTAGATGCAGTTCTTTGCGGACTATTCAGGTATGGCTAAGCAGAGGAAGACATGGTAAGCACCAGGTAACCAATAAGCTGGCAGCTGACGGATGAAAATGCAATTGCGCACAAATGGCTACCTCATAAAAACAGCCCCAGACTGACACACCTATAACCTCAGAACCATCACACACACACACACACACACACACACACACACACACACACACACACAGACACACACACACACACACACACAGACAATAACTGTTTACAGTTATTGCTTGTTCCAAAACTAATCGCACCAAACGAAGACATGACGCTCTGAAAGCACTCAAAGATGAAAAGTTTGTTCTCACACAGAGGTTCCGTAAAAAACATGACGTGAGAAACACTCCAGGAGGAGTGGGGGTCGGTTGGTTGTGTCTCTGGGGAATTTCATCCAGTTCGACAGAAATAATTCTTCAAAGATGGGACTCTCACAGGGGAAGAAACCGAGTAGGAGACTTGCCAAAGATAGAGTTGCCAATAAATTACGTTATTTTCTTCAGCCACATCATTTCAAATTCCATCCACAGATTAGTTTCCTTTTCTACCTATATTATTACAAACTATGGACGTATCGAGTGTGTCTATCAGAATCGGACAACAGAACTATTTTCTGACTCAGTATCTGCAAAATCCTGCAGCAGTAGATTATCGAATGTACAAATTATTTAGCAGTTACTGAAACTATTAGCGAACCAATAAAAATAGACATTCATATGGATTGGTAAACGGCCTAGATAAATTATATATGTGCCTTGAAAAGCACGTTAGGAATTCGAAAAATTGTAACCGTATGTCACATGAGAACGGTCTTACGAACCCAAGAACATTATTATCCACATTTCTTTGTGGGTTGATGACATAACTTGGATTGTGATAAGCAAGGTCGAGTATAATTATTGTGGTCTGGTGTTCGACTACGTGATACAGATAATACAATATCCTTCGAATGATGTGGATCTATTGTGAAATAAGATTTCATTCTTTCATTCACGACTTTTCAGATGAGTTATTCGAAAATTCTAATTCGAATTTCTGAAAGATCATTCTGAATATCGCTTCGATGTTCAAATACACTTTCAGAAAATATTACCAATTCTTGGATACGATGGAATTGCTGCATCAAAAATCATTCAAACTTTCGGCATAGGTATTCGAGAAATACAACATGTGAATACAGGAATTTGAATCGAATTTGAACAGATCAATTCGAAAAGTATCATATCAACATACAACACGCAGTTATCAAACAGTGTGAACACATCGGAGTAGGTTGGAATAATGAGTCACGCTTTGGAAGTTATTTTTTAGTTGTAGCCCTTCACAGATTCCGCACAGAAGTTGAGTTCATTTCAGTATTGGTTACTATTCTCTTCCTTTGCGTGTTCATATAGCCAATCGATAATTTCCTCTAGCCATCAGAGTTTTGAGAAAATTTCTACCTTCCTGTGCAAACACTGAACACCCTTTATTTTTCAGCGATAATGTTCTATATCATAAGAATAGTGAGTTGTAACGTCCATAAGCCCGCGTGTATGTTAAGATTACATAAATTCATTTCGAAAAATAGTGGAGCCGTTCAAAAAAATACGAGAGGAAAGTATTTCTTCACCTATCTGCAACTCATCATTTGCTCTGGAAATATCAAGAAAAATTAAATTGAGTTCATTTCAAATTAATTTTTCAGCTTTTAATGGGATTTTCTCTCCTCGTTTCTAAAAAATAGAGTAGAAGTTATTAAAAACTATTGCAATATATTTGTAGTAAGGACAGATTTAGGATCTGTCCCAAAATGTCAGTGCACTTGAAATTAAACCTTTAGATACCTAAAAGAGAAATTCTCTATTGGTCAGTGATACCTTGTTTTTGAAAAAATTTGGAAATACAAATATATTTAATAAGAATAAAACCTCTACTTATCTTGGTGGACATTTCGGGAACGAATCTGCTCCCGTTCTCAACACAATTAAAATATTTTTTCTCTTCGTAAATTTTTTTCAATGTTTTCGATTTTGACACTTAAAGTGTTGACACTTGAAGTTTTGACTCTTAAAGTGTCAAGAAGAGAAAAAATATTTCAATTGTGTTGAGAACGGGAGCAGATTCGTTCCCGAAACGTCCACCAAGATAAGTAGAGGTTTTATTCTTATTAAATATATTTGTATTTCCAAATTCTTTCAAAAACAAGGTGTCACTGACCAATAGAGAATTTCTCTTTTAGGTATCTAAAGGTTTAATTTCAAGCGCAGTGATATTTTGGGGCAGATCCCAAATCTTTCCTTACTAGAAATATATTGCAATAATTTTCAATAACTTCTACTCTATTTTTTAGAAACGAGAAGAGAAAATCCCATTGAAAGCTGAAAAATGGATTTTAGAGATTTCTTCATAATTATGCAATGATTCTCTCTGTCGATATGATGCATGTCAACAAATCAGTGGAGCACATGAATGTTTCAAGTGAACTTTCTGACCATTTTTCGAGAATATGATATAATGAACGGTTGAGTTTCTGTTCAGTACTGATTGTTTAATGACAGGATTCTTATTGAATCACTACACTAATCGAATCATGCTCGAGTTGGGTGAAAAAGACAACAATCGCTTGAATAACAGTTAGATATCCAAGTTGAGTTCATGAGTAAATCTACATGCCCACATAGTGAATTGTACAACAGATCGAATCATTCACTCACTCGTTAAGTACGTACCAAATCATCCTTATCATGAATATCAAAAAAACGAGTTGAGTTTGAATGACTCATCAAAAAGGAAATCATTTTGCGGCATGGTTATTTGGCACCTCATCATGGTACTAATTAGAAAATCTCTGATTTAATTACGAAATCAATTATCGACTCTTCTCGATATTTTTTGTACGAATTCCATTATGAATTGCACGTGCGAGCATGAAAAATATGTATTGGTCTAGAAATGAGATCAGTTTTGAGAATTCTCTCTCTCTCTCTTGCACGAAATGATTAGAAAAACAATGTTAGTATATTGCACCCATTTTTCTTGAGCACTCTTCGCTCTACAGCCCCAAAACAGAGTTTTATTTAATGTGTGCGATAATAAACTATTGCCGAATCAAATTCTCGATTGACATTTATGATAATTCTGTGATGTCGATATCACCTCAACATTTCTTGTTGTCATTCATTATCCTTCATTTCAAAACCTGTAGATAACTTCATTGAATGTGCTATTTGGAAATGAAATAATTCATGTATGCTGGCTCGATGATGAATAAAATAGCGATAACTCTCCGTTTGGATATTCAAGATTTTTCTCATCGAAAGGCAACTATCACAAATTGCCGAGATAGCTGAAAATAATTAATTTGTGTACCGTCAGTCGTTTATCCCATTTAGTAGGATAATTTCTTCAACCTGTGCATTTGTCGGTGCCTCTTCATTTCTGAGCTTCCCACGCAAATAAAGATACATTTATGGCAAAGTGTCATTTCTAGCAGCCACTAAGAGGATCGGGTAGTGAATTACACTAAGTACTTAGTGCCATGAGGATCGTTCCTGGACCTGTAGGAACACCTACCTTTTGAGTAGCAATTGCATGCGATAGAATTAAAGAAAATTTTCTTTCACATTCAGTTGTTTGACACCTCCGGTTCTATTGTGAATAATCTCGAATCTCCATCATCCAATCAGTTTCCCTTTATTCCAAAATTTCGACAGTTTCTGGAAGATCTTAGTGTACATTCACTCATCATGTGATGCCGATTCTGCTGTGTAAATCATTTCTGGTGCTATTGTGGAAAATCTGGAATCCTCATTCTCATCCCTGTTTATTTTCGGTACAGGTATGATATATAGAGATGAAGAGTAAATTCCACCAGCTTTCTGAATCCTCAATGATATACAGGGTGTTCCTCTTGAAATAATCAACTATCAGTCACTTTTTCAACCTAACGAAATGTATTTTTTTACCACCCTGTATTGGAGTAACAGAGATTGAGCTAGAGTATGTGGAGCCCCTAAGTATCACCTAACTCCAAATCAAATTTCGATATCATAGTGTTTCTCAACTCAGAGATATTAAAATTTTCAGAGATCATGATTTAGGAAGCTAAAAATTTGAATTATTGATTTATATTTAGAAAACGGCAACAGATAGGTATAGGGAAATATCAAGGTAAGTTATTGGGAAATTGTTGGAGATTTCGAAAATAATAGTACATATAGAGTGTTGCATTCGAAATATCGAAGTTGCTACTACTTTCTGATAGAAGTGGCATTTCCGCATCGTCGAAAATATTTTAGTTGAGTAGAGAATGTTTGAATTTGCTCTTCATCGAATTTTCAAAGTAATCCGTTGACTGGCTCATCGGAAACGTCTAATATGCCATCCACCGTGAATCAGCCTGTATTTAGTGATATTCCGAGTTGCAACTCGGAATTCAGTAATATTTCGAGTTGCAACTCGGAATTCAGTAATATTTCGAGTTGTAACTTGGAATTCAATAATATTCCGAGTTGCAACTTAGTAATTAGGAATATTCCGAGTTGCAACTCGGAATTTAGTAGTATTCCGAGTTGTAACTTGGAATCCGAGCGAAAAATGAGAATAAAATGATATTGGCCCTTCTACGCTTCCGTGAAAAACTGCCAGGTTTGCGCGTTTGTCTGATATGTTGACGCAGATTTCTTTTCTTCTCGTCCGACCACTAATTTCCTTTTGGAAAGTTTCTTTGGCGTTTCCAGATCAACATTCGCTACGAAAGACACTCTAGTTTTTGTCAAAACCTAATCATCTATCGACAAAGGCAATAGTTGGCCGATTGCTCGTGGGCGTCGGACACGTGACAGACATCGCCCCCACGGAATGCCGAAAGTTCCGACGCTCCCGTCATTGTGATCACCACACCTGGGTCGAAATTTTGGAGGCGGCATTTCCATAATTTATTGTCTATTCCATTCGATTGTCTCTGCTTGGTCAATGAGCCTATGAATATTTTTATGGGAAAGTGCAGGAGTGTTATGAAAAGGGGTGCAGGAAATACTGGTCTTATGTGAATCAGCTCGACAATGGGTATGTTTAGGAAAAGAAAAATATTTCGTCATTCAACAGTACCTCATCATTAGGATCATACTTCAACATCAACATCCTTATTTATCACGAAGCATAAGTATCCATTGTATTCGTCTGTCACAGTCATTATTTCTGACAGAGATATCAATACTCTCATGTACAAGATTGGCTAGAGTCAATTGAAATGAGCATCAAAAGACCGAGTTCACAATTCCTGATCTTTTTCATTTATCTTCAGAAACAGGATTATGCGCTAATGAATTCATTAAAGACATCGGCATAACCTCCGCTGATGAATTATAAACCGCTCATATTCAATAGTCATATAGAGCATACAGTTAGAAAGTCCTCGAGGTTTCATCCTACGGAATACTCACGGATTCAGAAATCATAACTCAGTTTTAATAATCAGGCCTTTCCTCGGGTACAATACTATCATATGGAATCCTGTTTATGATAAATATGTTGGACGCTTAGAATGTGTATACGAAGAAAGTTAGTTAGAAACCTGAACTATAGATATTTCCGTTACAGACATATCAGATGAGAATTATATGATTCGTCCTTCATTTCCAAATGGGGTAAGAGGTCAAGTAATACATCATTTTGAAGGTAATCGAAATCTCTCACAACGCTTCTTTTTTTTCAATGCAGTAGTTCAATGCAGTAGTTCTCGAGGAAACACGTTTATGAAAATAATCACTATTTTTCTCATTTTGTAGTTAGAACGATGTTCATCTAAGAAGTGTCTCATGTGTTTTTTGAATCCTGTCCTCTCCAACATTACATGAAGAATCATTTATTTCAATGTCAGTTCCTTGTTCTCTCAGTAAAATGCATACCTTGTTCCGTTTTCATTGGGCCACCCTGTATAATGATTAGATGCATGAATTCCTATAACATTAAGGTTATGTGTTTTTGATTTTTATATTTTCACATTAAAAAACCCAAATTATCAACATTATATGGTAATAGGTTTACCGTGGCAGGTTTATACTCAGGAGTCCTGTTTACTTATTTGTTTTTCATATCCTTCAATTCAAATTGTAGACAGTAGTAGATTCTTCGAATTACATTCATTGTAAGCATCACATATTTTATGTTTTGTGCAACCTCAAACGACCAGCCGTATGAAATATTGAACTAACCTTGTATATATATATTCTCTCACCCTGTATTATTGTGTGTCCCCATTTTTCAAACAAATAAATGAATTAATAAATAAATAAATGTATAAACGTTCATGAATAAACGGCAAGGAACATTGGATATTTCTTTCAAATGATCTTGGTATATTGTTGTAAGGACCATTTCGATGTGAGTTACTAATTTATATTGACATTTCTGATTCTTTGAATTCATATCGTCACTGTTTGAACGTATGTTGATGTGATATAAAACTATTATATAAAACTTATAATAATAGTGCAAGATATACTTGATTTTACAGTGTTGCTGTCTTTACGTATATTACATGCAAAATGAAAAGAACTATTGAATTTTTCATATATCATATTTTTCCAGTATTTGTATATTTTCGTATCAATTTCGAAATCGAGCGATTTTTCTTGTTAGGGTATAGTTTGGCAGCGTTGATGAGTCTCTCTAGGAAAGTGGATGTACCAAATAGTTCTAGCCATGACGTCATTACGTTGATTGCTTTTTTGGATATTGTTATGATTTGAGTTCGGAAGTATAGCATCTGAGGTAAGTTTCAGAACGAATGATGCCATTACAATATGTTTTCATATGAAAACATCATTAAAAAGGTGGTTCCAGTTGGAATTTCGACACCAGCTTTGCAATCAATTATGTTTTCATATGGAAATGGTATATAACGGCATAATTCGTTCATTTTTATTTTCGAACTCAAATCACAAAAATCTTCATCCAACAAACCATCTGGCACAAATGACAGAGACATATAATGGATATAAGTATTATGGGATATAGATAACGATAAGATACCGTCTTATGAATTTTGATTCTTCACTCTCTATGGAAAATATGGATTCGATTATGGAGTTAACTCTAATTGAGGGAAGTTGACTGAATGAAATATTGATTTAGATGAAAATAATACTTGTGAAGAAATATAGGCCTGAATATTTCACATTTCATAATAATTAACATCAATGGACATTGATAAAAATAAGATTGATTAATTCATTCTTCCGGCTGAAGCCTTTACCTCTTCTAAACGGAATCATATTTTATTGGAAACAATGAATGATATTTATCGATATTTAACTATGAAATGAAATAAATCATTATACTAAGTTGGACTTTCAAATATTATTGAATAATCAAAATATTTACTTCAATCAACTTCATTAATGTGTTTGTAGTCGATACTGATACTCACCTACTGACACATCTCCGATCGGAAGGGAGGTACTACAAGGAGAAATATTGTAGTTAAAATTAATTTCTCAGGAAAAATAGCATTTTCTGAGCACGTGATATGCAAGATAGAATTGGAGTCAGATATTCCAAAATATTTTCTGCTGAACATAATACAACCAAGAGATCTTGAACATTCTTATACCACCCACCCTGTACTATTTCGATGAATAATGTAGGTATATCCTGTTCTTTGGCAAGGCGTTGGTTGGTGAATGCATGGCGTCTTGCGGATGAATCACGGATCGAGATTTATATGTGAGCAATATCATACAAATGTAAAATTCAGAAAGGCAACATATCCCGCAATTTTATGATAAGTAACACCGTTCATAAATACGTTCTGTCAACGAATGTGTAGGGTGGAATTTGTTTTCCAGCTAGATTAATCTGCGCCAAGATATCAGAATGTGTGTTCCTATCTATTCACGCGTTTTTGTACTTTTCCTCTACGATTTCGAATCGAACGCCCCCCTATTGTCGTTAATTCCACACCCACGTTGACCACAACAAATGACGCGATAATGGTTTTTGGTGTGAATGGCACAATTACTATCGTAATGTGATTTCGGACGTTGTAGTTCTTGTTAGGTGTGATACAATGAAATGTCGATGATTGTAACATGGCTAAACACACTACAAAACATCGAAGCTCCGTCAAATCATGACTCTACAGATGAATATAATAATTATAAATTCTTCTAGTTTTTGTGAGGGAGTTTGTCTTTCCGATTCTGGGAAATTAAACTTAATTATTTCAATATATTTGTCGTAAGATACCTGAAAGAGGAATTCTCTATTTGTCAGTGACACCTTGTTCTTCGAAGAATTTTGAAATACAAAGCCTAGTTTCCAATATTTCTATGTTTTTATAACTGAGTTCATAGCTCATTCAAAGCATTCGTAAGGGAAAAAGGTATATCTTCTTCCTAACGGCCGGGAAAGGCCGGTATATGTGATTCTTGATTTTTCAAAAAAAATGATTCTTTCGCAATTCATTTTCTGATCATTATAGTATAGCTGCCTAATCAAATCATGGGACTCCATTCTCTACATCCAGATAGGAATCCCATAGGGAGACAGATATTTAGAAATACCAGTCCAGTTCATCGGACCATTGATAATGAGAGCTGAACTGAATTTCGAATTCGTAGTCTACTATTACACATCATAGATATCACATAATATAATATTCTAGGAATAATTCGAGAAGAGAATTCGAAATGCAATTCATTGATTAGATATTCAACATTAGATCTCAGACTCAACCAACATGAAATAAATACTGGTGATGATTCAGATTAACTCACAAGATTCATTTACATGTTGGGATATATCCAATTAAGGAAACTTTCTAATGAATTTTCAGTGGTGATCAGCCGTTCACTCGGTATGAAGACATTTCAATTTGGAGATTGTGGGTAGTTTATAGAGTTCTCACCATGGAAATACTAAGAGATCGAACAGATATGAGCACCTTCCAATTGCTGCCTTCAACTTCAGCATCAGATCTGGTTGAATCATTGACTGACTATATATGTACATGGAGAACTTTCTAGGACGATCTAATCAAGCAAATGAGTCTAAAATAATGTTCGTACACCTTCCTTGTTTATAGATGACTTAATTTCGGAGGAATTCTGATTGGGAAGAGATATACATATGAGTCGATAAAGAAGATATTCGAAATATATCTAAGTGGAGTTTCAATATGAATCGAATATGCAGGCTGTCACAATTACGATTGAAAGTCTACAGATCTTGGGAACCGTCAGAGATACAACAAAGTCCAATTGGGGGCAAATTTGCCCAATCAGAAAGCCAAACAATTCCGACTACTTTCTTGTGGAGATGTGGATACCGAAAATGCGACAGATCGCGATTTCGTTTGAATTTTTCACTGACTTTAGTCGGGGACAGAAATCAAACTTTATCGTTGGCACTTTTCATGATCTACAGAATAACATCATCAAATTAATCAGTAAAACGTCTTGGTCGAGGAATCAGGAAGCCTTATTCGAGAGATACGAACAGTTTTGTGTGATATTCAATTATATGGCTATGCGATTGCAACAAATCTATAAGGTTGAATGATTGAAGAACTAGAAGATTATCGATTCATTTCGATAATCATTTCCATACTCCAATCCTTTCTGATCGTGTAATTAAACTGACATAATTTCTCAATTCTCACCTCCATCCTTAGCTCATGGACTAGAGTTTCAACATTCGAGAATAATATGTGATATCTTTCTCGTCCAAACAACGATATTTTAGACACCCTATCGCTAGCACATCGTACTTCTCATTTATTTATTACGGCATGTAATTTTGAGAGAGTGCCAACAGCAAGCACATCGTTTTGTGTTCCGAATATACGACCGGGTTTTCACATAATAAAAGTGCTATTATACTCGGAGTGAAATGTAACTTTGTGCAAAAGTGATTTACTGGTCGTTCGATAATTTTTCAAGTTCTCAAATGCTCGTCGATTTATGCGTGATGGGAAAAGAATGGTGAATAACGAATATCGAGGTGGCGACGAGAGCTACGGGAGAAGTTGAAAACTCCATAAAAATGTCGATCTCCAAATAAATAATCATCCTATAACGATTGTGGAGTTTTGTATCTTTGACCTTTTCGGAAAGTGTTCCAAGATGAATTTGTTTGAAGATCTCATAGAAATGTTGAAGACTTCGGCTACGATACCAACGAAACTTTATCACATAGTGTTTTTCAAAATGTGCGACAACACTCAATATGAGTTTGAGATTGGTCATTGAAGCTCCGCCGTTAATTTTTCTGGCACTTTCATCTCTCATCCAGTTCACTATACATGGAGAGAGATTTTTGACTTCAAACTATTCCCAGGACTCTTCCGGGAACCGATAATAATTTCATTTTCAGATTGAAACTTCCTTGTACTACCTCTAAATAGCAATCCCGAGTTCAGGTCCGAGACAAGCCGAACTTTTCTCTACCAAGCATAATACATCAGTAATTAATTTTGAATTGTTATTCAGCAGAACATTTCCCCACTGAAAATGGACAACATATGTCCGATTGCAGTAATATTTGGATCATAGGAAAAGAAAACAACAACCAAAAATGGAAAATCAAAGAGTCTGCTTGCATTCTCCTGAACGGAAACAAAAATGTTGCTTCTTGTTTAGTTGATATAGATAAAACTTGGCACTCACTTCTGAAAATTGAATATGAAAATGGAAAATTCAATATCAATTTATGAAAAACACCTTGTAACCAGAATTCCTTCGTCTACCAAATTGTCACTTTTCAGTGTCGAAACCGACTACACATTGGAAAATTTTGCGAAGAAAAATATTTTCAATTTGTTGAGAACGGGAGCAAATTCGTCCCCAAAACGTTCACGAAGATAAGTGGAGGTTGTATTCTCATTGAATATATTTGTATATACAAATATTTCAATAACAAGGTGTCACTGACAAATAGACACTGACAAATAGGCACTGACATTTTGGGGCAGATCACAAAATCTGTCGTTACAACAAATATATTGAAATATTTTTTAATAACTCCTCCTTTACCTTTCGGAAACGAGAGAAAATCCCACAAAGAGCTAGAAAATGAAATTTCAATATATTTCTTCTTCAAAATTCCACCGCTGGCTAATACGATGCTCGATTCAATGTCGATCATTCATTTCAAAGCGACATGGTATTATTTGCAGTAACTCTATCCTCGAGTTTAATGTTACTAATTCTATAAGGAATTCTAATCAAATCAGCGTGCTTTATACGTTATTATTCTGTTGAGCAATATCTCACTCTCGTACCGATATGCAGATTTTTTCGACCATTGGAATCTGTAACTATACATTATCTATTAATTGTAACAATAAATATTACCAAGGTATATATCAAGTGTTAGTTACCTACAGGCAAGGCCTCTGAACAACCTTAAGAGGTCGATGGTGTTTGTATAGAAGAATATCATTTATTCAAGTCGTGTATACTGTCACGACTGTCCATTTAAGTTTCTTTTTTTGTTCACTATTGAAAATGTATCCCTTTCTTTCGTCTTCATTCTTCTGATTCTTAGAATTGTGCTATATTTACACAATTTATTGACTAGATCACTCCCTATATAATTCAGTCAATGATAGCGAATAAATTATTAATGTACCAATTAGAAAATATTATTTTCCAATTGTTTTTTTTTTCAAAGGAATAGTTGAAGCACCTCCAATTAATGAAAGCAATTAACCATGCGTACTTGATTACTTACTTTATAGTGGGTTATAATAATGTATTATTGATTCATTTACTGTTATTCAATAACGGCGGACACTTTGTAACGATAATTACTTTTGATATTTTCAAGATCCCTGACAACTTGTTCCTCTTTGAAGCGACAATCTAATTCTGCACATGCACCGAATAAATCTTTTGTTGAATTGAACTTTGTCAACTTGGCCTGTAACTTTGATCATGATCTTTCATGGAACTTTTCATTGTATCGTATTCATCTGGCACGACTGATAGAGCAATGATTCCTAACACGATATGAAGATTGATCCAGAGGCCAAAGTTGATATTGTATATCTATCGTGAATGAATCAATATCTCTAATCTTCTTCTCATTTTATTTCTGATAGTTTGATAGTCTGATTGTTTGATTGTCATTGGACTCCGAATCTGGATAATTGATCACAAAAGTATTGTGTCTGTAGTTATCAAGATCGTCTAAATGATTCTATATGATTCAAATCATTTTGCAGTAGTTGATAGTAGTTGGTGTAGAGTTTTTCGAGTACTTGTCTATAGCAGAAACCAATAACGTATAAGTTCTCATATTCATTTTATCCAACAAAGCTGAACTATCTTTCATGAAACGAAAGAATTGTCCACTTTTCCACTATGGGTGTTGATTCAGTATGTACAATAAATTCATCAAAAGATTCTTCGATTGATTTCAAGACATGAAGTTCATAAGAAGATATGAACGATATCCCATTATTCACTGTTATATACTATTATACTGTTGAAGATTTGGGTATATACTATAACTCCGCATATAACTTTCGTTTAAACCACATTTGGATCTTATAGTATCTCAGGCACTATGGACAATGGGATTTGTAATGAGACAAAGTGCACATTTGAATGACACCACAGCGGTCATCATACTATACAATACCCTGATCAGAACAAAACTTGAATATGGCGCTGTAGTCTGGCATCCTTCTCATCTCGTACACAAATTCGAAACAGATTTCTGAGGTATCTATATTACACAAAACAAAGTATACCCAGACTATATTACAATTAGGTCAGTTGCATTAAGAAATGAATTCAAAATACCCAGCCTAGAAAATAGGAGACAGGCGAGTATAGTTATAATGTGTTACAAACTTTTCAAAAAATATAACTGCCCATTTCTCAGGTCATTACTCAAAGAAAGAATTCCTAACAGATCAACATGACTTGTACAGTTCTTCGATGTACCTATCAACAACTACCTGTTCACCCATCATCACAATGATCAAAATAACGAAAAACTTCCTACTATTGTCAAATCTCAACTTTGTCTCCCTCCCAAACAAGTAAATCATGGTCTAAAAACATACTTTGCTCATTTGGAGTAACAATAATTTTTTCAAATTTTTTATTCCATTCGCATATGTGTGTAGTAGTGCAATACAATGTTACTGAATTTACTCACAAATGGCTCGTGAATAAATAAATGTGTTCTGAAGTGCTCCGTTTTTTCAAGATACAAGTTGTTGAACTTCTTTCAAAAACTATCTTGAATATCATTTACCCTATTTCATTATGACTCGGCATCATTTGTCGTGTTCCAGAGGTTCGTTTAGCTAAATCTTGAAAAACTTTATTCCCAGTTCAGTGGTGTCGCGAGGCGCATTTTAAAGAATATTTCAGGCAAAAAAATGTACGCCACTGAATTTTTGGTAATTTTTCAAATTGAACATCCAAAAATACATTTTTCCCTAGTTTTTTCTGGTATCTGTTGGTGTCATCCTCAATTTCACTCACAGACCAGGCCTATTCTGGGATTTTTGTATTTCCCATGTTGTCTTGCCAAATATCCACAAAAACATATTTTGATATAGAGAAATATATTATTTGAGTGGCATTCCTAAAGAACGACATTCAGGCGGATACAGTGAAGAAAGGTCGAATATTTTATCGGAAGAGCATAAATCACCAAGTTTTTAACATATTACGCTGATGCTTATGATAGATAGCTCATTAACACAAACATAAGTTGAGCTAAGGAAGTATTTTGATGAGTCACTAAGTGGTAGCACCGTTAGTGAGTCATCAAGACATCACAACATCACATTGATAATTTTTTTCTAGGTTCTATACTTGATTCATATCAATTCGTGAGAAAAAAAGGAGTGCCAGTTGGATGCACAGAATGAACAGTCGGATACTGGACTGCTCGAAATATTGATGAATTATTATTATATTATATCGTGAGCTTGGAGCTGATTTAATTAAATTCACGTGATCAAATGTATCAAAAATAAATACATTATGTGCACACTAGCTAGATGACCCGGTTAGGTTATGTCTTGAGCCTGCAAAGTCAATAATTTACCGTAATGAAATGGCTGATCAAAATGAATTTTCGCAAGATGTAATGAAATTCACTTCGACCAAATCTTTTCTCAAAAGCCACTACCTTTTTTCATGAGAAAGTTATTTCGAATATGATAGATAACAGTTATGCACGGCGCAGCTGCCAAACGATTGAAGCGCCACAAGTAAAGAGTTCAGTTCAATTTACATCATTGTTTTTTTTTATCTGTGGACAACACGAATGGGAAACCTATAATAGTCGAGGATCATCGTGTCAGCCAACGGTGGAATTTTGGGAGAGAAGGAAGGTGTTGGAATTTTTCTTGAAAGTTTGGAGGTTGTAAGCATCAGGAAAGACTTCACTAGGCAAAGAATTCCACAACTTCGCCGTTCTATTGATGAATGATGCTTGGTATAGCAATGTTCGACAGGTCTCGAGGCTGACAGTGTAGGGGTGAGCAGCCTGAGCTCGTCTGCTTTGTCTACTAGGAATCGCACATGGTGGCATAATAGATGATATTTCCGTTGAGCACCGACCGTGGAAGTATCTATAAAAAAGCGAGACCTTTGTACGATGATCTAGAGAAGTCAATGATTTGGTGTGTGATGTATCATCGACTAGACGAATAGCTCTCTTCTGAATTGAATCTAAGAGCTTCAGCGTATGTTTGGGGGCTGAGCTCCAAACATGTGAACATGAATAACACCAGGACAGGTCAAATTTGTGCTTTGTAGATCATAAGCAGCTGCTGGCATGTGAAGTATCTCTCCGCACGAAATAGAAAACTAAGTTTTCGTGAAGCAGTTTTCAAAATGGACCTCACATTATCGTCCCATGAGAGAGCACTGTTGGTGGTGACACCCAGCATGGATATTGACGACCTCATAGGAACAGTGGTACCCAACATCATCAAATTGGGCATTGTGTGATCTGCCTTCTTGGTGAACACACAAACTTGGATTTTTGTTGCATCGAACTGTACTAGATTCTCGGATCCTCATTCAAAGCATCCAACTGTCTTCGTCTTGCACCTCTGGCTTCGTTGGATGATATAAGTGCTCTTGAGGAAAAGACGGAATCAATTCTACTATCATCCGCAAAGATATGAATTGGGCTGGAGGTCACATCCAACAAATCATTGATGTGGAGCAAAAACAAAGTTGGTGCCACGACAGAGCCTTGTGGAACACCAGCATTGATCGTCATTGTATCAGACGCGACCCCGGCTACCACCACGTAGAGTGATCTATCTGCAAGGAAACTCGGTAGTAGAAGACACAGTTGGGGCGGCAAACCATATGACGGAAGTTTCGCTAGGAGGCCTTGGTGCCAAACTCGGTCGAATGCTTTTGAGATATTCAAGGCTGTGACCAGAGACTCCCCATGTTATGTGTCATTTGAAAATTTCGTTTTTTTTCGATTTTTCCGCTCATTCCTTGGGTAAATTCTGTTTTTTTTTCCATAAGCCACCTATTGCTACATATTACCACAATTATTGAGGTGAGCAAAACAAAAAAAATTTTTCCACCATCATATTATCTATGAATATTCAAAATTATTATACATAATCAGTTATAAACTCAAATACAATTTCCGGCTCTTCGCAAAGTTCTTCCAACATTGCTATAGGATTTGATGTTCAATTCATCCGAGTTTACACGCAACCCTTCGGATTTGTCTTATTGAAGAGGTGGCCAAGTATGTTTCTCTGAAGATAATCCAACGACGACTTCAAGGCTATTATTGTGCAAATAACAATTCGAATGATCTAAGCGAAATTCTATTCTAGTTAGTCTAGGAATAGAAGTAATAAATACGAGATTTTTCTTTTTCCACACATCACATGAACTACTTATAGTCGGCTTCCCACTCTCTCAGGATTTAAACTCATGCCAAACCTTTATAAAACACCTCTGCTCTGCTTCATTAAATCGAGAAATACTTGATAGAATATGTATAGAATAGAATATATACAATAGAAAAAATTCGTAGAACCTACAGTCATTTCAAGGAATTCAGGAAATACATTGAAGTATTTGAAAGAACAAATTCCAGTGTTAGAATGCGCCCAACTTTTGCTCACCAGGCTTTGCTTGCTGACGATTTTGCTCTAGTTCATGCTAACACATGAGATAAATTGTGTCATGCAGCAACACCAGACTATAGGGGACTCCTGATGCAAAACAGCTGAGCTGGTAGCAAATACTGTTCCCAAGTCCGGCGGGGAACCAATATTGTCCAATATTATTCATTTTTCCATTGGAATCATCAGTGCTCCCAGACTTTCGAAAGGAGTGTGATTATATTCAGTTTGTGTGAATTTTTAGGGAGTTAATTATGAACAAACAGCATGGCTTCACTCATTCACCAATCTTTTGTTGTAGCAAACATCAGAATTGGAGTATCGTTATCAGATGAATCTACATCGATTCTACTGATAACCCAAAGTTCTCACTGATGCGTTTTCAATCTTTCATTCAATATCCTTGAAAATTTCATTTCAAATAGTGATTAGCAAGACCAATACTTCACTTATTCACATTGAATATGAAAATCAGAAATCAGTTACTTCTGTGTTGAATTCTTGGGGATAATAATTTTTGAGAAAATGAATTTGAAAAATGATATGAACTCCCAGTCACAAACTCACGAGTAGAAATCCCCCACACTGACACACTACACACGTCAGCACTATCGTCTAGTAATGGAACAGCTGGGACACCAGGTACTTCCCAAGTAAATCCATAGTGCGACTACGAAGACAGACAATATCTGTTTACAGTTATTGCTTGTTCCAAAATCATTCACTCCGCACAAGCGACATGAAGCTTTAAAAGCCCGAAAACCTCTGCTCCCACATTCAGGTTCACGACGTAATTGGTTTTAAGAAAGATGATGCGAGGACCACTCTGAAAGAAATGAGGGTGAGATGGCAAGAGTTTGGGAAATTTTATCTAGCTTGATGGATGGAATTCTTTGGAGATGAGACTCACAAAATGGAATTGGTGGGTAGACATTCATACTTATACTCATTAAATGATTTTTCTTGTGATTTTACGCTTCGTTACTCATTGCATAGACCTCCGAACAACAAACCCACTAGAAGGATCACAAAACAAATATTCTGATGCTAACATGAATTCCCAGAATTATCATAATATTAGTACCCAATCGTCGCCAGTGTTGTCATATCCAATCATCAAAAAGTGATAAATAGTCCATATAATATTTAAAGTCCTTTATGAATTCATGTAGTTCGATGCACAAATATAATAATAAATTTGGGTCATGACGATTATGAATCAGTTCTGATTAATAGAAGATTGCTACATTATTCTGAGACTTAGCAATTTTACTTTCTTGGGGGGCTCGAGGACCAGCATGGGTATCGTGAATACTTTTTGCTCAACGTTGCAACACCGCAATTTGATATTGACAGTCGACGGCGATAATTGCTTTGTTTGGTATCTGTCATTATTTACGTTTTGATTTATCGATATTATTCAACTTGTGTTCAGTTTTGTGTACTCAGAATTCCTCAGAAACTCAGTTTGTTTCCTGTTTTGGTGATTTGATATAATGGTGAGACGTTGTGAGGTGTGTTTAAGACAATTTGAACCGGCGATCAAAACACGTCATTCCATAGGTGAGTTACCATTGTCGTATCATTCGAGATTTTGAAGCATTTTCCCAAATGGAATGGATAAAAATGAAATTAAATTGAATTGATTAGATTATATTGATTATACCCATAGGTCAGCTGCGACAGTGTCTCGTCATTGTTCATTTTCCCACCAAGAAATGCTGAAAAGTACTACTGCAATTGTTACGGATTTTCAATTTGGTTCCATCATGAATTAATGATAATTTCGACCCCCTTTGACAACACGGCACTGGTGCTGGGAGAATCAGCTCCTGCTATCTTCGTTTAGACAAAGATAGATACTATAGATGTTGCTTCCAAACAAACTGTATTGCCAGGGCTGTGGATTACTTATCTAGTCTGTTCAATGATCGAAGGCATAGACAGTGAAAGTGATTCTTTACTACCTCCATGATATATCAACAACGTCATTATAACATTTACTAATATCACTAGATACCTTCTAATGTAGAAAATGGAATACTGCCAGTCGGAGAAAAAAAAAAGTAATCTAGATAAAACGGTACAAAAGAACATTATGTTCCATCTAATTACAACTGTGGCATGCCCACACTTTCACCAGGAGAGGTGCAATAAGTCATATTTCGTGTTTATATTCTGCCGCTGTTTGGATGACGACGATACCGGGTAAAAATTATTTCCAAGCGCAATTTGAATACTACGCGAACATAAAACCAGTAAACGACCTGTCGGCGTTTCGTCGACGCAATAAAAATCTCGCAAAGTGAGGTGACGAAGATTACTTCTTCGGAATCAGATGACGAGCAGATAAGATGGGGGTCAGGTGTCACTACATTATATACCAGCCAGCAATACCGGCACGCGTCGGATGACTTGTCCTTTCCTTCACGGGTCACTGGCCATATGTCGCCGAAGCAGCCGAAAGATAAATAATGCCTGCATTCCAATTTTCTTGAAAAATATGGCCTGGGTATACGCTATATTCAAACTAGATGAATAATTCAATTCGAAGCTCAAATATTCAATGAACTTGTTGGTCTAAGTTTTCACCAAATTGTCAGCAAATTGAAAGCAAGATGTAATACAAAACTATTGGAAAGATGAAATTCCAATTGATAAAAAAAACACCCTGTAACCATAATTCCTCCGTCTGCCAAATTGTCACTTTTCAGTGTCAAAAAACCAACCAACATTGAAAAATCTTGCGAAGATAAGTGTTCTAATTGTGTTGAGAACGGGAGCAGATTCGTTCCCGAAATGTCCACCGAGATAAGTAGAAGTTTCATTTTTATCAAATAGATAGATAGATTGATAGATAGATAGATAGATAGATAGATAGATAGATAGATAGATAGATAGATAGATAGATAGATAGATTAGATAGATAGATAGATAGATAGATAGATAGATAGATAGATAGATAGATAGATAGATAGATAGATAGATAGATAGATAGATAGATAGATAGATAGATAGATAGATAGATAGATAGATAGATAGATAGATAGATAGATAGATAGATAGATAGATAGATAGATAGATAGATAGATAGATAGATAGATAGATAGATAGCACTTTATTTCCAACAGGTATACACCCAATTACTGGAAATGTACAAAGGTGTTGATAAAAGTATACAAAACAGGGTACTAACTGAATGATCTAAAACAAGAAGACAAAAAAAGAGATATATCACAAGAAAATGAAAATCACAGTTGAAAGGTTCTAGTGAGAATATATTTCAACATATAACTTAGAGAACCATCATTAATATCGCACATATCACATTATTGACACAGGTGCTTTGAGATTGTTATTGTTCCACCAAGATCACAGTAAAATCTCGTTTTAATATATTCATATTCCCAAATTTTTCAAGATCAAGTGTCACTGACAAATAGAGGTTTTCTATTTTTGGTATCTCAAGGTTTACTTTCAATCGCATTTTGGGGCAGATTACAAAATCTGTCCTTACTACAAATATATTGAAATCTTTTTCAATAACTTCTACTTCATTTTTTAGAAACGAGGAGAGAAAATACCACAAGAAGTTGAAAAGTTTGTTTCAGGAATTCTCAATTTCAAAGGGAATGAGAGTTGTTCTTTTGCTGAACTAGTTCTCTTTCTCCTGTTGGTGGTCTTATCAGTTCAAATGTTCATAATCCTATCGATAATATCAATAACTAATATCTTTCTTAGTGTCACAGTTTCGAGAAAGTTCCTCATAAATTGAGGCTTCAATCCCAGCGAGCATTCCTATTGCTACTGTGTATTTATAAAAGTTGTAGAATGGGCCATATAAAGTTATGAGCCTCACCAACAAATTCATCACTGTACAAAATAATTGAGAAGCAGTACTTGAAGGAAACGATTTTTTCGATGTTCGACAATAAAGTGAAAAGCTATCGAAAATTTTGTGACCATTGCGACTAATTTCATTCGATTACTAAGTATTCTTACGCATTCGTATACATCTTGCTGTTGCAATGAGTTGATTCAAAACAAAATCAATGTCTTCCGACCACGAAACAAGCACAAAATGTGAAATGTACCTAGATGTAGAAAATATTTATGAAAGTATGGGTTGAGATGATGGGTTATCAAAAGAACATAGCACTGGACATGTGCAAATCATAATGAGGTTATGTAAACATGAAATGAAAACATCGATACCTCACTGGAGATTTATCAATCAGTATTTATCTGCACTGAATCACAAAAAAAGCCAGAAAAGGTTCAACATGAAAGTATTGCACATAAACGTATTGCGAGAGTGACATGGAAATAGAAAATTGACGAAAGGTTATTCATCAAAACGAGTCAACTGTAAAATGAAGCAAAGCATCGACTTGATAATTTGACAATCGATACCCTCCTCATTAATAGATACTACTGTGGTTCGTGATGTGGATACACGTAAACTTTTCCAAACGGATATCCGACAAGTTGCTCCACTTTTTTCTCATCTATTCCCTCAACACTATAATTACATTTGCTGACACCATCATTGTATGAATAGCTGTCTTTCTTCACTTGTCAATGTTGTCATTACTTTTGCTTTTGTGTATGAACCGCAGATTACATATATTCGAACGTGAGAGAAGAGAGTCGTTGTTGTCTTTTTTACCACCCATTTTTTGATTGAGACAAGTTGCCATTTAACACTCTTCAACAACTGTTTCCTTTGGCGCTAAGAAGTCTACAGTTAGAACACTCCACAAGCTCTATCACTAACGTTTCGCAAATAGATCATCAGGTGCAAAATCTTCATTGAAGATGTTTCTGATTTGGCAAGCAAAATCTGGACAGTTCTGTTTCGGCCCTCCTGAGGCCTAATCTGTCGCCCATGATTTGCTGACAAGAAGAAGGAATATCGATGTTTCCTTTCATTGCCATTTTCACTCGATTGTTTTGTCTGGGATCCTAACGTTGGTCTCATTCTCTTTGGACGAGGACCATACTTTTCCTGGACTCTTGGCATGTTTGAGAATTCCTGTCGTCTGATGCATAACATATTTGTATTACATGTTCCCGCTCAACATATTATTTCACTACTACATTCCGACGACCAGATGCATCTCGATGAGCTACTTTTAACAACACTATTTTGTCTGCCAGACTACTCAACGCTCGTCCAGTGCCGTATTGTTCTCCTTTTCATGATCGTCATTCATTTTCCAACGGAAAAATTTCTCCTTTGATCATTTATTTCCAGCGCTGTCTGAAAACTCCAAGACTTTCGACAAATTCTTCGATATTTCCATAAAGGAAATAATGACTACGTTACCCATAGTCAAACTTCTGAGAAAATCAATCAAAATCAAACTTTCAACGATTCAATTGGAGCAATCGAAGGAATCATTAGTATGAATTCTTGTTTGTCGTATGAACTCATACAAAACTTCTTCACTCAATCACAGACAAATGAAGACATCCAATTTGACATTTAATGTAAGCCATTCGTAGAAGTAGATGAGATGAGAACAAAGTGGCAAAGTCATCAGCCATACACCTGTATTTGCCATGAGTATGGTTGATTGAACCAATGTCATTGACTTCTGTCAAAATATCGTTCCTTTGTTCTGTTGATCGGTTCGAAGTTATACAATTCAACTGATCAGGCGACTCACCTTTCGCTAAATCAAATACAGAAGCAAAGCTTCTCCAGATGGATCACTAAATATCACGTACAGTGCTGGAAATTACATTTATTATTTAGAACGACCACCTCCGTAGTGAGTACGTGCAAGCATTCTTTGATTTGTTCGAATTGTACGGTCAAGAAGCAGCTAAGGATGATATAAAGATGCGCCTGGACAATTTATAGTGCTATCTGTCTGAACTATAATGATTTGTTGCAATCAGGAATACTATTAGACATGGGCTATTAGATTTTCTTGTTACTTAGTTACTGCGTAGTGAACGTCTATAATATTTATTCGATGTTGGAACTCATTAAATCTCTTCAGGTAATGTAATCCAGTAGTCATGTGCATCTTCATGCGAAAGTTGTTCGATAATATCGACAAGAGCTAGGTCTCAAGAATCAAATGAAGAGTGTTGTATTTCATGAGGGAATATTTTGTTCCAGATTACAAAGCGCTTTCAGGTATGAGACCATCATCAGTGATGTGATACCTACAAGATAGTGATAGTTATTGAAACGATGCAAGTGCGATTTGCAATTTCCCACTTGTCAAGCATTCACAATACCAATTCATTATGACGTTCGGAACATGAATTATTCAATAGGAATAACATATATGTGAAATCAGCATTTTCAACAAAATAATTCGAATAACTCAATACAACAACACATATGGGACTGAAATGAAGTGTGACAGCAAGTGACATTTAAGAATTGACAAGAATAACTTTTGGAAAGTAAGTTCCAATGATTACTAACGATGAGATGGAGATTAAATATAACTTAGTAAGAAAACCTGAACTTTGGGAATGTTGAGTGATATTTCGAATGATTTTACCATGATTTCTTTGAGAATCATGACAGAAACTATCTGTCACCTGGTGCAAACTTACAAAAATCAACCAAGTGAAGAACGAAGTGCAACCGGAAAGTATAGGTTCAATTAGAACCAAACCAATAATTCGAACCTTAACCAGAGAAGTGTTGAAGGTGTGGTGACAAATATCATGATTAGGGATTAAAAAGTGCTATTCCAATTTCCCTTCATTGGGTTCCAGTCATCATCGAGTATACTCCAACTAAATTTCGATAATACATGATCAATGAGTTGGTCCAATAGAATTTCATAAGCTTTCTGATACAATCATATTAGATGAATAATTCTTCAGTTGCACTTGCACTTTATTGAAGATTGTTGGCAATATTGTTGATCAAACTTTCCAAAATCATTCTCGAATCATTGAATCAAACAACCATATAGGATAAGTAAGTACCACTCTACCGATAGTTATATTATTGAATGCCTCAAAGATCAAACATAATTCATGAATTTAGTCATACCAGGTTCCTGGTCGACATCACTTCATTGATCCTTAGATCCCGTGTACCTCAATTCGAAAATCATTTATCGAGTGATGACACCACTTCAAAAGCATGCAAATTGATGAAGTGTGATGGGATTGTGTGCGTCTGTCTGATTCGAACCTGTGTATTCCCTCCTTTTTCGTTAAGATTGGCAGAAGTACTCAAAAGTGAGTGATTTCACGATGTTATTTGCACTTTCAATTAATGGCTTGAGTAGTAATCAGCAATAAAGAGTTTTCCAGTTCGATAACATCTATATCTGAGTGGAACTGTTCAAATTTGTTTTCATGCAAGAAGGAAATTGTGAATACACCCAATCTTGGAAAGTTCAATTGAGAATTTTAATCCAAACATCCACTCTACAATAAATATGCAGTCATTCAAAGGGTTTTTCTACAGTGTATGGCGTGAATTAGCAGAAATCTCGATTCTCGATTGCTTCACTTCGACCTCACATTATAATTTGTTTTTCGAGTATTTTTAGCAGAATGAATCTCTCAATTCGGAACGTAAAAATGATTTGAATACTTCTGCGAATATATTCTTTCGTGAGTTCAATGTGTTCCAGTCTGGGAATAATCAGTTGACGTTGATCTAGTAGTCTGGTGAATTAATAGCTCGGCGTCGGGATGCCTCACGTCCGACGCTCATATATTAAGTCTCCTCCACATAATGCGAATTGGTTGCATTTTTGTATTGTGTTTACTCCTGTGAATTCCATCATGGATGTCTCGAATATGTCTACTGATTCCACATCCTGCGTGAATCCTTTTCATCTCAGATAATTCTTGATTCAATGATATTCTGACAGAATCGTATGATTCCGAGTATTTTCTTCATATGATTTTCAGCATCGAACAGCAGCATTATTTGGAAGAAGGTCAATTGGAAGAACAATACCCGATTGAATCAGGTTTGTGAACTCTGTCTTTTGAGATACCTAATCGTGCTATATTTGCCATGTACTTCTTTGTTATCTCAATAAAACCATTTATCATCATTATTTACTTTTTAATGCACTTTATCATCGTGAGTAACTCATAGAATAAACAAGTATATAGTAGCGAAAAGTGTATGGATTATCAATAGATCGCCCTATATCTACTCAGAGAAATCAACCGAAATAAATTGAGAGGAGGACGATTCCAAAACATATCATGATTTTCAATATGTAGAATGATCAGCAAATTGTGTATCGTGCTATGAGATAAGGGAGATTTTTCTCATTGTAGACAGCAGCTGGCAAAACTGCTTGAAGTAGTGAAGTATGTGGGTATCCGTCTCTATAACATATTGCCAAGTGATATAAAAACACTGTCATGTCTAGTTTTTGGAAAACAGTTGGAAGTATTTCTATCAGAAAAATATTTCCACACAGTGGATGAATTTATGGTACTTGAAGCTGGAAATATCAGGTCACCTCATTGTGACGAATATATTTTTACATGTTCTCTATTTACTCTTTATCTTATATCTTGATATGTATGTGTTCTGTTTTCACAATGTGCATTACGTGATCATTATATTTTTCCTTTTTTCATATATTGAGAATGGCTTATTCCATAATTTTATACATATTTCATAAATATATACCTAAGAAATATGACCTGTCCCATTTACATAATGAAGCACGAAGGACTAATAAATCTATTTATCTATCTATCTATATCTATTGTATTATTGTATTATAGTCCCTCCTTTTATTTTTCTTATCTTCGATTAATTCCGATATAGATCGTGAAACTCTAATTCTCAATCGCGATGAATGTGTCAAAGCCTCAATCTCATTTGAAATGGGTTGAAGTTAACAACAAATTATTAGGCGATTCAATGTGGTTCGTAAGAAAGTTTTGGAACAGCTCGTAGTCTACAAATTCAAGCGGCCCACACAGAAACATAGAACTGCTGCTTAAGGTCTAGGTTAACTCGAGATGATCAAGATGACAAAAGAGGCTGAATTTTGCAAGAGACAATATCAATTCTTCATAAGAAGCTGAATGAGAAAATCTGTTATTTATAGATGAAACTCGATTATGTCTATACAACAATGACAGAAGTATGCGTGTATATCGTCACCACACGGTTCAATGTGATTTTCCACAAAAAACATTGTTTGCAGAAAGATCTCTTCGTCCGGTCTCTCGGATCTTGTGGTCTTGAATAATGGAAGTCTCATTGTCAGTGTGACATTTTTTGTGCCATATCTTCAACGGCTCAACGATGATATTCACTCTCTAATGAAATTAAATGCAGATAATGATCAACATGACCGACATGATTGAAGTGTACTTTTGATGCAGTAGAAATTCATATATTTATATCATATAATAGTTGATATTGTGGTCAATAGTTGAACATTTCTCATAGTGCAGAGGAAAAAATCAAATTATTCGTGAAATTACTAATGACATCCGAGTTTCGCAACAGTCCGTGCAAGAAATATTTACATTCCATTCTATTCAGAAAAGTATAATATATCAATAAGCTGTTGCAGATATTGCACAAATGTCACTTTGACTTTTCATTGCCACATTGATTCAAGGACATTTATTGCCATGTTTAGTGACCGAATAGATCATTTCGATAAAAAGACATATTTGTTATCGTGATAGCACTAATTTCGAGCGAAAGTCAACTTGTTATACATCACTGAATTAAATTATATATCTCTATTGGTGACAGTTCAGAAAAAAGTCCAACAATTTGTTGAAATAATGACAGTCACTGTCACTAGAGTTGAGGTTGAGGAAAAATTTTAGTACCACTATGTAACACCACGATATTGGTGTCATTATATTTGATATTTCGTTTCTCGAAATCGGACAATACATCAGTCAACCTGTATACATCAATCAATCAATTCCTCTTATGGTGCCGACTTCAATGACGACACTGTATAGGAATGAAACCCATAAAATTCCATACGAAACAGGTTGTATCGATTCGTCTCGTTTCTATCGAAATATTAACAGTTTCAGAAGCAGCACACGAAGTATTGAGTCCTCTACAACATGATTCAGAGCTTTGGAAATATTCAACTGAACTCCATCTAGCCATACAAAAATTACGATATAAAAAACTTTTACTTTAAGGGTCCTCTCAAATTTTATCCTGATTTTGTGTTAAGCCAAATCTTAAAAACGATGAATATTACTGTTTCAGTTCCCGAAGAATCTTAAATAGACATATTGAATGATTATAGAAGAAACAAAAAACGCATTCTGTTTGCTCTTTTTGAAGAAATTCGATTTACTTCATCATCAATAATTCAATGATCACTTGTAATTGTACCTATAAAAACACGTCAATGAAAAACGAGCTGCAGAAAAAAAAATGTGTTGTTCGTTCAATGACCTATACAGACATGCAAACCGAATACCGGGCGTGCGATTACTAAACAATATTTTTTTATTAGAAACTTAGAATATCTCGAGATTAGTCAGCCAAACATCTGGTTTATACCATCATACTGTTTGTTGTTAATACACTCCTCGTTAATAATCATGATGATGGTCACCAATAATCATGAAATATTCATTTCAATCATAATGGGAGAGATAGTGAGATAGAGAGCGGACACTGAGAAAGAGAAAGATAAAAAGAGCACAATAGAGAGAAATTTAGCGTAGATGAGAACATTTTCAACCAGGTTACGTCCTAGTATTGAATAGATACAGCTTCCATTTGTGCTCGAAATCGGAGCTATTTTGGAAGTAAAATAGGGAAGTTCAGTCAGCTTATCCGGGAATATAGAGTATTTGTAGAAAACCCATATCTTGGATACTTCTTTTTGGTGCAGATTACTTGGGTTTTGATATTTATTGAAAATGGTTTCATGATTCATTTTCAAAGTACGGTGAGCTGATAATCGCAATATTTTCAAACGTGCTGCTTGAATTGATTGAAAATTCATTGAGAATCTGAATCAGATATTCAGATTGGAGGATATAAAGTGTCACAACTGTAATGTACTGGATACAAATATGTAAATGAAGTTTCACAAAAAATGTATTACTTTTATTACGAAGAAATTGTCCATCGAAAATACATGTACGACATGATTATATGAAACATTCTTGTATGCCAAATCCATGTTCGAAAAATTAAATCGTTTATCCAGATAAACATCGATGGATTAGACAAATGATATATTAGATAAGAAATATATGGTATATTAATCTGAAAGTACATTTGAGAACATTTCATACGAATTTGTGGATAGAAATGAACATCGAAATTGTCAAAATCGAGGACGATGATAGTGTTCTTGAAAAATTACATAAATTTTCCCCACAATAGCAGTTCTCGATGTCAACAGTCCTCATGCCATGAGTATTGACCGTTTCACACCCTGATTCGTGAGTATCTTTCATGACTCGATATTCGTCTATCCACGACATATTTTCGTACTTCAAACCTTTGTAAACCTGACTTGCACACCCCCTCTCCACTCCTATGATCGGATGATCGATTGTAGTTCTCATTATGGTCTTACGACAGAAAGTCGAATTTTTACAATCTTTCATGAACTTTTCTGAAAAGTCAAAATTTTCGCAAAGGTTTGCAGGTTCACTTCTCTGCAGGTTGACAGGATGAGCAACTATATAACACTCGAAACACTTAATCGTATGAACTGGTTGGGATGTTATCAACACAATGAGTAAAAAAAACGAATAGGTGTTAGCACTTATCATGTTCGATTCGAGGATTAGCACATACTAACTATTGAGGTGGAATTCTCTACTTAGATTATCAATAATATGTGTTAACAAGCCAGTGCCGTGTTATCTTCATTAGTATAATATTCCATTGATGTCATTGGAATTCAAAATAGTTTCCTCCTCCGGAAAGTACGTTTCTCCCGGACTATTTTCCGTTGATGAAATAGTCATCAATATCAGTGCTCTCTCATCTGACTACCAAGTAAAATCCATTGCAAGAAGTGCTATTGAATCGTATATAATGAAGGTATGAATCATATTTGACATTTCAATTTAGTACGAATAGGGAAGAAACGGCAAGAGAAAATACACCATTTAAAAAGAGAGAAGGGGAGGAGCGGAAAAAGAGAGGTTGAGTGAGTAATATTATTGAGACAACAATGAAGTGGGCAAATTTGATAAAACATTCCGTATCTCGATTATAAAATGTTGAAGACCTATTCACCATGAGTTTTAGAATCACCTCAGTGACCCCTATCCACAGTTGAAATTTTCACCTTTTCCAATGAAACACCCTGTATATTGACATAGGCGCCAGAACTTCATCAAAAATCATCAGCAAAATTCATCGGCATGAAATAATAATTATTGTTTATTATTATGATAAACGAAATATGTCTTGGTTCAACGAATAGTTGAAATAAAATAGAAATTCAACTTCAACATTTGAATCATAAATGAAAAAGTAAAAGAAGAATCCCGAAATAGTCAATTGAAGCATAGCTACTCCGAGAAGAGAAAACATTTCTTTGTGTAAGTTCACTCAAGTTTCACTAAAATCGTCGCTGTGTTCCCTCAAAATATCTCTTTCTATCTCCTATTCAATAGAAAAGCTTCTTATTTCGAAACTGGCAAGTGCAACTGGATGAACATCAAAAAGAATCGGTGTATGAATATGTCTTTCGAGAATTTTTTTGTCATGGCGATTCATATCTCCTCAATACAATCATATTCACCATCAATATCAATAATTTCTAATATTGTTATGTTTTCCGAGAATTTACTCTACTCATGAAACTAGAAATTCACAGGAAGGTTCAAGTTCAACGGTGAAAATCTGGTGATTATCATATTCCACAGTAGAACGGAGTTAAATTCTGAGGAATAGATTGCCCCTTGATATTCTTGAGGGGGAGACACGCGCCCCCACTGCCCCCCTGTAGTCGACGCCCATGTATGTAGATGAAATGTATTGACTCCAATATTTGGGAATCAGATCACTATAGTTATTTCACTATTCGAATCCAGACTTGAAAATTAAAACATCAATTTGCAATGTTCGCAAAAATCGTGCAAATTTTGTACGTGAACGCTATGTTATAGTCGTTGTAATATTTGATATGAAATTTGGTCGGCTCATGTTATTGTAAGCCTTTTATAAATATCCAGTTGAGGTATTCTTCAATGAACATACTTGTTAATTTCTTATCGGCCTATTCAAAAGAAATACGAGGTAGGTAGTTTATAACTGCTCACCACGGAAAATCAAATCGAAACAGATTGATAAATCTAGACAACATATTTACTTCAATATCCTACTACTATGATACTCTCAATATAGTACTAAATTTCTAGAATGATATCGAAATAATATAACCATACTACTGGGAAACAATATGAGCACTATCAATATATTGAAAATCTATTGAACATAAATATCCTGAAGGCGTTGAAACAATGAGATGTAACTCTTTCACATTGCTTTCATACATAGCATTTCTCTCCTACATTTTTCAGACCTGGGTCTTGGTTCTCGATAGTGACAGAACATAATGTGACCTAGGACCTCTGTTCCTTTTGAATTTGTACTCAGAACGAAATATGTACAGAATCGTACAAAACCATGCTAAAAATATCATTTTCTGTCATTACATTCGTTTGTTCCTATAACTGCTATTCAGAATGACCACAAATGAAGGGTTTGCTGTCGATATAAATTGATAGCCTGCTTTTGTTATTTTCACACATTACTATTCGGTAATTATATACCTACTGCTGGATTACAAAACATTTGAATCCTAGGGGATTTAATATCTCATTCCACCGAGACCTCGGTATATCTATTTTGATCCTATACAAATTTCAGATCATTTTTCCAACCATCAGCTACCCCACTAGACCTTCATGCAGACATCGATTGAGCAGCAATTCTCCAAGATTTAATCCTGGAGGAAAGCTCCATGGTCCTCTTGAGTGTGAGATCTCTTAGGTGTGGTACCTTATACATATAGTGTCCCCGAGATAGTCCAACTCACTCGAAAAATAAGTGAAATGCAGTTCCTTCCTCTTTCTGATAGAACCTCCAAGCGATAAAATCTGTCATATTCATATAACGTGCTTTGATCCAATTCCAAATACTGACCCTTTCATGTAGATATGGTTTAATGGGTTTTCAGTTCAATCCTACACTTGGTTCTGCACCTGGTCACTTTTTCATTCATGTACCTATCTGTACCATGAGGAATTATTGTATAATACCTCACGCAGGTTCTAGTCTTATAAGGAGTCTGTGATTCCTTGTTCAGTTAGTTATCAGTATTCTCTGGTGTCTGAAGCTCACTTCGTTACGACCGTTCAGACTCCCGTAACTCCTCAGGGCGATAGAGAATTCCCACATGAGCCTATCTACTGAACAGAAACATGTTCCAGCTCTTTGAAGGAGTGATATATACCGGATATTTTTTTGAACAATCGAGTTTTAACCATTTTTATGAATAGGTACTCGATAAAAACCTTCCTTGTCGTATTTTGCTAGTACATGGCCTCGATTTTCAAACCATGTTACTTTGTATCATTGGAAAGTTGAATAATGTAATGAAAATCAAAAATGACACAGGGCATATCTCATATTCAGTTACGTTCACAATCAGATTCAAGCTACGTCTTCTAATGGAATCATATTAGCATATAGGTAAGTGGTAAGTTAAAACAAGACGAATATCTCAAATGAATATAAAAACTTCAACTCAACTTAGTGGACGTTTCGGAAACGAAATTTGCTCCCACTTCCAATAACTTTAGGAAAAAAACAAGGTGCCTCTAACAAATAGAGAATTCCTCTTTTATTTTGGGGCAAATTAAAAATCTATCCTTACTTCGAATATATTTATATAATTATAATAATTGAATTATCAGTTCTCTCTTTCACTCTTCAAAGCGGTTGCGCCAGGTTGTCAAGAAAGATCCTGTTTGAAAAAGAAGAATCAACAGTGAGTTTGATAATAGTGAAATTTTTGGTTGTCGATTTACAGGATATATTCGTTTTCCATAAACCATGTCTCATATTTTAACATTGCTAACATTGCTTAACATTGCCTTATGTCTTGTTATTTTAAGATTGCGTATACATTGACTGTATCTCTCAATTCATTACTCCACGTTCCATCAATCATACTATGTTCAAACTCCTATGATATCTCGGTTGCTCAGGAAAGGCTGATACAGCATTGATCTAGAAACATGATACTGACTCGATAGGCATTGTATCCCCGAAACAGACATTCTCTATGCTGTCCAGCAATAGACACGCCGACTCCGTGCACAAAATCACACTTGACTAGCTTCATTCACACTGATACAAGTTTACATCGCATGTCAAAGAAATCTGCATATATTATGGAGAGTTCGATGCCGACTCCATTGAAGACAGACGGCCCATTAGAGACGTATAGATTAGATGGCAAAAGCTGCAGGCACCTGCCCAGGGCCTTATATTCGGTCTTCCCTTGGGGCACCTGCCATCTCCAACGCTTAATTAACAATTAACCGGACTGTTCATAGCACGCTTGATCTCAATCCGAAGGGGTAGTTCATAAAAAAACACCTGTTAAAGTTCTTCAGTTGATGTAGACTGTCAGGTCAAATTCCTTGTGTAAATGGTGATTTCGGTTTATCACATTTGGATGGAAATGATTTACTTTAGAGGCGGATATTCGATTTGTTGAAATGATTAATGAAAGTTGTAGATCGCATCATTTATTTCAGATTTTAAGACGATGTTAGCTATGAATGTCTGTATGTTTTAGAGCTGTTTGAAGGTCTCCTGGACAAGCCTTGGTCGTCTTTGTCGTCTTTCATACTATTGATATTTTCTGATGGTGGATGCATGAGTTTACTCAAATTATATTTGGCATTATTATATGGTCATTATCTCAGAAGAATCACGAAATCAATAGCATATCAATCCAGGAAGAATTGGTAGTATTAAATATAATTGATAGCATTTCGTTCCTGGTCTCAAAGTTGCTACTTCGATGTACACTTTTTTCATATAAATATTTGCATTTTTGGAGTCATTACGAAAATTCTCATGGGAAGTGGATGCAAGAGTCTCATATTTTTTCTCTGGATCATAAAAATTCCTCCAGAATCATTCAGACAAATGTCATATTTATTCATGTTTCCAATTATTTTTAAAATTATCATCTCATATCTCAATGATCCCAAAAATACATACACATGGTTTATTTGATTCATCCAATTTCGAAATATAATCGATGAACATTTCACAAAATGTGAATAATTCTCGACTAGAACTTAAGCAATAGGGAATGACAGCTCCTGTCGCCATTTGAACAATATGTTCACAACAGAAATGTTGGTAGTTTGCACGGGGTTATTCGAAAAGTTATCGAAATATTATGAACGCATCAGTACACACATTCAGTTGGTTAACAACAAAAATGGTGTCGTCTGCTTGAGTGTTCGAAGCCCCCAAGTATAACTAAATCCAAACCAAATTCTGATACTATTAAACCTTCTAAACTCGAAGATGTCAACATTTTCACAGGTCATGATTTTCGGAGCAAAAATAAATTCAATCATTTTTTAATCCGAAAACGGTTACAGATATATATAGGAATGTAGAAAGAAGTTGTTGAGGAATCGATAGAGATTCTGAAAATGATGGTATATACAGGGTGTTCCATTCGGAATATCAAAGTGGCAACTGCTTTTTGATAGAAGGGGATACACCGTACTTTCGAAAATATTTTAGTTGGGTAGAGAATGTACGAATTCACTATTCATCGAATTTTCAATTTCTGGTTCACGATGAGGATCGTCCAATGTGCCATCTAACGTGAATCAGCATGTATATTTTCGGAATCGGAAGAAATCTCTCTTATTATATAAAGCTCTAAAACCTCTTGTTGAGTGTGGGATAATATGCTGTTCCATAGAAAAAAAATGGCAACATGTTAAATATGACATTCACCAAAATAATTTTGAATTTCTGATAATTTTTGATACTGATGAATCAAAAAAATATATAAATTATTTATACCAATTTTTATTTTATAACGTTCAAAATTCAAATAGATGGGTTGCAAAAATATCCGGGAAAACCCAGTACATTCATCAGCCACAATGTATTTGTATATCAGTACCGAAATACAACTTTAAAGTGATATTTGGGCTTGTTTGAGGCTCATAAATATATTCACCAAATTTTTTTCAAAGGCGTAGTGATTCGGTATTCGAAAATCTTGTATGTGACAATGAAAAACGGCAATTTAAAGAGTCGGTCGATCACGTGGCTCATCGAATTTATTGTGTTTGATTCATTCTTGAATATGGATTCTTCATTTACTATATATGGTTGACTGAGAAATCCCTCTTGATAGAATCGATAATTACACTCACATCAACAACATCATGGAATGAACACAAGGAATTTCTGATTTATAGGCAGGCAAGGAAAGTCCGAGGAATGTCTTCTCATAGAATTCACTGTTCATCTCATATTTGTTTTATATACACGGATTCTCGGATGCATCATAGGTTCTCTAAAAAATAGCTTTACTCACTTACTGTCTGTGGTTCTCAATGTTCCCGAACTATGCAGGACAACACCTTGGATCTATTCAAGAAGTAGCTACATAATTGTTCCAAACCGCATGAAGTGTGGAGCGAAGCTCATTGAGTAAAGTGATTCGCAACATTGCAATCACGATACACCTGTTTTATGCACCGCAATGAAGATTCGGTTGAGAATTGTATGCTCGAACTAAAACGTTCAAAAATTTTCAGACCTTAGATTGCCATCTCATGTTGCGTGTCAGGAAAATGTACCAAACTCGGCTTTGATTGCACAAAAACATAATCCATTAGTAGGTATAGCGAGTCTCGTGGCACCTGTCTGAAAGCATTAAAATAAATAATGAGAACATTATAAGCTTGTTTGGAAAATTAACAAAGTTTATTCAGCCTTCTATAATTCTATAATCTACGAGATATTCTAGATAAGAAGAATTTAATGATGTGTTATACGTCTTTGGCAGAGTCTGTGATACGGTATTGTATAATAGCTTGGGGTGGAACATTTTATATTACAATGACCTGCATGCAAACAATGCAAAACACTTTATTAAAAATAATATTCAAGAAGCACAGATTGCACGCAAGTGATTCCCTATACAGAGACTCCAAATTACTAAACATCAGATCTTTATATACTTTCCAAAGCCTGACATGGATTTATTCAAACAATGAAATATATGACCAATGTAAATCCAAAGTAAGTAGATTCACCGATAAAATACAACTTCCATTGTTTCACAAGACACACACTCAGAGATTCATTTTCTTTTTTGGTCCCAAACTTTACAATATGCTCCCAGCACATCTGAAAAATATAAAAACCCTTCCCAAATTCAAAAAAAAATTAAAATTATACCTCGCTGAAAATGCAACTATGTTTAACAATATCTTTTGAGTCCCAATCACAATTTAATCACATCATACAATAATACTATGACAGTATTCATTCAGGATTACCCTCTCTCGCACTCTCCTTTGGTCTACTGCATTTACCTTCTCTCTCCAATATATTATATGATCTATATGAATTTTTCATTTTTTTTTCTATAGTTGTAAGTATTCTTTCAATTTGAGAGAATTGGCACAATACAAGCATATTCTATGCTTAGGTGTAATTCTCGACATTTTGATGAATATAAAATAGCACATAAAATGGTTATATATGTAATTGATTATTTGAATTGAATAAATTTGAAATTTGAAATTGAATTTGAAATTTGAAACTTTTCGTGAGTAGGTAATCATCCAATCTGCTGAATTTATGAATCCCAGCTTTCTTCTTAGTATCCATGATGACTTTTGGCAAGAATTATCTGTTTGCGCACCGAAGTGAGGTTGCATTACCTATATTAAAACAAGTTCCTTCATATCTTCAAATATTCATTATATTCAAATAACGGCGCATTACTTATGTCGCCAAATTCACTCCAAAAACTGTCCAGTATAAGGAATCCCAGTCTCACCGCGAAGAGCAAAGAAGAAGAACGGGCAACATTCTCTCACTCATTCTCAAACTCAATAAAATATTCCAAAATAAGCGCGAGAAGAAACTTATACAGTCCACTTTCCACCCTATAAAAGGGTAATGAAGGCCGTCCTCAAGCAGAGGACCTGGAGAAAACCTACAGTATGCCAGGTGAGAATTTGATTTTCCTTAACTGGACGGCTGCCATTATACTTCGTCCAAACAAAGACATTCATGGTCCTTCGAGCCGGATGTACCAAGAAAGAGTTTTGATCGGGTGAAGTCAATCACAACTATCTTTATAAGAATCATTATTTCTCAACTGATTGATTGACCGATACACGTAACCATTATTGAAATAAAATAAATATAAATACCGGTGTGATCTCGTGCTGTTATGACAGTTGTCTACGGTGGAATTGATGATATCGTATCGATATGTGCTAGTTTCCTGAACAGTTCCTTATGCGATTCGAGCGAGTGTATATTTCTTGCCGTTTCCGACATCAAACAGCATCATGAGAGAATACTTCATCATCATTGATATATGTGAACCCCAATTACTCGTGAGGTCTGGTGAAAGAACAAACATACATATATCATGGTTCATTAAAGGTCCTGATTGGTCACGAGCCACAGGAACCGGAAGGTTATTCATCTGCATACATGCAGAATAATTATGCATGTTTTCGAACCGACAAAAACGAACATTAATCATTAGATAATCAGCAAGTCTTATTTCAGCCGACGGTTCTCGATTTTCTCATTCAAGATACATCCATAACGTAACAGGCATCTACGGCATTCTGATTCTCAATAGTTTTTAGTGCTTGTATCGATATTTATTATTCAGTCAATGTGCATGGTGATGAACTTCCTGTCGGAGTTCAAGGGTTTCAATAATTCTTTGGTTTTCTAAACATCTTATTTCATTTTCCAGTGATCAAAGAGATAGAGAAGAAACAATGTTTCAAACAAGTTTTTTGAGTGAAACTTTCATTACATCGCCTCAATTGTTTCGTGCATCTATCGGATGTCACGTTAGCCAAGGCCAATATGGCAGCGCCCATGGCTCGCATTAGCTAACCATGTAGCATTTATATTCTCACTCATTCGTGCAAGTGTTCCTCGGTATATATGTATTTTTTGATCAGTGTTTTCATGTGAATGTTGTTGATTGACAACAAATTTGTAAATCTGCATCTACAATTGTAAAATATCATGTGTTCTGTACTCTAATGAGCAGATTGCATTTGAAATTCGTAGTTGGATATCTTGTCTACTATTGATATCACATCATCATTCCCATTTTGCAAGTTAGGATTCAAAATAATTCTCTTTTCAGTCAAATGCCTACTATGAGTAAAAAAGTTTCACTCGCATCGTGATTTCATGAAAACACAATGTTATTCGAACTCATGACAACACGGAGGGAGCACTTATAAAGCTCAAGAAATATTGTGTTAGCCAGCCAGCGGTAGATTGTTGAGAGAGAAAGAAGGTGTTGGAACTTTCCTTGAATGAGTTTGGATGTTGTAAGCATCAGGAAAGAGTAATAGGTTAGGCAAGGCAGACTAGGCTAAGAATTCCACAAATTGGCCGTTCTGTTGATTGATGATGTTTGGGTTAGAAGTCTCGATCCTGGCAATGTAGGAGTGATCAGGCTGAGTTCGACTAATTTTTCTAACTGGAATCACTAGCGGTAAGATGATATAATAGACGAAATCCCGGTTCTGTAACGACCATAGAAATATTTGAATTCGTGAGTTTAGTACCACCAGCTCGACTCTTCTGTGAATAATATTCCCAGACAGGCCGAATTTGCGCCTTATAGATCGGGAGCAGCCGATGTGACGTTAAGTACCTACTTGCACAAGTTTTTGTGAAGCGGTACTTTCAATGCACCTCAAATGACTTTCCCATATGAGACATTGGTGGATACCGAGCATGGATATTGGCGACTTCCTGGTAAGTATACGAGTTGAATTTCAGATCCACATTTCGAAATTCTAACGAGATCATCTCTTAGTCCTGTCTCCTTCTGGAAACTCTGACTTCATTGAATGATGTCATTGAAATGAAGTGTACTGCCATCCGCGACTAAGGACTGGGCAGAGAATCACATCCAACAGATCGTTGATTTGGAGCGAAAACAAAGTTGATGCCAAGATAGATCCTCGTGGAACACCAGCATCGATAGTCATTATATCAGATGAGACTTCATGAACCATCATGTAGAGTGATCTATCTGCGAGAAGTAATTGGGTCAGCAAAGCATACGACGGAATATGTTTTACTAGAAGACCTTGGCGCCAGACTCGATGAAATGCTTCAGGAATATCCAATGCCATAGCAAGAGGCTCCCTATGTTTCTCGATTGGCACTTGACACGTAAGTGTCATGGAAGCGAGCATGTTTCCTGTTGATCTCTGGTGACGGAAGACATATTAAACAGAAGTTAACACAGGTTGTGGTGACTTCTTAGTGAAAGAGTTATAAATCACTAAGGTGATATATAACCAGAAATTAATGGAACTTGTTGAGAATCATGATAACACGATCAGTAACCTGTGAAAATGGAAATAAACATATCTGTTAACATATCTGTGAACAGATCTGTACGCTGAACTGTTCTGAATATTGACCTTGTGAATCTCCACATGAAGCCAACCACTCACGCTGAAAATATGTCAGTTCCCAGTGATGTGCTTTTGGAAGGAATCAAAAGAAGCAAACAAGAGTTTAGATCATTGAAGAAGGAACTGGAAACGAACATATTCTGCTAAAAAAATAGAAGTTGTTGACTGAAAAAGTGAGTAAACTCTATAATCATTTTTGGAATAGACTAACAACAGATTTAATTTTCAATTAGATCAAAAACCTTGTAGATATCAATATCACTGAGTTGAATAAGTACAACACCCTGGCAAAGAAAAAAAAACTCTTCGATCAAGATTAAACTCACTTGAAAATGGCATCCATCTTGAAAAATACAAGATAGTTGAAGTGGACAAATATATCGATTGCAAATGATCTAACGCTGAAGACTATTCAAAATATCATAAATTTCAATATTATTGATATGTACACAATAGATATAAGGACCACTCCTACCAATATGATTATAAAATTCATTTCAACCTACGGTTATCAAGTCAGAGGTCTCGAGTGCCCTATATAGAACATTTCCATTCGGAATGCGTATTATTGGCGGTTTAGTCTACTTGACGATCGAACTCCTGGTGAGACTCCTCCGAATGGAACCGTGGGGGGTACCTAGATATGCAAATTTCGTCTAATGGTACTCATCAGTTACTTCACCTATATCTCTACGATTATTATGAATATTCATCCCTCACATTGTTTGTTATTACTGGAACTAATGAGAAACATAAATCGAAGACCTCTGGTTAACATATTCTGATTGGATGGGCATCGTTTTGAAGATGAAGTTGGCTCCAGAACTGAAAAATTGATTATATTTCATGCTGTATAGTATTGGCGGCTAGCTCAAATTTCTTGGACATTTACATAAAACCATTCGTTTCAGATGAATCGTGTGAAATTTTTCGTGATGTATTCGAGAGCCGGAAGAAGTCATGCTGCTACATAGAGCCCTAATTATTTTTCGAACAGCACATCGTTTCGAGCTCTGATCAGGAGAGTTATGGATCACACAATTCTCCTGAACCAAAAGGTACGTGAAAGTCCTGGAAATACAACAAGTCGAGAAATGAAACACCACTAGATATGTGGCAAAGCCTGTGAAACGGTAGATTTACATTTCTTCTCTGGCATTCATCTCATTTGATCGATCTCTCCTTTTTTCAAAGATATTTCCCCAGTTGGGGCTCATCGTGAATCTCATCTATCATTCGACCACGAGCGATTCTAGATAGACAAACTAGAGCTCGAGACCGTGCCGAAATTCGCTCTACCAAATATCATTCATCAATATAACTACAAAGTTTCCAAATTCTCAATAGATCCATCCAATCCTCACAAAGAAATAAAATTAAGTCAACCGTTGTGAACATGTGTTTTGTGCATCTGAAAAAAATCCTACTCCTCAAAGGATACACGTTACGCGCATCAAAAGGATTGTACATATCCGATTTTTGGCTCGAGTTCAGTTAGTTATGAAGAAAAGATTTTGAGAGAAAAGGCTAACCAGGTGTGAGAAGTGTTCTCAGATTGCCAAGAATATGTCCAGATGAACCGTTAGATTGTTTAGTCTACCCACTTCCATTCTAATTATCTCTACTTCAATGTGATGATAATTGCAGAAACGTTCGAAATGCTGAAATAATGGTGCGTGTATAATATATTGGCCTCTTGAGCTCTTGAAAAATTGGCACCACTGGAAGATCTTCATCTTTCTACTGTTATGTCACTCATATGAAGGAGAATTTTCGATATGGGTGATCACTTGTTTGCTATTTTGGTAATCCCGACCTTTGACACACTGGACACCGCAGTCCTCATACCTCCTGAAGAAGCTGATGATGTCCAAACTAATGTCAAAATCAATGAGATCTCTCATATAAACAAAGTGACTCACAAGTTCACTCATCTATCACAGTTATTTTCATGACCTGAATATTTAATATCTGTCAGTTTTCCCAGTTCCATATATTACAACTATACCACATTATGACTATCGGTGCTGAAAAATCTAATAGAATAGAATAGATCTAAAAAAAGATTCGTAGAATAAGCAATCAGATGAGTTATCAAGTTCCAGAAAATTCTCAAACCTCTCCAAGATATTCCAAGAAATTATTATTCAAGTTGAATTTTTCTTTTTTTCTTTTTCTGCCTTGCTGATGTGCGTGGCCAGACTTGTGTATCGAAGACATATTTTGAAAAAAGTGAATAAAATAATGATGAATCAGCATTCTTGTTGATCTGAAGGAGATAACTACGTCCTTCTGATCCGTTGCTATTATATAATGCATAAATCTGATGAAACAATCATCTTCTCATTTACCATCGTCGTCATGGAGTGGATTACCATATTGAAAAACTTATTTCGCAGTGGTGAAGTTTTTTGAAGTTATTCTCCCACGCATAAAATTCCTCACTGGTTATTCATGTCAATCAATTTTCATTCATAATGATCTCATTTTACTAATTTGAAACTTTCGACATCCGCTTTGACTAAGATTTTTCTTGGATTTTTGAAACAAAATTCTATTGCTATTTCTATTATTTGTACCAATTATTATTACCTGAGGAATGATAATAATATTGCTTCATTAACACAAATACGAATACAGAATACAAAAATACGAAAATGATAAATATCACATTTGTGAAGCAAAATAGAAATCCGATGAGTGTATACACACTTGTTCCCGAATGAGTATACAATAATTTAAAATATCCCAATAATGATAAGAAGAAGATATAAAATAGAATATTGATTTTCAAGGTATATCATATAGAAGAATTTGTCTTTATTGAAAGTAATTAGGTAAGATAAAAGTTCTGTATGATGAAGAACGTTAAATATATAGAAATTGCGAGATTTGTGAAAATTTTCAGTTGTCGAAATAATGATGCATAGGTCAACCAGTTTGAAATTGGTGATTCCAGAATTAATCTATGTATTCGAATACTCCGAACTCTATCATTCAGACCATATGTTTAACAATCTTCGTATTATGCCGCTTTACATAGGAGAGCGCATAATTTCTTCGCCATTCTAAGCGAATTCTGAAATGCAAAATGCATTTTGTTAGAAATATAAACAGCATAAATCTGATGTTTTTTGCGACAGCTCGTCTCTTTATTCTTGGCACTGTCTCGTATCCTCATGAATATTCTCTTCAACTGAAGAACGTGATGTATTTGAAGAATTCAATACATCATTTTGATTTCTACCCAGATTCATGGATCATATATAGATATAAACATATATATGGACATATATAGATATAAATACATAGATGAAACTAGGGAATACTGGGGAATGCAGCAAAGTGAAAAGCGAACTGTTTCAAGTTATTCCAAGCTCTCGGAATCATTTATTCCATAATCAGGGAAGACTACAAAATTACAAAAAAAAAATGTGGTGGAATTTTACTCAGTAGAATAATTATATGGGAAAAACTCATACCTCAGTTGGAAATATTCACATCCATGTCGAATAAGTATAAAATTATTGTAAAAAACGTCATGACATAAAAGAAATTATGTGAAATGAAAAATATTGGAAAATCATATTCTGAAGGAATATGTTTTTTTTCCGTTAGTCTCTACGACTCTTTAGGTTTAGGAGATTAGGTACCAAACTATTCATCTGTTGAAATAAATTCTATAGAATGAAACATTTTCTATAGAATGACTGAAGTTTGCTGCTTGGAGAGCACATAATGAAAAAGTTGTTACAAAACATATCTATGTTTTTTTTTAATAAATAACGTCTAGTCGACGGTGTAAAATATATCAGATTCACATAGTGTTCGAAATTTCTATTCGGTTGTGTGGTTGGTTCTCTATGGAGAATAGATATGAATAGATTTCACTTAAATGTCTGTTCTCTTGTTCATACATTTGTTCTTTTGGTGAATAAAGGTCATTTCTAAAAATGATCTTTCACTGATATTTCGTTCTCTCGCTAAGATTCCTGCTTCCTGATAGTTCATATGGTTATCCAAACTATTAAGATGTTCTGCTGAAGCACAACTTTTCGGATGTAATCTAGAGTCGCTTTCATATGATGTGATTCTATTGGCTAGAGATCTTTTGGATTGTCTAATATATTACATGTCACAATCTTGACAGGGAATAGAGTATATCATATTCGTACATGCTGTAATGGGAATTATGTCCTTGACTTTGGAAAATATTGATCTTTCTGTGAGAACTGTTTTGTAAGTAATTTTGATGTTAAGAAACTGTTGAAATATTCTGGTCCTAAGTACCTACGCGTTCTAGGCCCCTTGATATTTATAATTTTTTTGAACGACCTTGCATCACTCACCGACGAAAATAATACTATTATCAACTATGCTGATGACAGCACACTCTTCCTCACAGCACCTGTTTAACCAGAACTCATTTCTAATGCGAACTCTCTAATGACTGCTGCAGAAAACTGGTTCTCCAACTCTAGACTAATGGTGAATCCAGATAAAACTAATATTGTCATGTTCAAAGTAAATCAGTATTGGCCTACACCTGATGACATAGTTCTGAATGGACATAAAATCACATTTTCAAAAAGCATCAGATCGTTAGGTATTATCATAGATGAAACCCTAAAGTTCAACTACCATATGGATAACCTATGTTCTAAGCTGTGTCAAACTTGCTATGGCATCAGGGTGTTGGTTAAAAACTCAAATAGCAACATTGTCAAATCATTCTACTACTCTAATGTTTATTCTCTTGCTCGCTATGTAGTGATGCCGAGAGAGTTTTCAAAATCCAAAAAAGAGCAGTTCGCATAATTCAAGAACTTGGATATTCAGTTTCCTGCAGGAGACATTTCAAACAGTTAGAAATACTCACTCTACCAGCATTATACACAAGACACAATAATTATAACGTCCCTGCTCATAGGCTGTCCTGTGTTGAAGGGAGCGCCCTATGGTGTTCAATCAAACTCTTTAATTAATTTACCACCACCTATGAAAGAGGTTAATGATTTCAAGTCATTAGAGAACCCACTCATGAAATTTCTTCTTGATCTGGAACAATATTCAGTTGATGACTATCTAAACCGTCATACCCTTTAGTTGGTATACTTTTTTGTTATATGACTAGCTTGTACATTCTGCAATGTAAAAGTGCAATAAATATTTATTCATTTATTCATTCTCACTTTGCTGCATTCCCCAATATTCCATATGATTTCACCATTCTCCAAATCATTAAAGTTTTATGAATTTCCAAGAAGATCAGTTGTCTCGGGGGCGTCTGAGCACGTGCATATAATTCCGAGGCAGACAATGTAATTTGCGACCTGAAATCTGAATTTGAATGCAATTTTCATAAAAACCAGCCATAGGCATAATCGTGCTATTAGAGCGTTCAATGAGCTACACGAATCTTCCAAGAATTCACTTATTTTGTGGTTTTACATGCAGGAGGGATAGGTAGGTACTCGATTATACGTTGTTAGCATAAAGAGAGCTCCTAGCAATGCATGCCACTTTAAATATAGGTAGCTGAAGATATTCACATTATTTGAACAAATATTCATGTACTCCAGTATTTCTAAACATACATGTTATATCACTTGAAGGAATGTTGATATAACATACATGTCTTAGGCTCGTGACGTCATCGTGTGCAGATCTATGATGTTAATGTAATTTTTTCATTTGGCACTTCATTTACCATTCCATATTTGGTTGAGGTTCGTGTTATCTTCAATGACTACGTTGATATAGCATAGCAATTATTTCGTATATTATTATTCCTGAATTTCAAATAGTGACGAACAAGGCAGTCATCAATATTGAACTGTGAATGTAGTAATAGTAGAAATAGACGATGATTTCTGACATATGAGTAATCTTAACACAACAGCTGAAGACTTCAAATCCGAAACAAGTAGCAAATCAAAAATCCAACAACATAATGAGATGCATCTGCAGAAATAGTTTTGGAAAGGGCCGAAGGAACAAACTCTAAGGTAACACCGTTTTACAGACTTTAGGAGAAATTGTTCGTTTAATGTAGAGAAACATCTTGTACTTCCGGAGAAGCGAATAGCTCCTTCGACCTTTATCATCAGATATAGAGTGCTTTCCATAAGTGATGCCTGAATTCATTCGAAATTCAGGAATTTTTTTTTGGGGGGAAGGGGGGTAACGCTCGGACCTTTCGATTTTTCTCATTGTGGTTTTCTGATGGTTCATTAATGATCACAGGAACTCAAAAAAGAGTTACGACTGTCAACTTTCTCTCAAATAGAAACATTTGTTTTGTATTTGATTCCTTACTTTTGGATCGAATTCTTAGTATGTTTTATGTACCATGTCCTATATCTAAACAGTCATCCAACAGTCTCCTAGAGATCATATTCAGATTTTCATCAGATGGTAACCATTAGTTATTTTTTTTTGGTCGCTTCTTCCGAAAACGTTCAGACTTTCCTTTCCTGATCGATCTCTAATCATTCTCTGAAGAATGAAGAGCTCAAACATGGGTAACCCTCCATATATTCAGACCACACGTGTGTGACATCATGCACCTACAAATTCATGAATGAATACATTTTTTGACAATCTGTTATTCTTGCTATCGTGAGGACGCATATTTCAATGTACGGATATACATTGCCTTTCATGCCTACGGAAAGATACAGAAGAACAATAATTCGTAGCGATTATCGGCGAGATGGTCACTTTGAATTCAGTAGTAGCGCGGCGAAAGTTTCTGTAGTTGACCGCTCTCGAATCAGATGACATAAACTCTGTATGTGCGGGAGAATGGTCTGAAGACATAGGCGTCCATAATAGTCAATGACGATATCGAGAGCTCAGCAGTCGTTTTGAAAATCTTTCTTGATGCTTACGACCTCCAAACTTTCAAGAAGAATTCCTAATACTTTCCTCCGCTCTCAACATTCCAGCACTGGCTGATATTATGTTCTTCAAACATGATAATAATAATAATAATAATAATAATAATAATAATAGATTTCCCTTTCGTGTTGTCAAATATGAATGAAGAGATGAATGGAGGTGTTTGTGTGAAATCGAAATGCATAATAAATATCGCTGATAATCTCCCGTTACTGGTATGGACATTTCTGGACGAATCCACCGGTTCAACTGAATTCTAGAAATTGAATTTCTGTATACAGTCCTGCATGATATTTGAGTTCGATATTTTTGAATAAGAACGACAATTTGTTTCATTGTTTTTTCAGTAATTTGACGTGAATAAATGAAGGAAAGCCTATAAGTTGCCCATTAGTTTCCATATCCTGTCTAATGATAAAATATTTTATATTTCTCAATAGTACTTTCATTTCTAGAAAACTGCTTGTTACGCTCGTGGTAAGAATAGTCGCTGTCCAATTAGTAATTGAAATCAGACAACCCTTCGTAGCCTTATAGCAACTTCAGATGCCGAACCGATACGACGGTTATGTACGATGACCAAATCCATGTTTCTCGGGATACAACATCCTACAGGGTGTTGTAACAATGTAGAAGTGTCGCTGGAGTCTTGTTGCAGTGTTCGACAACTTCGCAATATCAATTACATTCACTGACGTAAGAAATTGGCCAACAATCCATGGAATATTCCAAATAGTAAGGTAGAAAGAATGAACCAAAATTTTACAACACTATACAGGGTGTCCTTAAAAGGTCTTTACAAAAAGCTACCACATATTCTTCAGACCAAAACAATTCGATACAAGCAAACTTACCTCAGTAGAAAGTTGCTTAGTTTGGGCGCTAGACGGCTCTGAAGTTGAAATTTTCAAATCGATTATGCTTCATAACTTTTGAACGGCTCATGAGATTTTTTTCAAATTTGGTACGTTGGCATAGACTCATCGGGCAATGAAACTCATATCATAATCATAATGAATATCATTCCATGGGCGTAGAACTTGATTTTTTCAGTAAATAAACATCTAAAACTCCTACGCCAATGGAAAAAAATTAGTTTCAATATGAAATCTAAATTATTCAACTCATTCACTACAAAAAAGGTACTCTTGACAAAAGTCGATTCCTCTCATGGTTTCGACAAAATTTTAATTTTAGTGATTTAGAGCATAATTAATAATAGAACGATTAACAGATATTTCATAAAAATTGTTCAAAATGTTCACCATTTTCACGTATACAAAGATTTATACGACGCAAAAAGTTGAAATGTACTCTTTGCATAACTTCTTCATCGCCTGTAAGATTATTCGTCGCCTGTTGGATACGTTGCCATAATTGTTCTACAGTATTCACAGGGGTCTTGTAAACCGTAGACTTGAGATAACCCCATACAAAATAATCCATCGGTGTTAAGTCTGGAGAACGTGGTGGCCAATTCACGGGTGCATCATTACCTCTACCTATCCATCTGTCTGGGTACTGTTGGTTTAAAAAATTCCTAACATCCACCGAAAAATGTGGTGGAGCTCCATCGTGCATAAACCACATATCTACCCGATGTTGGAGTGGTAAATCTTCCAACAAATTTGGCAACGTATTTCGTAGATGTTGTAAATACATGTCTCCTGTTAATCTTTGTGGAAGTATGACAGGACCAATTATAAAATTTCCTATTATTCCATCCCAAACGTTGATTTTGAATTCGTGTTGAAAATGGTTTATTTTTATTGAATGAGGATTTTCAATTGCATAAACGTGTTCATTATGAAAATTAGTTATTCCTCTTCTCGTGAAACAGGCTTCATCAGTGAACAAAATATTCTTTCCAAAGTTTAGATTCATTTCTCTTTGCAAATTAATGAACCTACAAAACATCAGACGACTTTGTGAATCATGGATTAATAAATCTTGAACTGGCGTCTTGTGGTATGGGTATAATAATTGTTCTCTTAGTACTTCATGAACGGCATTCCTAGAAACTTCTAGTTCATTACTTATCCGTCTAGTACTCAATTCTGGATTTTCTTCAATACGGTCTAAAATTTCTACTTCGACTTCGGGAATCCTTACATAACGTTGTCTTCCATAATCACCAGTTCTAGGAGCAAAATGACCGGTCTCCCGAAGACGTCTCTCAACTGCAGCAAAGGTTGGGTGGCTTGGTACGCGACGATTTGGAAACCTTGCCGAATACACCCTCACACTCTCTCGACCATTTCCTTGACAATATCCGAATACCAATAACATATCGGTGTATTCTTCATTGGTGTATTGTACGGCCATGATAAATCAGAAGAGTCCGATATCAACAATCAACGTCAATAAAACTCGACAAATCAACACAGATGAAACTATGGAAACCAAGAATGTGAATATCACTGTTTTCGAGCAGATAATAATAGTCTTCAGAAAAAAACCAGTGCTACTTATTTTCAATAGAAATAACCTATGCAAAAAGTACATCTCAACTTTTTGCGTCGTATAAATCTTTGTATACGTGAAAATGGTGAACATTTTGAACAATTTTTATGAAATATCTGTTAATCGTTTTATTATTAATTATGCTCTAAATCACTAAAATTAAAATTTTGTCGAAACCATGAGAGGAATCGACTTTTGTCAAGAGTACCTTTTTTGTAGTGAATGAGTTGAATAATTTAGATTTCATATTGAAACTAATTTTTTTCCATTGGCGTAGGAGTTTTAGATGTTTATTTACTGAAAAAATCAAGTTCTACGCCCATGGAATGATATTCATTATGATTATGATATGAGTTTCATTGCCCGATGAGTCTATGCCAACGTACCAAATTTGAAAAAAATCTCATGAGCCGTTCAAAAGTTATGAAGCAAAATCGATTTGAAAATTTCAACTTCAGAGCCGTCTAGCGCCCAAACTAAGCAACTTTTTACTGAGGTAAGTTTGCTTGTATCGAATTGTTTTGGTCTGAAGAATATGTGGTAGCTTTTTGTAAAGACCTTTCAAGGACACCCTGTATAATCGAAATTATTCACGTGACTCATCGAAGGAATTATCGATATATTTGATTATATTGTGATGAATATCACGGAAATGAAACTGGATGTTCGTCTCGGTATACCAAATTTGTATCTAGAGAAGATTTATTGAATAAATTTGGCAATATCGCGGAATATCAGAAGACAGGAGCTATTGCCCCTGACCAACTAGTTTTTTTGGACATGCGTATGTTCGAAACTCACTTGCGAACAGTCCTTCGTCGCAAAAGGTGATTTCGGTGAACTTTTTTCGTCTTGCCGCCTACGCTTCACAACCACGGTGCATGAGAAGCTTCGCTCTTCGCTTACAATCTGGACGCTAGCCCTTTTTTTTTTCATCTGTGGACAACACGAAAGGAAAACCTATAATGTCCGAGGAACATCGTGTCAGCCAGCGGTGGAATTTTGGGAGGGAAGGGAGGTGTTGGATTTTTTTTGGAATTTTGGAGGGTGTAAGCATCAGGAAAGACTTCACTAGGCAAAGAATTCCACAACTTTGCCGTTCTATTGATGAATGATGCTTGGTACAGGTCTCGAGCCTGACAGTGTAGGGGTGACCAGCCTGAGCTCGTTTGGTTTGTCTATTAGGAATCGCGCGTGGTGGCATAATGGATGATATTTCCATTGAGCACCGACCATGAAATATGGAAATTTGGTGAGTGTTGTATCACCGACTAGGCGAATAGCTCTCTTCTGAATTGAATCTAAGAGCTTTAGCGTATGTTTGGGTGCTGAGCTCCAAACATATGAACAGTTCTCCAGGACAGGTCAAATTTGTGCTTTGTAGATCATAAGCAGTTGCTGGGATGTGAAGTATCTCTTCGCACGGAATAGAAAACCAAGTTTTTGTGAAGCAGTTTTTGCAATGGACCTCACTCACATGATCGTCCCATGAGAGAGCACTGTTGGTGGTGACACCCAGCATGGATATTGACGACCTCATAAGAACAGTGGTACCCGATATCATCAAATTGGACATTGTGTGATCAGCCTTCTTGGTGAACATACAAGCTTGAGTTTTAGTTGCATTGAACTGTACTAGATTTTCAGATCCAGAATTCTTGTCAGATCCTCATTTAAAGCATCAACCTGTCTTCGCCTTGCACCTCTGGCCTCGTTGGATGATATAGGGGCTCTAGAGGAAAAGGCGGAATGAAGTGTACTATATCCGCAAAGCTATGAACTGGGCTGGAGGTCACATTCAACAAATCATTGATATGCCAAGACAGAGCCTTGTGGAACACCAGCATTGATCGTCATTGTATCAGACGAGACTTCGTCTACCACCACGTTTATAGAGTGATATATCTGCAAGAAAACTCGATAGTAAATTACACAGTTGGGGCGGCAAACCATATGACGGAAGCCTAGGAGGCCTCGGTGCCAAACTCGGTCAAATGCTTTGGAGATATCCAAGGCTACAGCCAGAGACTCCCCATGTGTCTCGATTGACACCTGCCACTTATGTGTCACATAGGCAAGCAGGTCTCCTGTTGTCCTCTGGTGACGAAAACCATATTGCCGGTCGTTCATGATTCTGAGCTCTCTAGATATCGGAATTGGATGAAGACACCAACAGTTGGAGTTTTCTGTCTCTGCACGCTTCTTTTTCCTTTTTTTACACTTTTCTAGATCAAGTTGTCACCTTATTGATTTAGTCGGTCTATAATATCCAACCACATAATAGCTATCAATTGCCCTACAGGGTACTCAAACACTGAATGTTGTCCCTTCTTTGAGAAGACAAAACTGTATATGTACCAATGCAAAATCTTCTTTACAGTGAGCTTCTTCACTGGTGATTCGACTGATTCCTATTGGTAATTATACATTCTAAGCAACAATCGAGAAGAACAAAAGAGAAACAAATGATTTGGTCGTCGCTCATTTTGCATTCCGAATGATGAACAACCAATTTAAAATCCACTTTTTACAAACATTACTTCGAAATCGCGTAAATTTTCTCTGGGATCATTACCACAGCCTCGAGCTTTATGGTAGTCCTTTCATGGCTGTCTTGATTACGATTTGATTGTTGTGAGAGCTCCCGCTCCTTGAACGGCAATTAACCGGAGTACCACCAGAGGGCCTGCGGGCCGGAGATTGAAGATAAACGACTGCGTGGGTAGAAAATTCTTCATTATCAAAACAGATTTTTAATGGATGGGTGTTTTCGTTGATGATGGGGTCATTTTTATTACAGAGGAGATTGCCAAATTACGGGCTGGTGAATTTGTTTATAGATGGAGATGACGAACCACATAACGGCAATTTATATTGCGCATTCCGATTCTGGTTTGACCGCTCGCATATTTTTGTCATCATTAATGTGATCGCAATAATATTTTCCGAATGAATGTGCGATGTTCAAATTATTCCAGATCGGAATTATGGTCACAACTAATTTGATTTGTTGATATTTCGGCATTTTCTTGTACACAGAGGTGTATGAAAGGAATGGATGAACCGGTACTGCAATTCATCACAATACTATGAGAGTTCAAGTTCAGGTTCAGGTTGACATATCTGAATTTGACAGAGTTTGGTACCAACGCCTTCTGGCAGAACTTCCGTCATATGGGTTGCAGCTCCAACTATGTCATTCACTGTCGAGTTTCTTCGTAGATTGATCACCTTGTTGGTAGATGGAATTACATCTGATAATAATAATAATAATTCCTCTCTATTTATTGTTCGTTCAGTAATTTGGTTACAGAACTTGAGAAGCAGTGGCGATGTTCAGCAAAGCTGGTCTTCCATGTATCCACTCTAGTAAAACTATATATCCAGATTGATAGGATCTCAATGATAAATGAATGGACTTGAATCAATCATGTCTATTCTATATTGATATGAATCCATCTACCAGTACAGACCTGACTTGCTGAAACTAGATACACCTGTATTCTTTATATTTACGTGTTGTTGGTTATAGAGGTTAGCTGAACGAGTTTTAATATAATGTAATTTCATGTTTGGGAACGGTATAGAGGTATCTGGATCGCGTTGGACAGTCATGAATTCGACCACCTTCATGTAGACTATTCACCAAGTGAGATGGTTTATATTCAGTTCAAAAACCAAGCAGGCCAATTGCAATTGGAATCGTTGATATTTTGTGGCCATTTCAACTCTTTTGAGGCCAGAGAGATGTGGATGAAATTTCTCAGATTGAAAACAATTTTGAATTGTATGTAGACTTTTTGAATCAGTTTCCATCAATGCAGGTGAATAGATCGTATCGCAATAGGACAGAGTGATCAGAATTAGGCTATCACGGAGTTTCAATTCAACATCTTCACTTAGGAAGTCTTTGTGAAAATATATATCGTTCGGAGTTGGCTGCGAATTCTTTTCAATAGATAGCTGACGCGTTTCGAAGATCTGAAATCACTTTCACGGTCCGAGATTTTTGCACGTGTTTACTAGTATGACGATATTACCATTAATCGATACAATAACTATCAATTTTCTTTTTCTTTTCCAACGACGATCTGTTGGATGTGATCTACTGCCCAGTCCATACTACGAGATACTCTCGTATCTCGTAGTATCGTTTTCCCTAGAGTCCCTAATTCATTCATGAAGCCATCATGAAGGAGGAAGATGGGGACAGATTGAGATTATTGTCATCATCACCCCATCCATCTATTTCCGTCTTCGAACAAGTAATCGAGTGATTATTTATGAGTAGTTTCTATCAAATGCGAAACGCATAATGCAACTGAATTCTTCTATATTTGTCGGCGGATGCATAAACTGGGATAAGTTATTATGAGCAATGTCTAACAGCAGGTGAACATTCGAATAATAAGCCATGGTTTGGCCAATTACTACTGGCGGTTTCGAAATTTTGATCAATTATATTCAACATACTGAAAGATTCAGCGTAGTCATATTTGCTCTGGTTAGGTTGATGAAAATTGGTGGAAAAATCAGGAATCAGGAATCGTAGACTCGTCAGAGTATGAACTCTGCAATGGAAATATATCTCCTCAATTTTTTCATATACATATATATGTATCGTGAAAAGTACGAATTCTCTGTCGGGGATGACTGAGATATTCGGGATGACTGGTATATTCTCATCTTATTAGTACCAAGATATATCCTCGTCATGTTACTCGTCAATACTCATTTTCCAATCAACACTAGGCAACAACGTACCAAAGCATCACCAGAGTGGAACATGTTATCATCGAATAATTTTGTATATATTCTACAAGACTCTTCTAACAAATGTTATCAACATACCTTGTCATTCTTTGAAGTTCGTTTGTGAGCCTCTGATACTGCTCTATGAAAAATATTTCTAGAGATCAGGCAATGATTTTGATATGGGTATCCGAAAATCTTATAGAGTTCAATGCAGAGATAGATCTGCAGTAGAGCTCACTATGAAGTCGTCAATATCCATGCTGGGTGTCACCACCAACAGTGCTCTCTCATGGGACGATCATGTGAGAACTACTCACAAAAACTTGGCTTCCTCTTCCATGCATTCCTTCATACCCTTGCAGTTGACTCTTAATCATCTACGAAACTCCAATTCGACCTGTCCTGGAGAGTACTGTTCACCTGTTTGGAATTCATATTAGATTCACCCTATTTGATTCATCACTCCGATCTCGGTTAATCAATTGATGACCAGAGCAAGTCAAACAAATTCAGATTAAATTCAGCGTAACAGAATACCATGTCGCTCCGAGCATCTCATTCTGATTGATCGATCGAATCCAACATGTTGGAAACATTAGTCGCCATTATCGGGACACGCTATCGTGGGATGTTCGAGAAGCGACTGTTCGCGGTGACATCCCCTCAATCCCGATAAAACTTGCTTTATGTCTCGATCTAGCGAGCAATTGAGAAAAAATAGCACAGATACCTAGAAACAGAACAACGGGAAAATTTTATCAAGATGCACTAATGTTGATACGATGAAATTTAGATGACTAGATGCGGCAGGTAGACAAAGACAAACCAAGTCATGAGAAACGAACTCCAGCAAATTCACTGGGAACTGTGAGACGGCATCAGAATCTATTTTACTGGACGGAAAATATTCTATTACCTGCAACATACGTATGGGATGAATGTTGTATACCAGCTACTGCAAAATCGAGAATTCGAGAATTCGAGTTATGTATTATCAAAACACACCTTCATCCACTTGAAATGTTACAAAATATATTTCTGAAATTCATTTTATCGAAACCGACGCTCTCCAACAGAAAAACTGTTTTCTGAAAGTGATATTTTTGATATTCGTCAACTATTATAACATCATCGTAACTTATCACAAAAAAAAGAGTCATATCTTACCGACTCACAGTTATAATACTCGACAAAAAAATCACCACGACATCCCACCAACCCAAAAATCAGCTCAATACACGTACTCAGCTCCAAAACTATTCAACACTCTTCCTTATGCAATTAGAAGTATCGATATATTCCACGTTTTCAAAAAGACACTCAAAACATTCATATTCAGTCAGGCAAGACAAACAATCGCTGATTTCGTCAATAAAAAATATTTTTGATCAGCTCTAGCAGTGGAAGAAATATGGGTTTAACATCACACTTTCTATTATATGTTATGTAGTTATTCTCTTAGGATGGACTTATGATTCGACCCGTTAGAATTACTTTCGGTTATATATCATTAAAAGTCATGTATGTCTGTGTATGTATATATGTATGTGTCATTTAACATCAAGTGCGTAGGTGAGCATAGTTTATTAATAGTTTTTGCAGATTTTACATGCATGGATTATTATTTTATGTATTGATTGGTTGGGTGCTGATTCATAATAGATTTTACGTCTCGAAACAAGTGTTGCTCATCGAGTACGAGAATTATTTGTGTATTTGTCATATTTAGAAAGATGTACATAGTTCAAAATCTTTAGCATTTTTATCATTCTTGTATTTATTCATTTTACTCTATTATACCTATCTATTTTACTCTAATATATTTTGTGAGATTTCCACTGTAAGTAGGTTTCAATGAAATTTTACTTCTTTCGTTCGTTCGACACAATTTTACTTTTTCTATCTATGTTTCCATTATTGTAATTGTAATTGTATTTCCTGCAAAACAAGTGCGATAGCACTTATCGCCCAACCAACTTTATCGCATTTATATAAGCTTGTAAACATTTTCTCTCCGAATGAAGTTATTATTATTATTATTATTACCCACTGAAACATTCTCCTCTAACACGAAGTTTCTGGGTACCAGAATCGATAATCATCTATGTTGGGACCTACGAATAGACCATGCATGTAAGAAACAATGTGTACTATGCTCTAACATTTTCGCATGTATCATGGAAAATCATCGCTTGAGGAATGGCAATAGAAATGAATCGAGTCTCGGTGCTACAAAAACGGCTGATGAAATTATTATTCAACCTGAACCCAAGAGACTAACTATTCAATTGATGATCGTAAATTAACTGACCATGCCATTTATATCTTCTATACAGTCGAATTCGTAAACAAAAATATTCCATCTCTACAAGTGAATCAACAAAACCGGATACACAAAAGTAGGCAAAGTATCCTCTTGAATTGGCTCCAAAAAAGCAGCCAGTCCTTGATATCTCCACCGAATTTGGTGAATTCTATTTTAGGAAGCTTCAAAGCTGATCTTGAGTGACTGGAATGACTCGAAACACTTGGAGCAGAACCGTGTTCATCGAAGGTACAGTCCGTACTCATACGATGTTCTACAACTTCAGAGTACTGTACTCTCGTTAATTCATCAACTTCCTCAATTCCAAGGTCGATGTTTTCTCCGTCTATCATGAAGTCGAGAATTTGCTCATCAATCGCCTCCATCTTCTGATCAAGAAGACAGAAATTCCCTTGTATCACACTGAAATCAGGTTCTGTTCTTTGGAGAACCTCAATAACATCATCATGAACTCGTTCGAACGATACTCTATGAATTTATCGGAGTCTCTGCATCTTTTCCATTCCTTCACGGATGTCCTGTCACGGTCGCTACAAAATGTACAAACAGCACCTACCCCGTATTTGTTTGATATCAAAAAAGGACAATATGAAGATTTTCATAAGTTTTAATGCTATAAAACGGAGAAAACTTGACAAATTCAAAATATCATTGACGTAACTAACTAAAAAAACATGTCACTTTTCTCATCATTTGTTCATCAGAGTACTAGACAATTTCATTCAAAGCTTATGCTCAGTTGTAACAGGGATTTCATTGTGGAACCGATTCAAAAATACGGAGACTACAACGGCTTGAAAACAGATGAAATTGGTCTCGTTTCTATTCCTGGCCACTTTATTTAAACCATTTCTCAATTTCATCTGATATGGCGAATACTTCGAAAATTGATACCTCTAGGAAGCATTTTTGAAAAGTTTTCCAATAATCTAAGATACATTGGAGTTGCCTCTGAAATGTTTGGAGTGGGGTAATAAAGTTCGCACTTGCTTTGAAACAGGTTTGATCATCTCTTGATTTTTCCCATTTCCTAGATATTCACACAGTCTATAATCAGCTTTATGATCAGTAATGAGCCGTATCCAGGTCCAATATTTTATCAGACTCGAGAATTATGATATCCGTTCATACAGTAGTTGATTGATGATATATCTATTTCTCCATGTAATTTGTGTTATGTTGCAACAATTGCTCGAATGGTAGATGAATAATGACCTGAAATAGTGTCAACAAATTAGCTCACAACCTATAAGAGCAGCTCAGTATATGTATATTAGGTGGGTCCGCAGCTGATGAATTAGAACGGAAGATGGGATGCAAAATATTGATATACTGAAACCAACAATATCCGATTCTGCTTGATTTTTTTTCCGTTTGATCCAACCCAAAAACTGTAAGTCTCACGACATCTCCTCAAAAGAACAACTGTAATCAATAATCAGCGAAACTTTCTACATATGGATATGGAGCATGTTATTATCATTTATATCGTAGCGTTCTATTGGATTATAAACAGGGTGGCCCAATGATAACGAAACAAAGTAAGCATTTTTCTGAGAGATCGAGGAACTGACATTGAAACAAATGATTCTTTATGTAATGTTGGGTAGGACAGGATTTAAAAAATGCACATGTGGCACTTCTCAGATTAAAGGAAAAAAAGCGTTACTTTCCATCACTATTCGATTATTTTCATAAACGTGTTTTCTCGAGAACTACTGCATTGAATTCCAAAAACAAGGAGGAATCGTTGGTAAGAGATTTCGATTACTTTCAATATGATATATCACCTGACCCCTTATCCCATTTGAGATTCAAGGGTTGGAGCTCACCCCTGAAGTTGAAAACATGCGCAAAATATTTCCCCCTCAAAACAAAAATCGACGGTTTCGAGCGTTTTTTTTTTCGAAGTATAACTATGTCAAATCAGCCTTGTTTCGTTTTCATTGGGCCACCCAGTATATATGGTGCTCGAAAGTCAAGAGAATTCGTATGTAATACAACAAGTGATACAATTTTACTGGAAATATTCGACGATATGAATGGAATAGTCACCATTGAAAATCAATCAAACAATCAAATATTTTTTGTGTGATAATATGCAATTTCGAATTGCACAGCACTTTTGGGTATGATTCCATCATCAGTAAAACAAATAGATACTCCCAATTGTCCACATTTTTTTATGCACCAGCGGATTCAGAATTAAACACATTCTCCTCATGATTTCTTGAAAAAAATTTCATACAGGGTGTCAAAAAGAAGTGTCATAATATGAAATGGGGGTAGTATTCGCGATAAAGAGTCTAGATCAGTATTTCAAACAGTCAACTTGATGATGGCAGCCCCGAGTTGAAACGTCATAATAAACATAGGTCATAAAAAGTGTGACAATGACAATGTTGATTTTTTTCTTCCTTTTGTCTCCGAATAGAGTCGGTGAATAATGAAAACGAAATCGCAGTTTCTTGGACCTTTCTTGTATATCTCCCGAAAAAGTATTTCTTGCTTCTCTATTAGGTATTTTATTGGGCTTCTGATAACGCGACTATGCTTCCCTTCGGAAGTTCTTGCATCTCTGATGGTTTCCAGAATTGTAAAATGTCAGCCGATATCAAATTGATATTTCTTGAATCAATCCTGTATAAAGAACTTCTTTACAGCCCGAGAATACACTGGAAATTAGGATAGATCTCTGCACATTCCATTGTTGTTGATTGTACGATTCTGCATTTATTTTTCATGCTGCCAACAAAATGGCGACAGCTTTAAAAACTCTCATTCGGCAAGTCATGCTATATCATAGGTTTTATATAACTGGCCTGTTCTGTAGGCATATAATTTTCTTGTCTAATAAATATTGTGAAATACTGTATTATGTCCAGTAGTTCGAGAGTCCATATCCATTATACAATCCTCCTTTGTAGTTTAAGTATCTTGAACTGTCGATAAAGTTATTTCTATCGATAACTTATCGATATCATAAATCAAACCCCACTAATTGTATATCTGAAATACCGTTCAATTGTTGTTTTACGTTTCGCACGGTAGCATTACTTAGTACGGAAGATAATATGAAATATTCATCACATAAATCAGTGGTGAGAGAAAATGCCAATGTATCAGTCAATAGACAGATAACATTCTAACCGTCACACACAACTGGCTAATATAATTTCAATCATATTCTTGTTGGTCATATGATTTCTATGAAAATAATTCCAAAATCATGAAAACTCCTAATGGAATGTGTAGTTGAATACATCATTGGAATAAACAATATATGTTTTCTAAGACTGTCAACAATTACCTTCATGTGTGTCCAATGACAATTTATGAATGGTACATTATGTGACTCCTGAATGTTGACGAATATACAGGACTGGGCTATGTCGCAATAAGCAGGTACACATAGTATAGAAAGCAATCAAATGTTGATTCTCGCGTTGGATTTTTGTGAATAGATGAAGTATTTGTAAGGGTCAAGTTATGGAAGAGAATTTTTTTGACGGAAACAAGTTGAACATAGGATGCTGAAATAACAAAGTCAAATCCGCTTTTACTGATAATGCCGATATTCAAATCGTGTTTTCCACCAGAGTTTTCAAGATAACTTCCGACATCGGCAGAGATGATGCCATCTAGTTTCGCCTTGGGCAGCCTCAGTAAGTTATTGAAACTTGGCACAATATTGTGGGCAAGATTCTACAACTGTTTCTGGTGGCTGTTTGAATAGGGGGTTAGAACACCAATCTAAATTCACATCATATGGATGGAAACATCAGCGACACAGGACAATCGTCACTAGGAAATATGTTATTCAGCTCGTGTAGATTCTTGAAGAACGTGTTGACACAATGAATAGTACCTACCTATTCAGCACAAAATCTCATCTCATTTTGATTCTGATTTTTGTTGATCTCTCAAGACTCTTGCATCAGCTTCTGTGGAGTGACAAAAAGAGAAATATACCCATTATATCATTATACATGAAGAACAAATGCATAATTACCATGATGTTGATATAGAATAGTGATCCAACTCCCTATCACCAGCCAGGAAGAGTTGTAGACTTCTGCCTACTTGATTATGTTGAATTTCAATACCTCACTAAGGCTTCAAAAACCTGAACTAAATGGCGTCACTCCTGCTGATCTCGATGTTTATCATGGAAACCTTGCAGAACACGATTCGAATTTGGAATGCAAATCAGTCAACTGCCAGATATCTGTCATCATCTAGGTATTCTCTTCTATACTCAAGCGGTGCGACAACGATGTACAAAACACTGGTGCAGTCACTGATTGTGTTTTGTTTTGTCAAGAACGCTTACGCCAATTTCCGCTATAACGGCCTAATAGTTATGAAACTCCCCAGAAGATGGTGACATTTTTACAGATTTCTGTACAAATAGTTGATATTTTGAGATTTTAACAATGTAGTTCGATCATTAATTGAGAAGTAACCTAAATTACTACTTCTGAATCAACATTTTTATAGCACTGATTGTGCAATCATCAATAATACTGATTTTGTTTCCATTTTTGTGTCGCCATCTAACAATTGACATTTGAGTGATTTTCCGCTATAACGAATAAAATGCTGTTATCAAGTTAGCTGTACGTTAGAGTTTTGGTTGAAGAAGTTAGATAGGCGAATAGGCAGAATAACTCCACCAGTGTTCTGTACATCGTTGGTGCGACCTAAGTAAGGTTGTTTCTATAGGGTCCACCTGTTTTGAAACAACTGAAGAGCTGTCCCACCATCCTATATCCACTTCGATCAGAACTAAAATCAACAAACTTATGATAACGGCGACCACTAATGGAACTGACGCAATGAAATGCAGACAGCATAGCTGCAGCAGAATCATGAAAAATCAAGCGATGAAAAATGAAGAAATTATTTCAGATTTGTTTCTATAATGATGACTAATCATTCCTCATGAACATCCATTATTCCTGACACTTCGGCAAACTATTTTCATTTGTTGTCATGAAACTGAAACCGAGCACTCCTCACATATATTTATCGTTATTGAATTCTAATCAACCATTTACAGTTTCTTTTAATTAGATATGGATAATACCGTGACAGTCAATGTTATTAATCTCTCTTATCTGAACTGGGAATGGCATCGCATCGTATTGGATATCTTAATCAGGAAAATTTTATGCAGCTATGAAAATGTCAAAATTCTAATTAAATGACAGTTCCGCCTTCTTTATGCAGGCCATTACGTTTCCTTAGATATATTGGCAATAAATTCCGATCTGCACGTTAATTTCGGAATCGCGAGACTGCAAACCGCCGGACTGTAAACAGCCGGACTGTGAACATGCAATCACATACAATTTCAGAAAATTTCAGAAAAGTTGCACTCACCATTGCATGTCGTGCATGGAAGAACAACTCCACACGTGATGTTGGAGCGAAGGTACTTTGTATGTTCTCGCTAATGATTGGTCACACAAAATGATAATCTGGAGTAAAATGTGTGAAGATGACTCGACTCTAATTTACAGCTCCATTTAGTTTTGAAAATCAATTATTCGAACTCTTATCATTGAATTATTTCCAGATTCTGATCCTCATTTGTTACCTCACCTCATATTTTCACGAGGTTATTCAGTGAATATTCAAAAATAATTGAACCGAATATTTTAGACTTCTCGAGATATATACTACTTTCTTATGTTTTCTTTCGAATCGGCAAATGTCATATCTTGGCATCTTGTATTTTTTCATTTTATTCTAATGCAACAACCTGCATAAGCTTTTATACACCTGAAAATAATTTCAGAAATGTTGATATATATGGTATACCATACATTCCATTTACCTAAACTTTCGGAATGCAGAAGCATGAATTCATTGATAGAATGATGTATCTCCAACATTAATACATTGATACAGCTACCTTGCTGAGATCTATTCGAGAACTGAATCCTGAAAACTTATAAGCGTAAGACGCACTCTTTGCAGATCATGATTTGAAAATTTCAAATTCGTGGAAGAGAAAGGAAAATATCAACAAGTTACAATGCAGCGAACACAACCCCTCTTCCTCGTGTAGAACGCTCTTTTCAGAAGATTCGAATTGTCTCCAGAATCCTTTGCATGTATATCTTGCACATATCTCATATCCAATTGAAGTGGGAATGATCCACTGATTCACAGGCCAAATTCACAAGAGAATCACAAGAATCAATACATCATATAGACAGATTCCTAGATGATATTAGAAGGCCACTGTCAAATGAGAAACCGAAAAATCCAAAAAGATATAATGAGTAGATATTACTCGAATTTCAGTAGACGATGTTGGGTTCCTGATGTAATCTAGCGTTGGAGTCTCTGCAAATTTATATCGGTACAGTAAATATAGCCCTATATTGATCCTTGAATGAAATAGAATGAAATATTCATTGATGCACGCAGCACTCGTTAGAGACATTTTTCGAAATGATTGTCTATATTCATAGTTTGACCAAATCTTTTGGCAAAAATTAACAATGAATAATATTTCTTGTAGCTTCAATAACGACAGTGTGTTTTGGAAACGTTCATTGGATGTTCTGAACGGGATAGCATTTAGCGGTATACCTATATATATTTTGGGAGAATATTTCGGAATATAAATTGTATGATTCTATTTCATTTCTGGATTCACCACTTTGAAAATACAATTTCTAGCAATACAAAATTCTAAATGAAATTGATTGAGCAGTATATCAATCAGTTTCCAGCATACAAAACTGAAAGTTCAACAAGATTATACATGATTATGATACATAAAGGGTGATCTATATCACTGTTATAGAAAGAGATAGTTTTTGTGTATGTTTGTATAGATGGGTTTCAGAGTGTGATAAGAATTTGATATTTCCAACATATTTGCAGCACTCAAAGATTCTGCTGACATATCAAATGAGAACTGTCTATATTAGAGCATTCTGGAGTTCATCATTATCCAATGATAGAACTATATATTCAGCAATATTCGGAATGTTTCATTTCGGTCATGATGAAATAGCATGTTTCATTTGCTATTCCTATTTCTCCCGAATTCTTGTTTCCATATATCAAGCTGGTTCCGCTTTTTCATTATAGCCATAATCAATACATGAGAAAATGTTACATTGTCCATCAAATTATCAGACATGAAATCGACTGCCCATACTTACTTGCAAAAATAAATTTCAATGTTCCCAGTAAAAACAATCTTCGATATTATACCCCATTCAATATCCCTTATTGTAGAACCAATCTAGGACAAAACTCGCCACTAGTTCGTATGCCAAAAGCATTCAACACACACTGTCACGATCCCAATTCATCTCTCGACATTTTCTCGACATCTTTGCCTCGTTTCAAATGTTTCTTGAAAAATATGTTTCTCTACTCAGATCAATAGTTAAGATGGTTCCTCATTTCCTGTACTCTTTCTATTATGATCTATTATATCCCACAATTTTTACTATATTATTAACATAAAAACATTTTCATACCATATTTCAAATCACATTCGATTATTGCTAGATAATTTTATATCGATAAGAAACCGTTATTTATGTATAATTGTAGAAATAATTCTTACATAGTGGATGCTGTTTTTTGGAACTTTATTCTGTTAGCAACCTAAAATGGTAAATAAATGAATAAATAACTGAATATATATGTACATTGAAATGAACCATACTTGAACCCACATTTTTTTGATATTCCACATAATATGTAGCTCCAAGATCTGATTAGATATAAGAATTTTATATCTTTTATGATATAATTATGTACTTTTATATTTGTGTATCTCAAGTTCTGTAATAAATGGGTAGAATTTGTGCTTATAATTATAGATATAATTTACGATGCTAGATCGTAGTCAGCAATGGTCCCATAGTCATTTGTCGGAGATGAGATATGCGACATATACAGGTGGCCTCCGATGGTAGGTAGAATTAATTTACTGATATCATGTAGCAGATTGTATCCGATGATCATTCGTGGGAAATAATGGATAAACAATTGATGGAACAATAATTTGAATTATACTACATGGGGATGCACGTTATTGAATGGAAACAGAAACCATAATAGACATGTTAATAGGTATATTTATATGAGTATATTTGTGTGTTTTTCAATGTTCAAGAACTCGATGTAGATTCTTTTCAGCAAGGAATTTCGGTTTTCAGTATCTTAAAATTGAATTTCAAACGCAGTCACATCCTGATAATAATGATGATAATAATATTGATAATAATAATAATATTGATGTTTATTCATGATCATGAATCATATCATATGAATTTGAAAAATGTTTTGAATAAGTGCAGGTGGATCACAGAAGTAGCATTGACAACTTGTGTATGTGAATCCCATAGTAGGATTGAAATCAAAATTGATGGTTAAAAATTGGTGAACAATCTGTGAGAAATTGGTTAAAAAATAATAATCGATAAAAACATAATCCACTAGTGTATTTTATAAATTTGTAGGGGTGTTCATGTGGAGTAAGTTCGAGTTTTCCTAGTTTTATAAATAGAGGTATTATATATTTTGAGGTATTTTTCGGAGCAGATATCTGATTTGTTATTGTTCTAACCACGAATATATTCAAAGAATCATAATATTGTCAGTATTTATTTCAGAAATGAAAATAGAAAACCCAAAAAAAAATTAAAATATCAACATATAACAGGCCGTATTCCACTTGTATTCCACTTCTAACAGACACGGATTGAACATTACATGACCTCCCACCGAAATATTTATCTTGGGAGACTGACATAACGGTATCAGTTTCTCATCTTGAATTCCTCCCAATTGACATATATTCATACATAGCGTAACTATATGATAATAACTAAGATATTACAAAATCTACCTGCCAATGGCTACTGTTTCGATCCCAACTAGTTTCCATATCTGACCCGATTGAATAAGCTGTCAAACCATCGATAAAAATCACTGCCGTGCATTGATTTACGTACATGAGTAACTGAAAGACGTTGAAACCATCAATAACGAACAATACGATATTAATTCAAAGCCTACTTGGATTTCTATCAATGTCTGAACAATCGAAGATAATTCTTTGAGTTGTAAATAATTAGTGACTGTTGAAGTTCTACGTATGTCTGTATTAATAATTGTATTATGTACATACAATCTACGCGGTAGGATTGGTTTTGATACATGATTGTTCGATCAGAATGAGATTATAATTCATTTGTTCAGCAGCTGATATAATGATTCCATGAATATAGATCAGTAGGCAGATATTTCATCGATCTTGCATCAATAACATACAATGAATATGAAGGTTTCTTCATGACATAACTCTCGAGTGGTTCAGAATTCACAATGGCTATTTGCCAGCTATGATTGAGGTCAGTAATTATCATCTCACGGATGAGAAAGTTGAGAGAAATGTTGATAATTCAAGATAGAAGATGAAATCTTCAACAGGTGTAAGACATGGCAATAATTTGTTCATTGAATATTACTATTCCTAGCCTCCTATTGGATGGTGAATGCAAAACTTTTCATACGAAAACTTATTCCTCACTAGTTATCATGGCAAATCCATTGAGATTAGAGAATAAATCCACAGCGCAATTGGTACAGAATAGAAAAGAATTAGAAATTCATCAATATACGTCGGAAAAACTGTTTGTCACTACACTTACATTGAAAAAAAAGTATAATCCAACACTGAATCATTCAGATGTACCATGTTACCCTCTCGAATAAGTGCATTCAAGTACTTGTGAGAGGTCGGTCCCCTGTAATTTGTCTATTCTGTAATATAAACGCACAAGCCGTGGCCAAAATATGTCACCACCAGCAACTAGTTGTTGCTTCGCTGTGGCAATCTATAATAACAACATCAGTGAGTACATACTGACAGCTATGAAATTGAATTTGATGTTGAAATTGCTAGTGTAGGAGTCATTTGACTATTAGATATCAAAGACGTAGAAAAAGAATAGTGTAAAACTCGCATGGAATGTTCATTCCTCACTCGCCAAGGATAGTGTTACTGCATTTCATACTGGTGAAAAAAGAGTACCTACCTTTCCGTAATATTCCAAAATGAAGATTTTTCATGATGGTGGTATTTCTATGAACTGATGATCAATACTAATCGTGTTGCATCCTCATCAGATGATGAAGTACAAAAATTGCAATAGAACTTGATGCATATGATTGCATTACGGAATCTTCGTTGATTGCTATTTTGCATACAAGTGTGATAACGTTTTTGAAATTCAAATTTCACCCACATAAATAAAGAGCTTCCATAAATCTCGATATTCCTATATTAAGGGACCTCCTCTCGACTGACAAAAAAAGGAAAACCTGAGAACTTCTCATATATCGTTCAGTCAAATCTTTATCATCTGAAATCTGATTTTTTCTTTCGAATGATGATGAGAAAATCATGTTAGTGAATTCAGATATTTTAGTGGAACATCTTGAGTTTGAATGGGTTTGATCATTGAAAAAGTACGATATAATCAATCCATGGTGAAGTACAGAGATTACAGTGATTCCTGAGATTTGAAGCTCCTAAAAATTCTATAATATAATATAATCTATGTTCATTGAAATTCATCTTAGAATTTTTATGAGTTCTACATCTTTGATTTCATCCACTCTCTTCAAAACAAGGTCAGTTGAATTCGAGCTTCCTATTGTTGTTTGTGAATGTCATACTGTATCATGTTCTCAATAATGTGAGCTCAGCAACAGATCAAAATTTAATTTTTGAAGAATTTAAATTTTTGAGAATTCAATTTTGCTCTATCTTCATGAGACTAAAATTTCAGAGAATACTTCTAGATCTTCTGCATGAAATAAGAGTTTGGTGTTTCCGAAAAACATCTTTGGACGTCATTGATGGAAATTAAAAACTGCAGAGAACTTGAGTATGAGACTTGTGGTACTCCTGAATCCTGAAGCATCGTGATAATTTCTCTCATTATTTTTTGAGTATCCTTTACATCATGGTATTTGAATGACTATTGTAGCGAAGATTACTTCAAATAGTTTATTCATGCTCAATGATGGTGGTTATTCTTCTAGTTGAGGAGTTGTATATGTAAGCAGTAGTTCATATATGGAGTTGATATTAATTATTATTCAGGTGAATTGTTGTCCTCTGTCAAGTACCAATGATACACAATATTGATTTTTATCATTTTTGTTATCTCATTCGAATTCATAATCATAACAATGATAATAATCATATGAATATTTGAGAGATACCTCTCCAGCAGTTTCAGCTATTCGATATAGTATTTTTGCGATCTATAGATGATTCCAAAAAATACTATTTTTTTCTCGAAACTCGACAATATAGTTCTGACTATTCCAGGCGAGTCGCTGATATTCAGCAAATGGGAATATATCATTCCCTTATAAAATGTCACATGTCTGATGTTAACGCGGTAGCTGTAACTTAACATATGAATCGACAGGAACCTCGCGTGCGGAAATTAGCATATTCTTCAGCTAGCGTTCTGCAAAGAACGCCAAGCAGGCGCTTAAATAAACACAATATGATCATAACTCAATCAGAAAACGAGAATTCATCCGTCATCTAACAGTAAAAACACGCAACTGCGGGTGTTATTCACCATTTGTGGTCAGTGCTGGATGTCTCTCTGACAAAAATAACTTTCCATACAATGGTACGAGATGAATTAGCTATTGTGATGCGGAAAAATGCAGTAGGCATTGAAATTGTTACTTTGTGTTTATGCAATACATAGGGTCATGCACTCACATAGATGAACCATGAACCAAGCTCATGCATGAGCTTCATAAAATGAGCTGACTAAAATCAAACCGATTATAGTAATTACATTCAAATTGAGTGGGCATATGCACCAGTTTGCTTGCTCAACGTATTTCGTCAACTTGTAAACGTATTACTTGAAAACCCGACAATGTTCGAGGGATATCTAATGATCCTACTGTTTTGAATTGAACTGCACTGTTGTGAATTTTTCTCGGAAGTTTTGAGGTCGCGAGCATCAGAAAACACTTCAGTAGGTAAAGAATCCTACAACCATAATAATAGTGTTGATATAGTGTGATAATTATGATAATAATAGTGTTATATTAATAATAGAATTTTTTTCACGAAGAAAGTAAGAAAAAAATATGCTCACAATAATCACAATTATACAATTACAATTATAGTTATAACTTTAAACATCAACAGATACACAGAAGTTGTTGAAACAGCTTATGAGTATGTAAGTATGTGTTATATTACAAAGTATATATCTGACAAAACTAAACTAAATGAACTGATAAATACACAGTGACTCGTACAGTGATTGTGACTGTATATAACTAACTATGTATTTGAATAAATAGAAGGTAATATACCTTGTTCACTTTTGGTTGAGAATTAGGTCATTCTTGGTGAATATCATACCAACATGACCCTACGAAAAAAACTAGTAATGTTAAACAATAAATGCTTCTAAGTCAGACACTTGACTAGTCAGGTATGGGTATGATGAACATAGATACATGGCAAAAAAAGTGTATGAATCACTGAGAATCAAAAAACCTATCGAATAGGCTCTAAGCATTACATATCACATAACTATTACATGATGAATTGTGAACCGATATGGTTGGGTGGTAGTTCTGTAATCGGAATTAACAAAATACATACCCGATCCACTTATAATTTGAAAAATGTAAGTATCCTGGGTGGACAAAATAATACACTTCGATGATATAAAGAGAAATATTATACTATTTCATATCTGAGCTACCCTCCAGACTACGTACACATATAGTATAGCATATCACGTTAGGTAGCATTTCTGTACTAGCAGAAGTTAATATTCAATTTACATTCAATTCCGATTCGAGATAACCGTTTACAAATCGACTGAGGTGTTCATTATTTACAATGAGTGAATATAAACATAACTCAGGGTATGACATCAGGCGTATGACAACTATAATCTTCGAGTGAATTGTTAACCATATAGGTCCATTGGAACCCCATTGTTTAACATATATTATGTCGTAACCGCTTAGGTGCGTGTTCAATATTCTCGTCCCACACACTTCTCTAGTCAGGTGTATATTCCGATATATTGTTTCATGAAATCATACAGGATGGCTCGCAAAGGTGATTGATTGAAACGATTCATTAGATGTTCCTGGCGAACCGGACAAGGAATCGTTTTTAAAGTTAGGGTGATAGCATGAACAAACTGGCTCTATCATTCTAAAATAATTCCAATAATGCGGTATTGCCGCGTCTATTGAGAGGTAGTAGCAAATTTGATATTTCAAATGGAATACGCTGTATATATTATCATTTTCAGAATCTCCAACAATTTTCTGACGACTTTTCTCGATATTTCTCTATACCCATCTGTGAGCGTTTTTGAGTAAATAGCAAAATGATCTCAAACCGAAATGACCCGAACTGATTTTTCCATCAAAAATCGTTGAGAAGGAGCAGTTTTGTATTATGGTTGTATTTTTTTGAGTATTCAATGATTGTGCTCATTACTGACTTCATGCTCTTGGCTATTGGCTATGTTTATCATTCTTCTATTTCATATTGCTTCCAAATATTGAATTCCTCTATGATGAATACTGTCTGTAAGTTCTACGAGGAGGTGGTATATTCATTTTTCAGCTTTTAATGGGATTTTCTCTCCTTGTTTATAAAAAATAAAGTAGACGTTATTGGAAATTATTTCAATATATTTGTAGTAAGGACATATTTAGGATCTGCCCCAAAATGTCACTGCGCTTGAAATTAAACCTTTAGATACCTAAAAGAGAAATTCTCTATTGGTCAGTGATACTCTACTCCATTTTTTAGAAACGAGGTGAGAAAATCCCATTAAAAGCTGAAAAATCCTCTATGATGACTTCCGACGAATGATTAGGATGCGTAATGATATGAGAAATATGACATGTGGCAAGACAACATGTGGAAATTGTGTCAAAAGGCAACCCCATATAGAATGTCGAAAAATATTTAAAATCAGTGAAGAATTAATTGATCTCAAATGAAGATGACGAAGTAGTTGCAATCCTTTGTTTGTTAGTAAGATGATTCTAGATTTCTTAACTGGAATGAGGATGTACACGCGTATTGAATTTCCACCTTTGTAATGATGTTCTCATACAAAAGCAACATGTAACGGCATCATTCGTTCTCAAAGTTACCTCGCATGCTCCATTTTCGAAATCTAATTGAAGCCCCATCCAAAAACCCATTCAAACTGGTGTTGCTGTTGTTCCTTCTCCTCATGTATTACCGCTAGACGCTATACTCATTTCAAAGCTTCGTGACGTTTCTAGCCTGCCGTGTTAATACAAGAGTAATTGTTATTTTCGTCAGAAATTATGAGTACGACATACAAATATAGTCAAAACGTAGGTCATGATAGAGAAGGAACTTTTGCACTATATTCGGGTGGTTAATCTAGCAGTTCATCTCTGTTAAGGGTGGGGATTTTGTCGTCACGTAGGAAGTACTTAGAGAGAAACAGATTGTACCAGGAGGCACAAGTGAGTACTATCGAATGATGAAATAAAATTGTTTTGCTAGAGGAATCTACCTCTCCTGATCCTCACTACTTCCGAACTCTCAAGCAAAATTCCAATACCTGCAACTTTATAGGTATTCCTTTCTTGTTGTCAGAAGATGAAACACTTTCATTCTAAATTTGAGAGAATCAATTGGTCTCATTGATCATCTGTTTCTGCTTCATGCATATGCTGAAATCCTGGTGGCTTTTGGGTGTTCATCAATTTCAAAATAGCCAATCCTAGTGGGTGAGCTCATGAGTGAAATTATCCTTTTCATATAATACCGAGTGTTGTATCTTCTCACATGACGACAATAATTCATTCAGTTACCAGTTCATTGAAATAAGATGTTCGCCGAATTGTCTTCATTTCCAGTTTCATTCTTCTCATTCAGAAGAACCAGCACAATTAACAATCTCCAAGACAGTTTATTGTTGTTCAGAATTTCCTATTGCCTAATTATAGGGACCACGCCAAAATGTGTGGTAGCCTAATTGCATTGTAATTTCTATGGAAGTGGATTGATCTATGAATGTATAATTCACGATCGAAATGTATTATTAAATCGAACTGGGATATCTATAGATTTCCGATGACTGTATAAGTGTTTGGTAATCTGTGTATGGAATATATCTGTGCGAGAAATTTCACGGTTGAATCAATGATAATATCTTCAACCGAATGACTTCCTAGGTGCTTGAAAGTTACACAGATTCTCGATGGTATGCAAAGTATATCATGTCGTAGACAAATTATGGAGTCTGAAGTATAAGTATAGAGTAGATCATTTTCTAAGCCTTCTATTTATTTTGAAGGTTCAGTCATCGAATTTCACAATGATGAATGCTTGAACTGCTGTTATCACTGTGGAACAGAAACCAGTATACATAATGGCCTATATTTGGGAAAGTATATGCACATACAAACGGAAGAACTAATTCAATGATGATAATAATATGGCTCCATTCGTCAACATGAAAATTACAACATGGAGTTGAAATTCACAGTGATTGTGAATGAGAGTTCAACTATCAAAGCTCAACCAAGTTGGGATGATATAAGAAGAAGAAATAAAAAGTAATATGGCATAATAGTTGGACAGTGATGATTTTGAAAAAATCATATCACGAAAATTATTTGAAAAAAGTCGTCGTTGTCGTCGATATTTGACGAAAAAAAATGGCCTCATATCATCATTAGAAACAGTTCTTTCAATATCTTGAAATTCCTTGAAAATTATTTGAAAAAAGTCGTCGTTGTCGTCGATATTTGACAAGAAAAAATGGCCTCATATCATCATTAGAAACAGTTCTTTCAATATCTCGAAATTCCTTGAATTGATTTCTTTGAGTTCCTGGAGACAATATAAGAAATGCATTAGATGCTTATCGCGGGAGAAGATCTGATGTGGGAGTGAAACTAATCTCTCGAGCAGATAGCTAATAGTTCTGAAAATTTGGTCTTCCTTCATTATCCCATCTTCAGCCAACCTGATTTTCGGTCATACGTTTATATATCATAGGAGAAGCGTTTCCAACAATGCTGTATTTTTTGTATTCTGTTTTTATCGTACCATCCGGAACTGAAACACGAGAAATATAAATGACAGTAGGCCAGTCTCAACTTCACATCCTTTGGCAGCAGATCTCTACTGGGATATAACTGTCTCAACTGTCTCTACCGCCTGATTCCATACTCGATCTGAATCAAAACCACACAGATATCTAATGACACGTAAGTATCCACCCACGCTGTATTAAATCTGATGAATAATATTTGCACTATGGTTCACAATATAATTATGGATGTATATCCAAACAAATAGTGTAGGAAGATTTTTTTCGATTTGTCGCAGATGTAATTAGCATACATATCTGAGTTGTGTATTTTCGTAACATCCCATTGAATTCATTTCCAATCTGACTTGCATTAGAATTTAGAATGATTTATGTCTCTAGAGTATACAGGGTGTAAGTAAATGAGTGTAAAACATTTGAGGAGGTGATTCCTGGTATGCTCTACCATCAGATCGATACTGGTCTGGGACTGCCTACGAAGCCTGAAAGTCCCGGCAAGCCTAAGCTAGTCTACACCTGATTTTTCATTATCTGAATCGACAGTACTACCTGATCGTTTGAATTTGCAGAACAATCTTTTGCTTAAAAACCTAAATTTTCCAAGCAGGAGTAGCAAAAAAGATAGATCATCTGTGGAATTCCAGCTATAACAAATAAAAATCCAATAATAAACGCAAATAAACTACCATTGTAATTTCACTATCAAAGTACTTGTTGACGTTCATTTTCCGGACCTCATGTCTGATGTTGTCCCTGATGAAGAGTTGAAAAGATGCCACCTAATATTCCAATCATTCGTACTGAAAGAGGTCAATACAATATTTTTCGTTTGAATACTAACCTAAAAACCAAGCAACTCAGTAGAGACATCTTCTAATAAGTTCTGTTATTTCGGAACGGTATTTTTCGAAAAGTGTTCGTCAAAAAATAATAAACAAGGGTACCGTTGGGAAAAGAATTGAAAGCCACTGAGAAAGATGTACCACTAGACCCCCCTTCCCGAGAAAATTGATCTCAAATGTCCCCTTGAAAATAAAATCGACCTGTCATTTTGATTTTTCATATTATTCACTGGAAGATAGATAATGAGAATGAGAAAGAAGAAATGTCACCCTGTATAATGGAATTTGATGTGTCAAGAATCTTTTCCGCAGAGTGCTTTAAGGATGCCAATTGAGAATCTGACGGAACTAATTCAACTATTGCATGAATTCCATGCAGTAGAATGATTCTGAACTGATAGTCGACACACCAAGTTCAAAAGTAACATCATAAGAGCAGAATGAGGAGAACACGTACAGATGAAATAAACGAAATTAAGTGGGAAAATTATTATTTATAGCAAGACTGCCAACGTCCGTCACCACAGGTGTACAGTTTACATTGTAACGAGCTGAAGCTGGCACGCATGACCAACCGATATTTATGAAAGCCGACAATTTAAATATTCCACCGATATCGAAAGAAGGTTTTTTTCTCCAATAAATTGTGCTCCATAGGAAGCTGCGGCCTGTCTCGATACTTACCAGTCTGGAATAAGAAGAAAATGAGGGCCTTGCATTATGGCTTCCGCATATCACACATCTCGAATTATGGCCTCAATTAATGAGGAATTAACAGCTTCTCACCAGGGAATCGATGTAAGTTCGAGGTTGACGAAGGTTTTTGATTCGATTCGAATAATGAGGAAGAGGAGTGCTACGGTTTAGATCGCAATCTGCAATCTTACGGAAATGCTCTGCTAATTCGAAGCCACTTCCATGTGCTTTTGAAAATGCATATGGGTAGATGTTGTACCAGCTGATAATATCGTTGGATGGATTACTCAGGATGTTTCCACGAGTCCTTATCGAGCGTTTTTCACACGGTGAACATGATTTAAATTCAAACCCAAATTGAAATCGAGTTCATTACTTCCCTGAATAATCAATTTACAATGATTACATCACAATAGTAGAAACTTCAGATCCATGGTGCAGTGGCCTATGCAGGATTGTCTGTCTGCTCTGTGCCTAGTCTGAATTTTCGAATTTGTTTCAAGTTTCAACATTTATCTGTCCAGGTAAATATAGCAAACATTATCGATTCAAGAGAAAATGAATTCAAAATACACGTAATGTCAGATTAATAAGATTCATAACTTCCTTGAGGGTTATACACATGGGAGTAGATGCTACCAGGAGGTATTCATTTTCAATTTTGGTTGATGTTGAATTTAGAATATCGTGAAATTCATGTGGGATATTCAGAACATATAGTTTTGTTTCCGTTTTATACCTTTTCTGGTTAGACATTTGTTTTGTGTCAATGTTTTTTCGAAGTGTTGTGTATTGAGATCCATGTTTATAGTAGACCTGGTTATTCGGGCCTTATTTCGTGTGAACTTCATATATACGATCATATACGTTCTATCGAAGAGTTGGTGGACTATTTGTGATTCATTGGAGCATAGAAAGTTCTCCCATTTTTTTTCAGTTTTTCATGATTTGTCCTGATTGTTCTATCGTCATTTTTTGATTCAGTGGTTTCATATTTGGGTAAATGAAAGTACATATAATGATCTGTCATATCAGTTCAATTTCTGAGCAAATCTCTACACTACTTTTTACGAATATCCATCGTATTGTTTTGATTATTCATCACCCCAATATAGACTGGAAGATTTCATTTCTGTAAGGTATTCAGGCATGTTTCTAGATCCTCCATAAATATGCTTGGCTCTGTTGCTGGAGGTCTATAGAATACAGTTAGACCTATATTATTTTTTTCTGGAAATGTCCTACAAAACATGTCAGCTTAAGGAAGTTATGCACGATATTTACACCAGTGTTCCATCATATTATATACCATAATTTTAGGAATGGAAAAATCGTTGGCATTTTTTATATATCCGGTTTCTGACAATTGAGTCAAAGAAATCTTTTGCTGTTTCAATATATACCAACAACTCATCATAATGTTCTTCTAAACTTATGGTATTCAAGTGGACAATTCCTATACCCTCATGAATTTGACTGGAAACGATGACATAAATTGGTTTTGAGTTTTTTCGGACTTCCATGATGTATCTGATATTCACGTTGAAGACACTCAATGATCGGAAACGTCGTGAGCTATACATACACACACAATCATTTCTTCTTCACTAAGGGTATTCATTATACGCATCTATAATAATCTCCTTTGATAACAATTGAGATAATACTGAGATAGTACTTTCCTCGATACCCTGATCGAGAAGTGTTATCCTATGTATATTCCTATGTAATTATCATTTGGGAATCCAAGGTTACGCAGGATTGATCGGGTTATACTGAAAGGCCAACACCCTATATTTCATTTGAGCATTGAGATTTATCTCTTCCTGATAAAACGTGTTTGTCCCCTATCGATATGGCACTTTCACGGAATGAATGTGGCTTGTGAAATTCAGGTAAGTGTTGAGCATTGTGAGGGTTTTTCATAATGAATCAACTTCATACTCTCGTGATTATGTTGATTACAAATACGAGATTCACAATCATTTCACCAGTAATTCATAAAGGTATGGTAGAGTACAATAGCTCACCACATAATGTTAAATCTAGTGGATCTTGTAGAAACTTCAGACACAAATTGCTGATACATATAATGGAACTAAATTAGTTCTGTTTCCATTTGTAATGTTATTCTTATTATCCTGGTTACTGTTCAATCTTATAGGATTAATCATTACATTGTTATACTATTTTTCTTACTATGTATCGTATCATAACAGTTTTTATATTCAATTGTAATAATGTTTTTCTAAGTACTTCAGATGAATAACCCAATTAACAGATCATTCATACAGGATGAATCCATACATTGTGATATATTATTTTATTCTTATTTTATATATAGGAAAACCTACTTAATAAATATTTCTTCTTCTCATTCGAAAATGACTCGAGTGTCTTCAACAATATGAACATTGACCAATTTCATGACATCATATGATACAGGACACATCCAAAAAGAACCAAATAGATTGAAATGGCCCTTCATGATTCGTCATGCAACTAATGAATGTGAATAAAATTGATGAACAATGCTAACTATGGAATTGGAATTTGCATAAGCCATTACTGGCTCCAGTGGATCTTCATAATAACATGAATATTATTATGTTCCTCCTACAAAGTGGCGGCATACCTTTGGATAGATTCCTGCTTATATCAATAAATTCCGAGCAGAAAACGTAAATGTCAACGATTACGTTTATTTTCTCATCTTATGCATTTAAATTCATATTTAAATTTTAATTGCATCATTTTGTTGGCATCAGTTCACAGTGATTATATTTTTATGAGATATTTTGCGAATTTCATGTCCGAGTATTGCCGTATTTCAGAATTGCATGCGGTTTGTTGGGGGTGGGGAAGAGGGGGGTGGGCTACGAAGGCCATATAAATCTTCGTGGGCGGAATATCTGAAGAAATGGACTGCAGAAGACGGTATGTATTGATATTTCAATCAAATCTCAATATTCAATCACTCAGGAAACACAATGATGAACACATCGAAAGATTTCAGAAAAGACCAGCACCGTGATCATTGTGACCAATTTCTCAGTCTAGTGAAAAGCTGTTGAACACGATAATCCTGACATATTGGACTCAGTTCAGGGGAAAATCAGATGATTGATGAATTTTTTGTGGGAGTTATGAGGACAACAATTATATTTCCTAGAATTTAATTATCGTATGAATGTTCGAGAAGAGGTCCATTCTGTTATATACGAAAAAATACGTGATCTTCTAAAAGCATCCACACATTTATAAATATTCCTGGGATCATCACACGACACACTGATCTACTGAGATTTTTTCTAATTATCAAATTAAACAATTTGGCTGCATGATAAAACCTTGAAATTTCAAATATCTGCACAAAATAATTCTAATAGTGACCACTCAAGAGATTCAGCACCGAAGTCCTCACCTTCCCAACTACTTCCCATGAAACTATCATCTGAAAATAGTGGACCATTGAAATGATCAGCTGGAATATCGCAAGTTTGTGATTTTGGAAGAACTTATCGTAGGCCCATATTTTACTCATGATAACGTCACTGGACAAAAGTCTCTTGAATGATCAAATGAGGAATTTTGAAAGTATCTTGAACTTCTTGATACTTGTTCAATATCCGATATCCTGGTGAGAATACAATTCATACATTGGAAACACTAACTGAAAGGATCATTTCAATATTTTAGTAGGCGTGCTTTTTGATATATTTCATAAAATGGTGAATGCGTCGTTTAGGTACACTGGTCAGAAATATCTCGCTACAAACCTGCACTTTTCATTTAAGAAACTGAGGTTTTCTCGAATATATCATCTCCAAGAACATATTTTTTCAAGTTTCGTTATGTTTTGTTGTTTTTAGGTGAAAATTCAGTTAACAAGTACCTATACTTCACCTCCTATGCTTCCACTACGTTTGATAATTTTAATATGATATATGGTAAATAAATCGGAGGATTTTATGCTATCCTATATCAGTTCTGCTACAACATAGACAAATAGAGAACAAAACCCAAGTCTGTCGACCACGAAAACACATTTATCAATGATGTAACTTGTTTCGGCTAGTGTAACTAGTGGTTATTTGGTTTTTCTTGTCAATGTCACTGCGGACCACTTTGAGTATATCATCAGAGTGTCCCAAAACTCAACGTCATCCTGTCGTAGGATGAATAAGCCGTATCAGAATATGATCTCAGTAAAATATTGATTTTTTTTTATATAGTGGCATAACTTGTATAAATATTGTGAAAATCGATATTTTTGAGTCACCATCAGCAGCAAAGCTTAGCATGTATCAATGTCATCATCTGAAGGAGTATCATATTGATCTCTTCAGGGGTATCTCAGAGATCAATTCTAGGTCCATTGCTATTCATTATTCTCACGTTCAATATTTTCCGTCAAGTACAATCCCAAGATCTATGATGCGTTTCAATTTATGTGATCTGTGATTTGAATGATATCGTGGAATAATCCAACCGCCATAATCTAAATGCTACTAAATGTACAGCCATTGTTTCCACTCCTGATTCATATGATCCATATCTGATGAACATATAGAATTGGAAATGGAAAATTCACCTTTGTAAAAAGTTGGTAGTAGTAGAAACCTTGGTATAATTTCCGACTACAATTTACGTTTCCGAGAACACGTATCTTCACTCGTTGAGTTCACCTATGAAACTATCTCATTCTCAATTTCAATCTCCCAAAAAAACTATGTGAGGACTAGTTCTACGTATCATGAATTATGGCCTGATATTAAATGTTCCTTGTCTTGACAAAGTCACTCAGAGCAGACTGAAAAAAAAACATATAGTCTTCGGAGGTATGATCTATGACTATCTACCAGACTTAGTCAATTGGAATAGCTGAAAATTGAGAGTCTGTTCAAGCTCCATTCAGCTGTTTTCGTGGTTTTTACCATTCCGACCTTTCTCCCATCAGAAGTTGATACAACGAGGAGGTATACACGATGTCAATATCAGAAATATAAAAACATTAGCAATTCCAAGATTTCATCTCATCATCATACCAAGTCCTCCAACTATTATGCAATAACATGTTATAATTCTATTCCTATTTCCGGAATATGAAGAGTCATTGATTCATTTTTTTCGTAAGAAAATATGGAAAATGAGACATCTCTTACCTCTCCAACAGAATCAGCGAATATCAATATTTTTTTCTCTATTCATTGTAGTTCAAAGATGAATTTGTAAAGTGATGTTAAGTAGAGTAGCCCTGGGACTTCGCTTCACTCAATTGTTTTAGTGTTTTTATATATTACGATACTTGAAATGAAGACATTTATTATCATTAATAATATTATTATAAAATAGAGAGTTTTGTTAATATTCTGATCAGCCTTGCCTTAAAACTATGGAGTTTAGTTTTGGGACACTCTATATGATGCGATGATAATGATTGTGGGTAAATTGGTAATGAAAAGGTGCTTCTATTGAACGCTTTCATAGAAATATAGTAAAATATGATTTTGGCTGAAGGAATTCATTTTATTCCCGATAAGGAATTAGCGGGATTCGACTGGTGGACGTTGAACAATCCGATCGAGGACACATACAAGTCTTCCTTCTGTCTCATCGCTCTTTTGCCCGCATCTATCGGACATGCGAATACCAGGGAATCACGCAAATTGACCAGATGACGAAGCTGGTTTTCCTAGTTCGCGGTTTGGCAGAAACTTTTCTCGTTCTACCACTTGCCTGATCGTGAGGTAAATAAGCTACTCATGACTTTGATATAATATCACATGAATTGAGTGTAATCGTATGATTAAATATGGACAATCGAAAGGAAGATCACACTATCATCCTTCATCATCACCAAGAAGATCGATTATACCTCCGTATCTCTCCAAGAAAAAAATTATACCGTATAGACGTCCATGACTTGAATATCAGGAATGAGCGAAAAATATGGTTGTTCCTGATGGTTGATAATTTATTATAGTATCACCAAAATCATGAAGGACTCGATGGAAATGATAAATAATTGTCACTTCAAACTGACAATCCACGCGCGTGAACATTCTGCTGGATGAATGTATAATCAAGTCGGTGATATTGGTACGATCTTTAAATATCGGCAGTTCAATTCGTATATAAACGACTGTTCACTCAAAATCATCACTGTTCACTTAGATACATCAAATGTAACAATATATATTGAATGGAATATTGCGAATAATAGGTTCACTGAAAACGAATGCAGCATCAGGATCAAATCCAATATCGTGAAAAAACTCAAACATAAACTAGCACCAATTCTAATAGAAATGATGAACAAATGTTTTGAAGTCGGAGTATTTCCATCGAGTCTTGGAATTGTCAAAATATCCACTGTACATAGAAGTGAAGCCAAGAATATTATTAATAATTGTAGACCAATATCAATACTGACAGTGTTTTTCAAAATTCTTGAATCAGTGATCCAGTCAGGCTTCTCAATCACTTGAAGAACATCAAAGAGAGTTCTTGTCAGAAGAGAATACTCAAACAGCAATCACTAATATCATAGAACATATCACTTACAAGTGGCAAATCCAATTGTTTCGAAAAATATAAAGTTGTTGGCCCTCGCTACGCCTTCGTGATTGTAATCGGGAAAACTCTATCCTGAATTTTCCCGAGTTTAAACATGAATTGCGGAATACTGTTTCTTCACTAGCTGTATTAGCTTGAATGAGATCCTCGATGCTAGAATTCAAAAAAATATTTTTGAATCTATTGGACATGATATCCCAAATTTAATTGATACATCACTCGACAAATCGAAGATTCCACATGTATCAAAAGTTACCACTATTGCCAGTGAATAATTGTAATATATCAAATCAATCGTGACAAGACGATATTTCAATAAGTAATCAATCTAGTTCTCGTGAAAAGATCATTGCATTGCAGCTTTCTGTTACCTAGTTGAAACATGACATTGGTGATGGTTATTATATTGTATTATTGTTTATTGTTTTATTAGATTCTGAAAGAGGTTTTGAAACCATAGACTGGAATATACTATAAACTCTATTATTAATGAAGTCTATAGTTTCTCTACCATCGAATCTCAATTGTTACAATGAATTCAAAAATGATAGCATGTTTGAATAGGGAATGAAGATACCTTCCAAACGATTATCACAAGCTCATACATCCCTTTGAAAGAATTCGGTGTTGTACTTGTCATTCGAAGGAGAGCTGACGTTTTTTGGGATATTTTAGAAATATATACACTAACCGAAATAACTAATACCTATCTATACTGGTTTTGAAAATACCATATTCCTGATCGACGGTTTTCTGAATTCGTTCCAAAATAATCAGCACCGGAAATTGTGAATGTGTTCATTTGGTTAATAGATAGTTAGTATCAACATCATTGACGGGTATCTATATCATTCCATGGAATCAAATGACTTTACTCATCCATTACCATGGTTGAGAGAACAGTTTCTTGATCATTATCTAAATATCAACGAATAACCATTTTCACAGCAGGTATTTTCTTCCGAACAACAAACTATCTCACAAGCCAACTTCTTCGATGACGCAAACTCGACCTATAAAGAACGATTATTAAATTAACACGGCGAAGTCAAGTCGTACCTCGTAGAAACTTCCACGAGCGTGTAACTCATAAAAGTTGACAAACCTGTTGATATCGATCAGACAAATGACAGTTTCATAGCCGCCCCCGCTGATCTAACATCTGCTCATCGGCTTATCCAAAACAGTGGCGTTACTTCAGAGATCAACTTTCAATTTTCAATACAGGAAGAAGCGTTCCGATATCAGTAATGAAAGTGCCTTAATATTATGTATTCATATGTGAAAATCAAATTAATATCAGATCATATATACTGTCCATGATTATTTTCATAACATCAATCACTCTAAGAGTAATATCACGCCAATATAATCATGTTATTCAACGGAATGGAAGCATTCCTCAACGTATTCATCGAAATCTATGTATTTCCTCGAAAACTCTCTCATATAATTTCAGTAATCATTCAATTAATCTACCGATACCACCTTCATGTAACTGAGGTCATCATTATTGTTTTAGAATATCGAGTATACAGTTAGAGGATATTGATGCTCGAAGTATATCATAGTGGAGATCAAATTTTAAACGGATTTTTGTTTCTTGTTGTCGAATATTTCGAAAATCATCCCGAGTCGTTAGACGAGCTCATCGATATATAGCAAGTATAATAATAAATCAAATACCACTCGAGAACACAGTCAGTTTATGATTTCATATCCCAAGACCCGCGCATATCTAAACATATCAGTACAGGTAATCAAAAAACTGAATATATACAACTTGTTTGTGAGATAATGACAATGTATTCGAGTTCAAAGAGTTTTATCAGACCGCCACCATCTAGGGAATGAATTGAAAACAGGAAAAATAGCCGAAATTTTCATGAAAATCAAAAATAATCAGAGAAAAGTGAATCGAAAGTCAAGCCGAACACTGAGATGAAGGAAATCAAATAGTATATGTTGAAAAAAAGGAAGAGGAATAGGAGCGTAGCTAACGATGTTTCTATTATTGTGTATCTTCAATCGTTTCATTTACTTCGTGTACGTTTACATATATTTCCAAATAATTCAAGTTATTGTCAACATCAATCATAGACTGGAAGTAAAATCATTCAATAGTATATGTACTTTATATGTTTGTTCTATATGTATCCAGCCTGACATTTTGCTTTCATTATATGGGTTGAAATAAACATTGTATACTTATATCCATCTCAGATTTTCAAATCTTCGCTAGTTCTATGATTTTCTCTGATCAGATGTATTCAGATCATGGTCGGTTCATAGCAGGGATGAAGCTTATGAGTTTTTCTTTCGAAGTAATCGAATCCCAACATTACTGACCTATTATTGCCCTCCCTGTATGATTATGCGTGATATAAGTTACGAATGACATAGTCTTCACATTATAGTCAATAGATGGCTCTGTTTACAAATACCTATTGGAGAAACCTTCCAAGATATCAAATATTAGGATGGAATCACCAATTACAAGCTAAATGATATCTAACTTTGATGACAGCTTTAGTTTGTTCCATGGTTTTTATGTTCAGTAGACCAAGAGAGGAAATTACACTGATCCGGAATAATGCTCCGATCGAATGATTATCAATTCAATGATCAATGATGAGCAAACTCCATCAAACCGTTCACCAGAGTTGATTCAACAAAATATTAACTCCACTGATTCGAAAGTGTGTATCCAAACAAGAGATCGTCTTGATATGATCATGAATTCGGTTTATTCGAACATTTTTCACATTCTGATCAACGAAATAATCACTTGGATGAATGAATCATTGCATCAAATTGATAGACACATGTTGTTGATGTAACAGAATTTGGTCGATTCAAACATTCAACAAAATGATCAATTGGATCGAATCGATATCTGCGTTGAAGTAGAACATGATGTGGTTGGTTGAATATGATATACTGTTCATCCAAAGAATATTTAGTTGACCGAAACCTTGAATTCGCTCTTGAAACAAGATTGAATGTTACTCGGTTCAACATTATATTTTTTAGTGCATATGTGAGACTTTCATTTGATTGATCGAAGTAAATATTGCTTGAATCAACAAATTCTTTTTTACCGTGTATTGAACTATTTCAATTTGATAATTTTCCATTTCAAATCTGTCTGCATGTGTGATATAGGAATGAATATTTTTTTTTCTAAAAATATTCTTTTATTTTTCAAGTTCTGATTACATGTGTTCATTTCTGATTTTGATTACCAAATTTCAACGATATGAGTAGGAGATGTCAATGAAAATATCAGTATATTTCAAGTTAAAAGCAAAGATATATGAATCCTATCGTTTGAATTTGCTTCGAAAAAATTCAAATTGCTCATAAATCAACCTGGAAGTCGATATCTCATAAAACACTGACGACACCATCATCCTGAATCCTGAAAAGAAAGAAAGGCGTGTGAATAATTGAAAAGTTGCTCTTAGAATGTGGGTAGTTACTTTGGACAGTACTCGATGACTATCATATATCTAATAGTACCGCCACTGAGAGCCGAATAGTTGAAACCGAAATTCCATCAAAATACCCAAAAGCCACTAAGACACGTTGATTGTTCCCCTGGCCAATTATAATATTTTACGCGGCCACAACTCGTAACTACAAACAGTGCCCTCACTTTTTCATACCCTTATCTAAATTATTATCTTTTATTGTGCTTTGTGCCTCTTTCACCGTGTAATATATTTCATTTTAATTTATAAATGTTGTCATATTCGAGGTCGTTATATATCTCTGACGGAATTTTTGTTGTTCTCGGTATACGATGTGGTGAAACAAATTACTGGAATTCCTAGAGACCAAAACTGACGCTGAAGTTTTCCCAAGAGATTAAATGTCATCAACTTTTGTAATTTGATATCGTCAAGAGCAAGAAGCAGGTCTCATGTGAATTTTTGAATTCTCACTAAACAAATATATGGAAGATTATAACAATCGATTGCCAAATGGAAAACTACAGTATCATAAATCACAACCATGAGAACGATTATTCTGAAATATATTGAAATGTATCGCTGTGTATTGGTGAATGTTTGAAAATTAGGAATTCAATTCGTAGATAGCAATAAATGACATCGATAAGGAAAAAGGCTAAAGAGGAAGAAGAGAAAAGTCACTATAGAACATCAACTTCTGTAATTTGATATCGTATTCTAACATCAGGACTTACTGAAGAAAAATATGGAAGATTGTATCAATCGATTGCCAAATGGAAAACTACAGTATCATAAATCACAATTAGGAGAACGGTCATTCTAAAAATATATCGAAATCAATTGTTGTGTATTGGGGCAGATCACAAATCTGTCCTTGCTACAAATATATCAAGGTAATCATTATAAATTCTTTTCAAATTTTTCAGAAACGAGGCGAGAAAATCCCACACAAAAGCTGGAAAAATGAATGTATCACCTCCTCGAATAACTTACAGAAAGTATGTAGAAGAGGAGATTTGCAAGAACATTATTTCGAACGCATAGAAATATTTTGTCTAAATAAAATATGAAATAAAGCCATCTCAATTCAAGTTTGATTTCCTGAAATTTTACAAATATACAGTAACTACTCAATGATGACAGTTGATTACAGTGAGGTACATAAATCGTACTTTTCATATAGTTCACCTTCTCAGAAATTGTATTCCTCGATTATTAGTTATCCTTTCGAAGCACTCGCTGCTCATTTCCGAATTTCAGACTCGTGCTAGAATATGTTGCCTTGTAATCATCCTTATATAATCATCCTGTAGACTTTCCAGAATGACTATTGATTGCATCACCTTTATCGAGTCTCGTTTATCATGAAGGAAATGTAAAAATCTCTCACGCTAAGTCGGTATTTTCGCAGCTGGTTTTTCATTCGATAATATTTCGCAGACGCAATATGTGGCATGACTTTACATTCTATCATATTTCATTCACGTCAAAGCGATCTTTATCGAATCTTATTAATTAGAGGCTGAGTCATTAGCACTTCGTGTTTGAAAATATCGGTGATTGCCAGCTCGGCCGTGAGAAGGAATGCTATGGGGGCCTTCAATATTTCGTATGACCTGCAATAATATTTGGAGAATATTCGAATCATTCAATCGCTGAAGAAATCATGAAGTCATTTGAATGAAGTTTTCGAAAAGTCCCACGAAACAACCCAGTTGCATCATCTCATGCAAATTACCCCAAACATCAATTCAGGGTGAGAAATGCAAACTGTGGTGATTTGATAATAATAATCATTTCCGACCAAAAACTTCTTGAGTGAAGAATTTATGAGATCTTGCATCAATTTTTCTTCAAATCGAATCAAATAATGGTGATCGAATGCACCCATTTATTGTCTTCAAAATGTTTTGATCATTATAAGAATCAAATACTGTCTATAAGTTCTTCGAGGAGGTGGTACATTCATTTTTCAGCTTTCCATGAGATTTTCTCTCCTCGTTTCTAAAAAATACTCTATTTTTTAGAAACGAGGAGAGAAAATCCCATGAAAAGCTGAAAAATGAATGATAAGAATCGTTCTTAGAATTCAATAAAGTTGAAATATACACCTTGTTCTATTTGAAAGCCGGAAGTTGGGATCGTTCCTGGTGAAACCGGAAGTGATGAGAGAGAATGAAATATTTAAAACATTTCCAATTCTTGAATCCAGCACTCAAGTATCAATCTTCCACCCACGGAACTCTGAAAATCATGGTTTATCTGAAGAATAAGTTGACACCTTAGGACACAGCAATAATGCGTGTTACTCACTATCAGTCTTTGACGATTCCTATTGATTCAATAGTTATTAATGATATTTTCGAAATGATAAATATCTCCTGATGAGATTTTCTAACGATTACTCCATAGTTATGAAGCCAGAAAGATATAAAAGTATTTTACGAGTTTCTAACAATTATCATCTTTCGCTTCTTATCATCAGATCAGATAGATATACTCGTATAATAAAGAACAAATTTAGGAAGCGATGTTCGATACCTACGCAAATTAGTGTATATTTCAATTAAAGTTGAATTCCAACAGCGTGAGAACTTCAACACATATCAATTAAGTAACGCACAGAATGCAGTTAGATCAACGTCCGCTCTCAGTCTCAGATACTTACATCTGAAATGACATGGTGATTACGTAGTCGGTCCTGAAATTGAATGTGTCCTGGAGAAAATTACTGATATTCGATCAAAAAAATATGCATTACTTCCCTCTTTCCTTCCTCTCCGAAAACATACTGAAACCTAGTCAAAAAATACAATGATTTAGATTTCCATTTATTCTGATGATATCGTAGCAAAAAACCAGTATGAACAGGAAATTGAGGACATCAGAGAATATGTAATAATCTTCAACCTACTCAATTTTGATCCTTTGGGAAGTCCTAGATTCATCCTTGACAAATATCCTCAGACAGCCCTCATTCAAATGTGGAACCCTCATTCATATAAACTCCCGATATGATGGTTAACTAAAGGTGAATATGGAAAATATCACAAAACTGTGATATTCATGGAACATTTTCTGAAACTTGTCTATTTGAATAGTAGGAATCAGAAAACTCATGTTGATAGTATCCGCATATTGGATGGTGATGGCAGAGAATAAGTTCTTTAGGTAATTTTTGCCTCAATTCATCATGATTCGAATTCATTCATTCATTTAGAGAATGATTCATTGAGTTTTCTCACAGTCTCTCTCAACTGGAATTGAGACCTCCATTTTTAGTATCGACCTGTCATATGAAAATTCTTAAAAAATGATTTCATGTGGCAGTGTCAAAAGCTCGAAGAACTTCGAAGAATGACAAGATATGTTGATGGCATTCGTGATTCTTTGGTACGTTGTTGCCTTGAGTGGTGCTGAAATTGATTATATGACGAGAATATATCGTCAATGGTGTTGATGAGAAAAGAATATACCTGGTGCCTTAATATGAACCAGTTTCTATTGACTATCTATCCATCCCGAAGGATGACAGAGAATTTGTACTTTCCACGATTTGATATGTAGATACCTAAAAAAATGAAAGAAATATATTTCCATTGCAGAGTCCATACTCTTACGAGTCTACGATTCCTGATTTCATTTTTCCTCCAATTTTCATTAGCCTAACCAGAGCAAATATGACTTCACCGAATCTTTCAGTATGTTGAATATAATATATCAGGACTGCCAATAATAATTGGCCAGAACATAATTCATGACTTATTATTCGAATGTTTCACCTGCTGTTAGACGTTGCTCATAATAACTTATCCCTGTTTATGCATCCGCCGACAAATAGAGAAGAATTCAGTTGCATTATGCGTTTCGCATTTGATAGAAACTACTTATAAATAACCACTCGATTACTTGTTTGAAGACGGAAATAGATGGATGGGGTGATGATAACAATAATATCTAGTATCAGAATAGAATTGATCAAGTTTTTCAACTTACTCTCACGTACCTATATGAACTAATTTCCGAGCAAACAATTAGATCATTGTCTTTAGAAGACGCTCTGATATATTTAATACAACCTTGGTTGAGTTGAACATATCATCCATTGTGAGTCCGTCTGCTTCCTAGGTTCCATTAGAAATGACTCCAACACCCAGAACCTGAGATTCGAATAACAGCTGGATTCGCACTCTTACTACATTCCTTCCAACTTACGATATTCCCATTCATATTCTCGAATATTCATTACCTCAGGTGAGTAATTAACTGTCGTTACTGTATTCGTCAACAAGCTTATTACTTTTCTACACATCACAACAGCAATCATCATCATGCTCATGATAATTTCATATTTCTTTCATGCCTAGTGGTATCCAAGCCGGTTATACAGCGAAAAGTTTCTAGCGCAACATCGAAGAATAAAGTAATAATCTTTTTTATTGTTTGATTAACGTCGAGACGAATGAAATATCTCAGCACGAGAGATTTGAAGGAATGATTCATTGTTCAGCAGTAATATCTTCATCAGTTATGTCCACTGAGAAAGATTAGACTGGTTATTGCGTACAAACGATCGTGCCTAAACTGAGAAGTTTCGATTTGAGGACCAGGCGTCATGTTTATGTTGAAAGTCAGTGTGAGTAATGGAAATCATGATGATCAAGTGGTCATGATAATTAATGATTCCAAGACATTTCGGGTTTTCTCTTGAATGATATTGAAAATCCAATTATAAGTAGACAAATATCAGAGAAGTATCTCAAGAAATATTTAGAACCAACTCAGAAACCCATATAGCACAAAGCAATATCAAATCATTCTTGGATTTCATCTGGACATTGAATAATAATTAGTTGGAAGCAACACTGTGAATTTAATATCTTTCATCTGGTTGTGGATGAGAAAACAAGTTTAACTCACACTCGCATGGAACACAGCACGACTGATTAGAAAGGAACTATTATAAAGCCTTATAAAACCTACTTCTAGCTGGAAATCGGGTAAGAACAATCATTAGGGAAAACACACAGGGCATAGACTCCTCAATTTGCAGCAAAGTGAAGATCACCTCAGTATTTTAATTTGGGAGAAAGAACAAAAATATATCAAAGCTTCAAATGGATAGTAGGGGCTTAGTGTGAAACAACACTTACAGGTTCAACGAAGACAACCTGAAAAATTTCACTATATCATAACGAAATGCCGATGCTTCACCTCTCAAATGATTGGAATAGTTGATGTGCGAACAAAATATGTTCGTTTAACCTGAACCTGTATAACGTGAAACATCATCAGCTAAGTTCAACTCAGACATTATGGATTGACATTGATTGAAATTGGTGCACAAGCCAGAGTTCCCGTAAGAGATCCAAGGACATAGATGTCCGTTATCACTTCATAAGGAGAGAAGTAGAATATGAGATCTTCAAAGTACAACATATTTCGGAGGGAAAAAACGATAGCTGATACCCTGACTAAACCTTCATGCAAGCCCAGATTTGAACAGTTAAGAGATCCACTAGGTGATATAAGAAATTGGAACAAATATAAGTTCAGGAGGAAGTGTTGATGTGTGAATATAGTATCTTTGTATAACCTTGTACGGTTCATTATCTGGATATCCCTGTACAATGGAATATGTTGACTTGACTTGGATGGTGTCGAAATTTGTCACTCTTGTATGCCAGTGTCGATACAATATATCTTCAAGAATAATCTGCAACAAAACTATCTATATAGGATCATATACCAATTATTGGGAGTGAAGGGATAACCACATACAGCCTTTCTCAAAATCCTCTGATGTTTCAGGGAACAGCATCTACAGGGGATGCTATGACCAAGTATAACTTGAAAATGCATAAAAATTCTATGTCTCCTTGTTATACCTTTTATTGTTTTGAAGTATTTCATTTCATCGACTTGGATTGAAGTTTGTTTTCTATTCAATACCCATGATTCACAACCGAATGTTCAGATGCAGATAGTGAATATTTAGGGTTTTTTAATTCTGCTACTGTCTCTTGGTATTTTATCAAATGCCTCCTCTACAGGGTGTCCTTAAAAGGTCTTTACAAAAAGCTACCACATATTCTTCAGACCAAAACAATTCGATACAAGCAAACTTACCTCAGTAAAAAGTTGCTTAGTTTGGGCGCTAGACGGCTCTGAAGTTGAAATTTTCAAATCGATTTTGCTTCATAACTTTTGAACGGCTCATGAGATTTTTTTCAAATTTGGTACGTTGGCATAGACTCATCGGGCAATGAAACTCATATCATAATCATAATGAATATCATTCCATGGGCGTAGAACTTGATTTTTTCAGTAAATAAACATCTAAAACTCCTACGCCAATGGAAAAAAATTAGTTTCAATATGAAATCTAAATTATTCAACTCATTCACTACAAAAGAGGTACTCTTGACAAAAGTCGATTCCTCTCATGGTTTCGACAAAATTTTAATTTTAGTGATTTAGAGCATAATTAATAATAAAACGATTAACAGATATTTCATAAAAATTGTTCAAAATGTTCACCATTTTCACGTATACAAAGATTTATACGACGCAAAAAGTTGAAATGTACTCTCTGCATAACTTCTTCATCGCCTGTAAGATTATTCGTCGCCTGTTGGATACGTTGCCATAATTGTTCTACAGTATTCACAGGGGTCTTGTAAACCGTAGACTTGAGATAACCCCATACAAAATAATCCATCGGTGTTAAGTCTGGAGAACGTGGTGGCCAATTCACGGGTGCATCATTACCTCTACCTATCCATCTGTCTGGGTACTGTTGGTTTAAAAAGTTCCTAACATCCACCGAAAAATGTGGTGGAGCTCCATCGTGCATAAACCACATATCTACCCGATGTTGGAGTGGTAAATCTTCCAACAAATTTGGCAACGTATTTCGTAGATGTTGTAAATACATGTCTCCTGTTAATCTTTGTGGAAGTATGACAGGACCAATTATAAAATTTCCTATTATTCCAGCCCAAACGTTGATTTTGAATTCGTGTTGAAAATGGTTTATTTTAATGGAATGAGGATTTTCAATTGCATAAACGTGTTCATTATGAAAATTAGTTATTCCTCTTCTCGTGAAACAGGCTTCATCAGTGAACAAAATATTATTTCCAAAGTTCAGATTCATTTCTCTTTAAAAATTAATGAACCTACAAAACATCAGACGACTTTGTGAATCATGGATTAATAAATCTTGAACTGGCGTCTTGTGGTATGGGTATAATAATTGTTCTCTTAGTACTTCATGAACGGCATTCCTAGAAACTTCTAGTTCATTACTTATCCGTCTAGTACTCAATTCTGGATTTTCTTCAATACGGTCTAAAATTTCTACTTCGACTTCGGGAATCCTTACATAACGCTGTCTTCCATAATCACCAGTTCTAGGAGCAAAATGACCGGTCTCCCGAAGACGTCTCTCAACTGCAGCAAAGGTTGGGTGGCTTGGTACGCGACGATTTGGAAACCTTGCCGAATACACCCTCACACTCTCTCGACCATTTCCTTGACAATATCCGAATACCAATAACATATCGGTGTATTCTTCATTGGTGTATTGTACGGCCATGATAAATCAGAAAAGTCCGATATCAACAATCAACGTCAATAAAACTCGACAAATCAACACAGATGAAACTATGGAAACCAAGAATGTGAATATCACTGTTTTCGAGCAGATAATAATAGTCTTCAGAAAAAAAACCAGTGCTACTTATATTCAATAGAATTAACCTATGCAAAAAGTACATCTCAACTTTTTGCGTCGTATAAATCTTTGTATACGTGAAAATGGTGAACATTTTGAACAATTTTTATGAAATATCTGTTAATCGTTTTATTATTAATTATGCTCTAAATCACTAAAATTAAAATTTTGTCGAAACCATGAGAGGAATCGACTTTTGTCAAGAGTACCTTTTTTGTAGTGAATGAGTTGAATAATTTAGATTTCATATTGAAACTAATTTTTCTACATTGGCGTAGGAGTTTTAGATGTTTATTTACTGAAAAAATCAAGTTCTACGCCCATGGAATGATATTCATTATGATTATGATATGAGTTTCATTGCCCGATGAGTCTATGCCAACGTACCAAATTTGAAAAAAATCTCATGAGCCGTTCAAAAGTTATGAAGCAAAATCGATTTGAAAATTTCAACTTCAGAGCCGTCTAGCGCCCAAACTAAGCAACTTTTTACTGAGGTAAGTTTGCTTGTATCGAATTGTTTTGGTCTGAAGAATATGTGGTAGCTTTTTGTAAAGACCTTTTAAGGACACCCTGTATATCGCAAATATACTTGTTTTGTCTATGTTGTAATGTTTTCTCAGCTATTTATTTGATGATTAATATATGGTCTTGTATTTGCTCCTGCATTTCCTGATTCCACTTTCTGAATCTTCTAGCGTATTTTCTATTGATTTCATTTTACTGTCAATAGTCTTTGAGTGAATTTTCATCGCTTCGCTCAGCAGAGAGATTCCTCTGTTATTATTGCAATCTCCTTGTCTCCCTTTGTATGTATTATGACTTGATTGTGACTATCGATTTCAGTCCTTAGGTATCTCCTCTTCTATCCATACTCGATATCATTGCCAAATTGAAACAAATTGAAAACGGACATTTCGAGTTACGTGAATATTCCAAAATACTATCTGAAATGAAACTCCTTACCTTGTCGAGGATAAGTTCTATAAAGAATATATAAACTGGGTCGGTGAACTATGTCCACATGAGGACGATTTTAAGGAAAAGAGCATTGACGGCTGATTGATTCATCCACCTTTTGTTCTGTTTCGATTATTAGCCATGGTACAGGTTCGAAATCAAAGCATCCGACAACAGGGGTGTGAATTTCATGAAGTAAATTTGTTCTGATCGCTTATTTCATATGCAAATGTTTTCGTTCTTCATGGTTCTGTAGAACGTTCATTTATTAGTATTCTCACGCAAATATGGTTGGATATATTCAGGTCTGTCAATATCTTATTTTTGCGATTTCCTAACAAATCAGCAAACTGCGAGGGCGCAAAGTGTCCTACAGCCAATATTGGTGAAATGGAGTACTGACCATTTGATTTTAAAGAAGGTATACCCATTGTGAACTTCAGGGCATGCAGTTTTTTCTCAATATTTGCCATTTTGGATTCAACTCCATCTGTGTGAAAGATTTGAGGACATCTCTGTCGCCCCATTCAGCTAGTAGTAGTATATTATTGGTATTATCATTTTGGATCACGATTGGAGATGATCCAATGACGATTTGAATGAAGATTCCACACATGTGATTTTAAACCAATCAGAACGTGTATTTCTGTCAGATCACCATAGCAACGTATGAATTTTATCGGAAATTTTTTCCTGGTGGGTACCCAACAGCGAATTATACTGGAAATTGCTTTGACATTTATAATGACAGGTTTTGTCAACTTAATAGAGACAAAAATTGATGTTGTTGGAAACACATTTGGTGTGGAATTTTCTTACCGAATACCACACGAGTTCAAATTAAATCGATAATAATTTGACCTCTAGTGGTATTACTAGTGAAAATTCCACACATGTGATTTTTAATCAATCAGAACGTGTATTTTTGTCAGATCACCATAGCAACAGATGAATTTAATCGGAATTTTTTTCCTGGTGGGTACCCAACAGCGAATTACACTAGAATTTTTCTTGACGTTTATAATGACAGGTTTTGTCAACTTGATAAAGACGAGAATTGATGTTTTTGGAAACACATTTGCTGTGGAATTTTCTTGCCGAATACCACACGAGTTCAAATTAAATCCGGAAATAATTTGACCTCTAGTGGTATTACTAGTTAAAAAAGCATTGACAGCTGATCGATTCATCCACCTATTGTTCTCAGTTTTGATTATTTGCCATGGTACAGGTTCAAATACAAAGCATCCGACAACAGAGGTGTGCATTTCATGAAGTAAATTTGTTCTGATCGCTTATTTCGTATGGAAATGTTTTGTAGATCGTACATTTATTAGTATTCTTACGTATGCATGCAGTTTTTGCGCAATATATGCCATTCCGAATTCAATTTCATTCGTGTGATAGATTTGAGTACATCTATATATGTCGCCTCATTCAGCTAGTAGGGGGAATATCCTTTGGATATTCATTGCTAAGCGACGAATGTAGTATATTATTGGTATTATCATTTCAGATCACGATTAGAGATGAGATCGATATTTTTATCTGTGGACAACACGAAAGGGAAACCTATGATGTTCGAGAAACATCGTGTTAGCCAGCGGTGGAATTTTGGGAAAGAAGGAAGGTGTTGGAATTTTTCTTGAATGTTTGGAGGTTGTAAGCATCAGGAATGACTTCACTAGGCAAAGAATTCCACAAGTTTGCCGTTCTATTGATGAATGATGCTTGGTATAGCGATGTTCGACAGGTCTCGAGCCTGACAGTGTAGGGGTGACCAGCTTGAGCTCGTCTGGTTTGTCTACTAGGAATCGCGCGTGGTGGCATAATAGATGATATTTCCGTTGAGCACCGACCGTGAAAGTACCTATGAAAAAGGCAAAGATCGCCGACCTTTCTACGATGATCTAGAGAGGTCAATGATTTGGTGAGTGTTGTGTCATCGACTAGGCGAATAGCTCTCTTCTGAATTGAATCTAAGAGCTTAAACGTATGTTTGGGGGCTGAGCTCCAAACATGTGAACAGTACTCCAGGACAGGTCGAATTTGTGCTTTGTAGATCATAAGCAGTTGCTGGGATGTGAAGTATCTCTTCGCACGGAAAAGAGAACCGAGTTTTTGTGAAGCAGTTTTCGCAATGGACCTCACATGATCGTTCCATGACAGAGCACTGTTGGTGGTGACACCCAGCATGGATATTGACGACCTCATAGGAACAGTGGTACCCGACATCATCAAATTGGGCATTGTGTGATCAGCCTTCTTGGTGAACATACAAGCTTGAGTTTTAGTTGCATTGAACTGTACTAGATTCTCAGATCCCCATTTTAGAATTCTTGTCAGATCCTCATTTAAAGCATCAACCTGTCTTCGCCTTGCACCTCTGGCCTCATTGGATGATATAAGGGCTCTAGAGGAAAAGGCGGAATGAAGTGTACTATCATCCGCAAAGCTATGAACTGGGCTGGAGGTTACATTCAACAAATCATTGATGTGGAGCAAAAACAAAGTTGGTGCCAAGACAGAGCCTTGTGGAACACCAGCATTGATCGTCATTGTATCAGACGAGACCCCGTCTACCACCACGTAGAGTGATCTATCTGCAAGAAAACTCGATAGTAAAAGACACAGTTGGGGCGGCAAACCATATGACGGAAGTTTCGCTAGGAGGCCTTGGTGCCAAACTCGGTCAAATGCTTTGGAGATATCCAAGGCTACAGCCAGAGACTCCTCATGTTTCTCTATTGACACCTGCCACTTATGTGTCACATAGGCAAGCAGATCTCCAGTTGACCTCTGGTGACGAAGCCATATTGCTGAATTCACGAATTGTGGAATAATTTATAATACTCGTATATTATGAAAGATACAAAAAATAACCCAGCAGCATTCACCAAGGTTTTCATTTTTAATCCATAAACTTTGCACACAATGCAGCAATATATACTAAGTTTTCCATTATAATATCCATAAGCTAATTGCTCTCCTCCCTGCCCTGGAACATAAAAAGTGTACATTGCAAGAGATAATGAAAACGACAATCATCTCTCTATCAATGGGACATACAAAAAATATGAACGTGATACTGACAAGAAGACAAATTGAAATATTTCATGTCTGAAACGATCACTTTGTTCCAACTATCCTAGCATACAGAGGCTGAACAGGGTGAGTTTTGACAGATAATAGAACCCATTTATCATATTCTAATGCGTTTAAGGTAGATATTCCATTCCAAGTACACTCTGTTATAGTGATTATCCACTACTCTCCTTGACGACTAATTCATATATATATATATATATATATATATATATATATATATATTAATTATAATATAAAAATATATTCTGTATGTTATTTACCTTATATAAGAAATCAGTGTGATTTTATGAAACCACTTTTTTCTGGTTCATAGGTATGTCAGCACAGATACAGGTTGCTTGATTCAGAGATAATGATATAGACGTAACATTCGATACTTCACATCCCAGCAACTGCTTATGATCTACAAAGCACAAATTCGACCTGTGCTGAAGTACTGCTTACATGTTTGGAGCTCATGCAGTCCCCATAACATACGCTGAATCTCTCAGATTCAATTCAGAAGAGAGCTATTCGCCCAGTCGATGATACTGTGGGGGATTCCACGATTCCTGGGGTTGTGAATGAACTGTATGTAGAGTTTCTTATTCATATCGAACGACGATTTTGACAAATCTCGACATGAATATATATGAGTATGTTTTTTTTTTATTATGACAACAAAAAAGGGACAGTTCAAGCTCAGAGAGATCACCGTAGAACATCGTAAAAAAGTCAGCGATCTCTGCCTTTTTTTATAGATACTTCCACGGTTGGTGCTCAGCAGAAATATCATCTATTATGCCACCACGTGCGATTCCTTGTAGACAAACCCGACGAGCTCAGGCTGGTTACCCCTACACTATCAGGCTCGAGACCTGTCGAACATCGCTATACCAAGCATCATTCATTAATAGAACGGCAAAGTTGTGGAATTCTTTGGCTAGTGAATTCTTTCCTGATGCTTACAAAATTCCATCGCTGGCTAACACGATGTTCCTCGAACATCATAAGTTTCCCTTTCGTGTTGTCAACAGATAGAAAAATAAATTCGACAATCGACCCTAATCTAACCTCGCGTCTCATGTGATCCAAATATTCCAATTATAAAAGAGTTCCTCTTTGAATGGGATCCAAATCCCAAGCCACAACTAGAGGAGTACTTTTGCTAACCATTAGGTTAACATATATTTTTTAGTATCGCTGCGTTCATTTATATCACAATGAGAAATTGATTCAGATGAGCAAACGTTCTAAGATTAGTTAGATCAGATAAGAGTTTTCAGTTGATATTCAGCTCTCGTGCTGTGAACATAGTTTAAATGATGGTGTATAGTATCATTTTGCATCCAAAGTGAACACTGATAGGTCTATACTTTTCTGAATTCAAATAAGCCAGTTTCTTTGCAGAGTGTGTCAATTGAATATCTTCTGTTTTTCTTGAACAATATTCCTAAAATTGTATTACCTGTAATTGTATTATGCATTACCTCGATAGCGTGTAATAAGGCCACTCCATTTGATAATACAATACGATACATCATCCTGTATCATGAATTCGTGTCCCATGAGTTTCCTAGCACAATGTGTTCGTTATTTATGCATGTGTCAGGGCAACCAGACAAAAAAATGGAACGCGATACAACTGGTAATTGCAAATTCACAGACAGGAGAGTAAAATGATATGCCGTTAAGCGGTGCAACGCCGCGTAGGAGTTTGGCAGGCGTCGCTGGCATCGCTCTAACTTTAGCAGGAGAGGCGATGTTGCCGACTCCGACTTCCGTATGTCGGCAAATGGCTCTATTGTACTCTGTTGTCTGTGTGTGTAGAATATGATCATTGTGCACCGACCAAATTTCATGTCAGCTGTGATCACGGTTTATAGAAAGAACGGTTGTCCCATCGTGGCTCTGGCCAATCAAATACAATGACGTCAATCTTAGCCAATTGCTATATCTATTCAGACTCTTCTTCTGCACTTATCCACGATTCAACCGTAAATTGATTGATTGATCGAGTTCCCTCGTGAATTGAGCCTTTTTATCCTAATATAGTTCCTTCAATATCAAGCCTTACATAAATATAAATTATTATAATACCTCGTCCTTTTATAACCTAGCAATCAGAGCAAAGAAATATAAAGTAAATGATAAAGTTCACTGTCCACTGACAAATCCCCTGGAGATACAAATTCAAATAGTCCATGTACAAAAATCAATGAGAGAACAAGGCCAAAATAAAAGCAATTTGAGGTTTGGTCACTCATCGCCTAAGATTGACGTCACTTTTGGAAACCACGCTCGGAAAAGATACAATACATACGACAGGAAATAGCTTGCCACATATGAATCAATCAAGTTTTCTCATCACATTGTTGATAAACAAGAGTTCAACCATGACTGATCATAAATCAATCAATAGGCAGGAAAGGTCAGATACTAGATATCAGACATAACAGTGGCTTCAAGAATATAATTGCAGATGCAACTGACTATGGTCATTGTGAGTTAAAATAAGGTGACGATGAAGAATTATGGAGTTATTATGCCTTACATGACATAAGTGTTATTCAATTAGCTATATATTTTCTACATCGTGGTATCAGAGCAACTGTCAAACTTATCAAATCAAAATATAGAGAGAATATTCAAACATGGAGCAGACGCTGTATACCTCTTGAAAATCTAGAATTAAGACGGGCGTTTCACTAAAATGGTTTGGCATACCCTTTTTCCAGCAAGCTTTCCGGCCTTGTCATGGATTCAATTCCAAAAGTAATTGAATTATTGTAAAGAGGAAGGTTCAAATTAGGGAATGAGTATTTTTTGGAGTCGAAACTCTTCCATTTAAAAAAGTCATTGAAAAATGTAAACATTGTGAAATTTGTGTCTCAGATAGTTATTATATTATAAATTACCTCATTCTATGGAACCAAAATTGAGGAATGCTTCACCAAAATAGCATCTGAAATGCCTTCCTTCGAACTGAAAGCATGTTTGAATCTGAAATTTGACACAAGGACGCTATTTATGGTTTATTATGTTAGATTCTGAAGGAATTTCGTTCAAAAATAAAGTAGAAAACATGAATTTGCAAGTTCGGACCGGTTCGTACCGGTTCGTACCCTACCTAATAGACGGCGGTACACACGTACCTCGCAATCCAGTGCTACCAACTGTGATTTCGTGAGATGTTGTTTCTGTTGTAACGTCTCCTCCTTCCTGGGGGGGTGTTACTAGGGTGGTGCTCAACGGGGATGTCTATATCTAGGATAGACCGGGGTTGCCTCGAGCGCCAGTTGGATTATAGTGGTGAACTCCACTTTCTCCCAACCAGGATTTGTTGGGAGGCCTAGGTAGCAACACAGTCGAAGCGACGGTATGCCAGGGGTCGAAGGCACTTGACTGGTAATATACTTCACGGGTGAATCGTCGGCAGAAAAAGCTCTGGCTCACTTTTTCAACTTTGTGTAACACAAAAACGGGATGTCAATACAGGAAAAACTTCGAGCACCTTGATCACTTTTTATAACGGTTATACGAACTGAATCAAACGGTAAGAATCGGACTGAATCAGAATAATCACTGCCAAATGGAATCTATCTAACTATCTATCTATTTCTCTATAACTGTCGAAAAGACTGAGAGCCCTCGGGCCTCTGGATTTTGCTACTTATACTCTTTTCAGGTTTGGCAAAAAACAGAGCGAGGTCGGGATTCTGATTGGTCGGGCTGGTCTGGCCTCGAGCTGACCATGATTTGTTTTCTCAAGGAAAAAGTGAACACTACTTGCCCTTGGGTCTGGAAACTTGCGGTGGAAATCATTTTTCCTCAAAACCGGTAGTATCAAAGTGCTTGGCATTCCATGTTTGTGCTACTGAGCGAATTTGATTGCAAAATTACGACGGATAACAAAGTTATGACCTAAACAATATCACATGACCCTGAAATGTCTTTCCAGGTATGAAAACCATTCTAACTCTTTCCAAAATCATAAATACACTTTCCATAGGCAATAAGAAGTCTTAGTCTCTGGGTTGATCAGGATTTCCGGATGCAAAAATCATTGCAAGATGAATAAAGCAAGTAAACGGATAGCATACTGGACTTCTTATTTCCCAGGGCTCTGGACGGTCATTATGCAATCAAATCCTACCAATACTAATATCAAGAGTCTGAACATGATATGTATGAAATCATTAGCCTGGTAGTGCTTTCGAAACGGAGGCAGGGGTGTCATGAAGTTGATTACCCTCAGCAGGGTGCAACGGGGCTAAACAAGGTTAGTCTGGGGTAGGACTCTCTGGGTGGCTCAAAATACTAGCCAAAGGAGCTCCTTGATTCATTAATTCATCAATCAGGTATACAGGGTGACTCTAAAATGGCCTTAACCTCATTTCTCATATGAGGCTCGTATACCGAAGCCTAGTAATGAAGCTGGTGAGAAAACACTTCATTACACACCCCTCCTACTTGCGGAAAAAAAAGAATGATTGTGTAACAATCATTATTTTTTTTTTTTTTTATCTCAAAATTAAACATCTGGGAAAATCTATGATAATACTCATGTACTAGTGCTGTCTTCAACGGGAGTGTCTCGGGCGTACTCCTTCGCACGAGCAGCGGTTGCATTGGACTCCCTTGTCAGCGACGGTGGGGGTTGATGTCTGGGTGCGCTGGTTCACTTTCGCTGGCTTAGAGCGGGATGATCGAGGATACTCGGGGACGAGTATCGGGTACGGCGTCGGAGCTGCTGGGGGTGTCGGGGCTCGGGCTGGGGTTGTCTTCAATCGTCGTGGACAGGGACAATCGCTTGACCGGATGCGATCCCGGCCACATCGGGAGCAGAACAGCCTCACGGGACGAGCACAAGAGTCTCGTTCGTGGCCCGGCGTGCCACAGCGCCAGCACAGCCTCTCCTCTACAGGCAGGTAGAGTGGAGGTGAGCGTCGTTGTCCAGCGGAAGTTGGCGGGGTTGACTGGCGGTTTTCCGGGTGGAGGCCTTCCAGGGACTTCAGCATGATGTACGGGAGGCCTCGTGATGTGAAGTCTCCAAGCGGGACGGCGAGTACCCCACCTCACTGGGGTCGGCTTGTCTGCCGGCTGTGGAGCTAGTGGAGTCGGGGCTCAGGTTGCCATGGCCAAGGTCTGCGGTGTCAGAGCCTGCGGTGCCGGGGTGTGCGGTGTCAGAGCCGGCGGGGCCTGCGGTGTCAGGGCCTGCGGTATCAGGGCCAGCGGAATCAGGGCCAGCGGTGTAGGGGCCTGCGGTATCAGGGCCTGCGGTGTCAGGGCCTGCGGTATCAGGGCCAGCGGTGTCTGGGCCAGCGGCGTAGGGGCCTGCGGTATCAGGGCCTTCCTCGGCCGCGTGGTCGCCTGGGAGTGGGGACGCGTCTGTATCCACTTGGTGAAACGATCCTGGTAAACGGCAAGGTAGCAGTTTCCTTTGCTTGACCTTGGTAACGGCCCTACTAAGTCAGTGGACACGGTGTCCCATGGCTTAGTGTTCAGGGATGGATGCATCTTTCCAGGCGGTTGCTGCTGGGACACTTTATACTCCTGGCAGGTTTTGCAGCTTCTCACGTACCGGGCGATCTCGTGGAACATTCCAGGCCAGTAGTACTTCTGGGTGATTCTAGCCGTGGTTTTGGCAATGCCCATGTGTCCTGCAGTCACGTCATCGTGATTCTCCTTCAGTACCTGTGGTCTAAGGGGTTTAGGAACACATAATTTCCAGGGATCGTCCATCCCTAGCTCACTCAACTTATTAGCATCCCAAAAATGGCGGAAGAGGCGGTCTTCTTTCACACAGAAGTCGGGAAAAGCAGCGGGGCGCTTCTCCACTTCCACCTTCTTGTTGCGGTACCATGTACATCTTTGTCCAGCTTCCTTCTCCAGCTCCAAGGTGCAGCACAGGGCATCCGTTGATTCAGCCTCCTGACTAGACAGGGGAAGAGGCTGTCGGGATAGAGCGTCGGCAACTCTATTCAACGTTCCCTTGCGGTATTTGACCTCGAAGTCAAATTGCTGCAGGTACATAGCCCAGCGGGCTATGCGGCCAGAAGGATTCTTGATGGACTGCATCCATTTCAGGGAGAGATGATCAGTTATCACCGCGAAGTGGTAACCCTCCAGGTAGGGTCTCAGTTTCTCTATGCCCCAGACGATGGCCAAACATTCCTTCTCGGTAACGGAGTAGTTTCGCTCTGGAGCACTCAGCATCCTGCTGGCATAGGCGACAACCTTCTCCTGACCATCGATCGTCTGGGTGAGGGCGGCTCCAAGTCCACAGTTGGAGGCGTCCGTCTGTAATACAAAAGGCTGGGAGAAATCTGGGCAAGTCAAAGCAGGGGCTTGTATAAGACAAGTCTTCAAAGTAGCAAAGGCGGTTTCCTGAGCTTCAGTCCACTTCCAACGGACATCCTTCTTCAGGAGTTTGGTTAGTGGAGCAACTATGGCGGAGAAATTTGGAATGAATCTCCTATACCAAGAAGCCATTCCCAGGAATTGTCGTAGCTTCCTCAGGGTTGTAGGCATCGGCCACTGGACGATGGACTCAATTTTATCAGGGTCCGTCTGGATGCCCTCAGGAGTGACCATATGTCCTAAATATCTAAGTGAATTCAAACAGAACTTACACTTATCCGGATTCAACTGGAGATTAGCTTCACGTAAACGGGTGAATACTTGCTTCAAATGCTCCAGGTGTTCTTCGAACGTTTTGCTTAGTACAATTATATCGTCCAGGTATGCAAAAGCAAAAGGTTCCAGGTCGGGTCCGATGATGTTGTCCATCAGTCGCTGGAAAGTTGCGGGGGCGGAATGCAACCCAAACGGCATCACTCGGAATTGAAACAGGCCCCTTCCGGGCACTGTGAAGGCTGTGATGGGTTTGCTATCTTCGGTGAGCGGGATCTGCCAATAGCCTTGGCGTAAGTCCAGGCTCGAAATGTACTTAGCTTCCCTAAGTTTATCCAGGATTGCATTGATAAACGGCAGGGGGTAGGCATCTTTCTCGGCGACGTTGTTGACCTTCTGGAAGTCAATGCAGAAACGTGGTTTCCCATCCTTCTTCTTTACAATCACCACCGGCGAACTCCACGGGCTTCTGGAGGGCTCGATGATTCCTTCGGCCAACATCTTGTCGACCTCATTGTTGATGACTTCCTGCATCTTCGGATTCTGGGGTCGGTATCGTTGTTTGATCGGTTCGGAGGTTTTCAGGCGGATCCTATGTTGGACCAAAGGTGTAGGTCCCTTGATCTGTTCGAAGGCAGGCAGTTCTACCTCCAGGAATCTTTCCAGAGTTAACTTCTGCTCTGCTCCCAGGGCTTGGTGGTCCCAGCTGTGGTTCTGCGGGCGAACCGCCGGTTTCTCTGGCAGGCTGGCCACATCAGCCTTGCTCGGGGTGTGGCGGGGCGGCCTGACTGACCGTCTTTTCCGGCGGGTTTTCGTTTTTACGGAGCCTCTCATGGTTGCTACATCAGCAGGCGCCTTCTCGGGTTGTTCCTGGGATTTTACAACTGAAACAATTTTCTGGTTACAATATACGGCGGCCCTGGTAAGATCTATGCCAAATCCGTGTTGGCGAAGCATATCCATACCCAACACTAGCTCAGTAGACAGGTTTGGAATGATCAACAATTCATTTGTCAAACAATTGTCACCTACTGTCATCCAAACCTTGTATCTTCCGGTGATCCTAGTGACTGATCCATCTGCCTGGGAAGTCTGGATGGCATCATGGGGGTATTTCTGGAAGCTAAACTGCTCACATTTGTCCGCAACAGCGCTGCTGGCGAAGGACCTTGTGGCACCGGTGTCTACCAGGCCCAGGAACTGTTGGTCTCCAATGATAACGGGCACATACAGGCGGTTATCATCTGGTCGAGGCGGTTTTCGTTTCTCCGGGATGTTTAATTGCTGGAGCCTGACTGTCCTCGGTTCAGTCGGGCTCCGGGGTAGTTTTCCGACCTGGCACAGGTACAATCTCTGGACAGGATGCCATCACGTCCACAACGTGAGCAGAAAATTCTGGCTGCATTCCTGCAATCACTCCTTCGGTGTCCAGGTTGTCCACATTTCCAGCAGTTGTCGGTCCGGTTATATGCCCTTTGTGGCGGGGATGCAGGCGTTCGGGGTGTCTGCTGTTCCACAGGGCTCATGTGTCTCACAGGTAAGGGGCTGTCGGCTGGCGGAGTAATTCTATTCCGGTTACTCTGAACCAGAGGAGTCTGATGTGAATTGTCATTCTGGGCTGGTTCTGGTGATGAATTCCTGGGCACGGTTGGTGGAATCATCCTCGGGGCAGTGTCAATCCTAGCTGCTGGGTGACGGGAGTGCATCTGCCTCAGTTCCTTCCGCAGGTTCTGGTACTCTAGAATCAGGGAAATCAGGGATTGAATATCATGGTAATCCGTCCTCTTGATATACTGCCTGTAATCAGGTAGCAAGTTCCGGTACAGCCAACCTAACTCCTGTTCAGGTCTGAGGCTTCCATGCCTTCGGATGAGTGTCTGGAGATCAACTATATAGTCCATGGCTGGCTCATTTTCCCGTTGCAGGCGTCGACTGATGGCCATCTCCATGTCTTCCTGGAACCTCAGCGGGAAATAGGATCTCTTGAAAACATCCTTGAACGATGCCCATGAGTTCCAGAAGCGTGCATTGCAACGGTACCACAATAGTACTCGACCTTGCAAAAGTTCGGGTAGAGCATCCAGGAGTTGTTCGGGGTGGGCCTTCTCTGCCCTGCCAATTTCTTCCAGGCGTTCCAAGAACGCCACTGGATCGGTGCTGCCATCAAAATGCAAATTCCAGTGGTACGGTTTCAGGGGCGGTCGATATGCTGGAACATGTTCTGGAACATCTGAGTTATTCACGGGGTTTGGAAACGGCATATTTCCCTGCAGCAGGGGTGAATATGTTGCGGGTTGACCTGCTGGCAAAACAGGTGCGGCTGGAGTGTCCACAGGGCATTCCAGGAATGGTTGTACAGGGGGTACAACATGTCCCGTCGCTGGGTGTCGGCCTCCCACAAGCTTGGGCAGTTCTTCCCTCAAGAACCACACAAGTCGACGGCGTAGTTCCATCACTGTACCATCAGCATTCAGTCCATATCGCTTCAACTCCTCCGTCAGGTCTGGTTTCTTCAAACGGTATATCCATCCAACTCTCGGATCCAAGTTGGCCAGATAATCATCTCCAAATTCTTCCCTTTCTGGATCAGGAGAATTTCTTCGGCTAGTCCTGGTAATTTCAGGGGGAGCGAGCTGAAGCTCACTGGATTCTCTGGTTGTTTGCGTTTCAGTCATTTTCCTAATGTGAACTGGATTGTCTACCAAACAAAGATTATCAAACAAACAGTGTATTGTTCGCAGGATGAACAGAAATAGATTCCAGGAGGAAAAGAAGTATGCAAAAGCAAAACTCACCGGATTGATTAACCTAGAAATCATCAAATTAGGTATCAAAAAAGAATCAGATCATTCAACAGAAAATTGTGTGTACGAAACAAACGGGACTGCAATTATATTCACTCAGGGAAAATGAAAACAGTGAGATATAATTGCCTGGAATGTAAATAGATATCCACCAGGGTTTGAAACGGAATACCCCTCGTAACACACAAACGATATCTAAAAATCACAATTTTACGGGCTTCAGCAATAGCTGGAAAACAATAACGATTTCTGGTGAAATAACAGACCAAACTATCGATACAATTAACTTTAGAAATACCTGGGAACTATCCACCACTGCAAAGTTCAAAATTGTCAGGAAAACACAAGTTCTGATTTTCTGTATACCTTCAGGACTTTCTCTGGATTTCTTCTTCAAAACGGTCCCTGCTCGGGCGCCACTTGTAACGTCTCCTCCTTCCTGGGGGGGTGTTACTAGGGTGGTGCTCAACGGGGATGTCTATATCTAGGATAGACCGGGGTTGCCTCGAGCGCCAGTTGGATTATAGTGGTGAACTCCACTTTCTCCCAACCAGGATTTGTTGGGAGGCCTAGGTAGCAACACAGTCGAAGCGACGGTATGCCAGGGGTCGAAGGCACTTGACTGGTAATATACTTCACGGGTGAATCGTCGGCAGAAAAAGCTCTGGCTCACTTTTTCAACTTTGTGTAACACAAAAACGGGATGTCAATACAGGAAAAACTTCGAGCACCTTGATCACTTTTTATAACGGTTATACGAACTGAATCAAACGGTAAGAATCGGACTGAATCAGAATAATCACTGCCAAATGGAATCTATCTAACTATCTATCTATTTCTCTATAACTGTCGAAAAGACTGAGAGCCCTCGGGCCTCTGGATTTTGCTACTTATACTCTTTTCAGGTTTGGCAAAAAACAGAGCGAGGTCGGGATTCTGATTGGTCGGGCTGGTCTGGCCTCGAGCTGACCATGATTTGTTTTCTCAAGGAAAAAGTGAACACTACTTGCCCTTGGGTCTGGAAACTTGCGGTGGAAATCATTTTTCCTCAAAACCGGTAGTATCAAAGTGCTTGGCATTCCATGTTTGTGCTACTGAGCGAATTTGATTGCAAAATTACGACGGATAACAAAGTTATGACCTAAACAATATCACATGACCCTGAAATGTCTTTCCAGGTATGAAAACCATTCTAACTCTTTCCAAAATCATAAATACACTTTCCATAGGCAATAAGAAGTCTTAGTCTCTGGGTTGATCAGGATTTCCGGATGCAAAAATCATTGCAAGATGAATAAAGCAAGTAAACGGATAGCATACTGGACTTCTTATTTCCCAGGGCTCTGGACGGTCATTATGCAATCAAATCCTACCAATACTAATATCAAGAGTCTGAACATGATATGTATGAAATCATTAGCCTGGTAGTGCTTTCGAAACGGAGGCAGGGGTGTCATGAAGTTGATTACCCTCAGCAGGGTGCTAAACAAGGTTAGTCTGGGGTAGGACTCTCTGGGTGGCTCAAAATACTAGCCAAAGGAGCTCCTTGATTCATTAATTCATCAATCAGGTATACAGGGTGACTCTAAAATGGCCTTAACCTCATTTCTCATATGAGGCTCGTATACCGAAGCCTAGTAATGAAGCTGGTGAGAAAACACTTCATTACACTGTAAACAGCAGATGGCATTGACGTCGACTCGCGTTTTTAGTGATACGAAAGATTACAAGTTACACGAATGTGTTCGATTCTTGAATCATATTTATATATTACTCATTATGTATAATTTCTTTCTAATTTGTTATGGATCAAGAATTGGTATAAAATATCGTAAGTTTCATCACCTCTATGAAACTCCTCGTGGAAGTAGAAATATTGATGCCGTGTTGCCAAATACTCGGAATTTTCGCAAATTCGAGGATATCCAATGAAAATTAAATAATATTTGCGTCAAAAAAAATTGCTATATCAATTTTTTCACTCCTACTGGACTTCGACAATGTCTGTCTGTCCTGTCGTCCACACAGTTCTTTCCTATCAATTTAAACTAACAATTTAAACTTCAATCTTTATCAATTATCTGAACTGTAAAATTCGAAAATATCGTGTAACATCGTGTATCGTGTAAGTATCGTGTAAATATTTGTGTAAATGGAATTACCGATCGATTCCTTAGAATAAGAAATGATCAGAAATTTCACCGACAATCTTGTTTTGTTTGCGAACTACTCTACTCGAAAATATTTTTGTACATCTAGTTTCGTGATGGTTCGTATGGTACGACACTGAAAGTATTTAGTGAAATGATGTTCTATTATGAGGTTCAGTTCTGAAGAGCTTCTGTAGAATTTACAGACAACCATGAACCAAATTACACCAACTGAAATCCTCCTAGTCATAAATCTAATACAAGTTTTGTATCAAGAGACCTCTCTCAAAAATTCTACTAATGTGCTTACCCGGGTTGATTCTGTTGAGAATCTTCACACAACCAATAATCAGGGCAAGATCTTATTGAGGATTGAATGGAAATCCCAACCATTACCTAGTGAATCGAAAAGAAACGAATATTCCATCAGTTCTTCGACTCAAACCAATTGATTGAAGATGAGAATACATCTCCAGTATTCTTTCAAGTTGATGATGAATTATTTCAACCTCACTTCAATGAGAATATCGACAAAACGCCTTAATGACCCATTCTAATTTTTTTGCGTGATTGGAAAGGTGAAAGAACCTAAATGTTTCAAATCATTCAGATGAGGGACGATGGAAACAAAGATGACACACGACACGACAAAATCTTGGAAAGTTTGAATTTTCGGATATAATTCTGATATTCAAATACATCGTGACCATTTTGGCATCGCTGTCGAACATCTATTGTTGAGTGACAGAAGCCGGTGTGCTGTCAAGATCTCATAAGTCTTCATAAACACAGCTAATCGTAGAGTCTGCTCGCAGATTCGGATGATGCATGGCGCGGATTAACTGTAACAGCTTCATTGCCATAACATTCCTTCCTCTACAGAACACCTGACAGTCTGCCAGACGAAAGAATGGTGATATACGAGATATTAACTCGAAATAGGAAACGTATCTATACCGAGTTTTGACAATTCATTGTTGATGAAAATCCAGTTTTCTGGCATATTTTCAGGTAATTCACAGGACCAGTTCAGAATTCTATCTGTTTCTTCACAGGACTAGCTCCGAGAAGCTCTGGAATTTTACAATCAACACTATCTGTTCGATATAGGTTATGATAATAATAATAATAATAATAATAATCCACTCATTCCGTGGACAAACTAAAAAGAAAAAAAAAACGAATTGAAGTGAAAAATGATCATAAGTAAGTCTAAATGAAAGCATGGTATAATAATAAATAATAATAAACAAAATTTGCTACTGCAAAGGCCAGCCCTGCACAGCATCCAAGCCCCAGCCAGACAAAACCAGTTATTAGAATGGGCTACAAATATTAGAAGTGTTGCTAGGGGACTGCTTTCTTTTGACATTTATTGACATGGAACGTCACGAAAACTCCTCTGCACATGAGAGAGCTTTGAAATTGGAAAAATACACGGGTGCTCAAAAATTGTTGAACATAACACATTATAAAGAATTCTCTTTCTGTAACTCAGGGTCTTGTTGGATTGGATCGTTGGAATAATTTCGTCAAAAAAAGATAATTTCACAAATATTATATAAATTAAGTAGATGTGATTTTTTTTACATCATTTTACTTGCAGGTATCGCACTGATGATGGCCCGATAGCAGGGAGCAAATGAAAATTTAAGTATTTCTACATGGAATACAACTCTCTTCATTCGATAGAAGTTTCTGTTCCTATCAGCTCTAGTTTGTGGATACTAAATTGAAACCTACGATATCAATTGTCTTATTCATGGAATAGTCATACCTGGATGTGAGATCTGTCACTTCCACAAGAAAAGAAATCAACATATTGAATCCTCTCAATTGGCGAAATTTCAAAGAAGTCACAAGTAACCAATGTACGCATATACATTTATTTCTGTACTTATTCGTCGCGATGCCGTTGGCACGAAAGCAAAATTGAACTAATTAAAATAAGTTATTCCCATGCTCATTCGTGACATTGTGAAATTAGTGTAATACGTAATTATTAGAATCACAATGACCTGCAAACTGCACAATGTTCATCGTTATTTCTGCGGACATGCATGCGTTTGAATTTGTTTCAACGAAAATAACTAAACCTTGAAGACAACTCCAATCTTCTTATTTTCATACAATGACGTCTACTTGCATGCCTGATTATGAAATATTCCTCTTCGGAGCTGTATTCATTCTACGTTATATTAATTTGATCTGTTCGTATTCCTTGATCAACAAATTGATGCAGAAATCACGTATGTATCGGTCAACTGACTCTTCCAAGCAACGTTCTGTAAATCTCCAAGTAGATGAAAAGTGTATGTCCAACATATAAGTATGTTGGACTCATGTAGTGGGATTTGGATCAGATGTCTGGTTGACCAAGAAGTTTGTGTGCAGTGAAAAAGTGTCTGTGTATTTTATGAATAATACCCCTCTGAAAAAGCCTCGCACGCTGCTGGCTCCAAGGTGAATAAACGCGTTGCCGATTAGGTACCGCCGTACACTCGATGGTCCGATGATTGTTTTACGTGAAAGAGCTCGTGTGTGTTTATATCTCAGAACAATCAATTTTTTGTGATGTTTTCGAGAGCAACTGGCTCTTCGGTAGCCCAGGGGGCTATCCGAAGGCTATACTTAACTCTTTCGTTCCTGTCCTGCGTGAGCAACAGGTGGTTGCAAAAAATACGTTAATTTCGATTCGCGGCCTATTCGTGAATTCGTTTTCGTGTTCAAGTTCGAATGTCAAAGAAGGACAGGTAGGTACCTGAATCATGTACGAAAACAAGGCGTTCATGTCCTTACGGGAATTTCTCTAGCCATAGCCAAATCATGACAATATAGGTATAGGATTAAAGAAACCCCTTCTTTATTCCTGTTAATTCGAGAAAATGATGAATGAAGAGAGTTTCGGTAAGTTTGGTGTGTGCGGTAATGAGACTCGAAATGCGAGTTCATAATCCCATACCCTACTTCTTCCTCTTCCTCTGCATCTTCTTCTTCGTCCAAAGACGAATCAAACCAAGAATTCTGAACAGAACAGAACAGCAGTTTGATGCCTAAAGGTTATTTCTAGCATTTATCTGATTCTTTTGATATCATCATCATGTTGGTTAATCGGCTCGTCCTGATAATTGATAAAAATCTACAGTTGAATTACAGACCAAAATCTGTGGGTACACATTATGGAATAAGTATCTACTGCACTTCAAAGTTCAGTGAGTTAAATTACAGCAACATTGATAGAAGCATATGTTCTTATGTCATACAATGAATTACAATCATTTTCAATCTTTAATTCAAGTGTTATGTTTCGCATATTTTATTTCATCTTCTTCAAAACACTTTTTGGAATTGTCTCTCCTCTCTTGAGGACGTTTTGAGAACGAGAATGCTCCAGTCTTCAACACAAATAATACAAAATGTTCTATTTGTAATATCTTCTCACACTTTTTGTAATATTTTAACGTTCGAAACAGAAACAGAACGGGTCCACAAAGGAGAAGAAAAAAAAAGAGAAATATGATAGGAGGAAGGAGAATATATAATGGAATAGTCATGTGATTGTTCATTCATGCATATATCCATCAATTTAAGGTATATTGATTCATACCTCAATGTTCATACTTTGTGTCAAAACTTGATCTACATTATTATCTGATGGTTATTTCAACATCATTGATTACCATAATGAATGTTCCATTTCTGTTATACCGTTTCCTCTTAGTATTTCCTGAATTGTTGAACTTATTTTGATTGCATGAATGTATTCGTTATTTTTAAAATTGCGGTACTTTTACTCATGCCAGAAGTATAGATGTCAATTTCATTAGTTCACGTACATTTCATGCACATATTTTGTTTTTAAAGAATTAATAGAAGTTTTCCCAATTCAGAAATATCACCAATCTACTTTCTATCTGAGTCTAGACGTTTGGAAAATATTCAGCTCTAACTGAAAAATTTCGAGTTTGTACCATCATCTTTCACAATCGATATCGCTTTCATTTTCTTAGATTTCAAGGTGCAATACGGTCATTAGTAATATGGAACAGATTATATGTGGCATTTGTCATGTAACTGATGTCGAACTCACACACATTCGGGCGAATAATTACCACTCATGACACATTTTTTTCAATGTTTATTGAATTGTCAATCGAACTGAGGCAGTATTAAGTACAACCTATATAACTCTCACGTCGGCTCATTTTTGTCGTTACGAGAATTTCATCACTAGCTAAATGCGTATAGCGTCATCATAAATAAACTGAATAATATGCAATTAGTAGCATTATTGGATCTCGGAACACCTATGATATACCTTTTAGACGTAATAGCCCGTAGGTATATTTGAATTATTGTTATACGAGGTACTTAAAAAATCGAAATTACGATATTCATCTCCTGCGGGATATTTTGGACAACCAAATTCATTTCAATCGATTGGCTATTATCATTTGTATAATGTACTGAAATCATAATAGCAGCCCAATCCCCTATCTCAACTTCTTATATACTCCTGACTTTCTCCGTTTATATCATTCATCCGATAATAACTTCCATCACAGTGAGCCATTCCTCCTAGCCAAACAAATAATTATCTGTCGATTAAGAAGAACATTAAAAAGATCAATGGCGTATGAAATCAATTTTTTTTCCTCGTTCAGAAACGTGGCACTACTAATAGTACCAACACCCACATTATTGCGTGACACCCAATTACCTTAGGGCCTTGCAAGTGGGCATGCGACTTCTGAACGAACACTTTGTCTATACCGCAGTGTTACAAATGCAGTTAATGAAAGTCACTACATAATGGAAGACTAGTTAATTATACAGGGTGATTAATTGCTTGGACTGAGGAACGAACTTGGACGCCAGTGAAATTATTGTATAGGCGGAAGAAACGAATGAGAAAAAAGTAGAAGCGTTGTTATTTTTTTTTATCTGTGGACAACACGAAAGGGAAACCTATGATGTTCGAGGAACATCGTGTTAGCCAGCGGTGGAATTTTGGGAAAGAAGGAAGGTGTTGGAATTTTTCTTGGAAGTTTGGAGGTTGTAAGCATCAGGAAAGACTTCACTACGCAAAGAATTCCACAACTTTGCCGTTCTATTGATAAATGATGCTTGGTATAGCGATGTTTGACAGGTCTCGAGCCTGACAGTGTAGGGGTGACCAGCTTGGGCTCGTCTGGTTCGTCTACTAGGAATCGCGCGTGGTGGCATAATAGATGATATTTCCGTTGAGCACCGACCGTGGAAGTACCTATAAAAAAGGCAGAGATCGCCGACCTTTCTACGATGATCTAGAGAGGTCAATGATTTGGTGAGCGTTGTGTCATCGACTAGGCGAATAGCTCTCTTCTGAATTGAATCTAAGAGCTTAAACGTATGTTTGGGGGCTGAGCTCCAAACATGTGAACAGTACTCCAGGACAGGTCGAATTTGTGCTTTGTAGATCATAAGCAGTTGCTGGGATGTGAAGTATCTCTTCGCACGGAAAAGGAAACCGAGTTTTTGTGAAACAGTTTTCGCCTCACATGATCGTCCCATGAGAGAGCACTGTTGGTGGTGACTCCCAGCATGGATATTGACGACCTCATAGGAACAGTGGTACCCGACATCATCAAATTGAGCATTGTGTGATCAGCCTTCTTGGTGAACATACAAGCTTGAGTTTTAGTTGCATTGAACTGTACTAGATTCTCAGATCCCCATTTCAGAATTCTTGTCAGATCCTCATTTAAAGCATCAACCTGTCTTCGCCTTGCACCTCTGGCCTCGTTGGATGATATAGGGGCTCTAGAGGAAAGGCGGAATGAAGTGTACTATCATCCGCAAAGCTATGAACTGGGCTGGAGGTCACATTTAACAAATCATTGATGTGGAGCAAAAACACAGTTGGTGCCAAGACAGAGGCTTGTGGAACACCAGCATTGATCGTCATTGTATCATGGTCATTGTTATTTGAAACGAATACTTGAAATACACTATCCAAAGAGTTATGCACACTTTTTTTCCTGCGACCTCAAATATTGGAATTATGTGACTCATGAGTGTTTATGACACCTTCGTAGATATATGTAATATCATGATATATATATCATTATGTTTCTAGTCAGCAGTCAGGAACGAGAATATACCTTAGCTCAGGATTTTATGACAATGCCTAGGATTGATTCAAGCTCGGCAAACTTATATTTATATATAATTTATATATTTCAGCTGTAATCTTTGGTAACTTTGAAAAATTGAATTAACTGTGTTATGTCTAGGAATTTATCGCTTTATCAATACTATCGATACAAAATTCATATTGTGTATATTATTATACTATTGATATTGTCGATATCATTAATATTATAGATATTATCGATGTTATTGATACTGTCTGTAAGTTTTTCGAGGAGTTGGTACATTAATTTTCCAGCTTCTTGTGGGATTTTCTCTCCTCGTTCCTAAAAAATAGAGTAGAAGGTATTAAAAATTATTTCAATATATTTGTAGTAAGGACAGATTTTGTGATCTGTCCAAAAATGTCACTACGCTTGAAATCAAACCTTTAGATACCTAAAAGAGAAATTCTCTATTTGTCAGTGACGCCTTGTTCTTGAAAAATTTGGAAATACAAATATATTTAATGAGAATAAAACCTCTACTTATCTTGGTGGACGTTATTGATACTATTTCGACTGATAATAATTTCGATCAATAATATCGATTTATTTTTATTATCGATAAACGATTTCTGAACTGTTATCGCCTACCCCTGAATATGTTATCATGTAAATGTGCATATGTAATAATAATATGTTTTCGAAAGATTAGGATGCGAAAATCTATATGAATAGTGTGACCATATGTGATGAAACCAAAATTTCCAGGTGAAATATCACTACATTCATCAATCACTGCAAACGTGCGCTTTTCGAAAATTTTACACACTAGTGCGTGTCACTTTCCTGTTGCCATAGTGAAATGGCAACATATTGGAATTCTCATAGCACTGAAGAGTGAACTATCTTTCATGACATATGAATTGAATACTAAAAATAGCTGACTTCAAGACTACTGAATGATGGAGATTGAAATATATATCAAGTATTCAAAATAATTGTGTATTATTGATGTATCGAGTTGTACAATAGAGATATATATTGATGAATACTGTCTGTAAGTTTTTCGAGGAGGTGGAACATTCATTTTTCAGCTTTTCTGTGGGATTTTCTCTCCTCGTTCCTAAAAAATAGAGTAGAAGTTATTAAAAATTATTTGTAGTTAGGACAGATTTTGTGATCTGTCCCAAAGAGATACCTAAAAGAGAAATTCTCTATTTGTCAGTGACACCTTGTTTTTGAAAAATTTAGAAATACAATAATAAGAATAAAACCTCTACTTATCTTGGTGGACGTTTCGGGAATGAATCTGCTTCCGTTCTCAACACAATTAAAACATTATTGATTAGAAATTGTTTTGTTTGCATACAGAATATGTGCAATGTCACTTTTCAGTGTCAAAACCGACAACATCTTGAAAAATTTTGCGAACAGAAAAATATTTTAATTGTGTTGAGAACGTTCCCGAAACGTCCACCAAGATAAGTAGAGGTTTTATTCTTATTAAATATATTTGTATTTCCAAATCTTTCAAAAACAAGGTGTCACTGACAAATAGAGAATTTCTCTTTTAGGTATCTAAAGGTTCAATTTCAAGCGCAGTGACATTTTGGGGCAGATCACAAAATCTGTCCTCACTACAAATATACTGAAATAATTTTTAATAACTTCTACTCTATTTTTTACAAACGAGGTGAGAAAATCCCACAAAAAGCTGGAAAATATATATTATGATATTCCACAAGGATCTGGCACCAACTTTATTTTTGCTCCACATTAACGATCTTCCCGATGTGACTGTTGAATATATCCAGGTACTATCTGAAGGATTCTATTCAACGTTAAATATGGATCTTTTGTGATTCCAAATACAAAAATGACTGTTCCAACTTTTATTTATTCGAACACCTATATATATACATGCCCAGAAAACTACAACAATATTGTTGTGATATTTTTATTATATATTTCATATTTTGAGATGAAGAGACTTCGGCTCATTATCAAATATTCAGGACAAAAATGAAGGTAAGTAGATAGCGGTAATATAACTGCATCTTATGTTTCTCCCATTGTTATGTTGTATCTAACGATTGGATAATATTTCCTTCAATATCCGACGTAAATAGAACACAAATGAACTGGAGTACATGAATTAAATAAAGATGTGATGAAGTCAACTTCCATCCTCAATTATTTTGTAGGTATCCTGTATGGTGGGCTCTCATATGAGAAACTTGCGATGCCCATTTCCATCAGAAACGGAGTGCAAGATTCTTCATCAAAGATGATAATGAATAGCGCATCATCCTGGGAGGAATACTTATCTCACTCTATAATCGCAATGGATTAGTACGTGTTTTTCTCCGCCTACACAGAACATACGAGTATCTCCATTTTTCCTCTTCCTTATCAAGCGGTATCTGGTTCTTCTTAACGAAGTTTATTATTACTCTGACACGCTTAATGGCATACCAACTTGAAAAAAACACTTCTTGCTGTATCTAGATGTGTATCTAGATCTGTTATATGAATTCCTTATAATAATGCAGAAACCATCACTTACTGGTTATATTTTTTTGTTAGAATGATTCTGAGATAACCAATAATTGAACCATAGAGCCAAAAACCGCTGAGTAAGAATGCGAAACTCACCATCAGTCAGTAATTTTCATCATACATAATAGTTCGAAGTGTAAGATGTCAAGGAAGTCAGGTCAATTATCAGTCGTGCTAATTTTGCACATTTTCTCATTCTTAATTGATGCTTTCAGGGTCCAACCCTTGAGTACTCAATGAAATATAATCAAGGGTTCAGCTAACATTCATCTAATTTGCATTGTGCATATTCGCATAATTTTTTGATAATAATCAGGCTGACGATGTACGTACATTGAATCCCTTGTAGTAATTTCTCTCCTGCCATCATGAGTCAATTCACGAAAAATATGAAAACAACTCAATATTCACTCCCAAACTATTATGGCTCACCATGAAGAGTAGAAAAGTGGATATTAGATTTATATAAATTGTAGATCTAGCAAGTTCGGTCAATTGCATATCTCTGCAGTAATCAATCCCATCAAAAATCAGGATGGCAGCACAGGACTGAGAAAGCATCAGAATTCGCATTATTGCCCGCCACCGTACGTACCGTGTGTAAACACTGAGTGAACATCAGCCCATGCTGAGAATTCCAGCAGGATACTTGATGCATCTCGACTAATCAAAAAAAAAAAAAGGTCATCCATAGTAGGAAAACAAAATGACAACTCAAGAAACATAACAAGGAACACACGAAAACGAAGAATATTCCGGAGTATTATAGTTTGGATAATTTTACAACAATACAATATATCTGTCGCTGCTACACTGATGAAACTCAGGATGCTCTAAGGATATCTAACCTTCCTCGTCGATGACCAGAGCAGCAAAATGGAAAAGTGACTTCAATAGCTACTCAATCTACTGCAATCATTATTAGTTATACAAAAATAGAATTCAACGAGCAAAAACCCAAAACTTGTCTGTTCGTCCAGGAAAGAAAATCTTCTCCACATTCACATTACCTTGTCCCTAAGGACGCAAAGCTTCCCACTTCAATAACCCTACGGTGGCTAGTACATAAGGTCATGAGAAAAATAACTGAGACATAAAAATTGTTCATTTTCTTAACCGGTAAGAACTCTCGATATGATCCGAGAGTTTTTTGAAAATCCCAAGTAATTTTTTCAGCTGCGTCTGAGGTAACATAAATCATTGATTTGAACTGAATGTAATAACTGAATAAGTTAGTCTCAGTGCAAGTTAATCCAGCCTCATTTCGATTAGATTTCTGTCTATCATCTGATGAATCAATTGACCATCATATGGAATGGAATATTGTTGGGTTGTAAGTTTGTGAATAATCACTTTATCATATCTAATTAGATGACGGGATGGATACACAGGTATCACATTCCACAAAGCCCGCAGATCATCATTGCCTGAGTGGGCGTTTCTATAAAGATTTCAATCTACATTCTTTTCAAATTACTCTCAACTTTGGCGGTACCCCATATTAAACTCATTAAAACCGTGAATTAACTAGATGTGTTTCCGTTCAGGATACAATCTATCAGAGCCGATATTGTACATTTCCCGCTCTCAGAAAAACAAACGTGAAAATAAAAACTGTGCCTAATGATGGAGATTCCAGATAAGATATGAATACGAAAAGAATCGATATTTTCCATAGTGTTTCGTTCCAGGATTTTATCCATCTGTGTCAGTTAGGTACCACAATTTACAGAACCAATATTGTATATTTCTCGCTCTCAGAAAAACAATAGTGAATATTAAAATTTCACCCAATTATTGAGATTCTAGATAGGATATGAATACGAATAGAATAGTTATTTTCTATGATATTTTGGAGAGGATTTGACATTCCGAGATTCAATCCATCTATATCAGTTAAGTACTGTCATTAGATAACATGTAGCAGTAACATAGAACAATCCCATTAGTATCATGGACACAATTCTTCTCTACCATCAGTGTTCATTGGAGTTCTAGGGGTGAATTTCTAGAGTGACATTTGCAACCAGTGGCGAGAGAGATGATCACGAAATGTCCCGAATTGAATGTGTGTGAATGAGTCCAACATTTCCCTTCAAAAAAACTTCCTGAAGCCAGACAGCATCACATATTGTGTAGACCATTGTGTAATGATACCACGCATAGCTATTCGTCATGTTCTGATTTCCGCACATCATTAGAGAGGTGAAAACCTATGTAACTGATTCCTTCTGGCTTTCTTCAAGCCATCAATTCATATAATCATCAATCCAAAAGTTACTTGACTGTATATGAAGAAGCGAGAATATGCAGGGGTAGTTACATTACCGGACCTATTGTTTACCTGAACTGTTCATCTTAAAATCACTCGAAGAATCATCCTTTGAAAAGGCGACGAACTCAAATAATATTCTGTATATTATGTCCCATTTGAGATGGAAAGATTCAAATAACTAGGTTCCTTTGGAAGCAGAACGAAAGTGAATAGCAAAAAAATCAGAATGGAATTTATTATAGGTACGCCTTCCAAATTTTAGAAATGTTTCACGTCTAACTCTGTAATAACAAGTTTGGTCCTATTTCCATGGCAACCTGGTACAAAGGTATCTGAGTATCAAACCTACCAACTTCCTATATAACATACGGGTTCATGTGAAAAATCAACTCCGATGTGTCTACAGTGAAAACAACAAGTACTATCCACTATTCACCTGCTAACTTATACATGCTGCAGTTTCCTTGTACACCAATAACTTTTGTCATCACCATTTGTTCATTGTAGTTCATTACTTCCTCAAACCATTCGACCAAATAGTTCGACATTCAGAAATGTCACAGAGAATTTTCAATCGGAATTTATAGAGACATCTGCAAGTCGCGTACCCATACAAATAATGTAAGAGTCTCTTGAAATCGTACATGTTCTATGATTTTTCAAGCTATTGTCGGCCTCCTACTCCAAACACATCTTATGCATAATGCATCGCCAGAAACATGCGCAGTATTTTCGTTGCGGTCTCTCTCGTCGTGTTCATACAAATTATCAACTAAATGCCGATTTATAAATAACAACTTGTTTTCAATACACGTATTGAAGTTGAGCCGCCTCTGATGCTCTCCAATAAATAATTACATCTAACATCCGCCATAGAAGCCTACAGGGTTGCTTTTCGAGACGATTCATTATGAGGTGTACAGGTACCGCTTACCGCGATAATGTTCTCAGCTCACACTATGCGGTTCATTTCAAGATTGAAGATTAGGATTGCTTCATACGAAAGAAATATAGATATACTCCGAAAAGAGCTAGCAAGAGGTTTATTTCTTGTTGAATCGTCTTCAAAATGATTTCAAATCATCCATTCTCTTGGGCAAGCTATGACGACACCAAGAAATGCGGTTCGTTCTGGTTCAAATGATACTAAATGAACTGTTCGAACTTGAAAACTAGTGGGAGAGTAGGAAAACATCATAAGAGTGTCATAAGAACGTCATAGTTTTGAGTGTCTCAGACGAATACGTCTGAGTTTTCAGCGATGTTTTGAGCAATTGGTTGCAGACGCTATTGCATCTAGATTTTTCTTGTTGAATCGTCTTCAAAATGTTTCCAAATCATCCATTTTCTTGTGTAACACCAAAAAATGCGATTCTTTCTGGTTCGAAAGTTACTGAACTGTTCGAACTGAAAAGGTAAAGTTACTTTTGAGGATCCGAGTTTCTGAGTTTTGGGCGAGGTTTTGGGGCATTGGTTAATGATGAATGTTTCGACACTATTGAATCTAGTTTTAGCTGTACTATTGAAACAAAAAAATGGATTCCTAATTTGGTATGGTTAATATCCTGTCGTGCCATTATAAGATTCAATACTGAATCGATTTTTGATTACATTAGAATCGATTCTTCATTTCACACGTTCCAAAGAACATGTGTTAATTCCAAATATTATAGCTCTTAGGTTACGATATTATGGTTTTCGATTTTGACAGCTTCCATTTTTGAATGGTCTGTTTCCATGAATTGAATCACAACGTCACACTTGAATTACGGTTCGAAAATAAACTTGAATTCGGTTCATTGAGTCAAAAAACCTCAAGTGATCGAATACTTGTTTCGTTGACATGCATTAGCCTGCCAAACTTCACCAACTGTTCCCAAGACCAAAAATTGGGAGAAATGTTCGGATGAACATGAGTTGGAAATGGCTCCTAAAAGGAGGCTTCTCAAGATGATATTTTCTCAATATTTCCGAAGCTCAATGCAGTGAAGGAAAAATAATCCGAAGGCATAACCTTCGGAATAAACTTGAAATAATAAAAAAAAGTTTAGAAATATAATTTACAAAACACGGTTCGTTGAGAGACTCGACTTGAAGGAAGATAATTTGAAGTGAAAAACAGTAGACTAGCTGGTCGTAAAGCAGTGTCTGATAGTTGTTAGGTACCTTACAATTGCCAGCTCAAATTACTGGTGTTCGTCCCACATACCTAATTTCGGTACCATGCACATTCGGCTATTTCTAGTCCAGATGTAGATGTATTGCAGGTTGTGGAAATTTAGACCTTCGCAATTTTGTTTCGCACCCATTGTGGGATTAACAATATGTATTCAATTCAGTGATTATATTTCCTGTTTATCTCTGGAACGGAATAATTCAGTGTACTGCTTTCACTCTGTAAAGTCGACAACTTCCAAACTGGCGCCGAAAAGATGGCAAACCCCAGTTCGGATCATATCAAAATACAACAGCAGAGACAAGAATAATAACAATATTAACAATTCGAGCCATTCTTGCATTCTTCCAATCCAGCTCAACAACCCGTATTTATGGACGTTTATCCTATCACAAATTCGAGAATGGTTCTCCTCCTACAATTATACGTTTAGTGGACCACGCGCTCCGTAATCACTGTTGATTTCTGCCCTTAGGGCAGCCAAGCCAGCTCTCCTAAACACATCCCTTAGACCGAAACCACACCATTTATGAGCAAAATTGATAGTTTTGAGGGAAAAAATAAAGGAGGCGTAAATCATGTATTTGCATTTTTTATCGCTGCAGGAAATATATGTGTGAGGATTATAGAACTGTTGATAGTGTCGGCATATGTGTTATCCCATAAACCTTCGATCATTTAGAAACAATGTCTGCCAGCAAATATTTCCGACCATCCATCAAATCTGTAAATATAGGATGGCAAAAATAGCTCATGCCTTATGTTATAATTTTAAGTTCGATAATTAGATAATTACTGAGATGGGTCGATCCAACCATTAACCAAAATTCAGTATTCCAGTTGAATCTACGGAATATATCTTCTCGAATAATTGAACTGGATTAGTTCGATGTCTAATTTCTATATTCAATCGTGCATCGATTTGTTCCAGAACAACGACCATCAACATCAACCTAATGATCTATGGTACCAGATAATTCCAAAAAAAAGTTATTTTCTAGTATGGTAAATCTTGATATTGAAATTTTACTCAAGTACTGACAACCTGTTCGGAGTTGAACTCACAAAAATACGCTGAAACTCTTCGATTCTATCTCCGAACAACAAACCCACTAGAAGGATCACAAAACAAATATTCTGATGCTAACATGAATTCCCAGAATTATCATAATATTAGTACCCAATCGTCGCCAGTGTTGTCATATCCAATCATCAAAAAGTGATGAATAGTCCATAATATTTAAAGTCCCTTATGAATTCATGTAGTTCAATGCACAAATATAATAATAAATTTGGGTCATGACGATTATGAATCAGTTCCGATTAATAGAAGACTGCTACATTATTCTGAGACTTAGCAATTTTACTTTCTTGGGGGCTCGAGGACCAGCATGGGTATCGTGAAAACTTTTTGCTCAACGTTGCAACACCGCAATCTGATATTGACAGTCGACGGCGATTATTGCTTTGTTTGGTATCAGTCATTATTTACGTTTCGATTTATCGATATTATTCAACTAGTGTTCAGTTTTGTGTACTCAGAATTCATCAGAAACTCAGTTTATTTCCTGTTTTGGTGATTTGATATAATGGTGAGACGTTGTGAGGTGTGTTAAAGACAATTTGAACCGGCGATCAAAACACGTCATTTCATAGGCGAGTTAACATTGTCGTATCATTCGAGATTTTAAAGCATTTTCCCAAATGGAATGGATAAAAATGAATTTAAATTGAATTGATTAGATTATATTGATTATACCCATAGGTCAGCTGCGACAGTGTCTTGTGGTAAAATATGTAGCACTGATAAATGTTTCCTTATTTGTAGTCAAAATATGCGAAGCTGCTGAAAAATCACTGAGAACAATGATGAACTCAATTAATATTTTTGATAAAAAATATAAGGATATTTCTATACTTCTTCTACACACAACAATGAGAAATTTACCGTTGACTGTTTTTGGAACTATTCAAACTAATTTGGAGAAATATTTCACTGTAAGACTTCATCATGAGGCAAATAAATTGAAAGATTCAACGGAAGTTAGAGTAAGAAGTGTGTTAACAGAAACAATCCTATTCAAAAATCAATAAATTATTTGTGTGATTATCCATGGTTATTTTTCATTTCAGTCTTGTTTTAAATGAGAAACACTGCTATTTGCTACTTCTTCACATGATTCATGATTTTATTGTTGATATAACATTTCGTCATAATACTTGTCAACACATATTCATCATCGATTTTCATCTATCTACATGGAATGAAATAATCAGACATCAATTTTTTGCGTCAAAATATATGAATTCTGCTCAAGATGAAAGCTCCTTCATTTTTGACGATATCGTGAAATGATATAAACAAGTTTCATCTTCAGAATCGAAAATTACATTCAAATATGCAATCATATCTATTTGCCTTGAAAACGAGTTCTTCACTTTTTTGAAAATTATTTCCACTAGTAGGTACTGAACTTTGAAATTGTAAATATACTTACATGCACTGTCACTGATCGCCAAAGATATAAATGTTCATTATTGAAACTGAACGTTATTTATGATAAAGTATAAGTAGACAACTGTATACTGAATAGTAAGTATATTGTTTCATATGGCGTTGAGAATTGAACTTTTCTTGTGACGTGGTCATAATAAGTTTATTGATTACAAGCAAGTTACAAAAATCACCATAGGATTGTATGTATTCGAATTTCGCGAAACAATGTGAAGGAAGTATAAAGATGTTCATTTTCCTACCAAGAAATGCTAAAAAGTACCACTGAAATTGTTACGGATTTCCAATTTGGTTTCATCATGAATTAATAATAAATTCGACCCCCTCTGACAACACGGCACTGGTGGTGGGAGAATCAGCTCCTGCTATCCTTGTTTAGAAAAAGGTAGAAACTATAGATGTTGCTTCCAAACAAACTGTATTGCCAGAGGTGTGGATTACTTATCTAGTCTGTTCAATGATCGAAGGATTCTATCTATCTATATTTGTCTAGTTAGTGATACTACACTCATTGACCTTTCTAGAATAGATGGTCACCCCTACACTGTCAGACTCGGGACCAAGCAACATAAATAAAAGAGTTGTACAATGCTCTGCCTAATGAAGTCCTTCTTGGTGCTTATGGCGGCCAAATTTCCAAGAAAAATACCAATATTCCACTGCTGACTCACATGATTTTTTTTTCATATGTGGTCAACACGAAAGGGAAATCAATAATGTTCACATTGAACTCCTTCAAATTTCTTCTCGAATTAGAATAATTTTTCTGCCTTGGCGATCTCAATCTCCATACCACTTAATATTTCTTACTCGAAATTGGTCACCGTTCTCCTTTTGCCTTGTAATTTTTGAGAGGGTTCTCCACAATGACGGCCTCGAGCAACACATCAAAGAACAAACTGAGAAGGAGCCTATCTCTACATCAAGAGTAACAACTTAACAGTGACGTTACCAGACGATGAAATCATTATTGACAATATTATCAATGTTCGAGTGCGGATGATGAAAATGGACTTGATATATCCGTTGTCGGAAGGGCTACAAGAAACAGAGCGGCATATTATGATTATGTTGATGGGCTCTTATGTGATGTTTTCATAACTTCTCATAGTTTCATACCTCCAAAATTCACCCGCAGTTCTTGTTTTTCAATCGAAAAGTTTTTTGTAACAGTACAATCTTCACTTCCTTTGAAAACAACGCTGGATAATATAAGATTAAAATAATACTAGATAGAACACGTTTCATGAAGTCACAAATAGAGATGATTGAAAGAAGTCTACTGTGTATATACGTATAATGCAGCATTTATCGCGCATTTTGTGAATGACTAGTGGATAATTTGTTCAAATTTAATTGACATTGACATGCTTCTATGACTATATAATCATGTATCATTTCAATCTTCAAAAGAAAATGTTTCTTGAATTTGAACATATTTTATATATCAAAAAAAACAATATATTCTTCCATTTTACCGCAATGGGTACGAGGCATCTTGTTTGGATGACCCTCTGAAAACAGATGATAGATACGTCGTAGATTAAAAACTATCAAATATTGGAAAGATCTGATGAGACAAATACTTGGAAAATACGATCACTAAGTGATGACGAGAGATCTAATATGAACAAGTGGTACTACGTGAAGCAACGGTACCATATTCACGAACACGCGAGAAAGATCATGATCTGAAAACGTCTCACATCTCAGATTCTGCTGAATTTTTGAAGGAGATAGAACTAGAACCTCAGCTATGGATATCGAGAAATCGTAAAATACTTCCATCCTAACACAGAAAAGAGATCACCGACATGTCTCACAATGAGCAGTCATCAAGATGTCAAGTTCGCACGTGCGCTGCAAGATTTTCTGCTCTGAGATAATCAAGGAACTTAATACAGGAGTGGATGAAAAACCAGATATATATGAGATGCGATGAGTCAAGCGGACATACTTTGTGAAACTTACAATCACTAATCGGGAGAGTTATTCAAGGTCGCTATATTGAAAAGCGCCCAAAAAAATGCTTGATCTGAAAATGTCTTACATCTTTTGATTCAGAAAAACAGCTTCGGATATCGAGAAAATAATAGATCCTACTAGCACATATTTATGGAAATGAGAAAACTTGTATTATTTGGGTTTGCAGTCAGTTAACATACCCAAAGGAATAAAAGTTCACGCCTTGACTGAGAGGTACGTCAAATTCTCTACTCTATATGAGAATATTTGTATATTCCATCTCCTATACTTCCATACGGACGCTTGTTCCATCCTATTCAAACTCACAAGATGATATACAATCTACAATGTCAAAGATTGAAATTCACGACCTCTGTTTGGCCGACAGCAAGAGTAAAATAATAATATACGAAGGCATTATAAGTGTATGTTGTATATTCAAGAAACCGAAGACAGTGCGTTGAGGTTCAGTCAGTATTGAAGACCTAGAAATACAATTCACAATATATGAGACGGTTCAAGTTCTAGTGATGAAGTTTAAATCTATGAGAGTATAATATCAATTTGGACTAGTATGTTACAGAGTTGCAACAGTGTGATGTATATACTCTATATTTTGCTCGAACAAACAATTGAACATATCACATGTTCAGTGCATAGTGCATCGATATACATTGGAATGAAATGATCATCAATTCTTTAATATCGCTTTTATTCATATTATATTTGTACTGCATTTTTGGTTATAGTCTACTCAGTTTGATATCATTGAAGAGCATTCAAAGTATACTCTAGAGACGCCATATGAAGTCGAAAAAAATACATTTTTAGATGATCGCCGTGTTGAGTCTGATGAGGATTCATCAGTGACGCCACTGTAAATTACACCAGGAGAAGCGAAAACAAAACGAATATTCCGATGAGATTTAAGTACAGGGAGCTGGTCGGTTTCGCCACGGGCTAGCTGACCTCTTTTTCTTTCTTACAACCAAACCAGTAGTTGAGGCACGCCTACACACCCACCCTCGCTGACATAGGCGGGAAATGAATAGGAAAAAAGGAGGAATGAAACAAAAAATATTCATGCATGGCTTTTCACGACGAATGCTAATTAGACGGTTCTGATGAACTAGCTGGCAGATCATTCTGAAAATTTCGCCTGAAGCCAATGTGAATGACGTATTCCTGAGACAAAAAATAATTCGATTCTTTTGGATTTTCATGTACAAACAGAATGGAATTCGGTGATAGAGAAGCCTACTATTCATCACTCATATAAAACAAAGGCCAAACGTTTTCGGAAAATCTTTCCTAATTGATATAGGATGATATTTCCGATATCTATGGTCAATAATTTCTGTTACTGTTGAATTCGGCTGGAATTCGCTCATTCCATGTGTTTCTTTGGAATGGAATTGATAACAAGAATAGAGTTTGAATAGGAAAGACTCATCCTGTATGGCTCCAAAAATGAATCTTAAATATCGTCTAGAGTTCGAAAAGAGGTACTTTTATGAATATCTCGTATCGAATTGATTACTGCGGAAATCTAAAAGAAAAATCAGCAGTTTTTCGAACCGATAAAATGTGATTTTGAATATATTCGATCCTGTCATCAGAACCCATAACTTATGTAGAAATTATGTATCTGTCTTTAAAGTCCTGCCACAAATTCTCCAAGAGAAGTTCATGTTTCAATATTTCTCTCATTAGAAAATTCAATATTCGGCTACAGGATGAACTATCGACTGCGAGTATTTTTTTAACGGTATCAATAAAAGCATTCCCATTATATTCTCATCCTCCATTCAATCACGCATTCATGGATTTATGTTCTCAACACGTTTACTGACTATTAAATTGGAACCCAACTGCGCAAAAAAAAACTTAAGCAAACTCCATCGGAACGATCTATCATGTTGAGAAATGTTTGTGAGTAAAGACATCTAATCAACTTTATCGTTTCTCGCTCGACATTCTCAATAGCGTGTTGAACTGATGATTTTCATAGTTATTCGTATTTTTTTTTGAAAATAATATTATATTTCTATTCCATTTCAGAACATTCGAGAGTTTTCTTGTTATATTGGTCTCTCAATCGAGTTCAATCGAAAATTAATCAATTATTTGAATTGAATCAATTAATAATATATTTTTTTTTGTGTGATGCTCGGATTGTAAAAATATAATTTTTAACACGTGCGCAAGTGCCATTTTGCGCGCAAAAATTTATCCAAACTATTACGCTTCGCGTAGTTTGCCAGTCCAACTGTATTTGTGTCCGGAAAAGTATCACTTCAAACACTTGTTAGGAAAATGACTATATCTTAATGAACTGAGTTTCTGTAGTTTCGACATCATCCGAATATAATCAATTAAGAATTGGAATATGACCCGATACTGATTCTTTTTGCGCTCAAACTCCTAAATTGAAGCCGAACTTAACTAGAAAGCAATTATATAAATGATGCTGATTACCATGCATAGTTAGTTTATAGTGAGTAGCAGATTTCAAAATATCGTATAAAAGCCCAACTTGAAGTCACAATTTATATCGATCTTATCCCAAATATTCTGTTGGTAAGTTCGATCAGATCAAAATGAGTTACAAGCTGTCAAGAACGTCACGTAAAGGAGAAAAAATTGTTTCCATGTACGCAGTTGGGTTCCAATATAATGGTCCATAAATGTTTCGTAAACATATAGATTCAGTAATGAATGAGGAGCTGAGAAAACATTGAATTGAAATAACAGTAAATTCATCAAAATAATACTCAAGTTACTGCCAAACGAAAATACTAATTATCATCAAAAAAATTGCAATAAGAAACAGTGAAGTATCTAGAGTATTGATAGGTTATACGCTACCTATTCCATGATATGGGCATACAAAAAATGCTACACCTCACGCCAAAAATGCCTCGATAGCAACGAGAATTTTTGTAGAAGAAAAATAGGAACTTCAGGCTTTCTAACAAGTATCAACCGCATGGTTGATTCCAACTGAAGGTTGTTCTCATATATGAGAAACCTCCCTTCGACCTCATTTCACGAGCAACCCTTGATTCCTTTTTGATCATCAGTTCGAAAACAACATTTTGAAATATGCCTTCCAATGACTCGTGTAATAATTGGCGAAGGCCTGCACATGCAGATTTGGCGTACGCCGCATAAAATGTTCCAGAACATTCGTTGATGCAATAGTTATTTTTCATTTAGTAATTTTCCTCCTGTACAGATCAAACCATTCTCTGTTTGCATTTCTGGTCGAAACTTCATCTTGATACTATAACAACCTTTGAGGAATTCATTTCATATTTTGTTTGGTGAAGTGTGCGACGATAGTATATTATACCGGGTGTTCCAGAGCTCTCAGGCCAGCAGATATTTCAGTTATTTGCAGAGAAGGAAATTGGAAAAAAATACTTGTCGTAGGAGACCATAAGCTCGTTCATGCCGCATAGCAAAATGCACCCCCTGGCAAACAACCCCCGAGAAACTACCCCAAACTTTTGCTTTCCAAATCGCATTTTCATGTTTGTTCTGGTTCAACTTACAGTCCTTTCCATTCATTATTCAACGATACATCATATGTAGTTCTGAAGATAGCTAAATACGAACATGTCCTCTCAATTTTCGATAATGTTGGGATCCACGAATAGAAATAGAATAAGAAAAAGTTCACGATTTCATGGATTGAAGCTGGAAAAGTACCATTTGGGAAAGAAAACATATTTTTTTCCTAATTTTGTGCCACCTCATTATGGAAACATATCGATTTGACTCAAGTTGAAGTGAAAAAGTTATATGCGGGAACACCAAATACATTTTTTATGCTCTTTCCAAATTTGTGAATGAAATTTCAAAATATTAGTATTAGTATTAATATTAGTATTAGTTATTTCGACTGACTGCCGGACCTGGGATGAGACTTCTTTTCATTATGCTGATCGATACCACTCTGGACAAAGAACATACGACCCAAATATTGCAGAAATGTATAGGGTGGTTCATGAGTTATGATCAATTGGAAAAGTAGGAATAATGAATGAATCACCCTGTATTTTAGTTATAAAGAACGATAAACCCATGAAATATAGGTTAATTAGAATCACCACGGTTTCCCAATGAAACACCCTATATAATGGCATTTTAACCCAAGGTATATACAATATTTTTTCTACTACTAACAATGAAATATCAGCATGTTTCATTAATTTTGATTTTCATTTCCACTGAAGGAAAAATGTAATTTAACATATTACTGAAACATAAACATAGACTAGAGTTGCGTTCGGACACGTATAAGGAATCGGAATAAGAAAATCGATACTGATAAATAGGTATCGCAAGTATGTATGAAAAATGCAGTGTTCATTGAAATGATTTCAAATATACAAACCTCAGGAATATCGCAAATCCTACTGCTACTGTCGAACTGATGTACGAAATAAATCGTATCAGTCTTCGAACAGTTCGAACATAGAACATAGCTATTCTCTCAGTTGATGCCCATCTCTAATGAGCACATGACAATGCTCACGTATGATTTGTGACATTTCCTGAATTGATAATTCATAATTCAATTTTTTTTATAGTTGCAGAAATTGCTTATAGTCCTTTTACAATTACTCCAAGCCAATTGCAGCTGATTCAAGATGACAGAATAATAAAAGTGGATAATTGAAAAGGCAAAACAGCATTCAGAGAAGTTCCGAGAGATATACTATGTCATCTGATTGATTTAGTCACAGTGGCTACTTTCTCTTGTTCGACCTCAAATAGTTATATAACAAAGTCTTGAATAATAGTTGGGAGTCTCAATATTCTGAACTACTTCGAAGCCGTTCCTATCTAATCAACGCGATGATCATTCCTCATTTATGAGTGTCAATCACCGATCATTAATCTTCTGAGAAATTACCGAATCAGAACAGGGGCGTTATTTTACAGGTGTTAATGGTTCAAGAAATCAAAGCACGTCAAAAGTTTTAGCACTGAACTTCTCTCTATAATTATCACGGTGTCTATATTGACTGTATTGATTTCTTGAACGTAACAGTTGGAACTGTATGTATGTAATTTATGATTAATAACCATACTCATTCTATTCGTCCAGTAAGGTCACTTCTTGCTGTTTGCTGTTTTTGGTTCCATTCCTGTCTCTCATTCACATCCTACCTATCTTTGGTCAAGACAAATCTTGTAATGAACCACAATATACATTATACAATATTTATTGCAATTTCTGGAGCTTCAAAATTGTGAAAATGTATACCGTTCTGAAAATCCTCTGTTCCAACTCTCTCCACACCATAAAAAATACGGTAGGAATTCACAAGACTTGTCTATCAATGTGATAATCACCATACATTACAATATGAATGAACTATTATAGATAGGTATGAAATTTACTGTAAAACTTGAGAAGTATTCATACTTTTACATTGATATCACATATGTTCGCATAGTTTCATAGGTATTCATATATTTTCAGAGATATTGACACAATTTTACAGAAATTTACGTGAATTGATATAGCTCTTCATTTAATCTAGACGTGAGGCATCTTGTAACTAAGAAGTGTCGGTGAAGATACTGATGAAGATGTAATGAGCGAGAAAAACCAAGAAAATAACCAAAGATCATAAAGATGCTCTATTGAAATGCATATTTATGATGCTTTTCCTTTCCTACATCCACAGGTGTCTCAGGTGAGACAATTTACTCAAGTGTTCTCACCTTGATCAAGTTTCATTCGAAAATATTTTGGAGTATGAACCTGCATTTGGAAAACGTGAATGAAAATAAATTCCCCATGGGAGTGACGAAAATACAAATTTCAACGATTGCGTTTCTATGATACTCATCTTCAACCTCAAGAAGTTTCATTTCATGAAAACTAAATTGATCCTAACAAGTGATATACCTCCGTTAGTTTAGACTAAGGAGTTTAATACTTCATGAATGTATATTCCGAAAATCGGGGCGATATTCAGGAAAATTCAATATTTGTTTTGATAATTACGAATATACCTTTTTTTTCATCTGTGGACAACACGAAAGGGAAACCTATGATGTTCGAGGAACATCGTGTTAGCCAGCGGTAGAATTTTGGGAAAGAAGGAAGGTGTTGGAATTTTTCTTGAATGTTTGGAGGTTGTAAGCATCAGGAAAGACTTCACTACGCAAAGAATTCCACAACTTTGCCGTTCTATTGATGAATGATGCTTGGTATAGCGATGTTCGACAGGTCTCGAGCCTGACAGTGTAGGGGTGACCAGCTTGAGCTCGTCTGGTTGTTTGTCTACTAGGAATCGCGCGTGGTGGCATAATAGATGATATTTCCGTTGAGCACCGACCGTGAAAGTACCTATAAAAAAGGCAAAGATCGCCAACCTTTCTACGATGATCTAGAGAGGTCAATGATTTGGTGAGTGTTGTGTCATCGACTAGGCGAATAGCTTCTGAATTGAATCTAAGAGCCTAAGCGTATGTTTGGGGGCTGAGCTCCAAACATGTGAACAGTACTCCAGGACAGGTCGAATTTGTGCTTTGTAGATCATAAGCAGTTGCTGGGATGTGAAGTATCTCTTCGCACGGAAAAGAAAACCGAGTTTTTGTGAAGCAGTTTTCGCAATGGACCTCACATGATCGTCCCATGAGAGAGCACTGTTGGTGGTGACACCCAGCATGGATATTGACGACCTCATAGGAACAGTGGTACCCGACATCATCAAATTGGGCATTGTGTGATCAGCCTTCTTGGTGAACATACAAGCTTGGGTTTTAGTTGCATTGAACTGTACTAGATTCTCAGATCCCCATTTCAGAATTCTTGTCAGATCCTCATTTAAAGCATCAACCTGTCTTCGCCTTGCACCTCTGGCCTCATTGGATGATATAGGGGCTCTAGAGGAAAAGGCGGAATGAAGTGTACTATCATCCGCAAAGCTATGAACTGGGCTGGAGGTCACATTCAACAAATCATTGATGTGGAGCAAAAACAAAGTTGGTGCCAAGACAGAGCCTTGTGGAACACCAGCATTGATCGTCATTGTATCAGACGAGACCCCGTCTACCACCACGTAGAGTGATATATCTGCAAGAAAACTCGATAGTAAAAGACACAGTTGGGGCGGTAAACCATATGACGGAAGTTTCGCTAGGAGGCGTTGGTGCCAAACTCGGTCAAATGCTTTGTTGACACCTGCCACTTATGTGTCACATAGGCAAACAGATCTCCAGTTGACCTCTGGTGACGACAGCCATATTGCCAGTCGTTCACGATTCTTGAGCTCTCTATGTTGATTGCTTTTTCCATTACTTTAGAGATCACAGACAGTGGTGCAATCGGTCTATAGTTGTTAGGGAGGGTTTTCTTGCCCTTCTTTGGAATCGGTTGGACCCTAGCTTTCTTCCAGTTAGAAGGAAATACGCCGAGTTTGTACGAAAGGGTGAACAACCTGCAAAGAACTGGTGTTAGTTCTGGGGCACATTTCTTGAGAACAATAGGCGGTATTCCGTCAGGCCCCATAGCCTTCTTGACGTTGAGGCTAAGCAGAATGTGTCTGATTGTGCGTTGCCGGAAGACAATTTCTGGCATACGGTTATCGATGGTAGCGATTTTGGGAAGTTCCTGGCCTCGTGGATCCAAGGTAGAATTGTCTGCAAACATTTTGGCGAAGGTGTTGGATTTTTCATGAGGTGTTATAGCCAATGTATTATCATCCTTTGTGAGGGGATGAAATGAGCTAGAAGTGAAATTTCTCCCGATTGCCTTGGCAAAGGTCCAAGATGAACGGGAACCATTTGGACACTCTATGAGCTTCGATCTTATTTTCGTGTTGTATGCCTCTTCAGACTCATCTATCTATATACCTATACACCTATATACCTATATACCTATAGTTCTAAATACCCTGCACTCAACCAAATTCATGAAATATATCAATGAATTTATTTAATCTCAAGAAAAACAGGATAATCGAGAGGTTTCAAAATCAATGATAATGAATGTATTAAAAATAACTGAATACCAGCAATAATTTCAATACTTTAATTTGCATGAAGAATTTCCACTTAGAGGTTCACTACCCTATGATTCCTATCAGACATTTCTGATGGGCATCTTCACTGATTCTAATGAAAACAATGGCTTTATTACCATTTTCCATACGATATACATACATAATGGTTCGATAATAGCATACGCCGAAAAAATCTCCAGAACCAACCGTATTAGACACTCATTAAACGAGGGCTGTCTATGCAGACTAAGGCTATAAGTCTAGACCTACGCTGAAGGCAGACTAATTTTATAGTACTGGGGCCAAGTCTCAATCTCCGTTGCCATTACCATGAATCTAGAAATCAAAAAATGCCAAACACAGTTAACCAAAAATTCGTGAATCGAGGAATATCCTCCAGCTCAATGCATAAATGATGACAGCTCACGCAGGGTACTCTCCATATATATCTCATACACAGAGTGAAAGGATATTAACGAAAAAACTACAAAAATTGAGGAATTGAGCTCTTTCTATTACTCACAAAAATAGTTTAAAAGAATTACAAAATATATCGCACGGTCTATTCATTTTGACACATATTAACAGAGTGTATCAATATTCCGAGTACACAGATTTTGAGATATAGCATTTTTAGTATGTCCTATTTTGAATCTCATTCGAGCAATTATAGCCATCATCGTTAGTTGAGCGATAATCATCTCATGTTTGAGAATGGTGACAGAGGTAAAAAACGATATTTAGATAAATCATGGAAAGTGTGTACTTACAGAATGTCATTTGGTGAAAAAGTTACGATCTGTATGAGTGTGAAAAAGATGTACTGACATTCATGATACTTCATATGATAATAATGATTCTTTTCCTTTGAAAGTTCCATTCACCAAAAGAAATGCGTAAAGCCGGATTTATAAACTCGAAATTAAAGTTGCTGTTGAGATTGCCGCTTGCTGTTCAAAATTAAAATATATAAAATGGTAATTATCGTTTATAAATTCGTTTGACGTTGAAGTTGGCAGTTTGGGGAAGAGTTCGTTGACGTTCATGGATAACCATGTTATAACTTATGCTGTTGACGTTCAGTTGCGAAATCAGTGATAGGAAGTCAGGTGGCCTCTATCTCATTATTTGTATGGTTAGAAATGCCAGAGGTTATGTTATTTTTGTTTTTATTCATCACAATAAAAAAGACTCCGTGAATTAGGGCCAGTATCAAATGATTTTTCTTCGCGAATTTAATGATTTGTTATATCATTGTTGATTGTTGTCACCTCGATGTCACTATTGTGCTCAACTTCGACGTCAGGTTTATAGATGAATCAGACGAACTGCGACGGCAAACGGCAACGGCAACAGCAACTCAAACGTCAAGTTTATAATTCCAGCTTGATGCTGGCAAATCATTTAGCTTGATATCGATAATCGCCACACTACACATCAATGTAATAATGATATTTATAGAATTTAGTTTGCTTTCACTGGGATCCCCGGAGGCACATATTCTTTGATGGCTTCGTGTGTTTAATCTATGCAACCATTCAGCGTACTCTTTGCATGTGAATCATGAGATATCACCTTCGAAATATTAATCGACATGCAAAATATCGTCGTTGATATTCGTTCAGGGCGGATAATATTCGAATCGTCACAGGTATATGAAATGCTCTATTGGCTCGGTCCGTAGGATCGTCATCTTGAACAGAAACCGAGATGTTCATCAAAAAGGCACCCATCGAAATTGTTCCAGATATAACCTATTATTAAAGATACTCTTCAATTTCAAGCAATTATAATCACTGGATTATAGTGGTGTGCATTCTCCCACATCAACAATTAAAGAGCGAATAAAATGGAACAATTATACAAATTCCAACAAAATATATTAATTGATGGTTTTGCCTTTTCGATAATGTTTCGAAAATGCACATCAACCCAATAGTCTGTGGGCCTATAGGAGAAAGAAAAAATCAATGAATTGTTTCTGAAGTTATACAGGATGTTCCAAAGGTCGATGCAAAATCTAAAGGCGGTAAGAGGAGAGCTCATCTTGATTTCTCGAACATTACTCGAATATCGAACTCGAACTCGAACATACCTCAGTACAAAGGCTCTCTGATCTCGAATTTTTCTAAAATATCGTAATTGTTTAAAAATCTTCCTACATGACGCATGGAACATAACAAGTTAGATATTATTTTCTCCAATAATAGGTTGTGTATCAATGCAGTCAAAATTACGTAATAACAAATGAATGACAGTCATCTGAGAAAAACAATCGTATAATAATTACAATTCACGTTTTCGATGAAATGTCATCGGAAAAATCCCAGAAATCCCAGAAAATTCATGAAAACATTTTTGGTTTATGCCTTTGTGAATGGTGTACCACATGTGTCATTTTGGCTATTCTGGTGTGTTCATTTGCTGAACAGATACAGCACACTCTAGTATTGGAAAAAAATAATAAAGGTTTCATATTCTATTGGCGTGGTATCATGTGAGAAAAAAGGAATCAGATTTTTGAAAAATCTATGTTCGAAGAACTTTGGAACGGTCAGACTTTGTACTGAGGTATGTTTGGCCACAATGTATGGTTCCGACTTCAACGGCAATCCCATAGGTTATTGTTCTGATTTTTTTTTTATCTGTGGACAACACGAAAGGGAAACCTATGATGTTCGAGGAACATCGTGATAGCCAGCGGTGGAATTTTGGGAGAGTAGGAAGGTGTTGGAATTTTTCTTGAAAGTTTGAAGGTTGTAAGCATCAAGGAAGACTTCACTAGGCAAAGAATTCCATAACTTTGCCGTTCTATTGAGGAATGATGCTTGGTATAGCGATGTTCGACAGGTCTCGAGCCTGACAGTGTAGGAGTGAGCAGTCTGAGCTCGTCTGGTTTGTCTACTAGGAATCGCGCGTGGTGGCATAATGGATGATATCTCCGTTGAGCACCGACCATGAGAGTACCTATAAAAAAGGCATAGATCGCCGTCCTTTCTACGATGATCTAGAGAAGTCAATGATTTGGTGAGTGTTGTATCATCGACTAGGCGAATAGCTCTCTTCTGAATTAGTCTAAGAGCTTTAGCGTATGTTTGGGGGCTGAGCTCCAATGATTATGAATAAAGTATCAATGGAATGTATGGAGCGAATGCGTATTAAAATTGATATACCTATATACCTTGATTTCAGCAATTATGATATTTTTATATTTATTCCTCATACTCACCGTAATTATAATGTTGGTGGTGTTCAGCATTTAAACTCATTCATTCCCATTTTCGTATTCAAATGTGGTTTTACCAACAAAATTCATTCCTATGTTTTCCGAAAATATTTTTGATATACATATAACAAGAACAGCATGACTATAATGAGTAAAACAGCATTTCAGTTTAAATGCCGATAGTATTGTGAAATTTCAGCAAATAGTCTCAACTTGTGAGAAGATCAGATTCCTGACGCGCAACTTGCAAATGCAATTGAATTGCAGATATACATTTGTGAAGGATGTAAGTAATGTTCAACTCACTAATTCGCCTAGTAACTTCAAACAATTGTCATTAGTAAAAATTCAGGTTCACTGATATTGATTTGTCTCTCAATTCATTGCATCAAATCATTTATATGAATATTTCAATTTTAATATTTCTTGATTGTTTCATCTTCGTTTGAAAATTACAGCATTAAAAGTATCCATTGAGTACAAATCCATTTATGTATTTTTATCATTTCGTTGCTTTCGATTATCAATGGTAGATATTTTGTAAAAGAGTAATTTGATATCCAATCAAAACTGAGCTTAAACAACAATGAGATCAATGACATTTAATCATGATATTGCGTAGTCAATGAAAGTAGATGCGTTAGTTTGCATATCATAGCTCCAAATGACATTCAATGTGGAAAGTCTTCGTCTTAGCCTAGTTAATCGAAGTGAGAAAAATATTTCGGAATCATCTCACTCTGGATGAAACACTAGCGTTACACCTAGTAGGTATCTTAAATGACTCAAGGAACTGTAAATGATAACCACACATCAGGTCGTCGAATTCATGCCAAGAATGTTAATGAGCATGAAACGGCCGTCGACTATTTTGACAGATGTGGGAGGATTCTCGAAATTCCGAGGTGAAATGACATTTCTGCTCAATTCTGCGGAACGCACGCTCATGAAGCGAACTGAAAATGAGATGCAATCATGCGTGGAAATACGACATGCTAATCTTTCAAACATTTTATTGTTTCAAGAATGTGAATATTTTCTAAGTGTTTGCGTTGAGTCCCCTCTAATATACAGGATGTCTACGAAACCTTGGAGGTGAACTCTTGAAAAATTATAATTGTTTGCATGAAAAGATGAGTGGGCTTTGATTGATCTTTATAATTCTTGAAGCTATGTCTTGAGATAGTTTTGGTCTTTATCCGTGCGTTAGAAGTGTATCAAATGAATCTCGCAAAACAAATTTGAAGATTTCTCAAGATAAAACAGAATTCAGCAATCGAAGCAGATGATTCTGTTCCGAACTCATTTTTCTAGTAATTTCCTCTCTGATTACGGTAATAGAAAAATTCAAAAGAGATAGATTTTGTCTAGGTATATTTCCAGAACTTTATGCTCCTTTCATTGTTACATGCTTCATGGTATTCATGTATGAATTAAAAACAAAATGAGATATCGTGTTGTACACTGTACACTATACTAAGAATAACTTTACCTTCAAATTTAGCTGTCAGTTTAATTATTGTTTTGGTTACTTATCATCACTATGATATGACGCGCTACTACGGCTTTGACCTCGAAGTTACAGGAAAGACAACAATTGTGAATAGGGTAAATCTCGCAAGTGAAATAATTCGCTCATTCGATAGAGTACATCTAATTGAGTGCAGGGTTACTTATTGTTATTTTTTGGTCAGCTCCTTATTCAAGATGTCGACGTAAGAATCAACTTCTAACTGTGTGCTATTCTGTACGCCTATCTGTGCTTTTTCCAAACATTTTGAACTCAATGCTAATTAAGTGTACAATGTAACTATTGTGTTTAGTGCACTTATAAGTTGTTATTGAACATATAAAATCAGATTAGATTCTCTGAACTGCGATCAAATGAAGGCAGTCTTAGGAAAAGAATATTTTTATCACCGCTTCAGCATTTTCTACTCTCGAACAGTGAAAATTGGAAGTAATTGCAAATCTCATCACAATTACTTTCACGATCATGTTTAGATGTGTATGTTTGTTCCTCTTGAGTTGAGTTATACCTATAACTCTATATAGACCAAAGTCAAAGAATTACGAACAAGGATCCCATTTATCTTATTGTTGAATTAAATCGTCATGAAGGGGATCTAGAATTCGTTTCAACATAATACCGTTCGTATAACAATGAAATGCAAGTAGCCGACTGCATCACTGTAGAATAAAAACGTTAAGAGGTCGCTTATACAGGACACTAATCTTTGATTTACAAATTGACCATCTTTCAGTGATACCTCGTTTACTTAGTATGTGTACCCCGACGGTGTGAAAGGACGGATAATCACCGAATTTATTGAGTGTCGAAAACGATTTACTTATCTCTATTGTTCAACAACTTCATTTATCGTAACTCATAGGATATGTCTCCTTTGTCGTGAGAAATATCCTGTTGCTATGTTGAAAATTCTAATGGGAAGACCTATCAGTGGGTCATAACGGTTCATCATGGAGGCTTCAATTCAGGTGTCATGTGTCAAATACTTTCGGATTTTCAAGAAAGCATAAGAACATGAATTTATCAGGTGGCACAAACTTCTTTGCAAAGCTACGATCGAGACTGAATGACTCTGAGATACTATATTTCTACATTTCTGGTTTCTCAACGTTTTTAAATAATAAAAATAGGAAATCTGATTATTTCAATACATTTGTAGTACGGAGATATCAATAGGAACTGTCCCAAGATGTCACTGCGTTTGAAATTCCACTCTTATATACCTAGAAGAGAAATTTTCAGCTTATAGCATGTTCAATATATACAGATTGATCCAAGTATTTATTCGAATACTATTCGATGGTCCATCGAAAAATAAGTCGACATGCATGTTATGGTATTCTTCCGAAACGCTTCCTAGGGGAGATACAGCCCTTCAAAGTTGCGGTTTTGAAAATCTTTTTCTTACCACAACTCTCAAGAGTGTTTGAGCTTTTTTGACCAGATTAGGTACAAGTACTTATTAAATGGATAGTCGTTACTTGACGTGAGTAACTTTTAACAAAATTGTACAATTTCGTATATACAGGGGGGTTGATTTTACGCCACAGAATAGTTTTTTCAATTGACATTCCCTGTTCAATTCAGGAAAAAAAAAGAAATCTTGGGAAATTTTCATTCAAGGCTCTCAATTTATTCATAAATAGTGTGATTGTTTATTCAACTGTTGGAATTTTTCGGAGAAGTTCTGTTTTTAGTACATAAACCATCCAATCGCCCTCTTGCGGAGTCTCTGTCTCTCAAATCAATCTCGACTAACTTACAAACAAAAAAGTCAATTCAGAAAAATATCATGTGGCGTAGAAAATATGAAATAAAATAAAATATGAAAAAGCATCCTGTATCTACGTCACTTGGCGATTTCGACAAAACTTACTGCGTCAAGAATCGAGTACCCCTTTCATAAGTATTTGTACCAAATTCGGTCAAACAAGCTCTAATGGCCTGAGATTATAAAATTGTTGAAATTGAACTTTGAGGAGCTGTATCTCTCTTAGGGACGAAAAATAATTTTCCGATCGACAATCGAATGTTGAATCACTGCTACAATAACCTGGATCACCCTGTATACATAGATATCAATTCAAACTCCCTTCCTCAACAATCGACACTTTTAGTAGCAAGTTGACACCAGAGAAATATGGGTTACCATATTGGGTTTTTTTTTTAATTTTCGATCTTGAAATCACTATTTTCATACTGAGATTTCAGTGAATGTCAAGTTATATCCATATAAACTGAAAACAGGAAGCAATATTGTAGTCTCCGTTCAGGAGAATGCAAGCAGAGTAGAATAGATTCTAAAAATTACCAAAAGAGATGTTGGGAAGAGATGAATTTTTCACAGAGTTTCCAGAATATTAGGACAAAATGGAACTTTCCCTTGTAGCCTGTATATAACAAAAACCAGTCAACGCTAACAACTCGACGAAAAATCGATGGAAAATTGATATATTATTAAATATTCAGTTTTGAATGAAAATTTATTTGATCTGTTTTTTTATGACTGTATAAGTGTGAGTGGAAATAAATAAAATATTGCTCTGATATTAGGAACAAAATCATCACAGGACCATCAGGTGACAAGAATCTCCATAAAGATCCGTAACATAATTACATTTCTGGTTTATGCAAGTGGAATCACATTTCCTCCATTACAAATACTCAGATTCATGTTTTCTTCCTTCATTTTTCATTCAGAAGAGCCATTTCATTTCGGACAAATCTGGGGTATACATCAAAAACAAAATTTTGATCATTCAAAAAATGTTCCTTAGAAGCTTTTAACGCCGCTTATGGTTATACATCACGAGGAACATGATAATGCAAAAATATTTCACCATGTACAGATCCATCAATATTATTTGACAATACGTCAGCTTCCATAAGTAGTGGAATGATGACAGAAATCGAGAATTTGCGAACATATAAATACCTGAGTTCTGAAACGAAGAATCATTCGCAGTTATTGAAGGTTAGTGGACACAATCATCTTGAATTCAATTTGAAGGTACATTTTGAGAACCTCATACGGTTTCTGAGATGAGACCAATGATTTATCTGAGCTCTTCTCCTAGTCACTTGTCACTAGATGGTCAAGGGCAGAAAAATTGAAACTGTTTTGCCCCTCGGAACACACTGAAAAAATCATTAAGGCCTAAGGCTCCAAAGTTTGGAAAGCCCTCTTCTGGTGCATCAAATCATTGATTGTGGTATTCTTATCATAAACTCATCATCAAAGGTACCCATTACTACTTTTTCTCGGTAGGGAGCTATATACCAATCGGTTTGAAGTTAATATTCAGGAACGACTGAGAGCTAACTGTTTTTTTTTTTCACAAAATGATACTACCTTCACATGCATTTTACATTTGTGAAAGTGTCTGTTATTTTTTTATTGACTTCATTTCTAGAGTAATTTAATCAAGGCTTTTGAATTGAATCCTAAAAGAAAACACTACTAAGAATATTTTTTTCGAAGTTTCTATATGATTTTCAATACACAGGCCTCCATCATACTGGAATGCGAAGTTGGATCTTTCAGTCATATCCATGATCATTCACGAATACCATGATATATGATATTGACATGATATGGTACACCGTGGAGAATTTCTTTGGGAACATGTCGAAAAACTGACTAAATCCAAGAGAATTTTGTTAGTGTTGCACAAAGACTTCTAGATATCGAGGCCAGTTTTCATAGACCACAGATAACACACAGTAAACCTCCTTGTTCAAACATTTTTCAGAACTTCATATCCTTCATGAACTCATGTTTGGATCCAGAAACCCACCAGCTCATTATTTATATTTATCGATAAAGTCATAAGCCAAGATATCCATTTTCAGGAAAAGAAAATCATTTTGTATGCAGCCATGCTACTAGAAAGAGAGAACATATCAATTCTGAAATTGTGTTTAGATATTCTAGAGAATTTCGTTTCCAATGAAGAAACTCATTACACTCTACTGTCAACATTCGGAATCTACGAAGCTTTAGAATCATTGTCAATGCGGTGAGTATTATACAAATCAGTTTTTATATATGGTGATGCCAAATTCAATGGTTCTCAATATTGCTACGTTCGCCATTTGTATGGTACTTACTCAATATTTGCTAGAATTTTTCTATCTGTGAATCGATAAAATAGCATTGGAGCTAAGACTTGGACTGAATGTTGGTTCTTGCACAGTTTATAGCTTTCTATAAGCTATCTATAACCCCACAATGTTCGTCCGATGTGTAGATTGAAAAACTAGCAGTGAAAGCAAAATTGAGGCGAATGTTGGGTTTTCGGCAAAACAGCAAAGGTTGGGATAGTTTCCTCAATCTGTGGCCGCTGTAAAACATGAATAAACTTTGGCAACAATGTTTGAACCTGGCTCAACGACTATAATTTTAGGACGTGGGCACTGGGCACAATATTTTCAACTAGAACTGTCCATTTCTATTCTGCAATTTCTCATACCACCGTATTTTATGCTGATGACTGATAATAACTAGAAAAACAGAATGATGCTGAGGGTTGATTCATATCCATGATATATTATCGAAGCGATCGTCTGGTATAATTGTATAAAGTTTATTTGATAGAATTTCCTTGAGGAAAACTCCATAATATGTGTACTCGATTTCATCACAGATTTATATTTATCCCGAAACTTTTTAAAATTACCTACTTCATTACTTGGAACAGGGTTATTATATTGTTGTAACCTTTCATGATTGTATATCATTTTCAGGATGAGAAATAGAAATAATGAAATTTACCATAGGTGTACCGAATTAACTGAACTCTTAAGAAACTCTGCACCCCCATCTTTCAATACACGCAGTAAGAGAAATGGTCTTGCCAAAAGACATCAACTTCATGTACTGCATATAGTAAATTTAACAAAGGTGAGCTACAATTCTGTATACAGGGTGTCAGTTTCATGGCTTCAGATTGGCTAAAACTTCAGGTGTAGCCATTTGAAATTTTGCAGTTGGGGTAGCTACCCCGCTCAGCAGGAGACAACTACTAAACTAATTTCCCTTCCATTCTGCCGTAACAGTTCCATTTCTGAAACTGGTACACTGTTTCGTTTTAAAATGAATGCATTCCTATTACTTGCAGGATAATACTACAAGTGTAGAGGAAGTTCTGCTCAAAATAAAAGGAATTATCTCCTTTCTACTTGATGTTGAAATGAAAAGATGTACGATAAGGATTTGTCCTAAAATATCGATTAGGGACGTTATAGAGAAGTTACATATTATATTGAATATGAAAGCTTTTGTTATTACTAAGAATAAAGAAACAGGAGGAGAGGTAAGAATATCTTAATTTATAAAAACAATCAGAATTTTCTTAGCTTGAACTTAAAAGTGGACTCTCAATCCTAATTTTTTCAACTTTTGTTTTTCTTATTATTAATGCAGATATCTTCCTGTAGATGTTCAGAAGATGAAACTACGGATCTAAGTTTTTGATAAATTCCTATTCCTTCTTCAGAAAGAAGGGTTAAAACTTTACTTGCTAGGGAACAAATTGCTTTAAAAATTAAGAATCACTCATAGTTTTATATTATTTAGATTTCGATACATGGTGAATCGAAAGATCAAAATTTCTGAAATTTGGCATCAAATTACTAACACCCTATATGAGATATTGCTTAAAAAAATACTATTAGGGTATTTCGAATAGATGAATAGGCTATCCATTTTTTCGAACAAAAATTGCCACTAGTCCATTTTAAAATTTCGACCACTTCAACAAACAATAGGCCTTGAAAATATGAATATTATTATATGAATATCAAATCGCACACACTTTATAAGATTTATCATAGTTGAGAGACAATTCATGAATTGGCAGCAAAGATGATATTTTCCTCAAAGATAATGATAATCTCTGACTGATTATTTATTATTCTGGAAAATACCCGTCCGGGCTGCTTAACTTTTCTGGGCCACCGGATATGTCTGATATCTTTACGGAAATGGGCTTCCAAAGAATAAGAACAGTTAGTCAACAACTTATATTTGCAGGATGAATTTCGTTTAAATTTTTTTTCCAGGATTTCGAAGATTTAATGGATAGTACCAAGAACAAAAGTTACTTCGAATATCCAGAAGATGAAATTCTTTCTCCAGGAGGAAAAGCTGTTATAGAAACTGCACGAAACGTTAAAAATACCAACAATATACTCAAATCGGTAGTTAATTTATGGAATGAGGCATTTCATTGGTAACATATAAATAAAACCAGTTGTACTTATAATTTGTGTATTGTATATAGGAGTTTCAAGCTGTCAAGTTCGAATATTTCTAACAGTCATGTATGAAATATAAATGGAATGTTTCAAGAAAATATGCTTTCAAACATGAAAATCTCTCAAATATTTATATATACAGTCATGTATGCAAACGAAATATAGTTGGGAACATATAAAGAAAATCAAGAAAACTACATGCCTAATTTCTCAAACCCAACTCTCATATCGGAACAGAAATGTATCCCCGATTTGAAGAAGAAATGATATGACTTCAGAATAATAATGTTTTGTAAAGTTTGCTTGAAAATCCATCAGAAAGTATTCTGGAATGGTCAGTAAACAAACGATTCATATTCAATATCAGTGAGTCTTCAACTTCATCCTGCTCTTCTCACTTCTGAATAAATTCACTCATCTCAAGAGAGAAATTTTTTTTTCAAGTTTGGGATAACTTTCGATGGACAGTAAGTAAAATGTTGAGGTTCAGCAAACTAAAAATAGTAAAAAATATACACAACATTTTTGTACACAATCAGTGAATTCTATATACATCAACTTTAAACACTACTCTTAATTATGTACACCTTGTTTATAACGGAATGCTTTTTGTTCATGGCTTGCATCTAAAATTAAATTGAAAAAAACAATAATAACGTGCATAATAAGTACATTATTTCACCAAATGACTATAGACTACACAAAAAATCACATTAAATAACATGTAAATAAAAAGGAGGGAACAAATTCACTATAAAATATCATTATTCATCACTCACATTTGCATGATACATAAAAGATTGCAACAAAATCAGAAACAGATTGAATATTGCTTTAAAAAAAATCTAGTCTATTTACTCCATGCCAGGGAAGAATAACTGAAAGAAATTCGGCAGTTTGACACAAGAAGTTATGATTTTTTTATTTATTAATCATGACATATTCACTTCCTCTTCATTCTTATTCTAAATAAAACTGCTCAGCATTTTTCATATTTTCATGCTCACTGTTAACTGATATAGATGATACTTAAGTTACCATTTACATATGAAAATATGAACATAATTAAAAAAGTGCATAATAGGTTTATTGTGCATATGATTATTGGACTAGAAAGAGTCGTGTACTAAAATATATATAAAATATAATATAAAGAGAAAATCAATGTTGAAATTCTGTCATGTCTCTTGGTTACTCTGTAAGTGTCAATAGATAACAAATATTCAGTTGCTGTTGAGGCCAATCATATTGCTGCTTATGCAGAACAAGTGAGACTTTGCTAAATGATATTTTTTTCACTAAATTCAGTAATTTGCTACCAATGGGAGAGAAAAGAATGTCATCATCAATGAATGTCAGAGATGTAAATGAATCCTCGAAATAACTATATGGTTTCCATCTGAAAATTCTGAATAATCTAAATAAATAAAAATGTTATCACCGAGCCAAAATTATTATACTATTGTTTATTATATTGCATACAATGAATCTTTCTATATCATATATTGCTAGTCTACAATCTGATTTTGTTACTATCTCTTCATGTATCATGTTTCAAATGTTCACAACATTACACACAGTCCTAATACACATGAAAGAATACTATTAATGTGTTATAAAACTGTTATAGCTCTTTCCCCAATACATCACAATTATTTCAATAGAAAATTTTACGAACATAATATTATTTTTCATACATGTGATGTAATTTATCAAGGAATCATGAGTTCTAAATGCTAATATCCTCCAATACCACTACCAAATCACTTGAAAATTGTTTACACAACGACGCGAGAGCATTTTAGCAGAACTTATATAAAATCTTCGAGTCCTATAAGGAGCATTCTAAATGAGTTATGTACGACCATTTCCTGGCACCTGAGATTGTTTGGTAAGCTGATACGAAAATTGAACATTACTGTCATGTCTTTGCGAATAACAATGATCGTTTCGAAGGCTTCAGTTATCATTTGCCAATAAAAGAATATTTGGATGCACTTATAGTGAACAAATATCAATTCAGAGCGATGTTTTCTCCCGAAATCATTTCGATGATTATCGACATTAGCCGTAAGGAAGCTGATGAGCATTGATTTCCATAAATGAGGGTCGGGTGTCACAGATTATTAGATTCACAGCGTTCTAAATTCGTAGATGAGAGATATACTATATTATTTTTCAGTTTTTCAAGTGGGTTTTTCTCTCCATGTTTCTAAAAAATTAAATAGAGCTTATCATAATTATTTCAATGTATTTGTCGTAAGTACAAACTTGTGATTTGTCCCAAAATGCGCTTGAAATCAAACCTTCAGATACCGAAAATGAAAGTTCTCTATTTGTCAGTGACACCTTGTTTTTTTTTAAATTGGAAATACAAATATATTTTTGATAAGAACAAAACCTCTACTTATCTTAGTAGACGTTTCGAGAACGAATCTGCTCCTGTTTTCAACACAATTTGGATATTTTCTCTTCGCAAAATGTCTCAATGTTAGTTGTTTTCAGTGTCAAAACAACTAACACTAAGAAGTTTTGAGAAGAGAAAATATCCGAATTGTATTGAAACGGGAGCAGATTCGTTCCCAAAACGTCCACTAAGGGTTTTGTTTTTATTAGGAATATATTTGTATTTCCAATTTTTTTTTACTGTCACTGACAAATAAAGAATTTCTCATTTAGGTATGTCAAGGTTTAATTTCAAGCACAGTGATATTTTGAAGCCAAGCACAAATCTGTCCTTACTAAAAATATATTTAAATAATTATATATTTTTAGAAACGAGGAGAGAAAATCCCATTTGAAAAACTGAAAAATGATCGTACCACCTACTCTATTACTCACAGACAGTATTTATATTATATTATTTTTTTTTTCATCTGCTTTTAGATCAATTTCCTCAATAACATTGCCACTACACTGAAAAAAAACAGAGCAGACCTCAAAACCCTGTATTGTCACGGCAATAGAGAAACTCGTGTTTTTGGTTGTGTCCGTTCAGTTCAATTATAACACCTTGAATGATACAAATTTTGTTAGACATGCAGCTCAATGATATTGAGCTGTAGGATTTTTTTAAAGTAAGGAAGTAAGTACTTAATATTGATTATTGAATCAATTCAGTTAAAAAATTATGAATAATAGTGATATTTCCATTCTAGGTATTACTCGTTCCTGATGGAAAATATCTCATTTTCGAACTAAATAATGAATATTTGAAGGAAGTAAGAATTTCACAACTGCAATTATTCAAGTGTTCGGAAAAATATATTGTCAAGACGCCTGCTTCATTAATTTTCTTAGTTTTCAGATAATCTGCATTGAGTTATTATCCATGGAAACAGTTTGTTAAATTCGGGACATAACGGGTGTTTGAATGACTATATTTTTATATAGAATGTCAATTGGAATCTCGAGTATTCAGAGAAAAATAGTTGAGATACGTTTGTATTCGTTAGACTAGCTTTGCTCTGCTCATCTGAAAAAACTAGGATATACAAGAAGGAACGTGTCATCTCCTCATGAAAAATATTGAATTTGATACCTATTGAATGAAATTATTTGACACATATTCTCGAACTGTTTCAACATTCAGAACATCAAGCCACTGGTTGAAGTCAGAATGGACCACATCAATAATACTGTAGGAATACAAAAGGAATGAGAGAAGAGAGAAGAGCTTCAGTGATATTATTTAAATTTACAAATCTAATGTATGAGTATCTGCAATAACTTAATTGCAACGATGACTATGAAACGGTAATTAATCGATAAAATCATTTCAAATTTTTTAAAAGATTTCGTTACTGACAATATTTAAATTATTTTCCCCTTCTCCCCTTAATCACCGCGATGCTTTATAAGATATAGTGCAACCATGTCATTATGTGTACAAATATAATAACACTGGTAGATTCTTAGTATCTGTTGTGATAGAAAACAAAATTCAAGAACAAAAGTGAAAAAATTTGTTTAGAAAATATCCAGTGGATTTCCTGCAACATTGACATATTTTCATCACTCGGAAAGAATTAAACGCACTTCAGACGTTCGCGATAATCAACAAAAACATTAATAATGAAAAGCTTTTTCATATCATGTAAGAACAAAAAATGAATATGGGTATTATTTGATTCATAAAATGAACATACTTGCTCTTCACAGGTACTGAAAAATCAATCTCGTTGTGATGTAACATATAGGTGATCTACTACATCAACCTTACAATAGTTCAGTTTCTAAAATTAGATTATTGCATGAAAATTATACCTAATTAATAAATAGTTCAACACAAAATACAAAAATAAAACTTAACCAAAAGGATCACAATCACGCTTCTCAACTTCAGACTACATTCTCTGCTTTGTTCAAATTGTATACCTGGGTAGCTATAGTGTTTTCCTCCGATTCACTGTCCGATGCTCGGTCCAAGCTCTCACTAGACCTTTTCACTGACAAATTTGGTAATCCTCTCATTCTGTCGGGAATCGACTCGAGGGTTGAAGATTTGCTCGAAGGCGAAACCGAGTATTCTGAGGTGTTGCCTTCATCTGAAGCGTTGGGTTCACGTTGAAAATTTGTCAAATTTGCTTTGAATCGGTTCGATCTGCGGCCAGGGTAGATGGGCCTTCTCGCTAAACTAAAACAAAATTATATTTTGATATAAATATCATTATTAAATATTATATTATTATTATGAATGCTTGCGAACTCAATATTTTTCAATTTTATTCACATTTATTTTAAGGCCTGAACATCACAAATAGGTCACAATAATATTCTAACGGTCCAAAATTTTCCGTCATAGCTGGTAACGTCACGATTCAACCGGAAGGAATAATAAAATTGCATTTGGTCAAGGCCAGCAAGAGAGATGGACATGAAATAATAACCTCAGATTTATGATTATGTTATGATGTTTATTTTGGTCTTCTTACGTTAGTAATTAGTGTCTCTGATTTCGATTATTTTAATTGTAAAATGAGAGAGCGTGTGGGAAGGACTTTAACAGCCGACGTCATCGTCTAGCAGTTTTTGTTTCAAATGAGCTATAAAATTGAATAACTTTGCACAATGGCCTTTACACATTATTCTTGATAAAAACCCATGTGAATATATTTATGAAAAAATTAATTCAGGTCAATAATAATACTAAAGCATAGTTAAATGTCGAATATTCGATATTATCAGTTCACTCGAGTTGTCTGACACTGAGAGTTTTGATTTTGTAAAACCAAGTTACATCTTGATCAATGTTGTTAATAATATAATATGGGTGTATGAATAAGTTTAACAAAAAGCAGGAGAGAAATGATATTATCGTCAGGTAATATCTTCAGGCAACGATAGAATTGAATAGTAAGTAAGTGGGCATTTTGAGCGTGCGTTACACTTCTGAAGATTTAAATCAAAATAATCATTTTGTATAAATTTTTTCTAGCGTTATATGAGACACTTCCAAACTAAAAACATACCTTCATTGACACTTTTTACCAGCCATGCGGGATTTACCATTTGAAGTTTCGTCTTTTGGTCACCATCAACAACTTTATTTTTTCTTATGGGCGCCATATTATCTTTTCAGATAGACAAATAGTGATTTTTGTTCTGATCTGATCGATTCTGAGTGTGATAATATTTTATTACTCAAAAGCACCAATATTCAAATGAAATGAAGCATAAATCTATGAATCAAAATGAATGGTTATAGATTTCATGGTAATATTTTACCTTGATTTCAACAGCTCTTTTCCTTGCCTGCTGTAGAAATAATTCGACAATTTTATTAAATATAATATCTTCACAAACAATGAAATATGGTGGGAAATAAGTAGCGTGAGTATAATTTGGACGATGAGGGCATGATTTCGATAATTTGCTTCAATACCTAGAAGAATCAAATACTCCCGCAATTCAAATATGAGATTTTTATTCCAAAATACAGGTTACATTATTCTCACATCATCGTGTCACCCGTTTTTTACTATCGCTTTCGATAGTTTCCTAACTCCTAAAACTTGATTTGGAGGTATTTCGTAAAACAATACTCTATAAATCAACTTACCAAAAAATTTGCAGATCTTGTTATCAGATGTATAAACTTTCAATCAAGATAACTTATATTCGAAAGGAATTTATGAATCTGCTTTTGCTACAATACTGTAAACCACCATAAAGTCAGTGAAAAAATAACTGATTGATGACAAAAATATGCAATATGCTTTTTGTGGAATTTTCTCTCCTCGTTTCTAAAAAATAAAGTAGAAGTTATTAAAAATTATTTCAATATATTTGTAGCAAGGACAGATTCTGTGATATGCCCAAAAATGTCACTGCACTTGAAATTAAACCTTTAGATACCTAAAAAAGAAATTCTCTATTTGTCAGCGACACCTTGTTTTTGAAAAAATTTGGAAATACAAATATATTTAATAAGAATAAAACCTCTACTTATCTTGGTGGACGTTTCGGGAATGAATCTGCTCCCGTTCTCAACACAATTAAAACATTATCAATTAGAAATTGTTTTGTTTGCATAAAATATGTGCAATATCTCACTTATCTTCTCACATCATGGTTTTTTGTGTTTTCATAGATTTTTTAACATTCAAGCATAATTTTTTGTCAAGTCTGTGAGTATGTGCCTTAGAGTGCAACAATTCAATAACATGTTTTCCTTACGCACCTTCGTCTCCGCAGTGCATGGTTATAAATTTCTCCCTCTTCATCAGTGAAGCTATCCTCATTCGCCTGGTCTTCTGTACTATCCAAATCATCTCTAGTCTCCGAGCACGTCCTATGCCTGATGATTTCGTCCAAGCTGCTTGCAATATTCCCGTTTTCAGCCGAAAATATGGCTGCTATATTGATAGCGGAAACTTTACGACCGATGGTTTCCAGATTGTCTTCTTCGCTTGAGGCTCCTGGATCTATGTCATTGCGATTGACTGTGTCGTCAGGGTGAAAAATCGGATTCGGTATTGTCGTGGGTGATGATACGTGACTAGTGAAAACTTGGACTGGAAAGAAAATAAACTGAATGAATGACTATTTCAATATTCGTACCTTATCTCGACGACAGTAAAGGACACAAGTTTTCAAAAACATACAACGACCGTTGATAAATAAAGTCACAAAACGATTTTTTCGATTTTTTATTCGACGTAACTTTCCAACAAAAAATCCAGAAGAGATGATTCCGCTTGAATACGACGAAAAAAGGGTGGGAATCTAAGTCATACACAGACAGGGTTGCAAAACAGTGAGCATGAATTTCTGAACATAGTGCACAGAGTATAGAACTGAGTTATTCTCAGTTATAATATAACCTCATAATATGATTATTAGTGAAACCGAAGCGGCAGATTGAACTCGTCCTGGAGAATATATCGTCTCCCTAACGATTATCACACATTTTTGCGCAATTTCAAGAATTTTCAAAGCAGACATTTATCGCTGGATGTTAGGAATGAACCAAAGTAAGGTGATAGTTCCTTTTGGTTTTTTTACATCGCAGTAATAGACACGTAACTATGCATTTCCAGGCATTTCACTGGTTCATATAAGAATGAATTTTATGCTCATATGAATGTTATTCAAAATGATTTGATATTTTACTATATAATTACTACATAAACCCAAAATTTTGGTTTTGAAACGTAAACCCAAAAAAACTGTAATGAACCAGTTATCCTGTGAAATATATCAACCGGCAAGATCATCTAAACTCGAACGTGCAGCTAACTTGATAACAGAATTTTATGTTAGAGCGGAGAATCACTCACATGTTAGTTGTTAGATGGCGACACAAAAATCAGAACAAAATCACTATTGTCGATAATTGCACAATCAGTGGTATAAAATCGTTGATTCAGAAGTAGTAATTTAGGTTACTTTTCAATTAATGATTGAACTACATAATCACAATCTCAATACATCAACTATGTGTACAGAAATCTGCAAAAATGTCGTCATCTTCTGGAGAGTTTCATGACTATCATGCCATTATAGCGGCAAATGGCGTTAGCGTTTTTGACGAAACAAAACACTATCAGTGACTGCACCATTCTTCTATACATCGTTGCAAGACGCAATATAGTGGCGCATGCGCAAAACCTTCATGGACCATAATGTTATTCACGAAATACATAATTATTGTTTGTGTGACTGTGGTATCTGTTATGTTTTCCCGCAAATATGTTGATTCAATATTTGAATAGTATTATTTGCTAATGAAAACTAACTAACCAGTTTCAGGATGAGGAACCATATAATGTAATTGCACACAATTCCCGTTCGATCGTTCTTCATCAAAGGCATTCCTGAATTCTTCCAATATCACTCGTTGAGGATATACCAAAGTGCTCGTGCCGCAGCTGGTCGTGGGACTCAGATCAGTTTCGCTAACATCCATTGAGTCAGTTTGCGTCTCGGCATCAACTACGATAGACGTTCTTGAACCAGAAGATCGGGAACATCTCGAATTTCGAGGAGATCCTGTACTATTACGGCTATGTCTTTTTCGGGCCGAGGTATTGCCTGTTTGGGTGGTGGTCGACTGAGTAGTGGCATCCGAATCTGGTTTCAATCGGGCGTAGATAGGAGCTCTGGCAGGAACCTAAAGGTTTTCAAAATGGTTAATACTTCATTATTATTTCAATTGGTGTACCTCGAAACAAAAAATCGAATTCATAACACATATTCACGTATATTTCACATATATTCATTGGGTGTTCAACATGCTGAATAAGGATTATCTCACTGTTGATTTTGTAATCAAGTACGAGTATCGATTGAAAACTCTCGAATAATATTAATGCGAAAAATAAAAAAAAAAAACTATATTATCTAGATTATGTACTTAAAAAATATGAATAGCAAAGTTGAGAAACTGTTCCACTAACAATTTTGTGTCAAAGGAATTTTTGCGAATTTGTGAACACGAGTAGGTTTGATGTTTATTACTCTTCCATTTTGTATCATTTCAGTGTACCTATATTCTCGTTCTTTTCAAACTTGAGCAGGTGGAATTGCATTCGAATACATGCATTTGATATCAATAATACAAGTGAAAATGAGTTGAACTATGATTTCATTTTGGTATTCATTCAACAATTCTGATATCCAGACCTCGGATACCAGATATTGACAAGGGATGATGCGTCTTCATGATATTCATATGCAAAGACTCTCAGTAATTGATATTCTAATAATGTGAAATTCAGAAGACAACAAAGTCGATAAGAAATGATATTATATTTTCTCAAGTACTTCCTCAATCAGTTAACAAATCGATGGTTATCAAATAGGACTTACAATTTGTGGACTATCAGGACTAGTCAAACTGCATTCCGGACTAGTAGGTGTAGTACTCTGATATCCAGCCCTCCTCCTACCATTACTAAACCTCGGCAGTATCTTCCGTTGTCTAATATTAGGCCTTTGTCGTTCCACCTGCTGCATTTTACATGCCAACTCCACAATCATCTGATTTACTTTCTCCACTCGTCTATCGTACACTTCTCTTATATCTCGAATATGCTTCAGCTCCAGTTCTCTTCGTTTTATGAGTTGTTCTTCTTTGAGTTGATATTCGATCTTGTGTTTTTGCAGCTGTTCGCAAAACACATAGATCTGAGTTCGAATTTCTTTTTTCCAGCTCTCTTGAGTTTCGAAGACATTGTTGGCTTCATACTTGGACAGTATAGCAACTGAAGCTATTTCTAAATGGTTGCAGATCAGTTTGAAGTTTGGCCGTTCTCTAGGGTTGAATTTCCAGCACATCTGCATGATGAGTTTGAAACCATCGGGACAAGTAGATGGAATAGGAGGTGTCAGCTTGCCGGATCCGACAGAATACATAATCGCTCCTTGATTCATACCGTCATAGGGCACCTCGCAGGTTATGAGTTCCCAGAGGACAACTCCGAAGGCCCAAATATCAATCTTTTCACTACATGCCAGCTCTTGGATGGCTTCAGGGGCCATCCAGGCGACGGTGCCTGCAAATGTCATCTTTTCGCTGACGCCATTCCATGTGCGGGAGGTGCCAAAATCGCTTATTTTGATGACTTCGCCTTCTCCAATCAGAACACTGAAGACAAATGAAATGATTTAGTACAATATTGAATAGTTATGGTTATAATTTTGATTGTCAACAACAATTGGATGCAAATGAATATGTCAATGAGTAACAGACCTCAAATACAAATGTTTCCAATGATACTTGTATTTTAACTTCAATCTCCTAGAAACAACTATGGATATATACAAGCCTGAAAATTTATTGGATCTGATATCCACACACAAACTCCAGATATGCTGTTATATTCATTGGAATGGAAATTTCATGAAAGACGGAATTCAAATTTGCTAATAGCAAATAAATATATGTCAAATATTGAAAGGCTTCAAAAATTGCACCTCTTATATAAAATTATATATACTTATAATAGACAAATTTTTATTTTCTATAACTATATGTACTATCATTTTTTTGTTGATACTTGTGTAGGTATCATATGTTTATTGATGAATCATTATTATAAACAAGAATGTTTCTTGTGGTGATAGAATCAATCAATCAATTGAGTTAGATTAGATATTTTTATATTTCTCTTTTGTACTCACTTTGGACTCTTCAAATCCCTATGGATGATTTTGTGACTATGCAGATAGTACATTCCATTGGCAATCTGCTTCGCCCAAGAACAAACCCTGTTTATCGTCACTATATTCTTCTGATTCTTGAGCAAATCAAAGAGTGGTCCATATGGACAAAATTCCATGACAATGCAGTAACATGATGGTTCTTGCGTACACACACCTAGAAAACAAAAAACAATAAAAATCTCTATCTTGACCTTGAAGAAGCAACTTTTAATTTTTAGTGGGTTGATAGTTGAATAATCTCTTTTCATTCAAAATAATGATGAATCAGTCAATAAACAGAAACTTCTACCTTCTATTAGTGCAGGAAAAATGTTCTTGGTTCTTGAGATACATTCATCAAATCCAATATATTTTTTTATTAGTCACAACTGAGTTACTAAGTATAGATATGCACCTTAGTGAATGACATTCAAGAAATAGTGTTTGGCGCATTTTTCTAAAAGGTCTTATGAATGCCCAAATGACGATACCTTTATATGGAATAACATGCAAAACGTGTTTGATGCAAGAAAATTTCACAATAAAAAATTGAGATCATGTTTGCTAGTTATTGCACTGTTCAATAAATGTAACATTATTCCTATATTCTGCAATGTATACAAATGAATACGCTTTTCTATCACTCTAGAATAGTAATTGATATCCAACTGATTGGTGGTTATAGAGATCCTGCTTTGATCACAGATTTTATGTTAGTGCGAATTGTGTTTACATTATAAACTAATTCATGTTCCTCTAATTCTGAAATTTCAAATTTGTCTATGATATGATCGCAAAAAAATTTGTTGCGAATTGTAATAATTTTCTCATGATATGTAGTTTTTTCCTGAATATTCAAATAATATTACGATTCAAGCAAATTTTTATTATTATCATTATTATTATTATTATTATTAATTATAGTTTTATATATGAAAAGAACAGATAGATATATTTATCTGTATCACCATTAGAGGTAATAACCCTCGGTGATAGCTATTACATACTAACCTACTTCCATAATTATATTATTTTACCTTTGAACTTGACGATATTTGGGTGGTTCAGTTTTCTGAGATTACGGATATCAGTCTCTTTGAGTTCAGAAACTTTTTTCACAGCCACTGCAGTATTATTGAGCATTCCTGAAAAAACAGCACCTTGTCCTCCAGAACCAAGAAATTTGAGGTCGGTGATTTGTTCGAAGGGTATTTCCCAGTCATCTGAAAAAAGTATGAATTGTTAGATTGTTACATTGCTTCATAGTAGAATATGCTAATAGATGATATATAAAATAAAGGGATATCTGTAATTAGTGTAATTGTTTTTGAGCACATTTGAAAAGAAACAATTCGAAAAAAAAGTGAATGAGAACTTTACTAGCGACGACCACCAGGGTGTATAATTTTATGCCTATCTGTTTTTGAAGATAGTACCTTACTGTAACTGATAAGAGGTTGCCTGAATGAGATGAAAGTTGCATATTTTGAATTCCAATGAAATGATGTCCTAGATATTCAAAATTAACCAAGTTCACCTAGGAATTGCAGTGTACACCATAAATCCACTGCGGTTTACCAAAGTTTACCCCACATATCTAAGCTAATCAATAAAATATTGACAAATGAAATCTCCAAGGTATAACGAATTCATAATTCATACACAGGAACTTCATTGAATACTTTGATACTCTATATCTCGCTTAGTGATCTTCATTTCCTTCACAGTTTTTTTTGCGTTTTCCCCTTGGTTTTCCCATATATCCAAAACAACTTTCAATCAGACACATTGTTAATATCCTCTTATCAATTCCACGAAATATTATCTGATCCATTTCATAACAATTTTGAAAAAATACAACACATGACGAGGAACACAATTTCGTTGCATAACTGATATCTTCCACAGATATCATAATACTACGAAAGCTCAGAACGGACAAGCAATATTTGTTTTGTTGATTTCCAGTTCAAACTTGGAATTACCACTAAGTTCGAGTTGCAACTCGAAATTATACAGGTATTTCTGAGTATTTCAATAATGATTTTATTGCCATTTCCCGAGCCAAAATTGTATAGTTGAAAGTTATAATATTTTTTTATTATTCTTCGAGAAGAAGAGAGTTTCTCTAAACTGTGATTATATCTTGGATTATGCTCGAGATCATATTTCATAGTATATATCTATTAGTTACTCCTATCTCTAGATCAATTGAAAGCATTAAAAATCAATTCACCTTGGGCATTTTTATTCTCGCTGACACCTTTTCCAATGATGGACAAGACCGGCCTAAGACAGCCAAAGATGCCGTTGAACCACCCTTGTTTGAGGTCGTATAAAGGTTGAGGAGTATCTGGAGAGCTGTCCTGGCAAGATGTAGGTAAATTAACTGCATATTCGTTGACTCTCTGAGGAAGGTTGTAGTCGTCTTTGGTGGGAAGAGAACTGAAAAAATAATTAAATATATAGATGATCCGTTTTATTATTTTTTCGTATATACAATGTCTCTCAATCGATCCGTCTGTACACAATCATTAGAACCACTTCATTATTTTTCACATCTCATTCCATGAGTAACTTGATTAGCTGAATAAATTCTGGGAAGCAAAGTATCATTAGAGAAAATATGCCCTGAAAAATGGATATCAGTCAAGTGGAATATTCGAATCTTTTGTTAAAATATCTACGTACATATCTACGTGGTCAGTCTCAGTACCTATCACTTGTGTTTGAAATTTCACTTTGGCGCATTTATCACTCCTCATTTGATGAATGACCAACCACAATTCTACACTTTCAATCATCATTCGGAAATAATTAACAATTGTTACATGTTCATGTCAACCTAACAACCAAAACCCGAATAACAAGTTCTTAGGAAATTTCATTTGGTTCATAATTTACTCTATAACTCACGATAATTCATAAATAATTTTATTATAATTCATAATAATTTTATGGCAAAAACAACAACTCTGCTAGATTCGTGTCAGCCTAGTGGAACCTACACAAAACATGCGTTTTTCCAAATTTGAAACATGCCAATAATTTTCTTTCTTTTTCGAAAAAGAAGGGAAAATTAAGTAGGTAGATAATAAATATAACAAGTATAAAAAAGTAATGATAATAAGTAGTGCTAATAAATTGGTAAAAAGTAAGTGAAGTATGAACCGTATAAGAACTTGTGATAGTCGTTGTAATATGAGTTTTGGTTCTATGTTCAAGATAGAGGAAATGACAATTCAACCTTCAAATAAAATGTGAAATTAGTAATGAGTGAGTGGTAAATTATGCTAGCATATCATAGCATAGCATAATGTTAGCTCATTTATATCCTTCCAAAAAGTTCCTGATTGCTTTCACGGAAACGAGGGTCAATTTTTTATGCGTCTGGGAAGGGGTTTCTTTCCGCGAATTATGCCATCGATCCGGAATTTGATTTGGGAAGCGAATTATAAAAGCTCATGCCTTCGTTCCTGCGCTGTATTGAAATAACAAAGGATTCGATGGAAAAATTACCTAACCGAAGCGAAAACATATGGGAATATATTTTTTTTTATATTCATTCAGAAAAGCATTCAACATTCTAATGAAAAATAAATGGAAAATCAATAAGTACAAATTACCAAGCTTAGCCTGATTCATTTTGAGTGTTGAAATTCAATTTACATTTTGGTTCTGCCAGTTTGACATCAAGATAGGGAAATCGACGAGTTCTTCTGAAGTTTACAGATCTGTAGTGTATGGTTCATGCTTCGAATGGAATGTAAAATTTTCGAATTGATGGTAATGCATAAGTATGAAAGAGTAATAAATTATATAGGGGTGTACACACTTCCCAACTGAAACCACATTTGTAATGATGTACTCATACAAAAACATCATGTAACGGCATCATTCGATCTGAAAGCTAACTCACATGCTTTATTTTCGACTTCAAATCACAGCCCTCTCTAAAAACCCATTCCAACTGGTGACGTAATTATCCCGCTGTTTTCGTTTCTCTTCATGTATTACCGCTAAACTCATGTCAACGCTTCATGACACTTCTATCCAGACGTATGTCGTGATAACGACGTACAAAATACTGGTGCAGTCACTGATGGTGTTTTGTTTTGTCAAAAACGCTAACGGCATTTTCCGTCATAATGGCTTAATAGTTATGAAACTCCCCAGAAGATGGTGACATTTTTACAGATTTCTGTACAAATAGTTGTCGTTTCGAGATTGTAATTATGTAGTTCGATTATTAATTGAGAAGTAACCTTAATTACTACTTCTGAATCAACATTTTTATACCACTGATTGTGCAATTATCAATAATACTGATTTTGTTTTCATTTTTGTCTCGCCATCTAACAACTGACATTTGAGTAAAATGCTGTTATCAAGTTAGCTGTACGTTAGAGTTTTGGTTGAAGAATTCACATAGGCAAATATGCAGAATAGCTACATCGTTGTCGTGATAAATGAGGAATATTGGCATGAATGTTAAGTGTTTAATCTATCAGTTCATTTCTGTTTGAGAGTGGCAGCTGAATGGCATGGCTATTGACGTCACTAGATCTGTTCGTTTCCTGCTAATATGAAAATTGCGAATTTAAAAATTTATTTAAATTTATATATAAATAAATAAAATAATAAAAATAATAAAATGAATTTATTTATTAAGAAAGTACTCAGAGGAAAACAAATGGTGTCAGGAAGCTAATTTGAGTGAGCACTATCAAATGATGAAATAGTTTTTTTTTGCTAAGCCCTACCCATTTGGGAAAAACCTGTTCTATGTAGTGGTTCTCCTATAGGTTGACATGAAGAACCGTTGTTTTTTTTTCGTCGGTTTCTTCATCAAACGCCGAGTAAATAATTCGTGGATGTGCTAATTAATTGGTAATCAATTGATAATATACAATTCATTCTGGATATATCTGGATATATATCGGTCGAAGATGTTACCGATTCGTCGAGCAAAAGCGAGAGATCTGTTTAGGCCAACCAGAGGCCTCATCAGACACCCTTACTCCGTGACTTGCTTCGAAAACTAGGTTATGTTAGGTTTTTAGGGGTAATGAAGGCTCTAGAGTAGCCTAGAGCAAGAAGAAGTAAACCGGTAACTTTTATTCACAACTTTTGTCCCTTCAACTATCAGCCTCGTATCATTTAATCCTCAACCTCCAAAAATACAGCCTCTGTTATATTTATATTTGAGGCGAGTTTGGGTGATAAAGATGATATGAAAAAATTTCAGGTTAGAATAATGAGTATTCAATATATAAAAAATCAGGCAGAATATGTTTCTCGAAATTTCGCTAAGGATTCGTCAACTTCTCTCTACCCCCCTTATAATTTATATTCTAATTAACGGTGGTATATGCACCCCACCGAAAATGCACGCGCAGCGCCTACGATTGTCACCCCATGCACACGGTTGACCTTTTCCTGGCATGAGTTTTCGATCAGGGGATAAACCCATCCACGATATCATCGTATCGTAGCGTCGAATCGATAATGGCGAGCTTTGGTTACAGAATGAATGGATTTTCACAAGTTGGACTCTCAGAATCTCTCAGTTCGCTCTGCAGGTAGGTAGAGTAGTTCCAATATAGATTCCCCTTTAATATTCTTGAGTTTCCTTGAGTATACGATTATATCTACAACTATGTTCAGGTTATAAACTTTCCGAAAAACTCACAATGAACATCTACTGAAAGTTCCATTCAGAATAGCGAAAATGTTGAACTATGCTACACAAACTGACCACCCTGTATACCTAAATACCAAATGAAAGTTGAGAATACTGAAGGTGACTATATACAGAATCAAAGTAATGTATATTATATTGATCATGACCTAAAAAAGGAAAGCAATGCGAATTTATTAGATAACCAGCTCTACCGATCTCGGTTATGATAGTCCGATCAAATAGATTCAATTGGGCTCATTGAGTGCTCAAATGGTTCGCTTTCGGATGATGATAGTACATTGGCTACAACACCTCAAGAAAAGTCAACATTTTCGCCAAAATATTTGTGGGAAAATCTCTATTATTATATCCCAATATGGCTAACATCGATAAGCATATATGCCAGATGTTGTCAACGGACAATCAATGCCCAAACCGCCTATTGGCATCAAGAAATATGCCCCAGAACAAACACAAGTCCTTTGCAGATTGGTCACCCTTTCATACAAACATGGTGCTGTTCCTTATTCTGATTACAGACCGATTGCACTACTATCTGTGATCTCTAAAGTAATGGAAAAAGCAATCAACATCGAGCTCATCCGATATCTAATGAGCTGAAGAATCGTGAACAAACGGCAATATCAACCAAAATCAACAGTTGTCAATCAAGAAATATGGGGAGTCACTGGCTCGAATATCTCCAAAGCATTCGATCGAGTTTGGCACCAAGACCTCCTAGCGAAACTTTCGTCATATGGTTAAAGATCATGATACTATATTCGTCGTTATAGTATCATGGTTAAAGATCATTGTATATGACGGTGGAAGGGGTCTCATCTAATGCAATGACTATCAATGCTGGCGCGCCACTATCCGTATTAGCACCAACTTTGTTCTTACTCCACATCACGATACACATTGTCTATGTGTATCGTGCTCCACATCACCTATCTGTTGGATGTGACCTCCTGCCCAATCCATGGCTTTGCGGATAATGGTAGACTTTGGTCCGCTTTCAACTCTAGAACTCCTATATCATCCAATGCGGCCAGAAGTGCAAGACGAAGACAGGTCGATGCTTTTGATGCTTGTAATGATGATCTGGCAAGAAATCTGAAATGGGGATTCGACAACCTAGCAGAGTTCAATGAAACAAAAACTCGAGCTTGATATCCATGCTTGAAAATTATCGGTAATTATGAATGAAAGCCTCTTCCCACGTGTACTACCTATTCTCAACATTTCGTGGAATGTGAACTCATAAATCACAAAATGATAACAAACATAAATCATAATAAATCAAAGATAAGACAGAGTTCTGTTCCAACCACTAAATTGAAATAAGTACCTATTGCAAAGAAATATAATACAAGCAGCTGATGCCACTGATACTGGGCCACCCTGAAAATTACAAAAAAATTCTGTGGCTCATCATGTAGAGACCAATAATTCCGAATAATTCGATTCGACGAGAGGATATAATTTATGCAGCTGCATTGCAATTTATAAATTTTGTTTACATTATGTTGTCTACGTACTTCGAACAAATTACAGAATGTAATCATTACCAGAAACTTGATAATTATGTTCTTCCCTCGTATATGAGAAAACTTCTTGTATTGATTGTATTACGAATTACACTCGGAATTGCACTACCCATCGAATAGAGATAAAAGCAATGATGACAGTAAATATAGCGACAGTGACGATTTCACAGGAAAACAGGTGTTCACCTTCAACACAGCATTCAGAGAAACCCCAAAAACGTTCAACACCTCGTATAGCGTAACGATTATGACAAATAAACAATGGAAGTGGTCAATGGACTACTATCTGGTACCCATAATGAAATGAGAATAGTGAATCCACTGATGCGCTTTTGTTTAAACCAATCCGCTTTACCTTCAAGTGATGTAGGAGTGGCGGGTTTTCCTGAAGATGTCGCCATTATTATAAAAAAAATGCGTTTAAAATTCCATTGTGTGCAATGTTTTGATTCACTCATTCGAATCTTTTCATCATGATTTCATCAAATATACAACAAGTAGATACACAGAAGTCTATTTATGTTTCCATTTTGTCTTATTGCAAGTTTGGTAGACCTGTACTTCTCACTATTTTCAGTTCTGCCACCCTGAATTTAGTCGAATAATAGTGCCCTCTTCAGGAGAACTAATGACTCCTACAGTATCCAGGTAAAGCGATTTGGTTCAATTTTCTAACCTTGCAATGGATAGGAATGCGCGCACCTGTCTTATATCATCATGCTGATGCCATGAATAGTCTAAAATCGAATCCAGTTGTGCTATCTCAATACCAAACCCTCCCATCATTTCCATGTCATGTAATTTACTTAATTCTTATCGGGAAGTAATGACCAATATATAGAATAACCCTGCTATAGATAAGATTCTATTGGTCAATTCGATTATGTTATACGATTGACTCAATACTCAACGGCTAGACACTATTCGACGTCAGTCTTAAATTCTAGTTTTGTATATTATAATGATCGCGGAATTAACTTTAAAATTACGTACCACACACTGAGTATGGAAAATAACAATTATTTATTATCCCAACTTTTGTTCCAGAGAAAGAAGACTCGGGAAATAAAGCTGGGAGAAGTCCTCGAAAAAATCAGAAAGATTAATAATGTTAATCATAATGTTATCAACCAAATTGACAGTTGACTCTTTGTTCCAGTCCTCCGATTTCCAGTCATATAGGGCCACAACACACAACACAACACCAGCAATACACTTCCAATTATAGCAACGTAAAGTCCGAATTCAGAGAATGTGGTCAGTATAAATATCAATTTATAGTCGTCCTCTACCTGTTATCTCGCAAATAGTTATCCACAATGAAAATGCTCGGGACCAATCGCTTCACACCCATGGGAATTTTCACCATGATGAAATCGTCAATACACAAATGGTCCGTCCACTTTTGTTTCTGCCAAAAGCTATAATTTCGTTTTTCTTCAGTACTGATTTGTTTGCTGTCCACTCGCGCTAAAACGTTCGATTTCACTGTTCAAAATGGAGTATTCGATCGACCTCCACTGTTCGGCGAAACTCGTATAGAAATGAATCCCGTTATCTAATGTCACAAGGTGTACACACTTGTTCGATAACGATAGTCAATAATAATGAAAATGGTTTGTTTATTATTCGAAACAGCGGGTGGAATAACGCTACAGGGTCAGGGGGTCAGGGTCGGACTGGACAGCCTACAGTGGGACAACTTCTTAGTGAAAATATAATATAAATAATCTGGACGACTCTTGAAATTGAAATAATCATGAATTATTGTGACATGTCTGGGAAGATTTCCAACCCTCCAATTACAAGTAGTTAATTAATGATCAGAAACATATGAGTGTAGATACTTATCCAATTATGTATTAATATATCTATCACTAGGTACCTGTCTTTATTTGTACCAGTGATGATTTTTGTACAAATTTTTCAGCAATGCTTTTTATTGATTATCTGATCAAAGGATTGAAAAATCTATACAAATGGCTGCAGATGTATTTCAGCACCTTTAGCACCAGAGCATTTTAGCAAAACTTCTGTCATATGATTTGCCGCCCCAACTACGTTGTTACTATCGAGTTTCCTCTCAGATATGTGGTGTGTGATGGTCCATCTACCATCTGATACAATGACTATCTATGCTGGTATTCCACAAGGATCTCTCTTGGCACCAAATTTGTTTTGCTCTTCATCAACGTGGTGATTCCAAGGTTTGCTAGTTTATAGCATCTTTTCAAAATTCAATTCCCTTGAGAATATTACGATTTTGAGGGGGTATTTTCATGGTTATGTCTTCCACAGTCAGCTGGTATGATTCCCGTATGTTCCATCTTTTGTGATGTACAACATAGAATTCCATCAGGATATGATGAAGTGTTTCTGGACTTTCGCCACAGAATCTGCAGGTGCCGTCCTCCTCTAAACCTGGCATTCTGAAATGTTCCTTGAGTCTACAGTGTCCCGTTAGAAATCCTGTTATTGCTCTGAGACCTCTTTCGCTGAGGTTTTCGGTGTCAGTGTCTTTGATTTTGCTCGGTTGAAATTGCTGAGGAGATCTTTAGCCTGTCGCAGTCCTAGAAGCCTTTGCCATTGTGTTACTCTCATTGCTTGGATGATATACTTTATGCCGCCTTATCTTCTAGACCCACTATATCATCCAATAAGGCCAGAGCTTCAAAACGGAGGCAAATGAAAATCTAGTAGAGTTCAATGTAACGAAAACTAATGGAATTCCGGGACTTCCAAGGGATTCGTGTCTTCAGTATACCGGAATTCCCACGTGATCTACCCCTCGGCCCAATATGATAATTGCAGGTACTATTGTTCGTATGAAGTCGTCAATTGAGATCCATTGTTTCATAAAAACTTGAATTTTTATTCCGTGCAAAGAGGTACTAGGGTACTTCACACCCCAGCAACTTCTCTTAATCAATGAAACGCAAATTTGACCTGTCCTGGTGTTATTCATGTTCACATGTTTGGAGTTCAGCTACCAAACGTACGCTGGAGGTCTTAGATTATTTTCAGAAGATAGCTTCGCAAAGTCGGTGATGCTACATGAATGCATAGATCTCTTCAGAACATCGTAGGAAGGTAGGCGACCTCACGCTTTTTTATATGTCCATGGTCGTTGTTCATTTATTATTCCACCCCGGCGATTCCAGGTAGAGGAACTAGACGAGCTCATGTTGGTCACCACAACAGTGACAGGATCGAGACCTGTCGAACTTCGCTCTACCAAGCAAGCAAAGTTGTGGAATTACTTGCCTAGTTGAGTCTTGCCTGAAGTTTACTACATATAAGGGCTCTGAGGTCACAACTAATATTTTCTCGAATATTCTGATTGGGAGAGGGGCCAACTATTTATTGTATTCCGGACCTGAATTCGCCCAGTACGACCATGTGCAAGGTATCAGGAAGAATCAAAGTCGTACCCCATATCATAAATATGGGTGCACTGAATAATACTGAAGAATATTTTTACTATTGAAGTATCTACCAGGCGTTCAAGTTCGAACAGTAGTGTTGTTAATTTGAAAATTCACAACCACAAACATGTCGACATCTCAAGTCCACAATATTCGAGAACATCGGTATCGACGCAGAGGTTTGAGTTGACCCGCAAGAACATTTCTCTCTATTTGCGGTGAGAATTGTGATATTCAACGAAAATAGTAGATTTTTTCAAAATTCAGATATAACCGAGGATATAACCGAGAAGATTACTGATTCTGTTGACGACTCAAGCCGTCGCTGTTCAAGCGATTTTTCCCGAGCTTTTCCCACAATAATTTACAACCGGACGTGTACTGTGGGAAATCTAGCTGTTGTTTCAATTCACTGCCTCGTCCTCACAGCAATTATCAGGTGTTCAGAATGAATTAACGAACAGGTAAATCCTCAGTGAATCGATAGATTTTACCTCGGATTTCACTCAATTTTCTGAAAGTAAAGGTTTCGTGGCAATGACTCAAAAAGAGCGCAGAGCTATGGAACTTGATATGGAATGTAATATTATAATATTTATACAGGACCGTAGTAAACTGTTGTAGTTAGGGAACAAAGTTCGGGACTGATGTCCGTAAAACTGACACAGCCGTTTCGGCACAAGCAAACGAAAATCATCTAGTATTTATTAACTAGTTATCAATTATTTTCCAACAAAAAAAAATATAACTCCAACTGTTCCCGAAGAAAAGATGTTTTGCTAGCCTAAGTTGAGCCGGCACAACCATTTCATAACTTTTCAGCCGAATGAGTTATATAATTTATATATATTTATATAATTTAGAACTTCTCAATAACTTCAGAATGGTGTATGAATAATTAGATTTCGAGCGAAATTGAAGGTTTTACACATAGACTTAGTTTACAGAAGTTGAACCACATGCATTCATACAATTCATGAAAATTTCCACTTGTGACTCCGAATGAACGTATATCTGGTATCATAGGTATTTATCTCAACCAGTACAGTTGTACCAACAGTTTTTTTTAAGTGAAATAAAAACAGTCGGAAAATGTCAGGACGACGATTATTAATGATCTATCGTTGATCTACTAATTAATATCTCCACCCCAATCAACAACAACAACAAATCAATAATTTAATAGATCCACCACAATCACACGGGATCGAAAGGATATGGTTTGGTATGATTTTTTTTTCCAAAAAAAAAAACGGCTGTGTCAGTTTTACGGACGTCTGATTAGGACTGGGACCAAAATTAAAATTTACACTGAGCAGAACGAAAACAATGAAATTTTCAGTATATCATAAACTTTACATCTGAAAATAAATAGGAAATTGAAAAATAATGAAGGAAACTACTGGCTACTGCCTATTCTCAAGGTTACTTCTTATTTCATTTCAATATGGTACCATTGTTACGGTCTTCTATATTCAAGTAATGGCAGCGTTGTCAGTTTCTATAGCATCACAAGTTCAAATTCTTGTGGGACACCCATTATAAAATATCAAAATATCAGAAATATATATTCAATATGATCTCAGATTTGATCTCGGATTTAATTACACCAACTTAGTATCTTTACCCCAATGGCAAGAAGCAAATTTGTTGTTCCCTCCTGTATAGATACCTACAGTTTCGAGTACTCATTCGACCCATTATTTCACTTACTCTTGGCCGTCAACTATGGCAAACATAATTATGCACCAAATGACGATCATTTGAATTAGGCGCAATTAGGTCTTCCTTTCTTCTTCTAAATATCAAAATCTTATGCCTAGATAATATGTGGGTAGATCCCTTTCATGAGAAACATGGATTTGAAAAAAAAAGACGAGATTTTTAATTCGGTTATGAATTGGCGACTTGAATATTGAAGAATAAAAAATGGTTTTACGAGGTTTATGAGAGTCCCTCTGGACACCATAGCTGTAATATCTTGTTCGCAAATATCTCACTGAGCATTCGTTTTGTTTTCGTTATCTATCATGTTTCGCCAGCTGCAGCTCCAACTGGGAAGTTTATTTTTATTTTGTGCGCTAAATATCAATCCACACCATAAACAATGGCACAATAATGGCTTGTATTTCAAATTGAAAATTAATATCAACATTGATAAGCCGGGATGTGGTAACGGATGAACTGATAGGTATAATACCTGTCGGCTTGGCACCCTGGCTGATAAGCAGAAATGCCAAAGGGGTTTAGTTTTTTATTTTCCCTCATTCTCCTGAATACTTAGAGATCGCGGCAGTGAAAGTTTTCAGCATTATGATTTACGACATTATATAGAGTGCAAAGCTTCAGGGAGGTGGTGTTTTGACAATACGAGACAACATCTTAGTGCTGGCATAGGCTGCACTATAGGTATTCATAAGTGTACGGTGTTTTCCCGTTTATTTTAAATAAAAAATAAAGTTTTCGAGAAAAAAATGAAATCATGGTCTTTTTCATTACAAATAAAATATTTATTTGTTTATTATTATTTTCGTCGAAAACGGTTAATTTTTTTTTTTTTAGTTCAGGGTTCAATCTATCCAAATATATTTCATCTCATAAAGCTAAATATGTTTCAAAGACACTATTTTGAGAGGTCCCTAGTGTCCCTATATTGAATTTTCATTGAATTATACTGACTACTTTGAAAATTATTCAAGAAAGAACGATTTCCATCGGCGTCCTCTAGAGGCCCATATCGACGTATATCCATATAGCGGAAAATCACTCATATGTTAGTTGTTAGATGACGGTACAAAAATGACAACAAAATCAGTATTATTGATAATTGCACAATCACTGTTATAAAAATGTTGATTCAGAAGTAGTAATTTAGGTTACTTCTCAATTTTAGATCGAACTACATAATTACAATCTCAAAACGTCAACTATTTGTACAGAAATCTGTAAAAAAATGTCACCATCTTCTGGGGAGTTTCATAACTATTAGGCCACTATAGCGGAAAACGCCGTTAGCGTTTTTGACGGAACAAAACACCATCAGTGACTGCACCAGTGTTTTGTACATCGTTGATTGTGGGATTAAGTCTCGGAATAACTACTTTCGCCGAGATTGTCACAGTGCATCTGGTCAGATATTCAAGTATAAATAATATACCTCATCCAGTTTCTCCATGGGTTTAAAACTTTTTTCAGAAATCATCAAAAGAATACTTTGTAGGTGAACCAGTAGAACCCTATGTGAAGACTTACCTGACGATGAATTGGTCCTGGTTAGGTAAAGACATGAGGTGAGGCAGAATTATTTCATCGTCGCACAAGCTCTGATGGACTGTGGTAGGTAGCGAATAGGGCGGTGGTGCCTGGCCCCTTTCCAGGGTGCCGTCTGGGGTATGCATTATCTTCTACCTGTAATAATCATAATAAGAACAAGAGGAAACATGATTTGTGCCGTCTTCAACATAGTGGTGACCCTAAACACTTTCGTGAGTTTCATGGGATATCCTGGAATCTGAGGAAAATTGAAAAATTTGGCAACACGGCTCTTATAATTTGACTTTAACGTGAAATACATAATAATCCCGAAACTTCTCGACAGTAACGAATAACATATCATGATTATCATTTCATTTGGACAGTAATCTCCGAGGCAATCCTAAACTCATCGCGAATTTGACTTTTCATTTCATATTCTAAAGTACTTATAAGACTCCAATGAGTACTCAATTTATAAACATAGGAGTTCTGCAAGCTTGATTTGATCGACCGAATGGAAGACAACTCGGAAAACAAAGTAGTAGAAACATCATAGACCTCCGAGTAGACCCCAATAGATCTAGCAGAACCATAATATTAAATTCGTCTCGAAATTCGCAATAGTGGAATAATCGAGGGAATAATTCATTACTATATAATATTAATCGATATTACCACATTAGCGATTTTAATGGGTACTCCTCAACCTAGTATAAAATCACAATAGAGAACGAGGAGATATATTCAATAGTTACCATAATTTATCACGGTTCTATAACTAATTCACTACTACAATCTCGAGAATTTTACTTTTAAAGGGTTTGAAATCTCGACGTGGCGTGCCGTTGGATTCTTCCGAGGTTTATTACATCAAATTTGAGGAGTAATAAATTGCTCTCGAAATTGCTCCATGAATTGATAATAAAATATTAAGAATCATAAACCGAACCGAGGACCGAAGTAAATTTGCAAAATCGATTGGTTCTGCTAGGTTGACATCGAGATAGAGAATTTTCAGATTTTTTCAATGTGATAAATTATTGAGCGACCAATCATAGTAACAACTTCAATTCTCTCCCCGCTAATACGCATGAAAAGCCAAATAAATCCCCAAATTGAGGATAAATTAGGTATTGTAAAAGGAAATATAAAATACTCGATGAAATGTATATGAAAATTGAATTAAATAGTTTCAATAAAGTTGAAAGGCTTCTCTCTAAGTAATTATATCAATTGATAATCAATGAAGTGAAAAACTCCTGTCCTTCAAATTTCTCTTCTCCTTTTCAAATTGCAAAGCTACAACAAATGTTCAAAATGACCTCTCTCAGACGTGGTACAAGATTGAACTCTCCGCCTCATTGATTATGGTATTCGGGCATATATATTTCTGGTGTATTTCTTATTGTCTCACAGCCGACTATATATAATTTGATTCCTCAGGTCTCCAACATTTTCGACGGGAGTGCATTGATTCAAGAAAGACCCCAAATGCGAAAGTCTACAGGATTTTAATCTGGCGATCCAGCAGGCAAATGTTCCGTACCTCCCCTACCTATCGAACAATTTGAATATATTGTATCTAATGAGTGATTTATGTACCAGAAGTGTTGTCGCAGCTGTAGAGGAATTTCTTCAAGAAAAACACGTAAGTCTACTTGTGGGAAATAAAGGTAAGAGTCCCCTGTTAGCCGTTGTAGGAAATATGGACTGAATTGAATGATCATCAAGTACTCCAAGTTATACATTTTTCGAAAACTGATGATGAGAATGAGCCTCAAATATTGCTTGTGAATTTTCTTCAGCCCTGAGCGATTTGATGAGGCAAAAATTTGTCAAAAACTAAGCGCGGAAAAAAAGTCTCTGGGTAGTAGAGCTTGCACAAGTTGAATATGAAAAGGGTACCGAACCAAATGAGCATTTCGAATTCGTAATGATTGCATAATTTATCACTATTATATTACTAATTTATTACCGCATTGGCGAATTCATTACTCTTCATTCGATGGAAAAATCCAACGGCTCTGCTAGCAGATCCACAGCACTAAAAATACTATTTTTCAAAATCCACTCATGACATAATTTCGAGCATAATTTATTACTCTTTTATTAGTAATTTCTTCACACAAACTCGGAATTTTCACCTCACATTCGATGGGAGAAATCGCGAATTCCCAAATTTTGATGTCAACCTAGCAAAGCCAAAACTCAAAGGACATGTTTTCGAAAATATCTACCGGTGCATAATTTATTACTAATTCATTACCAATTGATTACCACATTCGCGAATTCATTAGTCGTCATTTGATAGAATAAACCAACGGCTCTTCACGTGAATCTAGCAGGATCACTGCATGATTTTGTCAAATTGTGAATGCGTCATGATTCCTCACTCTTACATAACTGATTCATCGCCACAAACTCGAGAATTTCACCTTCCATTCGAAGAAATAATCTCTAATTTCCCTATTTTGAAATCAAACTAGCAGATCCGAAACTAAAATATCAATTTTTCGAAAATTTCTTCCGGTGCATAATTAATTACTAATTCATTACCAATTGATTACCACATCCGCGAATTTATTACTCGTCATTTGATAGAAAAAACCAACGGCCAACCAACCAAATTTGACAAAAAAAGTGTTCCATGCAGTGATTCTGCTAGATTGACGTGAAGAACCGTTGATATTTTCCGTTTTTTTTTTCTATCAAATGACGAGTAATGGATTCGCGAATGTGGTAATCAATTGGTAATAAATTATGCACCTGAAGAAATTTTCGAAAACTTGATTCTTGAGTTTTGGCTCTACTAGGTTGACATCAAAATTCGGGAATTCGCGATTTCTCCCATCGAATGCGAGGTAAAAATTCTGAGTTTGTGGTAATAAATTAATAACAAAAGAGTAATAAATTATGGCATAAGTGGATTTTGAAAAAAAGTATTTTCGGTGTGTGGTTCTGCTAGGTTGATATAAAGCTAGCTGAGCCGTTGGTTTTTTCCATCGAATGAAGAGTAATAAATTCGCCAATGTGGTAATAAATTAGTAATGAAATAGTAATAAATTATGCAACAATTACAAATTCGAAATTTGCATCGGTTCTGCTAGGTTTATGGGGGTGTACAATTGCTGTTCTTAAAGAATTTCAAATACAGTGAAGTTGAATGAAAGATATTGATTGGTCGAAGATATTTCCAATTGGTCGAGCAAAAGAGAGACAGATTTGTTCGAGAACTTGTTTCAGGTGACTCAGCAATCAACTCGAGAACTGCTTCTTCTATTAATTGCACAGTTCGTACTCCGCGAGGGCGCCCGCATTCAGCCGTTTATTGGCACCGAACCGTTTCGACCAATAATGGATAGTTTCGACACAAAAAAATCCTGAAGTTGAAAAATCTCGATTTTTCACACCCTATATCTCATCTGTAATCATTTCCGCTAGACCCCAAGTATGGAATATCGATAAAATCAGCTCTTCAGTGAGAATTCAAAAATGGAATGAAATACAGGGTGTTCCATTTGAAATGAGAAAGTTGGTATTCGCCACTGTCACATGACACACTATATAATTTAATATTTTTGAAAAAAAAAAAATGCATATTCAAAAATACCAATCGACGTGTCCGAGCGTTTTTCCCAACACATCCTCATTTATTTGTTGTCGAATTTATTCCATTTGGCTGTTCCACACTGTATGTTCGGTGGCATTGGGGAAGACGAGAAAATACGGATAAATCTCAGCATACGATAGTCGAGCTTGCCGACCATTTCTATTATTTCTACCATAGATAAATGACTGACATTTCCGCATTTAAATAATTTTCCAATCTTTTGGAAAAAAGAAAAATGAATTACTTATCAACATTAATAATATAACAAACCGAGTAACAAACTCAAAGCTCAAAAATTCGGAGAAATGCTGATTTGACAGTTCGTTGGAATATTCGTATCCAACAGAATGTTGACAAAAGCCTGCTAGCGTCGCTATTAGATAATGTATCGAAGATATGAAAAATCCGCTTTGAGATTTTTTATTTTTGTCATGAAGAATCACCCCATGAGTTTGTTGCACTATTTCACTAACACCCTGTATATTGTCTAAGCTAGGCAGTAGGCGAATCATATATGTATGTAGATATATTAACCAGGGAAATTAAAGCACGTATAGAGCCCTTTAGAGCATATACAGGGTGTACCCAAACTAGTGTGCAATTCTTCACCAGCGGCTTCGAGAACTAGAAAGAGGAAGGAAACTTAATATACATATATACATTATATACATAGATCGACAAATGTCCCCTGAGAGAACAGCAGACACTTATAGGGTCTCTCCTGAAGATGTTTTTTCAATAATTTTTCCGAAACGGTTTGGGGTAGAATGATGCCATTTTGTGTACCTTCTTACCTAGTGTTTTATGCTGAATTTGAAACAGTGAACGAAATTAGAAAACAGTTCAACATGAGCATCTACCTCTCGGAATACCCCTACCTCTTTTATGAATAGGTTTTTAATTTCTTATATTCTGCAGCTACATTGCAAAACAATTACACACAAATAAGTTAGGGCTAGACCGGCCCTGTTTGAAAACCCCTGAATGTTTTTTTTTCTTCACTTTCGTTCACATTATCAAATTCAGCATGAAAGACTAAGCAAGTACACTACATTGCATTATTTTATTCAAAACCATTTCGGAAAAATCATTAAAATACCATCTGATATATCAGTTCTGTCACTCTCCGTATTCCTCACCGTATTCTCTTTGACGTTTTGACTACAAAATGATAAACAAGCAGCATATATACATACTCTAACTTCACTTGTTAATATATCTATATATCTGCTTCGTCTACTGCCAACCTACTGCGGTCTAGACGAGGGAAGGGAAAGGTCGCGAGCGGAGAGTGCCGAAAATGATATATTTTCTCTTAACTGTGCTAATATCAATATGTTTCCAATAATTTTGAAACAAAACTCAAGTATTATTTATTATTCATTATGACGTTCACCCCCGTTCGTTCCGATGTCCAGTTCCCACTCAACAATGTTAACAATCGAAGAACTTCCGGTGAACACATTCCCACCGCTACTCTGATACCTACCTGACCGTCCGTAGTTGCATTCAGGTAGTTGAAGATATCAAGAAGACAGGTATCCACAGATGAACTCGTACAAAAGAAGGTCAGTCAGAAGTCAAATTGGCCATTGGGATACATCACAATCTTCAAACAAAACACTGTACCAATCATTCACATCGCGAACTGTCAGATAATGTGGATTTTTACACCCCCGATTGTCAGACGCGATCAATATGGTGCCCCGTTCTAGTCTACACAACAATTTCCCGTTCGATACTGTTGGGTGAGTCGAGTGAGGTGAGTCTCGCTCATTCTCTTGTTGGTCGCACTCGTTTGTTTCTCTCTCTGGCATGAATGCAGCATGGTCGCCCCGTCGAAGCACCTCTTCGACGAAGAGAACGAGATGTCGAGGGACAGTTAGGTAGGGAGCAAACATACTTCGACGATTGAATTTACGGAGTGCCGGAATTGACATGTAACAGGATGTAATTCAATTCATCGCTGAAAATAAAGGATATGGTTCCTTAGCTCATTTCAAGAAGAACAGTTCATATGAACATATGCTCTAAAACTCTTAACTTTCGAGCTATAGGGTGTCAAAATATTAAGAAACAATTCGTTTTAACATCATATCTTGAATACTGTTCTACATATTCCAATGAAATTTCTCATGCACCTACTATGAACAAATAGGCATTTTTGATGCAGGAGACTTTTCAATATTTCTACCAGTGGCGTCCGTATGGGATAGAGATTTTTTTAAAAATGTACCACAAATGCATGAAAATAGTTTTTATTTCCTCACGCGAAAACGGTGAGTCGGACAGAAAAATTCAAGGGGTCAAATTGTTCAATTGTTCAATTACAAGTCGATACGTGATCCATCTGTATTTTCCAATTCAGATATCATCATAGTTTGGTCAAGTATTGTTCGTCGCATATGATATCTCCGCTATCAAAATATCAAAAACAAATGGAGCAAGTTACAAATTATATTTAAATGAATAAGACACATTAATTATCAGTGGCAAAATACCTTTCAAATCAGGTAGATATCACAGGACCCATATTAAAATTTTTAGTTTGGTTGTTCTCTAAAAGAAGGGAATGAATTGATAAATAACAAATGCCTATATTTTAAAAGATGTCTCACTATGAATAAAAGTACTATAAAAAATATATATGAATACAAATATAAAAAAATAATCAGGGTGGCTTATCTTGAGTGGACCAAGCGGTGTGTTTGCTCCCTTACTAATTCGTCAGAGTTCATATACCTATAGCAGTCATTCTAATATCTTCAAACTTCTTTCTAACAGTGGGACAGTGAAAACAGGTAGAAAAACAAACTGCAGGTGCTGATGCTGCTAAATATTGTTAGCACATCATTGGGATGTCGTAAACCGTAATAGCCACTGCATCGATTAAATTGTGGCAAAATTGGGTTATTTGGTGCTTGATAAAAGGCTGCCTTGACATTTGAGAAGTTCCAACAAATTCCGGACATCTCTGAAAATTTGGTAATATCGCTCTTATTTTTCTCCACACTTATTTAACGAGAGATTCCATAACATTGGTCAGTCCATCATTGCCACTTTTTCTCTACCCAATAGGGTGTCGAAAAGTGAATACAAGATTTGCCTTCATTGAATTCATTTCGTTGTAGTGTAATGCTGATAGCTCTTTTAAAGCCCGCGTCGAAATGAAAGGAATTAATAATACTAATAACTAAACAAATAAATAGAAATAACTGCGAAATCACGCTTGGTGTAACAATTAACCTCACAGCCTCAGAGCATATTTCATTCCATCTTCGGTTAGGATTAGTTAGATCTTAATGATCGACATGAATTCAACGATACCAAGTTTGGTGGAGTTCATAATGCAGTTCATTTAAATTTTTGTTCTGTCGATGTCTAGCAATGATGTCTTTCGAAACCCATATCGTTATTTTGAAAATGTCGCCTGTGCTCTGTAGGTACCTAACGTACATTCGTAAAATCATGAATTTTTTTTTTAAAATTCACAACCTGCATTTACATCAGGCAGTTTGTGGTGCTTTGGCATTCGTGAATAAAATAGTTTTCACATAGAATATTATAACCTGTATTTCATAAAACCTTAGCGAGATTCCTATTACATTATTCACGCTTCACGCGATCAACGCCTACGATTCCTACTAGCTATGAATTGTTAGGTACGGAAGAATGCAGACTTGCTGGTTGCTGATATGTAGCAATATCATGAAGTATGTCTGTAAGTCTGTCTACGGAGCAAATCACACTCGTATAATAATTTCATTTTCCCATAATCTGAGAACCGTTTGTATTAAGAATGACGGAGCATCAAAATTGAAATCAATCATGTCATGAAATGGATTTTTTAACAAAAATGTGGCTTGTACTTTTCGAATGTTCGGTGCAGCCAAAAAAAAAACAACTCTAGATATTATAGGTACTTATTTCTAATATTTCTCGATTGAGAATGATATTTTGAATATGTATAAGAGCAAGTTTTGTCCATGTGTTGACCATGGATGAAATATGAATACAGCCATTTGACAAGATTATGTACTGAGTATGAATTGAAACAATTATTATTATTATTATTATTATTATTATTATTATTATTATTATTATTATTATTATTATTATTATAATTGTGTCACATAATAACATCAAATTATACAAATTGTAACAATAGGCTGAATAACTTCGGTGAATTGAATTTGTTTCAGTTCAATAATGTTACTGTATTCGATGAAACAAATTGTAGCTTCGATCGATAATTTCATACATTTTTGAAATGCAGTAGTGATAAAGCTGCTGCATGCTTTGGTCAATTGAGTCCTCGCTTATAATCAACCCACAAGTCAGAAGGATCAGAACTCAAAGAGGACTAAGAGGAGTGTTTCTCTAATCCATGCATCTGAAATTAGAATGTACTTTTTTATAGCAACCTATTGAAATATACGCATAGATCAAAGTTCCTAACAATGAACAGATATGCCTGAATACACATTCCCCATGTCAGTCCCATTATTATGATGAACCCGAATATGAACCTTTTTCTCTCTACCTCTACTAACCTCTAGTTTTAGTAGATAGATTCACGTGTTTAGCCGAGAACCGGTCACCAAGTCACGCATTCAAGAAACGCCAAGAGGCAAGTGCAAGTTGAGGATTCATGTCAACTCAGCGAAAGGGAAAATTTATCAGGTCTTCTGTTCCACACTCTACCAATCTTCAACGATGATGTTGTGTTCAGATATTGAATTTCCAACAGAAACCAGCTTTGTAGTGATGAGTTGATATTAAATGTTGTTGTCGCGATTGATGAGTAAGTTATCTTGCCATTATCCTATATATTGCTATTCGCATCGGCCAGTTCGTTAATTGAATTTTCTGGTGCATACAGCAACAACACAATAGGAATGTTCTTTTTTAATCTTCATTGGATATTCCCGTACAACACATAGTCTGGATACCAGTCCAAATATTATCCAAAGGATAATATCTTTAATGGACGTCAGATATTAGAAATAAGCTGACATCACGGGAAATTGAACGCTGGACCTTTCGATCATCAGGATAATGCCTTTAACACTCAGGCTATCTCACTTGTTGAAGATTCATATATTAACAAGTATTCAGGGTGTCTAATGATGCTTGTCATTTTAGTAGCAAGTTTATATACAGGGTCGCTGATATGTATGGAAACGGTCGATTATTTCCTAAAGTAAGATAGCTAGCGAAAAATGTTAGGATACAAAAGTTGTATGGTTTTTCAAAATCCATTAAACTAATGAAAAATTAAGTATACAGGATGAGTCAAAAAGTCAGGACGAAACAAAGTTGCTTTTTCTCTAATGGGACACCCTGTATATTATTCCACATTTCAATTCTGCTCGGAACAAAATTGATAAAGCGCATCATTTCCTAAATTCAACCGATTTCGAGATATCGAATTTTGAAAATAACTTATAATAAATTATCCAAAAATGTTAGTCCATTAAGTTCATAGTCGATCAACTTACCTTTGAAAGTTTCCAGCTCCATAACAACGCCGCGTCGTTCTTTTGTCTGTGATGATCTTGACAACACATGTCAAAAATACATTTAGTGTAAATAAGTTTCGCGCAAAAATGGCACTGAGCATATTGAAATTTTAATGATCATAGGATTCGGTGATAGAATTAGATAGAATAGAATTTGTTGTTTATCAAAACTTGTTTTCTCTTTTCCTCCTGTCTTAACTATTGTTTTCATAAAATTTTAAATATCCTGGACATTCATTAAAAAATACATTTTATTGTTTTAATTGCATTTTAATCAACCCTGAACAATTATGCTTTTTTTATTTTCTGTAAAAAAATTATAATTAAATTGTAATCATAATCTCCACATACTCCACCTTTTGTGACTTCCATAATAAATATGCATCATTTCGTGCTTTTTCTTTAATAAATTTGAGAGTAGTAAAAAGTTATTTTCAGAATTCGATATCTCGAAATCGGTTGAATTTAGGAAATGATGCGCTTTATCAATTTTGTTCAGAATTTCGAGCACAATTGAAATGTGGAATAATATACAGGGTGTCCCATCAGAGAAAAAGCAACTTTGTTTCGTCCTGACTTTTTGACTCATCCTGTATACTTAATTTTTCATTAGCTTAATGGATTTTGAAAAACCCTACAACTTTTGTATCCTAATATTTTTCGCTAGCTATCTTACTTTAGGAAATAATCGACCGTTTCCATACATATCAGCGACCCTGTATAGTTACCTATCAGAAAATATGAAACAAAAAATATATTGGCCAGTACCTAGCCAACTATCGTGTAATATCAAGAAATAATGTTGCACCAATGCAAATTTCAGTCTTTAGCTATTTCGGCGTAGGTATATTTGATATCACAATAATAAAAATACATCGGCGTGTTGAGAATGACTTCAACGGTTAATTCGTTATTAGGTATGAATTATATAATGGAAGATTTACTAGATGTATCTGAATTGAGGAACATAGTTCAATGGTCCAAACATGGATATTCATTGGGTGTCCAAGAGAACGCTAACCAAAACCTCATTTAATGTTTCATCTCTTCTCCAGTAATATACCTTATTACATATGAATTCGCATTTATATCCTCTCGATTCACATATCTCTGACTTCTACATTTCTTTTTCTCCTTAGGATGAATTTTGGATATCTCATGGATATCCAAAAGTAGTCCAAGGATATTCCGACATGAATTGGACATGATTTGAATGTCCATAGGATATCCGGTGTTGTATGGGTTATGAACCATTATAACACCTATATGTGATTATAATACCTGTCGCCTGAAAACTAACAGGTTCCTGCCTAGGTGCCCGTGACTGTAATTCGTTGTAGGTACCTACCTGGGTAACGTATAAACGTCTTGCTGAGTTCGCCTGCGAACGAATAGCAAGGTGGGAATAAAAGCCACTATGACTCATCAAGCGATCTTCGGTATACAGAGCAGGTGGATAGGAAAGAAAGAATGAAGCCCTTTTGCCCTCTACAGTGTAATCAACGATTATTCTAACAAACTACTAAACAAATGTAATATACAACAAACCTACAGTTGTACCGTAGACCCTAGACCATTGGGAAGTGAGAACAATATTTATATCTAATGAACGAAACATTGATGTTTCGTGAAGCGTGACATAGCGTCAAAAAAATACGAATGCGTAGAGCGGCAAACAACAATAAATTTTTCAAAACAATTGGATTTGCCACTTTAAAGTGACAATTGCCACTTTCACTTTGCCACTTTGAAATGACAATTGTCACTACAAAGTGGCAATTCCAATTGTTTTGAAAAATATATTGTTGTTGGCCCTTCTACGCATTCGTAAAAAATGCTCTACGCATCAAAATTAAAATAGGTAACCTATCATATATTAGGTATAGTTTCAAGTAGGTACTAACCTTACCTACTACTACCTAAACCACAGTATATTGCTTCTTTAGCAACATACTGTGCCTAAACTACCTACACCTAATGCAGGTACCTACTTTTATTATTGATATTCAGGCCTATCAGGAATCAGGAATCCTGGGTAAACCAATTCCTCCAGAAATTGAGACAAACTTTTCAAAAAAACCACTGTTTCTGAAAAATTCAATTTAATAGGATTCCATGTTAGTACGAAAGCCCTGAACGGACATGATGACTTTTTTTTATAATTGCCAGTTTCAACTGTTTGAAAAGTCAGCGCTTTTGTATGTTCGCAACGCATTGTGGGCGCAAATTTCGGACAGTGGCCGATGTCGGCTGTTGCAAATACTAATACACCAACTTTATCTCGCAAAACTTGACAAACACATTGAACTGTAATCAAGAGTTTTTACATTTCTGAATTTGGGAAGCTCAAAATATATGATGTTAAATTCCTCCTGCTCTTAGACAGTTCCTATATTATCTTGACAATTCAGCAATTCAGTTCAAATTGTACCAACAAGTTTTTTTTTGTTTTCGTGCCTTATTTTCTTTTCTTTAATTCTTGACTGTCAGCATGCTTTGAATTACCACATACATAAGAATTAGCTCTTCAAAAAAGTCCCAATTTTCGTTGATGTAGTATCTACCTATTTCATGAGTCATCAGGTGAACTAGGCATATTCGGTACCTTTAGAAATGTTAAATAAAGGAGATTTATATTTTCTTATTTACCTTCCGTTCTTGTGATGGTGTAGAATTAGATAACATAGGATTACTCATCTCCAACAGAGAACTGTAAGAAATTATGTTTGTTTATTCGTGATCTCTTTACACATAGTGTATCCAGATGTGTGAAACGAGACTGATGGAAGAATACAATCACTTGTTGTGGCATAATGTACAAGATTTCCGTGGTGGCCGACTATGTAAAATCTATAAAAAATCGTCCGCCTTTCTACGATGTTCCAGAAAGGTCAATGAGTTCGTGAGTATAGTATCACTAAGCAAGCGAATTGAAATCTAAGAGTTTTAGGGTAGGTATGTTTGGGAGCTGAACACCAAACATGTGAAGAGTACCTATACCTATATACTCCAGGACAGGCCGAGTTCTAGAGCTTTGTCATAAGGATCGCGCGAGTTACTGAAATTTTGGTATAGTCTTTTTAAACTTTATGTGAACTATTACTATCACGCTGTCAGGACAGATCTTTGTGGAACACCAGCTTATAAGACTCCATCTAATCACCACATGATACGAGGAAGATAGAAGTTTTGCTAGAAGGCGTTAGTGCCTGGGTAAAATGCTTTGGACATATTATCCAATGCTACAGCCTGCCCCATATGTATAAATTTACAGATCGATTTAGCAATTAAGCTATCGCAAGATCGATATTGCCGTTGAGCCTTCATGGATTATATTATCTTGTATTACGTTTCAAATCATATTTAAATTATATAAATTGTTTGCTGAATAGAATAATGATGCTGGGAAAATACTACTTCATAATAAACCTCAATGACACAATCAACAGTGATAGCGATTCAAAAACATGTGTGCCCGAAAATTCCATGGAGAATAATAATTATATAAATATGACCAACTTCGACAAAACAATTTTCTTCACTGCCGAATTGGACCGATTGGACCACAGACTGTGAGGCGCAGTGAGCCTCAGAACTCTATCGATTTCCACGTCAATGCAGAGCGAATTCCAGGAAATCCTGGGGCGAAAACAAGTGGAATAGGAAATTGGGAATGATGTGAAAATAAAGATTCTCATCATGATCGCCCCTGCCTCACTATAGTTTATTATACTTGGAGTGTTGTAGAGGTAATTAACCATTAATTCAACTTTTTATTAATTTCTTGGTTTAATTTAAACTTATGCTAAAGGATTATAAAAGATTATACAGTTTGAGAGTAAACCCATGGAAGTATTTTCCCAAATAACTTCTGAATTAAAACTGGATTAGGAATTAAAACTGAATCCTAACCCTCTGAATTTTGAACAAGTTGTATTTTGTTTTAAATTGTACATTATTGGTGTGTAGTTCAGGAACGGGTAATCAGACGCAATTTTGCAAGTTTTTTTTCAAAAGAGGAGTTCAGACCCAAATGAATAAACGTTTCTCAATTCTCATAGAAAGGTCATTCTGATAAAAATCATGCCAAGTGAAAGAAATTTCTGAATTTATCATGAAGGACATTCATTATCAGATAATTATTCTATCTATAGTATATATATATATATATATATATATAGAAATAAAATTTTCGATTCACTTTGATCGACTTCTGTTTACCAAATTATCTAGTCTCAATTATGTATAGAGGGAAAGTTATTAGAGCCAATAATCGACACAGAATCAAATTCTGATGTTCTCCGACCATCTAATAAATGCAGACGGGTGTGCATTTGAAAGAACGAGCTTTTTCAACTTTGAAAATGATGTAATTGGTCATCCAATTCTGGATACGATCCTTTATACGATGAATGACTTGTCAATGTGGATTTAGAAAGTAAATACCGGATACCGGGTGTTCTATTCAAAATAAGACTTTCGGTATAACCTAAAGTGGAATGACTTTCAAATTATTTAAAAATAAAAAAAAATTTTTGAGTAACCCTGAAATCCAAAAATTAAAATTCCTAGTTTCGTCTAACTTCTAACGAACGGCTACCGTTAGAAACTCTGAATGGGTATACACACTGGTTCTGCATCTTTTCCATATCCATATCTAAGTAGCACATCATGACTACTTCATGAATCTGCTAGTGATTCGCAAATGATATATCGAGATGAATCAGTCTCCTGTGGTATTTCACTTTTGGAAACTGAGTTGACAGAATTTTGAATCGAATATTTTTCGCCTTGTTTAGTTATCTTATTTCTTACCGGGATATAAGCTGATATCGTCATAACTCCCTTGGGACATTATAGATTCTATAATTCACTCTACCTTTCATATTCCATTCCAGATGTATACTTTCTGGCTACACTTTTTGATGGAATTATTGATTCTCTTGCTTTTTCAGCTTTATTCAAAATATCCTCCATTGAATTTAGGGTATAAAACACGTTTGTAACACAAAAATATCTTGATAACAAAGTTATGTTTACAAACAAGTAATATAACAACAACAAAAGCAAAATATATATCGGGAAGGTAATGAATTGGTACATTTATTCCTTTTTAAAATTAAACAAAATTTTATTGAAATCGGTCAGAAATAAAATTATCTAATGTATCACGGGAATTAATGAGCCTTGATAAATAACCTCACGCAATTCCATCAGTAATTAATTCCGTTTCAATTCCCGATACATAAAATAACTATTACTCCCTCCGTTCATAAATTGTATAAATTCAAATTATATAAAAAAAACTTAAAAAGAATGAGGCATTAAACGATGTCTCAGTGTTAGCAACGTATATATATATATATATATATATCAGTAGTAGCCCGAACCCCCCATTTGGAGTAACACGCCAGCGGAGGCTGCAGGATACAGAATAACTTTACTCCAGAGAGTACCTATGAATTTACTAATCAGTTTGCCTCAAAGAATATTATCCACTGTCACAAAGCGAAGGTGAAGTTACTCATAGTTTCAAATGTGTACTGTTATTGTCTCACTGAAAAAATGTATTTTGGTAAACTACAGAATCTTTTCGGATTATTCTTCTCAATATACAGTGCAATATAAAACATCGTTTATATCCGTTGAACGAGTATACCAAACCTCAATAATTGAGCTAAATATAAAAGATAATAATTTTTTGGAGAATTTATACTCATATATATTCTTCTACGTTACTGTGATTCCATTTACACACGAACAGGCACTTATCGAGGTGGACATCATTTCAAATGGATCAAACGTTCTGGCCCCAGCTACAATTGGGAGTATCATTGAGGTGTTCGCCAAGCACCAGGCCCAGCAATAACAACCTGGCCTATGGAGTATTGGACACCAGAGAAGAGATTGACGCTTGGCGATATATGATTAATTAATATTTCAAAGTTTAGTTGAGACGGTGGGAGAGCGTTCCCAAATGGTGTTTGTCCTTACCCAAGTTCAAGAAAGCGGTAAGAAAGTTGTGGCACAGATGCCCAACAGGGTACGTTTGTTTTTGTTAAATTGTCATATCTTTATTTTGGATAAATGTTCGTACATATATTTGTGTTTTGGGGCCAATTTTGTAACAATATTTTGATATATCTGCGTTATCATCACCCACGTCTTATAATGAAATATAACATCCAGATATCCAAATAAAATCCGTTTATTTAAAATCACAATGCATTGTATTGAAATGATTCAATTTTATATATTCACGAATATACGCTGTAAAATATAAAATATATATAAATACAACGAAAATTTACATAAAAAATGGAATAAAATCCTATACAGCCCAGTAATCAAAATCAATAGAATTAGTAAAAATTATGTTCCTATTTTCCTGCCAGGTACCATAGGTGGAATATCACAGAATTTCGTTGCATTCGAATTGGCCCAATCAACAAATTTATCTCCCATAGTAGCAGCAGACATTATCAACATGAAAACATCACCCTCAGCTTGATGTACATTTTCAGGTGATTTCTTGGTCAGTCTAGAGTAAATATCCCCCAATTTGAAACTGACACTGAAAAAATATAATCTATATTTACATCACCTATATTTACATCAACATGATTTGAATTTGAAATTCAACATGAATGCAAAAATTTAATCGAGAGCTATCCATAATCATCAGAAAAGCGAGTTTGGTTTTTCAGGATCAACGATCGTATCGCCATCTATAATCAAGCGGTGCGGCCTTTGTAAGATTGTTTAACACGTCTACATATTTTGGAAAGAAACAAATGAGGAGTTGTTTCATTACCCGATATCCACCTTAAACAAATCTCAAGCTTGAGAATTCACGACTGAACTCAAACTCATGCAAGTATTTAACATGGTTTGGCTTCAACATGAAATTGACGAGGATCGTTATAGTTGAAAATAGCCTGTCGCATGAAGAGAAGAATAAATTGTACATCACAATACATATATACAATATGTACATACAATAAGATAAATACTTACGAAAATTTCAGGTTCCTTCGTGCGGCAGGAGTAGGTGTAGATAATTTTATTTTCTTAGTTTGTGGGGATGATGAACCTTCTGGAGGAATTTCTGGCCCACCTGAGTTTGCTATCATTATTTGCTTCTTTGGTGTCGTTTCGTTTATTTTTTGTACAATCACTGCCTTAGCAATACATATTTTCTCAGGCTCATCAAAAAGAATTTTATTATATTCATCAGTAAACTCTAAAGGAACTTTGAAAGCTCCAATATCCACTGAATCTTCTCCAGTTTTCTTCTGAGCATCTTCTGAATAAAGTTCTCGAAATGTCATCAAAGAATCAATACATAATATTTCATCAGGTAAACAACTTGTAGTTCTGTCAATTTCTCTCCTTAGAATTGGGTAGTCGAAATTGTTCCCATTATGTGCAACAAAACAAATTGGTTTGGGATTATGCTTCAAGAAGTTGTTTATTGAGACCACGCTGTCTTTTGTGAAGTTTGAGAGATTTTCCAAGAGATGATTGGCCAATCCTGAAATGATCAGAATAATATAAAAATCGACAACAGCAATCCTAAGCATCTCGTATCAGATATGTGGTTTATTACTTCCTCCAAAAATAACAGAGGACAAAATGAAAATGACTCTGCAAATATCACACCTCTGTTTTATAAAAAAAAATCGTACACTTTCATCTATAACTAATCAATTTGAGAGCAATAGATACAGAGATTGATTTATGCACCCACTCCGTCCCCACAAAGTCGGCGCCTGTGTTGAATCATGTTGTACCTGTTTCAGTTGATGAAGATAAGTATCCATGTTGTTAGACTAAGGTTAGAGTTAACAAATAATTTAGTTTTATAAATATTGAGCTCAAATAATTGTGACATGTACACCATACAAGCTTAATTCAGTATGTAATGGGTAACATTCAATGATTTTCACTAACTCATTACTTGACTCTTGTACTCTGCATTGCACTCGGTGAGAATCAACCTTATTTTTGCTGCTCTTGCTCTAATTGTCAGTACCAACTCTGACAAATCAGAGGGATATGATTTGGTTGCACAGTGTTTGACCCCATTATATCATTAGGGATAGATCCACGGGTGGGCATGGATGAAAATTATGAGGTATTTTAAATTTTTTGCACTTAACTGACACTGACTGACACTGGACTGAAGTGAATATGATTTAGTCACTCCAAGAAGGGACTTGAGTGATTCATCCATCCCTAGTACCTAAAGTGGGTATGTGAGTGAGTATCCAAGCATAATTATTGAATTTAATAAGTTAAAGACACTGACAGCTTGTTCATTTGTAACTTTTTTTATTTATGTGTACCATAGCTCTTTAACTTTTTCAATTAAAAGAAAATGATTAAATTGAATTGTAACATTGACATGACAGAACCCTTGGGGTCAATATCCACTTACAGGATTATAAACAAGTAACTTGTGTCCTGTGGTGTATAAAATACTATTCTTCATATATTTATTTCCAGTGGGAACAACCTACTCAATAACTTTTAGCAAACTTTGGTAAATCAGCCTTAAAGAACCAATCAAATTGTAACTCCTCATGAAATTCAAAGTTGATAGAGTTGGTTGGACATATCTTTAGATTTCTAATAGAGTAGAAATATTATTTTTTTCTTAGTAAAAATCTGTATATTTTCTCTCAAAAAAAAGTCTCTAGTCAGATCCAATCATCCAATTGAAATTACCATTCATGTAAATGTGAATTTATTCACAAGTAATTGAATTGATTCAATAAATGAGAATCATTGCAGCTTGATACCTTTATACTCACTAACTCAGGAATCACAATAGTACTGTGCTTGCAATGCCCAATTCGAATATGTTTAACTACATACTCTTTCATTGAGCTTTTCCTATCAATATGTATTGTAATCACCTGTAATTCTTTCTGAATCTGCTGAGATCAGTTTGCAAGGGTTGAAACATAAACTGAGTTTATTCTGTACCCTCGGAAATACTCCTAATCGAATATGACTTGCTTGTACTGCTACCAAACAGAGTTCTGTTATTCGTGTCTTATTATTTTCCAGAAGTGGTAATCCAGTTGTCTCAATGTCTAAGAAAACAAATGTACGAATGTCACTACATTGGTTCATGTTCCGAATGCAATTAGTTCCTGAAATTGGTATTTTGCTAATGAAATAGCCCAAAGAAGACCAAAGAATCCTGTACATTAGTCAAAACCTCACAATTTTTCTAAAATCTATATATTGTGAGTAATAGTTTTCTACTTTGAAACAACTAGTACATAAACAAAACATTTAATTTTTGGTTAGATCAAAAGACCCCTTCTAGCTTCTAGCATGTTGCGTCTAAGTTTTTTGACAGCTTGACTAGCTCACAAAGCTAGCAGCCAAAAGTTTCAAGGTCGCCGGATTTGCATAAGCGTCGGGAGATAATTTTCTCAGATATGATTGATTATTTTTCCAAAATCCAGTTGAATTCTTTTGCTAAGTCACCCTTGTTACCCTGAATGGAATATGGGTATAAGCTTACCAGATAGAAATATTGTGTGCAACATATGCAAATTTTTCTCTTATTCTCTTCAAAACCTAGACGATATATTACCAAAGAGGTACCCCTCTTCTGTGATAATACTATCAGTGATTAATCAATATAGAATTCATATATAGAAATAGTTCATATGGAGTTCAGTGGTTTAAAATTATCACTACAAGAACTTTCTTGTACACAGTAGTTTTCCGAAGAGCTCGTTTTTCATGGAGAAACCCTCATTTTGCCCTCATCTAAGCATAGAATATTAAAGAGTTAGTTCATCTATGATATATGCTCTTTGATTTAAGTCTGATGCACAGATTTTATATATATATATATATATATATATATATATATATATGTCTAAGATTGAACCCGTGACACTTGTGGCGTCGATTTATCAATCAACGCTTGTGGTGACTTGTGACGCTTGTGACAGACACGTGGAAAAAGAGAGGTTAACTTAACAGCCAAGCTGAAACGGTTGTAAACTGGAAAGAAAATAGCAGAATTTAAATTTTTATTTCCAATATCTGATTATCTAGGTTTGCTCATATACAAATTTATTTTATACCATGCAGGTAAAATTCGCCTCATTGATTGAATTCAAATTTGATTAGTATATTTTTTCTACTAATCTTTCTTGTAGAATCCAAATGAAGACACAGAATGGAATGACGTATTGAGAGCGAAAGGAATAATTCCCCAAAAAGAAAAAGAAATTTCTGAAGAACAAATAATATCTATGTTAGAGAACACTATTGAACAAAAAACTCAAAGTATGTATTAGTCTTGTATCTTCCTGACATCCATTATACCTTCTAAAAACCAGTACCACAAGATATGAAAATTTTCTGTTACTGTAAAAGACAATTATAATCCTATTCTTGGAAGTGAACTTGTTCTTGGATTAATCAACATCTACAAGGGTGTAGTGTAATGCAGAATGTAGGATGATCTATTCGAATGAACTGAACACTTTTTAATTGAATAGTTCAATACAATAGGTATTAACTGATGAGTGACATCAAAAGCAGACAACTACAAATTGTTCAGGTTCAAATGAAACATGTTCAATACCAACACTCTTTCTCACTCATCATTTCTCAGGATGTGACTTCACAGTGAGTTTTATTAGAATAGTTGTTGTGCTGGCTGAGAAAACTTACTGAATGGCTGAAAGCAGGGCATGTTGCTACAGCCAGATACATCAGAATATCAATTAAGGTGTTTGATCAGTTTTGAACTTGGAGCCATTGAGGTTCTCAGTGGAGCTCTAGCCATCTATTGTGGTTGCAAGGCATAGAGCAGCAGTTCTCAAACTTTTTTGGTGGTAAAACCCTTTTAAATAACTACATTTTGAACAGAACCCTAAATCCTAAACTAAATATAGATAAAACCAGTTATATGTGTTCATTAATAATCATACAAAAAAGAAGATGCATTAAGTAGTAAGTTAGTAAGCAAGTGATAAAATATGCTTTAAAGAGCACCAGGACTCACTTTGACTAATGCTGGTATTGATTACCTTTATTTTCTGCATACAAATTTTACTACAAGTAAATGTTTTAGATTTTCCTAATCTCTATTTCAAAATGTTCATTAGATTCTTCAAAGATTTGATAATTTTGATACTTTTGGAAGCAATAAGAATTTCATTGACACAGGAACCTGGTTCCACTTCAGTTGGCCAACCCATTGGAAATAAAATTATTAACACTTGCTCAACTATAGGGTTTTTTGGTATCTCACTGAATTTTTTGATGAATTTCATTTCCTCTAGAGACAATGGAAATTCAAAATAACAAAAATATACTAGAAGCAAATCTAGAATTGTTGAAGTCAAACCATCTTGATTATCATTTAATTTGATGCATTATTCTTATTAAGATATGTATATTAGTTGTTATAAAAGAAAATAAGATAAAAATAGCACAATGTTTCATAATTTAAGTACATATTATATAATTAATTGTATTATATGTGCAATAAATGAGTAATTTAAATTACACCCTTGATTACTCCCATGCTCACGTATTGCCTTGGCGAGTTTGTTGTTTATTCATCAGTTTTTTTCAATCCGAATGAACTGATCAAATGTCATTATCAGAATAATTATTATTTCAAGGTGGCAAAAATTTGGCAGAATTGGACCTAGATGAATTGGACGAATTAGAGGATTCCGAAGATGAGGGTGTGTTAGCTGAATATAGAAATAAAAGAATAGCAGAAATCAAAGCTCTAGCACAACGAAAAAAATTTGGGATAGTAGGAGAAATTTCTGCTCAAGATTATGTTAATGAAGTCAATAAAGCTGGTGAAGGAATTTGGGTAGTTCTGCATTTGTACAAGCAAGGGTAAGTGAATGCAGAATGAAGTTAGATATTGATTTGCATGCATCAAAATTTTTTTTGAAGGATAGTCTATACCGAGGTCTATACCTAAAGTGGAGTCTATTGTTTTAGTTGAATTAATTAAGACCTTGTTTGTCTCTTTTACTTTTGTGTGAGACAATATAACATCAAGAAAAGCATCTAGAAAGCATCTTTTCTCAGATGATTGAATATATTTTCTATTGATGATGACACATTTTACACCAAACCATTCACTCATATGTACAACTTTGTTTTTTCTTCAATTTCGAAGATCAAGATCAAAAAAAATATGTATCTCTTTATTTAGCTCAAAAAACTAATTCATTCACAGTAAATGATTTTTGAAATAGAGTATCACAGCATATAGCAAATGAACATTTTACAAACTAAAAACTTATAACTAATTAATTTAGAGTACATAATATTACAAATACAATATCACAATATCCAATAACAGATATTACAAAATAATACTTGGGTATATACACAAATACTAAATAAAACACTTATGTAGCCAAAAAAATAGTCCTTCAGGCAGTATTTAAAAGTATTCGCAGATGAGCTATCCTTTATATTTTTTGATAGGTTATCATACATAATCATGCCCTTATCAAAAATTGAATTGAAAGTACTATTTTTCCTACACGTTTGTACATACAAGTGACGCCTGGCTATAGTCTCAAAGCTATGAATTTCAGTGTTATAAGTTAACTCATTCTGTAGATATACTGGTGCCTGACCAATTTTGATTTTTTAAATGAGAATGAGTGTGTAATACTCAAGCAGTTTTACTATTGGCAACCAATTCAGTTTTACCAGCATCAAGTTTATAGGAGTAAACCTTGAACATTGCAAAATATTGGTGAAAATCACAAATAATGGCAGAAATATTTTTTAGCAGACTCCATATGATTTTTTTCAAAGGAATTCTTCATTCAGAATTTCATCATATTCATTATAAGTACTATATATACAGGCTGTCTCACGGTCGATGGTACCTTAGACGTATACGGCGTGATTTCAACGACTTGAAATATTTTCAACGATGCAGCGTTTCCACTGATGCGTTAAACTAATCAAATATATTTATAAAGGTCTAAAAATTTTTAGAAAGGCACAATTGCCCTTACGGCGCATGGTTAAGCTGAATCTGAAATAGGGTTGGAATTAGGCAGAGGCACTAATAGAAAGTTAAACGGTACCCGTTAAACGCAATACGTAACTGTATAATCTACTGTCTTGAGTAATCCTTACACAATATTTCGATATTGACACTTCAGGCCAGAAAACATACTTTTCCTAATTCTCTTACTATTTCAAGATCGACACCGAAATTGTGCCAAACTGGACGGAATTCCCCATTTTAATACTCTATACCTTTCTGAAATAGACTATAAAGCTGTTTTAGTAGACCACGAAAAAATCACCAGCAATTACAAAGTACCATACAACAAAAATCTCTATAAACGGTGTATATATATTCCATCCCAGTCTGATTGCTTCTGCTGCACAAAAACCAGATTATGCCTTTTTGTTGTTTCCACAACAAAACTGCGAACTTACTATACAGGGCGTATTAAATACATTACAGTACCAAATCATCTACTGAAGCAGAAAACAATAAAAACATAAAGAATATTTCATAGTATGGTACATTCCATAAAAATGTGCCACAAATCAAATCCGAACAAATTGTAATGGTGACCAAAAAGGGTACGGGGAATCTAGGTAGGTATAGGGTGAAAAGCTGCTTCATATTCCATCTCAGAAACTACCATTACTAGATTGTTGTAGTATTTTAATTTTTTTTTTGTTTCTCCTTTCAGGATACCACTATGTGCCTTAATTAATGAACACATGAAGTACTTAGCTGCCAAATATCCTAACGTAAAATTCATAAAATCGATTTCGACAACTTGCATTCCCAATTATCCAGATAAGAATCTGCCAACTATTTTCATTTATTTTGAAGGGGAGCTTAAGAAGCAGCTAACCGGCCCTGTAGAATTCAGGGGGCCAAACTTGTCCCAAGCAGGTAAGATATCAATACTTTGTAGTTGTGTAGATGAATCACTTGTATTTCCATCCAACTGGTCTTTACTGTCCCATTCAACTTACAGCAACATTATATTCAAGATCTTGAAATGAAATCTTGGAATTGTTTCATTTTAGAATTTGAATTTATTATTGGCAATACTGGAGCCATAGAAACTGACATAAAAGAAGACCCCAGGCCAAAAATCAAAGACAAATTATTCAGTGATTTAGCTGATACCAATGACTGGTAGTTCTCTAGAAAAATGTTCATTATTTGATGACAATACAAATGATGTGAATTGTATGTTTTTATTCAACTAGCGCTGAAGCTTCCTACAAAATAATCACGAGTGAGTAATATTAATGGTTTCTATTGATTTGACGTTTTCATTCCAGTCTCTCGATTCCAGATTTATTTATATATATATATATATATATTTATTATATATATATATATTATTTTAACAAAAATGTAATTGTTAACGAAATGATGAATTAATTGTTGAGAAACACATTATTTTACATAATTTGTCAATTTTTCAATTCCCACATAACTTCAGGATATTGAGCATTTTATACAGTTCATAGAACTGACACGTTTAGAATTTTCCAATATTTTTTTTACTGAATTTGAATTCAGTATCATGGTAACCCATTATGTTATCGAGAGACTTGATATACTGATGATACCAAGACTAAGACTATAAAATGATTTATATTTCTTATTTATATATATTTATAATTTTATTTATTTCTGTGTGTGGTTGTATCCGCTTTTTCTTGACATTATCACTCGAGAAAACATGTGTTTCGAAATGTTGTGGTCAGGTCAGGTTGTTTTTCTTTTGAAATTATACATATCATAATATTGTTTGATATTATAGCACTTCATTCATATGGGGAGTGTGATATATTAATTTTTCAGTAATATTTTTCCCTCGTAGTATGGGTGCATTGACATTTCACTTTCTTCTAGAAGGGCAGAAAAAAAAATTCATTCATGTTCTTGCATGAATAATTCATAATTATTGAGAATTATTCTCGTTATGATGGAAGGTATTCTCAGAGAATCATCCCCAGGGGATGATTCTGTAATCTTCTTACAAGAAACAGTAGTGAATATTTTTTCACCCTTGATCCCTTATGATGCCTTCTTTGTTTTTTCATGAAATCTTCCGGATCGGTTATTTCCTTGATGCAAAGTCCGTTTTCACTCAAAAATATAATACATGATAAAAATCGTGATGATCAGGACCATGGCTCATGTTTTCTCGGGTCGACTTGCGAATTCATGAAAGTGTGCTCTATATTTATTAAATATCGTTTGTAAACATGTTTTTGTTTTTCTTTGCAGTAAAATTTATAATAGATTCATCTATCACTTTTGATAGAGAGGCATTGATTTAGGTTTATGCAATTCATTGATCTTCAATCCTCTTCCGCCAAAAACACATGACCAGGTGTCCACTCAAGGTTAAACACCGGGGATATCTGCGTGACAGTGGCTGAACGAATAGATTTATGTGATGCAATATATCTAATCAAGTCATGAGAAAGCTGCCTTACCATATGGAAAATAATTATGTGATAGCTACAATAATCAAAGTAAATTCAATCAACGTCAATAAATCACGATTCATTCAATAATTCCTATTCGGAATTTCATCGAAAAAAGTTGTACATCTACGATTCCGCTTCATTTTGTGATATCATGGATTTCTACCAAAGACTAAATACCTATCTTAAAAAAGTTGAAATTCTGCATGCAAATCTGCATTGTTGATACCAATTTTAACGAATTTCATCGAATTCTGTAAATGGAAATCTGTATAATCATGTTGGTCAGTAATGTTTTCAGTTTGTTTGCATTTTTATTGGTATTTCCTTCAATAGAAAAATGAAAACATTACATTACATTCAAAAAGTATTTTATCATACACTGCCTACAGCGAATTTGAATCTATCAACATCATGATTCTTCAGCAAAGAGAGTGAGACGTCAACAATACAAATATCACCTTAGTTTTCAAGGTTCAAAAATCATTCACTATTCTGCCTACAATTCCTCAATGTATATAAAATACTTGTTTATATTCGGAAAAACAATGTTAATTTTTTTCCGCCTACCCTCCAAAGATTACATTTACTGGCCTCATTGTTGGGATCAAAGTCGTACTTTTCCTCTCTAGGAAGGAAAAGTAGTTACATCACGAAAACTGCGTAGGCTCCAGCATTCACTTCTAGTGGTATTCAAATAACCACTGCTCAAAACTGCACGCTTAACATCAGTATAAATAATTACTCAACCACAAATTGAAAATATGTAGGATGCAAGAACAAAAATAACGTGCCTATAAGTTATACTGTACCTACTTTTTAGTTTTAGTTCTTTGATAAATTTTTATGTTAGTTTCATAAATAAATCATTGGAAAATGACTTTGAGAGAGGCGGAAAAATCATATGCATAACATGGGGGTGAAGTGCTCTTTACTCCCTTGATATACAAATAGCTATTCTATATCGCTAAACAATGTATTTTCAAGGTATCCAAGGCGATGGTGTTGAATGTTCAGGTTCACATTGTTGAACTATTGGAATGTGATAATGAATGTTTGGACATGAAAACGATCTACTAGAAATTTTCGTAGATAATTTATCGATATGGTCTTTTTGTAGGTTCATTGAATATTGTAATTTGCTCACTATATCATTCAGGAGATTATTTTCACGTTTCAGACACTCAACTTTTTTTTGTAATATTATTGATTCAATCACAGCCTCATCATAACTTTTTTTGGATGATTTTTCATGAGTTTCCATGCAGTTTTTGCACTGCCAGTTGGTTTTTTCGACAACGAATAACTTTGCGACTGTCTCCATACATTTCTTATGTAGATGCACATTACAGTCTATTCCAGCACATTTCATACCACTATTTCTTATATTACCGGAACACATTTCACAAGTTTCATCAATTTCATGGTCGAGCTGATTGGAACGTATACCTGAATCGCCTGCCTTCGCCTCAATACTATTCATAGTCATACTGTGGGTGTCTGCTGAAAATCAATGGAAACAAAAATTCATGCCTATTTCAATAAGAAAGAAAAAACTAATTCAAATTATTATATTATATATTATACCTAATAGCAAAATTAATGAACCAAAATGCTAACAACCACTTCTATCAAAATAAATAAAATCCCATGGATTATTGGATATCTAGATAACTCATCATATCCAATCCCATGGATTGGAGATGATGGAGTGACATTGGATACAATCCATATACCTATCTGTTCGTTCAAAAGTCTACCTGTACGCCCTACATGATATCAGCATTTCATCGATGACTGAACTTCACAATAAGTAGAATGGATCAGATTTTTCTGCAGTGTATTCAATTTTTGAAAAAGTTCTGGAATAAGCCCGACTCGAAAGTTGATCATTTTTCGTAGTTTTTTACTCGAGCTTTTATCAACTACATGATTCAACAACGAAATGGCAAACTGAGAGTTAACAGAGACCTCGAACAATCTTCACCTACGTCCAACAAAATATTGATCTGGTTGAATTGCAATTGTAGAAGTGCATGATAAGCAATGGAAGGCTCTGGTGATTCCTCTCTTGCAACGACCAGAATCTCTTTCCAAAAATATCCACTCACCACAGACAAGAGGTCAGATATGAAATCTGCATTGTGGATAGGTATAATACTAAGCGTTTTTGAAATTTGCCATATCCATTTGAAACCTTATATGTTGAATGCGATTATCCCAGCTGAAGTATCATTAGGTACGAGATGTAATGAAATGTTTTCAAGATCAACAATTCCTGGACTTGGGCAATCTTCATAATCATGTTTGTCAGAAAATTTTTCAATTTGATATTATTTGGAATGTCCATAGCAATAAAAACATCGCATTACCATAAAATAGTATTTTATTACGAGTAGATATTACACTGCTTCCAGCCAATGTATAGGAATCAAAAGATTTATCTTTGATGCTGTAACGTCTCCTCCTTCCTGGGGGGGTGTTACTAGGGTGGTGCTCAACGGGGATGTCTATATCTAGGATAGACCGGGGTTGCCTCGAGCGCCAGTTGGATTATAGTGGTGAACTCCACTTTCTCCCAACCAGGATTTGTTGGGAGGCCTAGGTAGCAACACAGTCGAAGCGACGGTATGCCAGGGGTCGAAGGCCTTCTGGACAATGAAAAGATCACAAGGGGGTGAGGGCTTTAAGTTCACCCACTTGGTTTCACCCTGGTATACGGGTTGCTGCGGGTGTTTGGTATATCACTCAGAACAAATAATCAGAACTAAAATTCACACTTAAACAGGTTTATTCACTGGAAACAATTAACAGATCGAATTTATCTCTCACAATGATTATTATCATAACCAAGAAAATACGATCACGAGGAAATTCGGATGACAGGATATGTCGACAGGAGTCAGTCACAAGATAGCAAAAATTCCACAGATCAAATAATCTCAGGGTAGATTATCCTAACCACATATATCTACGGGTGACAATTAATTAAGCAGGGTGACTTAAGCAGGGTGACAGCTAATCTGACTAGTATTCAAAGAGTAAGCCGTGCAACGTGCATCCGGGAAGCGCCTATGCGAGTTAAGAAGCTCTACCCCTGCAAAACAAGTTCTGGTCAATGTACAAAGACTATTCACCCCTCTGGGGTTTGCAAGATGATTACAATCAGGGTGGTCTCGACGCTGACTATAAGCCTTATGCGACCAGGAGACCGGGATGCTCACAACCCTGGTGACGCTTGGTGTTGACTGCTACGCAGACCAAGAACCTCGACCGTTACAAGGGTTGTTTTCCTGATGAAACTCTTTACGTTAGGATTTCAAACCACAGAACTTATCCTGCAGGTCATTACAAATGATACATATATATACAACAGGGCAGTTCCAATGCTTACTCTGTGCTGGATTCTGAATTTCACTGGCCGCTGTCAACCGTCACGACAAATGTCACAACAACTGGATTTATACTGGAAAATTATTTGATCTATAAAGTTAAGCTGCAGTTTGATAGAACTATGAGAAAATGCAGTGAAATCAAAATGCAGTTAACTCACACTTGACTGGTAATATACTTCACGGGTGAATCGTCGGCAGAAAAAGCTCTGGCTCACTTTTTCAACTTTGTGTAACACAAAAACGGGATGTCAATACAGGAAAAACTTCGAGCACCTTGATCACTTTTTATAACGGTTATACGAACTGAATCAAACGGTAAGAATCGGACTGAATCAGAATAATCACTGCCAAATGGAATCTATCTAACTATCTATCTATTTCTCTATAACTGTCGAAAAGACTGAGAGCCCTCGGGCCTCTGGATTTTGCTACTTATACTCTTTTCAGGTTTGGCAAAAAACAGAGCGAGGTCGGGATTCTGATTGGTCGGGCTGGTCTGGCCTCGAGCTGACCATGATTTGTTTTCTCAAGGAAAAAGTGAACACTACTTGCCCTTGGGTCTGGAAACTTGCGGTGGAAATCATTTTTCCTCAAAACCGGTAGTATCAAAGTGCTTGGCATTCCATGTTTGTGCTACTGAGCGAATTTGATTGCAAAATTACGACGGATAACAAAGTTATGACCTAAACAATATCACATGACCCTGAAATGTCTTTCCAGGTATGAAAACCATTCTAACTCTTTCCAAAATCATAAATACACTCTCCATAGGCAATAAGAAGTCTTAGTCTCTGGGTTGATCAGGATTTCCGGATGCAAAAATCATTGCAAGATGAATAAAGCAAGTAAACGGATAGCATACTGGACTTCTTATTTCCCAGGGCTCTGGACGGTCATTATGCAATCAAATCCTACCAATACTAATATCAAGAGTCTGAACATGATATGTATGAAATCATTAGCCTGGTAGTGCTTTCGAAACGGAGGCAGGGGTGTCATGAAGTTGATTACCCTCAGCAGGGTGCAACGGGGCTAAACAAGGTTAGTCTGGGGTAGGACTCTCTGGGTGGCTCAAAATACTAGCCAAAGGAGCTCCTTGATTCATTAATTCATCAATCAGGTATACAGGGTGACTCTAAAATGGCCTTAACCTCATTTCTCATATGAGGCTCGTATACCGAAGCCTAGTAATGAAGCTGGTGAGAAAACACTTCATTACACACCCCTCCTACTTGCGAAAAAAAAAAAGAATGATTGTGTAACAATCATTATTTTTTTTTTTTTTTTATCTCAAAATTAAACATCTGGGAAAATCTATGATAATACTCATGTACTAGTGCTGTCTTCAACGGGAGTGTCTCGGGCGTACTCCTTCGCACGAGCAGCGGTTGCATTGGACTCCCTTGTCAGCGACGGTGGGGGTTGATGTCTGGGTGCGCTGGTTCACTTTCGCTGGCTTAGAGCGGGATGATCGAGGATACTCGGGGACGAGTATCGGGTACGGCGTCGGAGCTGCTGGGGGTGTCGGGGCTCGGGCTGGGGTTGTCTTCAATCGTCGTGGACAGGGACAATCGCTTGACCGGATGCGATCCCGGCCACATCGGGAGCAGAACAGCCTCACGGGACGAGCACAAGAGTCTCGTTCGTGGCCCGGCGTGCCACAGCGCCAGCACAGCCTCTCCTCTACAGGCAGGTAGAGTGGAGGTGAGCGTCGTTGTCCAGCGGAAGTTGGCGGGGTTGACTGGCGGTTTTCCGGGTGGAGGCCTTCCAGGGACTTCAGCATGATGTACGGGAGGCCTCGTGATGTGAAGTCTCCAAGCGGGACGGCGAGTACCCCACCTCACTGGGGTCGGCTTGTCTGCCGGCTGTGGAGCTAGTGGAGTCGGGGCTCAGGTTGCCATGGCCAAGGTCTGCGGTGTCAGAGCCTGCGGTGCCGGGGTGTGCGGTGTCAGAGCCGGCGGGGCCTGCGGTGTCAGGGCCTGCGGTATCAGGGCCAGCGGAATCAGGGCCAGCGGTGTAGGGGCCTGCGGTATCAGGGCCTGCGGTGTCAGGGCCTGCGGTATCAGGGCCTGCGGTGTCAGGGCCTGCGGTATCAGGGCCAGCGGTGTCTGGGCCAGCGGCGTAGGGGCCTGCGGTATCAGGGCCTGCGATGGCTGGGACTGCGGTGTCAGGGCCAGCGGTATCAGGGCCAGCGGCGTAGGGGCCTGCGGTATCAGGGCCTTCCTCGGCCGCGTGGTCGCCTGGGAGTGGGGACGCGTCTGTATCCACTTGGTGCAACCGTCCTGGTAAACGGCAAGGTAGCAGTTTCCTTTGCTTAACCTTGGTAACGGCCCTACTAAGTCGGTGGACACGGTGTCCCATGGCTTAGTGTTCAGGGATGGGTGCAGCTTTCCAGGCGGTTGCTGCTGGGACACTTTATACTCCTGGCAGGTTTTGCAGCTTCTCACGTACCGGGCGATCTCGTGGAACATTCCAGGCCAGTAGTACTTCTGGGTGATTCTAGCCGTGGTTTTGGCAATCCCCATGTGTCCTGCAGTCACGTCATCGTGATTCTCCTTCAGTACCTGTTGTCTAAGGGGTTTAGGAACACATAATTTCCAGGGATCGTCCATCCCTAACTCACTCAACTTATTAGCATCCCAAAAATGGCGGAAGAGGCGGTCTTCTTTCACACAGAAGTCGGGAAAAGCAGCGGGGCGCTTCTCCACTTCCACCTTCTTGTTGCGGTACCACGTACATCTTTGTCCAGCTTCCTTCTCCAGCTCCAAGGTGCAGCACAGGGCATCAGCCTCCTGACTAGACAGGGGAAGAGGCTGTCGGGATAGAGCGTCGGCAACTCTATTCAACGTTCCCTTGCGGTATTTGACCTCGAAGTCAAATTGCTGCAGGTACATAGCCCAGCGGGCTATGCGGCCAGAAGGATTCTTGATGGACTGCATCCATTTCAGGGAGAGATGATCAGTTATCACCGTGAAGTGGTAACCCTCCAGGTAGGGTCTCAGTTTCTCTATGCCCCAGACGATGGCCAAACATTCCTTCTCGGTAACGGAGTAGTTTCGCTCTGGAGCACTCAGCATCCTGCTGGCATAGGCGACAACCTTCTCCTGACCATCGATCGTCTGGGTGAGGGCGGCTCCAAGTCCACAGTTGGAGGCGTCCGTCTGTAATACAAAAGGCTGGGAGAAATCTGGGCAAGTCAAAGCAGGGGCTTGTATAAGACAAGTCTTCAAAGTAGCAAAGGCGGTTTCCTGAGCTTCAGTCCACTTCCAACGGACATCCTTCTTCAGGAGTTTGGTTAGTGGAGCAACTATGGCGGAGAAATTTGGAATGAACCTCCTATACCAGGAAGCCATTCCCAGGAATTGTCGTAGCTTCCTCAGGGTTGTAGGCATCGGCCACTGGACGATGGACTCAATTTTATCAGGGTCCGTCTGGATGCCCTCAGGAGTGACCATATGTCCTAAATATCTAAGTGAATTCAAACAGAACTTACACTTATCCGGATTCAACTGGAGATTAGCTTCACGTAAACGGGTGAATACTTGCTTTAAATGCTCCAGGTGTTCTTCGAACGTTTTGCTTAGTACAATTATATCGTCCAGGTATGCAAAAGCAAAAGGTTCCAGGTCGGGTCCGATGATGTTGTCCATCAGTCGCTGGAAAGTTGCGGGGGCGGAATGCAACCCAAACGGCATCACTCGGAATTGAAACAGGCCCCTTCCAGGCACTGTGAAGGCTGTGATGGGTTTGCTATCTTCGGTGAGCGGGATCTGCCAATAGCCTTGGCGTAAGTCCAGGCTCGAAATGTACTTAGCTTCCCTAAGTTTATCCAGGATTGCATTGATAAACGGCAGGGGGTAGGCATCTTTCTCGGCGACGTTGTTGACCTTCTGGAAGTCAATGCAGAAACGTGGTTTCCCATCCTTCTTCTTCACAATCACCACCGGCGAACTCCACGGGCTTCTGGAGGGCTCGATGATTCTTTCGGCCAACATCTTGTCGACCTCATTGTTGATGACTTCCTGCATCTTCGGATTCTGGGGTCGGTATCGTTGTTTGATCGGTTCGGAGGTTTTCAGGCGGATCCTATGTTGGACCAAAGGTGTAGGTCCCTTGATCTGTTCGAAGGCAGGCAGTTCTACCTCCAGGAATCTTTCCAGAGTTAGCTTCTGCTCTGCTCCCAGGGCTTGGTGGTCCCAGCTGTGGTTCTGCGGGCGAACCGCAGGTTTCTCTGGCAGGCTGGCCACATCAGCCTTGCTCGGGGTGTGGCGGGGCGGCCTGACTGACCGTCTTTTCCGGCGGGTTTTCGTTTTTACGGAGCCTCTCATGGTTGCTACATCAGCAGGCGTCTTCTCGGGTTGTTCCTGGGATTTTACAACTGAAACAATTTTCTGGTTACAATATACGGCGGCCCTGGTAAGATCTATGCCAAATCCGTGTTGGCGAAGCATATCCATACCCAACACTAGCTCAGTAGACAGGTTTGGAATGATCAACAATTCATTTGTCAAACATTTGTCACCTACTGTCATCCAAACCTTGTATCTTCCGGTGATCCTAGTGACTGAGCCATCTGCCTGGGAAGTCTGGATGGCATCATGGGGGTATTTCTGGAAGCTAAACTGCTCACATTTGTCCGCAACAGCGCTGCTGGCGAAGGACCTTGTGGCACCGGTGTCTACCAGGCCCAGGAACTGTTGGTCTCCAATGATAACGGGCACATACAGGCGGTTATCATCTGGTCGAGGCGGTTTTCGTTTCTCCGGGATGTTTAATTGCTGGAGCCTGACTGTCCTCGGTTCAGTCGGGCTCCGGGGTAGTTTTCCGACCTGGCACAGGTACAATCTCTGGACAGGATGCCATCACGTCCACAACGTGAGCAGAAAATTCTGGCTGCATTCCTGCAATCACTCCTTCGGTGTCCAGGTTGTCCACATTTCCAGCAGTTGTCGGTCCGGTTATATGCCCTTTGTGGCGGGGATGCAGGCGTTCGGGGTGTCTGCTGTTCCACAGGGCGCATGTGTCTCACAGGTAAGGGGCTGTCGGCGGGCGGAGTAATTCTATTCCGGTTACTCTGAACCAGAGGAGTCTGATGTGAATTGTCATTCTGGGTTGGTTCTGGTGGTGAATTCCTGGGCACGGTTGGTGGCATCATCCTCGGGGCAGTGTCAATCCTAGCTGCTGGGTGACGGGAGTGCATCTGCCTCAGTTCCTTCCGCAGGTTCTGGTACTCTAGAATCAGGGAAATCAGGGATTGAATATCATGGTAATCAGTCCTCTTGATATACTGCCTGTAATCAGGTAGCAAGTTCCGGTACAGCCAACCTAACTCCTGTTCAGGTCTGAGGCTTCCATGCCTTCGGATGAGTGTCTGGAGATCAACTATATAGTCCATGGCTGGCTCATTTTCCCGTTGCAGGCGTCGACTGATGGCCATCTCCATGTCTTCCTGGAACCTCAGCGGGAAATAGGATCTCTTGAAAACATCCTTGAACGATGCCCATGAGTTCCAGAAGCGTGCATTGCAACGGTACCACAACAGCACTCGACCTTGCAAAAGTTCGGGTAGAGCATCCAGGAGTTGTTCGGGGTGGGCCTTTTCTGCCCGGCCAATTTCTTCCAGGCGTTCCAAGAACGCCACTGGGTCGGTGCTGCCATCAAAATGCAAATTCCAGTGGTACGGTTTCAGGGGCGGTCGACATGTTGGAACATGTTCTGGAACATCTGAGTTATTCACGGGGTTTGGAAACGGCATATTTCCCTGCAGCAGGGGTGAATATGTTGCGGGTTGACCTGCTGGCAAAACAGGTGCGGCTGGAGTGTCCACAGGGCATTCCAGGAATGGTTGTACAGGGGGTACAACATGTCCCGTCGCTGGGTGTCGGGCTCCCACAAGCTTGGGCAGTTCTTCCCTCAAGAACCACACAAGTCGACGGCGTAGTTCCATCACTGTACCATCAGCATTCAGTCCATATCGCTTCAACTCCTCCGTCAGGTCTGGTTTCTTCAAACGGTATATCCATCCAACTCTCGGATCCAAGTTGGCCAGATAATCATCTCCAAATTCTTCCCTTTCTGGATCAGGAGAATTTCTTCGGCTAGTCCTGGTAATTTCAGGGGGAGCGAGCTGAAGCTCACTGGATTCTCTGGTTGTCTGCGTTTCAGTCATTTTCCTAATGTGAACTGGATTGTCTACCAAACAAAGATTAACAACCAAACAGTGTATTGTTCGCAGGATGAACAGAAATAGATTCCAGGAGGAAAAGAAGTATGCAAAAGCAAAACTCACCGGATTGATTAACCTAGAAATCATCAAATTAGGTATCAAAAAGAATCGGATCGTTCAACAGAAAATTGTGTGTATGCAACAAACGGGACTGCAATTATATTCACTCAGGGGAAATAGAGAAAAATCAAAACAACAAAGAAAATAAAATATCACATCAACAGTATAAAATCCAGATGTAGAAATCGGGTGGAAAATCAAGTAAAAGCAGGGTAGTGTAGATAAATATGTATGTCACACTCTGAACAGGAACAAAATTAGGATTCAAAGAAAATAAAAACAGTGAGATATAATTGCCTGGAATGTAAATAGATATCCACCAGGGTTTGAAACGTAATACACCTCGTAACACACAAACGATATCTAGAAATCACAATTTGACGGGCTTCAGCAATAGCTGGAAAACAATAACGATTTCTGGTGAAATAACAGACCAAACTATCGATACAATTAACTTTAGAAATACCTGGGAACTATCCACCACTGCAAAGTTCAAAATTGTCAGGAAAACACAAGTTCTGATCTTCTGTATACCTTCAGGACTTTCTCTGGATTTCTTCTTCAAAACGGTCCCTGCTCGGGCGCCACTTGTAACGTCTCCTCCTTCCTGGGGGGGTGTTACTAGGGTGGTGCTCAACGGGGATGTCTATATCTAGGATAGACCGGGGTTGCCTCGAGCGCCAGTTGGATTATAGTGGTGAACTCCACTTTCTCCCAACCAGGATTTGTTGGGAGGCCTAGGTAGCAACACAGTCGAAGCGACGGTATGCCAGGGGTCGAAGGCCTTCTGGACAATGAAAAGATCACAAGGGGGTGAGGGCTTTAAGTTCACCCACTTGGTTTCACCCTGGTATACGGGTTGCTGCGGGTGTTTGGTATATCACTCAGAACAAATAATCAGAACTAAAATTCACACTTAAACAGGTTTATTCACTGGAAACAATTAACAGATCGAATTTATCTCTCACAATGATTATTATCATAACCAAGAAAATACGATCACGAGGAAATTCGGATGACAGGATATGTCGACAGGAGTCAGTCACAAGATAGCAAAAATTCCACAGATCAAATAATCTCAGGGTAGATTATCCTAACCACATATATCTACGGGTGACAATTAATTAAGCAGGGTGACTTAAGCAGGGTGACAGCTAATCTGACTAGTATTCAAAGAGTAAGCCGTGCAACGTGCATCCGGGAAGCGCCTATGCGAGTTAAGAAGCTCTACCCCTGCAAAACAAGTTCTGGTCAATGTACAAAGACTATTCACCCCTCTGGGGTTTGCAAGATGATTACAATCAGGGTGGTCTCGACGCTGACTATAAGCCTTATGCGACCAGGAGACCGGGATGCTCACAACCCTGGTGACGCTTGGTGTTGACTGCTACGCAGACCAAGAACCTCGACCGTTACAAGGGTTGTTTTCCTGATGAAACTCTTTACGTTAGGATTTCAAACCACAGAACTTATCCTGCAGGTCATTACAAATGATACATATATATACAACAGGGCAGTTCCAATGCTTACTCTGTGCTGGATTCTGAATTTCACTGGCCGCTGTCAACCGTCACGACAAATGTCACAACAACTGGATTTATACTGGAAAATTATTTGATCTATAAAGTTAAGCTGCAGTTTGATAGAACTATGAGAAAATGCAGTGAAATCAAAATGCAGTTAACTCACACTTGACTGGTAATATACTTCACGGGTGAATCGTCGGCAGAAAAAGCTCTGGCTCACTTTTTCAACTTTGTGTAACACAAAAACGGGATGTCAATACAGGAAAAACTTCGAGCACCTTGATCACTTTTTATAACGGTTATACGAACTGAATCAAACGGTAAGAATCGGACTGAATCAGAATAATCACTGCCAAATGGAATCTATCTAACTATCTATCTATTTCTCTATAACTGTCGAAAAGACTGAGAGCCCTCGGGCCTCTGGATTTTGCTACTTATACTCTTTTCAGGTTTGGCAAAAAACAGAGCGAGGTCGGGATTCTGATTGGTCGGGCTGGTCTGGCCTCGAGCTGACCATGATTTGTTTTCTCAAGGAAAAAGTGAACACTACTTGCCCTTGGGTCTGGAAACTTGCGGTGGAAATCATTTTTCCTCAAAACCGGTAGTATCAAAGTGCTTGGCATTCCATGTTTGTGCTACTGAGCGAATTTGATTGCAAAATTACGACGGATAACAAAGTTATGACCTAAACAATATCACATGACCCTGAAATGTCTTTCCAGGTATGAAAACCATTCTAACTCTTTCCAAAATCATAAATACACTCTCCATAGGCAATAAGAAGTCTTAGTCTCTGGGTTGATCAGGATTTCCGGATGCAAAAATCATTGCAAGATGAATAAAGCAAGTAAACGGATAGCATACTGGACTTCTTATTTCCCAGGGCTCTGGACGGTCATTATGCAATCAAATCCTACCAATACTAATATCAAGAGTCTGAACATGATATGTATGAAATCATTAGCCTGGTAGTGCTTTCGAAACGGAGGCAGGGGTGTCATGAAGTTGATTACCCTCAGCAGGGTGCAACGGGGCTAAACAAGGTTAGTCTGGGGTAGGACTCTCTGGGTGGCTCAAAATACTAGCCAAAGGAGCTCCTTGATTCATTAATTCATCAATCAGGTATACAGGGTGACTCTAAAATGGCCTTAACCTCATTTCTCATATGAGGCTCGTATACCGAAGCCTAGTAATGAAGCTGGTGAGAAAACACTTCATTACAATGCTCAATTTTTCAATACCCAACGAAGGCATAATAAGACATATTTGGATAGCTCAAACCTTGAACTAAAAAAGACATACTCTTGTTTATTCTTATTCTATCATGAGCATATCTCCTTCATCATCATATTCATCTTATTCTAGTTTCACTGAATATTGTAATTTCTTCACTATAGTCCTATTCGATGTATCTCGAAGAACTACAATATGGTACACTATAGATTGTGTAAAACTCGAAGTAATGGTTCTGGTGCACCATTATTGTCATTGGCAGTGAGTGTTATGTAGGAAGTAATGCACAACACATTTTCCATGCAGACGCAGCGAACAAACCTCACATAATTCTGGAGATTATTTCCACATTTCAGACACTCAACTTCTTTTAGTTATATCATTGATTCATATGAAATTCCATGCACTTTTGCACTGCTATTTGTTATTCTGGACAACAAATAACTTCACGACTTTCTCCAAACATTTCTGATGTAGATGTACATTACAGACAGTCTCAGCACATTTTATACCACTTTTTCTTCAATTAATTATATCTTATTCTTGCATATTAACAAATTTCACAAGTACTATCGACTTTCTGATCCTGCTGATTGGGACGTATGTCCGTTTCGCCTGCCTTTGTCTCAATACTATTCAGACTCATACTACGGGTGTCTGCTGAAAATAAATGGAAACGAAAATTCATGCTTATTTCAATTAGAGAAAACTGACTCAAATTATCAGTTGATGAATATGACAAAGATTGCCTAATAGCTAATTTAGTTTGTAAGCAAATGATCTAGTCAGATGTTTGAGATATCTCAATCACTGGACCAAAATGCTAATAAACACTTCTAGAAAACTAAATGTTATAAAAATTCCATGAAATATTCTCAAAATATGATGAATTTAATACTATCCATATGTCCGAACATGTATCTCCCAGTACTTTAGAGTTGAGTACTTGCAGGACTTTTGCAATGGAGGATTGATTGATTGATTGATTGAACATGATTTACACCAGATAACTTCTTTGTATTGTATCAACATTTCTTGGAACAAAATTATTATATTAAATATATACTTATCATGTGAAAAAATCATAATGAGTTGCACTTTGCCCTTTCAGTATGCCAATCTTTAGTGAAGTATCAAAAGTGCATTTTTGCACATGTATTCATCATAGGAAATTTTCATGTTACTTGCTCCTCTAAGGGAGGTCTCGCCTGGCCTTATCAACTTGCAGCCTACCATTCTCACTATGATTATAATAAGAAATTGGTAATGCAATAAGAAGATATGTCAAGCATATCTCATATAAAACCCAAGTTGAAAAGAATTATCCACAAATTCATAGTTACTGAATACAGAATGAAAGATATCGACGTTGTTGAAATTGATTCGTGTAAATTCAAATGCATTTGCATTTCATCCAGTACCAATCGATAAGAAAGTTTGTTTTTCTGTTTTAATACTTTGATAGCCTCATTAACCCACTATTTTTCATTTATTAATGAGGTCCATTAAAACATGATTTTTGGTTTGTCGTTTTTTCAACACTAATTGAATATTAGCAGATTAGAGGCACTCTGCAACTGATGATTTTCATGATTTTCATGATTTTGATGATTTTCATACATATGCCAAATTCCACCTTGGTATCAAATTTTGAAGGAATTCAAACTTGAAAAATTAAAAAAACTATTCGCCACCATCTAAAGTGTCAAAGATCGATAAAATAGTATACAACTTTCGTTACATTCTAGTATCCGTCCGTAGAATATGTTGTGTATGAATATGCTTTCTGTTACTTGAGTTTAAATCACATTGTAGGGAAGCATTTGCCAATCGTTTTTGTAAAATATTTGTGATATTAGATATAACTGTATCATCATAACGACGATAATGCGATCAATGGCACCTTACCGACTTTACTGGCTGAAGTTTGCATGCCACTCTTGAAGTCTGCAAGTTCATTTGGCTTCACTGTAAGAAAATATCCATAATGAGTCAATAATAATAGGTGAATGAATTTGAATATCCACACGCAGGGAGATACAAAATATATATTACAATCTGGTAATCCTTTTGTAAATATCGGAAATCAGTGCCTGTTTGAGGTAATTTGCAGCCTGGTGCTAGGATGGGCAATCAGTTATTTCTGAATGAATTGTCCATAATCGACTAACTATTCCTCCACTGACCAATTACAATAACCATCTAAGTATTGACTTGAGAATCATTAATGATCATAATTATTTCCTTTTTTTTATTTATTGATTTCATCTATATTTATTGTTTTATTTGACCGTGCAGTGCATGTCTGTCATTTATGTCATGTCTTTTAGTAATTGATTCTATTCTTTTACTAATCTTCATGTACCTACATTTTAATTCTATCCACATTTTTAAATTATTTCAATTCCAAGAAGCTTTGTCGAAAACAATGTATTTTCTTCTCTTGGAAAATGAAGTATTTCTCTCTCTTTTTACTTTTTTCATCATGTTCATATTTTCATCAGCCCACTGCGTTCACGGGCATACTTATCTACGTTTAGAGGATGTTTCTGAGTATGAGGATAGAGGAAAGGCACTACTGAAATTTAAATGATATTGAATGTGGTACTTACATAAATATTTTGCAATCACGTAAGGATCCTCTAAATGTTTATCAATGTCATCAATTATGGCTTTTATCTTATTTCCAATGTTCGTCAATGTTTCTTCTTTCACTGACACGATAAGGTTATTCTTTTTATTCCAGTAGTATGGTATATTCTTCTTGTTCAAATAGTCATTATAAACCCTCAGAATCTAGGAAACAGATGATATGAAAAACAGTGTCTAGATTGACGTTTTTTTATATCTAGGTTGAGATGAATATTTGTCAAAATATTTAGTTTGAGTCAAGTCATGAAAATAAATTCGAGCAGAGAGGGAATAATGTTGAAATATGACGAATTAAATGATGACCTCAAATTTTATTATGTTAAGAATAGGTATAATTTTGATAAATTCAATTGAAAGAGCCTTTAAATACTGGAAATCACAATATTCGATCAAGAAATTCATCCAATTTCAAACCATTGGGATATAAAAGAAGGTGAGTCGATTATTGTTCAAGAATAGGTAGGTTGTTCATTCGAGGAATTACATGAGCTGAGACATGAAGCATATATGCATATCAGTTATTCTACTTACAGTCATGAAAACATAACTCAATGAATTATTCCAGAAATCTTCTTTCTTTGCTTCAGATACTTCCCAAATGACGATGGTTTTTATATAGTAACTTGCGATACATTTATGGCCCAAGATATCTCTCAGTCTCTGAAATGACATTTTTTGATAGATAGTATATACACAAGTAGTATTACACAAGTCAGTAAAAATTTGAAACACTTATACATTCAACTAGACTATACAATTTCTGGATCACATACAAAAATGTTGAGAATAATATATTTGAGCATTGTGTCCTATACAGTATCTATTTCCAAATTACTAAAATCATTTTGAGGTATTCCTCAAGTGAGTAAAAGGCCTTCATCAAGAGATATTTCTTTAAAATTTTGATGGAACAGTTTGCATTGAGATTTTTTATTCTATGTGGAAGTGCATATGAACATTTTAGGGCCAAAATAACTGGTTCCATCTCTGGTCTTATCAAGGCGATGATATTTTAGGAACAGTTTGACTTTATTTATTGTGTCATAACCATAAGAATCTCCAGCTGTACTATATGTAGCCAGATTTTTATTTACAGATTACACATTCGAGGATATAAGCACAAGGAACTGTGAGAATACCCTTTTCTTTTAATTTCATCTTGCAACAGTCCCTGTTAGATTGTCCCGAGATTACTCTCACACAGCGTCTTTGGACTCCGTAAACCTTATATAGGTGGCACGAGTGACCCCAGCTTAATAGGACATATGTCATGTTCAAGTGGAAATAAGCACAGTAAGCTGTCAAGAAAACATCCACAGATACATTGTTCTTGAGATTTCTAATCGTATAGGTAATAGAGGAAGAGTTTTTTGCTCAATTTGTTTGCATGAGTTTCTCATGTTAGGAGAGGATACTTGAATACTTCCAAAGAAAATATTACCTCGAATTCAGTTCACTGACCTTCAATAATTTTATGGTCGGCTTGAGTGTTCTTTTTCCATCTATTATTTCTCGTTCTTGTTCTTGAAATGATAATCGCCAATATCGTTCAGCATCTGAAAGTCCCTTCAATGGTTTTGGTACAATGAAAAAATTAGGCTGGAAACAAATTGTGAGTTATTTTGTATTCAGTACGAGAGTTTCGTAATATAATTGCATAAAACTTTCCAGAAGATGGCGATATTTTTGCAAATTTCTGTACAAATAGTTTGTTTTGAGATTGTAATTAGATAGTTTGATCATTAATTGAAAAGTATCCTATATTTACCACTTCAACGTTTGTTGAACATTGTACAATTATCAATGATACTGATATTGTTGTCATTTTTGTGTCGCTATCTAACAACTAACATATGAGTGGTTTTCCGCTATAACGAATAAAATCAAGTCGAATATTATCAAGTTGGCTGTACATTCTGGGACACAATGAACCCGTAAATGACCGACTTTTTATGGTTTCCGATATCAAATACTGGAGTGACTGACTCCCAAATATACTGACTGTTAACATATTGTCTAGACAGAATTCCGAGTTTACAAGATTCAAACTTGGCACTGGTGTTCATGAATTGATTTTTTTTATACTTTTTTTTCATGTCTGTCAGATTGGTTGCACTCAAACTCAATCGAACGAAGTTGTTGTCTAAAAACAATGTGATCGCAATGTGAATCATCCGGAGAAACCAAAAAAAAATGGATTGTTTCCGGTGAAACCGGAAGTGATGTAAGAGTACAAAATATTGAAAATATTCCCAATTCTTGAATTCAACATTTCTCACACCTTCAGAACCCTGGAAACAATGGTTCGTCGAAATAATGGCACCTGGTATAAATAAGAGAATCATTACCTTATATTCTATACTGTTCGGTCGGAATCCATTCCTGGGCCATTTATCTTTTCCGAAAATAAAACATGGCACTAGATCAATATCTAATTTCAGCGTAGTTCGTTCTACTACTCCTTCCACTTTCAAGGTGAGGGCCGGTCCGCTTTGACTATATTTTGCCTGTAACAATAGAAGAAAAATTTCAGTAGCGAAAAAAATATCGATTAAAAGAGTACATACATACATAAAATATTCCTAATGAAGTTTCCAAAATAGAACGACCATCTTTTTTTTCAAACGTATTCATTGCTAAGTCGAGTATCCTTTGCATCCACTGGAGTACTCTATTCGTTTCCAAATAATGGGTTTTTTCATTTATGAGCTTCTCCAATCCTCTGAAATTGATTTTTTCTGAATTATTAAGAAAATAATGTAAATGGATACCATGATTTCACGAGAAGATCTTCTTCCATATTTCCTCATTTCATGCAGCACATTGAATTATTACTGTAATGGGGTATAATTCAATCATTCATTTTGAGTAAAACAAGTAATGGGAGCCGTATATTTCTGAAAACCTAACGTATCTGGTGATTCACCCCCAACGCTTTCCTTTTGATTATTTTTCAACCGAAGTAAAAAAAACTACAATTACGTATCCGATAGCGATGAGAACATAGACTTCGATCTGAATGGAATGGTGGACAACAACTTTTCATCGAACTGCAAAGTTGGATGATGATAAGTTTGCATTGAATTGCAGTTCCAAAAACAACACAACATTTATTTCGTCTGCTGTCGAACTGCTTCCTGTTTTCTTAGTACAGTTATTCATTATTGTTTGGGTCAAAAATTTCAAATCCTCCAATAAATACCCACAACTAGACGTGAGCTGAACTTATGTGTTTTGTTTTGACTGTGAGGCAAAATCTACATCACGTTCGACAGATATTTATGTGGTGTTATCCTCCAGATATTTACTTATCCGACAGTTGAAACTAACCAATAAATTTAGACAGTGTAACTGACAGATAAACTTTATCTGATATCGACTCGGATATCGATAAACCTATCTTTCCAAAATTACTTGAGCATCCGATAGATGAATTGCAATTGATAATACCCTCAATCGGTTATTTTATGCAAAACCCAAAATTTTTGCTCCAGATTTCTCTAGAGTCTTCTATAGTATTTTAAAGCTCCATTCTTTTGTGACCGGTTATTTCTGGAAAATTTTCACAGAAATAAATTCATTGAGTGAGATATGTACTGCCACTGAAGGAAAAGTACTTAATGATCTACTATTTTCCTCGGAATCCGATCTGTAACACTTCTGTAGCTACTGTTTTATTCATTGGTTATACTCAAATCAGTTTTTGTATCTGCTTTCGAACTTCTGATTCTAATACTATGTACAGCCATCATAGTATCATGTATGCACATTTCATCTGCAAGTTTCGCTGACTTTATCTCTGTTCTGAATTACGTGAAGCAACAATGTGGATTTCTTTGAAATATCATTCTCCAACTGTCTTATGAGGTTTCAGAGGGTTATTTTGAATTAGTTTGGTGATTCTCTGGTAGATCAGCGTCCAGCGCCAGTCCTTGAAGACAACTTCAAAATGATGATTTCCAAACTTTTCGAATACCACAGTCTTGAAATACGACTGGAACTCAAGACAAAAAACTTCAAATCCAATATCGAAGATATTATTGATGAGAGCACTTGTACATTGAGTACCTACTTACTTGTATCTGGAAACCATTTCTGGTTGTTTTGTAAATTTGCCATAGCCGTTCAATTTGAGATGGACAAAGCCTGGCTTATTACTGGTCGTCAATTCAGGTTCGACTAATTTAGGCAAACTTAGCAAAAGATCCAGATCGAACTCATCGGGCTGACCAACTCTGAGTCCGTCATAGTAGCTTCCACCAAAAAATACACGAGAAAACATTTCCTTGAAGAGATTGTCTTTTGCTTTCATCTTCGACGTGATCGAATCGAGTAACTGAAATTGAAAATATTACTGGATTCGTTTCCGCGTTTTAGTGTATACACATTATGAAATAAATTTTCCGTAATATAATTTACAAATAAATACAAATACTTGACTTTTCAAGAAGTTCAACTATATATTATGTAAGTGTTCTATACCAATATTTTCAGTCATACAAGATACTATTCCGACTCGATTTACGCTTACGGAAGTTACACAAATTGAAATTGGACGAAATTACCAGGTGGTCCATTTCTATCATTGATCTCTTTTTGATATTCATCAATATTCTATCGTCTATCTATCTAACTATCTAAGTATCTAACTTGTATAGCTGTAAAAATAAAAATATAAACATGTAAAAAAATGGAGAAAAATGCTAAAAATTATTAAAAATGTTAAAATGTGTAAAATGTAAAAACATATATCCAGAGAGAATATCTCAATAATGAATAAGGATGAAGACCAAGTAATGACACTGAAATATATGAAAGAAAAATACAATAAAAGGCAATCAAATATGTATAATGGTAAAATGTGAAAATAATTTCAGAGGCGAATATAATTGAATTCGGCTATGATGAATGATGAGTCAAACAAATGGAAATATCATTTATTATTTGCCATCTATATACAAATATTGCAACCAATTTCCGATTCTTTTTTTGTAAAGAGAAGTATTGTTTATGACTCTGATAGTCTGTGGAATCTGGCCAACCAGTTTTGGGGCTATGTAGTAGAATGCGTTCTGATCAATCGTTTTCGCTGTCGTTTATGGTTTATAGATGTTAATTTGTTTTTATTTCATTAGGCAGAAAATTTCACAACTTTGCCGTTTTATTCATGAATGATACGTGGTAGAGCGAAGTTTGTCAGGTCTCGAGCCTGACAATGCAGAAATGACCAGTCTGAGCTGGTTCAGTTTGTGTAAATGGAATAGAAGAGCAGACGAAATATCTATTTATGAAAAAAGAGAGATCGCCCACCTTTCTGCGTACATCAGTGATATGTGTTGTATCACTGACTTGACGAATATATCTCTCTTCTGAATAGAAAAAGCGGAGTTTTCGATAAACCATTTATCACAATGGAGTATCTACCGATAAGAGAGAGCTGTTGAAGCATAGATATTGACTACTTCATATGAATAATGGTAACTGCCATTGTGATCCGCCTTCCTGGCGAATATACAAGTTTGAGTATCGTCCTTTCTCAGTCTTGCATTCCAACAAATCATTGATGTAGAGCAAAAAAAAAATTGTTGCCAAGACAGAGCTTTGTAGCCGAGACCCCATCTTCCAACACATAGTGTGATCTATCCACAAGGAAACTGAGGAAACTCGATAGTAAAAGACACAGTTAGGGCGGCAAACCATTCGGAACGGAAGTTTCGCTTGGTGCCAAATTCTGTCAAAGTTTTTGGAGGTTTCAGAGCTCTCTAGATATTTAATGAGCTTGATGTTAATGAACAACTTCCTACCGATTTAAATGCATTTGGAGAGGAAACTTACTTCTTTCAAGATGATTTTATTTCTCATTACATCTCCTTCTGACAAAGATATGTATTTCCGGTTAATATTATTCAGTATTGGTTCCATGGCATTATACTTTTTTTTATTGTCAGTCATTATGATTCTTCAGCTTTATCCCACGATCACTTGAAAAAAAAAAGAATTAATTTACATACAGGTTTGCACATTGACAGATTCGCACTATCAATGTAGTTATATCAATGATAATTATTATATTCTATTTTCGATAATCAACAGATAATTTTGTTTATCCATCGATAACAACAAGTGGAATGCCTCAGATAAATGCATGCATGCTTTGATAAACTCGAGATGACTGAGCCATTATCCCTATTTTGTGTTTGAACCAGGAATATGAAACTAAAAAAAGTATGAATAAATTTAATTGATGGATCCGTACCTATCATGCGTCATAATTTGTAACGAAGTTTATCAAGTTGGTTCATATGAAAAATATGAATGATTCAAATATTCAATCTTCGTGTAAAGAAATTCGTTGATAAATGTTTGACACATCGTGAATTGAAAGTAGGATTTCAATCCCTCATTCTAAAAACTTGGAGTGCTAATTTTTGAAAATCATCTTACTTTTTTTAGGATTCAGAAATCGGTGAAGAAAAGTACTTTGTGTAGGAAAATGAGGTGATTTTTTTTTATAAACGAGTCAGGGATGAGAAAAAAAATTAGTGGGTCAACAGGAAATTTTTTATTTTGACAGGTGTGTCGAGGCGGTTTGAAAGGACTGATATTTTTTTTTTTCATAGCAGGTTCATTCATGGAATTTTTCCCGACCTTTTTTTCATCAGTTTGGAAAGTTTTGGGAGTTCATATTTTTTTTTTCGAGATGAGTCAAATATTTTGGTTTTCAATTAGTTATTAATATAATTATAATTCGATACTCAGATGTAGAAACGAAAAATTGCGATTATTCTTCAATGTATTATTTAAGTGACGTGGACAAAGTATAATATTATATTAAATATAATTGTAGTAAAATTTTGTAAAGAAATGAAATGAAATAGTATTCCACTTATTTATTTATTTATTTAATATAATACATCCAAACAGATCACACATCTGTTAACAATAGTTGATTAATTCGAGATATTTTGAAATAGGATATTTCTAAACTGGGTTAGTGGAGGTGAAAATATATCTTCATTATCCAACCTATTGAATTGTCTGCACATATGAAATAGGGAACTGTGGAAATGGTGGTAGGAGTTAGTTGCATCGATGTGGAAAAGGGTGTTCGATCTCGAGGTGAGTCTATCAGACCATGTATGAATTCGTAATGCAAGGAATGCAATGCATGAGAGGCAGATTATTGGCGGTGCACCATTCAGTCAAATGGTTGAGATCGTTCTGAAGGGTTTTAACGTCGGAGTCATTTTGTATAACTCTAAATATTTTGAAGTCATCTTCAAAGAGTAGTTTGTTGGAACTAATTACATCACAGATGTCGTTGACGAATAATGAAACAAAAGTGGTCCTAGGTTGGATCCTTGAGGAACCCCTGACGTTGCTGAGAATGTAAAACTTTTTCACCTTTGTATTCCACATGAAGTTTCCTGTTTGACAAATAGGACCTCAAAATATTTCGAATTCTTGTAGACAACCCAAAATTTGGCATCAGTTTTTGTATGAGGTGCTGATGGGATACTTTGTCGAATGCATAGACTTATTGAGTAATAAGTCTATGGTCGAATGCCTTGCATATTATGGCATATTTTTGCTATTATATGCTCGTTGAATAATATACTTTTTTGTTTTCGATAGAACCTATTTCCAAACGTCACGACTCACCTCTGCGTTGGTTCTCTCGACAATGAAATTAGTTTTCAAAGATATTATTTCTACAACTCGTTCTTCAAAGATGAATTCAGATTACTTTCATCACTCAAACTTTTTCATCTTAATTGCAAAATCAAATCGAAACTAGATAATATACATTGAAAGTTGGAAATAACTAGAACAGAAGTATCACAGGAAAGACAAAACAAAATGCTGTACTATATATGTTAGGGTATTTCCCACATACCTATACAAGTAATATTATTTCTATAGTACTCGTCGGTGGATCCCAAAGAATGGGACCGATAACCAAGCGGTTCTCTTTACCACATCGCCGAACATCGTTATACCCCATGACAAACTGTCTGACAAACTAAAAATTTGCAGGGTGTTGAAAGCGAGTATACCGGGTGACCCAGGAGATAGGCATCCTTCTGTAACTCAAGAAAGGAAGCATGACATTTTACCTTTCTTTTCTCGTTATACAGGGTGGGGCATCGTATACGACACGGTCTTTATGTGGAGAACTATACAATATTTCAGAATTCTTCTCAACTGGCTCGATAGAGAATTTATTCATGTACAATTTCAAATTATTTAGAGATATACAGGGTGTTCCACAAAAAAGATACATATCGAAGTTATATTTTTTTAAATGGAACACCCTATACTTTTTGTCTTTTTCGGATTCCGCAGCACAAATGGAGGTGAGTTTCTTCAATGTTTGAAGAATTGGTGAATTGTATGGTACATGGACATAATTTTTATTTGCCTCTGTGAATAATTTTGAACATTCGTAATAGCTTCGATTGTTTGGAGAAAGATTAGAAATACACCTTCATTTATATTTCAATGTCAAAATTCATACAGGGTGATAACAAAATTATAGTTGGAAACTTACAATTTATGAAGTTGAAAAACTTTGTTATTTCAAATGGCACACCCTGTAGTTGGTTACAAATTCTGACGTAGAATTTGATTTTCTTTCGACCTGTATCATGGTTCCCTATAGCTAAACCCAATACATTTTCAGAAATTGGCGATTTTATGCATAACAGCAGACATCAGTTGACTTTTCACCTATTATTACTTCCTTCGAATCAATCTAAGGCGGCTAGGACTCATGCGAAATTTGTTTGTTAATTGTCAACTGACAGTTCGGAAGCGTTTGGTTTGAGAATGCAATTTTGAGAAGTTTCACTGGCGAATTAATCAAAATGAAGACTTATCCTATTGCCTTTTAGCGTCAAGAGTATAAGCTCAAAAATATCCAGACCTCACTCATCCGAATCAAAAGGTATTTGAACGATTACTGCAAGAATTTCGGAGATTTCGGAAATGTATCTTATGCGAAAAGAAATTTCATTGCAGATAAAGCATATCGAGAATATTAAAAAAATATAAATTCCATCCATACCATATCCAGATGGATTTTCATCGCCGATTTGATTTTTGTGTTTGGGTTTTGGACAGATTATGTAAAGATGAACACTTTTTTGATCTAGTTTTCTTTTCTGATGAATCAACTTCTCATAACGGCCTAGTAAACAGACATAATTTACATTATTATAGTGATGAGAATCCTCATTTCTTCCGCACAGTTGATCACAGTTGATCAACATAGATGGTCTGTTAACGTGTGGGGGGGAATTCTTTGGTCCCAAGTAATAGGTCCTTACTTTTTTGATGGAATTTTGAATGGACGAAAATTCCTATTATGCCATAACCTACCCGAACTTCTCGAAAATGTGCCTTTGAATATCAGACAGCAGATGTGGTTACAATTGGATGGAGCTCCAGCACATTTCCAACGGAATGTCAGGGAATTTCTAGACACACGTTTCCCGAATAGATGGATAGGGAGAAGCGGTCCGCAAAATTGGCCACCGAGGTCCCCGGATTTGACCTGTACCGTTTTTTTATGGGGATACATAAAAAATATTGTTCACGACACCAAGCCAACAACAGCTGAAAATATGAAGGAGAGAATAACAGCTGCTTTTCAAACCGTGAATCCACAAATGTTATTAAATGTTCAAAGATCCTTAGAAAAAAGGTTGTGTTTGTGTATAGAAGAAAATGGAGGTCATTTTGAGCATTAACTTTAATGTATTCAAAGAAAACAAACAAAAATCTCAGTCAGTCGAGTTGTTTTCTTTGAAAATACTTGGACCACTTTGAGAATGGGTGATTTCCATGAGTTTTTGATTTATTCGTTCATCAAAAGTTTTTTTCTTGCATGTGTAATTTTTTATCAGGAACTGTTATTACGATAACCACCAGATATATGTCCAAATGTCAATGACTTGAGAATGAATATGATAAAATTATAATCCCAGTTTTGAATAACAGGTCGAAAGGAAAATCAAATTCTACGTCAGAATATGTAACTAACTACAGGGTGTGCCATTTGAAATAATAAAGTTTTTCAACTTCATAAATTGTAAAAGTTTCCAACCATAATTTTGTTATCACCCTGTATGAATTTTGACATTGAAATATGAATGAAGGTATATTTCTAAACTTTCTTCAAACAATCGAAGCTATTATGAAGGTTCAAAATTATTCACAGAGCCAAATAAAAATTATCTTCATGTAACATATACAATTCACCGCAATTCTTCAAATATTTCGAAAACGAAAAATGATAGGTATAGAGAACATTGAAGAAACTCACCTCCATTTGTGCTGCGGAAGCCGAAAAAGACAAAAAATATAGGGTGTTCCATTTAAAAAAATATTACTTCGATATGTATCTTTTTTGTGGAACACCCTGTATATCTCTAAAGAATTTGAAATTGTACATGAATAAATTCTATCGAGCCAGTTGAGAAGAATTCTGAAATATTGTATGGTTTTCCACATAGCTATTGATAATTTTTTTACACGTTATATCTGTTTGGATGATCTTCAAATAAATAAATGAATAAATAAGAATTGGGCATGATGAGAATCTTATGTCTTATGAAAGTTTTTCATTATCTGGCAACACTACGCTCTTCGGCAATCTTCGTGTAGGGTGGACCTCGTTAGAATTGGGTGTCGTGAGATTTGGGCCACGTGATAATTGGACTCGACAGATCCACACGTGCGTGCGTACATCACATTCAACTTTAGTTTTTCGCTAGAAGATTAAAATTGGTATCTTCTGAAGGAAGGATGAATGGTGAATGATTACATGGAAATAGATTGGAAATGATTTCAATATTGCAATGAATACCTACGTTGATTAATGCAATATAGTTCAGACCTTCGTTCAGACGAGTGACTGAAAAAATGTTTACACCCAATTCTAACGAGGTCCACCCTACACGAAGATTGCCGAAGAGCGTAGTGTTGCCAGATAATGAAAATAAATATCTTTTATTGCTCTGAGTTTGTATCCAACGACTACGTTATAATTTTATGAACTTTACCTCTGACAATCACTGGTATCAACAGTAGTACGAATCAAAATTGCGACTAATCAACTCAAATCCCCGAAAACCATGAAAATAAAACCTCAACCATTTACACAAGGCTCTTTAAGTGCAACTTCCAGGGGGTATATTCTGTGGTCTTCAATAGGTATACTGTGTGATACATAACAACAGATTATTCATTATCGGATGCACGTGCACTAAAGGTGTATTTATGCACAACGCTTTATCTTCTCTTTCATTAGCTTTTATTTAATTTAATTTTTTCACCTTTATGCACACACTTTAATCATAGAATACTTGTTTATAGTTTATATATACTCTTTGCTCTGATGAATTAACTCTACCACAGATCACCTTATAGGTAATCTGTGACTCTACTTCGTCATGTGATACTAGTCGCAAACGTACTTAGCCTGATATGATTATTTGTGTTTTGATAGTTTATACTGGTAAACTCGAATAACAAGGTTTCCACTGTCTCACATCATTGCTTTCACAGGAGTTCAATTATTTTTCAATGAGGGTTTCATTCGTGTCTAAATAAGTGGCAAGGTTTAAAAAAATTCTATCCACAATTGACAAAAAGAAGAGGAAATTATCAATAACAGATTCGCGCATGCGCACATCGTATTTTACTTTAACTTCTCGCTAAAAGATCGAAGTTGGTTATCTCTTTAAATAAAGGATAGTGAGAGATTAAAGTTAATTTGGATTTGGATTTCCATGAATACTATAATGAGAGATAAAATGCAAAGAAATGAAAAAGCGCTGTGCATAAATCCGGCTCTACTCAGACTCACTCCTTGGAATATGTCTTGTACATGCATAGAAAACTGAGTGTTTTCTATGTGTACAGGTCTGGACGAAAACACGCCACCACGAAACACAATATCATAGAATAATAGTCTATATTATATATATATATATATATATATATATATATATATATATATATATATATATATATATACGCTCTGACAATATACTCGAGACAATAAGTATATATAATAAGACCTTCGATCATTGAACAGACTTTGTTGTTCGGAGAATAAGACAGTGGCGACATTGCATTGTCAGCGTTTTGATTGACGACGCCATTAGGATGCAAATTTTCCATGAGATTCAAATTCATTATTAATGAACTCGTGATTAATCGTTCAAGTACATCGTGGTTTTGCATATTCTCGAACTTTCTTCATCAAATTAGTCATTTTATATCACCCAGAGTTGTTTTTTTTTTCAGAAATCGAGTGGTATGTATGAAGATTTGTTTAATCGTATTCTCAACTCCAGAATAAATTATGTGTGTCTAGTAATAAAAAGCCTGAAGATATCTTTGATAAAGCCACTGTACTATTACCCATCGATCACCAAGTAGTTGGTATCTGTAGTTTTTGAAACTAAACAGATTTTTAAACCTTTTCTAACTTACAAAACCCCACTACTATGACTATAGAAAACAGTGGAACAATAGGTTATTTGCCTCCTGATGGCGAGTGGGTGGAGCTATCGAGTGCGCCAATATTTGAATCGTAGCTTCATCATTATAAACCGTATTTCAGCCCACAGTTGCACAACCTCTTATTTTATGCATTGATAATTATTCTGAATGCATAACCTCTCATGACTTGATTCTCCATGTACATAAAGAATAAAACATCTTAAGAAATAATAGATAATAAATTGAATCTTCCTTGTCCATTGACAAATTTTAATTACTATACAAGGTGGCAAAGAATGAAGATTTTGTTACACTTGAAATTTATGAACGTTTTTCAGGTAAAAATTGATTTTGTTTTTTTTATTGAAAGAATACCTATTAGACCTATAGTAGCTTATAGACCTTCCGTCTATATGCTACTGTTATACATTCAACACTCGATATTTTAATTTTCTATTCAGTGGTCGAATTTCAGAGACTAAGTGACAGTAAATTTCACCTCAAAATCATGCATGGTATTTAAACAATTCGTCAGATACGTCCTTAGATCATGGCGGCCTTTTTTATTCAGTACAACAGTACAAGTAAATTGAATGCTTCAATTCGAATAGATTATAGAATAGATGTTGAATGTTGAGAACAAGATATAAATATACAATAGTACCACAGCGATTTCTGAAAACCAATTTAAGTTCATAGAATATAGATATATGTGGGCTTGGCGGCCACTTCCATAGTAGGTAATGACCATACAAGTGCTATTGATTGCCTATTTCAACGTTGCCGATTGTAATATTTCAAAGAATTACTGAGTGAATAATGTTTCTTGAGTTAAATAATTTTTTCATGAAAATCGAATTCTATACTATGCGCACTATGTTCAATGATTAGCTAAGGCACATATGACGTAGATTCCAATGCTTTTCCAGATTGTTCAAATGGAATCCTTTCTTTCGATTCATTTTTTTGAAAAGCTAGAAATTTATTCCTTGCCATCAGAAAATTCTGCTCCAAACCACCAACAGCAATTGTACCGGGTGTACTACTAAGAAAGGACGCTGGCTAAATCTCGGATACTATCTACTGAAAATGAAGAGTTCGAGAACGAACGTGAATAGGAATAAGAAATGAATATTTTTTATAACAATTTTAATGGGCAACATCAGAAGCTTAATCAGTACAGCTTAAAACCATATAAATAAAGCAGGGGTGAAAATAATCTTTTGACAAGGTGTTCATCTTGCTAAACATGAGGTGACGAGTTATACTATTATTATCTTAATTGTGAAAAATTATATCTAAGTTCTAAGTAAAAACCCCATCACCTGCTTTATCATCTCAAACTTAACATACACATCAAAAAATCGAATATACATACAAATATTAGACTAGAAAAAAAATAACCTCCATGAATACAGTAAAACGTTTATGATGAATGCAGATGACCATTTTTCACATCACATTGGTTCAGTTTATGAAACCGAAGGTGAAGTACAGTTATCAATATTTTTTGGCACAATTCATTCAAGTCCCTGATTTTTGTTTTCGATATTAGGAGAGTGAAGTTATATCCAAAAAGAAATGTGGATGTCATTTTTCATGCAGATCTTCCAAAGAATCAAAGTCTTAAAAAAAATACTGAACAATGTATTTGCGCCAGAAAATCTTCGATAATTGTTTGGTGTTTCTTTTCGGTTTAAGCTTCTTCAAAAAATTTAATTTATACTGCATTAGATAGAAGAAAAATAAACCCAACAAAACCATGTCCAGAATCGAAGCTGATAAATCGTGAAAAGAAAATTAAAAGACTTCTAAAACGGAACATCCATTATCAATATTCAAGTAAAAACACCCCATGATCAATAATAAAATAGGTTTTGTTGTAGCTCAGCTACTTAGTCCATAATTAATATCCAGATATAAAAAAGGTTGAGCATTACCGAAAAAAGTGTAACACCCCTGCAAGTAGAACAAAAAATAAAGTAAGGATATAGTTATTACCTATATAATAATAGAAACTTGCACACAAAAATATAAGATAGCGTATCATAGTGATTAGATAAATTTACATAAATGAGAGGAAAATTTCCACCAAACGCTATACCAAGGTAATGAAAAAACAGCAACCAAAACTTTACTGGGTATCTGAGATTTATTGATACGGATGTATCATGATGTTAATTATAATTGAGTGATGAGCTGAATTGAACTTATTGAGGATTCGTAAAATTTTTCTTCAGTTCTTCATCATGAAACAGTCCTCTATTTTTCGATTCGACATCAACCTAAGAATTGATGAGGAGAGATATGTTTATTTTTCAACTAGTTCAGCATTATATCTTCCAGTTAGGAATAAAGTGTATGTAGCGATAGGGACTGTTTGAACTCGCTTTTCCAGGCAGGCCAGTTTCATTATGAATTATTTGCAATGGTAGTGGTTAATGATCGGCACCGGCTGCCGAACACTATGGAAATTCATGAATTCAAAGGTAGAAGTGGGGGACTATACCAATTTTTCATTTGTTATTTCACTGTGAAATTTGCCAATCACGCCGTTATTACAGTATGATACAGATGGAACATTTGTGAAACAATGCCTCGTGAATTGTTTCTTACAAAATCTGACTTGATAGTTCGAATAAGAAACACCAATCCTCGCCATCTACTTTATTCTCAACCAAAACGAAGTATTATTAGTTGTCATCATGAAACTATCATGAACTCCCATTGATATGTTTGAAAAAATGTTTAGAGTATAATTTTGAATCTCAAGGGCAGTGGCGACAACAAATGTGGCTTGTAGAATATATGAAGTTATAAATCAAAATATAAAAAATATCTGGGATGATTCTAAGATATTATATCTCAACTCAATCCATGTCAAATGTCAAATGTAACGAGGTCAGTTATATGAAGAACTAATTATAGAACAATCCTTCAATCCAATACTCTTCAGCTACCCTTGTTAAGCATTCATCGATTCACATTAAATTCACTTGACGAGAAAAATAAAGAGTATGATGGTTGTTAACAAAAAGTGGTATGCGTTATAGAGGAATTTTCTCCTCGAGGCACCAGAAAAAAATCCACCAACATAACAATATACGAGATGGAATCAGCCAACAGTCTTAAAGTAAGTAAAGTAAGTTGATTTACTGATAACTGAAATATCACGCAATCCAGGCCGTTGCTCCGACACATAAATTCGTTATGTACATACACAGCCTATAAGTAACATATACCTAGAAAAATGTATTCTTGAAGCGTTATTACAAATTATTTCACTACTAAACTCAGTTCGGCCATTTTCAAAATCACCAGGGTGAGAATTGCCAATGAATAAAAATGAATTTGTGATATTGTTATCGGTGTTTCAGGTAGACTCTTTTACAAATCTTACCCACCATTTTAGGTCTCTGGTCCAAATACGCTAACATAGCGAACAAAGCAAATTGATTTGACCACAATTTTTGAAACCAAAAAATATTCGTTGTTTATGACCTTGAGCCGAGTTGACTGAGAGTTTCCTTAGAACAAAAAAAAAATAGAATTTCGGGAACATTCTAACATTGGTGCTATGATAATTATATAAGCTTGAAAGTCAAATAATCGAAATACTAATTTTAATGCACTCAATTTTATCTACAAATTTCAATGGCAGTTATAACAAATATTTTCAAAAAAATTGGCAAAAACTGGCTCTTCACCCTGGCTGTCACCATCGATGAAATAATTGCTGAATTTCATATTTTCTTACACGAATGTTATTTCACGTATTTTCGTAGATAAATAATCAATTTTTGGAGTCTTTTTGTGAAAAACGAACTGATTACTAATTATAGTACTGACATATGTTATATTTTGACAAGCACGTCTTCATTTTCTTTCAACATAACTTTGCCCACAAAAATATGTATAAAAACGATACCATTTGTAATACATCAATATTTCTTTCATGGAAAGAAACGTAGGCCACCGGCAAAATTCAATATCAGAACAAATAGAAAACATGAATGTATCTACTTTCATAATCATGAAAACATACAAAAATTGAACTAATAATGCATTATTGACTTTAACTATGATTTATATATGATTATATATTGACTGCAACTATTGATTTTTACATTATTGATGAAATAAATAAACATTACCTCAACAAGTCAATCCGAAATTTCATGCAGTACTGTATGGTTTTCTAAATATTTCCATGTTCACACAGAACCAGTGAAAACTAAACGAAAACAAAAAAAATAAATTCCAGCGACCAGATCATTTTTATTAGTTTTTCAACCCGATATGCATAATCTTCTGATATAAAAATACAATCAAATTTTTTTAAGCATGTAAGGAGCTCAATAATATATCAGTATTATGAGATGAAACTTATTTTACCGAGAATTGAAGACAACATAATTATTTCAAGCATTTAAGGACCTCAGTACTATGCTATGCAATTTGTTTTACAGAGAATGGAGGACAAGGTGACTAATATTTGAGAGAATTTGTTGAATTTCATATTATTGGCTATTTTGAAAACCAATTGTTCCACTGAACTTTTCTTCCTTAAAAGAAATCGACCTGTGTAATGCAATTCTTTATATAGTTTAAATTTAATTCACTCAATTAATACTTAGTGAGGTCCATTTGAATCAGATTGATAGACATAAAAAACCATGCATTTCATGAAAAAGAATTTGCTTGTCTTCAGAAATAAATCTTCTTGATTATATTAGAATTAACTTTATTTTTGCAACCTTATCCCAAGTTAAGTGGGCTATACGGTTATATAAACCCAACAAATGAATCAAGATTCCATAATAGAGAAATGTTTCAAATTTTCAACATATCACTCCTCAATACTATATTCCTATCATCAGGATAAAATATATAATGACAATGTCTTAGATGAATTGTTCTGTCTCAAGTGGAGTCATTTTTTGGTAGAGATCCCTTGATTTGAAAAAAGAAATCGATATGTACTCGAACTTTTTACTCTGGAACTCTAGATGAAACCCACAAATAATGTACTTTGCTCAGCAGGACCACTGAAGGTTTTGGTGTTCACTTGTTCAGGTTTTTCATTTCCTTTATGTGTGCATCATGGAATCTTCCTTCTATCATAAGCCTCCTTATATCCACTCTGAATAAGACATAGAAATTGGGCTCAATCGAATGAATTGTTTCAAATATTCATTGGAGGCAATCCAGTCATATCTCTAGACGAAAATAGCGATCAGTTGTTGATGACGTAAATATGTCACATTTGGAAAAGTTGATACGTTTATTAATCGGGTAATGATCAATATGAGCTACTTGAGAAATGTTCAACTAACATTCACTTCTGCATGTAAGTTATTCGAGGAATTCGTTTTTCAGTTTTTTTTTTTTTGGAGGATTTTTTGACCTCATTTATATTTGTAGTAAGGACAGACATGTGTTCTGCCTCTTATCTCACTTAGGTGCCCTCGTGTCAGGCACCTAAATGAGACATTCTCGATTTGTCTGGGACACCTTGTTTTGAAGAAATCTGGAAGACAAACATATTCAATAAATATCAAAATTTCTACTCATCTTATTGTTGTGGACGTTTCGGGAACGAATCTACTCCAGTTATAAGCACAAGGTGATGATATGTTTCTATATAATTTTTTCGGTGGTCGCTTTGAAAACTTGTTACTGTTTAGTGTCAAAGCGATCAGCGAAAAAATTACAGAAAGAAATATTATTACCTTGTGCTGAGAACAGGAGCAGATTCGTTCCCGAACGTCCACAACAATGAGATGAGTAGAAATTTTTATTGAATATATTTGTCTTCCAAATTTCTTCAAAACAAGATGTCACGGACAAATAGTGAATTTCTCTTTTAGGTGTCTGAAGTTTGAATTCCAAGCATAGTGATACTTTGGGGCAGATCATGTATCTGTCCATACTACGAATATATTGTGAAATGATTATTATAATTTATACTTCTATTCCTTAGGGAACGAGGAGAGAAATTCCCACAAAAAAAATAAAAACGAATATTTTATATAATTAGTTTTCACAAATCAAGTAGTATCTCAATAAGTAGTATTCCCGGTTTGAGTTAAGATCAGTAGTGAATGTGATTACATTTAAGGAATTAATCCAGGTAGCAGGATACTCAAAGGTTTGCTAATTCCATGTTTTTATTTGGAGAACATGCCCGCACCATATTAATTCCCGATTATTATGATCATTTCTAGCTTACTTAGCTTCGAGCAATGCTACCAGGGAAATATGCGAATCCAATAAAACACACTACTGGAAAGTGAAAGTGTGGAATGATTTGAGGATTTTAACATTGAAAGATCGGAAAGATATTTCAATGTAATGAGAAAATAATATTCTAACACTTTATCGATCAAATCCGCATAATAAAGAACGAAATTTTAGGAGTTGAAAATGTTTATAAGAAGGCTTACCGGGTTTTTAGGATTGTAATATTTTATATTGATACCTTATAAAGTGATTACGCGTGAGTGAGCTAGTGATAGCAACAAAATATCGAATGAGAAATACAGTATATCAATCAATTCATCAGTGAAATTATGTAGGAAAAAGTCATGTATATTTGGCAGAATATTCTGAATAGTAACCAATCAATTTTCATTGACAAATGGTGGCCTTTGAAGGATGTTTCAATAGTATAAATCAGTAGTTATCAAAGGAATACTTTTGCCTCAAAGGTTTGCATTTCTTTCAATTTTGACATCTGAATGATAACAGCCATTCAGTAGTCATATGGATTGAAAATATAATATTGATACAATTATTTTGTATTATTTTCAATCAGCTTGGCCACTGTGAGTTTATTTACAATCAAAAATTAGTTCAATGAACCATCTATCATAAAGTTCTTAAAACCACATTAAATTTGGACTGTATGTTTCAGCATCCACTTTTGAATACTTATAACATAAACCAACCATACACAATTTTGTCCAATAGTTGAATAATCTACAAGTTTGGATGCGTGACTGAGCAACAGAGGAATGCGCCGACCAAAATTAAAAAAAAAAACAACAACAATGTACACTAATCCTATTACTTCCCCTATACAGCTTATACAATAAAATGGTAATTATTTGTCAAAAATAATCTTTCAACATTAGCCTGTACACATGGAGAGGAGACATTCAAAGAGAGTTCGAGAGGAAGCCGCGTAAACATAAAACGAGACACCTGAATATGGGGGGCCAATCACAGTCGTGCAACTTGCATCGTACAGCACTAATATATATTTTCTTAATTTGTTTTTAAACATATCAATATTCAACAGTCGGCTAGGAACATATGACTCGCACGAGAGAAGTGACATATATACCAAAATGCCATAGTTTTTCAGTTTCAAATCGTATCAATTTCATGTTTCTTTTTGGGGCAGTATCATATCTAATTCACGCACCGTTCAACAACGCACTAGGGTCATCCGAGGCCGTGCTACTTCGGTGAGCGAGGCGTCACAAAATCGCGTAGCTGCGAAGTCCTCGTATCCGTTCGTTTGCGTTGAAATCGATCGTAGTTGGGCCGAGGAGCGGCGCCGCCATTGCCGCGGCTAGTGCCGTTATACCTCTGCTGGATAGGGGCCCCTTCACTTCGTTGTACTCCATCTGAACAATCAACATTACTTATTAGTAGATGGCTATGAGACAGATCAACTTGAAATCGCAAAGGCTATCCGGAACCGCTAATGCGCGGATATTTTCACGTCGCATCTTGTCAAATTCAAATACGATCAAGTTCGAGAATACATTGAAAAAAAAATTCTTCATGGATTTTCAGTCAGGATTTAGAAACAAACATTCATGTGAAACAGCTCGACAGCTCACTATCTCGATGAGAATAAGTATATAGTTGCCATTTTCCTGGATTTCAAAAGAGCCTTCAAAACAATTGATATTCCAACTTCAGTCTCTAAACTGGAGTACTACAGTATAAAAGGAAAGGTACTTGATTGGTTCAAGAGTTATCTCAACGTACCAAGTGCGAACTATGTTGCTACAGTTGTCCCGCAAAGAAGTGTACTAAGGCCTCTTCTTTTCATACTCTATCTGAATGACATACAATTCACTGAAGATTGTGAGTTTATGAATCTATTTGCCGATGATACTCTGTTGGCTGTAAGTGATACACAATTATCCTAAGCAGTTATTAAAGTCAATCATATTTTGGATAAAGTGTCTGTATTTCTCAGTGAATAAACTCAAGAACTGTAGTGAGATTGAAGCAATGATTATCACAACACAATATAAAATCACTCGCATGGACATTGAATCAGTGATAATTAAAATTTATGATGAGCCCATTGAGCTTCAAAAACCACTTTCAATACATACACAGCAAAATAGCAAAAAAAAACTATTTTTCTTTACTCGTGTCAGTAACCATCTTAACTTCCAAACTTTCTTATACTTTATAATACGATAATACAATCTCACTTTGTCTACTATGCTAGCGTGTTATCATTATTTAATAGTAATAGTTTAGAATCTCTGCAAAAGTTGCAAAATAGAGGAATGTGAATTATTTTGGAATTCAACAGATTCACTCCTATCACAATTATGCATCAAGTCTTGGATTGGCTCTCAGTTAAAGATAGAATTTTCTATTCTGCTATGGTTTTCATCTTTAAAATTTTATCTGGTGAAGCACCTGGCTACTTCGATCAGTTCATCACATTCACTAGTGAAATTCATGACTATCCAACACGCAGCAATACCAATCTGTATGTTTCTCGTACACGCTATTCGCAATCTATGTGCAACTCAATGTATCATCGTGGTTTGCTTGAATTTTATAAGCTTCCAGTAGAAGTCAATGTCTTGCTCGGTGAGAAAATTCAGAAATGTTTTGATTGAATATTTGAAACCAAAGTACTAAATATTATCAGTATTGAACAGTGTTTGCGTTTGAAAGCATCATTATTATCATTACTGTAACATATCTATTGCATACTTACAGCATATATTTGTTTTTCATTTATTTATTTGTTTTTTTATGTATATTTATTCATGTATGTATTTATTGAGGCTCCCAAGAAAAATCTCTGTTTATAGAGGGATAAATAATATCAGAAAATTGACTTGTATATGTAGGGAGTTTATTTTTGTATGGATATTAGGATTCCTATTTCATTGAAAAACTTCAAATTCAGTATATAGAAATCCGGGTAATCGGCATTTGTAAGGCTTTTTCGGAAACCTACCGCAGGTCTCCAACTCGATCCAGTAAGGTCACGTGACAAATAACTCGGATCACTTATTCTTGTTCAACGTTTACGAACGTATCAGGTCAGGAACACAGAATAGGTTTTTTCTCCTGTGGTTCTGTAGATTCGACAGATGTGTGATGTTTGGTGCTCATAACCTCTTTATTTTTGTATTATTCTACAATTTTTGATGATGATGGATGAATATAATAAGCACTGCTTGTTATTTCCAAAGGATTGTTGGTGTGCTACTCACAGTATCTTCAGTTTACATTTAATGGCCGGAATCATATGAAAATGTGAAGGAAGGCTCCAAAAATAGAGAAGGTATTGATATTCCCATTGTAAAAGTAACAGTGATGTCAAATAAATACTGAAACAGAAAATAGTATCACTCGATTGTATTGCAAACTGTGTGTGATACTTCCTACATATTCACAGATTGCTTTGCAGGTGGTGAATTTAATGATATAGGAATATATTTCTTCCTTGCCTTTTTTAAAATGTTATTTGCAGAGGCTAACTTTAAGTTTTGGTATTCCTACTATGTCCAGGGTGTGTCTATGATGCTCATGTCTACAGGATACAGAATGTCACACAACAGAGATAATCCGATTACATATTTGCATTCTGCATATGTCGAAATTGAACAATCCTTTGGACTATTGAAAGGGAGAATAGACATTTAAAAGTTCATGGACTGAATAAATGAATGGAAAAAACTGAAACCATAACAGACATCATAATTGCTTATTAATTTTACACAATGTATGAATGCAAGATGATTCCAGATGATCCCTCATAGCAAGAGAGATGAAATATTTGTAATCGAATACCTACATGAATATTGTTCTATCAGTGTTTCTGTTTTATTACCATCCTCATAATAATATAAGTTTCGGAAATATGATAGAAATATAATAATTTTTTCTGACGGTTTTGTATCCACGTTTCTTTTCATCAGGACAGGAAATAAAAAAAATAGTCTACGGTGAAAATTAACACCTTACTTATTAAAAAAACTGTTTTGTTATCCGACCAACCCCAGTAAGTTTTCGAAAACGCCTTTAGAAATCCGTATTTAATGGCTTCTTGCTTGCACGATTGCTGTAGTCTATCAGTTAGCAAATTTAATGCGAATCTGTGCATTTCATTTCCTTAAACAGGCAGATCGACATGTTCAAAGGTGTAGTTGGTTACATCAGAAATACCATGAGAGCATTTGTACTACAAATTTATCCTAAGGGGGAGCGAATTGTAGATAAATTCTTTTTTTCCTCGTCATCACGGGTCTCAATAGAGTCAACAGTCACTATGATCAAGGACTCCATTATTAAAATGGAATGAAAATATATGACCAAATGATCCGGACCAAGGTGAAAATGTTGTTAGTTCAGACTCCATTATATAACCTAGAGGAATATTTTTCACGTGAGTCCTGAATTGCTTTTTTTCTTAGTTTTTATATTTCTTATTTTGTATTGGGTTTTTTTTCATTTATACATACAGGGTGGCTCATTAGTGTGTGGAAGTGCAATAACTTACTAAGGATAGGAAACACAAAAAAATGTTTTGAATGAAAGTTGTATTAACGCCGATACACATTTCTAAAATATTTTGAGATATACTGGGTATTCAACCTAACTGAGACAACATGAAGTATACTTTTTGTCAACAGGACACCTCAATAGGACACCCTATATTTTTGATTACCATCAAATTCAGTGTAATATTCTACATCTAGTCCTATCATTTCTTTTCTCAAGAATTGCGACGTTGCCAAGATGATTTTCAATATTGAAAAAAATTAACTTTATGTTTTCTCGCTTAGGCTTAACAACCAGTATATCTCAAAATATTTTATAAATGTGTGAAGAAAACAATTTTTATTCAAAATATTTCTTTGTATTTTTACCCTAAGTAAGATATTCCACTTCCATATACTAATGGGCCATCCTGTATACGTAAAAGTTTTGTCAACGAATATGTATACATTTATGACAATAAAGCATATTTTAAAATGAATTGGACTCCATGTCTGGAAATTCACCACAAAATTTTGTTATGAAAACTGCGAAAACATTTGATGACCCTTGTGCAGTCTAATAAATAGAAGTTTATTTCGATAACCAGAGTTGAATATTCCTTAGAGGAAGGATGCAAAATGTAGCGATTGAAAACTGATGAAATATTGAATTGGCAAGCAAAACAATAATTCACTCGCCCGTTAGTGTTTCTACACCCTCAAAAATATTTACCTCTGGAATCCCTGCCATCATGATCAGTCGATACCCGACCATTATTGGTGGCGCTACTAGCGAAGCTCGCTATCGACTGTGTCGATTTTGATTGTGCTATCGAAGTTGGAGTGACTTCATTTTGCTTTTCCTTCAAGAGTTTTTCTTTTTGGACATTCGCCTCCTTGTGGTGCTGAGCCACCTGGGCGTAGCTCATACGCGGTGGGTTTCCAGGCAAGTCCTGTAAAACATCGACGAATAACAACATATAATGGATGGCACAAAATAAACAGATAATTCATACGCCAGGCAACAACATCAACCGATTTTGAGAAATGATACAAATAGGAATTCAAGAAAATCCCCATATAATTGTGTGCCAAATGAAGTCGGGAATAATATTCCATTTAATCTTACGCCTAAGAAGTCCAAGTATTATTCTATTCACTGGCCTAATAATAGAAAGACTCAGCTACTAGACTAGAAAAATTCTTCATTATTGAGTGTTAAGTTAATACAAAGATAATTTTGACTATTGACGATTAAAATAAAAGATGAACATGGCGCTGGAACAGGTACACCACAGTTGATCATACTTGTAGTATCTTGATAAATATTGACTGTGGCATACCCCCAGGTTCTGTTTCAAAGGCTCTAAATTCTACTCTAGATATACATCAATCTTATCAGCTTCAGAATTGGAAGGAATACTGAAATCATTCGCAGATGATACAACATTGATATGCGATACATTTTTACAGTAATATATTGTAACACACGATTTTCTTGAAAGAATGTGTGTGTGTGTTACTTCTTATAATAAACTTGACAACTTAAACAATCAAATGATTGCATGTTACTTACAGTAATAATTGGAAAATATACAGAATCTGAGAGAAGAAAAAGAGAGATATACAGTACTAAGTACTAATATAATATAATGGTTTCATCAATAGGTTGTAATTTCATCATCTAACAACCAGAATATAATTTTTCATTTATCAAGCTTATAAGGTCGATTTTCAAATTGTTAAGCTCAATTTATCATTTACTTATTTATTTTGTGCATAACATTTCAACATAAATGAAATACACAATTTGTCTCATCAATTGAACATAGATCATTCAAGATAAAAACTGAGTCTCATTACAGGAATGCCATTCTATAACAGAAATGTTATTCATATGATGTACCTCGAAATATTTATTGTCGTGTTATCTATTCTCTAATTTATAATATTTAATGATGATACGAATATTTTACATTTGAAGCCAGTAAAGAAATTACAAAATACAACTATCAGATACATTTGAATTCAAATTTATATATTTTATTGATTTATTTATTGTAAAATAACAAATACAAGGGGTGTCAATATATTATAATTGAAATTATTTGCTCATGAAAACATGATCACATGAGTTCAAAACTTGTCCATGATCAAGAAATTATGCCAACCTGAAGATTTATTGAATTTGATTCCTATGTATTGACTCAAAATTTATAGTTTTCATGCCAAGCTTTCTCACGACATCCAAAACTCCAATACCGTCCTCCTCTCCCAATTTTCTATCGCTGGCTAACATGATGTTTTTCGAATATTACAGGTTTTCCTTTCGTGTTGACAAGAGATAAAATTATTTTTTCAAGAAAGAAATGAAAATATCAAAATCGAATTTTATAGAAGAAAATACGAAAATCAAATTTATTGATAGCTAATACGAATAAATCTAATATTTGCAAAAAAACCATACAATGCACCGCCCAATGAATTGGAAAATATAGCTGAACAAAAACATTCAAAATGAGTCTTGACAATTATTTGCTCAGAATACTCTGATCTGAAAAATCATTAGAAGATTCGATAATTGAAATGGATACCTCTTAGTTCTTTGTTTCTCATTATTATCACCCATTGCTGTTGTTCTTTTATACATCATAATTATTATAATGCATGTGTATGCATTTTTGGGGATAATAATAACAAACAACGAGAGCTCCCAAAATGTACTGAGAGAAGAAAACCATCTATTACGATGTGTACCTAAACCACAAGGCTCACCTGTGGCGGAGGTGGCGATACAGACGTAGGCTTGGTCAACTCGCCCCTGGAGTCCTGTCTGTGGATCGCCTTGCCGATTGCTCCGGTCGCACTCGTCGTCGCGCCGGTCGCACCCGTTGTCGTGCCGGTGGCACCCGTCGCCGTGCCGGTCGAACCCGTCGTCGTCATCGCGGTCGCCGGGCGTGTCTGCGTGTCCATCGGCACCACCACCACCGTCATGGTGGCTGCGTTGGTGGTGGTAGGGCACGGAGGCGCGTCGATGTCGCCGTTGAACAGAGCGTCGTCCGTCTTGGTCGATTTGTCGGCCATGGTGCATTTGATAGGCAAAGCAGGTGCTAACCTGTTCGAAGCAATTTAGGGTTGTGAAACACATAATCAAAGAAAAAATCGACCAAGGAGTATCTGAGGGAACTTTGAATCACTTCGAATTGCTATCAATTCCTATATATTTTTAATGTAATCCCACTTTTTTTTTGTCGTTAGACATTGTTCAAACGCAGTTTTACATACGTTTCAGAAGTCTGCAATAACGATATATTCAAATTTTTCAAGTTGAATGAGTCATTTCTAGTCATTTCAGTCAGTCATTCATTTTATCTCTCCTTTTCTCTCTTTTTCTATCTTTTTCTGTCTCTTTTCCTCTTTACTACCACTCATCTCCCTCTTATCTCATTTTCTAACGTGAAAATTGTTAATGCACATTTGCTAATTTTGTTGCTTCTCGCCATTGTTGAATATTTTTTTTTTATCCTGGACCCAAATCGAACAATAATTGCGCTTGATCCTCGCCACGCAGCACAAACATGATTTATGGTTTACTGATTTATTCATGTTGTTCTTTTCGTTTACAATTTTCAATATTGTAGTAATTTGCATAGTTTTCTAAAATGATGATGTTGCTTCATTTCCATATAATGTTCTGATTGCTTACTATTATTGAGCTTGTTAAGCTACTCAGTTCTATTTATGAAATTGATACATTTTGACTATGATGAAATGAAAATGGTGCATGCATTCTGATTCAATAGAATGGTGCATGCATTCTGATTCAATAGAATGTTGAAAAATCAAACCCAATCGCCTTAACAGGCTAATAATAGGAGCCAATATTTATTCATGCCTACGGCGCAGATTATGGTGTCATGTGAAAATACTTCACCATATATTATTTTCGATATATCGTATGGTTATAACGCCGTGTGAAAACGCTCTTTAATGTAATGTGATCAGATAATTTTGTCTTAATTATGACAAAATCCTAGTTTTCAATCCAGATACATTTTACCTTCAGCAAAAAAATATAGCTGCGGTGCATTTTTTTACTCACAAAATTTTATTGAGACTTGATGACGCCTCCCAATTGTAGTGGAAATTTTTCAATTTACTCACTTTTCAGGTGAAGAAGGCGGCGTCAATGTTACAGTACTCAGCCCAATATCCGTGCTATCTGTCGACGCATCCTTGTATTCAGACCTTTCCTGATTTTGTTTTTCCACAGAAACCTGCCTTGTTGCTGACTGGAACCCTACAGGCGAGGCTGCTCTTGGGGAATCGTCGGCGCTATTATTGATGTCTTTGCTGCCGTTGCCACTTTTGGTTTTGGCGGTACCCTTCACAACGTCCGCCAGACGATTCTCCCCCCACAGGTTCGGCTGTGGGGTTTCCGTAGATGGCTGCGTTGGTTGCGACGATTCAGTGATGCAGTTTGATATTGGCAATTGCTTGGAAGATGACTGGGAGCAAGCGTCCATACCTAGTATTATTCAGAGACGAAATGTCAAGGTTTCGAATCAACTAGGAATATACAGAAAATATCTAATATCAAATTTGTGTAGTATACAAACCTCTCTCCTACATCATCATGAATAGATATAGCAATTTTCAGGTGAGGGAAAGAATAAAATTTCAATTCACATGCAAGTAAATGACAGACAAATGGTGAAATGAACATGAACGAATCCGAGATGCAGAAGATTCGACAGTTAACGCTGTCGGCAGAAAGAAATATTCAGCTATTTGTGATCTTGTGAAGATGAATATTGTTTTTGTGACAGCCTACTATCAACTGGGTGATGTTATAAAAACCCAAATAAGCATAGATCAACATGAAGCAACCTCTACATGCTTATTTTCGTGCTTAAAATACAATGTTATCTGAAAGTTGTATCACCGTGAAACACACATATACTTCTTGTATCATTTCTGTGTGCATAATCAATTTACCCAGGTTGCATGTTTCAGGCCTAGTATTTTCTTTGAGATTTGGAAATGTTTACCCAAGAATGGCCACTATTTGGCCACCTTCTGGCTAGATTTTTGTGAATTCGATTCCAGCTATCCTTGATTCATGAGTTACTCCAAAAATTAGTACATCTGCGGGAAATTATAACTTGCTAAAAATAAGCTTTGGACAGACACCTAGACAGCTTTCAAATACATTGAGATATTATTTATATTTATTTTTGAGAATATATAAAGCATTTTTGTTACCTGGTAGAGGTGGGAACGCCTCTTCCACCAAATCAAATGTTGTAACCCTGGCTGGGGGTTGCTCCATTCTATTATTTGTTTGAGTCTGCGCCGCCTGGCCATTGGAACCGCCAAGGGTGTCATCCTCGCGTTTTTTCCTTCTCGGGTAACGCGGTGGCATGACCTCTTTCATAATGGGGGGTGCTTGGATATATCTGTACATGTCTACCATATCAGTGTGCATCATTGGTATGCCTGGAAATGAGCTGTAATAAGGGGCATACTCTTCGCTTTGGAAAAATTTCTGTACATGAATCTATACAGATCACGGATTAGTGAATGGGAAACGACCAAATATATTCAAATTATGTCAACAGAGCTGGTGATGGTAACGAGAGAAAAAGAGGCCGAGATTATTTTCGTTAGAACATTATTTTTGTTGATACGAAAGTTTTTTTAAAAAAAGGTTTGAGCTGCTGAGTCAAAGCAGTAGAGTACCATTGCAGATGAATCCAACAGATGTAAAAAAGTTGATTATTTATCGTTCAACCGCTGGTCAGGAGTTGAATGTTTCTCTTTTATAGATATTTCCATGGTCGGTGTTCAACGGAAATTTCGACTATTATACCACCACGAGCGATTCTCGGTAGGCAAACTGAATGAGCTCAGTCTGGTCATCCCACATTAGGTGTGCATTCGATTGCAATATAACAATGAAATGACATGAGTGCGTAAATTCTATTACAACAAACGCTATTAGTGAAAATTGAATTTCATGGAACATCAATCATGTAAACTTGGCTCCCACTTCCATAAATAGGTGATGACGATTTCCAAGAGTGTACATTTGTGAAGTACTTTTCAAATCGACCACGAATGTAGTTGAATGAACGATAAATTCAGGGTGAGTGTGCATATGTTTGAAATATTGCTACTGTGATTTTTGCAACAAGAATTATTAATTAATGGAAATCATTAAATTTCATTGACATCAAACATGCAGACTTGGCGGCCGCTTTCATAGTAGGTGATGACGGCAGCACTGAATGCCTGTGTCAGAACCACTTCCAATATCACACTATGAGATCATGATATTTTTATCACAATCATTCCTGCGACCAAGTTGAAAACTATGATTCACAGCATATTTTTGGAATTCAGTTCCAAATAAGTTGTACCCACTATTATACAAGAAATGAGTTGAAAAGTTTGAATGAACCTTCAACTCACCTATGGGAGCACTATTATTAGAAATGTGAGCATCGTGACCATCAACATTATGAATATGGCCGGCTTTTGGAATGGCTCCTTCTAGATAGTTCTTTGAAGAATAGATCTTGCTAACGCTGCCGTTCTGAGGGGATTGAGCTCCAACACCTTGATTTGAAGTGGAAGGTCTAGAGGTACTTTGGCTACTTGCTCCTATAACAGAAGAAAAAAAGAAAAAAATGACACATATCTATAAAACAATGAAATGACAATAATAAGATCAATAATGAAGTTATAAAAAGTGTAAAAAAATTCAAAGTGTGATATAAGGGACAGAAATAGACGATAGCAAACGTGAGATCAATGTAGGTCTGAGTTCTGAGAGAATTGGCTTTCTGGAGGTATTCCAATATACTGTAGAAACAATTTTGAAGAATAAATCTTTTGATTTTTATTTTGAATTCTTTTGATTCTAATAGTTCAACTGATTTATCGAGAACATTGTATAAATTGAGATTCAAAGAGTTCTGGTGGCTCACAGCTAATCTGCATTGTTGAAGATTCAACAAGTCTGCAGATCTGGTGTTTAATTGTGAATATCCGAGAACTTTATCAATCATCTCTTGTTATTATGTATTTCCAACAAAACTGTATATATATATATATATATATATATATATATATATATATAGGGTAGGGAGTGGCATAATACTTAGTTTGATGAAGGATTGTTTACAATGATCTTTATAGCCAAGATTTGCCAGAATTCTTTTGGACCTTTTCTGTAACTTGAACACCTTTATCGCATTACTAGGGTTAGCCTAAAGAAGAATGCCATAGGATAGGACAGAGTGAAATACAGACAGAATGAACATTCTTTTTTGCTTTATATAGAGGATATGAGGACACTATCAAATTCTGAGTTTTGATCTCATTTAGTTTGTGTCCATTTCGCGTAAACCATTTTGACATGTTCTTATTGTGTTCGGCAGCTTCAGGTAGGGCGTCATATAACATACCAGAGCTTATGAGGGTGGTGCCATCAGCAAATAAGACACATTTTATCGGTTCGATAGACTGACATACGTCGTTTATATATAAAGGGAATAGGAACGGTCCAAGTACGGATCCTTGAGGTAGACTATGTTCAATTTGTTTTTCAGTAATTTCTAATACACAGGGAGAACCTTTTTTCCATGACACAGCAAACATCTGTTTTTTTTAAAAGGAACATCTTATATTTAGTCACATTTTTATAGAGCTCAAGAACAGTTTATTGATATATTTATGATCTTCTTCAAAAAATAGTTAATCTAAACAGTTTGCTGATGAACTTTTCGAGATGCAGTATTCTTTATGAAATTATGAATACTGTATAGTCGTCGTCCACAGTCGCTATAATCGAAAATTATGGAATTCGGAATCACAGAAAGAGATGTCATTTTTTGAAAACTGGTAATTCTCCAAAAATTTTCAAATGGAATACCCTATATTTTGTGATATTTTTTGATAGAGCTGAGAAAGACGAGTTCGTTTATATATTATAAGAATAGCAGAAGAACCATTGAGCATCGATTTATAAACCTTTTTGACGAAGTATCGCAAGGCACATTTGTCGAATTTTGCGAGAGACAACATTATCTGTCTTGATTCACTCAATTGATATTCACAATGGACAAAATGTTTTTTCATAATGAATGTGATGAACTGATACAATATAATTTACAATACCTGCATTGCCAGAAATTGAGTTGTAGTATTATATTTGCAGAATGGTATTATATTAAACATAATAGAACGTGCATTTTTGATATGAGGGAGCAAATCATTTAATTGTTTCAATCCCATGAAGAAAACGGTGGCGCAATCATTGAATTGTTTCAATTCCTTGAAGTTTTCTGTCACTTTTTTGTTCTAGGTGGAATGAAAAAGTGTTCCCTTCTGCTGTCTTGTATCGTATGTATAAATTTCACTCGTAGAAATTATCGTACTCACAAATAGTGATAAACAGTCTCAAATTCATTTCAAGAATTGATTGTGAAGTCATCAAACTTTTGATATTTCATTAGAATGTGACGAACCATGTATTAAATGCATATTTTCTGTAGTGTCATTTGGTAGCACAGAAAAGTGCCTTAGCAATAAATTTTCATGATCTTCACATGAAATATAAATGTCACTGTTTGGAGATGTAAGTGCAAATTGCATGTGGCTTACCCTGAGAAGAACCCTGTGAAGATTGGTCGCTGCCACCAGTTGCAGTTTGGATCGATGACCCACTGCCGCCTCTCGTCGGCTTGCGTGTCCTATTATTCTGGTTCGAACGGTATGTCGGCTGGTGTTTGAAGTTCTGTGGGGCCAGCCCATTTACTTGGAATACGCTGCTGATATCAAAGTAGCCTGTTGCCGAAGGAGGCCACGCTACCGAAGCGTAGAATTGTTGCTGTTGGTAAGAGGGCTGAAAAAATATTTTTCTACTGTCGTTACTGAAATTATTACATCAAATTTTAGCTCTTGCAAAAATATGGTATTTCCTGACTCTTCAAAATTTCTGAAAAATAATAAAATTTCAATCCTAAGTGCTGGTTGTTACCATGAAGTAAAGAATATTTATGAAGAAATCAGCAGTTCATAAATGCCGAATCGATCAAAACCCATCAGTGTTATAGTAAATGGTATTGCATCTAGCATATCTCTTATCAAATCATTATTGATAATACAATAAGTTTGATACATAATAATTCAATGAAGAATACAACTAGAGTTCAAGTTTGTCTTTCGTTTTTACATCTCAATGCAGATGAAGACTCCATACAAAGCTCCAAATGTAGACTATTACAAAAGCAGGATATTTCATCATATTCAGTGACTGATTATGTATTCATTATTAATTGAATTATATAAATATGCAGGTGGCACGTCTGCCTTAAGGAAAAAACTCAACAACAAGTACATGGAAATAAATTGGAAATGATAGATGAAAACTGGTGTTGGTGTACTCCACAAAGTAGAAAGACCGACAAACAATAGTTGAACGTTTTCTTCATATAAAATACTCTATTTTTTGGTTTTGGGAACGTCAATATGTTACTCTAGTGTAAACCATCCAATTGTTCATCAAATGATGTCAACTTGGGAATGCACAATATCAATAAGATATCCCCGTCCCCGTATACCGCATGCACACCCTCGAATCAACAACCGTCTACTATCTCCTGATGTTTGCCTACAGACAAGATTCGAGAAACTGAAAAAACGCTATATTGGACCGCTCTGACAAAGAACTGGTGAAGAGTGAAACAAATTCTCTATTCTAATCTCTCTAACTTATCTGGATTCTGATTTCATGAACTTTGATGTTTACTTCCATTTATAAAATTATGTAATGTCCCTGGAGAAGCCAAATAATAATGTTAACTTCAATATATTGATACAACTTACATAAATAACTTGGTTATAAGCAACAGGCTGCCCAGGAGTACCATTGGCATAAATAAACCTTTGCTGACCTGGAGGATAAGCTGCTGGATCATATACTGCTGTAGGAGGGGGAGTGGCTCTATAAAAAAAAAATGGAAACATGAATACAAAATTTCGATATTGGTATTAGGAGTAGTCAAAGGTATCCATCTTTGTCAAACACATCATATTATAATAATAATAATTTCTATGTTTTTAAAAAATGAATGGAAAATACCAGTATTTCTTCTGATGAATGTCATATGCTATGAATATAGCAATAATTGAGTGGTAATCTCTAATTATAAATTAATCTATTATCTATTTATGTTTTTCCTTGTTTGATAGTTGTAATTCATCAACAAGAACCCTAATTTTCTATTTGTTTTTCATGATAGGTAATAATTTGAGCCCTTCCTTGCAATCATTACATAAAAATTTGAGAATTCTTATTCTTCGAGTGCACGCATTTCACTTCCATCACATGAACATGAGTCAACTTTGATGCAAACTCTGTCACATTTGAAACATTCCATGATCATTTGAATTAATCGTTCATCATGATGACATAAGCAAAAATTGGTGGAACATTCTAGATTTATTCTAGAGCATTCATTATTCGGAGGATTTGCTTTCAGTGCATCCGGTGATTTGTTAAAAATTTTGATGGATGTGTGATTAATTGGCTATTGAGTTTTTTTCAGGAATGATAGGGATTGCTCAACGAATTTCTATTCCTTCTGTTATGAGAATAGTAGGAAGAATTTGAAAATACAGACTTTTTGTTTTCTTTCACAATCATAACACATTGTAGAATGAATACCGAAGGTAAAGTGGGGATGCTGAATTTTGTAAATAACGGTTTACTCCATACTCCAATGCGCATAGGCATACTCCAAGAACTGCATCTCGAGTCAACAGCGCAATTATCTTTCAGAAGCACACTCAAGTATTATCAAGTTCTCACCAGTACACAATATGTTATCGAACAAAATACTCTCACATAGATATATTCAATTGTTCAGTAGAACTTAACAAACAATATGATACTTAAATTATGTTCGTTCATCAAGTATTTTTGTTAATTTTGTTTATTGTTTTATACTTGACGATGTCAAGTTTGAATATTCCTCCAAAATTTCTATTCTGTACATTGGATTTATCCTGTAGAACAGTGCATCCATAAATATAGAAATGTATGTTCTAAATGAGCGCATAATGATGCCTAAACTGACCTACAGTTATCTTATGTACACCCAACTTTGAAACTGTGTATGGTATGAAAGTAATTAGAGGAAAAACATATTTCAAATGAAATGAAACAGTCATAATCAGATGAACACGTTGGTGAAAAAAATAGGAAAATTTAACACAATGAGAGTCGAACCTATCAGGTCAAGTCTGGGATCCGGCGCGTTACGTTATAGGATCCATTTGAAACTTTTCAAAGTGTATCTGAACTTTAAGTGGTAGACCATCGCATTGTCGACTTAATATTGTTTATATAATATTGCATGTTATATTATATTGCATATTGCAAGGTAAGGATTATTAGGAGCATCGTTAGAAGGTGTATTTCAGTCTTATTACTCTTGAAAACATAGTGAATCGTGACAATTCATACAATTGACTCAAGTCAGGAGAGACTACATTCGAAATTTGCAACATCATCGTTGGTGAATCCTGATAATTCCTGGTTTGCAATCGGTGATGAAGTATTGAATAATACGTTCAGATCCTCAGAGTCTGAATGATGACCTTGATTGACCAGTATTTAATAGTCACAGAAATCAATAAATACACCGCGATTCCTAAGCAATTTGAGAATCCCTTAATCCTCACGCTGCTGAATTTAATTCTGCTAATGAATAATTTGCTTCGGAAGTAATCAGACTCACCTGTAACCGTTTTTGACACCCACATTTACCGCTGCCGCTGCGACCGCTGCTGCCGCTGCTGGCATGGTGGGCAGCCTGTTCATCGGCTTTGCCTTGATCCTCGCCATGATAGGCCTGCCCTGGAACTCTCTCACTTCCTCTCTGAGGTATCTGTAAGCCTTCTGTGCATCCTCGTCAGATTCGAACGTTACATACCAGGATCCGTTATGCGCGAATTCGCACGAGATAAGGCGGGGGCAATTATCGCCGGAAAACAGGTTCTGAAAGAATAACCGTGAATTACATGAAGAATTCATCTCTTAATTTCATTCATGAAATTATCTATATTTTCAGGAAAATTTCTAATCAGAACTTTCAATCATGATTGTGACCAAACGGTGTTCACAAAATTCTGTACTAGTGAAATGTTTGAAATAATTTTATGACCTTTGCCTGGAGTGAACAAAGTTTCCAGTCTGGATATTTTCAAAATGGAACTCAAATCTCACTTGTTATTTGGTTGATGGGTGTAACTATTTTAATATGTGAATGATCTATACACATGATACTGTTTTGATTCACATGTGCTGATTTTGTAATGTATTACTGATGATTAGTTATCTGACTCAATATATACATCTATTATCATTGATAAAGTTCAAATCACCTTGACTTCCTCAATTGGTGTATTATCAGGAATCTCTCTCAAAATAACGATACATCTCTTGTGATTGGGACGGACCTTGACACCCTCTTCGTCAACCTGAACATTGGGTGATTCCCTCAAAACATCAGTTATCAACTTTATGTCTTTGGTGAGTTTCTTGACTTGATTGAAGTTGGCGACTGTCCAGATAGGTACATACTGATCATTGTCCATTTGCGATAACAGGTATGTGTCATTTGCTAAATTTTCCCTGAAACAAAATAATAAAAATCAGAACACTAATCATTTCAAGACTCCTGTAATCATTCCAATGACCTAGAAACATCACTACAAAAAAGGAAATTTTCACTTTCATCTCAGATGTGCTTTAGTAATGGTGATGAAAACTGTTTCTGTCACAGGTTGAAGTTGCAAATTATAAATAAATCACTATTTTGGTAGAAATAGTGAACACAAATTAAGGAATATCGAGATAAATTCCAGTTAACTGAATAAATATCTTAGAAGAAATATTGAGGGTGCCTCATTTACCACAGTTTGAGAAATATATGTTCCATCACCCGCCGTATTCCCTTTAATGTTTGAGTACAAAGCGGCTACCCTTATTTGGATTGGCGACAAAAAAAAAACAGTATAGATAAGTACGCTAACTCTACTGTGTAATATTTACATGGTAAGGCAATATTGCGTCAGAGCCTGATTGCTTGAAAACTGTGATTTGGATTCAAGCATATATTTTTCAACGTTCAAATGACCTCAATCCGGTCCCCCAATATTACCGACTGTCTCAATCACTAGAATGTTACGATTTTTTTTTTCAAAATAATACCATTTGCAGATGAATACTTCAAAATTCTCTGAAGTCATAATCATCAATAATAGGTTTGTTCTAGCAGCGCTATCAAACGGTACAGAATCGTCTGAAGCATGCGCATACTGATGTACGCGTTCTAGCAAATTGAATCCGAGATTCGAACTACTAGTCCCACGTTCTAGCGAAAACACATTCCAGTTTGCAAACAGGTGGAGAACGGTCGAAATAGTCCACAGGAATTCGTAAGGATTTTTAGTTTGTGACATGCGCAAAGGTTCGGAACTCAGTTCATTTGTTATGATTTCTGGATTAAGATTGTTTGGCTATGTACCTATGAGAGATGAGAAATCTTGAGTTTTGGTATCTTTTTTTATCCCAAGCCCGAATCTAACAATTTTTTTATGAATTTCGTTTCGATTATTATTCTTGTTGGTTTCGATTGACACCAAAACTGTCTAGTTTTTCTATATTTGTGTTTAGAAATACAGGTATAGTTTCCTCCCTGTTTATGAAATCAATGGTGGTTATCAACACGCAAATAAGCGTTCTAGCAGGATATGAATCCCAAACTGTTTGCAACCAGTCTCACGGCGAACATGCGCAGTTGGTCAGTCTACAAAATCACCTCAAACCATCCCAAATTTCTTGCTAGAACAAACCTATTAGTAGGAAATATTGCTGAAGCTATTTGCTGGATAGATGGGTGATATATCTGATCCATTCATACGCTTCATATGTATATTCATGGTGATTAAAAATGATTTTTCAATTCGGAATATTGCAAATTGATTTTTTTGTACTGTTTCAAATGAAGCACCCTGTATATTTTTCTACCAAGTGATGTAGAATTGGAATGAGAATATTTCCTTTGAGAATGTCCCTATAGATATTCCGAAACATTTTCGAATGATTGAACTTCGGATCTCTTCCATCGATCAATAACCTTGTTGCTGTCGATAACTTTTTGTGACCAGCAATTTTTTCAGTGATGGCTAGTAAAATATTACAAATGAATGAATGAAATAAACATTTGTCCCCTTTTTTCTTACGGTGCACATTTCCTCGCAGATTCCATAAAAATAGCATAATTTTGATTTTTGCAGTATTTCTACCTCCTTTCATGTACAAATGAGGAAATTGAAATCAAACAGAAACAATCTGCATGTAAAATATTTTTTGACGGCTCTAAAATATTACTTATCTATCTAGAAATCAGCTTTAGCAATATTTCCTACTAATATTGATAATTATGACGTCAGAAAATTTTCACGTATGCATCTGCAAATGGTATTATTTTGACAAAAAAAAACCGTAACGTACTAGTGATTGAGACATTGTGGATAAAATTGTCTAATACATTCGTTTTTGAAACATGTCTCAAGCTATCATAGGTCTCGAGCAACCAGACTCAGACGCACTATTGCTCCACCTTGTATATGTATATAAGGTTCGCCTACTCACAACCTATTGCGGTCCAGACGGGGACAGGGGAAGGTAGCGAGCTTCATTTCGTAGAAATGACCAATAATATACAGGATGTTCTAATTGAAATAAAAATGTCAAAAATTAAACACAAATAAGAAAACATTCTTTCAACGGATATATGGAAGACTCCGAACCATTTATGAACGAATGAGACTGGTAAGGCAATGTCAGAACTAACATCATCACGAATTTGATTGAAAAAGTAATAGCCGTTCGTTAGGTTCAAAATCACGACCGCTTGACTATGATGCATTAATATTAACCACTGCAATATTTCCAAGGCAAGGTAATTTTGAGCAATAGTCTCTTGATTATTCAACAAAAAATGTTAATTTACGGTTATTCTGTATCTTTTTGCATAATAATGTCGACGTTCATACCTAGATGTATGGAAGTACAAATACTGTAATTATGGCGCTTAAAATATTTTGTTTTCTGCAGAACACTTCAGTAAATTAGAGAGTAAATGAATCTTCGTAAACTTTTTTTTTTTAAATTTTTATCAACTATTTTTGAAATTCTCATGTTCATGATTTGGAAGGTTCTCAGTCTTTGCCAAGTATGGCTTTTAGTCATTTTCCTAATCATCAGCCTTAGAGTGAACCTTATTTAATTTCTCGTTTTTCAAAATTCTCAACTTACATTCTGGAACAATCCCTAGACATTTTTGACAATCACCTGTAAATAAAACCCTCTAATCTAATTGAATCAAATTATTTCTTCAATAGTCTATGATTATTCTCGTTAAAAACATGCTCGATATTTTCGAATGTTTTGACCTTGTTCAAGTTACATATTTAGATAAAGAGGCGTTCTTGATTGCAACGCTCAACTTTGGTTTTTCTCATGAGCGTCATATGGGATTTTTGCCACTTTTGAAGTCTTGCTCGACCGAGTGGAATTCTCTTTAGAAGTGGAAGGTGGATTATTTTAGCATCATTCTTATTTTTGTGTTTTGCGAAGAATAAACTAGCTTATCATGTCATAATCAAAACCTCAGTTATAAGTAGATAAGCTTGACTTTTCGGATCCAAATTCAATTGAAAAGACAAAATTTACTTTGTTAAAGAAATTCTTGGTGTTCATTCAAAAGCACTCTCGCAGAAACGATTTTCTTTCCCAATTCCAATCATCATGTAAGTAAGGTTCAATTATATGGTGTGATACATATTTGTAATAAAGAAAATACTTATTAAGAAAATAATCGCAAAAATAATAATAATAATGATTATAAATGCTTTTATTGAGAGGTTATATACTGAAAGTTGAGTGTTGTAACTCTGGCATCTTATGGTTTTTGAGCAAAAATATAAAAATGAAAATCAATAATTTAAAAGCTGAGTCAGAAATTGTTTCAGATAATTCTTCAGCATGAAAATGCGCCATTTTGTTCTTGATAATGGCTTGAACAATTTGAATAGTTATTTTTGGGTTTGGTTTGCCTCAATACTCAGGAGGAAGGATGAAAAACCGAAGTATGTATTTTGTAAGGGCATTGCCACTTCAGATTAGTTATAATAGATGGAGTAGCTCTCCATCTCTTTCAATAGATGGAGTTTGTGTCCAAGGTCGCTACCTGGTCTAATATATGAAAATGAATTATACACTGCCATATCTGTTCATCCGATTGTGATGAAACTCGGTCAACTTGCTTGCACTTGTACGAATAATATAGGCATATAGCTAACAATATAGCTATTTCAAAATGATATTTCCAAAATTATGCTAATTTATCCTAAAACTATGATAATTTTCAAAACAAAATGTATGCTTATGTGTAGAGTAACGGAATATAATAAAACATTGAATCACAAATAGATATATCTATCAGTGGAGCGATGCTGGAGAAAGTGAAATAATTCAAATATTAAAGAGTGATAGTGGATCACAAATTGCAGTTCAGAGAACACTCTAATAATGTCATAAAGAATATTTCATTTTAAAATCAATCAATTGAAGAGGTGTTCCCAGTATCTATCAAAATGGACAAAAATTGTGATATATGATATTACCTCACTTTAATTATTGTGCAACGATTTACTACTATACTATATTTACTATATATATATATACACACTATATTTACTGAACTGAAATGAGATACAGCAATTAAAAAAAGTACATAACCGTGCCATATGAATAATACTCTACTGTTCTAGCCTTTAGTCCCTAATTTTCATATTAGAGAGGCTGGAATGGATGTCAATGAAGCAATACATATTGTTCTTATATTTATATTCAAAATTAGAATAGATGATTTGCTCTTGTTTCAACAGATTTTGTATTGTTATCAGTATGTCCATGAAATTGGGGAAATCTCAGAATTCCTGCTGTTCCAAAAAAATGTTCATACAATTCAGTATTTTTAAGCAATTTCAATAATCTTTAAATCAATATGAAAGTTTCATCTACATAAGATGTCTTTCAAGAGGAAACTGAAGTAGAATTTGATCTAGTTATTTTAATTGACATAATATTCATTTATTGTGTATCAATATTTTTTATTTTGATATCTTTATTTATATCCGAGTGTATTAGTTCAAAAATTTTCAACATGTATCTTACTAATCAGTTATGTTAAGACTAAATAAAGGATTTATACATATATTATTTCTTTTGGGGTAGCAACTCCTGCATATCGATACACAGAAGAGAAACCACTCCAAGAGAGCACAGCTCACCTAGAGAAGTAATACTCCAACTGCTGCGACAACATCTGCTTAAGCTGCGGCAAGGAATAGGCGGAATGCTGCGACGAGGCGGAAGCGGAACCGTCGACGGTAGCTGAGGGGGGCGTCATTGCCGCGTGCCGGCCCTCAGCCCCCTCGGCTACCCCGTTGACGGCCGCGTAGTCGGGGCGGGGGCGGTGGGGGGCAGGCCCGCCGGCCGGATCGGCGGCGGCGACGTACGCCGCCCCCGAAGACAGCTTACCGACATCACCATTCATGTACGCGTATCCTGCAACAAGAGAATGATTTTTGTGATAATACTAAAGTGAAAGGAACGTTGTGTTAACGCAGTGGAATTTCGAGAGAGATGGAAGGTTTTGGAATGTTTTTTCAAAGTTTGGAGGTCGTAAGCATCAGGAAAGACATTACTAGACAAATTTCACAAATTTTTCGTTCTATTGATAAATGATGCTTGGTAGAGCGAACTTCGGCAGATCTCGGACCTAAAAATGTAAGGGTGAGCAGCCTGAGGTCGTCTAGTTTTTCTACCTTAAATCGCTATGCACCTAGGTACATAATACCCGTATGTGCACTGAGGGTTTCACAGAAAGAAGAATGATTTAATCATCAAGTGATACAAAAGAGGCAATACAGAAGTAATTCCTTTGATGCTTCATTTGTTAATAATGCTTAGATGACAAAGGAGATTCTAAATGCAATAAATTTCTTAAATTTTCTAATAAAAAAATTTCTGTTCAGATGTTATCCAATGATGAAGTGAAGTGGAATGTTTCCATTCTGGATATCTTGTTCCTGAAGATGGAAACAAAAAATCATCTGATGCAGGAATTACGAGAATAGGCGAGTGAACTGATAACAATAATATCGTCCCTTTGACAAGTTCATCTTATTTAATATATAACCTATTTTTTTACATTCATTCAAATATTACTTTGATGATTTATATGATGATTTACATGGGCTGTTCAAAATCGTTGAATATCATAGCTTGTTTCGAAAAAAACTATATGCTACATGAACAGTGACTAGTGTTGAACTGTTCTCATTGTTTATATGAAAGTTTCATATCCACTTATCCAGAGTTGTTGCATGTTCTTGTTATCTGTGGGAACAGTGCTGTACAGGTTGTAACTCTTTTGTTTGACTCTATGTTGACAGAGTAGTCAACATAGGAATTATTTTGTGTACTCATATAGCACAACAGTGCTGACTATTAAATTCATTATTTCGAATTTTTTGAAGAGTGGTTGATACGGTTCTGAATATTTGGCATTGCTGAAGATTCCAACTGCTTTTTTCTGCTGCCAGATGGAAATAGAAGCTGCCACAGCAAGATTCGGTAGCTCAGGTAAGATTGAATTAATGTGGAATATACTCTTCTGAGAGAAGAAATGTTAGTGATTTATCTTAGTTGACACATATTGAAGATTGACCCAAATAGTTTCAGGTTCAGTTGCCTAATGTAATTCGACCAACTGAGCCTTTCATTCAGAGTTTCTATGATTTTGTACAAAATAATAGAAATTTCTTTCATATATTATCGTCATCGATTATAGTACAAATTAACCAAGTTTCTATCGTTGGATTAGTTTCTCTGTTGAGACAAACCTGAAATGAGATTCTATTACAACGTTGCCATTTGCAATCGTGCGATTGTTAAAAAAAATTGTGTTGCAATAATACCTGCATAAAATTGCAGTAAAGCTTTTGTCTCTGTAGTATCAGAATCTTAATATTCACAAAATATTTGGATTGACCTTGACATCGACAGTTGTGTTTGAACTTGAAAAATGGCATTTTCATTGAGGACACACAATATATATCAAAATAATATTTTTATATCGTGATAACACGATGTTTCAATTACCGGATATGAATCTTGAATATTCTTTGTATTTGTATTCAAAAATTGAGACCCTTTGAAACATTATTATCTTGATTCATATTATTTTTCAATTTTCTCTACAGATCTATCATGGCTCATGGCTTGAGTGCAACAAGAATATTTCCTGAGAAATTTACCAATTTTCAGTACCTCTTAGATAAAAATAGATGAGATTTTAGCATAACTGGTGAATAACTTCGAAATTCATAAATCATTGGGTATTTTGATATCATTATGATGAGAATGGCTGTAAACTTCAACCACCATGAACACCACTTTGATTTGGATGCTTCAGGGCAAGGGTCGAAAAACACCAGTTTGGTATCAGAACAGCTTGGTGGAATTCATTCTTTAATGCTGTTCATAATCATCAGATCTAAACTTGAATCCAAAGAGTATTATTTTAAGGAAAACACTGTCAGTCCCACAACACTATATCATAGTGTTTTTTTTTATGACATAAAAAATCTGTTGGCTAATGGCTACCCAGTCACACAGCTGAAAATCATATTGAGGCATTATATTCTTGATATAAGAGAATGTACAGAATATTGGTTTCTAGATTACAAGTTATGCTTTGAAATGGAGGAGATATGGGAAATGAGTTTGTGAACTATTCTAACAAGACACTGATTGGAGACACAACTACTTTTTTATTGATTGTGTTCACATGTTTACCAAGTGAAATCCATGAAAACTGCTCAATCATTATTATGGAGTTTACAAATCTATTCGACATTTATAAATAAAAGGCAGGTATGTGTGCAAATTAAATAAAGAAAAAAATTGTACATACCATGCATGATATTAAATATGGTGATTGTTGAACTAGAGTGGACCTAACCTTATTTTTTCAAAATGGGTGTAATTTTTGCATCAAGGTCATTCACACTTCCCTTTACAGAAAGGAATAGAGTAGAGATCTCTCCACTAGAATAAAGGTTTTCCCTAAATTGGTATCATCACTTGAAAATCACTAATGAAAATCCAGAACATTTCCGACTTCAATAAATTGTCAACAATTCCACTAGTCACTTCAGGAGTTTGACGTATGAAACTTTGTTGACACCACTTCAATGGATAATGTTACGTGATATCACTATTACTACTGAAATGTTAATTTTGTTCACAGCAGAAAGTGATAATGTCAAAACTGATCTCAAGAAAATGATCATAATATGGTGATGGAAAATAGAAATGTTTTGAAGTGGCAAAAGGTAATTACAATGTACAATGGCAATAAGCGCAAGCAATGAATGCAAAAAGGAGTCTTCAATAATTCAAACATCAATACTATGTAATAGAGAATCAGGACTTCACAAGGGACTACAAAGCATTTTCCAATATCACCAGCAAACCATGTGCTTCTTTGGTTCCAACTGCTATCGGAAGTCTTTTGGGGCACAATTACCGATTTGTGAATAGGTGCGAATTCTTGAGCAATAGATAGTTCCAAATGATAACACTTACTTCCAGATTTACACTGAACCCACTCAATCTTATTAAATTAATCTTACCGCTTGAATGGCTTTCTAAAATTCAACACAAATTTCTCACAGAACTGGCAAAATGGCTGTCGAAGCGCAGGAGCAGAGGGTCACAAATTCACCGAACACTATTTCTAAAGAAACCAAAACTGATATTCTATGAAGAAACCTTGTAAAGGTTGTATCACACCACGGCTTGGTCCCGGCCCGTCGTGGTTTCGTCAAGTGACGTAGTTTTGAGGACTAGGTGATTAGCGGTCAATAAGTTCGCATGATTTCCTTGCTTTAGCTTGAAGAACGAATAACTTTGTTGACGAATTAAGGAACCAAATGAAGGTGAATACTGTTCATAGTAAGAACGATTTTCTCATCTAATTAATCAAACCCAACAGAAACCTCTTAGCCCAATATTTTCATACCAAGTCTTTACAAGGTCTTATCTCTTATTCATCATATTCAGAATATAAGAAAACGCCATCACCTTTACGTGTGATGCAACAACCGTTCTCTCCATAAACCGTGGGCTCAAGTCAATAAGAAAAAAATATTCCAATCTCAGGCGCATGCTATCTTTAATTATATTATTCTTTCTTCAACTTATGTATTCTCTGAGCCACGATTTATAATGGTTGTCGTATCGCACATCGCTCGCAGACCTGTTAAGTTGGCGAAAATAAGCGACTTTTCAAAAATTCGATATAGAAAGCATGTTGGCATGTGCCTAAGAATCAGTCCATCAGATCGTGCCATGATGAGATAAGACTGGTGCGTGCATTCCTATTCAATGCAATGGTAAAAAATCAAACCAAATCGCTTTACCTGTATTCAGAGATATGTAAAACACCATAGAAAACACTACTCACAGAGTGTGGAGTGTGGTAAAAACTCACTATTATTCTATGCTCACCTATCTCTGCCTGGACAATGTAGGAGTCACTAGTTTTCTTGTAGAGGGCATCACTATTCGAGTAAATTTAGGATGGCAGAACTGAAATCAGTGAGAACTGCAGTTTTACCAATCTCGCAATAAAACTGAATTGAAACATGAATAGACTTTGGTGCATTCAGGAATTCAACTTTGGTACCTTTGATGGAGTCATGATGAAATTATTGAGAAGTGAAATTGGAACATTTTTCAGACACCATAGGATTTGAAACACAAAATATTTGTGAAATAATGATGCCATCTTCAGGAGGATTCACGACTCATCAGCTAGAGCGTGTAACGAAAATTTGTTCCAGCCAATCAATTAACTTTACCGATAACGAGTTAGAGCGGGCTTATACAGTAAATAAAATAAAATAAGGAATAACATAAAATAAGACATGGAATAAGGATAAATAGGAGAAGTTTATACAGATCATATAAAACAAAATAGCAATTAACAATCAACTAATCAAATCACGGTTGTTGGACAATGACTCATGTCATCTTCTGATAGATGACAAGTGACAAATTGGATTGGAAATAATAATAGTTAGAAGTTGAATAATCTCAGGTCTCATCTTGTGGAGTTCAATATTAAAAATAAAGAAAAATGGATGATGGTCTATTATAATAGAGCAAGTGTCAGCATTCCCACAGTTACGGAATCCAGAGAACACATTAATGACAAGAACTGAATAACTGTATGTCATAACTACGCACTTGCGCATATCCATTTTCAGATAAAATAAAATAAAAGTTAAAAGTTGATCAACTTTTATTTTATTTCTTATTCCTTATTTTATCTTAGTTCGTGTATAAACGCTTCCATGGTAGTACGCATGTTGAACTTCCTTTAATTATTTTATGCTATTCCTTGTTTTATTTTATTCACTGTATGAACCCGCTCTAAATCATCTTCGACCCATCTCCTTCCGCATATCGACCACCCACTATCGGTTCAGTAATCACTGCGAATTTGATGAATCTGCGCGAGACAATGATTGACGGTAATCGAGAGGGGATGGCTAGAATTTGGATTGATAACACTAGGAACACAGAAGAGGGGTTACACAGAAGGATATTTCTCAAAGGCGGGAACTTCATGACGGCTGACCTCTAAATTTTACTACGATCAGCTGTTTGTGCTGTTTGCATACTGATATCGAAAGAGAGCTGTAGCGAACTTTTTCACTTGCGATAAGAGCTATTATTACATCAAAAAGCGATTACTAGATACAATTTGTGTTGTTTTTGAGTTGTAGTGAATAGTGAATTGCTAATTTGTGTTTATATTTTTACCTAACCTAAAAATTTGCATGATACTTTAGTAGATAATAGAAAAATTCCTTTTCCTCTCTGCTAGGAGATACTCTCTTGCTTTTCGACCGTGAACCGAGACGGATGGTATCTGGTAGGTCCTGACCTTTCGATTATCTTATGATCTAGTAATTTTGTGGAAATGGCTTGCCATCGCTGATATTTAGTAAGTAAGAATTGATTAATTTTCATTAAATATCTTATCTGTGCATATATTGTCGGATATTTGCTTGTTTTGAATAAAATCGTATATCGGTACCTAGGTATCACACTTAGAGGTTATCATCTTTGAATCTAATTTTTCATTTCATGGCTATATTTTTGTAGAATCGGGATCTGATTCACTTTTCTGTGCAATCGGATTATAATCACGTTGAAATCAGTATCTACTCCGTGAGAATATTTCAGGTACTGTAACGGAGTTACTATTATTTTGAGTTCGTATTTGGACGGTACATGCTGAGAGTGTTGTAAATATTATTTCGGTTAAAAGACGAGCTAGCGACATCATTCTTTTTCGTGTATATTTCAAATAATAGGGCGGTTGTATTGGTCCTGGTATTATTCAGGAGTCAGTACAATCATTGAATATTTTGAATGATCGAGGATTGAGTAATGAATACAGCGCGATATCAAAAGTACTGCGATAGTGCTGCGCTGAGAGAGTCGCGCGGTAGCTATGCGCTCGCCCCACTATTGGAGTGGGGGATCGCACGATATACCCGTAGTCAGCGCGAGAAATCGTCGGTTGTTGAAAGCCGCAACAACTAACGACCTGCCAGCTGAAGCCGAGCTCCGAACCGCAGAGTACCTATAGGTGAGCCGACTTATAGAATACTGAAATCCTGTTTTCCGTTACAGATGAAAGACAGTAGAAAGAGAGAGTGAGAGCGAGCTAAGACTGAATCTCTATCTCGGAAAAGAGGGTTGGAAAAGCGGGTCCTACTCGGTTTCCAAGGTCACCGTGCTTTGAGAGAGTGTAACTGTATGCAAGGAAGAACTGAATTTCTATCCCGAAAGAGAGGGTTCCCATGCTCATTTTTCTGGAGAGATATTCAGGGATAGTGACGTTGGAAAGGCGGGTCCTACTCGGTTTCCAGTGCCACAGTGTAGTGGGAAGAGAATGACTGTATGGAATACATAACTAGAGTTTAGCGTCAGATTTGCTTTGCTTGAATTTGTGCTTAACTGCTGCTTGTGCTTGCATTCTCTTTGATCGCATGGCTTATTTGATTTTCCTAACACTACACGGGTTTTCCAATTTTGACGGATGATCATAGCTTAGCATATTCCGTGAGCTTTCATCGCAAACCGGCCTATTAGGGGGATATAAGGACTGTAAATAAATTGTAAATATAGACTAAGGTTGGGAGACATACTCTATTTTCGTCTGTGAATATTCGGAACGTCACTTTGACAGATCAATATCTGAGACCCCTGGATTACCGTTTCTTCGCTGAAAAGCTGCCCGGAGCAAGTGGACCTGCCACTATAATATAGGTGGCGCCCGAGAATATTTGTGAATAACCCGAGCCAGAGTGTCAAATAGGCTTCCAGAGAAAAGAGTCTTACAGTACTAAAAATCCGATTCTGGACAGAAGTTCGTCATTTCCATGTGTTAGCTGGAAAACGAAAAGTGATTGTCCGGAAATTTGAACCTGGAGCTCGACGGTTAAACCTGACTGTGGAAATCAGGCTGTGTTCCTCTAGGACTCTACCTCAGGTAAGCATTTATTTCTCTAATTACTTGATTGCTTCATGCAATCAGGTTAGTGCAAATGTCCTCTGTGAAAAATAAATGCAACCTGAGAGGAGGTTTCCTCACCTTTCTGGCCTGTTCCCACTACTGAGTGGGTTTTGTTTTTGAATCCAGAAGCACAATCTACAGGTTCAAATATCTTTAAGTTATTGGAAGGGTCTTCCAGATATTTTCCTCATCGGTTTACTAGGCGTGAAGCATAATATCGGGCTTTTTTTATCGAAGGATTTGCCTCCCTTTTGTCTGGAAGAGCTTTCGTTTCTTATCTCATCATATCTGATATTATGCTATCAGATCTTAGCCGATAAGATCTTATCTTATTTCCGATTATTTCATAATACCATCTATTATCTTATAATATCTTATCGTATATCTTTCGAAATAATATAATCTCTTATATCTCTTATATATTGACCTATCTTTCCTCAAATTGTGGTGAAAAATAATTAATTTTCCACTCTTGGATAGTCAAGAGCGTATAGTCAACTTTATTTTTGCTAAATATTAATCAGATATTTCGAATTTGGTAAGTTTACTTGTAAAATTTTGGTATGTTGGAATTTAAAGTTAGAAGAAATTCACTTCCCATTCTTTTCCTTCAATTTCAAATTGGTATTTTGAGGTTCACATATCACTTTCCACTGTGAATTTTAGTACTCCATTCAGGAGTGAATATTAGTATATTGACATAGAAGTATATAATCAGAACGTTGAACTGAATTGACACCTATACCTTGTCTACAAAATTCTGATCCTGTTGCTTCTCATACATGCACTATCTCGAGGATTATTACTGAAGATCAAACCAAGATAGAGACTACTACCTTCTATGGATACAACCACAAGGTGCTCGACCGATATCTGAGTTGAGGAAACATATATACTTTCCGGAAAGAGACCAGCAGACACTACAGAGGCGACACCTGAGGCTGTCATAGCAACCTGATTAGCTTGGAAAAGTAGGAAGTCCACACCACACGAGGTATAATCCAACCGAGTGCCAAGATCTGCCAATTTAGAATCAGAATTCACCAGCTATTGTAAAGTTAATGTTCTGAAAATATTCTTTTTCATTGCTAGTATTCGTCCATGACCACTTGTGTCAACATTAATCATATTCCCAAGCCTTCTGCTTAACCATTTTCCAGAAGTTAAGGCCTTCAGCCTCCTGATTAGTTATTTTTTGTGAATAAATTCTATATTGTCTATATTGTTTTGTCTCCCCATAGAAGCAAGGTTAAACATTATCTTTCTCTTCTAATAGGCTTTTGTCTTTTGCAAGCCAGGCGCCCAAAAGGTGAACTGTCATTTAATTGTCTTGAACTCACACCCTACCGAATCAACCTGAGCAGCTCAAAGGCTAAGTATAAACTTCAAAATTTTAAATCAAAATTCTTTTGATTTTGACTGAGAATTTAGAGGGTTACAAGCATATATGTATTAACTACGAATATTGATAATAAGGACAGCCTATCTGATGTCAAAATAAAAGAGTGCAATTGGCAAGGATGAATTTATGCACATGCGCCAAAATGAATTTTGAATGAAATTTGAGTTTTGCGCATGCGCCCTCGATCATCATTGCCAATTAGACGAGGAAAGACGTATATAATGAAGCATCACTTTTCTAACATTGCTCTTATGGCGTTTGGTCAATATTGTAGTTAATACATATATGGTTACAAGCGAAGAGTATATATATATATATTCATTCAAGATTTGTTCTATGGCTGGAGTACACTGAGCTCTATATTCTGTGCTGGAGTGAAGCATAGAATACACCCACAGAAGTGTGTTATATGCAGTACTTGAAACCTTCGATCTAAATGAGTAGCGCTTTAGCAAAGAATAATTGTTCGCACTATATATACTCTTTGGCTCAGTCAAAGACTACGCCTCGGTATCAGTGCATTCACTATCACTAATCTTATTTCATAAGGTCCGTTATAACCATAGAACACACTGAGTGTTTTCATAAAATGCTGACATCTTTCTCAACAAATTTCTACAGAATCTAGGAATTTTAATTTATTAAATTTTTTCTTCGTGACGGGGAGAGAAAAAAGTGAGCTCGAACATAATTAACAAACTGGTTTCTAGAAATTGTGATTTATGTTTCCATAAATGTTTTATTTTCGAGGGCTCTGCAGAATAAATTAATCACACAAGTTGACACACTGAAGCAATAAAACACTCAATATTAGACAAGGCATTTCATTGTTTATTGGATTTCATCAAGAACTTAACACAGTCAACTTGAAAAAAAAACACAAACATTGAGAACTAATGTATTTATCGAAAGGCACAATTATAAAATTATTATTGTACAAAATTGCCTAGTTACCAGCAACTTTCAGACACATACTGATAAAAGAATATGTGTGATTCAAATCAAAGTGCGACATTTAAAAAGTACACCTTGAGGTGCCTTAGAAACCATGAACCTTCAGTTGGTCAGGCTTCGCCAGTCCTGCTTTTGTGAGCCACTGGCAGATGTTCTCACGCTGATCTCCTTGTAACTGGAGAACTTCTCCGTATTCTGGGTGTTCGATTACAGTTCCATTGCAAGCAAACTCCTGCAAAAATTAAATACCAGCTTTTGAAAGAATGTTTCGATTCGATTTTTACCGCGTCTCCTATCTCAAGTTTTCAAGGTTTGTAGAAACAATATGTGAATGCTGAAAAAATTAGCAATCTGCAGATGTACCTATCCATATGAGTATTATAATTCCGTCATATCAGATGTGCATAGAGCTAGCAAACCAAAAATAAAAAATGGGTCATTCCACATTCACTAGAAGCAAGTACTCTGAATTTCATGTTGGCCGAAAAATTTTGCCCACCTACCATTATTTATAAGACTCAATAAGGATGCTTCATATACTGATTACTGATTCTCTCTCATTTCAAAGACTCCTCAGGAAATAAATAATTGAATATGACTATAAGGAATATTATTCAATTTCTTTTGACATTTGGAAGGATCATAGCCCAGTTGACATCAGATCTATCGTGTATGCCCTTGAGTTATGTTAGATTTCCCTGTCTAGACCTATCCTTATAACTAGACTCCATAGGCCAGACAGGTCCTCCATATATCGGGCGGGTTGTGGTTTTCCTCCCGTCGTCGAGAATCTTAGCTTTGTCAGACCTTTGCAGTAGCACAGTATGTGCACTGAGGTTTCCTCATCCTCTTGGCAGAACCTACAAATGTTGTGTCTGCCAGTCTGATGTTGAGTTTACAATGCCCTGTTAGGAGGCGATGGTTCTTTAATGAACTTTTTGGCCTTGTTCTACCCTTCACGAGATAGATACCATAACTATGATACATCCCTACACTGTCAGGCTCGAGACCTGTCGAACATCGCTATACCAAGCATCATTCATCAATAGAACGGCAAAGTTGTGGAATTCTTTGCCTAGTGAAGTCTTTCCTGATGCTTACAACCTCCAAACATTCAAGAAAAATTCCAACACCTTCCTTCTCTCCCAAAATTCCACCGCTGGCTAACACGATGTTCCTCGAACATCATAGGTTTCCCTTTCGTGTTGTCCACAGATGAAAAAAAAAAAACATCAATGGAAAACTAAATTCATGCTGATTTCAAATGTCAAAATAAACATTTAAGATGGTGGCAATTATAGAGTGAAGTTGTAGTTCTACTTCAAAAATTTGACATCCTGGAAAATATTGTAATTGTAATGTCACTTTTCCCTATATTATAATACACTATCACCTACCTATATGTTGTTAATCTCCATTGAGTATATTTTCTGATATTTCTTCTAAGCTAGTTGTGATGAATTTTCATCCCTATTTCAACCTTGATTGTTTGACTTGACTTGGAGATCAATAAAAATCTATTGAACTACTGATAACACTACTGAAAAGATCTCAGAAAAATGTTTTTCCAGAATGTCAAACTCCCTGAACAGTTTTTGAGATATTTAACAAAATATATAACTATACAGTATAACTCAAAAACAAGATATATTGAAGAAGCCCTGATTAATGGACACATTCAAATTCACTCACTACTGAATTTCTGATATTTCAACATCCTTTCCATATCTTATAGTTCCTGAGATCCCAATGGTACCCATTTGATTTCAGAATTTCCATTTCAGCTCTGTTTATAGGAATAACATTCGTTATTTACACACAATTTCATCTTTCTATTGATGAATGATGCTTTGTAGAGTAAAGTTCAACAGGTCTTGAGCCTGTGACAATCTGGAACCATATGAAGTAAAAGTCCGTGCACCACTAGGAAACTCAGACCACACACTCATCTCCACGATATGTCCTTACATCACTCCGCGAACCAGTCCAACACCCCCACGCATTGTTTGGCATTACAATTCAGCCGACTGGGATGGCCTTCGCATGTTTTTTTCTGAGTTACCTTGGAGGAGAATGTGTTTTGAATCGGGAGATCCCACGCAATGTGCTGAAGAGATCTCGGAAATCATCATGCTGGGAATGGAAACTTACATACCACATAGCACCAAATCAAGAACCACTGGTGAACCATGGTTCAATAGAACCTGTTCTAGGGTCGTCGCTCTGAAGCAAGCAGCATACCGTCGTTGGCGCAGAAACCCAAGCCCGCAAACCAGAGCTGAATATGTTGAAGCTAGGAATACATGTAATCGAACAATAGATGAGTCTAAAGAGGCATTCAACACGAAAATAAGATCATAGTGTCCAAATGGTTCCCGTTCATTTGGACCTTTGGCAAGGCAATCGGGAGAAATTTCACTTCTAGCTCATTTCCTCCCCTCACAAAGGATGATAATACATTGGCTATAACACCTCATGAAGAAGCCAACACCTTCGCCAAAATGTTTGCAGACAATTCTACCTTGGATCCAAGAGGCCAGGAACTTCCCAAAATCGCTAACATCGATAACCGTATGCCAGAAATTGTCTTCCGGCAACGCACAATCAGACACATTCTGCTCAACGTCAAGAAGGCTATGGGGCCTGACGGAATACCGCCTATTGTTCTCTAAAAATGTGCCCCAGAACTAACACCAGTTCTTGCAGGTTATTCACCCTTTCGTACAAACTCGGCGTATTTCCATCTAACTGGAAGAAAGCTAGGGTCCAACCGATTCCAAAGAAGGGCAAGAAAACCCTCCCTAACAACTCTAGACCGATTGCGCTACTATCTGTGATCTCTAAAGTAATGGAAAAAGCAATCAACATTGAGCTCATTCGATATCTAGAGAGCTCAAAAATCGTGAACGACCAGCAATATGGCTTTCGTCACCAGAGGTCAACTGGAGATCTGCTTGCCTACTTGACACATAATTGGCAGGTGTCAATAGAGAAACATGGGGAGTCTCTGGCTGTAGCCTTGGATATCTCCAAAGCATTTGACAGAGTTTGGCACCAAGGCCTCCTAGCGAAACTTCCGTCATATGGTTTGCCGCCCCAACTGTGTCTTTTACTATCGAGTTTTCTTGCAGATAGATCACTCTACGTGGTGGTAGATGGGGTCTCGTCTGATACAATGACGATCGATGCTGGTGTTCCACAAGGCTCTGTCTTGGCACCAACTTTGTTCTTGCTCCACATCAATGATTTGTTGAATGTGACCTCCAGCCCAGTTCATAGCTTTGCGGATGATAGTACACTTCATTCCGCCTTTTCCTCTAGAGCCCCTATATCATCCAACGAGGCCAGAAGTGCAAGGCGAAGACAGGTTGATGCTTTAAATGAGGATCTGACAAGAATTCTGAAATGGGGATCTGAGAATCTAGTACAGTTCAATGCAACTAAAACTCAAGCTTGTATGTTCACCAAGAAGTAGTTCATAAGCTTTTATATTTGCTATCTTAGAGTTTCTCTTCCCTTATTTTCTATTTTATTAATATTTTTGACATGTTCTACACCCATTTGGGTATTATGTACTGTACACATGAACGAATAAAAGACTATCTATCTATCTATCTATCTCTCTCATGGGACGATCATGTGAGTGAGGTCCATTGCAAAAACTGCTTCACAAAAACTTGGTTTTCTATTCCGTGCGAAGAGATACTTCACATCCCAGCAACTGCTTATGATCTACAAAGCACGAATTCAACCTGTCCTGGAGTACTGTTCACATGTTTGGAGCTCAGCCCCCAAACATACGCTAAAGCTCTTAGATTCAATTCAGAAGAGAGCTATTCGCCTAGTCGATGATACAACACTCACCAAATCATTGACCTCTCTAGATCATAGTAGAAAGGTCGGCGATCTATGCCTTTTTTATACGTACTTTCACGGTCGGTGCTCAACTGAAATATCACCTAATATGCCACCACGCGAGATTCCTAGTAGACAAACCAGACGAGCTCAGGCTCGAGACCTGTCGAACATCCCTATACCAAGCATCATTCATCAATAGAACGGCAAAGTTATGGAATTCTTTGCCTAGTGAAGTCTTTCCTGATGCTTACAACCTCCAAACTTTCAAGAAAAATTCCAACACCTTTCTACTCTCCCAAAATTCCACCGTTGGCTAACACGATGTTCCTCGAACATTATATTATAGGTTTCCCTTTCGTGTTGTCCACAGATAAAAAAAAATACTCCCTATGGTCTTTGCTGACCGAAACTTGAAATATTTCATTGAATAGGTGAGCAAAATCCTCATCAACCTTCATAAAAAACCTTTTGGAATGCCTATCTCTCCTTAAGAGTTCTTCAATTGGAATGGTTAAATAACTGAAAGGATTGTTGAAAGCAGAGTTGAAATGTAAATAATACCCCCCAAGTCAAAGGATTTATATAGTAGCAAGAGCAAGCCCTAAGCTATATTTTTTCCAAGTTTAATTTGACATGATGTTTGGATATCTATAATAATAATAATAAATGAATTTATTCAATAAGTGAGTGACATAATACACTAAATGAAAATGATACACTCGATAATACAGTATGCTGTCTATACTTATTGAAAACGACCATATTCAGTGTCATGATACAATCAAAGATTCTAATATTACAATTTGCAGTAAGCACTGAGGATTGATTACCATTATTCAAACTGAGCTGAAAAACTGAGGACAATAACCAATTCAAAGTTCTATATCTTAAAATCAAATGCTAGCTCATTTACGAGTAAGACTCTCAATTTTTTTTCAAATTGAACTGCATCGAGACATTTCAATTTCCTAGGTAGAGTATTCATGACCTTGCAAATGACATAAGAGAATGAACTTATGAAGAGGGATGTTTTGTGTTTTGGATTAGTCAGATTATCGTTGGTATAAATATATGGGTGTTTTGAATTTGATGACATTGTTGAATAAACAACTATCATGCAAGAATCTTCGCTGTTTTTTTCTCAACCACTTCACTTAGGTGAGTTTGTGTAAAGTATGTGACCTTTCCATATAGAAAATGAATCTAAGACAAAAGTTCTGGATCTTTTGTAAGCAATTATCATTTTGTTTAGTTAAGCAGGGCCCGTGGACAACATCAGCAAAATAAGGGTGTGATAATACAAGTGCTTCACATGAAATAGCTTTAGTTTTCATATCGAGAATGTTCTTGTTTGCATAAATAAGTTTGAGGCTGCCAAAAACTTTTTTGAATATACTTTTAATGTGCATATCAAACCTCAAATCATTATCAAGTAGGAGTCCAAGATTTTTAGCAGTTGTTGTTATAGGTATGACATTATCATTGTTAGGTATTTTTAGCTTAGAATTACACCTATCTCTTGAGACTTTAGGACCAAATAACATCACTTGAGACTTAATAGTGTTGAGAGAGAGACAATATTTGGTGGAAATTTCAGAAAGGGCTTTCAATTCAGAACTGATGACATCGTTTATAGGTTATTACTTGATTCGTCGAAAGACATGTGGATCTGAGTGTTATCTGCATAAAAATGACTGGTACATTGACTCAAGATATCATGATACTCCAATACCCTAGGTGAGCAATACAAGTGATATTATGAATCCATTTTGTCAATTTAATAATTTACCTTTTTACATGCTCGAACAATTTTTTTCAGGTCATATTCCTTTGAAAGTCCTTGTACAGTGGTTAGAGTCTTACGACCGTTTCGTTGTTGAATTCTTATATGAACAAGCCCGTCTTGAACATCATCGTCAGCACCCTTACTTGCATCAGCAAAGGGGTCTATAAAAAAACCAAATAATAGAATTAAAAAGAATATGTTAACATAACACCTCAATCACTGATTGATAGAAACAGGTCAATAAGAAACATTTAGGAATAGGTATCAGAGTAGAAAGTGCTAGATGTATCATGGATATTATAATTTTCAACAATTGTGTAATGAATTACGAATTGATGTGTTTAAAGTGATGATGAATTACATGAAATAACCAAACAACCATGATGGTTTCAAGTTCTGAAGCATCCAACGCCATTTTGTCTTCAGGACCAAACTAGATATTATGCTGAATAATAATATATTGAAGAAATTAACTTACCAAATGTGTTGAGATTCTGGATGGACATACGATATTCAAAATATACTGGTAAAAATAAAAAATCTGCAATCTGCACTTATTATGGGTATGGACGAAACCTTTCAATTACGTTCCACCTACAAAGAAAAGTTTCTTCACGAGATGAATCACAAGCACGGCGCACGGCTACTAGTTCGGACAAATCGACAATAGTGGAAGAAGAAATGCGCAAGCGCAGGTAAAAGAATATGATTCTCGGTGGATAAGAAATTGACTATATAATTTTCAAATATAAATATTTGTTAGTGAGTTTAAATTTGATTTATGAAAAAAGTTAGACAAAATCACAAAAAATGAACGTCGAATTCTAAATCGAAAATGAAAGACACAAAACTAGAGAATAAAATAAAAACAGAAGCTATCTCATAGAAAATAGTTCTATGACATAAGTATCATTCAATTCAGAAATAGGGTAAATAAGTGGGAAACTTATCTCTGTTCTGGTTATCTGTAATGATGAAACATCGAATATAAAAGAATATATAATAGGTATAATTTTTATATTCGAACATAAATTTGTAACCAAATTTGTCCCATACAGGTTCATTATCCTCGTACTGCAAATATGCAGCATGAACCAGAATCTCTCCGTCCATTATATCATCAATAAAACTCGTTTGATTGTTGATTAATGTTTTATTTAGGTTAGATTCATGGCAAATTAAATACAATACACTTCTCACTCTACCACAGTGTGAATCGTGTTACTCCTCTTGGTATGCACTGTAATACACTGAAGTTTTCGAACATCGAATTTTTAAGAAATTCACTAGGTTTCACGAACACAGTCCACATAGTCCACATAGTCCAGTGTAGAAGTGTGCGCCGTGTGTGTGTTTACGAACAGACCTAGTGTGTTTCAAAGGAAGAGTAGGAAAGTGTTTCCATAGAATAATTGTTAATAGTATATATATATATATACTGCACTCTTACACTGCACTCTTATACTGCACTGTTACACTCTGCAGATCAGCACGGTTTCGGGGCCTCTTTTAGGATGACGTAGTGTTAACTTATGACAAGTTTGTGACTTGTGACAGTTATGATTGTTTTTACTTTTGTTTGAACCATAATGTTTGAACTACTGTTGGAAGTTTAGTGTTTGCGATTCTTGTTTGGAGTTTCCTGTTGATATTAATTGATCTATAAAGTCCAGTTCTGATTCATTATTCCACTATTCCTCTGCTGGATTTTCCCTAATCCCTTGAAGGAATCATCATTATTTAAATCCTTTAGTTCCCACTAATTTCCTAGTTTATAATAAACAATAATGGCCAGGTGAATCATAAAATTTCAAACTTGCAAATAGGTTTTAGAATGTCTAGTACGAGCGTAGACAACCTTGGTGTACAGGTGAGTTTTTATATATCTTTTCGAAATGATACATACCCATTATTTACACAAGTATTTTATCTTGAAACTAATAATATTTTATCAGTGTGGTCATTCTTAAGTACTATCTACTCATTCTGGATACAAATGAGAAAATCGTTATTTTCATCAATTTGTTTTGTACAGAATTTCTGCTCATCACAAAGTGTAATTATGTAGTTGGATTCTTTTCATTCTATATGAAATGTTTTCAAGATTCAGGGCATCATTATATGATATGAATATTTTCTTGATTGTTAAAGTTAGCCTGGTGATTAATAATACCTGAATTTCAGAAAAATATCTCTTCCTAGTAAGTTTGGTAGTTGTCTCAAGTTGTGACAAGTCTCAAAATGAGATCTCTAATAGTTATGTTCACAACAAGGTCCAAGATAAAGATGCACAGCATGGGGATTTCAGGAACGGTGGAAAATACAAATTTGGTTGAATGGGAAAAAATTTGCATTCAGAGGGCCATTCCAAGTCTTTGAAAATTTTTGAAATCAATAGTTTTTCAGTAACATTCAAAAAAGTAAATTTTTGAAATATCTATTTTACCTATATTTTTTACCGTTATTTTTATAGATTCAATGTGGTGATATTGATTTCTTTCTCCGACTTTTCATATGTGTGAAACCATCATCATCTTAATTTTCTCAAATATGTTTCTGATCATGTTTTCACAGATTCTCAAAGATTTTTTTTATACTGTATACATTCATGAATTACATAATATTTTGAATGTGTTTTGACCTAGTTTTAGACATAATTTTTTTTTCAAAACTAATTAAAAAAAAAATCAACTCCACCTGTCTTGAAGAAAAATTAGTCAGCACAACATAATGAATATTAGTAGATTCCCAAATCTCTTGATTATATCACAATTGAACGAATGAATGAATGAATGAACACGGAGTTTTCAAAAAAGTAGAGAAATTCCATAGGGTGTTTGCTCCATTTTCAAATATACCTTAATGTACCCAGCATCAAACTCACAGTATGTGACTTCATGTGTTTTCCTCTCCTCAACATGTCCCACAGTTGTTGTGGAAACCATACAGATGAATGATAATGAAGATTTGCAGTTTTTTCGAGAGCAGGGGGAAGATGGGGAAGGTAAATGTGAGCAATACTAAGAAAAAAATCAAAAGTAGAAAATTTCACAATGAGACAAGTAAGGAAACATTGAATATTATTAATCAAAATATTCAATGCCTATGTAACAAAATTTTAGAATAAGAAATCTTCGACTTCAAATTATTCTGGAATATCTTTGAAGAGTTAATGAAAAAAGTATTTAAAACTTTCTATAATACCAAGCTGATCTTATGTTGGGACTTTAATTTTGATTTTTTAATCCCATCGGGAAGGCAGAAAAAAATTTTGAATGCGATGAATTCATTCTGTATGCTACCAACAATAGATAAGCCAACTAGACTAAATGCATGTCTGGACAATATTTTTGCAAACACCGCTATGAACATGGAAAACTGTCATTCTGAAGTGTTTGAAAACTACCTAGGAGATCATGAGCCCCAAATCTTAACAATTGAAAATATAATTGAAAAAATCTCTTAAAGCATATCACAAATATAGGAATCTTATCAACGATAATGAGCTGAAACATTTTCTATCACTCTTAGGCAGAGAACAATGGCAGGATTTTCATACAGATGTAGATGCAAACAAAAAATTTGAAATTTTCTATAATATAATAAACCCCTATCTTCAGATATCATTCCCCATAAAGAATACAAATAAGACAAAAACAACACCCAATAAAAGGAAACCATGGCTCACACAAGGTTTGCTTGTCTCAGGGAAAACACTAAAACTTTTGCACAGTTCAGCAAAAACAAGAGACAACAAAGCAGCATCACACTATAAAAAGTATAAAAAAATATATACAAAAGTCCTTGATAGGGCGAAACTTAACTATAACAACAACCTTTTATCTACCTTGACAAATAAATCTAGAACAGCATGGAAAATGATAAATAATAAAGAATCATTAATAGACAAAGAACATATCAATCTGAATATTACCTTTGAAGTAATAGATGACCCTGAAATTTTATCTATTTTAATAAATTTCTCAATGATATCCCCCATATACTGGTAGACAGTCACAATCTGAACAGATGTAATGAAGCATATATCAACAGCACCGAAAACTCATTTTTTTTTCTACCCGCTACTGAGACCGAAATTTACTTCATCCGCAATCTTAAAAAGTCAAACTCACAGGGACATGATGAATTCTCTACAAATTTATTGAAAAAATGTGCTGAGTTTGTACTAGAGCCTTCGACCTACATAATAAACTGCTCGTTTCAAGAAGGTATATTTCCTGAACTTATGAGAATTGCCAAAGTGCGACCCACATTAAAAAAAAGGATGAATCATTGGCCAACAATTTTAGGACTATATGTGTACTGAGCCCATTTTCAAACATTTTTGAAAAATATTTATCAGAACTTATTCTAAACTATCTTGAAAAATACAACCTATTACCCGACATTATTATAAAATTTATTGATGAATTACAGGAGAACCTAAACCAGGGCAGAAACGTGTGTGGTATCTTTTTGGACTTGAGCGTTTGACTTAGTAAATCACGATAGCCTCCTATACAAACTTGAACGTTATGGATTCAGGGGAACTCAGCTAGCTTGGCTACGTTGAAATTAATGGGCATAAATCAGAGCAGATATAATCGACAATTGCTGTACCCCATGGCTCAGTATTAGGGCCACTGTTATACATAATTTACGTTAACAGTATCACAAGCAAAAATTGCATAATGTACGCAGGGAAAAATATAGGGGAAGTTCTATAAAATCAAATCTAGAGTTAACAAATATGGTTTTCAGATAATGGATTGATACTGGATGAGGAAAAGTCAAAATGTATTAGATTCAACTACTTAAATAGAGGCAATGATCACAGCCTATTAATAAGGAATGGCAGATCACTTGAACAAGTCCAATCATTGAAATTTCTAGGTGTACTATATTAACTATGTTTCTAAACTATCCACATCAATTAAGTATGTAAAAAAGTTGTCCCTATATGCTACTTGATTTAAAACTTCAGATTTCATTCAGTAATCTCTTATGGAATAGCCATATGGGGAGTATGCTCGGACTATCAAAGAGTCTTAGTACTACAAAAAAGAGCAGTTCGAAATATTCTAGGAGTCATCAGGAGAACCAGCTCCAGGGAACTCTTCAGAGAACTGAAAATGTTAACAGCCCCGTGTGTATATATTTATTGGAGGTTTTGGTCTATGTTAGGGGAGATGTAGAAAACTTTGCGAAACTGAGTCAAAATTATAGCACCAGAAATACTACAGTGCTAGAAGTACCTAGGCACAACAGGGCGAAAACTGTACGATGTCCTAAGCTCATGGGAATAAAACTTTTCAACCACCTCCCCAATACATCAAACAACTCCCCACTAACCAATTTAAGAGAACAGTTAAGGAAATTCTTTTGGAACAGACTTATCTTGAAACTGTTCTATCTTTCTATGTATGTTATGCTTTTGTGTTCGTACTTATAACTAGACACTTTGACTGACTTACTCGATATCATGTGAATGATCGAAGGAATAAATGAAATGAATGAATTTTTTATTATTATTATTATTATTATTAATTTCTGATCTTTCAGTGTCAAGTATTGATTGACTAGTAAGGTAATTGAATTGTGAAAGAAGTTGGTACCATTTTATCCAATTTCCCAAAAATGGATTGGTACCTATTCTTTAGTCCATTGGCCAGCACAATCACCACATCTGACACAGCAATTATTTTTCTTCGGGGATACATCAAAAACTTCTGATTTCTTGAGATTTAGAGGTTATATTCAATATGATTACCCCAGAAATGGTACAACATGTGTTAGAGGCAACTGTGAAGAAAGGATATCTTTGTTAATAATAGTGTTCAATTCGAACATTATTGTAATCCTTGTGTCACTTTTATGTCGACAACAGTAGTGTGGCAAAGTGGGAAGTAATAATCAAATTTTTGAGCAGAATAGAATATTTGATATTACCTACGAGCAGTCGTTGAAGATTCATTTTCCAAAATACAGTCACATATTAAAATTCAATGATCACTATGCAACTGCAAATCATCGACAAAATCATATCCGACTTTGGTTAAGTCTTATTGCCTAAGAATATCCATGTCCTACTTTTCAAAATGCACACTCCTATTGCCACATATTCCTCTCATTATAATACACTGATAGATGTAAAAAGTGGTGATGCCCGTGTTAAATTGCATATCTACCTCTGTTACGTCTTCAGTTATTATATAAATATTAACTGAATTGTAGTCAGAAATACACAATCGTGTGACATCAAAAATTGACTTATTTATTCTCCCTCAAAATCGGTCATGACAACATATCAACGAATAAATACATAGGGTCATAAATTATACCAAAAATAAGAATAATCAACTACAACCTCAATATTTTCAATCATTTCAATTCAATCAATTGTCAATATATTTCTTGCTAAATATCTAATACCGCCTTATTAGAGAGACATAACTTTACCTCTGTTGCAAGTAGGAGGAATACATCTGCTCTGATTTTTCTTTGTGAGGTGATCCATGGCCAAATCAATTGTAGTGGTGTTTTGAGTATGCTGAATTTTCATGTTTTTTTTTTTTTTATCTGTGGACAACACGAAAGGGAAACCTATGATGTTCGAGGAACATCGTGTTAGCCAGCGGTGGAATTTTGGGAAAGCAGGAAGGTGTTGGAATTTTTCTTGAATGTTTGGAGGTTGTAAGCAACAGGAAAGACTTCACTAGGCAAAGAATTCCACAACTTTGCCGTTCTATTGATGAATGATGCTTGGTATAGCGATGTTCGACAGGTCTCGAGCCTGACAGTGTAGGGGTGACCAGCTTGAGCTCGTCTGGTTTGTCTACTAGGAATCGCGCGTGGTGGCATAATAGATGATATTTCCGTTGAGCACCGACCGTGAAAGTACCTATAAAAAAGGCAGAGATCGCCGACCTTTCTACGATGATCTAGAGAGGTCAATGATTTGGTGAGTGTTGTGTCATCGACTAGGCGAATAGCTCTCTTCTGAATTGAATCTAAGAGCTTAAGCGTATGTTTGGGGGCTGAGCTCCAAACATGTGAGCAGTACTCCAGGACAGGTCGAATTTGTGCTTTGTAGATCATAAGCAGTTGCTGGGATGTGAAGTATCTCTTCGCACGGAAAAGAAAACCGAGTTTTTGTGAAGCAGTCTTCGCAATGGACCTCACATGATCGTCCCATGAGAGAGCACTGTTGGTGGTGACACCCAGCAAGGATATTGACGACTTCATAGGAACAGTGGTACCCGACATCATCAAATTGGGCATTGTGTGATCAGCCTTCTTGGTGAACATACAAGCTTGAGTTTTAGTTGCATTGAACTGTACTAGATTCTCAGATCCCCATTTCAGAATTCTTGTCAGATCCTCATTTAAAGCATCAACCTGTCTTCGCCTTGCACCTCTGGCCTCATTGGATGATGTAGGGCTGAAGTGTACTATCATCCGCAAAGCTATGAACTGGGCTGGAGGTCACATTCAACAAATCATTGATGTGGAGCAAAAACAAAGTTGGTGCCAAGACAGAGCCTTGTGGAACACCAGCATTGATCGTCATTGTATCAGACGAGACCCCGTCTACCACCACGTAGAGTGATCTATCTGCAAGAAAACTCGATAGTAAAAGACACAGTTGGGGCGGCAAACCATATGACGGAAGTTTCGCTAGGAGGCCTTGGTGCCAAACTCGGTCAAATGCTTTGGAGATATCCAAGGCTACAGCCAGAGACTCCCCATGTTTCTCTATTGACACCTGCCACTTATGTGTCACATAGGCAAGCAGATCTCCAGTTGACCTCTGGTGACGAAAGCCATATTGCCGGTCGTTCACGATTCTTGAGCTCTCTAGATATCGGATGAGCTCGATGTTGATTGCTTTTTCCATTACTTTAGAGATCCAAGAGTAAATTCAAGACATAATCTACCTTAAAACCTCGAGAACAAATATACAGAGAATCTCACCCTTATTCAGAATTTGCAACAACTACAATGTTATCAATAATAGCTGTGAAATTTTCTCTTGCAGCATTGCTTCATTGAAAAAAATCAGATTCTGATATTATTTTTCCTTTTCTCTAGTTTTTGTATCTCGTCTCATTTCTTCACTATTTTTGTATCTTTACTGATCAAATTTATTTTGTACCTTGGACTTTCCCACCGTGTAAATGGATTTCTGTTGGGTGGTGTACAATAAAAAAAAATCAAAATGATATTAAAAATATCGAACACCCTGTACGAAGCTTCAGAAATTGAAAGATGTTCAGTAAATTTCAATGTATTTTTACCGATATGAAAAACCACGTCACGTTACCAGACCCTGAATAAAATCAGAAGAACGTCATAACATTGATTTTCCCAAAGGAATATGATGGATCTGGCAATATGTGCTTGGAACTTGCACTGGAAGGCGAACGTCTTTGCAAAGCTGGAGATTGCAAAGCAGGAGTAGCATTTTTTCAAGCTGCCATTCAAGCTGGTACTGACGACTTGAGGACATTGAGCGCAATTTATAGCCAGCTAGGAAATGCTTATTTTTATTTGGGTGATTATGGAAAAGCCATGCAGTATCACAAACATGACTTGACTCTTGCCAGGTAAGATACGAGTTGTTTCCGAAATTAAAGCGTTCAATTGAATGGGGTGTTCTATACGACAAAATGACACAATAAGTCGGCAAAAAATTTTTGCAGCGATCAAAAAGTTTTGAAAAATCTATGATTTCCTCATCATTTGTTTGGAAGGCGCTGGTTTGATTCTTCAGTCCATAGCAAAAATAACTAACTGTCTGCTTGTTTTTTTTATTTTGTAAAATTTACCAGTCAACATATTCGGTTTGAGATTGATAATTGAGGATACATGGTGAGTTCACAACAGGTGTTCAAAAATTATCGTTATCTCTGTCCATGCAGAGTCTCGCACAATGTAGTAAAGATTCGCATGCACGCTGAAAACCATCTTGTTTTCGCATCGCAGATATTTCGTCGTAATAAACCTTTCCACGCAATTCAAATATCGCTTTTTTCTCAGTCAGTTCTGACTAACAGTTTGAGAATGTATTCGAAAGATTCATAAATAATTATTGTAGTTGTCATCACACTAAAATCATGTGAAAATAGTCTTTATTTGAAATAGGTATTCCTAATTTACATGTACAAAAAATTATAGATTTCATTGAACCAATCATATACATTATTTAAATATTGAATTAAAATCTCAATTTTCTGAGGTTAATAATTCTATCAATAGATAAACAATCCCAATATACACTTGAAATATCGAAGAAGATACATATAGACATCTAAAATCTATTTCACACAACAAATTGTTGTTCTAGACCCACAAAATTTGGGTTTTAAAGAAAACGGAAAATGAGAACATACTGTGTGTGTGTATATATATATATCCCCTGTATACACCCTGCTGTATATTGGAAATAAAATACTTACTTACTACTTACTATCTGATCGCAAAAGATCACCGACTTCGAAAAAAAGCCAATTAGGAACTCTATTATCATTTTCATATAGATTTGTTTCTATTATTTCACTCTCTGTTTCATCTGTTCAAAAATAGTGAATCTGTATTAAGCTTTCTTTCCATAGAACAATGGGAGATAAATTAGGTGAAGCTAAATCTTCAGGAAATTTAGGAAATACTCTGAAAGTAATGGGACGATTCGACGAAGCTGTTGTTTGTTGCAAACGTCATTTAGAGCTATCTAGAGAGCTGGCTGATAAATTGAGCGAGGGAAGAGCACTTTATAACCTTGGAAATGTCTATCATGCCAAAGGAAAACATATTGGAAGAGTAGGACACAAAGACCCTGGTGAATTTTCTGATGACGTGAAGAGTTGTCTTCAACAAGCTGTAACATATTATGAGTGAGTGTCATCATGCGATGATGGATAATCGTAACTTTTGATAATTTCAATGTTTGATACTGTTTCATGAAAAAAATCTTCTAAATATCGGTTTTACTTTTTTTCCAGAGAAAATCTTTCGCTTATGCAAGAACTGGCAGATGTCGCTGCCCAAGGCCGGGCGTGTGGTAACCTTGGTAATACATACTACCTTCTTGGTGATTTCACTCAAGCCATACACTACCATGAGGAGAGGTTATCGATAGCAAGACAATTTGGTGACAAAGCTGCAGAAAGAAGAGCTCATAGTAACCTTGGAAATTCACATATTTTCATGGGACAATTTGAAGAGGCTGCACATCATTACAAGTGAGTGTCGTATTTATTTTGATCTGTAGCTGATATATCAATTGCCAGTTATATTCATCAGTGAACTGAATCATGCAGTGAAGCATATAAATTATTGAATGACACACAATGAAAGATTGGCATTGCAAATGGTATACTCATTTGTTGTGCTTCTCCAATTTCTTTATTATCTCATGTGAAGGCAGCCGCAGATATACACGTAAGGCGAAAGATATTTTTTTTATAGGAATCCCACATTATGAGGTGAATACTCATAGAGATCATTGCATGTTAAAGTCTGATACATATAAATTATACAAATAAATGTTGGATGAGAGTGTGATACCTTGATAATTCTTTCAGACGTACCTTAGCTCTAGCCCAAGAACTAGGAGACCAAGCCATTGAAGCACAAGCATGTTACAGCCTGGGTAATACATACACATTATTGAGGAATTATGAGGCTGCGATAGAGTACCACCTGAGGCATTTGCGCATCGCTCAAACTCTCTCTGATAAGGTGGGCGAAGGCAGAGCATGTTGGTCACTAGGAAATGCTCATGCTTCTTTAGGAAATCATGAAAAAGCTTTGGCATATGCCAAGAGCCACTTGGAGATTAGTATAGAGGTGAGAGTTTAATTTTTAACAGTGCCAACTCAATTAACTGCCTAAAGCTTGACTAGTTTACTGATCTATGAAGCAGTCGTATTTCTAACTGAAAATAAGGGGCTTTTTGGAAATCACAACTGAAGTAATCATGAACACAATCATGAAGCAATACATGAAGTAGCGGTAATTTTAGGAAACATTGTACAGTATATAATGAAAAATGTTCCTTTCACATTTATGATGAATTACCTGTGCTGTTGAAGTCCATTTTGAAGCTCAAAAAAGAATTGAGACAATTGCTTGCACTGGTTAGAGAATATGTAAGAGATAATTAATGAATTATAGTTGTGATATTTTAGTATCAATAATGACGTATGAAATTTTACTATTTTTTTTCTACTTGTATTATTTATAATTCCACCATGAAGTACATGTAATGCAATGTGAATATAATGGAGGTTGTTACGAAGATAATGATTGAAACTTATATAAAATATTCCATAATCCACAATAAATGTAACAAACAAAACCAAAGATTACAGTTAAGCATCTAGGTGTGAAGAAATCTTGTATGTGTATCTTTATAAGGAGAATAGTAAATTATGTAACAAGAGTTGTAAATTGCATATTATGCATGGAGAAAGTTACACACGTGGACACGCAGCAGCTAATTCATTATTCAATATTGACTTCATTATTTAATATTGACTTAATTATTTATTTACTCAATTCCCACTACTATGACAATGTTTAAGTGCAATATTCTCATGTTGTATTTCTCAGGCTGTTTAATTAATTTTGAAAATTTCATTGATAATGAATACTCATAATTTCCCAATGGCGTTGTTTTATCTATTTCTTTTCTTTTTCAACATTCTGTGTGTTCTCGTGTTTGGAATTTGAGAACATTTTATCGATTTATTGAGAGACCCCTGTACTGAAATTCATATTTCATGGGTAAATCTCACCTACAGTTGCTAGAGTATTAATATTTTTCACAGCCTATTAGAGATATTTGGCCAATTAGGATACTCCTTGAATTTGAAATATTGATTGACTTGCAATTATGTTTTATTTTTCAGTTGAGCGACTCTATGGGCGAAGCCACTGCTAAGATGAACATCTCGGACTTGAAAAAAATTCTCGATATACCTGAAAGTCCCAATGAAAACTCGGATTCTTCTAAATCGACTTCACAATCCGACTCAATGAACAATGTATGTCATGAAAATTTACGTAGGGTGAGACGCGAGAGCATGGAACAGCTTAGTCTAATTAAGGTAGTGCTAATTGTTTTCGTTTGTAAATATTGGGGTTCTTGCTGTAAGTTTACTCGAGAATTGAAGAAGCAATGTGTCACTATAGTTAAGTGTTTCATTCCAGGTGGGAGGATTCTTCATAAACGTTTCAGTATTTGGGTATGAGTTTACGGAATTCTTTTTTTTTTTCTTTGCGGCTGCTACGAAGTAATTAATTTCGAGGGCGTACATTCGAACTTTTCAAATCGACCACACGTATAGATATATCTGACAATATGCATAAATTTGAGTGTGCATATTATTGAAATATAGATATGTATGCATAATTTTTATAACCAATCATGCTATAATATTCCGCAATCGCCATTTGAAAACCATTAATATCGTGGAACATTCAAACATGCGGACTCAGTAATCATAAATTTGCTTATATTCAATTCATTTTAACTATCATTCATAAGAGAATATCTCTGCGCACTATGTTGAGAAATTTATGCATAATGTTTGACATCCTTGTCCTCGACAGTCTTCGAGTGCGCCCAAAGATTGGCCAAGGCATTTGTGACGACGTGGATTTAAAAATTCTTCATTGTGTTCAAACGGACTCTTATCTTCAGAAAATCAGAAACCAATCACGTTGAATTTTACATGCTTAAGAAACTTTCATGAATGATGTGCTTTATTGTTTCTCTCAATCCACTGTGAATAATACTGCATGATAAATTTCTTTGTGTTTGCTTGCTTGTTTTGAATTGAGTGCAACTGTTTCATAATATACCACTCTTTGGTCTCCGACGTAGACCTGCTTGGCGTCAGTTGACTGTGTGGCGTTGGAATGATGAAACTTTTTCAAATATTTGTATCATACGTGAACGAATATGCTTTATTCTTCAGAAATAATTAGAAATAGAAAATCTTTATTAAATAGGAAATCCTAATATACAAATACGTTACATAAATAAATTGAATACAAAATATATATTTAATTACCTAACTTAACCTATCCTAATGACAAAACACACACACACACCATTCACTATGACATACATCCTTTTCTATTAGTACATGAATATAATAATAATAAAAAATACCTTTGATTATTTACCTAGATAATTAGATCCCAGTCCTACTTGATCTTGAACCCATCTACAATATTTTAAAGGAAAACCTCGTATATTTTCACGTTTTCAAAATTTGAACGATTTCAAGTTCACTTCTATACATCCTCTGATGATATTCTAGATATATTTCTACTACCATCTACTACCATCTACTACCATCTACTACCATCAATCGACCATGATTCCCAAACATCACGTCCTCTTCAGATCATGTCATGAAGTTGACAAGATAACTGACTGATTTGAAAAAGGGTTATTTTCAAGATAAAGTAGTAATTTAAATTCTTGAATTCATTCATAACAACACAGAAATTCAATACATTTCCTGAAACGAAAGTTGATTTCAATTTTGGATACACATTATTTGTGTTCATACACATACTTTGTGTCATGATTTGAAGAGAACGTCATTGCCGTGTATGTTAATGTAAAAAATTGTATTATTATGATTTATAAAATAATGAATGAAATATAAAATCTTATTACACTCAGCATTTGGTAATGATTGGCGATCATTAGTAGGCTGGAAAGCAATATCAATATCTGTCAAGTATATGCTTAGGGTTCTCTGAGTCGAAGTTTACTCCAAAACGTCATTGCCGTGTATGTTATGTAAATTATGATTCATAAAATAACGAAATAATGAATGAAATATAAAATCTTATTATACTCAGCATTTGGTAATGATTGGCGATCAATAGTAGGCTGAAAAGCAATATCAATACCTGTCAAGTATATGCTTAGGGTTCTCTTAGTCAAAGTTTACTCCAAATCGTTGTAGATTTCATTCTAAATATTGAGGTTGGGTTCATATTATTGCAAAACTGGAAGCATCCTAACTGTACAATGATTTCAGTACAATAGACATACTCGGTTATGTATGATGCATAAATTTCAAGTCATATCTCTTGGGACTTGGGTTTGAGAACTTGAGTTTTGATATTGATATATTATATCAGTGCCAGGTGAAATAGTATGTGAACCTGGAATAGTTACCATGCTTGTGAATATTACGGCAAATGTTAATTCACCAGTTTAAATCTTACCATTTCATGACACTACAGGTATAGTTATGAAAATTAACGTGCTCTCTACTGAGGTTTATTTGTGTCCGTATATAAACTTATAATTCCGCCTGTACTTTGGATCTTGTTATACAGTTTGGCAACACCGGGATATTATGCGAAGTAGAGTGCATCAGTCTGTGTTTTGAATAGGAAAGTGCTCAACTACTCAGTGGCATTTCTGCGGGCTTTCACTCTGAAAAAAATCCATAAATTCACTCGGATTGGTCTGAAATTACACCATGTTTTTCTTTGCAATCTTAGGTAAATCACCGTGTATATAAAATAAAAAATAGGGAGCACCATCGTACTTGAGTAATTGATTCACAGACAATATTTTTCTCAAGGAATCATTACTTGAAAACGGTGTTGAACTCTTCGAAGATCTGCCAAGAGGGAAAAAGAAACACTGAGAATCTAGTTATCTTCAATGAAGAAGTTAGGAAATATTTTGCTGAGTGAATTAACTTTTTACATGTATATAGCTCGATGTTAATGCATTTGAGGAATGTTGTATTCAATAGCAAATGGTAAATAAAATTTTTAATCATTCATTCATTCAGTTAACACCGGATGCTAAACGACCAGGACTTTCCCTTCTGCAACAAAAGCCTTCCCAGAAACCAGAGGAAGAAGATTCGTTCTTTGACTTGCTCTCACGCTTCCAGTCCAAAAGGATGGACGATCAACGATGTTCATTGTCAGTCGATAATAAGGAAAATAGGAATGTTGTTAATATGGCCTACAACAATGAAGGGCCTGATGACTTGATAGATATGATTGCGGGAATGCAGAGTAAACGGATGGATGAACAGAGGGTTTCCCTACCGCATTTACCAGGTGAAGAACCTAACGATTGTCAAATATCATATGTCAAATATTGATTCATCAGAATATATAGGGAATCGATGATTGGCGAGAAATAATATCAGTGTTCGAAGTATGTCGAGAGAAGTCGACTAATAAACAACAGAAAGTTCATTACATTATTTATTTTCATGAAAAATAGTCTCTAGACTTCCAGAGCAAACATGTTCGCGAATGAAAATACTGAAATGAACATTTCAATAAAAGGTTTTTTTTTAAACATCTGATTTTATTTCTATTTATGAATGCAAAACACTCAATTGTGCCCATAGTTCACTTCAATTTTGATATATATCGTGATATAGTGTTTGCGATTTCAAACCGCAACACCTCAATTTGAAATCCGTTGATCCATTTGCAAAAACAACTCAGTGTCAACAAGCTTTCTTCGAAAACGACAGACAGATATGAATTATTGATATTTTCAAAGCCAACTACTAAAAAACGACTATTGGACAATTTTTATTTGACAAATCAGACAGCCTTTTCGATACGGGCATTCCTGAATTACTCAAACGTTCATAGGTATTGGGTCTAAGTTTTTTAATGTCAATTCTTCAAATTTCCGCTTGTTTGATTCATCCTGTATTAAAATCTAAGTAGTTTATATAACGGGTGAAATGGTCATTTAATCTTATATCGCGGTCAGAAAATGTTTGCAGTCATGAACAATTAGAGGAATTTCTGCCGATAGAGAAAGAGAACGACATATTCCAACAAAAATTTCACTAGGAATCGAGATTTCATAAATTTAAGTCTGAGAAAATAAAAATATGTATTTACTCATATATTTGGTATATTATTTTTGAGATATTTTTGGATTATCGTTGATTTCTATTTCTTGAGCTTTTATTTAGTTTCACAGTTATGTCAATTCGGGTCAAATCTTGCTAGTGAATTTTAGTCCACTTCTATCAAACCCTAGCATACTAAAATAAAGCTCAATTTATAAACTTCACTGCCGTAGCTGCAGTTAACGTTCCATGATGGAATATGTGAAATATGTACATCCGTTTATGAACTTCGCAGTTGACGCAGTTGCCGTTGCCGTAGCATCCGGAGATTCAATGACAGATTAGTCCTAGAGAGAGCTGACAAGAAAGTGATCAGCTGATTTGTGGTTTCGTTTTGTTCATCTCATTCCCATAAACTGCACACCACGAGAACGAATTAATTTGAAAAATGAATGAAAAATGATCATGACTTTCTATCAGTCAGTATCTAACAGATAACTGACAATACTACCACAGAAGTATTCATTCTGTGTATGCGCCTGCGGAAAAGCCATGAGTTTATATATGCAGTTTTTTCACTACTGCAACGGCTACGTCTACTGCGGCTACGGTAGCGGAATTGAAAAAATGAGCTCAATATTTGACACCTCATGTCCCATTATATAAATTAGATCGACAATCGAGAAGAATCTCATTCACGACAATAAATCGATTGATTGACCGATAGTTTTTTGACGTTCAAGGTCTCCAAACGAACTCCATCCGCCGCCTGGCCGACCCGCCCGCCGACACCGTCCCCGACGACAACTTTCTCGACCAGCTGGTGCGCTGTCAGGACTCGCGGCTCGACGACCAGCGCTCGCCGCTGCCGGCGCCAGCGGTCGACGCCGAGGCGGACGCGCCGCCGGCCGGCGGCGAGCCGGGCGCACGAGCCGCAAGCGGCGCCACCGTGCCGGACGAGGACTTCTTCTCGCTGATCATGCGCTTCCAGTCCGGTAGGATGGACGACCAGAGGGCGGCCGTGCCCAGGAGGGAGACGAGGTTTGTTCTAACAATGACGGCTGAGTGAGAGGAATCTAGTGCTTTACAGGGTATATTTCCATTGGTATAGTTGTGGAAATGCACCAAATCAAAAAATAAAACACTATCAATTTTCCATTCATTTCCATACCATTCTTATTTGTATTCTTGAATATTTCAGATTTTAACAGTCCTAATGAACAAAGTGTTCTTTTTCGAAGAATATACATCGAATAATTTCTCGCAATTAAGCACGGTGGTATAAGCATTCTTGCATATAATAATTTTCGACCGTTTCCGAATTATTACGATTTTTGTAGAAAATTTTGAGTTACTAGTATCTTCAAAAAGGCTTTTCTTCAGAATTTTTGAAGTTGAATATTTCAAACCTCTACCAGAGCTTATATTCATGATGATGTTTTGAGTGAGATTGAGAATTTTACCAAATCATATACAGTGTGATCAAAAATATCATTTGGCGGTTTTTGAAAGCCCCGAGTAATTTTTTTCAAATCAAACGCCCTGTATATTATCAAATAACTGAACACTTGATTGATATATGGTTTCCTATACCTAACTCCAAAATATTTCGTGTTATGAGGGTTTCTTGATGAAAATGCTATGAGAATTTGATATGTATGATTGATTGATTGTATAAAGGAATAGGCAGACCAGTCGCGAGCTTTTATTTTTCAAGCATTTCAAGATACTTGTAAAACTCACAATTTTTTACAAAATTCGCAATAATTCGAAATCGGTCGAAAATTACTACATATAGGGACGCATTATACATTTTTTTTCAAAATAGTAGGTAGATTTCAAAAATGTAGCAAAATACAGGATGTTCTATCTGAATTAAGGTCGTTTGTGACCACTTCCGATTTAACTGGAAGTGCTACGTCACTGGCGATATTTCATATCGATTGTATATTGACTCATATCACGTACAAATTTTCAAAATTTTATTTGAATCAAAAAAATTCTAACCAGCGGGTTACTTGATAAGAATTATAAAATTGTTCGCATATTAATCTTCCAACAATGTCTGAAATTGGCTGCGGTTTTTCTGGATATCTTGTAGTAAAAGATGCAGATGATTGGGAATAACTGAAAAACATCATACAGAGTGACTTACCCACGATCAAAAATTGACTTGACTACTACCTACTCCCTGTGACAAAACGTTTTATCTACCTTTCAGATCCAATGCAAACAAATAGTTAAATACCTAGGTGTATTCATAGACTCTCACCTCAGATGGGACTCACATATCGACTATGTCTGCAACAAAATACGTTCTATCATATACAAATTTAAATATCTGAAAGATATACTAACATTTCATCAGCTCATAATTCTGTATCATGCTTTCATTGAAAGTCAATTATGATATAGTATTGTAGGCTGGGAAGGGGCACTGAAGACTCATATGCGTCCTCTAGAAATATTACAGAAAAGGCTACTGTAACTGATTCTCTCTAAAGAATACAAATATTCCTCGGATAAACTCTTCAACGAGGCTAATGTTTTCGATCTTCGACAACTTTTTTATCTAATACAATAATTTAATAATACAATCCTTACATACCAAAAAAATCAAAACATTTTCACCTTGCCATCTCACCCTACCCTGCTAGGAAAAAGCATCTCCACAAAGTTCCCCAAACACAAAAATTGGTCGGGCAACGGTCCTATCGATACCTAGCTCCAAAAATGTATAACACCGTTCCTCTATACATACACAGAATTGGTAACCTAATACTCTTGAAGAAGGAATTGAAGTCGTTTATTCGTAGCGAAACACGTCAAAAAATTGCAGATTATGTGGACAACAAATAAATTGTTGCCGTCACTGACCTGACCTCATTTCGAAAATTTCTCTCCATACCTTTAGTACTATCTATCCATTGAACAATAATTCCATCTACGTTTGAGGATATCATGAATTATTAATTGAGCAAAGTTCTAACTTCTACATTACCTATACCTATTATGATGTTCTATGGAAAGAGTTCTTGAATATTGGTGGAATAGTTCTTGACATTCACTAATTTAATCTTACTAATGTTCAAACATCATATCATTCATTGTTCCTCGTCCGCTTATACTCGGAAATATTTCATAATATGTGCTAACCTTAGCAAACCCATAAGTATTTATTTGTATATATGTATATGTATGTATATCCATATGTAGGTGTGAATTATATTTTATATGTATGTAGGTATTTGAATGTTTGTATGAACATGCATAAAGTGTCTACGACTATTTAGAAAATTTTTTTTCAACAAAACTCTAGTTCTTGTTCGTTTTTCATACTATATTTACATATTTATTCATTTTAAATGTAAAATTTTAGATTTTTTCGAAACAAGTGCCATGCACTTATCAAAATCCTTGATGTTTATTCTCTTTTGTATTTGTTCTGATCACAACTTATGTCATCTTTCCTCTGAATAAATATCATTATTATTATTATTATTATTAGATTATTATTATTATTAGATTATTATTATGTATTATTCTGCAGATGATGAATCTGACAGTGAATATTAACTGCATTTGTATACAGATAATAATAATAATAATAATAATAAATTTATTAAATCCTTTTCGACCATAAAAAATGATATGGGATACGTCAGACAACAAGTAATTCACATACATTCAATACATACAGATACATGAAAATATAACAGTATCAAAAAATAAATATATAAATTGATTGAAATACATAAAAATATAACAGTACCACAAAATGATTATATAAATACATATCATTGATTAAAATACTCATCATTATTGTAAAAACAACCGTTAATCAAGAATTCTTTGAGTTTAATTTTGAAAATGATTTCCCTGTTTATGTTTTTTATATCGGCAGGTAAGTGATTATAAAATTTTGCCCCCTTATAAGATGGACAGTTTTCATACAGACATGTTGAGTGTTTCTGGAGCCTTATTAATTCACCATGCCTGGTAGGATATGCATGAAAGTCACAGTTACGATTGTAATTCTGTATTTGTTTTTTGAAAAGCAGAATACATTTGTAGATATAGATACAAGGTACGCACATGACTTTATTTTCAATAAAGTATTGTCTACAAGATCCTCTGTATTCTATTCTATATATTAGCCACATAACCCGCTTTTGCGAGACAAATATTTTATTCAGTTTTGTGGAGCAACCCCAAATGGCAATATTATAAGAAATATGGGAATATACAACAGCAAAGTAAACGTTCAAAAGTTGTGCTTTATTGAAATTGGACTTTAATTGTCTAATCGCGTAGTACCCACTGTTAACTTTCTTACTGACATGATTAATACCTGACTCCCAGGTCACGTTACCATCGATACAAGTACCGAGAAATTTGGTGTTATCTGACGATTTAATTATTTCATCACCCACCCTAATATGAAAGTTATTAATTTTCCTATTTGTCTTGGAATAAAACTGCATCAGAACAGTTTTCTTCACATTTACTACCAAAGAATTCTTACAACACCAATTTGTAAATTCGAAACTCAGGATATTCAATTTTTCTTCAAGTTCCTCTGGTGTATCAGCATTCGCTGCGATCGTTGTATCGTCTGCATACAAAACTATATGATCTGTGCTTAAATGATTGGGCATATCATTGATAAAAAGAAGAAAAATGAGAGGACCCAATATAGAACCTTGGGGAACCCCAAGATCAATATCATACTGCTGCGACTGAAAATTGTCAACTCTAACATGCATCTTCCTCAGAGTCAGGTATGATCTGAGCCATGAAAGAAAGTTTCCTCTGAAGCCAAGTGAATCAAGTTTTTTGCATACAATATCGGCTTCAATAATGTCGAATGCTTTCGATAAGTCAAAGAAAAGTGCACCGACATATTTTCTCTTGTCAAGTGAGTCATAGACATACTCGAAAAAATTGTGAAATGCACTTTCCGTTGACCTACCTGGGCAGAAACCATGCTGATATTTGGATATTATATTGAATTGATCCAGGAAAGCCAGCATTTTTACATAAACGGATCTCTCGATTATTTTACAAAACACTGTTGGAACTGTTACGGGCCGATAATTTTCAATACACGTTGAATTACCTTTTTTTAAAATCGGTATTACCGATGCAATTTTCAGTTTGTCTGGGAACTCGCCAGTTTCAATTGAAAGATTTATCAAAAATGCTAATGGTTCGCATATTGAGTTTCTGATGTTCTTTATTATTTTCGTTGGAATGCAGTCTACTCCAACAGAGTTTGTGTTCTTGAGGTTAGAAATGATTTCGAGTACATCCCTAGGATGAACTGGAGTAAAATAAAATGTATGATCTACATGCATAGTGGTGATGTCATTGAACGGTGTGGACTCAAAGTTTGCATTTATTATGTTCTTCGCTATGGTAGAAAAATATGAACCGAAAGCATCTGCAATTTTATTTTGATCATTCTCAAGTGTGTTGTCTAGTAATAGTTCCCGGTTTATACTTTGTTTTCCTCTTCCCGTTTTATTTTTGACTATGTTCCAAATTTTTTTCTGCTTCTGATGTTGGCTCATGTTTGCTAGAGCACCTTGATTAAATGCATACTTTGCTTCATGTATTTTCTTCCTATACAGTTTTTTTGATTCATCATAATATTTTTTGTATTCTAAGTCATCTACATTTCTTGATATCCAAAATAGATTTTTTAAATTGTTCCCCATAAGAATGATATCCTGAGAAACCCACAGTTCTTTACCGAGCTGTGCTTCGTGATTAACGGTTTTTTGTACAGATATATGCACAGCTTGTTAGAAAAATGTAAATTTCAGGCAGGTCATATGCAGAATCAAGCAATATTATGGAATATCTTCGGTATTATGAGTTTTGGGTATAGGGATGTGAATTATAACTAGGGCTCTTTTTATCAATAGAATGGAGTCATGAGAACAAAAATGGGGTTTCCATTCGGGACATTGTGGGTACATTACCTCTGTCACACGGATTCACTTACTGTCTAACTTATATCAACCAATTTTCACGGATTTTCAAGATGGACAGAAGCATTTCCCATATCAGATATCACTGCTGAGACAGTAGCAACTACCTTTCACAATGGTTGGATCACTCGGTTTGAAGTCCCAGTATATTAGACCCGAATTTCTATCAATCAATATTGACAATTACCGTAGTTTTGGTAGATCTTTAATGAAATACAGTCAATAACTGACCCAGTATCTACGATGGATTTCGTCATCGGAAATAAATAGATCTGTGTGTGCATCAGTCGTGAAATATGGGGAGCCTCTGGCTGTAGCATTGAATATCTCCGAAGTATGTGTTCCACAAGGAATACGAATATGTGAATATGTGGATTTTCAGGGAAAAATAGTTAAATTGATTTTTTATTTGATTGTTTTATTCCTGATGGCTTATTAGTTACCTTTTTTTTTAATCAAAACAGTAACCACTATTATAAACATATTGGACTCAGTGTATATGTATAAATTGATCTATAAACATTTTTCTTGCAGAATTGCAAATGGAAACGTCCCTCATCCACCTGATGGTATTAACAACAATATGACCACTACTTCGAGTAGAAGAAAAAAATGAGGTAACAGAAAACGCTGTCATTGAACTGGTAGTTGAATTAATTGCAATAAATTCATTGGTTCTTGATGGCACAGTAATTAGATTTGTAAAGAGATCAATTATTCGTTCAAGAATTTCAAGAAGAAAGATTGACAGAAAGAATACTAAACATGAAAAATGCTCAATCAGAAAGCATACATCATTTAAAAAATACACCAATGATCATTGAAATACCACAATATTGTCGTATACAGAGACAAAGGGGCTATTCCTTGGGGTGTTTTTGTTAGTTGAACAATAAACATTACTTTATATCTAATATTCACAATGAGAAATCCTAAATAGCAAAATAAACAGAAAATAAATGATAATTGTATGAACTATAGATAATCTAAGCTGAATTAAGCTTATTTTTCAGAAGAATTAATGAAATTTTCAGTGATAGAAGAAACTGAAAAGAATATAATATTAATTAAATTAAAATATATTCTTCAATTAATTGATCTATCTATGATATCAATCATCAGTGGAAATTACAATTCAGTTTCTAAAACTGAAATCACAAATGATAACATGGTATGCGCTAATTCAAGTAACCTGTTGAATTCATTGAAATTATAATATTGAGTCTTTTCACTAATCTTTCTTCTCTATAGGACATTTCCAAAGAATTACAGACAAAACTCTAGCTATAATGTTTCCACAGGTATAAATATTTTGATTTTTGATAACTTATATGATTAGGTAGTATACATTTTAGTGAAGTAAGATTCATAAATTTTATATTTATCTAGTATATTTCATTTAAGATGAAATATAGAGTGCGGTTTATTTCATTCATTTCATTTTATTATGTAATTATTTATAAATATCTGATACCGATGTGTAATACGAAATGAATATGAAAAAAGTTGATTCTGTGTTAGGCGAGTAAATCAATTTCTCTTCTACGTATAGAAATTGAATGAGATAACACAGTGGTCATCTGATCATCATATAAAGATTTTCTGTCATTAGATTGAATAAATATAGTATTCTGAATAAAGCGTTAGAATTCCATTCGCAATTACCCATATTGTTCACTAGTTGTTGCCAAATATGTATTCTTAGGTCAAGATTGGTTTACCGATAGTGAAACCGTCCAACAAAAATATGCTCTGAAATTTTCCTCATGATGCTGTTCAGTGGGAGAATTGAGTTAAAATGGAAATAATGGATATTATTGTTGTTATTGGGATAGGCACTCGTAATTAACATGATTTATAGTTTTTTTATATTTATACCTATATTTTCAAGATCTACAAATTTTTATATTTTATTTATGTATAAGTAAGATGATATATTATCGTTGGTGCCAATAAATTTCTATCTTTATGATCACAATGTCTGGTTATTCATTGCTACAAACTCGACCTCTTTTCATTCTTTGAAAAATCGCTGAGACGTCATAAATAAGAATTTCTGTTCAATCACATATGCTACGAATGCATGGCAAACAGAATGCCACGGTAGCGCCAAAAATCGTTGATCATTTATCGCTCGAAAAAATTATCCAGGCATAATTTTTTGTTGATGAATTATATATTCACTTCCGATTGACATGTTTAGATATAGTACTGAGTTTTATCAGATGATTTCATGAAACCGAGAGATATTCTTAAAAGTACAATAATCGAAACCAGATCGTACTCATAGAATCATTCAGTCTCGAGAATGTTTCTGCATCAAAGAATATGACATGACTTACCTAAAACAGTTTTTCACAGTGGATATGGTCGATGAAGAAAAAGAGAGAATACAATTATTCAAAACAATATTTCGCGATTTGTATGCGTGCAGGAAGTTTGAGATCCAAGTAGAATTGTAATTGATGCGATTATTTTTTGAGTAAATTTGAACAACATATGCAATTCAATAATTCTAGTAGATATTCTCATTTTCTAACGGATAGTGATTAATGATAAATGTTGAAATTTGACGGTGTGCTTTGTATGTGACAATATGGAATTGGTTCTTATGTTAATGGAAATGATTTTGAACTTTTGATTGGTGGTATAACTCTGTGTATATTCATGTATTCAACTTTACTGCGAATAGAACGTACGACACATGGTTAGACTACTATGTCACCATGAAAGATATAAGTAGAATATTATGGCTCCATTTTAATCACCTAACACACTGAGTTTAGCTGAAAAAATAACGCAGATCCATTCGATTCCAGTGTTACCATAATAGAACAAAACATTTTGAAAATGGCTGGAATAGGAAAGGTTGATAATAAACTAAATAATCAAAAAACGAAATAGAAATATAGTACTGTATTTTGAATAATGAAATTCATACAATTCATCAGAAATCTGCCACTGTATATCTATCATTTGTTCAAATGTCTAGATATTTTTCTATGTTCAATATTTCAAGGTGTTACTAGAAGTTGATAAGTAACGTACATGTGACTCAATATATGACTCAATAGTCATATCAACTGCCCTGACACCACAGACTTCAGACTCTCTCTGTGTAGTCAGATGGAATATCGAACATTGAATGAGTTATAATGAATATTACATGAAGAAAATAAAGTTCACTTGAAGAATTTCTTATACCACATGAAACTAGTAGCACCACTCAATGTGAACCAAGTCAATATATAAGACAAATGTTCATTTCTCAAAGATACCCGTGTTTGTCCTCCAATTGGACCTAGAGGTACATCATAGTCCATGGTAGCATCAAGATATATTGGAGAAGTACCAGTTTTGTTAGCCATTTTTTGTAAATCCCTGAAAAATTAATGGAACAGAGATCTAATATGAATATCCCCAACAACCAAGTCCTACAATTTCAAATAGTAAATCCATTAAATCATTTAATCCATTAATCATATAATATCAGTCTAATTTTGAGGATTTTGAGAGGATAGTTATCAACAGAATTTTACCATATTTATCTCATAAAAAAAATAGCATAAATACAATAAACTGTTATTTCCTGTTATCTTATGAAGAAATTCTTCCCAGTCTAGTGAAAATGAGTCTCATGAGATAAGGAACAGCTCATGCCACGATTGTGTATCTATTCTAAAACACCATTTTTCATAATGAACTGCAGTTTGATGCCATGGAACTCTATTCTATAGGTAGATTAATGGAATTTGATCTTACACAAAATTTCAAGTCATACTTTTCTCTTTATTTTAACAAATTCCGTTAATTCAAAGTCTATTAAATCTTCCTGATTAAATCTGAAACATCACTTTATGCCAGATGCTATTTTTACAATCTGCTACCTAATAGAATAAAATCAATCACTAATGAAAATAAATTTGAGTCAGCTTTGAAAAAATTCTAATCTAGCCACGCTGCCAAAGAAGTCATGCATTCTAATCTTTAGACAAATATACCCATCTTAGAGCTAGGGCTCAAGATTTTTGAAACTTTGTGCATTTTTTACTATTTGTTTGTTCTTTGCTTCAGTTTGTAATTTTCAATCCAACTTGTTGTGCCTTTAGGAAGATGTGTACTATTTGTGTTTTTGTAACTTGTACCATGTATCTATTAATATCTACCCATTATAGTTAATCTATCACATTTGAGAATAGTGCAAAGAGACAGTTTTTGGCCAGATAGATATTTCAAACCTAAGCATCACCTGTAGAAATAACAGTTGCTTCCTTCTTGATTCTTCATAGCAAAGTTCGGTCTATTCTCATTGGTTCTCACTATACCAATTACATCAACAATACCTTCAATTTGCCCTTTTTGGCGGGTTCTTGGATCTTTCTGTTTGGCTGGTACCCATCCACGATTCACAAGAATTGTTTCACTAGAAATGAAAGTTCATCATTCTCAGAAAGAATAAATTCCAATGAATCCAAGCCAGATGAGATGTTCTCTTCAAATAATTCACAAAATTGACAATTTACACAGTATTGTCAATTGTGTGATTGAGGAATCAGTGAATATTCAGAAATGTTATATTTTTTTCAGTTGAATACTATCACAGATATTTTCATTGAAAAATTTATGAAAAAATGCTGTGATGTTATTTTTAATTTTGAAATCAACAAATTCAAACCCTGGGCAACTATATGGCCCTCTATGGGTAATTTGGGTATGAATGATTTAATCCTACTAATGATAATATAACTGATAATATAAATGCCTACTCACTCTCTACCCTCCAACTTGAATGGGGTGACTACTAGGTATCCTGTACCTGAATTACTTTTAGACACCAATGAACTGCTTGAGGCAGCTTCTCCATTGACAAGAAGAGACCGAGGTCCCATATATAATTCTTTATCATGCAAAAACTGGCCTCTCACATGCACAGGTTTATATTCAAGTTGAGTTATTTCGTCAATACTAAAAATATGAGATATTTTGAAGCTGATATGTTATATATGCAATTGAACAACTTTTCAGGAAGAGGTATAGGTTGACTATTTGTACGTTGTTGTAGATCTTCAATGAGTCTTTCTTTCCAAAACTTTCGTTGAATTTGCCAAATTCCTAGTGAGATGGTAGATACTGGTATGGTCTAAAATAGCGCAGAAATGATGAAATTGTGATTATTTCATAAATAAATGAAATGAGAAGTATATCTCTTACCAATAACAACCAACCGAAAGTATTAATTTCACCAATTTTATTTCGCGTTGACGACATTGAGAAACATAATTTAGGACGATAAAAAGATTTAGTTGCAAGAAATACAACTTTATATCTTTGTCTTATGATATTCATATTGACTATTATTGACTACATAAATATGAAAGGTTAGGTTGCCAAAGCTAGATACTCTATTTCCGAACTCATCCGATCGACAAGGCCAGTGGCGTGTTTCCATCCTTCTACTTCAATCAGAGATTAGTCAACTTTGATTTCAGTAAACCTTGGATCAAAACTATCGATAGCATTAAAAAAAAAACATTGCATTGATATTATTCCTATGTAAGAACTTTATGGGAGAAGTAAATTCTCAACAATATATCAATATTATAACCAGTGTACAAGCCAACTACGCAGTTAAACAAACGTTGAACGTTTTCGGAAAGAAATATTAATTTTTCCGAAATTCCGAGTTGTAACTCGGAATTTTAATATTCCGAGGTGTAATTCGGAATTGAGTAATATTCCGAGTTGCAACTCAGAATTCAATAATATTCCGAGTTGCATTTCGGAATTTAGTAATATTCTGAGTTGTAACTCGGAATATTAATTTGCGGATTATCGATGAATTATACAGTGTGAGCACGTAAATAAGGTTGGAACAAATTTGTTCGAAGCTTTTGATATATGGTCATTGGAGAAAAATCAGGTACGTCGATTTTCTTTTTCAGTTGCGCATATTTGGCCATATGGCATATACCGTAACGTAACATAAAAAAATGTTTCAGGGGGCTGCTCAATCTAATGGTGAGAGATGATCTATAATATGTACTGATAATTGATGTACCTAATAAACTAGCTAGTTCATTACATTAATTACTGATACCTATATGCATGTATGAGCTACACCATGAATCCTCTCATATCAGGTGTTCCTAGACATCACCATTTCTTGAAAAAACGACTCTAACTTCATTTTCTCCATTGTTTTCGATAAATTCCGTGGTTCAAGAAACAAACGTTGGCAAACGATGAAACCGGAAATAGACATGTGAACATATCAAATAATTATTCCATTTCACAAGAACTCGAAAAACTATAGGGATTTCAAGAATAGCATTTAACAGGAGGCACTCTCGGTATATATATGTATATATATATACAGGGTGTCCTTAAAAGGTCTTTACAAAAAGCTACCACATATTCTTCAGACCAAAACAATTCGATACAAGCAAACTTACCTCAGTAAAAAGTTGCTTAGTTTGGGCGCTAGACGGCTCTGAAGTTGAAATTTTCAAATCGATTTTGCTTCATAACTTTTGAACGGCTCATGAGATTTTTTTCGAATTTGGTACGTTGGCATAGACTCATCGGGCAATGAAACTCATATCATAATCATAATGAATATCATTCCATGGGCGTAGAACTTGATTTTTTCAGTAAATAAACATCTAAAACTCCTACGCCAATGGAAAAAAATTAGTTTCAATATGAAATCTAAATTATTCAACTCATTCACTACAAAAAAGGTACTCCTGACAAAAGTCGATTCCTCTCATGGTTTCGACAAAATTTTAATTTTAGTGATTTAGAGCATAATTAATAATAAAACGATTAACAGATATTTCATAAAAATTGTTCAAAATGTTCACCATTTTCACGTATACAAAGATTTATACGACGCAAAAAGTTGAAATGTACTCTTTGCATAACTCCTTCATCGCCTGTAAGATTATTCGTCGCCTGTTGGATACGTTGCCATAATTGTTCTACAGTATTCACAGGGGTCTTGTAAACCGTAGACTTGAGATAACCCCATACAAAATAATCCATCGGTGTTAAGTCTGGAGAACGTGGTGGCCAATTCACGGGTGCATCATTACCTCTACCTATCCATCTGTCTGGGTACTGTTGGTTTAAAAAATTCCTAACATCCACCGAAAAATGTGGTGGAGCTCCATCGTGCATAAACCACATATCTACCCGATGTTGGAGTGGTAAATCTTCCAACAAATTTGGCAACGTATTTCGTAGATGTTGTAAATACATGTCTCCTGTTAATCTTTGTGGAAGTATGACAGGACCAATTATAAAATTTCCTATTATTCCAGCCCAAACGTTGATTTTGAATTCGTGTTGAAAATGGTTTATTTTAATGGAATGAGGATTTTCAATTGCATAAACGTGTTCATTATGAAAATTAGTTATTCCTCTTCTCGTGAAACAGGCTTCATCAGTGAACAAAATATTCTTTCCAAAGTTCAGATTCATTTCTCTTTGCAAATTAATGAACCTACAAAACATCAGACGACTTTGTGAATCATGGATTAATAAATCTTGAACTGGCGTCTTGTGGTATGGGTATAATAATTGTTCTCTTAGTACTTCATGAACGGCATTCCTAGAAACTTCTAGTTCATTACTTATCCGTCTCAATTCTGGATTTTCTTCAATACGGTCTAAAATTTTTACTTCGACTTCGGGAATCCTTACATAACGCTGTCTTCCATAATCACCAGTTCTAGGAGCAAAATGACCGGTCTCCCGAAGACGTCTCTCAACTGCAGCAAAGGTTGGGTGGCTTGGTACGCGACGATTTGTAAACCTTGCCGAATACACCCTCACACTCTCTCGACCATTTCCTTGACAATATCCGAATACCAATAACATATCGGTGTATTCTTCATTGGTGTATTGTACGGCCATGATAAATCAGAAAAGTCCGATATCAACAATCAACGTCAATAAAACTCGACAAATCAACACAGATGAAACTATGGAAACCAAGAATGTGAATATCACTGTTTTCGAGCAGATAATAATAGTCTTCAGAAAAAAAAACAGTGCTACTTATTTTCAATAGAAATAACCTATGCAAAAAGTACATCTCAACTTTTTGCGTCGTATAAATCTTTGTATACGTGAAAATGGTGAACATTTTGAACAATTTTTATGAAATATCTGTTAATCGTTTTATTATTAATTATGCTCTAAATCACTAAAATTAAAATTTTGTCGAAACCATGAGAGGAATCGACTTTTGTCAAGAGTACCTTTTTTGTAGTGAATGAGTTGAATAATTTAGATTTCATATTGGAACTAATTTTTTTCCATCGGCGTAGGAGTTTTAGATGTTTATTTACTGAAAAAATCAAGTTCTACGCCCATGGGATGATATTCATTATGATTATGATATGAGTTTCATTGCCCGATGAGTCTATGCCAACGTACCAAATTTGAAAAAAATCTCATGAGCCGTTCAAAAGTTATGAAGCAAAATCGATTTGAAAATTTCAACTTCAGAGCCGTCTAGCGCCCAAACTAAGCAACTTTTTACTGAGGTAAGTTTGCTTGTATCGAATTGTTTTGGTCTGAAGAATATGTGGTAGCTTTTTGTAAAGACCTTTTAAGGACACCCTGTATAAAATAAATACTATGTGATATACCTACCAAGCTGCCTAATTCTGTTTCTGTACAATCCCAACAGTAGACTTCTATAAATAAATATCTATCTACATTTGTTGGTCACAGCTCTGGAAGCCAATATTTATAATGGAGAAACGTTGTCTCTGTCGTGCTATTATGTTGAATACAGTTTCTCATGAGATACACACGAAATATATATTGGATCATCAATCGTTAATTGGGATATTGGAATTTATGTCTGGATATTCGATTGTTTAATGAAAGTGATGCGTGGAATCTTTATTCATTGTGTCCAGTGTGCAGGGAGTGGTGTAGAATTTTTACTGATATGAATTTGGTTGTGAGTATAAGTGATCTACCATTTGACATTTCATTCATTCCTTGAACAATGAATCAGATGGGATAATCAGTAGTTGTAAATTTAGTTCATGTTAATGTATTATAAATTCTCGGTCTCGTCCAAAAATAGTCTTGAATATATATATTTCGAAATATTCACATGCGCCAAAACGTGCAAAAAACTCCGACTGAAATAACTATCACTATTGTACTTCTAATTTTGTTCTTTTGAGTGAATGGCTGTATCTATACCTACAGTTTTTCTGTAATAGAAACAGTTGCTACTCGCATTTCTTGCTTGGAATCAATATTGAGAGAACAGAAGTGGCAATTTCGAGTTGCAATCTCAATTTTCACAGTTTTTCAAAATTTTTGTGTTTTCGCAATTCTTTGTTGTCACGGTGTTTTAAAAATTCACAGAATTTTGATAACAGTGTCTTGCCGGCCTATTTATTGTGATTGTGTTGCTATGAATATAGTGTACACGCGTCGTAATATACAACATTTTGAACACAGATGGAGCGGCTATTGATTGATTTTTACCAAATGGTATAGGTGCCACCAAATCAATTCTCATTTATATCAAATTAAAAGTAGAGGAAAGTAATTTTATGTTCTGCTTTATTCAAAATAAGTTGTTATTCTGATTTGAATATATTATAATTGAGGATGCATTTCAATCTAGATTCTATATTTTCGAACTCATGTGTGATTTTTTGATGATTTTCAAGTATTTCCATATTTTTATACTTCTTCATTTCATGTCAAATATTGATTCTGTTCAGAAAAGAGCTATTCGTCTATAGTCTTCATACTGTCCCGTTTCCACTATCTGGAAAGGAAATCTTGTCGAGCAATGCCAAGTGGACCAACTAGACGAGCTCAGGCTGAACATCCCTACCACAGTTTATAGCTCAGCTATATACTGTGTCCCTACATTGTCAGGCTCAAGACCTGCCTGACTTTGCTCTACAAAGCATTATCCATCAGTAGAACGGCAATGTTGTATTATTTCGACCCACCATTATGATAGCTTCTTTACTCATCATTTTTCTATTTTATACTTACATCATTATGAGCACTCTGGATTATTTCATTTTGTGTTCCCATTATACAGGGTGTCCTTAAAAGGTCTTTACAAAAAGCTACCACATATTCTTCAGACCAAAACAATTCGATACAAGCAAACTTACCTCAGTAAAAAGTTGCTTAGTTTGGGCGCTAGACGGCTCTGAAGTTGAAATTTTCAAATCGATTTTGCTTCATAACTTTTGAACGGCTCATGAGATTTTTTTCAAATTTGGTACGTTGGCATAGACTCATCGGGCAATGAAACTCATATCATAATCATAATGAATATCATTCCATGGGCGTAGAACTTGATTTTTTCAGTAAATAAACATCTAAAACTCCTACGCCAATGGAAAAAAATTAGTTCGACAAAATTTTAATTTTAGTGATTTAGAGCATAATTAATAATAAAACGATTAACAGATATTTCATAAAAATTGTTCAAAATGTTCACCATTTTCACGTATACAAAGATTTATACGACGCAAAAAGTTGAAATGTACTCTTTGCATAACTTCTTCATCACCTGTAAGATTATTCGTCGCCTGTTGGATACGTTGCCATAATTGTTCTACAGTATTCACAGGGGTCTTGTAAACCGTAGACTTGAGATAACCCCATACAAAATAATCCATCGGTGTTAAGTCTGGAGAACGTGGTGGCCAATTCACGGGTGCATCATTACCTCTACCTATCCATCTGTCTGGGTACTGTTGGTTTAAAAAATTCCTAACATCCACCGAAAAATGTGGTGGAGCTCCATCGTGCATAAACCACATATCTACCCGATGTTGGAGTGGTAAATCTTCCAACAAATTTGGCAACGTATTTCGTAGATGTTGTAAATACATGTCTCCTGTTAATCTTTGTGGAAGTATGACAGGACCAATTATAAAATTTCCTATTATTCCAGCCCAAACGTTGATTTTGAATTCGTGTTGAAAATGGTTTATTTTAATGGAATGAGGATTTTCAATTGCATAAACGTGTTCATTATGAAAATTAGTTATTCCTCTTCTCGTGAAACAGGCTTCATCAGTGAACAAAATATTCTTTCCAAAGTTCAGATTCATTTCTCTTTGCAAATTAATGAACCTACAAAACATCAGACGACTTTGTGAATCATGGATTAATAAATCTTGAACTGGCGTCTTGTGGTATGGGTATAATAATTGTTCTCTTAGTACTTCATGAACGGCATTCCTAGAAACTTCTAGTTCATTACTTATCCGTCTAGTACTCAATTCTGGATTTTCTTCAATACGGTCTAAAATTTCTACTTCGACTTCGGGATTCCTTACATAACGCTGTCTTCCATAATCACCAGTTCTAGGAGCAAAATGACCGGTCTCCCGAAGACGTCTCTCAACTGCAGCAAAGGTTGGGTGGCTTGGTACGCGACGATTTGGAAACCTTGCCGAATACACCCTCACACTCTCTCGACCATTTCCTTGACAATATCCGAATACCAATAACATATCGGTGTATTCTTCATTGGTGTATTGTACGGCCATGATAAATCAGAAAAGTCCGATATCAACAATCAACGTCAATAAAACTCGACAAATCAACACAGATGAAACTATGGAAACCAAGAATGTGAATATCACTGTTTTCGACCAGATAATAATAGTCTTCAGAAAAAAAAACCAGTGCTACTTATTTTCAATAGAAATAACCTATGCAAAAAGTACATCTCAACTTTTTGCGTCGTATAAATCTTTGTATACGTGAAAATGGTGAACATTTTGAACATTTTTTATGAAATATCTGTTAATCGTTTTATTATTAATTATGCTCTAAATCACTAAAATTAAAATTTTGTCGAAACCATGAGAGGAATCGACTTTTGTCAAGAGTACCTTTTTTGTAGTGAATGAGTTGAATAATTTAGATTTCATATTGAAACTAATTTTTTTCCATTGGCGTAGGAGTTTTAGATGTTTATTTACTGAAAAAATCAAGTTCTACGCCCATGGAATGATATTCATTATAATTATGATATGAGTTTCATTGCCCGATGAGTCTATGCCAACGTACCAAATTTGAAAAAAATCTCATGAGCCGTTCAAAAGTTATGAAGCAAAATCGATTTGAAAATTTCAACTTCAGAGCCGTCTAGCGCCCAAACTAAGCAACTTTTTACTGAGGTAAGTTTGCTTGTATCGAATTGTTTTGGTCTGAAGAATATGTGGTAGCTTTTTGTAAAGACCTTTTAAGGACACCCTGTATATTTGGCATTTTTTTAAAATTCCATAATACAATATTGGCATTATTTTTAGGACATGGTATTTCATAGCGATGAGTAACCTGATGAAACAATCTCTGAGTGGAAATATCCATAAAATACGAGAATTCGAGTTGGAGAAGGTATGTAATTGACATGGTACTCATTTTGTGGAACTATTTTTGGGGGTGTCCAAGGGGACAAAGGATTCTCAACTCTTATAGAGGCATCTTTTCTTTTTAATCGAGCTATTTTGAAAGCAGGTAAAGTTTCAGGATATGTGGCTGTTGAATGGTGCGTCCTTCCATTAAACATATTTGCAAATAGTGAATATGAGAAAATTAAAAATGAGTTTAAAAATCTATTCGACCTCTAATTTTTCAACTGTCATGAAATAATCTATTAGGTATACTAGCGGTATTATCGGGGAACTAATTGAGAAACAGTCAAGAAGAATTCAATGTTCTAAAAATGATGATAGTCAAGGATATGTTCGGTGGTCAAGTCAATTGATACAACATATTTATTGTACAAACTTTGTTATACCCTAAGTTATGCGAGACATGAAATGAAAACAATTCAACCAGAAGACATGACATATAGGTAGGTGTTTTAGAGTGAGTGTAATTACATGGTAGGTGAATTACAATTTAGAAAGGATTCTCATAAGTCATTTTGGTTGTAATACTTCACCAAATATGATAGATTTTACTGTAATATAGTTTTTACAGCTTTCATTTGCAGGGTTTTGAAATGAATAAATTTCAGTCATTTATCTTCGAACATAAAAGAGAAATGTGGGCATACGATGATTCTGGGACAACCGGTATACTATAAATATTTTGATGATTTAGTTTGAAACTCATTCAGGTCATTTATTTCATTCATTTCAAGTGTATTGAATAGTTCTTAGTTGCAATCCGTTATGAACTAGAGAACTTTCACAACATATTCAGAGCGCGTTTCTTTAAGGAAGCATCAAGAAACAAATTGTACCATATATTATTCGTTCGCCTTCAGAACAATATAAAATAGTGATGACAAATCCTTCCTCTCACTGGATGATGTATTTATTGAATGTGGTCGATAAGGATAATCGCTTATCCATTCACTTTTTACAATTCCTCCAAACTATTTTTTCATTATGTCACTAATTTATTTCTGATATTTGAATTTGTGCAATTCACCTAGTGACTAATATGCTTGATATCGCTCGTACAATTGGCTCTGAAAAAAACAAAATGGAATCTATCTTAGGCATTCAAATTCAAGACACCTAAAGCTATCTGAGTGAGAATTATTCTTTATTTATTTTTGTAGGTAAATTTAGCAGAAGAATTTGACATACTCCAGATAGTGGGAGAGGGCTGGTTTGGTAAAATACTTCTTGTGGAACATAAGGCGACTGATACCGAGATGGTCTTAAAAGCACTTCCCAAGCCATATACTGCACTCAAAGATTTCTACAGAGAATTCCATTACGGATTATACTTAGGAGTTCACAAGAATATAATTACAGCGTATGATGTCTCTTTCGAAACAGCAGGCTTTTATGTGTTCTCGCAAGAATATGCTCCTCTAGGTAGGCAGGCATTGAAATAAATGTACAGGATGATTTACCTAAGAGTGCGAAAAAATATTCAGTGGGGCATCCTGGTGATGTCCACTCTGAGGATAGCAAAAATAATATTGAATTCCGTAGAGCACAACCCGCAGTAGAGTACAACACAGTGAGGACTGGTTCATTAATACAATTCTAAATCCGAGGGATATATCCATGGTGCAAATATAGACTGGTGTCCCAACTCCCAATCCCCAGCCACTAGAAAAAGTTGTAGACTTCCGCCTTGAATTTTAATACCTCACTAAGGCTTCCAAAGATCGAAACTAGATGGCGTTACCTATGCTGATCTCAATGGATATTTTGGAAACTCTGGAGACTACGATTTTAATTATAAATTCAACACAAATACAAGATTTGCACCATTAGCTATCCAGTACTGTCAGATATTCGTCATTATCAGCAAAGGCAAATTTGATTTTACTAGATCGACGATCGTATTGCCATCTCTACTCAAGCGGTGCGGCCCTAGTAAGGTTGTTTGACAGGTCTACATATGTTTTGGCAAACAACTTAAGATAATGAGTCTATGGGAAGAAACAATTGAAGAGTTTTTAGCATATGAGTTTTAGAGCATTTAAACGTGGGAACGATGTACAAAACACTGACGCAGTCACTGATTGTGTTTTGCATACAGAAACTTTCTCTATGGTGTTTTGTTTCGTCAAAAACGCTAACGCCATTTTCCGCTATAATGGCCTAATAATAGTAATGAAACTCCCCAGAAGATGGTGACATTTTTACAGATTTCTGTACAAATATTTGGTGTTTTGAGATTGTAATTATGTAGTTCGATCTAAAACTGAGAAGTAACCTAAATTACTACTTCTGCATTAACATTTTTATGACACTGATTGTGCAATTATCAATAATACTGGTTTCGTTTTCATTTTTGTGTCGCCATCTAACAACTGACATTGGACTGATTTTCCGCTATGCTATAACGAATAAAATGCTGTTATAAAGTTAGCTGTACGTTATAGTATTGGTTGAAGATGTTAGATGGGCAAATAGGCAGAATAGCTCCACCAGTGGGTTAAAAATTAACACCTAACCTATTTCTGAAACAGCCGAGGAAAAATCAGAAAAAGATTTGAATATTGCTTTATGAAACTCAATATACTGGTATAAAACAACAAATATGATCACAGCTAGAATCAGATTCGCAAAATTGTTCAGTGCATGCCAATTTGGTTGAGACTGTCAGGTTTCTCGGTTATTATTGAAGATGGAGCCTTCCGGTTTTCACGTTCCTGTCCTACTTTTTCTCGAATAAGATTCTGCATAACTGTTTCCGTTTGAAATATACAGGGCGATTTCGTAAATTATTATTTTTTGGACCCCTTCTATATCTACGAAGCCATTAGGAATACTGTCGAGCTCAGACTTACATCAAATAGAAAACTTTCGCGCACACTCCAGTGGCGTACTCAATTTCTTTTCGAGGTATGGTTTTGGAGAACCTACCGCACTCAGAATTTTCTTAGTATCGGTCGGATATTTTCCAACGAGATACTTACTTCAATAGTTATTGCAATATTCTCGATGAATAAAAACTGTCTTATTGAAATTCAGTCGCTGTGTCCAGTTGAGTAATTGAGTTCCTCTACTGTTCGTTCGGTGGCTGATCTCTGACTGTGTGGAATGTGAGAAAACATAATGAACGAATGAATTGATTTTTTTTTAATTCTATTATCAGATAAAATTCGTGCAATAAAAATTAAAGATAATCCTTTTGACCTATCTCCGAAAATTCATTTCGTCCAACTGGAATATTTTTGTAAAATAGTTTCCTTCCATCGATTACAGTTTTTATTTATCTTTTTTTTTGCAATCAAATATAATTCGTGTAATGAAAGTTACAGATTATTCTCGACTTATGAAAGTTACGATGACTGGATTTTCATGAAACGAAGGATTTCACTATAAGGCTACGACAAACATCATATACGTCCTATTTCAGCCGATTTCGTTTATTCGCAATAACATTTTTCAGGTGATTTAACATCGAATGTTTCGGAAATTGGTATAGGAGAACTACACACCAAGAGAGTGGCAAAGCAACTAGCTGCGGCTCTGGAATACATGCATGTCAGAGACTTGGTGCACCGCGACATAAAATTGGACAATATCCTCGTATTCAAATCAGATTTCTCTAGAATAAAACTGTGTGACTTTGGCGAAACTAGAAGAGTTGGTTCAGTGGTACTGAGGAGGAACGAATGGTTACCTTATGCCGCTCCCGAAATTCTACAGATCACAAATGATGGAAGTTACCTGTAAGTGTATAAAAAAAATCGAATCACATAGTTTAACATATGTTGATTTACTGATTTGAATTGTGAATAATAGTTTATTATTTCTCAGTCTGTTCCTGAATAAATATACATCAGTATTATGTATTAGTAATATGGCCTTAGGAAGTGTGCAAATTTCCAGAGCAATCCTAGTGAATTTATGGAACAAGCATCACTGAACAGCGAATTCACCCCATGCATCGTTATTCCTTTACCGGTTTGACTGAAAGTGTATCGGTTTTTTTTAATATTGAATATTGCTAGAAAATTTCCTTTCCAACGATGCGCATCACAATAATACTCTCAATCCACCAAAACTATTCAGATTCCATTGTATTAATTTTTCCCATCTACCATCAAAAGTGTGCAATGGAAAAAAATGAAACAATACAATAAAATATATGATAGTGAAATTATATCAAGACAGGAAAAGCACAGGCACTCAGTAACAACCTGATTTGTATGGTAGCTGAATAATCTATTCTTGGGACGAGCTACTATATTCTCATTACAGCACGAATCTTTGCATTCTTAGGTGAATCACCCTGAATATTGATACTACTGTCTGTTGGTTGATCTCCAAGTAATGTTCATTTCAGACATCTATCACAAATATACCTCAAATTCATACAAAAAGTATCTAGTCAAAATTATCAAAAGCAAACCAATAAGTTTATGACTGTTCAAACAATTTTTAAAGAGCCACAATGACAGAACAGTCTAATAAACAGAATATTAAATTGCTTCCTATTCGGTTTATAACTCTTTCTTCAGTATGTGTATCATATCATATCATTGGTAACATATTCTTTCACTCAATGAAATCTATGAATATGATGCCCAATTCATAAGAAACGGGCAATTCTGCAATATGAGAATTATGGTTGTGTAAATTTATCGATGACAAAATTTGGAAAATATTCGACTTTCATTAGAAACACTTATGGCGTTTATCTAGAAATGAATCGTGTCTACCCTCGTTTCAAATTATGCAGTTTTAGTAGTATCATATGATGTAGCCTTCATGCTGGATGTAGACATTTTATAGCGTATCTTACTGCTTCTGATTTTTCATTTCATTTTCCAGGGCGATGACAGCTCATGATGTTTGGCAATTTGGTATTGTAATTTTTGTCTGCTTAACTGGATGCCTTCCTTGGCAAAAGGCCGCTATGGATGACCCCAGATATGTCAGATACCTATCATGGCAGAATTCAAATATGCCACTGAAAAGACAACCAAAACTTTTCAAATTAGTCTCTTCGAAAGCTCAACGACTATTCAAAAAATACTTGGAACCGAAACCTGAGAAGAGGCCAACGGGATTGGGGGACGTTTATAGGTTCCTAGAGGACAGGTGGATGTCCAAAGGTATGGAAAAAACGAATGAAACGTTGAAGGAAGATGACGGTCTATGTCCTTCGATGTATAGTTTCCACAGTAGTCCTGAAGAGAAAAACAAATTGTTATTCTCGCTTACACAGTATGGGCTAGAAACAACAGTAGATAGAATAGCGAAAAAAGACCGGATACGAGAATGGATACAAAATAGCGTCATAGAGGAAGATGATGAACTCGACGAAGACCAAGAAATTGCCGAAGAAAGTATTAGAATACATGACAATCATAATAACCCAATAAATATTTCCAATAGACAGATAACCAGTACAAAAAATGCTAGAATACATAGCTCTGCTAGGAGGACGAGAAAATTACCTATTGCGAAGAAAGACGTCGTATATAAACCACCAGTAGATCCAAGAATTCCTCTAGCGGAACAAAAGTGTGCTGTAAAAAATATGAGAGTTGCAAATTCATTGACTTCATCTGAAAGTGCGTTTAGTAGCGACTCAAGTGTAACAGTGAAACATAAAGTAAATGTTCAAATTTCACAGACAGGTCAGGCCAGTTTTAATGGTTTGCAGAAAGAACAGCAAGCTAAATTTAAATGAGTATCTATTCGAATTTCAAATCGAATGGGGTTTTGCCTGCCTTCAGAGGTCGGCATGGATTGTTGAATATCAACAAGTTTGAGCTTTAGCCTCATATTAAAACCTTATAGTTCTCATATATATAGAGGATATATATAGAGGTTCCCTACAAAATCTAAGAATATGTAATACATACATCAATCAATCACATTACTTGAACCCATGTTATTCCGCAACAGACAACACTGTCATGAAGAAATGACTTCATATAGATACCACAAAATTGATAAACCGTAGATGTATATGTAAAATATATTAAAGAATATATATACTATACTCAGGTGATACGGCATCAAAATTCGGTCTGTGATGGAAAGAAAATGCTTGATATTGAATTTTAACTTTTTTCAATAGATTCTGCTTCTGAAACAGGGTCGTTTGGGAAATCATTGATTTTTGAATCAATTTTGACACGTTTCATCAGCGAATAGACAACATACAAGGATGTGTAAGATTTAAAAATCCAGATTATGAGAAACGCCGACAAATGACCTAGATGCGTCATGTTAAGAGCCTCTTTGATAAAAGTGTCGCTAACGCTGGACAACGTTGCATATTGATAATTCTCAGATTCATAGGAAGATACTGGAAAGTCGCATATTTAATGTTCAGCACAGGGTTTCCGGAAACTAGAGCACATACAAAAAAGTTCATATGGGAAAATGCTTCTAATCAGATTTCTCTTCGAACAATGTGATCGAGGAATTGTTTATTCCCCTCATTTTTCACATAAGACATAAAGTTCTGTTTTTTTTTTTATAGATGTTATTGGTATTTTGAAAAATAAAGTTTTCTAGACATTCTCTTTTACTTTGTCCATTTAAAAAAGACCTTGTTACCTAGTTATGTTACAAATGAGAATTTTTTTCCATTTGTCCGATCCAATATACAGGTTGAGTCAAAAATGTGTACCGAGCTTTCTGGAGGTGATAGAACATTGAAAAATAAGTGTAGTTTGATGATTAAACTCATGGCCCAAAATGCATATTAAGGGAGATATATCCTTCCAATGTTGATAAAATTAAAATAATTTCTCCGCATTACTTCTGAACGATGAAAGCCACCCGATTGAAATTTTGTGCATGAATGTATGTTGTCAAAATACATTTTTTCGTCACACTTCCACATTTCTGATATTGTTATAAAGGGTGTTTTCAGAGGGTGAGTCATGATTTCTTGTAGAAAACTTTTTTCCCTGTATTATTTTCGGTGAAAAAAACAGGAGCATTCGATGGAGCGAAGAAAATTACATGAAAAAGGTACTCTTATTCAAATACAAAAAATTGAGCCGTTCGTGAGATATTTGAGTTTTTGTAGTTACATGATATCAGCAGATTGATTTTATTCATCGCGAGATTCATCGGTATAACGATATTTTAGCAGGCCATGATGAATAATTTTGTTCTGAATTTTGACGTTCATGTCATCAACATTCGAGTCAACATTGTTGTAGTCGATTTGTTAGTGTGGTTTTTCTGTGACATTTATCACAGCGAATATCAACTGAGATTTTAAGAAATATGGCAGGTTATTCAATCTCTGAACAAACTGATATGCTTCTAATGCTTGGCGAGTGCTTCGGAAATGCAAATGCTGCTGAAATATCGTTATACCGATAAATCTCGCGATGAATAAAATCAATCTGTTGATATCATGTAACTACAAAAACTCAAATGTCTCACGAATGGCTCGATTTTTTGTATTTGAATAAAAGTACCTGTTTTCATGTAATTTTCTTCGCTCCATCAAATGCTCCTGTTTTTTCACCGAAAATAATACAGGGAAAAAAGTTTTCTACAAAAAATCATGACTCACCCTCTGAAAACACCCTTTATAACAATATCAGAAATGTGGAAGTGTGACGAAAAAATGTATTTTGATAACATACATTCATGCACAAAATTTCAATCGGTTGGCTTTCATCGTTCAGAAGTAATGCGGAGAAATTATTTTAATTTTATCAACTTTGGAAGGATATATCTCCCTTAATATGCATTTTGGGCCATGAGTTTAATCATCAAACTACACTTATTTTTCAATGGTCTATCACCCCCAGAAAGCTCGGTACACATTTTTGACTCACCCTGTATATCAATAGAGGCTGAAAAGAGCTGAGGCTCCTAACTGGCAACTGTTAGCTCAACAGACATCTCTAGATCATCAGCATAATGAAAAATATAGTTACCATATACCTGATATACGAGAAATATGGATAACAGGTAAGAGCTAGAGGAATGTGAGGCAACTAGTATACTCAAATTCAAACCCAAACAGATGAGGTGAGGATTTGAAATTGATTTGATGAGCTATCCAACTGGGCGCCTTTTCTAGACGTTGGCATTATAACACAGGTGCGTAATCCACTAGACTACACCCTCCAGGAAGTTCGTATCGTTGTTACCTCGTAAATTTAATTGATGATTATCCAAATTACTTAGGTGCCTGTTCGTAACTGAGTGGGATTGAATAAAAGAAAGTGTCATGATATACCCATATATTATAGACTATAATATAGGCTCTCGCAGAACAACAGAACAAAAACACCAAAAAAAAAATAACAAAAATAGGCTCTCACAGAACAGAACAATCATAAAGTTACAAAATGAGAAATATCTACTGTAATAAATAACAAAAAAATATAATCTATATATAATTGCAATAAATAAGTACAAAAAGAATTGAATCCGTTTTTTAGCTACATAAAATGAGTCTAGAAGTGTGCAGTTAATTATTTCGAAGTGATGACCAAACGGACTAGATGACGAAGTTGATGAACACATAATTTCGAATCACCAATAGCATATTGAAAAATGTTGAGCAATAAAAAATCAACAAGAAACTGATCTTCGCCTTTCAGGATTCACATTATCAACTACAGGTGCTCAACAGTTCAGATTCAGAGAACATTTTAGTAATCATCATTTTTTTCTTCATTCACGCATCATATGAACAAGCACATTTTGAATATTTCTTGACGATATAAATCCCATCAAGTGTATCACATGTCAACAATAATTATTACTGGTTGAGGCAGAAACTTCTTACTTCACTCTCCAATATCAACAACTGATACCTTAATTAGAAAACTAGTATCGACATTCAATGTGCACAATGAAACAACAGAGTTCAGTAAAAATTTTCTAATTTAACTGACACAAAAATGTATACGAAGCTGGCAAAATAACTGAAGTTCAATGTATCCAGAAGAAAAATGTCACATAAAATATATTCATAATATCAAAGATTACAGAGATATTACAGGCTGTGTATGATCACTGTTTATGTTTCATTGTTGCACAATTTCAATGTGAGGACGAAATAGGCAATTTGAGAATTTCGGTATTACCGAGAGTCTCAAGGATATTAGATTCCAAATTAGGGATGTTGGTTCAAGAATCAGAAACAAAACAATATTTCATCATTCATGTCCAACGCACCCTAGATGCAAATATAAAAATATTTATGAAAAATCAAATGTACTGTTTTTGTACAATTGTTTTTGTGTCAAAATTTGTAATCTTACTTCAACAGAATCCAAAAAAGAATAACTATACAGGGTGCTACATTTGAAATTTTCAAGTTGTGATATTATTTTATATTATATATTATTATATAATAATATTGAAAAATCTTCCAAATCTTGAATCCAACGCCCCCGCCAAGTTTTTATCTCACACTATAGGAATTGAGGAAACCATGGCTTGTCTGAATTCACTTCATTTTAAGTACCTATAGCTTCCAGGGAAAAAAACTAATGAAACAACCTCATTTTCATTGATTCAAATGGTTTGATACATCGCGAACACCAAGGTTAACACATTATACATTGAGTTCAAAATCCCCGCTCCTGTTGAACTCAGCTATTCTGAAATAGTTGTGAATGTACCAAGATATTGATTTATATAACATAGTTTCCACTTAAACCGTATCTTTGACCAATGAAACATAATTTATCATGGTTTCTTTGGTATACATTTCGAAAATAAAACTAGAAAAATCACTATGATTAGAAAAATATTATATTCTTTGGCCGCATGTTTATACTTACAGAAAATATCTTGCAAAAGGTCAAAAAAATGAGCATTAAAAATTGACAAACGGTAATGTAACATGAGGGAGTGATATAACTACAGAAGAATGATATTCAAATATTACAGCTACCTAATGCTGTGAAATGATGAATTTTTGTTTGAGTGATGTTGAATATCCTGAATTATTGATGTATTTCAATAGATTTTGGCATATAGATCAATGTAAAATAAAGAATTACCACTCCTCTATCAGAGCAATATAATGAAGATTTTTCATATTCTCAATAAGAGTTGGAGCAACTAAAAGAGTATAGCTTACTTCAGTAGAGATTATGAATTTAACTAATTAATTTGTAAATACATCAAAAATACAAGTTGATGACCTTAAAATTCGATGTAACATGATTTTTATCAGTTCCTTTCAATTAGGTATTTCATATGTTGTCTAACTACAAGTATCACAGAAGTGTTGTCTTGAATAAAAAAGTATTACAATATTAAATTGGTGATGAGTACTTGTGTTCTCAGGAACAAGTTATGGATGCATGAAGTCTAATTATAATGAAAGTGAATAGAGATAATCATGAAATTGAAGTTATATTCAAATGCTTGTTCTTACTGGTTACAGGAGCCTTTCGACCATGAGACTTGGGTGTGTTTGGTATGCATTTTAAAATACCTTGAAATCCTGAAGTCATGCTTTGGGTTGGCACACTCTGATTAGTCTGATAGATCAATACCTCCTCTAAATCGTCCTCTTCAGCACACTCAAGAAATTCTTTATAAAGCTTTGAGGGTACATGATTTATTTTTTCATTTTTCTCCACAAGATGTTCAGTTTCTTTATTATAAATATACAAAAAATCATTCAGATGCTTTGCTACAATAGCTGCTCTTGCTTTATAATCCAACTTGTTATTTGGAACATTCATACTGAATGAACTCTTCAAAAAATTTGATGCTCTTTGCAAAAACTTCAGTACAACTTCTACATAATCTTTCTCCTCGGGACCTGAAATGATTCTCTTCAATATACAAACTAAATACTGACTGAATGTTTTTCTTGCTTCACACTGTGATATTTTCTTGCCATTTTTCAACATCTCCATAACTTTATTCCTCAATTCTAAGCTCTGTGATGTTTTTCTAATCTTATGGGAAAGCACATTTGCTTTGTGGCCTTGTTTCAACATTCTTTCATATCTATCATGTCTTCCAGACAATCCATCACTACCTGAAGATTGATTGCTCAAATTACTTCTTCTATCAGTAGATTTGGTTCTTGTCAGAAAGCGATTGATATTTTTTGGTATACTAGTAATTCCTGGAAATAAATGTTTATGGAGAAGAAGATTGTAGTTATGAGAAACATTCATTCCATAACTACTAGATGGTGTTCCTGATATAGGCATGCCAGTAGATGGATCTAAGTACTGAGAATACTTTGGCCAACTGTCTATTGCTGGAAAAATTCTCACAAAACCTCCTCTTCTTTCAAACTGGGATGTGGCACAGCGAATAATCCTAGATTCTTCAGGAGATAAGGAACAAGATAATGTGCTTGAAGAAGATGAACTCTGCTGTGTTTGGTATGAATTGTTGAGTCCATCTGCTGAATGAATTCTCCTGCAGTGGTTGAATTTCATTTTCAAACTCTGATTACGTTTGCTAACAAGTGGTGTGGGCATAATTCTAATCATTGGATCAACAGCAGGAATACCAACTAATGTCAAAAGATCTGCAAGCATAGCTGATTTCAGGCGCACATCTAATGGACTGTCACAGTTCAAAGAAGGTGATAAATTCACTTCTAATAACCATGGTTTGAGATTTTTGTCAATCAGAATATCAAAGCCATATAATTCAAAACAATTATTGCTGTATGGAACAAACATTCTACAAGCAGCTATAATAGAGTTTGCAGAAGCAAGGACTGCCTTGATTATCATATCTTCTATTTGTGACATGAGAAATAGTGTATCTTTGCCTTCAGATTTGAGATGTCTCAATAAAGCACTCAATGTCCATTTGTGACCAACATTTTCAGCAGAAGGGTCATCAGACTTGACATAATCACTATGATATTTGTTAATACTGTAATTACAGAGATGCATGCATGGATTCCACAGCTGCTTATGACTAGAATCATATTTGACAGTAGCAAATCTCACTAAGCCTTCTTCATAAATATAAATAAGTAGTGGATCAAAACTGGTAACTACAACATAAAGCCTCAAATCACATTTGTGGCCAGCTACTAAAAGGGGTTCGGAAATGTATTTTGCTACAACAACTGGCTCTTCTAGAGGCACTTGGTTAGGATTTTCAACTAAGAAAATACCTCTTCCTCTGCTTGAGGCAACTGGTTTAACAATCCAGGGTCCTTTCATTCTATGATGTGCTGTACATAATTCTCTATATTCTAGAGGCATAACATATGTTTGGGGTATAAAATCAAACTGCTTGTACCCTTTAGTCAACTGCATTCTTTCTATATTTTTGTAAAGTCGATCTTTACGTGTTAATTCATATGATCTAGGAAAATGGTTTACTCTCTGATAGGGAGCCAATGATCTCAAAATTCCAGGTTTAGGATGGGAACCAGTCCAGAGTAAGTTGAAATCAGATGAATGATTTGCCACTTCTGTTATTCCATGACAATCCAGTAACTTTGCCAACAGTTTTGTTTCTGCTTGGAGTACTTTGTATGTGATGTGTAGTATATTGGCAGGTTTTCTCTGTATTGAATCATCTGTAGCACCAGCAAGAGCTGAACTTCTGAATATCAAAACTGAATTCCGAGAACCAATTTGTCCTCCAGACAACCAAGAGATTGCTTCATCATTCTGCTCTGGTTCCTGCGAAATGACTTCTCCACTGTCCAATGTAGAAATATTTCCACCAGATGTACTAGATTTGATAGACATTATGGGATCACTAGAGCCAGCATTGTCATCATGATTGCAGAGTGGTTCCCAGCACACCAAACTTGGCCTAATACCACATCTGATATTTTGTTCTTGGGATGTTTCTTCTACTGCTGAATCAGTACCTTTCACAGATTCAGCTGAACTGGAGGAAACTGTTTCCATACTTGTTATATGACTTGAGAAATTTTCTAGAGAAGATTCTTGACTATATATCACTAGGAATTTGAAATTATTTGAGAAATTATTCTGAGGAAGTTACATCGGATTTGTTCTTGGAAAGTGAAATTAAACTTTCAATTTTGTATCCTGCCAAAATGAGACTAGACCTGTAAAATATTGCTCATTTGACGTCTGTCAGACATTAGAACGAGAAGCTAAACCACAGTATATTATATATTATGTATCAGATAATATACTGTGGCTAAACTAAAGAGTGAATTATTAGCTTTGTTCGTGGATGCGATTCCGAACCAGTTCAGGGACTGTTCGCACATGCAGTCCTGAAAACGGCGTTCGCGGTTAATATAATTCTGAATATTTATTAACAGTTCTGTGTTCGCGGGTGACATCTGATCTTTTCCTGATTGATTCGGAATCGGTCTCAACGGTTCTTGGATTTTTGCGAGGACGGAGAGTTCGATTCTGTTGCTCATGCGAAATATCGGTCGATATCGTCGTCAGATGTTTTCTGATTCATTTCGGAGCAGCAAAAAAATTAACCTATCACATAGATCCTATCACCTATCTTTACAATATATTGGCGTTAGCGTATAGTGAGTAATAAGGTGATAACATCTAATTATTAATTACATTTTCAGAGAAATATGTGGATCATAGTAATTCGCCTTCAACCATTTGTAGGTAAAATGAGAGGAATCTAGTACGTATAATGAGTGAACGTACTAGATATTTAACCGTCATTGGGAAGGTGATCGATGAGTAGGTGAACTGATAGATTTAATGCTCAAAATTATTGCGAAAATTTCTCATTTATCCGTTCCCACATCCGTTACGACTATATTTTTATGTACTCATTGTTTCTGATAGATAACAATTACTCCTATATGAACACGGCTGGCTAGAAGCGTCACGAGAATATCTATGGTCACGAAGCGTTGACAAGAGCCTAGCGTCTAGCGTTCATACATGAATAGTTAATTTTCAGAACGTTACAGTTACATGATGTTTTTGTGTGAGAATATCATTACAGAGGTGGTTTCAGTTGGAAATTCGATAGGTGTGTATACCCATATGCGAACAATGGGTGTGAACACCCACATTCGAAGAGTTAAGTTGTTTGAGAACATATCTATGACAAAAAATTCTCAATAATAACGTCAGGTTCGACGGTCTAAAAAGTATCAGATTCACATAGTGTTCTTCTAACTGGTTATGGGGTTGGTTCTCTTCATATCTACTTTCCATACAGAACGTCAAGTCAAAATATATATGTAAACAATTATTCTATGGTTAAATAAGTGGAATCCATAGCATAGAATAACTGTTTACACACACACACACACATATATATATATATATATATATATATATATACATACATTCTCTTTGAACTTAGATCTCGCCATAATTGTGGAATCATAGAATAATTTGGCAGAATTGACTCGTTTCCGTTTTCCGTTAGACTCCATCTTTAGTCAAGTGAGGTTAAAAGGATATAGGTATGTATTATTGGAAGCAAATAAATAATGATAAAATACCATCAATTATTTTGCTATATTCGCTCCATTGAAAGATTAGTACTGTTATTTTCCATTCAATAATTTGAGCTTTTATATTTTTGCAGGCCAAAATGTCTTCTCATTTAGTTTGGGGAATTATCCGGAATAACAATGCTTTCTTATTGAAGAAGAGGAATATCTCCAAACCATTCAGCACGGTAAGTCACTTCCACGTGTAAATAATTGATCCTGTTTCCATTCTATGAAGTCAATTTGTACCATAGCATTTTCAGTAGACATTATGACATTCATGATCTAGCATATCGCACGAGGGGTTTTTCATTGTATGTCCAATTAGGCCTATTATTGATATAATAGACCTATGTAAAGATTTTCATGTTTTTGTGTGTACTATCTAGTATTCAAGTTTTTGTTGAATGATTTTCAGTGTTTGTTGAGATTTTTTAAAAAAATGAAGCAAAAAGTGATTTCATCCAATTGCTGATCCTATAATTACAATGCATGTAGAAATCAGTTTGAATTGGTCAGTAGTTCGATTAATGAAACCTTTTGAAGAACTTGAACATAAGAAGAACTTGAAATTGTCAGCGAAGCATATTAGAGGAATGATAAATTTTTTCTCGCATCATTTTATTCATCAGTAGATTCTTGAGAGAGTCATCAGTTGATTCTCTCAATGCCAATTAGTGTCACAAAGAAATGAAGCTATAGCTTGAATCAAATCATCAATAATATTCTTCCACACAGCCACTAGCAAATTTGTAATCATCAGAAAAACATCCTGTATCTGACTTGAATACCGATATCTTATGTGCCTACATTCAACTCTATAACCACCATGAATATGAAAAAGATCACAGAAACAACAGCTCAAAGAGTTGGAATAAGACACCTACAGAGGATTTCAATGTAGAATACTGTATTCAGGTCTTAGCACTATTTGATCAGTGCTAGTCAAGAATGTCATTTTTGATACTTGTACAAATCAAGTTGAGCTAATGTGTGGAACACCTAGGACTGTATTTCATAATGAACATTCATTCATTATTCAAACAAGTTGTCTCTTGCTATAAGATATAAGATATCATGTAAGATAGAAGCTATAAGATATGATTCAATATCATTCAATTCAAGCTATAGCTTGAATCAAATCATCAATAATATTCTTCCACACTGCCACTAGCAAATTTGGAATCATCAGAAAAACATCCTGTAGCTGTCTTGAATACCGATATCTTATGTACCTACATTCAAATCTATAACCAACATGTAGAATATGAAAAAGATCATATAAACAACAACTCAAAGAGTTGGAATAAGACACCTGCAGAGGATTTGAATGTGGAATACTGTATTCAGGTCTTAGCACTATTTGCTCAGTGCTAGTCAAGAATGTCATTTTTGATACTTGTACAAATCAAGTCAAGCTAATGTGTGGAACACCTAGGACTGTATTGCATAAAGAACATTCATTCATTATTCAAACAAGTTGTCTCTTGCTATAAGATATCATTTGATAATTTTGGTCCCAATAACATCTGGCTTCATCTAGGTGATGAAATATTACACATTTACACATCGCCTTGAAACAGTTTTCACCACTATGTAGATATACTAATCTGTGATTCATTTCTGAACGTCACTAACCTTTAGACCAAATTTTGATTAACAAACTGAAGAAACAATATTTGTACTTCAGGAAGCACTACAGAGGCATTTCTCTGGAGTACTTGTATGACCTCAGATATAAAGGGTCTAAATTCAATATTCTTGAGAGGGCTAAAACCTTCCACTTCATCTATGAACATAGTTTTGAAAACTGTTGAAATTAAAAAATGAACATGAACTTTTTTTTAAATTATCATGCTGATGAAATCATTATATATTTCTTTCAGGAATCCAACAACTTGACCAACTTGAGCTCCTATAGGTACAATGGGCTAATTCACAAAAAATCTGTTGGGATAGTAGATGCTCCTGACAAGAAAGGTTTCACAGTAGTCTACAAGAAATCCAGCAAACAAGTACGTATTTTCTCAGATATACATATATCTGAATATGTTCTATAAACATTTTCTAAATTGTTCAGTCTATATCAAAGTTTGGCCATGATTGCATTTAGTCTGGAGTCATAACAGCTTTCCACAATTTTGACAGATTTTTATATTTCAATGAGTGATGTGAATAAATAATTTTCTGGTACTATTTTTATTTTTGTTTCTCTCATTTTTTTTATAATCATTGTCTGGAAAAATTTGCTACACTAACAATTTCCCATTTTCAAATATTTCATAAATCATTATTATACTAGTTTTGAGTCATTTGACCCCTGACAAGCTGTAATTTTTGATATTGTCTGAATAAAATTATTATTGTTGCATATCTGATATTGATATTATTGATGCTATAGAAGACATTTGTATTTAGATTTATATTTGAGCATATGTAGAGCATATATATATATATATATATATATATATATATATTTCACCAAACATTAATTTATTTCAAGATTGGCACAAACAGGTGAAACCCATACAAGAAGCTACACTGTTTTGGAGAGGAATGCCTCAAACAAAATGTTCATAGATTTTTAAAGCTTATGTATCATTATGAAGTAGCTGAATACGAATATTATGAGAAAAAATATTGAAAATAATGATTTATCAATAATCCAACTTGAAGCTTAACCCATTGAATTCCTTTCATTCTAGAACAAACCTAGGCAAACGACTGTGAGAAGGACGTTGAAATCTGGTCCTAGGAGATCGTTGTACAAATTGAAACGTCTGTTGAACTGCAATAAATACCGCACAGATCTCACCAAGGCGGCCCTTCGTAGAGCTAGTGCTGTTTTGAGATCACAAAGACCATTACCTGCTAAAAAGTCCAAGGCTAAAAAGGAATGAAAACATATTTCATATGCATCTGACCAATAAAGATAAATAAAAACAACACTATTTTATTCTCAAACTGATACTCACCAACTGATCACAGGGTATTAAAATATCTATTGTTCTTCATATGAACTGTTAGCAAAATTGAACTATCGTCCGAATTTAATTTTGATGAATGTGGATGGTTGCTTGAGTAATAATGTATTAGATTATGTTTTGAAGATTTTTGTTTTTAGCAACTATTTTTTCTCAAATCACGATTATAAACCGGACAATCGATGTTCACAATTTGACATCAGATTTGAACATTTTTTTCGTTTGTAGCAGAATGCTGGAACTAATCTGTCCAATATAAGATCAGATATATCATATAACAACTTTTTCTCCGTTATGGAAAACTGGTATATGACTGTTCTTCATAATCAATATTCTCGTGTGAGATATTTCCAACAGCCTTTGCCGTGGTTGATACTTTTAGAGAACCATTACTGAGTAGCTCAATTGGACCTGGTGTTAGGTGAGTAGTTTATTCATCGGTTAATTCTGGGTTAGATTGTCTATCCAAGAAATATATATTGATTGTCCAGTTTCCTTTGTAGTTATTGTGAAGACCTATATCCGTACATCTGGCGCCTAATTTTAGGGGGGTTATGACTAATTATATCGAAAAATGAATGTACGTGTTGAGACAGATGAAATATCAACAATTCGATATCACTAGATTCACAAAATTAAGGAGTTTTCAAAAATTTCTGAATATGACAAGTGCCCTCGAGCGAGCAGATCTGTATCAGTTCAGAAATGTAGCTATAAAAACAAGAGATAAAGGCGTGTACCGTGAATCTGTGTCACCCTGTATAGATTGCATCACCATCGTGAAATTTGTATTTTCCGAGTTTTCATAAATTAGTCCACGCATGTATTATATTAATATAATTATTTATAATAGTTAAAATTTTAATGTCCATTGAATCAGAAAGTAATACTGATACAGAGGTGTCGCCTACCATGCCATTCGAAAATGGTACATATTAGAGTATTCTCAAATCAATTCCGGACCTTAAAAATCTTAAGCAAGCAAGTGGTACACCTAAAGGACCAATAAAATCTATCATCTATCTTATTTTTCGTTGTTTGTATTTATTATTGTTTGAACTATCGAAACTCAAGTTTTCATAATAATTATGTACATATATTTCTTCGTGTATATTACTTATCAGCTGTTTATTTTCTGTTTGAATTTATATATTTTCCATTATCATATTATAGCTTTGCAAAATTGTATTATTCATATGTAACTAGTTTTGCTTTTTCTTTCCAAGAAATATTCTATGATTTACTAGAATCTATTGAAGAATGAAGGTTTTCTTTGAGAATATGGTTATCAATTATTTGATCATCTGATTATTTCCATTGACTTTCGAGTAGGAATAATCTTATTGATAAGAAAAGGCATTACACAATGTAAACAAACACTATATTTCATAATTTCTAAAAAAAAAACTCGGCGAAATTTATTCTAATGGTTATTAATAATATAAAAATGTACACAACAATAACAATAGATATGAATACAAAAACATGTGGATAACTACAATATTTTTGAAGTTCGTAAATGCAATTATCGGGATGCATTCATTGCTTACAGACAAACAAAACTTAGTGGTAAAAGAGTCAAAAATGAATAAAGGTACAGTGTAGTCATATTTTTCTACCCCTTTTTCTCGATTTTAGTTTGTAGTAGTTGGAATAATTACCCTGTATATTACACTGAAATAAATGCTCTGTAGCCTAAATTGAATCATTTCAAGGTCATATGAATTTGTTTCGTTAATTCAAAGGATAAACCATAAAAGTGGGAAGTAAGGATTGTTCGTGACTCACCTGATAGGAAATGCCTTTCAGGATATCACAAAAAAATATAATACTTGTCGAAGTACCAATTTACGGCAGTTTTAGTGCTGTATAAATTTTCCGCGAGGAAGAAAATTCACCCAAAAACAAAAACTTGATCTGTAACTTTACATTTTCCATAACATAATTTCATACGATGGCAGTTTCTGTAGAATGAGGATGGGGTTGACGAATTACACAGAGGATGACGCTCTCCGCGATATGTAATAAACGTTTGCGGTGCCATGGGCAGGCATTGCGGCATTGCTACAAAAGTATATTTCTACTTAATTTTGTAACGACAGGTCACTGAATAAATCTCCACATACATACGAATAACAAATTCATGAGAATATCCGAAGAAAACTTGCTCATTCCAGGAATAATTTCCTGATGTTGGTATGTCTGACTTTCCATGTGATTTACTTATCAGAAGTTCCTTGCCATTAATTACAACATGATTTTTGTGAAACACAAATTTTCTTGATTTATTTGAAACACAAATTTTCAGTGTTGGTGTTACAAGAATTTCGACTGCATTTAATTCAGATGAATTATAAACGTTCAACAAGAATATTGTTTTGAGAGAAACATCAGATTTTTTCCTATCATCGGACCTTTTTGGACCTCACCCTATATACAAGTCCATTGCTGATAATAAAGATAACATAATATAACTGTTGTGCATAATGCATACAGGATATTATGCCTAATACGAAACATTTTCTTCCGTTGGTAAATCATTGTCTCACCATTGAGAGCTTTAGAGGATACTTATTTTCGTTTCACGCAGGAAATATGTAGCTTATAGAGTTTGAACCTTATGAGGACCTACTATTTGTACACCACTTGGCGATATAGATTTTGTTATTAACTCTCGTTAGCAATCCGAAAAGCCATAACGCATACAGTGTGGACGGCGAAGGATTCACAGAACAAATTTCAATGCATATCATGCAAATTCTTGTGGATGATATGGATTGAATATTCTATTTATAGGCATCATGGCAATATCCTCAAACATTAAGCAAATACGCTTCTCTAACTCTCGGTTTAAGGTTTTTATGCCCATCTACAATATTTCATGTTCTTGCTTTGGAAATAGAACTACTTCAGAGGAAACTAGCTCCTCGTTAACGGTGGAATTCCAAAAAAAAATTTCTCAAATTGTCTGGTTTTCAGCAGAATTTTATTAGCTGATTGGAGATTGGCAAAGAATCTATATCGCCATGATGTACTTTATGTAGCCAAACTTAAACTAAACGGACCAGAGTTTTTGTTAAGCTGACCTCTGCAAATACAAAAAATTCTCACTTTTCAACTTATAGGCATTTGTATCTCGCAAATGAAGCTTTCTATGATCTATATTCGAGGAACCACTTGTTTTCTTAGAATGTGTTCTTCTACAGATAGATAAAGGGTTGTCACTATCTATCGAAACAGTCTCCTACCTCAGCATTTGCTTAGTAACCTTAAAAACGGCGTACTTGGCCACATTGTAAATATCACCATTGATCAGAGCATCACCAATAAAACCCCCTCTTGCTGAACTTGCCCTGAGATTGAACAATCCTGAACACGTTCTAAACTCTAACTGGAATATCTTATTATGCATTTGACAGTTCTTAATTGAGAGCACTATATGCAACATATATACCATTCAATCTACCAACCATTCACATTCAAATGTGATTAGCCAATATATAATATTACTTATCTCATAAAGTTCATGGCATATCACAATTGGGATGGTGTGAGTTTCTCCTATTCTTCAATGATTTGAACTTGATATCAACCGCCACTTCGAGTTCTTATGTCTTGTTGAAATACTACCTTTAGATCTTCGTCACTTAAGTATTATAGAGTATGCAATTTTTCATCAACAGCTATCATGATAAAAAATATACAAAAAAGAGAAGAAGAAGGCCTCTGAGGATAGTTTTTTTCGAATTTCAGAAAATAAAATGATAAAAAAGTAAATGTTGCCTCAATTTTTATTATTTTAGACAATTTACATTCAGAAACTTTGGTTAACATATCTTTATTACTTAAACTCGAAATTGAAATATTTTTTATAATAAAATAATTTAAAAATTTTTATATATTTTTTTTATTTCATTTCAAGTAAATATTTCTTGTAGTATAATAATTATTGTTTACTGTACTGTAGTAGTCAAATTAAGAAGTCATATTTGAACAAAAATCTCCATTAAACTGAATATTGATTTGACGGATATTTCACTGCTTTCACCGCTTTCTTTTTCAGATTGTTTTTATTTTCTGAATTGGAATGTGTCTGGTTTTGTAAACTTTGATATTCTTTTAATGCAATGTGAAAAATATTTCTTCAATTTCTTGTTCAGTTGTCATATAAATTCTCACAATTATGTAGAATGAAATCAATTAATACTAGTAGTTGGAAAGCAAATATTTTTCAACTCAGATATCTACTATTTTCGGAGAAAATCAACTGGTGGAAAATTATGCTAATGAAATTCACTTTATGTAATAATCATTATCTGATCAATATTTACCTACACGGTTTTTGATATGTGATAAAATTTTAAAATTATTCTAATTTTGGAATCCATGCATCACAAGGGTATCTTTTTCATGTGGATAGATTTATATCTATATATTATGAATTGAAATGAATGAATAGAAAAGTTGAGGTAATGTTCAGCTTGCTTCCACCTCTTGAGATTGGAAGTTCTAAATTATATATTCAAAAATTTGAATCAATCTTCCTTCTGGTAAACTGATTAATTTTCTCCAGCTGAAAGGTTTTCAATTTTGCAATACTTTTTACTGCTGATGGAATTTATTCTCTACACTACTTTCTTATAGATAGGAAGCATATTCTGAACCATGTTAGCTGCTGATAGAATATTACACACTTATACCTTCATATATAGACTTAAAATGAAAAAAACATTCTTTGGGATTATTTCAAGTGCTGAATTTTTCATAACAAATTTTTGGTGATCCATATTCTATTGTTTCTCATAATAACTTATTGTCACAGCTGATCTCCGAGAGCATTGACTATCTAGATTTTTGGTCAGTTTTATTGAGAGATAAAGAAAGTCTTTTACGAGTAGTTTCATTGCAAATACTTTTTCTCCTTGTACTTGCTTCACTAGGAGTAGGAGTACCTTTTCTTCTCTGATTTCCCAAATTGCCAGTTTTCCTGCCAGCACTAGGTGTTTTGATTATGCCTGTTTTATCACAAATTGGGGTCAAATTTCCAGTTTTTGACCAATTATCCATTTGTGCTTCTCTCGATTCCTTCAGGATATTTCGGATTGCACTTGTTTCTCCCACTAATTCTTGTAGTTTTTGGATAGTTGTGTACAAACAAACTGCACTCACTAAACCAAAATCAAAAAGACTAGTCATGTGCACCACAAAATTTTTATATAGATTTTTCAACAATAGTTCTTTTCCTTTATATTGAACAAACATCTGGCATGCTAAAGGAATCTGACAGTCACCAACATAACCATATTTCATTACATGAAGATTCCACATCTTCATTAATTCTTTTTCACCTTCATTAACATCTGTGAACTCATCTATCATCATTCTTGTTTTATTTTGAAGCCATTCAGGATCATTTTCACCTTCTGAATCCATATCCATTTCTTTGGGATAAACAGGCAAACAACTTATGGTATGGTGATAGAGCCTATTGTGTCCAGTTATAAAAGGTCTTTGGCCATCAAATTCACAATCATCAAGTTCCAAAAATTCAGACAAACTGGGTTTGAGACGTTTTGGGTGGCAGACCAATATGTGGGTGACAGATGCTCTTCTAACTGGACCATTTCTTGAAAATGCACATACTGAAGGTTGAGATATCAGATCATGTGGAGAACCTGTATATGAACCATCATACATTTCATTTATAGCTACATCTATTCTAGCTCCTACTAATATAGGCACATAAGTGAAAGTGAATCTTGAATGACACAATTTCAAATGTTTAAGGAGTGTATAAAGTTGATTGCAGTTTAAACTACACCATGGACAGTGCAAATCTTCACATGCCTCTGTTTGTTGTCTAGAATTATTGTTATAAACAAACTGATATACAATTTGAAGTTTTTCAATGTTACTGTTACCATTCAGCAATGCTGGTACATTTTCTTTGTTTTCCATTGGATAGGACTGGGGACGATTCACTATTCTTTCACAAGCTTCTGGAGACCAAGTTAACTTGAATTTCAGTACTGAGCCCATCATGAAAGTATCTAGATTTCCACATGTTTCCACCAAGTCATTTACGTTTTCCCAACTTGAATGTTTTTTCAAAGTATTTTTAGAAGTTGTTGAGAAATCTTGTACTACAATGTCATAATCACCATCACTTAAGTAACATCGATTGTGTTTATCATAAACTGTGAGTTCAGCTCCATAGAGCTTGGTATTATCCAAATTAGCACCATTTGATTTACGTTTCTTCAAAGCAGGTTCCTCATCATCACTTTCTTTTTCTGTTGTAACTTTAACTCTGAAGAGAAGAATATATGACTTCACTAAGGGCCCACTCGATGGATTGAAAGATTCTGTTGGAATACTGATTGTTGGTGCAGTGAGAGGTAGATGTTGATCATCAGGATTAATAGGTACATCAGCAGTACCTAATGTGACCTGCATACTAGGCGCTGAGCTGTCTTTGCGTTTTTTATGTATAATTTTCAATAGCACTGTTTCTACCTGTGCAATTTGAGCATTACAGTCTAGAGACTTGTTATTGAAACTCAAAAAGGTGAGATTTATGTATCCAGGTTGAATTACCATTGAATCTCGCCTTGAAAGAACTTTGTCCAGGAGCGAATCTATTTTGAATTTGATCCTATTCTTGTGTGTCCTGGACATCCTATGCTTCATATAAGTTAGAGTTCTGTTCAGAAAAATCGGCTGAAAATATAAAGGAAGATTAATTTCATTAGAGAGTAAATAAAACGATAACTTACCGAACACATATTTCTTGTTCTCAGGTACCGATAGATTTGTGTGGGTTCTGTAGAATAGAATATTTTTTGTACAATATAACTGAGTTAAATAGAAATATATGCTACTTACTTTCGAATGCTTGAAGAAATAACTCATGATCAGCTTGAATATGATCAATTCTTGGTGTTTTGGAACTATCAGGATCTTTTTCTCTCTTCTTTGGGGGCATTGTTTTGATAATATTTATCTTTAATGCCGCGAAAATGACCTTTCTTCTTTGGCGTGCCAACAACCAACAAATAATAACTAATGACAAATGACAAATATCCCTAGACAATTGACGTTGACGTGATGGAAGGTTTGTGATGCTTGTCATGAGACAAGTCTGTATGTCCGACCAGCGACGAGAACAACCGAAGCTTTGGTAGTTTTATCCCACTACCGTAGATGCGTAGATCTTAGATTGCCTATATATAGGATGGAGATCTATGCCGTATGTCACGGTCTATATAGAGAGATATCCACTATATAAACTCTTCGGTTTTTTCATACTGTTTTCAACACGAAAGGGAAACCTATAATGTTCGAGGAACATCGTGCTAGCCAGCGGTGGAATTTTGGGAGAGAAGGAAGGTGTTGGAATTTTTCTAGGTGAAGAATTCCACAACTTTGCCGTTCTATTGATGAATGATGCTTTGTTTTGCGATGTCCGATAGGTCTCGAGCCTGACAGTGTAGGGGTAACCAGCCAGAGCTCGTCTGGTTGGTCTACAAGGAATCACACGTGGTGGCAGGCAGAGATCGCCGACCTTTCTACGATGTTCTGAATTGAATATATCAAGAGCTTTAGCGTATGTTTGGAGGCTGAGCTCCAAACATGTGAACAGTACTACAGGACAGGTCGAATTTGTGCTTTGTAGATCATAAGCAGTTGCTGGGATGTGAAGTACCTCTTCGCACGGAAAAGAAAACCAAGTTTTTGTGAAGCAGTTTTCGCAATGGACCTCAAATGATCGTCCCATGAGAGAGCGTTATTGGTGGTTCATATTATTGGTTAAAACTGGTTTGTTTATCTATGGACTAGTTCATGTCAAATTTTGAAATTTGCATCGAGGTTTGAAGGCATTGAATATCACAAAAGCGTGAGAGCGACATATAGTTTTTTTTTCGAATACAACACATTTAATGCCTATATCAAAGAGTATATATATATATACTATATATGTGTATATAATACTATATATAGACAAAGATACAAAGATATTCAAGAGAAGTAACAAAATCCTTATTTTCTTCCTGAGGCATAGAAATATAATATATATTTATATTATATTTCGATGTCTTGAGTATGGACTCAACCGTTTCGGTTAATTTACCCAGGCTCTTCTACTTCTATATCTTGTTCTGTGACAGAGGGATGAGGCTGCTTTGGGACAAGGATAGTTAACTTTCCTTGGCTTTGGGATGCGTCTGGTCCTATATATATTATATATGTGTATACTATATTAGGGTCAAAGATTGTATAAATGTGTTCTGTGCTTGACTGCTGATCTTAACCGGTATGACACACTGATCAATGGATGACAGATTGGTTTGTTATGGATTATGGTTATGGTGAGAATTACTAAGAAACTAGTGCAACTGTAGCACCTTTCAATTTTAAAACTCGAGTTTTCACTTTATATTGTTATTTCATGAAAATTCTGAATATTAAATGCTATGGAGTGCTTAGGTAAGTCTTAGGTCTATAATTTTAATATTTAATCATTTCATTATCAAAATTAATGATTATCTTTTGTGCATACATTGCAACTCATTGTTATTGTTCCATACTGAAAACTCATTTATGGAATAATTGATTCACTATCTATTCAATACTATCATTTCAGGTTCAGAAAGTGATAGTTCTGAAGGGAAACATCTGAATGACATAGAAGAAAATTGTACCAAAGATGAAAGTGATAAGATAACAACAAAGCCTTCCGAGAGCAAAATATCTATAACAAATATGGTGAATGAAATAGATGATATAAAATCTCTTACTGATGCCACCAACAGTGAAGAAACCATTGACATGAAAGTTATATACAATAAAAAGAAATATGACGTTTCTGCTAAGTCAAATGCTACGATATTAGAATTCAAGAAACAACTACAGGGTTTACTAGGTATTTGAAATCTATGGCTGATTCTTGTTCTCAATCTTGTTATCAATTCCAGAATGAAATTCAGTACGATACAATTTGGAACAAATTGCTGATTATTAATATTCCATAAGAAACTTCATGTAGGCTAGACTGAAGATGAGACCTTAGGAATATTCACATAACTTCAGAAAATGATACTAAATACAAGAATTACAGATACTGCAGTTGTTGACATTTTCTGTCTTGTTTGTCACAAAAAGTTTTATTCAGATTCCTACATCAGGTGATTAGAAAAGTATTGTCCATGAAATATTGTAATTCTATGACATATTCTATGAGTTTCAAGGAATATTTTTCCTTATCTCTTCATTTCTAAAATTACTTGAAATTCAATATAAAATATCACGAGAAGAAAAAAGACATTAGGGTTTCAATTAAAAATTAGAAAGTCGATATTTCTTCTTAGAGCAGAAGTGAACTTTGAGAGATCAGTCTATGTCAATGTGCTGGGGTACTTCTAATTTCTGTTAACCTTCACATTACATTTAGCTGGTGTATTTCATCGAATGGTATTGAAGTCATAAGTCGTTATGCCTTTCTTGTGTGATTTTACCCTATTTTCTCCATTCCTTTCTGCTGCTATGTACTTTCTTCAATTGTTCCATGTTTAATAAGTTGATATGTTATTCCAGCTAGTCTTTCCATCTATGTATTTCTTGGTCTTCTCCTGGATCTATTATGTGTTTTGGTTCTTAGGTTTTATTTATCTGTTGGAAACACAAAAGGAATACCTATGTTGTTTACCTATATGAGGAACATTGTGTTAGCCAGAGGTGGAATGTTAAGAGAGAGAGAACTTGGAATTTTGGAATTTTTCTTGAAAGTTTGGAGGCCATAAGCATCGTAAAAGACTTCACTAGGCAATGCATTCCATAACTCTGCCTTTCTATTGATGAAAGATGCTCAGTTTTATCCCATGAATCCCATTTTGGTTGAGAGTGTTGAGACTGCCAGGTTTCTCAGTTGTTATTGAAGATGGAGCTTTCTGTTTTCACGTTCCTATCTTACTTTTTCTTGAAACTCAAGATGGTTTGATCAGATTTTACATAACTATTTCCATTTATAAGATACAGAGCATTACAGTGTTGAGAACCAAATCTGAAAGAGAATTTTGCGAGGAATCCAGTGGCCTACTCATTTTTTTTTGGTGTTTGGTATTGTGAGATACAACACGAACTTATATTTTTTCAATAGAACACCCTGTATATTCATTTTCTCGTTGAAATCGTTATTTTTTCCCTTGAAAATGATGTATAATACTATATAGATTAAGATTTTCAGAAATGCTAAAGATCAGTAAATCATTACTTTATGATGAATTTTTGCTAGTCAGCTACGGATTTTCCATATAAAAGAGGGTTCAATTGAGAAATATACCTCTGTAATTATTTCATTCAAGTTTTAAGAATAATACGAACACTAATAAACTAACACAAAACATAGGTACCTACCTAATATGTTTTGTGTTAATGAATTAGTGTTTCTATTGAAGTATGGCCTGCACATGGGTCTATATTTTTGTAATTTGAAATATTCTTCTAAATTCAATAGCAATGGAGATATGCCATGACTTTGAACCACTAATTGGTCACCCTGTTTTGTCATGTAACCAACGGGTGGATAAAATGTTATCGAATTGGCATTCAAATATTCCTTCAATATTTTATTTTCAGGTGTTCCAGATTCAATGCAAAAACTCATGTACAAAGGGTTACTTCAAGATAGTCAAACAATTTCTGGTTCTGGGATTATCAAGGGATCAAAAATAATGTTAGTGGGTTCAACTTTGAATGATGTATTGGCCGTTTCTTCTATCAGTAAACAGGTGATGAAACAATAGAATAATTTATATAATTACATGAATATATTTTTCAAAACTGCAGTGAATAATTTTGAATTCAGCAGGTTTTGATAATAAGCCAGTGATAGGTTCCTGAACACTCCTTCAAACAGAACCTTGTTACACTAAATCAGTGAAATATTTAAATACAAAAAATAAAATATTCATCTTGTCATTTTAGTGCATCTCTTATTGAGTTATATGCACTTCAGGTCTAATATTATGTCTATTATATGTATATTGATTTTACAAAATGATAAAAAAAACTGCAAAAATGTATTTTTCAGGATATAGTGGAAATGGAAAAACCAACAACCTCTAAAGAGCCTTTATGCAAACAAAAAATTCACAGAAAAGTATTAGATAAAGGAATACCAGATGATGCTCTGCCTGGAATAAAAAATTTGAAGGTATAAGTTATTGTGGTTCAAGATTCTGGAATATCATATTGATAATTTTTCACACAGTACTAACTCTGTTTCTGATCTACTTTTGAAAATATCAGTATGAGAAATCATTGTTAGTTGTAATATCTAATTCTCATTTTATTTTCATCTCAATTTTTGAGATTTCAAAGTGATATTTCATCAAAATGAAATGTCATTTTGGGATAACATTACAAATTAATTCACCAACATCATCTTGTGAGGAAAAATATACAGGGAGATAAGTACAGTGTTGAGAAGAAATATAAAACACAGCAGCAACACAAGAGTGGGAAGAAATTATAATTCAATGTAAGGGTTCCCTGAAGGCTCTGTACTGTGAAATTATAAATTTGTTAGGATGTTTGTAGATTTTCAAATTTTCTGCTCTAGAATCCAAGTTCCAACTAATGCAATATTTCCAACATTCAGAAATAGAATCATCAGACGAATAATTCTATCAGAAATATAAAATGATAAATGAAAAAATTTTGGTTGAAATCAATACTATATCTCTAATTGAAAGGGATTATATCACTCTTAGTGTACAAGTTAGTAATAACTCGAAACTGAAGAAGAAATTGTAGAAAAAGTGTGGAAGTAATAATAAATGATATTAATTAGTTGACTCAGTATTGACCCAAATATTTTACAATCAATTTTAAGTTGTACTCAAACACTCTCGACCAGTTTCGGTAGTTAGACGTTGTATTTATATTTCAGAATTTAAAGAATGATAACTACTTGATCCTAGTTGAGCTTTTTTAACTATGAATTTGATTATTTTTTGTTAGCGTTTTTGAAGAAATCTATAACAATCTAATTGATTTTAGGAAGGATTGCCATCAGTGCCCCTCTCTGGTATGTTGAATAAACATGGTGGGAAAGTTAGGTTAACTTTCAAATTAGAAAATGATCAATTATGGTTGGGTACCAAGGAACGAACTGAGAAATTATCTATGGGCTCAATCAAAAGTGTTTTGTCTGAACCTATTGAAGATCATGAGGAATATCACATATTGGTAATTAATATTTCGTTTTTGGATATTCAATAATATTCAAACACAATAATTGAGGATATTGGGAAGCAACACATATTTTCTCTTTGGTACCATTTACTTGGAATATAGAATTTATATTATTGTTTTCTCACCAACTCGTTTGGTGTGATATGGTTCTGAGCAAGTTTTTGTTTTCTCTAATAGTTTCTTTTTCATACATATTATCTACATTAATTTAAAAAAGGCGGATGGAAGCACTGATATTAATTGAACTGTCATTGAATAAACCAGATGATACAATACCTACATGTATTCAATGTAAAATTTCTACGATGATAGTAATAACCATTAATGGTGATTCCATGAAGAATATTCCGAATAATTATCTATTTGATTAATTCATTAATTAATTATGAATTAGATATTGTACACGTTTGACATTCTTGTGTTCCCAACTCAGCATCATATAAAGTCTAGATTCCATGTTATGATGTGATATTGAATATAGAAACTCAAAATGACATCGAAACCAACTGATTATTAAAGAATATTGACAATTTTATCTCGTACTAGACAAAACTATATGATATAGGGATATTCAGTATTCAGTAGTAGCATTTGAGAACATATTTTTTTTCATAGAGTTTCTCACATTATTTTTAATTTCTCACAAGAACCGTGTACAGTGTTCTGTGGAAATTCTATTCATATCCATTTATCTACAGAATTATCCCACAAAGTCAAGTTTCTTTAGGATTCTCGTGAGTATACTTCTCCTATTTTCTTGGAGGTCTGTTCAACACAAAATGACTCTGGTCATACAAATTGTTACATTGTCCGTTTGCTTTGTGTTGGAATCGGTGAACAATAATCCAAATTCAGAAAGATCATTGAAAATAACTTGAATTTTTCCTACATTTTTCCTACACTCCCTTCCTCCAGATATGTACATTTGGTAGGTAAATCTCATTTTGTATCATCAATAGTATCCTTTTGATTACTATGATGGTCGGTTTCATACACATAATTATTTAATAAAAATCATATTAAAAAAAAAAATTGAAGACAGTGTTTATTCGAGCCTTAGTGGTTTTATACCTTGTTTAACTTCAAAACCAAGAGAGTTGACAATTTGAGAAACAAAATCATAATTGAATTACGTCAAGTGATCTGTGTCTTCGATCGAAAGTGATTGGTTAATTTGGGCAGATGGCGCTGTGGGCAATATTAACTTTGAAATCATAAATGGTGAGCAAGGTCATGTCATCTGACAGACAGACATGTTGATTCTCTTTTCAACTTCCATCTAAATTTTGAATTTCCTTTGGTGATTTTCCCGATTCATCAGTTTAGTCTGGTCAGTTTATTGATTCTCTTTTTGATCCGAATAATAAAGGGTGTTTAGTAGACAATACGTCTTCTTTTTTAAATAGAACCACCCTTAAATTTGTGTTTTCATCAACATGATTGCTGGTGTTGAAGTAATTGAAAAAAATGTATTCAACATGTTAATTGGGTGCTGAGAAATGATAGCGTGGCACTGCGTTTCTTTTCAGAAAATATCGTTATGATGACGGAATTGAACGTTCACCTTTTCTTGAATTTTCCAGGGTTTACAATTGGGACCTACAGAGGCTTCAAGATATTGGATATATTGGGTACCTGCTCAATATGTCGATGCCATTAAAGATGCCGTCTTGGGAAAATGGCAATATTTCTGATCTGTGTTCATAGAGCTATAAAATCTTCTTGTTATCAAATCATCTCGTGCTGTAACCTGGGAGGTTGGTTGTATCAGGTCCTTGACGGAAGCAAGTCGAGTGATTGATTTTTCAGAAGTACCAAATTCCTGCAGATTTCTTGATATTTTATACATTTGTTTTTGTTTAGTTAGGATAAATTATGATTTTTTGATTCACTCAATTCGAATAATATTTGCTGTTATTTAAAATTTGATTTTCGACATTCAATTAGATTGAGTTGTTGAATACCTCACTTTTTATAATAAATAATTTGAATATTTAACTGCCACAGATTTGTATATACCATTTCATCATAACTTTCCTTTGAACTAGCCCAAGTGTACAGATCATGAGGTCATAAGAGCTTTGAATTCATAAAAACACAGTCAATATAGCCATCGTAATCCTCCAGTTCATTCGATTGGAACCTCGATTCGACCGAACAAACTATGGCTTGGGTAGTTGCTGATACTGTGATGCTGATGTCGTTGATCTCTTTTATGACAGTACCGTAATTCGCATGACCTTTACAGCTTCAGGCATAGCCTACGTCTTCTCTGTGGATTGAGCGGCCTTATAATTAGTTTTACTAACCTAGCCCCATACAGATTCATAACCCCATAAAGGTTGTCATGAAAATTTTTGATGGTAAATTTTTGATACCTATGAAAATACTATAATATTTGACATGGAACATTAGGCGAAAGCAGTAGAAATTTCGCGACAATCTGTGTGTGGATAGGATAAATTATTTAATACTTTGTTGAAAAATTGGTACATTGAGAATTCTTTTTTATTCAACTAATTTTTGTAATGATCTTCAAAACATACTTCTGCATAAAAATGGAGAAACGAGAGTTTATTGTGAATTCAACAATAGTAAGTAAATATCTGATGTCAAGATTCGTTGATCCTAACAGAACGACTTTCTTCCTTACTAACTACACTTTCGTCGTCGTCCATTGCTTCCAAACGTAGTCTCATAGTATTGGGATCCAACGCCTGCAAAATTATTCATTAGGCTTTTGATCCATCATATAATGATCTCGGAATTTCTGATATAATTCCTATTTATCTAATGAAGAATCAGAAAAGAGAAATATGATTACCTTAATCTCCCCATTAATCTCTTTTAGTCAAGTTAATTTGTTACATTCGCAATCGAAATTACTGTTTTTCTTACCTTCGAATTTTCGAAATCACCATGTGAGTTCATTTGTGAAATAATTTCGAATGGAATTCCTCCGCCAGGTTTACAGAGTGCGCAATTTTTGGCTGTTTTCATAGAAGTGTAGAGAGCTAGCCTCTCCTTCGAAAGCAAAACTTTTTCTTCGGATAACGTTTTCTCCCTATTAGTGAGCGATAGCCATTGAGTCTGTAATTCTTGCATTCGTTCTTTGTAAATTCTCTCCATTCGCTTAGCTTCAACGAGAACTTTTTTGTCTTCTTTCAGTTTTTTTGATGCATCTTGGACTAAGAAATCCAGTTCAGCCTCTCTGTCATCCAGTTCTTTCTCTCGATCTGTTAAATTTCTTCTAAGAGATTCAAGCTCGTTTTTCTGTCGGTGCAGATTGATCCTCTCTTGGTTAACCTTTTCAGTCAGTTCTTTCGCGACCGTAATAGCACTTTCTGCTTCTGCTTTCATTTTATCAATCTCGAAAGTATTGGTGAGTTTGCTTGATGTTTCAAATCTTGACTTATCAGAGCTGAGTTGTAGTTTTTCTTCGGTTAATCGCATCACCATTCTCTCTTGTTCTGCTAATAAAGATTCTTTCAGTGTCTGTAAAGATATATGAATATATCACAAAAATATAAAGGAGAAATTATACATGATGAATGTTTACTGAGAAAATGATTTTTTTACCTTCAACTGTTCTTGTTCTCTTTCCAAAACTGTTCTGTTATATTCCGCCTCTCTTTCTATTGCCATCGCTCTTGCTGTGAGTGTTGCTGTTGCTTGTTGCAGGGCCCACCTATCCTCCTGTCCGTTAGCAGATTGTTCAGCAATTTTAATTTCCAAATTTCTAACGAGGCCAAGCAGTTGAGCCCTTTCGTTTTCTGCTGCTTCTCTCGATTTTTGCAAGGTATTACGCATCACTGAAAAAATAATCGAATCGACTTATGGTAGGCAACTACCAATGATAATGACTTTGCGAAATTGGACTGACGTCTATTCAGACTAACCATCAGGCTTCCTCCATTTTACGGACATATTGTATAGTGGATGTATTGTAATGTTATGTAATGTCATAACGAGGTTCATCTGTTGAAACAGAGAAGACTGAAATTATAGCAGAAATAGGCTCATGTATCTTCAGGAATCAATGGCTCAACTGGCTGGCTTGAAGAATTGATTACTATTTTGGAGCCAGTTCAGAAGAACCCATGAAGATCAGGATATGCAGAACGAAAGAAAGTTTCAGTCAACTATGGATGGAAAACGATTCAGGAATGAATATTTGCGAAAACCATGTGCTTGCGAAGATTTAAGATATAAGATATGGAGATCTCGGGGATAAAATGTAATAAAAATTAGAGGAGAACTGTAATTGGACTATTCATTGCTATTATCTGAAGTATAATCTCCCTAATGACAGAACCCTAACAGGAATTGTTATCTGTTATTTTTTTTATGAGACTTCTTTATGTTTCCTGTGTTTATATGTTCTGATTTTTATTTCTCGAAGCTTTCATGAGGAGAGAGGTATGATTACCTCAAAGCAGTTTTTTAAAAAATGATGGGCACTGATATTGTTGAAATTTTGGACTGAAAGAAGAAATATACACAAGATATCAGATTTTCACCGTCATTGCCATGCAAACAATGGAGCTCAGGAATCTGAATTCGATATTTTTTCCTAATTGTCTCCTAAGCCTTCAATTTCTTCAACTATTTCTATAGTGTTTATCGTTGGTACCTACTCGTGATATATAGATTTTGAATTAAATAATTTAAATTAAAAATTAAATTATTATTGTGACCTTTTGATTAATTATTTGAACCATTGTCGGATAAACATGGAGAAAAAATTAAGTGAGCTGTATGTTCAGTTAAATAGATTTTTTCCCAATATTTACCGGACAATGATCTGACAAAAAATCCTGATATAAGTTGATTATAAGTACGATATCGATACTATACTCACAAATAATCTCCTTTTCTTTCGATTCGATTGAACTTTCTCTTGCCATTGTTAATACATCATAGTTTTGAGACACTTTTTCTTCCATTTCTTGCAATACTTTTGTACTTTTGGATAGCAGTTCTATACCACTATCGATTCTTTTGGTGAACATATTGCTATTTCCTAACAATTCTGACTCTTTTTGTGTCAACTCCTTGATATATTGAATTTGTGTGCGGTGTTCCAGTTTTATTTCCTCTAAATCTGCAGTGTATTTTTCTCGTAACAATTTGATTTCGTTCTTATGCTGCTCTTCCATGGTTTTGATTTTATTGGCATAATTAGACATTTCTTCGTCGTGTTGCGTTCTCATAGAAATTATTTTATCTTCTGAAATTTGGGAAATGTTCTGAAGCTCATTCCGTAATTTTTCTTCAATGAGTGATAGAGATTTCTCTGATATGTCTAATTGCTTCCTGAAATTTCAACATTTACTTTTATTTTCAAGAAAAATGTGAATGAGATCATAATGATAATGCAGATGATGGCGAAAAATTAATACTAGATACATAGATAAAAAAAAAAATATCATATTTTATGGGCGGTGAAAGATGAAAGTGTAATATTGTACAACATACAAGTTGCATACTGCTGTTGAGCCGTAGGACAGAGGGTGTCAAAATGAGAATATGAAAAATTAAATCGAGGGAATTTCCAGAAAACAAATAATTCAAATGGAAATCTTATTGTTTCTGACCTAATTCAGGTCCCAAAGAAAAAAAAAATCTACTCTTCGCCTTGAAAGATATATCCAATCCTATAGAAGATATCTGATATCTAGACGATTCAAGTTCAGGATAAAACCAAAAGACATTTAGAATCAAATAGTACAAAACCTAAACACAATCAGTCTGCAAAGTGTGCAAAGATGTCGTTTCGTTCTCAACAAGACCAGAATATCACCACCTATTTGCTTCATTCCGAATCGAATTGGGCTGCATATCATTGAGCATTGATGAATCTTTGTTACATGTTTTGCTTGTCGCTTACTGGATTTTATAAAAAATTTGTCCAATGGAAGAAAATTCAGCGGAGACACCAATGCAGCAGTACTATGTGCGAAGGAGTAAGAGTACTAGTTGGTCAACAATGTTACCTCAACATATTTAATGATAAACCATCTATCAAAAGTACCAACCAAATATTTTCGATATCTTCAACAACCCATTATTGAAACGACTCTCGTATGGCATTCCACTTCGATCTCTTACTGTATATGAGATATGATAATTGTTTATATATATATAATATATATATATATATATATATATATATATATATATATATATATCAGCAGATTATCAGAAGTCAGGAAAATTTTATTTGAAACGGCCATATCCGAATACATAACTTCACGAGATTCTAATCATCTGATTCTAATGAAACTAAGTATGTAGTTACTTGAAAGATTCCTCCATCATGAACATCTCTTCAGCATGTCTCAGCTTCAATTTTTGAATAGTGTCAGGAAGCACTGATGTTTTATCATCAGCTTCAATAGTGTCTTCATTCCTATGATTTTTTTGAGACATCGACCCGCTAGAAACTAACATTTGAATCTGATGATTGATCCTCTCTTGTTGCAGTCTTATATTACTCTCAACTATTTGCTGTTTATTAATGTACTCATCAACTAAAGTATGAAACTGTTTCTCTTGTTTTCCCAAAATTTCTTGTTGTTGCTTCTTTATTTCCATCAACGTATCTTCATATTTTTTGAATTGAAGGGATACCAAAAGTAGAGATTCTTGTTGTTGGAGAGATGCATAGGTATTTCGAATTTCCATGTTTATTTGTTGTGGTCTCAAAGAGAACTCGTCGATTTCCACTGAACTGTTGCTTTCGATATTCTTAGGAGGAATTTGTTCGATTACTTTGTCATTATCAACAGAAGATATTTTTGCTGAATCTTTGTCGGCATTATGTTCGGTAGAAGTTCTCAATCCCTGCTCTTTCTGCACATCAGCCTCGGGCTTAGAACCACCAAGCCAGTCTGGGATGCCTGAAACGAATTATCCATGATGACTAATATTGAGATTATGGTATCTGTATATTATTTTTTCATTACAGCAATTCAAACTTGAATTCGATGTATCGTTATGCAACCATCTCAGAAATCGGTCTATGGTGGCAAATGCAGTATTTTCATGCTGATGGTGCAACGAAAACATTCAGTAAAAAGTAACATCATTTTTATCTATAAGTGTTCTTGGAACGTTTCATTGAAAAGAACAGAACGACAAGCAGTCTTTATTCCTTTTTCATGCTGTCCAAGACTTTCAATGAAATTGCAATGTAGGCGTACCTCACGATCATAGTTTGTTTTAGCGCATATTACAATTTATATTCATATATATGTTTTATATCCTGTTTCTCTTCTAGTATTGATAAATGGACTGCACAACCAGGAGTTGTGTGGAATTCAGCTAAAAAAGTGTTTATGATGATGATGCTACGATTCAAATACATCTGACGGAAGTTTTTCGCATTCACATCACGTGACCGGCAAATGTGATTATTCGCCAATGTCGCCTCTGTCTTGTATCATCTTATTCAAAGCCAATGTATATGAGACAAGATGATAATATTATATCTACATCTATTCAATGATCCTATAAAAAAGGCCATTGAGTTGCCATAGTATAATTCATATTTTTTCCGCTATTCGTGCTCACTTTGTGTATGGAGAAATTTATATAGAGTTCGCACTTTTATTCCATGTCAATTAGTCCGTATCGATAATCACAAAATAAAGTCAATATTCGAATTGCTTACTTTAAACCATACAAATTTCATATTGATAGTTATGTTAGTTTATCTCTCTTCTATCTTCATTTTCACTGTAAGCACTGTATTTCTTTCCGATGAAACGGATGAACTGCTCCGTCATTTCTACATCTCAGATTTCAGACAGGGAAATAGAGGAAAGAAACGAGTTATCTGTTTGCCACCTTCGCCATAATAATTGATTCTCGACATTCTTGACACGTTTGATATTTGAAAAAATCTGTTGAACTTCAGAAAACCAATATCATACTCACTCTTTTTTTTACTAGATGGTTCCGCAGTTCGCGATCCAGTTCCAGATTTATCCTTAGACGAAAATTCACTATCGGTGAACAATCCTAATCCCAAATTATCCTCCACGCCTGTGAATGATCCCCTCCTTCCTCTTCTCCTACTAGTATTCGTGCCCAATGAGCCTAAATCTGGAGTGTCTGCGGGCGTGTTGACGTCCTTCAAGGAATTAGAGAGCTTCATCGGCCCGGTTGGAGCTTTACTCTCGTTAAGAATATCTTCCAGAGAGGAGACCTTCCGCTCCGACTTCGGCTTAGTCGATATGAGATCATCTGAAGAGATTTAACTTGATTATAATAATAATTAATTATAATGATCGTGATAAACGCGTTTATTAAGGGCGAAGTTCAAATCCTTCTGAGAAGATTTCCCTAAATGAGCTGTTCTTCCCCATAACCCAAATCGGTTATCAACTGATTGATTCCAAATATCTCGAATAATTCATGATAATGCACAGTGTGAGTCATTTTGAATCTGGAAGTTTTATACCTTACTGTCTCAAAATTCGATATTTAATGAAAACATTTTTCAAAGGAAAATTAGAACACAATTTTCTGAAAATAATGCGTGACCAACGAAGTTGCAATAATTTTTGTATGTAGCTCTACGCAGAAAATCCCGAAGAAAGGGTTTCGTTTGTACACGATGAAAAAGCGTGGGAATCTATGTCATATGTGCCTTGACAAGGTTGCCACATTTCTCATATATGAATGTTATTTAAAATAGAATGTGAGTGGAACTCACTACATGAACCAATGATTTCAAGAAGAAGGTTAATCTCAAAAGTATATAAAGATAGGATACCAGCTGATTTCATAGAGGGTCATGAGGTTTACTAAATTTGAACTCGGAACAACGGAAATACTGAAAAAGTTCGTAAAAGCCTTTATTAGCTATTGGATGTCATTGCATTAGGACAAAGTATCAAAATATATGAAATATTTATTTTCCTAACAAGTGCTCAAAGTGGTAATTTTTCGCACGCAAATACAGGCGGAAAACGGACTTAGCGCACGTGTTAGGAAAAAATAATATCCTACGAGCTTCATATCAGATAACAATGAAATGTAATATGTAATATGATTTAAATCATAGGTTATTATTTATCAGTACTCGAGAAGTACTATTTTTTTTTGTTTCCATCTAAGTTACAAAAATCAAGAACTTCATTCAAAAGGTGAAAGAGAGACTACACTATAGAGAGAGAGAATAACAACGGTTTCTCACACTGTATGGAATACTACATACAAATTTTTCCTACTAATAAGATTTTTTAGTAGTTTTACTACTCCGCACTCGGTGTGGAAAAGTGTAGCTTTGCGTACCAAAATGCATGCGGAAACGTACTAATTTGCGGACGCTTGTAGAAAAACAAAACGTATGGTCGTATCCATGAAAACATCTGTTTCATTGAAACTCATGTAATCAATGCAAGAAATCGATACTCGCCTAAAAAATCAGTCTTTCTGGTGTGTTTTTCCAAAACATTTGAATGACTGTTATCTCCCAGCCAATCATCTCCAGGTTTGTTAGTGGCTGTTTCGAAGGTCACTGATGGCTTCGACTTATTATCAGACTTTTCTGTGAATCCCAAAATACTGTCTAGGGATTTTTTTTCAGAGGTTTTTAATACATTTCCATCCGTATTCTTATCTGTTAAACCGAATATCCTATCGAAGGATTTCTTTTCAGGTGCTTTTGAGTGGCTCGAACGTCTAGCAAGCGTTTTAGGTTCTTCGAAAAAACTATCGTCACTTTCCAACGGGTCGTCCAAATCAAAATCCATATTTTATCGATGTGAGAATAGTAAAAACTCAACAAAATCACCTGTATTTCTTCGAATCATTCATAAACGTGGACTGTGACACCATCATGAAATGCATTGTTTGTTTACAACCTCCGATTGCTTAGCAACGCCATTTAGGTATAGGTGATGTTATGTCTGTTATATGATATGTTTGCAATGAAACTTGCAGTCTCTGTTAGTGGAGTAGGTAATTTATGGCAGGAATTGAACCTTTTATACTGAGAGTTGTAGTGGTGTGTAACAAACATATAAAGTAGGGTCGTGCAAATTCATGAATTCATGATAGTAGAACAGAAACCTGACAGAATTTGATCCATATAAGGAAGGCTTTTAACGTTAGTATCATACAGTGTGAAGCAATAAAGGTGCGTTAAAGATTGTTTTCTACTCCTTCAACTAAAATGTCCTTTGGCGTACAGATATTCACTGTGGTAAATGACCTATCTATCACACATTCAGAATCTGTTACTTTTTGAGATATTTGAAACATTATCATGGATACCCTTCATTATAATAATCTGTTGAACATTTTTCACATAACAACCTATTGGATTTTTCCTAGTTAGAATAGCTAGCAACTGTCGATGACAAATACAATTTTACTTCACGTTCTATCTTGAAAGTTCTTACTTCCCCGTCTTGTATTCGAAATCGTAAAAGAAGTATAGTATGTAATACGATTATATACTCCCTTAGATACTAATAGTCATTAAGGACACTCTAAATTTCAACGTTTATAACAGTTTATACAATGTAAGAAAGATGAGTGGCCTCGATGGGTGATTGTGTACTACAGTGAATAATTATTGATGATTGGAATATTCTCATGAATATGTGAAAATATAATCCATCATCATTATGCGTAGAATTCATTAAATACTACTATAGTTTCACTTCTTGGAGTTTCATGACCCCATGTTATTGGGATTTATCTCAGCATATCCAATTACTTATTTACTTTCAGGGTTTTGGAATAACAATGAAATGAAAATAATGGAAGCAGAGTGGCTTATCAGAACCTTTGAAACACACACACACCAATTGAAATAAATCAACAGATTTGAAATGAACAGATTCTCATCATATTCTAATAACAGGTTCATTTTTTCCACGATGGTATATTATATTTTTTAGTAGTCATAGTAAGTAATTTATTCAATTTAGATATTTTTACACATAATATTACATACTGTCTTCAAATATATATATACTGAATATATTGGAATTATTATTATAACTAATTCTTTTTTATTTTTTAGAATAGAAGAAAAAAAATTCCAGAAAAATCTAGGAAAATAAGTAATATTGAAATCTAACTCATAGATTGAATCCATGAGTCTCTGAAAGAGAAACAGAGTAAACTTGTGTTGTAGCCAGCAAATAAGAATAGTATTCCCAACCCTCACAATAAATGAGAGACAGAGAGAAATAGCAAAGTTCGAGATGAACATGGAAGATGGATAGGTACATTATCACCTTTCATGTATCGCTTCCAGGATTCCATAATTCAACTGATACATATGTTCAAGATATTTAGGTCACGCAATAATATTTGTTCGTGTGATTCGTTTGGGATAACTTATATCATCGACTCCCCGATAAAGTATCAAAGAGGATCATTGAATGATTCTTGAAGGCGCTCATATAATGACGCCACACATTATAAATATCACGTTTTCTCTTTCCTTTCTCGCAATAACTATGTAATGCTGTAGGTACCATAAAAGTAAACGTTATGGCATAATGAAGGAGAAATATCTATAAAAGGCGTTCTCGATAAAATGACAAGTATGCTTATTCCTGACCTCAATGCACTTATTTACGTTAACCGTTTATATCATCTATAAAAATAATCTTTGAAGTCGCAATCGAATTTTCAATACAATACAGTACCTTTGGATCAATGTTATCAGAATGCTATTATCATTATTGTCTTGAATATGGTATATTCAGTGTACTATGTCCTCGATTATGTCATCATCATTGTATTTCGATGCATTCACATATATTTTTGTGACTCCATTTGTCCAGATTCTCTAATCCCATAATTTCTGACACCGATTCTCAAGAAAATTGGTTATCGGATAAAGTATTTGCCTTTTCGATCGAGTTGACAACTAAACCTCACCCTATCTCATTATAAAGGTATCCCACAGTTTGCCGAACAAACCTTTGAGAAGGGAAATTTTGAAGATAGTATTTTGAAGTTCTATAATTCTAACATAATATCACAGAATTCGGACATAACTCAGAATGATATGGTTTGAAAAATCGGTTTTGTTGGCACTTTACGCTCTCGTAACTATGAGATGAGGAAATTGTATACGTATACAGGGTTCCATATATACGCTATAAGTAGGTATATCAAACAGGGAAGCTGATTCCATTCGATGGAATCAGGATATTGGATGGGATATATTGAAATAAAGTAAACCAATCTTCTATCGAGTAGATGCATCATTCAGAGCATACTCATGTTGAATTCTACATATAAGAACAAAACGTCGTCAAACGTATCAGGAATTGTTCATTTGTGCATTTGATTGATATGGAAAAAGAGAAGAACCTTCACTTTGTGAACATGATTGAATATATAATTCATAGGCATAATTTAGAACCAGGTCGTTGAAAAATTGCTTCATGGAAAATTTTTAACTTGGCCATACACTGGTTGATACGCTACTGATTGGTCAAAACAAACTCTCTTTCTTTTTTATTGTGAAAGCATATGATGAAATTTGCAAAAGAATTATGGGTTACCGTTTATAGCCACCCATTGCAGTTGAAATCACATGACTTGAATGGAAACATGTTCTATACAGTGGGTGCATAAATTCCGCTTTGGGAAGCTCAGACTCTAGGTCCTCACTGTATATATATTCTGATGACATGTTCATTGAAATCTATCAATCACTGCAATGTCACAGTAGCATCTTTTGGGATGGACCGCCCAATCGGTACTCATATCGTAATGATCTACTCATACATATGTGATGATACGGGTAAATCTTTCTTCGTTTGAGAAAACGACTAGAGAAAACTCTAAAAGAGCCAGATATATCTCGAAGTCAACACTTCGTGGTTCTCAAGATCACTGTCATAGAGCTGCTGTGAGATGTGAGTGAGCTGATGTGTGTAGTAACAAAAGTTCATAAGAATGTAATGGACACATCTTCAAATTTGACTATCACCACTGGAGTTCTCATCAACCTGAGAGAACAGCTTGAGAATAACAAAAGATCCAACTGAATCAGTAGTGATCCGTTTGAAAATTTGGCTGCTGTTTTTTTTTTCGAGTTATACATATGTATCAACAACGATTGATTTCTCATTCTATGAGAACACTTATGACTTCAGGAAGATCCTTGAATATAAAAGATACATATAGGTAACTAAGATATGTAGGTACCTCGTGTCTACCTACTTGCTCTGCAATTTCGTAAATCAAATACAGCCCTAAATAAATTGCGAACACAGTATACTTAGACATGCTTTCAACAATAGTATGCATTTTTTCCGAGGCCATTCCAACGAATTCATTTAACCGATTACCGGTTTTTTGAAGAGTTCTTCGTCATCGAATTTCAATGAAAGGTGGAGTGAGCCAGCCTGCTGCGAAGTCGGAGAAATAAAGGCAGTAGCGTGCGCATTAATAGTTTTAGAGGGCATCATACCATTCAAGTGGAAGTTTGAAATACACCTGTACGGGTGGGCGTAGGCCAAATTCGATAAGATTCTGGTGTCTTGTTTGAAAAAACAAAAGTTGAACAAAGGTTGATATCTTGAAAACTGTGTCTTCCATAATTTGGCTTTCAGCCATAATGGATTCTCCCAAAAGAATGCCTGAATATGTTATTCATTTGTTGATTCGACTCACGGTAATCTCGAAAATGCTATGTACTTGGGCAGCCAAAATCGAGCCCACGACACCTTGGTTGCGGTTTTTGCATAACACTGATAATTTCAGAGAAAACCCAATATCCCATCGAATTTGGCCCACCCTGTACTACTGCAGGGTGTACCTTTGATAATTAATGATATATCAAGAATGTGATCTACAGCGAATTTCAATGGAAGTGTATGGGAGCATGGTGAAATGAACTAGTGGGTGAACAGGTACTTGAGTTACACTCACTATGATCGTCTTTGAAACAGAATTGATCCCAGGGGCATTGTAGTGTATTATTTTCTGAATTAGATGCTTTATAGAAATCAGATATTTTTTTCAGAAGAATACGATAGAAATATCCAGAAGATTTTTTTTTTATTGTAACTGATCACATTCGCACGAATTATTGAGCATAATTCAACGACAATTTCCTGTAAAAACCACATCCGATGCTCGCAGTGACATCACATTGATTAGGTATGGCAACGGCTTCCTCCACATAGTCCTAGTTGGGCTTGGCTGAGTATTTCTCCCTGATATACCAATCCGGAACTTTTCCACTACGAGAAGTTTATTTCAGGTGCCACATACTTTTCTGGGAGTCAAAAAAATGTTCACATACGTCATACATGTACAAATCTCTGTACGATTGATGATAAATTTCACGTCAACTGGAACTACTCGTAGTTATAGTAGTATAGTTTGAATTTAGTTCGTCTAGGTGCCATCACACATGATGATGACCAGATAACCTGATGACCAGTTCAGTTGTTAATCTTTGTTCTAATGCAAGTGTGTTTGGTTACAATGAAAATATACAAACATAAAGCAAAGACCAACGACATAGTATATATAAAATGCTCTGGCTTTCTGAATCACTCATTTAGTAATCTATAAGACTGCTTATAGGACAGCTCAGCTGGAAAACTGAGTCGGGAATGTGTATACCTAGATCAATCAACGGTCAGGAAATACCTACATTGAGATGAAGTTACATTGTAAAAACTGTGGCTTTGATTCAAGTCGAATCCTTAGAGATTCTTTCATGGTCAATTTGTTTGGTCAAGATTGTTGCGAATTATTCTGTTTATAAACATTCAAATATGATGTTGTCTATACAGATATGATACAAAATGAAGATAACAATAGAAATATAATGAACTTTGACAAAATGATCATTCATTTCAATACGTGAAAATCAACCTAACCTAACTGCTTGATGAAATCCTCAAACTTCCAATTGGCATCGACGTGCAAACAATCTAATTTACTACAATTCAATGAATCAAGAACCTGAACAAAAAATATATCCTCCAAACGGGTAAAGCCCATAAATGCAGTGGGCTAACGCGGTCAACGTTGGTTTCCGGTCACCCCAATCACTTAGAGCCATTTCACACCACACATATTTTTCTCCGTTTTAAACGGTAGGCTTAGTGTCCAGCATTGCAATTGAAATCCATTTATTTTCTATTCGGAATTGTGGAAATTCGCGTTACAATTTGGGTTGCAATCTTGGGCTTTGACTCGGGCTTTCAGCGGTGAAAAATGCGTAATGTAAAGGGGCTCTTATTGAATTCTGAATTCACATATCCCGTTCCCTGTCCCCCTCTTCCCCGGTCCATATAGACTCAACACGTTCAATTGAAAGTGGCTTGACCTTCCACCTGAGATTTCCGCACCCTTAAATAAGTGGTGTGAAACCTACTGAACTCGCAGCTCAAGGGTCGCTGGACACCACTTTTACTTACAGTTTCTGTGTCTGCTATGCTAAATCTAGTGAAGACGAAGGTCGGAGTTATCGATTTCAATTCATACTCTTTCAAGTTCCATTTCGATTTTTGTTTCTTGAGCAAAAAATTCCTCTACGCCGCTGCACAATGGAGGGAACGCCGTGAAACGTGAGCGATGAACGCTCGTTCATCCACTGTACACTCCAGCTCCAGTCGCGCCTAACCGATAAGTGGGTTCGAAGTTTAGACGAAAAGGTGTTTTCAGTGTTAAAGTTTATTCACATTTATTCAACCCCCCGAAATGGCAACAAATAGGGCTACCAAGAGCGGATTCGCAGCCGAAGCTCAACGCAAGGTTAGTTTTGAAATAAGTGAATACCTATACTGACCATATATACCTACCTAGTTCTGAGTCTACACATTACTTACCTATAAGTAGATACACTCAGTCATACATATACATTATCACGTACATTATAATACACGGAGTGAAAGCAAAACAGGTAGGTGGATCCTATGGTGGTCGGTGAAATGAGCCAAGCGTTATAATAAGATCTCGATTTCGGTATATCTACCTGTATACGATTTTCTATAGATATAATTTTTGTACCTACCAGTTACTAGGTCCTTCAAAAAGAGTGATTCAAAATCATTTTTGTTTTGCCAATACCCGGGGGTTTGTTTTCATCTTGTTTGAATATAGGTCACTGCTGGAAAATCGATTGCAGCATCCAGTCCAAGGGAAAGCTGCGAACGAGATGCATTCAATGATTCAGTCTGGTGTACGGATTCGTATTTAATACCATTGGGCACAGTTTCTCATGGGTACTTATAGTCCCACGTTCCCCTTTTGAAACTCACCATGTAGGAAAATGAGGTGAAATAAAATTATTGTTTTTTTGGCAAAAAAATCCAGCTGATTTTAGGATTCTGATAACATCCACTCTCACATTATGAGTTGTCACGAATATACCAGAGGAAAATTCACCCGTTGCTGACCATAAATAAATGAGACATCCTCTTGAAATCAGCTTGAAATCTGATCTGCTGATAATTCCAGCAATGTTCCTGTCGCCAAATGCTCAAACCAGCATCTTTGTTGTGTGTGTGTGCTTCATGTTATGACCATGGGTCTTGAATCCAGTCTTCAGCCAGCATTACCGATATCTGGAAAGTCCTTCATCAGAGAGCTGTGTGAGATGAAGAATAATTTCAGTTTAAAAAAATAATACAGAACAGGAAAAACAGGAGGAAGAAGTGTTTTGGACTTGCGAGATAGCCAGTCAGCCTACATCTTGTTGAAAACCCGCACGTAAAACCAAGCGCGTGCCGGAATGATTCAGCACAAGAAAAATGATCGGAAAATGGTTCCAGGTTTTTTCTTCGTGAAACATTGAAAATAATTGGTTTTTGAAATTCTGTAGGACCTTTGACTCATCAATGAGCTTTGTACATTATTCGTAACATAAATTTGAATTTCTACTAAAACCCAATAATTTAACTCTCAGTAGGACTTGAAAGAAAATAAAAATGCTAATATGTAATATGTAATCATCATTATTGTGGATGTTTTCTGAAAACTAATTTCTTCTCACAATTTATTGGTCTGCATAAAGAAGAATGCCGAAATATTCCGGCTAAAATTAATTTCATCCTATTAGAAAGAGACCTTCTGCAAAAGACTTGTGTGAGGACATTGTCAAAAAAAAACTTATGTACTGGATGAAATTTCTAAAGAATATTCACATTTTAAAAGTGCCTCGTCGATAGGCTCTACCTCTTGCTCTACTTCATCATTGCATGATCTATGTCTGACCCTCGATTATATACATCATGAATACTCAAGGCTAATACCCTGTAAATAATCTCATTTTTCCAATCTCTGTGCGTCTATGTGCTGATTTCCTCAGGTGGCACTCGATTGTTTATTCACACATAGACCGTCCTGATTCATAGTGAAAATGAAAAAACTGCAGATTACTTGGCAAATTCTTTAGCTCACAAAATATGCTGATGCAGTACAACTTACCTATGCCATAGATCGTGTGCTTGAATCTATTACTTTATTATTTATGCACAGATTATATCACGAGACATGTTGCATATTGCATAATATCACTGACTCCAGTCGCGACTTCTTCTGTTAGAATAGAAACTCTAGAGCGAAGCTAGTAGTACCGAGGCGTCGAGAAGATTCACAATGTGCAGGAGAGTAGGAGGTTCAAAGAAATATGAACCCTTCAGCTTCGAACTTCATTTCATTGTTTATTACGACCAACATCTCATCAGTGGTTACCGAAATAGAAGCTGAGTTGATTTTCAGCTCTGTGACGAACTGAAAAGGGTTTTCCAGATATACCTAATGCTGAAGACTGGATTGGAAAACCATTTATGGTTACAACATGAAGCATTAATGCTTGGTTTGAGCAGTAAACATCGATAATTCCTGGAAATATCGGCAGATCATTTATTTTAAGTTGATTTTAAAACGTCATCTTCGAATGATTTTTAGACAGCAAGACATGGAGAATATCCGGTGCTCTGCCGTTAATTCACTTTAGCCCTTCGTGGTAATTTGCTTACGTATGATAATGGGTTTTCACACCTGGTCAAGATGAAAACGATAGACAGAAGCTCTATTTACTCTACTCTATCTTGGATCAGAATTGATATTGAAATTGATTTAAATAAAAAACCGTATTTCATTCAATGGCGAGATTTTTGCAAAATGGGTTCGAAGTTGTCTGGGAAACAGGTATTGGGTCATACTTATATACCATACTTTGAATTTTCATAATATAGGTTACCTAATACCTACGTCGTATTCAAAAATTCGACCAACCCATATTCTACTGGTTTTATCTCCTGTGCTAAAATTTAATGAATAGCTTCAGTGATACTTTTGATGAATGAATTCACCATTCATTCAACTAATTATAGTATCCATATAAAAGCGCATATTTGTGTGAGGGCGCTCGTATCAGTGAGGAAATATGTTCCAAAGTTGCGTGGAGCCAGAATAGATCCTGGATTTTTTTTTAGCGCAAAGACAAATGTATAGTTAGGTAACGCATCTCTCGGAGTACTTATTAACAAAAAAATACCTAGTGAGATAATATTATTCTGGTAAGATTTCTGATTTTTTTTTTCGCTCTTTTACAATCGAAATTTTGAAAAAGTACTCCGAGAGAACTAACCTTCCTCAATCAGAAAATGAAAAAAATCACGTATTTATTCAGCGAGCTCCGAGAATTTCGAATTCTGCCGTTCCTTGTTTTACCAATAATCGCTCATAAGGTTACACCCCTCTTGATAGGGGCACGTGGGGGGATCTACTGATCGAATTTCGTATACGGTTTAATCAGTCTCAAATCTATATCTCTAGCACGATATGCATATCGATCCATCTGCACACTTGGAAACGTTTGTCAGTTATCATCTTCCTTCGAGCATAGTTATTGAAGAAAGTATCTGACTCGATCATGCTAGTGCGAAGTCCTTCGACGTTTTCTCATATTGGTACTTTTCGTGATATATTTTTGTTTACATTTATCTTCTCTTTTTGCACATCGATTGTGGGAAATCAAGACCTATTATTATTATTATTATTATTATTTTAATGGAATGAGGTGAAAGGAAATGGTGAAAAAATTAAAATTTTCTCTGTGAATATCACCATTATGAGTGTATATACCCCACCTGATTTTATGTATACATACTTCACCTACCTATCCGAATACGATTATCAACACACCCGCCACGAGGAATTCTTATCGAATCTTTCTGGGAATGTCGTCTCCGTCTGATAACTTGGATAAAAATTACAAGCCAGTGAAAAAGTTCTCATCCATGACATGCTCGAGTTTTACATGGAATTTTATGGTTTGATGACTCCACTTGATTCGACAGAGTACAAGGTCAGATTGTCATATATATGTACGTATATCTGAAGTGTTCTCCCGAGGAAATTTCAATAAGATGATGAGATGAGGAATGCTGTTTCGGAGAAATGGTCTCGCTGAAATTTTCAAAATTCAAAGGAATCATTCAAAGCCTTAGGATTCCTCAGAAATTTTCAGGGTTATATCTTCAATTTTTTTTGGTTGAGTTTCGAAGACAACTCGTTTCAAATATTCCCATAGGAAAAAGTCCAGTGGCGTGAGATCTGGAGAACGTGCAGGCCATCGAACAGGTCCACTATTTCTAATCTACCCACTAACGAATTCAGTTTTCTCGATTAAATATCTTTACAACTACATATTATGATGTATCGTTGAATAGACAATGAAATGGACTGTAAGTTGAACCAAAACAAACATGATGGTGCAATTTGAAAAACAAAAGTAAGGGGTGATTTCTCGGGAGTTAGTTACCAGGGGGTGGATTTTGCTATACTGCATGAACGAGCTTATGGTCTGAAATGAATAACTGAAATATCTGCTGACCTGAAAGCTCTGGGACACCCTTTACAAACTGAGAAATAACAAATGAAGAATAATTATGAATAATAATAATAAATAGTATTCTTTATTATTATTGTGGTGTTCAGGTAATTCTTGAAGGCAATGAGGCAGCAGCAGTTATCTCACCATTTCACAAACCACCACTGAAAAAGTACCACCATATGAGCATTCTGGAACCGGTTATGATTATGCGTATGATAGAGTTTCGCTTTATCCGTTGTCTCGAATTTCATTAGGTCCGATCCAAGTCGGAAATAATTACAAGTTAATGAGGAAATATTCTTAACTAGAAATGCGAAGACCGTTGAGTAGCTACGGAAGTATACCAATTAGAATTCTAGACTAATACCTTTCATTTCCATATCTGAAGTGTAGGGAAGCACCTATTAAAATTGTACTCGCATAAGGCTTTGCTGCGCAATGATTGTCAATTAACAAAATAAAGAATGAAGATATTCTTTTATTTCGAGTAGCAGTGGATCAGTTCGTTAAAAATTCAAGAAATAAATTTCGGTAGCGAAAATACAATATAGTTCTAGTGATATTATTCTTTCATCCACAAATACTTTCAAATATAATATAATATTCGGGTATCTAAGGTATAATGTCATCGATATTTTTCAAGATTATAACCCTCATTTTTCATTTTGGAGTTCGCAGAATTTTATTTTTCTACATGCACTGATGTGAATATGGGTTTGGTTTCAGAGAATGGAGCATGTGGTAAGATAGGGACGTAGCAGCTGGCAGAAACACCTTGATATTTTAATTTTTTGGCCTTCAAATTTATGGTTTATTTGTTACCCCATCGCTTCGACCGTTTCCGAAATTTTTGCTTCTTTTCTTACACATAAAAACGCGTGTATCAGTAGTTCAATGGATGAGCTTGTAAAACCACTTCTGAAGTATGACATATATACAGAATGTATCCCTTCCTATCATGAAAAAATATACAGGGTGTCCCAACGACATACCTTACGGATTGATAAGGCAGAACAAAAAAAAAATTTTGTTCAAATAAATATATGTCCGCAAATGAGTCGTTAGGGCTATATATAGCTTGAAAACTGTTTGGTACTCATTATACTGCGCTGTTTACTTACTAATTTTGCTTTATTAACAAATAAATTATGGTTCACAATAATTGTTCAGAATGTTGACCATGTATTGCAATGCAGAGATTGCACCGTCAGGTCATTGACCCGGCGCGAATACTTTGGAACATTCCGGGAATAGCTTCTACATGGGTTCAACTCGCCATTGATCCTTGAAAACAGATCTTTCTCATTACGAACAGGTGTTTCGTAGACTAAACTATCCAGATAACCCCAAAGAAAAAATCTAGAGCAAATGATTTATTTTTTTTTGGCTCATTTGCGGACATATGTTTATATGAACAAGAATGCTTATTTTGATGTCTCTTATCACCCCTCGAAGTTTTTCGGTATATTTTCGGGACACCCTGTATAAAGATATTACCGTATATTAGCCGCGAAATGAAAAGGTAGATCACGAGCCACAAACAACTTTTTACAGAAATGTCGCTCTAATAATCCGATCTCCTATGATCTCAGCCCATAATTCGACTTCCCGTTGGTATTCAGTATGCTGTTTAACAATCCATCTGAATTTATTTCCGGTAGTGAAAAATGTTACACATGATGAGATGTATGTTTTACGGATTGAAAAAAAAAACAGTGCATAGGTACTATCACTATGTATTCAGGCATATCATGGTTTCACAAAAACCGCAGTCGTAGATCAGCAAATTTGTTTCAGTTGATTTTTTTTTTCATCTTTTCGAGGAGAACTCGCCACTGAAAGCGTTGTTATGAAGGAATTATACTGTATACTTTCAATGAAGAAATGAGAGAGGGATCATTTTCTGGTTAATGTTGTTCTTCAGTATTAAGATAGCCGTTCGTTCCTTTGTTTCAGGTGAACGCGAAATACAGTGAAGAATTGGCCAAAGAATGCCTGGAGTGGATCGTGACGATCACCAACGAACCAATAAACGTGGCCGGCGACATGGACAACTTTTACGAGGTTCTCAAAGACGGAACGTTACTCTGCAGGTAAGGAAGGAATCCTTCAGACGAGTTTAAAACTCATGAAGCTATAAACTTTCTGACGTTATTGGTCGTAGAAATATTTATTGAAATTCAGCTGCGTCTTTTGTGTTGTAGCATAGAAAGATACTTACTACGAGATATTTACTTACGAAGGTTTCGCGTCCTGGACTAGGCGTGAGTATTTCACAAGGGAGTGCAACTGCAAAATATACAAAAATATTAACATTTTTCAGCTTTTAATGGGATTTTCTCTCCTCGTTTCTAAAAAATAGAGTAGAAGTTATTAAAAATTATTGCAATATATTTGTAGTAAGGACAGATTTTGTGATCTGCCCCAAAATGTCACTGCGTTTGAAATTAAACCTTTAGATACCTAAAAGAGAAATTCTATATTGGTCAGTGACACCTTGTTTTTGAAAAAATTTTGGAAATACAAATATATTTAATAAGAATAAAACCTCTACTTATCTTGGTGGACGTTTCGGGAACGAATCTGCTCCCGTTCTCAACACAATTGAAATATTTTTCTCTTCGTAAAATTTTCTCAATGTTTTCGATTTTGACACTGAAAAGTGACAATTTGGCAGACGGAGGAATTCTGGTCACAAGGTGTTTTCATTAATTGATATCGAATTTTTCATTTTCATTATCAAGTTTCAGAAGTGGATGCCAAGTTCTATCTATGAAAATGGAAAATTCGATATCAATTAATGAAAACACCTTGTAACCAGAATTCCTCCGTCTGCCAGATTGTCACTTTTCGGGAGCAGATCCGTTCCCGAAACGTCCACCAAGATAAGTAGAGGTTTTATTCGTATTAAATATATTTGTATTTCCAATTTTTTTCACAAACAAGGTGTCACTGACCAATAGAGAATTTCTCTTTTAGGTATCTAAAGGTTTAATTTCAAGCGCAGTGACATTTTGGGACAGATCCTAAATCTGTCCTTACTACAAATATATTGCAATAATTTTTAATAACTTCTACTCTATTTTTTAGAAACGAGGAGAGAAAATCCCATTAAAAGCTGAAAAATGAATATACCACCTCCTCGAAGAACTTACAGACAGTATTTAAAAATATTAACGTCCTTTTCATAATATATAATAGTTCGAACTGACTGGTTTTTATGATATCTGGGATATTTGAAAAAATGTAACTTTGGATCTTGTTCCAATATTTTGACGAGTTTGTCCAATATATCCCAAATCCCAATCATCACAATGTATTTCATATATACACATATTTTTTGCCGTGAAAGCTACATTGAGCCCTTGCATTTTCAAAAAGCCATACGAATTATTCATGAGAAATTTTCGAAAATTCAGTTCCAGAGTGGTGGTGGTGCTTATTTTTTTGCCATATTTTCGATTACATCAGCTCTTCAATCATTCTGAATCGCAACATTTTCTTATGGAATATAACTCAGTATTATACCTTTCTGCGGTGGAAGGAAAATATAATAACATTGGAACCAAAAAATCTGAGGGTGGAATATTCATGTCGAATGCAGTATTGGGAATCGCTTGGTATATACCTACGTATACATGTTCCTTTCCGTCAAATATATTCAATCCAATCAAATCATTGAATTATTGAATTGGATTGACCACAGAACTAATTCATTGGATTTTCCAAGGCAAAATTTTATTAACGCTAGATATTCTTGATGATAGTTAATAATAATTCTCCTGATGGTCATGCTAGTACTTATTCCCAGATTGGTAACTCTCGTATAGTATTGTGAAATGATTGTGGTGAGTCAAAACTAGACTTCCATTTTTGGCCGTCTGTTCATTGAGAGATAGCATAGTGGTTAAAATAAATGATGACATCATTATTGGTTCACCATCAAGGGCATCGGTGACGGAACATCGGACACGTTCGAGCTTTCAATAATTGAATCTTATCTGCTTTTGCCTGACGATAACATGTTTGTATTAGGAAGTCACACTTTAAATTAGGAATGAGCAAGTGAGACAAGTTTTAGACTACAGAATACATAACAACCATTATTGGCACTCGACTTTGCTGACTTGCTGGCACTTGACAGCTGATTTGGGTTTGGTTTACTTTTATGTGCATGCCTTTTGAGGGTCGTATTGAAATGAATCTTGACGTATTTCGAATTTTGTTTATCTTATTTCTTTCTTGTTTGTCTATCTATTTATTCATCATATATCTAATTTATGTAGATAGTTGTACAGTGCACAGAGTCAAGTTCCCAGAACATTTGTCTCTGTCACACTCTCCGAAGTCTTTCGACCTCGCTTCCGACATAACCCTATATCAATATATTCCGACTATGGAAAAAATACAGATCCATTTGAGAAGAAAACAACTTTGCTTTCACTCGAATACGTATCATCCTGTATATTCCTGATTGATGAGAATATATAACAAAAGTATCGAATTTACGTGATCAGTGTATATAACAATCATGTCTGTTTCAATTTATAAATCTGTTAGAAATTGCACTGTCCCTCGAAAAATGGAGATTATTCTTCAACCGAACAGAATGGGATTACGAATAGACACAGTGTAAATACATGGTTATCAAGTGGTTGTTACCTATGCTTTCAAATATTTACTTATCACTTCATTGTTGATTGAGGCATGGAATACGGTATATGGCAGCATCATGAGGAACTCTCTGTGGTCGTGAATAATTAAACGAATCACTCTCCATGGCTATAAAGGTTGCATAGAAATTGAACTATTAAGTTTGAACCCTCACCAGACGATTCACTCTATTTCATTTATTCAAGAATGAAGTATATGGCTTCGATAGTTGAGTCTGCTTTACATAAGCAAACCCGTCAGAAATAATTAACTATTTGAAGATGATAACGTGAGGTGATAAAATAATTTCACGGGGAAATATTTCAAAGATATTCCATCCATCCATCCATATTATTGCGGATTGATCAACAACATTCACGGTAGAACATCAGATCAAATAAAACATTCATCACGACGAAGTCGCTGGATTTTTTATCATTATTATTATATCAGTGAGTTGAGTTGGTTGAGTGCTCTAGAGAAGGCAAGAAAGACAATATTTCAGTTCAATATGTTTCCTTTAAGCCTTCGTGAATTTTGCCTTCTGAAAGAACCTTCGCTTCGATTCAAAAGAGTTTGTATTTTTAAGTTTGTTATGAAAAAAAATGATGTCAAGTAAATGATTCATTATTTCACTATGTAATTTCTCAATTGTATTGCAACCCTCTAGCACAGAGAAGACAACATCCTCTAGGCATCCGAGAATCATATTTGGCACGGACATGTATTACATCTGGAATTATAAAAGGCTCAACTGGTTCTCAACTGGTTCAGGGCCATATCAAGTCTGAATGCGGCCCTGGATCTATTCGTGGTATTTCTTCCACAGTCAGCTGGTATGATTCCAGTACCTTCGATCTTTCGTGATGTACACCATCGCACTCCATCAGGGCATGGTGGAGTGATTCTGGTTTTCCTGCAGAATCCACAGGTGCTGACCTCCTTCCATAGATATTCTTCAAATTTTGAATCTGCAATGCCCCGTTAGAGATCCCGTTATTGCTTTGAGACCTCGTTTGCTTCTTTGGTTTTGCTCTGTGAAAATTACCGAGGATTCGGCCTGTCGCAGTCCTGGAAGTCTTTGCCATTGTATTACATTCATTGCTCCTTCTGCTTTGTTCCAAAGGTCGTAAGAACTGTTTGTGAACGATCCTTACCGTTGATGCACCTTTCTGGACTTGATTCCCTTCCACTCCGATAAGCCCTAACACTCAGAGAATGATGTTGTTGATTGATGTTTATGACTAGATCATTCATCGTTCAAGGTATTGGGAAATTTTAAGAGTTCATTAGATCAGATTTATGTTTATGAAATCTTGAAGACAAACACATACAGGCATAGTCAGTCGCTCACTCCAAGTTGATCGTATAATTATTACTATGTTCGTTCATCAATTGAAATAATGGATGTAAGTATAGTCAGTATTGATGGAACAGGGTGTTTCATCTCGGATAGCACAGAACAACGTGAAAGGTTTTAACCTAATGCTGCCTTTATAGGCCACTTCCAAAAAACCACTCTCACAATTTCTCACACATTAATTACAATTCATTCCATTTCACTAGAATTTTATTACAGTGGTAGTTTCGCGGGAATGAGATGGCGGTGAATGAGCTTTAGGCTAAAGCTGCACCACACCGTCCATATTTTCAAAAATAATAAAATCAACCCCCAAATGATTATTATCTGTAGAAAATGACATTCGAATACTGTATTTCCACATTTCTACAGGTTTTGAGTGATTAGGTATTTCTTACACCACCCACTCAAATTATTATCGATGAATATCATAGAAACATTTGATTTCGATATTTCTGTACAATTTAGAATTTATTACACTGCTCCACACCACAGAACTCGAAGAACTTGATTTCTGTGCTCGAAATATAAATGAAACAATTGATTTCGAGATTCTTGTACAATTTGGAATGAAGGATATACATTTTACGATGTTTTAAACTCAGCTAACCTCGAAAAATTAGGAAGTTTTCTTTTTGTTATTTCAAAACATCCCGTTGATTGTACTGATATGCTATATTGAGAGAATATCAATTATATTCCGTTAAAAGTAGTATATTTCAATAGTTCAGTTGAGTTTTTGCTCTTCTGAATTCCTCGAGCTTATTTTTTTGCAATTGCATTCCCTCGCTTCGAAAATTATGCAGGTTTAAAAAGCACCATTGTTGAGACCAGGTATCGATCATTACCACCGTGTCCGCATGTACCTAGTCTACTGAATGTTGGAATAACGAGTTACATCGTAATTGAAATTTTTTTCAGACTAGTCAACACGATCCAGCCGGACATCGTTAAGAAAGTCAACAAAACAACGATGGCATTCAAATGTATGGAGAACATAAACGCCTTCTTGGAGGCTGCCAAACAATTAGGTGTCCCGCCACAAGAAACATTCCAAACAGTTGATCTTTGGGAAAGGCAAAATCTGAACTCTGTTGTGATATGTTTGCAGTCGCTGGGAAGAAAGGTGAGCTATTTCATACGATTTATACGTTTTCTCGTGAGCCCCCGCGATACTACATTTCTGAACATCGACCAATTTCGCTATGCTTATGGTATTCATTCATATTTGTATCACCCTTTAGGAATCAATTTCAAGGAAAGCCCCATCTTCCTCGAACATCTGTTACTGTACAAAACGAATGGATATTGGAAGATAAAAGGATACATCACCTAATATTACTTTTATTGTAATACTGATGAAATATTGTCTGTATGATTCCAAACTACTTATCAGATTTATGGATATTTGTTTCAATTGTTCCGTTATTATTCCGTGAATATATCGCGTGTCTACAATCCATCGACATCACAGTTGTTCATACCATGAGATGAGACAACATTCCTTTTCATTGATCAGAAAGTATTGTTTACTCTTTCCTCTTATCCAACAAATTTTGCTGTTTCAAAAATGTACGACCATGAACGAAAAAAAATCGAGCGGATTTGAATCCGGATATCCAGTACGATTTGATGACTGCATGTTGACTGTGAGCTGCACAGACATAAACCAAACATCATCATTAATTAATGTTCTGAACAGCTGCTCTTGCTGGCATGACGCAATAACTTTAGATAACTTTCTACATTCGATGACTCATTGAATATGAATATTGTACAGTCATCCTTTTCATGGAAAAAAATCAGTTGCAATCTTGTAACTGAACATCAAAATTCATGAAAAAACGGCTGACGTGTAAAACAGCTCTAAGAGTGTGATTGGAAATTTTCCTACGGACTTTATCCATATCTAATTTAACTTCATCAACAATGGAGTCTGGAACCCAAATCAACATTGATCAGACAGTCTTGACGGTCGTCTATTGCTTAGTTATGCTGCTAATAAATAAATGAAAAATCCTAAACAACGTTTGATATCCTCGATTCTCGAGTCAAGGGAGTATTCACATCGATTGTTCATAGTCCAAACTCCGCAAATCAAGAATATTTCAAGCGACATAATTGAATAACTGTCTCTTACTCAAAATGTTGTTAGTGTAATGGGCTCTACAAAATATTCAATTTTAATTCACGAGTCTCTCTTGATCTAGAAGAAATTGAAGTGAGTTTTGATAACTGGCTTAACGTAATTGAAGTGAAGGATATTTTTTTCTAGCGTTTTGATAATATTTTCAACTCATCTTCATTCAGGTTATTAGATTTCACATGTTTTTCCTTCTTGCTGTACTTTTTGTTCTTTCTAGCATTCTGTAATGAATTCCTAAATAGAATAATTATAGAGCTTCCAATTTTCAACTGTTGGGTGTAAAATACACAGTTTTATCGCCAGAACTGTAAACAATGACTGAGAACTGCCTAGCGGCAGGTGATCACAGTCAAAACAGTAAACTGTTGTTTCAACTTTCCTATGAGCGAATTTTGCTAATATTGCCGGTTCATTGAGTTCTACAATCCTATTACCCAACATTTTCAACTTCTGGAATATCCTATATGCAGCCTTGGTATACCTAAGTAATAAATATGATTTTGAAGCTGTCAGAAGATTGCAAAAAAGTCATGCATAATCTCTTTATAATTTCTAGGCCGATAAATATGGAAAACCACACATTGGACCCAAAGAAGCTGCGAAGAACGAGAGAGCGTTTTCAGAGGAAACACTCAAGGCTGGACAAACCATCATTGGTCTCCAAATGGGTAGCAACAAAGGTGCTAACCAATCTGGAATCAATTTCGGGAACACAAGACATATGTGAATGTAGATCATCGAGTATATGAAAACGAATGATAGGTACTGGCCAATTGCACTGAATTTGTATTTCTCTACAGACATACATAAATAAAGCATGGTTCATTCATTTCATTAGCTCTCTAATGCTATCACCACTTCGGAAAGCATTCAGAACAAAAACATTAGGTACTGCCAAATTTTCTGCATTTGGCTGGGGTTTCTTGTGATTGAGGTAGACTGAGAGATGATGAAATCATTCGTATCATTATTTTGTGTAATTGAAGCATTGTTCAAACTTTGCTAATATATGGCAATTAGTTCATCAGGCATAAGATTCATTACATTATTAATTGTCGAACCGCGAATTTAAGCTATTTTGGTACATTTCATTTGCCAGTTGAAGGGATCAACTAATAATCAAAATTTCGAGTATCCGATAATTTTTTTGCATCATGTCTCAGTCATCCTGTTTGAAATCGGATAGTTAGTAATTTATATTATATTATAGGGTTATAAGATATACTTTTTTGGACCAAGAGGAACTCTTATGTTGAAAATTTTGAGCATTTATACATAGTTATTCAGTATTCAATTTAATTGAACATTCCTGTTGATTGAGAAGATATTTGAAAATAAATTTATATTTCAGTAAATTAGATGTTTTGTTGAATTCTGAAATGCTCTCATCCCAAATCGTAACTTCATCGAATCCATAGCGTTACTAAAAGTATTCTAGTATAATTACACCCAATTCCTATTTTTATTCGCGATAGCGATATAGATCGAATTTGAATTATAGTCGCTAGTAGGTGTATCACAAAGATATATTGATGAGCTAATGCGATGCATAGATTGAAGACTATCTATATCTATTTCCTCGAATTTGAAGAAGACTAGAGCCAAATGAATAGATGTTAGACTTTTAATATGATGTCAAACAGACGAATTATATCAATCGATGTAAAAGATTGGCTAATATTTCATAAAATATTTAAGATAGGTCAATATACATAGCAGACGCCTCATTTAAATCCTAACTCAAAAAAAATAATTGACGTCTGGAGTGCACCAAGCATCTCTACCTTCTATCACTGTGGATAATATGGATGGTCAAGTATGAGTAAACCTATGGATAACTTCATCGAAAACTACCTGTAGCGTAGGAAATCACAAAAGTAATTTAAGAAATTTGTCAAGCTCAGACCATATCTTTATTTTTTCCGCTATATCTGATTAGCAATGTTCCTACCAGCATATCGCAAACGCATTCAGTCGGTAAAAGGTTCACATTACTGGTTCCATTGCATAGGTAAATTTTTTCCTTCGAATTTTCTGTGAAAATTCGTGTGCATTCTGAAAACATCTCATATTTTATGAAGAATCCGCTCTTGCAATAATTTCGTTCGAGTTATCATACCTGCAGCATACAATATGAGCTTATCAGCTATATTGTCACCCCTCGACGGCTGAGAATTTCCATAAGCTACTAACCTATCATTATGATAGTCCTTTCATTCATGTTGAATCAAGTTACTACGGCATGCGGCACATTTACATAAAACGATCATTAGAAATGTACGAAGGTGATGAAGGGCCACACTCTCTTTTTTTTTCTTAATCCTGACTTTAATCTCGGGATCCCGACATTAATCTCGGGATCCTGACTTTAATCTCGAGATCCTGACTTTAATCTCGAGATCCCGACTTTAAACTCGGGATCCCGACTTTGATCTCGGGATCCTGACTATAATCTCGGGATCCCGACTTCAATTTCTTGACTTTTAAGTCGGGATCCCGAGATTAAAGTCAGGATCCCGTTAAAGTCAGGATCTTGAGATTAAAGTCAGGATCCCGAGATTAAAGTCGGGATCCCGAGATTAAAGTCAGGATTTAGAAAAAAGAAAGTGTGGCCCTTCAGCCTTCGTAGAAATGTGATGTTATTTTCGTTATTGTGAAGTTTCAATTAGTTTTTTCAGAATATATGCCTACCGATGAAATCTTTGTGATGATTCAACTTCAGTGGAGAATAGGGTGAAATAGGTAGGTATATGTGTGTACAATGAAATGAGGTTATGGAAATTATTGTGCGAGTTTGATAGATATTTGAGGTGGATTGATCAAAAACATCGCACTTGACATCTGAAAAAATATTCAACTTAATAGAAGTGTGTCTCATTTGAAGTGCAATGTATTCATAAACCGATATGTTTACGGCCTCTCGGCACGCGTCATTGATCGCCGCACCTCTGAAGCAATGTATACAGAATGTAGGTATTATAGGCCGGTTATCAATTCTGCTATCCCAGCGAGACAGGGCGCCGCCAAGCGCCGCCGCTCATCGTGTTATCCGCCTCCCACCATCGGATTCAACTCAAGGAGTGTGTGCTCTGTGGTACGGTGACTCTACAGGGTGTCCCTTGAAGGTCTGTACAGAAACATAACACATACTCTCCAGGCCAAAATAGCTCCATACAAGTATAGTTACCTCAGCACGAAGTTGCTTAGTTCAGGCGCTAGACGGCTCTGATATCACATCATTCAAATCGTTTTCGCTTTATAACTTTCGAACGGCCCATCAGATTTCAATCAAATTCGGTTCGTTGATATATCTTTATACGGCAATTGAACACATATCATGTATATGATGAATATCATTCCATGGGCGTAGATAATACTTCTGCGCTGATGGAAAAAATCAGATTGAGTATGCAATCTGGATTGCGCAACTCATTAACTACAAAAAAGGTACCTAAGTACTCTTGATAAAATTCGATTACTATCGTGTTTTCGACATTTCAGTAATTCATAGCCTATTCAAATATTGAAACGATAAGAAATATTTCATAATGAAATTAAAATCTTCACCATTTTCACGTATTAAAAGATTTATACCACGCAAACAGTTGAAATGTACTTTTTGCATAACTTCTCCATCACCTGTAAGATTATCTGTTGCTTGTTGGAAACGTTGCCATAGTTTTTCTTCAGTATTCAGATAACAAGAAGGAAGAAATAAATTGAGAAGGAAACCTCAAAGCCAATGTATAGCGAAAAAGGACTTTTCAAACTTACACTTGTCTTTGTTATATTCGCATTTACATTTATCTGTCCTATGGTCATTTCAATGTCATTTCAAACTCATCGACAAGCCCTTTTCCCAATGTTCTCTCACCATAGATCAATCTCAAAGATAGAGAAGCCCATCAGACATATAGCTGATATGAATGTTTGCCTCAAATGATATCACAGATTTACTTCAAACTCATCACATGTTCTATTACATTTGATTCAGCAATTGAGTATATCATTGTTGCATTTCGAATACTTCATGTGTCATCACAGGAATGCCCCAATCGAAGATATGGCTCCGATGAATGTCCGCCTCAAATATCTATCAAACTCGCACAATAATTTCCATAACCTCATTTTATTGTATTCACACACATGTATTCTCCAGTGAAGTTGAATCATCTCAAAGATTTCACCAGTTTCCCACTTCACCTAAAATACTGTTTACCTTCTGGAATCTTGTGATAAAATTGAGTTCTTGTATTTGTGAACATAGATCAATATCTTTTACAAATAGATGCCGGTCAAAGTAAGGATTTTATAATTGTGGAAAGTGTCCTTGCAAGACTCGTTATAATACATATTGAAAATCAGCCGTAAGAATCTCTTCTGAATTATGAAAATATACGGTCTACTTCTACTGATTGCCCCCAAATCGTGATATTTGTTATAGATAGATGTAGATAAATGATATATCCCAGATCATCACATCGTTACACCACAGATCAGGTGATTTGTGAGTATACTAATACAGTACATACTTATTAACAAATAATCTTTAAAATGTATATCATAAAAGTTTACATATGCCCTATTATCCTTCAGATATTCTTGATATTGACGTTATATTATGAGTTATAGTTAAGTTATTTGTAATATGATTGAATCAATCATTATTTTGCAGAAATATAGACAAGAAGTAATATTTTCAATCGTCATTCAGTATAAACCCAGCCACCAGTTTCGGTTGCAAGAAAGTTATAGGAAGTACACGTTGTGGAAATGTGACTTGACACAAAAAAATATACATCTTTCGTATTGGCGAGTGTTCAGTCCACACCACCATCCAGTGTAGTAATTAATTGAAACACGATTGCTATTCGGCAATACGGCTTTCCCACTACACCTAAAATACTGTTTACCTTTTGGAATCTTGTGATAAAATTGAGTTGTTCAATCAATATTTCGTGTGCCTTTGTGTCTTTCTTGATGACCTACTGTTGAGATGCCTATAACAATTATGCAATTTTTTGTTGAAACTTGGTTGGAACGAAGATGATGAGACACTGTTCTGTAACAGGCATGAGCTGCATTTCAGATCCAAGTTGTGTATATGTTTCAAAATATATGCCTCATCAGTTCATCATGTTGATTAAACGTGTGATGAAACACTGTTCTGGTAGAAAAACGAGATATATATTAGATGCAATGAGTTGCATATGTTTCAGAACTTTCTGATGAAACAAACTTCTTTGACATATTTCCTATGTGACAAGTGTGGTTAACTGAGAGGCCTTGATGATCTACTAGAAATTCTCTATTTCAACATCTGATGATAACAAAACATCATTATTCTCCGATATAAACATTCATTTTCGTATACGACTAGCAGTCTTCGAGATTTGAAAATCTGGCCACTCGATTCCCATACGTTCGTGCGTTTCCGTGGACGCACGCCGTAAACTCGGCTGGTTGATCCGCTACCCGCCGGCCGCCGCCGCCGCCGCCGCCAGTCGACCGGTAGCTATATCGGGGGCTGCCGGCCCGTCCCCGACCCGACCGCAGCCAATCATGGGGAACGGCATGAACAAGGCAAGTATTTATAGAAACAGGGATGATGGAAGGCGCTTGGGTGGCACGCTTTCGACACTCTTTGCATCTGGTTCGCACGCTGCATTCTTCCACGCGATTGTTATGCATCTCTGCGAAGTGGGACATGACCTAGAATAAGCCCCCCGCTAATGATACCGTCAGGAGCAATGTGAAAATTTAATTTGAAAATTTATTATCGAGACAAACTGAACTCTTGTCATTGCTGCCGTTCTCATTATATATAGTTCCTACTTTATATCTACTATCAACCAAAAACTACCATTTGTTTATAATTATATTCATTTTTGAACCGATCCTATAAATGAAATAATTTGCAAGCATGCAGAGAAGATGGGAAAAAAGAGTTTCTACTTGATAGCTACCTGTGACGTAGCATCTTCATTGCTGGAATTTTCTGCCTCACCTTGAAAATAGACCTTTGTTCCAAAAGGATCGTTGGAACTTTCATAGTTAACTTGCGAACTGCTTGATATCGATTGTTTTGTGAGTGAAAATTTGCGCGACCTGGTTGATTCAAATTATACTCTCACAACATATTAAAATGTTAATGCTGTTAATGAATTTTCCCGAATAAATGGTTTTCTTCCATGATTCAGTAAAATAATCTTACTATATACTTTGACTGCGCTCTTTTACTTTTTTGTTCCATCAATGTTCTGGGTCATCAATTCAAGACCGTTGTGCATGAGGATATTTTATGATTTTTTTTTTATATGAAACCACATCTGCCAATTTCAACTTTTGATCCATATTCAGCGACCTTCCTTCTGCATTTTCTATTTTTTACTGTTTCATCTACATCGATAAAAAATAATTCTCCTGGAAAAAGTCGAATAATGAAGATAAAAAGCATTGAATTTGGTGGAATTCAACGGTGAGTCAGGAAAATATTTAGAAAAATAGGAATGATGGAACTCGCTTTGGTAACACGCTTTCAAAACTTCTTGGATCTGATTCGCAAACTGCAATTTTCGATGCGAATGTTTTTACAGAGTAAGACATGGCCTAGAATATGCATACAAAATATGATACAAATCCCATGCGACACATGGACATCCGATAGATGTCCAGTGGATATTTTGGATATCTATTTGAAGTCCAAATATTAATTAATTAATTGAACTCGCTCTTAGATGATCTCACTTGTTGAATAAATTATATCCTAACAAGTATTCGTGGTGTCTGATGATGCTCGACTTTAGTAGCAAGCTCATATTGTATTCAGAAAATATGCTGCGAAATATACTGGCCAGTACCTAGCAAATTATCAAAATACTGACAACGAATCGATGTGTTGAGCATGACTTATTCAACGATTAATTTGTCATTATAAATCATGTAATGAAATATTCCCTATAGATCTATTTGAATTAACGAAAAGTTGAGAGATTGACCTAATTTTGGATATATAGATCAATAGTCCAAACAGGATATCTTATGGATATCCACTGAATGACCCAAAAGAATGCTGATCAAAACCTCATTTAATATTTCATCATTTTTCTAGTAGTACCTCATCACATAAGAATTCTGAAATTCACATATTTCTGACCTCTACATTTCTATATCCTCTTTGGGTAAATTTAGGATACGCCATAGATATCCAAAAGTATTCCAAGTATATTCCGACATGAATTGGACATGATTTAGATGTCCATAGGATATCCGGTGTTGTATGGGGTGAAACATATTAATGCCGCCATTTTGAAAATATTCTCATTGTGGAGGTTATAATCAATCATGACTGTACGACAATTGTTAGATATTTATGTAGTATTTCAAATCTACGCATATAGAACCCTGATATCCTCATTCATTCCTTTGTAATCTTATCAGTGTAATCAAAACAGCGCTGCCAGAGATATATATTTTGTGGGCAGGAGTTGGCATCTGCGTATAATAATACTTGATATGCAAAATATTTCATATGATGTTGCTTCGAAGAAAATATAGGGCGATACAAGTATGTTCCCAATGCCATATAGATCTGCAAAGTAATCACGTTCTTGCACGGGACGCCCATATTTGCCCACAAACATATTCATTTTGCAAAGCGTTTTGTATCTAAACTGCGATCCGAATTCTGGTAAATGCATTGAGATCTGTGTAAAATCAATTCGAATAACAATAAGTATATAAAGTATGCAATAAATCTAATTCCTGAAAACTATTCGAAAAACTCATATCGCATTTTGTAATATTATCGTTAGACATATCTGAATATGTCAGTAGATTTCGGATTGAGTATGTTAAGAAACCCAGTCAACAACTCTCAGGACAGTCCGTAGGATCAAAAGACCGTCCAATATCTTATGGAAATATAATAGGAAAGACAGATGTGTATGATTGAACTGTTTTGAACTGTGTACAATTCAGAAATCGATCTGTTTTTCCTTTCTGGGATATAGATGAATGAATTTCAGAGAAATTTTAGTATTTGCAAATATGTTTTTCTTTGTAGGTTTTACCTGGGCTATACGTCGGAAACTACCGAGATTCGAAAGATTCTTCACAACTAGCCAAATATAACATCACTCACATCTTGGCAATACATGATACTGCGAGAAGAATTCATTCGGTATGTGATGAATATGTTGTATTTCCTATAGAATTGGGAAGATGAAGATAATTACAGAATTAAAAAAAAAATATTGAAATAAATCAGAAAAGATAGAATGAAAAAAATTCTTCTTACTCGTAGATATACGATACACATTTTCACATTTATATGCGAGGAAAAGAACGCAAACTCGCAGTTAAATATTCAACCAGAATGTGAGAATTCAAATCAAGTCATTTGAAGGGTTATAAACCTAACTTTCCTAACAGAATGTGATTCTGTTCAGAGATGATTCAGATTAATGAGAAAAAGGGGAGAAAGAAAAAGGGACAAAATTGGAATCAAATACAATGTATGAACAATATTAGGAATGATAACGTCCTGGTGGTTGGTACTGATATGAAATATACAGGTAAAAGTAAACATTATATCGACCACGAGAAGCGACCCTGATTAAGGAGAAATGTAACCAACAATAGGAAAATAATAGGTGAATTTCGACGAGTAGTGGCAGAGGGAAGTTGGAAAAAGACGAAAAAGTTAACGGGGATTTCCATTTTGGGCGCCGAAGCAGTTTGCTCAGAACTGGAGCCGTGGAATATCTGGTTCCATTCTCGCCTTAACTGCGTCCCGACGCCGAAATTGCAGTAGCACGACGTGAAATATGTGTGGTCGTAGGATCGTGAGATTAGTAAAATGATACTATAAAATATATTTGGAGAGTTTTAGGGGTTAATTTTTGATCTATTTATAATAAATAGGGTTATATTAGTAATTAGTTAATTAGTAATAGTGAAGTGCTAACATTTTTTTTGGATTACGATCATAGAAAATACAAATAACGGAATAATCATCAAAATCGCATTCACCAATAAAAAGGCAGTAATCAAGTTCTGATCTTATCACGTGTCAATCATTTCTATAGAAATCAATTGGAATTCTATAATACTCCACCACTATGAATTACCAAAACGAAATATCTTCGAGAGATCTAACTTGAATTTAATATGGAACCACCCTGTATCACTGTTGATTTTTTTTTCAGGACAAGCACTATTTATGTGTGATGGCTTCAGATAGTCCAGATCAAAATTTAACACAATATTTCTCGCTTTGCAATGATTTCATCCATGCAGCTAGACTTCGCGATGGGAACGTTTTAATTCACTGGTGAGTCATATTCGCTTTCAGCCAATATCAATTTACCTATACAGGGTGTCCTCAAAAGGTCTTTACAAAAAGCTACCACATATTCTTCAGACCAAAACAATTCGATACAAGCAAACTTACCTCAGTAAAAAGTTGCTTAGTTTGGGCGCTAGACGGCTCTGAAGTTGAAATTTTCAAATCGATTTTGCTTCATAACTTTTGAATTGCTCATGAGATTTTTTTCAAATTTGGTACGTTGGCATAGACTCATCGGGCAATGAAACTCATATCATAATCATGATGAATATCATTCCATGGGCGTAGAACTTGATTTTTTCAGTAAATAAACATCCAAAACTCCTACGCCAATGGAAAAAAATTAGTTTCAATATGAAATCTAAATTATTCAACTCATTCACTACAAAAAAGGTACTCTTGACAAAAGTCGATTCCTCTCATGGTTTCGACAAAATTTTGATTTTAGTGATTTAGAGCATAATTAATAATAAAACGATTAACAGATATTTCATAAAAATTGTTCAAAATGTTCACCATTTTCACGTATACAAAAATTTATACGACGCAAAAAGTTGAGATGTACTTTTTGCATAGGTTATTTCTATTGAAAATAAGTAGCACTGGTTTTTTTTTTCTGAAGACTATTATTATCTGCTCGAAAACAGTGATATTCACATTCTTGGTTACCATAGTTTCATCTGTGTTGATTTGTCAAGTTTTATTGACGTTGATTGTTGATATCGGACTTTTCTGATTTATCATGGCCGTACAATACACCAATGAAGAATACACCGATATGTTATTGGTATTCGGATATTGTCAAGGAAATGGTCGAGAGAGTGTGAGGGTGTATTCGGCAAGGTTTCCAAATCGTCGCGTACCAAGCCACCCAACCTTTGCTGCAGTTGAGAGACGTCTTCGGGAGACCGGTCATTTTGCTCCTAGAACTGGTGATTATGGAAGACAGCGTTATGTAAGGATTCCCGAAGTCGAAGTAGAAATTTTAGACCGTATTGAAGAAAATCCAGAATTGAGTACTAGACGGATAAGTAATGAACTAGAAGTTTCTAGGAATGCCGTTCATGAAGTACTAAGAGAACAATTATTATACCCATACCACAAGACGCCAGTTCAAGATTTATTAATCCATGATTCACAAAATCGTCTGATGTTTTGTAGGTTCATTAATTTGCAAAGAAAAATGAATCTGAACTTTGGAAAGAATATTTTGTTCACTGATGAAGCCTGTTTCACGAGAAGAGGAATAACTAATTTTCATAATGAACACGTTTATGCAATTGAAAATCCTCATTCCATTGAAATAAACCATTTTCAACACGAATTCAAAATCAACGTTTGGGCTGGAATAATAGGAAATTTTATAATTGGTCCTGTCATACTTCCACAAAGATTAACAGGAGACATGTATTTACAACATCTACGAAATACGTTGCCAAATTTGTTGGAAGATTTACCACTCCAACATCGGGTAGATATGTGGTTTATGCACGATGGAGCTCCACCACATTTTTCGGTGGATGTTAGGAATTTTTTAAACCAACAGTACCCAGACAGATGGATAGGTAGAGGTAATGATGCACCCGTGAATTGGCCACCACGTTCTCCAGACTTAACACCGATGGATTATTTTGTATGGGGTTATCTCAAGTCTACGGTTTACAAGACCCCTGTGAATACTGTAGAACAATTATGGCAACGTATCCAACAGGCGACGAATAATCTTACAGGCGATGAAGAAGTTATGCAAAGAGTACATTTCAACTTTTTGCGTCGTATAAATCTTTGTATACGTGAAAATGGTGAACATTTTGAACAATTTTTATGAAATATCTGTTAATCGTTTTTATTATTAATTATGCTCTAAATCACTAAAATTAAAATTTTGTCGAAACCATGAGAGGAATCGACTTTTGTCAAGAGTACCTTTTTTGTAGTGAATGAGTTGAATAATTCAGATTTCATATTGAAACTAGTTTTTTTCCATTGGCGTAGGAGTTTTAGATGTTTATTTACTGAAAAAATCAAGTTCTACGCCCATGGAATGATATTCATTATGATTATGATATGAGTTTCATTGCCCGATGAGTCTATGCCAACGTACCAAATTTGAAAAAAATCTCATGAGCCGTTCAAAAGTTATGAAGCAAAATCGATTTGAAAATTTCAACTTCAGAGCCGTCTAGCGCCCAAACTAAGCAACTTTTTACTGAGGTAAGTTTGCTTGTATCGGATTGTTTTGGTCTGAAGAATATGTGGTAGCTTTTTGTAAAGACCTTTTAAGGACACCCTGTATACCATCGGTTGAAACAGACATTTGGATATACTAATCTTTTATTCACTGATGACTTCCTTGAGAGAAGCATGAAATGACAATGTTTTATTATTTATTAGTTTTATTATGCGGGGTCGTAGGAGAATGGTTCTAATGAGTTTTGATAGTTTACAAGGAATTGAACGAATATTACAAGAAATTCATATCGACTTGAATACCACAAGAGTAAATCATGAGTAGTCTACCAAACGATGTACAGAAGACAGGTGCAGTCACTGATAGTGTTTTGTTTCACCAAAAATGCTAACGGCATTTTCCGCTATAATGGCATTCAAGTTATGAAACTCCCCAAAAGATAGCGACATTTTTGCAGATTTCTGTACACACAGTTGATGTTTTGAGATTTTGATTATGTAGTTTGATCATTAATCGAGAAGAAACCTAAATTACTACTACTGATAATAATAATAATAATTATAATAATAATATTAATAATGATAATAATAATAATATTAATAATAATAATAATAATAGCGTTTATTGCCCAACAGTTTCCCATTTACAGAGCAATATTACAAATCACAATACAAGATTCAATATCATTAATTTCTAATTATGAATGGAATGTCATTCACAAACCGTATGTGAATACTAAGATAAAGAATACTAAGATAAAGAATATAAAGAAGGATAGAAGTGAAAAAAAGTAAATAAAATTAAATGAAGATTCAGAGATGCGCACGAGATTTATTCTTGAGTTCATAAACACTGCACGAAAAGAAGTCACAGACACTGGAAAGTTTGTTTGCATTACTGCACATAAAATTTATAGGCGCCTTGAACATTAGGTTTATGTTTGGGCTCTTTTGCATAAGAAAGTAGTGTTGTGTCTAGTTGTTATCCTTGGAACAAAAATATCAACTTGCGACAGTAACGCGGGACAGTCAATTTCACCATTGAATAATTTATACAAGTATAAAACAGAAGCCTGATTTCTTCGTGTTTCCAATGATACAAAGTCAAATCTATGCAGCAAATCCTGATAGTCACAGCCTCTTGGAGGATAGATTCCGTTGATTCTGAAGCTTAGGAATTTCAAGAATTTTTTTTGGACCATATCAATATTAGAAGATTATTGAGTGTATATAGGATTCCATATTATGGACCCGTATTCCAGTTTAATTCTGACAAAACTGAAATATAGAGGGTTAATGCTGATATATTATTGAAATTCTTACAGTTTCTTTCAAGCCATATGATCGATATGCTGAGCTTACAATAACATTTATGTGTTGATTGAATGTGAGTTGCTGATTGAAATAATCACCTAAATCCTTAATGGTATCACTTCTTTATAGCGAGACATTATCTATGCTGTATGGAAATTGCAATGTATTGAGTTTGCGGCTGAATGTTGAGATTTTACATTTAGATATGTTCAATTTCAAGTGATTTTCAAGACACCATGTGTATAAGATATTGATTTGATTTTGAAATATCATGCAATCATCTAGACTGGTAGCGTATCGTATCGTAGCGTATCGTCCGCAAAAAATCAACCTATTGCACTCCAATAGGTTGCACAAGTCATTAATAAATACCAAATAATAAATACTGATTGTGCAATTAGAAAAAAATATAGAACAATCCTAGATAAAAATATTGTATTGATTCAAAGTGAAATTGCAAAATCGTGAGTGACACTGATCAGGGAAAAAACTTATCCTCTTCTAAAACAGGCCTATCCACACGATTTCAGGTATTCTCCGGTGTTGCAACTGCATCAGGAAACAAAAGTTGCAATGCAAGTTGACGAGGCATTAGGCAACAAATACAAATTCACTCTAGAAATGTTTTAAGACAAATACTTTGTTTAATATCCTATAATTATCCTCATTTATCACGCATATGTTCAAATGTGTACACATTGTCACAAAAAAATTATCAACGTGATTATCTGATACTGCTCTGTTTTCTTGCTGTTGTTAGTCAGTCACTGCAGCGATTGACCTTTCAGATTTTGAGCTGTCAGAATTTCGTAATACCTTTTGTCGTAAAGTATTCAATGGATTTTTCGAGGAGTTACGTGAGATGTCCACTACACGCGGATCCAATTGACTTTGATTTAAATCCTCAAAATAAGAAAGTTGTGTATATTTTATGAATGAATTACGTCATCACTGGTGAATAGTTCTTACCAAACCAGCTATCCGCTCTTTTGATTTGAATTGATAATACAAAACAATGATGCCAGATTTATTCCAAGTCAAATTTGTAGTAGCTGCGTACTGGTTACTGGTCAATCAGGAAAGTTATATTGCGTTTAAAAATATTCAATTCGAATTTGCAAAGCGCTTTCAGAAATTCGTCCATCATCAGTGTGCGATACCTGCAAGTAAGTAATATTTGTCGAAATGATTTCATTCAAAATTTCAATTACTTACTCGTCAAGTATTCACAAAAAGTTGTCAATAAATCCAATACTTTGCTTATCAAAGTCTTAGTACAACTTTTTTCTTCAGGAAATTTTGGAAGTTTTCGGCCAATGCTTGAACAGAGCTACTGAAATCCATATCTATCTCTCAGGACATAAAATACACCTGAGGTTGTAATAGTTTATTGAGAACTTGTGGAAGTTTCCTCATCATATACAGTGTATATCAGGTATCAAAACGTATTCTTCAGACAAGTGCCATGATTTTCAGAGAGTTCCGAGGATATGATATTCGAACTTGACAAGGGCGTTTTTCTGTATATCATATTTTCTCCGGAGACGACCCCATCTTGGAAATTTCAGATTGAACAACTTGTGCATTTTCTCTTTTGCGTTCCAACCAATCTGAGGAAATATTGTAAAAACTTCTTATCCTCAAATCCAAAACCCCTGCCAAGTTTTTCATTTTTTTTTCAATAATAATAATATATTTGCCAGTAAATTGATATAAAATAGTTACAATATCAGTACAGCAGGTATATACAGGTGACCCACAAAAGGATGAATCCCTGTGCGTGGGTATATAAATATCTTAGCATACACATATACAGGGTGGCCCAATGAAAACGAAACAATGTATGCATAGGACAGGATTTAGAAAACACATAAGGCATTCCTCAGATGAATATCGTTCTAACTACAAAATGAAAAATAGTGATGAAAGGGAAAAAAGCGTTACTTTCCATCACTAGCCGATTATTTTCATAAACGTGTTTTCTCGAGAACTATAGTGCATTGAATTCCAAAACAAGGAAGCGTTGGTAAGAGATTTCGATTACCTTCAAAATGATGTATCACTTGACCCCCTATACCATTTGAGATTCAAGGGTTGGAGCTCACCCCTCCGAGGGGTTTGAAGTGAAAAAGTTGAAAACATGCACAAAATATTTCCCCCTCGAAATAAAAATCGACCGGTTTTTTTTGAGAACGATATCTATGTCAAATCGGCCCTGTTTCGTTTTCATTAGGCCACCCAGTATTACACTTCCATGAATTTATACACCTTTACAAATATACAGAACGATATTTATGAAAATTTGCAGGTAAGTGCAATGGGACAAAATGCATCTGATGTACATTTTTCTATTGATAATATACTTCCGGTTTAACTTGAAATGCCATCAACTTCTTTGATTTAAATGGGACACCCTATATATTTTTACAGATTTCGAAAGAGCTTGTTATTTTTAATTCATACATACTGAGTTTAGTGTAAAAAAATTGTAACACAAACACAATTACACAAACACAATTACTTCAAATGTTTACTTGCTGACCAAATGCCATCCTATCAACAAACTCTTGAGTCACTCTTTCCAAGACTTCTCCACGTATTAGTTCGCATTCATCAATAATTCTTTTTCGTTTAAAAGATATTTACTTGGTTCCATACTTTATCCCAACCCTGTATACTTACATTCATTCACACATACGTTATACATGAATAAAACAGATTTTTAAAAGAATTGAACATAACATATAGCTATAAGCGGACCGATGCAGCATATATCACATCATTATCAGGAGTTTGAATCTCATACTTTCGCAACTCTGAAAACCATGGGTTGCTCAACGAATACGTTGACATCAAGTATGTTGTTTGTGGTTACTGTGGAATATTCATCTCATCATCCTCTGATATCCGTTCATAGTGTATGCGTGAAACTTATTTCCGAACTTTCAGAATAGTACCTATTACATAAATAGCTAGTGTGGAAAGTGACCTATATTTCGGGAAACGTCACGAGTGCGAGAAATACACTTTTCAACAAGTATTATTATCTCACAACCAGAAATATTTTAATTATTTGCATTGTCGCCAGCTATCAAACGCAACCCAAAATAAAGCAAGCACTTTGTTACGCTTCGGCTGTGTGCTGTCTCTTGTCTTTCACTTCCATGGTGGGCTGAGATGCGCTTGTGTAGTCCGTGGTCAGTGGTGAGCAGTGAGCTTGCGTAGTGAGTGCATTGCTTCCTGAAGGTGGATTCAGACTATTTAGAGGTTTTGTATGATTCGGACCTTATGACAAAAACATCATCAATTACGAATCCTCTAAATAATGCGTAACGAGGCAAAATATTAACTCTAATGAAGATGAATATACTTCTTGGGAAGGACGCATATAGTAAGAGTGAGTATTTAATATAATCATTATCATAATCATTCATAAAACATACCTTCATGCTACGGTGATATCACATAACAGCGTGCTATATGTTGTTTTCAGAGATTGTCGTAGGAAAATATGATTACCTACTGTATTTTTCAATTGAGAAGTATCCAATGTCTCACCAATGTTATCAAAAGTTCCAAAAAAAAAGAAAAAAAAGTCTTTTAAACTGAATGATATTTTTATCCACACCGGTTATTTCAGAATCATTCATTCATAAATTCTTTCACAAAGTCTGAATAATACTAACTTTTATGAAATCTTTCACTACTCGACAGTGGAAAACAGAAATCGATAGCTACAAGCTTCAGATGTTATTTGTAGATTATAGATGACCAATTGAATTTAATGATTAAATCGAACATCTAGGTGTGCATCACACAGGTTTGAAGTTAGGATTCCAAAAACTTATCACAGATAAGAAAAACCTACGCTACTCCATATTACTTCTTTCTAACTATCGTATCCTCATGGAAAAGAGAATCCACAAACTGAAGAAGTTCTTCTGATTTGGCCGCGATACCATGAAATATTTTTAATGTAATTAATTCAATATTTAATGTAATGTAATGTTTGGAACACCGAAGATGAACATTTCAATGTTGCCGATATTGCGTGTTGGAATCATCAATCATACCATATATTACTGAAAATGATCACTTCAATGTTACTACCATACCGGGAATTACCAATTGATTCGGTTTTGATTTTGAAGATTCCGCATCTATTTATGCTATAGCAAGTGCAGTGCACAAGTTATGTGAATTAAGGAAAAATATAGTGGAATTTCGCCGTATATTTCACCAGTAGAAATCATGATAAAAGCCTTAATTTTCCCATGGTTCATCATGTCTAAGAATTCAACATATTTTATACTAGAATGAAATTATCATAGTTGTATCCAAGAGCTAACCAGGTATAGAAAACATAATTATCATCTGAATATGTTTCAACTTTATTAATTGTTGTTTTCTTCTTAGGTTCGAGAACGGAAACAAGTTGGCTACGATACGCAGATGAGCTGAGACATCCCAAGTACCATTGAAGATCTACAACAAAGGCTACAATATATGTGATATATTCAATAGGATCGATTGATACCTAAGTTTTTATTTGCCTTATTCTTGTTTTGTTTTGAGGAACCAACATATCTTTGGAAATAAAAATATCAAACTTGAAGTATGATCTCTTCAATGATCTCGTAAAAGTGGATATTCCTGGTATCATCTATCAGGAATTCGGAAATAACAGTTATTTACTCATGTATCAAGGCTGTAAAGTAGGCGTTCATGGTCTGAGGCGTGAAAGCAATGAAGCCAGAAAATGTAATGCCACCATTTTGATTTTCACTGAATTCCGTACTAGGGTTTATAGATGCCTTTTTCAACTACAATGTCCGTGTATGCATTATGATATTTCACTAGTTTTTGCAAATTTTTGTCTAGAGTATGAAAATTGCTGAGGATATCATGCACTAGTTTTTTATCCTTCCATGGATTCGCCACTATTCTGGAATCACTAACACGCCAACGTCTAATACCTTCTTTCATTTTATGCTTCTATCGCATCTTTTCCTTTCTTGTCTGGCAGTACTACAGAGATTTTATATTTTTTGAAATGACAATTGCATGTTTATGGAATGCCCTAAATTTCAAACATTACTGCCATCGCGACACAAATCGTTTGCTCTGGCCCACATTTTGTGGGTTTCAGCGGCATATAATTCCGAAATAATATCTGGCATTTGACTATCACTCCAAACGCTTTTGAAATTTTTGTAGACTTTTCAATAGTATGAATAGTATTGGATGAATTTTGTCATGAGTTGCCCTTTCATAGGAGATTTTTTAGCAACTTTTCGATTCTTCTTCTTTGATGATCCAAGAACTCGAAAACATATCTGAATCTATACGTATTCCATCTTTATTTTGTTTATTATCATTCATGGTTCTCCATTAGCGATTACAAATATAATCTCATTACGATTATCAATAACGGATTGTAGAGACAATAAATAAGATAGTTGGAAAAAGGCCACGAAAATGCAATTTCAAGTAGTGAAAGATGCGAAGAAATTATTCTAGACAAGGACGAATATGAAGATTTTCATTTTATTTCTTGTGTGTTGCTCGTGGTGAACAATTCGTGGTGATTGTCTTACACTGTAATATGAAAGTTAACAGCTCTAAAACTGGTAGATGAAATTACGAGACTGCGTTTTTGTGCATCTTTACCTTATATGTACCAGGTGTCCCAGAATAACGTTCGTATACCCTTAAGGGCGCTACAACCCTTTGATCCTAGAATTACGAAATTTGGTTCCTAGGGGCAAAATGATCTTGCAAATCGTTTCGTAGCATGGAAAACAGACACAGAATACAGGAAGGCACAAAACTCCGACTGATGCTATAAAAATTTCCATTTTTTTTACACGAATCATCTCATTTTTACTACCAGAATATGACTCTTCGAACACTTATACATGATAAAAGTACTCGTTATAATATCTCAAAACGGAGCGTGATTTTCCATTTTCATGTCTCAATCAAAAAATTCTCTTTCCTAAGATTAAGTTGTGAAACAGCATCAGCTGACATTTACCTTACCTTTCATCCCTTAGGTACCAAAATTCGCTATTCTAGGATCAATGCGGTAACAAGAATAATTGAAGAAAACTGCATTCACATTTTTTCTTATTTTTATGTATACAATTACCTCCCGGAGTATACGAACGTAATTCTGGGATACCCTGTATAATGTTTGATGATAGGTTATTGTAGTAGGCCATAGTGTTTATAATTTTCCGCTGTATAAAGAATATGAAGCTCAAAAGTATTGAATTTACTCCCATTGCCACAGGGAGATGTGACATGATATTGATGTAATCCACATTTCAAATCAGCCATCGATGTATGTATACTTTTTAGTTTGGCTGGTATGTCCCGAAGTGTCACTGTAGCAGTAGCTTACATCATGTCTGTATCCAATCTGAACTGGAAGGAAGCACTCAAAGTTGTCAGAGCTGGGCGAGCTGTTGCAAATCCAAACATAGGATTTCAAAAACAACTTGAAGATTTTGAGAGCACCCGGATCGTAGAAGTAAGTGAGGTTATAGCTGGATATTCACATACAACACATGAACATCCAGTGGATATCCATTCAGGATATCTTGGATATCCAGTGGACTCCCAAATATTTTCCAAATTTAATTCAAATTGGATATCCCATGGACGTCCAATGGATCTCCTTAGGCTAACAACCCGATATAAGATATCAGATTGGTGCCTGATATATTACATTATATTATGGTCGTCAGAAAAATAAACTGGTATCACGGAAAATTGAACTCATCGATCATTAGACTAGAGCCTTTACCACTCAGGCTAATTCATGTGTTGAAGAAACTATATCCTAACAAGTATTCAGGGTGTCTGATGATGTTTCTTATTTTAGTAGCAAGCTCACATAGTTTTCAGAAAATATGAAAGAGGAAAATGTACTGGCCAGTACCCAAGCAAACTTTCGTGTGATATCAAAAAATGATGTTGCACCAATGCAAATTTCAGTCTTTAGCTATATTTGCTATATTAGTAGCTATAGCCATAGGTATGTTTGATATCACACTGAAAACAACACATCGATGTGTTTTGAATGACTTCAACTATTAATTCGGCATTAGAAATTATATAAATAAGAATTTCCTAGATTTATTTGAATTTACGGAAAATTGAGAGAATAACATAATGTCGGACATGTGCTGAGGAAACGTTGTAGTTTAATGTACAAACAGGATATCTCATGGATATCCAGTAGATGTCCAAAAGAACGCTGATCAAAACCTTATTCGATATTTCATCTCTTTTTCAGTGATCCTTTTGATTTACATATTTCTGACTCCTTTATCACTGTCGTGCGAGGCAGCGTTCGCGGAAAAATAACCTCAGTCCCAATTACATCAGCTCGCTGTTCAGTGACGCTTCTTTACAGAGCTTCATTTTTGAGAAATTCAATTAATTATAATGGATTGCTCTGAAATTTCCCATAATACATTATTTTTCCACTTATATAGGTATATTAATGAAACTCAATTGTATTGTTAGATTTATGACTTACAAAGTTTAAAAAATAATTTCGTCTCATTGGTTTTGTCATTCGAATAGTTGAGTTATTAGTTGGGTATGTTCATCAGAATATATCAGTAGATTTTCCAGAGCATATTTGGAAGTGCGATCTCTTACAAGAATGAATATTTAAATATCCACCTACTGAAACATTATGTTCAATTGTTCAGGGATACAAACATTTCGTGAAGTAACTTAGATTTTCTGGATGCGAAGTAGCTTGGTTGAAGATGCACAAATTGTCGAGCAAGAGCTAGACAGATCTATTTCGGCCCACCAAAGGCATTTTAAATCGCCCTTGGTTTGTTGATAAATTGGTAACAATTGCTGGCTGTATGAAATTGTGGAAAGGTCTTTTTGATGGTATGCAGCCTTTCCACTGTACGTACAGGCGTAGGGGCTTGTCCATGGCTGTATATTTCGCCACCAAATAGCTTCTGACTTGGTTCATCTCATATCACACCTAGAAACTCCTTTCTGGATCCATTCTATCCATCCTGTATCCACATCAACAGGAACGCCGTCGCCTGAAAGAACGTTACCCGAGCCTAGCGCTCGTCTACAAGGATCAGGAACAGATCGCTCTGATGCTCAATAATTACGAAGAGCTGTTGCAGTCGCGCACCATCTGCGAGGGCCGATGCGCTCTCGGAGAGCACTGCCCTACCGGCGTGTGTCGGCAGAGCCAGAAGAGGGTGAGACGAAGAAGGAGCAGCAGCAGCTCGAGGTCACAAACGGAGATGCACAGGAGTCCGAGTTCCAGCAGCACGACCAGCAACGGGAGTACGCGGCCGAGGTCAGGACCGGCAGGTTTCAGGACTTTATCAGGTTAGAGTTAGAGGTTAGAATGAAAGAACCCCGAGCCAGACGCAATAAATTTGATATTTCCATGTTCTGGAACTCACTGCGGTGATTTGATTCGTGATTTTTCCAGCCGATATATATTCTGGTAATATCGTTTGTACAAGTTTTTTTGAACGAAGAGTTATGTATAGAGAAAATCTCATCATTGTGAGAAGAAACATTCCATACTTTGTCTTCTTTTTCAATTCCAATCCCAATGTTGAAGAAACAAGTACTTTCCATTGCTATTTTGACACATATGCTTATTCTCATCGATTTCTACCTAATGATAATTTGTACATATACATATGTACTTCAAAAGCTAATGATCTAATAAAACCGAGGCCAAAACATCTTCTACCCAAGAGAGGTATGATCCCGCTGGAAGGGAAAAATACTATTTAATCTAGTTCATCATCTTACATACCTTACTAATCGCTCGAATAACGCTGGTTGTTCGTCAGGAAACCGGCAACAGATTCCGATTTCAGCTTGTTATCATATAAGTTTGTATAAAGAATTATATTGAAGCATTTTCGGAAGAGTAGTCGGTTACAGAAACCTCCGAATTGGTTATTTTGAACGTCGAAATCGGTGAACCATTTTTCAGACCCACGTTCAAGAGACGCCGAAGCAATATGATTAGCTTGACAAATTTCGTGGAGAATCTCGTGGATTAAACCGAGCAAGCAGTCAATTCAATCTTGAAATCTCTCCTCCCCACGTTGGGCGTCATCACTCGCAACAGTTCTCGTTGTGTGCTCAACGTCTAATGGAACGGAAAACGGGGCTTTGTCATCGTTCCTAAACAAATGATGTAATTCATTTGGATATAATATTTCATTCAAGCATATGTTTTCCGAAAATAATACTACATGAGTTATTGTAAATATGCAGCAAGTCAGGCCTTTTCTTCTCAAAGACGGTCATATCTGTCACTGGACATCGTGAAAGCATGATTCAAATTACAATCTATTTCTCTCTTTCAATCTTTTCATCCGGCATTCTTTCTCATGTCGTGCTGATTATGTTTCTTTATCTTCCAGGTTCTGCACCTCCTTCACGTTCCGGTTCACGAGTAGATGTTTCAGCCCTGGGTTCGTCTGGCACGCTGACGGCGCCATCCACACCCCAAGGCAGTCCACCTATATCGCCCAAACGTAGAGAAATTTCTTCCGTTCAGGTTTCAATTCCTCTAGCGCTCAAAGAGGATGACTCTGATTTATAGCCCCCGCCGAAATTATCGACGGCATGTTGAAACTAATGTGGGTTTTTAAAATCAAATTTTAACGACAGTAGCTCTAGAAACCAGTATCGGTTATCATGTGGAGCGAAATTTGATAAGAGATATACTAATCAAATGATCAAAAAACTGATGATTTACTATAGCATTTTTGTCATTCAAGATCGATACAACATTAGCATTTCCGAATATTTATATTTACCGAAGGCACGTCAAAGTATACAAGTTTACAAAATTGTAGGAGTTATTCCCTCACTCAATTGAATGCATTGGCGAAGAATGACATATGACATGTTGCCACTTATTCAGGCTGATAAGTGGTGGATTTGATTGAGACCACTGCTTCGTTCAAGCATAAAAACTGATACTGGATATACCCACAGTAATGCTCACACAGCTTTAATTTTTAGTGAAACTGCGTTGTGAGATCGAGGTGATCTTTTTGTAATTAAATACAATATACACCTAGTGATATTATGGAGATTGCACAGAAGTATGCATTTCATTTTATATTTCAAGCATTTCGAACTTATATTATAGCAATATATAATGCACAAACATACGGCGAATATGAAAACCGAAGAACGCAGATTTCAAATTATTCACAGCTGGTGTAATAATCAATCTGTAACCTTCGGATTTTTTCAAATAGATTAGTAAGATCGGTCCATTGAAATGTTTCGGAATGAGAAGATTCTAAACTGCGTTTTAATCGAATATACTCATCCAGGGTTGATCTTTTTATTTCAAATACACAAAACTAGGCGTTGAGCTTGTGTTCTTCCTGCCAGATTCAAGATAAATATTTTATTGAATGAATCAAATATCATATCCATTGTTATTATTTACGGTTTGGTGTTCATCGAATAGACGTACGAGTAGTAGGCAGTTACAAGAATATATAGTGTGTGATAAAGAATTTTACCCGATTTTAGCTTCAATATATACAAGGCAAATCTAGCAGTGCTTCTGAAAATTGGTCGATTATTGAAAAAGTAGCCAAGAGCGTTACTTTTTATAGTTTATAGAGAACTGTCGTCGATTGTATTTTCTGAGAAGGGTTAGAAATGAATTTCATTTATTCAGTTACCCTTCCTGTTCACCGTCTGCCAATCTCAGAAGTACAGCTGGGTGTGCTAAGATATTTCATATTTTTAATGTTACGTTTATCTAATGAATTGCACAGGATTTTTGTACTCTACCGGTCAAAAATTGTTAGATCTGTGTGATATATTAACCTTTTGGTAAAGATGTACAGAAGATGATGGAGTGACATGAGTTCATGACATGTTCAAAAGTCTACTTGATACCAGAATTTTATTGAATATAGCGGAATTTCACTCTTATTTCACACACATATGTGATATTAATATTGTCAGGTGCGATGACATAAATGAATGCTTAAGCAAATGGAGCTGAAATTTTTAATGCACAAAATTATAGTCAGTTATCGTAAGCGCTTCATTCTAAAAAAGAAAGAATTCGAGAAATTTGACAGATACACCTGTACTGGAGATGGTAATATTCTCAGATTTTTTCCATATCTGGTAGGTAGTTACTTATTATTCGAACTGGCGATTTGGAGATTATGGTTAACTACTCAGTCACAAAATAAATACCCAAAATATCACAATAATATTTGAAAATTATTTAGACTGGTCATCAAATAATCTTGGATAATTCAATGTAACGAACGATGTAATATAATGGACCAATAATGAACCACACGTTTCATTGATCCATGAAATAAATTTATTTCGGTATAGACTGTCATGAATATTGACAATCACTCTTGATGGTAATTTCTGGAGAATATCTCCGAAAATATTTGATTATTTCAACTTTTCAGGTCTACTGGAGATAGAAACTTTGTGGTGTTTTGTATTTGCATATTTGTATTAATAATTGTATATTTTCATGTATGGACATTTTTATGTATGATCGAATTTTTTGCTGAAAGGAATTTTCCACATGTGGAATTTGCAGTAGCTAAAGCAATCAGCTATAACGTAATCTCAAATGACAGTAAATTGTCATTCCAGTGAATTATAGTGAACTTCCAATCACTCAAATGTGGAATTCAATCACGAATGAAGTAAGTTGTCTCAGAAAAATACAATCGAAAGAGCGCAATTCGTTTTATGATTAATAAAAATCAAAGATATATATTTATATGCCAGCGATCAGCAATACATTGTTAAGTAGTAGGTACACATAGTTCTAGTAATATTGGATATGTTGATAGGTTGTAAGAATATATGACTACTGAAATGAAAACACCAATAGCTAATATCGACTTTTTTGTGACCTTCCGAACTCCATAACAAATTCTTCTGGATATTAGGTATTCAAGTATCTCAACTTCATGTGACCATTTCTTACGAATTCGACAAACCAATAAAAATTGATCGACTGAAAAGTTTATCCTGATCACCTTGGAATTGACATTTTTATTCTAACTAGTTTTTTCACTGGTAGTGATAATAATGGTAACCTATCGAACCTTCATCATGTATTCCACTCATTTCTCTGACTAGTGATCGAATCAAGAAGAAGTCACTACCAAAACAGAATATGTTGTGTGGCTCGACCAGAAATACTCAGAAATTTTCGGTAATGTCCATCACCGATTACCAGATCAGCATGAATATAATGGTAGGCAGACTTATGGCAACACTGAAGACACTGCTACGATCCTTCTTTCCTTCCACCTCCATATCCTGCATTATATTTATACATGTCGCATTCTGACTAGCAATGACGATCTATGGTTTGGAAACCTTCTGCTAAAGCCTTCCACCACTAAAACCGTAAACGAATTGAATATTAACTCTGAGAGAAAACCCTCTCTATCCATATATTGTCAGAAAACTTTCCAAATTTTAAGAATGAAAGCAAATAAAAATATAATTCTCCATCAAGGCATATTTATAAATTCCAGTTGGGATATATACAAAATTATCTTGATAGTGTAATGAAGTCGTGAAATACATCGATGTGAAACTAGACTATTTTTCATGTAGAAGACTTCAATTTTTGCTATTTTTAATTCAAAAATTATATATAACATGAAAAGTTCATCACTTCTATCAAATTCCATTTAATTACGTTCAGGTATGTTTTGAATATATCAGAACATCACATTCAACATGTATTTCGAGAACGGGCCATATGAGGTCTCCTATTTATTCAGCTGTCGGCATTAGGATATTACCAATGATACTAATGGAATCATTTCGTAAACTGGGACTTATTATTTCCTCGAAATTTCAAGCTACACAAAGACATACCGGTATCATTCTCGAGTATAAATCGATTCCCTTCTAATAGAAAATTTATAGGGTTTGAGAATTAGAATTGTGAAGAATATTCGAAGTGTGCATACCTATGAGATTAAACTAGTTGTCTTTGAAAAATTTCAATATAGCGAGAGGATTTTGACAAATACCACTTATCTGTCAGCATCAACTTGTTTATAAAGAATCATGCAAATTCCTTCTTTTCCGTTTGTAACTTCTTGGTTCATTGGCAGGTATTATAAACCGTCCACTATTTTATTTATTGTTGGAAGAAATAATAAACAATCCAATAATAATTTTGTTTTATTTTCCATACCTCTGAAAACGAAATAGCTGCAATGCAATAAACAATAATAGTTACTACAAAGTTTATGACAACATGATCTATTAGTAGACAAATCATTACTTCATTCATAATTTCGTTTCATTTCTTTTACACAAAGCTTATAATGGGATCATTTGAAGAACAAATATATATTAAGTTCTATTAGTAGAGAAACATCGTATATACTAACATGATTTCGAAATGGCACCAGATCCTTCTCTTTGGTAGATTTTTCTTCTAATTTTGTGCAAATAATAATAATGCTGAACATGATAATAAAAATTCTTCTTATAACTAGAGAAAAATGGTAACTTGACAATAACATTATCGAAAATTATCAAAAATAGTGATAGAATAGGATTGAGCATTTATTTCAGGCGATGAATCCCAGTAGGAATAACATAGCACAAGACGTGTATTTCTACTTCTGCCTCATGTTTCATAATTTTAGGACCAAATCTAATTTTTCTAATGGTCGATTGCACTAAACTTTCAATTTGAAAAATGAATCAATTTTCAATTTGCCAAACTTCTATGGATGACATTCCCTTCGATATGATGAAATTAAAAATCCAATCGTCTGTCATTGAAACCGTTCATTACTCATTAGCTATCTTCAAATAATGTGTAGGTACTTTCCAGGGGCAAACACTTTTTTTGAAAGAAATGTCTATTCATATGTAAGAAAATGAGTAACCGTGGCGGGACCATTCGGACTTTTAGGTACTGGACATCTGATACCAGCAGATTATCAGATACTTAATGGTCGTCAATTAAATTTTTCTAATTCAAACATTATTTCATCGTATCCTAGATATGATCAACGAAAATATGAGTCTTTGAATGTAAGTGAATCTACAGATGTTTTCTGGTCCGATCTAGATCGTGTAATGTTAGTTACATAAGACACGGATTATAGATTATCAGACAATTAAAATGATGATAAGAATGATAATACTACATGCACGGGTACATTCATAAATCATCAAAATCCCCATCATTATAACAGGAACAGTAATAAATGCGGACTACCTACGTTCAACTACAAAACATATACGAAATTGCATAACCACTTTTATTTTATGTAATAATCAATGACTGCAACTATTCCTGCTGCAGATCTGAAATTCACATACTGTGTTCAAATTTTCTTTGAATACTGATTTCTGTCGACACCACCTTATTGGAAGGAAAGTGCATTACTACGGGTACAGGTCAATTTGTCATTGAATCATTCTCCACACAGGCTTTTTTTTCTCTCTCTCTGTTAGGCACTATAGAAGTGATACTTATTAGTATTAATTCCAATTATCAAAATGATTGTAAAGATCAAAGAAATCGCTGTATGTTGAAAGGATTCACTATAATAATTATATAATAATACGGCAAATGGCACGAATCAACAGATATTTTGCTATGCAAACGTACATTGTATAATGAAGAGTGAATAATTACATCGACAGAAATACAAAATATTACGTATAATAATAATTGATCAGTTGTTACTAATCAACGAATTGAAAAATAATAAATTAGAGTAAAAAAAATGTTTTTTGATAAATTCATTTGTACTTTTCTGACTTCTCTGGTTAGTGAAATTATGTCAATAAATACAACTCGGGCTTGACGATATCACTGAAAATTCTCCCAAGAATTTCAAACTCGATCAAATTGATTTGAAGTAACACCACTCAGTTTCGTGTCAGCACTGAGATTACATATAATTGAACATAATATTATGTGTCGATGAGTTTAGAACTAATTTGAAATATACCTAATGGATACATGACTTGTGTTATGTTTTTCTTTTTCAATTTCAATGAAATTGATGTACAGGGTGTCCAGGAAAATGTGGGAAATCTCTCGGATTCAGATAGACTTGGAAAAATAAGATTACAGGTTTCTATATTTCTATAGGGATTCCTTAAGTCCACTGTTTAAACTCTTCGAACTGTTTTCGAGAAAAAGAATGATAAACAAATTAATGATTTGTTTTTGATGAAAAGGACCATGGTCTCATTTTTTCTTCGAAAACTGTTTATTTTATTGACAATAAACAACTTTTTACAATTTGAGGTTCAAACTATCAAAATTAATTTTTCAGCCCTTCTTTCAAACAGGGTATTATTAATCATACAAGATATCCGTTGGGAGCCCAGAGAGCCTGTAGAAATGAACCTATAAGAACATATCATCTTATTTTTTTCCGTTTCTATCGGAATACGAGAGATTTTTCAATTTTTTCCGGACACCCTTTTTCGACTTCAACACTGGAATTAAAGGTTCACATTTTTTGCCAGAAGAATGATTTTCCGTACTATCTTTATGTAAATGAATGTGATTAAACAAATTAAAGATATTTCACATTATGATTGCATTGAGGACAAAATAGCTCTAAAACTTAACCATGCATGGCGATACCTCAATATCTCATGAACCATGAAAATGTAATATTGCTGCTGAAATGAAATTATTGAAATGATGCAAGAAAAGTGCGGTGACTCAAACTCGCGGTGGTGGTGATTTTATCAAAAGCACTGTTTTTGACACGATTTTCTGATTCCTAGAGAATTTTAGATTCATTTCCAAATACAGCAAATCAATAAAGGCCTAATTATGGTCTGAAAACTCAATACAATTCTAACAGAAATAGAAAATGATGTGATTTCGCTATTTTGATCACTCCCAAATGTGATTTAAAATTTAATGGGGAGCTAATTTTTCTTTGGTAGTGAGATACTGAGGTGTTTGGATAAATTATGAAAAACCTATTATCTTTGATCGAACTACAAAGAAAATTGAAAACCAATCATCAGTGTTCCAACCCTGACATCTGTAATTATAATATTCGAGCAACCTCATATAATGAAAAACTTAAGTAGACTAGAAAAATTTTAGATGGCAATTATTGTCTTAAGCTAATACTCTCAATCAGGTATAAAAACATGTTTTCATGTTACAATGATATTTGGCATCATTTTGGTTTGAGATATTTAGATTAGGTACCTAAGAAGGATTTCAAATGAGTGTTCAGAAAAATCTATCCGTATTCTGACTGCACAGACAAGCTGAAATCACCTGGCTTTATTGTTGTCCCATGATACCACATCCTCGTGTCGACGAGAACTACATGAAACAAGTAATTTAATATCACGTATGACAACTTCTTGAATATGAATGATAATCTGTTATGGATCTCATACGGAATCACAAACTTTCATACACGTATTTAGTATTCATATTCATAATGTGGCAATGTTGATATAGCTGGTAACTTTCAATCTTAATTGTGGAAGATAGTGAAATCAAAGATTTTGCATTGCGTTTCAGTTGTTGACTTTGAATTTGTGATAAGGTTCTACTTGAATCGTTATCATAATACTGTCAATGTTAATAGGTGTACAGTGTCACTGAGTGAGGTGTTTGATATGATCTCAGGTCTGAAGGCACTGATGGAATTCCACCATACCTTATCAAGAGATGCATCTACTCTTTAAGTAGTCCTATATGTATGATTTTCAATATATCTCTAGACCAAGGTATACTTCCAGATTTCTGGAAATATAGCTTCGTAAGGCCTATATTTGAGAAAGGCTGTATCAAAGATATCACTAACTATAGATGTATATGTCTACAGTCTTGATTGCCTAAAATGCTTGATTCCCTTGTTACCGACGTTCTATCCTGGGACTGTATCAACAACATGGTCACAACGTAGTCACAGTGACTAGTCTACTATCTTTTCAACAAACAATTCTAATTGCTTTATCTACACTATCTACACTGACTGATACAAATTGGTAATTATGTCTCCAACAGTATCACTCTGGTGTTCCACAAGGTAGTCACTTTGGCCCCATATTATTCAACCTGTTCGTCAATGATGTTGCTATCAATATTGGATATTCTCAATTTTTACTATTTGCGGATGATCTGAAGTTATTTAAAGTTTTAGAAAATGAAATCAACTGTTATGAACTACAGAGTGATATCAATAACCTTTTTGATTGGTGCAATGCCAACGGAATGGATCTGAACCTTAATAAGTGCTCCTTCATAAATTTTAACAGAAACCACAAATCCATAGAATATTCATATCAATTCATGTGAGCTCGAAAGAGTAACACAAATCAAAGATTTGGGTGTTTTTCTTGATGAAAAACTTTGCTACTCTCAACATATAATTATTATCTCCCTAAAAGCACGCAAAATGCTGGACTATATCAAGAGGACCTCTAGAGACCTCTCGGTTAATTCTTATTTAAGTTGCTTTATTGTGCTCATGTCCTTTCCTATGTAGAGTATGCATCTATTTTATGGAAAGCTCACTATCAGGTATATATTAACATGCTGGACACTGTTCAACATGAATTTTCAAGATGTTTGGCATACAAATTAGAAATGCATGTGGAAAACTTTCATTATGATTATTCTCTTTTGTGTTCCAAGTTGAAAATATCTACCATTGAAAATAGAAGGATTAAAAGTGATTTATGCTTTTTATTTAAGTTATTGTCTGGTGAAATTTCTTCCCCGGATCTTCTGTCTCACATTGGATTGAAAACTAACACATCAGTTACCAAGTCAAATGATACCTTCCATATTAAATTTCATAGTCGTAATTATGGATTCCACTGCTCCCTAACAAGAATGGTACAGAGTGCAAATAATATGAACTTGCATTATTTTGGTATAACCTTCTCCACCTTCAAATCTGATATTGGGAGACATCTCACTCTGTGATGGTCTGTAATTAATTATTTGTTGTCGTGTACAAAACATTGCAACATGGAATTATCCAGTTGTTGTTGTGTGTATTTTACATAGCTTATATTGTACTTTTTTTGTAATGGATCTATCCGTGAATAAATCAATAAGGGATGATAAGGAAATTCTGTATGACCTAATATTGTTTACCAGTATTACATCTCTCAGATGCCTCTTGATTTTAACATTATTTGTGTTTTACTGTATGTACTTGATTTGTATTAAACATAATGTCATGTTTTGTCCCTAATACTAAATAAATTCTATTCTATTCTATTCTTTATATTGAGTTGATTCAACTGTATATTTTTCCAGGAAAGAAAGAAGGCGACTCAGAACATTTTTTTTGTTGACAACAGGAAAGGAAAACACACTGCTTCTCGAATAGCCGCATTTCAGTGCAAACATAAAAATTCTGTTCAGTATCGCAAGTAATAGGACGAAGTTGTTGGTGACACTTTTTACACTATCAATCGAGTGGCTCTAAATTATGAAATACTCACTATACCGAGCATAGATCCTAGGGGAACTCCTACGTTGCTGGTTAAATTTTAGATACTGTTTCATTATAAATAGATATTGTCTTACATTTATGTGAGATTAAAAAAAGTTGTATGCTGTACCTCTAATGCCACAGCTTTCAAGCTTCCAAAGGAGTATTGAGTGGTTTTGACAATCAAAGGCTAACCTCAAATCGCATAGGGTAACAGATGTGTATTCTCTATTTTCAAAGCCTTTGACTATATCACCAACCAGGTTCCTCATAGGGAAGAAAAAAAAACACGCAGCACTCATGTGTAAACATAACGCACGAATACAGATTCAGAATTCAGAAGATGAAAATTACCAACCTGCATCTCCAGGTTCTACCAAGAATGATAAAGGTTCACATGTTGTTTCACATTCTGGTGGAGGATGCAGATTCCAGATTTTAGATCCCACCAATTGGGCTTGCCACATCAGACGATTGATGAAGTCCAACTGTCAACATGAAGAAATTAAATTATTGAATGGATGACTCCAGTGTAGAATTCTATATTCACCAGAACAATAGCAATTTGAAATTAGCAATTGTTTCCAAAATTGTGAACCTATTGATAACATGCACTTACATAAAGTGAACCATCCTGTTAAGCTTTAAACAGCTTTAAATTTACCAGTGGTATTTTATTTTAAATTCCTGGTTTCTTTCAGTTTGTTGGAGAAAAATCCATTCACTTGCCTTCATTCATTTAAGTTTTCATTGATTCATTTCACTGATTACTGACTCAGGAATTCCTTTTATTCTCAAACTCTTACTCATTGAATATGAATATTATTATTTTAGTTCAGTGTTGATAATTCCTCTGAACATCACAATTAAACAATGACACTATTACCCAATGAGTGACTATTACTCTCATACAGATTAGAGTGAAAAGTGGACTTCTGATTCAAAAAGTATGTCCTTGAGAAATCTCAGAGAGAAGCTCCCAGTTCATTATGGTATAACCTGAGGTATAACCCTTGGGCCTGGTCCAGCACTTCAGTGATATTGATCTCTCCATTGCATTTAGTCAAATATTACTCACATGCATTGTAGCACCATCATCATAACCCATGAAAATATACTCTTTCGATGGAATTTCACAATCATCCGGTAAAAAATGGGGCTTTGGATAGTGCTTTCTCATTTCTTCAAGTACATCTGGATGGCAATTACCCCTAAAATTCATAGATTGTGAATTAATCAATATTTATACATATTTTTTCTCAATACTGCTCCAAAAAACTTTTTAAACTATTTCAGTATTCATGGGAAAAATTCAAAATTTGATCCGACGTTTCGTTTCCTTGTGACCATCATCAAATAACACTGATGATGATTTTGTAGTCCGAAACGTCGGATAATTGTAAAGTGTATTATGTCATTGGATTCAGAATTAGAATTTTTCAGCGACAAAAAAGTGATTTTTGACCCATTAAAAAAACATAGTTGATGATGGCTCCTCGAAGACGAAACCATTGGATAGAGCGGAAAAAGTGGTAAGGATGATATGAAACTTATTTTGTCATATCACTTCAAATAAAGTCAGAAAAAATAAAATTGAAATCGCAGATATTCGGTTTTTTTCAAATATCTTCGGAAGTATGAAATTCCCAAACTTTTGAGGCGGCATTTTGATCAGCATCAAATTGTGCAACTTTGCCCTAATTTAACCGATTTTGTATCTGTTATGGTTACCAAGATCCCAATGATAGCCCTAGAGTTTGGAACGCCCTGTAAATTCATGTTTTATGAGATGTTTGACTTGTCCAGTCGCATTTGTCAGCCAATCAATTAACAATAATCAGTTCCACAAATGAATACTCACCAACCAACATACCAAGATTTTTCTCTTGGGTTGTTTTCTGCTCTGTTATTGCTCATGAACAGAACATCTCGTATTGATATAAAATCTGATTTAAAATGCAGAAATTGGCATTCTTCATCTACACTCTTGAAGGAATCTTCTGTTTCATTATAGAGATTTCGAAAATATTTCAGAGAAAATAACTGTTTTGCAGGCCAATGACTAACTGCTTGTTTAATCACAATTGGTTTTGAGCTGTATGCATGTGGTGAAAATTCATCTTTTGAAACGTTGAACAATACTGCTGGATTGGATATATTTGAGCAAAAGTCGCAATTCGATACAGGACGTGTGGCTTCCCATACAAAGTAGTTATTGGGTATAATACAACGAATACCCAAAATGTAGTTGAAACACAAGAACAACGAATCAAACTTGTACAATATACTGGAAAATACCACAAATGATGCTGTAACGAGTGTCCAAACGATGAAAGATGGTTTATTTGTAGAATTCAATGAACACTGTTCTCGACACTCTTGTTCTAAATCTTCTAAAAGACACCCCAGATTCATATAAACTTTATTAACTTCAAGTAGACTATCTTTCAATTTCTGAAATTGTTTGTGATTATCTTTCGTTGACATAATTCAAATCCAAATCATAGTGGCATTGGCATAATGTGAGTCTTTGTAAAACTTTGGTCGTAATACTTGTAATATATATTTCTGAACTGATTTAAAATCCCTAAAATAAATATAAACAAACTAAATTTCGAGAAATTGACGTTTGACCAAAGATATATTATATAATTACCAGTGTGAACATTGCTGACAAGAACGGCAGCCAAAATCGACCAAAAGTTCATAGGCGTCGGAATACATTCGCTATTTCATTACATCATTATAAGTCAAGTGTGTCTCACACGTTTTGCCGAACTCTGATTAAGACTTATTAAGACTGATTAAGACTTTGCTTGTATCCACCTTGCTTTGTGTTATATAATAGAGAAACATCATGTATCTTATGTTACTTTTTAATACCCATCAAAGTTGTATACAATTTGTCATACTTATATAAGTTATTGCGCACTATCGTTTCGCGAAATAAAGCTTTTAATTCATAAAGGTTTATCTATCACAATTTATTTCGCAAAACAATAAGAAGAATGCAGCAAAGTATGGACTCACTGGCTTAGAACATTCAAGAACTTCTTGGAAATAACTGATACTTGATATTATTGAATCGATCACTCTTTGAAAACAAGAAACTCCATTTGTAACCCCAAACGGAATTCTCTTGAACTGATACAGTTTACTTGCTGCTTCAAAGGCTGTGAAAGGTTTTTGTCCTTCTCTTGAAGAGGTATCTGATGATACGCGCTTTTCAGGTCTATACTGCTGAATACTTTATACTTCCCTACGTTGAAAACGATCTTTTCCAGATTGGGAATTAAAATATGCATCAAGTAGTGTGAATTTGTTTATTGACTGAATAGTCGATTACCATATGCGTCGCTTGTGATTTTCACTGGGTGTAACCAATACTTGTGGAAATACTTTCTTCGGTAAGATCTTCATCTAGTAAATTATTGATTTCATTTCTAATAAATCGTTCATCGTCATCTGAATGTTTTCGAGTTTTCATTGAAATCGGTCGGCAATTACCCCAAGCAAACGACGAAAATAATGATCAGACACCCACTGAATCAGATTCAATTAGTAACTTGGAAAATGATGTGAACGAAGTGATGAACGTAACACCTGAAAGTGGCTGCTCAACGCCAGATGCATCACAATCCCATACGACCCGTTCCACAACAAGATATTCAAGAGATTACGTACAAAATTAACCCGAGGGGAATGTTATATAATTGAGAAACACCATGTATAGGTATCTTATGTTACTTTTCAATACCTATCAAAGTTGTAAACAATTTCTAATACTTGACATTAGTTAATGCAAGCGCAGTCGTTTTGCGAAATAAAGCCTCAAATTCGTAAAGGTTTATCTATTACACCTTGGCTGTAGCATTAGATATCTCAATGGATATCTCCAGAGCATTTGACCGAGTTTGACACCAAAGCTCTTAGCGAAACTTTCGCCATGTCGTCTGCCGCTCCACCTATCAAATCAAGCCTCTGTGGCTCCAACTATGTCTCTTACTATTGAGTTTCCTTGCAGAAAGATCACTGTGTATGTGGTGGTAGATGAGGTCTCATATGAAACAATGACTATCTGGTGTGCCACAATAATGATCCGTCTTGGCACCAACTTTGTTCTTACTCCACATAAACGATCTGTTAGATATGATCTGATTTCCTCAAAAGTCGATGGAGCAAGGGCGCATCTAGTAGAGAGAATATATATCACATATCTTTGGTTTTATAGCTACATATCTGAAATTTAGAACATGTAAAATATGCCCATTAGATCTCAGTCATGTATCTTGTATCTCAGTCATGAATGACAATAGACTATATCACTGACAAGGGTTGATTCTGAATTACCAAAGTGAACTTTCTACCTACACATTTGTTTCATGTACACTCAAATCTAAAACACCCCTGCATGGTATTTAAATGTTGAATATGTACCAGGAACAACCTGCATGCTGCATGGGGTTATTAGAGAAGAAGCTCCAAGCGTTGCTTAGCGACTCAAATTAATAGTCGATTCGTTAATCTGAGCCAAGATGGATATAGGATGGTGAAATAACTCTTCAATTGTTTCTTTCCAAAACATGTAGACCTGTCAAACGACCTCACTAAGGCCGCACCACTTGAGTATAGATGGCGATACGATCGTCGATCCGGTGAAGTCAAATCCGCTTTTACTGATAATGACGGATACCTGACAGTGATGGATAGCTAACAGTTCAGTTTTTACATTTATGTTGAATTTCAAATCCACATCGTGTTTCCAGCATTTCCAAGATAACCTTCGAGATCGGCATAGGTGACGCCACCTAGTTTCGATCTTGGAAAGCCTTAGTAAGGTATTGAAATCCGACAAAATCAAGTAGGCGGTCTACAACTTTTTCTAGTGGCTGGGTATAGGCAGTTGAGACACCAGTCTTTATTACATCATGATCTGAGCATAAGGCTTATGCTGTGTCTGAGCCACGATGTTGCGCCATATGATGTAGATAGACACCTGAACTTAGAGGCAGGATGTAAGAGGAAGGAGGATGATTTTACGCGGACGTAACAGTCGTCAAGTTTTAGGTTTTTGCTTACAAGTTTTCAAAAATGTAATAATTTACCGGGTGTTCCATTTGCATGAAAATCTAAGTTGATGTTTGGAACATTTGGCCAGACATATCATTAATACCAATTTCTAGAAAATGAAAGTTGAGTATCGATATGCATGTGGGTGTCATTTTATTCATTTGAGGGTGTTATAATAATGTCGTGTGTGAGTTTAGACGACACTCTTTCATAGACACTACTCTTTGTCTGGCCACACAAGTACAACCATGTAACATTTTATGATATCCCCTGTTCAGAAAAATCAATTTGAAGTTATGCAGTTTAATGGCAAAATATCATGACCAATAAATATCCATTTCATGAACATAACAAGAACTATCACTTTGTCATATTTACTGCGAATAAAATATTAGACTATATTCATCATCTTGTATAGTTGCCTTATGATTATAAATAGACTATTTCAATAAAATTAACATATATTAAATATTCAGGATGGTCCTAAAATATCTGCATAAAATGATGCCGAGCTAATTCCTGAGACAATAAGAGAGGTTATTGGACCAAACTCACTTTTATATCAAAATACTTCTGTCGGTCACTACAGGATCGTACAAATGAATGACTATTCTTCTTGTTTTTTCTTTTAATATATCCATATTCATAATAATTTTGAAAGCAAGGTTAGAAAATTATTATGCAAGATGGACATGTCACACCATTTCCATCGACAGATAGATGATTAAAGATGGGTGAACGAATTTCGGCTATTGTTGAAAATTGATTGATATAACATGTCTGAGTACTCTCCTCTGAACCGATTTCAATGCCTTTTTCCAATTCTCTCATTTTGTGCAAACATTTCAGGGACATTATGGTGCTCGAAAATTCTGAAGTGAGATAGCTCCTCAATTTTTCAAAATAAAAATTTCACAAAAGTTGTGGGTTTGCGAGGGGCATATCATAAAATTGTTCTTTATTTTACACTCCCCAAATACTTATGCAGAAACTTCTACCAGATGAATCTGGGAGCAACGATGCGTTGACCTTTCAGAAACAAGAAAACATTCGTGATACTTTATTTTACTGAAGGATCTGGAATTGAATTAATCAGGGAGTTTAATTATATGTGATATTTTGAAACACGCTGTATAATGCAGAATAGTTTGTCTATTTTGAAACTACAACTCGAGTGAAATTTCTTTTCAGTAATTTTATTGATAATTTAATTATCTCACTTTGCCACACTGCATGTATATAGAGAACTTTTTCACCCTAAATTCACAAAATTTTAAAATTCTTGGAAATTTTCCACAATCAACTATTAATCATCATTTTGAAAAAGTGTGGTGCTTGTGCTTGGAAAGCATTTTGATTAAGAAAAATTCATTAGCTATTTATTTGCCTCAGAAATACATTCAGAAGCCGACATACACAGGACTTTAATACTATGAACGTCATTAGCAAAATAGACCGCGTATCGTTCTGAAAAAAAGGTGTATTAGTCGCCATTAGGAAAGGTATCTGCGTAATTTCAGAGCAATGAGAGTAAATTGATGGAATTTATTCTAAATGAAACCTGCAAAAAATCGCCACTGAAAAGCTTTACATCATTCATTGCCTCAGCATGAGGGTCCAAAATTTCCAGCATCTCTTGATGCTCATGTTTTGTGAAATAATAATTATTTCTTATATGGTAAACAATAACATATAGAGCATTAGGTGAACTTGGGAAGGTATTTGGAAGGAATTGGAAAGAACATTTCATGAAACGCTATTATTCAAAGAGCTTCTTTTCAGTATAAAGATTGATTCTCAACATATTTTCAAACATGCCACAAAATTTTCAGAACAATATGTTGCCTATAATCAACGTTCATCGGGAGAGGATCTGTATATTCAAAATCAGAATGGAAATCTCGAAAATATTTGCACATCATTAAATTGATACGTTTGCAAACGGTATATAATATAATAAACAATAAAATATAAAAAAAAGTCGAATATGTTACAATATACAGAAAATATTACGATTTCAATATACATATACATTAAGCTACTGAAGGTAATATGATTTACATATGAAACATTCAGAGAAAACAAAGTTAGGCTCATTTTGGTGTGAATATGGCGAAAATAAAAGTAGATTTCATAATTCGTTCATATGAAGTCCATTGATTGTATTCATCACGATGTAGGGAAAAATGGTAAAACCACTCTGCCGAATTTTCATCAAATTTATTCTGCCAAAACTCTAACGTACAGGCAACTTTATAAAACAGCATCGTACTAATTATAGAGGAAAATCACTTGTATTTGAACCGTTAGATAGCAACACAGGGACTTCACCATTCTTCTCTAGATTTTTTGATTTCATTTAGATATCTTACAACGATACAAATTAAATACATTAAATCTCTGAATCATACTCACACTAACACGTTTGTATACAATTTGATCGCTACTATTTGCCAATTTGAAGTAGCTTGGTTCATTCCGAAAATAGGTCGAACGTAATTAAGGCGTAAGAAGTTTCGCAGGTAAACTTTATCACAGAATTTTGCAACGTGGAAGTTTCATGAGCGTGAACAAAATCGAATATATATTTTTGGCGTTATTCACAGATATGCTTATAGGCACGAAATAAGGCATATTTTTTTGGTTCATTGAACTGAATATTGATATAAAGTTGAGCGTTTCGATATTCATTTGTTGAAAAATATTAGTTTCAGTATTCAGCTTGTGATAGCTAATGTTTCAGAGACCATTAAATTTTCATCATTACTGCATTTTTCGAATATATATGTTGAGACATCAGTAGGGTTTTGGTGCTTGTATAACTTGACATCACTGGTAATATTATGGATAATCATCATACAATACACAACATCTCTGCAAGTGTTTGTGAAATTTCATTCTTGAGAAGACCAAATTGAAAATGCGCATGAACTAAGAACGATAGGTTTCATACAATGACGTCCCACTCAAATTGAAAGAACTCAAAAAAAATTCGATAATACATAAAAATGTTCAAATTTCATTGTCAATATACACAATTTATAAATTGATATTTTCGTTACTATAGCCGGATATAAATGTTCATGATTATTCCACACATTTATCCGTCTCATGATCAACTAGACAAATTCCCACATTCTCCCCTCATCTTCAAGATTACATCACGAATAACCGACATAAACACACTAAAGTAGGAGACTATTCAATAAAATACTAACGAACCACACAGTTTTTGACCCGATTCATTGTTAGATAACATTTTCATTGCGATACATGATTTGATGTGTAGAACGAAATACTACGAATAAAGAAAAACAATCCAGAATGCCAGCCTTCGCTTTCTAATATTTCATGGAAGACGCCTCATTCAAATATTCACTAAGGTTGGGGGAGGAACCGAATTATTTGGATATCTCGATTTCAACATAGCACTCAGCCAGTTTGCTCTCAAAGATGCATCGGTCCATACTACAACATTTCCAAAATAGGGCACACTTTTTGTCCTCACCGGGTGAGTTTTGGCATCTATGAATGTAATCGTCCATCTAGATTGTGGATTTCTCTTCGACTCGTGGCCTAGGTACCAGACTATATCTTCAATATTCCAGGAATGCAAAATTATTTCTCCCTAAAATTTCAGGAACGATTGTATAGACATTAACATGGCATTTTTTACTCACAGATTTATCCTTGTAACATGTCAGTTTTCCTTGGGAGAAATTGAACGAAAGTTGTTTGAATAGTTTTGATTTGTTGTCGGCGAACTTCATTTCACCCGACACAAGAATTGGTTTTTCAATAATGAACTCCCAATATTTGGAGAGTGGAGCCAAGGTTAGGTAATTTTCTTTTCTATCCTGCTCGTTCCAATATCCCCATTTCAAAACAACATCCAGTACCTGAAATGTGATTATAAAAAAAATGTTTCGGAAAATGTCCCCATTTCAAAGTATAGACATAAATCTGCTAAAAATACCAACTAATTGAATCAATATGTCATCTATTTATCGTTATTTTTCTTTAATTTTTCAAACAAAAGAAAACCAAGAACCTAAGGAACTCACCTTCTCTTCATAATGTATGGGCCTCACCAAATTGCCATCCAAAACTATTTCTTCAAGAACCAATTCATGAACTAATAGTTTAGTATGAGAAGACAGTTCTTTGCAAACTTCGTAAGCCCTCTTGTTAGGACCAACCTTGAATATAAACACAAAAAAAACCTACATAAAGCGATAAAGCGATGAAGTAATGTTTAGGAACAGAAAGGAAAATAAAATAGTTGATTGCTATCGATATTTTTTCATGCATATCTTTGAGCTTAAAAAAACTTCTTAAACTCAATCCTTTCATGACATTCCACAGAATTGCCTTGGTGAATGAATGAAAATATTGCAATGCATCATCAGACACAGCATCAGTGCGATATCCTATTACATATAGTTACATCTGCAAGATACAAAAAATTACCATGAACATTCAATTTACTCTGAAAAAATATATTGAGTTTTCAATAATAACAGAATATTACGGTTAGATGATGTTGAGAAATATAACAGATATCTTTATTAACACTTTGCCATATGAAAAAATACCAAGAGTACGTTTCTTTACAAACGATTGAAGTTTGTTTCGTTGTAATAAAATCTCGAAAATATTGCTTTACTTACGGATATATTATGTGCCTTTCCATCTTTATTATGCATATAAATCCATATTCTCAAGTCTCCTGCACCTTTTCTGTTACTCACGGTTCCTTGGGGGCATTGTGCATATTTCTCTAATACTCTCAGCATGAGTTTTTCTTTTTCTAATTCACCTGGATCTTCAGGAAAAATATGACGGTAGAACTTTATAAGTTGACCTACGACTTCAGTGTCAAGATGGTGGCTGTTGTTTGCATTTGACATTGCATCCGTATCCTTAAATATGAATTCAAAATATTTTGTATACGAAAAAATATGCCAATGACATTCCAATAACATAGTGGAATGTAATTATTGAATGGATGAAAATACCTCGTGATGAAGTAATGTGGGTCCCCAAATCGATGCCAGATTTTCAATAGTCATAAGGTTCTTTGAACTCTGAGAACTTATAAAATGGAGATGACCAAACAATTTCCTTCCTGTATTGTACGACACTGGAGGAAGTTGCTCCAAAGCGGCTCTATACATTCTTATTCTCTCGTCTCTATTATTATGCTCTGAAAATTACAGAAATTTGAAAAAATATGCAATCCTGTAGTCTATAAACTCCACCAAAAGTGGCATTCACTGCATGATTGTACTAGCAAGTTTTTCTCTATTGTTGACACATGTATGCTTCAATACTATTTTCTACTGACTGAATCGAAAGTGAGTAATCTTCCCCCATTTCAGAGAATACAGCTTTAAATTTTCAATAACAGGGAGGGAAGAATGAGGAATCTCCCGTAGCAATTATACAGTGAGCACATAAATGTTGGACAAATTTATTGAAAGCGACCACGTCTTCATCTTCATAACCTCATAACCACGAACCGATAAATTACGTTACTGATGTCTCAATAATGATCAAAGGTATATATATGGAAACATGTGCTTACTTGAAACTTCATGAAGATACTGCCTCTGCTCACTTCCCAATAGAGGATCTGGTAAATCTCTGAAAAATCTTTTCAATGAAGTTGCTACTTCATGTTCTGTAGAGTGATCGTTGGTGAGCTGAACAGCAAATGCATCTTTTCTAAATTTTGACAATAACTCAGAAACCGCCGACCCGGTTCCTGGGCGCCTATAAATACCCTCAGTCATACTACCTAAAAAATGAAAAAGACAAGAACATATAAACCCTGTAATCTTTGCTCCATAAATTACAGAAAAACAAGCAAAATTGTAGATAAATTGTAGAGTGTTGTGGCCGACACTTGTAAGTGGAACGACGACCTTGATGCGTCTCCTCGATGATGATGATAATTTTATTAATTCTATCAATGTAATTGATATCAATTACAATTTTTGATAAATATCAATGGTTACGGATGAGAGCGAGGTTTTTTCATAATATTGTATACTTTGATGACATGAAATACCAAAAATTCAGTCTCTTTACATCATGCAAATCCATCTCAGATGGGATCCAACAGATTTGCGGGATATCAACAAAATCAATCGGCCTCACTTTGGCATGATTACGAATGTTATCCAGTAAAGTATGAGTTAAATGATTCTAGAATATTAGAAAAACGAAAAACTGTTCTTGTCTTCAGTGTCATACTTAAAAGATGAGGTGAATTAGCACTGAAAGATGACTCGCGTTGAAATGGATAAATATGGTGTTGGTAAGTAATTAATTTAGATCTCAATCAACTATTCAGATCAATGGAATAAAATCGAATCAATTCTTACACCATTTATGAGATCACTTGTGATACAATTGAAGGATGAGTTACGCTGATGTTACTATTCTAATATCACCCCTAACAACTTTTATCAATTGACAGTAGATCGAGTTAATCATCAAAATATAAACAATGATGACATATTATATTTGTATATTTAGTGTTTACTATCAAATAGTAATATAATGTATGCAAAATTGTCTCAAATAAGTTGAGTACAACACTGGCAAAGGAAATATATAGCACAGCATGGAGAAACAAGTTTGAAATAAAACCATAACAAGGTGCTTTCAAACTAGTGAAGTATAAACTGTATTATTGAATGAAAACTAAATTTCTTGAATAATACAATTGAAATCAACAATATACTCACCATGGGCATAAATGAAATTGATACATTTCTCTACAATTACTGGTACATCATTTCTGGTGAGTTGCTGTTGGTCTAAGTAAGCTCCATTATTGTGTGCTTCTAATTTAATTATGTGGCACCAAACCTGTGAAATGTTGTTTACTTACTACTGATATTCACTGGTGAAACAAACATTATCTATAAATATACTAAAGAGTAATGAAATGTATAAATACGGAATAAATATAATAAAATATAACCACTTTGCGAAAATAATTATTTGCATTACTATTCACACTTCCACATGAAACAACTATCAATGAATGCTTCTCAAACTGAAAGCATTGGCATATCTCAATAGTTCCAGTTAGTTTTGTTATCTATTATCTGGGCACTAGATAGCAATACTTTACCCAACCAATTAGATCTCATCACTTGCGAAACAATCTTGTTGATTTTTTTTGTTTGTTTTTTTGGTTTAGAAAATAATTTGCATTGGTTGTTGAAAAGAAGATCAATATTATTCACAATGAATTATTTCATTATATATTATGCTAGTATTTTTGAGGCCAACATTTTGAGATTCAACATTTCAACAGTCAACGTGAAAGAATTAAAAAAAAAATACCTTCGTTTCTCTGGATGTCCACATCCTCAAATATAAAACCAAATCCGGCAAGTCAATTAACATGTTCGGACCTTTATCATTGGTCTTCGGATTATTCTCATTCTCTACGTAAGCATGGAGGAAAATGCATCTTGCTTTCCTGAGATCCATCTTTTTGACCGATTGCCCATCTATGGCATACGAAAATTCTCTTTCACTCAATACTATCCATGCTCCTACCCATTGGCCACCAATACCTAGAAATAATCATTGGTCAATACTATTAGTAGTAAAGGAATAATGGAGATGATATATACAAAAATGCAAAAAAAAAAATTAATTTTGTGATGATTTCTAGGAGGGACATACTTTAAAATGATCAATTATTTCTCTTATTCCTTCTACTAATTACCTTCTTTAACATAAGCCCAACCCAATCTTGTGAAATTAGTAGTGATTTTGCTTGAGAATCGATTTGTGAGGGACTCTGCTATGAGCTGCATCCAGATACGCCTTTCGCTGATATTTCTTGACCCATATACATGGCCGCCCCTACTTTTACCCGTTGTGTTCAACTCAAAACAATACAGGTCATCATTATCATATCTGCAGATGGAAAAAATACAATATATTAATTGATCTCAAATTTTACAGGCAATGTTTTCAAATGATAGACTAATAGGTACACCAAATTATCTTTCACAAAGGCGGTCGAACTATCGGCCAATATTCCTTATCCCGACAAAAATAATTGAAAAACTCGTGAAAAAAGGCTTCCAATTCTGATTCCAAGCTAAAAAGACACCCAAGATGCAATTTTTTCCTTCCTGTATGAGGTATATTCAGATATAAATGCCGGAGATGTAGCAGCCGCAGTATTCTGTGACCTCAAGAAAGCATTCGAAGGGAGTTACTTTGGAATGGTTCGAGTCCTATCTAACTGGGCGCAGTCAAGTCGTTAAAAGCGATACTATCTCAAAATATATTAATATTGATTATGGAGTGTCACAAGGATCGGTTTTAGGACCTACTCTTTTTCTTGTATATAAAAATGATTTACTGAGTATACACACTTCGGGAAAATTTACTCTATTTGTAGACGACACCACCATTTTATGGCATAGTAAAACTGTTGACAATTTGAATAATAAGATATTCAGAGACATCAATGCATTCAAATCTTGGTGCGACTTAAATCTCCTTTCATTCAATATGAAAAAAAATAAATCTTGGTGCGACTTAAATCTCCTTTCATTCAATATGAAGAAAAAAAAAACAAATCTTGGTGCGACTTAAATCTCCTTTCATTCACTATAAAAAAAACAAATCTAAACGATTTGAAAAGTTACAGTTGAAGTGAAGTCAGAAGAGGCGATTTCTGAAAGTAATAATTTCTAGGTAATAAATGTGAATTTGTTGCAACAACTACTAGAAGTAAAACGTATTCCAAATACACTATGGACAGAATAGAGTATTTGAAGAGATTTTTTTGCGGATGACCGTCTAACGAGAAATCCCTTCAAAACTTTTGATTGTTGAAAAAACTTTGTATTGGAGTACATGAAATATACCCTTTGCTGCTCAAATAATCGATTCACTGCATATTGCAGCAAGGAATGATTCACCATGAGATAATATAGATGTCTCAGTGAGTTTTTCTCAATGGTTGAGTAGCTCGACATACTCGATGGAGCATTTCCGCAAGGGATCTGCTGGAATATGAGATTCATAAGGATCGTCTCTATTTTACGAACCATGAGAGACACACAAAATGAATTATCATGTGATTATACATGTGAAGCATGTGAAAAGCTGAATCAGTAGTTACTCCTTCACTTTAGGTAATTTAATATAATATGTACTGGAACACAAACCTATAGTTGTACTTTTTATCCTGAAGCATCTGGACACTGAGGATATTCTGTGCTGGAAAATGTTCCTTCAAATTTTGGCAAGTATTATCAGAATAACAAAGTAAACTGGAATTTTCTAGACAACACCATCTTCCACTATATTCTCCAAATAAGTCTTCCACAGGACCACTTTGAACTTTATAAAGCATACCTTTCTTCTGGATAACCTGAAAAAAGATATATTGAAATATCTTGATCTATTCAGAAATTTCATGTTTATTTAATTATTTATGTAATGAATAAAATCACTTAATAAGTAGGTGCTTCAGGCAGCTTGCTTAATCTTGGTTGCTTGGTTGCTCAAACCGCAAAATAATCACTAATAATACTGATTGTATTGAAAAAAAAAGACGGCGATGAATAGAAACATTTGATCCTCAATAATACACATTCCAGTTTTTTAACAGAATGTCAAGTGAATTGCAAATGGTTCTCCTAAAATGTTCATTATTTTTTCTAATCATCCGGTTGCAGTATCGGATATATGTATGGTACTAGAATCATTTCCTATAATTATATATCGACGTGATCGATAAATGAGTGAATTCTGAACGTGAATTCTCATTTCTGGGTACTGAATACCTAGTACAAATATTTTGCAATTTACTCTCAGTGTCTAGCTTGACAAACAACAAACAGCAAATTCATACTATAATAAACAAAACCTTATCATCATTTATTTAGATCACAACGATTGATTACTGATTTCAGTAATAGAGAGAGATAACCTTCCACATACAATTTTTAATCAATTGATGCACACAATGTTTTTGAATCATTTGAAGAAAATTGTAAATTTCAAAATCACACATTTTATTGTTTTGTTTTTTATGAATGATAATAGTCTGACAATTTCCTGATAATTTCACAAAAATATAGTCAATGTTTTCAATAACATAGGCTTCTCATACAAGCATTTTGAATAACCAATAGACAATAGTCATATAGATTTTATAATCATCAAATGCAAAAAACTGCGTTTCTTTATTATTTTTCACTGACTTTATTCAGAGACAAAAAGAAAAAAACTACTCTACATTGTCATTGGCATTTTTGATGACCTACAGAATGAAACTATCAAATTTATTATCAAACACTTTGGCTCTGGGCTGCTTTCATCAAGTTTTTTTTTTTTAAATAAGGACCTAGATTTATCATTGCATTTTTTAAAAGCTTTCAGTCTCCCCAATATGATGACTCATCAAAGTTGTCGGAAGAATTTTTTTTATTTCCATCAAAACAGAATTTGTATCTTGGAATTGTATTCAACACAAGATTCAACAGTTCAGAGGCTTCTGAAAGATATCTTTCTCTACCTTATTTCCAGGAATGTATTTATTTCTTGTTATTTTTCTGGATATTTATCATCATTTATTAAAAACGAAAAGTAAACAACCACTGTTGAAAAGTCGATTTTATGAACAAATCTTTGGACAACTTTTTCCTTCATACGTCATCGTATTTGGGAGACTGAAAGCTTCCAAAAAAATGCAATAAGAACCCTAAGTTAGCATGCTAAAAAGATAACTTTCTAAGTTTTTGACTTTCTGACTGGAATACTGTTGGGCTTCTGATTTCGCAACTTTGCATCCATTTGAACTTTCTTGTATATCTGCCGATTTCCAAGATCCCCAGGCATATAGTCGAATTTGCAACAGCCTGTATGTATATAATATTGATAAAAAAAACTCATAGACAATCTCAATGTATCATCATTCATATCCTCAACATAGAATAATGAGTATATTTATTCACACAACTCACCCTATTCACGCCAATGGCCGCCCTCTCTACAACATTGTCCTTATTTTTTATTCCTCTCACAACCTCCGGGGCTTTCTCCAGTACCCCTTTCACCTGCTTGAACCAACTGATCTTCTTGTTTTCTACCGATGATTGCCTCATGGGCTGGGAAACCTCATTATTATCTGTGAACCAACTGGTTTTCGACTTAGAAGATATATTTTCTACTTCCAGATCATCTTCTGGTAGTGAATCAATTCTGACTGGAGGCGTAGGAGGGCTGATTACATCGTCACTTTCAGACTCGTTAGAGATGCTCCAATCGTCAATCGTCTGAGCATTAGAGATGTTGCCATAAAGGTCGCCCTGTAGAAGCTCCTCCAGGAGTTTAATGTCATTGACTCGGCCATATGCATATTCTGAAAAAAAAAATCTCCTTTAATTTCATTCATGATATTATTCATTGTTTGCGTGAGTGAGTACTTCTTCTGAAATATATATATATATATATATATATATATATATATATATATATATATATATATATATTTATTTATATATATGAAAGATATTATATAAATATAAATATATTGAGCTCCTCTATACTGTTAAGTTTTGAAATTTTTTATATCCAAATTGAACTTGATCATACCTAGTGACACAGGAGACATGTAGCAGCCTGTTGATTTTTAAGTCTCTAGATTTTTCATTTGCAGAGACAAACATTTCAAATTCACTGGAGGTACGTAATAAATGGTGAAGTTTTTTTAAACCTAATGAAAATTTGTTCAACCACCTGTTCGACCGGAAGTTACCCCATTACACCATTTTTGCCTTGAAATTCTCTATTCAACCATGTATCACAAATTTGTACTTCATTGATTGGCTGATGAATTACTTCTTACTGAAATACACCAAGTTAGCCGTGACGCGAATTCAAAAATATTGACTACAAAATTTTGACTAGTAGACGGTGTACACAAAATATTTCGTCTATCCAAACAAACATCGAATTCGGGACACAACCAATTTGGTGTACTTCAATTAAATTAAATACACTGAATGATAAATGTAGTAATACGGATTGATTTAAAAAATTCATAAGAAATATACAGGGTGACATTTGGAATATGAAAGTTGGGGCTACTTGCAGTGAAACAGATAATACAACAAAATTGCCGTTAGATTTTAGTGAAGCGTTATCAGTGATTACGTACCTCTTGTGAATTTCAAATTTTCACCTCTTTAAATGAAAAAAATTACAGGCTGCTATATGTCTCATGTGTCACCCGGTATAATAAAAAAGACACAAAATGATAGGGTCATTAAAACAAGAAATTATAAATTCCAGCACCAGCCATTGGAGCTGATTCTTTTACATGTTTATGATTGCAATTTCGCAGATTTGACATGAAACACAAAAGTTTATTCAAATATTGGTATGTTTTAACATTTCTCCTTATATCATCCACGAAAATAAGATGAATCATTCTTTTCTGATAAGGTTGCCAGCTATACAGGGTAACTCACGGTCGATGGTACCTTAGACGTTTATGTAGAACGCAACGCAGGATTTTTCTGAAAATTTCGCATCTTACATTTTATCACCTGTTCTATCGATCTAAAATATTTTCGAAATTGCGACGTTGCCGTTTCTATCAAAAAGTCCTAGCAACTTCATTTTTTTAAATGGAACACCCCGTATATTAACAAATTTTTAGAATTGCCTTTTTATTACAATACTCTTTTGTTAATAAATCCCTATACCCATCTCAATCGGTTTTCAAGATAAAAAATAATTTGTCTTAAATATGATCCAAAACATATCCCTAATTAAACTTATGTAAATCAGGGCTCTCGAATCATAAAGAGTTGATATTTTAGTGGTGGTTTGGACAGGCTTGATGTATTCAATTTACACCGAGAAGTCGCCTCCATATCATACAGGGCGTGCTGAAATTATTATTATATTCGTTGTTCATACAAGTGGTCAAAAGTTCATTATTTCAAATAGTACCCACTGTTTTTTACTCAATAAAATTAACTTTTTCATAAAATTATATTTTTCACAAAAAGCGGCTTTATTAAGAAAACTTGATGATTCAGGTATAGGGATATGCATCTTGTAGCATTTTTATTCGTCTTTCAATTTATTGAGTAAAAAACAGTGGGTACCATTTGAAATAATGAACTTTTGACCACTTGTATGAACAAAGGATATAATAATAATTTCAGCACGCCTTTTTTTTTATCTGTGGACAACACGAAAGGGAAACCTATGATGTTCAAGGAACATCGTGTTAGCCAGCGGTGGAATTTTGGGAGAGTAGGAAGGTCTTGGAATTTTTCTTGAAAGTTTGGAGGTTGTAAGCATCAGGAAAGACTTCACTAGGCAAAGAATTCCATAACTTTGCCGTTCTATTGAGGAATGATGCTTGGTATAGCGATGTTCGACAGGTCTCGAGCCTGACAGTGTAGGAGTGACCAGCTTGAGCTCGTCTGGTTTATCTACTAGGAATCGCGCGTGGTGGCATAATAGATGATATCTCCGTTGAGCACCGACCATGAAAGTACCTATAAAAAAGGCATAGATCGCCGACCTTTCTACGATGATCTAGAGAGGTCAATGATTTGGTGAGTGTTGTATCATCGACTAGGCGAATAGCTCTCTTCTGAATTGAATCTAAGAGCTTTAGCGTATGTTTGGGGGCTGAGCTCCAAACATGTGAACAGTACTCCAGGACAGGTCGAATTTGTGCTTTGTAGATCATAAGCAGCTGGTGGGATGTGAAGTATCTCTTCGCACGGAATAGAAAACCAAGTTTTTGTAAAGCAGTCTTCGCAATGGACCTCACATGATCGTCTCATGAGAGAGCACTGTTGGTGGTGACACCCAGCATGGATATTGACGACTTCATAGGAACAGTGGTACCCGACATCATCAAATTGGGCATTGTGTGATCAGCCTTCTTGGTGAACATACAAGCTTGAGTTTTAGTTGCATTGAACTGTACTAGATTCTCAGATCCCCATTTCAGAATTCTTGTCAGATCCTCATTTGAAGCATCAACTTGTCTTTGCCTTGCACCTCTGGCCTCGTTGGATGATATAGGGGCTCTAGAGGAAAAGGCGGAATGAAGTGTACTATCATCCGCAAAGCTATGAACTGGGCTGGAGGTCACATTCTGTATGATATGGAGGCGACTTCTTGGTGTAAATTGAATACATCAAGCCTGTCCAAACCACCACTAAAATATCAACTCTTTATGATTCGAGAGCCCTGATTTACATAAGTTCAGTAAGGGATATGTTTTGGATCATATTTAACACAAATTATTTTTTATCATGAAAACCGATAGAGATAGGTATAACAAAAGAGTATTGTAATAAAAAGGCAATTCTAAAAATTTGTTGATATACGGGGTGTTCCATTTAAAAAAATGAAGTTGCTAGGACTTTTTGATAGAAATATTTTAGATCGATAGAACAGGTGATATAATGTAAGATACGAAATTTTCAGAAAAATCTTGCGTTGAGTTCTCCATAAACGTCTAACGTACCATCGACCGTGAGTTACCCTGTATATGATTTGTCAAACAAGCGTGATATTGTCGCCATACAATTCTGTGAACGAACAAACCAAAAATTTCATCCGGTAGACATCGTAGAGAAAATATACTAAAATTTATCCACGCTGATAGTCTTCTCTGTTCAGCAATTGTAACAAATTTATGATAGTAGTGGACGAACGCAGGGCAAAGTCCATGAATTATAAGTTGTTCATTCTCATATATTATATAAATCAGTGGACTGGTAATACCTCGAGTAATGCTGAGGATTTTGATACAAAATATACTAAAGTTGGTTAACTTTCAGATCTTGGTTAGCTCTGGGGAGAGTAATTAAAATAAAATTTTATATTTTCATTATGTGTGTAAACGTAAATTGTTAATTTGTTTTGCTTGATAGTTAAAGAAAGAGATAAAAGTGACTGAAAGAGTTAATTAATAAATTCTCTTTGATGATATTGTGGCCGGGTGCTGGAACATCATTCATCTCATTATTTTCTGCAAAAAATGATGTATAATGTTTTCAACTTATTATCGTTTGTTTTCATTGATAATGGGATTCTTGATTCTTCCTGGAATTTTAAGGGTTCCTGGAGTACTCCATGTTTATTTCCTCACAGTAGTCACTGTAGAAAAATAAACTAGGAGTCAATCCATTTCTCCTGTTTAAATGCTTTTGTTATGCTGCAACTATGTTGTTTTATCACCTAATTCCACAACAAAGTGTATTTTTATCTTGATTAGCGCAATGATAAATAGTTGAACTTCTTCACTGAACTTCTATTGTTCTTGGATAGGTAATATTTGATAACCAGCTCCTTGATATTTTCAAGAAATCCTTATATATTCTGGTGTTATATTAAGCATATTATTCCACAAACATGATCATTTCACCTTCCACTGCTTCTATCTCTAACAATAAAGTAATTGATATACAACATTTACTGGGATGAAACCTGGTTGTTGGAATAAAGAAGTAAATATTCAGCAATTATGAGCAATAGCAGTGATTTTTTTGAAATTTCATCTTAGGATACCTAAAAGAGGAATTCTCTATATGATATGACATCTTGTATTTCCAAAAATTTGGATATACAAATTATTTTCAATAAAAACAAAGCTTTAACATATCTTAGTGTACGTTCTGGAAAGGAATCTGCTCCTGTTTTCAACACAATTCATATATCTTGTCTTCACAGAATTTTTAATGACAGATAACAAATCTGTCCTCACTACAAATATATTGAAATAATTATAATCACTTCTATTTTATTTCTTAGAAACGAGGAGAAAAAATCCCACACAAAAACTAGAAAAATGAATGTACCACCTCCTTGAATAACTTACAGAAAGTTTTCATCAAATAGCCAATCTTAGCATACAATATTGATAAATCATAATTCATTACTCACCAGCACTATTTTCTTTGTTCAATGGATCAAACATCAATATCACACTTTCTGTAGCTCTAGATGTTTTAGACGGTGGTATGATTTCTCGATTCTCATACATACTATTTTTGATATCCTTTGAACTGATGCAACTGTGATTTGAATTGAGATCCATAGTAGTGGTAAGTTCAGGATGTTCCCTCTGTTGCCTGTCTATTATAGATGCTTCCTGGATATTATTATAGATATTCCTACCTTTATCATCTTTACCAGTTACTGAATCATAATATCTCCAGGATCCTGATCTTGATAGATCTTCGAATTCATTTGAACTGCACTCAGACTCACTATGCTCAAGTTTCTTCCTTTCTTTTGGAAAGAAAGATTCATAGGCAGTTGTACTAGGTTGAGAGCTACTAGAGTGTCCAGAGTTGTTACTGGATTTGTTGGAGAGAGGTGCATCATATAATGTTTCATCAGGCAATGGAGGTGGAGGATGAGAAGGTGGAGGCAATCCTACAGAATCCTCAGAAGAACTAGACTTACTATCATCTGCATTATTATAAATGTTTTCAGTGTGAGAAAAAGGTGATTTGAATCTTATAGAATTAAATAAATTTATGGTATCATTCTCATCATTATTAGATGATGTTTCATCTACATTATTTTTTTCCTGAGAGCTGGAACTGAATCGTCTTTTGATTTTACGTACACTATGTCTAGTACCTTCTATAACTGCCTTTTTTCTATCATAAACCAATTGGCTTAAATCTCCAGCGAGTTGTTTCGAGGCAGAGCTCACACGCTTTGTTAATGTATTTGTGTTATTGGTGGTATTCTCTTCTACAAGATGATCTGAAGGAGTGGAAACCGATACATTATTTGTGATGATACTTCTTCTTGGTGTTGGTACAGGTTTCTTGACAGTTTTTGGACAAGAACTCTCCATTTCATCACAGATGCATTCTGTTTTAAATATCTCTGGATAACACTATCAGGAGCCTCATTGATCTATGAACTGATCAATATTCACCATGAAATATTCTTAGAACCATAAGATAATATATTAAATAATATCATAGGAGGATAATAAAAATGTCTATGATTCGATGCAAGCTACAAGGCTTATCTGCCTTCATGGAAATTATATATTATTTTATCTGTATTACAGTATATTTTACTATCTGTCATTATGAGTCATCCACAACAATCATAATAATAAAACATTTGTTTATTTTTTTTACATTCACAACGATTAAAATATCAAGTGTCACGTGTACACAACAGTTGTCAAGTGACAAATGTGAGCTGAGCTGTCAAAAGCTGACTGCCTAATTTCCGAACACACCCAATCGATCGGTGCAGTGGCGTGTATCCCGCATTTAACGGAAGGTAAAAGGAGAATATTAATTGCATATTGATATCCAGCTTCCAATGTACCGAATGAGAGAAATAAATGAAAAACAAATGTTATCAACATCAAGTACCGAAAAAAATTCGAAAGTCCCTTTTTTCGTTATTACTATTCATTTGTTGCTAGTTGATAGATACACCGCCTACATTGTGTTTTTTTTGTGCTGGATAGTAGTTGTGAGGGTTGCTAACACTACGTATTGAAACAATAATCCAAACTCGTATACGACATATTTCGACATAGAATGAAAGCAATATCACAAGAAAAGACAACTGAACACCGCCATGTCTCTCGACGAACTCTCTTGGTAACTCTAACGGTTTCGCTACTTGAACCCTGTGCGGTAAGTTCTCGGAAGGGTGAGAAAACTATCTGGGAATTCAAACCCTTCTGGTGGCTGAGTCGCCACATAGTTATAGTAGTATTTTTCTGTACATTTCCCTATGAATAAAATCATAAATGATAATAATAATTCTCCAATTGGAACTTGTATATATAATATATAAAATCCATGGTCCACTATCAAGAATTCATCATAATAATCAATGATTCAGTGTTTTTTAGCATATGTAGTAGGTATCGTACATAATTTTGGAGGACAAAAAAATTATTGAGATGATAAAATACACAGTGTTCCATTGAGAAGAATATCAGTTTGTGTCGAAAACCATACATACCAGAGAAAAGTCGTTAACTCATCTCTGACCATACTCCGAAATGAAATTTTGATTACGCCACTGGATTTTGCGCAAAATTCTCTATATATGTAGTTCTCAGTTTGACAGAATTTCCACAGGTAATCTGTGGTATTTCTAATAAATTCGTAGAAATAGAATGTGGGGCTCAAAAATGTATTGATTATATTTTTTGAACGCAAATATACGGAAGCGTAGAAGGGCCATCATTTTTTTCTATTATTTTTCGCCTGAATTCTGTAATATTCCTAGTTACAACTCGGAATTGAAGCAAAAAATAATGAAAGAAAATATTGGCCTTTCTACGCTTCTCTACAAATAGTTATGCAAAATCTGATTGGACCATCTGTCTCAACCAAAATGGGATGTACTGAAAGTGTATATGCCTGATCAATATCAATCCAAATCTGCTTCCGATGTTAAATACAGTTATTCCTCTAATTTGGTGCATTGGAAGCTGGATATCAATATGCAATTCATATTCTCCTTAAAGGGGGGATACACGCCACTGCTCCAATCGATCGGATGTGGTCGAAATTATAGGCTGTCATCTTCTGTCATATATACTCTTTGGTGCTCTCTACCATATCACCATAGAATATTGTGAGTTGTGTTCTAGGTCATTAGCACTGAAGAACATAAATCAACCTCAAAAAACACAATTTGTTTTCGTTTACAATTCTTGAAAAGTTGGAATGAACAAGGATTAAAGAGGCGAATGTGTGGTGTGAGGGGGTGACTGGGATGGTGAGGTGTGTATTGAAACGACGATTGTATATTTGGCACACCATATGACCAATTTAGGAGTATTTACATACGAAAGAAATATATGAGTTATTGAATAGTTTTCTAGAAGATTGTATAATCTCAATCTCTAAAAAAGCTTTCTCAAATATGTATCAGGTGATGCTAACAAAATAATAAATCTAGAAGACTGCCACAAATCATAAGAATAAGATTACACGTAAGTGGTATTAGGCACTTAGTTTTGTTGATTGTTATTATCAGGGTACATGTTAAATACTGTCTCTCCGAGGAGGTGGTACATTCATTTTCCAGCTTTTCATGGGATTTTCTCTCCCCGTTTCTGAAAAATAGAGTAAAAGTTATTAAAAATTATTTCAATATATTTTTGAGGCTTCCAGTGTCAAAACCGAAAACATATTGAAAAATTTTGCGAAGTGAAAAATATTTCAATTGTGTTGAGAACGGGAGCAGATTCGTTCCCGAAACGTTCACCAAGATAAGTAGAGGTTTTATTCTTATTGAATATATTTGTATTTCCAAATTCTTCAAAAACAAGGTGTCACTGACCAATAGAGAATTTCTCTTTTAGGTATCTAAAGGTTTAATTTCAAGCGCAGTGACATTTTGGGGCAGATTACAAAATCTGTCCTTACTACAAATATATTGAAATAATTTTTAATAACTTCTACTCTATTTTTTAGAAACGAGGAGAGAAAATCCCACGATAAGCTGGAAAACAGGGTACATGTGTTCTGTACATTGTTGGAGTGTACTAAAGATCTTTTTAATTTTGAAACACTCTTGGAAAATCCTGTGTTCCAATTCAATTCGAGGCTGGAAGGTGAATCTTCACAGTTCTGATTTGTAAAATTTTCCTTTTGGAGAAATCTAAGTTATTTATGTATCATGGGAATTAAAAGGGTCTAATAAATTACCGACCGCAAAATTTGCGTCCCGAGGGCCTCTGGCCCGAGGGACAGCAATTGCGCGAGGTTATTAAGGTTCATTTATTCCTGTGGTATGTAGATAATTTTATTTCTGTCTGATTTGAATACATGTTTGTTTGTTCACTAATTTATTACCTTCCTATATTTTGAATCAAGTAGCGTAAATCATAGTAGTTTTGTTGTTGCTATATTACTTGTTTATGGAAGGAACTCTGTTATCAAGCTGTGTTTGCGTTGAAAACGTGTTTTCTACCCTAAATACAATAGAGGATATTTTGGAAAAATCTGAAAAAGCAAGAGAATTATCAATTATATATGGAAAGTATGAAAGGTGGAGGGAATTATAGAATCTATAAAATCTCAAGAAATCAATTTCATAACAGCTGCAAAACCTGACAAGGGCTGAAATTCAATACTCAACTCTATCGTTGCAATATTGCTGTTGCTGCTTGCTTGCTAAACGATATAACTCAATAGGTGAAAACAATTACTCCACAATAATCAGCTGGCAATACTGTATATTATAATAACTTTTCTAAAAGTCATTAAAAATACCTCGAATCTAATTGGTGCTTGGATATACAAAACACCTGTGGAGTTCATGGGAGAAATATGGGAACATTTTCTTCCTCTGCTGATTTTGTCATTATTTGAGTCTTGTACTCTGCAAATGATGATATAATAATAATAATATACAGAGTGTACCATCTGAAATTTCGAATGCTACTTTCTAAAGATGCTTTCGAATGCTACTTTCTAAAGACGTTAAACTACATTTAGAGTAGTTTTCAATTTTAAATTCAACTCTTTATTGTCATACATCATTACAAGTCTTTATTAGCTTTCAAGCTTCATTTTATGAAAAATTAAACGGAAAATCTCACATCAACAATAAATTAGCAAGCGCAGTCTATGCATACTCTATAGTTTTCTGAAGTAAGGAGTTGAATTCTGCGGGAATTCTATGAATCTTTCTATTCATTTTCAGTCAAAAACAATTGTGAATGTTATAAGCCTTTATAATTCTTTAGGTTTCGATATTATGAATCTCATATATCTTACATCAGCAGTAAATTAGCAGGCTCAGTCTACGCAATTCAAATAATGAATTATCGAGAAACAATTTCACAAATAAATGCTCATAAGTCAGAAACTTGACCAGTTAGGTATATGTGAGATATGCATACATAAGAGGCAAATTCCAGCAGCTTTCTTAATCAATAAAAATATACAGGGTGTTCCATTTGAAATAATTAACTTTCACTCACTTTTTTAAACAATCGAAATAACACTATTTTCAAAAAACTCTGAATTGAATTATCTGAGATTTTGCTGAATTGTAGGAAACCCCCAAGTATCACCTAACTTCAAATAAAATTTTGATGGCATTCCATTTCCGAACTCGAGAATACTAGAATCTTTAGGAATCATGATTTCCGAAGAAGAAGAAAAATAAAATTATTTTCATTTCGAAAACTGTTACAGATAGGTATAGGGAAATATTAAAAAAGAGTTGTTAGATTCTAAAAATAATATTGTATACAGGGTGTTATATTTGAAGTATCAAAGTTGCTACTGCTTTCATATTGAAGCGGCAACACCCCACTGTCGAAAATATTTCAGTAGTGTAGAGGAAGTCCTAATATGCTCTCTCTCAAATTTACAAAGTGATTCTCTGGTTCACTAGAATCTTCTAATGTGTTATCCATCGTAAATCACCCTGTATATCTATCTGAAATTGGCATTTTCTTCTCTACGCGCACATCAGCGAACAAACGTCATGATGTCGATAAATGATTATTTCATATTGAAACAACTCTACCTTCATCGGTCATATCAACAAATCAATGCTCAAAAGTTGAGGATACAAGAAGAAATTCTACTAGTAATCTATTCCTGTTGGATACGGACCTGTATTCTTTCCATCATGTTAAAGCGGAAAATTTGCATTTATTTCGTATTATCTCATTTCGGTAACCCATGCTTTCTTTTCGGAATCGTTATCTTCCGCTCTTGTTATGGAGATAACTCATTCGGAGAAACTTGCAATATAGTGACATCCATCGATGGTTATCACGAGTTCATACTATTGAACTCATCTTCCGAGGTTGGAGAAGAAAAATATAAAAATTTATCAGTTTGTCACATAACCAACGAAAATGAGCCCAATCAGTCGATAAGGTCAAAGATGATTCTCATGAATAAGATAACTAAAAATTCATTTTCATTTCCTCATTTCAGCTCAATTTGTGTATGAATAAATGCGCTTAATTGATTTTATTTTTGCTGATCATACAGAATTAGGTGAAAGGAAGTGGTGAAAGTTATGAAATAATTAACTGTTTTTTTTTTTTTATTTCAGGACAAGAAATTCAAAATGAAAGTGGTAACTTGTATAGCTCCTGTGAATATTGCCGTCATAAAATATTGTAAGTGATATTGAATTTGATATTGAATATTATTATGTTGTCTCAAAATACAAGGATCAACCTAGGTTATTTCCATTATCATATATCCTAAAACTAATTAGGAAAGCATTCTCATTGATCTGGCCGGGAAGTGAATTGAAAAAATGAAGATAATCAACATCTACAGAGCAACGTCTCAGAGCAATACATAACTTTTATTGGTCTGAGGTTCAATCATAGCGCGACACAATCTCAAGAGTAGGGTAGTCGATTTTAGTTGAGATTTTATTTCTGAAAGCTGCGGCTACAGACAATTATTGAATTGACACGAGAAAAATTGATTGAACAATTAATGAATGATCATTATTGAAATGGAAATAATTCGATATCATTAAAATCACACGTATTTATCGAAAACATAATTCAACGAAAAATAAGAGGAATTTCTCTAGAAGTATTAATGGAGAATATTCTCATTACACGCTATTATTCAATTCTTCTTCCTAATGTCGATGGGATGGCTGGATAATTAGGATCTCTTAGGGTTATCCAATCTCCATCTCTGGATGTAAATATTGCACTTTCGATATAAATTATTATCTCGAAAGAGGCTATATGTAGGGAAATATCAAAAAAACTTGATAGAACATAGAATCAAAAAATGAGTGTTCCAATCAAATTAACAAAGTAGCTACTACTTGAATACTGTTTGTATTCTTTGTTATTATAGAAACGGAGATATTATTGATGCAAGTATTTCACCAAGTACGATTATTGATGACACCAATTTCTGAAATTATGAGTCTCTTGTTCTCCAGATACTTCTAATATGCCCAATCCACCGTGAATCAGTCTGAATATTTATATTTTTTTTCTTTTTGTGTATGTTCACATGAATTAGCTTTCATTTGTAGTATCAACAAATTCATTTTCCAGGGGGAAAACGAGATGAAGAACTCATTTTACCTTTGAATGACTCACTCAGTGGAACTTTGAGTACCCAATATGTAAGTACCTATACAGACATGATCCAATTATTTTAGTTTCACATCAACGTGCTCTTCACAGATGTGTGCCAAAACATCGATACTAGCTAGTCCTTCATTGCAAGAAAATAGATTTTGGTTGAATGGCATCGAACAATCGTTTGAAAACAAGAGGCTAGTGAGTTGTTTGAAGGAAGGTTAGTCTGTGTTTATTATAATGAACTATGAATATGACTGTGATATGTACACACGTATCAACAACAACAATAATATAAATATATTATATATATGAATAATATCAAATTTAATGATAAACTAGGTTTCTGGAAATGATGCACATATTGCAAAATTTTGAAACTCAAATAGTTGAATAGTCAAAGTTGAATTGAAATTCACACTGGCTATTTGTTTCAGAAAACAGTACTAATATATTCAATCTCTTTTATATATCTGTACTTGTATGGTCTGTTGTGAAACATTGGTATAACCTGAATCTGTTGAAATCGAATTCTGTTGTGTTGAGTTGAGTGTTGAGAATCATCCATATCATATTATCACCAACCATTTTAGGTGTGATTATAATCATTCATTGTTAAAAATGAGAGTACATTAGTATTTATATCGATAATGTCTTCATGAAAAACTTACATATCTAACTTGGAGATGTCGCAAAACAAAAATCTGTCATTCCTTTATGTTCCATTTGAATAAATGAAACTTTCATTTATCTCAATTTTATTTTTCAAATAATTTTGATTAATGATTTTCATTGTCTCAAAACTTCTGAATAGTAAGGCAGCTTATAATCCTATGAAAGCAATTCATATCCTCCTAACAATGTGTAATGAATAATTTTTCCATTCCAGTTAAACGTCGAGCCAATCAGGCATTACCCCATCTCAATTGGAACATTTCTATATGTTCAAAAAATAATTTTCCCACCGCAGCTGGTCTGGCATCCTCTGCTGCAGGCTATGCTTGTTTAGTTTATGCTTTAGCAACCCTTTATGACATCCAAGGAGATATTTCTGGAATCGCTCGAATAGGATCGGGAAGCGCATGCAGAAGTGTATATGGTGGATGGGTGAGTCTGAGTAGACCCAAAAGTATCGATAAAATCATTCGATTCAGAGTGCTTTGGTTCATTCATTTTTTTTTTTTTCTCGTGTTTAAACCATGAAGAAATAAGACAGGTGCGCGCATTCCTATCCAATGCAAGGTTAGAAAATTAAACCAAATCGCTTTACCTGGATACTGTAGGAGTCACTAGTTCTCCTGAAGAGGGCACTATTATTCGACTGAATTTAGGGTGGCAGCACTGAAAACACTGAGAACTGCAGTTCTACCAAACTTGCAATAAAACAAAGTTGAAACATTAATAGAATTTTGTGTATCTAATTGTTGTTTAATTGCTGAAATCATGATGAAAATATTCGAATGAGTGAAATCAGAATATTTGTAAAACACCATGCAATTTTAAACGCAATTTTTTGTATAATATTGACGCCATCTTCAGGAAAACCCGCAACTCCTACATCACTTGGAGGTAAAGCGCATCAGTGCCTTCACTATTCTCATTTCATTATGGTTTAAACCAATGAAATAATTAGCATATATTCCTAGATTCAGAGTTAATTTTCGGATATCTATGAAAGGTATTTTGAATAAAGTAGGTTAGTTAATGCGACTGATGTAACTAACGCGGCTTTTGTAATTGAGATAAACAGCCAAATGGAATAAATTCGATGACGAATAAATGAGAGCGTGTTGCGAAAAACGCTTGGACACGTCGATTTGTAAAATGCGCATTTTAAAAAAAAAATAATAATTATATAGGGTGTGTCATGTGACAGTGGCCGATAAAAACTTTCTTATTTCAAATACAGCCCACTGTATATAATTAGTTTTTTGGATTCTTCAGAATGGACTCTTCATGTACAATGTCCCATACCTATCTTCAACTGTTTCGGAAATATTAAGTGTTTTCAGATGTATCACAAAATTTACATTAAAAGAAGAAAATTATTTTATTCCACAAATTCGCTACATTACACTCAATACTTATTTCCCATTTAGCCCTCAATATTGAGAAAATAAGCAAAAACCATTTATGCGTTCCTTTTTACTGATATCAAATAAAAAGAATACAAAAACAGTTTTGTTTATTTTCGTATAAAACTCATAGCCTTGTTGTCTGTCTGCATGACATTAGAAATGCACAGAACAGAAATGCACAAAATAACCATTCTACAAAAGATTGGTTATGGAGATAACACACGGACAACACAAATGGAAGTTTCTCGCTTATTTCACGAAAAATTTCCAAATTTGCCGCCTATATCCTAAGGAAAAATTAGCAAAATAGAAAAACAGTTTCGCGAAAAGTACCTGCCAATGCAGTGAGTGATGATACGAAATTGGATGTTATGCTTGAGTTTCAAGAAAACCCACATAATTCTGGTCGAAAAGCAGCCTCACTGTTCAACATTAGCCACACATCAATTTTTCGAACATTAAAGGAAAATGAAATGCATCCCTATAAAATGATGACAACTCAGGAGCTAATGGAAGACGATGTCGACAGGAAAACGTATTTTTATGAACAAATGATGGAAATGTTAGATAACAATATGATTCAATTAGAAGATGTTGTTTTTTGATGATAGCACATTTACACTTAACGGTCATGTTAATCGTCAAAATTGCCGCTATTGGTCTAATGAGAATCCTCACTGGATGAGAGAGGAATATCCTGAAAAAGTTAATATTTGGACAGGAATTTTCCAAATCGGTAGATATGGAAGTGCGGATCGATAGAATGGCCAGCACGATCTTCTGATCTGACGCCATTAGACTTCTTTTTGTGGGGATAAGTATTGTATACCAAACTGAAACACTCAACTTAGATGACCTTAAAAGACCAATCACGCTTGCGATTAGATCAGTCACGCCTGAGATGTTGAGTAACGTTAGAAGACATTTCTATACCAGATTAGCATGTTGCCAAGACGTTCGCGGCGAATATTTTGAGCATCTCTTACATTGAAATTAATGTTTTTTTTTGTTTTTTTTTCACATTATTTGTGAAATAAAATAATTTCCTTTTTTTAATGTTAATTTTTGTAATACATCTGAAAACAGTTAATATTTCCGAAACAGTTGAAGATAGGTATGGGACATTGTACAGAATTTTCTGAAGAATCCAAGAGAACTAATAATATACAGGGAGTTTTATTTAAAATAAGAAAGTTGGTATCTGCCACTGTCACATGACACACCCTATTTAATTATTTTTTTGAAAAATGCGCATCTGAAAATACAAATCGACGTGTCCAAGCGTTTTTCTCAACACGCTCTCATTTATTTGTTATCGAATTTATTCCATTTGGTTTCTCCACACTATATGTAAGATATCGAAATTTTTCTTCATTGTTTGGAGATCGTAAGCATCAAGAAGCATCGTATTATATCATGTCATTTTTGTAGGTTTTTTTTAATTCATGGCTGGTTCGACAGTTCATAAAGTATAAAGTATATGTAAGATATCGAAATTCTTCTTCATTGTTTGGAGATCGTAAGCATCAAGAAGCATCGTATTATATCATGCCATTTTTGTAGGTTTTTTTTAATTCATGGCTGGTTTGACAGTTCATAAAGTGACCTGCTGAACTTTTATCGGGGCTACAAGTTCTTGACCAGCTTCATCTAATAAGATCTGATGAAATGGATAAGACTGGTCCAACACTTTGCTTGACTCATCTGTGCATTTCTACTTGAAATTTTTAAAGATATATTCTTAGTATTTCTATAAATTCATTCAATGGTCTCGGATCGATGCACACTGACATGTAAACGCACACTGTGAGAAACATATCGAATATTATTTTCTATCTTTTCATTCCCTCTCTCAAACTACATAATGATACTCTCAAAACAACAACTATTCGTGCAGAAATCTGCAAAAATGTCGCAATCTTCTGGGATGTTTCAAAACTATTATGCTTTTTAAGCGGAAAATGTTGTTAGCGTTTTGGCGGACGAAAATGCCATGAGTAATTTCACTATTCTGCCCTGCATTGTGGTTTATGCAGTGCTATATAGGAGCGTTTTTCATAACGGGGCTATATTCTAAATTGCATTTTGATATGTTGAGGTGTCACTTCACAAGTTCCTAAAATATTAAAAATATTCAATGTGTTATACACATGAAAAGGTTTCTTGCAATGATATTTTTCTTTGTTGCATTATGAATTTATAATGGCAAAATATTAGCCTTACATCCTGTATCTAGTTTGAATAGTATATTGTTACATGAACATTTCACATGTAGGTGAAATGTCTAACGCTGATCATTCATTTTCATAGTTTGTTTGTCTCTCACCGTCAATTGCATTCTTTTTTACTTCACAATGGCACATACCATTTCCTTATTTTTTTGCATTTTTGCACAGATTGTTTGATACTCTAAGTCCGCCATATCTCTAGGATAAACTAGTTTTCAGTAGTAATTTGCACAATTCCAACACCAGAAAATCACAGATATCATGCCTCGCCACTCGGCAGGTCTATTTGAACGCAGTTTTATTCACAATGCAGTGAAACCTTCCAATTCCTTCAAACCAGAACCATCAATACCACTGAACAAATTCAAAAGCCGTTTTTATTTTCTTTGTGTTTCTTATCAATATTATTGGAATTGTAAAAGGCTCTCTTTTTATGTTTATACTATTATTTCTGTTTTTATTTTTTTCTAACTTGTAAACTGAAAGGGTTAAGAGTTTGAGAGTAGGTTTGGCTAATATTGGCCTCTTCAGGAAAAATGTATGGACATTTGCTGAGTAAAGCCGATTTAATGTTATTATTATTATTATATTACTTCAGGTACAATGGTGCCAAGGAACGGCTCCAGATGGGGGAGATTCTATAGCGCAACAAATAGCTCCTGCGTCTCATTGGCCTGAAATGAGAGTATTGATTCTGGTAGTGAACGATGAGAGGAAAAAATATAGCTCTACTTCTGGTATGAAGAGTAGCGTTGAAACATCTGAACTCTTGAAGTTCAGGACAACAAAGACCGTACCACAGCGAATGACTGAAATCACCAAGGCAATTATGGCAAAAAATTTTGAAAAATTTGCAGAAATTACAATGAGAGATTCCAATCAATTTCATGCTGTCTGTTTAGATACCTATCCTCCCTGTATATATATGAATGATATTTCTCATAATATTGTCGATGTGATTCATGCATATAATGACTTCAAATCTGGTAATAAAGTGAGCCGAGAATTTATAAGAAAATTAGCAAACACTTGATTTGTAATATTTTCCAGGTTGCTTATACATTTGATGCAGGCCCAAATGCATGTTTGTATCTACTTGAATCAGAAGTAGAGGAAGTTATGTCTGTGATAAACTATGTATTTCCACCATCTACCTCAAATTCCGAGGAATATGTTAAAGGACAACCCATTTCTCTCAAACCCATTTCACAGGTATGTTCAATTTGATGTTTATGCTGAGTGAAGCAAACAAAAATCCATCATGGATGATTTTTCTTCTAATCAGGTATAAATCTTTCATTCCTTTCATATTGTTATTGCAATAGTTCAAATTGAATATTGAGTTGAAAAGCATGTTGTATTATTTTACAGGAACTTAAGTCTAAATTCGCCATGAAACAGCAATGTAATGGCATGCTCAAGTATGTAATTCACACAAAAATTGGAGATGGGCCCAGCATTTTGACTAATCCCAATGATCATCTATTAAATGGAAATGGTCTTCCAATAATTTGTTGAATTTCACCCAAGGTTGTGCTATACCACTACTACTAAACAAAAATTGAAGGAATTGGTTGAAATGAAACTTCATATTATTCTGTATCACCTAATTATTGATCTGTTGGGATCAAAACTTAGTTCACAGAAATACCTTTTTGGAAATGGGGCTTTTTTGTATTTTATACTCAATTATACATATACTTTATATCAATTGAAGTTTCTCTTGATTCTGGAAACCATGAATATTCCATGATACAAATAGATATCATAGATATGGTTGCTGCTGATGACGTTTGTTTTATTTTAAGTGTTTATTCAATGTCATTGTCAATTTTAATAGTAATTGTTTGAAATGGAAGTGATTGAAAGTGATGATGAGTGCTAAAAATGAGATGTGTTTTTAAAATAAGAAACTTGGTGCAAAATGTGAAGATAAATCTATTGCCAGAAAATGTATTCAAATTGACATACAGAAAAATATAGCTTAGCAATGAACAATTTTAGTGCCTAGCAGCAGTACAACTTCAGGGCCTATCAATCATAATTAAAATTTCGCTTTTAATATTGTTAGGAGAGAAAAGGTTTTTGACAGGTCATTCAATGGTGGATGGAAGTGAACTGAAAGATAGATAATAAACATATTCCTAACGACACATTTTATTGACAATGTTTGACATTATTTACTAATTACACATTATTTGGAACTTAAAATAAATTGGTGGTATTCAGTATGTAGACTCTTCTGCAAAAGAAAAATAAATTAATACCACTAAATGAATTGTGATTCCAATTTTTAAATCTTCTCAGAGATGGATAGATATAAGATATGGAATCGAAATTCTATTTTTGCCAAACTTCAATGAACATATGTGATTCATTTTTTCAATCGAAAATAATGGTAACAATATGAAACAATAACTAGGATCCATTCGAATCTTTCATTGTTGTTACTAACAAATGTAATTATTATTTATTTTGAATTCAGGTTGTGGTGAATTCTCTTCATTGTTGGTAAAATAAGTAAGGTTTGAGCAGCCATACCTTCTATCCACCCCACACTACACGCACAGAAATTGAACAGTTCGATAGTAGCAAACCATTTCAGATTATAATGAAGATCAGCAGTTAATGGAATTTCATGCTTCAGATCATTGATGTGATCTAGGTTGACAGATATTAGTACATGGAAGTTAAATAAAAAAAATTGAACTATCAAAAAACAGTTAAATAAATCTCACACACTCATGGGAAAGAGATAGTGTGCCATTAGGTTTTCTTGAGTGAAGTCACATTATTCACATGAATACCTTTCATTGTGAATAATGAACGAATATCTAAAATTTACACACATTCACCATTAGTTGCTTTGGAATGATCTGGAGTGTATGGCAAATTTCAGTTCAATGGCACACTATTCTATTATCCCACTGGAAATATAACTTACACATTCTTATTCACGAGCATCTAAAATCATAAGAAATAAAAACAATTAACACAGTTTGTAACCTTTGTTCAATTATTATGTTTCAGAGTATGATTGTATACCTATTGGGAAAACTCAGATTGATTTGAGGTATCTTCACTATTGTGATAAGCTCAAGAACAATACTCATATTGTCAGAAATCGATTTTCTAGATTAAATTCTCAGTAATTAATGAATATTTCTAATTACACCCTTAGAATTATTTTGAAAATAATTATATAAGAATATTAATAACTTACTGATTGGTTTTCCATTCTCCCACTTAGTGATTTTGATATGGGTGTCAGCACGCTTCAAAGCATCTGCTCTTAAATCAGGTTTGAGTGCTTGTCTCAAAAGTTTGGCAGCAATGTTGGAGTAGTTAATGTAGCTGTCAGAGTAGAGATACAGAATTAGAATAAACTACCTGGCATCAATTATTTCCAGAATACATGAATAAATTTTATATATGAGGTGATCAAAGATTTCTGATGATTAAATATAGAAAAGGTGTACTGGCCTACAATTCTCCTAACCTCATGGCTCCCAGAATTTTCAACTTACTGTCAGCTACTATGAAGAACTGTAAAACACTGGCTATTTTTAAAAAGAGATTAAAAGACTTCCTCCTATGTAATTGTTTTTACAGTCTAGAGGAATATACGTCCATTTAGTTTGTAGGTCAATATCGACGATTCCTATACAAATTCTACTGTAATTGTCAAAAGGAAAATAAAGTTTATTTATTTAAATGATATACATACAAAAATTTGAAACTTGAACGTCCCATCAAGAATAGTTCTTGGAATAGTAAATCTATTATAAATTGAGCTGGGACACCCTGTATGACTAGAGCATATTATCAACAAATATTAACTCAAATACAAAACTTAAGAAATAAGCATGCATATTTGATTGTTTTCCATGAGTAGGGTGAAAGAGATATGAAATCGAGTGCAGATACCAACATGATCACAACACCACCTGTTTGATTTGAATAATCAACTAATATTACATTCCTAAGGGCAACTTATTGTGGACAAATTTATATGTTGAAATATTCAACTGTGATCATAGATTGTAGGCTTTTATCATCTTCAAAGTCTATTGAAGGAGGTGCATACCTCTGATATCAGTATCAATATCACCTAAATTATTGAAATGAAATGATCTAGTTATCAATTATTATAATGACCAATACAATATTCAGAATACCGGAACAGTGGAAAATAGTCTCAAATCTTCTGTCTCACTAAAATAGACAGCTAGTGTCGCGATTATTGGGGTATAGACAATTACATCACTATTGTATCATCATGCACACTTCGAATTTCACCCTCTTATTAAAGGTTCGGCTTATAAAAGTTACGTCGTCCATCCAGAGAGGTCAAATAGTTCAAATGAGAAAAGAAGAATGAATTCAACATTAATGACTCACTTCAGTCCTGCTTGCCTCCATGCCGTCATGTTGGAATTTTTTTTTATCTGGACCTGGAGATATAAGAGTTGTAGGTACGTATTGAAATTCTTATTTCCTGGAGCTACAAATACTCAGGTTACGTAAAGTAAGAATTATTATATATATATATATCGAGGTCAGATTTATACCTGTGAAGTAAGCTGCCAATGCTGGCTAAACTTCCGAACTTTCCCAATCGACCAAAATCAGTGGCGTATTTCTGTCTTTAATTTCTGTCTCATTACTCTCATCTTACTTGACACCTCACAATTTTCGGCAGATTCAATTCGATGATATGAATATCGACAAGTTTTATGGAACTCTATTTCAAAGTTTTTCAGTAGTTTGAATTTGCAAAGATCCACTGACCAAAGTAAAGTAAACTATGATACAATGAAAATACAACAATCGGAGTAGCCCTACACGAGTAACTACGAATCGAAATGTTTTTTTAAATTCTTTGAATGAGGAATGAGTATACTTGGCAACGTTGGTATAGACTGGGTGGTTCGGCATGCACACATATTGGAATATCTGGGGTCTGACAGCACCATAGAAATATAGTTTATATTATATTTCTATTGACAGCATCTCTAATTTGGTTCCAAAATATCACGCTAGGGTTTGTTCATATACTCTTTGACAGTAGATCCTCCTTCATCCACATTGAGGTGGTTATAAGATGGTGTGATTACTGATGCGCTTTTGTTTCAGAAATTTTTCTAGAGAGAAACAAATGAATGTGGGTTCGAGGACAATGTTTCAATGATTATCTGAGAGAGGGCGAGTGTGATGGAGTCAGAATTATTTTGCGATCTGCGATCATGAAATAAGAAATACACAATGTGTATCGTGTTTTGTGTCATTTGTGCGATTGACAAATCTGTCAATCGATTTTCAAATTAATTGGTGCAAATCAAATTACAATTGAGAGATAAATAAGTAATAACATTAAATTTCGCATTCAATCAGTTCCCATATTTTCTCGTTTCTGTTAGTTCTGATATTAGTACTTTTGATATGGATCCATATCGGTTATGTCATTTGTGTGGTATTTCAAGGGCTCAAAACTCTAATCTACACATGTTTAAAGCACCAAAAGTGAGTATATGTGAAACATTCAATCCATTATCTCATACAATATACGAAACAAAATATTCGAAGACATGAAGAGATGATGCGTCAAAAGTGGATATCATCTACAAAAAAAATATACCACCTAACTTATATATTTGTTCCCAACATTTTCGCAAGAATCGTATTGGCTTGAAAAGATTGATGAAGGCGGCTCTTCCACTGCCCTACTGGTTAGTATAGTATATCATCTCAAACCTTGAGATGATGATTCATGGAAATATTTCTAAATACATTATTGAATCACTTCTCACACCGTATTTGGGATTTGCAATGTATGAATTTGTAGTTATTTCGAATGAAAATATCAACGAAAATATCTGATCACCAGACCAGACCACCATTTTGCACTAATTTTCAACGGCTCAAGCAAACTTCTGTGGCACCCAAGGCTCAAGCAACAACTAGCGATTCTAGCGGAGGAGAGGTGATTGAACGTCTCGATCAGTAATCAAGTAGGCGAACTCGAGAGATTTTTCTTAATTTATTAATACGGCAAAACCACAGAGTGCGTGCACCAGTCTTATAACCATCTCAATCCACATCCAGCACAGAGACATAGAATTTATACAATGACAGAGATTACTTAACCACGTAACTAATCTCTTGCCAGCACGAAACTAAGATAGAATATAAAAGTTACGGTGTATAGAGGTGATAAGTTAGTAGCATAGATATAGCTCTATATCTATGGTTAGTAGTAGTACTTATCTCTGCTAGAAGCTACCACTTTGTGATTGACGAGCATGATACAAGATGATTGTGGATAATAAGAAAAAAGAAGAGTTTGTTTAAGGACTTATTTCAGTTCTCTCTGGTTATGTTGTTGGTAAGTCCCAAAGTCCCATCATTCAAAAGTGTATTCAAAACATTTTCAAGTTCAGTATCATATGATTATCCAGACAGCACCACAATGAATGCCACTTTTTTTTAGCATATTTATGGCAGCTATAATAGGTCTTCGAGTAGGTAGGTATTACAATTGTTTCCATTGGATATTCTCATTATACCAAAAAATAAACTTCATATTGAATATTTTCATAGTTTGCAATACTCTAGTGATGCTGACGTGTTTATCAGGCCACAGTGTACAAGAATATTTCTCGACTGAAATATTTACACTCCTAGATCCTCGTCTTGAAGCACAAAATTTACTCTTCAAATATAATCCAATTTGATGTTCAAATATGTACTTTTGTACTCTGTGTTTGAAATCTTGTTATCATGTACCTATTAATTATGAGATAAGACATTTTAATAAATTTCAATGCTTAGTATGGAGCAGATATAAACAGTGTTTTCAGATTTTTGCTGCCCATAAACTATCGACTGAAGTGAGGAGATATATATTTTTGAAGTAGTGATGAAATTTGCAGAGCATTTGTCTGCTCACATCACACCAGAATGGAGGAAACAATATATAAATTACGAGGTGAGTTGGTAATTCTTTTTTTATTTGGATTTCCTATTGCTGAAGTTTTATAGAGAAGTTTTAGAAGTTTAGAAGGCTTTTGGTACCTCTGTTTCAAATTCATTTTTTCTTCTGGAGATCGCTGAAATCATGAGATATTCAAAACAAACAAAAAATACTACTTGAATTCAGGTCATTCAATTTATTGTTCTTGGCGCCAAATAAAACACCAATTAATTCTTATGATGCTCTAGCTACACTAGCGACTGATGATAGATCTTAGGTTGTAATTTCAGTCAGTATGCCTAACAGAGGGCTACTAGATAGGTATTTTCCTCAGTGTCTTCCAAGTGAACAAAAATATTTTCATTCAATTTTTTTAAGATTCTGGGTACATTTTACAACAAAATTTCTGTGATTTAGGTCAGTATGGCTTCCTATGCACATCTTAATGTGAGACGATAAATGACACAATAAAACACAATTCTTTTGTTCAGAATTGTTATGCCATTCAAAAATTCATTTTATAAATGTGTGAATGAATCGGTCAGTTTTGTTTTAATAAAACTGACTACAGGAAATAAATAACAAAATATCATGAACTAAAAATTCTTAGGAGCCAAAAATACACTACAATCTAATACTTAAATGTTAAAAAAAATATATTACCTTTCACAAAAAGTAAAATATACAATAATATAAACTCTTGCTTTCCACCAGTGGCGTTCATAGGGAATTTCACCTGCCTATTTTGGCAGTCATTGATGGTACGCCACTGATTTCTGTTTGAATTATAATCATTCATGAAATGAATAAAGAATGAATGAATGAAACTAAACGATGCCTCTTGAAACATAACACATGTATGCCAAATGTCATCAAAATATCTAAAGTGGTATTACAGATATGAATAAAAAACTAGATACGTTCGTACGTTCATGTGAAGTTTTCTATCCAAAATGGGCCCGAAAATCACACCCTTGGATATTGACATACATTAGGAAAAACCCTGTATTTAGGGCGTTTGGTAATATGTGGAACGCACAACTAGAGGTGATAGAGCGGTTTGAAAAAATGATAAAAGTTCATATAAACATATGTCCGAAACTCTCTCGTTTCCGAGTTACAGAGTGTGGAAATTTCAAGATTTTTTTAGTCATTTCCTTATAGCTCCTGCAGTTTTCAAGATATCCAGCTCGAATTCGGAATACGGGTTACACTGTAGGGCTCACATCATTGGACTTGGGTTCATTTCCTAATGAGATGCAGACATAGGTTTATTTTTTCCTTACGTGCGAGCCAACATTTGAAAATACGAATTACTGAAAATTTTTGATATTTTTTAATGAAAACAGCAAGGAACAAGAAGATTCTAAACGAACGAAGGTTGTTTCTTTGAATTCCCCAGTGGCGCACCACAAAATTGTTCAGGGTGATAAAACGGGTTTGGACTGAAAAAATATATTCCTGTAATGATGATGTAATGTAATGATGTGAGTTCTGCAGTGTAACCATTAATTCGGATTTGAGATGGATATCCTGTGACAGTTATTTACTCTAATGTATTTGTCTATATTTTTCTATCATTTCATATAATTTTGAATATTTTATTTTTCTTATTCTTTTATATTCTCCTATATAACCAATCTTTAACTTTAGTATACCTTCAATAATTATTACTCCACCTATATGTATTCTTACAAACAATCAGGGTTAATTCTGCTTCGTAAGTATTCTTCAATTCATATTACATATTACGCTTTGGTTATTTTTTTGGCTATGTATATTATATTATTCCTACTCATACACATTTACTTTTATATGAACTTTTATACTATATGTTGTAGTTTGAAGTGTTGTGTTGTTCTAAATTGTTATATCATAATTATATTTCATGAACCTCATATAGAATTGATTTGTTTGTCACCCACAAGTGATTGTCTCTGTTTATTCATGATATATTGGTACATATTTTCATTTTTTTCAATTTTTGGTTTATCATCGTTGAATAAACATCATTATCATTTTATTATTATTATTATTATTATTATTATTAATAATAATTAATCTGCAGAAGCTATAAGGAAATAACTAAAAAATCTTGAAATTTCAACAATATTCAACTCGGAAACACAAGAGTTTTGGACATTTGTCTATAGGAACATTTTTAATTTTTTAATAACAAAACAATTGATTGATTCTTTTGGAACGTATGTTTCTTTGGATTTGTGCGGTATTAACGGCTTCTGTCGGGAATAACTGAGTGGTATGGAAGTTTTACAGGCTGGCTGACAAAGAACTCCCAAAGCCATACCACCGCTCTTGATTGTCCGATTTTGAAAATCAAATGAAATGTCTCAAATACTACAAACTACAAGGTGACACAAATCATTTTTTTACTACTTCTACTCTAATGACTACGGAAGCGTAGAAGGGCCAAACATTGGTTGAAAAAATTTCACTGAATTCAATGTCAGAATTTTATTCAAGTCGGAATTTTAGAGAAAAACAAACATAAGGATTATTCGCCCTTCATTCATGGTTGTACAGAAGAAATAGTTCTATGTTCAGTAGAAGAAATAATTTAACAATATAGAAAAATGGTCTGTACTCTGGTATAGGTAAATTACCATTATTTTTTTTTTCAGGAAATGAAAGCAATGTTATACATGGCAGTAGAAGAGGCTCCTTCTGCAGAAAGCGTAGAACCAGAAGTAGTAGCCAGACACCTGGCTAACTTTGATGAACAATTCTTTCTCTATTGTGATAAAGAACTCAAGAAAATCAATACATTCTACTCAGAAAAGTTAGCAGAAGCAACTAGAAAATATGCAAATTTGAACAGTGAACTTCAGATATCCCTGAATAATTTAACAATAGGGAAAAAAAGAGTTAGTGGGAAAAAGAATATACCAGTGAGGAAAATGCAGGAGCTAAAACTGGCTTTTAGCGAATTTTATTTGAGCTTAATATTGCTCCAAAATTATCAGACTCTGAATCATACAGGATTTCGAAAAATCCTAAAAAAACACGATAAGGTGAGGCGCCTTTCATCTTATGTGAAATGTAAACAAAAACATTTTGATGTTTGGCAAAGTCGAAAAAGTATTATTGATATTTCTTTATGGAAGAAACAGCAAAATGAAGATGAAATTATAGTATAGTGTCTCGTTGAAACACTGTTTGATAGGTTCTCAATTTCTGAACATCCTTGTAAGTCATCAATAATTCACAAACATATTCCTATATCATGCATATTTCTCCCAAGAATTCCCTAGGAACTATTCATCCACCTCTATACATATTTGAATAATGGTAATTGGCGACATTTCAGTTGTTATCCACAGATGTAGGAGCCAAATGGAGACAAGAGCATGTAGAAACATCCCATTTCTTCACAAACAGAAACATAGATAAACTGATAAACGATACAGAAAACTTGGTGACAAATGAACTTGAAGGGGGAGACAGACAAAAAGCTATGAAAAGACTGCGAGTGCCTCCTTTAGGAGAACAACAGTCGCCATGGACAACATTCAAAGTTGGCTTATTTTCGGGGTCATTTATTGTTCTGCTCATTGCTGTTGTCTTATCAGGTAAGATGAAATACATGACTCCATTAGAAGCCTGTTTGGTTTTGGTTTATGTTTTTGACAATTATGTTTTTATTAATAATTTCTTTCTAATCTTTTAATGAGGCGAGGACCTAACCATTTGCTGCCCAAGTTTGGCCAACCCTTTAGCTACATACACTGTGTCCATAAATAATCTCCCTCCCCCCTCCGGTAACTTTCAAACTGATCGATTCTTTTCCATTTATTGTTCCATGTTCAGAAAAAACATTTTAATATGATAAAAATTGAATTTTGAAATGAGGTATCAGTCCCTCATTATTTTTCAATATTTGTATAGCATTTTGAATCTTGCACTTCAACATAGACTTTCTGTCTCTGTCCACTAAAAAAATGAGTAAGATTCTTACTAAATAATGTCTGTAAGTTTTTCAAGGAGGTGGTACATTCATTTTCCAGCATCATTTTCTCTCCTAGTTCCTAAAAAATAGAGTAGAAGTTATCAAAAATTATTTCATTATATTTTTCAATATATTTGTTGAGGACAGATTTTGTGATCTGCCCCAAAATGTCACTGCCCTTGAAATTAAACCTCTAGATACCTAAAAGAGAAATTCTCTATTGGTCAGTGACACCTTGTTTTTGAAAAATTTGGAAATACAAATATATTTAATAAGAATAAAACCTCCACTAATCTTGGTGGACGTTTCGGGAACGAATCTGTTATCAACAAAAGAACCTTTTGTTGAGAACTGTTAGAAGTGAATGAAAAGATATTGGATTTCAAGCTTTGCCAACTGTGAATATTTGCATATTCGTACTCGTAACGTATCAGCAAGTAAAGATATTTTCAAAGAGTACACGATTATTTCTGTCAAAGGTATTAGATCATTATACAACTGTTTCATGAACTGATACAAAGCTTGTCTCGGCTCCTTTAAACATAGTTTATTTGTAAAGTTCATATGTTTTGTTAACCATTGTTGATTTTTAGCCATATTCCATGAAGGCTCTACTGAAAACTTGAAAATAGCTTTTCGTCTCTACCGAGGGCCTCTGCTCTTCATCGAATTCCTATTCCTGATTGGTGTCAACGTTTATGGATGGCGTTCCTCAGGAGTTAACCACGTACTTATCTTTGAACTGGACCCAAGAAATCACGTTTCCGAGCAACATCTGATGGAACTCGCTGCCGTCTTCGGAGTAGTCTGGGCTCTTAGCTTGTTGAGCTTCCTATTCAGCAGTAGTCTCAGTATAGTGCCTTATGTCAATCCACTAGTCTTGGTGGTTATAATGTTTGTGTTCCTATTCAATCCATTCAGAGTTTTTCGACATGATGCAAGGTTTTGGTTTTTGAAAGTTTGTGTGAGTATAGCATTATGTGTTATCTGTCTATCTTATTATACAGTTGTGTCTAGCGGGGGAACAAAGCAATTGCCTTTGGTGAAATATTTAAAAAAAATTCACTATGATGTTGAATTCACACATGATAGTCTTGTATTCAAAATATACCGGGTATCCCAGTACACCTGTTCCAATGGATTATCTCAGCTATTTCGAAAGATAAAAATTTGAAAATTTCATGATCCCGAATTCGTTCAAGGAACCTTTAATTGAGAAAAACAAAAATTGAAAGTCACTTCTGGTTTGACCAGAAGTGACTCTGACTTTTTTATTTCAAATAGCACCCTGTATATTCTTTGCAATTTTTGCTTTCTACTCAAAATTACCTTTCCAAACGTCAATTGAAATTTCAAATTGAAAGAATTGCAGTAGGCTACGATATTTTGTGTAATCTTGATTTTGTCTTCAATAATAATTAATAATTCATGAACAATTTTGTATTCGAGATGATGAAGAGAACGTCAAATTTCAAATTATTAGAATTGTAGTAGAACTGGAAGAATTAATAATTCTTAAATGAAAACCTTAGTTTGCCATGAAAACATTTGAATACATTTGTTTGTAACTTTGACAGTTAATAATTCTCAATAGTTGGGTGCGTGTCAGAGAAACTAACATTCAAGTATGAATAACCGTGAAAATGATGATAACTTCACTAATCAAGAGAAATTGGATATGATACTGATTTATGGAAAATGCGATAATAATCGTTGGGCTGCCCTACGTGCATACAGAGAGAAATACCCTGATAGACGAATGCCAAGCGCTATGTATTTCACACGCTTGCCTTCGAATTTGGCAACAAGTGGATCATTTTATAGAAAGCGTACTGTCTTTAAAAGAAAAAATGCTACGGACGATGAGCATACCGTTGCAGTTTCAGGAAGAGTGGTTGTTGATCCCCATATCTTTATTAGAAACATAGAACAGGAGAGCGGTATTTCTCGTTCATCAATTCAGCGCATTCTCAAAATTGCCAAATTCAAACCATTTAAAATTCATCTGCATCAAGGATTACTACCCACAGATTACGAGAGGAGACTTGCGTTTCTTGCTTGGTTAGCTACGGCACGTGAAGATGGTATTTTCAGCTCGATATTGTGGTCAGATGAGAGTCGTTTCCATAAGAATGCAACTGTAAATCGACATAATTGTCATTATTGGTCGCAAAATAAACCATACCGGCTAAGGCAAACTAATTTTCAAGTTATCTGGGGAGTCAATGTATGGTGCGGCATGATTGATGGATATATTTTAGGACCAAAATTTTACGATGGTACGTTAACTAGTCCAATGTACCTAGAATTCCTTCGGGAGGAACTTCCTCATTTTCTTGAAAACATTCCTTTACATATGCGTAGAAACATTCATTTTCAACAGGATGGTGCACCCCCCAACAATGCTATAGCGGTAAGGAATCATTTAAATGAAACATTTGGAGATAGATATATCGGCACACGGATCGATAAGATGGCCTGCAATTCTTACTTCCTTTGGGGGTATTTGAAAGATCATGTGTACCAGACTAATCCTATTGATTTAGAAGATCTAAAAAAACAAAATAAGGAATGAATGTAGAGCCCTTAATGCTGAGGTGTTGAGAAGTGTTACTTCGCGTGAACTACTCCACCGAGCTGAAAGATGTGTAAAAAAAAAAAAAAAAAAAAAAAATCGGTTTATTGTCTAACAGGAGAGATCCCAATTACAAGACAATTTATATATGTATATAAGTTTACATTTCAATTTCTTACAAATATATAAAGGTACTGAAAAAGAATGAGTACTGAGAATAATAAAAAAAAAAAGATAGATTAGAACAAAATAAATCAACTAATTATTGTTACAGCTTTTGAAGTAAAAGTGCTTTAATTTTATTTTTGAAATTACTAAGATTATCTGCAAAGACGTCAGTATTAGAACAAATTTCATTGTACCTTTTGCATACAGTGTGTATTGGTGATTTGGTGAATAGATTTGTTCTATATGATTGTAGGTAGAAGCATGACTCTTTTCTGCTACTCTGGCGTGGAACGTGGAAATCAAGTTTGTACAGAATATCAGGACAGTCTATCAAACCGTGTATAATTCTAAATATAAAAATACATGAATAATATATTCTCCTATTTTCTAAAGATAGGAAAGAGAACCTATCGAGAAGTATTTTGTTGCAGCAACCTTGCTGGGGGTAAACACCGTCTAATTTGAATATCATATATTTCATAAATTTTCTTTGGCACAATTCGACAGCTTGTATTTGCACGTTATATATTGGGGCCCAAATTAGAGATCCATACTCCAGTCTTGATCTTACAAATGAGTTGAAGAGTTTAGTAAAGCAATCAATATTTTGAAAATCATTGCAGGTCCGAAATATTAATCCTAGCATTCTTTTGGCGTGTAGAGTGATTTTATTTATGTGTAATGAGAAGTTCAGCTTAGGGTCGAACCAGATACCCAAATCTTTGGTTTCTGAACATTGAGTCAGGATATGATTGTTTATTTGGTAAGGATAAAGAGTAATATTTGCTTTTAGACTGAAAATCATGTAATTACATTTCTGTATGTTCAGAGGTAGCTTATTAACTTTGCACCAATTGTATAGGGAATCAATGTCATTCTGAAGTACTAGACAGTCGTCCAATGAAGAAATGGGTCGAAATAATTTCAGGTCGTCTGCGAATAACGTTACGGAGCTAGAAAATTCTTCACATATATCATTTATGAATATGGAAAAAAGGAGTGGGGCTAATACACTTCCCTGGGGTGCACCGCTAGATGCTGTGAAGGTGAATGATTTATGACCTCTATGTTCAACATATAATTTTCTGTCTGTGAGGTAGGAATCAAAAAATAACAAGAGTGGTTCGTCTAGACCGAATACATCCAGCTTGTTCAGTAATATTTTGTGATTGATTTTGTCAAAGGCCTTTGAGAAGTCTGTATAGATAGTGTCGACTTGTGTACCGTTTTCGAAACTGTTGTGTATTGTTTGAGTGAAACACATCAAATTTGTTATTGTCGATCTTTTGCTGATAAAACCATGTTGATTTGTGGTAATAAGGTTTCTAACATTAGGAGATATTCTATTATACAAGCATGTTTCAAAGGCCTTTGCAAAGTTTGACAGGAGAGTTATTGGTCTGTAATTCAAAATATCGTTTACTTTCCCTGACTTGAATATTGGACTGACTTTTGATACTTTCCATATATCTGGGAAATAATTGGTTGTCAATGCTAAATTGAAGATTATTGTAAGTGGTTCAGCGAATATACAAGCACAATCTTTAGCCAAAAAACTTGGAATTTGGTCGTCTCCACAGGTGAGTTTTGGTTTTAGTTGTTTCAATGCACTCTCTACCTCAGTTTCCGAAAATGATCTGACTGATATAGTTGGGTTATTTGTTATTATTATATTGTTATTCTGTATGGAAGTCTGGTCGACTTTCACAAAAACGCTCTCAAAGAAGGTTGCAAAGGCATTGACTATTTCGTGAGGGTTATTGAATTCCACACCCTCTAGATGTAGAACCCCTGGAATTCTTGATGAACCTTTTTTGCTGTGAATATAAGACCAAAAATTCGATGGGTCAGATTTAATTGTGATTTCTGCTTTTATTTTAAATTCATTATAGGCTTTGGAGACTTGTGATTTTATTGACTTTCGAAGTGATCTGTATTGATTATTATCGGTTTCTGATTTTGTAATTTTAAATTTTTTCAAGATTTTATTTTTGGCTTTTATGTCACGTATTATATGTTTGTTGTACCAAGGTGGGTATTTATTTGTATAATTTTTTTGCATCGGAACACATTGGTTTAAGATTGGGTTGATTATGTCATAGAATGTTTCCAATGCAGAGTTGACATCAGAGAGATTATTAAGAGGTAGCCAGTCCATGTTTGTAAGTAGAGAGTATAATAAAGGTAAGTTAGCTTTACGAAAGTTATAGTGAGAGAAGTTCTCATTATAGGTGAAATTAGTGGATGGATTTGTAATTATTATAGAAAATTTCAAGGCAGGATGGTACATATCCTCCGTTACGAAGGGTAGGTCGTCTCTTTCAACAGAGCAGTTGATGTTTGACAGAATTAAATCTAGAGTACGGCCTGACCTGTTGAGAACTGTGTTGTGCTGTTTCAATTCAAAAAAGCTGATAAGGTTTCTTAGAGCCAAGAGAGTAGCAGATGTGTAGATGTGTAGATGTGTAGATGTGTAGGTGTAGAAGCAGTTGGTCAACATTTCGAACATATGCTTCAGTTATTATATTCTTGAGCCCCCTTTCTTTGTAATTTTCAAGATTAAACAAAATAGCCTGCTGCAATTCTTTCAATTTGAAATTTCAATTGAGGTTTTCTCCATCAAATCAAATGTAGAATACAAAGTGTGATACATCGTTGGAAAGGTAATTTTGAGTAGAAAGCAAAAATTGCAAAAAATATACAGGGTGCTTATTGAAATAAAAAAAGTCAGAGTCACTTCCGGTCAAACCGGAAGTGACTTTCAATTTTTATTCTTCTCAGTTGAGGGTTCCTTGGACGAATTGGAGATCATGAAATTTTCAAATTTTTATCTTTCGAAATATCTGAGATAATCCATTGGAACAGGTATACTGGGACACCCGGTATACTTTGTTGAAATTTTAATGTATCAATTATTAGTCATTGAATAATTTCAAATTTAGTTGAAGATAAATATTTGATAGAACTCAGTATTATTCAATTCAGGGAAAAGAACGAAAATATGAGAAAAAAAATAGAGTGTGTGATTTGGAATGAGAAATTTTTAGAATCTTGAAATATCAATTATAACTCATTGATTAAATTCAAAAGATAAAGAATCTCACGCGGAAAGAGAATTTGCAGACAAAATATATAGGTTGACATTTGAAAAACGAAAGTTGATATCACTTCCGGTGTCACCGGAAGTGGAATTATTCATTCAAAATTGTCGAAAGCATAATTTTTAGTAATCAGTTGGTCGAGTGAATGTTGATGATTCATTTATGTCTCCTAAGTCACCCAGTATAACAACAAAAAAAGGAAACCCTTTATATACAGTTGATGCACAGTGAGAAAATAATCATGAAATTCCTTGTATCAAATATCTATGAATCGGTCAATTTTTTCTCTTTTTAGGATTTATAAATGCACTAATCATTGAATCCCTATAATCTGGTGATTTAATTGTGATATTTTCTTATCTGGTCAATTGATGTGTTTCTGTAATTTTTCCCACAAACGCTATACCTTAAACTTTTGTATCAAACGGCGAAATTATAACCTTTATTGGAAATCGCATTTTCTATCACTTTGAAGAAAGCTTAAAATACGGATACCCTTTTCAATAATAGATCATTTGTAGCTATTTCAATTTGATACAAAGATTGTCTCTGTTACTTGACTTCCATAATAGAAAAAGACATTCTGAAAAATTCTATTCAATACCAGCATTCAGCAGCATGTAGCATTTTTCTCTGAAATAAGGTTTTTTTTAATGTGTTGTAAGTACTTGAGATCGGAACAGTTATTTCGTCTTCTCTGTGGTGTACATTATTTCAGTCCGAATAATCAGTAATTATTGTGTCTGTAATTCAAATAAACCGGCGAAACGTCCTCGTCCATGTTACCTGTATTCGCATCTCTTATTCATGAATTGATTATCAATTATTTGGTCCTTTCTAGGAAGGACCGCAGTGCCTGCTTCCCAACTTCACGTAGTTCCGCCTTCCAATAAGATATTGCCAAAGTTGTGCAACCCAGACATTGAGTATTTACGACACTCACACACCAAATATTGCGTGTTATCTATCATGTCCCGACATGTACATCGTAGGGGTTTTCAGTCCTTACGATGAGTGTTCAGCTCACAGTGGCCTTTCATGATACCTGTTGACAAACGTAGGTTCAACGAGTTATACAGAATGACGCAGAGAATAGTTGAAGTTTTTCTTATTATCCATTTTTCTCGAACGCTGCATACAAAGGTATATTTTCTCTCAAAAATGACTATTGATAAAAGCAGTTTTCAGATCAGTACCATTATCAGAAGTTATTTGTTGAAATACATTTTAAGGTATAGCTGGTTATCTTTGTGCTTTTTTGTGTTCCCCCTTTATTTTCTTCATTAAAAATACGTGTCAAAAATCTGACGAGAGCTTGAATATTTTCAGGGTCGCATGTTCGCTGCACCCTTTTTTCATGTTGGATTTGCTGATTTCTGGCTTGCTGATCAGCTCAACAGTTTCGTGAATGCTCTATTGGATTTCCAATTCCTATTCTGTTTTTATTTCATCAATGGGAATTGGTGGGAGGCAGGAGGTTTGTAACGTTTTTCAAATTTAAGATTATTGCTTTCGATTTTTTATGTCGATTGGAAATGACACTTGATAGCAATGATGAAAATTGTTTATATCTTTTCTCGTGAAAGGAACCTTGATCTTGAAATATTTTGACAAATTTCATACATACAAAACTTAACCTTATTGTCCAATTCCTGTACTATGGTTCGATTAATTTAATGACCAAATGTATTCTCTTTTTGAGCAACAGATAGTTTGTCAAGAATATCTAACACAAAACATACAAAAGAATTCCATAATTTTGCCGTTCTTGTATCAAATGTTGAAGAAAAATGGTGCAAATTGATGGATAATTTTGAACAAACTTGCTTTGTTCTGTAGCAAGGAACAAGCTAAAAAAAATATTTCATTATTCAAAGCTTTGTACAAACTTTTGGATTAGCCACGTACCTTAGTCATTCCAGTTTTTGAGCTTTCCTTCAAGCTATACATACATACATGAACGCAGTAGACGTTTATATCACGCTATTTAGCTACAATTATGCTAACATCAATTCAAAGAATTTCAGGAAGAACCTACTGCATCCATCATAAGCAATAAAAACATTGACAGCATTCCACTTCTCTTATAGGTGATGGAACATGTTTTTTTCTTTCATTCTCTTCTCGGAAAAAATATCAATCATATATCAATCAATCTTATATTTTTGTTCAAGATACAACTCAATGTATGGAAAAGAACTTCGTCATCAGACCATTGATCAACTGCATTCCAGCATGGGTCCGATTTGCACAATGTCTCAGAAGATATTATGATACAAAAGAAGCTTTTCCACATTTAGTGAATGCTGGAAAGTATTCATCTACCTTTTTGGTTGTGATCTTCGCCACTTTGAAATCTGTATACAAAGGTAATTTTCTTTAATATCGAAAATACAGTGGGCGTTGAGTGGAGAGAATGACATTTGAATCATATTATTATTGGCTAAAGAATGTCAAGTGACATATCTGCATTATTTTGGTTTGTAAATTTCAAGAGAGGTTAAGTGACACCAACTCAAGTTGAAACATATGAACTAATTTTAGTTTTCGATAGTTTATAGTAAAATATTCCGGTTTTATCTGGTATATAATTTTTTGAATGTAATTGTAAAATGAATATTAAATATTGCTTATGACTTCACAAATTTCAACAATTCTATGGGTATATTATTTTTCCATATGTCCGACATCATGAATTGTACTGAATACTTATGGACATCCCCAAAGATATTTATATCCAATGAATAAGAGTTAATATATTTTTTAGATGATTATGCCAGTTCTTCTGAAAATCCATATGTGTTTTTATGGATTGCATCCCAAATCGTCAGTTCTTCCTATGCTTATACTTGGGATATCAAAATGGATTGGGGCCTATTTGATAAATCGAGTGGAGAAAATAAATTTCTGAGGGAAGAAATCGTTTATTCAGCATCGGTAAGTCTCTTTATATGTATCATCCTATCTTTCAATTATTTATTAGTCATCTGCAGTTGTTCCTAATGAGTAATAAATCAGTTACTGAATGATTCTCAAGCTGAGCAGAGATCATTATTATTGTATAGCCACAACTCGCTGTACAACATTTTGTAGGTATTATGTGTATGTCCATATGTCATACATTTTCGCTAAAAACTAATTTTCAAGACCAAATCTTTTGAAACATTTTTGAAGACCAAATTTTCATCAGACAAAAGGAGTTCAAAAACAAAGGAAAGTGAAATGGTTGTTAAGAAAACTAGAATTTAATTGCTATTGCGATATTGCTATTTGGACACTGTTTACATCAAATTCAACTCATGCGTATTGTAAATTTTCAGTTCTACTACTTTGCAATAGTGGAAGACTTCGTCCTTCGGTTCATCTGGACCATTAACGTTTACTTGACCGAATATGGTTACGTGAGCGGGGACATGATGACGTCGATCCTCGCTCCCCTCGAGATCTTCAGGAGGTTTGTCTGGAACTTCTTCCGACTTGAGAACGAACATCTCAACAATTGTGGCAAGTTCCGAGCGGTCCGTGATATCTCTGTGGCCCCAATTGACTGCTCTGACCAGACACAAATATTGAGGATGATGGATGAAGAAGACGGCGTCATCAACAGAGAAATGGGGAAGAGTAAACCACATAAAAAGAAAGAAGATAAGAAACCGTTGTTATCTGATGTGGCAATCACCACTTTCCAATCTTTGCCAGTATCCAAAATGCAGGCTTGAACATAGACTTTTGACATTCTTTCATAAGTTACCGTGAGAAGTCCACTGGACGAAATACTATAAAATGTGATAGTATGGTGATAGATTTTATATAGTACGTTCACATAGATTAGTGTTCAAATGTAGAAGAAATAATTTTTTTTATTGAAAATGATCGTTCATTCGATTTTTATTGAAAATATCGTTTTATTAAGTGAAAATTCGAGATGTATTTCCAGTTTGGTACGAATTATTGAAAAAATAGGTTACAAGATGATATTTCACTTTCTTACAATTGCTTGCAATCCCTCGTTGTGTGGAACGATAGACTTATTGTCTATGGGTGGAACCAACGCCTTCCTAAGTCGAAACTTGAGCAGGGTAAGGGAGGCATACACAAACGCTGGGATTCGAACCCAGGTCGTGATTGGAGCGATTTACGATTTAAATACGAACAGAATGCCTAAACTCTCACGAAAATCCCAAAAGACGGCAGACAGGCTTAACTGTATCAGTTTCATTTTTTTCTTGTAAAATAATAAGGAAACATGATCAAAAAAAGTTGAAAACTCATGATCCATGATCCAACCCCATGATCATGTAACTTAATCATCAAAATATTAAATTTCATTAAATCTAAACAAACATCATAATATTTCCAATAATATACATATAGAGAAATAAACAGATGTACTGATAGATATATCAGTATCTTCTGAATAAACAGGGCTGTTAACCGAAAGTTGAGTGTGGTTGATTTCTAACAGTCAATGAAGTTATGTCTGTCAGATCAATTGGAAATATACTCATCATATACTTATTTATATCTATATAAAATATATTACATGATATCTTCAAACAGTACATACTTCAAAATATGATCAATAACAAATCTGAATCGACAGGCTTCCTATTAAATATCTAGACCCTTTCCCAAGCCTGCCCAATGATCGGGTACTTCTAAGAAGTATTTATGCATGGCTTCCATGAAACGTTTTTGATATTCTTCTGGAGAAACGATAGTCGGCAATTTTCCTTGGCCACCTAAAATGCCACTCTTTTTAACCATTGTTTCTAATCTTTTGTCCCAAGTGAAAGTCCTTATGTAATCTGAAATGCAAGCATATACAGGGTAGTCAAGATCTTAATATATTATTTCGAGACTCGCAGATTAAAGGGGGATTATCCTAACGAACATACTTCCAGAAATGCGCCATAACTTTGGATACAGAGTCTCAAAGTTTGATTAAATATATCTATATATTATGAATATCAGAGTAAAATAGTTTTGGGAATGTATTAATTCCATGCAATATTGCGGATTAAAATATGCCGCAAGCGAAACTTGGACAGTTCATCATGTGATAGGTGAGATACGTCATCATACCATCTATTACTTACAGTGGATGTGAGGTATGAATAGGAAAGTGTAACTTACAATCTGACTCCATCAGAGAATAACTTCTAATATCAAGGATATGAAAAAAACTGGTGACATTTTTTGAGTGTTTAATCCTTCATTATCAGCAACTACAGAAGGATGATTTCAATGTGTTGGCTAGGATCTTTATTATGAAAAAAAAATAATTATTGTTTTTATAGTCATCCAACAATAATAATATACTTAGTAATTCAAACAGCAAGGCTATCTGCCTTGCTAATGATTCCAAGGCCGAAATATTATTTTTTATTTTGCTGTCCCATTTTTTTTCTTTCACATGAGTTATTTTCTGGTAGACTAAGACTTAAAGTGGAACCTTCCTCTTCATACTCTTTTATCACTACGAGCGACAGAGTGTAATGAATGAATGATAACCTCAATAATTACTGGACTGAATAGTTATATGATTTTTTCCACAAACTGAAGATCTTCCAAAATTAATCGAAAAAACCGGAATACAGTATGATATTAAGAGTTATTATAGATGACTTCTCAAGAAGATTTTTAGTCGATCGGGATCACGCCAGAACGAAACATATCAAATGGTTCATAGTATGAATAAACATTCATCAGGAAACTTCAATATTTTGCTTTCTGTAGGAGTGAAACACGTTATATAATCTTATATCAATTTTTTTCTCTTACCAATGATTCCAAGGACTAATTCTTTATTTTCCGAGTCCAATCCGACGAGAAGGGAATAATCCATCACAGATTGAGTTGATAAAAATTCGGTATCATTTTGTATAGCAGCGATTAGAACTGATTTGGAATGTGGTAAAATATACAGAGGTGAGTCGCAAGTCACTGAAAATGATCAAATATTATTTGGTAATAGATACATTTCGGAAGCTCCAATATGATAATTATCAGATGAGAAATTTGAAAACATCCCATCTTGTAACGAAAAAACATCTATCTATGATTGGAACCTTCAATTCAACTCACTTTTCAGCAGATTCTCATCTAGTAGAACGATTTCTCCTTCTTGATTATCTGGAATTACTAGCCTGTTTCGCATCGAGCCTTTCAAGTCAAATTTCTGACTAACTTTTCTTCCGTAAAACAGATTTTCCATCACCAATAAATTGCTTCTATGAGGAACACTGGTATTATTTCTGAATACTATTTGGTATATACCAACGATTTTGCCAAGTAGTGTCGGTTGTTTGGTAGAGTGACATTTGTTCATGTACACGAAATAATTGGAAGCCGATTCTAGAAATAGCTGGACTTCTGATTTGGACATTTCCTTCAAAATAAATCTGTCATCTATGGAATAGAAATAAATTCATTGAGTCAGTCTACTTCAGGAAGTTCCTGTAGTTTGCTTAAGAGAACAGAGATGCAGCTAAATGTTTGTACTTCATAAATTATGCTTATGGATATCATATATTCAAACAAACAAAATTATACACAAATTTTATTGTTTCTGAGATGACTTCGTGCCTAAAATAACTAAATATCTAAATGAAATAATAAAATATTTGATAATTGAGACATTGATTTAGTTCATCTATCGTCCACTGGATTGGAGACTTGACCTCACTAGCTACTTCAGAATCATCAACTAATCATGTTTTTTTGTATTATCTATCGAAAAAAAATATTCTCTTTCTTATAAGTAGGCACGAATCGTTCGAAAATTGAATTTATATATCAACATTCAATACAATTTAACACCATGTTTAAATTTAAATCATTAGTAGAGGGTTTCTGGTACTTATTTTGTGGCTTTTACAGATGCTTACACTATTGCTCTCTCCGAAACGGCTCTAGTTACTACTCTACGGATCCAGTTCAGATGTTGGTTGATTTATAAAGGAGTTGCGTTTTGTGAAGCTCATTCAACATGCATTCACGGCGTGGTCAGATTTTATGTATTTTCCGAGGTATTTTCGGTGATATTCGTGCAGGAAAATGAAGTGCGATAACTTGTTCCTTACAAAATTGTATAATTTATTGGTACTTATGATTTCTTTACACAGTTATTGCTATCTAGGAACTTATTATTTCGAATACGGACCTGAGGTTTTTTGAGTCGAATCGTTGAAAAATTTCTATAAATAATAAATCTTTGGTTTAGGGATGGAAAACTGTTCCAAAATATAAAATAAAAAATCCAGTTTCATATCAAAAAATACGGATATTGGAATAACGTGGCTTATGAATGTACCACTTGGGAAAGTAAAACAGGTACTGATAAATTATGCAACTTTGTGATGAACACTTCTTCTCTATCAGGATTAGAATCAGAAGTATATATATATATATAACTTACAGACAGTATTTAGGTATACTAGAATTGTTTTTTTTGTTATTTTTACATTTTGTGGCAATGCCGTAGAGGCATTTCGAGTAAGTTTCACGTAAAGCAACTTTTTTCTAATTAAGCTAACCCGAGGCAGTTCGTAGAAAGAAATAGTGTAAGTACCTCGAAAAACAGCATGTGTTTTGTTTGTTTCAAAATATATCTTGCTTTGGTAAGTTCTTACTCCCCTTCATGATAGAAGCTGAATCCACCCTCAGAGGATATGAATAGTTGGTTGATTTACCTGCAGTTTTAGCAAAGTTTGAACCAGATTTACCACCTCGAGCGTTCCACTGAACTGATCTAGACAATGATCGAATGTATCCATCTTCACCCATTGGTAAAACTGCCGTTCGAAGAGCGGCAAATTTTTCTGCTAAATAAACTCTGCAGAAAAAGTTACTGTTCAAATCTTGAAACTGAAGTTCGATATGTGCATTCCTGACTTTCTTTGCAGCATCGGGTTTTTCGCCAGAGCCCGGAGAAACATCAAAACTACAAAATTATGAATTCAATCAGCAAAATAGTTTGTGATGAGTGGAAAATGAAGAATTACCTTAGATCTGTATTCACAGTTGGCGAGTTGAGATATGAATCCGCTTTACTTTCCTTACTCCTCAAAAACCCGAGTAAACCAATTGACTTTTCGTCATCGTTCTTATCATTATCACAACTGTTGATTCGTCTCTTGCTTATGGGACTTGAAGACTGCTCATTCTGCGCCTTTTTACCAGCCAAATCCTCAAATGTTTTCTTGTAATCATTCGAGGCTAGTGTATACGCTATGACGGAACTCGGTTCACTCTCGTTTACTACGATAGGGATATATGATTCAGGCAAAGTGTAGTGTTCTTGATTGCTAAAAGGTGGCTGAAATATGAAATAGATGAATTGTTTTCATTATCTCAAAGAACGTTGTAGAATATGATAGTAATACTTTGGAAAATTTATATGAAATCATGAAAAAATATGTAGGTAAATGAGTAATGAAAAGAAATATACATTCAACAAAATTCACTATCGAAATTATCTGGATGTAAAAAAAGCGTTTGAAGAAAGTGTTTTTTTTTAAAGATTCATTCCAAATGACTTTGTATACAGAAAAAAATCTATCAGAAAATTTGAAGATGTGAACTTGATTTTGGAGCTATATCAATCATAGTAAATGACTGTCTATTGGCACCATAGGAAATTTGATATCAATAAAAAATATAGAGATCATGTATCAACTCCAACTTGAAGCTCGAATCAGCATGAGCCCTAGACTGTGAGCCACATTCTTCGACGAGCTTATTTAACGTACTATTCTTTAGGATGGAAATTTCGAACCAAGTCATAGGCATGTTTTGTTACGATGCATTCCAATTTTCAATGTCTTTTCGCTCTCTAGGTACTATACAGTGTGGAACAGCCAAATAGAATAAATCCGACAACAAATAAATGAGGGTGTGTTGGGAAAAACGCTTGGAAATGTCGATTTGTATTTTTGGATATGCATTTTTTTCAAAAAATATTTAAATTATATAGAATGTGTCATGATGTGACAGTGGCCAATACCAACTTTCTTATTTCAAATGGAACACCCTGTATTTCATTCCATTTTTAAATTTTCACTGAAGAGCTGATTTCATCGATACACCACACTTGGGGTCTAGCGGAAATGATTACAGAGATATAGGGTGTGAAAAATCGAGATTTTTCAACTTAAGGATTCTGTTGTGTATTCATTATTGGTAAAAACGGCTTACATGTCCCTGTCTTACTTGATTTACTACCTACTGTCATTTGATTGAAACAAATATGGGGTGGTGCAGAATTCAGAAAATTGATCCTCCTGTATCTGTCCCAAAGAAATGTCTGTAGATAGTATATCGAAAATTAAGATAGAGACATGTAATTCATTACGTTGAAAAATATCGATTTTTCACACCCTATATCTCGGTAATCATTTCCGCTAGACCCCAAGTGTGGTGTATCAATGAAATCAGCTGTTCAGTGAGAATTTAAAAATGGAATGAAATACAGGGTGTTCCATTTGGAATGAGAAAGTTGGTATTAGCCACTGTCACATGACACACTCTATATAATTTAATTTTTTTGAAAAAAATGCGTATTCAAAAATACAAATCGACGTGTCCAAGCGTTTTTCCAAACACACCCTCATTTATTTGTTGTCAAATTTATTCCAATTGGCTGTTCCACACTGTATATAATCACCATTTATATATTTTATTATCCTCATAAACAAAAACTCGATTTGATACACATATTTTTTCAATTATTGAGTGGCTGATTTAGCTCACCGGAATGATGGCAACATTTGTAGAGGACGGCAATAAATGTGATAGGATAGTCTTCAGCTTCGTATCTGATTCTTTTTTACCATCAATGGAATCTTCACTTGAGAGAATATATGTACCATCAGACTGATGATGACTCCTGGGAGATGAGGGACCATGAGAGTCGCCTAAAATAAGTACATAACATTGCTCTTCAGAAAAATGTGGGATTCAAAGAATTCTGTTGAAACGAATCATACTTACTATCACTATTATCAAAACTTTTCACTTTCTTGGAGAACAATGTATTGGGATCCTTTCCATCTGGAATGTGTGGTGCGGATATTGAACTTTCTTGACTATCGATGTCAAATTCTTCCGTTCTCGGGCTATCTAAGTCAACAGGAGTTGGTTTATCTTTCTTCTTCTCGTTGTCTCTCTTGCGAATGACTTCACTCAACTTCATAGTCCAAGATTCTGTTGTCTCGATGATTGATCTTTTCATTCGTACAAGGTTATCAGAGATTTTCCAATAGGATTTATGTAACTCTGTAAAATGATTATGTCATTTTCTAGTTTGTGATGTTATGGCTCTGTCGCGGGGTGTTCTCGGAGGTGAAGAATTTTTTTACCAGGATGCAGAAAAATACAGTATATCTAGATTTTCAAGATTTTGATCCAATTCTATCATGAGCGAAATGATCATCATTGTGCAACTGAAAATGATTCACTTCCTATAGTCTTGAAAATATACCAAGTCACGAAATAAAACAATATCGAGTTTTTGTTTACCATTCGCATCTGTATTTTTGAATATTTTAAATTTTGACAATTATTATACTCCTAAAGCGTGTAAAGCGGTGGGATTTGCCTTAGTTTCAGATTTTCAAAACCATTGCTGCATAGACTGTGTCCGAGTTTGTTGGTGAATTCTTGAATAGATACATTTCTCTCATATATAAAAGCTTCGACTGTTGTGCTAACATTATTTCTATGAACAAAAATCATCGTGTTTCTCAAAATGAGCAACTATACATATAAGTTGAATATTAGTCAATAAATCGTTGATCATTACGACAAATGATTCCGATAGCGAATGATAAAAAACAATCATTGATCTAATTGTTTGTCATAAAAGAGTCACAGCAACAGATTCCGACTTGGTGTATTTCCAGGACTTTCCAGATGTGCATTTCACTTACCTTTTCCATTGAATTCCTTATTTTCGATAGACGGTGAGGTGAGTTTCAATTGTACTTCCTCCACTTTTTGTTTGAACAAACACTGCTCTTTCAACAAAATCTGTTTCAAATTACCAATGGTCTCTGACTCGTCCGCTGGCAGATTAATTAATTTTTCTAATATAGATGAAAATATCTCGTGTCCTTTTTGAGACATTATTCTAATTTCATCAATCAGTTCTGTTTGAAATTTACTGATTTCATATTTCATATCTATGAGAGATGGTGGCAGGGATATTTCCCATATCCTAATGGAAGCATACCTGAAAAAATAGAATTCGACCTAAAAAGACTATTTTTGGAGTCCTCGATTGTTATTTATTCGGGAGGTTCAATTAATAAAAATATTCTCAGCAAACTATATTTTTGGATTAAAAGTGCACCAGAATTGTAACGAATGAGGCAAATATATGCTCAGCTGTTTTAAACAGATATTTATTTATTCAAACATATTCGAGTTTTCAAAGTAGTAGTAGTAGTAGGTATTCACGACTTCTTTTGCATATTTGCAGGTTATTATTTCATACTGTTCATCTCAATTCAATCAACTTAGGCTTGTTTCAATAAAAAATTTTTTCAAATTCTTTGGAAACCGAAACATGAGAATGTGACATCGATGTGACGTCAATGACGCAATTCAATTAATTAAATAATGATAATCTTTATTCATCATCAGTAACGATAATAATGTAATAATACAATTAGTACAGTACAGAATGTTTCGAGAAAAAAAATCCACAGGATTGTATAACATTATAGGCTTCAACAGCATAAATATAGCAAATCGTGATTTGATACCTTTATTCGTCATCTATTTATTCCCAGATATGAAACAATCATTATGTGTGAATATAAATATAAAATGAGAATATTCTGAAGTCATAAATGTGAAAAATTCAGACAAGAGATTGACCTCAAATTTTCTTAAGGCGAGCCCCTATTTCAAGAATATCATTGGTTACATCTCGTAGGCTAAAAAAGGACATCACTTGAATGATGGTGATGATTGAATGATGAACATAGATCAGATTATAATATTCAATATGTATCAATGGCGGATTTATCGGTACGCTTAGTATGGTTCAGCTTAGGGCCCAGAGTAATGCAGGGACCCGAAATTGCACCATTACTTTCATTATCATAGGAAGATTTTGTGTGTTGACGTAAAAAACGAATAAAATTATTTTCCTCTCGATGCACTACGTATTTCATATGAAATTCAACGTATGACGGTTCGAAAATAACAGATTGTCATAAGATTTTCATCAAGAAGGGTTTTATAAGAAGAGAATGTTTTATACATGGATAATGCTGTCGAAAGGGCTATCGCACGACTCGATGTACCATCTGAACTTTTCAAAAAAATGGCGTCACGCCGCCGTGGTTTTTCAAGATTGTTTCCTTATTCTGCTATATGTATAAATAATCATTTTTTCAGACCGAAACAAATATTTAATATCATCTAATCACACGCTTTCCACATTGAAGATGGTGCCGAATGAGCAATCGTAAACCCTATGAACCTTTTGATTTTTTACACCACACGTCAGGCTGCCATTTTTTTCAAATAATTTTTTTTCTGCTAGAAATGTAGTAGGTACACATTATCCACTTCAACAGTTTCGAATTTGAATACATGTATGAAGGTTCTAAAGTAATGGATTTTTTTATAAAGTGCTGCTATCAATGGATGTTTAGTTTTGTATTTGTTTGTATTCAAGAAAAAAAAATGGTACCATGTCGGTAGTGCAGAATTGGTGAGGAGAAATAAAAAAAGAAGTGAAGGAAGGGGCCTCAAAAAATTATTAAGCGTAGGGCTTCAGAAATCGTAGATCCGCCACTGATATTCATATGTATTTTGCCTTTTTTTGAACTTTTTGCTCAAGGTCCAATAACTGTGATTTATATTTCATTGATTATGAACTATGATTGGTTTGAGCAACAACCACTAGCTAAACGGGTGACGTCATACAGTGTCCTGATTTTGGCCAATAAAAAAATGAGACAAACATATTTGTTCAAAGTCCTTGCTAATGACTTTTATAGCAGTTCAAGCAGCATTGAGTAGCCTGACAAGGCTATCGTACCTGTTCTCATTTAAAAAGTCGAATTTCAATTTACTACAGAGAAAATGTTTATACTCACTTGAAAGTCGCTACATAATTCTTGTAACCAAAATATTGATAATGATCTTGATGTAAACTATGATTGCAAGCAGACATGCCCCTTCTAGTGAAGAGATCTCCATGAAACTTCAACTCGAGATACTTCGCAAAAGAGTACGACCAACTGTCGGCCGACAGAGGGACAACTGCTGACACCATCTGACACTTAGTACACCAAGTCCACGTGACGATATGCTGTTCAGAAAATTCGTTTTCGAAATGATTCAGGCAAATTGTGACACAGCCAGAATTGTGAACAAATCTACGAATGTGTTTCACCATTGGGGTATTGCATGACTTGGAGGGACAGCTGTAAGTAGATCTGAAGCAATAACGTTCCAAGAAGCAACCGAGAGGAATGTCGTTTCTGCCATAGAAGTCCATGTAAACAATCCTTGAATAATAGAGAAATTATTATGCATTACAGTAAAATTGTACTGAAGTAGTTCAGAAATCCGTCAACGTTAACTATCTGTTCAGTATATTCCGTACTTTATCGGTGCAATGTATAATCACATGAACACTGTTCATATTACTCGAGGTAAAAAATCAAATTATTTTCTACTTGCTCATAGCTTACCAAGGATTCACACAGAAGGCTGGAGCATTATTGGATTCCGAACTATAACTGCAAAACAGCACTGCCAATCTCTGGTGATTATTAGGATCAAATACATCTTTATTCATATTTTCTGACTCTGTATTCTCTTCAGAATTTTTGGGTACAATATTCAGGCAGATATTCTTTTTCTTTTCATATCTTCCACCACAGGCTCTGAAGTTTGCTAGCATATTTTGAGTTTTCACGTCATCTGCACTTGCGGTTATTTTTGATAGTAAGAACGGATGTATAGGTTTGAGCTGAAATACAATAATGGAGCTGCAGTAATATTTTCGGTTTGCAGACAAGGCTATAATTGCACTAGCTGAAGGATGTTTCTGCAATAGAATTTTCTGGAAATCACAAAATGCATGATTCAAATATTATTCTGGTTTTCCTCTGAATCATATGAATTTTTGACCTAGTGAACTCACTTGAACTTTTTCCGTAGTACATACCGTTTCAACTGGTGTATCTTGATTTTTGGTACCATTATTATCAGAATCTTTCCGTTTTAATCTCTTGCCGTTTCCAATCAGATAAATATCTTTAGGAAAGAAACTTCTTAACTCACATTTCTTCCCAAGTTCTGTTTCCAAATGAGGAACAGGAAATACTATATAAGGTGAAATACATAAAATTGCATCATCTAAATGCTTTCGAAAACTATTAGAAAATGGTAAATCAGCTACAGTGAATACTTCGTTATGAATACTGGTATTTGTTATGCCTGAATCGATGTTATAGGCATGTAAAGGATCTGTGAAATCTTCGACCGTTTCAGCTGTTATTTTCCTATCTTCATGATTAGGATCATTATTTGTTTTTTTCACTATTGGCTTTTCAAGCTCATTGTCTTTCTGACATTTGTCTGCATCATTACCACCGAAGGATATTTGGTGATGGGGTGAATCTGGTGAATGTTCCTTACTATCCTCGAAGAATTCGCACTTGGTGTTTGGTGGCATGGCAAAAATATCCATCAAAAGGGATTTTTCGAGTCTCCAGTTGTATGTCGTGAATAGTAGGAAAGAAGAAATATTCTTTATTTCCCTCAATTCCGTTCTAGACGCACCTCTCAGCAGTATTGTGCACCCTAAATGAGATACTGGAAGCCCTTCAAAGAACATGAGAGTTTTTGATCCACCTAAAAATATACATATGATCAAGGCCTAAATATATTCTGGAATTCATGAATATACCTACTGAATATAAATACGGTATTCACCTTTCTCAATGTCGAACCTCTTCAACGAAAACCTTTTACAAATTCCCAACTTTGGTCTTCCAATATGAGCATCTACAGCTGAAACTAAGTCTGCCTGTGTACACCTGGACAGTCGCTCTAAAACGGACTGTTTGACGTTATGGACAAGAGTAATGTTATGATCCCTCAACATATCCTGAGCTAAACGAGAAACATTTTTTTGCACAACTACTACATCTGGTTGAAGCGCTACTATCCTAGCAGCTACATGTCTGAGATATTCATGTTCCTGAAAACAGAAATTATACAATGCAATGCTTCAGGTCTATTAAATTTTATACCATGATATTTCTAGATATTTTGCCGTTATCGTGTTGAAGAGCTGATGGCACATTTCAAAGTTACTAGGCGATCTTCATGTTTACCGTATTATAATAGTCGTCATTGGGATCTCTAGAGAAAACAAGACATTTTCAGGACCTCTGGAGGAACACTACTTATTTTTTTAATATTCACTTGACAGACATGAACTGAAGATTTTTTGCTTCCGGAATAATTTTAAAAACCTAAACTAGATCATATCATAATCAGTGCATTATAAGAAAAAAGATAGCCCTGGAAATACACCAAGTCAAAATCTATGACATACCAAAACTGAACGTCGGAACTTGGTTCATCCACTTCGACTATTGAAGTCACTGTTACTTATTAATGTCAAACAATCAGATTATTGACCGTGTTTCATCATTTGTAGTTTGAATATCTCATGATATCAAAGATTCACCAATCTTGCACTTTCATTCTGAGTTTAGTCGATTATTTTGAAAAAAACTATTATTTCTGTCAACTTCATAGAAATAATATTACCACAACAGTCAAAACCTTCATACCAGAGAGGAGTATAAAATCAAACATTCACCAACAAACTCATGCAGACGTAGTCTATGCAGAAATAGTTTCAAAAAAGGTTAAAGAAACAAAAACTAAGGTGAATTCACAGATTTACAAACTTTTTTTGAGATATGTTGAAAAAGGACACCATGATCATCATAATTGTCAAAATCTGATATATTCAATACAAACAAATGCAAATAGTACCCAAAAAATTGACACATAGCTCGAATATCTCTATTTATTTTTTTTTAACATTCAAATAATACATTGATTAAGAAAAATATTCAAGGTGATTGAAAAAGGTGGTCAGTGAAGGAATTGAAAAACTTGACACTGTTATATGTGATGACATCGTCATCTATGAGTTATTGTTTCAGATGCAATGCAGATACAATGGCATTATTATTTAGACTAGGAATATTATCTTGAATACTTGAATAGAATGGGAGGAAAGAATATGAACCGAAATTACTGAATAGATTTCAAGATTTAAATAGCTGATATCTCAAAAAAAAAACGAATCAGTATATGGAAGATTTTGAAAGACATATTCGAGTGAAATTATTTTTTCTATTTAACAATGCCATAACTTCATTTTATTATTATGTGAACAGTAAAAATATTATTGCATTCAAAAGAGCTTTATTATCATCATAACTTACTTGCATCAAAACAGGTTCTAAGGACATCAACCTTCCTTCTGTTCTTTGATACACAATAGAGCATTGAAGGAGTAATATTCTGGGATTCTCTATGCTTGTTGACATTCGTTTGTGAGCTACATTCTTGCTACAAACAATTCCTCCGATCAAAGTAGTATCACTTCGTAATCCACCAGAAATTACTTTGAACTGAACATAGTGTCTTATGTCTAGATCAACGGCGTCATGGTTTTTATCTAGAGTGTATAAACATGATATCCTGAGACTTGCAAGGTAGAAAAACGATGGATTAATTAAAGTGTCATTCCATGAAAATAATATTGATGACAAAAATAAATCAAATCAATCATTAACGATATTCAAAAAATATTAAATTAGAAAGCTAAAACTCAATCAGAATAAATATCAATGAATTCACTATGTCTCAAATGATAGATCTTTTGTTACAAGTTACAATTATTGTTCTTACTGTAAGTTTTCAGCGCCAGTAAACATAGCCATACATACAACTTTTATTTTTCTAAATATACATGAACAGTTGGAAAAACAACGAGAATAATGACTCAAACTATTTTCATGACGCCATCTCCAGCAATTAGTATTCATTGTACAATAGGTGATTTATATTGACGTTCCATAGGGAGCAGATAACCAGGAAGAATAGTGCATTGTAGAGCAAATTTGGAATTGTCCAAACAGAACGGGCGTAAATAAGGTAGTAAAAAAATAATATTATTGTGACATGAATTCTTTATAAATGGCACAATGAATTCAACATCAATAGTTATAACCAATTATAATAATTATAATCAATATTTGTAATGGCACATCTACTCCTTGAACATTATAGTAACTATTTTTTGTTTTTTATCAATGGTAAGTATGATAATCATTATAACGAATATTGTACTCACCAGGCCTTATGATTGAAATGATGTTATGAATGAGAGGTATTAGAACTTGAGACCAAGAAGATGATAATCCTTTCGAAGATAATATCTGACGTAACAATGTCTGCACATGCTGCTCAAATGCTTCAGTTAATAGGATATAGGCAAGTTTCTCATCATTTTCTTCTCTCAGATTAGACGCATTGAACCAACCTAGAAAAAATTACATTTTCAGCTTATGTATTGAAAAATCTCCTCAGAGAAGTTACAGAGGACGGAACGATTTCCTAAAAGGAGGTCGCCAAGATTTCTTCAAGACCTCTTTGTGTTACCTGGAAACATTCCACAGCTATCAATACCTATTTAGTGTTCATTGCACAAAACTAACATCCGGTCGCGAAATGACTCAAGGGTTTTTTCAAAATTTTTTATCTGACAATAAATCGAGTACTAGAGCAACCAATCATCAAGAAGCAAGTTACAAACCCATTTCAGAGTTTCCACAAAGAGAAAAAAAAAACAAATCTAAGGTCCTACGTCAGAAAATAGAATGCCTGTGTTCATTGTTAATACTACAAAATATATGATTACTATGAAGAAAAATTCGAAAACTTCAACGTGAGCAAAATTCTTCTCAAGAGGAGAACAAAATCCATCTATCAACCCGGCACCATATCATTTATCATCCTCACCCGATTCAGGTGCTGCTTCCAATTGCTCCGTAGGTCTAACTACTTCATTTCCATCATGTTCTTGTTGCTTAGATTCTCTCAGATCTGTAGATTTGAATTCTGCTTCAGGAGGCCTTGACAAGTAGACTGTGTTTGCTTCTAAGTTGAGATCCAGCATATAAGATGACGAAGAAGTCATACTTCTTTGGGTCGTTATGGGTGGCATCTGCTCATTATCAGAATCTAAAAAATATATTATTAATGAGTTAATAAGGAATACGACACAGAACTAACATAATATACAAGTGGCTGTCCAGCGATTTTTTTATGTTATTTTGATTTAGAACTTTCATTTGAGTTTTTTGTTTGTTTTTTTTTTAATGGCGAGTAGTTTTCAGAGTTGTACATTCTGAAATTATGAAAGAAATATCAAATCAAGATCATTTTCTTATATTTTGAGGTAATATTTAGATCACCTATTTCACATATACGATCACATATTTTTTTTGCGAAATTCTTCACCGATCATTTTATTCACATATGTATTGTACGTGAATAATTCCATCATAATCATATGAGTGAATCAGACACTTTGAATAAATAGGAGTTATCTCAATTTACTTATCATTGAATCTTGTCCCGGGCCGGCCACATATATATCTCTAATCCAATATGTATTTAAAAATTGATTGCTACCAATACTACATTGGATTCACAGTTTTGCATTGAATTGAATCATTCGATAATTTTTTCAAACTGGAGAATATATTTAGAAACTACAAATGAATTACCTGTTGTACTAGATTCCTGAGGAATTTGCTGAACCCAGTGGGGTTCTTCATGAAGTGGTACATCAAAATTCTGAGATGTTCTAGATGGATCTGGCGAACTGATTGTTCCTTTACAATAAAACGCATAACCATCAACAAATGTTAGAGGTTCGGACAAACTTTCAATATAACCTCCTTCTAAGAGGGCCTGGCATAGAGCAGATGCTTGGATTCTGAAATGTGTGGAGTTTTTAATGTTCTGTTGCATTCAAAATTGAATTTACACACCTATTTTTTGCTTTTTGCTGAAGAATAAGCCAGTCAACTAGTTCAGATCCTAGGAAACATTGATAACAGGTTTTTAGCTTGAATTTGTGTGCTTCAAAATTGATTCCTGTTGTAGGTTTACAAATTTCATCAAATAGGTTCCTCAGAGATATTGAGTTTTGAAGAGCTTTGCACTTTTCTTCTGTTGTTAAATATGGTGTGATGGAACTGAAATCAGTATAATTCGTGTATTATTCATCTCAAATTGAAAAATTTACATGGGAAAAAAATTCAATTGGCATATCCTTGAAGCGTTAATCGATACCCTTATATAAAAAGGTGAATGAACAAGATTTACAATATTGAATTTACTATTGATTACCTACAATTCAACATTTGAACTTGTTTCTGCAGAGCTATTCATACCCAGATTGAAATAAATGTTAAGAAATAAACAAATATAATAATTAATCCCGATTACCGAAAAATGTTGACTGTGGGATATTGTTATTGGGTGTACATGACTATCATAAAGGATTACTTCACTTTTTGAATGCCTTCATCATATTATTCAGAAAATAATTCAATCTGATCAGCAGTATCATCATCAATCCAAGTCCATTTGAGTGCTACAGATGGCAATACCAGATTATCAAACTCAAACATCATTATCACACAGACACAAATATCATTTGGTATGTTCTCAATGTTCTTGAATAAATTTGATCTCACAAAAATTGGAGTAGGAAATACGGAGTGATTCCATAGAATTAAAACTAGTGTAACCTAGATCACTTTGTTATTCCAGTCTAGGTAGTTCAATTTTTGTAGCCATACTTTCTTTCAGTCGATGTGAAGAGATTCTAAGAGCCTCCAAATGTCTCCAATTTTTTGGTATTCCTATCCTTCATTGAAATTGCTGCCTGTCTGTACTTGAGCTTATTGAGGGCTGATCAAAGAGAACTAATATTGCTAGAATAATCAGAGTGATTCAATGAAATGAATGTATACTCTGGGGGAAAGTGGTGATGCAAAACACAGTGTGTTTAGGTGATTTTACCATTTTACCTGGAAATCATGATTTTGCAATGTGAATACTCAATTCAACTAACCCTGTTGAAGCAAATTTCTCCTCTTGATAGCCTACAGATATTTTTCGTCTTAAAGTATTTCCATCTGTTGAGGTAGAGTTTGTGGTTTTTGGATTGGCATGATCTAACATATTAGGAGAATCGACTCCAAATTTTGACTGTAAACTCTCCTGAAGACTTCTCAAATCTGTAGATAAATCTACAGTGAAGTCAGATGACTGCAAATATGACAGGACTACTTTGCAGCAGTAAGTGCAAACTCTCAAGTCCCCTAAGAACAATCCTAATTATTGAAACTACTGAAAGAAGTGAAATGACAAATATACCTTACCAGTGCAACCAAATATTTTTCCAGGAATTTGCTGATTACAACATGGCGAACAGAATATTTGTCCACAGACTCTACAATGGTGTCTTCTACGGAAAGTAGTGAACTTTTCTGAACACTCGTAACATTCCTTGCTTACCGAATCAGGCATCCAATACTGTTTCAATTCAGTGTCTCCATAATCTTGTAAATTCTTAAATAAATAAAAATTGTAACAGTAACGACATGCTGAAGTGAGAAAAGAATTCACGAACGTCAAATTTGAAATAGTTATAGCGTAGAGAACGTAATTCATCAGAAGAAAGCGTCATGAGTTAACGCGATCTATATATAGAGAACTAAAGGAAGCATGATTCTGAAAATTTGTAGATATGTTGAAGGTAACATTGAGAATCCAGCTGACATATTTTCGTTATAGTGAAGCTTCCGGTTTCCCCGGAAGTGACGTCATCTTTAATATTTTCAATAGGACACTCTGTATTTCACGAAAAAATTCTGTCGATTATAACGAAATTAAGACAAAACTGAAACAACTTCATGAACACTTTCAAAGTTACTTAATTTGGCACAATCGATTTTCTGATCCAACATTTTGTCATCATCAACTTCATTTTTGCAAAGACGGTCCTGATATCTTGACCTTAGATTCGAATAGCTCTTTTCATTGCGATTTCAAAGATTTGCTACAAATTATGGGTTTGAAGTGTTTGAGTCTATTTTGGGCATCATCAATTAGAAACTTTAGAAAAATTAGAATTAGAAACTGTTTCTAAACAATTATTTTAGTTTGATATGAGCCTATACAATTTATTTGAAATGGGTTGAACTTGGAAAGAAAACATAAAGAGCATTGTAACATCTACTGAATGCAAATTATTCACATGCAATTTATACTATCAAAAATGATGTGAATTTGGTATGTTGATGTGAAAAGTTAGGCTAGCTCTAGAAGCTAAAATTCAGTACCTACTGATAACAAAGCTGATGAATCAATTCCATTGTGGATGAGTTTATGAATGAAGGTTTGTAAAGATGCAACATTGAATTCATCATAATCATAGTGTCTCACTGGCTACAAGCCATCAGCTTTGAAATGAGTGAATTTCAAGAAATTACATTTTTTTTTCAATTTTCTCAATATACTTTTCATGATATCAATTCCATAGCTGACTAACATATTGTATTTTTGACCTAATATAGAGGTAGGTGTTTATAAAAGGTATGTCTTACAAAAACATATATAAAATATATGGCATGTGAAAATATTAATCCATAAATAATAAATGTGGAGTCCACCTGGTACTAATACAAATATTTTTTCAGATCTTTTTTCTTCCATGAAATTATTTGCTCAAATTATTTACCAATGAAATGGTACATTAAGGATTTGTATTCTTTCAACTAATGTACATAATTATATATTCACAATAATTTGATAATATTTGTGTCATAAAAAATAGTTTGCAATGTATGTATAGTAATCAATAGTGTTGTAATTAATTTAGTTCATCACAACACAGAATTTCTTTGAAATGATATGACAGGTAGGTATGTTGTGTGCGGAAATTCTGGTGTTGGGCAGAGATTGTAGCAACTCTTGATCTATTTGAAATATGTACTTTTTGGAGCACTTCAGTATATCTTTATAAAGAATGAATGAAATAATGCATAAATTTTCTTCTTAGATATTTCCAGAAATTCATAACAAATGTTTAGAATTTTGAAGTTGGAGAAGGTATTAACACAGAGAGCAACTTTCATAGACATTATGTGTTTTACTATCTTTGTCAATATTTCATACGAAATTATTAAAGGCCCCAATCATTTTCACATATCATATGATAGAAGACGGTGAAATGAAGAGTGTTGATCATGAAAAAACTGTAAGATGAATAATGCTTACACTACTTTTCAATGCCAGAAGATTACTGATTCTCTTCAGAACATTTGGTAAACTACGTCCTTCAGCAACATCAACAGCATAAACAGCAGAACATTCTTTTCCCGAGGATGTCGAATCCGCTATAGAATCAACAGCCCAGTTAGGTAACGTATCCAAATTGGCACTATCCTCATTTTCAGAAACATTTTCCTCCAGATTAGTATTTTTTTTCCTGAAGAAACTTGTGAGGTACTGTCCAACACTTTGTGATTTTGTTTCTTCAGAATGTAATGGTGCAAATTCTGTGAGTTTGGTTGCCGATTGCAAGTTTTTACTCATTTTGGATATGGCGCATATACATTTCTGATCTCAAAATTCTACAGATCGATTTGAATCTTTGAAATTTTTCGAATTCAAGCTGAGCTGTCAGATGAGATTGCTCAGCTGATACAGACAGACCATAAGCAAGTCATTAAGCAAGCCACTGCACTGACAGACTGGTCAGACTCATGGTCGCCAACTTATCTTTCAGCGGGAGAAAAGTTGGGTTGGCTATTTTGTTCGCACTCTTCTGAACATCGTCAGTGAGGTGGTATCGTCAGAAAGGAATTCAAGGAATAATCAAGGGATTCGGTTGGAAGCTGTAATTATGGCAACTAATTTGGCAACTTTGTGACGACTTGGCGAATGAAGCTGTCGTAAATATTGAAATTCAAATCATTTTTATAATTTTATTGATAATACATATCCAATTATTAAAATCTGATGTGCTCTTAGGTGAATGCTACACCAATGTAATTGTGAGGAAATATATTATAAGGAAGTAAGAAGTGTGAAAAGTGACTAATTTCGCACTAGTCGATATTCAGCACGACCCGCATACCTGCGAGTGCGGAGATGTAACGAGTGCTACAGAAGACAACAAACTTCACTGTCACAAGCAAGGTGGATATAGGATGGTGAAATAACTCTTCAATTGTTTCTTTCCAAAACATGTAGACCTGTCAAACGACCTCACTAAGGCCGCACCACTCGAGTATAGATGGCGATACGATCGTCGATCCGGTGAAGTCAAATCCGCTTTTACTGATAATGACGGATACCTGACAGTGATGGATAGCTAACAGTTCAGTTTTCACATTTATGTTGAATTTCAAATCCACATCGTGTTTCCAGCATTTCCAAGATAACCTTCGAGATCGGCATAGGTGACGCCACCTAGTTTCGATCTTGGGAAGCCTTAGTAAGGTATTGAAATCCGACAGAATCAAGTAGGCGAAGGTCTACAACTTTTTCTAGTGGCTGGGTATAGGGAGTTGAGACACCAGTCTTTATTTACATCATGGTCACAAGAACGGATTGAAATAAATGACAAGTACTCACTTGATTGTTATTTTTTCAAATTGGAAGACTCCAAAAAAGTAGATACAAAGAAGTAATAGATATTTACGTTACTAGTCCGGTAAGTACACTTTTACAGTACGAGTGAGATTTTTATTTTTTTATTTCGAAACTAGTACTGTGAAAGTTTACCGGACGTGTGACGTATAACATTTTATTTCATACTGCTAAGAAACAAAAATGAACAGTGAAAAATAAAATATTAATCTTTGTTGAAGTGCTACAACAAAAAAATGGGAATGTATGTATCAGCAAGTAGCAACTCCCTAATAAATAATTCATCCAATGGAGCTCCTGGTATCCATATTCATGGGAACGAAAATTTAACGGTTAATATTAATATTAGCAATAAGTAATTTCTGTGTATTGTTTTGCTGTTGAATTTTTAATAAATGTATTCATGCTTTTGACGCATAACTGAGTTTTCAATATTTACAATCCGGTAAAATTTCATTACGGGATAGTAGCACGTAATGAAATATTACGTGCGCCTATCCTGTAAAAGTCTATTTTCCGGATTGAAATCAGGTACGTAAAGGTATGTTCTATGATGCAGTATGAATTAAAAATCATTTTTTGCCTACATTCCAATGTTGAATGTAGGATAATATTTAAAGAAAGAAGAAAAATACACAGGCGTATCTTTATCTGATATTTACTACTCAGAGGCGACTTATGAGCCCCATGAAAATAATTCAAATGCATCGATTATTTCAAATCCCAATAACTAGAAAACAGTTCCTCGCAGCGACCTCTACCAGGAACATATTTTTCACACAAAAGTGTTCTAGAAATCTATGTTTCAACAATAAAATGTGATACAGGTATACGCACAAAAAAGTTATGACATTTCAAATGACACAAAAAAGACATGTAGGTGGCGCCACCCACCCCCACGAAAGAGACAAACTAACATCAAAATTGATATTGTCGTTGAAAAATACCCCTAGATACCAAACTTTTTTCGAATATTACAATTATTTTGAAATTCATTAACAAAAAACAAAAATAAGAATACAACTTTGACACTCTGTATCTCAGGAAAGAATAACTTTCGGACATATATTTATGCGAACTTTTCTTCTTATTTTGACGTCAGCAACATGCTCCTGAATTTTAAACACATACTTAAGGAACACATATATATATATATATATATATATATATATATATATATATCATATCTTTTTCTTGCTGTAGTATGATAGTAGAGCGAACAAGAAGAAAAATGGTGGAAATTGCGAGTTGATACCTCTTGAGGCACCAGAGATATACTCGAAATAATTTTATGAAAATTTTCGAAAAAAAAGGTACCTAAATTGTCTGATTTTCAAACGGTGCCGTCTAGCGGCCACCACGAGATTTCAATTGACTCGATTCGTGATTTTATATGAAAGAACTGAAGAAACCCTTTATAATGAGATAGAGTTCGTTGATTTCCGTTACACCAAACTGAGTTTTTTCATAGTGCTATTCATCCTTCCCTCCCTCTTCTATTTGAACAGCTAGAGCAATTTTTTTCGATCGAAACTCGAGATAATGAAAAAAGTGTTTTTGATATGTCTTGATTTATCAAATTCTCATAAAAACCCGTTTTTCAAACCGGCCAATGCAATACCGCCCTGTATAGTGGCCGTCCTGGAAACTTGAAAATTATTTTCGGGAGATTTCTCTTGGTCACTTTCATCATAAATATTTTATTTTAATTGGTACACCCGGTACATATCGTGATGTACAAACACAAATACCAAAAGAATGAAAAATATAAAAAATACAGTGCCAAAAGTAATTAGGCATTTGATATTCAACTCACTTATAAACTAATAATTTGTACAGGATCATTGGTCATGTAATCAGGCAATTTCAGATATAGCAGGTTACCACACTGTATATCCAAATAGTCCCAAAAATTCACCGATGTGGTCTGCATTTTCTCCGATGGAAGGATACATTTCATTTGAAATATGATTACGATTATATCTAGCTTGCCCGAACTATAATGTAATCAATTTCGATATGCGACTCATCCGTTCCCATGTTGGAAGTTGGTAACCACTATATTTGTTTTGCCAAAACCCTGTCGCAGCATTTTGGGCGTCACTATATTCCTCAAAGGTTTGGCTCCTGGATAATTGACAGTGCCGTAGTCGGAGAAAAAAGAACATCCGCCCACAGCCAAATTGAGGATGAGATAAAATTCCCGATCGAATGGTGCCGTAGCGGAACCACTGAGCCAGGGGTCATCCAAGTTGGTGTCTTTCAGTTCCCCTAGTGCATAAAATCCGACCTTAGGGGGCGATACTGTTCCGGTGATCTCATTGTCTATGGAGAACTGAATTCCTTGTGCTGTCCAGTTCAGCTGGACCAATTGGAAATCGCGGTCCCACCCGCCGGCCTTATTTCGGTAGAAGTTGGTGAATTTGTATCTGTCGTATGCGCTTGAAGGTCCGAAATGCAGGGTGCTGGATGCAAGTTGTACACCGATCTGATCACCGAATTTCGTGAAATCAGAATTTCCTCTAGACTCCACTATGTTTTTGATATGTCAAAATTCTTGTGTGTAGTAGATAATTTGTGTTTGTCTTCATGTAGGACTACACCGAGTGACAGATTTATATGGAACACGCCCCTTTCTCCTTTGTTTTTATAGCTATATTTCTGAAATTTGGGACTATACAGGACGATTTATGAGATATTCATAATTTTTTTTTCAACTTCCGGTTTATCCGCGAATGACATTGAATTGTGGTACTGTCGAATGACATCAGAGTCTCAGAACAGTAAAAAAAATGTTTTGGTTTACTTTTTTTCGGAAATAACGCCAGTGTAACATTATTTCGATTATTTGTAATAATTTTAGTGGGTTCATGGATGTCTAGACCGAAATATGATATGTGCGTTTGGGGATTAGATTATATACTACAAGGTCGAGCAGATAAAATATTACCTACTGATATCATTAAATTATGAATTTTTCAAAAGGGTAATAATTTGAGAATCGAAAGCTGCTGATATCAAGAGTTGAAAAATTTTCTGAATATGTTAAAAAAGTCATCTAGACAGAATATTTGGAGTTCCAGAAATGTAGCTATAAAAACAGGAGAAAAGGGTGTGTACCATGAGTCTTTGTCACCCGGTATAACTCCAATGTCAACAGTTTTACCTACTGACGGTAAATAACAAAAACATTATACCACTATAACCGCAAACTCTCCTACAGAAATGAAATAATAGGGAACTGGAATAGAAGGATAAAATATGATAATATTCACATACGATCATGTTGAAACTACTGGAAACATTGGTATGCAATTTTTTATCAATGTTTTAGAAGCTGACAAATCGCATGAATTCATTTTCATATCATTATTATCATTATATCTGACAATAACAATAACATTATTTAAATTCTAAAGTTTGAACCAACAATGTGACTGAAAACATGAAATATTCAATCGATTCAGCGTAAATGTGTATATTTTATTTCAAGACTGTACCTTGAAGGCGGATGCCATCACGATTTTTCTTACTGAGCACACGCAACATTTTGCGTATCATAGGGGGTCACCGTTATTGAAAAACCCACCAATCAATTTGAATATTATCGAAGGCCGTTTGAGAAACTATCCTGATAAACGAACTTCAAACAGGGTGAGATACATATGTCACCCAATTTATGCATAAATCAACCAGCTCCCCTACAATGGAAAATTTTTCTGGGAGCACCTATGCACTTTTGTAGGTAATTGTCATTCCCGAAGAAAATAATACGTCAGTAATGAGTTTCAAAAATCAATTTTAATTTTTTATTCATTTCATTTCCACGCTTCTCTCATTAATTATACCATAAATAGCTTCTGAACTATATCAATGTGGCAACAAATATCAAATTTTCAACTCTTTTAACGGCGACAGGGTATTGTTCCGTTATTTTCCAGATAATGACGAAAATATGAAATTTCGAGTTCAACGTCTCAATTTCCAAATTGAAAGTCAAAGAAGATGATAATTTCAACTCTTAAACTCGGAATTTACAACTATGTACGACTACACTTCCTACACCTAATTCACACAGTATATTTCGAAATATTTCAATGTAGCCGGCAAAAGAGCAGATTTTTGTGTTTTTGTGCTGTTTGTCTATTTAAATTGTCTTCGAAATTTAATAGAAATACAGACATTAATCTACTTATTGTCAATCCTGTATACGTGAATTCTTCAGCAGAGGATAAATAAATCACAAATAGAGCTCATAT